>OY728155.1:25090957-30090957 GCA_963277665.1 Viscum album | reverse complement strand
CAATGCATTAATTTATTTACTTCTATCTTTCATCCATTCACTATTAAACTCTTCTTAATTTATATTTCATGAAATTTATTGTGATATAAACTATGGTTGTCGGCCTTTTAATATTTTCTCCCACACCTAGCTCGAGAACCATTGGTACCCAAGTAGACTTCAAGTCCATAGGTGTTGATAATGGTAAGAATATATCTTCCAATGTTTTGATTTAAATTACTATTATGGAAATGGGGTAGATGATTAAGATGGTTATTGATATTCTAATGGAGCTTGTCATTGGGATTTTATTCTTTTATTACAATGTACTACTACGTGTAATTTTCACTGATTTTACTTATAGCAACATCAGCCAAACTTCCCTTATTTTTTATTTTTATTCTTCCAATTTTAACCATTTATGATATATTTCTTATGTTGTTCCCTCTTTTATTATTATTTAATTTTTTTTATTAATTATTTACATCGATTCTACCACTATTTGACTTCGACCGTGAGGGTATATTCTCTCCACTATACCACCATTGGACCATCGTTACTTGTTGGTTAACTCTGGTTTATGGAGATGAATGCATGAGGCCATTTGGTGACTACTATAGAAACTGATTTAATGGTCATTCTGGATGAGACGTTACAAAATTATTTTAAAATTTTTCATGAAAAATAGTTTTATTAAAATTATATTTTTAATCTCAAAATTGTACCTAAACAAAAATAAGGTATAAGGATGATTAAAATTTAATTAATTAAATAATTTTAACCTATATATAACATAATTTACATTGAGTTCAAATTAAAATGTTAAAGGAAAATTTTAATATAATAAAAATGACAGTTTTAAAAAATTAGTATTTTTTAATATTCACTAGAAAGTTAATTTTTTTAGATTCTAAAAAAACAATCCTATGATAAATTAAAATTTATGAATAAAACATTAAAATTAACGTTCTCATATACATTTTCTAAAACTTCATGAAATTAATTTTAATATTCACTCAGAAATATCAGAAAAACTCATTTCTGAAAAAAAAACATATTTTTGAAGAATACAAATAATTTACTAAAATATATAAGTTTTTTTCTAATAAATTACCATTGAATTTATATTGAATATGAATTTTATATTTATTTGATAAATTATTTATTAGTATTCATAGATTCCAATATAATGGCTTGGTTTTAATGGTCACTTTTATATAAAAAATTTTGTTTTTTATTTATGCTAGTTGCTGAGAATCTTGTATGTTATCGAACATAGTCATTTCTATTAAAATCATGTGATATTATATATATTCCTCAAATAATCTATTACTTATTTATTGTAATTTATATTCAATAAATTTTAATAGTTTATTATAATATCTTCACTCTTTAATATCAACTTTAACAAACATAAAATCAAAAACCAGGTCATTTATTATTTCAATGAATCATGTGACTTCATGATGTCAGAAAAAATTATACTTATGAATCGGGTAATTTGAAATATTTGATTCAAAATATGAAAAAAGACAAAAATAAAACATAAAAAATTAACAATTCAGCATATTTAATATTTTGAGTGATTTTTCATTAACATCTACAATGAATATGAAATATTTTATTTCAAGGAAATGACTCAAAATATGAAATGGGGAGAATAATATAGGTAAAATATGCAATATAAGAAGAATAAAGAATGGTTTTTAAAAAAGAAAAATAAAAAAATAAATATAAGTGGATAAGGATTCATAAAATGAAAATTATTAGAAGAAATATATCTTTAGAAAAAATGGAAAAATTTATAATTAAATTAAATAGATCATAATAGTATTATAGAAATATTTATATATATATAAATATGGTGATAATAATAAAAATGAAAGAATGATAGAAAGAGTGTCCTCTTTATTAATGCTCAGACTCGTATTACAAATCATGTATCCTCATCAATTATCAAATTACATTTATTAATTACATAATTAATAACCTTTGACCCGAATTTCTTGAAAGCCTTTTATTTATTTAAGATAAAACACCTCTCATGGGATGAGGTGTAACCCTTAAAAGTCCCATAGTCTTAGGTATTACATGACACATGGGCCTTAGAGAAAATATATAGACTATAACTACATGGAACTGGTCCTCCTCATCTTCTACATCGTGATGTTAGCTATCCACCATTGCATGGTTGTTCAGATAGGCTTCCCATGCATTCATAAGTTGTTATGGTATAAATTTTATGCCCTTTTTTTCATTCAAATTTTTTATCTTATACTCTAGTGAATATGCATGCTCTGAATCCTCATCTGTAGTCTACTCCTTGTAGAGACTTCTTGGTCCACCAATAATTATTTCATATGGCCTGAAAGCCTTGAGGTGGCCCAAAATACATACTGAGTTGAAGGCCTTGGTTGGCACAAATTCCTTGAAAGAATCAATGACCAAACTAGTGGCCTGAAATCCTTTATGGATGAATAGTTCTAGTTTCTACAGTGCCAAAAAGTACGTGCTACAGTTCCACAATATTACCTATAAATTATGATTAACCGTAGATTTGAACTTTGGTCTCTTGAATGTACATTACATGTCCTCACTAACCGAGATGAGGATCTTGTGTATTAATAACCATATTATACTGTATTTTGTATATTATAATCAATATATATTATATTTATATTCATTTATTTGAATTATTTTTTTATTTTCTGGTTGGGGTAGTTTAGTATATATTTCTAAATACTCCATAATTTAATGATAATTGTCCATTATTATTGTCTATAACATGCACATACTCAAGAATTTTCATGTAATACATTCATATCATCCCAATAATATTAATTTTTTTTAACTTATCACTCACTCTAAAATAGTTTCAAATTGAGATGTGTTTCTTAGTAAACTAGTTTTTAAGAAACTAAAACTATCAAAATAGTTTATTTTTTATATCATTTTATCATATAAATTTTTTCATTAATGAATATTGAAAATTAAATTACTTTATTCTTAATAGAATATAAATACAATATATTTTTTACATCGATGGATATAAATATTGAACATCATTAATCACCTATATAATATAAACCAATCGTGGTAAACAAATGTTTTTATCTGGGATTAAAATGAATTAAAATAAAAAAATATATTGTTTTAATATATACAACATTGTGTAATTATAATATTTTCTAATGTTTCTATATGGATATATTAAATTAAGGCTAATAATATAGGATAATATAAAAAGAGAAGACATGGGTATTGAAATCATTGCCTTGTTCATTGATCCACTTCCTTTAGACCATTGGTCCTCTAGAGGATGGACCTTTAGATATAACAGGGATATAAGAACATTCCTATGAAGGTTTAGAGAAAACATTTTATAGATATTTTGAAAAATGATAAGGTTTTTATGTGAGGATAAATGGGTATAAAATGGATGTATTAGTAATAAATGGACTGTGGTATCATTAAATAAAATATATAATATTTCATGATTTTCACTCAAAACTATCAATATCTAAGATTCTTATGATGGATAATAGTGTTTAACTAAATATATATATATTTTATTGGGATTTGAAAACATTACAACCCAATTGGTATCAATAGTATATTTAATATAAACTACGTAGTGAAATATAGTATATTATTAAAATAGAAAATACGTTTCACATTAATAAATGATATACAGTTTTAGAAATTATGTTTATTATTTTTGAATAGAATATTTTACTCATTAAAAAAATTTATTCAAATAAACCAACCATATAGGCTCAAATTTGGTGGTTAAATTACTAAACTGAAAAATATGTAAGGAATCACATTTTAGTGAATTGAATAGTTTTTTATCTTTGGAAAACAAGATAAATACATGATTCTGAAATTAAATATGATAAGATAAACTACAAAAAATAAATTCCATTAAGAACACCATTAATCCCCTATCATATCCCTAAATATAATCCATAATAAACTTTGTGAAATTCTCGGGAAAATAACACATAAGAAAGGGGTGATCTCAATTTCCCAGTAAGGGTTAAGTACATTAGAAGATATGATAAATAATCATAAAAAATTATGGGAATAATTGAAACACATGCCATTAAATCAATAACATGATAATAATATGACTAGAATAAAAACTGATCAAATAATTCAATATAAATAGAAAAATGTGATAAAAAACGTAACAAAAGATATTAAACTATTGAATAATCCTATGGGAAATAATAAATAATATCATAATGACATATTTCCTAATGTCGAACATCTGAAAGTTATCACTGAGGACTCGGGAAAGGCATGTGAAAATAAATGGGAAAGGGATCACCCAAAACACAATATGGTTTGATTCATGAGACCTAATATATAATAACGGGGATATATTAGTCCCATCTCATTCATTACTATGTTTAATTCATTTTTCATGTTAATAAATATTACAACCAAGTCAATATGACTTAACAAAATCAATAACTATCCATATAGAATGAACTAGTAAAATGTAATATTAATACTTCCCCAGTCAAACTTACTATAAATCATTTAAAATGTATGTAATACTGTATCATAAGAATTGACATCAATGACAAAAATATTCAACAAAGTGTATATAGATACAAACACTATAAATGATATCAACAAAATATTTATCAGTAAAATACCCTTTTAAATATAAAAATAACTTCATTTTAAGATTAAATAAAATATAAACTAAAAAACTTTCATTGAAAATATTCTATTAAACCTATAAAAGTATATTTAAATAATTAATGAATCACGATGGTGGGAGAATATTCTCATGTCTTATAATTTAAAAACTAGTCCTTTCATGTTTTAATCCCAATAGTCTCAAAGAACCCAATTTTGAAAAGAAAAAATATACTTTTTATCCCATTTTATAAAAACTAAAACATGGGTAAAAATGATTTCAAATAATCATATAATAATATTAAAAAAAATTCGAAGCAGTTTTATAAAACATGGTCATGGATGAAAATTATAGTTTTAAGGGAATCTTTAAATAGATAATTTTTTAAAGAAAGTCCCTAATAAATATTAAATCATTAAAGTTAGAATTAATTAAATGAATAGAATTTGTGTACTCCCTATAAATACACATAAATAAATTTATATAGAAGCAAGTATTTTTGAAAAAAATCATATTGAATCTTATTAGAGCACAATAAATGACATATAAGTTTATGAGTAAGAATGGTAATAGGTTTAAGAATTACCTTACCGCATTGTATTCAGTTGAATCATATGCCCTATAAAAGTAATAAAAATTAAATGAAACTTTGAATACAATGAATATAGTGAGATTCATGATATGATATATAAAAGGTATATATATATATACACTAAACATGAGAGATAAGTGATGAATATGGAATATGTCTCACAGAAGTAAAAGTGAGATGACAATCCCTTACCTAATGCCTCTGATTAGATTTTCGTACATTAACCTCATATATAAAGTTATGCAGAGTTTTATTAATAAATTATTGAACCATATTAATTTTTATAACACCTTATATGATATTATTATGTCATCTTACCACTCATTGAATAATATTTGTTCAATTATTTAATTTATTTGGGTGTGTTTGTTTCATGGTTTCATAGTTAGGTTCACTAATGTATAATTATAGTTTTTTATATCAAACAGAAAAAAACTACATAAGTGAAATTAAATGGTATTAATTAACATAAAAAATAATATATGAACCCATATATAACTTTTTAATACTTACATGAGAATGATTTATTTTATATTTTTAATGATAAATGTTTAGTTTAATTTGGCAGTTCTTTCGACCATCACAAACAATATTCTTTTTATTCAATAGTTTTTCAATATATTTGTTATAGACGATTAAATAGGTTATAATATACCTATTAAAATCATATTTAACCAAAATAAAACATTTATGACCGGACTTGAAGGCAGTAATGGAAAGCGAAAAATCATTATCCATATAGATGGTTCACCGCCACAATTTGAGCAATAGTTTCTTTTCATTGAATAAGAGGAGGTAATAAAAGAGATGAATATAAGATATTTCATTATAAATATAAAATTTCAGTACATACAAGATAATACTATTATTATTCCTTGATGGGTGAATTTGGTGAAGAGATGGTTGAAAAAGAAAAGAAATTAAGATATATTGTTTCAGAAAGTTTCCCCTTGAATATCACCTCCTTGAAAGACTAATTATTGTACATGGAATTGGACTTTAGGTTAAAATGGTAGCACATTTATGTTATTAGAGTGGGTAGGATATATTTTCCTAAATGTTTTAAGAGCATACAGTCTTGTTAGTTGAAATGTGGTCATGTTGTGTGGTATTTGTGCTTGAGTATGGGTCGTTTTAAGTGATAAACCAATGATAATTTTTTTGATCCAAAAACATTTTGGTGGATTTAATACCAATGAATTAAAATGATAATTAGTGTCTTAGAGGATGTTTAATTATTATAAAAACATCATCCACTCCTTTAATATATTAGTTTCAATTATTTTATGTTTTTTCCATTTATCTTTGACTCGCTACATTATTTTACCTATTCCATGGTAATTTGTTTCACCACATTAATTTCTTTTTGTCTCAAAATTGAAATAACCTTATAAAAAAAATTGGACCTCCAAATTACCAATATTGAATCCATTTTAATGGATTAAATTTAATAAAACTATAATAATAAATTCTAAATATGATACACTAATAACTCATAAAAATATTTTTTTAGGTTAAATCGTATATTTGAAAATTTCTATGAATGTGTTTATAAATATAAAATATTAAGTATTATTTAATTCAACAAATAAAATTTGTTCCTTAATAAGGGTTAATATATTTTAAATCATGACCATATAATTATTATTTGATTATTTTTATGGTATTTCGTAAAAATACCATTTTAATGTTTTAACCGAAATATCAACTTTTTTAGAAAATTCCCAAAACATTACACTAGAGAAATTTTTATCTATTGAGTCAAACAATTATGTTCATTTTCCAAATAAATTTCATTAAATTTTAAGAAATTAAATACATTAATTTTCCTATTGATATTGATAAAAAATTATTTTTCTGGATAACATTTATTTGAAAAATAAAATGAATATAATAATTATGGGGTAATTTACTAAGAATATTTAAATTATTTTTGAATATGAACTTCATATTTATTTCATAATATAGTTAATCTTTTTCATACCTTCTAATTTAATGTTTATTTTATAATGGTCATGTTACAATAATAAAATTTTGGAGTTTGTTTAAGCTCGTTGTTCTGTGCAACATAAGCTATCATACATAGTGTGATTTTAAGATATTGGGGTGTTACATTCTCCTTGTAATACCCTAAAATTTAATGAGAAATATTTTTTAAATTTCATTGATATTTTGTGTTGTACGCTACACCAAGGTTAACTTCCGCTATACGCAACACCGTATTAGCTTGTAGTATACCCAACACTATTATTATATTTTGATACACACAATATCTTATCATTTTAATAGAATTAATTTCATGAAATATATATTATAAGTGATAACTAAATATTATAACCTAGTAATTATAATGGTAGTTATGAATAATATAAAAATCCTTCTAAAAAACTATTTAAATAAAAATATATGAGACGTTAAAAAAATAAAATTACTCCTTATGGATTTTATTAGTGAAATATATATTTAATATATTCAATGAAATGTTTTAATATCACATTATATATTTTATATAGGATATAAAAAATAATTTTTTTGAATAATAGATGTATTTTTTAAAAAAAATGCAGTTCTACCATCTTTTTATGACGCACCCATATAAAATCTAGTTCTTATCACACTTATATATTATATTTGAATATATAAAAATCTTCATTGGAATTATATCATCAAAATTTAATTTGGTTGATTTTTTTATATTTTTCTGATAAAATTTATTTTTTAATAAATAGTGAAAAATATTGTATTTTAATTCAAAACCGCATTTTCATCTAATGTATTTATATAGTTAGATAATAATTTTAACTGGATTTAAAGTGTAATTGGATTATTGTTATATCATTAAATAAAATTTGGTTCATTGGAAGTAATTTCAAATTTAAATTTGACATAAACAAATGTCAATCATTTGATAGTTTTTACTTCTTAAAAACTCACTTTCTGGTTTTGACAACGGTAAATAATTTTAAATTAATTTTAGAAAATTCAATTTTTTTCATTTATAAAATTTTCTTCCATATTTTTTATCATAGGGTATAAATTTTTTAAATAGTTATCTTTTATATTGGGACATTATGTATAGTAACTTAAGTAATTATTTTTATTTTCCATCGCTAATGGTGAATCGGGTAAATAATTGTAAAACAAATAATTTTATAATAATATGATGCTACCCTCACACATTTCCTAACCATATTGGATGTTTAATGAGTAACCAAAACAATCCTTATTCCAAAATTGAGGAATTTTAGAACCACATGGGTGTGAAACTGACATGTTATAATAAATAATTTAAAGTAATGGGAAATATAACATAAAGATGTATCTTTTTACCAAAACAATTTTATATTGGTTTTTATAAATGACATTTTAGACTATAAGTAGTAATTATAAATATAATAATATTTTATAGATCATGGTATTTTATTGATAAATTTTAAACATTAAATAAATAAATATATTTTTGATAGAATGATGATGCAATGATTACCTTATTAATGAAATATTAAAAAAAGGTATTATAAATATTAATATAAATGTAATTTAAATATTTTAAGTGCCATAAAAGAAAGTTTTTGGATGAAATTTACATGTGATAGATTAATTAATGCCTTTTTAAAGAACCAAGTTGTTATGACATTAAAAAAATAAATTACTAAATAGTGTTATAATTTCCATAAATGTGTTTTTAGAACAAATACTATTTTATGATATGATATAACAGTCCAAAAAATATAATATTATACCAAGTGAATTATACAATGATACAAATAAAATTATTATCCACTTTTAGTTCTATTTTTATTCTATAGAAACTATAGTAACCATATATTATAAAATTACAAGACAACATGGTAAGAGTTAGTTTGTCAATAATGGTTAATGTTAAATGATAAGGTTAATTTTGAGAGAAAAACATCTCTAAAACCTATTATTTGAGTGGATTTAAATCGATCATCATCTTATCCTCTAAAGTTTTCACTTTTGTACTATTATAATTTGATAAACCTTTTATAATAAAATAATATTTCAAAACATTCCTAAAGTGCCCCTCCTCCCTCTTATAAATGGCCTCCACCTCTACCCACTTAATCAATCCTCTATAGTCCCTTGTCTCAACCGAATTCTGAAAAAAGGATATCCCATAATCCATAAATGTTTCCTAGAGGCCACACATTGGATAGAAATCGATTCTATGTATACGTTTTGTGCAAATCAAAAAGAGATACTTGAAAAAAAGTAATTGTTTTATCACCTCTCTCAAAAATATTTTCTTCTTATACATCAAATTTAAAATTTTCCTCCATAATAAATTAATAAATCTAGTATCTAATACAATATTATATTTTATTATAATTATGGGAAAACCTTATACCTCCTTTTATCCATCCTACGAATAGTAATATCACCATGTGTGCGTACGTACGACTTACCGTATCCACGCTGTGGTGAAATTTATTATTAAACAATACATAATATGGATGGGTATAAAAATGAGTATAATGGATTTAAATAATGAATATAACATGACAATTATTCTTTATAATTAATATAACATCCATCTCAATACCATTTAACCATTATTTGAATGATATCATCGCTCGTGCATATGTACGACCTACCATCTCCCTGACGCCATGAGATTCATTCTCAACGTTAAACATTCAAGAAAGATTATGAAGTATATATAATAAATAATCATGAAATATATTACATAATAATTATAATTTATTTCATTAATTTTCGTCCATTTAATTTAATAAGGAATCAAAAACAGTGTTCATGCGTATGTACAACCTGCAGTTTCCATAAACAGTGTATTAGATTTCATTTATTTGTCTATTATATATATTTCTATACTAAATATTTATTATATATAAATAATTTTTACATTCAGGAAGTAATTAAATCATGATATATGTAATAATATCAATAATAACAAGTCAAAACATGTACGACAAGTAAAATGATTATTACCCAAAACATTGCTTTATCATGGAATTGATAAATAAACGGGTAATATAAAGTCATAAGTGATTCATATATGATATAATAAATCATATTATGTTTCTTTTATAAGTTAATAATCTGTTTAAACCCACTATAATAGTGTTTTTGGCACATAATGAATAAACTGAACCTATGGTAAGGGGTAATTTCAAAATCTCATTATTATTTGAGCTTGTTTATACGTAAGTATTACTAGTGTATATTTATCATCTACATCAATGTTTCCTATATTATGTAATATTATTTTGTATTCGTCTAAATATTCATAACGTCAATTTTACCCATTGGTAAATTTTTAATAAATGGTTTGAATAGAATATTTTGTTATTTTCGATATGAGGTACTTGTTGACTTTTCTGTAAAAAGTACGAGGAGAATGATTTTTAACTTATATAGTGCTGAAGGGATTCCATGGTTTGATTTCAATACAAATTAAGGATATAATAACGATGTGAGGGGTTTTCTGAAGTAAATTGGGTAGATGTTGTCAAAACATAAGTTGCTTGAGAGGTGTGAAGAAGGGGGAGATGTGCTTTCCTTTTATAGGGAAGGGAGGGGAGAAATTAACCATTTTTGAAAAAATGTTTGGTGTACCCATGTTTTTTCCAAACCAAATTCATCCAAAAACAAAACAAAAAAATAATGGGAGGTGTATTGCTGAATTATTTCCATAAAATTGGTGTTTTTAAAGTGTCTATGTCATTTGGGTCCTTATGTTTAAGGTTTACTCCCTTATTAAGTTTAATTTACCTTAATCATTGTAATTAATATTAATAACTTTCACTATTATTTTTGAAAAAAATGATATGTTAATAATATACACTATAAATATCATGTGTATTAATCCCATGTATTTACATTTTAAAAAATTTAATTCAATGAAGTGGAAAAATTAATTTACTATTAATCTCCAAGACATGGCGATAAAGTGAAGTGAGAATATTGAAATTTTCATTAAACTTTTATATTTAATCCCAATATAAAAATGAATAGAGTGGCCTAAATTTGATTAATATATTTATAATTGATAAAATTATACATTAAAACCAACTTAAAATATAATTCAACTATATAAATAATTTATAATAAAAATTTGCTTAAAATTTAGTATTTTTTACTATACATCCAAAAAATGATGTTTCTAAAAAATCCCAAAATTCACCATAATATAATTTTGAAATCATAAATAAAAAATGATGTTAATTTTATAAAATTAAGTTTCTAAATCTTTCTAGAATTAAATTTTATTTGTTTTCATAGAAATACTAAAAAAGAAGTTCTTTTAAGAAAACTGTACTTTTTAAAATATAAATACTTTACGAAAAATTATAAATTTAATTATAAATATGTTTCATTTATATTGATAAATTACAAAAATAATCTAAAAATTAGTTATTACAATTAAAATTACTGTGTTTAATATCTTTGTTATACTTACCTCATTTAAATAATTATAATAATAATGTGTTGTTTCGCAGATACTCTGTATTGCATGTAACGCAAGATAAGATGGTATTTCATGTAGTGAAATATTACCTTGGAGTATTGTATAATTAATGTTTGAACTCATGATTTGATCTAAAAAACAATTTTTTTCATAAAATTCTATATATAAAAAATATTAAAATAATTCGAAAAAATAATTCACAAAAATATTGGGGTGTTACATTCTACACCCCCTAAAATTAATTTATCCACAAAAATTAGTCTACCTTATCAAATATTGAAAACATGAATGTTCCTTTAATTTAATCCCACGTCGTAAAAATGAATTTTAATACTTTCTTTAAACAGGGAATGTTGGAACCATAACGGTTACATAAAGTAACTCACAACTTGTTATCCACATAGGAGAACATATGTTGGTATGGAGGGTGAACTTGGATAAAAATAGTAAATTATTTACAGCTATATATCAAGTTCATCAATCATAAACAATTTAATGTTTAAGGTAAATTTTAGGGCCTCAAATTCTTAAAAATGTGATGATTTAAAAGGCTATCAGTTCAACAAAAATTATAGTTTTAGGAAAAAAAATATGTAGATCATTTTATTAATGTTGAGGAATTCTCATGAAAATATATACTTTATTGATTTCAGGAAAACCTCACCGTTTTTTGTTCCATGCTCCACTTCACCTATTTCCGCCAAAATGTAGGTGAATCTTTCTTTCCTAAAGAACTGACAAATCATGATATCCAAGATATGCCATCCTATATGTCATTAGTTATCATCAATATAAAGTTGTTAGTATTTGTTATTGAATATGTATAAATAATAATGTGGTGATATAATATATAAATCTCACAAAAATTATCTAAATTTTAACATAAACTTTTCATAATTGGTTATCCAAGTTACCATTTCAAAATATATATTACCCCTTATTACTTAAATATTCTCATGTATTATACCAAAACATTTTAATTGGATATATGGGTCTATCTTTGTATAAATAGATAATAAAATGTGATTTCATTAACCCATAATCTCTATAGAGGGATATAGTAATGTGAAACATTATAAAAGGATGAGCAATATGATTTTCATAGGGCTCAATCATACAAAATCAAACATGTAATTAATAAATAAAGATGGGAGGATAAACGTTCTATAATTATCATGATTCACATTATCCATTTTGATTTCATATGTTTTCCCATTTTCCATTTTCCTCAGATGTCATTGTGGATTACCATCCACATTAGTCCGTAGATTAGGTCACTTGTTAGAATAAATGAAAAATACAAGTAATTGAAACTTTGTTGTTTGGGAGATGAATTTTATAGGGATATATCATTATTCGTGTCATTATATAACTTATCCCCATTACTTATAAATTCAACAGCTCGATGACCTTACCTTCTCCACTTAAAATATGTATTATGCCCCCTAAGACAATTCCTTCCAGGTTTCTTCCAAAAAATTTTGAATAATGGAAGGATCATTTTCTTTTTTCATGGTTGTTAGACTTTTCTTTTTAACCACATCTTCATTTTCTTGTCAAAACCATGGGATTGATATGCAATTCCATCTTCCATGTCCACATGGATAGAACATCTAAAAACATTTTATTATCTGCTAATGTATTGTATAGCCATGTAATTTCTATGACTAGGTTTGAAGACGCCAAGGAATTGATCTATTTTTGGTTTCAGGTAAGTTGGTAATGCCCGAAGTGTACTTTTCAAGCCCTAAAAAATTTCTTCATAGGTACTAACCAATTTATCTTCCTTCTACATAATATCTATGAATTTATTTTCCATATTATTATGAATAATACTATAATATTAATTATGGAAAAATAAGTTTTTTTAACTTTTCCCATTCTATGGAGTCAATTTCATCTTATTGCCTTGTATTCATAATATGATTCCACAATTTATCTGCATCACATTCCAGACGGTAGAGATACAAAATGAAATTTTAATGCTTTGAACAATATAAAATGGAAAGTATGTTTTTAGTTGTACTAATAAACTAATCATCATCTAATTTTTCATAGTAATTAGTGAAATATGGTGGGTGTTGCCTTTTGATGGACTCAACATATTGGTGTTCCTTCATTTTTCCATTAGGATGCTCACTATAATTCATATATTGAGAAATCTAAGTGAAAATATATGTGAGGTCATTTATTCTAGCTCCCATAACATTCGATTTCATAGGAGTACAGTCAATTATTTTTATATTTAATTCCCTATTAACGTGGTTCCTTGAGGTTCCGCTATTGACTAAAACCAAAATATAGAGTAAGAAACAATAATTATAGTGGGGAACCCCATGATAATGAAAACTACTTGTTTGATGATAAATTATGAAACCATCCTTAATATATGACATCTTTGGTTTATCCTTGGTTATTAATAGCCAACTTATATTTTAGTTAAACATTATGGTTCATAACATGTTTTTGAATTCCTATAGAATATCCCACAAGAGTCTCAAACCAGGTGAGTAGAAAGGACTATTTTCATATTCCAAGTTACAAAGATTCACGGCTGACACACCTTGTCATATTTGTTACTCCTTGGTAGATATGTTCTATATCCACATCCACTTGTATTATCCATAAAGGGATATATTTCTTGGAAACCACTCGCTCTATCCTAGACCAAGATTTCATGACATTTCCTGTAATTTTCCTAATCCTTTATCATGTTCTTAGAGACATCCCTTAACATATCGTTAGAAATATTCGATGGGATCCCACAATTCTTTTCGCATACTAGATTAAAAATTTTGAGTAAAATATCACTCCAATACAAACTATAACATCCTTGTATTAATGTACATGTAAATTACATCACTTTTTCTGAATACATAAAACATTACAAAAATAGATTCCCAAATTCCATATTAGTTTAGTTCCTTTGGAAGTAAAAAAACATGAAAACTGGTATATGAGTGAGCTATATTATCACCCACAAGGTTCTCCAATAATAGAACCATTGATAATCATATTAAACATAAAATATATCTCCTGGACCTGGCTAAGGAAACAAAAAAGGGGTGATCTTAGATTATCAATAAAAGTAAATAAGGGTATATGTATGCATAAACATGATTGTAAGTGTATGAGAATGTGATCATAACATTAGATGATTATACCCTACATATCAGTGATCATTAACATCGATAATGTAATAAATATTAGTAGATCGTATGTCATAAATCATAAGGGATACAACATATTGATCCATGATGGAATAAGTCTTGGAACTCATGGAATACACATATACATAGAAAATACTATATCAAGAATACATATAATGACTTTCATAACATGTCAGGCTTGATATAATAACATGTGTACTTGCTTTGTTCTTGGGATGACATCCTATTAAACCTCTTTTTTTGGGCTTTAGATTCCCTCCTATGTATCCTATTCTTTTGGGATTGTGATTACTGTCCCTGTACCATCTTATTCCAAGCATGGAATTCCCTCGAGTTTACACTTTTGTTTTGATCTTGGGATTCCCTATCGTGTGACCACTTGTTTTGGGAATAATATTCCCTCTTAATTTAGGCTTCATATTCCCTCTTGTATACCCTCAGCAGCTAATAAAACATTAATTTTAACCCAATTAATTGTGGGTAGATATAGATCTCACTAATCGCATAATAAAATCATACATATATGTTCCCCAATATAATAAAACTTTCATCATACCATGGACTATAAAAATATATGGGGTTTATAAACATCATCTACTAACCCATGAAATTAAATAATTCTCATAAAAATATAATCATATCATAACCTTTTGAAAATATATTGGATTTATGATCCTTTCATCCTAGAATAACCCATTAAGAGAATAGGGTATCATAATAATTTATTATGTTATAACCTATTGAAGTGAAATGTGTTTCATCAAGATATGTCCCATTAAATAGGAATAGGTTTCAAAAACCTATAACCCATGAAAGATAAAAATTTTATCATAAAAATCCTTCCATAAAAACATAAATTATACATAGAAATAATATGAATGTAACGTCGGGAACATTTCCTATAGGGGTATGACTAACATCAATGTATTTCATCTTAAATGGAAAATAATTTTGTAATATATTTTTAAAAAATTATGTCAAAAATATAGAATCTTAATTGGAAAGGATTTTTTAAAACATGAAAGCATTAGAAAGTAATTGTAATTGAAAATAAATTGAAAACATATAATGAAGGATTAAAATAATTTTGAAAAACGTTTCCCTTGAAAACATATAAAAGAAATTTGAATAAAAAAATTGAAAAGAATTTTCCATGAAAGCATCTAAAATTAGGTTTAAAACATTTCCAAAATTAATTTCCTTTAAAACATATAAAAAGAATCTAAATAAAATTTTGAAAACGTTTTTACTTTAAAACATATAAGATAAGCTCAAAATCACCTTGAAAACTATTTTCCATGAATACTTATAAACAAATCTTGATAAAATATTAAAAACCATTTTCCGTGTGAAGTTTCAAATGATGCTTCAAAATATTTGGAAAACCCTTTTCCATTAAAATACTTTGAAAGAATATAATATAAGCATTGATATCATAATAATTATTTTCTATGAAAATAACTCTTTGAATACAAATAAAGGTGGTTTTTAAAATCATTTAAAATTATTTTTAAACCAAAAATATTTATGAAAAACCTTTTTCCATTAAAACCACATTAATACAAAAAAAATTATTATGAAAAAATTATTTTCCTTTAAAAAACGTTTGTAATCCTATAATTTAAGCTTCAAGGGAATGACGTGCAACATAGCGGGTAAATTAGAACATGCCAAATATTCCATTTGCACTGTAAGATTTATAGAAAAGTACCTCGACTAGAAAACAACAAAAATAATCCTTTATTAAAAAAATTAAAAAGCGAAAACATTCGGAAAAATTAATTTAACTTTCATTGTACAATAGTATAATATTTTGGAAACTCTTTAAGAAAACATGGTTTTGAAGGAACACAGATTTCCAAATGAAGAGATACGTAAAGTTGAAATGTCTTAAAAACACATTCTTGATCGTGTTATTTAAGAAAGAGTAGAAAATGGATTCATTAAATTAATATAAAATAAATAACAAGAAGTTATTAAAACTTATTAGATACCTTGAGATATATATCATAGTATTTCATCAATGGGTTCATAATCATAAATAGTCTTAATAAATTCTTAGATTGTATCAATAAACTGTTACCATTTTGGTAACATTAAATCATAAGACAAGGGAAACAATACCATCACATGAATATTAAAATATTCTAATATAAGGATATTCATGATATACCATGTCAAAGGAATTATTATACACCTCGAGTAAAAATATATGTGCATAACATGTAATGTTTCTTAATGAAGGAAAATTTAGAAAGATTACTTCACCGACTTGATAAATTTTGAAAAATAAACCACATGAAATAAATATAATAAAATAGATATGTAAATAAACACATATTTATTTATAATAATCATATAATTAATCTATTAGTAATATAGACACCATAAAAAGTATATCAGTAGTGAATAAGGCATGTATCTCACATAAATAGAAAGTGTGATGAAATTCCCTAACCTTATATATTGACTCTCTTTGTACTCTTAAAAACAACCTATATAATAAATATAATTTTATTAAGAATATATTATATATCCATATTCATGAATTAAATACCATATATTTTTTGATTTTGATTTTATATTACCCACATATTAACAGTTCCAAGTTCATGTTTTGCTTCAGGTAATATCTACTTTGTTTTTTACATGTGTCTTAATTTGTTATATTTTTGTTCCTCATACATATATAATTATTTACATAATATAATCCATGATATAAATATCATAAATAACCAGTATATATTTATGTATAATAATATATATAATATAGATAAATGAAATGGAATAAACCATTCATGGATACGGTATTTCATTTGTATGATTGACCGTTGCTTCTATTTTATCTGTTTAAAATTGAATGAATGTAAGTAAAAGATAAATATTTCTATTTATAATATATTTACAGTAGTACTATTATGTCAATTTTATCCCATATTTTCATTAAGTACATCAATAATACATTCCATGATGTGTGTTAATAAATCACATCGCTTTGAGGGGAAGTAGTCCACAGTTCCTCCAATGGAATTATCGTATTTACACAAAATGGAAAGCAATAAAGTTGAATTTTTATAATAAATATGGAATAATACATACTTCATACATATCATATATATCATATAAATATATATATATTCAAAATAACTCTAGACCACGAGTGGTGTAAAATGTAAAATGAACAACATCATTTCATTAGGTGGTAGTAATCCATACACAAGAATGGTAAGTCGATTACCCATTAGATGAATGTGTGTGTAAGTGCAAGTCAAACCCTTAGAATAAAATATTTCAGTATATTGAGGATATATTTTTTATTATATGAGCATGGAATAATAATAATTAATGTGGTGGATGAATATAATAAATTAAATGTTCTTTCTGAATAATGTTACCTCTTCTTTAATTAACTCTGTTTGGTTTCCACCAAAGGGCTTCAATGGTTGGATTTCTTTCCAAAGGGGGGATTCAAGGAGGAAGAGAGTGATGTTGGGATGTGAATTGGGAATATTTGGTCCAAAAATAAGTGGATTTAGAGGTGTTAATAAAGGGGATATGTGTTTTCCATTTATAGGGAAGGGAGGGGACAAACATGACATTGATTATAATTTTAATGTTTATTCCCTTATTAAGCTTAACTTTACTGTAATCACTATAATTAATATTAATATATTTCACTAGTATTTTAAGTCAAAACATTGATTAATGTATTCTACTATAAATAATATACTTATTAAAACTATTTTTTCTATTTTTCAAAATTCAAATTAAAGAAGCAAGAAAATTATGTTTAATTCCACTCTCTCAGACGTGGCGAGAAATAAAGTTTTTCATGTGAGAATGTTCAAATGTTCATAAATATTTGATATCTTATATCAACATAAAAAATGATTCCAATGACCTATTTTGTAATATTATATTTATAATGGATTTAATGAGACTTTAAAGACAACTTAAAATAAAATTTAACTATAAAAATAACTTAGACAAAAAATTAGTTTTTGATTACAATTTAGTGTTTTCCCTATTCATCAAAAAATGACGTTTCATAGAAAAATAAAAAAACTCACCCTAAGATAATTTTTACATTATGAATTAAAAATAATGTTTTTTAGTAAAATCAGATTCATACAAGTTCATAAAATTAGTTATATTATTTTTCAAGGAAGGAAAAAAGAAGATCTTTCAAGAAAATAATATTTTCAAACTTATAACGAATTTAAAAAATATATATATATTTCATTATCAATATGTTTTATTAATATGAAAAAATTATAAATAAAATTTCAAAATTAGTTATTAATATTCATATTACCATGTTTAGTGTCTAGGTTATAATAACCTCATTTAAATCCTTATAATAAGAATGTTCTGTTTTGCAGAAACATTGTGTTGCGTGTAATGCAATCCAATTCGATGTTTTTTGTAGCACAATAATAACTTGGTGTAGAATATAATTATATTCATAATTATTCCTTTAACATCAAAATAATAATTTTATTGTTTCATGAAATGCTATATATCAAATATATTAAATTAATTCAAAAACAATAATTCACAAAAATACATGGGAGTTAGAAATAAGTTTTTTATGAGTTTCATCGCAAAAATATTATTTGGAGAGTAATAATATACATAATATAATATTATTTCTACAATTTTGTTTCACATATTTTTAAAAATCATTTTATTCTGGTGGTAATTTATAATTATTGGAGAATATTCATGATATGAAAAATTGTGTATACCTATAATGAAAACAGAAATTCAGTATTCTAGATGAAAGAAAATGCATGAATATAATTAATGATTTTCACAATACACCTTAGAAGTAGTGATAACATTACCACATACCTATTACACTAGATTTAGAGAATGTGTTTATCAATTATCCTTAACATCCCATGGCTTAGTGCATTAACTAAAATAATGCTCATGGTTGTTTCTATTTAAAAATTTGACCATTGAAGAATTTTCACACAAATAGTTCAAAATTCATATATTTATCTATTATTTATTAATATTTATTATTATATATTGTTTCATGGAAATTTTCCCTTTAATTTCAAAAATAAGATAAAATAGGGTAGTTACACTATTATAATATGGTTTGAAGAAACAATTTAAAAACCATTAAACTCGTAAAAAATCATTGATATTTCTTATTTTCATAATTGGAACGTGGTTTACTAAAGAATTAACAACAAAACATCATATCCCATATGAATTAGTACTTATCCTTATGGTTGGTGCATTTTTTGAAAAACTATATGGGAAAAACAATTTCCTTTCCAAGAAACAAATATTTTCCAAATTTATTCTTTTATCATATGAATTTTAAATAATATATCATTCGCATTCCTCCATCACTAGACTATGTAGTTACTCCCTCTTTCATATACACTTTTCTCAGCTTATGTTTTTTTATTAGGTAATTCTCTCCTAGATCATTCAAAAAATTATCTTGTTAATTCAACCCTATAATATTTTTTAGAGTTTCCCAATCAATTTATACATAAATATTACATCTTATAAGATTAATATTCATTATAAATTATGATAAACCATATTAGAACTGTAAAGTTATGGTATCCAAGGATACATTGATATATAAAAAACTGGAAAAAAAGTATCTTACTCATATTTAATCCCAACTATAACCCATTTTAGAAATATCAACATAAACACTTTCTTCAAATTTAGGGTAAAATTAAAAATAAATAGTGGTTAACTCAAATGCTAATTAAGGGTAAACAACAAAGATATCATTTATCGTTTAAGAAAAATATGATTATAATGGTATGAGAACTTGAGAACAACATTTAGAAATCATATTCATTAATTAATAGATCATAATAATGAGTCATAGAATAAATAATTCCATTTCATAAGGAAGGAACCATGAAGGAATTAATAAACATGATCCATGAGATCATAAATATGGAATTTGATCAAGTCATAAATGAGTGAACAACTTATAATCATAGAAATCATATACAAAGGCTACTCGTGAAGACATTCATCATGTGTTAGTTGAGGGATAACCACCCATGTACCTACTTTGGGACTGGGAAACCTCTTATTTACCATATTGTTTTCTTGGTATAACTAATCATATTACCTATTTCAAGAGTGGGATAACAACCTGTATACCCTCTTTTTGGTTAGGGATAACCTTTTTTTATTCTCTTTTGACCATGAGATAAAATCCAGAATACCCATTGATCTCATAAATAACGGAACGTTAACTGATACCTTAGAAGGATGTATAATTCTGGACCCATACATCACATAATCATAATCCATTCATGTGTATCCTATAAGATCATAAATTAATCTATATTTCCTAATATAATAACCCAAGGAAAATTAACTAGCTTTATAAGAATAAAATCATCATAATACAAAACTATCCAAATAAAGAATAATGGTGTTGTAGTTGGATCATGTACCCAATAAATCATAATTAAAATCAAATAATGTCAACATAGAAGAAAAATGTGTTTGACAGATCACATGGGTATTTATTGAGGAAAATTCCCTTTTAATTTTGCCGCAAATTATTTAAAATAAAAAAATCTCCAAAAAATATTAAATTATTTTCCTTGAAAAATAACATTAATGTTTTTATTGGAATCCTCACATCATTAATGGTTCATGATATTTGGAAATTACATTCATTCCATGTATGTTAAAATAAATATTTCTTTCAAATGTTTTGTAAAAAATAAAATGTACTTCATTTTGAAAAAATAAGAATATGAATTTTTTTAATTAGACTTTATGAAATTGGTAAAAACCAAATTAAAAAATTATATGATAATATTAAAAAATCATTAGATCATTTTTTTAAAAACATTTAAAATTCAAGAAAAATAATCTTAACGAAACAGTAAAAAGCCATTTTTTTAAAAAGAATCCTTCAATATATTGAGTAGGTAAAAAAATAAAAAATAATTGAAAAAATGTAAGATACCTAAATACATTTATCATAATTATATAATATTTCAGAGTGACATATCAAATATTTTAATCAAGATAATTTAAATATAAATAATTCTAGTAAATTTGTGATTCTTAGGTAAAACACTAACTACTATGGTAAATTTCAAATCATAAGACTCGTGAATCAATAACATAAAATTAAACATGAAATATTATTAATATAAGTATAATCATGAAATATATTGTAAAAGGGGTATTTTTTACACACCATAAAATAATATGGGTATATGAAAAAAAATATGTCTAAACAAAATAGTAATGAGATGAACAACCCTTACAACTTTGGTAATCTCTGAATCATGACATCCTGAAAGAGTGAATCATGTGTAGACATATAATTAAAAAAACAATTTATGATACTAATCATAAATTCTATTCAGGGTTAGTATATACACCACAAAAAAATAATCAAATGGTGAGTATGGCATATGACTCAAAGAATTAAAAGTGAGATGAGAACCCCTTACCATAAATATAAAATGAATTGTAAGCACTATAATGCCCTGAATACAAAATTTAAATTTATTATAACTTCATAAAATAATTATATACATACTTATAATATAATATATTATATAATTATAACATTACAACACCCATTTATTATAAAATATTTATTAAAATCATCATTTCTTGATATACACGTTTTAATTTTGTAGGAATCTTTAGGTCAGATATTCTATTCATTACATCTTGATCATAGATAAATCATATATATAATATTAATTAATAGATAAATATGACATAGATTCCTTATATATATATATATATTAATAACTATCTATAGATTGTAGAGATAATAAAATAAATTATACCATTTTTGGATATGCTAGTTCGTATATACATGCATGTGATGTTTCCATTTTTTGATGGATGGAACAAAATAAATGTAAACATGATTCCTTTTTTTGAAAAAATACTAATATATTTGATAAATTTATTATTTATTAAATCCTTATTTATCAATAGACGTGTGATGTGTTGATGAAAATTGAATTGTATCTCTTTGTGGAGGAGGTAGTCCACACATACGCAAAAGTAAAAATTTCATCTCTAATTTGAAGGTTATATTATATGAGTAAGGCTTTGAAATTAACATAATATGATATTATTTTAAGGGATATTTTTTTTGTTATATTGGAATGGTTATGATATAATTTAATGAGGTAAAATAACATATAATTTGAAGAAACTTTGTTAAGATAATTACCTTTTCATTAAAAAACCTCCTATGGATCTCTCCATTAGGAAGATAAGGATGGTATATTATGAATTATGTTACCTCAAAAAAATTGATAAGGATAATTGAAATATATTTATTAAGGTTTTGTTTGTGGATGGTGGCTCATGATTATTGGATAAATAAAAGTTATTTGGTTTTCTTTAATAGTCAAATAAAGGACACACTTCGAATTACTTATAAATTTTAAATGTAATTAATTATATTACATGTGAATGTGGAACCAAGTGGAAGAAAATTAAAATCTAATATATTTAATCATTTAAATTCAATTAATTAATAAAATTTTATCTTGTTTGTATATCCTTTTATAATCGTTTTTCTTAACACGTTTATTATCCAGTTTTATCCTTAACCATGGAAACACAGTTTCTAATACTAGTGGGTTACTTATAAGGTAAAAATTGGAAGATAAATAGTAAATAGATTCAATTGTGACCATATCCCATCCCACATATTCTCCTTCATTGTTTTTTTTTATTTTTATATCTTTTAATATTATATTATAATGTAATTATTAGAACATTTCAAATAATTTGACATTAAAGAAATCATGATAGTCAATGAATTCGAATATACACCTTTCTAAAAAAATAAAAACTATTATAAAAGGTAAATTTATTATTCCAAAATAATTAATCCATAAAATATTACATTTTTATGATTTTATGATCTTTTTTTTCAGTTTGCATAAGAACTCTATCAATATCATGTAATAATTTAAGGTAATAATAACATCAGAAAAAATTATAGAAAATTAACATCATGAAAATTTAATTCAATAAAAGAATTATATTCATTCATAACATATTATTATAAATATCTGTATAAATAATATAAATTAAAAATAAGAGAGAGACATTTTTGTAATTTTCATTAACATAAAATATAATATTGATTTTAATCAAAGACTACTAAAAAATAAAATATTTTAAAATATTTAATGAATTTGGTCAAATTAAAATACTAAATTAAATATAGTAAATTTTAGGGAGGAGTTTTAGTATTATCTCAATTTTTTATCCTTGTTCAACCTGTTTTACCCATACTATAATGAGAACATTTATACTGATGTTAGTATTCATTATAAAAAAAATAGAGTTTTCCTATTTACCAATATTCTACATGATGATTACAAATATGGAATACATTTAATAATATTTAATAACCATAAATATCCTAAATTTATTTTAATATAAACTCATAAAGAAGAGTAAAAACAATTCTCTATGAAATAACATTTTTATGTATAAAATATGTTCCCATACAAAAACTATGCTTAATTTCAATTAAAATTAAATTAAATGTATTATTTTTTATAAAAGGGAATAAATTTTGTATTTAAATTAATTTTATAAATGGGACAATCGAAATAAATTTATTTAAAATCATTTTAAACTAGATTACAGTTTACTATTCGGGAAAAAATTTATCTTTTCATAAAATTACAAAATTTTAACTTTTATATAATTTAGGTATGTTGATTTTCTAAATTATCGAATTTTTATAAAATATAATTTTTAAAACATATATATATTGATTAACATATTTACTCATAATAATCAATAAGAACCATTTTTTGAGGAAAATTTATTTTTGAATAATAAAATGGATTCACTAAAAAAAGATTCTTATTTCATAATAGTTATTCAACGAATTTATAATTAGTAAGATCATTATACATATATTTCATAATTATATTTCTCATTTCCATATTAACCAATTAAATGGCTAGGATATAATAGTCACATTTAAATAATAATATTTCTATTGTATATATCAATTTTCTAAAAGTGTTTTTTTGTGTGTTAAGAGAGCTATTGATATTATTATTATTTTAAACTAAATTTTCATAGTTTTACTTACTCCCCCTTTGATAAATTGTACCTCAAATTTTTATCTATATAATCAATGGTTAATTATTTTAAATCACCATAGTTTGAAACCCACATTATACAAAAGGAAAATAAAATTTCCATTGAAATGGGGACGTTAGAAATATAAAGGTTACCAGAAATAACACATAATAAGGTTCCCAAATAAAGTGAGAATTAGTGAGATGTTAAATATATTCATATAGAATAAAAATAATTTTTAAAGAAAAATAGTGATTAACAGAATACATGGTCATGATAATGTTAATGACCATAAAACCATAAATGAGTTAGGGGTTGAAAGACCAACAGTTCATCAAAAATGAATGTAAAATAATAACATTACATTTTCATATCATTTTCTTAATATTGCGGGATTAATTTACTATCAATATATAGAACATGATAAAATATACTTTCTTGATTACTTTTCATTTTATAAAAACAATTTCATTCTTTGGTTGTGCTTTAATCTGTATCAACTTCATATATTACTCAATGAAATGAATATTAAATATGAATTTTTCATTCCCTATGTAGTAAAAATAATTTTTAATGGAACATAAGAAATATAAATGAATTAAAATTTATCCCTTCTATCTCTAAAATTTCACCAAAACCATAATGGTTAACATAAGTTACCCAATATAGATAAATTGAATATGTTAATCTCTAAAACCTTAATTACCACACCAATAGTTCATCGTAATACATTCAAAAAAATTTCTCCATAGTCTCCTCCAAAATATTTCAAGAAAAAATTAAAATCCAAAAATTAAAAAATATTTGATCACAAATTTTTCTCCAAGATCAACATTAAAAATAACCCCCGAAAACATAATGTATTTCATTAATTCATATACCTAAAATGTGAATAATTAGATCATATATTTTCTTAAAACATGTTATTTACCACACACTATAAATCCTAAATTGAAACATATATTACAAAAATAATTAACTCTATCATTATTTCTCAAACAAAAACATAATATATTTAAATCATTCCTTAAATCCTAAAATAAAATAAACAACATCATAAATTTATTTTTGTCATATTACAAATAAATCTCACGTTCAGCAATAATATCAAATTCTCTTTGTCAATATCAGTCATCATTATATCCAAATTAACTATTATAATTTCAAAATAAATAATATAATACAGTTTACCATTCCTTAAACCATGTAATTTTTTAAAAACAAATATAACACCTTACCAATAAATAAATTTTAGAATTTACCCATTCCATTAAACAAATGAATAAATATCCTTAAGAAAACTACTAAAGACCAATCTATATATGTTTTATGATTTTTATATTTATATTATCACTGATAAATCACTTTTCTAATATTTTTCATGAATCATAATAAATTGAAAAATTGATCAATACATATAAAATATTGACATTGCACATTCTCTTCCTCGACCAAGGAGTTGACAATCTAATTATTTCTTTTCCTTGGATAATTCCCATGTTCCATATATATAAATATTTTTTCTATAAATGGAACCTCAGTATTGACTTTATTTCCATCTATCAAAAAATTAATTTTTTCCTTAGAAAGTACCAACTATATGCCCTCTATTTCCACACATGAAATATCTTATAATTCTATTGAAACATTTCCCTAGGTTCTTTTTAACATTTAAATTAAATATATAAATCTTAAAATCCTTACATATATGTTCATATTTAACAATAATCTAGTGATATTATATTTTTATCATAATTTTTGTTTTAGGAAACTCGCAAATATTGAGGTTTTTAATCATATGGTGATATTTATGATTAATAATAACCACCATGTTCTAAATTCCAAATTCCCTTTAACTTGGTTTATCAGGACAAAAATCATTCCCTTGTACATCAAATTTAAATGTAACATGGTTCATTCTTATTCTATAAATTGAGTGAAACAAAAAAACATAGCATGCAAAATAATAAACATAAGGAGAAATCATATATTCTTGAAAAATCATTTATAGGATGTCTAAATCATGGAACCTTATTTTCCATCTTTGGCCCCATTGGATTAACCTAGATAATCTATGGTCATTATTTATTCAAAGCCTTTATAATGGTTCATAAATAATATGTATATTAACCCAATAATATGTCTCACATGTTTCGACGGAGGTGTGTGTTATTTAGTCTTCTCAATAAGTGTCAATGATATTCATGTTAATAATCAACCATCCCCTTTAAGATTTATTAGAACAAGGAGCATATATTCCGTTGACGCATCAACTATATAAACATTTTATAGAGATATATTTTTAAGGAAAAAAATTATAATATATTTACCATAACTTATGATGTATTTATGTACATAACCTTATCCGTAATATTATAATAAAATTTCACATATCCTTATATCTAAAAATAACTAAAACCTACATAGATACCAAATATAGTGACCAATAAATATCATATATAAAAATTAATTATTACTAGATTAATATTAAATACATGTCATTATAACACTTTCCAGACCATAAAGGCTTAGTGTCTTTGTAAGCATGGATACAAAAATGACTTGTACATAAAATATTAACATTGTCGTCTACATATATCATCACATCTAGAACCATTTTTATAATTGACATAATTAATAATTTTTCCCATATACTTTGGAAAAGTATACACAAAAAATGGTGGGGTGATATGGTTTTTAAGGGTAAACATAGGAGATATAAACTATCATATAAGAAAATCATGGGAAATGTGAATGAGAATATGATATTGAAATTTTTAAATAATACCTAATAATTAATAGATAATAATATTGAGTAATGGAATAAATCCTAATAGTTTATAATACATCAACCATTAAATAATAAAATATCAAGAGTCGTGAGATAATAACATTGTCATAAGTTCATGACATAAAAAGAGGCATAACGTGTGGAATAATCATAATCATAATCATAGAAATATTATATCAAGATAATCTTCCAAGTCATTCATAATATGTTAGGATTTACCTAACCACCTTTGTACCTATTTTAAGATCGGGATAAACTACGATGTTCCCAATTTTTGTTTACTAAAACCCCATGTATACAATCTTTAGGGATTAGGATAAGCACCAGTGTACACTCATTCAGGCTTAGGATAACATCCCATATATCCTATTTTGGGATTTGGATATCCTCCTATGCAACCTTTTATCTCATAAAACATTATTCTTTTTAAATTTAAATGGAGGAATTTATAAATCTATTCCCATCAATCACATTATCATAATCCATTCTTATCTATAAAATAATATTATAAAACATTCCATATATTATCATAGAATAACCTAGAGAAAATAAATGTGTTCCATAAACATCTCATCATAACACTCATAAAATTTATTGGGAATGAATAAGGATGGTTTCATTTTTTCTTCTCCCCATTAATATTAATTAATATAAAATGATTTTATCCTAAATGAAAAATTCCTTTAAAATGTTGTTGTAAAATTTATTACGGAAAATACCCTTTTCATTTTCAAATCGCTTATTTAAAATATAAAAATTTAATGATACCAACTAAAATTATTCACATTAAAAGAACCTTGAAAATAGGTAAATTAATCTTTACAATAAATATTGGTCTTGATGGTAGGAAATTGTGATCATTCTGGGTATATTAAGATAATGATTCATTTCATATCTTAACAATAAATTAAAAAGTACCACATTGGAATAACAAAAAGAATTTTAATTTTATAAATATTTATATATTCCCAAACATATAAAAAACTATTTCAAACAATCAAAAAATGTTGTTAAAGAAGTTATTGAAAACCTTTGAATGAAAACCTATACTAGAAAAAAAAATGTTCCTGACAGAATAGTAAAATAAAGTCATTTTTTGTTAATAGAATTTTTCAATATATTTGGTGCATAAATATAATAAAATGAAACAAGAAAATTTTAATCTCAATAAATAAACTTATTAAAATAAATAAATAATATTTTAGAGAAAATAATTATATAATTTCATCATAATAAATTTGTTGTTAAAAAATCCCATTAAAAATAAGATCATAACATAAGACCCTTATTGCATTGGTAAATGTTGAATCATAATATCGGTGAAATAATCACCTAAATGAAACATAATATATCATTTACATAACATTACTCATGATATAACATTAAATAGGTTATTATTTACACCTCATTGTAGAAGATAATAACATAACATGAATGGTGTCTCAACAAAACAATATTGAGAATATAAACCATTACTATATTTGTTACCTATAAATCAAAACCTTGTAAAAGACATAAATTTATATTAATCTATAAATAAATATAATTTTAATTAAAAATAATAAAAAACACATTCTTAGTAATTATATAAACCAATCAAATGAAACTAGTGGTGAATGTAGAATATGTGTTATAGTATGAAATCTGAGCCATGAAACATTTATATTAAGTCTAGATTTCATTATAATAACTATAAAACCATATATAATAAATTTAAATTTAATATACATATAATAAAGAACTAATGATATGATTATAATATCATATATGGTTCAATTATAACATTTCTACACTCGTTTATTAATAATTCCTTATTTAAATACTTTTTTTGATTTCATCTATTTCATTTATCATGTATGTTTCAATTTAGAAATTCCACAAAATGCATAGTGATCATGGTTTCATAATCTTAATAATGATATAAACATCATATATATTTATTATATACATTTTTTTAACCACTATAAAAAGGTAGAGATAAAAAATGATTTTCACCATTCCTAGAGATGGTAGTCTATACATACTCATGAGTTTCGTTTCCATTTTTCAATGGATATAATAAACCAAAGGTAAATAATAAGTCTCATTTTTATAATAATAATAATATATTAAATAAAATATATATTTATGAAATTAATTATTTTAAAGATACATTTGATCTTGGGATGCAAATTTAATTATATCACATTTTGGAGGTGGTATTCCACATGTGCACACGAGAAACATATTCAATTCCAATCTAAAAAACATTATCTTATTCATCCTTCGGATAGTAGAATGTCATCAATTATTGTAAATCGGATAAAAGGTAGTGATAAGGATGAGTAGGCACCCAACTAATGGTATGAAAAGATTCCAACTAAGATATTTTTTCTCATTTGGAAATTTATGCACCAAGCGCATTTGAGGGATGATAGTGTGAAGAAGAAATGTGTTTGTATGGATTCATAATTTCAGTGACATGCTCATTGGTGTTCAGAAACTGTATGGAACTTATTTTTTTTAATGATGGTGGGCACATGTAATCTATTGTTTTATTTGGAATATATTTTGTCCTTATGGGAGTGAGAAATTTTTTTCGTGTTTTTTCCTAGATCTGAGGTATAGTTCATTATGGTTTCGATGTCTATATTTGCAGTATTTCTTTCACTTTTATGTTTTTGGTGATCTAGGAGTCATTAAATAAGGAGAAAACATTAATAATTCTGCCTAGTTTTTTATTTAGTTATGAGTTAAATATTTTGTGATGAGCTCAGTATTCTCATCAATGGTGTGAGTGGTTTATTTTATTTAAGAATATCAATTCCATGGTTGGTTGATACAATGTTAGTGGGAGGTTGGTTTGGATAGGGTAGGTGGGTTTAGTGGAATACTCCGTGTCTAGGTCTGAAACTGAATGTTATTAGATCGTGTGTGTTTGGGGAGGTGAAAGGAGGTGGTCTTTTCTAGATATAAAGTTATATAGGATCTTTTAATTCAGCATATATTATGGTTCATGTTATTTTATTAAGGTATAATCAATATCCTTGACCAACGGTATATTTTATAGAATCTCTATAATATTTACATCATGGAGGGTTCATGTCACTCTAATGTGTTCGTTTGTATATTGTGTGTCAAGGTAAACCCACCTTCAGATGAGGTTTAGTTTATTTGGAATGGTTTTATTTTCATGTAATAAGTCATTGAGGTTGTATACATTTTGAGTGTGGGGAATTTGGTAACAGATGCATTGGCCAGAAAAGGGATCCCTTGGGACTGTATTACATTGTGTTGTAATCCAGATTCCCTGCAAACTAACTAAAAAATTATTATGATGTATTATTATCTTGTTCAAAATTTCATTCATCCCTTATGATATTGAGATTTTATCTCTATTTAATAAAAATATTTTGTAGTCATTTTTTTGACACCTATAGAATCCAATTTTAACCTTCATCATCGTAACAACATTATCAACAAAAAAGGGTTATAAATTAAATTCTAAGGTGATAATTGGTAGAAAAAAGGACACGGTTTTAAATTTTTTACCACTACTAATCCCACATGTCATATTTTAGGTTCTCTATTATTTTTAGGTGATTTAATAATATATTAATTAAAATAAACTACCAGTAATTTCATTTTAAGAACAATTCATATAATTCCACCTTAGATATCTTATAAAAGGTTTATAATTAGAATATAAAAACTTTATACATCACTTATACATTTTTATAACCATAAAATATATATGACACCATAATTAATAAAAAAAATTCATTTTATATTTTTAAAATCATTTACATTTTCTTTTCTAATTCTTGATAGAGCATTATGTAAGGGTTGGTTAAGAATTTAATGTAATTATTCCATCAAAAATATTAAATAAAAATAAAAATAATATTATTAATTTCAATATAAACATTTTTATTCATTCTTAAAATATTATTACTCATATGGAAACATATTAATGAAATTAAAAGCAATAGAGTGACATTTTGGAATATTCCATTTCATAAAATATAATAATGATCTATATCAATGACTAATGAAAAAAATATTTTTTATGATTTAAATGATATTGTATAATCACACTCATCCAATGAAATATAATTTATTTTCAGTATTATTTTAAAGCCTTATCTAGTTCTTTTAATCTTGATCTAATTGTTTTACCCTTGCCATGGTGAAATTTGTTTTACTAAGGTTTCTATTAATTATGAATAAAAATAACGGTTACTTATTTGATAAATTAGGAAACTTTGATTCCAAATATGGAATCAATATTATCAAATTAAATCTCTATAAAAAGAGTGAATGAATTTTAAAATAAACTCCAAAAATATGATGAAAAATTATTTTCTAGACAAATGCATTTTTAAGTATAAAAATGTTTTTATACTAAAATAGAGAATAATAAAAATTTGAATGAATTTAATTGTTTTATGTATAATAAATAGTAACTAATGAATATTTAAAATATAATAATAATAATAATATGGTTATTTTAAAAAATATTAAAAGAAATGATGGTTTTTGATAAAAATATGAATTTTTTACAATTCTTGAAAAAATTAATCATTTCAAAAAATTATAAAAATTAAACCTTATGATAAATATGGAATTTTTATTTAAAAATTTAATTTTTTTAATAAAATATATTTTAAAAAATATGAATAAATATATTATAATATTATTCACAATAAGTAAAATGTGCAAGTTTTTTGATGAAAATGTAATTTTGTAACATAAACCGACTTCACTAAAAAATTCGATTTTACTAGAAATTATTAAATACAATAAAATTGAGAAGGGAAATTATAAGTATATTTCATAAAGTTTTCACTCCAATTTATACCCTCCAATTAAAATGCTAGTTTATCATGGTAATATATAAATAATAATATTTTCAAAGTATATTGCAATTTACATAAATATGGGTTTCATGTGTTAGGAAAGCTATTGAGCTCATTATTTTTTTCAAAAAATCAGGTAGTTACATTCATTGATATTTTCTATATTTTCTAATTGATTATTCTCTCTCCCTAATCCATGGTATCATAGGTTTTCCTTTTTCTCGTAATTTATGACATCAGACTTGATGTTTTTCTATGTTCGTACCCTTATAGTATCCCTTTTGACATCATAAGCGGATTCCCATCATATGAATTTTGTTTCATGAAATTGAAAAGGGTTTATAGTTTCAATGGTAGGGGGATTCATGTGGAATACCTGTTAAATGATACAATTGTTCTTCGTTTTGTTAGTTAGAATCATTTTCAATGATCTAATAGTTATTATTGAAGATTAATGTGATAATTTCATAATATTTTATTGTAAAAATAGTTTCCATTGGTTTTGAAAATAAAAAACTTTTTCAGGATTCAAAATTTGAATTTGAATAATTAAATATGATTTCATAGAGTTGAAGAAATGAATTATTTGGAAATTAAAATGTATTTATAATAAATGATAGTGAATTGAAATTAGTGTAGCACATAAGACTTCATTTATCTAAGTGGGGGAGACAGGCATTATGTATATCTTTAGATTACACCATAACAACTAATCATTTTAGACATGGATGACTATCGAGGTTTACTAGATGGGTGATTCCACACTATTTTCCTAATGATTGTACTCAATAGAGGTAGATTAGTTGTGGTGTCGTTGGACAGGTGATACCATAATTCTAAGCCATTGCATGACCTCCGTATAAACTTATGTGCACCCATGGATTGACAATTAGTTCACATGTTTGTTTTTGGAAAAATGGTACCCATAACCATAGATAACAAACGTCTCTCATATGATTCATTTTTATAGTATACATTATAATATTTCACATAAAATTATTTTTTTAATTTCAAAAATATTTTATTCCTTAGTTTATTTTAATAGTTAAAACCCTACCTTATTATAATTTATTTCAAACTATAATGATTTTTCTAATAAAATAAAGTTTACCCAGGAATAACATGGATATATCCTAGTAGGATAGTATTTACAACACCTTATATAAACCCAATAATTGTATATTTAAATTTTGTTGATTTATATAGGTAATGGAAATGCACTAGGTTAAGATGGTTTTTACTTGTTAGTGGAGCATGGGATGTTGATTGTGACATAGGGAGGACATAACCCTCATGTAACATGGAAATCGGTGGTTTTTTATTTTTCATTGTTTTTGTTAGTATTTGTTGTATCACCTTCCCAATATATATCCCTTGTATTTGAATAATTATATATACAAATATATATATTATTTTCCCTCCATAACTCTCATTTTGGGTTGATATGTATATATATGTTCTGTGTTTTGAAGTATTTTTTTCCTCCAGGCATCTGATTTGTAATGACCTTAACAACATATATTATAGATAATGGATTTTCATGTTATAGAAATGTCATTTAAGGTTCTTGGGGATGAATAAATTGATTATTATATTTTTAAAACCAATCAAAATGGTGTTCAACAATTCCTAGGAACTATTTTCTAGCCCCTGGGGTTTAAGAATGTGCATTGGTCCAGTTCATGGTCTAACTAAGTTTACTAGTTAAAAGGGGGACTATATTTCTTCATTGTAAAATTATGTCAAAGATAGAGTTTATTGGTTTTTTATATTCATGATGTATTAGAATATAGAAGATAATATTTTTGGGTTTCAAGTGAGGGGTAAAAAGAAGTGTGTGTAAGACACTTTTAGTAATGAAACATGTATCACAAAGGATATTGGGAATGAGGTCTTTGATTTTTGATTTGGATCAACCCTCGCATCAGGCTGGGTACATAGGTTGCAGACCATTCAAATGTGTCTTGTCTCATAGAATGTTTAGGTTTGATATGATTTTATGTCAATCATGTTTTCAGTTATTTCCGGATTTTTTAGGATTCAAATTTTTATTTGAAGAGTCGATTGATAGTTTCCTTTTCATTTTATTTTTATAGATCAATTCCCCCATGAAGAATGTTTTTGATTCCTACAGAGGAAGAAGTGAATATGATTTCAGAATAAAACCCCTTATGGGCCTGAATTTCATCATGGTTGTGGTTTTAATGGCTTAGTCTATGAACTAAGACGTGGACCTCAATCCCACTAAAGTGAAATAAGAAGGATCTAAATATAATAAGGACAAAGATCTAGAATTATAATACCATAAAACATTGTATTTCTATGAAACCAATGACAATAGTTTGTTAAGGTATTTTTAAAAAATATTTAGATGGTTTTTGAGTTCCATGAGACCCTGTATTCTATTAAGATAAAGTGTTTCAAAATTATATTTGAATGACCAACCCAAAAATAGTGGGATTATATCATTAAAGGAAATTATTATGAAACAATAGAGTATAATTATTTAAGCATGGTGTTTAGAAAAATATTTTATTTGTTCACAATGTCCTTGGCTATGTCTTGGGTATTTGTTTCTCATTATTATGGTGATATAAATTGTAATGAGTACATGAACAAATATATTGAAAATTTCTATTTAACATAAGAGCTAGTTTATATGAGTGATTTAAGGATCATAGTTCCGAAATGGATCATCATAATGATATTTAATATCATGTTTTCTTTTATAAGATCCTCAATTATCCCAAGGTTGTAAATCATGCCATTATTATAGTGATTTATCAAGTTGTGATTTCAGGGATGACTGGTGTTCCTAAAACTTTTTGTTTGATTAGTCGAAGCCTTTTTGAGTAGAATATTTTGTTTGAGGGCCAAGAAGTGATGATGAGAATGTCATTAATAATCCATCATATATTTTTGAATCCTTGGATATTTGTTTTGGATCCAAAAATTTTTATCAGGGGTGATCAGATGGGCATACAAGGACCACTTTATAAGTATCCCATATGGATTTCTATTCTAATGGTAGTCTAGTACATTTGTAGAGGATTTATAAACATGTTATATATCTCCAAACCTGTTTGGTCTCACTAATAAATACACACTTTGTTACTCGAAAAGATGCCTCTATGTCATAGGGATCCCATTAGTAAGGGAATGGCGTGTAAAACCCTGATATTTTATGGAATCATTTTTTCAAATCGATTTAATTTATTCAATATCTTTAATTACAAGCAGGAATATTTTTTACTTAATCGCATTATAATATTTAAATATTATTATTTAATCAGACCTATTATAACCAATGCATTTAACTTGTTTATATTAATATGAATAACCATATTTTTAAAATTATTTATGATTTTTTTTCAATGAAAATATATTGATAAAAAAGAACATAAATTTTTTTAAAGTTATTATATTCTTTGAAAATATCTTTTGTAAAAAAATGATTTTAGTTTCATTTTGTAAAAAAATAATAATATTATTTCATGCCACTATTATAAAAATTATTTGAAATAACAAACATAATTTTTTAAATAATATTGTAATAATTATCTTATTTTTAAATTTTTATAATTTTATGAAAGGATTAATTTAATGATGAGTTTTGAAAAATAGTTTTTTCTTCAACAGAGCATTTTCATTTAATGAATTTATAAAGAAAAATATTTTTTATAACATTTTATGAGTAATAAGAGTTCAGTTATAATAAAATTAATTCAATTTACATCATTTGAATCAATATGTTATAATAAAATAATATTAAATCATTATATTCTTATGGAAAGAACATTCTTTTGAGAATTTTAATTTAACCACATATGTGGGATTAATTTCAATTTAAATTCTTCCACATCTGTGAATGGAATTTAGAAAAATTTATTACATGTTTATAATTATATCAAAAAATATTACAAAAAAATATCATCTTTGTTTTTTTAATAATGGATATTAAACATTGTCAAATATAATTATTGCATACTAGGTTAAAATAGTTTTACTGGGGGATTAAACAAAAAATAATACAGTAAATATTATCTTAATACAAGTCCAAATTCATTTTTTCAAGAGTATTTTGAATATATATTGCATAATATTTTATATTTGTCAATTTGGGATCCTTTTGGAATTGTTTAAACAACATAATACCATATTCTATTCAACATTTCGATGTGTGTCCACTCTCCCTCTTATAAAAGGACATATCCTATATTCAACTGGTCACATTACCAAATTTAATTATTTTAGATATTAATTTATCATATTATTTATTTAATATTAAACCTACATCGTAGTATACAAATTTTTTATTTTGAATATATTATATTAATTATTTGGATCTAAGCTAAGCGGGATTTCTTATGAAGTGCTATCGATCTTAACTAAATATTTTTATTTTATTTATTTTTACACAACCTTCAAATATTATTCAACTATTTAGATATAATGGCATCTCACTCTAAAATATTATGAGGTTTTATTATTTTAATTTTATAACCAATATCTAACTCATATTTTATAAAATTGGGAATGATACTGCTGATCGTGTGTAAGACAAACTACCACCTCACGAACTGATGCACATCATTTTCCACCCTACTACTCTTAGGTGGATATAAAGAAGGTTTCAAGGTATATATATGATATGTAGGACATAATTATGCTTCTTTATTTAATATATCGCATAAAACTTATTATATTCCAATCCATTGGTAATCGATAATGTTGCTTGTGTTTACGTGTGGACTACCGCATTTAGAAAGCGGTGTGATACGTTCTTCATTTTATTTTAACATGGATGGTAATGAGGGAATATAAAATGAATTTATATAATAAATATAAAATAATATTTTCTATTTAATGTTCAATTAATATTTATCTTTCTTCTTTTCTATCCATCATGGAAATGGAAATAGTTTTCATGCATACATACGACCTACCATCTCCATGGATGCTGAAATTAATTTTCTTTGTCTAATTTCTATGGAAAAATAAGAATACATTGATAATGAATATATATGATTCTAATATCATGGATAATATTCTAGAGATAATTTAATCATGATCAATGTATAAAAACAAAAAAAAACAAAAAAAAACAAACAAACCAATACATACCTGAAAAGAGAAGTTGTTATTACCTGAAACGTTATTTTATCGAACAATTATTAATAAATGGTTAATAAAAGTTCATAAATATATCATATGTGGATTCATATATTTAAGTATATTTTTTTAATATGTTTATAATAAACCAATACTTATTATAAAGGTGTTTTTAATCTGTGAAAATAATTTCATGACTTGAGGTAATGGATTTTCATCTCCCTATTATTTAATGGGACACATGGCATATTTACCCCTTAATTCATCAATGTTGTTTATATACTTACCATGAATGTATTTTATGATTAATATGATTAATATATTTGTATAAACATAACCATTTAATGTTTTTCCTTTCATGGGAAATATTATTTAAATGTTAAAAAAGTGGCAATGGTTTTTTGTTACAATCTCACTGTTTATCGAGATTGTTTGTGATTAAGTTTTAGATGATGAAATCTTATGATCTAAAACACAAGATTCACACAATATTTCTTCTCCACGGTTAGTATCTAAAAATTTCCATTTTTTAATTTTATGTTTTTCTATTTCGGTACAAGATATTCAAAAATAATGTTTTATGTAAAACCAACATTATTTCATCATTCAGCCAAAAATAATTTTTCATTAATTTCTATGTATTCTAAAAATAGTTTTATAAATTTTTTTTGTATTCTACTGTGAATTTATAAAATAAAAATTTCTATTTTGGGACTTTAACAAAAATGAAATTTTTTTTCATTTTCCAAACAAGGAAATTTGGAAATTTTATCAAAAATGTAAAATGAATCTTTGTGTTAATGTGTATGGTATGTACATTATTTTCTACCATCCTGATCTCTCAATTTTTTTCAAAAATCCCTTACAAATTTTCATTGTTTTTTTTAAAAACATTCTATCATTTTTTAAATTTTAATAATTAAAATAATTGAATTTAATGATAAAAGGTTATTTTTCTTAAGAAAAATTCCAAGTATTATTTCAAAATAATTTTACATATAAAATAACATACATTGATATTAATTTTGATTTACTAGGGATATGATTCAATTATACCATCCCTATAATTACTCTATATTATTTATGGTTACTATTAAAATATGTTCATGAAAGTTATCCCTTCTTCACTTATTATATGATGAAATTTTTACAAAAACAATTAGTGTCATGGTTTTGAATATAATGACTATTTTATGATTGTTATAACATAAATGTACATATTATATGAATGATGGGACCTATATATCCATCTAATTAAAAGGATATAGATTTTAACCTCATGAGATAAATTAGACTTGGGTGAGGAGTCAACTGAGTTTAATAATTGACTTTGTACACGATTATAGTATTGGGAGTTAAACATCACTAATATAATGGTTTGAGGTGTGAACCAATTTCACTGTTATATTTTTAGAAATGATCCTTGACTATAATGAAAATAATTTTATATTATTTTGTTTATACCACAAATCTATGTCTTGTGTAAAATTTATATTCTCATGACTCATTTTATTTGATTCCATTATGACTCATGCCTTTTTAACTAATATGTTTTATTCTGTACGTCTAGATTATAATCTATGATGTACAGTGTATAGTTTTAAAATTTAAGATCACGTTCCCATACCCTTATTCCCATGTTATTATTATGTGAGCATTAATTTCTCTCATTATTACCCTTACTAATAATATAATCTCACATTACATTATGTTTCATAATCCTTATCTATAAAGAAAAGTTTATATAGGGTAAGTTTATGAAGTGTACTATAAGATAAGATCTTTATTGAATATGTTGACTCTCTTATACGAAATGAGAATATTGTGTATATATTAACTGAATATAATAAACCGTTATGGTCCTAATGCATGTTTGTGAAAACTTATTTGACTATACATCAATTAATATACAATATATATATATGAAATGAATGGGTCCTCAAGATGGTATAAAAGGAATAGTTTAGTTAACCATTGAAGACTTGGTTGATAAAATATTATTAAAAACCCTAATGATATGTATATGGATAAGTAAAATTATAGGAATACATCCTGGAGTTTTTTTTAAAGATAGAGCTAGTGGTTTTCATAAATTAAATCACTTCCAATATACTAAAAGTGAATGTCGATCTATCATAGTTGTACCTATGGGTAATAAATTTGAAAGGGGGTCATTTATCTGGACTCATTCATCACATAGTGCATGTCAACAGGCCTTGTTACACACCCAGGTTAACACTCTCGATGGATATTCCTTGTAAATTAATGAAATATTTATAAACCATCATGAATTAATTAAATATATGATAATCATGAATAAACAAGGTAAACTTAAGGGGTTATAGATTAACAATATTATTTCCGCATTTAGACATCTTATAAAGGATTTTTCATGATTATATGTTTCCTCACCATGATTATTTTTCATATAAATTTTTTTTAGATTTATTAAATGGATGGAATAAAAAATAAATCATTCTAATATTGAATATGATGTAAATACAATTATTTTACCCATAAAAATCTAATTTTATGGGATTTGGAATGAAAAATATTATTCTAATGCTCACACATCACTCTTAAGATTTGAATTAGATTGAGTATCGAAATGAGATACTGAGTTCATAATTTTATCGTGATTACTTATTGAGGTAACATAAAATTTCTCATAGTGGTTCGGTTGACTATTTATCACTGAAAATGGATCAGTACCACTGAAAATATATTTTCCATTATCTAGTTTTCATAACATGAAAAAATAAATTTCTCTTTCAATAGTTTGGAAGTCGAAGCATATTAATGGTTTTATCTGATAATGAATAAAATAATACATTATGAAATTGACTCCATAGAGTGGGATGAGTTTAAAATGTAGTTTTTCAACAATTACATAACTCATATTATTTGAATAAAAACGGGGAAGGAATTATTTGAGCTATTTAGAAGGACGATGAATATGTTGGTACATGTGGGGAAACATTTTCAAGACTTGCGTGGTATGATTCTAGTATTATCATCTAACCTATCTATAAATTTTATCAATTCATTAGTATCATTAAAAAAAGTCTTCATAGGGATTTATCTGTAAGGGACTTCAGTTGCTATGAAAAAATCATTCAATGTGTTTTCAAGGTCGAAATTGATATTTGAGTAACCTATAAATATCATGTTTTATAAAATAAATGAAATATATAATTTAAAAGAAATTTTAATGCCCATCTATGGAAGAATATATACCTTTCTTCATGATTAAATTATGTAAGGAAACAAAGAAGAAATTTTCTTAATGGGGCTTGTAAATTTATTTTGTTCTAAAAGTCAAATCAGTTGGAAATCAAATGGTGAAGTGATGTAAATAATTTTTCTAATGATCCAAATATAGATAAGTCTCTACATAGAGCACCACTAGAAATATATTGTTAAAAATTAAATTAATATGTTCATTATGTTAACCAATACCTTAATCTAAATGGTTAATGGTGATGATTAATTTCAGCAACCTTTTAAGCATAGAGACTAAGATAAATCTCATAGAATTACAATTTCAAATGAGGGGTATGGTAATGGCATGGAAAAAGGTATACCTACCTTCTATTCTAGATCGATTAATTTCATATTTTATTCTATATTTACCAATACATTTATATATGAGTAATTTTATAAGGGAATAAAAATTCCATATAAATGATTATGAGTTGAATATGATGTGAAAACCCCCAATGAAATGATACCCACATCTAAAGTAAAAGACACTTCTATAGTTGATGTTTTGCGGAAACTACATCAGGAAAATAATATTATTCACTTTATGGTTTAATTTTATGTTATCTTTAGAATGTATTGGATTTAAATATATAAATATATCATATATTTATAATAAATGGAATACAAATTTTATATTCCATACCATCCTATGACAATCTATCAATGGGGAGATAAATATGAACATCATATGGAAACCACTTTTATTATAGGAGTCTTGATTCCCATTCAAAAGTAATGTTTAGTTTTTATTTCAAAAATACTCATCATTGAAGATAATCCTATTTTAGGAGTTTTTATGTCTTTTTGGAAGACATTCTTAGTAATACATTGAAATGTGAAGTAGAGTTCTCAAGAGAAATAATTCCTGGTGACACACCTATTTCAAGGACTTCCTATTTAGTGTCCCCAGTTGAGTTGAAGGAATTAATGAAGAAACTTCTATAGAATCTTGAAAATCAATTCATTCAGCCGAGTGTGTCATATTAGGGTGCATTTATTCTTTTTATAAAGAATAAATGACAATCGATGTAAGTTATTTTTGATAATCAGGACCTAAACAAGATCATAATTAAGAACAGGTATCATTTAACCCATATTGTTGACTTTTTTGTTAAATGTTTCAAGGATCAAAACTCACCATAGATTGATCTTTTATTATGTATACCATAAATTGTAGCTAAATAAGCCAGATATTACCAAGATATAATTACATAAAACGTATAGACACTATGATTATATAGTGATTCCATTCAGTCTAACTAATTACCATTATATCATCATGGATATAATTAATAGATTATCAAATGATAAAATTAAATATTTTATGGTATTATTTATATAAAATATTATAATATCTCTAATGAGAAAGGATAAACATAAGGATCACATGAATATTTTACTAGAAAACCTAGGGAAGGAGAAACTCTAAGGAAAATTTAAAAAATTTCAGTTTTCCCTATTAATAGATTCATTTTGGGTCATATAATCTCAAGAGGTGGTATATTTTTGGATCCTTAAAATATTGATGGTATTGAACATTGGACCATACCAACCATTGTGACTAAGATTTGGAGATTTCTTGTTTTAGATAAATATTAATTATTATTTTTTCCATGATTTTTCAGGACTATATAATCTGATCACTGTGTAATCTTGGAATTGATCCATGCTCCTCTAGACTCTTTAATGTGAAGAAAATGTTATCTATCTTAAGAAAATATCAGTTGGTGCATCAGTTCTTACATTACCTTACACTAAATGGGGGTTTTAATTCTATGATGATGCATACAATAAGTTATTGGGACGTGTTTTTGTGTATAATTACATGGTTTTATCTTATTCCTCCTTAAAAATGAAGGTTCATGATCATAATAAAAAATTTTGTGATTTGGAGTTTTCTACACTAAGTTCAGCATTATAGATATAGATGAATTATCATTACAGATAAAAGTGTGATATAAATATATATCGATCCCAGAATATTAATGTGTATATTCACATATAAGGAGTTAAAGATGCACCAGAGAAGCTGGTTGGAAATGACTAAGGATTATGAATACTCAATACATTACCACATTCAGAAATAAAGTAAGGTTTCTAATGCTTTGAGTCAAAAAAATCATTCTTATCTTTTATGAGTATCACAAATGATCCAATATTTTTTTTAATCTATGAGATCTTGAAACTATTGAACAGGTGGATAAAAATTATCTTTATCATATAAATTTCATATTATATATCAAAGTGAATATTACATATACAAAAAATGAAGATGTGTAACTTTAGAAGATAGATAGAAATGATCATGAGTTTAACATTGATTGTGATGGAATGATAATGTTCAAGAACTATGGTAGAGTCTCATCAATACCATTTTTGAAGGAACAATTAGATTAGGTTAAAATTTCTTCATTTTATATTCATCTTGGATGTAGAATATGTTTAGAGATTTAAAGGATTATTTATGGTGGGATGGAAATAAGATTGATATTATAGAGTTTTTATCTCTGGGCACTATTTTTCATAAGGTTATGGCTAATATGAAAACTTCCAAGGGAATGTTACAATCATTACCCATACCATAATCAAAATGGGAAAACAATATTGATTATTTTTTTCATCAAACTATCCAAAATATCTATTTGGAATAATGCTATATGGTATGTAGTCAATTTCCTAACAATGTTAGCACACTTCATCTCTATTAGAAAATATTTCTCTCAGGATTATCTTTCTAGGATTTACATTAAGTAGGTTCTAATGTGTCCTGGATTTTTGTATTCTCTTTTATAAGATTGGGTATGAGGATTACCTCAATGTTCTAGAAAAGTATTCAGCAATCCCTTGATATAGAATATAGTTTCATCACTTCATATCATCCAAAAACATATGTTCAGTTTGAGAGAAAAATTAATGACCTAGAGGAAATGTATAATTCCTATTCTCTATATTTCAATGGTGTTTTGGATCAAAACCATTATCTGGTTGAGTTTTTTTACAAAAACTACTTCCACTCAAAAAAATTTATATATCCCTATTAAGACCTCTATATGAAGACATGTAGAACTCCAAAATTCTAGAATGACGTTGTTGAATGAAATATATTATCACTTGAGATAATTGACGTGATCTAATATATTTTTATATCCATTCAACAACCCAGAAGGGAAACACAATGTCGGTAGAAAAGTTGTTCTAATAATTGTCAACATTTTCTAGAATTTAATGTTTTTGAGAAGGTATTTTTTTGAATTTTACAATGATTTATGGTTATGAGATTCAAGAAAGAAGGGAATGATTATCCCTACTTATGCAGTCCCTTTTGAGATTCATGAAAAAATTGGGTTAGTTTATTTTTTTTTGGTGCTTCCACTAAACCTCTCTCAAGTCTATGATGTGTTACATGTGTCTCTTATAAGGAATCACTCTAATTGACCCTAACATATAATGAACTTAGAGGTTGTACCACTAGATCATTATGTATTCTATGAATAATAAATAATTTTTATTTTAGAAAATATATAGAATGTTCTACAAAATAAGATCACTCACCTATGCAATGTTTTATGGAGAAACTATCAACATGAAGAAGGTACATGAGAACCTAAGGGTATGATGAGGTGGAAGAATAAATAGTCTTTTTTATTATAGTGATGTAATTTAAAGGGTGAAATTAATTTTAAGGGGTTAGAATGTACCATCCCAATATGTTATGAAATAGTTTTTTCAAATAGATTTATTTTCTTTGGTATCCTATATAACTAACAAATATATGTTTAACATAACCATAATATAAAATTAAAATATTATTATTTAACCATGATTATTAAAATGTCAAAATTAAACTTTTATATATGAACGTGAATAAAAAAATTAGAACTAAGTATAATTGTTTTATAAAATCAAAACATATTGATAAATTAATACTTAATTTTCGTAATACATTATATTCTTTGAATATACATTTTTATTAATATATTATTTTCATTAATTTTTATGAAAAAATAATAAATTTTTTTTTTAACTTTTATAAATTTCATTTGAAAATATAAAAATAGTTTTTCAGCAGTACTATTCACCGAGAGGTTCTTTGGGCCAAAAATAATGGGATTTCAAGACCTGTATTCAAGCAACTTGGCCTTGGGCCTTCGGGCTATGTAATGGGTCTCCCTCTACCCAGTCTAAAGAGGTATTTTCTTTAATAATAAATTGAGCATTCAGCCCCAACATTTAAAAAATAATAATAATAGTATTTGAAATAATGATGTAAAAATTATCATATATTGAACGTTTTTGAATTTATTAAAATACATATTTTTTCCTGAATAATGGACAATAATGATTTCATTGAAAATTTTCATTTCACTTTAAAACATTTCAAGGATACACATTTTTTGAGATTTTTTAAAAGTAAAATTAACTTAATGATATTATAATTAATTCAATTTATATAATTATAATCAATTTATCAATGTATTTTTATATTAAATTTGTTTATACTGATGATACAAATTTCTTTGGAAAAATGAAATTTTCACCGATTGTTGGAGTTTAATTTTAAATTAAATTCTACCATGTGTTTGAATTGAATAATAAAAATGGATTAAATATTTTTTATCAGAATAATTTATATTATATAATAAGTTTATTTTTAGGTTTTCATTAAAAATATTAAAGATAGTAAAAATTAATTGGTTTGGCTATGGTTAAAAACTGTTTAATATGGGATTAAAGTAAAAATAGAATGAATATAATGAAATAAAACTCATTTAAATCCTCTGTTATGTCCATATTTAGACTTTATATCACCTATTTTTTACAATTATCTATTTTAAGGATTATTTCATTTTTAAAATGTGGTTAAAGATTTTTATTTTCATAAATTCCATGTTTATCATCTTCCACTAATATAATAAGACCTCTCCTCTCCTACCATATTCACAATTAAAATCAATTTGGACTGTCTAATAACATTCAAAATAAATTAATTACTTTCATCTCTATATACCATAAGACTTCTATTTATTATAAAACACTCATATTAATGCATTTGGGCCTATCCTACGAAGGTGGTCCAAAGAAGAGCTATCATTATTAGGAGAGTGTTTTTATTTTATTTCTTCTTCCACCACAGTAAATTATTCTTAAAATAATATGAAATAATAACATACGTATATCCCATAAAAATAGATTTTATTATTTTAATGTAATTAAATATATCCACAACCTCTTTATGAATATGGGATACCTTACTGTCATTCATGTGTATAATGTACTACTGCCTCAGGAACAGATATAATTTATTTTCTATCACCACAACTCAATAGTGTATATGATTTGGATTAAATGTGTATATTTATATTTATGATATAAATATACATATTTAATTTTAATATCATGTATACCTTCTTACCAACCAATATGTTATAAAATGATAGCATCGCTCTTGTGTACATGTGGACTACCACCTCCACAAAGCATTGTGATACGTATTGAATTTAATTTTTACCTAGATAGTAATGTTTGTACATTTAACTAATATAGAGGATATCTATGATATTAAAATTACTACTTAAATTTGAATTAATATTTAAATTTATTTCATTCCTCCCATTGATTTATTATATTTAATGCTCATGTGTACGTATGATATACCACCCCTATGAAAAGTGTAATTCATTTTATATCAATAAATTTAATGAATTAATCTAAAAAAATTAAAATTAATATATATTATATTTATTTAATGTTTTAAATTAATGATATAATAGATTCATGATTAGACTAAAAGGACTGAAAATACCAAATCATAGCATACATGAAGAATGGAACAAAAATTATATAAAACATGATTTTAACAAGTACTTGTTAATTCGTATGTAAAAAATGTTATAAGTAAATTAGATATAGTATGATATAGATGATAATGGTTCTATAATAGATGTAAAATAAATCTATTTTATGATATGGTAGTTTGAAAAATGTATTATGAAAGTAAAAAACTATAGGTAAGTGTTTTTCTTATAACTTTTATTTTCATGGGACAGATGCCATATTCCCCACATATTTGTTCTGTGTGGTTTATATACTCCCCATTAATGTATTTTATGATTCCTAACTTGAAAATTATGGATTATACATATCCATATATTTTTATTTTATTCATGGGTATTATTAATCAATAATTGCAAAAATGGTATGTTGTTGATGTTACGGTCTCATTGCTTATCAGGATTGTTTAGGATTAATTTTCCCTTAATAAAGTCTTATGATCTACCTTGAAAAGAAGACATGAATTTTATTCTACTATAATTAATTATTTAAATTATATTATTTACTTTAATTTTAAACTCCTTATGTAATAAATATTCCAATATATTTTATTTAAGGAAACCCGACTTTATTTTTTTGTTCAATTGAAAATAATATTTCTTCCATGTACATGTTTTGTAAAATGGTTTTTAAATAATTTTTAGTACACTTAAATTATTTTTAAATGACACATTTAATCCATATATTAACTTTTACAAAAATATTTCAATGTAATCTTTTTATCATTTTTCAAACAAAGTTCTTTTGACTTTTTTACCAAAAATGTTAAAGTTGTCTTTATTTTAACATATACAGTATGAATGATATTTTAAACTATTATGAAAGCATAGTGATTTGTAGGATCCCTTGAAATTTTAATTTTAATTTTAAATAAAATTTTATCCTTAATATTTCATAATTTGTTAGATTTTAAATATTTTATTTCGAATAGAAAATTTTATTTTAATTAAGAAATGATACAAGTGAGCCTTAAAAATAAATTTTCATCTGAAATAGCATAATTAGATATTAATAAAGATTTAATAGTGATACAATCTAATGATACCATGAGTAAAGTTTATATAGATGGTTTATAATTATGAATAAAATATTTTTATGAATCCTATTCCTTTTTTACATGTTATACTACGATGAAATGTTTATGTAACCGATTTCAATTCATGGGTGCTGATATGATTAATGTTTTAAATTATTATGGCACCCAAGTGAATATAATATTGGAAAATGTACCTATATATCATTCCAATGCATTTTTTAAAGGTTGATACCTCATAGGATAAAAAGTGTTGGAATGGGGAGTGAACCCAGTTTAGTAAGAGACTTTTTCCACAACGATAATCATGGTAGTGAACCTTGACTACTATGATATTTTGGGGATTGAAACCATTACACTATGAAATGTTTATAAATTATCCTTGAAAACTATGTAAATTATTTCTTATTCATTTTTCTATAAATAAAATATATTTATTGATCCAATGTTATGCTTTTATGTATCATGTTCTTTGATTATAGTATGATTGATGTCTTATTAAATGCCAAGATGTATTACACCCATAAAGATTATTTTATCTGATATGTTGGTTCTAATTTTGAAATTTTAAGCACATGTTCCCATACCCTTATTCCCATTTTATTAGCAAGTAATCATTGATATCTCATTAGTTTACCCTTTGTAAGTATCTAATATCACCCATTCTTATGTTCCCTTTCTGTATATTATAAAGAAAGGTTTCAGTAGGGTATATATATGATGTGTACGAATTTGGATGATATTTATTGTAGATGTTTAATATATTACATGAAATAATAATATTGTGAATATAGTATCTAAAAACACTAAAAACATTTTTAACCCCATGCATGTTTTTTAAAAATGAATTGAATATTCATTTATTAAGATGTAATATCTATTCAGGAAAATCATGGGTCATAATATGGAGTTAGGATCCACTCATCCTATGGAAAGAGTCAAATAAATTATGAACCATGAGAAAATAATATTCCCCACACTCAGACGAATAACAGGCAGTTTCATGAAATGAACTTGGATCCAGTGGAGTCTGAGTTAGCGATGATAACAATGAGTGGTACCATTCTTATTAAATCATCTGTTGTAATTAATTTTTTTAAAATGGGTGTTTTGTAATAATTAATTAAAATCCATTTCTAGAATTTTTGAAATTTCCATTGAATATCATTATATTATATAAATATTTTAACACTCATTGGGATGGAATAAGACCTATGATGCCCATATTTGGTTATTTCAATCATCATGGTAGAGAAATAATTGGACTTCCTTTTCCATAAAATCGATTATATCGATATCATTATAAGCATGGATTAGATTTATACTTCTTTAAGATCATATTGATTGTTACCTAGGGAGGGTGACCTTCACTAATCCTGATGGGATGTCTTATGTTTTTCAAGGGGTTAGAATCTGCGATCAAAATAAAAATGACAACTACTTACAGAATTGGATAGTATTTTTTATTAGATGGAACCTCTCTTGGTTGATTAAGAGTAAGTGAATCCTAAATCCTAACATCATCAAGACGTAACAGAGTTCTATGAGGTTATTTCAATATAATTCTTCATATTACCCCCTTAGTAATAAATCTATTTTTATATCAATAAAATGAATATAATGTGTCAAATAACTTTCCTTCTTATCAGATTTCACTAGAATATCTAAAATAGATAATGTTCTATGTGAATGATCAAGAATATAAGGGCTCCATCTACTCAATCATATTCCCAGGGACTACTCTATTTCTTTTTAGGAAGAGAGTGAATAGGTCACTATACTTTTTTATTCATTATTGAAGATTGATAAAATGATAATTAATAAAAAGAATCAAATTCACTGTATCAGTGATATATTTTAATAGATTAAAGGGTTTAGGTCGTTCTCTAAGATTATCCTCCAGTTATGTTTTTTCTAACTCAGGATGAAGGAAGCTAATATACCATAATGTAGTTGTTAAGGCTATTATAACCATTTTATTTATCTTGTAAGTCTATTTGAGTTGACCGACTACCTAATTGTTCTAATGGAACTCAAGAATCAAATTTTCAAACGAATCTTTGATTCTTTTGGGGTGGTATTTTTGGAAAATATTTTATTTTATTCCAATATAGATAATATCATCAGAATTATTTCATGGAGGGTTTTAGAGCCTTATTTAAGAATAATATTGAAGTAAAAAATTCAAGATCTGGTAATGGAAGTTATAAGGGAATGCAGATTCAGAACAATATATTTTAATTGATCCTGAAATGGTGAGTGTTGTTATTTATTCTGAGGAACCAAGGAAAAACATCAAGATATGGTGATTATTTGGGTTGGCTTTCTATTATCGATGGTTTGTTGAGGTCTTCTCCAAATTATAATTTCTATTTATTTTTGTCACTAAGAAATGGGGGAATTTTTTATGGATATCAAAATTCTCTAAATCAATTTACGTGTTGAAGTGGTTGTTTACTTCAACACTAACAAATACCATTGTAGAATATGGATAAAGTTATGTTTCATATTAGGATGCATCATGTGTAGGCATGGGTTGTGTTCTTATATAGGGATACAATGTCGTGGTTCATGGTTCATTCTATGTTTGACCAAATGTGAATAATTACCCAAAACATGACCTCAGTCTCAAAGAAGTGATACTTTCTCTAAAATTTAAAAAACACTATTTCTTTTGGTAAGGGTTCAATATTTATTCTGAAAAAAATAACGTATGTTATATAATTTTTAAAAAAATTTCTCATCCATAACAAAGGTTGTGGGAATAGTATATTTAGGATTTGGACATTGATATCTCTTATATGGAAGTAAAAAAGAATATAGTTACCAAATATAATAATAGGATGCTACCTTCTAAAGCATTGAAGGAGTCCAGTGATGAGGGGTTTTTTATGGGTATCTCAACCCAAATTCATTTAATAATAAATAAAATGATATTGGATATTTTATATGCTAGTGTTTTGATGACGCATCCTTTTGAAGAGATCTTCTATCAAGAGAAACCAAAAATGAAGCGTGTCAGCACATTAGCGTTTCTATATATTATTGGGAGCCCACTAGAAACTTGGCACTGTATCCTGAGGGATTTTAATGTTTTCAGAATCGGTATGTTTCTCTTCTCTAAATGAGTAATGTTTTGATGCAATATTACCATAATTCTTAGTGTACCTTCCACCTAGGACATACTAAATTGTATATTGATTTTAAGTGATGGTTCTAGTGGACATGTATCATAAATGACATTACATACATCATTTCATATTTCTATACAAATGGGTATGTCAAACTCAATCATAAATAACCCTATGGTTTACTCTATAGACATATTATCAAAAATTAAAGGTGTCTTGAGATCTCACTGAATAGAATTAATGGGTTATCACATACCACTCAAGGTATAAGGATTATCTAGATTTTTATTAACATTCTAAACAAATAAATTCACATTATTCCAATTAGAGACACCACTATGGTGGATGATCATGGACTATTTTTGTGACAATGGTTGTGTGGATATGTTTTATTGACTTAAACAATAATTTTAGATAGAGAATCATAGTTCAAATATTGATTATGTAAAGGACTCAAAGATGCAATGGGATCTTATGTAAATTAAATTATATCCTATCGTCCATAAATAGATTGTCATACAGTGAATAAAATTCAGATCCTATAAGATATGGTTCTTCCCCACATTAGTATCATTAGAGGTTCAAGGGATAGACCGTAGGGATATGATGTGTTTTTATATGACAATAAATTCCAATATCCAATATGAATGGCACCATTCGAGGCTCTTTATAGATGTTCTTTACAGTCGTGCCTCTATTGTACCGATATGGGTGAGGCATCATTGGTCTGGTTGAGTGATGTATAAGAGATGATGGAAATGATTCAGACTATTTGAAGGTGGTTAGAAATGTATCAGAGTCATCAAAAGCCCTTTATGATCATTAACATCATACATATTAATTTTCAATGGGTTTCGAGGTATTCTTGATTGTGTCACATCAACTGGGTTATTGATTGATTACGATTTTATGAAATATTTTTTAGAGATATGTGGGATGATTTTAAATGTTTTAGAGATTGGATAAGATTTATAAAAAATTTGAATTTCCTCCCTAGTTTATTATTGATCCATAACATGCTCCACATATCTATTCTAAAAAGAATCACCTAGATCCATCTTGTTTTCTATTTTTGAAATATATTGAGATAGAACATGATATTTCTATGATAGATAATATAGTTCAGATTGAAGAATCCCATAATGTATTGTTTTTTGGGAAATATATCACATTAATTTAATGTTATTTAAATATGGGAGGGAATCTAATGATAAATGATAATGTAAATCTCTCATTAGGAAGAAATATCCTCACATGTTTTCTAATTAACCGACTTTCTAGAGGAATAAATTGATATTGTGTAGTTAATTATCATAGATGCAGTTTCACATTAAGGTATTTTATATACTGTTTATTCACATTTATTAATTTAAGTTGTTTATTTCGAGGTTTCCAATATAATGTTTTAAATTCAATTCAACCAAGTTGTTGTACGGTTATTGCAAGATAATGAGTACCAATTTGGAAAACATGCAGTAGTTCTATAATCATTGATAGTGTATATTTTTTTGTTAGTTAAAATTTTACCAAACCATGAAGACTAAATATGTAGGTGCCTAGGTGTTGTAGTAGTGATATGCACGGTTGATGAATGGGTCTAAAAAACATGAATACAACCCATACAGTTTACCTAGAAACATAAAAATGTGGATTATATTGTCTTATATTATTAATTTTATATCCTATAAACCATCCAATAATCTATCACTCAACTAACCAATGCCTCTATCTATCAGGAATTCCCCTGCCCAATTTTTTATTTTGATTTTGAGTGGATTACTCCTATATCATTTGAGGAATTTCCTTCAAAAGTCATCATTTCCTATTCTAAAGATCATTTCTCTCTTTTCCATGAATTATACTCTCCCCTCAAGACAAAAAATCCTAATGTATGTTTTTTCCTTGAGGTTTATGGTTTTTATATTGACTCTTATTGTTGTTATTTCCTCTCAAGGATCCCTCTTTATATTATATATGGATTTTCATTAATGGATACCCCATTACACCGATTTCCAATGCATGTAACATGAAAATCTAGGTGGTTTCCTATCAAAATATTGTTTGATTGTTCATGTTTGGATTATTAATGGATTTTAAAATAATATAATTTATATATTTATTGTATAAAATTTTCAATATATATGTTGTAGTTGTAAAAATACATGACTTTTATAAGTAAAATGGAATAAAGTATCTTTAATTGATTTTATGTATTTAATCTAATTGTAATCGGTTGATGAAAGTACCTATCCTGAAATAGAAATGGTTTTATAATAAATGAGATCTCATTGAAATGGGTTTATCATGTTGGAACCAATGTATTCAATGTGGGAGACTATTCTTCGGTATCCCATTGTATTACTACACAAAAGGAATACATAATAGACATGGATAAATGTAGTAGTTCCATGAATGAGCATCACCAAAATGGTAGACCATGTAACTTTTTAATTACTGATTAAATAAATGTAGTTTCATGATATAGGCCACACCATTACTATATTCCATGTAGTTATATATTTACCATCTCGTGTTCAGACTTTAATTTTCCACTAGATCAAATGATGATATAAGGACTTAGAATTCCCATAACCACATATGACTTTGGCCTCTCCCATGGTCCATGAATTTGGTATTCTTTATATTCTTTTACCTCAATTTATTTATTTAATTTTGTTGAGTTTTTCCTATTTCATTCCCAATAAAAGTTAAAATATAACCTTTTATAATTTATTGCGGTATAACATGATTGTATTTATCTTAAAATGTTTAGTCATCAGACACATGGTGACATCATATTGGGAATGATTTTATCATACCCAAAATACATGAAAAGGGTGTATTTAGACCTTATTTTAACTGTGTTATATAATGTGAAGGAAACATAAGAATGCAGTTGGTACTCCTGTCAGTATAGATTTAGTTAGTAAAGCTGACCTAGTGGGTAATTGACCATCGTGTGACATGAAGATGGTTACCCATTTTATTTATTTTTGGTCGATGTTATTTATGTATAATCTATAAAAACATAAAAAATAATATATTACATTTTAAGGTTGTATATATACACATAGGTGAATCTAACTCTATGAATCTGATTTTGGGTTGATGATGTGGTATGGAGTTTTATTAGTGCTCTTTCATCTGATTTTTATTATCATTGACCACCTAGATTTTGGTGCATGACTTTCCATTTCATGTGAAGTTAATACTGGGCTCATGGAATTAAATATTTTGATGATTCTATTGATATAACAATACATAAAGGAGTTTAAGGATTCTCTTTCACTAGTTTCCCACCAATAAGAATTGGGAACGGTCTTCATGCCATGTCTTTGGCTTATTCTAGTTCCTAAATGAGGGGTGGCACTATATTGTTTGTGATAGAAGGATTGAGTTTAACCTTGCTTTCATCTGACATATTTATTAGCTTATACATTTCCCTTCAGTATTATTAGTCTTGATATACAGTTGATGGATTTATCTATTACATTAACGTGGTTCCCCCAAGTGATTCTTCCAAATATTTTGATATGTGGGAAGCTAGATTTTATCTCTCTATGATGCTTTTTGAAAAAAATAATTAAACTATAATTTTGTCTCATTTTTTATGATACTATATATGATAACCAATTTCCATTTATAAAATTAGGTAATACACGAACTATTACCTCGTAGATAAATTATGGAACTGATAAATATTCTCAAATAAATAGTTTTATGGAACAAAGTATCTCAAAAATCGTGCTTTTGGGGTCATTTAAAACCAAAATGTTACCTTAAATACCTTGTGGGGTTTTGTTAATCTATAAAAATTAATTAAACTTCCTTTTCATAAGACAATGTTATATTATCTCCATATTAATATAGAGAGAATAGGAAAATAGTTATTGAAAAATGTTTTTTTAATTATATAATTACATATAGTCAATATGATCTTTGGCCATGGTATTGTTAATCAATTTCCACCACAGATTATCACATCTTTCATGGAGTATTAAATCATATAAAATATTGTTGTAATATAATTTTTCCTTTTTCCCACAACTAATCTTTCCAAATATCCACCAAAAGTGATTATTAACTCTATCATAACAAACACAAAAATAATTTTATCATTATTTCATGAGTTCAGGTGATCTAAAATATTCATGTTACATTTATTAACTACATTTAATTAATAAATCTTCACCAAGAGGTGTTTAACTCCTTCTCCCATTATATTGGGAATATATTTTCAAAAATAATGAAATTTACCAAAAGATAGGTTATTTAAATTAATCAAAATATTTTCAACCATTTACTTAAATAATATAATTTTAGCACTGAGAAAAATTAAATTAATGATCATTTGAAATGAAAATTTTCATTTTTTCTAAAAAAACTCCAAAACACTTGTATATTATTACCTATGACTTCATATGTTTCAATCTAGTGTATTTATGGTGAATTTAATATAGTATTATTATCGTGATTTCAAAACTAAAACTATAACATACATGACTACAAAAAATAATGACATGTATCTCATATACATAATATTAGATCATTTTTCACATTAAAATGTATCCAATAAATTAAATAAACTATAGTCCTAGTTTCTTTAGGACATTAAAAATTATAGAAAAAATTTAAAAATAAACCATGCCTTAAAATTAATTGATAATAAATGATTTAATTCTACAGAAGTTTGTTTTAAGTGATCATTTAATTGAAATTTATATTTTGAGTATTAATTTTTCAATTGCATAGAATCCCGATTTTCCTTTTTTTAATTTCACTCAATTATTTTTATCATAAAATTTTATTTATATAGGTATTTTATTTTAATTTGTTGAAAATAATTTTAAACATTTCAGTCTATATATTTCATTTAATGACCACAAACTATATCCCATGTTTGAATAAAAAATATACTCAAAATTTAATATTGGATTGAAATCATCAATCAAGATAAATTTTCAATGTTTATACCACAAAATTTTTATTATTTCTTGGAAAATTATGATTTTTTATAAGATTTAGATATTTCGAGATAAAGTATTATATTCAATTAAATTGTTATCTTGTATGGTTTTTGTGGTCAAGGATATGGAATTAAAATTTTTATTCATTTTGAGTCACTTATAATCATTCCATTTCAAATGTTGTGAACCCTAGATACCCTTCAAATCTATAGATATTTATTAATAACATATATATGGTTTGGTTTTTTCATTAATATATTGAAAGAAGAGGATAAGTGGTTTAAAATGAGTAAATTATTGAATCAAATATCTATTATAATAATCCATCTTATTATTATTCACATTATATCTTCCATTTTACACAATATAATTCCCTATTTGTTTTTAATTAATTTTTTTCTTCATATTTTCTGTATTATAAGTCACTACTATTAGTCTGTAAGTTAAAAATATGAATATAGATGTTTGATATCTTCTTAATACATTTAATTTTCATTGTATTTATATGATGAAAGACCCACCCATAAATGCATGTTTTTTTAATAAATCTTACCATCACCATATTCAACTCATTGTTTTGAATATAAGGATATTAATCATACATTATTCATTAAATCATCGTTAATGATTTGTTTTATTAAAATATAATTCATTCAATAAATAGAAAAAATATTGTGAGGTTAGATAAAGTGTGAATTTTGATAGTATAGTAATATTTGTTAAAACACATCAAATTAGAATAAATTCTTATATTTTGAATACATCCCCATACCACAAATCATTAAAATTTAATTTTTTAAGCTTTTCCACAATTGACCACAGAATAAAGTGAAATATTGGAATAATAATCAAATTATGTATCCATATTTTATCATACAAGGGATTACCTAGGATTTAAATGTTTCATTTTATTATGATAGTGTTTAGTTTTATTGGTCTCAAAGTGTAATGACCCATTTTTTCACTCAGTTATAGATCATTTTATTTTTTTCTCAAGTTATATTTTAATGTCCTAATATAGATACCTAATGAGTTTGTGAAGTTATCAGGGATGTTTAGGGATTGTTCGGATCCCAGAACCCATGTTGTTTTGAGAAATTGGTCTAATACATGGTTAGTGGAAACTGTGTGGGGTAGGTAGCATGGTTAGTTTTAATCAGGAAAGTATCAACGGTGAGAAGCAGGAGGGAACATGCTTTTTCCGAAACATGCATTTTGGGGTGCATGCCCATTAAAAAACTAAAAAAATTTACAGATGCATTTTGAATGGTTGCAACATGATTTCCCTAACTGTTTAGCCTAACAGTATGGGAACACCTTTCCTTCAGTAGACCATACATAGTTGGTTCATGTTTTGGTAAAACATGTGGCCAAACCATATGAAATAAAATTTTGGGTGATTTTACATTTTTTCTCTTAAAGCCTAATTGAATATATCTCTTACCACTTTCCTATTTTCTTGTGGATAAATCCCCCTATTCTCTCTCATTCAATCTCCTTGAAGGCCTAATATTGTATTTGATCTCCATTTTCTTTCTAGAATCTGGTTAGATCATCATTTGTCCCATGGGATTCACATTTGTATAATATAAATTCCATTATAATCATTCATCATTATTCTTTTTATAAATACCACTATTTATATGTAGGATTGTATGCCCCATTTTCAGTTCATTGATCTGTTAATAAAATATATTTCAAATCCTGTCGAATATAAAGACTTATACTGGATAAGGTGAATATTACGAGTATGAGGATGGTGGTCTATAACTCATTATTCAAGTTTCATCTTTTTATTTATTATTATGTGGTCACTCTGGTTTTAATTGGGAATATCTTGTTAAATTAATATAATTTTATTATAGTCATTATGAATCGTGTTCGAAGACCCTTTCTATAAATGCTAACCATCATTGGTGGTTTCATTAAAAACAACATCCACCCCTTGGAGGGTGATTTATATATATTTGATCTTTTAGTGGTTCAATATGTTTTTTTGAGCCACTATTTAGGTGTTCTTTGGATTAACCCTGTTAATTTTAATCCTCCCTTAATTGGATGACTATTGAATTGTAATGGTTATACATGAGTGTCACTTGAATGACCAATGGTGTGTTATTAAACTTGATTAATTACTTATAAATGGAATTGGAAAGTATATTGTACATATATTACTTTTCCATATTCAAGTTAAATTAATGTTTTGTTTCTTGTCTATATCACTCCATTCCACTTATGATGGAAGGTAGTGGAATGAACCTATTGAATATAATATGACTGAAATGATTTAAATGTTTGCATGCTCCGTGTCTTTGTCACGCTAATGAAAGGTAATGTCATGAACCTCAACTTATAAAATGTTATGACTATCATATGGCCTGTTTTATTAAATGAATCAATTTAAAGGTTACTCATTATATATATCAATATTAACATATTTATTGGAGTGTTACGACACGAGTTATCTATTAGATTCCCAACGGAATTCCTTGAGCCCTAGTGAATGCCATTCTAATTCAAGGATGTCAGTTTCCAAGGGTGAGACCCACCATGGAACACGATCCTGTTATATCAATGGATTCCTAGTATGACACCAAGGATCCATCCTTTAATATTATAAGATACCTTGGATACAATCCTTGGATCGATCATGGATTCTTCCAATATGATGTTCCTCAGTTATATCCTTATTCCTAGATATAGCGTATCCCATTTTACCATGGATATATTCAATGGACTCGGTTACATTACACTATAGTGGAATTCCATGGGGGTGTTCCTTGTATTACACTCTTACCCCAAAGCCATACTGCATTTAGTACTTGTTTTGAGACTCTTTAGGTCTTGGCTTCCATGGATATTACCTTGGAACATCTTCATTATTTATATCATTATAATACCTTATTATACATTTGATCCTTCACTATTATCATGTCAGTGTTGGTTATACCTCATATGACATAATTATATATATAATAAAATATTTAATAAATGAACTAGTTCTACGATCAGACACTAGCTGAGTGATGAAGTAGGTAATTAGATATTTATGATACTATACTGCTTTACTTTTATATATGTATGATTTCACACTATTTCCATTTAAATTACAAATACTGGATGTTATAGTCATCATTCGTGGTGGCATACTATGATTTATCTCACACCACATATGGGATCTATTGGTACCCATGAAGAATAAATGTATGTATGTGTGGAAAAATGGAAGTGTACAGCTTTGGAAACATGATTTATTTATTTCTTAGGATGGAGCTAGTAGCAGTTAACTGGGCAGGAGCTCAAGATGCTCAAGATTGTGTTTTCATATTCCTTTTTGCCTAATTTTTAATATCTTGTATTGTCTAATATATTATATCCATGTCTTAAATCTTTATAGATACATGACATTTCATCATCATCTTTATGTTCCATATGATTATTACATTGATTATTATACTTATCATTTGTTATATTATATTAATCATCTACAATAAAATATATTTATGGGGGAATAGTCTCCCCATGTACAGTCTTTATGCCTTAACTTCTCGTCAGTAGCCTCTAGAATTTAGGGAGATGAGCTCGAGGCCATGTGGCCCATCGGGCTCAGGGAACCTTTAGTGGTATATGAGTCCAGTAAATCGCAAAGTGGTATCTAATTCATGCCATTCATGTTTTACTATTTTTATACAATAGATTGGATATTAGGAATTCATGGAACATGGTCATAAGTTTTTCTTTGGCATTATAAACACATGTTCTGGGTAAATAATGATTTCTCGGAATTATAATTATTTTTATTCCATTTCCTATTATAGTTGATATCATTTCAACATTTTTAAATGCACATATTTTGTTGTGGATATTATTATTCTTTTGTTTGAGGGTATTATTTCATTCATGGCCTAATCATATGAATGAAAGAATAATTTTACTTTCATCATTTTAGGCACCTATAATTCACATTCCATTCATATTTTCATCCCATATAGGTGAATTGAAATATTCTATTGTATGATATGCTTGTGATTGTTGAGATATCATTATATATATATTCTTGTGCTACACCTTCGATGTGATTGCGTGATTTCTAGTTTCAATTCATGAGGTGTTATGGGACCTCATGGGTTGGAATTGATAATTTTCTGATTCAAACAATTATGTTAAAATCAAATGGGTGACATTTTCAATGATAAGGTTTATGGCACCTGATTCACTATGAATGGTGATCCATTTTATATGAACCATTTATTATGAAAAAATCTAGTTTAAACTACAAAACTGAAACATTAAATATTAAATGAAATGGATTCTATTAAATTATTAGATAATGTCCAATTAACCTATCATCTAGAGGAACCACTAAAAATATAATAAAAAAATTACCAATACACGCCCTCTATGTGAGTATTTAGGGAAAGTTTATCATGTATTTTGAGCCATTTTTTGTTAGATTTTTCATCTTAAAATGATCTTATATTTTATTGAACATGTTTGAAGGTGTGTGCATATTTTTTGACCAATTATGTTATAACATATTCATGTCGTGTGCTAGGAGGGTGCTGATGAGTGTGCTCTAGAAGTAGAGGGCCCTGAGCATCCAATCTTACCTACCAGAGTGCTAATTGATGCAATTATTTTTATACCTAATATGGGCACTAACCCTAAGATTTGTGATAGTATGAATCTTTTGATTTAGACTATGAAATGTGCTCAATAGTTTGCAACTAAAATGGATGATCTGAATTGTGATTTGTAATATCAGAAACCACCAACATTCACTTATGATAGTGGTCTATGGGTTATTGAGTCTTGGATAGTGGTCACATTGTCTATTTTTGAGCATTTAGAGATGCCACTAGTGTATAGGGTCAAGATTTCTACCTACATGTTGTGTGACTTGGGCATGCATTGGAGGGATGTAATTACCCTGGATGGTCACCATCAGGTCACGGTATGGGAGAACCTCTAAACTATCTTCTATGAGTACTTATTTCCACATACGTTGAGAGCTAACTGGGCCTTGGATTCCTTGCATCTCGAGCAGGGTTCTATGTTGGTAATGGAATATTCAGTTTGTTATTCTATGTTACTATTCTTTGCATCACATCTAGCAAGCTATGAGCTTTCACATGCTATACGTTTCAAGGATGGGCTTCAGTATGCCATCTGTACACAGGTGAATGTTTTTTCCTACCTACCTTATCTAATGTACCCAATTATTCTCTTATCACTTATTGTAACCTAAGGGAAGGTGACACTTCAGAGCATATAGGATCAGTTTCGTGGAAGGCCAGTAGTCCTTCCGGTATCAAAAAGAAATCACTCGAGGTTTCTCATAATGGTAGTGGTATCCAGAGTACCCATGCTATTAGATCCATGGTGTGTCACTAGTGTGGAAGTTAGGGGAACCTGAGGCCCATGTGTGATATAGACCCTCTGGAGTATCGGTTGTGCATCCATTTGGGGGCGTCTTCATATATTCTGTCAGATCATCCCATCACCTTCTAGTGGAAGAGGTTCTGCACCAGCTACGCCTTGAGGGGAAGATTGTTTTATGAAACTTCATTCAGGGATTCAGAGTAGCACCGGTAGGACTGGTCGAGGTGGAGTTCATAGACGATGTATCCAAACTCTTGATCACCAGCAGTTCTAGAAGAACAAGTTTTATCATGGTAGTCAAGCTACTTCACAGAGCCATGGATCTAGTTAAATGCATGCATGACAATCAAAACCTGAGGATTAGGCTGCATGACCATCTATAGTATGAGGTAATATTCTAGTACCCTCTACTATACTATCTTCTTTATTTGATATAGGTGCTTCACACTCTTTTATCTCATTTTCTATCATTTAATATCTTCAAATGGAAATACAAAATTACTGTGGTGTAATTAAACTAAATACACTATTGGGGGTGTGGTCAGATGGAATACACCAATCTACGAATTGTCCCGTTGAGGTATGAAGTTACCCTTTATTGTGGGACCTCTTTTTTCTTATGACAACTTGATGCAATGTCATTCTCGAGACGCATTTTTTGGTTATGTATCATTCCTTTGCAGACTTATATCATCGAAGGGGGTCATTTACCTCATGAGAGGGAAGCATTAATTTATACAAGGGTGAGTGGGATGTCTACGATTGTATAGTTGGACTATGAATCATGGGCTATGTGGAGTGAGTGACTATATTAATAATATTTTCATGGAGGATTAAGGTTTACATCAAGGAGAATTCCCTCCAGCAGTACATCATTTCCGGTACATCATTCCAAATGATTTTTCTATTTTAACTCCAGAGATAAGGGTAGATTTTTTAATTGATCTTAATATTGGTAAGGCTCCAGTGACTATTCCCCCATATAGTATGGCACCTACAAAGCTCCAGGATCTCAAGCATCAGTTAGAGTACATATAGGCCAAAGGTTTTATATGGAAAAATACTTCCTTTAGGGGTTTACTTGTGATTTTCACCAAGAAGGATGATGGGACCCATTTTTTGATGTACGGATTATAGATAGTTGAACCAACATGTGGTCATGAATCAGTATCCACTACTTTTCATAAATGATACATTTGAACTTCTTTTATGAACTAGGTAATTATCAAAGATCCAAAAAAGATTGGGATAGTCTAAAGTGTTTGTCAGACCATCAGACATACCATATACAGATTTCCATAGCATGTATGGTTAGTACGAGTACCTTGTTATTTCATTTAGTCTTAAGAAATCATTTTAATTTTTTATGGCTCTAATGAATAAGGTGTTCCACCTTATCTAGAGTCTATTTTCATAATATTTGTTGATGAAATCTTGGTGTACTTTCACACTCATAGTGACCATCATAAACACTTTGATATTTTTTATGTAAACTGAGAGGAGAAATGTCTTTATTAAAATCATTATAAGTACATATTCTAGATTAAAAAAGTTCACTTATTGGGTCATATTATCTTAGAATCATGAGTTTCTGTTGATTTGGGAATTTTAGTGTTGTGGTTTCCTGGGAGCATACCAATAATGTGTTTGATGTATATAATTTCTTGGGGATGAATGGTTACTAAATGAATTCCATAAAAAAATTGAAATGCCTTGATTCACCTCTTATTGGTCTTACAAATAAGGTTGTTATGTTTCTATGGCCAAAATATTGTGATAAATACCTTCAAGATCTCAAAGGGAGCCCAGTCTCGACCACAATTATGATTATATCAGAGCCTAGAGGAGGATATATAGTGTTATGTGATGAATTAGGCATCTTCCTAGGATTAATGTTGACGCAACAAGACAAGGTTGTTGCATACGAATCTCGAAATTTGAGGAATCAGGAGAGAAATTATCAGACTCACAACCTTGAGCTGGAAGTAGTTTTCTATGCAGTATGTGACTGTAGGAATTATCTATTGGTTGAGCACATTTTGGTTAATACAGACCACAAGGGCCTCAAATATATCATTACATAGTGTTTCCTAATTATTTGATAGTGGAGTGGGGTCTAATATATTTATTTCATTAATTTGGAGCTTATCAATATTCACGTGAAAGGCAATGCAGTTGCGGATGCACTAAGTTGGAAAACTCAAGCACATGCCATACGAGAATCCAATGTTGAATGGAAATTTATGGCCATCTTTTCTGAGAAATATTTTAAGATTCATTACTATCATGAGAATTATTATATCTTATCCTTTATAGTTACCTAACTTATCCTTAAGAAGGTGAAAAACATGAAATTTTTAGATTCTATGGGCTTGATTATCTATGATAGTATTTCAGGAGATGAATCGACTCTGGATTTTTCTATGGATAGATACAACATTCTTCATATATATGGATGTGTCTAGGTTCCTATAGAAATGAAAAAATAGTTGATGAATTAGACCAATGATTCTCAGGGGGTAATTTATCCAGGAATCCTCAAAATGTATCAAGACACGAGATGATAGCATTAGTGGCATGGGATGAAACATTAGATAATAGGTTTCATCACTAGGTGTTCCACATTTCATCTACTTAAGGTGGATCTCCAGCAGTCATTTTACTGACGTCACCTAGAGGTCATGATGTTGTATGTGTTTTCATTAACCATCTCGAGAATGTGTCCCACTTAATTCTTATCCAGAAGACTTTATCAGTTAATGGTTTGGGGAGACTGAAATATTGTTAGATCATACTACTACACGGGGACCCTCGTACTATAATATCATGTAGGGATTGTCATTTTATTTCATGGTTCAAGAAGTGGTTATAAAAATCTATGGGTACATGGGTTCTTATAACTACAATCTTTCATCCCCAGACTGATTTTAAATTGGAACAGATGAAATGTGTTTTAGAGGACATGCTATGGGAATGCTTCCTTGATTTTATTGGTCCTTGGGAGAACCATATCCCTCTCATCAAGTTATACTATTAGATTATATTTCAGGTGATAATTCATATGTATCCTTTTCATGCCTTGTGAAGTAGGTCATTCCATTCACCCCTATGATGTGTAGGGATAGGAGAGGAAGCCCTATTTGGTCCTAGTTTTGTTCAGTAGACTTCAAATCAGGTTCAGTAGACCAAGAATAATATTTATAATACATATTCTAGATTGAAATCATATGTTGATCACCACAAATGGCATCTAGAATTTGGGGTCAGGGGTCAAGTTTTTTAACATTTATTGCTTATGCATGGTTATAGATGGATACATGGTTATTGGAAGATGTCACCTCTTTTTGTTAGGATTTTTGATATACTAGATAGAGTCGTTCTAGCAGCCTATATATTGTTACTAACTCATAGATAGCATTATATTCTCAATATATTCGACATTTCATATCTTCAATTGTATCATGGTGAACCACCTCAAAATTTTAATCTCATTGAAGATCAGGTAGATGGAGATTCTTCATTTGAGGAGTAGCTTACATGTATTATTGACTGAAAGATGATGGATCTCCGAGGCCGATATGTACCTCTAGTATTGGTGCTAAAGAAGAAAACTATGTATATGATGAGACCTGAGTGAAGGAGTCCAACATACATGCCCAGTGGCTAGAGTTGTTTTTAGAAAGTATTTCACTGCCCTCGAATGGTGAACTTAGTGATTTGTTCCTTTATACATGATGAAAATAAGAACCTAGTTTTTTAACTTTGGTATAGATCCCTTAAATTTTGGTCTACTTCTCTTCTATTGACCTAATAATTATTACTAATGAGTTTTTGAAGGTCTTATGGGTGAATGGTGATTGTTTGAATCCAAGAACCCATATTTTTTGGAGACAATGGTCTATCACATGGTTTGTGTAATCCTTGTGAGCTAGGCCACACAATTAGATTAAACCATGTGAGGCTAGACAATGAGCCGCAGAAGGGTGAACGGTTCCCCCTAAACATGTAATGTGTGGAACACATATGTGAGAAAATAGAAGACAAAATTATAGAGTTGTTTCTCATGGTTGGCACAGGGTTTCCCTAATAGTGCGACCAGATAGTTCAGATGCCAATTTTGGGTGATTTTATGGGTTTTACCTTAAAATCTTAATTACATATAAACCTTCTTCCCTTTTTATTTTCCAGAAGAGGCATCCCCCTATTTTATCTATTTTGGTCACTTTGGTAGAATTATCTAGTATTTGATCTCAAACATCTGTTTGGAGTCCAATATGATCTTAATTCATCTCATCATATTGAAGCCAATAAGATCTCTATTCCTTTTTAATCTTCCATTATTCTTCCTCCAATTGATGAAACTATTAAGATGTAGTCTCATATTCCTTATTTTTAGAGAATTGATTTGTTCTTTGGTTCTCTTCTAATCTTTTATGAGATATAGGTTGATATTGTATTAGGGGAGTCGTACGAATAAAAGGTATGTGTTCTATAACTCATCCATCAAGTTTTGTCATTTTTGAAATTATTTTGTGGTTTCTCCAATTTTATCAGGAATTGATAGTTAAATTAATATTCCTTTCTTATGGTAGTTAGGGACTTGGTTTATGATCCATTCTAGAAATGTTAACCATCATTGGTGGTTGTTTCCACAACGACATCCACCCAATGTAGGGTTATTTTCATATTTGAGCATTTCATGGTTCAATATGTTTGTCTGAGCCACCGTTAGGGTGTGGTTCGACATGAACCTATTAGTGGTATGCCTCCCATAATTGCATGAATATTTATTTTTAATGGTTATCTTTTAGTTTCACGTGACCTGCATAAGGTAAGTGCATCATGTTGATTAATTAATTGTAAATGGAATTAAAAAATATATTCTATATATATATATTACTTTTCCCTATGAAATGTAAATGAATATATAGTTTCATATCCATAGCACCCCTTGATACTTATGATGGATGGTAGGATAATTGACCTAGTGAAAAGAATATGAATGAATTAAATGGATGAATTCTCCTTGGATTTGATGCACTAATGGAAGGAAATTTCTTGAACCTAGACATATTAAATGGTATAACTATCACATGACTTTTTTTATTAAATGAAAAAATATTAAGGTGAATCGTTATATATATATCAAACTTGAAATATTTATAGGATTTTTCATACTCAATTTTTTTCTTTGGATTCCAAAGTGAATTCTTTGAGACCTTGTGGACACCATTCCGATTCAAGGATGTCAGTTTCCAAGGGTGACACCAACCCTAGAAATCGATCCTTGTCAATTATCGGATTCATAGTATGACACCATATGATCCCTCATTTACTATTACATGATTCCATGGATACACATCTTGGATATAGCATGGCTTCTATAGAAATGAGGTGCCTCAGTTACATGCTTGGACCTAGCCATACCTTATCCCATTTTACCTTTGATATATTCCTGAGACTCGGTTAGATCACACCTTTATGAAATGCCTTGGATTGTTCTCCTTGGATTATACTTTTACCCTTGAGAAAATATATTTTTACTACTATGTTAGTGATCCTTAAAATCAATATTTCTATAGTTATTACCTTATAAGAACTTCATTATTGATATCATCATGATTCCTTGTGATATGTTGGACCCTTCACTATTATCATACTAATGCTAGATATGCCTCATCTGACTTAATTGTATAAACAAGAAAATAATAAATGAATTAACTGGTTTCATGTTTAGAAACTCGATGAGGGCTGAAGCTGGTATTGGTATATTTATGATGTTGGACTTATTTACTTTAATATAGTCATTCATTCACACTATTTAGGTTTATATTAAATAGAATATATGCTAAAAATGTATTTGGTGGTGGCCTATTGATATTTATCTCACACCATATCTAGGTTCCATTGGCACTGATGAAAAAAAAAGTATTCAGGTCTTGAGAAATGCAATCATACTACTTCAGACACTTGATTACTTACTTACATAGGATGTAACTAGTAGTAGAAGATTGAGATAAAGAACATGGTTTAGGGGAAAGTTTTTCTCTCTATTTTCTCTTATTTTTCATATCATGTATTGTATACTACATTGTATTCATGTTTTCTCACTATATAGATACATGAAATATCATCATCTGCTTTTGTATATGAATATCAGTTTTTTTAGTTGTTCATTACTTGAGTCTTATTCTAATGAACAATATATTTATTACATTCCTCATGCTAATTATCTTCAGTTATATTATATTAATTTTTTATGATAATCTCATGTAATAAGGTCATAGTCTCCCCATAGTAACACATCAGTCCCTCGCTACAGGTCGTAAGATTTTGGCATTCAGGGGGATACTCTTTAGGTTATGTAGCTAACTGGACTAATAGAACCTTAAGTGGAATCTGGGTACAGAATGTCACAAATTGGTATCAAACCTATTCTTTTAATTCTTTACTATTTTGAAACAAAATACTGGATAATTGGATCACTTCTAGCTTAGTCAAAATTCATGTTTGTGTGTCACAGACCAATGATCGAGGTAAACAATTTTACTTAAATTATAATTGTTTTTATGATTTTTCCTATTTCAGATGATATCATTTCACAATTGGATCATTCAAATGTTTTTTTGTGGTTATTATTATTATTTTGATAGAGGATATTATTTCATCCTTCACCTGATGAAATGACGGGAAGATAAATTGTAACAAGCATCATCGTAGGTATATATGATTCACATTCCATGCATTTTTCCATGTCATATAGTTTCATTTACTACATTAATTTCATTATATGTCTGTGATTATTGAAAAATCCATGTGTTTGTATATATATATATATGCTTGTGATGGACCTTGTATAAGATTTATTGATTTCTAGTTCCAATTCCTATGCTGTTAGGGACCCTCATGGGTTGGAATTGTTAATTTACCAAGTTGATCCATTTGATTAAAATAAAATGGGTTTCATTTCCAGTGATAAGGTGTAAGTTCCTTGATTCACTGGGAATAGAAATCCATTCAATAAAAACCCTAATATATCAATTTAATAAAATGTAATCTATAAAATTAAAAAGTCACATATTATATTAAATGGTTTATAGTAAATTATGAGGCAATTTAAAATTGTCCTATCATCTCATAGAACCCTTAACACTTTACTTGAGAAATTAAAAATACATGTACTTCTATAGGGGTAGTTAGGGTAGGTTATCATTGATAGTGATCCCTTCGTGTTATGATTTCATTCCTATACTCCACCAATCTATTTCAGAGCTTGTTCAGAGGAGTGTTCTTGGAATTTTTATACCAATTATACCATGATGTCAATGTGTCATTCTCTAGGAGGGTGGCGACACACATGCTTCATACGTGGTGATCCCAAATATAGCAGTCTTACCTCCATGAGTTCTATATAAGGCCCGACATATTATACCAAATCTAAGAATTTATAATCATATTCATGTTAGTCCTCTACATATGATTCATTCCATGCAAGGTACATCACATCATGCACCTATGATGGCTGATTTGACCCATGGGTTCTAGAAGTCTATTCCTCCCACCATCTCTAGGGACGGAAACCAATAGTCCATTGAGTCTTGTCTATAAGACACCTTGTATATATTTTACCATTTTAATATTCTTCTAGATTATGAGTTCGAGATTTGTATATACATAATGTTAAATTTGATCATGTGCTGGTGGGATGTAATTACCTAGGTTGGTAAACATCAGGGTATGGTATATGATCACTTCCATGATATCTTCTATGAGTACTTCATTCCTTAGACACTGATATATGGTCAAGACAGATAGTTCATGGATCTATTATAGGGTTCTATGATAGTCATTTAAGATTCAGCTCTTTTCATTAAGTTATAGTACTTTTCACCACATCTAGACAGTGATGAGATTTTGTGTGCTCGAAGATTTGAGGACATGATCCAGTATTCCATATTTACTCAGGTGAATGTATTTAACCTACCTAACTTCTATGAAATAATCAATCAATCTCTAATGATTGACTGTAACCAAAGGGATGGAGACATTATTGGGCATAGAAGATCAGTGATGATGAAGGCCATTAGTTATTCCGGTAGAACAAACTAATCCATTGAGGCTTCTTGTTTGGGTAGTGGAAGCCACCTTACTCATGATGGTATATCTAGAGTGTGTCACTAGTGTGGATGACATGGTCACCTGAAGCCTAGGTGTGATAGGGACTATCTGCAGTCCCTACCTTACATTGGTATGGGGAATCTTACGAGATTCTATCAAACCTGCATAGCAGCTTCTTGTAGACAATGTTCTGCATCAAGTCCTCCTTTAGGGGGGGAGGGTTATTTTATGCCACATCAGGAGTGGAGTTATATTAGAACTAGAAAGACTAGAGATTGATGATGTCATTGTCGTAGTATCCAGACATCTAATCACCAGCAGCAGCTGTATATTATTTTCATCTTGGTAGTAAAACTATTGGACAAGGCTGAAAATCAATTTTGTTGTATATATTACTGTTGATACCCAAGGATGAGGCTATAAGAAAATCTACAATATGAGGTACTATGATAGTAGACTCCAATATAGTATCTTATTTATTTGATACAGGTGATTCACAGTATTTTTTCTCCTTATCTATCATTGAAAGACTTTGACTGGAAATAATGTATTACTATGGGGTAATTACCCATCCTACACCATTGGGAGTATGTTCATAAGGAATATTACAATGTTGGAACTACCCCTTGAGGTAGGCATATACCCTTTTTTGTGGTACTTTTTTGTTCTAAATATGAATGACATCGATGTCATTCTCAGGATAGGATTATTGGTTCTTTATCACACCTTTAAATACTATGATTTTTATAGGGTGTCATTTTAAACACTAGATTACATTAATTATGTACACAAGGGTGAGTGGGAGGTACAATCTAATAGAGTTGGGCAAGAGTATCATTGGCTAGGTGGAGTGACATACCATATTGGCGCATAGTCAGTCCAAACCGTGCAGCCTCTTAGAGTAAATCATGAAACCCATGGCAATGATATTTTTCACAGTTAGTGATTGGTTAGCCAATCCATGCACCATATAATGAGAAACTATTCATATAATTTAAAATAGGTACATGGTTAGTCTGAACGGTTTTTAAAACTTTGTGTCTTTACCCATGAAACCGTATGAGGAGTTTTTTAATTAATCGAAATTTTTATTTAAAATTCCCAAACCCCCTTTTAAGCCACGAATGGACTGGAAGGACCTATAATCAATATCTACCTTCCTTGAAGCTCCCAAAAAGAGTTCACGACCCCTCATATCCCTCTCGAAAGTGATTCAATGCTTGAGGAGCGACCTTCGATCTTCTCCCAGTTTGTTTCCTCCTCCCATTATTGTTCTCTGAAAATCACAATTATCCTTCCTAGGGTTCTGTGAATCACTATGGGTCAACAAATAGCACCTGGAATTATAAAAAAATGGAAGGTGTTAATTATTTTTGATTTACCAAAGTGGAAATGAACTAATAAAATTAGTATTCATATAAAATAAACTCTATTGAGAGTAAAGTATGAAAATTCAAACAAATATTACAACCCATTGTAGGGACATCATTATGATTTTTTCATAATAGATCTTTCGTATCAATTATACACCATTAGAATGATCAAATTTTCCTCAAGAGACTAAGGAGTGGTTGATTACAATGGAGCATTTATTAGGGTTTTTTGGAGACACCTGACAAAATCAAGGTGAAGTGTGCCACCTCTGTGCTAGAAGGGCCAAGAAAGAGATGGTGGGACCTAATGGTGGTGGAAAATAAACATGATAAATTATATTTGAAAGTGTTAAAGGTTTCATTACTAACTATTTATATCTATATTCAATGTTTTTTTCCAATTCCATTGAGTTTTTGAAATTCTATTAACCAAACAGGACCATGAAATATTTTTAAAATTGTATTTGCTAAGCTTATGTAGTTTTCAAATAAGGGTGTATCAAATGGGAAGACAAAGGCTCTAAGGTTTATGTTTGGACTTCTATAGGTTATTTTTTGTTAGGTTTTCCTGAGGAATATACCTTTTAATTCTGTTGTACTCGATAGAGTAGTTATGGTTGAGATGGACCTACCTAGAAAGCTAGGGTTATCAGGTGTTTCTTTCTAATCATACGGTATTATGAATTAATCTAATGGAAAGAGGAAGTGTTATGATTATTGTGGTGGGTCTTGATTGTAGTTTTCACTCTAGACCTCTTATATTGCTAGGAATATATCCATTCATTTGCTATATGTGTGGAATGTCAGTATAATCAAAGAGGGTTCACACTGAGGTACCAAAGAACTGTGGCTCATACAGACACATGGGTCACTTATAGATATTATTCCATGTTTATTACACTCTATATAGTGGCACATGATCATCATTATCTTATAAAACAATGGTGTAATAAGATTTTTCACATGAAAAATGTTTCCAACCACAAGTATCCATCACGTAGCTTCTTCACATAGTGGAAGAGTCTCCATAGGAAGCGGATATAGGTCTAGGGACCATGATAAGTACCATTACTCTAGATTAATCATTTTTGAATGCTCTATTTGATACAAGTTCATCTAATTCATTTATTTCAACCTGTATTTATAATATTTTAAATATTCTTATTGTGATTCGATCATCTTAAATGGATATTATTATACCCCTTAGTATGAAGATAGACCATGGTCTCTATATCCCCTATAAGGTTTTCTCTTTATTAGATGTTAATATTGCGTGGAGTTTTATGATTATATACATGAATCCTTATGAAGTTATTTTTGGGATGGATTTGATCATTTCCAATCATGTCTCTATTGACTATTTTTTTCAATAGGACTCCTTCACTACATACAGTGGTTTGTGTCATGTCTTTCCAAGAGAATGGTACCCAAGGTAGAGGATGGATGAATCTTCTTATCCAGAGTTGTGAAATTTATTATCAATGTTTTATTTTGATATGGTATGGTAATATGTGATTTCTGATCTCTATACAGTTTTCATTGATTTTCCCAATGTGTTTCCTTATAACATCTCTGGTTTACCACTAGTAAGGGAGGTAGAGTTTTATATTGAATTAGTGTATGTTACTCTACCAGTATATCTTCCTTCATAATGAATGGAACTAGGTAAAATGAAAGGATTGATATCCCATATGGACAATATTCTTGAGAAGGGCTTCATACACCTAAGTAGGTCTCCTTGGGTGGTGTTGGTTCTCTTTGCTACGAAGGCTGATGGTTCACTCTGGCAATGTGTTGTTTACCAAAATCTAAATCGCGTTACGGTAAAGAAAAAATATTTGTTACCATGGATTGATGATCTATTTGGTCATTTGAAAGGGGTGAAGTCGTTCTTAAATATTGATCGTAGTTATTGGTACCATCAATTGAGGATAAAAGAATATGAAATTTAGAAAATAATCATTCAGAGTAGGTACATAAATTATGTGTACCTTTTCATGACCTTTGGTCTAAATAATACATTTATAGATTTCATAGATTTGACAAAAAGTATTTTCCATGAGTATCTTGATACATTCATGGTATTCATTGGGGATGACATACTCATCAACTCTATTTTAGAGGAGGATCATGTGCATCATTTGAGAAGAGTTATGTGTTTTCTATGTAATCAACAACTTTAATCAAATATTTAGAAATGTTATTTCTGGATTTGGGAGGTGAATTTCATGGGACACATGGTGTCAGAACAAGGAAAATAAGTTAATCTTGGGAAGGTGAAGGATATAATGACATGGGAGAAACACCAAAAACTTCTTTGATGTTCGATTATTCATGGTATTAGTAGGATTTTATCATCTAATCATTAAGTAATTATCGAATTTGGATTCTATGATGACTTCACTAATATGGAATGGAGTAATGGTAGTTTGTAATGGGAAATGTCATAATTCTTTTATTGAGTTGAAATTTCTTTTCCTACTACATTGGAGATGACTCATCCAATTCCATGTAGGGATATGTGGTATTTTTGGACACATCGGGTTAATGTTATAGTTTTTATTCACGCCAGGTAATCATGTTTTTGCTTGTGGATATCTTTCACAGATGCATATTGGATTTTGAGAATCAGGGGCCTAGGATTCCTTGGCCAGTTTTTAGTTGACATCCACACTTCTCAAATTAATTACTCTATAAAAATAGCTTAATAATGAGTTTTTTAGCATTAGAGACTCCCTTAATGGTGGGGAGACTTTGTTTGATTATTCATTATCCAAAGAGGAAATTTAATGCTTCTAGAACCATCTTTTGGTACCATTTTCTGTGAAGAAAGCTTTAATGGTGTATTTCCATAGTTCCCAATGGGAAATCCACATAAGATCCATGAATATTTTCTATGACATGTGGAAATAGTTCTAGTGTCTAGATTGTTCATCATTATTATACATTCCAACAGGTTTAGGCTGAGCACCATAAACATTTTAGTTCACTTAATCCACTTACTATCTCTACAATGAATAGGGATCAGATCTCTATGGACATTTTTGTTGGGTTTACACCTACCTAGATAAAGAATAATGGGATATGGGTTGTGATTGATAGGTTGGAAAAATCAGAACACTTTATACCCATTCTTGATACAACCAAATTTGAGGGTTTGGGAAATCTATATATGAAAGAGATTGTTCATTTTCATAGAGTTAATTCTGATATTGATTCTGAAAGGGATCCTCTGTTCACTTATCAAATTTAAAGATTCCTTTATGAGGCATTGTAATCTCATTTCATTTTGAGTATGGAATACCGTCTACATTTGGATGGATAGACCTAAAGAGCTGCATATATTATTGAGGATATTTTTATTTGTTGTATTCTCATCTTTAGTAGAGCTTGGGATGATCACTTGGGGATGGTTGAGTTTTCTTATAAAAATAGTTACCAGTCTACGATATTAGTATCCCTTTTTAATTCCTTGTGTGTATGTCCTTATAAATCTTCATTGTGGTGATCAGAGATTGGTGAAAGTTTTCTTTTAGACCGACCTTATCCCAAGAGATGACAAAAAATATCCAATTAATTAATTAGATAATGGTAATGGAATAGATCTGATATAAGTCATATTCTGATCATCGCTAAAGACCTTTTGAATTGTAAGTTGGTTAATTGGTGTTCTTGAAGGTTTCACCTCAGTTGGGTCATCGATGTCTTGGGATGAAAGGGAAACATGATCCTTTTGTGGGATCTTTTAAGGTTTTTGAGAATGTGGTAAATGTTTCTTACCTTCTATAACTTATGCAACAACTGACGTCGGTGTATAATGTATTTCATGTATGTCAACTATGAATGTATATATCAAATTCATCTTTTTTTATGATATGGTGGGATCTTGAGGTTAAAACTAATTTTTCTGTGAATTAATGACCATTCAGGATAGTTTACTATGAAACCATGGAACTTCATGGGTGGAAGATACCTATGGTTTGTGTTCTATAGTATCAAAATTCTAATCCTTGTGAGATGTGGGATACAGAGGCACCTTTGAGATAGTGGACACACCTACAACAATCCCAGAAGAGTTAATTTTTTTATTTTTATATTTATTAATATGTAACAAAATGTTAAAAATTTTATTAATTAAATAATTATTAATAAAAATGAATATGTAATAAATATTATCAATATGTAACAAAATAATTTTATTAATATATAAATGTAATAAAATGTTAAACATTTTATTAATATGTAACAAAATTTTAAACATTTTTATATAAATGTAAATGTAATAAAATATTTAAAATGAATATGTAAATTTATTCATTTTTATATATCAATATTTAAAAAAATCTTAATTTTTATATTTTTTAATTATAAATTAATTCAAATTATATGTCAATATTTATTAAATATTATATTTTATTATTTATAATCTATTTAAATTTAAATGTAAATTTATTCATTTTTATTAATAATTATTTAATTAATAAATTTTTTTACATTTTTCTTAATTCACACATTTATAATTTTTATTTTATCAATTAATTAATTTTATTCATTGTACATATATATATATTTAATATATACTATTTATTAATATTTATAATTTATATTCATTTATATTCAATTTATTCATTTTTATTAATAATTATTTAATTATTAAAAATTTTCATATTTTTTTATTTTATTTCCTTAATTATTTCATTTTAATCTTGACAATTATTTGGGTTTTTTTCTAGTGCTGATATAGGATAGTTGTGTTAAAGACCTATTTTTTGTAGTGCTTTCACATTAACCGACTCTCAAACTCACCAAAGAATAGAAGGATGTAGTTTTGTGAGAGCTCAGGTGGTGGAGACCATGGAGGAAAAAATATTTCAATTCCTATATATTGAGAATGCGAGAAGAAGACATTAAGGGAATAACCCAAAGGAATGATAATATGTTTTATGTGTGGAGAAGAAGGTCACAGAGCCTAAAATTTCCAATAAAACAATGAAGAGTTTTATGGGGGGATATGAAGTTAATACATACGTACCATTTATAGTTCAATATCTTATGTGTATGGAACATGGGAATTATTAGTGTCAATTCCCTAATCCAAGAGATAACTCATAGTACAAGAAAATTCCTAAGTAATATAGTTCATTTAAATGGATGATTGAAGTATTTAGGTATTTAAATACTATAATAATTTTGAATAAGTATTTTATAGTGATATTATTGTTATAAGTTCCACGAACCATCCGAGGATTGTTGTTTAGAGGTATTTAGTAAAGTATATACTAGAATGTGTTGAAGAGTACTAATGATCGTGAAATTTTATATAATGGTAAGGGTATATTTTTAGACAATACATATTTAAAGGATAGATACCCTTTTATATGTTCATGTTGTTGTGATAATAAAGAGATAATGTGATGTTTGATTATCATAAAGTAAATACGGTAGTATTGATTATTTTTTTAAATAATTAGTGATTTGATGATATATTGGTTTATGATATCATTGATCGATTTTATGTTTTTCAGCTTTATGGAATATATTTAAAAATATGTGATTTTATTTGAAAATGAGGAGTGGAACATTTTTTGAAATCAAGAAAAAATTCATTATATTTTAATTATAATTCAATTTATTTCTAGGTTATTACCATGTTTTATTATAATATATTATCAAGGAATTCTCATATTTGATATGTTATGGGAAATGTTGATTTATTCTATTTGGGTGGATTAGTGTTAAATTGATTTTGGAAATTTAGTAACATTCTATGTTAATTTTTGGATTTTTATTTTGGTCAGGCATATTTTAAAAGGGTTTTATAATAATCTTTTTATTGATTGTTTTATGTTGAAATTTGGGTGGGGTTGTAGAGATTAAAGAATGATTTTTCCTCACAATATTACATGTTCTAATCATTCTAGTTTTGTTAAAAACATAGACACAATTTGAATGAATTATTTTTCATTTATGGATATTATGATCTATTAAAAGTAAATTTTTGATTATTAATTTCATGGGGTAAGAGATAAAGTGAAAAATTTATCGAAGCACAATCAGAGGATGAAATTATTTTTATGATATTGAATGAAATTAAGTAAATATATTTTATATATTCTTTTATCTTTATTTTAATATAATTCCTCAACATTAGGAAAATGAACATGAAATAAAAATTCTACACTTTTAACTTCATTTATAATAGATCAATGGTCTTTTCACTTTTAAAAGATTCATGGTTTTGGGGTCATTAACATTTTTTTGACCATGTTACCTATCACTCTCTATTATTACATGGTAATTAATTTTATCAAACATTTATATATATTAATATCCTATGGATTTTTTTATTTGGGAACCTGATTAAATGTTATTTGAGGTAACATTTATGTTACCCAATTTCCCTTTTTTGGGATGTTTTATTATTTCTTTATACTATGTGGGTTTTAAAAAATGAATTTTAAAATATAAAACCATTTATGACCAAAGAATTTCCAAGGAAATAATTTACTTAAGGTGGATAAAGCAACGCCATATGAATTTATGAAAAACATTCCATCAAATTAATTTTATATCTTTTATTATACGCATTACCGTGCTTAAACATAACACAAAATATTAATATATGACCATTATAAACTACCCAATAAATTGGATTGTATAAATAATATTAAATTATTTATGAAATGTATATATAAATCCTACTCAATATAAATATATTGATAAATATTTCTGAAATAATCATTCAATTTTTAGTAAATTCAATTAATTATTCAAAAACATTCCTTAAAAAATGATTTATATTTCTTTTTATCATACAATATAATAAATAATTTTTTTAAATTTTAAAAATTATATTGTACAAAAACTATTCAATTTTTCAATTAATCCTATCAAAATTTTATATTGTTCATTTTTTTGATAATTTTATAGAAAGTATAATTTTTCAATGAATAATAAAAATTAAATGACTTATATTAAAAATTATTATATTAATTTCATACATGAAGAAGGTTTCATTTTTTTATAAAATGGGTTTAATGTAAAATTTGATCCACTTTTTTTTATATAATCCAATTGTGGTAACTGGAATTAGTTTTGTGTATGAATTTATCATACGAACAATTTTACAAGTAAAAGCTATTTTTTGGAAAAACTATTTTATGAATGAATTTTATTTTTATCTTAGTAAATTAAATTAATAAATATTGGTGATATAATTTAGATATATTTATATATTATTTATTCAGTAATTTTTTTTAATATTTATCTTATATTCTTACTATGCATACTATAAAAATAAGTCCAGTTTACTGATAAAAATATTATTTTTAAAAAAGTTGGTTTCAACAAGTTCTGAGCCCATATTTTGAAATTAATTTCAAATAATTATAGGTACATAATATGAATAACTGAACTCGATATTTGGAATAAAAAAAATAAATTTTCTTAAATAGGTCCCTTTTATTTTTAGTCTACATGAGTAGTAACTGTGTCAAATTTATCACCCCGGTAAAAGGTAAATTGAGCTAATATATGATAAAAATAAGAAATATGGAAATACTTTTTCATTCTAATTCTTATTTTATGAATGGAATTTTATCCTTGTCACCATAAGCTATAAAATTATTTCTCTGTCGGACACGTGGCCATGAAAGTGACTTACATAATATTAAAGGCAAACAAAGTTACAAACTGTCACTCTCTTAGTTTTAAATAACTTTTATGTGTTTGCATAGGGAAAAAACATGTTATGACTGAATATAAATATACATTATGAGAATAATAAAATTATTATCATTATGGTAATTTATTTCTAATTTATATTTATTGAATAATTAGGTTAAATTCTAGTGCCAACCTATTTGAATATTTATTTAATTAATAGAAAAATAAAATAAATGTTTTTAAAAAGATTAAAAGTATTATAATCTATGTTAGTTATAGTATTATCTAAAATTTATAGATTAATATAAAATATTATTGATTTTGAAAATGATAATATTAAAAATTAAACCTTTTCTTTATGATATTTAAGTCAAATGAAGTTAATATTTTCAAAATTGACATTAATGAACTTTTATAAATATAATATTTTATTAAATTATAAAAATATACTGAAAATACTGAAAGAGGGAAATGTGGAAAAGATATTGACTAAAATTTCATCTAGTCTATATTTATGAGCCAATTTATACATCATATGTTAAATTACATTAATATATGTGTAAAAAAGACGTTATATCGATTAAGGTTACAATTTATTAACCGGACATCTAATAAAAAAGATGAGGTTAATAATGAGACCCAAAAAGGTCAAATTTTATTGGATTATAGTAATAAAACCACATCCTATAAATAATTTAATCTATGTTTATTTTGTTGAATTTATTTTGATAATGACATTATTATATTTTAATCGTTTATGAAATCCGTAGAGTGCCCCTTCACTCAGTTATATAACGAAACCCCTCATTTCAATTATTCACACCATAATGAATCTTATATATTTACCATTTCATGAAAAAAATAAATTCATTTTTCACAATAAATATGTTATTTGATTTCTAAAAGACTCACCCTTTGATCCTTAAGAAGATGTCTGAAGGAGTACTATTATAGTAGATGTAATCTCCTTAAGCAATCACATTCTATTTAATTCATATTTTACCAAATCTAAATATTTTATTTCCTTCATAATAGACGAAATTAAAAATAATAAATAAAATAAAATTTTATTATTATTATAAAACATCTACTATTCACCAAATTTCGAACATATAGGAACTGAAAGTATCGCTTATGCGTACATATGTCTTACTATCTCCACATAGTGATACAGTTATGTTTTCGTTATATTATTTTATAGATGAGTGTTATGATTGAGTTAAAGAATATATATTATATTTATGACCTTATAATTATTTGTTGAGTATAATGTAATATCTAACATCTTACCTTCCAAACCAATGGAAAATGGTAAGGTCGCATATGCATACGTGTGGTCTACCACCTCCACAAAGTGATGCAATTCAATTTATCATCACCACATTATATGGTTAGTACATAAGATGGATTTTATTAATATATATATATATTACATCTATATTACCATCTCGAGGAATAGTGTGATACATTTGTTTTACCTCTACATGTATGAATGACTCTAAACATGTATATAATTATTATTCATTATGTTTATATCATTATTAAAAAAATCAAATCATTTAACCTTGATCACTGTAAATGGACCAATACTACCAAACCAAAACATACCAGAAAAACGAATACATACCACCCGAAACAATGATTTTAATAAATAATTTCAGACAAAAGGGTGACCAAATATAATAATTAAATCATATTTTGTGTGATTTATGTGAGTATAGTTTTATAATATATTAATAATGAATATATAAAATGAATAAATTTACATTTACAATTATATAGATACCACCCGAAAACATACCTGAAAAATATACCTGAAAAACGAATACATACCACCCTAAACAATGATTTTAATAAATAATTTTAGAGAAATGGGTGGCCAAATATTGTAATTATATCATATTTTGTGAGATTTATGTGAGTATAGTTTTCTAATATATTAATAATAAATATAATAATTAAACATTTGTTAATTAAATAATTATTAATAAAAATGAATAAATTTCAATTTCAATTTATATAGATTATAAATAATAAAAGATAATATTTATTACATATTTATATATAAATTGAAAAATCACTCATAGTAGACACACCTACAACGATCCTAGAAGATATTTCCTCAGGATTACAGATGATGAACTCATGATATGGACATAGATGACCTTATTCGGATGGAGATAACTATAAGACAAGGTGATGTTGGCATGATCCAGTTGTCAGAATTTTTCAGTGTTAGATGTTGTGTGCGGGTCAGGCTCTCCTATTTACATTTGTGTTTCTGGGTCTAAATTTTGTTTATGGGTACTCTTTAATGCACGAAAAAGTGTTTCTCCCTTGAAAGTCTGATTTTTATAGTGGGATAGGATGGTGTGATGATGTCAGTCTTAGATGGGTGGTTCTTTGGGTCATTATGTGTTTTTGTTGGAATTTTTATTCCACTTTATCTAATTGTTGTGGAATTTCTATGTCATATGTTTTCTGTTTTTTGAATGTAATTTTTATTTTCCTTCGGAAATTTTACAGCCGAGTACACTCGGTACCTAAACATTCCTGGTAATATATTTTAAATAAAATTATATTGAAAATGAATAAAATGTAATAATTAAAAAATAAAAATGTCTTATTAATTTTTAATGGTGTTTGATTTGTTCAATTTCACCTATATTTAACATGTGTTACATTGATTTCAAATACATATACATAACTAATGAAATTTTATATACAGCGTACACACAAAAATATTTATGCAATTAATGAAATATTATATGGGAACTGTAACGCCCCGACCCCAGCTACCCAGAGTCGGTGCATTACTTCGTAACATTGGCATGATCACAAAAGATCAATTCTCGAAAGACCGATTAGTTTAGTTGCCTTGGAAACACTAGATACATTCATAAATGTTACTTTACATAATAAATTGAAAATCTACAATAAAAAAGTCTCCATAGACCACACTCATATCCTCTTCTGACTATCCCTGCAGGTCATTCATAATATACTTCTTCACATCCTGGAAAAATTAAAACATTGAAAGGGGTGAGCTCAGATGCTCAGTAAGGATAACAATATAGCGGAAGCTTTCATAAATAAACATTAACATTTAAGGCAATGTATAACTAAAACCAAAGCCTTTTTAAACTTGAAATTTAGCATAATATGACAAAAATAAAATTAAATAATTCCGTTTACTGACTCACATGGATATTCTACTAGTCTAATAATAACATGAAATATCAATAACCACTTTCATAATGATGGAATGCATAATGCCAGACATTCGGAAACATTTTTTCAAGGTCTCGGCCAAGACGTCTAAAGTGATTAAGGCCTCGGCCAAAACCATAAATCAAATTGGGAAAGGGCCTCGGCCAATTCCACGTCTAGTTGTCTCATGAGACCTACCGATGCATCGAGGAGCTATAGTGGGCTCCACCCGTCACTTATTAAGTCCAATGCATTCCTAATATGAATAGGTTTAAACATATCATAAACCATAACATAATCATATCACATAAAACATGGATAAAGGAAACATAACATTTCCACATTTCAATCAAAAGATATCAATACAACACATTGATATAATAAAAATGCTTTAAAAACCATTTTCAATACCGAAATAAAATAAAGTTAAAACATTGTATTTATTTTTCATTAAAAAAAACGTGATGGCTTGTAGAGGAAGCTGAAACTCAAATAATGGTCACGGCGGCGGAGAAGTCATTGTCTCCGCATATGTACAGAAAGAAAAAAATTCCATTTCTGTTGTTTAGTCAAACACTTCGTATAAAATTATTCCTTTTTAATAACGTAAAATTCAAAGGGGTTTATACACCGTATAAAAGAAAGTTGTGTATAAAACCAAATATGCCTCAATGAAAGGGGATTGAGACGAAGTCTTTAAAAAGATCATTTTTAAAATAAAATAGATATATTATGTGTATTAACTATAGGTACACATAAAGAAAGTAAAAATACAAAATAGGACATAATAATATCATGACATAATTTGAAAGTAGGAGATTAACCCAAAGAATGGAAGTTGGGTTAAGAAATTCCCTTACCTTGCGTCTTGTCCTGACTCGACCGTTCTTTAACCTCCTGAATAATAAACTAGAGTTAATTTTTATTTAATTAAGAACTTTTTTCATGTTCATTATTCCTTTTATATCACTTATTACCATGTTATGAACATTATGTAATTATTTAAGTTAATAATTGTCGTTTTGTCGATCTTTGGTACTTGAGTCAAAAATAAACATCTTATAATTACAAGTTGTTCATGTGGTGAATTATCCATTATATCCAGAATTATATTCATGATATATATATCATATATATAATATATATACAGTATATACATTCATTTATAATATTACGTAACATTTAGAGGTAGGAAATGAAATGCACCGTTCATGGAGACGGTAAGCCGTACGTAGGCATGAACGCTACTTTCATTTCTATTTCGTATTTAATGGAATGAAATCATAATTATATAAATTTATAATATAATTCTAGTATAATATAGTGTATAATACCATTTACTCCATCCTTTATACATCCCACATATGGCATTAACGATTCAAATCACTTTGAGGGGGCGGTAGTCCGCACTTCCTAAAATGAAATTATCGCGTTTACCCATAATGGAAATCATAAAGTATGCCATAAATGAGAAATACAGAAGCATAAGTAAAACATAAACATATTATATATCATATATAAATATAGTGACATCTTAATGGCCACCTTTGAAGGTGTTATATGAGTGTTGAACAATCATCATTTCGTGAGGCAGAAATTCGCCATCCACAGAAACAGTATGTTCTTTAACAATTAGATGTAGGTGTGTGTAAATGTATCTTGAATACTTCTTTTAACAACATCCTAGTATATTTAGGATACTGGTGTTGTTACAAAAGAAATGAATAAAAAGAGTTTAAGGGGTTGGAGAAGCTAAAAAAACAAAACAACATTAGAGAAGACATTACCTAAAAATCGTGTAACTCTTTTTGATTTGAGCCAAAGGCTTCCTTGGGAAGAATTCTTCCCAATGTGAGGCTTCTAGGAGTAAGGGAGGGAAGTTGGGAGGGTATTGGGGCAGAGTTTGGCCGAGACAAATGGCTTGAAAGTGTGAATGAGGTGGTAGAGGTGGGGGCCTTTTATAAGAGGAGAGGAGGGGCACTCTTGGAAAGTAAGGAAATTTTACATTATTATACAATGCTTTTCGGATTCTAAAGGTCCCACACTTATATAATTCGTGGATAAGGTGATAATGGTTCTAAATCTACCCATACAATAGGCTTTGGACAAGTGTAAGCCTTGGATTTTTCATTATCTTATCATTTTATTTAAATTGTTAAATAATGAGGTCATCGCTGCATCATCATGATGTCATAAATAATTTAATTTATTTAATATCTAAAAATTATAAAAAAAATACTATGATGTAGGAAATCTTTTTATCTTTCCAATGACTATTTATAGTCAAAAATATTACTTGTATAACCCCATGTAAAAATTGTTTTAGTAAAACATTTCATGTTTGTGTCATTTTTTACTTTAACATTAAATAAAAGGTATTTATGTCATTTTCAAACTAAAGTGGCTCCATGGGGTCCCCAAGTTGACGCATGGATTTTCCTGGTCGGCCATGGCACATCCAATGAGGGTAGGACATGTTTCAAGCTCATCTCATATTATTAAAACATTATTTTTACCTTAAACTACACTAATTACCTCTAATCGCGATTAAGAACTTAAAAGTTACTATTCACCAAAAATTATTTTAATCTCATTGAACCACATTTTACTTCTTAATGACAACCATGTATATCAGATTTTTGAAAATCAAACCACAGAAGTGGTAATATTTCATTTAAACGAAAAATCAGTTATTTAACTACCACTTAGTGGTTTCACTATCCATCAAAAATTTAAGTTTTTCAGAACAATGCCAAAATTTCACCCTAAGCTATAATCGATATTTCGAATTCAAAAATGATGTCTATTTTACAAAAATCCAAACATATAAGTTGCATTAATTAATTTTATAATTAATTCCCGCTGTCACAACAAATAGGGTGTTTTTATGAAACAATTTATATCAAAAGGTTGGCAATTGTTTATGTCCAATTTCAATGTTAAATTAATTCTAATGACCACCATTGGATAAAATGGTAAAAATATATTCTAAATATACTTTAAAACAACTAAATAGTATAATTTATCACTATAAATTATTTTGATTAAAAAAGTTGTTTTTAAGTATTTTTCACTATTAATAAAAAATTAGAAGTTCTCAGAAAAATACCAAAAATTCAACATAGGCAAATTTCGATATTCCGAATCCAAAAATGAAGTCCATTTTGAAATATAAAATTTCTATAATTTTAAAAAGTGGTTATTACTATTCATAACGGCTACTTTGATTAGTCGCTGTGTTTTAGAACTCGAAGTTGCGTACAATGCAAGCCATTGCATTATTGAATGAGAAGCGTATCGTGGAAGCTCGGGGTGTTACATTCTCCCCTTCTTCAATAAATTGCGTCCTCGCAATTTGAAATTTTTTTCTTTGAAAATAAAAGGTTGAAAATAGAAAGTACCTTTGTGGAAAACCCACATCGGAAATAAGATTAATAAAATTTAGCCTTAATAAGAGGGAAATGGAAATGAAAAAGTCACCACCCAATTATGATCTCGATTAGGAGAACATTGGTGGAAATTAGAGACATATAATTGGAGGAAAAACGTAAATCTTTGTAGGGAGTGATTGAGGTCATCAATCACAATCAACTGTCAAATTGAGGGCCTCAAAGCCTTCAATCTATGTTGATTTAAAATATCATCAGTTCAACAAGACATAAGGTATTAGGATAACACATTTTTTTGTTTTAATATCCCTTTACTAAAGTTTAAGAATTAATTCATTCATTGAATAAGAGATAGGTATATATATATTTATGCTTGACAATTAGAGTTTCAACCATCAACTCATCTTTCACTCAAAAAGATAATAGAACTCAAAAATATTATACTTATCCGAATTGTATAAGGTTCCAAATGTTAACACATACCATTTAGATTAGTAAAATTATTTTGTAATAACCAGGGACTTCCTGTAGGCTAGTGGTAGGAAATAAAGGCCTGTCGCACTATGGTTGTGGGTTCGATTCCTGCACCTTTGTCCGACGCGATGGGTTATACCCCACCCCGCAGGTTTTCCTTTTCCTAAAACTATAGTATTATATTATTCCAAAAATAATCTTCAGAAATCTTTAACCTTAAACAATACTATCCAAAGATCAACTTAATCCATTCCAACCTTTATAGTTATCCAGAATACCTCAGTCCAGACATTCTCTAAAAGGTCTCTAAATTCCAAAATCAATTGTAACCTCAGATTCCCCAAACATAGTAAAGTTTTTCTTATTTTCACATACTAAAAATATGATTACCTTCATCATATTAAATCCCTAATGAAAACAATATTTACTGAAGTACAATCCTTATATATATATATCACATTATTCTAATAACCAGAATATAGTCCATGAGTCCAAAAGCACCAATACATTAATTATTCCGCTTCAACTGTAGTCACAACATAAGATTGGCCTTGATCCCTTGGAATTTTTTGAGGTAAGTTTCCCTGACGCTTAGGACATTCATTTTAATAATGCCCCATTTCTCTACAATTGTAGCATTCAACATTTATAGCCTCTTTATTTCCCTTGCAATCACGCGCCTGGTGACCTTTTTCTCCACATTTATAACAAACTCCCATTCCTTTTAGGCAAGTACCAGGGTGATTCTTCTCACAATTATCACATAATGGAAAATCCTTCATTCCCTTTTTCCCTTTATCTGTCTCTTGTTCCACCGTTCTCTTTTTCTCTTGCTTTACTTTGTTGTCATAAGACTTAGAGAATTCCTTTTCTGTCTTGATAGCACACGAGACAATATCTTCGTACGATGAGAAGGATTGTGATACTAATGCTCGACGGCGAAAATGTTTTAACCCATCAAAGAAACGATCAATCTTACTTCTTGGGTTACATATATAATCTGCGGCATGCCTCGCTAACCTTGTAATGTTAGCCGCATACTTTGCGACATTCTCATCCTCTTTCTGCCTCAGACTCAGAAATTGCCTTTCCATATCTGCTCGATGATCATGTGGAAAGTATTTTTCTAAGAAAGGATCTTTGAACTCTATCCATTCCATACTTGATACTTCATCATCTTCCTTTGTATTTTGAATCAATGACCAACATTGATTAGCATCTCCATTGAGGCAGTAAACTGCCATGATAACCTTCTCCCTTTCGCTACTCCCCAAGGCATGGAATATTTTCTCTAAGGAGTTTATCCATTGCTCAGCTACTAATGGATTTGTACCCCCATTAAATGTTGGCGGTTTTTTCCTCATGAAGCGGTCTAACATTGATCGTCCACGTTGTGGATCAGGGTGATCCATACGAGTATGGTTATTATTCATAACTTGAGTGAGTTTTCCCAGTATGGTAATAAGTTGATCAGCACCAGTTGTATCTCCAGAGCCACAATAATTATCTTAAGCAGGAGGGCAATCCCTACACGGAGTGCGTGCATTGATACGGTTTCCATTCCTTCCACTAGGTTCCATTTCTATACAATGGCATAAACTAGATTAGTTTATGAATCAAAATACATAATTCCATACTTATAAAATACTTAACATAAATTGAACTATTTATGGATATAATCCATAATCATAAAAAGTTTTTCTTTGAGAAGTATATACTCATAACCGTTCATAGTGGTTTGTAAAGAAAATGAGAATTATCCTAAGCATATCCCCCAGGAGTGTCATAACCAAGAGTGCAGCAAGGCCCGTTGTCATGCACCAGTTCCCGTTCGAGTCTATCTCAAAGCGGTGTTGTCGGGTTTTACCCCTAGGTACATCTGTGCCAAAGCCGCCACTACCTGCTCGTATCCAGACAGGGATGTATTGCTCGGAAAACTCACAAAATCTCTACATTAACAAAATTCTAGGAAGTTATTCTATACTAATCCTCAAAGTCTATCTTTGGGCTATGTGCTCTAATCAGAGTTTATCTAAATCTATCTTCTAAGGTTAGTACTAAACTGCCTCTGATACCAACTGTAACGCCCCGACCCCAGCTACCCAAAGTCGGTGCATTACTTCGTAACATTGGCATGATCACAAAAGATCAAGTCTCGAAAGACCGATTAGTTTAGTAGCCTTGGAAACACTAGATACATTCATAAATGTTACATTACATAATAAATTGAAAATATACAATAACAAAGTCTCCATAGACCACACTCATATCCTCTTCTGACTATCCCTGTAGGTCATTCATAATATAATTCTTCACATCCTGGAAAAATTAATACATTGAAAGGGGTGAGCTCAGATGCTCAGTAAGGATAACAATATAGCGGAAGCTTTCATAAATAAACATTAACATTTAAGGCAATGTATAACTAAAACCAAAGCCTTTTTAAACATGAAATTTAGAATAATATGACAAAAATAAAATTAAATAATTCCGTTTACTTACTCACATGGATATTCTACTAGTCAAATAATAACGTGCAATATCAATAACCACTTTCATAATGATGGAATGCATAATGCCAGACATTTTGAAACATTTTGTCAAGGCCTTGGCCAAGACGTCTAAAATGATTAAGGCCTCGGCCAAAACCATAAATCAAATTGGGAAAGGGCCTCGATCAATTCCATGTCTAGTTGTCTCATAAGACCTACCGATGCATCGAGGAGCTATAGCGGGCTCCACCCGTCACTTATTAAGTCCAATGCATTCCTCATATGAATAGGTTTAAACATATCATAAACCATAACATAATCGTATCACATAAAACATGGATAAAGGAAACATAACATTTCCACATTTCAATCACAAGATATCAATACAACACACTGATATAATAAAAATTCTTTCAAAACCATTTTCAATACCGAAATAAAAGAAAGTTAAAACTTTGTATTTATTTTTCATTAAAAAAACGTGATGTCTTGTAGAGGAAGCCGAAACTCAAATAATGGTCACGGCGGCGGAGAAGTCGGTGTCGCCACATATGTACAGAAAGAAAAACATTCCCTTTTTTTCGTTTAGTAAAACACTTCGTATAAAAATATTCCTTTTGAATAACGTAAAAGTCAAAGGGGTTTATACACCGTATAAAAGAAAGTTGTGTATAAAACCAAATATGCCTCAATGAAAGGGGATTGAGACGATGTCCTTAAAAATTTCATTTTTAAAATAAAATAGATCTATTATTTGTATTCACTATAGGTACACATAAATAAAGTAAAAATAAAAAAATAGGACATAATAATATCATGACATAATTTGAAAGTAGAAGATTAACCCAAAGAATGGAAGTTGGGTTAAGAAATTCCCTTACCTTGCGTCTTGTCCTGACTTGACCGTTCTTTAACCTCCTGAATAATAAACTAGAGTTAATTTCTATTTACTTAAGAACCTTTTTAATGTTAATTATTCCTTTTATATCACTTATTACCATGTTATGAACATTATGTAATTATTTAAGTTAATAACAGTCGTTTCGTCGATCTTTGGTACTTGAGTCAAAAATAAACATCTTATAATTACAAGTTGTTCATGTGGTGAAATATCCATTATATCCAGAATTATATTCATGATGTAGATATCATATATATCATATATATACAGTATATAAATTCATTTATAATATTACGTAACATTTAGAGGTAAGAAATGAAATGCACCGTTCATGGAGACGGTAAGTCGTACGTACGCATGAACGCTACTTTTATTTCTATATCGTATTTAATGGAATGAAATCATAATGATATAAATGTATAATATAATTCTAGTATAATATAGTGTATAATACCATTTACTCCATCTTTATACATCCCACATATGGCATTAATGATTCAAATCACTTTGAGGGGGCGGTAGTCCGCACTTCCTAAAATGAAATTATCACGTTTACCCATAATGGAAATCATAAAGTATGCCATAAATGAGAAATACAGAAGCATAAGTAAAACATAAACATATTATATATCATATATAAATATAGTGACATCTTAATGGCCACCTTTGAAGGTGTTATATGAGTGTTGAACAATCATCGTTTCGTGAGGCAGAAATTCGCCATCCACAGAAACAGTATGTTCTTTAACCATTAGATGTAGGTGTGTGTAAGTGTAGCTCGAATACTTCTTATAAAAACATCCTAGTATATTGAGGATACTGGTGTTGTTACAAAAGAAATGAATAAAAAGAGTTTAAGGGGTTGGAGAAGCTAAAAAAACAAAACAACATTAGAGAAGACATTACCTAAAAATCGTGTAACTCTTTTTGAGTTGAGCCAAAGGCTTCCTTGGGAAGCATTATTCCCAAAGTGATGCTTCTAGGAGTAAGGGAGGGAAGTTGGGAGGGTATTTGGGCAGATTTTGGCCGAGCCAAATGGCTTGAAAGTGTGAATGAGGTGGTAGAGGTGGGGGCCTTTTATAAGAGGAGAGGAGGGGCACTCTTGGAAAGTAAGGAAATGTTTCAATATTATACAATGCTTTTCGGATTCTAAAGGTCCCACACTTTTATAATTCGTGGATAAGGTGATAAGGGTTCGAAATCTACCCATCCAATAGGCTTTGGACAAGTGTAAGCCTTGTATTTTTCATTATCTTCTCATTTTATTTAAATCGTTAAATAATGAGGTCATCGCTGCATCATCATGATGTCATAAATAATTTAATTTATTTAATGTCTAAAAATTATAAAAAAATACTATGATGTAGGAAATCTTTTTAGCTTTCCAATAACTATTTATAGTCAAAACTATTACTTGTATAAACCCATGTAAAAATTGTTTTAGTAAAACATTTCATGTTTGTGTCATTTTTTACTTTAACATTAAATAAAAGGTATTTATGTCATTTTCAAACTAAAGTGGCTCCATGGGGTCCCCAAGTTGACCCATGGATTTTCTTGGTCGTCCATGGCACATCCAATGAGGGTAGGACATGTGTCAAGCTCATCTCATATTATTAAAACATTATTTTTACCTTAAACTACACTAATTACCTCTAATCGCGATTAAGAACTTAAAAGTTACTATTCACCAAAAATTATTTTAATCTCATTGAACCACATTTTACTTCTTAATGACAACCATGTATGTCGGATTTTTGAAAATCAAACCACAGAAGTGGTAATATTTCATTTAAACGAAAAACCAGTTATTTAACTACCACTTAGTGGTTTCACTATCCATCAAAAATTGAAGTTTTTCAGAACAATGCCAAAATTTCACCCTAAGCTATAATCGATATTTCGAATTCAAAAATGATGTCTATTTTAAAAAATTCCAAACATATAAGTTGCATTAATTAATTTTATAATTAATTCCCGCTGTCACAACAAATAGCGTGTTTTTATGAAACAATTTATATCAAAAGATTGGCAATTGTTTATGTCCAATTTCAATGTTAAATTAATTCTAATGACCACCATTGGATAAAATGGTAAAAATATATTCTAAATATACTTTAAAACCACTAAATAGTATAATTTATCACTATAAATTATTTTTATTAAAAAAGTTGTTTTTAATTATTTTTCACTATTCATAAAAAATTAGAAGTTCTCAGAAAAATACCAAATATTCAACATAGGAAAATTTCGATATTCCGAATCCAAAAATGAAGTCCATTTTGAAATATAAAATTTCTATAATTTTAAAAAGTGTTTATTACTATTCATAACAGCTACTTTTATTAATCGCTGTGTTTTAGAACTCGAAGTTGCGTACAATGCAAGCCATTGCATTATTGAATGAGAAGCGTATCGTGGAAGCTCGGGGTGTTACATTCTCCCCTCCTTCAATAAATTGCGTCCTCGCAATTTGAAATTTTTTTCTTTGAAAATAAAAGGTTGAAAATAGAAAATACCTTTGTGGAAAACCCACATCGTAAATAAGATTAATAAAATTTAGCCTTAATAAGAGGGAAAGGGAAATGAAAAAGTCACCACCCAATTATGATCTCGATTAGGAGAACATTGGTGGAAATTAGAGACATATAATTGGAGGAAAAACGTAAATATTTGTAGGGAGTGATTGAGGTCATCAATCACAATCAACTGTCAAATTGAGGGCCTCAAAGCCTTCAATCTATGTTGATTTAAAATATCATCAGTTCAACAAGACATAAGGTATTAGGATAACACATTTTTTTGTTTTAATATCCCTTTACTAAAGTTTAAGAATTAATTCATTCATTGAATAAGAGATAGGTATATATATATTTATGCTTGACAATTAGAGTTTCAACCATCAACTCATCTTTCACTCAAAAAGATAATAGAACTCAAAAATATTATACTTATCCGAATTGTATAAGGTTCCAAATGTTAACACATACCATTTAGATTAGTAAAATTATTTTGTAATAACCAGGGACTTCATGTAGGCTAGTGGTAGGAAATAAAGGCCTGTTGCACTATGGTTGTGGGTTCGATTCGTGCACCTTTGTCCGACGCGATGGGTTATGCCCCACCCTACAGGTTGTCCTTTTCCTAAAACTATAGTATTATATTATTCCAAAAATAATCTTCAGAAATCTTTAACCTTAAACAATACTATCCAAAGATCAACTTAATCCATTCCAACCTTTATAGTTATCCAGAATACCTCAGTCCAGACTTTCTCTAAAAGGTCTCTAAATTCCAAAATCAATTGTAACCTCAGATTCCCCAAACATAGTAAAGTTTTTCTTATTGTCTCATACTAAAAATATGATTAACTTCATCATATTAAATCCATAATGAAAACAATATTTACTGAAGAACAATACTTATATATATATATCACATTATTCTAATAACCATAATATAGTCCATGAGTCCAAAAGCACCAATACATTAATTATTCCGCTTCAACTGTAGTCGCAACATAAGATTGGCCTTGATCCCTTGGCCTTTTTTGAGGTAAGTTTTCCTGACGCTTAGGACATTCATTTTCATAATGCCCCATTTCTCTACAATTGTAGCATTCAACATTTATAGCCTCTTTCTTTCCCTTGCAATCACGCGCCTCGTGACCTTTTTCTCCACATTTATAACAAACTCCCATTCCTTTTAGGCAAGTACCATGGTGATTCTTCCCACAATTATCACATAATGGAAAATCCTTCTTTCCCATTTTCCCTTTATCTGTCTCTTGTTCCACCGTTCTCTTTTTCTCTTGCTTTACTTTGTTGTCATAAGACTTAGAGAATTCCTTTTCTGTCTTGATAGCACACGAAACAATATCTTCGTATGATGAGAAGGATTGTGATACTAATGCTCGACGGAGAAAAGTTTTTAACCCATCAAAGAAACGATCAATCTTACTTCTTGGGTTACGTATATAATCTGCGGCATTCCTCGCTAACCTTGTAAAGTTAGCCTCATACTTTGCGACATTCTCATCCTCTTTCTCCCTCAGACTCAGAAATTGCCTTTCCATATCTGCTCGATGGTCATGTGGAAAGTATTTTTCTAAGAAAAGATCTTTGAACTCTATCCATTACATACTTGATACTTTTTCATCTTCCTTTGTATTTTGAATCAATGACCACCATTGATCAGCATCTCCATTGAGGCGGTAAACTTCCATGATAACCTTCTCCCTTTCGCTACTCCCCAAGGCAGGGAATATTTTCTCTAAGGAGTTTATCCATTGCTCAGCTACTAATGGATTTGTACCCCCATTAAATGTTGGCGATTTTTGCCTCATGAAGCGGTCTAACAATGATCCTCCACGTTGTGGATCAGGGTGATCCATACGAGTAAGGTTATTATTCATAACTTGAGTGAGTTGTCCCAGTTTGGTAATAAGTTGATCAGCACCAGTTGTATCTCCAGATCCACAATAATTATCTTAAGCAGGAGGGCAATCCCTACACGGAGTGTGTGCATTGATACGGTTTCCATTCCTTTGCACGAGGTTCCATTTCTATACAATGGCATAAACTAGATTAGTTTAAGAATCAAAATACATAATTCCATACTTATAAAATACTTAACATAAATTGAACTATTTATGGATATAATCCATAATCATAAAAAAATTTCTTTGAGGAAGTATATACTCATAACCGTTCATAGTGGTTTGTAAAGAAAATGAGAATTATCCTAAGCATATCCCCTAGGAGTGTCATAACCAAGAGTGCAGCAAGGCCCGTTGTGGTGCACCAGTTCCCGTTCGAGTCTATCTCAAAGTGGTGTTTTCGGGTTTTACCCCTAGGTACATCTGTTCCAAAGCCACCACTACCTGCTCATATCCAGACAGGGATGTATTGCTTGGAAAACTCACAAAATCTCTACAATAACAAAATTCTAGGAAGTTCTTCTATACTAATCCTCAAAGTCTATCTTTGGGCTATGTGCTCTAATCAGAGTTTATCTAAATCTATCTTCCAAGGTTAGTACTAAACTGCCTCTGATACCAACTGTAACGCCCCGACCCCAGCTACCTAGAGTTGGTGCATTACTTCGTAACATTGGCATGATCACAAAAGATCAAGTCTCGAAAGACTGATTAGTTTAGTAGCCTTGGAAACACTAGATACATTCATAAATGTTACATTACATAATAAATTGAAAATCTACAATAACAAAGTCTCCATAGACCACACTCATATCCTCTTCTGACTATCCCGGCAGGTCATTCATAATATACTTCTTCACATCCTGGAAAAATTAAAACATTGAAAGGGGTGAGCTCAGATGCTCAGTAAGGATAACAATATAGCGGAAGCTTTCATAAATAAACATTAACATTTAAGGAAATGTATAACTAAAACCAAAGCCTTTTTAAACATGAAATTTAGCATAATATGACAAAAATAAAATTAAATAATTCCGTTTACTTACTCACATGGATATTCTACTAGTCAAATAATAACATGCAATATCAATAACCACTTTCATAATTATGGAATGCATAATGCCAGACATTCTGAAACATTTTGTCAAAGCCTTGGCCAAGATGTCTAAAATGATTAAGGCCTCGGCCAAAACCATAAATCAAATTGGGAAAGGGCCTCGGCCAATTCCACATCTAGTTGTCTCATGAGACCTACCGATGCATCGAGGAGCTATAGCGGGCTCCACCCATCACTTATTAAGTCCAATGCATTCCTCATATGAATAGGTTTAAACATATCATAATCCATAACATAATCGTATCAAATAAAACATGGATAAAGGAAACATAACATTTCCACATTTCAATCACAAGATATCAATACAACACATTGATATAATAAAAATGCTTTCAAAACCATTTTCAATACCGAAATAAAAGAAAGTTAAAACTTTGTATTTATTTTTCATTAAAAAAACGTGATGTCTTGTAGAGGAAGCCGAAACACAAATAATGGTCACGGCGGCGGAGAAGTCGGTGTCGCCGCATATGTACAGAAAAAAAAACATTCCCTTTTTTTCGTTTAGTAAAACACTTCGTATAAAAATATTCCTTTTGAATAACGTAAAAGTCAAAGGGGTTTATACACCGTATAAAAGAAAGTTGTGTATAAAACCAAATATGCCTCAATGAAAGGGGATTGAGAAGAAGTCCTTAAAAAGTTAATTTTTAAAATAAAAAAGATCTATTATTTGTATTCACTATAGGTACACATAAATAAAGTAAAAATACAAAATAAGACATAATAATATCATGACATAATTTGAAAGTAGGAGATTAACCCAAAGAATGGAAGTTGGGTTAAGAAATTCCCTTACCTTGCATCTTGTCCTGACTTGACCGTTCTTTAACCTCCTGAATAATAAACTAGAGTTAATTTCTATTTACTTAAGAACCTTTTTCATGTTAATTATTCCTTTTATATCACTTATTACCATGTTATGAACATTATGTAATTATTTAAGTTAATAACAGTCGTTTTGTCGATCTTTGGTACTTGAGTCAAAAATAAACATCTTATAATTATAAGTTGTTCATGTGGTGAAATATCCATTATATCCAGAATTATATTCATGATGTAGATATCATATATATCATATATATACAGTATATACATTCATTTATAATATTACGTAACATTTAGAGGTAAGAAATGAAATGCACCGTTCATGGAGACGGTAAGCCATACGTACGCATGAACGCTAATTTCATTTATATATCGTATTTAATGGAATGAAATCATAATGATATAAATGTATAATATAATTCCAGTATAATATAGTGTATAATACCATTTACTCCATCCTTTATACATCCCACATAAGGGATTAACGATTCAAATCACTTTGAGGGGGCGGTAGTCCGCACTTCCTAAAATGAAATTATCACGTTTACCCATAATGGAAATCATAAAGTATGCCATAAATGAGAAATACAGAATCATAAGTAAAACATAAAAATATTATATATCATATATAAATATAGTGACATCTTAATGGCCACCTTTGAAGGTGTTATATGAGTGTTGAACAATCATCGTTTCGTGAGGCAGAAATTCGCCATCCACAGAAACAGTATGTTCTTTAACCATTAGATATAGGTGTGTGTAAGTGTATATCTAATACTTATTATAAAAACCTCCTAGTATATTGAGGATACTGGTGTTGTTACAAAATAAATGAATAAAAAGAGTTTAAGGGGTTCGAGAATCTAAAAAAACAAAACAACATTAGAGAAGACATTACCTAAAAATCGTGTAACTCTTTTTGAGTTGAGCCAAAGGCTTCCTTGGGAAGCATTATTCCCAAATTCAGGCTTCTAGGAGTAAGGGAAGGAAGTTGGGAGGGTATTTGGGCAGAGTTTGGCCGACCCAAATGGCTTGAAAGTGTGAATGAGGTGGTAGATGTGGGGGCCTTTTATAAGAGGAGAGGAGGGGTACTCTTGGAAAGTAAGGAAATGTTTCAATATTATACAATGCTTTTCGGATTCTAAAGGTCCCACATTTTTATAATTCGTGGATAAGGTGATAAGGGTTCGAAATCTACCTATCCAATAGGCTTTGGACAAGTTTAAGCCTTGGATTTTTCATTATCTTCTCATTTTATTTAAATCGTTAAATAATGAGGTCATCGCTGCATCATCATGATGTCATAAATAATTTAATTTATTTAATGTCTAAAAATTATAAAACAAATACTATGATGTAGGAAATCTTTTTAGCTTTCCAATAACTATTTATAGTCAAAACTATTACTTGTATAAACCCATGTAAAAATTGTTTTAGTAAAACATTTCATGTTTGTGTCATTTTTTACTTTAACATTAAATAAATGGTATTTATGTCATTTTCCAACTAAAGTGGCTCCATGGGGTCCCCAAGTTGACCCATGGATTGTCTTGGTCGTCCATGGCACATCCAATGAGGGTAGGACATGTGTCAAGCTCATCTCATATTATTAAAACATTATTTTTACCTTAAACTACACTAATTACCTCTAATCGCGATTAATAACTTAAAAGTTACTATTCACCAAAAATTATTTTAATCTCATTGAACCAAATTTTACTTCTTAATGACAACCATGTATGTTGGATTTTTGAAAATCAAACCACAGAAGTGGTAATATTTCATTTAAACGAAAAATCAGTTATTTAACTACCACTTAGTGGTTTCACTATCCATCAAAAATTGAAGTTTTTCAGAACAATGCCAAAATTTCACCCTAAGCTATAATCGATATTCCAGAATCAAAAATGATGTCTATTTTAAAAAATTCCAAACATATAAGTTGCATTAATTAATTTTATAATTAATTCCCGCTGTCACAACAAATAGCGTGTTTTTACGAAACAATTTATATCAAAAGATTGGCAATTGTTTATGTCCAATTTCAATGTTAAATTAATTCTAATGACCACCATTGGATAAAATGGTAATAATATATTATAATTATACTTTAAAACCACTAAATAGTATAATTTATTACTATAAATTGTTTTTATTAAAAAAGTTGTTTTTAAGTATTTTTTACTATTCATAAAAAATTAGAAGTTCTCAGAAAAATACCAAAAATTTAACATAGGCAAATTTCGATATTCCGAATCCAAAAATGAAGTCCATTTTGAAATATAAAATTTCTATAATTTTAAAAAGTGGTTATTACTATTCATTACGGCTACTTTGATTAGTCACTGTGTTTTAGAACTCGAAGTTGCGTTCAATGCAAGCCATTGCATTATTGAATGAGAAGCGTATCGTGGAAGCTCGAGGTGTTACAGAAACATATAAGCCTAGAATTTTTGTAATTTATTCAAATTTTAGTATATTATAGAAATTCATTATAACATGATACATATAATATATTATGTTTTTTATTGGAAAATTTTATTTAATTATTTTTAATATTATTACTATTAGGTATTACTTATTCTTTTTTTTTGAATTTAAACATTTTCCATTATTTTTTTATTTATATTTCTTTACAATGTTTTAGTATTTTCAATATGTTTTCATATTTACTTAAATATAAATCCAATTTTTTTAATAATATATATTTAATTAATAAAACTTGTCCATTTTTCAATATTGGTTTTGTGTACTCATAGTTAATTATTATATAGGACTCGTTTTTAAATGCATGTATTTAAGATCACATATTCATAAATAAGTTAAAAACATATTTATAAAAAAAATTATACACAAATATATTTATAAATGTTTATTTATGCTATTTAAAAATTAATATATTTATAATTATTATAAATAAATAAATATTATTTCTTAAAAATTATTTAAGTAAGTATAAATAAATGATTATAAATATATATATTAAAATAATTATAAATTTATAATAATTTTTTTAAATAGTAAATATACTATTTTTTTATATTTTTATATAAGTAATTATATAAATATATAGAAAGATATAAATATTCTAAAATATTATTATAAAGTCTTTGTAAATTTATAAATAATTAATTATATATTTAGAAAATTATAAAATTATAATAAAAAAATTTAAATAATTGATATATTTACTACATTAAAATTGATATTGATATTTATATTTATATTTATATTTATATTTATTTGTTATATACATATATAGAATTATATAAATATATATAATGTTATAAATATATTTATAATTATAAAATTATAATAAATATATTCAACTAATTAATATATTTACTATATTTATAAATATAAATATATTAAATATATGAATTGTTATTTAAATATATATAATGATATAAATATATTTATAATTATAAACAAGAAATTATAAATATATCTAGAAATCTATATTTACTATATTAATAGAATTATACATTAATAATTATAAATAAAAAATATTTTCATAAAAAAATATTTATGAAATTATAAATAAATAATTACATATTTACATAATTATAAAATTATAATGAATATATATATAATTATATAAATATATTTCAAAATTTTATAATTATAATTATAAATATAAATCTGTTATCAGCGCTTTTCAATTAAGAATTAATAAATGGTATCATTATCAATATTTTCTTGTAATCCCTGATAAAAGTGCCCCTAATCAATTTAATAGAAACCTAACCTCAACTGATTCAGTCGCGATTCTAAAGCTCTCATGGAAGTCCAATGTTGTTCATGCTCATATTATATGTTCTCTGAGGCCAATCAAAGATAAAATCCAAGGTGTGTTATTTTCTCCTTTTCCACTCTCAATTGATTTCATATTTGGGTTAGGTGGTTTGTATTTTTTTCACTACTCTCATCCATGAATAACCCAACATCTATTCTCTCATAACTCCCTTCACGATTGGTCTCTGTCATTATTCCTCCTTATTTCCATTCTTATCACCACCGTCACTCATGGGTCTTTTCATTTTTAGTGTTATCGTTGTCACTACCAACACTACCCACATTGCCCTATAGAACATTCCCTCGGATCATTCCCCATATGCTACATGGTAACTTCATATAATAGATATCATATTAGACAATAATGGATCTTTTAGTGATGGAAAATGGAAAAGGGATGTATGCTTCACATATATTTTTGGGGACTCATTCTTTCCATCATTACTGTCTTTGCAGTTTCCCATGCAGCAAGATCTTCTTTTATAGATTAAGAAATGGATGAATGATTCAGAATAATATTCTGAATCGATGGGGGAAGCATCCCATCCATATTTTTAATTGACTATTAATTTTTTTTCAAACATGTTCCTATCGTAATCTATAACCAAATGGCCAATTACCTGCTTAATATGTAGTTTAATAATATTAATAATAATCATTTGATTTTCCCTAAAAATATAATTGAATAAAATATGGATTTAGAAAAGTTATCTTCAGTTAGAAGGACCAAGGTCTTCATGTGTGTTTTCTATATCTCTTTATGATGTCTCTTAATGGTAAAAGATCCCCAATTCTCTCAAAATACACGATTATAGGCAACCATGATTTGTATTTTACATGTTCTTTACTTTTTTCAAGATAATGCTACATTGATCAGTAAATTTATTTCTATATATACATTAATATTATATTAATGTAACTTAGTTTAATATGTTTAATGGAAATTAGGTTTAAAAAAGATTTATTATCACCCTCTATTATTTGATTTGAATATTTTTTCTATTCTTTTTTTAATTAAATGATAAACATTGAATGCTTATGTTTAGAGAATTATTATTTTATAAAATGAAATATGTTATAATCCATAATTAAAATTTCATTTATGTTATTTTTAAATTTGAGTGGGTTTAGATTACATAGGGGATATACATATGTTTTAAAAATAATAAGTGATACGTTTTATTTTGTTTTTCGAAACAAATTGGTCTATAATTTCTTATTCTAATTAGATATAAGAAATAATATCTCATTAAATAAATTAATTAATTCATGATTACCTTTATGGATAAGTTTAAACATATTGATATAAAAATATTACAATCTTGTAGGATATGTAAGACTTAGTAATGTATGTCTTTTAGAGTAAGTTTCAAAATAGGAAATTTATTGTTTATTAACCATTAAAAATAATATTAGGGATTTAAATAATTGAATACTAATTAAATAACACCATTCATAATGGGTTTAGATGGGTTTTGAAAATAATCAATGATAGTGAATGGTTATAGGTATGAAAGATTTGATAAAACATGGGTAATGCTGAATCTTGATCAATTATTATACATTACACATTCTATAATAGAAATATTTATGTTATTATCATGTCATATTATTTGATATAGGAATTTGATGTTTATAATACCATACTAGTTGTAGTTTTAATATTTGTTTTTATTATTTTATTTTTCATATTAAATGGTTCATAATATATATATATATATATCTATAGGATAATTATATTCTTCAAATTATTTTACTATAATCGTATGAAAAATATGGTTTTTATAATATTTATTCTATAAAATGAACCAATAAACATTTCTAAAATGTTTTTTGACTAAGGAAACTATATGAATAAAATGCAACATGATTTTTTATAGATATTATAATTTTATGAAACATAAGACTTTCGTGATTTTAATTGAGTGTGTCTTCATTTATATCTTTCTGTACAATTTTACTGATTTTTTGAAAAAGGTTTTTTGTTTATTAGCATAATAAATTGTTCTCTAAATTAAATTTTATGAAAATTATTATGTTAAACATAACATGTTTCTAGTTTTTTTGTTAAATTTTGACAAATATTTCCTTATAATTTTTTATTTGTATAATCACATGATATATTTAGAAATTATTTTTAATGTACCTCTAAATGTATTATTACAATATTTTTCTACAAGAAATACATTTTCTCATGTTATAAAAATAATTTCTAACATATATTAGAATATGATGGGTATTATGTGAGGGATAAGTATGGTATGTTATAGTGTGAGTTACTATATACATGTTAGTGATTTATCAAGGGCTGGGTTGAGGGTGATGTGATAATAGTGTTTTTGTTTGTTATTTTTTGTAGTTTTTTCAGAATATATGTTTTACTAATGTATTGTGGCACCCATTGTGTGTTTCTTTCCTACGGTAACCAATCATGTTAAGACTCCCACATATTTCAAATTCACTTCCTATGAAAAATGATTATGTTACACCAATTTCATTATTTGAGTGAAATAAGTACATGTGATGGTTATCACTGAGGGGTTGTCATGGATGCTAGTGGGTAAGGTCTAATGTCATGGTACCTATGATTTTCATATTTCTCGAGAGAGATAAATAATTTTTTCTCCTCCTCGGATTCAAATGTTAACCTATTATTACTGAAATGATTTTAATTTCAGATAATAACCATGGTATAAACAGATGGTATGTTTACTATAATTCACTACATTGAAATGAACTATGTAAATTTTATTATCATGGTGTCCTAGTTAGTAAACAATGACTTGACTTACATGTATATTTTCAGTGTTACTACTTTGAACATTTACTCAAATATAGTCATTGTTGTATATTTAGTGGGCCCTAATAGTATTTACTTGGTTATTTTTATACGCACACCATACACATGAACCTCAGTGGATATAAAGCTATTTGATTTGAGATAAAGGTGAGTGAAAAGGAATAGTAACATTGATTATAGTCGGTGCAACTCAGTGGGGATAGGTTGATGTTCTCATGGAATTGTTATGTACCTTTTATCATTTTGAGATGAATTCATAAGAGAAAACCTACCATAGTGGTGAAATTTATTTCAAAAATTAAATAATTCATTTTCTTAAAAATGGATGAATAAAAATCATTTAAAAAAGTGTATGAAAATGGAGTTAAATTATATCGACCCAAAATTTTATTAATGAATATTACTCTTATTCTAATTAAATGTCTTATTATGGAAAATGGTTATATAAAATATTCACCTCCTTGTTTTTTCGTTTTTGGATTTTAAAATAACATTTTGAATTGTTACCATTGCTAATGTAGTTGTTGAATAGTGACCACATCATTAGTATAAATACATGGATTTAACAAATCCAATTTACTCGGAAAAAGGAATCCAGGACCTCATCTAGTAAAATTACTCCAATAGAAGCCCATTTTTTCATGCTCAAAATGGAGGAAGCGTAATTGGGCTTCACTCATGACGAATCCCAAGATAAGCTTTAACACGTTAATCTCTAATGGAACCAACAACGGGAGAAGTAGAAGTTGATAGAGATTACCACCCGAGCGATATTATCTGATCCACCCCAAGAGTTTTTCACCATCACACACCTTACCCATTGGTCTTATGTGGGTTTTATAAGAGGTTACGTAACAAGACCCTTGTACTATGGTTATGTACATTATTTTTTGTATATAATAAATAATATGCATTCATTGTTACTTTGTAAATAGTTTTTAAAGAAAAAATAGTATTTTTAGTTAATATTAAATTAAGGAAAATATTTTAATGAATTAAAGGATTTTTTAATTAATTATTATTTTAATAAAATATTATTACTAAATTAATTTTTATTAAATATAAATGATTGTATAATATATATGAATACAATTGTAATTTTTATTAAGGTTTGAAAGCTGTTTTCTCAAAATCCATGAATTTTCTATAATTGTAGTTTTTTATTTTAAATGTAAAAATTCACATATTTAATAAATAATTTTGATAAAATGAATATTTTTTTATGATCAGGACGTCGAAATTATCCAATGGTGAATATTTTATAATTGTCTGAGAACGTCGAATTTTTGGGTAAAAATTAAATACCTTTTAAATATATAATATGTTTTAAGATATCATAATGACCCAAATAGTGATGTAATAAAAATTTATAAATGATATTTTCAGCCACAATATTTTCTATATTTAATATAATGTTATTTCTTATTTGTTTGATTAATTTTATGGTGCCTTAGTGGACCCTTCAAGACATATTAAACATTTTAACCTTTTAAATTGATTTCCCAGAGAGTGTGACTCACCTACATATAATAAAGTCTAATATTTTAATATGGTTGGACATTGTCCATATAATATAATTTTTTCCACTCCCATTTGGAAAAAACTATCAGAAAAACTATGGGTTTGTTTATGATTTTGATTTGTTTAATGTGTGGTGTCCAAAATCTAAATAATAAATAATTATAACTCTTTTCTTATAAAAACCCACCAAATATCCCACTTCCTCTTAACTCAAATAATTTTTAGCTCTAACAACATCTTCCCTCCTCTCTCTATAATCCTCTTAATGCACTTCAAGCTCCCTATAAGCCTTTCTGAATCCTCTCTCAAGCATTTGAAATCACACTTCAATGTAATGGATTTCTTTGTTTCTCATTTTTTTTCAAATTTCATTATGTTGTTATGACATTTTTTTTAGATTACAAATGTTGGGGTATGATTTTTCACCACCCTTGTACTACCCTACTTATGTTTGAATGATTAGAGACATCTTTATCCCTCGTTAAGGCCTCCCATGTACACCTCTTACCATGCCGTAATTCGATAAGAAATTTCTCTCTTCTCATTTACATTCAAGAAATTATTTTTTATTATGAATAAATATTCAATTAAATAGGTTGATAAATGTTTCTATATTAACAGATTAATTTAAATTTCATATACATATGAAGATAAACCACTTTCTCTCTCATCAATCTTTTTTACAAATTCCTATGTCACACTGTTACGCTACCGAAATTGTACTGTGATTTTCCATGACAAATTCATTGTATAGTGAATACCATGATCATTTCTCTAACAAGGGTATTCACATTTACTTGTTGATTATATGGATTCATGTATGAATTCCACATTCATTTTTCGTGGAATAAATGATGATTTCTAATGAATCCAAGTTATATGATTCAAGTGGCACAGTTATGTATGAAATTAAACGATTAAGAAGGGTGCACCCTAATAACCATCCTATGCATTGGGTAAATATTAGTATCATGATACGTCAAGTGAAATGATGTTTTACTCATGATAATTCAAATTTAGTGAGGGTTACTCGTGCACCTTGTGCAATGAGCCCTGTTTCATGGTAATATCATGTTAAATGTTGTTAACACATTTCCGTGTTATCATAATCATGCTCTACCATGCCTTTATATTCATGTTTATCTAATGCTCCATTGATATGGGTTTTTCCTAACATTTACTATATTCTTCATGTTATTCCTTGTTTACACCCTTACTAGGATTTCTAGCTCACCCATTTCCTATGCATGTCCTCAATTTATCCCACACGATGCTAAGTACGAAAGAATATGTGAGGCCATGTAAAAATAAGTTCTCAATAATGATTTTAATTTCATGTTATAAATTTTTATATAATGCTATTAATTTCACAATACACTGGACCTCTCAATCCTTATAGTTGTATTAATTGAATGTTTATGTAATAAATCATGTTTCAGTGTGTAATAATGATCTGGGTTGTTATAGTTGGTATTAGAGTTTATGTTTAGTTATTTTTGGTATTTGGATTAGAAAACACAAGTGAAAGTCTTAGGGATAATAATAAGTACAATAAATAGTCCATAAATTTTGGTGAGTATTTAATAAGTGGATTATTAAGAAAATACATCCCTCTCTGGATATGAGTAGGTAGAGGTGGCTCTGGCACAGATGTATCTAGCAGTAAAACCCGAAAACACCGCTTTGAGCTAGACTCGAACAAGAACTGGTGCACGATAATGGGAATTATTTCACTCTTGGTTATGACACTCTCGAGGTATATGAATTGGTAAATTAATAAGATTATTATGAACTATTGTTAATAAAATAAAATAAAATTCCCTAAGAATGTATGATGTGTTGTAGATCATGGATAACATAGATAGATTATGTAAATAAATGTAATTTATTGGTTATACCTTTTTCATTAGATTCCCCTTTATGTGTCACCCCTAACATTCCTTTAATTCCAGCCAATAACTGGTAATATGGGGAACATTCCTATCCACCGATGTGAAGGGAAATGTGATGAGTTTCCCAATGAGATTACCAATCAAATGGGAGATGAAGTAGACATATTTTGATTATTCCAAACCAGCTATCAAAAATCAAAATTAACAATTGGTACTTTTTTATTGACCAAGGAAAACAATTAAGAGGAAGATGACATCTCCTGAAATTCCATTTGATAATGGTGATAAGAGAATGAAGACCCAATTTCCTTCATGAATAAAATGTGGAAAGAGGCATCAAGGGAAATGTACCAAAGGAACATAAAGATGTTTTATGTGTGGAAAGGAAGGTAAAAAAGTATCCAATTTCCATGAAAGAATGTATAATGTTATGGATGGAAACAAAGCTCCATCTAAGGAATCTTACATGGTAATATGTCATAAATGTGTAGAATTTGGGCACTATCCAAGATGATGCTCTATTGCAAGTGCTAAGAAGCATGATGAGAATAAATAATCTCCATGATCAAGGGAGCATGAGATGTCCTATAAGAAGATGTATAATCATGAATGAATTACATGTAAACACCACTAATAAAAATTAATGTATGTCATAGTGCAGTTCAATTCATGTCCTATTCGTATATCTTTTCTATTTTCTATGAACATTGATTCCTCGACAAAAATGATAACAAATCATTAAGGAACAAACCACTATAAGTGTTGTATAACATGTTGATGTTTGTTAGAATATTATTCTTGAAAATTTTATAAGTTTCCCTTTTATGGAATTTTAGGAAAAAAGTACAAATTCATTACCTATGCCTCAAGGTAGTCCCACAAATGATCTGGAGTTGGCGGCAATGATCTTTGCCTTAAAAATCAGGAGAAATTATCTCATTGTGGAGAAGTGTGAAATATATATAGGTCAAAAAGCCTCAAATATATATTCACATATAAATAGTGGGAAATTATCAAACAGATATGTTAAGAGTTGATCAAAAACTATGACTTCTCAATCCATTACGAACCAGGGAAAGCTAACAAGGTGGCAGAAGCTCTAAGTAGAAAGAATCCGGAAATTATATCATTGATGTGAATTTAAAAGGATCCAATCTTCTTATATTTGATGAATATAGAAATGGGAATCATAAAGAAGGTAACTTCATCAATACTTTTACAAATTATTGCTCAACCATCTCTATTTTAAAGTGTTAAGGATACAAAAAAAGAATAATGTGGGAATTGAGAAGAAAGTGGAAACTATCAGGAAATGGAAATCCCCATAGTTCAATGTTAATGAAGATGGGATTGTGAGATTTGGGGAAAGACTATGTCTTCCATCAATTATCGATTTAAAGAACGATATTTTGGATGATGCAGATAGTTCTAATTTCTCCATTCACGTAGGAAACACAAAGATGTATCAAGATCTCCGAGAGTATTGTTGGTGGGATAACTTGAAGAAGGATATCGCTGAGTATACATCAAAGTGCCGGATATGTTAGAAAGTGAAGGCTATGAGGCATATGTCTAAGAGGATTATGCAAACATTACCCATACGAGCATGGAAATGGGAAAAATCACCATGGAATTCATCACCTGACTAATGAATACTTCCAAAGGAAATAATTCTATCTAGGTTGTTGTGGATCATCTTACAAAGACTGCACACTTCATTTAAATTCGAGAGGATTTATCATTGGATCAACTGGCATAGATATATATCAGGGGAGTGGTAAGGATTCATGGAGTACCACTATATATTGTATCTGATCGAGATCCAAGATTCACCTCTATGTTCTAGAAGACTCTTCAACATGCTCTGAATACTGAACTAATCTTTTGTACGTCTTATCATCACCAAATGGATGGCCAATCTAAGAGGACTGTCAAAACACTTGAGAACATAATGAGAGATTTTTCAATGTACTTCAAAGGAGTATGGGATCAACATCTTACTCTTGTTGAGTTCTCTTAAAATAATAGTTTCCACTAATGATTCCAAATGGATCCTTATAAATCCTTTTATGGGAAGAGGTACAGAACACCGACACATTGGGTTGAAGTTGGGGAGAAAAACTCCTTGGTCTAGAAATTATCAAAGAAATGGTGGAGAAGGTGTAACACCCAAGTAAGTAATGAATAATAGATGTTTTTATCTATGTCTATTATTGTATTAGATAGTGTTTTAGAGGCTTAAAATGAGAATAAATCCAATCTTAAGCATGGAATACACTAATATTTTTAAAAGATTGTTTTACTGCCTTTTGATGGAAAACCATTTTAAAATCAATATTTTGACAATTTAACAGGCTATGTTTGTCAAAATAAACTTATTCTTTATGATTGGGACATCAAAATTTAATTTGTGTGAATTTTTTGTATTTTTTCGATAAAGTTCATTTTTAATGAATAGTGGAAAATGTTGTATTTTAATTCAAAACCTCTTTTTAATCTAATATATTTATATGATTAGGTTATCTTTTGAATTGGTTTTGAAGTTAAATTAGAATATATTATTACCATTTAATCCAATGGTGGTTATTGGAATCAATTTTACTTTGAAGTTGGACTTAAACTGGTGTCAATCTTTTGATACTTATTGTTTCATAAAAACACGCTATTTGTCATGACAACAGAAATTAATTATTAAATTAATTAATGTAACTATTCTGATTTGAATATTTTAAAATATACATCATTTTTGAATTCAGAATATCAAATATAGCTTAGGGTGATGTTTTGGTATTTTTCTAAAAAACGTCAATTTTTGATGAATAGTGAAACCACTAAGTGGTAGTTAAAGAAACTGATTTTTCGTTTAAATGAAACTTTGCCATTTCTGTGATTTTATTTTCAAAAATCCGACATACATGTTTGTCATTAAGACGTAAAATGTGGTTCAATGAGATTAAAATAATTTTTTGGTGAATAGTAACTTTTAAGTTCTTAATCGCGATTAGAGGTAATTAGTGTAGTTTAAGGTAAAAATAATGTTTTAATAATATGAGATGACCTAGACACATGTCCTACCCATATTTGATGTGTCATGGCCGACCAAGACAAGCCATGGGTCAACTTGTGGACCCCATGGATCTACTTTGGTAGGATAATGACATTAATATCTTTTAAATTAATGTTAAAATAAAAATGACACAAACATGAGTTGTTTTACTAAAACAAATTTTACATGGGTTTATAAAATTCATATTTTTTACTATAAATATTCATTAGAAAGATAAAAAGGTTTCATACATCATAGTATTTTTTATAATTTTTAGACCTTAAATAAATTAAATTATTTGTGACACCATGACGATGCAATGATTAGCTCATTAATAAAGGATTTAAATAAAATGATAAGATAATGTTAAAACCATAACATACACTTGTCAAAAACCTATTAGATGTGTCGATTTAGAACCCTTATCACATCATCCTCGGATTATATCAATGTGGGACCTTTTAAAACCGAAACTCATTTTAAAATAAAGTAACATTTCTTTACTTTCCAAGAGTGGCCCTCCTCTCCTCTTATAAAGGCCCCCACCACTACCTCCCTACCCACAACTCTCAAGCCTTTGGTTCGGCCAATCTTTTCCCATTTTGTCTCTCTACATCCCTCTCTTACTCCTAGAATCCTTACATTGGGCAGAAGTCTTCCCAAGGAAGCCTTTGAGCTCAAACCAAAGGGAGTTACCCGATTTTAAGGTAATGTCTTCACTTGAGTCCTTTTGTTTTATTTTCATTCTCCAACCCCCTAAACTCTTTTTATTAATTTCTTTTGTAACAACACATGTATCTTCCATATACTAGGATGTTGTTATAAGAAGTATTCGAGCTTCACTTACACACACCTTTATCTAATGGTTAAAGAACATACTGTTTCCGTGGATGGCGAATTTCTGCCTCCCAAAACAATGATTGTTCCACATTCTTTTAACTCCTTCAAAGGTGGCCATTAAGATGACACTATATTTATATATTATATATGATATGTTTATGTTTTCCTTAAGCTTCTATATTTTTCATTTTGTGCATACCTTTATGGTTTCCATTATGGGTAAACGTGATATCTTCATTTAAGGAAGTGTGGACCACCGCCCCCTCAAAGTGATTTGATTCGTTAATACCATATGTGGGACGTATAAAGGATGGAGTTATGATATTATATATTATATTACACTGGAATTATAATATACTTTTATATAATTTTGATTCCATTTCATAAAATACGAAATAGAAATGGAATCAGCGTTCATGTGTCCGTATGGCTTACCGTCTCCATGAACGGTGCATTTCATTTCTTACCTCTAAATGTTATATAATATTATACATGCATGCATTTACTGTATATATATGATATATATGATATCTACATCATGAATACCATTCTGGATATAATGGATACAAGAACAACTTGTAATTATAAAGGGTTTATTTTTGACTCAAGTACCAATGATCGTTAAAACGACCGTTATTAACTTAAATAATTACATAGTGTTCATGGCATGGAAATAAGTGATATAAAAGGAATAATGAACTTGAAAAAGGTTCCTAAACAAGTAGAAATTAACTCAAGTTTATTATTCAGGAGATTAAAGAACGACCGAGTCAAGTTGGACCTGAGGAATGGTACTTCGTCTCAATCTCCTTTCATTGAGACATATTTTGTTTTATACCCAACTTTCCTTTATATGGTGTATAAACCCCTTTGACTTTTATGTTTATCCAAAAGGAATATTTTTATTACGAAGCATTTTACTAAACGACAAAAGGGAATGTTTTGTCGTACGTATGCGGAAACAACGACTTCTCCGCCGCCGTGACTATTATTTGAGTTTCGGCTTCCTCTACGAGCCATACCTTTTTTTAAAAGAAAAAAATAAATACCATGTTTTACTTTTCTTTTATTTTGGTATTGAAAATGGTTTTCATAATGTTTTTATATCAATGTGTTGTATTGATATCTTGTGATTGAAAGGTGGAAATGTTATGTTTCCTTTATGCATGTTTTATGTGATACGATTATTTTGTGGTTCTTGGGCATTATTATGAAGACAGGTGGTTTCGTGATAAACTTAGGGTAGGTGAGCCCGATATAGCTCTCCAATGCATTGGGTAACGCGAAGCAGTGAAATTTTAAGGTTTCTCCAAAGAGATTTAGGGAATATAATGTGATGGGTATTCCAAACGTAACCAAGAGGGTTACTCCCTACGTAAGAATGTTATGAATGCCTCAAGTTACCTTTATGTATTATGATTTCTATGATTTATTCATGATTTGATAGGGTATGTTAAAGTGCCTATGTTTTATGGGTAAATTATGATTTCATTCTTATGTATATATGAACTCATGTTTCCTTTCCATATGTTTATAACCCTTACTGAGATTTTTATTCTCAACCCACGTTTTTTGAAATGTTTTCCATAGGACAAGGGAAAGGTACATGATATGATGATAGTGTCAACGAAGTGTCAAGAAAGAATCCATGTTTTATTTTAAATATGTTTCCATTGATAGGAAAAATGAATAATATCTTTTATGTAACCACTTTGTTTAAATGTGGAATGTAATGCATGCTTTATGATCTAATTCTCTAAAACTCTAAACCAGAAAAGATCATCAATGTGTAATCTTATAATAACTCAAGATTAAGTAAGGTGTAAGGCTAGGGCCTTATAGTTGGTATCAGAGGTCGGTTTAGATAACTTTAGGAGTTTGAATTCTATTAAATGATTATCCAAAAATATTTAAATTATGGTATGATTGAATTGATATAGAATTTACAGATTACGATGTTGCTTCACCTAAGTTATTTCAGTGTTAAGAATGGTTTTTCCTAGAGGAAACAGAGAAGCTTTTCTGGGAAGGAATACAGAGGGAAATGACCTTTCAAATCAGTATCCTGAGATGGTCAGAATCAGAACTAAACAGTTTCTTGTAGTGATGGCTCAGTTGACTCAGGTGAAAAATATTGGTTGTTTTTATTGATGATATTTTGGTGTTTTCTAAATGTAAAGAGGAGAATGAAATAAATCTAAGGGTTATTTTGCATACCTTAAAAGAAAAGAAATTGTATGTGAAATTCAGCAAGTGTGAGTTTTGGTTGCAACAAATTTCTTTCCTTGGTCACATTGTTTCTAAAGATGGGATAACTGTTGATCCTGCAAATACAAAGGTTGGTGAAGAATGGCCAAGACCCACAAATTTAACTGAGATTCATAGCTTCCTTGGTTTAGCTGGCTATTAACAAAGGTTTGTTAGAAATTTTTCACGTTTATCTAGTCCAATGACTAAGCTAACTCTAAAGGGTGTTAAGGTTATCTGGATAAAAGTATGTGATGATTGTTTTTAGGAATGGAAAAGAATACTGGTGAATACTCCAGTTTTGGCACTTCCTTCCAGGAATGGTGAGTTTGTTATCTACAGTGATGCTTCATTGAAAGGACTTGGTTGTGTACTAATGCAGAATGATCAGGTAATTGCTTATGTTTCACGACAGTTGAAAACTCATGAGGTAAATTACCCTACACATGATTTGGAATTAGCTGCTTTTGTTTTCACTTTAAAAATTTAGTGGCATCATTTGTATGGAGTAAAGTGTGAAATATATACCGATAAAAAAAGTTTAAAGTATATATTCACTCAGAAATAATTGAACATGAGACAGAGGAGATGGTTAGAATTAATCAAGGATTATTATTGTACAATTCATTACCATCCGGGAAAAGAAAATAAAGTGGCTGATCCTTTGAGTCGAAATAGTAATGCTTCATTAACAATGTTGCGTTTGGAACGTGATCCTTTGGTTAAGGATTTGATGAAATTTGGCATAGATGTTTTTGGTGCAGGATGTTCTTCTGTTTTGTTTCAGGTATCAGTAAAATCCTCTCTATCAGACAAAATCAAGCAAGCACAGAAGCCAGACAGTGAGTTGTAGAAAAATGTGGAGCTAGTTCAGAAGGGTAAGTTGCCTGAATTAAACATTGATAATTATTGTGTTTTGAGATTTGGGAAGAGATTGTGTGTGCCTTGTGATTCACAGTTGAAGAGAGAGTTGTTATGTGAAGCTCATAGTTCTCCGTTTTTAGTTCATCCTGGCAGTACTAAGATGTACAGAGATCTGCGGGAGTATTACTAGTGGGATGGAATGGAAAGAGATATTGCTGATTTCACTATGAAGTGTTTGACATGTCAACAGGTTAAAGCAGAGCGGCAGTTACCGAAAGGGATGCTTCAGCCTTTACCAGTGCCAGAGTGGAAATGGTAGAATATATCCATGGGCTTTGTTGTGGGATTACCGAAGACATCTCGAGGTAATAATGCAATCTGGGTTATTGTTGATCGCTTGACTAAGTCTGGTCATTTCCTTGCTATACGAGATACTTTTTCCCTAGATCAACTTTCCCTTTTGTATCTTAAAGACATAGTTAGGTTACATAGAGTTCCCCTCTCCATTGTATCTGATCGTGATCCCAGGTTTACTTCTAACTTTTGGAAAGGCCTTCAGAAGTTGTTGGGTACTGAATTAAATTATAATACAACTTTTCATCCTCAATCAGATGGGAAGTCAGAATGAAAAATTCAGACTTTGGCTGCTATGCTACATGCTTGTTCGATGGATTATCATGGATGTTGGGACCAACATATTTCTTTGTTTGAGTTTTCATATAATAACAGTTTTCATTTTAGTATACAGATGGCACCATTTGAGGCGTTATATGGGAAGCAATGTCGAACTCCAGATTTTTGGGATGAAGTGGGTGAAATAAGGCTGATGGGACCATAATTGGAAGAAGAGTTGGTAGAAAAGGTTCAGCTAATACAGAAACACATGAGAACAGCTCAGAGCAGGCAGAAGAGTTATGCGGACAACAAGAGGAAGGATCTATCTTTTGAGGTAGCTGATCATGTTTTTCTCAAAGTCTCACCATGGAAAAGTGTGATGTGATTTGGTAAGAAAGGAAAGCTGAGTCCAAGGTTCATTAGACAATATGAAATTCTGGAGAGAGTTGGATCAGTTTCATACCGGGTGGCTTTACCTCCGAGTTTATCTCAGGTACACAATGTTTTTCATGTTTCGATGCTGAGAAAGTACATGCCAGATCCATCTCATGTTTTGAGTCCAGAGATAGTTCCGCTGGAAGAGAACCTATCTTATGAGGAACAACCGGTCCAGATTCTTGACCACAGGGAGCAAGTGTTATGCAATAAGGTGATTAATCAGTTAAAGGGTTTATGGAAAAGCCACATGATGGAAGAGGCAACATGGGAATCTGAAAATGCAATGAGGGATAAGTACCCCCATTTATTAGATAAGTAAATAAATTACGGGGACACAATTTTTTAAAGGGGGGAAGGATGTAACATTCCAAGTAAGTAATGAATAATAGATATTTTTATCTATGTCTATTAGTGAATTAGATAGTGTTTTATAGGCTTAAAATGAGAATAAATTCAATCTTAAGCATGGAATAAACAAATATTTTTAAAAGATTGTTTTACTTACTTTTGATGGAAAACCATTTTTAAATATATCTTTTGACAATTTTATAAGCTATATTTGTCAAAATAAACTTATTCTTTATGATTGGGACATCAAAATTTACTTTGTGTGAATTTTTGGTATTTTTCCGATAAAGTTCATTTTAATGAATAGTGAAAATGTTGTATTTTAATTCAAAACCTCTTTTTAATCTAAATTTTTTATATGATTATATTATATTTTTAATTGGTTTTTAAGTGAAATTATAATATATTTTTACCATTTAATCCAATGGTGGTCATTGGAATCAATTTCACTTTGAAATTGGACTTAAACTGGTGTCAATCTTTTGATAATTATTGTTTCATAAAAACACGCTATTCGTCATGACAGCGGGAATTAATTATTAAATTAATTAATGTAACTTATATGATTTGAATTTTGTAAAATAGACATCATTTTTGAATTCATAATATCAAATATAGCTTAGGGTGATGTTTTGGTATTTTTCTGAAAAACGTCAATTTTTTATGAATAGTGAAACCACTAAGTGGTAGTTAAAGAAACTGATTTTTCTTTTAAATGAAACTTTGCCACTTCTGTGATTTGATTTTCAAAAATCTGACATACATGGTGGTCAATACGAAGTAAAATGTGGTTAAATGAGATTAAAATAATTTTTTTGTGAATAGTAACTTTTAAGTTCTTAATCGCAATTAGAGGTAATTAGTGTAGTATAAGGTAAAAATAATGTTTTAATAATATGAGATGACCTAGAAAAGTGTCCTACCCTTATTGGATGTTTCATGGCCGACCAAGACAAGCCATGGGTCAACTTGGGGACCCCATGGAGCCACTTTGGTAGGAAAATGACATTAATATCTTTTAATTTAATGTTAAAGTAAAAATGACACAAACATGAGTTGTTTTACTAAAACAATTTTTAAATGGGGTTATACAAGTAATATTTTTTACTATAATTATTCATTTGAAAGATAAAAAGATTTCCTACATCATATTATTTTTTTATTAATTTTTAGACCTTAAATAAATTAAATTATTTATGATAATTTCTTGGTTGTTCCATTAGTATAAAGAGACTCTAGGATGGTAGATTCTCATAATTCTAAGTGGTCTGTACACCTAGGAACCATTAAGATGTTCTATGACATGCGGTGGTAGTTCTGGTGTCCAGGTATGATATGGGGAATTGATGAGTTTTTCCCACATTGTTAGATGTTCCATCAGGTAAAGGATGGGCAATATGAAACATTGTATTTTCTTCAGCCACTTATACTCCCTACATAGAAGTGGGATGAAATCCCTATCGACTTTGTGGTAGGGTTTCTTCATAACCAGATAATGAAGCATGCGATATCAGTTTTGATAAAAATTATGACCATATAGGATCACTTCATACCCATTCATGATACAACCAAAGTTCAGGGGTTTTTAATTTTATATGTGAAGGAGGTTATTTTTTTCATTGAGTTCCATCAGCTATAGTTTCTCATATTGTTCATCATTTCACTTCTCGCTTTTGGAGAGGCCTTTAGGAGGAATTGGGATCTCAATTCTGTTTGAGAACATCCTACCATTCACATTCGAATGGACAGATAGAGAGATCAATATAGATTCTTGAGGATATACTATGCGCTTATGTTCTAGACTTTATTATGGATTAGGATGATAACCTATGGGTGGTTGAGTTGTCATATAATAGTAGTAGTGTTCTCAACTTCAGTGGGGATTGGGATGATCACCTAGGGCTGGTTGAGTTTTCTTATAACAATAGTTATCAGTCCGTGATCATAATGGTTTCTTTTGAGGACTTATATGGATGTCCATGTATGTCTCCATTATGTTTGTTAGGGATTGGTCAAAAATATTGGTTCGACAAAGCATTTTTCAGGAGATAAAAAAAATATTTGGTTAATTTGTGATAGAATATTGACAACAGAGAGCTAATAAAAGTCTTATACTAATCGTCGCCATAGACCTTTGGATTTCTCGGTTGGAGACCAGCTATTCCTGAAAGTTTCACCCATGTTGAGTCATCGACATCTTGGGAAGCATGTAAATCTTTCTCCTCATTTTGGCGGACCTTTCAAGGTTGTTGAAAAAGTGGGGAAAGTTGCATAGAATTTATCACATTCACAACAGATGGTGTCAATACATGATTTTTTCCATGTATTGAATATTGGAAAGTGTTTATTTTATCAAGCTCATTTTTTCATCTGGTGAGATATAGATATTGAACTTAGTTTCTCTCTGACTAAGCGGCCAGTCGGGATAGTTGATTATAAGACCAATGTACTTCATGGGAGAATGTTTCCTTTATTTCGTGTGCTATGGTGGCATGCCTCTAATATTTTTGAGATGTGGGAATTAAAGTCACTGATGAGAGATCAATGGCATCATAGTTTTGTCGTGGATTCTTTTTCAAAGGATTTTTGGTGATAGAAAAGTTTTAGGGTGGGAGGATGTAATATCCCATTACCAACCTAATAGTTATACCTTTAAACTTTTCAGGGAAATTACTTTTTGTTAACTCGGTAGGGTTGATAATGAATTTGGAAAATAACTATAAGGGTGAACATAATTTTTTTTGGACTTTTAGATTTATCACTAGTACAAAAAATATTTAACACGTCAGATTTTTTCACATAGGTTCAATATAACCGACGTGAAAAGATGAGAAAATTGTTTTATCACATCAGTTATTTTATGACTGATGTGCTAAATTGATAAGAATTGATTTTTTATGTCGGTTATAAAAAAACTGACATAAAAAATATTGAGATTAGACTTATCACATCCATTATTATATTACCGACGTCAAAATTCAATTCTGCGTTCTTTTTCATGTCAGTTATTTTATAACCTATTTGATAAATCAAATCGTTTCCATTTATCACGTCAATTGTAAAATAACAGGCGTGAAAAAATTCCATTTATCAGGTCGTTTAAAAAATGATTGACGTTTTAAAGGATTTTCTCGGTCGTTTATTAAATAACCAATGTTATAAACATAAAAAACATTTGATCATGTCAGGTATTAAATAACCTATGTGATAATGATTTTAAATGATTTATCATGCCCCATATTCTGTCATTCTGTTTTCTTCACTCGGGTGACCTGTGACTGGTCTCTCTCATTGGGAAAACCTAGAAAGGATTCTTCAAATTCATGCCCTCCATCCTCGTTTTTTCCAATATCATTCTTCATCTTTATTATCACCTAATCTATTAGGTCTACTCACAACACTGAATTTGGCCTCACATGCTTCAGTTATGTTTTTTTCGTGATGCCCTAAACATATTTTTTTAGATGTTATTTTTCTATCGTTGTTCTTGCTATCACGATAAGTGTCACAGTGTTCTTTTATACCGTACTACATTTTTTTCTGGTAAAATAAACCATGGAAGTGATATCATGCAAATTTATGATTTTTTTCTGTTATATCATATGTGTTTGGATTTACAGTCTTGTGTGTGGGGGTGGGGGTGTCTAGGGGTGGGGGTATCTAAGTGGTGGGGGTTGACCAAGGGGGCGTGGGTCTCCAGGGGTGTCCATGGGGGTGGAGGGCTCTCCAAGGGGGTGGGGGTGTCCAGTGGGTGCCAATAGGGGTGTGGGGGTTGTGTACAGGGGTGATGGGGTTGTATAATGGGCTAGGGGTTTCTAGGGGTGGGGTTGTCCAGAGGTGTTTGGGGTGGATCTCCAAGGGGTGAGGGGCTATCCAAGGGGGGTGGTGGTGTCTAGGGGGTGTCTATGGGGGGTGTCCATGGGTGAGGGGGCTTTCTATGGGGGGTAGGGGTGTCTATGGGGTGGGGGTGTCCAGGGGTGAGGGGGTTGTCCAAGGGTGTAGGGGGTGTCCAGGGGTGTCCAGGGGGTTTGTGGCTATCTACGGGGTGGGTGGGTGGGGGGGGGGGGGCTATCCATGTGGTTGGGGGTGTCTCGGGGGTGGGGGTGTCCAGGGGGGTTCAAGTGGGTAGGGGTGGTGTCCAGGGGGTTTTCCAAGGGGGTATGGGTGTCCATGGTTGGGGGTGTCTAGTGGGGGTGGGGTGTCCAGGGGTGGGGGCTGTCCAAGGGGGTGGTGGTGTCCAGGGGGTGTCTAAGAGGTAAGGGTGGTGTTTAGTGAGTTATGGGGCTTTCATAGGGGTAGGGGTGTCTAGGGGGTGGGTTTTCTTGGGGTGTTATCTTGGGGGTTGGGGGGGATGTCCATGGGGGTGGGGGTTTCCATGGCTGGGGTTTCCAGGGGTGGGTGGTTGTCTAAGGGATGGGGGTGTTGAGGGGGTGGGGGATGTCCAAGGGGATGGGAATGTCTAGTGGTGAGGATGGTGTCCAGTGGATGAGGCCCAAGGGGGTCGGGGGAGTCCAGTGGGTGGGTGAGGGGTGTCCATAGGGGTGGGGATGTCCAGAGGGGTGGGGACTATTCAGGGGGTGGGGGATGTCCAAGGGTGGGGGTGTCCATGGGGTGTCCAAGGGGATGGGGTGGTGTCCATGAGGGTGAGGGGTATTTCCATGGGTGTCCGGGGGGGTGTCCATATAGGTGGGGGGATGTCTAAGGGGGTAGGGTTTGGAAAGCCCCCTCATCCTTGGACACCCCCACCCCTTGGACACCCCTGACCCCCTTGGACTGCGCCCACCCCCTTGACACTGCCACCCTCATGGAAAACCCCTGGACACCCCCACCTCCTTGGACATCCCCCCACCCCTTGGACACCCCCACCCCCAAGGACACCCCCACCCCCATGGACACCCCACCCACCGGACACCCCCACCCCTGGAAACCCCCACAACCATAAACACCCCCCACCCCCAGGACATCCCCCACCCCCTGGACACCCCCACACCCCTAGACATCCCTACCCCCTTGGACAACACCCTCACCCTCCTGGCCACCACCCCATCCACTTGGACACCCCCTGGACACCGCCACCCCCTTGTACACTCCACCCCTAGACACCCCCACCCCCATTAACACCCCCACCCCCTAGGACAACCCCCCACCCCCTGGACACCCCTTGGACACGCCACCTGCATGGAATCCCCCCCATGGATAGCCCCCACCCCCTTTTGCAATAGATTATATAATAGAGAGTGTGTGCGAATGGTTATTGAACCATTGGTATACATATATCCCAATGGTTTCCATGAAACCGTTGGAATATATTATATTATAGACAACATGTATAATGATGGTTCTTGAACCGTTGCTCTATATATACCCCCAATGGTTTCATTAAAACTGTTGGCATATAATAACTTCAGGTAGTCTATACCAACAGTTCCTGTAGAACCATTGGTATAGGTCTATTCCAATGGCCATCATGACAACAGTGTGTGAAACCATTAGGATATTCTGTCCCAATGGTTTCAAGGGATATCACAATGGTTTCAAATCATTGGGATAGTTGTAATTTTCAGTAGTGAATGTCTACATATTTTAATATTTATACATCATATTTATTGTTTCGGAAGGGTGAATTTGGTATCCAATTTCACCAGGATGTATTCTTTGTGTACCATAAGAAGAATGGATTCAAGATGATATTTGAACTATTATATCTAACTATATTTTCTTTTTCATATCATTTTCATGCATATCTTCTTCAAATATTAATATATTTGTCTTATCTTTCAATAAAAAAATGCATTCAAATTATTATATTTTTCATATAAATATAAAATTTTATTATCTTAACAAGATGTATAATTTTGATATTTTTTATAACTAGTAATGAGTATAAGTTGGATTATGGAACATCGAGTGTGTAATTAATATGAGGAAGGTGCTGATGCTTTTTTGGAATTTTCTAAATGAATCATTCCAACCAGCGACATTATTTTCTATCCATTTCTAAAATCTTTGAATTTGAAGAAGTTGAAAAATAGATAGATGAAAGATAATTTAATTTTTCATGGTTTTAATACGGTTTAAAACCCTTGGATTTTTCATAGTGAAACGTGACAGAATGTCAGATCTACAGATGATAATGATTTGCAAGATGGTAACTTCAATGGAATTGATAAAAAGATTCAAGACATTGAATCAGAAAAAATTAACATTGAACTGAAAGTTTCACGTCTATATGGGAATGTTGAAAAACCATTGTATCTTGGTTATACAGATTATACAATTTTTTTGGAAGTGTTAAGATTAATTAACCTCTATGCGAAACATGGATGGAGTGACATAAGATTTATAGAGCTGCAAAAATTGTTGAATGACATTCTTCCAAAAGACATAGATCTTCCAGATTCACATTATAAGGCCATGAAAATATTATGCCCGATAGGATTAGGATACAAGAAAATACATGCATGTATGAATGACTGTATGATATATAGGGAGGAATATGAATTTCTGTCAGAGTTTCCTAAATGTGAGACATCATGGTATAAGTTGAATGAAAAATCACTGGCTGATGAGAGATTACAGAGATCCTGCCAAGGTATTTTGGCATCTCTCGATAATTAATCGTTTGAAATTTTTATTTTCTAATTCATATGATGCAAAAATGGTTAATATGGCACGATGATCAGCATATATGTGATGTAAAAATATGGCATTTAGAATATTTTCCACAATGGAAGAAAATTGTTGTGCAGTATCCTACATTAGGAAATGAAATTAGAAATTTCAGACTTGGGTTGTGCACAAATGTAATGAATCCATACCAAACCCTCAGTAGAACAAATAGTCCATAGATTTTTTTGGTATTTTATAACCTCTCTCCTAATGTTTGTTTGAAGTTCAAATATTTAAAGTTGAATATAATGATCTATGGTCTGATGAAACCCAGAAATGATATTGATGTTTTCTTGTAACAATTTATTAATGATTTGAAACCTTTATGGGATAATGGTATCCGAGTTTATGATTCTTATAAACTTGAATATTTTCAACGGCATTCCATTCTTATGTTCAATATAAATGACTTCTTAGTGTATGGAATTTTTTCTAGATATAGTGTTTTGGGGCATAAATCATGTCTAATTTTTTAACAACAGAAATCATATTGTCAATTTCCTCATGGGAGGAAAACAGTATACATGGGTCATCAAAAGTATTTTCATATGGATCACTCTTATAGAAGACTAAAAAAGGTATTCAATGGCTCACAAGAATTTGATATTTCTCCAAAATCATTATCCCTTGATGTGTATTTTGAGAGGGTTAAAATCCTTGATGTAACTTTGGGAAAGACACATAAATCTGGTAATGATAGACATATTTGGAAGCAAAGGTCAATATTTTTTTAGATACTAAATTGGGGATATCATGAAGTGAAACATAATATTCATGTCATGCACGTGGAAAATAATATATAGGAAAATTTTATTGAAACATTGTTAGATATTAAAGGAAAGACTAAATATGGGTTAAATGAAAGATTAGACTTACTATCAATAGGAATACGTTTGATGTTAGCTACCACTCATAATGGAATATGAACATATCTTTCCCCGACATGTCATACATTATCCGAGAGGGAGAAAATTAGATTTTTTTCATTGTCTTCATGATATCAAAGTTCATCATGTTTATTTGGTATATGTAAAATAGTTTTGTCTCTTTGAAGGATTGAAATTTGAGAGTTATGAAATCTCATGATTTTCACATCATGATGTAGAAACTTCTACCAGTATCATTGCTTGGAATATTTCTTATTCGTGTCAGAAAGACTATAATGATGTTCTGTCATTTTATCAATTCAATTTCTAATAATGTGATTGATGTGAATGCTTTGATGATTATGTAAAATTATTTAATTTATATACTTTTTCAATTAGAAAATTTATTTTCCTCCATATTATTTTGATATATTGGTGCATTAAATGGTTCATATGGTTCAATAAGTAAAGCTTTGTGGACCTGTATATATTCTTTGGATGCATCCTTTTGAAAGGTGTATGAAAATATTGAAGGGTGCATGTTAAGAATCTATATCGACTAAAAACCTCTATTGTTGAAAAGAATATTTCTGAGGTGGTTTTGGAGTTTCGTATGAGCTACTTGGCTACAATGGAGCGCATATTTTTTTCTCCATCTCACCATGAAGGAGTTAATAATGAGGGATAGAGGATTCACGGCATGAAAGTAAAATATTTGTCAGTTGAACATATTAAGAAGGTAGAATTATACATCTTTAATAACATAGATGATTCTCAACCATATATCACATTTCATATTAATGATTTGAAATATTTTCATTCAAAAAATAAAGAAATTTGGATTTTTATTGATTATAACAAAACAATTTTCCACTTTTAAAAAGTCCTTGTTTCGTAGATCAAATGTATCATATGAATTAAGATGGTTAGTGGGTGGTCCAAGTTTAAATGTGATTACTTGGTCTGAGTATGACATTAATGGCTATACATTTCATCCGAAAACTTAGGACAATGGAAGTGTAGTTCAGAATAGTGGTGTATTGTTGTTTGCAGAAGCAATGCATTTTTTGATTTCAAAAGAAAAAAATACATTTTCTGCATCAACATAATATTATGGAGTCATTGATGAAATATGGGAGGTTGATTACTTTAAAATTAAAGTTCATATTTCTAACTGAAAATGGTTTATTGGTAACAACAATGTCAAACACGATGAATTTGGAATGATAGTTGATAATCTTAATAGATTGGAAGGCACGATAGATTATTTTATAATGGGAACACATAGAAAAAATATTGTCTATGTAGTTGATAAATCATATTTTGAAATAGTCTATCATTTAAAAAGGAAAAAAATATGTTTTTGAGGATAAACTTTATGAAGATGTTGATTTATGCGAGATCCCTACTTCCATGGAATGATTAGCAGGAAATAATGATAAGCATTTTGAAGAAATGGTATGTGCCATAAGGAACGATCATCATGAATGAATTTGGGAAAAAATCCATTTGTACATTCCTAACATTACATGTGACATTTTTTACATCTTTTTGACATTTATTATTTTCATAAAATGTTACATATTGTAATTTTTCCATTATTAAAATGTGTATTAAAAAAATAAGTAGAATTTTTTTATTTTAATTTTTTTAGTTTAGTTTGTCATGTTTACCATTATGTAACTTATATGTCTCTCGATTTTGTTGAATGATAATTACTTTACCATGTTTACCATGTTTACCATGTTTATCATGTTTACGATGTTTACCATAGTTTACCATAGTTTACTTCTATGTAACTTATATATTTATTGATTTTGTTGAATGAAAATTACACTTCTATGGTTACCATCTTTACCATTGTTTAACATGCTTACCATATTTACCATGTTTACTATTATGTAACTTAGTTTGGTTAACTATTTTTTTACATTAGTATTGTAATATTTTAATTTTTATATTTTTGAACTAATGTTTTAATTTTTTATTAAAAGGATAATGACATATCAATCTGTTGATCAATCTCATGATTCTGGAGATTTACATCATGATCATACCTTTGGGGAGGAACATTCACATGATCCTCTTGATGATCCCCAATCTACCTCAGGTGCTCCCATAATGAAAAATAAAATTTCAAGATTTGGTAAGTGTGGCTCCACATGTTTACCAAAATTATCACTTACCTGTAGCTTGGACGAGAGGATACTTTTTTTGTTTTTTGAGAATGATATTCCTAGAGGTCCAAATGCAAAAGATTTTAAGAGTTTTGTATCAACTCAGGGTTAAAGGAAAGTAAGAATTTTGTATGATTATTGGAGAAGTGTGTAAAAAACGATAATTCCTCAGTTGTGGGAGACTATTTTGGTAAGATCATTTTTTTTTACTAATCTTTAAATGTTTCTATTATAATATGTTTTAGCTCTACTTTATCAGATCAAATTTGACATTCCTGGCTCTGGAGGAGTCAGGAGGAAATGTTTATTGATGGATGTTAGAATATAGAGGGATTTCAAATAAAACCTCACACCTGATTTCATTTTTTTTATAGAAATCATGAAAATCCATGTCATATATATCCTTTCATAGATGATAAAACATGGAGACAATTTGTTGAAAGTAGAAGAAATGATTCATTTCGGGTAAGGGAAATGTAAAAATTTATATAATTACTTATATAAATGATCTTATTAATATTTTTTTAATGATTTATAATTTTTAATTTATAGAAAACAAGGACATATCATCATGAGATCTAATATAAATATGTATACCCTCGTATTTTATCTCAAGGAGGGTATACATTATTGGAAGAACAAATGATTGTGGAATAATTAAAAAACTGGGAGATGAGTCTTCAAGCTCTGTAAAGGTTTCCCTTCGATATGTAACAGCCCGAGATTTTATGAAAAATATTCTTTTTAATTTTATTAATGTCTTGTGTTATACGCTAAACCAAAAGGATCTTTCACAATACACATCTCTGACCTGGCTTGAATTATACGCAATCGCGACCTTCTACGATAGCGTGTGTTGTACGCAACACCGAGTTTCGCTAAACAACGATATGCTATTAAGGTATCATTAAAACTAGCCGTTATGAATAGTAATAACCACTTTTTGAAATTTTGTAAATTTTATTTTTCAAAATTGAATTCATTTTTGGATTCGGAGTATCGAATTTAGCCTAAGGTGAAATCTTGGTACTTTTTGGATAACTTTCACATTCTGATGAATAGTGAAAATTACTAAATTATAATTAAAAACAACTTTTTTAATCGAAATAATTAATAGTGATAAATTATTAATTTGAGTGGTTTTAAAGTATATTTAGAATATATTTTTACAATTTAATACAATGTTGGTCATTGGTTGTAATTTCACATTTAAACCAGACATAATCAAGTGTCAATCTTTTGATATATATTGTTTCCTAAAAACACGCTATTTATTTTAACAGCGGGATTTAATTATAAAATTAATTAATGCAACTTCTATGTTATGAATTTGGTAAAATAGATTTCATTTTTGAATTCGGAATATGAAATATAGCTTAGGATGAAATTTTGGCATTGTTCTGAAAACATCAATTTTTGATGAATAGTGAAACTACTAAGTGGTAGGTTAAAAAACTGAATTTTGCATAAAACTTAATTTTACCGCTTCTGTGAATAGAATTTTGAAAATCCGACGAACACGGTTAATATCAAGGACTAAAATGTGGTTCAATGAGATGAAAATAATTTTTGGTGAATAGTAACTTTTTACTTTTTTTTACCGCGGTTAATAGTAAATAGGGTAACTAAGGGTAAATATGATATTAATATTACCCTAACACATGTCCTAATTCTATTGGACAAGTGTAATTCGACCAGAAACAAACTTAGGAATAAAATATGACCATTTAGGCCCACTTAGATTAGATTAGGACATTTATTATTAATTTATTTAAAGAAAGGTTAAAATAGTTAAAATCAAAGTTTAATAAGTAAATCATTTTTAATATGGGGTTATACATAAGATAAATTCGATTGTAAATATTAATTAGAAAGCTAAAACGATTTCCTACATGATGGTATTTTATTTGTAATTTTTAGAAATCAAATAATTTAATTTATTTATGACACAACGATGATGCAGTAATTATCTTATTAATGAAATATTGACATAATTGATGTTATAAACACCAAAATAAATGTAATTTGAAAATTTTTATGAATTCCACTAATTTTCTAGGTTACTATGATATATTAATGTTGATTTAATCAACTTTGTTCGAACATTTAATTCTGTTATGACTTTCAAAAAAATCATATATCAAATAGTGTCAAAATTGACACAAAATAGTTTTTAAATCAAATATTATATTATTAATTGTTATTTTATTCCTAAAAATCTAAGGTTAGGCCAAATGACTTAGATAATGATATATATATTAATAATAAACAATTTGGGGTTCGTTTGGCATGTTATAGTAAGTGTATTAACCATATAGTGAAAGAAAACAAAAAGACACGGTAAATGTTAAATTATTTAACTTAGAGTTAAATCTAATTGATAAGGTTAAAATAATATCCTAAACTTGTCTAAATTCTATTGGTTGATATTATTTCGACCCATCCCCACTTTAGCTTCGAAATAAGACCCTTTGGAACCATTATAAACCGATTTTGACTTTAATATAAAATAATATTTTGAGATATTCCTAAGGTGCCCCTCTCCTCCCTTATAAAAGGGCACCTCCTCCCCCTCCTCCTCACACCAATTTGAGCACTCAAGCTCGGCCAACCCCTGCAAAAATCTCTTCTCCACTTCCCTAGAAACATCCTAGAGGTTCTGGTCTTCCTCAAAGACCAATTTTAGTGCCCTAAGAGGAGGTCTCAAAGAGGCGCTTCAAAGAAGAGGTAATTACCGTTACCAATTCTTTCATCTTTATTTCTTCTTCCACTTCTTCTTCTTAGGTTGTTTCATTATGAAGTAATAACATCAGTATCACTCATATACTGATATGTTATTATAAGTATGAAACAACCCTATTTCACCATCTATCCATCCTACGGGAAAAGAAATCACCGCGCGTGCGTACGTACGGAATACCGTCTCCACGCCGTGGTGTAATCTATTTTCCACCACCACCTTACATGGATGGGTATAATGGTGTAAAGAATAACTATACATAGTTATTACAACATCATATTGATTCTGATATATTGTATAATCCACTCCAATTCAATTCAGTATTTATGGAAATGATATCATCGCTCGTGCGTACGTACGGACTACCGTCTCCACGACGCGATGAGATTCATTCTCCATGTTAACCATTTAAGAATGATTATAAAGTATATATAAGAAATAATAATGAAATATATGACATTATAAAGTTACTGGATTTATGTATATATATATATATGTATGTCATCAACTTACTTCCATTCAAGACAATAAGGAAAGGAAAACAACGTTCATGCGTACGTACGGACTACCGTCTCCATGAACGGTGTTTTTCATTTTATTTATCTACCTATTATATATATATATATACTGAATATATATGATATATAAATCATATTTTATATTCTGAAAGTGAGTAAATCATGATATAAGTAATAATGATGTCAATAACAACAAGTCAAAACACCTACGATAAATGAAACGATTTTACCCAAAACGCTTCTTTAACATGGAATTTACAAAAGAACGGGTAATATAATGTCATAAGTGAACCATATATGATATCATAACAATGAATATGATTCTGTAATAAGTCAATAACATGATTTAAATCATTATACAGGAGGTTCGGACACTTACAAAGCAAGTCGGACCTAAGGTAAGGGAAATATCACAATCTCATTTTTATCCGAGATTGTTTATTCGTAAGTATTTACTGGGGTGTATTTTATCATCCACATCCATGTTCCCTTAATATGTAATATTTTTTTCATCCACTTACAATTGTTTAAATCAAATTTTACCCTTCGGTGAGTTTTTAGTAAATAATATGAAAGGAATCTTTTATCATTTTTCGTACGATGTACTTTTTGACTTTTCCGACAAAGGTACGAAGAATGTTTTTTTTACTTAAACGGCATGAATGAATTTTTATGGTTTTATAAAGCCTTATTTTCATGAAGCTTCCTCCAAAAGATTTCATGACTATTTTTTAATAAAATCTCTTTCTTTTAAAATTGCATGATGTTTTGTGAAAAGTAATTGATTTTGAAGAAGAAGGGATATTTTCCTCAAGAATTCATTTCAAGTGTTTTATCAAAATTATTTTCCATCTAAGATAATAAAGGGTTCTGTTTCTATCCATATTTTTACATTGATTTGACTATGTTGTGATGGAATTATGTTTATGAATTCCTTTATCTTATATGAATGGTTTTATGATGTCATGTTGTTTAAGAATCCCATTTTTTATTACATGGGTTATGAAATGATATATGATTTATGATTTTGTGGCACACATAATAATGGTATCATTATGAGATGGGTGGGACCTATATCTCCCTCCAATGCATTGGGTAAAGATTTTATATCCCATGAGATAGACATGGCTGGAATGGTAGGTTATACCGGTTCAGTGAAACAGGACTGAAACGAGGGTTACTCGATTCAGAAAGGGACTTTGTCCACTAAGATAGTCTTGGCAATGAGTCTTGACTAACAAGAAATGATTCTCTATGATTATCTGTGAATGCCACAAAGTTTCAGGTTTTAAGTTATGATTATTGGGATTTCATTTCACTACTATGATTTATCCCATGTTATGAAATTATGCTCTCTTTTGCAGGTTAAGATTTCCAAAAGTTCTGTTCTTATGAATATGATGTGATTGATTTTCTTTTGTTTACCCTTACTGAGCATTTGAGCTCACCCTTTTATGTTTTCATTTCCCCAGGATATAAAGAATGGTTTTAGGTAAAAAAAGAGGAAGATCTTTATGGGAGATATTGAGGATCTTTCACCATGATTAGAAGATTACGTTCCGAGTTTCCAAAGACACTAAACTATTACGGTCCTTGTGTGTGTGTTTTTGTTATGTACTAAGTATTCCGCAAAAGTAATGTAATGTCCATGTACGTCAAGATACGGGTCTCTACAGTTGGTATCAGAGGAAAGGTTTAGTCAACCTTTGGAAACTAGGATGCGAAAACGTTAGTGAGATCCCTAGAGATATTTCTAAGGTATGTCTAGGGATGTCCCTAAGGATAAGTATACGTATAGGATATAGTCCTAGAACTATGGTAACGATATTAGATTAAACCTAAGATGTTAGATATTGAAGGTACTCCCCCTTTATTATGTTGTTTTCCCTAGCATGATTTTTGCCTCTCACACTATTCTTTTTGGGTTTTAGAAAGTGGCTGGAAACAAGATGATTCACGATAATGGAGGATATGATGGACAATGGAATGATATTCTTCATGAGCAACCAAATGAAATGGGATTTGGATGTCCAAACATCATTATTATGCCGAATCAGCAATCTCATAATATGATCAATAAAGTAAAATTTGGTAAGTTTCCTGACTCGACTAATAAGAGAAAGATGGAGTTCCATGATGATCATAGAGGAAAGAAAGTTCAATTTCCCCTATGTAAATCATGTGGGAAGAGGCATCAAGGAGAATGTTTCAAGGGAACTGGAATATGCTTTGGGTGTGGAAAAGAAGGACACAAAGCAAGTAAGTGCAAAGGAAAAGGGTCGGTTAACACCATGGATGAGGATAATGGTATTGCTACGACATCAAAAATGGTTAAGTGTTTTAAATGTGGAATGTATGGGCATTATGCAAACAAATGCCCTAAGGGAAAGACTCATAAAGAGAATCAGTATGGTCATATGGGTAGTATTTATGTGGATGATGATGAAGAGACTACAAATGATATGTGAGATGAATGAATTTTTGAAGCTCGGTCAATGGTTTAAGAATGTAGTGGAATGATTACATGTTTATCATGTGTAATTTTGTATAAGTAATCTCATGCTACTATGGAATAAAGAGACATCTATGGATTGTTACACTGTTGTCTTTCCTTGTGTTTTGAAAGTGTATGATTAATGTTACCAGTATCCATGAAAGGTTATTCAGATATTTTTGGAATGTAGATGATATGCGCATAATGAAGGGATAAAGAGAAAATTAAATGTTTTATAGTATTCATGAGATCATGATTGATATAAGGACTAAGTGATATCATGGTTTGAGTATATATAATTTTGAGGATTTTGGTATGTGAAAAGTGTTAACTTTTAACTGCATTCAAGTTTTCACTATGGTTCAATGGGTATTCAAGAGAATACATGATTAAGGCCTTTGAATGTTTGGAATGTGACCAACAAGACATATCTTATGATATATGGGGATCAATGATGGTATTAAATCTCTGGTAATCATTTTCACTATGTTATGAGAGTGGACTACAGTATTATGGATAAGCCTAAAGATTGGAATAGATTATGTCGGACATAAGTTAGTATTGTTTAAGGATAGAAGTTTTTTTTCCCAATATTATTGATGGGATGTTATAGTATTATAGTTTTAGAAAAAGGATAACATGTAGGACGGGCGACAGCCCATCGCGTCGGACAAGGCTGTGGGAATCGAACCCACAACCGAAGTGCGACTGGCCTTTATCGCCTACTACTGGCCTACAGGAAGTCCCTGTTTAGTAGAAACTAGTTTTATTATATTAAGTTGTATGACATATGATGTATAAGTCCATTTTAGGAACCATATATGATTAATCTCACTATATAATGACTTATGTATATTTAATAACTTTTTCTAACCTTTTTGTTTGAGACAGATGGAATGACCCGTCATTCTATCACATGATCTGCTAACACTTCACGAATAACAAATTCAACTTCATTTATTTAAGAGATGAAGTGGAAATTGTTAAAGGCATGAACAACAGTGAGATTGTACCAAAATAAAGTAAGTATTTATTCTAATTCAAATTCTTTAACTTTAGGGAAACGATCTTGAAAACCAAAAATTTTGTCCTAGTGCTCTTATATCTGATGAATCAGATGGTACCTTAGATCGCCACAAATCTATGGCTTTGTGATTGTTGGATATTTCATAGCCATGTTCTCTACCACTCTCTATTAGAACATGATGGTTAGATTTCTCTTCCATATCCATATTTTCACCTATGTGGAAACCCAGTGATTAGTTTATTTGGGTAATCGTTAATCGTTACATTTCATACTTTAGTTTTTAAAGACAAGTTTTGATATTCCTTTTAACGATGTGGGTTTCTATTAAAGAAACTTTCGAATATTAAACTATTTATAACCCCGACGAATTTCGATGGCAAAATTCATTTTAAGGGGGGTAGAATGTAACAGCCCGAGATTTTATGAAAAATATTCTTTTTAATTTTATTAATGTCTTGTGTTATACACTAAACCAAAAGGAGCTTTCACAATACACATCTCTGACCTGGCTTGAATTATACGCAATCGCGACCTTCTACGATAGCGTGTGTTGTACGCAACACCGAGTTTCGCTAAACAACGATATGCTATTAAGGTATCATTAAAACTAGACGTTATGAATAGTAATAACCACTTTTTGAAATTTTGTAAATTTTATTTTTCAAAATTGAATTCATTTTTGGATTCGGAGTATCGAATTTAGCCTAAGGTGAAATCTTGGTACTTTTCGGATAACTTTCACATTCTGATGAATAGTGAAAATTACTAAATTATAATTAAAAACAAATTTTTTAATCGAAATAATTAATAGTGATAAATTATTAATTTGAGTGGTTTTAAACTATATTTAGAATATATTTTTACAATTTAATACAATGTTGGTCATTGGTTGTAATTTCACATTTAAACCAGACATAATCAAGTGTCAATCTTTTGATATATATTGTTTCCTAAAAACACGCTATTTATTTTAACATCGGGATTTAATTATAAAATTAATTAATGCAACTTCTATGTTATGAATTTGGTAAAATAGATTTCATTTTTGAATTCGGAATATGAAATATAGCTTAGGATGAAATTTTGGCATTGTTCTGAAAAACATCAATTTTTGATGAATAGTGAAACTACTAAGTGGTAGGTTAAAAAACTGAATTTTGCATAAAACTTAATTTTACCGCTTCTGTGAATATAATTTTGAAAATCCGACAGACACGGTTAATATCAAGGACTAAAATGTGGTTCAATGAGATGAAAATAATTTTTGGTGAATAATAACTTTTTACTTTTTTTTACCGCGGTTAATAGTAAATAAGGTAACTAAGGGTAAATATGATATTAATATTACCCTAACACATGTCCTAATTCTATTGGACAAGTGTAATTCGACCAAAAACAAACTTAGGAATAAAATATGACCATTTAGGCCCACTTAGATTAGATTAGGACATTTATTATTAATTTATTTAAAGAAAGGTTAAAATAGTTAAAATCAAAGATTAATAAGTAAATCATTTTTAATATGGGGTTATACATAAGATAAATTAGATTGTAAATATTCATTAGAAATCTAAAACGATTTCCTACATGATGGTATTTTATTTTTAATTTTTAGACATCAAATAATTTAATTTATTTATGACACAACGATGATGCAGTAATTATCTTATTAATGAAATATTGACATAATTGATGTTATAAACACCAAAATAAATGTAATTTGAAACTTTTTATGAATTACACTAATTTTCTAGGTTACTATGATATATTAATGTTGATTTAATCAACTTGGTTCGAACATTTAATTCTGTTATGACTTTCACAAAAATCATATATCAAATAGTGTCAAAATTGACACAAAATAGTTTTTAAATCAAATATTATATTATTAATTGTTATTTTATTCCTAAAAATATAAGGTTCGGCAAAATGACTTAGATAAGGATATATATATTAATAATAAACAATTTGGGGTTCGTTTGGCATGTTATAGTAAGTGTATTAACCATATAGTGAAAGAAAACAGAAAGACACGGTAAATGTTAAATTATTTAACTTAGAGTTAAATCTAATTGATAAGGTTAAAATAATATCCTAAACTTGTCTAAATTCTATTGGTTGATAGTATTTCGACCCATCCCCACTTTAGCTTCGAAATAAGACCCTTTGGAACCATTATAAACCGATTTTGACTTTAATATAAAATAATATTTTGAGATATTCCTAAGGTGCCCCTCTCCTCCTTTATAAAAGGGCACCTCCTCCCCCTCCTCCTCACACCAATTTGAGCACTCAGGCTCGGCCAACCCCTGCCAAAATCTCTTCTCCACTTCCCTAGAAACATCCTAGAGGTTCTGGTCTTCCTCAAAGACCAATTTTAGTGCCCTAAGAGGAGGTCTCAAAGAGGCGCTTCAAAGAAGAGGTAATTACCGTTACCAATTCTTTCATCTTTATTTCTTCTTCCACTTCTTCTTCTTAGGTTGTTTCATTATGAAGTAATAACATCAGTATCACTCATATACTGATATGTTATTATAAGTATGAAACAACCCTATTTCACCATCTATCCATCCTACGGGAAAAGAAATCACCGCGCGTGCGTACGTACGGAATACCGTCTCCACACCGTGGTGTAATCTATTTTCCACCACCACCTTACATGGATGGGTATAATGGTGTAAAGAATAACTATACATAGTTATTACAACATCATATTGATTCTGATATATTGTATAATCCACTCCAATTCAATTCAGTATTTATGGAAATGATATCATCGCTCGTGCGTACGTACGGACTACCGTCTCCACGACGCGATGAGATTCATTCTCCATGTTAACCATTTAAGAATGATTATAAAGTATATATAAGAAATAATAATGAAATATATGACATTATAAAGTTACTGGATTTATGTATATATATATATTTATGTCATCAACTTACTTCCATTCAAGACAATAAGGAAAGGAAAACAACGTTCATGCGTACGTACGGACTACCGTCTCCATGAACGGTGTTTTTCATTTTATTTATCTACCTATTATATATATATATATATACTGAATATATATGATATATAAATCATATTTTATATTCTGAAAGTGAGTAAATCATGATATAAGTAATAATGATGTCAAGAACAACAAGTCAAAACACCTACGATAAATGAAACGATTTTACCCAAAACGCTTCTTTAACATGGAATTTACAAAAGAACGGGTAATATAATGTCATAAGTGAACCATATATGATATCATAACAATGAATATGATTCTGTAATAAGTCAATAACATGATTTAAATCATTATACAGGAGGTTCGGACACTTACAAAGCAAGTCGGACCTAAGGTAAGGGAAATATCACAATCTCATTTTTATCCGAGATTGTTTATTCGTAAGTATTTACTGGGGTGTATTTTATCATCCAAATCCATGTTCCCTCAATATGTAATATTTTTTTCATCCACTTACAATTGTTTAAATCAAATTTTACCTTTCGGTGAGTTTTTAGTAAATAATATGAAAGGAATCTTTTATCATTTTTCGTACGATGTACTTTTTGACTTTTCCGACAAAGGTACGAAGAATGTTTTTTTTTACTTAAATGGCATGAATGGATTTTTATGGTTTTATAAAGCCTTATTTTCATGAAGCTTCCTCCAAAAGATTTCATGACTATTTTTTAATAAAATCTCTTTCTTTTAAAATTGCATGATGTTTTGTGAAAAGAAATTGATTTTGAAGAAGAAGGGATATTTTCCTCAAGAATTCATTTCAAGTGTTTTATCAAAATTATTTTCCATCTAAGATAATAAAGGGTTCGGTTTCTATCCATATTTTTACATTGATTTTACTATGTTGTGATGGAATTATGTTTATGAATTCATTTATCTTATATGAATGGTTTTATGATGTCATGTTGTTTAAGAATCCCATTTTTTATTACATGGGTTATGAAATGATGTATGATTTATGATTTTGTGGCACACATAATAATGGTATCATTATGAGATGGGTGGGACCTATATCTCCCTCCAATGCATTGGTTAAAGATTTTATATCTCATGAGATAGACATGGCTGGAATGGTAGGTTATACCGGTTCAGTGAAACATGACTGAAACGAGGGTTACTCGATTCAGAAAGGGACTTTGTCCACTAAGATAGTCTTGGCAATGAGTCTTGACTAACAAGAAATGATTCTCTATGATTATGTGTGAATGCCACAAAGTTTCATGTTTTAAGTTATGATTATTGGGATTTCATTTCACTACTATGATTTATCCCATGTTATGAAATTATGCTCTCTTTTGCAGGTTAAGATTTCCAAAAGTTATGTTCTTATGAATATGATGTGATTGATTTTCTTTTGTTTACCCTTACTGAGCATTTGAGCTCACCCTTTTATGTTTTCTTTTCCCCAGGATATAAAGAATGGTTTTAGGTAAAAAAAGGGGAAGATCTTTATGGGATATATTGAGGATCTTTCACCAAGATTAGAAGATTACGTTCCGAGTTTCCAAAGACACTAAACTATTACGGTCCTTGTGTGTGTGTTTTTGTTATGTACTAAGTATTCCGCAAAAGTAATGTAATATCCATGTACGTCAAGATACGGGTCTCTACACGATACCCTCCATCTAGACATGTAAAATGGAAGAGAGATCAGATGAGAAAAAATGGGCAATATCATTCAGAAGAATCAAGAATCATAGCTGAGAGGAATATAAGATATTTATTTTATTTATTTATGTTAATTATATTCATTAAAAAATTTGAATCATTACAGAAAAGTTCAATTAATTAATATATGATTATCATGAGGAGTAGAGCTTATAGGGGGTATTTACAACTACTGGGAAGACTGATATTTTATCTACAGAATTGGGAAATACCAAACACCCTGGTCGTGTATGAGGATATTTGAAGGGCGTATTAGTAAGAAAAGTGTTTCCACGTTATTCAACTTAATCCATTGAGGGTGTTTATAAAAAAAAGACTCCTTAGAGGCTGAAGTTCATAATATTAATGTGATGATGGAGGAAATGATTAGAGTTTCAGTATAGTCTATGATTGCAGACATGCAAAGACAATTTCAGACTGCATCTCCCACAACTCCACTTCCCCCTACATACCCCATTATTTATCCTCCACCTCTACCAGTATATCCCACTCCCCCACCTCATCATGCGGACCCCATTTTTTATCCTACTCCTCCACCACATCTTCCTACTTATTGTGAGTTGTATGTTGATGATCCTCACCATCATATAGTTTCACAGGGGATGGTATATTGTATAGAAGATACAGTTCATCATCAATAGTTTGAGGTAGAGAATCGTAGGGCCACTATACATGATATTATAGATAGATCAGCCGGAGTACCATTACCTATAAATGAGGTGATGATTAATTGACATAGTATCAGCCATTTTTTAGTTTGTCCACCTAGACTTCTACGACGCATTACCATAGAGGTATGTATGTTATATATTTTATTTTATTTTCTATTAATGTTATTTTAACATTTGAAAACTAATATATTTTTCTATTTATTTTTACAAGAATACATAAAAGGTAAAGAAATACTATATAGACAACAAAAAAGAAAAATGGTTATGAAATCAGATACAGATTCTAGTAGTCTTGATAGATTCTGATGATATTCAAATTTTTTGGTGGATCATTATGAGTTTCCAATGGAATATCATGTTTTTGGATGTGAAATAAATTTGGGGATTATGAAAAGTGATATCATGGTTCTTGTTACATGAGATAAGTTGGGCATCAATGTGGTGCATATCTTTTCCATGTAAGTCATAACACATTTACTTGTGTTATATTTTTTGAAAATATATACCTATGTCTATTTTGTATTAGTTATCTTTATAACATGTGTGAGAAAAAATAGTGGATAGGGTTATATGGATTCAAGGACCATTATTTGATTTCCCATTAAGCACATGCATTGGATGAGGAAAAAAGAACACTTTATATAGCTGAAATATTTGAACAGAATATAATCATGCAGTGTTGGATGATTCCTTTTTCTGAGAGGTATAAAACCTATATATGGAGAGGTTTTCATTATCATTTAACATAAAAATACACTAACCATTAATTTTCTTTTAAATCAGTGATCATTGGATGTTTGGTGTTTTTTTCCAAGGGAGAAAAAACATTTTTAGATATTCTCTGTCCATGGTGATGTGCGGGGAAGTTTTAAGAATATGTTGGAAAATTAAGTTTCAAATTCTTAATAGTTTTTTATATTATAATGAATTTTAAATTTATCCCATTCGTATTATTTTTTAACAGTAGGTTGGTATACATTCAAAAAAACACAATAAAAAAGAGTGTAAAGATCAAATATGAAAAATTAAGTTAAATATCCATTTTTTATTTTTTATTTTTGATGTATTACATAAAAATGATGTTTTGAATTGACACTCATTTAAACAAAATTTTCAATAACAATAAGGTTTCATTGAATTCAGATATTATATGTTTAGATTTATGTATGAAATAATTACAACTAGAACACTTGTTAAGTGTGACATGAAAGATTTTCTTATAAACTTTTCTATAATATTTCATTTTATTTATTCATTATATATGTTTAATACTATATTTTTAATTTGTAGCAATTTTATGACCCTCAAACCTATAGTGAACAAGATTTCAAACACTTATTGGTTGAATTGTCAAATTATTTTACAGTTTTGATTGGATTTTAGTTTGTTTGTAGTGTAAAATGTAATTATGAATATTGTAATTATAATTATGTTTTTGGTAGTTGCATTCAGTATATTTATGTTTTCGTGGTTGAAAATATATGTTTTGAATGTCATATATGTGAATGTTTATTTTTTCTCTAGTTCTTCATGTTCTAGTCTGGTTCTGATGTTTTTCTATTATGGATTCTGGTCTGGTTTTGGACTAGTTTCGGCTTATTTCATAATTTGGCTAAGAATAGTAATTGTTTCATGGGGGTGGGGTGTCCAGGGGTGGGTGGTGTGCAAGGGGTAGGGGTGTCTAGGGGGTGGGGGTGGTGTTTAAGGGCAAAGGCTATCCAGGGGGTGGGGTATCTAGGTGGTGGGGGTGTATAGGGGGTGGGGACTGTCCAGGGTGTTGGAGGGGATGTATGAGGGTGTCCAGGGGTGGGAGAGTTTATAGGGGTGGGAGGATGTCTATTGGGGTGGGGTGGTGTCTAGGGGGTGGTGGTTGTTTAGGGGGATGGGGACTGTTCAGTGGGTGGGTTTTACAAGGGGGTGGGGGTGTCCAGGGGATGGGGGTCAGTGTCCAGGGGTGGGTGGCTATCCAGGGGTTGGGGGTGGGGGTGTCCAGGGTGTGGGGGGATGTCCAGGGGTAGTGGCTGTCTAGGGGGAGGGGGGTTGTCTGTGGGTGTTCAGGGGGTGGGAGGGTGTCCAGGGGTGGGCGGTTGTCCAGTGGGGTGGGGTTGTGTCGATGTCGTGGGAGGTTGTCCAGATGGTGGGGGATGTCCAGGGGCAGAGAGGGGTGTCTAGGGTTTGGGGGGTGGTGTCCAGGGGGTGGGGGATATCCACGGGGAGGGTGTCCAGGGGTGGGGGATATCAAGGGGTGGGGCTTTCTTGGCGGTGGAGGGACTGTGCGAGGGCATCCATGGGGTGGGAGGGTGTCCAGGGGTGGGGGTTGTCTAGTGGGGTGGGGTGGTGTCGAGGGGGTGGGGGTTGTCTGGGGGGGGCTGTCTAGGGGTGGGGTGACCAAGGGGGAGGAGGTGTCCAGGGCTAGGGGTTATCTAGGTGGGGTCGAGGGGAAGTCTCGGGGTGTCTGGGGGGGGAGGGGTTGGAGGGTGTCTTTGGGGTGGGAGGATGTTTTAGTGGGTTGGGGTGGTGTCTAGGGGGTGCGGGGCTGTCCAGGGGGTGGGGTTGTTTAGGGGTGGGGTTTCTAGTGGGTGGGGGTGGTGTCTATGGGGGTGGGGTGGTGTCTAGCTGGGTGGTTGGTGTCCTTTAGGGTGGGGTGGTGTCTAGGGGGTGGGGGTTGTCCATGGGGTGGGGCTGGGTTGATGGATATCTTGTGGGTGGGGGTGTCCAGTGGGGTGGGGTGGTGTCTAGGGTGTTGGGGGGGATGTCCAGGGGGTGGGGGTCTGTCTTGGGGGGGGGGAGATGGGGAGGGGGTGTCCAGGGGTGTGGTGGTGTCCAAGGGGTCGTGGATATTTGGGGTGGGGCTGGGTTGGGGGTTTTCTAGTGGGTGGGGGTGTCTAGTGGGGTGGGGTGGTGTCTAGGGGGTGGGGGGCTGTCCAGGGGGTGGGGGTCTGTCTTGGGGGGTGGGAGAGGGGGAGGGGTGTCCAGGGGTGGGGTGGTGTCCAGAGGTGGCAGTGTCCAAGGGTGGGGGTTTCTGGGGAGTGGAGGGGGTTTTCCGAGGGTTTCTTTGAGGTGGGAGGGTGTCCAGGGTTGGGGGATGTCATGGGGGTGGAGGTGCTCTCCAGGGGGGATGTGTCCATGGGTTGAGGGGCTCTCCAATGGGTGGGGGTGTTTAGGGTATTGGGTGATGTCCAGGGGAGGGGCTTTCCCGAGGGGTCTGGGGGTGTCCATGGGTGGGTGTTTCTAGGGTGTGGGGGTGTCTAGGGGTTGGGAGGGTGTCCAATTGAGTGGGGGTATCCTGGTGGTGGGGGAGGGGTGGGAGGGTGTCCAGGGGGTGGGGAGTGTCCAGGGGCTGGGAGGGTGTCCAAGGGGTGGGGTGTCCAGGGGGGGTGGGAGGGTTGTCCAAGGGGGTAGGGGTGTCTAGGGGGTGGGTGGTGTAGCCCAGGGGTGGGGATTTTCAGGGGTGGGAGGGTGTCAAGTGGGTTTGGGGGCTATCCATGGGGGTTGGGGCTATCCAAGGGATTTAAGGAATTTTTAGTTGACATTGTATGTTTTGAGTGTCATGTATGTGAATGATTAATTTTTCTTTGGTTCTTCTTGTTTTGGTCTAGTTCTAATGTCTTTATATTATGTATTTAGGTCTAGTTTTGGCCCAGTTTTGGTCTTTTTTTGCTTGTTTCAGCTCTTCTTTGGCATAGCATAGTAATGATTGAATACTATTATTAAAAAATTAGTTTTTACGTCAGTTATAAAATAACTGATGTAATAAATGCATGGGAATGGGTTTTTATATCAGTTATTTAATAAATGACGTATTATATGTTTTTTCACATCAATTAAACAATAACAGATGTAGAAAAATGCTTCGCAGGGTAGTTTATCAAATCGGTTATGAAAATAACTGACGTTATAAACACGTTTTTACATCGGTTTTTTTAACCGATGTAAAAAATGCTATGGAATCATAGTTTATAAAATAATTTATGTTATAACTAACATAATAAACAATATACCATGTCATTTATATAAAAACCAATGTAAAAAATCACAAATCTGAAGTGTTTTCCTCGTCAAATATTTATTAACCGACAAGAAAACACTTCGGATTAATGTGTTTTACATCGGTTTTAAAATAGCCGACATAAAAAAAATTCACTAGTGTAACTGAACGTTTCTGCAGCCTTCTAGAGGGTTATGTGCGGTGTCACTAGGAGCATACAATGAAGAAGATTCAGGTCATGATAATATTCACTCTATAAATGGTTACACATTGTGACTAGTAATTACACATTGTGAGTTATTTAATGAAAGGTTTTTAATTTAAAGAGACGTGTTTTTTGTGGTTATGAAAAAAACTATTTAATGTCGTTTAGTGGAATTACATGTCATGTAATTCTATGATGATTGTTTTTTTAAACAAGAATCACATCTGAGATATCTTTTCTCCTTCACTCTAGTTTCTTCTTCTTCAAAGCCTTCTCAAGGAGATCTTGGACCTTTCCAACTCTTCTGGATCCCCTTGTCTAGTGTTCGATCGTCGTTTTGTTTACAATTTTATTCCTAGGTAAGCTTTCTACATCTTTATTTTCCTTTATATCTTTCTCATCCATTGGAATTTCAATATATCATCATGAAATTGATGGATCTATTCTCCGCATTGTTGGATCTTGTCTTGAGGTTGTGTTTCAAGGTCTTCTACACCTTCATTATCATGACGGGTGTCGTTGAGAGTGTTGAGTTTTGGAAAAAGGTAGGAAATTACATCCTATTTAGCCAAATTGATTAACATTGAATTGGTTAATTTATTTCAACTTTTGATTTAAATTTAAATTCTCAAACCTAATTTAAATTGATGTAATAAAATCCAATTCAAGTGAATTGGGAGATTTGAAATGGTTTTGGCATAAAAATTGGAAAACCCCCAATCATGTTGAATATGGGTGGGTTATAGAAATTCTTCGATTTAAATTGTTTAATTTAAATTAGAGTTTTGGTGGAAATGATTTCAAATAAATTGTTGCATTTAATTTTGGAAATGAATCGTGAAATTGATTGAATTAGTTTTTAATGGATTTAAAACCTGTAAGAACGGGTTAAAATATTTTGATAGAAACCCAGTGGGTTTATATTGTTAAAGAGGAATGTTTTTTATTAGTACTTATTTAGGTTTTAAATAGAAAAGTGGAATTTAAATAGAATAATATGATTTAATTTTATTTCAAGTAGTCATAAAATAAACTATCCTTCTTTAATTATGTTAGATCACATTCATTCTTTATGTAGTTTGTAAGTTATTTGGACACACTATACGTTATTACAACGCTCTAAAACATACATGGTGTGGGTCACATCCCTGATTGGATGGTGACGAGTTTTCTTTATCATATGTCAGGGGGACGTGTGTATACACACATTACTGAGATCCCTTAGAGAGTGTGGAGTCATATAGCCTGGAACATATATACCTATTTGTATAATGGCTGTGTTGCTCGATTATTTTATATTTTTGATATAAATGTATGCCAATGTTGCTTTAAATTATTTACATGACTTCAATGTTTATATAAGATATTTTGTATAAATTTTTTATTTAATTGATTGTTTCAGAAATATTCAATCACTTATAAAGACTTTTGTAGAGTATTTTTCCATTATTTTAACTGTATATCATGATTTATTAAATATTCATTGAAATTTCAAAACCTCTTTATTTTCGAAATGTAAATAATTCCATTGGTTAATCCATTTTTGGAATCTATTAGGGAATCCTTGGAGAGACCATACAATGCTTTTTATCTCACAACCTAGTTTTTCTTTCTGGTGTTTGTATGTTATCTCATTCTAGGTTTGAGAAAGGGGAAATGATCTCTTGGAGGTGGATCCAGCTGTTGAACCTTGGACATAGTGATTTGTTTCATTAGGGTCATTGGTTGTTTTTTCCTATTTTATTACTTGGGTTGTATTACTTTGGGCTTGTTTATGCCCTATTGTATTCTGGTACATTACTCCCAATGGATTTTCTTTTGTTAGACATACCTACTTGTCCCTTTTTACATTTGCACTGCTTATGGATAAACAATTCCCACTTTCAATTATATGATTTTAGGTGCTAGTCGATAACCTATGGTGATCAGGAATGCCCTTCGGGCTATGTATCAGCTTGCTTGGTTATCAGGTTACTAGGGTACCCAAGGTGGTTCGTGATAGGAACCATGATAAATTTATAATGAACAATAATATTAATATAACACCTAACCATAATTACCTAGAGTCGGTGCATTATTTTATTACATTGTCATGGTCATAAAAAAATCAAATCCCGATGTACCGATCGGTTTAGTATCCTTGGAAAAACTAGATAAAAACATAAGTTTTACGTTACATCCTGAAATAAAAATCAACATAATGTCTCTTTTGAAAACACTCATATTTCAAAGATTATCCCTAAAAGTTAGTCATAGTATTCTTCTTCGCATCCTAGGGAAAAATGAAACATCCGAAAGGGGTGGGATCAGATGCTTAGTAAGGATAAATAATATAGAAGAAGCTATCATAAATAATCATAAACTTTTATGGAAAGGTATAAAACTAAATCCGAATCCTTTTAAACATAATCTTTAGAATAATATGAAAAGAATAAATCGAATAATTCTATTTAAACATTAATATGGATATTCTACTAGTCGAATAATCACATGTAATATCAATAACTAATCTTAAAACAAGGGAATACATATTGACGAACATGATAACCATAATGTTAATTTATCATGACAATACCATACATAAATGAGTGAAAACCCAAACTAGTTTGTCTCATAAGACCCACTGATGCATCAAGGGGCTATAGTAGGCCCTGAACAACCCTTAATAAGTGCAATGCATTCCTCATATGAAAATGGTGAAACATAACATAAACATTGTTTTTAAAACTACCATAAAAAATTTTATACTTTAACCCTAAACCATGAATGGTATCAAAATAGCACATCCATTTTAAAACATATCATAAAACCTTAAATAAAATATGGAATATTGTATCACAATAAATCATCCTCAATTAATAATTAAATTTAAAAAGGGTTTTTTTACATAGATGTACATACTCTAATAAAATCATTATTACTCTTTGATAGAAATATCCCCTTTTTACATTGAATCATTTAAATGTTATGCAAGTATAAAAAAACATTTATTTTGAAAATATCTTTGTAAGCTTGTAAAGTAATATTCAAAATGTTAAGGCATCATAGTGGTGGAAAATAGATGCTCGTTCCATATAAGATAAAAATATATTCTTTCCTTAATTTATGAAATGGTCATAAAGTACCTTATTTGGAAAATGACAGAAAGATTATTTTCAAATTGTTTTATAAAAAATCAAACACAGGTAAAAATTATTTTAATAAATTTTCAATTATATTTTGAAATAAATTTTTAATAAATATTTACACGTATGATAAATGTGTCCTAGTCGATACTTATGTATAAACAACCTCAGATAATAATGCGATCGAAAAAGTAACCCATACCTGGTACTTTACTTTAGTTGATGGTGAGTTAACATCTTGTATAATGGTTAATATTGTTATTAAATCATTCCAGAATTATATCCATTTTTATGATATCATATATGATCCTCTTATATCATCCTGATAATAATATTTTAGTATTACCATTCTTTCAGGTGTTAACAGCTTCGTTTTCCTATGCAAGTTTTGTTGTGTAAGTCATGTTTTTTATCCATAGGATCTATTTTATTCTTATACATAATGACATAAAGATCATAATTATTATTTTTACTCATCTTAAAACCTTATAATCATTCTTGAATGGTAAATGTGAAAAATGAATCTCACCACATTGTGGAGATGGTAGGTCGTACATATACATGATCGATGATATCATTCCCTTGATGGTTAAATTGAATGGATTTGGATGGTATATTAATTATACATAATAATTATCATGTTTATTAATAATTTATATCCACTATAATTATCATTATACCCACCCAAATAAAATAGTTTTGAATAAAATATTACACCATCGCATGAAGATGATAAGTCATATGTCTACATGCATGGTAATATTGTTATTCATACGATGAATAAAAGGAGGAACATGGTATTCCTGTAAACAAAATAGGAGGATTTTGTAGAATACGAAAATAAATTGAATGGAACTGGTAAAACAATTACATTTTCTTTGAGCGTCTCATTTTAATTTTCACAAAAGGACTCCATAGGATGGATTTTTTCCAAAAGTATGGCCTCTAAGATGAAGAGAGGAAAGTTGGGAGGAGACGTGCTCTAGGTTTGGATGATTAAAAATGGATTTAGAGGTGTTAATAAAAGAGAAGGAGATGAGTCTTTTATAATAGAGGGGAGGGGTAATTTTGGAAACTTCAAAAAAATTAATTTTTTATAAATTAATTTTCGATTTAAAATAGAATAAAAGTGAGTTATTTTAAAGTTAAAATTTTTATGGGTCGCAATACTCTCAACAAATTATATTTAGACACGTTTAGGTCATAATATTAAACTTATATTTTGGATTTAACCCTTAGTTAAACAGTTTAACTTTTACTGTATTGAGGGCTGAAATCACCACAATGGACATCATATACCAGATGTTCCCCCCTCCTATCCCTGTCATTAGAATCCCCCACCATAAGGGCTTATTAAGATCTACGTTAACGTGTCCCTCCCCAAGGATGGTCTTGTCTCCCTTGGTCTCCTGGCCCTTAATTATCTGGGGAAAATCATTGCTAAAAAATATGAAGCACATCATGACTTTTGGGAACCTATAGTAGTTGAGTGAAATGCCATCCAAGTAGGTATGATACTAGATTTGGAATGTGGATGGTTTGGTATCAGCATTTAGTCTGACTACATCACCATAATCAATGCCATTAACCACAGCGATTACGGACTCAAGTCATTTGGCCTCATCATCAAGAGAATTCTCTTTCTCCTTCAATGCTTCTCATTCTGCATCTTCCCCTTTACCAAAAGGGAAGGAAACAATGCAGCCCATCAGCTGGAGGCTTCAGTCCCCTCTGCTACAAACCTTCTCTGGCTGGACAATTTCCCTTCATGGCTTTGCATATGTACGCCTGCTGACCTTTTTCATTAATGATATCTGTCTTTTCTCAAAAAATAATATAGATTAAATATATTTACTATGAAATTTCAAACGAATCAAAAATGGATCATTTATGGCATATATAACATTACCAGAGTAATTTATCTAAACATTATATTTGTATGAATGTTATAACATTTAATAAGATATTATTTATTTTGAAGTATTATTTATGACAATTTTGATACTATTCAATGTTTTCATTTTTAAAAATATAAATCCAACATGATAACTTATAAAAAATAATTCTAATATGTATGTAACATGTATATTTTCTCTATAAATTTTATGGATGTCATTAATTAAGTAATATTATATTTATTTTAATATTTTAATATAATTTATTCGATTATTCCTTAAATGGTTAAATTATTGCATCGTTATTGTGTCACCATTTAATTTAATTATTTATTACCTAAAATTATAAATGAATTATAATTATATAGATAAAAAATTTATATTTATTAAAAATATGTCTTGTTAGCCATATCACTTATATAACCTCATATTAAAATTTATACAGTTATTAAAATTTGAATATGATATTTTTAACTCTTCTTTAAATAAAATAGTATAAATGTCATAATCTTACACAAGTGGATTAAAAAGGGTCATATTTTCGATCTAAGGTTGAATTTGGTCAAAAAAGACATATCCAATGAAATCAAGAAAAGTGTTAGTGTAATATTATAATATTATAATATTATTTTTACCTTTAATTACTGCATTTAACTTTAACCGTGGTAAATAAATTCCAAAAGCTACTATTCCCCAAAACTATTTTATCCTATAAAGAAAAACATTTTTATACTTATTACAACCATTTATGTTTTTTATGAAATTTAATTCACAGAATCGGTAAAATTAGGTTTAATAAAAATCTCATAGATGTGGATAGAAGGCGGGAAAAAGAGACGTTCAGAACAACTGTAAATTTTTATATCTTATTATACTATAAAATGATTCCAATGAACTATATTGGATTATAATATATATTATTTATCTATTTTTACTTTAAAATAAATTTATAGTAAAATAATTATTTAAATGAAAATTTCAATTTTTAATAACCATGCGTTATTTTTCACAATTCATCATAATTGAAACATTTTAGATTAATAATAGAATTTCACAATATTCTAATTTTGATATTCAAAATTCAAAAATGATTTCAATCATGAAAAATAAAATTTATAAATTTCATAAAATGGATATAACTGTTTATCACATCTTTTCAAATGACTAGTTTGATATGTCATGGTATGACCAGACTCGGTTTTGTGTGTAGTGCAATCTATGAAATTATTTTAAAAGAAACATACCATTGTATCTTGGGGTGTCACATTCCTCCGACCTTAAAATAATTTTGAGCTAAATATTTTTAGAATATCACCTCATAAAAATATTTTGTTGGTTCTTCATCATATGTTCTTCAGGTTCCCATGTTGTCTCTTCCATTTTATGGGTTCTCCAAAGGACTTTTACCATACAAGTCATCTGATATATCAGCACTTGTTCTTTGGTATGAAAAATCATGATAGGCTCTTCAAAATAAGACTGATTGGGTTATAATTCTGTTTCACTGTAGGTGATTACATGTGTTGGGTTTATCATGTATTTTATTGACAATGATACATGGAACACATCCTGAACATTGGAGAGAGTTGGAAGCATTTCCAAATGGTCAGATGAAGCACCAATTCGGTTCAAAATTTTGAATGTTCTGATGTACCGGGGACTTAATTTACCCTTCTTACCGAATTGGATAACTCCCTTCCCTAGAAATACCTTCCCAAAAAGATAATATCCGACATGAAATTTCAAATCCTTCTTTAGGTTATCGGCATATATATTTTACCTACTTTGAAATATTGTGATATGTATTTGAATAATCTTTACATTTTCGGTTGTTTCCTCAACCTGTTTTGGGCCTATGACTTTTCATTCACCAACATCAACTCAACAAGCTGGTGTAAGAAATATATTTCTATATAACACTTTATATATTTCCATCTAAATACTTAAATTGTAGACATTGTTATAGGAAAATTCTACTAGTGGTAAATATTGATCCCACATAACTTGAACGTCAAGTGAGAAAGATCTCAATATATCTTTTAACATTTGAATAGTCTGTTCTGATTATCCATCGATTTTAGGGTGGTCGGCAGTTCTAAATCAAAGCTCAGTATCTAGGGCCTTCTTAATAATTTTCCATAATCTTTATGTAAAACATAGATAATAGTTATCAAAAATATATACGGGTGCAAAATGATGTCTTTCAACTTCATTAATGTAAAGTATTTCTAAATTTTCATGTGGTAAATATTCTCTTATATAATGAAAAAGTGTTGATTTTGTAAGATGATCAACAATAACCCATATTGCATCAATTATTCTATGAGTCTTTGGTAGCATGATGACAAATTACATCATAATATCATCTCATTTTCATATAGATAACCGAAGATGTTTCATAACACCTCTAGGATGTTGTCTTCCAGCCTTCACCTATTGATAAACCAAACATCTTGACACATAATCAGTAATATCTCTCTTCATGTTGTCCCCACAAAAATGTTCCTTCAAATCTCTATACATCTTAGTGCCACCATAGTGTATAGAGAAATTAGATCTATTATAATCATCTAATAATTCCATTTTTTGATCATGTATAGAGGAAAAACACAACCACTTTCCAAATTTCAAAACTCCATCTCCCTATTTAAAGGCTATCAATATACCATCAATAATAACATTAATTTTACTTTTAAAATCCTCATCATAAGGTTGATAACTTTTTATAATTTATAGTATATATTCTTTAGAAACCATTTGAAAGGGTACTGATGTTTTATCATCCTTGATAATTCACATTTCCATCTTTACTAGACCAATGAACATAGAATCCCATTCAACTCTCATTCTGTTTGGAACTCTATGTTCTTTCCTACTTAAATAATCTTACACCTTATTTTCCTTCCCTGTATGGTTTTGTATTATTCAATCATAATCCATGAGTATCTCAAATAAAATCCTTTCTCTCATGTTGAGTTCGTTCTAGGAGAAATATATATTTCAAACTCTAATGATTTTTATATATTTCTCAACTTTCACCATGGATATAGTGTCTACATATCTTCTGGGCATAGATTACTACATCTAACTCAATATCATGATTTGGGAAGTTTTTTTTAGGAATTTTTAATTTCCTTGATGCATAATTAATAACACTATCATTCTTCCTTACAATACCACCATGTCCTTTCCTTGATGCATCACACATAAACCACAAACCAATCATTTCATGATGGTAAAGTTAGGATAGAAGAATTGAATAATATTCTATTCAATTTTTAAAAACATTCTTCACACTCACTTGTCCAAATTAATTTAATCCTTTTATGCGTGATCTCGGTTAATGGGTTAACCAATCGGGAAAAATTCTTGGAAAAATGCTAATAATTACCTGATAAACCAATAAACCAGCATTCCTCGGTTATAATCATTGGTGTTGTCCGTTCTTGGACTGCCTTTGTATATGTAGCATCAATATGGATTCCATCCTTTGAGACAATATGACCAAGAAAGGAAATGTCTTGAAGCCAAAATTCACACTTGTGAAACATCCCAAAGAGTTCATTTCTTCTATGAGGCTTTCGAACAATCCAAAATTGGTTCACATGGACTTTGTATATTTTTATGTATACAAGTATATCATCAATAAATACTATGAAACCATTATTATGACATTACTTAAATACTCTGTTCATTAGATCCAAGAAAAAAGAGGGTGCATTAGTCCGTCTCAATGACATTACTATAAACTCATAATGTGCATACCTAGTTCAGAATGTTGTCTTTAGAATATCTTCCTTCTTTACACATAATTGATGATATCCATAATCATGGCAAATCTTGGAAATATATTGAGCTCCATGAATTTTATCAAATAAATCATCAATGCGAGGAAGATGATACTTTTTCATTATTGTAATAGCCTTGATTTCATTATAGTCAACTCATAGTCTTATTGATCCATCTTTTTTCTTAACAATAAGAACTAGGAATCCCCACTGAGAAACACTATGTTTAATACATCCCTTATTACTCAACTCCTCTAGTTGTTTCTTTAGCTCTACTATTTCCATAGTGGCTATTCTATAGGGAGTTTTTGATATTGGTCTTGCATTAAGGATTAAATAAATAAAAAATTCATCCCCCCACTCTAGAGGATATATAAGTAAATCGTTTGGAAATACATTAATTTATTCTTGTAAAATAGGTTCATCCCCAATTTGAATATTTCATTCTTTACCCATGTATGCTGTTTTCTCATCCTCCCCATGAATTTCATTAAGAATATCTACTAGGGGCAGATCTAGATAAGAATAAGATGATGAATACTCTACTCTAAAGATAATGGGTTCTACATGTTCCTCAAAAATCATAACTTCCATATTCTTGTAATAAATTTTCACATAATATTTTGACAGCCACTCTGTACTAGGGATTATATCAAATTATACCACATGCATAATGATTAATTATGTTCATAAAACATGGTTAGTTTCTATAATGGGAACATCATAACACATATTATTTTTTCAATGAGACTTCCCTTAGGGGTTTTGAATGACAACTCCCACGTTAATGTGATTTAGAAATATCTAAATTTTAATGAAAATCGTGCAGATATAAAGGAATGTGAGGATCCAGAACCAAATAAGGGTTTGGAAAAATTTGAGGAAACAATTAATGTACCTTCCACATCAACATTAGGAACTTCCACCTCAGCATTTGTGGCCAAAAATGCTTGGCCCTTCTCCCTTGTCCTTTTTTGGGGTCAGTTTCCTTAACCCTTAAGACTATAATTTTCAAAATTTCCCATCTCTTACAATTGTATCATTGAAAATATGAAGCTTCTTTATTTCTATTGCAATCGAAAGTTGGTGGGATTTTTCTCCACACATGTAACAAACTCTCATAAACTTTAGAAAAGTACCGGGGTGTTTATTCCCACAATTACTATAGGGTGGAAAGTAAATTTTTTCACTACTTCCCCTTGTTTAATTTTCTATAGTCTTCAGGGACCCTCTTCATAACATTCATTACTTTTTAAGTCATAAGACTTATATAATTATTTTTTAGCATTTATAGCACATTAGACTATATATTAATACAATGAGAAAGATTTTACAACTAACTCTCATCCGAGGAATGATCTAAACCCATCCAATAATAAATCAATCTTACTTAATGGTTTACATATGTAGTCTGTAAAACACCTTTCTAACCTTATGAAGTTAGATTCATACTTTTCAACATTTTAATCCTTATTCTGCCTCAGACTCAGAAATTTCATCTCCATATATACTCATAGATCATGAGGAATTTATTTTTCGAAGAATAGTTCTCTAAAATCCATCTATTCTATATTTTATACCTCTTCATCCTCCTTCATGTTTTGAATTAATTACCACCTATGATATTATTCTCCAAATAAATGATAAGCTTCCAAAATAACTTTTTCCCTTTCATTACTCCCCAAAAAAATGAAATGTTCTCTATAAGAAACATATTCATTACTCAGTGAAAAATGGATGTGTTTTCCCATTAAATGTGATGGGTTGTTGTCTCATTATGTTTTCTAACATTTATCCTCCGCATTGTGGATTAGGATGCTTCATACGGGTAAGGTTATTATTCAAAACCTGAGTCAGTTTTCACAGTATTGTAATAAGTTGTTCATCACCAGTCACAGCTCTTGCTTCAATATTATTTTATTTCATAAGAGGTAAATCCCTACAAGGATTATGTGCATTGATACGATTTCCATTTCTTTGACTATGATCCATTTTTAAAAAAGGATATTCACTAGATTAGTCCATGAATCATTATTCGTAATTTAAAAATATGTAACATAAGTTAAAAAAAATTATGCAAATCTAATCTCTTAATAATAAACATGGTTTCATTGGGGACATATTTATATATAAATATTTCATAGTGGTTGGAAAATAAAATGTGAATTATTCCAGGAAAATCCCCCTGGAATGTTAATCGAGGTGCGTAGTAAAGCCCGTTGTTGTGTAGCAGGTTACCATGAGTCAAGACCAAAATGCCTTGTCGGATGTATTACTCTTAAGAAAATAGAGTCTAGAACCACTTTCACTTGTAATATCCTAACAAGGATGTATTTCTTGAAATACCCACATAATTTCTACATTACCATAATTTTAGTATGCTCTTCTATACTTATCATAAAATTTTATCCAAGGGTAATGTTCCCTAATCGATTTTTTTTCTAAATATTGTTTCTAAAGTTTTTACTAAACTTCTTTTAATACCAACTGTAGTGACCCAACCCTAAGTACCTAGAGTTAGTTCATTATTCTTTAATAGTTTCATTATCATATGAAATCAAATTTTTAAGGACCAATTATTTTAGTATCCTTTAAAACTATATATACAAACATAATTTTTTACATTACATCTTGGAATGAAAAATCACATAGTGTATCCTTTTAAAACAATAATATCCCTTAGATAATCCCTATAGGTCTTTCATAATATACATATTTTCATCCTGGGGGAAAATGAAACATAAGAGAGGGGAGAGATCAGATGCTCAGTAAGGATAAAAAATATAACAGAAGCTATCTTAAATAAGAATTATCTTTTAAGGCAAGGTATAAAACTAAAACACAAGATATTTAAAAATATTATTACTTATAACATGGAAAGAATAAATCAAATAATTCCATTTAAACATTAAAATATATATTATACGAGTATAATAATCATATGTATTGTCAATAACTAATATCATAATGTGGTAATGCATAATTCCAGACATCATAACCAAAATGGAAATGCTTCATGCCAAGAACATACATAAACTGTTAAAACCCAAACTAGTTTGTCTAAAGAGACATATCAATTCATGTATGGGATATAAAACGCCCCACCCATCACTTAATAATTCCAATTCATTTCTCATATGAAAAGGGTGAAGCATAACGTAAATATTCATATTAAAACTAACAAAAAAAAGGTTAATACTTTAACCCTAATCCACAGACGGTATAAAAATAGAACATCCACAGTAAAATAAATCATAAGACATTAAATATGATATCGAAGATTGTATCCTAACAAATAAACTTCAATTAATCATAAAATCAAAAAAATTATTTTGATATAGATGAAAATAATCTAATAAAATCACTAACACACTTTGATAGAAATATCCCTTTTATACATTGAAATCATTTAAAAGTCGCACAATTATAAAAGAAAATATTTCTTTTGAAAATAGGAATGTAAGATTGTAAGGTATTCTTAAAAATGTTAAGATGTCATAACTGTGAGAAATTTCCACTCGTGTCGTATAAGTTAAAAAAATCTTTATTTAATTTTTCAAAAACGTTATCAAGTAACCCATTTGAAAAAAAACTGAAAGAATCCTTCCAAAAAAATTTATAAAAATTAAAACATGGGTAAAAATTTCTTCAAACAATTTTCAATTATATTTGGAAATAAATTTTTAGGAAAAATGGACATGGGTGATAAATGTGTCTTATTAGATACTTATGTATAAACAACCTCATATAATAATGAGATTGCAAAACTAACACATGATTTGTACTTTAATTTAGTCAAGGGTCCATTATCCCGTGATATAATATTTAATTTATGTTATTAAATTATACCAGAAACATATCCATATTTATGATAACTTGTATGATCCTCTTATATTATATTGATAATAATATTTCATTACTACCATTGTTTTTGGTGTTAACTACTTCGTTTTCATAGGCATGCTTTATTGTGTAAGTCATGTTTGTTATACGTTGGATGTATTTTATTAATAAAAAAATGATATAAAGTTAATAATTAAAATTCTAACTCATCATATTACTATTATAAGCATTCATTAATGGTTCATGTGGAGAATGAATCTCACTACATCGTGGAGACGGTTGGTCATATGTACGCACGAGCGACGGTATCATTCCCTTGATAGTGAAATGGTATAGAATTAGATGGTATATTAATTTTAAAAAATAATTAAAATGTTACATTCATTATCTAAATCCATTACAATCATCCTTATACCCATCCAAATAAATTAGTGTTGAATAAAAAATTTCACCATGACGTGGAGATGGTATGTCGTACGTATACACGCATGGTAAAATTGTTATTCATGGGATGGATAAAAGGAGGAACATGGTAGTAACATAATAATAATAAAATATCAGCATGTAGATGATACTATAGTTAATATATTATCCTGGAAAAGCATATTATTAGGAAGTAGAAATATAAAAGCTATTGAATGGAATTGGTAAAACAATTACCTCTTGTTTGAGCATCTACTTTTGATTTTCACAAAATTACTCCTTAGTATGATGTTATTATCAATGTTTGATCCCTAGGATTAATTGAGGGGAGATTGGAGGATAATTTTATAGGTTTTTTCTAAGCCAAACGACTTTATATATGTGAATAAAAGAGAGGGAGAAGTGCTGTTTTATAAGAGATGGGAGGGGAACTTCCAGAAACTCCAAAACTATTAAATTACTATAAATTTATTTTCTATTTGAAATATATAGAAAGTGATTTATTTATAGGATAAGATTAGTATGGGTCCTGATCCTCTAAATTAATTGTTTTTAGGCAAGCTAAGTTGCAAAGGTATCCTATCTTTTAGATCTAACACTTCGTTAAACGGTTTAACTCTTACTGTGTTTACTTGTCCGTTTATAATACAGGGTTACAATAGTTACTATAAAATACCAAACCAACCCCAATAGGAACATTTATGAAATAATTAACACTACCATAGTTATTTTTACAATCTTGATAATTTTATAAATTTTATAACATTTAATAAAATATTATTAATTTTAAAGTATCATTTATGTCAATTGTAATACAATTCCATATTTTCATCTTTAAAAATTTCATCCGGACATGATAAATTAAACAAAAAAACTTCAAATAAGTCACTAAAATGTTTATTTTCCCTATAAAGTTCATTTATATCATTAATTACATATAACTATGTTTATTTTAATATATTTAATTTCACTTAATTGATTCATATTTTAATGAATCAATTAATGGATCATTATAGTGTCCACATTTAATTTAATTATTTATTTTCTAAAAATTATAAATAAATTACCAATATGTATATAAACATTTTAGCTTCATGAATAATATTTATAGTTGACCATATCACTTATATATCCTCATTTTAACAGTGATATATTTATAAAAATTTTAATATGACATTTTTAACTCTCCTTTAAATAAAATATAATAAATGTCCTAATCTAACACAAGTTGACTAAAAAGGGTTATATTTTCTACCTAAGGTAAATTTTGGTCTAAAAACACTTATACAATAAAATTATTAAAAGTGTTGGGGTAATATTATATTATTATAATATTATTTTTAAAATTAATTACCTTATTTACCTTTAACTATAGTAAATAAAATCCAAATGTTATTATTCCCCCAAATTTATTTTTATCCTATTATACCAAATTAATTATATGGATTAAAACCATGCATGTTAGTTTTCTGAAATTAAATTTATAAAATTTTTTAAAATTAATTTTAATGAAAATCTCTTGCATGTGTCTAGAAGGCAGGAAAAACGACATTCAAAAGATCAATAAACTTTTATATCTAATTGTAATATAAAATGATTAAAATAAAATATATTGGATTAATATATATATTATTTATATATTGTTTCATTAAAAAGCATTAACAGTAAAATAATTATTTAAATGACAAAGTCGGGTTTTAACTACAATAAAATATTTTTCAATATTCAAAAAAATAAAAAATTTCATAAAAACACAAAAATTTAACCATAAGATAATTTTGATTTTGAGAATTCAAAAATGAACATTATTTTAAAAAATATAATTTATAAATTTTGAAATATGGATAATATTATTCATAACCACTTTTTGAATGACTAGTTTGATAGATCATGGTGTGCTCGAACCCGATGTTTCGGGCAACACAAGCTATTTAATTATATAAAAATAAGTGTATCATGAAAGTATGGGGTGGTAAAACCAAACAAAAACATACCTGAAAACAACACCAATTATTAAATAGAATAATTATTTCAATAATGAATTATAAATGAAAAATTGATAAAAGTTTATATGTAAATAATATATAGTATGATATATATTATTATGTTTCCATAATGTATGTATAATAAATTTGTATTTCTTATTTAGGATTCTTAAATACGTACGTATGAAGTCAAACTTGTGGTATGGGGTTTCAATCTAACTTTTGTTTTAAGACACGTGCCATATTTACCACATGTTTCTTTTATGTGGAATGTAAACTTCCCATCACATTATTTTATGATTATTATCATGATATTTATATGTATTTACATTTTTATATGAGGTTATTTCTTTCATGGGGATTATGATTCAAATGTTGATCAATATGAAAGGGTTGTATGTATTAATTCTATTTAAATCATGATGGTTTATGATAAAATTCAATTATCAGAAATTATATGATCCTTATCCAATTATTCCCGTTAATTTTTCATTTACTCGGTTTATTTATAAAGAATAATTTTTTTCCTATAATTTCACTCTCTTTAAATACTCAAGATACCAAATTGACAATATTAAAAAAATGACTATGTTTTACTACTCGACCGGGAACATTTTTTAAACATACCCATGATTCTGTAAAATTGTTCCAAAAATGTTATTAATATTATAAAATGGTTTCTTAATGATGTTTTCACCCATGATTTTTATTTTTTTTATAAATAGTGTAAATATAAAATTCTTTTCATTTTCATAACTATTTGTATTTTTTTCTTTTTAATAAGAATGTGAATGGAATCTTTTCTTTTAACTTATACGTAATTATCATAACTTCCCACTATCATGTCCACTCAATGTTCTTATTATTACATTAAACCTTTCCATGGTTATTTTCCAATATTTTTTTGTATTATATATTGTAATTATTATTATTTTAAAAGTAATTCTCATAGTGGAATTGTTAATTTCTTCATGATATATTTTAGTGATCATTTAAAAAAATCATATAAGATAAGATCTATTGATGATAATTATTCATTGCCGGATATTTGATCCAATGAAACCATTATTACTCTTTATTTATATAATGAAATTTTATGTTGATGAGTTTTTTATAATACCAACTTATTCTAAATGGGATACATTATGATGAATTGATAAAATATTTATGAAACATGTTTTCTTTCATGATTTATCATGTGGTGATATGATGAATGTTTTATGATATTATTGAACACATATATATGGGTTTTATTATGTGATGGGTTGTTATGTTATAAACTATGGATGGTGGTTATGTTATAAGAAAGAAATGTGGTTACATTATAACCATGTGCAGTGGTCAAGTTATAATGAAGGAAATGTGGTCCAAGAATTATATATCACTTCAATGGATTGGGTAATGATTGATATATCTTAAGAAAAAGAATATAGAAATACTGAGTGATCCTAGTTAAGTAAATGAATTTATCCCCTATAATAGTCTTGGGTGTATGAAATGAATAATGTGGTATAATGGGAAGGGAACCTAATCTATAATAATACTCATTGAAATGACCCTTTACAACTAAGAAAATGATTTTAGATGATTATTCTACAATTAGCTATCCTATTACAATTATATTATCTCCTAGATCATGATCATTGATTCCATTATGATTATAATTTTATGAACATCTATGAATTATTCAATAAAAAAATATTATGAACTATGACATGAAATGTATGGTTTTTAAAATTTTATTCTCATGTTATCATAACATCACGCTCAAGTTATGTTTAATTGATATTTTAAATCTCCCATATTTACCATTACTGAGAATCAAATCATAGTCTTTCTTCTTTTTCCTCTCCCCATGTTATGAATAAATTTTACAATTATGACTTGTCTATGAAGTGTTCTAGTTAGTATGAACTTATTAGGGGAAACTTATCAATAGTTTATTTATGGGTAAAATATTCTAATGATACTAGACATATATGATACTGGCATATATCATTAATATATATAAAAAATATTTATCTAATAGGAGGTAATATCTATATATGAAAAGTATCAGTTTTTATATTTCTATTGATAAATGGTTTAGGTAACCTTTACTAAATTATGACGAGAAAACATTAGTGAGAACCCTAGGGAAAATTATAAGTCTATGATAACATCATTAAGGTTTCGTAATGAGAATGAATAACCAACATTAAAAAAGAGGTTTCATTGTTTGAAAAATAATTGTAACCATTTAAAAAACCTATAAATTATTTTACACGATTACTCATTATGACTAATGTTATTCACACTATTATTTTTGGTTTTAGTCATTATATAAAACCACAAGGAGTCACGTTAACACTAACAGACTATAAAATGATTTTACATATAAGAAACCAAATAAAATTGGAGTTCGAATGAAAAACCTTGTCATTATGAATAATTATCTATCACAATATCTAGTTAACAGAATAAAAATTATTGAGATTCATATCAAGTCAAATAAGAGGAAATTTTTCTTTTTTGGAAGATCATGTGGTAATATTAATGAAGTGAAGAAAGTTAAATTTACTTATTATCAAATATATATATAAAGAAGAACTTAAAATAATATCCTAAATTGAGGATAATATGTTTTATATGTGAAAGTAAATGATATACACATCGACTTTCCAAGGAATTTTCTTTCTTAGAAGTGAAAAAATGAGGCATTATCTGAGAAAATTACCTCTTTAAAATGTTTATTCCTACACCAAGAAAATACATATGAATTTAAAGGATTTATGTGTTTATGTATTCTTATTCTGGAATAATTGTTTTGTAATGTTATATCATTGATATTTTATATATATGAATCCTGAAACATATGAGGATTGTTCTACTATAGAATTTAAAAATGTATGTTTAGTTGTGGTAAAGACATGTATGACATTGGTAGGACAATATTATTGACCATGAAATCTATTAGTTGATTATAGTGTTATTTAGGTCATATTTGATGTTTTTTACTTAATTTTTTGATTTATTGAATATATTCAATAGTTTTTGAAATTATTTTTGAAATGAGGATTGTGTTATTTTTTGGATGCATATATGTTTTCATGTGAGTCTAACATAAATGTTATTGATACCATAAAAGGTATATACGTCATGTGTTGACCTTAATATCAACAAAATCAATACCCCTGTTTAAATTTTTAAAGTGATGGGATTTTAAAGTGATTTGAAACATTTATTGGGTATTAGGAAGAATACTCTATTTAATTTTAGATAATCTTTTGGGGTTGGTATATGATTTCACGTTATGTTAATTATGTTCTTATCGATTGTAGGATATAGATAATCTTGATGGTTGAAAACTTATTTATTTTGAATGTTTTATTTTCCTAAATATTAATGGCCATGTTAATGATTACATTCCAAGTGTGTATCTAAATTTGATTCATGAAATTATAGTGCAATTCACTTCATTAAATCATTTTATAATGATCTATCATGGTTATTAATGATATTTGGGAGATGTTTCATCGTGTTAGGGTATATATAAACCATAGTTTTAATAAATTATTTAACGTGAATAATTATTTGAGAAGAACAAAATTAAATTTTTGAAGATGTTAGTTGGAGGGTATGATATTGCCTTCGAGATTAAAACATTATTTAATGTTGAGGTTATTGAGGTAATTATGGATTTAGAGATTAATTTCATATTTCATCATATGATGGTATATTCATTTTGTGAATTATATTATGCTAACCATTTTTTTGTTAATACCTAATGATTATAGGAATATCATGATATTTTTTTTGATCCGGAAGAAGTTGATTTTGGTAATTCAGGCATGAAAACTTAATCTCAAATACTTATTTATTAGTGAAACATATTAGTTGGTTGTGTGAATTGATTAAAAGAACAAATTATATATATTGAGTTTGTATATTTTTTTATGTTCATTGTTTATATGGTAAATGAGTTCCTCAACTCTAGGAATACTATCTTATAAAAAATATTGTTATATAACCTTCAGTTGTGATGAATTTATTATGTTTTGTCCCCTCACTAATTCATGGTTTTAGTATTGTTAATTTTATCCTAACCATGTTATTTATCACGTCCTATTAGTATTTGTGTGTTATTTGTCTCTTCTAGGTCTATATTTTCACATCCCATTGATGTTATCCTATATGGAAACGTAGTTTTATTGTGACCATTATACATCTGTTTCACTCTTCCTAAGAGGATGTGTTATTAAAAATTTTAATGATGTGGGATTTAATCAAAAGAATTTACAAATATTAAATAATGTATTACCGAAAAAGGTTCAAATTAAATGGTTTAAATTTATTAAAGGTGGAAATGTAACACCTTGAGATTTTATTAATTTTTTTAAAATAAATTTTATTTCTTCGATAATCGATTTTGCACGCAACATTGAGTTTAAATAATCCATGATATACTTTTATAATATTATTATTTATATATGACTTTTATATCCTATTGATTGAATCTATATGTATGAATTATATTTAATACACTGGGAAACCTATATAAAGGTCCCCCTCCATACAAATTTATTGATTAATTATTTTCAAATAAGCACTCAGTTTTTTACCAGTAATTTTATTCATTATAAATGATTTTTAATGATTTTTTAAATAATTTTTTTTTCAAAAACTTCTAGTATTGTTAATTTATAAAAAGGATAATATTTTTGAAATTATTATATTAAAATTAACATTGGGTGAATTTTTTTTACATTTCTAAGAAGTAATATTTTTCAATGAATAATAAAAAATATTAGTTTTGTATAACTGTATTTTTTTTAAATCAAATAGAAAGTACAATTTTGTTTTAAATTTTTTTCCCTGTAAAATTTATTTTATTATATTTTAAATAATCTAATTAATTACAAAATAATTAATTTTAGGTTTTCATTCTATATGAAAACTTTTCTATGGGTAAAAATTTATTTTTATTAAAAAAAAATTTTCTTGTAATATATTTTTATCTTAATAAATTAAATTTATCACTCCTGGTGAATGATTTTAATTATATTAATATAATATTTATTTAATCAAATTTTTTAGAACTCATTTATTATTTCTCTGGACATGGGATAAAAATTTACCCTATGATACGGTTAAAAAAATTAATTTTGCTAGAAAAATTATTCCCTTAATCCATGCGCAATTATTTTTAAAATTACTTTATTTCACTTATAGGTATTTAATTTTAAAAAAAATAGATTAAATATTTGGAATTATGGGGACCAAAATTGGAAAACATTCCTCTTTTTCAATATAAATAAAAACATCTGTAAAATTTATAACCTTTGTAAACATTGAGTCAGGTAAATATTTTTTAAAACTAAGTTGTAAGGACATAATATTTCAACCTAATTATTATTAGACGATGTTAGTTCAACCCATACCACCTTATCCTAGAATATTAATTGTTTTAGGGACACTTGTGCGTGAAAAGGACCTATATAATATTTAAACCAAATAAATTTTAAAAAATTCACCCACATAGTTTTATTTATCTTCTATAAGTTCAAACTGGGATAAAATAAAGTTAGGTTACATCCTAGGAATATAAGTATATATTTTGTAATAAATTCTGATAAGTTTTTTATCATTAAAACTAACCAAATAATAATTTAACATAATAATTAATATTTTCCATCAAAATTTAACATTTTTTAAAAAGATACTATTTATAAATTATAAAAAAATTCAAGAAATTTTTCATTTATTGAACAATATTTTAGTAAAAATATTTATATAAAACTATTTTCGATAAAAAAAATTATTTTCTTAAATCAATCTAAAATATATGTTAATTAAATATTTAAAAAGATGTAATTTTTCAATAAAATGTACTTTTAATTTGAAATGAAATTTATAGTTTTAATAATATTAAGATTATAAATTTATTACTTCTATTGATAATACTTAGTTATATAGTAAAAATATTTTAAATTAATAATTAATTAAATATTAAATTTATATAAAATTATATTAAAAATGACATTTATTAAAATTAATACATTTGTTATTGATATTTTTGTGTAAAAAAATTATCAATAAAGTTCTTAGTGATTTAAAATAGTTACTGGATTATTAAAGGTAGATATATGTTTTAAAAAGTACATGTAAGTGTAATAAAATTATTAACAATTATATAGTTTTTACTAAAATTGCAAATATGTTATTTAAATCGTACTTAGTATATTAAAAAATGTGACCACTTAAAACTAGGTATCCAGATCAACCATGCATGGGAGCAATCCTAACCATGTGAAGGAGCTATATAATCCAACCACATAGTGGAAGGATGGTGAAAGCACACATTCATATATATGCAAGTGATCAGGAATATTTTTGGAAAAGTGAGGATAGAGGAGTGTAATGGGATATGAGGTTAGCCCACCCCATGTAAAAGTGTGTGTGGTTTTGTTGGTGTCAAACCCTACTACGGGGTTGAGAATTCGGTGGCACAAGTTACGTTATTAAGAACCCCTAGAACCAATGAATTGTAGATGTGGGGTTAAAAAAAGTAGTATACTATTTATCTTCTTAAAAACACCCTTTTATAACATCATTGTCTCATCTAATCATCCTAAACTATTTTATATTCTATGGAATTTTCTTCCTCATAGCTCTTACACCATAGTTCCTCATCAATCCTCAATATTATAGATGAAATTCACACCATCATCATTTCCACCAACTATTGATGCCACCATCATTGACTTTTTATACTCCTTTTAGAGCAAGGAATCACCTTTGAATTTCCTACAAATAGTTCACCTTCATTTTCCTTTTCCATCAGATGTATGTCTATGACCATTGAGATATCAAATAAATTATTAGGCCTTCAATTGTTGTAAGACCATAGTAATCATCAAGGAAGCTTCCTGAGGAAGCTTGGTGAGGAAATAAATACATAATTATAAATATATATAAATATATATATTATAGAATATATATTTAGCAATACCGGTTCAGTAGTGACATCATAAAATTATATATATATATATATACACACACAAAATATAATAAAACAACTGTTTTAAACTAGAAATCATCATTATGTTATTTTATTTCCCATAATTACATCGTTTATCACATATTTTAATTTTTTAAGAAGCATTATATATGTATATAGACATATAAATCTTATTTTAATAACAAATATAATGGTGATGCCATTATAATACAAAATTTTTTATGGAATACTTCTAAGCCTCAGACTTATATAATATAGGTATGCTTTTTTTATTTCAAATATTGTCTCATTACAACAACCATCTTCCTATGCACAGATTATCCATTATTTTACCACACATATAAAAAAATAAAATTATGTAATTAAAATTATTTATTTTGAACCCGAAATCTAAAGGGAACAGTTTCTAATAGGTTATACATCTATTTACCTCAAGGATTTTCTTAATGGTTTCCATGTATCATCTTTTTCCCTAAAATATATAATATTTATTAATGTTTTTAAAAAAATAAAGAGATATATATATGTATATATTTAAATTCTTCTTACATTTTTAAAAATAAATTTATTTTTCAATGGTGAAATATATATTTTAATTTTTTTGACAAAAACTCCAGTGAATTTATTTTGAAAATACTAAAGCTATATTTTGGAAATTATTTTATTAATTAAAAGGAATTACATTTGAAAAAAAAAATCAAACTAGTTTTAATGAATTTGAAATATAAATATTTTCACCTTTTTTAATACCCCTACTAGGCAATTTTATGATCACACATCAATTTAATTTTTTTCATAGAATAATTAGATGTTACAAATGAGTTCGACATTATTAAGGAGCTAGCGTGAGTGAAGTAAAATTATTTTTTATGGATTATATATATTAAACACTAATATATTTAAAATTTTATCCAACAAAACCTTGATATAAATGGATCCTAAAATGTTTAATGGATTTTATTTTTTCAAAAACGTTTTAATAATATATATATATATCATGTTTTTAGCAGCAGATCAAGGAGTTTGGGTATCCGAACCATACTTGTTTTTAATGATTATAAGTTTCCATTACGAGTTCGATTATATTATTTCCATAATATAAAATTACTGAAAACTTTTAGTTATTATATAATGACATTAAATGCTTATGAAACACCAATGCAGTATTTCATCAAATAACAAAAATTATAATAAATGGTTTTTAAAATATAGAAAGTTATATAAATTTAGAAATATAATCTATTTCATGAATTTTGTAGATTAATAAAAACTATTATTGTTATTTTAAATAATAATATTCTACATTTAAGTTTATATTAATTTCTTTTTAGTCAAATTACATAAATGGTGTATTAATTGGAAATAATTATATTTTATGAAAACAATATTATTTTATTTAGAAAAATATAATAAAAATATTAAAATAGGGTAATTGGACAAATATATGATCAAAAATCTCCTATTTTCCCATTTATAGACTATTTGTATCCATTTGGATTCAAAATGACATTAATATAATTTAATCTTTTAGGAAATGCCATGAGTGCCCCTCTACTCAATTACAAAAGAGCTCCCCTCCCTTCCCTTATTAACACCACATTGATATTTATAGAAAAAAAACTAGACCATGTCCTCTTATTAACTTTCCAATACACATTCTACAGTTTTTTATTCCCATTATACTAACTATAGATCCCTTAAGATGATATATAAAGATGTCCTTTATTAGAATAATTAAATGCATTAAGAGGACATTTTATTTTTAATAATTATTTTACCTCATATAAATCTAATATATTATTCATAAAATAAATATTTATGTATCCAAAATATATTTAAATATTATTATGATTATGAAACCACCTTTATTCACCCTCTTTTCATCAAATTGGAAGTGAAAGTATCACCTATTCATATGTATGACATATCGTCTCCACGTAGTGATACAATTTCCCAAAATTTTATGTAAGGGTATTTTGATTATATAAAGGTTTATATATGATATTTATGAAGTAATTATTCATATATAATGATAATATGATATCTACCTTCATACCTTCAAAACCATTGCATAGATACATTATCATTTGGGTGAACGTGTGGACTACCACATCCTTGAAGAGATTTTATTTTCCATTCATTTAAATTCAAATTAGATGTTAATGAAAATTTAATTTATGAATATATATGATATAATAATTATTCTCAAAAGATTTATTATTTACCATTATTTCTTTCCATCTCTTAAAAATTTGAAATAGTGTTCATGCATATGTACAACCTACTATCACCATGAATAATGAAATTCATTAATATATATATGACATTTTTGAATGAATATATTTATTTATTTAATAAATATATATTATAATTACATTATGAAAATTTGTTTTTAAAAATTATTGGACCCTGATAAAATTACAAGGAACAATACTACTAAACTAAAACACACAAGGAAAAGGATGCAGTTATCACCCAGAATAATGATTTTAATAAAGAATTTTTAATTAATTGGTTATGAATTGTAACAAGTAAGTCATATATAGTATTATATATATGGTTATTAATCAGTAATATATTATAATAAATAATTATTTATTATATTAGATGTTAAAACTCATAAAAATTATGTTAAACCTAAGGTTATGGATCTTCATCTCAGTTTTATTTTGGCGAGAAACATGCCCTATTCACCACTTATATTTTATATGGTGTATATAATTACAATGAATTAATATTGTTATTATCATTATTAAATTTATATGTATTTATATATCCATCTAGGATTATTTCTTCTATGGTTCTTATTAATCAAATGTTACAAAATCCATAAGGTATTTGAGTTCTAATACTATTTTAACTTGAATTGTTTAAAGTTGAATTTCCATTAGAGGAAATTATATAATACTTTTATAATTAATAAAATTATTTTTTTAAATCCTCTGTTCATTCCAGAAGAATAATATTTTTCATTACTTTTCCCCCCATTTAAATATTTATGAGGCTTAATTAACATTTTTATGGAAAACTGACATTGTTTTTACAACTCAATCAGGAACATTTTTCTACCATATCCATGTTTTTTAAAAATAATATTTTCTATTATGTTATTAGTATTATCCCATGACTTTTTAAATAAAAATTTACCCAATATTTAAATTATTACAAAAATATTTAATAATAATTTTCTTTTTATTTTTCTAACGAGATACTTATTGAATTTTTACTAAAAATGTGAAAAAAATATTTTCTATTAAATTATACAGTATGAACAAAATTTCCTAAAATCTTTAACACACAATGTTTTGAATCATCGTTTTCGATTTTCACTTGTTTATTTTATTGAAAAAAATTTCCAAGATATTTTGGAAATATTTATATTTTTAAATTGATTTTAAATTTTGAAAGATTGTTTTCATCAAGAACTTTTCAATGGTATTTTAAAGAAATTTTCATATATGTTAACATCCTTTTATGAAAACTATAATTTTCTTAGGATATGATATGATGTTATAATTATTTATCATTCTCATGATAATTATTGTTTATATTGATGATATTTTTTTAAAACCCATTTCATTCCCATGGGTTATGCTATGATGAATTGATGAAATGTTTTTAAATCCCATTTTATTTGAATGAGTTATGATAAGATGATTTTATGAATGTTGTATGATCCTTTAGAACCCATGTGTGTGGTTTTCATTATGTCATGGGTGTTTATGTTATAAAATGAGTAAAATTGTTATATTATAACCAAGTATGGGGGTTATATTATAACCATGTATGGTGGTAATGTGATAACTAATGATACGTGGGCCCCAAACTATAAACCCCTTCAATGAATTGGGTAATGATTAAAAGATAATGAGATAAAAGGATTGGACTTGGGATTGAACCATGTTTTGTAAGTTATTTTTTCCACTAGGATATCCATGGGAATAATCATTGACTACTATGATGGAATGTGGAGTAAACTCAATACACTATGATCATTTTGGAAATGAGACTTTACTAGTAAAGAAATTATTTTCTATTCTTATGCCAGAATTCCATATCATATGCTAATGTTATTCTCTCATTTAACATGTTTTACGATTCCTTTATGATTCATTTTTTATCAGCTACCTATATTTGTTCCATGAATAAATATTATGATGTCTTACATGCAAGGTACGGTCTCAAAAATGTTATTATCGAGTTCTCATAATCGTAAGTTCATATTATGTTTAGCTGATCATTGATACCTCCCTTATTTAATCATACTAGATTTTTTGGCTCATCATTTATTAGGTTTCGTTTTCCAGGTTCATTAAGAAATGTATTAATTATGAATTGACTAAGAAAGGATTTAATTATGAAGAACTAAATAGGAGGCACATATGAACTTGTTGTTTGTGTGTCCACATTTCCAATGGTAAATTACCAATATTATACTAGAATGGATCATTATGATATGTATTGAATATTCATCTAATAACACATAATATTTATACATGAAAAGTGTTGGTCACTATATCACATATGATTAAACCTATAGTTTCATATCATGCATATAATTTAATCTAATATGGAATAAACATAAATATAAGTTTCAAGAGGATATATGACAGTTATCGAATTAGGAAAATTATTTTAGTTGAGTAATGTGAGAGTAATATGATTCTCTGTGAGTTAAAATAAAATGAAATCTAATAATTCTATAAGGATATTCATGTGATAATATAAGAATAATTCATCTTCTTAGTCTATATTTCTAGAATTAAAGGATATATTTTGGTATTAAAAAGAATATGGAATCTGATCAGGGGTGTACATGTGACGATACTAATATTGGAAAAGATAAAATTTATGTTTAATACTATATAAATGAATAATTTGATATTCGTGGAGATTTAAAGATAAAATCTTCAATAATATTAAATGACGATCTCTTAGTCTAGTTAGAATAAGAATTAATAAAAGAAGATCACATGTATTGAAATATGAATGTTGAAGTAATCCCATGTGAAAATAATGAAACACTTTAGGGGACCACATATGAAAATTTCTGAGTATTTTCATATAATAATTATTCTAATTAAAATATAAATGTCATTTTTTAAAATTCGAAGAATCAAAGTTATTATAATCTATTATTGGTATCCAAAGAGATTAAAAATTAGTATGTGGTGATTCTGATTTTAATGGTAACTTCCAACCAAAAATGTTGAAACATTGACTACATGATCATGTTGTTTCTTTATAAAGATAATATCAATCCAATAAGAATTTTGTATGTGAATAATGGGAAGAGGTGCGTACTAATAGGCTGTAATGACTACTATTATTAGACATCTTATTCAATGAGTTTTTTGAAAAAATAAAGGCCTTGTGTGTATTGATGTATATCATAAGGATCATTATAGATGAGAAAATAGGTAACATGAAGTTTCAAATTATATAATTATATAGATAATTCCAAAGAAGGAATATTTTCCTGCTATATTTCTGAAGACTACTAAGAGAGAAAGACTAATTTTAATGATATTGTTTCTAAATATTAGGTTTAATTAAATTTTCTCTATGAGGAAGAAAGATTTATCATTTTATGTTATTTCCTAAAAAAGCATAGAGATTATCTTATTTCAAGAAAAAATTTATAGAGTACATTATAAAAGGAATAATCCTATATAAATAACCTACTGAGAAATAGTAAACTATTATTAAAAAGAAAAAGGGGTCAATAATGACAAATTACCAAATATAATCCCTTCATTATCTTAGTACATATATGGGTATCAGATTAGACCAATAATTTTAGGGACATAAGTACACACATTACATATTAATCATGTAAAACTATAAAATAATGATTATCCATTTATATTGATTCATTTTGTGTTTTGTGTTTTGTTGTGCATCATGAATAATATCATTTCTTCCTTAAATGTGTAAGTTTTTTAATATTAAAAAAAATGATGAAGACATCAAATCTCTAAACACAATAATTCATCTTTCCCACTCCCCCTATGTGAAACTAAAGTTGTGATACCAAGGATAACAATTTTTATCATTGTTGGGGTTATATAACTTGATAGATTTATTATGTTTTTAGTTATTTTTATCTGCCATATAAAATGAATTTATTTAATAAAATTTATGAGTTTCCATAACTGAATAAATTTGAGGTTATTTCTACCAAATCCATAAATAATATAAAGATAAAAGGGGAATTGATGATAAGGATGATTTTATATATTATAAAATATAAATAGGATTCACCACTAGTTTGAGGTAATAAATATTGAAAACTTAATACATTGATTATTGATAATTATGTTCTTAAATAAACAAATTTATGATATAAAGCGCACATTCCTATTAGAATAGTTGGTGATTTTTAATATCAAAAAAAGTATTTAATGAAAGGAATCTATATAAATTGTTTCTCTATCATATTTTAGTTTATCATAGTTCTTATAGATGAAAAACATAATGATATATGTGTTTGTGTGTGTGTTGGGGAATGCATTAGCTAGGACTGCAAACCACTTAATGCTATATTGTAAGTGATCTCCTTTGATAGTGGGGGGTAATCTATTTCTAATTATTCATCACGTTTACAAGTTTTCATGTTATTTTTATATGTTAACATTTTTATTGGTTCCAATTATCCTTAATTTTTATTTTTGATAATCCAAAAAATGAATGTTTCATTAGTTGATAAAATGTTTACATAAACAAATGTGATCACTGATGTTAAAACTAGGAAAACATTATTTATCTATATAGGGAAATACCCCATGGATAAGGATAATTTATAAAGTGATGTTAATTAAAGTGACTAGAATAATAAATTCCTCGAGGAGAGGATCCATTCATTGAAAGATACTCATAAATCCATCAATTATGTCACGAATTATCAAATAAAGATCAAGGGAACAATAAAATAAGATTATCAAAATGTATTATCATGAAGGATTTGGATTACTTATAATTATTTGGAGATGATGAGATATTTTTTCAAAGAAATAATAAATCCAATTAAAAATCTGATTAGTACTATAAATCTAACGTATCGTGAGTTTGAAAAAAAAAAGATGATTTTTTTTATTTTTAATGAAAGTACTTGAAAATAAATTTTCAATTAGTAAGTAGATATTCAAAAATTTGAAGATAATATTTATTCTGAAAGTCCTTATATTATGTTCTAAGAAAACATGAGGCTATACAAATAGAAATAATTTTCATGGTAAAATAAGAGCGGAGACATTTTCTATAAAAAAAATTCTATTCTGTAATGATATTTCAATGAATAATAAATGATATATAGAAAATTAAAGATAATTATTGTTAATAATATAGGAGAATGAAAATCCTATAAAAATGGTAGATGTGATTAATTTATTAAAAATTGATTCTTCTAATGATATTTAAAATAGATACATGTTTTCATCAAAATTGAAATGAGTTAAAGCTATCTAGATTCATTACAAATCATGACAAACATATTAATCGGTGATAATAGATGTTGTGGAAACATTAGTCACAATGTTATAGATTTTTTTTTTGAAAATAAATAAATTCATATAAGATAAAGGATTTACACATAAATGTGGATCATTTTTGAGTTTATAAATTCTCTATAAAGGAAAAAAGTAATAAAATTATACATAAATTAAGGATTATATAAAATCTAAGAGGAAATATAAAAAAATGTGGAAATTGTGATTATGAATATTGGATTAGTTACACCACGAATGAATCAAATTCCTTTTAAGATGGAAGTGCATAAATGATAAGGTTGAAACAAAGAAGATGTGAAGGTTAGTTTTTTTAAATAACATTCTCCACCAATTAAAATGTACTGATATATATTTTCCTAAAAAAAAGTTCACACAAATATATTGAAACATAATTAATTTATTTATTTCACATACCAACATGGGAAGTATAGTACTTGGTATGATATTGATTCCTACAAGATCATAATATGCACTACAATCATAATGTGACTACAAAAAGATGGGTATAACTTTAAAAATACAATTTTCATGTCTTTAAAATAGAAATCAATGAATCACATAAGAAAGTGAATCATGTACTCTATAATTATTAATAATTTGTGTAAAAACAAATATTTATTACTCTTATATCTTGATATGATGTTCTTGGGTTTGCGGAGTTCTTCTTTATTCATTTTTTCATAACATTACAACATATCTTCTATTTATATGAAAATAACTTCTTGAAATAAACCTTATTAGAAAATTTTTTACAATTAATGTTTCATTAAACTATATGGAAGTATAAAATTATTTTCTATCTATCAATTCCTTCGACTAACATCATGTCTATCTAACCTAGTCTTCGTCCTAAATGATGTTGATAATTTTCTATAATAACATTCTCTGGAATGTCTCAATTAAAATGCATTATTATTCTTCTTTATATAATATTTTTTTATGGAACACATGACTTATATGAAATCTAATTTATCCATAATTTTTAGTATTTATAATTTAATAAAGCAATTATAAATATTTGACTTGAAATTATCTTTGTGAATCAACATTAAATATAATCTTCATTCTTCTCCCCATAATAAATCATAACCACAAGTTGATCATTAGAACTTTCACATTGTTTTTCCCCCATAAATCACGAAATTAAATCAATTTATATCCATTATTTCCACAAGTGTAAAATCCCAGGTAAATAAAGAATAATAAATTTTTATATTAATTAATATTTACGAATTAAATATTAATTTTACTTTAAATGGGTTGCTATGTTAGATAGCGTACCCGATATGCAACAAAGAGTTTCATTGAAATCTTCCGTTGCACATTAGTAATAAAATAATATTATTTTAAATGGTAGTTAACACATAGCCGTTGTATTGGGGGGAATAAAGAGAAATAACTTAAATATGATTATATATGTTTTTTAAATGTTTTTAAATTTATCTAATAAAATAAAAATGCTTAAAATAAGGAATGAATTCAATTTTAGGCATATATACCCTAATTTTCACTAAAGGTTCACTTATCGCCTTTTGATGGTGAACTGTCATTAAATATAGTTTTGTTCACTCTTATACATTCTATTGTACCAAATAAATAACATCTTTAGAATCGGGACATCAAAATTTACTTTGTGTAAATTTTTGGTATTTTTCTGATAAAGTTCATTTTTTTAAGGAATAGTGTAAAATGTTGTATTTTAATTCAAAACCCCTTTTTGATCAATTTTATTTATATGATTAGATTATAATTTTAATTGGTATTAAAGTGAAATTAGAATATATTTTTACCATTAAATCTAATAGTGGTCCTTGGAATTAATTTCACTTTGAAATCAGACTTAAACTAGTGTCAATCTTTTGATACTTATTGTTTCATAAAAACACGTTATTTGCTCTGACAGCAGGAATTAATTATTAAATTTATTAATGCAACTTATATGTTATGAATTTTGTAAAATGGACTTCATTTTTGAATTCGTAATATCAAATATATCTTAGGGTGAAGTTTTGGTATTTTTCTGAAAAAACATCAATTTTTGATGAATAGTTAAACCACTAAGTAGTACTTAAAAAACAGATTTTTTGTTTAAATGAATTTTTACCACCTCTGTGTTTTGAATTTCAAAAATCCGACATACATGGTTGTCATTAAGAAGTAAAATGTGGTTCAATGGGATTAAAATAATTTTTTGGTGAATAGTAACTTTTATGTTTTTAATCGCGATTACTGGTAATTAGTGTAGTTTAAGGGGAAAATAATGTTTTAATAATATGAGATGAGCATCAAACATGTCGTACCCTTATTGGATGTGTCATTTCCGACCAATAAAATCCATGGGTCAACTTGGGGACCCCATGGAGCCACTTTAGAAGGAAAATGACATTAATATCTTTTAATTTAATGTTAAAGTAAAAATGTCACAAAAATGAGTTGTTTTACTAAAACAATTTTTAAATGGGGTTATACAAGTCATATTTTTGACTATTAATATTCATTATAAATCTAAAAAGATTTCATACATCATGATAAGTGTTTTATAATTTTTAGACATTAAATAAATTAAATTATTTATGGAACCATGATGATACTGCGATTACCTCATTAATTAACGATTTAAATAAAATGAAAATATAATGTAAAATCTAAGACCTACACTTGTCATAAACCTATTTGATGGGTGGATTTATAACCCTTATCACCTTATCCTAGAATTATATCAATATGGGACCTTTTAAATCCGAAACTCATTTTAAAATAAAGTAACATTTCATTACTTTCCAAGAGTGCCCCTCCTCTCCTCTTATAAAAGGCCCCCACCTCTACCTCCTTACCCACACCTCTAAAGCCTTTTTCTCGGCCAACCCCTTCCCATTTTGTCTATCCAAATCCCTTTATAACTCTCAGAAGCCTCACTTTGGGCATAAGTCTTACCAAGGAAGCCTTTGAGCTCAAATCTAAGAGAGTTACCGGATTTTAAGGTAATGTCTTCACTTGTGTCCTTTTGTTTTATTTTGCTTCTCCAACCCCCTAAAATCTTTTTATTCATTTATTTTGTAACAAATATAGTATCTTCAATATACTAGTATGTTGTTATAAGAAGATTTAGAGATACACTTACACACACCTACATCTAATGGTTAAAGAACATATTGTTTCTGTGGATGGTGAATTTTTGCCTCACGAAACGATGATTGTTCAATATTCTTCCAACACCTTCAAAGGTGGCCATTAAGATGTCACTATATTTATATATGATATATAATATTTTTATGTTTTACTGAAGCTTCTGTATTTTTCATTTATGACATACCTTTATGGTTTCCATTATGGGTAAACGCGATATCTTCATTTTAGGAAGTGCGGACTACCGCCCCCTCAATGTGACTTGATTCGTTAATGCCATATGTGGGACATAAAAAGGATGGAGTTAAAGTTATTATATATGATTTAATACTAGAATTATAATATACCTTTATATCATTATTATTTTCTTTCCATTAAAGTATGAGATAGAAATGAAAGGAGTGTTCATGCGTACGTACGGCTTACCATCTCCATGAACGGTGCATTTCATTTCTTATCCCCAAATGTAATGTACTATTATAATCACAGATATATAATGGATATATATGACGTACGTTACATATAAATGATGAATATAATTCTGGAATTAAAATATACATACCTCTCATTTATTTTTAATTCCATTAATATGACAAAGAAATGAAAGTAGTGTTCATGCGTACGTACGGCTTACCATCTCCATGAATGGTACATTTCATTTCTTACCTCTAAATGATTATGTAATATTATAAATAAATGTATATTCTGGATATACATGATATATATGATATCCAAATTATGAATATCATTCTAGATATAATCAATCTTTGACCACACGAACAACATGTAATTGTAAGAATTTCACTTTTGACTCAAGTACCAAATATCAACAACCGACCGTTATCAACTTAAATGACCACATAATTTTAATAACATGGTAATAAGTGATATAAAAGGAATAATGAACTTGAAAAAGGTTCTTAATCAAGTAACAATTAACTCATGTTTATTACTCATGATGTTAAACAACGATCGAGTCCAGTCGGACCTGAGGTAAGGGACTTCTTCTCAATCTCCTTTCATTGAGGCATATTTTTTTTATACACAACTTTCTTTTATACGTTGTATAAAACCCTTTAAATTTTAATTTTATAAAAAAAGAATCTTTTTCTACGAAGCGTTTTACTAAACAACAAAAAGGAATGTTTCTTTTAACGTACGTGGTGACAATGACCTTTTCCACCACTGCAAGTATTATTTGGTCTTTGGCTTCCTCAAAAATCCATAATGTTTTTAAAATAAAATAAATACCATATACTTTTTTATGTATTTTGGTATTGAAAATGGTTTTTATAATGGATTTGTTATGTCAATACATTTATGTGATATATTGTGATCAATGTGTGGAAATGTTTTCTTTCCATTATATTTGTTTTATGTTTTATGATTTTATAATGGTACTCGGACATTTGATGGGTGGTAACGTGATAAACCCTATGACTGGTGGTGTCGTGAATACCAGGATGGGTGGTTATGTTATAACCTCCAATGCATTTGGTATGGATGTTGGCTGTATAGCTATTCCATTAAGTGATATGTGTGGAACTCAACCGTATGGTTATTCCATTTAAGTATGTTTATGTCCCAAGTTACCTTTATATGTTATGTGATATTTATATGGGTTTTATGGTAATATTTTGGTTACAAAAGGGTAGGTAATGATCTTTTATACGGTGAAGAGTTTTTACTACTTCATAAAGGTGAAAAGTATTACTTTGATAAAGTATACATGGTTTACTTGTTGTTTTGATAAACTAATAGTTTTCATTCTTTGTGTATCCCTTACTGAGATTTTTATGCTCACCCCAAGTTTTTTTTAAATGTTTTTCACAGGACTTAATGTTGAATAGGGTCAAGGATGGTATCAAGGGAAAGTCATGCAATATAAAACATTGAACTAGACATGTTTCTTATTAAGAGTTTTTTATTCTATGGAAACTTAGTAGAAGTGTCTACTCTGTAATCTTTTGAGATGTAATAGTTATGTTCTTATTCTCTAAAACTCTAAACCTGAAAAGATCCACAATGTGAATTATTCATTTAATTCAATATTAAGTAAGGTTTAAGGCCCGGGCCTTATAGTTGGTATCAGAGGTCGGTTTAGATAACTTTAGGAGTTATAATTATATTAAATGATTATCCAAAAATATTTTTTTATGGTCAAATTGAAATGATATAGCTTTTGAAGATTACCATGTTGCTTCATCTAAGACATGTTTGTTAAGATTGGTTTTTCATAGAGGAAACAGAACAACTTCTTTTTGGAAGGCATATAGAGGGAAATGACCTTTCAAATCAGCTTACTGAGATGGTCAGAATCAAAATTGAGCAGTTTACTGTAGTGATGGCTCAGTTGAATCGGGTGATAAAGGGTGGTTTTGTCATTGATGATATTTTGGTGTTTTCTAAAAGTAAAGAAGAGCATGAAAGACATTTAAGGGTTATTTTGTGAACATTAAAAGAAAAGAAATTTTATGGGAAATTCAGCAAGTGTGAGTTTTGGTTGCAACAAATTTCTTTCCTTGGTCATATTGTATCTAAAGATGGAATAACTGTTGATCCTGCAAAAACAAAGGTTGTTGAAGAATGGCCAAGACCCACAAATGTAACTGAGATTCGTAGCTTCCTTGGTTTGGCAGGCTATTACCTAAGGTTTGTTATAAATTTTTCACAGTAATCTAGTCCAATGACTAAGCTAACTTAGAAGGGTGTTAAGTTTATCTGGACAAAATAATGTGATGATTGTTTTCGGGAGTTGAAAAGAAGATTGGTGAATGCTCCAGTTTTGGCACTACCTTCCAGGAATGGTGAGTTTGTTATCTACAGTGATTCTTAGTTGAAGGAATTTGGTTGTGTCCTTATGCAGAATGATCAGGTAATTGCTTATGTTTCACGACAGTTGAAAACTCATGAGGTAAATTACCCTACACATGATTTGGAATTATTTGTTGTAGTTTTCGCTCTAAAAATTTGGAGGCATCATTTGTATGGAGTAATGTGTGAAATATATACCGATCACAAAAGTTTAAAGTATATATTCACTCAGAAAGAATTGAACATGAGACTGAGGAGATGTCTAGAATTAATAAATGATTATGATTGTATAATTCATTACCATCCGGGAAAATAAAATAAAGTGGTTGATGCTTTGAGTCAAAAAAGTAATGCTTCATTAACAATGTTGCATTTGGAACATGATCCTTTGGTTAAGGATTTGATGAACTTTGGCATATAAGTTGTTGGTGCAGGATGTTCATCTGTTTTGTTTCAGGCATCAGGGAAAGCTTCTCTATCAAACAGAATCAAGAAAGCACAGAAGCAAGACAGAGAGTTCCAGAAAAAGGTAGAGCTGGTTCAGAAGGGTAAGTTACCTGAATTCATCATTGATAATGATTGTGTTTTTAGATTTGGGAAGATATTGTGTGTGCCTTTTGATTCATAGTGGAAGAGAGAGTTGTTATGTAAAGCTCATAGTCCTTCGTTTTTTGTTCATCCTGGTAGTACTAAGATGTATAGAGATCTGCGGGAGTATTACTGGTGGGATGGATTGAAAAGAGATATTGCTGATTTTACAGTGAAGTGTTTGACTTGTCAATAGGTTAAAGCAGAGCGGTAGTTACCGAAAGGGATGCTTCAACCTTTACCAGTACCAGAATAGAAATTGGAGAATATATCCATGGACTTCGTTGTGGGATTGCCAAAGACACCTCGAGGTAATAATGAAATCTGGGTTATTATTGATCGCTTGAGTAAATCTTCTCATTTCCTTGCTATACGAGATACTTTATCCCTAGATCAAATTTCCCATTTGTACCTTAAAGAGATAGTCAGGTTGTATGGAGTTCCTCTCTCCATTGTATCTGATCGTGATCCTAGGTTTATATCTAACTTTTGGAAAGGCCTTCAGAAGTCGTTGGGTACTAAATTAAATTTTAGTACAGTATTTCATCCTCAATCAGATGGGCAGTCAGAATGAATAATTCAGACTTTGGAAGATATGATACGCGCTTGTTCGATGGATTATTAGGGAAGTTGGGACCAACATCTTTCTTTGGTTGATTTTTCTTATAATAACAGTTTTCATTCTAGTATACAGATGGAACCATTTGAGGCGTTATATGGGAAGTAGTGTCGAACTCCAACTTTTTGGGATGAAGTGGGTAAAAGGAAGCTGATGGGACCAGAATTGGTAGAAGAGATAGAAGAAATTATTCAGCTGATACAGAAACACATGAGAATAGCTCAGAGAAGGCAGAAGAGTTATGCGGACAATAGGAGGAAGGATCTCTCTTTTGAGGTAGGTGATCATGTTTTTCTCAAAGTATCACCATGGAAAAGTGTGATGCGATTTGGTAAGAATAGAAAGCTGAGTCCAAGGTTCATTGGACCATATGAAATTCTGGAGAGAGTTGGATCAGTTGCATAAAGAGTCTCATTACCTCTGAGTTTATCTTAGGTACACAATGTTTTTCATGTTTTGATGATGAGAAACTGTATGCCAGATCCATCTCATGTTTTGAGTCCAAAGGTAGTTCAGTGGGAAGAGAACCTATCTTATGAAGAACAACCGGTCCAGATTCTTGACCACAGGGAGCAAGTGTTACAGAATAAGGTGATTCACTAGGTAAAGGTTTTTTGGAAAAACCATATGCTTGAAAAGGCAATGTGGGAATCTGAAAATGCTATGAGGGATAAATACCCCCACTTATTTTGATAAGTGAATAAAATTTCGAGGACACAATTCCCAAAAGGGGGGAAGGATGTAATATCCCAGGTAAATAAAGAATAATAAATTTTCATGTTTATTAATATTTACGAATTAAATATTAATTTTACTTTAAAGGGGTTTCTATTTTCGATAGTGTACCGGATACACAACAAAGAGTTTCATTGAAATCATACGTTGCACACTAGAAATAAAATAATATTATTTTAAATGGTAGTTAACACATAGCCATTGTATTGGGGGGAATGGATATAAATAACTAAAATATGATTATATATGTGTTTTTAAATGTTTTTACATTTATCTAATAAAAGATAAAGACTTAAAATACGGAATGAATTCAATTTTAGGCATATATACCCTAATTTTTACTAAAGGTTCACTTATCGCCTTTTGATGGAGAACCGTCATTAAATATAGTCTTTTTCACTCTTATACATTCTATTAGACCAAATAAAACTCTTCTTTATAATTGGGACATCCAAATTTACTTTGTGTAAATTTTTGGTATTTTTCCGATAAAGTTCATTTTTTTAATGAATAGTGTAAAATGTTGTATTTTAATTCAAAACCTCTTTTTAATATAATTATTTTATATGATTAGATTATATTTTTAATTGGTTTTAAAGTGAAATTAGAATATATTTTTACCCTTAATTCCAATAGTGGTCATTGGAATTAATTTCACTTTGAAACCGGACTTAAACTAGTGTCAATCTTTTTATACTTATTGTTTCATAAAAACACGCTATTTGCTCTGACAACGGGAATGAATTATTAAATTAATTAATTAAACATATATGTTCTGAATTTTTTAAAATGGACTTCATTATTGAATTTTGAATATCAAATATGGCCTAGGTTGATGTTTTGGTATTTTTCTGAAAAACATCAATTTTTGATGAATAGTGAAACCACTAAGTGGTACGTAAAAAACTGATTTTTCGTTTAAATGAACTTTTACCACCTCTGTGTTTTGAATTTCAAAAATCCGACATACATGGTTGTCATTAAGAAGTAAAATGTGGTTCAATTGGATTAAAATAATTTTTTAATGAATAGTAACTTTTAAGTTTTTAATCGCGATTAGAGGTAATTAGTGTAGTTTAAGGTAAAAATAATGTTTTAATAATATGAGATGAGCTTGACACATGTCCTACCCTTATTGGATGTGTCATGGATGACCAAGAAACTCCATGGGTCAACTTGGGGACCCCATGGAGCAACATTGGAGTGAAAATGACATTAATATCTTTTAATTTAAAGTAAAAATGTCACAAACATGAGTTGTTTTACTAAAACAATTTTTAAATGGGGTTATACAAGTTAGATTTTTTACTATAAAAATTAATTAGAAAGCTAAAACGATTTCCTACATCATGATATTTTTTTTAATTTTTAGGCATTAAATAAATTAAATTATTTATGGATCCATGATGATGTAGTGATTACCTCATTATTTAATGATTTAAATAAAATACAAATATAATGTAAAATCTAAGACCTACACTTTTCCAAAAACTATTATATGGGTGTATTTCGAACCCATAACACCTTAGCCTCGAATTATATCAACGTGGGACCTTTTAAATCCAAAAGTCATTTTAAAATAAAGTATCATTTCTTTACTTTCCAAGAGTGCCCCTCCGCTCCTCTTATAAAAGGCCCCCACCTCTACCTCCTTACCCACACCTCTAAAGCCTTTTGCTCGGCCAAACCCAACCCATTTTGTCTCTCCACATCCCTATCTAACTCTTAGAAGCCTCACTTTTGGCAGAAGTCTTCCCAAGGAAGCCTTTGATCTCAAATCTTAGAGAGTTACCCGATTTTAAGGTAATGTCTTCACTTGTGTCCTTTTTTTATTTTGCTTCTCCAACCACCTAAACTCTTTTTATTCATTTATTTTGTAACAACTCCAGTATCTTCAATATACTAGTATGTTTTTATAAGAAGATTTCGAGCTACACTTACACACACCTACATATAATGGTTAAAGAACATATTGTTTCCATGGATGGCGAATTTCTGCCTCACGAAACGATGATTGTTCAATATTCTTCCAACACCTTCAAAGGTGGCCATTAAGATGTCACTATATTTATATATGATATATAATATGTTTATGTTTTACTTAAGCTTCTGTACTTTTCATTTATGTCATACCTTTATGGTTTCCATTATGGGTAAACGCGATATCTTCATTTTAAGAAGTGCGGACTACCGCCCCCTCAAAGTGATTTGATTCGTTAATGCCAAATGTTGGACTTATAAATGATGGGGATAAAGTTATTATATATGATGTTATACTAGAATTATAATATACCTTTATATAATTATTATTTTCTTTCCATTAAAGTATGAGATAGAAATGAAAGTAGCGTTCATGTGTACGTACGGCTTACTGTCTCCATGAACGGTGCATTTCATTTCTTATCCCCAAATGTAATGTACTATTATAAGAACATATATATATTGGATATATATGATGTAAGTTACATATAAATGATTTATATAATTCTGGAATGAAAATATAAATACCTCTCATTTAGTTTTAATTACATTAATATGACAAAGAAATGAAAGTAGTGTTCATGTGTACGTACGGCTTACCATCTCCATGAACGGTGCATTTCATTTCTTACCTCTAAATGAATATGTAATATTATAAATACATGTATATTCTGGATATATATGATATATATGATATCCAAATCATGAATATCATTTTGGATATAATGAACCTTTGACCACACGAACAAAATGTAATTGTAAGAAGTTCACTTTTGACTCAAGTACCAAATATCGACAAACTACCGTTACCAACTTAAATGACTACATAATGATCATAACATGGTAATAAATGATATAAAAGGAATAATGAACCTGAAAAAGGTTCATAATCAAGTAGAAATTAACTCAAGTTTATTATTTATGACGTTAAAGAACGATCGAGTCAAGTCGGACCTGAGGTAAGGGACTTCGTCTCAATCTCCTTTCATTGAGGAATATTTTGTTTTATACACAACTTTCTTTTATACTGTGTATAAACCCCTTTGAATTTTAATTTTATACAAAAAGAATCTTTTTCTATGAAGCGTTTTACTAAATGACAAAAAGGAATGTTTCTTTTAACGTACGCAGTGACAATGACCTTTTCCGCCGCCGTGAGTATTATTTGGTCTTTGGCTTCCTCAACAAGCCGTAATGTTTTTAAAATGAAATAAATACCATATACTCTTTTATGTATATTGGTGTTGAAAATGGTTTTTATAATGGATTCGTTATGTCAACATATTTATGTGATATATTGTGATCAATGTGTGGAAATGTTTTCTTTCCATTATATTTGTTTTATATTTTATGATTTTATAGTGGTACTTGGACATTTGACTGGTGGTTACGTGATAAACCATATGACGGTTGGTTCTGTGAATACCAGGACTGGTGGTTACATTATAACCTCCAATGCATTGGGTATGGAAGTCGGCCGTATGGCTATTCCATTAAGTGATATGTGTGGAAGTCGACCGTATGGTTATTCCATTTAAGTATGTTTATGTCCCAAGTTACCTTTATATGTTATGCGATATTTATATGGGTTTTATTGTAATCTTTTGGTTACAAAAGGGTAAGTAATGATCTTTTATTCAGTGAAGAGTTTTTACTACTTCATAAAGGTGAAAAGTATTACTTTGATAAAGTATACATGGTTTACATGTTGTTTTGATAAACTAATAGTTTTCATTCTTTTTGAATCCCTTACTGAGATTTTTATGCTCACCCCAAGTTTTTTTTGAAATGTTTTTCACAGGACATAATGTGGAATAGGTTCAAGGATGGGATCAAGGGAAAGTAATGATATATAAAACATGGAACTAGACATGTTTCTTTTTAAGAGTTTTTTATTTTATGGAACCTTAGTAGAAGTGTCTACTTTGTAATATTTTGAGATGTAATATTTATGTTATAATTCTCTAAAATTCTAAACCTGAAAAGATCCTCAATGTGAATTATTCATTTAATTCAATATTAAGTAAGGTTTAAGGCCGGGGCCTTATAACAAGTACTTCGGTTTATTATAATATATGCATGAATGTGATAGTTAAAAAAGTGAATACTTCTTTATGGATTGAAATGCCCAAAAAAATATTCTTATTATTTTAATCATAGTAATTTTTATATGAACCAAATAATGATATTTATATCAATGAATATCATATTAATTAACATCATCATATTAAATTTTTTTGGTACTTTGAATTATATTTTCCACCATACTGATAATCATAGCCATCCGATTACAATTACCATATTTTTATTTAATTATACACAAAATATATTCCTTTGTAAAAACTATATAGAACTATAATTTCATATATATATTTAAATCATTTTAAAATATTAATGTCATTTGGTTTTTCAAGATGTTATACAAAATTACATATAATTTGTATCATTTTATATTTTAAGTAATATAAAATCAAAATCCATCTACATTTTATCTGGAAGACTTATGAAATATTGTGAACTATAAAAAATATCAAATCCAAATGATATATCTCTATAAGTCATAAAAATACCAGTAATTTAATAAAAAATATCAGAGATACACAAATTCTACAATACATTATAAAATTTCAAATCCATTTTCATCCACCAAAAATATCAATTAACTCCAAATGATTCCACAAAAATTCATACCCTCTACAAACAGATTCTTAAGTTCTTTAAATAGCCATAAAGACTTCACCACCCATGAGAATAATTATTCCTTACATGTTTTTATATGATTTATTTCTTGTAAACAAAAGAAATGAGATTAATCATAACCAATTAAATCATAAATGCCTCTCCAAAAATAACTTCTAATAAAAAATTGATATTCTATAGGATATTCTTCAATTTTTACATACAACATATTTATCTTACATTTTCAATAGAATCCATGGACATTATATTCTTCTAAAAAACACATTAATTAAAACTTGTTCTAAAAAATATCCCCTTTTTATTTGTGTTCTAAACCATTTAGAAATAATCACTAAAAACACATAATTATTTATAGTGATTTATAATACAATAATTCTAATCCCATACGATAAAACAAGGTGTTAGAAAAAATAATGTTGAATAACAATATCATAAGGTCCATAGAAACAGTGATAAATGGTCAACCTATTCAAGTATGATTCCATTGATTCTCATTTATGATAATTTTTTCACATGAGAATAAAACTAAGAGAAAATAAAAATCAAACCAATGAATCATCATCGCATGATAGAATCACCAACAATGAAAAATATATCTAGTGAACCAATTAATGAACAAAATCACAAATTCACATGGAAAAATACATAAAATAGTTAAAACATACACACTATAGAAATAATATCTTCCCTTAAAAAAACTAGTAAATATATTCCCACACATAAGAGAATCACATATATATGGATACCCCTATAATTGATCTCCCTAAATTAAAAAAAAATTAAGATAAATACAATGAATATTTATATTGCTAAATTTTTCCCATTATTACAACTATATCCAATGATAAGATCGTAGAGGGGAGAAATTCTCGATGAATTAGACTTTATTGAAATGAATTTGAACTCCTCAAATCTACGTAAAACTCTAAAATTCTTACTTAGAAAATTTGTTAGCAAACACATCAGAAATTTCATCCTATGTAGTGAAAATGTTAATCTTATGAAGAAATGTAAATCATACAAAAATATAAAATCCAAATTAAATATCATTGTATAACTAAAAAATATATGTAATTAAAAAAATAATCTGTACAAAATTCTCATGAAATTGTAAAATTTGAAAAACATATTCATATTCAAAAAATATCTATTAAATCCAAATGATTCGAAAACAATTCTTACCATCTTCTAACTAATTATAAATATCTTCAAATAGCTATAAATACTTCACCTCTCATGATAATCCTTATTCAATACAAGTTTGTATATGATTTATTCATTTAAAAAAAGTAATGAGATTAACTATAACTACTTAAATAATTAATGCCTCTCAAAAAATAACTTCTCAAGAATAATATTATTTTCTAGGGGATCTTTTTAAATTTTGAATCGCAAAATATTTGTTATAGGTTTTAAATATAATCCCATTACATCATATTCTTCCCAAACAATACGTTAATTTAGACATGGTCTCAACAATCCCCCCCTTTGGATTTTTGTATTCACCTAATAAATAGTAATAAATAAAAAACAAAGAATAATTTGTAATGAATTACCACTAATTAATTCAAATCCTATGTAAGAAAACAAGGTATTAGAAAAAATAATATTTAATAACAATGTGGTCCATAGAAACAATGATAAATGTATGAAATCTTAAAATAATATTACCATGATTCTCATTTATGAAAAATATTCTACACGAGAATAAATTCTAGAGACAACACAAATCTAGAAAATGAATCAGAACCACATCCCATAATCACAATCTATGGTAAATAGGTCTAGTGAACTTATTAAAGAACAAATTCCCACATTCACATGGAAAACATACTTAAAATATATCAAACATACACCCTAGAGAATTCATATGTTACCACTTTTTAAAACAATATCTAAATATTTTGACCCACTTAGGAGAAACACATATATATGGATACCCCCTATAATTGATCTTCATATTTTAAACAAAATATTTGAAGATAAATACAAATAAGATTTATGTTTCCAATTTTTCTCCTAGTTTTACAACTATATCCACTGATAATACCATCGAGGGGGAAAACCCCGAAGACATAGTCTTTATATGGATGAGTTTAAACACCTAAATTGATCTCATGCCCTAAAATGATTATTTAGAAAATTTATTGGAAATCACATCAACATGTTCCTTCTATGTGGTAAAAAATTCAATATATTCTTAGTTTGTTTCAAAAATCACATTGATGAACTAAAAATTTATATCAGGGTGATGTTTTCTTGAATGTTGGACAATATTACTTAATAAAATTATATAACCTTGATTATCACAACATAAGAAAAGTGGAAACAACACATTAACTTTATGATCTGTCAACCATGTATTCATCCAAATTAATTGAGTTTAATCATGGATGGTAGCATCATATTCATATTTAGTAGTACTTAGAGCCATAAAATAATTTTTTTACTACTCAAACAAACCCACCACTTACCAAAGAAAAAAATCATTATCATATGTGAACATCCAATTATCACCCTACCAAGTAATTATCTAAGTATCTGAAGAGATCAATAAAACCCCTACAATAATAAATTATTCTAAAATATGAAATACCATTAATATACCTCATAATCTGGTTTATGGAACTGAAATGTGACTCTTTATGGGTAATTTGGTACCTTGAATAGAGGGATATACAGAACACCAGATCTGATATTCAATCTATCAAGTGAAGTAGACATTAAATCATATTTATGAATTCCATGGGATCAAAATATTTTCTGTATTCATCATTAGACAACAATAATCCCACTAAAATTATTTTGGAATCAAGATTTATATCCCCTATGATGATCCTCTTCAAAATTTACTATGTATACTTATCACTAGAATGAAAAATTAAATCTTCATAATGAAAAAATTTTCATAATGATATAGAAATTTAAAAAATATTAATCTTCAACTTAGCAATATTCTAATAAAAATATTCATCTTTTATAGAAAATAATATATAATATATATAAATAAAAATTTATGTATACCAAATTTTCATCTTGAATATAAAATTTTTATCCACTAATCCATTTTTGAAATTAAAATTCATATATCATGTTTATAGCATTAAATACCAAGTTCATGGGGGGGTTGTTCGGCCCATAAAGTCCATATTTAACTTAATAAACAAGACTCCAATTTTTTTAATGAAAATATAAACATGGTTTCTAATTTTATACATCTACTTATATCATTCCATTGAGGATGTAAGAATAATAATCCTTTTGAAAAAACTCATATTTCTATTGAGTTTAAATAGTTTTGATTATTTTCATATATTAATGAATTTACACCAGTGAAATGTTTATAGATAGATATACTCATTGAACATGTAAATGTCCTTTACAAACTAAAATTTCTTTGTTTGTGAACACTTCTCTTATTTTATTAAAACAATTTCAGAACTTCCACCTTCTAACAATTTCATTATTATCTTTAGTATTGAATACCAATTCTCATATCTTGTCCTTATCAATATGGCCTCATTATTCATATATATAATCAATCTAATATTGATGATTCAAGGATACTTAAACATCTCTTTGTTCATCACTTTATAACATTGACATCTATCTTATTACCCAAACATTTATCCTAGTTAGTACAATATTTTGTTGATATCATATTATATTCTAGACCTTAACTTTTCTTCTTATCCAAGGATGAAATAACATAGATTGTTCATTATATCTTGAAATGGTGGAATCTCTTTATTTTACCTATATATATTTAATCCATTCAACTCAAACTAAAATTTCTTCATACTATTTAATGAACACAACATCAACGTGACTTATAAAAAGAAAGTCATCATATGTAACATTTTTTACAAAATATTACAGTATATTCATATAATTAGTATCAATTCTTATCAATTATCATTATCGTTGAAGTAATATCCTATTCTAATTAATTATTTTCAAATGAATATTACATCAAATCAACACTTTTCAAACATACATAGATTTTCACCTCTTATCATGATAATACAGGGGATTCGAAAAAACATGATGTTACATCAAATGAGATGATTATTTATGATATATCCCATAAGGGGGAATATATGAATTTGTAATATGCAAAAAAAATGGTTTTTAATGTTAACTAATCCACCATTATCTTTCCTCTAATATTATTGATTATTATAATGATGAAATAAAAAGTTCTGATTTATTTCCATCAAAAACAATATTTTTTCATTAAACTACCCAATTTTTCATATGTGTGTATGGTGCACTAATTTCTTGTTTGATGTTATAATTATATAAATAATCTTAAAAAGTAAAATTTTTAATCTCAGTTCTATTTTTATACCATGTATTCTTCAGAGGAAAAACACCGTTATTTTTCATATCTTCTTCAAATACATTAATGCATTTTAGGTCCCTATACCAATGTTTTATAAATAAAGATCATGTAATATGGTTGAATCCATCAATAAATGTAATAATTTACTTTTCCCATTATATAATTTTTTCCTCATGGGCCAACACAAATTAGAATGAATGGGCTTTTAGGAATAATATATTAAATATCCACCTTCTTCTATGAAGAGTTAATAATCTTTCCATTTTTTAATGTCGAGGAAATCATGATTATTTCTCTTATAAAAATAGAAATACCCAGATCATTTTCTCTTTTGGTGATAATGTACATCTTCTTTCGGACATTATTTTAAATCTTTCAAATCCAAAATTCAATATCACATTTAATTCTTAGATAATATGAGTCTCGATGACCTCTAAATTAAAATAAATTTCTTATAGTCTACTATCCTTTTTTCAACACTCATTCATAATTAATATTATTAAAAGATAACACATTTTTTCCAAAACCCACTTCATTTACATCATCCCAATATTAAGAAACGCTATATAGATTAAGCTTCAATCCATAAATGTCAAATTTATTTTTTAAAAAAATATTATCTTTATAACAATAGATAAATTTTATTCATTGATACTATATTTCACTTTTATATCACATTATATAGTTTAAAATCTGCATTAATGTGAGGGTAACTTAAACAATCAAAGATCTATGGACATTACGTATTAGTTTATCTGAGTATAACTTAATAAACTAAAACATTCACCCATTACCCCTTTTATGTTTTTCTCTTTCGGATTTTTATAAATTTAAAAAAAATTGTTGGTAAAAGGAAGAGGAATTAATTTTCATTGTGCCCATGATATTAATGCCATCCATAGTTTTTTTTCATGAATATCAAACCTATTTCATGATTTTTTTTAATTGAAATTAATTTATGAGTTATATTAATTTTTAGGGGATATATCTCCATCAAACCATGTGTACCAAGCCACCTATTAATATTATAGAGTTAAAGGTTAATAAAAAACAATTTTTACATATTCCTAAAGCACCTAAAAAACTAAAAAAGTCCATCTAAATCATATATATCATTGTAAGCAGCATACAGTTGAGAATTTTTAGGTTATCTTAACTCCTTGATGGAGTTCTAAATGAAGGATCATTTTGTGAACCAATACAAATTTTTTCGGAATGTTCAAGTCTAGAAAGTCAAATAAAGATATATCGAGTGCATAGGTCGAAGAAAAAACTTTATAAAAATTATGAATTGATATTTCGGGGTAATTGTATTATATTAAATAATGTTTTTGTATGTTCTTATTATAATTTCATAATACAAATTATGTTTTTATGGGTTCATTTGAAATTTCCAATATTATAACATGGTACATTAAATTATATTATCTAATGACAAAAAAATATGGCCTATCTTGTCAAACACTAAGTGTATTTTAAACCACATTTAAATTCAATGTTAATTTACCATATTGAATAAATATTATTATCATTTGTAGTTTTATAAATATTCATGTGTGTTTGACCCAAAATATGAAATCATCCATTATTCAGTGAAAATATATGAATTAAATATTTAATAAAGTTTTATTTTATAAATTATTAAATATAATATTTATCTATTTATCACTTAATTATGAATTGATATTTATTTATTTACGTAAATATCCAATATTCATGGTTCTGTAAATACTAAGGAAAAATGATGTGATGATATAGTGATCTATTAAGAAATGATATATTAATTTTATTTGAATAAATGTCAACTTATTTATTTGTGAAACAATATTTAAATATCTATGAGTTTTTTTCCTGATAAGCATATGATGATAGATTTATTATTATTTAAACATAGGTTTCATTGAGTATTGTGAGAATAATAAGGGCTTATGTGAAACTATTTATTCTAAAACCCTTGGTATATAAATACTTGGATATGTCATTCTCCAAACCTATGCTAGAAATTATTATTTTTCTAAAAAATAAATTATATAGGGAATCCTCTAATTCTAAGATACATCTTAAGCTAAAATTATATCAAGAATATTGTGTAATAATTTAACACCACCCTCACATGTCGAAAAAATAGAAAAACACACTTATTTACTGAATAGGTTCTTATTGTGATCACAATAGAGTGATGAAACCATTAGAGTATTATTCACTAGAACCCAGGGACTTCAATACTAATATTTTGAGGATTATATAGCATATGTGGATCACCCCTAAAAGGATTCGACCATTGAATAGTCTTCATACAACAATGGTATTCCTACAAATTTATTACCATATATTTATATCTGAATTTATTATAATAAGAGGTAACTCTTCATCTTAACTATAATTAAATATAAATTATATTTTTTCATCATCTCTCAATGATTCCAAGGATTATATTTTATCTAGTTCTGAAGGGAAATCATGTCACCTCAAAAAAACATGGGTTATGAACCTCATAAACTGACCCCATGGGTCTCTTGAATTACCTTAGTTTCATTCTCAACACACCACATACTATTATCATTTTAAGTCAATTATTAGACTAATGATATTCCCCACAGGCCATCACATGTTATCAAGTGTTTTTCCCTACTCATATACACCCTAGGAAATATCCCAGGTTGCCACCCATCCTGATACTGCTCTATCCAAAGAGGGCTAAAATGTGGATCTCTAATAATGTAGGCTCCAAAAATAAAGGAGATCAATGTTGTAATTGGTAGTAAAAGTTATCCTTTTGTGGATCACTTCTTCATAGGTGTTACCCTCTCCCACTGTAATGATAAAATAACTTGTTGTAGAAACCAAACCTCAAAATGAGGGAGTTCCTATCTTCTTCAGAATGGGTGGTAGCTCTGATAACATTTTATCATGAACCATTCTCATATATAAATCCATCAGAGGCCATAACTTCCATGCAATATACGTGGTGTGCATTCACTATCACCCCGATCTGGAAACTACTATCATAAATCAATGTAAAACTAATTGTGAATGATTTAAATGAATAAAAAATTAAGACTATAGTTGAATAAAACTAAATAATATTTTATAATAACCTTTTTTGTAATTAGGTTTAAATGGAAAATAAAATAGGAGTACTAAATAATAATAATAAGAAGGATATAAAGTAATAAATGAAAATAAACTAATTAATCCCTCTATTCTCCCTATCTCCCTCCCATTAAATTTTGGGATGTACAAAAATTATGCTCTAGATTACTTTTATTTATCTATTAGTTTATATCACTACTCTACAACCTCAAGAATAAATAAAATCCTATATTCATAATTCAGTAAAAAAAACTAAAAAACTACCAACACATCACAATGTGACTGTACAAGCACCAATCAAAATAATCAAAACTAAAATAGTAGTCAAGAATACAACAATTGTAACACCCCGATATTTTATGAGATATATTCTTTTTAATTTCATTGATATATTCTGTTGTATGCTACAACAATATTAGCTTGTGCTCTACGCAACACCATTTTAGTTTGCAGTATACGCAACACTATTCTTGGCTCGTATTACACACAATTTCAAGTTATTTTGGTAGAAATTATTCCACACAACATTGGGTATAGATTTTGTTCAATTTATAAATGAAATTTTTTTGATTATGTTACATTCAACACCAAAGGAAGCTTTCACTACATGCAATCCTAACTTGGCTTGCATTACACGCAAAAGAGACCTTCCACATTAGCATGTGTAGTATGCAATACCGAGTTTCACTAAACAATGATATATAATTATAATATTATGAACTAGCCATAATGAATATTATTAACTATATTTTGAATTTTATAACATTATAATTCATCTTAAAAATTTTCTAGATTGAGGTTTGAGAACAAAATCAATTTTTTGGATAAAAGAAGTATTTTAAAAAAAATACACTTTTGTCGCCTTTTGATGGCACACCCATTTTAAATATGAGATTTGTAAATTTTACAAGTTTGATTTTATAAAATAAACTTCTTCTATTGAATCAGGATACAAAAATTTATGTTGGATAACGTTTTGATATTTTTCTGATAACGTTCATATTTTGATGAATAGTCAAAATACTCTAAATTTTTATTAAAAACAACTTTTTCCATCAAGATAATTTATATGATTAAATTATTATCTTGAATGGATTTAAAGTATAAATAGAAGATATTTTTACCATTTAATTTAATTAATTTCATTAGCATTATTTTTACATTGAATTCGTCGGTAATATCATTTCAATCTTCTGCAATACTTTAAACAAACAACCGTTTTTTTCAACAACGGGGTTAATTTTAAATTAATTATTTCATCTTCTATGTTTTTAATTTGTAAAAATAGATCCCATACTTGGAATCAGGTGGTTCAAATTGTGTAAATAGATGACTATTATTTTTTGGCATTATGAATAGTAACTACGGTATATTTTATTTACCACAGTTAAATGTAAATTAGGTAATTAAGGGTAAAAAAATTATAATAAAATTACCTTAACACATGTCTTACTATAATTGGATGATTATATTTAGTCCTATAATAAAAATGGATCAAAATTGTATCTATTAGAACCCACATGTATGTGATTAAGACTTTTAATTTACTTTTTTAAATGAAAGTGAAATTTGTCTCACTCAAACGTTAATAAATAAATTATTTATAAAATAAGGTTATACAGAATATGAATTTTGTTATAAATAATCATTTGAAAGATAAAATGTTTTTATTTATCGTGGTAATCTATTTGTAATTTTTAAAAATAAATAATTTCCTTAATAACTTATACAATAATGATGCAGAAATTATTTATTTAGTGAGAAATCAGTAATATAGTTTTTATTAAACTACTAATACCCAAAAAAGGGCCACACACCTGTCCAAAAAATATTTTTTGTGTAAATATATAATCATCAAAATTTAGAATTGTTGGCCATTTGGAGCCCTATAAAAGCGATTATGACACTTATAATATTTTATTTTAAATGATGTCAAAGATGTCACCTTCATTGTTTAATAAACATAACATTTTAGAAGATGAGTGTTTTAGACGATAAATTAGATTAAAAGTATTATTACTAAATTTATTTGATTTATCTTCATCATAATAATTTATTTTTAATTTTTATGCAAAAATAAGTATATTAAATAATTATACAAAAATGTTGTAGTAATTATTTTATTAAGAGAAATATAAAATAAATGGTTTTAAGAATATTAAAATAAATATTATATGAACTAATTAATATTATAAACTAATTTTATATATGAATATATAATATTATGAACCTATTAAATATTTTGTTTTAAATATATTCTCTGGGTGTATTTTATTTAAAATCAAATAAATGAATATTGTCAAAATTGACACTATTGTTATTTAATAAAAATGACATATTATTAAATTGTTTAAAAATCAAAAAAATATTTAAAAATTATAAATTGAATTATATATGGTCTAAAATGTCATAACGTATCAAATTATGGAAAATTTTCAAAACATAGGTAATTATTTATAACAATTTAAAATTTAGAATTTTATTATCACAAATAAAATTAAACAGATTAAATAAGGATAAATAAATTTGATTATGTTTAAAATAAAATTCCAACATCTATAAATTTTATTTTTTGATGATATTACAACCTTATATAATCTAATATTTGGATTTGAGTCATTTTTTGGAGGGTTTTAGGTGGGGTTTTAGTTTATTATAAATTAATATTTTAGAGGTTTCCAAAATTTCCCCTCTCCTCCCTTATAAGTAGGCACCTCCTCCCTCTCCTCTTAAAAACATTTTGAGCCTTAAAGATCTGTAAACACCTGTACATTTCTCTTTTATTCTTCCCTAGAAACCTACTAGAGGTCCTGGTCTTCTTCAAAGACCAACTGTAGCACCGTAAGAGGAGGTTAAGAAGAGTCGCACCGAAGAAGAGGCAATATCCTTTATCGATTCTTTCAAAATTATTTCTTCTTATACTTCCTCTATATGTGTTGTTTCATTATCAAGTAATAACTTCTATTTAACTTGTTTTATGATATGTTATTATGAATATGAAACAACCATATTCTATCTTCTATCAATCCTATGAAAGAAGGAAATCACCACGCGAGCATATGCACGACTTACCATCTCCACGTCGTGGTGTAGTCTTTTATTTCATCACTAACATACTTGGATGGGTATAAGTATGGAAGAAATAAATATATATGATTATTTTAAAGTGATATTGATTATGAAATATTATACACCATACACTTCAAAACAATTAAACAATCATGGGAATGATATCATCTCTCGTGCGTACGTACGGTCTACCATCTCCACGATGTGATGCGACTCGTTCTACAAGATCATCATTGCATATGGAATATATAAATTAATTGAATTAATAAATATGATATATATTATATTAATACCAATTTTTAAATGATGTATCTATAACCTAAAAATAGGAATAATAATTCATTCGACAAAACATGCAAAAGAACATAAAGCTATGAACACCCGAATAACAAGTAGCAATGAAATATTACAAATAAGAAGATACGAATATGACCATATATGATATCATAACAATGAATATTATTTTGGAATAAGTCAATGACATTATTTAAATCATTATACAGGTGGTTCGGATACGTACAAATCATATCGGACCTAAGGTAAGGGATAATAGTTCTAATCTCATTCTTCTCTGAGATTTTTTATTCATAAGTATTTACTAGAGTTATGTTTATCATCCACGTACATGTTTTCTCAAAATGTATTCATAAAATGGTTAATATTCTTATAGGTATTTTTAATTTCATTTTTACCTTTTTTTTTTACTTTTTCCACAAGTTATTTAATGAATATTTCTTTTGTTTATCATACGAGGTACTTTTTGACTTTTTCGGAAAAAGTATGGGGAGAATGTTTTTTTAACTTATACGACATGAATAGATTTTTATGATTTCATAGAACACTATTTCCATTAATATTCCTTTAAATGTTTTAATGTGTATTATAAATTAACTTCTTTTCGTTTAAAATGGTATGACATGTTGAGAAAGGAAAAATGTTTTTGAAGAAGAAATGATATTTTTCTCAAGAATGGAGTTCAAGTGTTTTATCAAAATTATTTTCCATCTAAGATAATATAGGGTTCTGTTTCTATCTCTATTCTTACATTGATTTTATAATTTTATGATGTAATTATTTATATTAATTCCTTCTATCTTATAAGGATTATTTTATGATTGAATGATGTTTAAGAATCCCATTTTTATTACATGGGTTGGGCTATGATGTATTATTTATGATTTTGTGGTACACATAAGAATGGTTTCATTTTGAGATTGGTGGGACCTATATCTCCCTCCAATGCATTGGGTAAGATTTATATCTCATGAGATAAACATGGCTAGAATGGCAAGTGAATCTGGTTAGTAATGCAGGGCTAGAACGGTATGTAAAATTGGTTCTGTAATGAACTTTGTCCACTATGATGGTCTTGGCAGAAATTCCTTGGATACTATAAAAATCATAACATGTTCTTAATGGTTTTCCACAAGTAAATGTTTTATTTCCATGCTATTTTATCATGGTTAATGTTCCTTTATGATCTATTCCTTTTTTACTGCCATGATTTATATTATTACATATGATTTCAGTGTTTTATGTTCATGGTTTTATGTTCAAATGTTTATGGGTTGTTTTACGTTCTCCATGTTTGACCTTACTGAGCATTTGAGCTCACCCTTTATATTTTTCCTTTCCCTAGTATTTAAAGAAAGGTTTTAGGTAAGAAAACAAAAGAGGAAGATCTTTATGAGAGATGTTGAAGATATTTCACCATGATTAGAAGACTATGTTCTGAGTTTTCGAAGTCACTAAACTTATTGGTTCTTTGGGTGTCTATTTTTTGTCATGTATTAAGTATTCTGAAAAAAGTAATGTAATGTCCATGTACGACAAGATTTGGGTCTCTACAACAATGACACGAAACTTAAATGATAAATATAATTTGCATCAATTAATCTCAGTAGTCATTCCATGGAAACCACACCCAAAGTATAATATTCAAATAAAATCCTTTTATATCGATTCTAAATACATCATAAGAAATGATTCTCTTGTCTTTATTTTGAAATATAATAAACTAGTTTCATTAATTTTCAAAGTTGGTAACTTTTAAAAACATTAAGGGCTATTAATTCATTTGAAAACATCCGTTTCAAAAGTATATAAAATAAAAACATTTCATTTTAAAAAATATTCCACATAACATAAGTTAAAATTTTTATTTAATTATAAAAAAATAGAAAATTAAAATAAACAAATCAAGAATAATAGGACTCCTAAGGTCACAAAGTATATACCCCATACAATGATCCTCATAATCTCAATGATCGAAGTATACAATACTATTCCCATTCATGAGCCACTAGAGAGAATGAAAACAATGTTCTAGTGATAACCAATCCAGATCATCATCATGATGTTATGTTAGTATTGTCGCAATTTTTATAGGACCAAATGGATGTAAATTGAACAGAGTGAATGTATAGTCTACCAACCTAATTACCTGACAATCTCTTGTGCTATTCTCCTTTAGTAAAATAATTATCAGTTATTCCCACGAAAAAATAAGGCAAAATATCCATATCAAGCTTCACATTATGGGGAAGAGATAATCCAAAAATTACTAAAAAATTTATATAATTTTACATATTATTGGAAAAAAATGTAGATATCATTAAATAAATCTTTCCATGGGAAATAATAATGTTTATAAAATTAATTTTTCCACTCTTCCTATTAATTAACTTTTAGGAATTCATTTAAAAATTCAATAAAAATCAAGTTTGAGTATCATGATTGAAATTCCAATATTTCAATACAATTTTATTCTCATATACATTATTTCTTATATATATATATATATATATTAAATTTCATATATTGAAAAATTATGATGTGACTTTTTACACCTTTTAATATATATTATTACCCATGAATATGTGGATAACACCATCACGTTTTGAATCTTTTTCGAAAGAGACAACATTTATATGTCATTTGAAAAAAAGGATAACTCCATTTTTAATCCCAAATAACCTATTAAAACCATAAAAAAATTAATTAAAGGCTATTTTAAAATTTTCAAAATAACTACTTTGTGTCCCTAAAATATGTGGTGACTTTAAAAGTGGATCCATTCATTTTTTACAGATAACCTATAAAAGTTCTATGTATTTAAAAAGGTTTCAACCTATCTCAATTATATATGTAAAATCCATTATTTTTTGGATATATGAGATGTTTTAAAGTTATAACATTCCCCATTCTATTTGTGCTTCTCTAGTATAGTTGTTTAATATGGTAATTTTTAGTGATAACAAATCCTAGAATTGATGGTTGAAGGGATGAGAGGAGACTTTTACATTAATGTTTCTAATGATACAACCTCAACACTAGTAGTCTATAACTAGTTTATTTTTTATCACTATAGAACAAGGAAAATGTGATTGAATATAAATAGAAAAAATATTTTATTTTTTGGTTATATAGATATATACATTCAATCCATTTTATATTAGATATAAAAATTAAAACTTAATTAAAGAAATAATTATTCACCCATGAACTCATTCAAATATTACTTCTTCATATCCTAGGGAAAGGAAACATGTAAAGAGTGATATCATATTATTAGTAAGTATTATATTTAATAGAAACAATCATGAGTAAATAAGTCATGGTTAATATGGAATGATAAATTTCTGAAAACCCATGCCATTTAATCAATAACATGTTAATCAAATGCATCCATAGATAATACTAATCCATAAATATCATGGATTACAAAAATTAAATTCTCAATTATGGAAATTATTCATATAGGATTTCATGATCTCATATATCATGATATAATTATCAACAATTTCATATTCCAAAAAAATTACCTATGGGTAGGTGTACACAAAAGACCTAGTAAATAAGTTTGGATATCCTTTTTCTTCTCATGAGAACTATTAATGCATTGAGGGGATATCTATTAGTAGGATTGACCAATCAATGTGTATCTAATTCTATAATCATATATTGATTGATAAATTTAATACAAATACTATATACCTTTTAAAAATATATCCACACTAAGTAAAGGATACAAAACATCAATATTTCTTAGTCAATGAAATAAATTTCATAGTAAAACATCATAAGTATATATCATGTAAATTCTAAGTAACTAAAATATCCATCATAAAAATAATATATATATTTAATAAAAAATAAATTTATATTGAAAAATAATCACATGAAAAAGAATGTTCTAAGATAAATTTAATTTAAGAAAAATTAATAAAAGATATAATATAACAATCCATTTATTTGAAGTATTGTATTTTAATAAAATTTTGTACATTATAAAAATATATATAATTCTAATAAAACGTTAAAATAATATTTACCTGGATATTTATCATTTTAAAACCATAATAAACTTTATAAATAGTAAAAAATGATTATGGTGGTGGGAAAATCTCAAAAATCTGTATATGTTAAAAAAACATTCTATTTGACTTTTGTATAAACAAATTAAAAAATAACCTTTTTGTAGAAAAGTAGAAATACTACACTTAAAACATTTAAATAGTAAATTATAATGTAAAACTTATTTAATAAATCAATTGATAAAATACAAATAACTTTTATAATATAATTTTGAAAAATATAGTTAAAAAGATAAATATTTCTGATAAAAAATTGAAATAAGATCGATTTTTTATTTCAAATTTTCATTAAATGATTCAAGAAAAAATGAGTAGAAAATATGGAAGAAAATATGGAATATTTTTAAATATATAGATCATAATTATATATATTGTGTTTAAAATGGATATATTATATGATTCCTTCAATAAAAATAACTGTAATAAAAAAATATATTTTAAAATAATATCGTATACTTCTGGTAAATTTTAACTTTTGAAACCATCAAATAATATAATTTTACATTAAAATTAATAATCTTGAATAATTATATATTTCTATTAAATAAATCAATGGGGTAGAAAATAAACCATAAAAAATCTGTATAATACCAAATATGTTTTACTGGATTTAAAATTAAGACAAAATCCCTAACCCCAAGTTTGACTTTCATCATAAGTGAATTTAACCTCATGTATAATAATTCTAAATTTATTATAAATACCTAAAATAACCATATAAATAACTATAATATCATATATGATCCATTTATAATATATTACCACCTGTCTGTTAACAATATTTTATTATAATCATTGTTTTTAGTTTTACCTGCTTTGTTTTTCAAGAGAATTTTGGTTCATTGGTTCCATCGCTTTAAAATTGATTATGGTTCAACAAAATCTATAATTAAAATAATTATATAAATATTATATATAATAATTATATTTATTTATATTTATCTATAAAAGTTAGATATATAATGATGAATCACATCATTCATGAAGACGACATTCCATATGTATGCTTGAATATTGTTTTAACTTTTCAAAATATAGAAAAAAACAAAGTTAAATAATAAATAACAATTATAAAATAATTATTTTTTATCATATATATCTTATATATTAATTAAATATATTTTTATTACCATCCATGTATAGAAAAAAATGGAAATCGGATCCCATCGCTTCACAGAGGTTGTAATCCACACATATGAACTAGTGACATTGTAATTTTCCAGTAAATTTTCTCATAAGTAAGTATATTTGATATTATATTTTTATAAGTATAATTAAATCATAAAGATAACATAAATTCATTAGATACATAAATATAACCATCTATGTAGTTTTTTGACAAAAAATAAATTACACCACTACGTGGATAAGGTAATCCATACGTATGCATGAGCGATGTCTTTACTTTTTGTATGATATAAAACAGATGAAAAATGGTTTTCCCATAATCATAATAACATATTGATATATTTATGATACGAGAGTTACTATTTTATGATACTTAATTTAAATACCCATACTTCTCATACATAAATATTACATTCGAATAGATGAATATTCATTATATAACATAATGATCCAAACCAAAATCATTTAGGTCTATTACCTTAGAAAACATGGACACATAATAAAATAGTTAAAAAGTGTTCTACATAATCTACCACAAATGTCTTCATAAATATTTCATTTCTTATACATATTGTACATAATACCTTCCATCATAACCTGGGTAAAGTAAACATTGTAAAGGGTGTGATTAGAAGCTTGGTAAGGAAAAAAATGAGATATCCATAAATCATGAGAATAGAGGTATGAGAACATGATAATAACATTTGAAAACCATACCATGTATATCATAGAACATAAACATGATTCATGGAATAAATCATAGATGTTCCTAAAAATAAATAATATTGAATCCAAGGACTTATTATATGAGAACATAACATTTTCTTAAGACATAAATTTGTGGCATACACATAAGCTTATAACTTTTTCATAGTGTATAAATAGAAATAGTTTCCCCTATTAAGTTAATTACATTAAATAATTCCATTTAATAAAATTATTTACATTCAAGAAGGTCAAAGTAGAATCTCAAGGAAATGAAATCTTGGTCCATGATTAGCACAATGAAAATGTAATCAGGCTCATGCATAATATCATGAACATGATATCAGGTTCACACATAACATTTTGATCATGTAATAAGGTCTATTTATAACATATTTACTATGTATTTATCCATGTTAACCCATTTCATTGAAAGGAGATATAGGTCCCACTTGTCATATAATCCACACATCTGTGTGCCACAAGATCATTCAACATTCATCGTATCATAACCCTTGAAAATTTGTCTAGTTCAATAAACATTTAATAATATTATAACCGAGGTAAATAAATGTTTTTAATAAAATACTATCATGATAATCATAAACAATATAGAGAATGAATAAAGGTGGTATCATTGGATTTTATCCCCAATAAATTTTAACTAACATCAAAGGAAGTCATCATATATGTATAATGATTTTGGAATTCCACATTGAACATTTTTTCATGAAAATATCCTTTCCACTTTGAAAAAAAAATTTAAAACATAAAACATTTTCAAAATACTTTATATTGAAAATAAAATTGGAATTATATAAAAGAATCCATAAATTTCATTTTAAATGTTTCTTGAGGAAAATATAATTTCCACTTTAGGAATTTTTTTAAAACATAAAAACAATTCAAACCATTTTCATTGAAAATATCCTTCAAAAATTATTATTGAATATTTAAAACATTTAGTGTCCATAGTGATGAGAAATTTCATACCATTTAATACAAATAATCTATTAATATTTTCAATAAAAGACAAAGAGTCCATGTTTTTGAAAGATACCTGAAGATTCTTTTTTAAGATAGATAAGACACAAATAACAATTAAAAATTCACTAGGAACATTAAAAAAATTGAATGAATTATGGATAACCTTGATATGGACGAAAATAATGTATTCGATCGAAAAATAGTTAAATATAGTTTTCATTAAATTTTTTTTGGAATCAAGAGTACATAAAGAGAGTAAAATGAAGGGAAACTTTTATTTTAGTGTTATAAAGATACGATAATAATGTTTATGTGATTATTTAGTGATGGATAATAATATTTCATTATGGAAAACATAATCATAAACAATCCAAGTGAACAATTAGATCATAACATTAAACCATTACCACATTGGTATCTTTTGAGTACAATACCCCATTAAATAATTACATAATAAGAAATTTTATATATAGTTAATTGAAGAATATTAATTATATAAAATGTCAAAGTGGTTGTATATACAACTCATAATAAATGACATAGGTGTTTAAAATTACATATGTCCCATAGAAGACAAATTTAAAGAAAAATCCCATATCACTTTGGTATCAATTGAAATGTAAACCCCATGAAAGAGAGAACTGAAAATAGACGTGTAAATCCAAATAATTTTCATGAGATTCATCATTAAATAAATGTAATGAAATTATATATTCCACATAAAAAAAACATGTGGTGAATATGGCATGTGTCTCACATAAAGTAACATTTAGACAAAAATCCCTAACCTTAAGTCTTAACTTCTTTAGAAAAAGTTTTAACCTCATATATAATAAAAATAAGATTATGATAAATATATTACAAATCAATTATTATATATACCATACCATATTTTATTTAAATATTGTTTTTTATTATTTTTTGAATAGATATTACATGTTAAAACTACCTTTTGGGAAATAACATCATTGTTTTTCATGTATGTGTTGATTTGTAATTTTTTAGTATTATTAATTTTATCATGGGACCATAATCTATAGAATTCCAAAAATAATATATATCTTATATATATTCAATATATATTTATTTATCACAATCCCAAAAATATATAAATAAAAAATTTAATAAACTGTTCATGGAGATGGTAGGTCGTGCATACACATGAATGATGTTTCCATTTTCTCGAAAAAAAATGACAAAAGGAAGGGTAAATATTATATTTCCATTAAAAATAATTTATATTATATATATATATAATATTTTAATTTAAACATATCTAAATTCCCTTTTATGTAATGTGTATGTGAAAAGAAAATTGTATCGCTTTGTGAGGCAGTAGTCCACCGTATACATGAATGACGTAATCACATAAACCACAGAATGAGAAGTAAGAAGGTATATATGATATAATAATTAAAAATTTATAATTATATTTAAAATAAAATATTTCTTCATTTAATCTATACGTATTACGATCCATCTAAATTAAAAATTAAAAATTCATCACATTGGTTCGTGAGGTGCTAGTCTGCCTTACACACAAGCGAAATTATTGTTTCCAATGTGTTGTGAGGTAAGAATTTATATATGGTATTATAATTTAATAGGTATAATAATATATTATATATCACCTAATAACAATACATCCATCATTATATCTATTTTTATAGGTGTTGATGATAAAATATTGTCATCAGTTCATGAGGAGGCAGTCCAGCATGAACACAAATGATGATTTAAAATCTCATTCAATCAAAGTAGAGATTGATATAGGTTAAAAATTTAATAGAATAAAATATAAGTTTATAAGATATATTTTTATTTTTAATATATTAATATAATTATAAAATAATTGTTGGATCTATAAGAAGAAGTAAAGCAAAAACAAAGAGTAAAAGACTTAACCTCTTCTTTGAGAAACCTCTTAAGGTCAAACCTAACGAATTACTAGACTGTCTTTATGATATCACTGAGGTATCTAGGATGTGTGGAGTTATGTAAGGAATATATTTTTGGTATTTATGGATTGAACCAAAAGTTTTTTTTGTGTGATGTTGATAAGATATGGGATGTCTTTTTATAAGTGGGTAAAAGAACACAGATGAAATATTTTAAATGAATAAATTGTACCCATGTTTTCACATTTATAAAGGATCCAAAATAGGTCATTATAAATCCATATAAGTGATAAGTTCACAAAATGGTCATAAAAGTTATTTTTTATAAGTTTATTGGTCATTTAAACCTTTATATTTTTAGTTTAACCCCTTAGTAAACTTGTTTTAACCTTAACCATGGTAATTAATTTTTGTTGTTTTTACTATTAATTTTGAAAAATCCTATGTTAAAAATATTATATAATATATATTATTATGATTCCAAATATGAAATCAATTTTTACAAAATACATAAACATAATTAAAAAACACAATTTAAAATTAAACCCAAAAAGTTACAGTTTTCCAAAGAAAAAATGTTCAAGAGTTTGAAAATTATTCATATCAAAATTCACCATGAAATTGATTAAAATGTTCTAAATTGAATTAAAGTAGATTTAATTAATCTAATTTTACTTTTAAAACCATATTAAATCAATTTGGATGTTTTTAAATTCATTAAAAGATATGATAGTTTGATTTAGGATGATGTGAATGAATCAGTTAGTGCATAGATTTATGAACAAGATGAAATTATATTCTTGAAATACATAAATGGTGATATTATAGTTCATATGTACCTTCAAATTAGAAAATGTTTGTTCATCAAGATGGTTTAATAATACAAAAGTAATCTGGATTTTATATTTACAGATATACATTGGGAATTATTTTTTATTGGTATAAAAGTTTTTTTTAATGGTGATATTTATATTAGATTTTGTTGCACTGTTGAACTAACTACTTCCTCGAGTTTAAGTGTGTTTTGGAAGATTTTCTAGGTGTTAGTTGAACATAGACACTTACTACCATAGAAATTTCTATTTTCCCATATGTGGGGCTCCCTATTCCCTATCTTAGTTGTTTAAGGCTGAAGATATTTGGCTTATTTGTGTTTAAATTTAGTATTTTTTGTGGATTATGTTTCATTATTATTAGGACTCATAGTCTATAATTGTGGAAATGATTCAAAGAATGAAATACTTTCATCTGATATCTATGTATATTAAATAATAGATCATTCATGACCTCATATGGATTCATTGGTTTTATATTGATAGTTGTCATACAAGTTCAATATTGATCTTCTACCTAATATCATATGCTCCATGTCCCTTTCTCCTAGTGGTTTTTTATTGTACATTTGGGGGATGTGAGGACCAAATTATGGAATCAACCTTGTTTTGAATCTTAAAGACAAATATATGGGTTTTTTTATTCTATGAGATGATATTTGTCTTGCAAGAGGATTTTTTTGAGGTTTCAATGTTGATAATATTGGAGAGAATGACGGATGTGCTCATGATTTTGGGTGCATCACTCACTATTTTTTTCAGGTTGATAAGAATTTTCACTTGTTGTTTAAATTTATGATGGTGTAATATCATTAAAAATCATTTATAAATTGTATCCTTTTATTTCATTAATAATTGATCGGAGGTATGGGATGGGTGACCAAAAAATATCTCAATCATAAAAAAATTATTTTTAACTACTCATTAAAAATTTATCTTCTCTAAAAAATGTCAAAAATGCGACCTAATATAATTTTGACATGATTATTCCAAAAATAAATTTAATTTTTTATAAATAAATTAACCAATGGTTTCAATTATTAATTTTAAAATAAGTTTTTAAAATGTGACACAATAATTTTTTAGAGAAATATGGTTTTTAAGAGAAAAATATGATGTATTCTTATCTATTATATAGAAAACACATAAGATAAATTTTGAACGTTGTATTGAATATATAATATATAAATTTCATTAAAATAATTCACCAAAAGTGATTTGTTTAATTTATTTTGGTAAAACATGTCTATTCGTAGGAAATCATTTTTCAGAAAAAGATTTCATTTATTTTAAAACATTTCTTATTTTCATTTGTAATTAATTGTTCACCAAATAAATAATTTAATATATATGTTTAAACCATATAATTTTTATAAATTTTTTAATCCAATTTATACCAACCATTCCAATGACTAATCATTAACTATCATATTGAATAATAATGTTTTAATAGTATATAATGTTTTACTAAAACTCATGGTTTCTTGTAGTTTAAGCTATCATATAAGTTTAATTTATCTAAACACATATCTAAAAAACTCTCAGGGTGTTACATTCTTCCCCCCATAAAAAATTTTATCCTTGTAATTATAATTGGTTCTTAGTGGGTTTGAAATTTGAAATTTCTTCTACGGAAAACCTGTATCGTAAAAAGGAAAGACAAAACTTTTTTTTGTTATGAGGGAAAAGAAATTATAAAGCTCATATTGAATAAAAAATAACCCAGTTTCTAAATAGGATAAAATTATGGGAAGTGATTATATTTACATGTAATAAAGGATTAAATAATTATGAAGATTTATATAGATCATTTATAAAATCAAAAGTGAATGATATAAAAATATTAATGACCCCCAAACCATAAAATTTCACTGATTGAAAAGAACATCAGTTTATCAAAAATAAAGGTACTAGGGTAACATTTTTATTTCATGATCATTTACCAAAATTTAAATAAATTTCATCAGATGATATACATACTCAATTTCATTCCAATTCATATGAAAAATTACATCCTTTGGTTTTTCTTTGATCAGTTTCCACTTCATCACTTACTCTGAGTGTAACACCCCAAGCATCCATGATACGTTTCTCTTTGAATAATGCAATAGCTTGCATTGTATGCAACACTGAGCTATAGCACACCACGACCAATCAAATTAGCCTTTATGAATAGTAATACTCTCTTTTTGAAATATTATAAATTTTATTTTTCAAAATGGACTTCATTTTTGGATTTGGAGTATTAAAATTAGCTTAGGGTGAATTGTTGGTATTTTTTTGAAAATATTCAATTTTTTATGAGTAGTGAAAAGCACTACATTATAGCTTAAAACCAACATTTTATTTGAAAAATATTTATTTTTTTAAAATTTATTTTAGGTATAAATACATACCTAATACCTATATAAGTTCAATGTAATTCATTTGAGTAATTTTATAATAAAATTATATGTATAAAATTTTAATGTCTTTTACCAACCTTCTAGGCACATTTGAAAATTTCAATAAAACGTAAGTTTACCACTTCTGTGAATTGAATTTCAAAAATCAGAGAGACACGATTGACATCAATAAGTAAAATTTGGTTCAGTAGGATGAATATAATTTTTAGTGAATAGTAACTTTTAAATTTTATTTACCACGATTAAAAGTAAATATGGTATTTAAATGTAAAATGATATTATAATTACTCTAACACATTTCCTAATTCTATTGGACATGTTTTTTTTTGAAAAAAATCAACCTTAGGAATAAAATATGATCCTCATTGATTCACCTGGATTAGATTAGGACATTTATTATTATTTTATTTAAAGAAGAGTTTAAAGTATTGAATTCACATTTTCATAAATAAGAAAATTTTAATATAGGGCTATACATAAGATAAATTTGTTTATAAATATTATATAGAAATATAAAATGATTTACTACATAATGGTATTTTATTTATAATTTTTAGACATTAAATAATTAAATTTATTTATGACACAATGATGATGTACGTGCACTGCGTGTGGTGAACATGCTTTTTATAGCATACCCCCTGACAAGGTTCGAACACCCGACCCCCGTTGGGGAACTGGGCTTCACCCCTTGGGTGGGCCTGGGGAAGGTAGGGGATTTTCGGGCCACTGCATGCCTGACCACGTAACCACTCGTGGGCTGGGCCATCACCCGCATTGTTTCCCGGCCCCTGCCTTTTAAAAATTACGAAGAAGAATTACCTAATGAATGAACAATTAAAATAATTGATATTATCAATATCCAAATAAATGTAAATTGAGACCTTTTATGCATTAAAAATTACTGGTTAATATGGCATGCTATAATTTATTTAATTTATTTTTTATATGTAATCAAGTTTGTTTGACTTTTAAAAAAAACCAAATACTAAATAGTGTCATAATTGGCATTTTGAGTTTTTAAAACAAATACTATATTATTAATTGTTATAATATTCCTAGAACTCTATTGTTTTGCCAAATAACATATATAAAGATATATATGTCAATAAGGAACAACTTGGGTTTATCTTGGATTTTTATAGTATGCTTATTAACCATTTATTATAATAATACAAGAATACATGGTAAAATTTTAACAATTTAACTAAGAGTTAAATGTAAACGATAAGGTTTACATAGTGACCTGAACCTGTCTAAAACCTATTAGTTGAGATGTTTTAGACCCATAATAACCTTATAATATATATAAATACTTTTTTGAAACATTATAAACCGAATATTATTGTATAATTAATTAATATTTCAAGCTTTTTCTAAAGTGACCCTCACCTCTCTTATAAAATGGTACTTCCCCTTCTCTAAAAATCACACCTCCAAAGCCATTTTCCTCATCCAAACACTACTCCAATATCCTAAGAATACCCTCAATTAATCATAAAGTCCTTACTTTGATTATAATTCAACTTAAGGATCCCTTTTGATCAAATCAAAAGGAAGCAGCCAAAGAAGAGTTAATAATTTCATCACCTCTTTCAAAGTTCTTTTCATCTTCCACTTTCTCTTTATTTGTTGTTTCCATACCAAAATAGTAACTATAATACCTTATACATACTATTATGTTATTATAAATATGGGTTAACAATATTTATTACTCTATCCATCATATGAATGACAGAGTCATCATACGTGCGTACGTACTGGTTACCGTCTCCACATCGTGGTGTAGTTTGTTATTCAACACTTTACTATTTTGATGGGTATAATAATGATTATAATTGATTTAAATAAAAACTATAACATTTTAATAATTTTGTATATATGATATACCATCCAATTACATATGATTTCACCACCAATATAATGATATTGTCGCTCGTGCGTATGTACGGATTACCATCTCCACGAACGTGATGAGATTCATTCCCCATCGTAACCAATCAAGAATAATTATCATTTTAGGAATATAAATAATTTTTGAGAAATTAATATCATTCTTGATATGAATCAAATATATCTTATCCAAATGAGACATGACATATGTTACAAAACATATAATGGAAAATGAATCACTAAACACCCGAAAAAATGATTCTACTGAAATATTATTAATAAAGCAATAGTAGAAGATCATATATGATATGATATTTATGTATGTGGTACATGTATATATTAATAACTATGAATTAAATATATTAAAGGATGCTAACGTACACTAAGGCAAAAAAGGCAATTAGCGGCGGTTTTTTTTCGTTTCAGGGCGGTTTGAACCGCCGCTAAATCGATTGGCGACAGTATTCAAAAACCACGGCTAAATCGTTCGTCGGGAAACTATTCGCGGCGGTTTTCAAAACTGTCGTAGAACATTTCGCGGCTGTTTTTTAGCGGCAGTTTAAACCGCCCCTAAATGATTCAGCGGTGGTTTTTTATTTTTTTATTTTTTTTCTTTTTTTTATTTCTAATTTTATATATATATATATTTATTTATTAATTAATTTATTTATTTATTTATTTCGTATTTATTTTATTTATTTATTTTATTTATTTGTTTGTTTTATTTATTTATCTTTCGTATTTTTTTATTTTTCATATTTATTTATTTATTTATTTATTATTTATTTATTCATTTTATTTGGTATTTATTTTATTTATTTATTTTATTTCGTATTTATTTATTTTATTTATTTTTTTATTTTTTTATTTCGTATTATTTTATTTATTTTATTTACTTTATTTAGCCATGCATGCACATCCCATGCACATGCACATGCATGCTCATGCATTCCCATGCAATATAAAGAAATTCTGCATTTGGTGAGATTTGAAGCCCTAACCTCTTGCATATTTTCTAAAGACTTTACCACTCCAGCAAGCTCGCCATGTGGTTAATAAACAGAATTTAATATTCAAATATATATTAATTGAAAAAACAAATAATACTTAAATAATAGATATAAACTAGATAATAATAAATAATCAATAATCAATAATCAATAATCAATAATCAATAAGGAATTAATAAATAATAAATAATAAATAATAAATAATAAATAATAAATAATAAGTAATAAATAATAAATAATAAATAATAAATAATAAATAATAAATAATAAATAATAAATACATAATATATATAAATAATAATTAATAAATACATAATAGATATAAATAATAAATAATAAATAATAAATAATAGATATAAATAATAAATAATAAATAATCAATGATCAACAATCAATAATAAATAATAAATAATAAATAATAAATAATAAATAATAAATAATAAATAAATATATATAATAAATAAATATAAATAATAAATAATAAATAATAAATACATAATAGATATAAATAATAAATAATAAATAATAGATATAAATAATAAATAATAAAAAATAAATAATAAATACAAAATAATAGATATAAATATTAAATTATAAATAATAAATAATAAATAATAAATAATAAAGAATAAAGAATAAATAATCAATAATCAATAATCAATAATCAATAATCAATAATCAATAATGAATAATTAATAATGAATAATAAAAAAATAACAAAAAAATATAATAAATAAATAATAAATAATAGATAATAAATAATAAATAATAAATAATAAGTAATAAATAATAAATAAATATAAATAATAAATAATATATAATAAATAATAAATAATAAATAATAAATAAATATAAATAATAAATAAATATAAATAATAAATAATAAATAATTATAAATAATAAATAAATATAAATAATAATTAATAATTAATAATTAATAATTAATAATTAATAATTAATAATTATTAATTAATAATTAATAAATAAAGATAAATAATAAATAATAAATAATAAATAATAAGTAATAAATAATAAATACATAGTAGATATAAATAATAAATAATAAATAATAAATAATAAATAATAAATAATAAGTATAAATAATTAATAATAATTAATAAATAATCAATAATAAATAATCAATAATAAATAATCAATAATGAATAATAAATAAATAATAAATAATAAATAATAAATAATAAATAATCAATAATCAATAAATAAATATAAATAATAAATAAAAATTAAAAATTATAAAATAAAAAATAAAAAATATATATAAATAAAAAATAAATATAAATAATAAATTTAAAATAAATATAAATAATAAATAATAAATAATAAATACATATAAATAAAAAATAAAAAATAAAAAATAAAAAATAAAAAATAATAACTAATAAATAAATATAAATAATAAATAATAAATAAAAAATAAAAAATAAAAAATAAAAAATAATAAATATATATAAAAAATAAATAATAAATAATAAATAATAAATAATAAATAATAAATAAATATAAATAATAAATAATAAATAAATATAAATATTAAATAATAAATAAATATTAATAATAAATAATAAATAATAAGTAAATATAAATGATAAATAAATATAAATAATAAATAATAAATAATAAATAATAAATAATAAATAACCAGTTACAAATAATAGATAATAAATAAATTAAAGTATATTATAAATAATAAAGGAAACACATGAAAAAGTATGAAAAGACGTGATAAGGGATGAAAAATCATGAAAACACATGAAAAAGGATGGAGAAGCATATGAAGAATGAGGCATTAGAAAGAATGAGAACGCATGAAAACTCATGACAAATCTGGAAAACTCCTTAATAATTCAACATAATCATCATAATAACCCACAAAAAACCATTGATAAAGATAACAAGTAATGGAAACCCAAATGAACAGTAATAAATGGAGCTACCGTCAAAACCCGGCAAAACGGTCATAAAGAGACAAAAACATTGGACTCACATTAACGGAGATAACTTATGATCCGATAGTCCATTTTAGATCTGCGACCTGTCAAATAAAAGATCCTAAAACGATCTTCGACCTGAAAGGTGAAAGTTTCCAAATGGACAGGCGGATCGGAAGTTATGACCATTTAAAAAAAGCTGATGGGGAATGACTGCTAGAAACGAGGCATTGAAAAACATTACAAACCCGATACCCACTAAAAAGGCCATAACATATGATCTAGGAGTGCATGTGGGCGCCGCGACCAGTCAAACTGAAGCTCATGGAATGAGCTATGATCTGGCAGGTGGAGGAGGCCGAACTGACACACGGATCGAATGTTAGGTCAGTTTGAAGACAAGTTTGACGGTACACCGGATACGGAAATTGGTTTTTGGAGGCCTTCGGAGGGGTTTTTGGGGTCAAAGTGTCTATCTGGTGTGTATCTCTTTTCGCTGGCTTTGATTTAATATGTGGTAGAGCCCAAACGGACACCCGGAGCGAATGTTATAGTCGTTTGAAGTTGGAGAACTATTTTCAACTTTATTATAACTTTAATATCATCCGCACCTTAGACTGTCTCACGGTTTTGATTATATGTGCCTCTAGATCTCTTCATGAGCTTCGATTTGACTAGTCGTGGAACTTCAACGAACGCCCGGATCAAAATTTATGGTTGTTTTAGTGATTTCGGGGTTTCTCGTGTTTTTTTATTTTTTCATTTCATTTCACGGCGGTTTTACTAAAACGGCTGCTATTTCGCGGCGTTTTTTTTAAAAAATCACCTCTAATCATCGAATAAAAATAAAAAAAACAATTATTTTTTTTCCATTTAACGGCGGTTTTTTCGTGGAGGTTTTAAAAACCATCGTCAAATGCTGGCCCAAAACGCATTTCACGGCGGTTTTTAAAACCTCCGTGAAATAACCGCGGCTAAACGGCAGTTTTCTGGTAGTGGTACCCTTGATCATGGAAAAGTAAATGGTAATGGTTAATTCTATAATCTCTTCAATATCCGAGGTTGTTAATACGTGAGTACCTACTAGGACCTCTTTATCATCCACATCGGTGTTTCTTAAAAATGTATTTCAAAACATTTTTACTATTTCCTAGCATATGGGTTAAAGTCATTTATAACATTTTTTTACTTTTTATAAAATTTTTATAAAGGAATCTTTATTTCAGTTTCCAAACAAGGTCCTTTATGATCATTTCAACAAAATTATAGAAATAATGTTTTTTTTAACTTATACAGCGAGTGGGGCTATTTTCCACTATTATAATCCCTTTGAAGTATCCCTTACAAGCCTATAAGAATGTTTTAAATATATTTTTTTCTTTTATAATTATGTGACTTCGAAATGATATCCAAATAGAAAGAAATATTTCTCTCAAATAGTTTTGATTTAATCTATGTCTATGTCCTTTGATGGATTTTACAATTGTTTGAAGTTTATTTTTTATGATACAATATTTCATATTGTATTGAAGGTTTTTGTGATATGTTTGATAGTGGATGAGTTATTTTTATACTATTCATGGTTTGTGGTTAAAGTATAAATATTTTGTATGCTAGTTTTGAAACGAATGTTTATATTATGTTTCAACCTTTTCATATGGGGGATGCATTGGACTTAGTAAGTGACGGGTGCAGCCCCCTATATCTCCTCTATGCATCGATAGGTCTCATGAGAAAAACTAGTGTCTTGGAACAAGGCCTTGAAAAAATCTTATTGTAGTCTTGGCATGAGGACTTGATTATGTGGTCATGGTGTCTGATATTATGCATTCCATTATTATGAAATTATCAATTGATATTATATGTGATTATTCAAACAGTAGAATATCCATAAGAATAATAAAATGGAATTATTTGACTTATCTTTTCCCTATTATGCTGAATTTTAAGTTGAAAAGGCTTTTTTTATTGTTATACATTGTCTTAATTTTTATTCTTATTTATGATTGTTTCTACTATATTGTTATCATTACTGAGCATCTGATCTCACCCATTTCTTTTGTTTTATTTTTCCCTGGATGTGAAAAAGTATATTATGACTAGCCTACAGGGATATTCTAATGGATATTAATGTATTCTATGGAGAAAAAATTTTTGTTTATCATTTTATAATGTAATGTAAAACTTTTTTATGTATCTAGTACTTCCAAGGCAACAAAACTACAGGTATTTCGGGACATGATTCCTTGTATCATGCTAATTTTATGTAATAAAGTACCGATTCTATGTAATTTTGGTCGGGGTGTAACAGTTGATATTAGCAGAAGTTTAGTATATACCATGGAAACTATTTTTAGAAAAACTCTGATTAGAGAACATTACCCTAAGGTGGACTTTGGGGATTAGTTTATAAGACCTTCCTAGAATTTAGATAATGTAAAGATATTTTGAATTTTCCAAACAATACATATCTTTCTGGATATGAGTAGGTAGAGGCGGCTCCATCACATATGTACCTAGGAATGAAAACTCTGATTAGGAGTTTCAGGCTTGTCCTGGGGTATCCTGGTACATGACAACAGTTCTTGATGTACTCTTGGTTAGGACACTCCTGGGGGATATGCTTATGATAATTTACATTTTCTTTACAAACCATTATAAAGGATTTATGAATAAATACTTCCTCAAAGAAAACATTTTTTATGATGATGTATTATATGCATAAACTGTTCTATTTATGTTAGGTTTGTTTCTAGATTGGAATTATGTATTTTGATTCATAATATAATCTAGTGTATTCCATTATTTATAAATGGCACCTAGTGGAAGGAATGGAACTGTATCAATGCACGTAATCTATGTAGGAATTTCCCTATTACTCAAGAAAATTATAGTTGAGCTAGTGATGCGACCAGTGCTGAACAACTTATAACCATACTGAGATAACTCACTCTGGTTATAAATAATAACCTTACCCGTATGGAGCACCCTAATTCACAACATGGATGATCAATGTTGGACTGCTTCTTGAGGAAACAACCACTAACATTAAATGGGACTAAAAATCCATTTGTAGTTGAGCAATGGATAAGTTATTTAGAGAAAATATTTCATACTTTGGGCAGTTGCGAAAGGGATAAAATTTTCATGGTAGTCAATTGCCTCACAAAAGATGCAGATCAATGGGGGTCATTAATTCAAAACACAAAGGAGGATGAGGAAGTATCAAATATAGAATGGAGGTATATTAATGATATTTTCATATAAAAATACTTTTATTGTGACCATCGAGAGGATATGTAAATCCAATTTCTTAGTCTAAGTCAAAAGTAGGATGAGAATGTCACAAAGTATGAGGCTAAATTTACGTGGTTAGCAAGGCATGAAACTGATTATATACATAACCCAAGGATTAACATTGATCTATTCATTGATGGGTTAAAACCATTTCTCCATCAATCATTAGTCTCACAATATTTCTCATCATACGATGATATTGTCGCATGTAATATCAAGACTGAAAAGGAATTCCTTATGTCATACCACTTTAAAGAAAAGAAAGAGAATAAGAGATCTGCTAAACACATAGGAAGTGGAAATAAGTGGAAGAAGGGAAAATTTTAATTTATATCCTATAGTAAATGTGGGAAGAAACACCTCTGTGCTTGACTGAAGATAATGACAGTTTGTTACAAGTGTGGTAAAAAAGGCCACCAAGATTGTGATTACAAAGGAATGAAAGAGGCTTTCAATGTTGAATGCTACAATTTTAGAGAAATGGTGCATTATGAAAATGAACTTCTTTTGTTCCAAGGAAACTTATCTCAAAAAAGGCCAAGGGAGAAAGGTCATGTTTATGGCTTCACTACTGCTGAGGTTGAATCTCTCAATGACGTGGTGGTAGGTAATTTAATGGTTTCCTCAATATTATCCAATTATTTATTTGATTTTGGATCATCACATTGTTTTATATCATCCTTGTTTCCAAATAAAATTAGATATTTCCAATTTGATTTGACAAGGGAGTTTTCAATCAAAACTCCTAAGAGAAGTATTACTACAACAATATTTTGTGAATCAGTTCCGATTTGGGCATATAAACATGCTTTATCTGCTGATCTCATCGTCATATCCATGATTTAATTAGATATAATCCTCGGTATGGATTGGATATTAGACCCTGATGAAAAACATTATTGTAGGAATAATGAGGTTACAATTTTCGATGATGATGAGGAGTACCTTATCATTAGAGAAGAAATTTCACCATCTGATTCTTATCCAGATCCACCCAGAGTATCTCTACTAAATTCAATTATTATGGAGGAAGAGAATGAAATAACTATGGGTGACGAAACAAATGTTCAAATAGAGGATGAAACTATTGTGTAGGAATATGTTGATGTGTTTCTAGAGGATATACTAGGACATCCATCAGATTGCGAAATTGAGTTTTCCATTTATTTAATTGAATGTTCAAGGCCTATATAGAAGACCCCTTATAGAATTTCCACTATGGAATTAGTGGAACTAAAGAAACAACTAGAGGAATTGAGTAATAAAGGATTTTTTCTCCCAAGTTTTTCTCCATGGGGATCCCCTGTCCTTTTTGTTAAGAAGAAATATGGATCTATGTGGTTGTGCATTGACTATAGGTAGATCAATGCTATAAAAATATAGAACAAGTATCCCCTACCACACGTTGATGATTTATTCGATCAACTTCTTGAAGCTCAATGTTTTTTAAAGATTTACCTTTGATCTGGATATCATCAGTTGTGTGTGATGAATGAGGACATTCGAAATATAGAATTTCGTACCTGGTGTGGGCATTACGAATTTACAATAATGCCTTTTGGATAGACTAATTCACCCTAAGTCTTCATGGATCTAAAGAATAGGGTTTTCAAGGAATATCTAGATGACTGTTTAGTGGTATTTATTGATGATATCTTGGTATACTCCAAAATCTACGAAGATCATGGAAATCACTTGTGAACTATTCTAAATAATCTTAGGAGAAATGAATTATATGGGAAGTTAAGCATGTTTGGATTTTGGCTTCATGATATTTATTTTCATGGCCATATTATCTGTAATTATGGAATCTCTATTGATCCTTCTAAGACAAGAGCAATATAAGAATGGACAACACCGATGAGTAAAATTGAGGTACGCAATTTTATTGGTTTAGTAGGTTATTATCGGCATTTTGTCTAGAATTTATCCATATTGGCTAACCCATTAACCAAGATAACACATAAAGGGGTTAAATTTGTTTGTACAAAAGAGATTAAATAATGTTTTGAATAACTGAAGAGAATATTAGTCAATGCTTTTATCTTGAATATACCATCATGGAATGATGGGTGTGTTATTTATAGTGATGATTCAAAGAAAGGACTTGGTTGTGTCCTTATGCAGAATGATTGAGTTATTGCCTATGCATCACGACAGCTAAAAATTAATGAATAAAACTATCCCACTCATGATCTTTGAGTTAGCAGTTATAATCTTTGCTTTGAAGATATGGAGAAACTATCTCTATGGTGGAAAATGTGAGATATATACTGATCCAAAGAGTTTGAATAATATTTTCTCATAAAAATAACTCAACATGAGGAAAAGATGATGGCTTGAACTACTCATGGATTATGATTTCACCATACACTACCACTTGAGTTAGTAAAATAATGTGGTAGATGATTTGAGCTGAAAGGATCATGGAGTTTTGAACAAGATGAGAGCTGAAAGGGATCCTTTGTTCATGGATCTAGTAAATATGGATATGAGAATAATCATGGAAGGTGAAACATCTATACATTTTAAAATGGTTTCCAAACCCTATTTACTAGAAATGAAAAAAAGTTCTCCGATTGAGGATGAGAAGTTTCAAAAGAAAATTAAAATTGTGGATGATGGGACATTGATTGACATCATATATAAAGATTGAATTTTGAAATTTGGGAGGAGGTTTTGGGTTCCCGATATACATGATATAAAAATGAAATTGTTGGATGATTCACATGGCTCCAATTTATCTATACACCATGGTACCACTAAGATGTATAGATATTTGAGGGACCATTTTTTTTTGGGACAACATGAAGAGGGGGGTTGTTGATTATGTGTCAAGATGTATAGTTTGTCATCAGTTTAAGGTTATAAGGAAACATCCTGGAGGATTCATGCAACTTCTTTCCTTACCTGAGTGGAAATGGGATGATATTACGATGGAATTCGTCATGGCACTACCAAAGAATCTTAGATAGAATGATTAAATATAGGTCATTGTTGATCGTCTCACCAAGTCAGAACATTTTCATGCTATAAGAGAAGATATACCACTTGAACATTTAGAAATACTATATATTAATGATGGTTTAAGACTTCATGGTGTACCCCTATTTATTTTTTTTATCGTTATCCCCATTTCACATCAAAATTTTAGAAAAGTTTCAGAAAGCCCTAGATACTGAACTTTGTTTGAGCACTACCTACCACCCTCAAACCGATGGACAATCAGAATGGACTATTCAAACCTTAGTAGACATGTTGAGATCTTTCTCACATGACAGTCGAGGTATGTGGGGTCAATATTTAACTCTGGTAGAATTTTCTTATAACAGTAGCTTCCATTTAAGTATTCAGATGGCATCATATGAAGTGGTATATGGAAATAGATTTCTCACAACAACTTATTGGGATGATGCAGGTGAAAGAAAACTCGTAGGCCCAGAACTTGTTGAGGAAACAATGGAAAAGGTAAATATTATCCAAACCCACATCAAAGCAGCTCAAATTAGGCAAAATATTTGTGCCAATAACTGAAGGATGGATTTGGAATTTCAAGTACGAGATCTTGTTTTCTTGAATGTATCTTTAATTAAGGGTGTTGTATGATTCGGTAAAAAGGGTATATTGTTTCCAAGTTACCTCAGGCCTTTCAAAATTATAGAACAAATTGGTGTGGCAGCATACCGTTTGGCAATGCCTCCATGTCTCTCCAAAGTTCATAATGTGTTCCACGTATCACCAATGAGAAAATACATGCTTGACCCAATGTATGTACTCACCTATGAAGAAATAGAACTGGAACCTGATCTATCTTATTGTGAATAGCCTATCAAGATTCATGATACCAGAGAAGAAGTGTTGGGAAACCGGACGTCTCGTCTGGTAAAAGTTATTTGGAGAAACCATAACATGGAAGAGGCAATGTGGAAACCCGAGGAACTTGTGAAGAAATACCACCTAAATCTTTTTATGTATTAGTATTCTTGATATTCTTGGAAAAACCTATTTTAATTATGGAAGAATGTAACACCCTAATCTTCCAGAATACGTTTCTCTTTGAATAATGTAATAACTTGCGATGTACGTAACATTGAGTTCTAGCACACCATAACCAATCAAAATAGCCGTTATGAATAGTAATACCCACTTTTTGAAATTTTATAAATTTTATTCTTCAAAATGGACTTCATTTTTTGATTCGGAATATCTAAATTAGATTAGGGTGAATTTTTGGTATTTTTCTAAAAACTTTCAATTATTGATTAATAGTGAAAAACACTGCAATGTTGTTTAAAACTTTGTTTTTATTTAAATAATTATTTATATTATGTAAATTTATTTTAGGTCTAAATAGATACATAATACATATATAAGTTAATTTTAATTCATTGGAGTCATTTTATAATAAAATTAGATATATAATATTTTATTGAACATTTTAAAGTCTTTTACCCACCTTCTATGAACATTTCAAAATTTGCATAAAACATAATTCTAATGCTTCTATGAATAGAATTATAAAAATATGAGATACACTGTTGACATATTTAAGTAAAATTTGGTTTGATAGGATAAAAATATTGGTTGGTCAATAGTAACTTTTGAATTTTTTTTACCACTGTTAAAATTAAATAGGGTAATTAATGGTAAAAATGGTATTATAATTACACTAACACATGTCCTAATTATATTGGATAAGTTTTTTTTCCAAAATAAACCTTAGGAATAAAATATGATCCTCTTTGATCAACTTGGACTAGATTAGGACATTTATTATTATTTTATTTAAAGAAGAGATAAAAGTGTTAGATTCAAATTTTTATAACGAAAATATTTTTAATATAGGGTTATATGTAAAATACATTAGACTATAAATATTAACTATAAATCTAAAAAATATTTCCTACATAATTGTATTTTATTTATAGTTTTTAGACATTAAATAATTAAATTTATTTATGACACAATGATGATGTAGTAATTGCCTTATTAATGAAAGATTAACATAATTGATATTATAAAAATCCAAATAAATGTAAATTGAGACTTTGATGCATTATAATAATTTTATATGTTAATATTACATGTTATTATTTATTTAATTTATTTTTTTCTAAGTAATCATGTTTTTTTTACATTCACAAAAACGAAGTACTAAATAGTGTCAAAATTGACATAAATGAGTTTTTAAAAACAAATACTCTATTATTAATTGATATAAATTCCAAAAAATCTACGGTTCGTTCAAATGACTTTGATAAGGTTAGATATGTAAATAATTAAATACTTGGGGTTATATTGTATTTTTATACTATGTTTATTAACCATTTATTATAATGTTACAAGAATACATGGTAAATGTTAAACTATTTAACTAAGAGTTAAATATTAGAGATAAGTTTAATATAATGACCTAAAACTATCTAAAACCAATTGGTTGAGAGTTTATAGACCCATCCCCACCTTTTACTCTAAATAAATCCTTTTTGGAACCATTATAAACCGAATATGATTTTATAATAAATTAATATCTCCATCTTTTCCTAAAGTGGCCCTCAACTCTCTTATAAAAGGGTACTTGCCCGTTTCTCAAACTCACACCCCCAAATCCATTTAGATCAGCCAAAACAATCTCTAATATCCTCCCAACTACCCTCACTTCATCCTAGAGGCCTTACTTTTATCAAAATCCAACCTATGGGACCCTTTTGATCAAATCAAACGGATTCACTCGAAGAAGAGGTAATAATTTCATCACCTCTTTCAAAGATCATTTCTTCTTCCACTTCCTCTTTTTTTCATATCAAAATAATAACTCTAGTACCTTATACATACTGTGATGTTATTAAAAATATGGTACAACCATATTCATTATTTTATCCATCCTATGAATGACAAAGTCACCGTACGTGCGTACGTACGGCTTACCATCTCCATGTCGTGGGGTAGTTTGTTTTTCAACACATCATTTTTTTGATGGGTATAATAATTAGTATAATTGATTTAAATAATAAATATAACATGTTAATAATTCTTTTTATATGATATACCATCCAATTACATACTATTTCACCATCAATAGAATGATATTGTCGCTCGTTCGTACGTACGGATTACCATCTCCACAAACGTGATGAGATTTATTCCCAAACGTAACCATTCCAGAATAATTTTTATTCTATGACTATAAATAATGTTTAAGTACTTAATATAATTCTATATATGAATCAAATACATCCTATACATATAAAACATGACTTATTTAAAAAACATATAAATGAAAATGAAACAGTTAACACCTGAAACAATGATACTACTGAAATATTATTAACAAATCAATATTAGAATATCATATATGATTTGATATTAATGTATGTGGTACTTGTGTAAATTAATAACAATGATATAACTATTATACAAAAGGTTAAAGTACTCTCAATAAAGAAAAAGTGTATGTTAAGGGTTATTCTACAATCTATTAATTATTCGAGGTTTTTTATACGTTAGTGTCTACGAGGACCTCTTTATGATCCACATCCATGTTTCTTAAAAATGTATTTCAAAACATTTTTACTATTTCAAAGACTATGGGTTAATATCATTTATTCCATTGTTTTAATTTTTATAAAAAATTTATAGAGGAATTTTTCCATTGTTTTTTAAACAAGTTCCTTTACGACCATTTCGAAAAAATTAAGGAAAGAATGTTTTTTATATTATATGGTGAGTGCAACTATTTAATGCCATTATGAAACCTTCAAATCATCCCAAAAAATAATATAATATTTTTTTTAAAATTAATTTTTTCGTTTATAATTATGTTACTTTTAAATGATTTCAAAATAGAATGAGTTATTTCTCTCAAATAATTTTGATTTAATCAATATCAGAATCTTTTGATAGATTTTACACTTGTTTGAAGTTTCTTTATTATGATACAATATTTCATATTATATTGAAGGTTTTTGTGATATTTTTGACAGTGGATGTGTTATTTTTGTACCATTCGTGGTTTATTGTTAATGTATTAACATTTCGTATGCTATTTTTAATACTATTGTTTATGTTATGTTTCAACCTTTTCATTTGAAGATTTCATTGGACTTAGTAAGTGATCGGTGGATCCCACTATACCTCCTTACTGCATCGGTAGGTATCATTAGACAAAATATTGTCTTGGAATAAGGCCATGACAAAATCATATTTTAGTCTCAGCATGAGGCCTTGACCATGTGGTTGTGATGTTTGGAATTATGCATTCCATAATTATGAAATTATCTATTGATATTACATGTTATTATTTGACTATTAGAATATCCATTTGAATAATTAAATGGAAATATTTGACTTATCTTTTCCATATTATTTTGAAGTTTATGTTTAAATGGATTTTTTAGTGTTATACATTTCTTTGAATGTTTATTCTTATTTATGATAGTTTCTACTATATTGTTATCCTTACTAAGTGTATGAGCTCACCCCTTTCTCATGTTTTATTTTTACCGGGATGTGAAGAATTATATTTTAGCTGACCTACAGGGATATGCTAAGGTATATGAGTGTATTATATGGAGACACAATGTTTCTTTTTCATTTCATCATGTATTGTACAACTTATGTATGTATCTAGTACATCCAATGCTACTAAAATGATTGGTCTTTCGAAACATGATTCCTTGTATAATGCTAATGTTATTTAATAATGCACCAAATCTGGGTATGTAGGGTTGGGGAGTTACATTGAGAGATGAATTTTACATTCCTAAAGCATGAATAGGTCGTAATATCTATACAAGATGATAATTCATTCTATGAATCACAAGTAATTATCAAAAAAATGTTTAGAATGTGTTATCCAATAAGTATGATTTTTTATGTTGTGAAATATTATATTAATCTCAAAAAACTCATCCAATTTTTACCTTAAACCATTCCATAAATTTTTTACCATATGACCCTTCCAAAATAAAAGTTTTATAAATTAGGTCAATTAAAATAAAAATTTAACATAACATTAATCCTGTATCATAACTTTTCTCTCAATTTTCACATACCAAATACATGAATACAATGGTCATATATTCTCTTGAAACAAGGTATGAACCAGAATTACTATAAATCTTTAATTAACAAATATATACTTCCTCAATCCTTGATTTTAACTAGACATTATTAAATATATTCACTGAATCCAATAATTTTTTAAATACCATTAATGATAACATAAACCACTTTGTTAACAAAATAATTAATTAGTTCCAAGGTCGTTAATAATATCTAATTTAATTTATTTATACCCATAATATCTTTATCCCAACATGATTGTCTCATCATCTGGAACATATTAAGGGTAATATTTTTTTAATTATTATTTTTACAAAAAAATATTATATTTCAATTAGATATCATTCCAAGTTCATCAATAATATTCAAAATATTATTATAAATCCTTAATGAAAAATATCTACCAAACAATCCATCTATAATTCAAGAATCATAAGAAATTATTATTGAAATCCAATACATAAAAACTCAAATCATCTCATTTTACTCTTAAACATTTATCTATAATTTATAATCTTATTCATCAATACTTGTTTCCTATAATATTAAATATTTATCATTTCTTAACATTAATCAAATAAAAATTCATCTTTCTTCTTACATTTAAAAAAATCTATATTGTTAGAACAACCCATGCCTTTTATATGTCATTCGTAGTCTCTTCATCATTAGTTGTATAATAATTACTAGTACAACCTCATGTATTAGATTCATGAGCTCCCCCTAGGATAAGTATTTGATTATAGTCCATTATTACCACATTCCAAACATTTAACCATTATTGATACCTTATAGATACCATTAATCTAATTCATTGTATTAAATGTACTTTTCATTCTTCCTCGGTAATTAATTATTATTTGACCTTATTTCCCATAGAGAATACTTTCTATTTTTCATCTAATATATTCCCTAGAGTGTTTCTTACAAAATTATTTACATATAAAAAAACTAAATATTATTTCTTCAGTGGTCTCCACCACCTGAAATTTGACCCATATTTATCCTTATCTTCATTTGTGAGTCTGAGAATTAGTTAAGGCTTATGTTATTAACCATATATTGTGATAAATGATTAGTAATAATAACAATACCCTTTACACTATACATCATCTCAATCTGTTACTCAATAATTCATTGTCTGTAACATTCAACGTTAGCCTAGTTCCTTTTGGTTCTGACTATTTTATAAAACTGAAAAAGCATAGTGTAAGAAACTATATTATTATTGTAAAACCACATAATCACGAAAAATAACTTATATTATTTATAAATAATGAAACCTTATTTTCATCATATGACACCTTGAGTTTAACGTAGGCCATTCATGGTCATCATCTATTCAAATGCTTCATGATGGTTCATAAATAGTATTTGAATTTCCAAATAATTTACCCTAATAGTGTCAGACCAAGTATATAGTAAGACCCTTTGTTGTGCACCAGGTGATGATCGAGTGAAGCTCAATGCGCCCATGTAATAGTTATTAATCCTAGATAAAATTGTTTCAAAACCACTTCCACTTGTAGCATCTAGAAAGGGATGTAATTTCATAGAAATCACTCAATATATCATTCATAAAAGTTCTAGTCAATTTTACTATACATTGACTTATCCTTAAAATTATCCTCAGAAATATCCCTAGATATACCCATTGAAATATTTATTTGGATCCACATAAAATTATTTTATCCTAGTTTAAAAAGTTCAAAAAAATTATTTATCTAAATCAAACCACGAATTACAAAACCTCCCATACTAAAAATATTAAATCTTAATTGATGAATATTAATTACATAACATTAAAATCTTTGTAAGAATCATTTATTTCTGATTCCTTTGAAAACATAGACATATAAACAACTATTCTATAAGTGATCTACGTTTTCGCCTATTAATCTCTTCATAACTAGCATCCTTTTAGACATAATATACATAATACCTATCATCATAACCTAGGGAAATTAAAAATAATAAACAGTGAGATCAAATGCTGAGAATGGGTATACAGGGGAGATATCAACATATATTGAGGATAAGGGTATAATAAACTATGTTTAATCATTAAAACCTATACCTTTCATGTCATATATCATAATCTTGAGACATAGAATAAATCTTTGGTGTTCATAGTAAATGGCTCATAATGGATTCCAAGAACATGATCCATGAGAATATAAAATTTTCATATTTCAAATATTTATGGAATACTCTTAAGCTAAAATCATTGTGAACATGTATAAATAGAAATATCTTCACAAATTAATTTAAGGACATGAAATAAGTTCCTCTCATAAACATATAGTAATGAAACCAGGTCCACATATAACCATAAGGACATCAAATCCTGGTCCACACCTTAAACTATGGACATTGAATCTTGTTCATCCATAACATCGGGAGCACTTCACCATGTCAACACATAACATTGTAAACCCATAATCACGTTCACACATAACATATTTACTCACGAGTTATCCATCACTACTCAATGAATTAGATAGAGATATAGGTCCCTCATATAACATAATACATGAATCTAATTTACAAAAATCATAAAACATTCACTGTATCATAACTCATGAAAAAGGTTTTTATTACATAAATATTTCATTATAGTATAGCCTATAGAAAGAAATAGGTTTCATAAATTTCATGTCATCATAATCATAAAATACCTTTATTAATAATAATGATGGTATCATTTGATCATATCCCCAGTAAAGCATAATTATCATAAATAGATATCATCATAGAAGGAAAATTATTTTGAGAAAACTCTTGGAACATTTATTTGTAAATAATAGCATTTAAATATTAGAAAAATATTTGAAAATGTTATTTTTAAATCATTATCTTTGAAAATGACCACGTAATCTTATAAATGAATCATTATAAAACATTTTAAGATTTTATTAAGGAATTTATCACTTCCAATTATATTTTTTTTAAAACATAAAAAAAATATTAAAAATAATGTTCATTGAAAATATCATTTGAACGATATTGGTCAAAAAATTCCATGCCTTTGGATAAATTGGGAAATGGCATGAAAAGTAAAAGGGTGTGCATCCGGAAGTCCATATGCAAATACGCCCTACATCATGACCACCACGAAGCCGTTCAGAAGTCTTATCCACACAGCCACCCAAAATGCCTCTCCGCGAACACCAAAAATGCAGTGACTGAAGCCTTTGAAAGTCTAAGGAACTTGATCTGAGCCTATATAAACACTGTAAAGGCAGTCATGAAAGCCTTCACGAGTCGGAGTAACCTAACCAGATCCTTCATGAATGTTGAAAATATTTCTACTGAAGCATTCACGAGTCCAAGTAACTTGACCAGAGCTTTATAAAATGTCTCAAAGGCAGTGACAAAAGCCTTCACGAGTCTACAGAACTTGACCAGAGCCTCTGAAAATGCCGAAATGGCAAGGAGAGATGCCTATATGAGTCAGAAAAACTTGAAGGATATATCTTATATTGTGAAGTATGAGTATATTCATGGATCATCATCAGAAAATTATAATTCCCAGCTCCTATAAATACTCATCCGACTCCCACTTTAAAGTATCAACAACCTGAACTTTCTCCATCCATGCTCTCAATTCACAAAGCACCATTTTCTTTGTGAACCATCGAGAAAATAAAAAATTCAATGTATTTGATAAATGTGATCCCACATTCCCTTTATTCCATTTTACCTACTATTCAAGTAGGGATTCCTTTCTCAAATCCTTTTTTCCATTTTAGAAGAAGGAGAACCCTTTGGCTATTTGGAACTTCGTAGAGTACTTGGTCTTCATGAATCTCCCTCCAAGAACATGTTGACTGCATGACAAGGGTGGGTCACTATGCTTTTTAAAGTACCATCCTTCACTCATGATGCACTATAAATGGATACCATATTTAGTTATTATATGGATATACCTTTTTTTATTGTACTCCTAAGAAACCCTATTTATGATCCCATATACTATTTTGGAAATGTCTAGTTGAGTTTGGTTGTTTTTAAATTTTTCAATAACATTTCAGAAGGTGGTCCTCAAAAGGTGACTGATGGGAAAACCATCTATATAGTTTTGAAATAATTTGTAGGATACATAGATTATGATGCCTACCATATAGGAGGGTGAAATAAATCATACTACCACACTTACTCTAGTAGTGCAGGCAGTGTGACCCCTTGGGATTCCTTGCACTTATTCCTACTCAGGTAATAGGGGAACCGAGGTCCACAATCAACTAATAAATACAAGTCTATCACCGTCATATACTATCATTTTATGGAACAAGTGATCCAAACGATGTGTGGGACTAGATAGATACCAGTTGGGGTGTCAATGACCTCGTTGATGCACCTAAGGACTAGAAGAAGAATCTAGAAGCATTCATACTATAGAGAATAACATGGAAAAGGTGGGTAATGAGATTCCATGTTGGAAGACAGGATGTTCTCACCTAGGATTCCTTTGAGGATCTATTATTTATAGAATTATATCATAATATTATGAATATTTATTCATCATATGAGTTCATGGAGAAAAAATAGGGATACATGTTTTTGTTTTTGCACTCCGCACATTTCAATGAGCTATTTCACTTTCCTCTTCTATTGGATGGAAACCTGGCATATAAGAAATTGATGTTTTAGATCAGTTTATACTTAAATATATGATTATAATTATTATGTTTGGTCCACACAACAAACCCATATGTTCCCTTCAGGGCATTCACTATCGAGTGGGGTCTGGAGGACGATCAAGTATTTGTACTTCTTCCACACTTCAATACATTGGTGAGAATACCACATATTGTTATAGTGAGTATCACTTTTGAAATTAGTAATATGAAGTAATTTTATATGTATTAGGGTATTAGAATTTCAGTGGACTACAACATCAAGTATAAGGTTCAACAGGGGTGTAGTATAAAATTTAACTGTGACTTTGGGATCTATCCTGGTTCCTCAGTAGCAAACTTAGATAATAATGACATAGGTGGGCCATGTATCATAGGTATGGGGTCATGGAGATGTGGTAGGATGAGTTAACATAATAAATTATCCTCAATATGACGTTGATAATGGAACATATACTATTTTATTTATGGTCTTGATCATTTCTATATTTTCTACTAATTTGTTTTATATTGCCGCTTCTCATTCCACTATATTTTTGTAAGTTATTATAGGACATGAATTTCCCCTCAATTTACATATTGAGTTTCTTCTTATAAATACAACAATGGTAATTAATGTAGAATGTATTAAAAAATTCAAAAATTATCTTATATTCATTTTTAATTATGTGCATTAATGGGACATCATGATTATAGAGATGATGGGTTTTGATGTGATTCTTTGCATGAACTGGATGACTAGCTTTAAAACTCACATTGATTGATATTAGAGATGGGTATCTTTTATTACTCCAATCGAAGAGAATTTTTTGTTTATTGTTGAGTGGGAACTGGGATCAGGTAGAGGTGTTTCAAACATGATCCATCTTGGGATGATAACATCAGTGATTTTAATATTGGATCTTTTAGCCGGAACAGTGTAACCCCCCTAATATTTTCAGCATGTTTTGGAACTCTATCGGGATCTAATTTCAAAAAAAAGGAAATTCCCTTCTAAAGGAGTTGAATTTGACATATATCTTATTCTAGGTTGGTAACCAATTTTAATACATCCTTATCATTTGGTGTTTTCTAATTTGAAGGAGATAAAAGTAATGATTGAGGAATTAGAGTAGAGGGGCTATAATAGGATGAGTACATCTTTGTAGGGTACACTATTTTAGTTCTCCATAAAGGTGAATGGTAGTATTAAACTCTACATAGATTAGTGGAAGCTTAATCAGGTAGCATTAAAAAATAAATATCATTTTTATGGGACTAAAAATTTATTTAAAAAATTTGTGGGGCCTGGGGGTTATTCAAGATTTATCTTCGATCATGCTACCAGTAGTTGTGAGTTAGAGGGGAGGACATCCTAAGAATGGATTTCTAGACACGTATGGGAAATATGTGTACTTTTTGGTTCTGTTTGGTCTTAAATATTTAGAAGAATAGTTTATGTATCTAATGAAAACTTTCTTCGATAGATACCATAACTCTTTTATCATGGTGTTCATTAGTGATATCATAATCTACACACCAACCATAAATCAGCATGTAAAACATCTTGATATAGTCATGAGCACATGTTTAGCACATATGATTTATGCAAAGATATCATAGAGTCACTTTTGGATTTATATGATTAAATGATCGGGGCATGTGGTGTGTAATATATATATATTTATATATATATATATATATATATATCCATGGAACTAGATAAATTTGATGTAGTGATATCCTGAAAAAATGATCGAAATGTGTTTGAGATTAAGTTCTTTATAAACTTAGTGGGGAAATATCATAATTTTATTTAACACTTATCCCCTTTATCAGTAACTATGAATATATTAACAAATCAGGGAGTCATGTCCAGTTGGTCATAATAGAATGGAGAGAATTTTCTTGAGCTTAAGGGAATGTTGACTATAGTTCCAGTGTTCATTCTCCTTGATCCTAGTTTTGGACATTCTATATATTGTGATGCATCAAGAAATTTTGTTGGTGAATTATTGATACAGGTGGACAATATATTTGTTTATGGTTTATGTAATCTATTACCCATGAGCAGAACTATCCAACACATGTCATGTATTTTTTAATCAAGGTTTATGCTTTGATGTTTCAGATACTCTATCTCTTTGGAGAGAGGTGTGTTCCCTTCATGAACAATAAGTTCCACTGATATATCTTCACACAAAATTACCTAAATATGAGGTATAGGTTTTGGGTATAGTAACTATATATGATAGACTATGAGACATCCAATTCACCAAGTAAAGTTAATTTCCATGCATATATGTTTAGTTGTAAGTCATGGGTATATCAAGATCATTGTGAATGTAATTTGGAGGAACAGTGGTGCATGATGATCTTATTGGATGATTTGAGGATTAATGCTTATAAGAGAAAGTGATTGATGAAATTTTACTCATTAGTGGACAATTATTATTTAGTATACATGGTAAAGGATGGATAAGAGACTATACAAGAGTGTGTTTTTAATAGGGTATAAATACCAGGTGGTGATCTGATACTAGGTTGGTCATTGGATGATAATGATATGGTCCTCATTCTTGGGAGAGTTGTAGTAACATTATCCATCAAAAAATAGATAAAAAGATACTTCCATACCCTTAAGTGGGTGGTGAATTCAATAGTGGAAAACATATACCATGAATTTATGTAGTAGTACTAGTGTTGATGTATGAAGAGGGGCATTGCAAGATTTGTTTCTCGATGTCTTACATTGCATAGGTCATTGGTCAAGCATCAGGGTCCTAGAGAATTTCACCAAACACTTCCTATTCCCATGCGTTTGAGGGAGGATGTCATGAAGGCCTATATAATGGGGTCACATAGGACCTCTAGGATCCATCAAATTGTTTCGGTGATTTTCGACCAGTTAACAAAAGTGCATCATTTTATATATATCCATGAGACTCACTCTATGGATGAGCTACAGAGCTGTATATACATGATATTGTATACTATAATGGAGTTCCCTTGAGTATAATATTCAATATATATCTATTTTTAAATTATTACTTTAGAAGGGTCTACATAAGTCCCTTGGGACTCAACTGAGATTGAGAATAACATACCATCCCAAGAAAAATAGAAAATCAAAGTGAATAATTTCCATATTTAAGGATATGACTATGAATTTTTCCATAGAATTGGTAGATCATAGGATGATCACCTGGACTTGGTTGAGTTATTATATAAAAATATTTAACAAACATTGATTCACATGGAACCTTATTATGATCTATAACATTGAACATTGTCATCACATTATTGGTAGAGGTTGGTGAGGTGATTTTTGCGGGGCCTACTACTGTATAAGAGACCTTCAGGAGAGTGAATGTGAATTAGAAGAGGTTGATCACATTTCTGAGAAATATTAATTATTAATAAAAATATAGGTCGAGACCTTTATAGTGTTTTATAGGTGTCCCATTTTAACAAAGAGTGACTCCTCGGTAATGCCATCGATGTTTGAGGAAGCAAGGGATTCTAGTGGTGTGCTATGTTTGAACATATGAGGTCACTCTGTGGATTTGGACAGTGGAGTATTTTTTGAGTCTTTATTCTCATTACTATGGAATACATGATGTGTTTCATGCATCTCAACTCCACATGTGAATTACCAATGCCACACAATTCATCTGATATGAGAATGTTCAGCTAGAGTATGGCACATCATATGTAGAGAACCAGGGTAAGATTGTCGACCATAATTAGAAAGTATTAAGAGAGATCATGGTACAACCTTATATGATTATATATCATTATGGAAGGTTCTATGAAGAATCTTGGTAGTGGGAGTTTAATGATCAACATCAATATCCTGAGTAGTTTGAGAAGATCATTTGAGGGTACTTCCTAAGGATGATAATTCTTTAATGGAGGAGAATTGTAACAACTTATCTAAATTTTATAATTGAGGTATTTTTAGGTTATAAAATTAATCATTCTATTTTTTATATTCTCTTTACAATTATTTTATATGAAACATTTTGGTAATAATGATTCTAGTAATTAAATGTGGATGATCACATTGGAGGCTTAGATTGTGGTGGTTGCAAGCCTTCAGCTATCTCACCATTGGACTCCACCATCTAGGTGATGGAGTTTCTATATGTATAAACCATTCTGGAAGTTCCACTAGTTAGTTAGTGGATATATAAAAAATATTGTGGTTCAAATAAGATTATGGTCTACTTGTTAGTCCCGTAGGACGACCGATGAGACACAACGACGAGCCGGTACACCTAGTCTAATGGCCATTTCATTTTTATCCCACTATGATTTGTACCTTTTCAATACTAATTTAATTCCCAAAATTCAATATTTAAATTACAAGACCAACCCATTTGACCCCAGTTCGCCCTAATTCATCTCCCCTTGGTTCATGAATATTTGACCGATCTTGTGATCGTATAAATGTTTTTTTCTCGTGATCAATCCGAAATTTCTCTTCATTAATGTTATATAAGAATGGATCTATTATGTATCTATATTTTTTATTATGTTTAGATAAAAAATTCTTTTTTTCTTTATAGATCTGTGATATATCTACCATTTGATGATATCTCATGATTATATCAAAATATACCATTGAAAAGGAACATCATATGAATATGTGTTGATAGATCATCCTACTAGAGATCATCCCAATGGTGTATTGATTATTAAACAACAATATGTTAATAATACGTTTTTCATTGGTCTTTTATTTCATATTTCATTGAAAAAACTTTCTCAGGAGCTTGATTTATCATGAACATAGGATGATTCAATGTATTTTTTATTATATATATCATATTGAGACTCTAATGTTATTGAATATCATATTGGATCACTTTTATATTGATTTATTTTTGGTGGATTAATATTCATTTATTAAACCCAATGTTCTATTCTATATTTATAGTGAAATTCATGATACCTTCTTTAATCAATAAAGGATATTTGGAATATACATCATATTCATTGATATATCTTGAAACTATTTCTTTTAGAATAATCCATGAGGTAAATTATTCTAGAATTTCCATATTGACATGTAATTTTCTTAGGTATTTTTTTGCAAGAATATTTTTTTATAAACTGGATCCAGAGATAGGATGCTAGATGCGTTATCATGTTCTTCATGGGTGTGTAATGCATTTCAAGGTTTTATCCAAAGGTGCAATTTGGAGTTCTTCATCAATATCCTTGATTAAGGAAGTTACCTAAAATCGAAGGCCCCTATAAACTCTTATTACAATGAATCATGACATGCTCGAATAGCTAGTTTTCACTAATTGATGGTGTTTTTTTATGGATATGTTTTTGTATCATGGTACCCATATGTGATTTCTAGTTTTATGAGAATTGGTATAATTTATTGTTAATGTGCCTAATGTTTATAACTTTTTTTTATAATGGTACCCAATTATCATGATCATGGGTTATGTTTTTCTTATTGTGCATTTCATTGCTGTGTATATTTAACATTATTTATATGTATTACCTTTATTTTCAAAATATGTGTACAATTGTGGTATCATTAAACCTTATAGGTAGAGTGCACATAATGTGTGATGATGATGACGGTGGACCTATACATAGGATATGTGTATGATGGAATTGTGGCTAGTCCTAAACATGATTCCATGAGAACATCATATAGTGCATTCGAAATTGATGTCTTTTGGATAACAGGCATTATATTAACTCGATACCTTGACTTTTTTGAGTATCATCTCTCCATAATTTTGGAAAATTCAGGATCACCTCTAATATAATTGATCATACTTCAAGCATAGCGCTGAAACAAGTACGATTATAGATCATGGTGGCTTGGTTAGTGCACTAATGATCAATATATGCTTTTTTTATTATTTTAATATCATTTTATGTTATCAGATAATACAATTATTATATGTGTTAAAACTTGTTAAGGACACATTATTAGCATCCTATATGGTTTATAATCACATCTTTAATGGGTATCTTGATGCATGTGTAAATTTAATGTATAGGGAACCGAGTAAGGGAAAGTGGGACATGGTAGGAATCTAAGTGGAGAATGGAGATTATAACAGTACTAGGATACTCTATTTAGAGTTTCTATAGGGATTCATTTATATATATACATTCACATGTACTCTAGTCTGGATTTCGGCATTGGGAGGCTGTTTTATTAACCTTCATGTGCTTTTAGGACATGTGTTCCGTATCATATTACATTATTATGTCCTATGTAATACCATTATTAATTTTAATTCTTATATTATCAATATATAATTGGTGTGAGGATATGAAATTGAGGTTATATTCTTCCCACCAACGGTGGTCGGACCCTCGCTGCTAGTCGGAGACTTCTTTCGCATGGGGAGGCATGCATGAGGCCATGTGGATCTTTGGATCATACACAATTGTTCTGGTCCCAGGGTTCCTCTATCCACATATATGTGGGTAAAAATATACATTTAAAGTTATACATGTACACATTATAATATATGAATCTATACAATTTGATATATATGTGTGTGTTTGTGTTGGTGTCTATAATAATAACGGTTGATAAAAATGTTTAAATTGTAATCATAAAACTTGAACATGGTTTTCAAGGAAATTTTAAATTAATTAAAAAATTTTAATTTTGAGTCTTGGTTTCTACTTTTAAAGTGGAAAATTTCATGATTTCCCATGGCATGATATATTTATTGTTCTTTTTTTATTTTTTAAACAATGTATTAAATTATCATGTTGTGTTAATAATGTATTCAAAGTGTCTTTTCCTTCATGTGAAATTTGATATGGATCTTAGGGATTAATTTTATATAGTATGAAATTGATAATTATTTTGTGAAAGTAGAATATAATAAGGGGTCCCTCAGTATTTATGTGGATATACTATGAAATTTTCTCTAGGAATGGAAGATCTTACTTATCCTATATAGTATGTTACGACACTAACAAAACATCCTGATGATGATGCATATTAGTTACAACTAGAACATTGGTTTTGTTCTTTGTAGTGGATCATGTATGGGAATGGTATTGTATGGTTTGAATCTCAGGTGTATACAGATCATAGTACGGGGCCTAAACCTACTGACCTAGGGCTTCCCATTGGTTATAATTTTTTTATTTACCTTTTCAGTTATCTTTTCAAAATAAATATATATTTTAATTTATCTTTACTAAAAATATTCCTTGATAACAATATTTCTTTCTGTTTAATGTTTAAAATTTAGGTTTTCTGAAAAATTCACAATCCTTCATGATTTTAATAGATACTACATTTGAAAATGACTGACGATATTTTATTTTCACTCTAAATAAAAACTTTAAACAGACCTATTTTTATGATGTATTTTAAAATAGCTTAAAAAGAGATTTTATTTGGAAACTAAACATGGGGTGTAGTTTCTATAATATGACTATAGAGATTTAATTCTCACAACTATATTTATAATTTCAATTTCAATTTATGGGTTTCTTTAGGAATTTTGTTTGAGTGTTTATTATTTGGATTGTTACATGTATATTCATATAAAGGTATGTTGGTAGTTTTGTTTTATTTTTATTAGGATTTCACTAATTTCTATGGATAGAGGGTAGTGATACCATATTTTGGCAGAACCAGAGGCATCTGATGGATACATTTTTTTCGTTAGTGCACTATAGGAAAGGGAAACTTGGGTGTGAATAGCGGTTAGATAATTTACTTTTGTTTATTTTTTTTCATTACGATTTTTCATTATTTTAATCTATATTTTTTTTAATTGGTGTCTAACTTATAAGTACGTAATGCCCATATTTTATTTAATTTCTTGTTTAATTGTTTTTAATTTTTTTAGGGGATATAATTCCAAATCAGTTTTACTTGGATGTATGTCACATGCTTCTAACCAGAGGTGATTGAGAATAAACCATGGGTATGTTGAGAGCTTGTTTGGGTTCTATATAAAAGTATATTTTAGGGTAGTTCCCAAAAAATAAGATCAATTTGATGAAAAATTATTATTGGGAATATGAACAATTGTTATCATTGTGTCCTTGAATCTCCAAGTGGTATCAGATCATTCAAATGATAATTTGTAAATATATTTTGTTTATTTATCGATATATATGTTTTTTTAATATTGCATATTTTTAATTCATTTTAAGTACATGTTTTTTCAAATCCACCAGATCAAAAACACATGTTAAATTAATAAGGAACTATTGAAGGTTTCATTGGGAGGTGTTAAGTATTTTTTTTTTGGATAACATAGTTACATATCTTCTTTCTAAAAGTTACATGACAAGTAATAAGGTGGATATCATCTAGATAATTTTTAGGATATAAGTCTCACTAAATTTAAATCATCATATGATGTAATTAATACACCTTGTGTAAATTGTGTAAAATAGCATGTAACATTATGTTCTACACACCTTGTAGTCCTAAATGGTTCACCTTTAATTTTCCATATAAAATGTGGGGTCAAAGTATGTGTCACATGAAACGGAAATTAATAAATTTTTTCATCCTATAATTTTTCATATTATGCAATATGAATAATTTCTATAAATTTTTTAATTCACAATTAATTACATGATATAAATTCCCAGTTCTCCTATAATTTTCTTGGAAGACATGGAGTATGACATACCCAACATGCAGCTTTACAATAAATGTCATGAAATTTCTCAGTAATTAAATGAGAAAATTTTAAAAGGTATTATTTAATTATACCACTAAACTAAAATTTTATATGTATAATACGGTATTCTACAATGTAAAATGGTTTTAAGAGTATATAAATTTTCAATTAATATTCTATCATCAGCCCACCATAACAGTTGATGTATTCACTACATACATTTAAAGCAGTAAATGTTGCTTGGGAAAATGTTTGTCTAATTGTCAATAATATTCAATTTATTATCTGATATTATGACATATTAAATTTTACACAACATAACCACATAAATTTCCACATATACTAAAAATACATTTTATTATTTAACAAAAAACTAAAAATAGTGATTTGAGTTACATATCGTGTTTACTCAGTTTGAAAATTTTGTACTTGTTAAATTTTTAATGAACTGTATTATTTTAAATGTGTTTAAATTAAACTGATTTAATTCCCAACTCTATTTGAATATATTAATGTGAATTAATTCATTATTGAGATAATTAGTTCAATTAATTTGATGTGATTATTTCTTAATAAAAGTAATAATTTAAATGAATGGTAGTTATTTTACAAATATATTTTTTTTACATGTGTGAATGATCATGACCTTAGACCAATCATTGTATATTTTTTGTATAATTTAATTTAATTATTATGAAATTGGTTTTTTAATAATTTTTTTATTAAATAAAAATAATTCCATATATGTCATAACCCCCTCTATTATGTAGGGGCCTTCATGCATGTGGTTTCTCTAATGTAATCCCAATAATGAATCCATGGGTTCCCCTCAACTTTGTGTGATTAAATGATTATGTAATGGATGGAGAATCAATGTCAGGGGATCCCATTGAATATTTTTTTCAAGGTGAAACCAACTTAGGTGTATCAATGGAGTGGAGGTGGAATGTTGAATCACAACCCTAATTACAATTCTTTGAGTGTTTCCCAAAATTCAAGGGTCAATTTATAACCCTATTTTAAAAATTGATTATTAGATAATATCCTGATCATGCACCATTTATTATTGTATTTCTATCAATTTGGTTGATAATGATTTATTGATTCATTATCGTTATCACATAATAAATGAATACCCATGAATTTATGATATAATTAAAACAATTTGGAATATTTTTAAAATTTTTCTTTGTAGCATTGATAACTTAAGCAAAAACCAGAATATATTGACAAGAACATAACAAAATAAAATCAGAAATTTGTGTATAATGATATAAATTCCCCAATTAAAATATTAATTTACTTTTTTCTTTTATTACTTGATTAATAATGTTACCACTATATCATAGTTTTTTCTTAGACTTTATCTAGAAACATACATTTAATGGGGTGTTATAAATAGATATTAGGTCCACTTGATTGAATTTTTATTGGGTATAATGGTATTAATTTTTTAATATATATATATATATAGAGGAATGTGGTGAGGAAATAAATTCTTGTATTTTAGGATTGAGGATTCCAATCGATGGATCAAGGAGATGTAAGTGAATGCAGTTGGAATGACATGCCTACCTAAATACCCTTTATTGGCTTAGAAGGCCCTAATTTGGTTAATGTTGAGGGAAAAATGAATACTTTATAGTATAATATCAATACAATAGGATATTTCAAAAAATAATTGTGATAGATATTATGTTTCAATAAAATAATATAATATTATTAAGTTAACCATTTTTTTATCAAATTTTTATATCCTATGTATGTGTGAAAACTATCATTTTTCGTTATAGTATTTGAAATTAATATATCTTAAACTATATCACTTTGATCTATAATAATGAAATATAACCTTATAACTGAATTGAATTTATCTAAATGGTATTGGAACTAGAATATTATACTACATCATTAGGTGAAATTATACATGTTGAGAGCCCATATTCCTAAAGGGTATAGTAAAGAGGCTATAAATGATGTACTTTTTCTATACAAAAATCATTTGATGAAGTTAGAGATATCCAAGGATTCATGTAATCATCCTTTTCAAATGATTAATTGAAGCAACTTGAATATTGGTTATGTATATCATGATGACTCACTGTTATTATATTTATCAATAGAAGGATATACATGACATGTATGAGATCTCTAATGAACATTTTAGAAAAATTATTTTGAGTGAAAATAACAATTGGGTATCATGTAGTCAAGATGGTTAGTTTCATATAGTTCTTAGACATATTATCCATTAAGATCCCCAATGAGTTTCATATATATCTCATTGTAACCTCACATTGAAAATGATTCGATAACATCATTTTGAGTTATAATATGATAAATAGTGAGAAGACTCTTACATAACTCATTAGGTTGATTCACCAAGCTGAAAAGTCCTGGGGAACAAAAGAAATGTGATCCTTATAGTGAATTGAAGAAAAAATAAGGAAAATGTCTCCAAGAATCACTCTATGTCTAAGGGTTGTATGTACCATTCTTTTAAAAAATGGAATATCCCAAGAAAGGTGAAGTAAAAAAACAAAATATGTTTTTAATTTTGAAATATAGGTGTTGGCGCCAAAATATGGCCCGAGAAAAAGGAACGAAAAAGAAGGTTGGCGCGCTGCCTCGTGAAGTCCCGACGCGACGCCCCGACGCGAAGCCCCGGCGCGAAGCGCCCTGGGCATCGCGGCCTCGCGAAGCTCCAGAGGCGGTAATGCTCCGCGAACGCATTTGACGTTCGCGACCTTCCATGAAGCTCCAGAGGCGGTAATGCTCCACGAACGCATTTGACGTTCGCGACCCGCCACGAAGCCCCAGAGGCGTTTATCCTCCATGGATGCCATTGACGTTCTCGAGCGCACCGCGAAGCGCCTGAGGCGGCGCACGAGTTCTGCTTCACGGTGCCCCTTGCCTATAAATACTGGACTCCCCCTGAGTCTCGAAGATGGACAATCCGACATTTCGGCTTCTCCTCTCCCGAATCGCGAAGCACGCTTTGCCCCGGGAATCATGAGCTCCGCGAGGTACTTCTACTTCACGAGACGCCTCTTCTTTGTCTCATTTTGAGCCCCTCTTCCGAGAGGTATTCCCTTCGCGAAGCTCAAGGGCATTCGCAAATGAAGGGGATTCCCAAGGGAACCCGGGCAGCCGCGGAGCGCTTATGCCTCGTGAAACACCCAAACCAGACTAGTGATCCCTATGCTAAGGCAGGATCGCTACACATCGTGAAGCACATTGCTTCGCAGGACCCTACTTCGCGAGGCACCTCTTCTTCGCGAGGCAGTTTTCCGCGAACACTGTTCCACTTCACGAAACACCTTCCACTCAGACCTATGCCCCATGCCAAGGCCAAGGCACTCCACTTCGCGAAGCACACTCTTTTGCTTAGCGATTCCTCTTCCCGTGCGACCCTCCAGGTTTGCATGATGTGATTTCAAAGTCCCATGGACAACACCACCCGTAGCGTTGCTTTTCCTAATGCTTCTTTGCATAGGCATGCTAACGACTATTGCTTCTTCGCATAGCCACGCTAACGTGGACCCCTTGATGGTTCGTTCCACAACCCCCCTTGACCATGGCCTTACTGGTACCTTCCCTTCCCCAAGGACCAGAGGGTACCGGTTATGTAAGTCCTCGAGGTGTGGAGTGAACCCACTTCGTCCGAGCTGCAGGACGTTAAACTGCCAAGCACCATGTCCTAAACACATGACGTTAAACTGTGACCCGACCTCGTGCCTCTCACGAAGGGTCCCCCCAGCTCGAACATTCTTTACACCACTCGTCTTCACAGGAATGGAATCACCCATCCACAAGGGATGATATCCTCCTTATTGGAGTGGCGTATGTTCATAGGAGAAGGGAGACCCTAGTTCCCCAATGGATGGCTGCACCTCTGCATCTCCGTACTTCCCCACTACTAAGGTCAGTGGAGGGCATGATAGGGAACGAGGCACCTCCCATCTTTGTACCAAGGTTCATTTTTCTGGCGCTTTGTCGCACAATGGGCTTCCATCCTGGAGCAAGTCCCAGCACCATGGGCCGCCTAACGCGTAAGCCCCTCTTCGCTTCTCACGGATGCATCCTTCGCGACGTGATTGTCAGGTCCTCGCAACCTCTTGTTTCTCACACCGAGCATGACTTGTGTGGGCTTAGAGTGAGCACCGACCCTGACCCCCACCCACAGTGAACTACGAGAACTTTGATCCATGTCAAGGCATGGTACGTAGGAAGCCTCCATGAGGTTCAAGCCACATTGCTCGGTCGTTCATTCACGTCGAGTTTCTCCCTCGTCCAGCATGACGTTAAACTGTATGCCCCCTTGTCCTGCATGACATTAAACTGCACACCCATTCCCACCTGAACTACGAGGTCTTTGATCCATGTTAAGGCATGGTACGTAGGAAGCCTCCCAGAGGTTCAAGCCCACCACTCATCGGACCAAGGTCCACATTCACGTCGGTTCGCCGTCAAAGTCCCATTCTAACTACGAGGCCTTTGATCCATGTCAAGGCGTGGTACATAGGAAGCCTCCACAAGGTTCAAGCCCACCCTTCATCCAATTCATGTTGAGTTCCACCTACGTCCAGCACGACGTTAAACTGCAATTCCAGTCTGACGGCAAGCCGTTGTGACTAACCCGATCTACAAGGACTTTGATCCTTGTCAAGGCATGGTACGTAGGAAGCCTCTACGAGGTTCAAACCCACCATCAGGTCGTTCCGACCTCATTGACGTCGGTTCACCCCCGTCCAGCATGACGTTAAACTGTATTCCCCAATCCGAACTACGGGGAATTTGATCCGTGTCAAGGCATGGTACATAGGAAGCCTCCCTGAGGTTCAATCCCAACAATCATTGGCCCAAACCGTCTCCTTGTCGGTGTGCCAAGCCCCCCATTTTCAACTCGAACTACGAGGAATTTGATCCATGTCAAGGCATGGAATGTAGGAATCCTCCCAGAGGCTCAAGCCCATCTCCCATTAGACCAAGGTCCCTCATTTGCGTCGGTTCACCGACACCCAATGCCTGCCGTTTATTCACGTCAGGGTTCACTATCATCCCGCATGACGTTAAACTGTATTCCATCAATCCTTTGAACTAAGAAGTCTTTGATTCGTGTCAAGGCATGGTACATAGGAAGCCTCCCCGAGGTTCAAGCCCACCACCCGTCAGACCAAGGTCCACATTCACGTCGGTACGCTGACGATGCCCATCAGACCAAGGTCCACCTTCACATCGGTATGCTTACGATGCCCATCGAACCAAGGTCCACCTTCACGTTGGTTCGCTGACAACATTTATCGGGCCAAGGTCCACCTTCACATCGGTTTACCGGCACCATCCCGAACTACGCGGACTTTGATTCCCTGCCAGGAGGATACGTAGTAAGCCACCTCAAGGATCAAGCCCAACTTCACCATTTCCCCTGCGATGGTCCCATTTCACTCCATCTCCACTCCATTCATCCATCTACCGCCCATCCCGATTCTCGCCCGGACCATCATATCTCGGTGAAACCATGTCGGTACACTCCCGTTCACAGCCACCCATGGTCTAGCCCCTGTATCGGCATCCCTTCAAAGGAAATCCCTCAATCCGATCTATCCGAGCTAATGCTCTGATCGGGTTGATCCATCTCCGCTAGACGTTAAACTCGCGGTGTACCCTGTGTTAAACACAGGAAGCTGAGGAAAACCTCAGATATGTGTCTATGGCATATAATTCCCCACGTTCGATGGGGGATGCCTCGGGCTTCCACGCCCTCGAGAAGCCCTGTGACCAGGGATAACAGACAGACAAGCCAGGTTCCCCAGCATCCAGACATGCTACTGATGCCTCAACGTGACTACTCCCCCGACTGAAGGTTTCTGCCCTGATCGGACCCTTTGGAATGTCCCGACAGTAGCAGTGAAATTAACCGGCGTCCATGGAGACATGGAACTGGGAAGAGTTTCACGAACTACATATTAAATCTATGAGGGAGACCCGGACTATGTGACGAGTTCTGTAGAGGAATCCACAGGAGGAAGAACCGACATCCCATCATCACGTTTCGATCAAGGAGCTGACATCCCTGAATAAGGAGCGAATGTCGCCTGCCTTTGGAAAGCGGGAATGTGGGGCAACAAAGTGCTGTGCGTCCTCCTTCACGGACGGACGGGCGTGCGCCCCGACGAAAGCGTCGGAAACTGAAATGGTGAACCCGACATGAATTTATTCTCCTCAATATGGAGATTAGTAGCGTTCGAGACACCAGTAGATTGACGTGTCACCGGATCCAAATATCCAGTGCCTGGTCCCGCCATGAAAATAGCGGGCCTGTCGTGAAATTCACCGGAAGTCGGGGCAGTAGAACGTGGGGCACTCCGTTCTACAGCGTGCTGGCGTGGATCCTTCTTACAGACGTGGAGAATGGAAGGACGATGGGGCACTGGTTGTCAATCCTTTTCCACTCAGTACTGACGAGCCGGTCCCTTCGTTTCTCAAGAACCAGGTTGCTATTACAGAGATGCGATCACCGCCCGCTCCTCGCCTACGCAGGGGCAGGGGCAACACCACCACTGCCACCCCACATGGCACCGCTACCGCCACGATGGCTGCCACATTGCGGAATATGGGGCACCCACATCCCCTTTCCCCATCAGAAGTCATCCAACGAAAGGTGATCAAAAACCTCGTGCGCAGGTATGAGGAAGAAGGGGTCATCCCAACTCGGGATATGTCCCGCCTGGACCTGGAGGCCTCCCGGCCCCGCCGTCAACGCCGCCCTAACAGGCCGCGCAGGGAGCCCCTGGTCCCCACCCCAACATTCAACCGTTTCGGGAGCCTATCCCCGGAACGCCTTGATGACTCCTCGCCTTATGCTGAAGAGGCGGGCGCCGTCCGGCTCAGCCCGCTCAGGGTCCCGACCCAAGGGCTTTAGGCGAGAGCTCCCTCCCGACCGCGTCAGCGCCGCCATCCGACTCCGCAGGAAGAGCAGGCAGGCTACGTCCCTGCACAACCTGCACCAGCCTGCCTGACCCGACGTCAGCGTCGGGCTCGAGCTGAGGACGCTTGCCCAGGCGCGTCGATGTCGACAGCTACAGCGGCCCGAGCCACCACCGACGTGCATCGTGAAGCCCCTGCATACACTGAGCTGGGGAACTCCTTCACCCAACCAGGATCGAGACCCCAACCGCCCCACGGGCAGGCTGGGTTGACTCTCCAGGTTGCAGGCCTGAGTGGTGATCGTCGCAAACTAACCCATGGTGATATCTCCCCGTACGGAGGCCCTCCTCGTACCACTACTTCACAGAGCATGGGCCTTCCTCGCTCCGAAGTTCATCATGGAGGTATGCCTCGCGCTACCCCCATACCGAAGGAAGACCTGCTATAACGACCCATACTTTACATACATTGTTAATACTTCAAAATTGAAGCACACTTATTACAACATATGATAAAACCACAAAGGACCGTATAGGTATAGTGTCTTTAGAAACTGGGAAACATAAACAACTGGTTCATAAATCTTCTACAGTGCCTCCCATTTATTTCATCATATCTAGGGTCCCTTTTAGCATATTCTACTTAATATCCATCTTCCTGACCTGGGGAAAAGAAAACATAAAAGGGTGAGCTCAAATGCTCAGCAAGGGCAATAAAGGAAATAAAAATCATATCATATCTTTTTGAAAATCATAACCTGCAAAAGAGATCATAAAATCTTAATAAATCATAGAAGTGAAAATGAGATCCCCATAATCATAACATGAAACTTGAAACTTTGTGGCATGCACACATAATCATGGAAAATCATTTCTTGTTAGTCATGACTTATTGCCAAGGCTATCTTAGTGGACAAAGTCCCTTTCTGAACCGAGTTCACTCCTCGTTTCAGTCCTGTATCACTGAACCGAAATAACCTTCCGTTCCAGCCATGTCTATCTCATGAGATATAAAATCTTTACCCAATGCATTGGAGGGCGATATAGGTCCCACCCATCTTATAATGAATCCTTTCTTATGTGTGCCACATAATCATAAATCATACATCATCGCATAACCCATGTAATAAAAATGGGATTCTTAAACAACATGACATCATAAAACAATTCATATAAGATAAAGGAATTCATAAAAATATTTCCATCACAACATAATCAAATCCATGTAATAATAGGGATAAAAATAGAACCCTTTTATTATCTTATATGGAAAATAATTTTGATAAAATACTTGAACTTCATTCTTGAGGAAAATATCCTTTCTACTTCAAAAACACTTTTCCTTTCTTAACATGTCATACAATTTTAAACTAAAAGAAGTTGATTAAAAATAAACTTGAAAACATGTAAAGGAAGCTTCTTGGAAATAATGTTTTAAAAATCCATTCATGCCGTATAAGTTAAAAAAACATTCTTCGTACTTTTGTCGGAAAAGTCAAAAAGTACCTCGTACGAAAAACGACAAAAGATTCCTTTCATATCTTTTACAAAAAAACTTACCGAAAGGTAAAATTGGATATAAAATATTGTAGGAGGATGGAATTAATATCACACATTGAGGGAACATGGATGTGGATGATAAAATACACCCCAGTAAATACTTACGAATAAACAATCTCGGATAAAAATGAGATTGTGATATTTCCCTTACCTTAGGTCCGATTTGCTTTGTTCGTGTCCGAAGCTCCTGTATAATGGTTTAAATAATGTTATTGACTTATTCCAGAATCATACATATTGATATGATATCATATATGGTCATATTATTAGCTTCTTGATAGTAATATTTCATTGTTACTTGTTACTCGGGTCTTTATAACTTTTTGTTCTTATGCGTGTTTTGTTGAATAAATTCTTATTCTTATCTTTAGGTTATAGATAATTCATTTACAGAATGGTATTAGTGTATTATATACCATATTCATTCATTCAATTCATTTATATTATGAAATGAAGATCATGTAGAATGAGTCGCATCACATCGTGGAGACGGTATTCCGTTCGTACGCACGAGTGATGATATCGTTCCTATGATCGTGGAATTGTATTGGAGTATATATATATATATATTATTTCAGTATCAATATTACTTCATAATAATCATATATAGTTACTCATTACACCATTATACCCATCCTTGTAAGGTGATGGTGGAAAATAGATTACACCACGGCGTGGAGACGGTATTCCGTACGTACGCACGCGCGGTGATTTCATTTTTCCGTAGGATGGATAGAAGGTGAATTAGGGTTGTTTCATATTTATAATAACATATCAGTATGTAAGTAATACTTATGTTATTACTTTATCATGAAACAACTAAAGAAGAAGAAGTTGAAGAAGAAAGAAATTGAAAAGATCGGTAATGGATATTACCTTTTCTTTGGAACGCCTCTTTGAATCCTCCACTTAAGGAATTAAGATTTGTCTTTGGAGAAGACCAGGACCTCTAGGATTATTCTAGGGAAGTGGAGAGGAGAAAATGGCAGGGGTTGGCCGAGCTTGAGTGCTCAATTTGGTGTGAGGAGGAGGGGGAGGAGGTGCCCTTTTATAAGGGAGGAGAGGGGCACCTTAGGAATATCTCAAAATATTATTTTATATTAAAGTCAAAATCGGTTTATAATGGTTCCAAAGGGTCTTATTTCGAAGCTAAAGTGGGGATGGGTCGAAATCCTATCAACTAATAGAATTTAGACAAGTTTAGGATATTATTTTAACCTTATCAATTAGATTTAACTCTAAGTTAAATAATTTAACATTTACCGTGTCTTTTTGTTTTCTTTCACTATATGGTTAATACACTTACTATAACTTGCCAAACGAACCCCAAATTGTTTATTATTAATATATATATCCTTATCTAAGTCATTTGGCCGAACCTTAGATTTTTAGGAATAAAATAACAATTAATAATATAATATTTGATTTAAAAACTATTTTGTGTCAATTTTGACACTATTTGATATATGATTTTTGTGAAAGTCATAACAGAATTAAATGTTAGAACCAAGTTGATTAAATCAACATTAATATATCATAGTAACCTAGAAAATTAGTGGAATTCATAAAAATTTTCAAATTACATTTATTTTGGTGTTTATAACATCAATTATGTCAATATTTCATTAATAAGATAATTACTGCATCATCGTTGTGTCATAAATAAATTAAATTATTTGATGTCTAAAAATTACAAATAAAATACCATCATGTAGGAAATCTTTTTAGCTTCCTAATGAATATTTACAATCGAATTTATCTTTTGTATAACCCCATATTAAAAATGTTTTAGTAAATAAACTTTGATTTTAACTCTTTTAACCCTTCTTTAAATAAATTAATAATAAATGTCCTAATCTAACCCAAGTGGGCCTAAATGGTCATATTTTATTCCTAAGTTTGTTTTTGGTCGAAATACACTTGTCCAATAGGATTAGGACACGTGTTAGGGTAATAGTAATATCATATTTACCCTTAGTTACCCTATTTACTATTAACCGTGGTAAAAAAAAGTAAAAAGTTACTATTCACCAAAAATTATTTTCATCTCATTGAACCACATTTTAGTCCTTGATATTAACCGTGTCTGTCGGATTTTTGAAATTCCATTCACAGAAGCGGTAAAATTAAGTTTTATGCAAAATTCAGTTTTTTAACCTACCACTTAGTAGTTTCACTATTCATCAAAAATTGATGTTTCTCAGAACAATGCCAAAATTTCATCCTAAGCTATATTTCATATTCCGAATTCAAAAATGAAATCTATTTTACCAAATTCATAACGTAGAAGTTGCATTAATTAATTTTATAATTAAATCCCGCTGTTAAAATAAATAGCGTGTTTTTAGGAAACAATATATATCAAAAGATTGACACTTGATTATGTCTGGTTTAAATGTGAAATTACAACCAATGACCAACATTGTATTAAATTGTAAAAATATATTCTAAATATACTTTAAAACCAATCAAATTAATAATTTATCACTATTAATTATTTCGATTAAAAAAGTTGTTTTTAATTATTATTTAGTAATTTTCACTATTCATCAGAATGTGAAAGTTATCCGAAAAGTACCAAAATTTCACCTTAGGCTAAATTCGATACTCCGAATCCAAGAATGAAGTCCATTTTGAAAAATAAAATTTATAAAATTTCAAAAAGTGGTTATTACTATTCATAACGGCTAGTTTTAATAGCATATTGTTGTTTAGTGAAACTTGGTATTGCGTACGACACAAGCTATCGAGGAAGGTCGCGATTGCGTGTAAAGCAAGCCAAGTAAGTGTTGTGTAGAAAAAGATTCCTGTGATGATTTATATAACATAAAAGTCTCGGGTGTTACATTCTACCCCCCTTAAAAAGAATTTCGCCCTCGAAATTCGTCACTTTGTAACAAACAGATGAGGATACTTCTCCCTCATCATATCCTCAAGCTCCCATGTAGCTTCATCAAGTTGGTGGTTCCTCCATAAAACTTTCACCAAGCGAGTGGTCTTGTTTCGTAGGACTTTTTCGCTACGATCCAGAATCTCTATCGGCTGTTCTTCATAAGAATGATCTTGCTCCAGCGGTACAACTTCTGAGCTGAGTACATGTGAAGGATCTGGTATGTACTTTCTCAGGAGAGATACATGGAACACATCGTGAACTTGAGAGAGATTCGGTGGAAGCGCCAATCGGTAAGCTACCTTCCCAACACGATCCAGTATTTCGAAAGGACCGATATATCTAGGGCTCAACTTCCCCTTCTTTCCAAATCTCATAACCCTCTTCCAGGGAGATATTCGTAAGAACACTTTATCGCCCACTTCAAACTCTAGGTCTTTTCTTCGGTTGTCGGCATAACTTTTCTGTCGACTCTGAGCTACTCTTATGTGTTGTTGAATAGTTCTGACCTTTTCTGCCATTTCATCAACGAGATCAGGTCCTAACAGCTTTCTTTCCCCAACTTCATCCCAGCAAGTTGGAGTCCTGCATTTCTTTCCATAGAGAGCTTCATAAGGAGCCATCTGAATACTGGAGTGAAAGCTATTATTATAAGAAAATTCCACCAAAGGTAGGTGTTGATCCCAACCTCCTTTGAAATCCATAGAGCAAGCTCTCAACATATCTTCTAGGGTTTGAATTGTTCTCTCAGACTGACCGTCTGTCTGGTGATGATAAGCAGTGCTGAAACTCAACTCTGTATCCAGAGTATGCTGAAGACTTCGCCAGAACATCGAGGTAAATCTCGGATCCCGATCAGATATAATAGAAAGTGGTACTCCATGCAATCTTACCACTTCCTTTACATATATCCTGGCAAGCTGATCTAGAGGGAAATCCTCTCTAATAGCAATGAAGTGTGCGGACTTTGTAAGACGATAAACTATGACCCAGATAGCATTATTGCCTTTGGATGTTTTAGGAAGTCCTGTGACAAAGTCCATAGTGATGTTTTCCCATTTCCATTCGGGTATGGGTAATGGTTGTAACATCCCCTTAGACTTTTGTCTCTCAGCTTTAACTTGTTGACAAACCAAGCATCGAGAGACATATTCAGCAACATCTCTTTTCATGCCATCCCACCAGAAGTACTCTTTCAGGTCCCTATACATCTTCGTACTTCCAGGATGAATAGAGAATGATGAACTATGAGCCTCATCCAGCAGCTCCTTCTTTAATTCGGGGATGGGAGGAACACAAACCCGATTCCTGAACTTTATTATCCCATCACAATCAAGGTTGAATTCAGGAACATTTCTCACCTTCTTTTGTAACTCGACATTTTCTTTCTGTGCCTCTTTAATCTTCACATGTATAGATGGTTGAACATTCATTTGAGAAAGATAAGATTTTTCCCCTTCCATTATAACTCCAAGATCCATCCTTTGTAAATCCATAAATATTGGATCTTTTGTGATCCTCATCATGGATAAACTAGCATGGTCTTGTCGACTTAATGCATCTGCCACCTTGTTTGCTTTCCCATGGTGGTAATGGATTGAGCAGTCGTAATCCTTAATCAGCTCCAACCATCTTCTTTGACGCATATTCAGCTCCTTTTGTGTGAAAATATACTTTAAACTTTTATGATCAGTATAAATATCACACCTTTCACCATAAAGGTAATGCCTCCAAATCTTTAATGCAAAGATTACCACAGCCAACTCCAAATCATGTGTTGGGTAATTTTGCTCATGGATTTTCAACTGTCGTGAGGCATAAGCTATCACCATATCATTTTGCATAAGAACACACCCCAATCCCTTCTTGGATGCATCACTGTAGATCACAAACCTTTCTCCACTACAAGGCAGTGTGAGCACAGGTGCACTGGATAACCTTCTTTTCAACTCCTTGAAATTCTCTTCACATTCCTCTGTCCAAACAAACTTAACTCCTTTCCGAGTCAACTTGGTGAGTGGATTAGATAATCGTGAAAAATCTTTTACAAAACGTCGATAATATCCAGCCAAACCAAGAAAACTTCGGATCTCAGTTACTGTTGTTGGTCTCGACCATCTTTCGATAACCTCTGTTTTTGCTGGATCCACAGATATCCCCTCTTTTGAGATAATGTGACCCAAAAATGCAACTTTTTGAAGCCAAAATTCACACTTAGTAAATTTGGCATAAAGCTTCTCCTTTCTCAGGGTCTTCAATATAATTCTCAAGTGATCTTCATGCTCTTCCTTGCTCTTTGAATAGACAAGAATATCGTCTATAAAGACTACCACAAATTGATCAAGATAGACTCTAAAGACTCTATTCATTAGATCCATGAAGATAGCAGGGGCATTAGTAAGACCAAATGGCATCACTATAAATTCATAGTGTCCATACCTTGTACGGAAATCCGTCTTTGGTATATCCTCCCTTTTGACCCTTAATTGATGATACCCTGAACGAAGATCAATCTTGGAAAATTATTGAGCTCCGCGTAGTTGGTCAAATAAGTCATCAATGCGTGGGAGAGGATATTTGTTCTTGATAGTGATCTTGTTAAGTTCTCGATAATCAATGCAGAGTCTCATTGATCCATCTTTCTTCTTAACAAATAGAACAGGTGCTCCCCAAGGTGACGCACTAGGGCGTATGAATCCCTTATCAAGATTCTCTTGGAGTTGCTTCTTCAATTCCTGCAACTCAATTGGGGCCATTCTATAAGGTGTCTTTGAAATAGGCAAAGCACCCGGTACGAGTTATATTGAAAACTCAACTTCACGATTTGGTGGAAGACCCGGTAATTCCTCCGGAAAGACATCATCAAACTCCCGTACAATGGGCATATTCTTAATCGTACGTTTCTCTCCAACCATTTGAGATAAATAACCTTCATTTAGTGGAATCATGACCCATAAGATGGAAGGAATTTCCACTGGAAGGTTATGTTCATCCTTGCATTGATAGACGATCGTAGAATGATCTGGAATATGAAATGTGACTTCCCTTCTTTGGCAATTGATATGAGCTCCGTATAAAGAAAGCCAATCCATGCCAAGAATCACATCAAATTCAAGTATAGGAAGGATCACAAGATTTGCAGGAAGCACTTTCCCACAAACTTCGATCGGAGAAGAATTATAAACTTTTGATGCGATTGATGTGCCATTAGGTGTTGTCACAGCTAACTCAACATCTAATTGTTGAGGTAATACGGTGATACCCTTAGAAAAGTCTTCAGAAATAAAAGAGTGGGTGGATCCAGAATCAAATAAAACATTTGCTACTTTAGAGTGGATGGTAAGTGTACCTTTCACCACATCGTTATCGTACTCCACATCGCTGATAGAAATTGCATGTGACTTTCCTTTGTCTTTAGCCTTAAGAGTTTGTTGACGTCGACCATCATCATCAACCCTTGGATTTGGGCATTGATTGGCATAATGCCCCATCTCCTTGCACTTGAAACATTGAAGTGTAGTAGGATTATTCTGTGTATCCCTTCCTTTGTTTGCATCATTAGACATCTTCTTCCCATTATCACGGCATTCAAATGCCCGATGACCTTCTTTTCCACATTTAAAACATTTACTTGTCCCTTTAAGACAACTCCCTCCATGTTTCTTTCCACACTTTGAGCATAAGGAAAAGCTCATCTTCTTTTCCGTGTGATCTTTAGATTTTTCTTTGAATTCCATCTTCCTCTTCTTATCAAACCCATGTGACTGATGGGTTACTCCAATCTCCATCTCGACTTTGAGAGCACATCGAACGATTTCCTCGTAGCTATTAAAGTCCCTTATGGCTAACGCCCTTCGAAGACTTGGTTTTAAGCCACTAAAGAATCGATCGATCTTACTCTCAGGTTGGATAATAATACCAGAAGCGTACCTTGCAAGTCTTGTAAAATTTGCTTCATAGGTACTAACAGATTCATCATCCCTTTGCTTCAGTTCAAGGAACTCTTTCTCCATCTTTGTTCGGAGAATACGAGGGAAGTATTTATTGAAAAATAAGTTCTTGAACTCGTCCCATTCCATAGACTCAATTTCATCCCTTTGCCTCGTATTCTTAACAAGATTCCACCATTGATCAGCATCTCCTTCTAAACGATACACTGCTAGGATGACTTTATCATGTTCAGAACATTGAAGAACTGAAAATATCTTTTCAGTAGTACTAATCCATTGTTCAGCAACTAATGGATCAGTAGACCCACTGAAAGAAGGTCGACGCTCCCTCATGAAGGATTCAACAGAATGTTGCTCCCTCCTTTGCTCGTTTGGAAATCCTACATGATTCATAGCTTGAGAAAGTTGTGTGAGCATGGCTACAAGATTTTGCATTCCATCTCCCATATTGTTTGGTTGCTCAGGGGGACAATCATTGCATTGCCCATCGCATTCCGCATTAACACGGTTCCTTCAGGTTCCAGCCATTGACTAAAACCAAGAAGAATAGTGTGAGCAACACTAATTATAATAGGAAACCACATAATTCAAGAATAAAATTTTCATGCTTATGGTCTTATCCTAGGTTATTCAAGGCCATTTCTAAAACACTAAGATTGTGTTCTATGCTTAGACTTATCCTTAGGGTTCTTACTAAGGCTTTCACATCCTAGTTTCCAAAGGTTGACTATACCTTTCCTTTGATACCAACTATAACGACCCATACTTTACATACATTGTTAATACTTCAAAATTGAAGCACACTTATTACAACATATGATAAAACCACAAAGGACCGTATAGGTATAGTGTCTTTAGAAACTGGGAAACATAAACAACTGGTTCATAAATCTTCTACAGTGCCTCCCATTTATTTCATCATATCTAGGGTCCCTTTTAGCATATTCTACTTAATATCCATCTTCCTGACCTGGGGAAAAGAAAACATAAAAGGGTGAGCTCAAATGCTCAGCAAGGGCAATAAAGGAAATAAAAATCATATCATATCTTTTTGAAAATCATAACCTGCAAAAGAGATCATAAAATCTTAATAAATCATAGAAGTGAAAATGAGATCCCCATAATCATAACATGAAACTTGAAACTTTGTGGCATGCACACATAATCATGGAAAATCATTTCTTGTTAGTCATGACTTATTGCCAAGGCTATCTTAGTGGACAAAGTCCCTTTCTGAACCGAGTTCACTCCTCGTTTCAGTCCTGTATCACTGAACCGAAATAACCTTCCGTTCCAGCCATGTCTATCTCATGAGATATAAAATCTTTACCCAATGCATTGGAGGGCGATATAGGTCCCACCCATCTTATAATGAATCCTTTCTTATGTGTGCCACATAATCATAAATCATACATCATCGCATAACCCATGTAATAAAAATGGGATTCTTAAACAACATGACATCATAAAACAATTCATATAAGATAAAGGAATTCATAAAAATATTTCCATCACAACATAATCAAATCCATGTAATAATAGGGATAAAAACAGAACCCTTTTATTATCTTAGATGGAAAATAATTTTGATAAAATACTTGAACTTCATTCTTGAGGAAAATATCCTTTCTACTTCAAAAACACTTTTCCTTTCTTAACATGTCATACAATTTTAAACTAAAAGAAGTTGATTAAAAATAAACTTGAAAACATGTAAAGGAAGCTTCTTGGAAATAATGTTTTAAAAATCCATTCATGTCGTATAAGTTAAAAAAACATTCTTCGTACTTTTGTCGGAAAAGTCAAAAAGTACCTCGTACGAAAAACGACAAAAGATTCCTTTCATATCTTTTACAAAAAAACTTACCGAAAGGTAAAATTGGATATAAAATATTGTAGGAGGATGGAATTAATATCACACATTGAGGGAACATGGATGTGGATGATAAAATACACCCCAGTAAATACTTACGAATAAACAATCTCGGATAAAAATGAGATTGTGATATTTCCCTTACCTTAGGTCCGATTTGCTTTGTTCGTGTCCGAAGCTCCTGTATAATGGTTTAAATAATGTTATTGACTTATTCCAGAATCATACATATTGATATGATATCATATATGGTCATATTATTAGCTTCTTGATAGTAATATTTCATTGTTACTTGTTACTCGGGTCTTTATAACTTTTTGTTCTTATGCGTGTTTTGTTGAATAAATTCTTATTCTTATCTTTAGGTTATAGATAATTCATTTCCAGAATGGTATTAGTGTAGTATATACCATATTCATTCATTCAATTCATTTATATTATGAAATGAAGATCATGTAGAACGAGTCGCATCACATCGTGGAGACGGTATTCCGTTCGTACGCACGAGTGATGATATCGTTCCTATGATCGTGGAATTGTATTGGAGTATATATATATATATTATTTCAGTATCAATATTACTTCATAATAATCATATATAGTAACTCATTACACCATTATACCAATCCTTGTAAGGTGATGGTGGAAAATAGATTACACCACGGCGTGGAGACGGTATTCCGTACGTACGCACGCGCGGTGATTTCATTTTTCCGTAGGATGGATAGAAGGTGAATTAGGGTTGTTTCATATTTATAATAACATATCAGTATGTAAGTAATACTGATGTTATTACATTATCATGAAACAACTAAAGAAGAAGAAGTTGAAGAAGAAAGAAATTGAAAAGATCGGTAATGGATATTACCTTTTCTTTGGAACGCCTCTTTGAATCCTCCACTTAAGGAATTAAGATTGGTCTTTGGAGAAGACCAGGACCTCTAGGATTATTCTAGGGAAGTGGAGAGGAGAAAATGGCAGGGGTTGGCCGAGCTTGAGTGCTCAATGTGGTGTGAGGAGGAGGGGGAGGAGGTGCCCTTTTATAAGGGAGGAGAGGGGCACCTTAGGAATATCTCAAAATATTATTTTATATTAAAGTCAAAATCGGTTTATAATGGTTCCAAAGGGTCTTATTTCGAAGCTAAAGTGGGGATGGGTCTAAATCCTATCAACCAATAGAATTTAGACAAGTTTAGGATATTATTTTAACCTTATCAATTAGATTTAACTCTAAGTTAAATAATTTAACATTTACCGTGTCTTTTTGTTTTCTTTCACTATATGGTTAATACACTTACTATAACATGCCAAACGAACCCCAAATTGTTTATTATTAATATATATATCCTTATCTAAGCCATTTGGCCAAACTTTAGATTTTTAGGAATAAAATAACAATTAATAATATAATATTTGATTTAAAAACTATTTTGTGTCAATTTTGACACTATTTGATATATGATTTTTGTGAAAGTCATAACAGAATTAAATGTTAGAACCAAGTTGATTAAATCAACATTAATATATCATAGTAACCTAGAAAATTAGTGGAATTCATAAAAAGTTTCAAATTACATTTATTTTGGTGTTTATAACATCAATTATGTCAATATTTCATTAATAAGATAATTACTGCATCATCGTTGTGTCATAAATAAATTAAATTATTTGATGTCTAAAAATTACAAATAAAATACCATCATGTAGGAAATCTTTTTAGCTTCCTAATGAATATTTACAATCGAATTTATCTTTTGTATAACCCCATATTAAAAATGTTTTAGTAAATAAACTTTGATTTTAACTCTTTTAACCCTTCTTTAAATAAATTAATAATAAATGTCCTAATCTAACCCAAGTGGGCCTAAATGGTCATATTTTATTCCTAAGTTTGTTTTTGGTCGAAATACACTTGTCCAATAGGATTAGGACACGTGTTAGGGTAATAGTAATATCATATTTACCCTTAGTTACCCTATTTACTATTAACCGTGGTAAAAAAAAGTAAAAAGTTACTATTCACCAAAAATTATTTTCATCTCATTGAACCACATTTTAGTCCTTGATATTAACCGTGTCTGTCGGATTTTTGAAATTCCATTCACAGAAGCGGTAAAATTAAGTTTTATGCAAAATTCAGTTTTTTAACCTACCACTTAGTAGTTTCACTATTCATCAAAAATTGATGTTTCTCAGAACAATGCCAAAATTTCATCCTAAGCTATATTTCATATTCCGAATTCAAAAATGAAATCTATTTTACCAAATTCATAACGTAGAAGTTGCATTAATTAATTTTATAATTAAATCCCGCTGTTAAAATAAATAGCGTGTTTTTAGGAAATAATATATATCAAAAGATTGACACTTGATTATGTCTGGTTTAAATGTGAAATTACAACCAATGACCAACATTGTATTAAATTGTAAAAATATATTCTAAATATACTTTAAAACCACTCAAATTAATAATTTATCACTATTAATTATTTCGATTAAAAAAGTTGTTTTTAATTATTATTTAGTAATTTTCACTATTCATCAGAATGTGAAAGTTATCCGAAAAGTACCAAAATTTCACCTTAGGCTAAATTCGATACTCCGAATCCAAGAATGAAGTCCATTTTGAAAAATAAAATTTATAAAATTTCAAAAAGTGGTTATTACTATTCATAACGGCTAGTTTTAATAGCATATTGTTGTTTAGTGAAACTTGGTATTGCGTACGACACAAGCTATCGAGGAAGGTCGCGATTGTGTGTAAAGCAAGCCAAGTAAGTGTTGTGTAGAAAAAGATTCCTGTGATGATTTATATAACATAAAAGTCTCGGGTGTTACACCTGCCCCGCGACAGTGATGGTCAGCGTGGAAACCTTTGCCGCACCCACTATACAGGGTATGGAGTCCATCCTCCTACCCCCGACCGCTGATCTGAAGGGACCATCCATCCGATCCTTCTTCAACATGGGGGCCCTCCCTACGTCATCTCTGTGACCGGCGAAGGTCCTCCTCGCCCCAGCAACTCGACGAGTGAAGGTCAGCCTCGCTCCGCCCGCATCGACCATGGAGGTCCTCCCCATGCTCCTGCCGATTCCAACAGAGGCCCCGCCCACATGGGTGATATTCATGGAGGTCCTCCCCATGTACCCTTCGTCATTTTCCCCGGTGCCCCTCACACCCCGGCTATCTCGAGTGGGGGTCCTCTCCGCCACAGCGCTACCGCCACCCCGAGACTGCTTGGTAGGGATCGACCCTGCCCCGAAGAGCCACCCCGGGGCAGGAGAGCGGGTCGTCGCCGCCACAAGAAGAATCCTGGGAAGGCCCGGGTGGAGATCAAACCTTCCCGCTTCTCCGACTCTGAAGCGGAATGCGACTCCGCGATGGAACCTTCTCCCTGCTCCTCCATATCAAGGACTGGGGCAGGAACCAGATGCGTTAGCCTCATTCTCCCGGAATATGAGGTCCACCAGATTCCCATCTCTCTCCGCAGGTACATCCAGGAGGAAGAAATCTTGGGAATTCCACAGGTCTCGACCGCGCAATCACCGCCATCGTCACCAGAAGCGCCCTCTACCTCTACCAGAGATCACGGAGAGTTATTTTGGGGGCCAACGGCGGTAGAGCGACGACACGACCTGTAGCCGGTAGCCGCGACTCCTGTGCCGGAAGTTGTGGCTATCAGCCTGTCGTATCGTGACATCGTGGCCAGGTCACCTCACTCTTCGGAGGATGGCCCGGAATTCGGCGGCCAGTCAGCTCGCTCTCCATATTCTCCGCCGCCAAGTTTATTATCCCAGAGGTCCGCCTCGGTACTGCTACCGGTCCCTCAGCCGCCCTCGGTTGACGAGTGGGGAAATACAGGGCCAAACCCTGAGTCCGAGCCAAGGAGATTCTAGAGTATTCTTGCAGCGGATTACTTCCCGGAGAAGTTCTGGCCGACGGCAGCGCTGAATTTTCACGTACCGGAGTCTCTTACCCCGGAAGAAGTGGGGTGCTTTTGTCGAACCCTATGGGTGACACACTTCTGCCTTCGTTACGAACGGGTTGCGTACCCCAGAAGTCGAGAGCACTTCGAAGAAATCGGCGAGCTATGCCGCCTGATCGATGCGGCCGCACTTCTTGTTGCCCAGAACCCTGAGTCCCCAGGCCGCCAGAGCACCCTTCAACGGAAATGAGTTCAGAGTTTTAAAGCATTCCGCAGAATCGTCAGGGAAGCCACCCCCTATGTGCAAGTCTGTGGTTGGGGACACTATGCGGCTCTCCTCTTCGACCCTATCTGACGGCAGCCCGATTCATTATGTGACATCGAGGACATGCCCTCGAGAGTGGTCGCGGTCCACATAGCCGACGTTGTGGACAAGGAAGACGAGCTTGAATTCCTTGATGGAGAATTCCCCCCCGAGGGCGTACCGCCACTACTGGACCCATCAGGGAGGGTTACCCGTCAGCAGAGGAACCTGCTAGGCCTCCTCGTACCCACCGAGTCGCTGGTACTCGGTCGAAACACTAGCAAAGGTAAAGAGCACGTCGGATCTGTCAAGCACTCCGACCCGTCCACCTCTGTGCAGAAAACGGACAAAGATCCCGAGAAGGCCACGTTACGCCAACAACTTGCTGAGCAGAAGAGGTTGGTTGACGAACTTTTGGCTGAGCACGCCGCAGAGCGGCGACCCGACTATGGTAATCCCAGGCCGGGGCAGCAGGGGCTGGAACAATTTCCCCCCGGTGAGATGCCTCCGGGTAACCCTAATCATGCTACTGCCGTAGACAGGGCAGAAGCCAGAACATATGGAAAGAGGGCGCGATACGTCTCGCCAAACCCCCCCGAATGATGGGGCAATCTAAAGAATCCAGTCCAGATTCCCCCAGTCGCCCCACAGGTCGTTCCGCCAGTTGATCCACGAGTGGGCGAAGCCATCTACCGTGTTGAGGAACATGGAAATGCACTTGTGGTTAGGGATCCCCCTTAAGACAGGGACCGCCACCCGGATGATCTTATTACGGTGCTCACAGCCCGCCTCGAAGCATTGGAAACGCGGAAGGTGGCGGTCCCACTGGATGGCAAGCCTTATCCCACGTGGGTGGATGATATGCCCGCACCTCCGGGTTTTGGGAACCCCACTTTCTCGCCTTTCAACGGGACAGGGGACCTTCCGTAGCACTTGGCACATTTTTCTTCTAGGTTTGGCCCCATGTTGGGGACCCCGGCTTAGCAAGAAGCCGCCAAGATCCGATGTTTCGTACAGACATTAGAAGGTCCGGCATTCGTCTGGTACATCCAGCTCCCTATCGGATCGGTGACCGGTTGGGAGGACCTCCGCCGACAGTTCTTATACCAGTTCAGCTCCACCACGCGGAAGACCAGCATTGCGGACCTCTTCAAGTGCAAGCAAAGTCCTGATGAGCGAGTCACAGATTTCATCGCCCGGTGGAAGGGACTTACGTATTCCCTCGATATGCCACTGACTCAGGAGAAATTGCTGACGATGTGTGTGGGGAACGTCAAGACAGAGATGGTACCCTCCCTGATTACCCAGAACTACCCTGGAGGATTCAGAGATTTCTCGGATAAGGCTCAGCGCCTTGAGGAAGCCCTGCAACAGGCTAGTCAGGCACGTTTGTTTCCCCCTATGATCCCGGCCAGGAGGACTGCCAGGGCTGAGCCCGCCGCGATGGCCAAAATAGAAGCCCCTAGGCAGCTGGAATTACTGCAGGCAGCACCATCCCCGCAACCCCGCAGAGGTCCTCCACATCAAGCACAGGCTCCTGCCCAGCAGCGACCGCCTCAGAACCGATAGGTTCCCCCGTGCAATGCGCCACCGCCACCTAGGCGGGACAATCAGGCGCCGCCTCCTCGGCAGGCCCCTCCAGCCCCTCGTCAGGGCCAGACCCCCAGGGCCCCCTATCCGGAAAGAAGGTACCAGACTTATTCGTTCAACGAAAATTAGGTCCTTGGCTACTTCCGAAGTGCTCTAGAGCAAGGGATTGTGCGTCTGCCCGAGTGCAGAAGGCCGGCAGAGGCGAATCTCACCGATCACCCCAACTACTGCCCTTATCATCGGATTCTGGGGCACACCCTCAAGAAATTCTATGTGTTTAAAGACTGGCTTCAAGACCAGGTCAACAACAACATAGTCACGTTGGGCCCATCACCAGCACAAGTGGCGGGTGTCTTTGCAGGATCAGAGATTGGCAGCGACATCGAAGGCGAGTGGCAGCAGGTCCCCAGCCGCGGATCCCAGAAATACGATGACTGGATGGCTCGAAAAACTGTCATATGTGCTCATGGTATCATCTGGGCGCGCTTGAAGCAGCCGGAACCTTTAGAAGAAGTAGCTGGTACCCCCGCATCGTCCTCACAGTCAGCCTCTTCCCAAAAGGGCAAACAGCGGCGACGCAAGAAGAAGAAACGTGCACCGCCATTGTCGTCATCATCCTGCATTCTCTGCGACTTTATGCCCCCTAAAAGGGGGATTCCTCCCAGAATCCGCCCAGTGGTGGATGACTCCTTGAGCGACAGCTAGGGGTACGCTTCGGTTAATACCGTGGAGCTGGTAAATCCCTATATGACTTTCGATGAGGGGGAACGCCAGGCAAACCTCCCCAACATTTCCAGTCGACGTCAACGTCAGCGGAATCGCAACCGCACCGGTCATCGAGGTACGTCAGCAGGCACTTTCAGTCAAGTCGTGCAAACTACTGAGACCAGGCAGCAGGCTCAGCGTAGAGCTCAGCACGCGCAACCCCATCTAACGCCATCGGCTCTACCTCCACCGCTGTTTGTGCTACTAGATCAGGGAGAGCTGCCTCGTTCCTATCACAGTCAGTCCTGCCCTGCTACAGGCCAGCCTCCGCTACCCAATCCTAGTCCGACAACTACTCTCCAGGCTTCTACTAGTAGGCAGTAGGATGTGCCCAGTACTAGCCGACCGCCGGTTCAACCAGCAGGACCCACTATGCCTCCAAATGCCGACCGACCTACTGTAAGCAGAGGTTCGTGTTTGGCACGAACGTATGATGTCCTAAAGCACCTGGCCAGCATTCCGGAAAGGATTTATATCCTTAAGGCCCTTCTCCTGTCATCTAAAATGTGCGAGGCACTTGCCGATGCCCTAAGGAGCCCCTCCAGTTTGAGACGGAGGTAGCAGCTGCAGAAGCCTTCCATATTGAGACGATTGAAAACGCCGAATGTCAGGCGGTTATCTCGTTCTCCAGTGAAGATGAGGACCCTCCTATACAGGGGCACATTCGCCCGTTGTACATCACTGGCCACTTCAATGGCGTGGAAGTCCGCCGCTGCCTCGTTGACACGGGTTCTGGAATCAATCTAATTCCGACCCGGACGTTGCTAAAGCTGGGTCTGTCTGAAGGTGATTTAACTCCCTCTGACCTCAGGATCCAGGGGTACGATAGGACCGAGCAAACCCCTGTTGGCAAGACTCTCCTGAAGACTCAGTTCAGTGGCTTAACTGCCAGCACCGAGTTCATGGTCGTCTCTCAGGACACCACCTACAATGCATTGATGGGTAGTCCATGGCTCCATCTGCATGTAGCGGTCCCTTCGTTGTATCACCAGTGCCTCAAATACTCGCTCAACGGTCGAGTAGGCATGCTCCAAGGAGACGCGTCCCCTTTCGATTCTTGTGAGGCCCGCTATCTGTATGCGGGTTATTACAAAAGTAAGGATAAGCAAATCCTAGTGAGTGAGGATGAACCCACCCCGACCGCAAGTTATCCCTGGGCAAGCATGGATGACGCCTACATCCTCCCGATCCACCGGTTGGAGGCCACGACCCCCGACATGGGGCAATGTTTTGTTGTTTCGGGTACGCAAGGAAGTCATGTTCCCATGTCCAAGAGACGGAGGAAAATCACCTTGTACTCCTACATCAACCAGGCTCAGGTCATCCCGGAATCTCCTACCCATGTACGGTACCGGAGTGTCAAGATTATGACAACAGTGGTACGCCATACGGGTCTCTTCCACCGGGCTGGAATCCACTGACTCAGGCCGACACGTCCCCACTATTTTTATATTATCAAATGTGGCCCCTTATGCTGAAGGCCAGACGGGATAGGGTCCACTGCGTTCATTGCTATGGTCTCAATGGAAAGTGAGTCTCCCGATGTGATGACCGCTGCTTCCCAGGCCGTCACCAGCTGCCCCTCAGGTTTTGATAACCTAGAAGTATCTCCCGTCGTGGGAAACCCCCCCCCCCCCCACGGGTGGGGAGGAAGACCTGGAAGATGCTCCCCCCGCCTTTGAAGAAGGCGTCTCTAGCACGGTTGATGAACTGGTATAGGTGAACCTTGGTAGTGAGGCAGATCTGAAACCCACATTGATCTGTGCAGCCATGTCTCCCGAGGAGCGGCAGCAGTACGTAGACTTCCTCAAACAACACCGTGACGTGTTTACCTGGAGTTACAACAAGATGCCAGGACTAGATCCCCAGGTAGCCGTTCACCATCTGGGCCTCCCGGCAAAACATCATGGGTTTATGAAGCCTCCCAGGAAGATGCACCCTTCTCATGGTGCTATGGTTGAAGTCGAAGTTGACAAGCTTATCAAATCCAACTTCATTAAAGAATTCCAGTACCCCAAGTGGCTTTCCATCATTGTGCCAATTAGGAAGAAGAATGGGCATATCAGGGTTTGCATCGACTTCTGCGATCTTAATCGCCACTATCCGAAGGATGACTTTCCCCTTCCCGTGACAGAGTTGTTGATCGACACAACGACCGGTTTCCAAGCCCTCTCTTTCATGGATGGGTATTCTGGGTACAACCAGATCTGGATGGCCCCTGAAGACGAGGAGTCCACTGCCTTCAGGGCTCCCCAAGGTACCTTTTTCTACTAGGTTATGTCGTTCGGTTTGAAAAATGCAGGTGCCACTTATCAGAGGGCCATGCATTGCATATTCAAACCGATTCTCGGGACGTTGGTGGAATGCTACGTGGATGACCTCATAGTCAAATCATGTCAGCGCCCGGACCATCTCAAAGATCTTGAGAAACTGTTTGGTTTCCTCCATTCCCGTCACCTAAAGATGAACCCATTGAAGTGTGCCTTCGGGGTCACCTCTGGGAAGTTTCTGGGCTTTGTTGTCAGATACCGAGATATCGAGATCGACCCGGAGAAGATCAAGGCCATCAGCCAAATGCCTCCCCTGAGCAACATTCGGGAGTTTCGATGCCTATAAGGCCACTTAGCCTATATACGCCGATTCATCGTGAATCTGGTCGGCAAGTGCAAGCCCTTTTCCCGGCTCATGAAGAAGGGCGCCGCTTGCGAATGGGATGAGGAGTGTCGGACCGCCTTCGAGGAAATCAAGCAGTATCTGCTCAAACATCCAGTCTTGATGCCACCCATCTCCGGAAAGCCACTGGTCCCTTATGTGACCGCCCTAGAGAGATCCTTCGGTGCGCTGCTCACCCAGAAGAATAACGAGGGTACTGAGAACAGCCTCTACTATCTCTGTCGCATGCTTCTTGATACGGAGGTCAGATAGTCCCCTATCGAAAAGAGCTGCCTTGCGCTCGTCTTCGCCGTGCACAAGTTGCGACATTACCTGCAACACCATGATGTGAAATTCGTCTCCCGGGTAGACCCCCTGAAGTACATCCTGAACCATCCCATGCTGACTGGCCGACTAGCACAGTGGGCAGTGATTCTCCACCAATTTGATATTAGGTTCATACCTCAGAAGGCCATTAAGGGACAGGCGTTGGTAGACTTTTTAGCTGCCCATCCAACCTCCACGGATCAATCCCTGGACCTGGATTTCCCTGATGAGATGATCCTCTCAGTCGATCATGTTGTCCCATTTTGGAAAATGCATTTCGACGGTGCCTCCCAGAGCCCCACCGGTAGGAGGCTCAACGATCCCAAGCTCAACAGAGTGGGCCTGGGTATTGTCTTCATTGCCCCGGCGCAAGCTGTCCTGCCATACTTGTTCCTGTTGTTAGAAGGCTGTACAAACAATGAGGCAGAGTACCAGGCTCTCATCACCGGCCTCGAGTTGGCCCTCGAGATCCATGTGCCCCATCTGCATGTGAATGGAGATTCCGAGCTGGTAATCAAACAGGTTAATGGCGACTACGTTGTCAGGAAGCCGGAGCTTGTACCGTTGCTGGAGTACACCCTCCACATAATGGCCCAGTTCTCTTCTCGACCAGAGGTTACCCTTGTCCCATGGTTGCAGAACAACCAAGCAGACGCCCTGGCTGGCTTAGCCACGTCACTCGCAGAACCCGAGCAAGATGATTTGATCATACATGTGTCACACCGGAGAGTCATTGCCCCCGTCACCCAAGAGGACAATGATGGCATACGGGTAGGTCATCTCACCGCCGGACCCTCCATGTCAGGGGTCCCGGGTTCGTCAGACGCAGTGGTTGAAGCCACTCCCGACTGGAGGGAACCTTTTGTCGAGTATCTCCAAAATGGTCGCCTCCAAGATGACCGGGCCGAGCGCGAGCGAATTCGACGCCGCGCGCTGCAATTTACCCTCCAAAGCGGCCCCAGTCTTGAAAAGATCCTTTAGAAGTGGAGTTTCGATGGTGTCCTCCTCTGTTGCCTCCAAGGAGTAGAGATCCCTCAGGTTATGCAAGAGGTTCACGTCGGTTCCTGTGGCGCCCATCAAGCTGGGCCAAAGCTGTCCCATCAAATCCGGAGGTTGGGGTACTTTTGGCCCTCTATGATCCACGATTGTATTGGATATTCCAAGATATGTCATGGGTTCAAAGTACACGCCAACATCTTGCATCAGCCGCCGGAGCCCCTCCACCCCACCAAGTACTCTTGGCCATTGCGGTATAGGGACTTGATGTAGTGGGACCATATCCGCCAGCAACAGCCCGCCAGTGTAGGTTCATTCTGACTGCTACAGATTTCTTCTCCAAGTGGGCAGAAGCAGTTCCACTCAAAGAGGTCAAGGCCCGCTCTATAGTTGACTTTGTGAGCTCCAACATTATCCACCGGTTTGGGGTCCCTCACGTCGTCCTCACCGATAACAGCACCAACTTCTTAGCGGCTGAACTAAAGAAATTGTACGCCAAGTACGACATCCGATCGAACCATACATCCCGCTACCACACGCAGGCGAATGGACAGATCAGGGCGTTTAACAAGACCCTCTCTAACATTCTACAGAAGATGGTTGGTCATAATAAGAAAAGTTGGCCGGACGAGCTCCCCAACGCCCTCTGGGCTTACCGGACGACGACTCTCAACTCTACCCAGGTGACCCCATATTCCCTAGTGTATGGAGCTAAGGTTGTCCTACCCATTGAGATCCAGCTGCCGTCATTACGCACTGTAGTTTATGATCACCAGACATCAGATGAGGTAGCCGAGATCCATCTAGCTGAATTAGAAGCACTGGACGAGAACCGGCTTCGTGCCCTGCATAATCTGGAAAGGCATCGGGATTAGATAGCGAGGGCCTTCAACAATAAGGTTCGTCTCTGCTCTTTTCTACAGGGCAACCTGGTACTGGCCCTTCGAGCGCCAATGATTCCCAGCAGGAAACCGCCCAAATTAGAACCCAAATGGGAAGGGCCTTATATCAACCATAAGGTTTACCCCAATGGAGCATACTCCTAGGTGACCACGTATGGAGAGCGTATAACCCCTCCCACCAATGCCAAATTCCTCAAGCAATACTTTGCCTAGGGAAAAACGGGTCCTGTACGACCCAAAACTGCAATTTGGTCCCACACGACCTTAAACTGCATCTCCGTCCTTACTGCAAGACATTAAACTGCAAGACAGTCTGGCCTTCCTGACCGAGGCTCAGCCTCAGGCCCCTTGGCCTCCTCGGGCCCCTGACCCCCCGTCTTCACCGTGAGACGTTAAACCGCAAGCTGGTCAGGTCTCCCTGACCGCGGTCCGGCCCCAGGCCCCTTGGTTTTTCCCCGACTTATCCCCTCGCGGAATTGTATGGTATAGTGTAGGACTATGTCCTCATTCACGTCGGATTACTTGTTGTACCTTACATACCCCCAAATGAGATGCACCTCATCCCGCATGATGTTAAACTGCATTTCAAGAAGTACGTGTGGCTTGATTACCATCTTCATGGGATACGTAGGAACACTCGGACGCCTCATCTTGAGCCCAGCCCAAGCTTTTATCTTCCACTATTCCCCCTGGGAATAGTTTCCTTGGAGGATCTTTGTGTAGCAGGGAGTAGTCTTTCTTAGCCCCATTTATACAACCCCTCTCACACAAGGATTGTAAGGGTCACACCATGTGCCCACTCCCGTTCTTCTATCCTCCCACGTCCTCACCGCACGATGTTAAACTGCATGGCCTTCAAGAACTACGTATGGCTTGATTCTCATCCTCATGAGATACGTAGGAATTCCAGGACATTTCGTCTGTTGGCCCAGCCCAAAAGCCAAAATCTTCCCCTCGGGTCAAGACATGGCGGGGTGCACACTTTTCCCCCGACTCAAATCAAGCAAGCCTCGACCCGGCGGCACAACCCCCTGGAGCTGTTCGCCTCTTTTGTGGATGGATGCAGCTATGCTTCACCCACTCCTTGACTGGGATTTCATCATTTTTCACACCCAGAGGGACCCCCAAGAACGGTCTGGATACAATGCCCAAGGGCTCTCCTACCGTTACGGGCCAACGCCCCCGAGGGTTTTCAAGCAACAAGCCGATACAAGTCCCACATTGCGAATTTGGTCAGCGGTCGACGCTAATTTGTTGCTCCCATATCAGGTTACCATAGGAACGCTGTGTTTCGAACATGGTCAACAGTGTCCTGGATCTTCGGGTCCACCCCGAGATGTCCCAGACATCGAGTGCAGTGATTCGTTCTGCCCCATCCCGAGGTGACAAACTTCCCCCCAGGTGGTGCTAGCAATCGGGCCCACGGCCCCAATTCCCCATAGGGGTGTACAGTGTGTTGTGAGACTATGTCCTCATTCACGTCGGCTTCTTCACCATACCGTACGCCTCCTCTTACGTGGCCCAGCCTCCGGCCCCTTGGCCTCCTTGGTTCCCCGACCCCCGTCCTCATGTAAGACGTTAAACTGCAGACCCATCGGGGCTTCCTGACTGATGCCTGACCTTAGGCCCCCCGGCCTTCTCGGTCCCCTTCGCCCAACCTCAGGCCCCTCGGCCTCCTCGGGTCTCCAACCCTCATCCTCATTGCAAGAGGTTAAACTACAAGCAGGTCAGGCCTTCCTTACCAATGCCTAACCATCAGGCCCCTTGGCCTTTCCGGGCCACGACCCAGGTCCTCTCTTATAGGAGTGTACGGTGTGGTGTAGGACTACGTCCTCATTCACGTTGGCTTCTTCTCCATACCTCACACCTCCCTTGTTTAGGGGTATATTACTCCCCTTCTCGTCCCGTATGACGTTAAACTACATTTAGAGCACTATGTTCAGCCGGGTTCCCATCCTCATGGGATACGTAGGACCACCTGAATGTCCAGGATTCGGGTTCAGTCCCATCTCTCAGGAATCTTCATCCCATCTTGGCCCCTTGGCCTATCCTTCCTCCATGAGGGGATTATATGGTTTGGTGTAGGACTACGTCCTCATTCACGTCGGTCCCGTAATGACCACGCCATGTATCTCCCCCTACTGAGCTATTTCGTCAATCCCTTTTCGGAGGTTCACCAATGTGCCTAAGAGTACTCTGGTTTATTACCTGGAATGCCAAGCTTTACTCGGACACGTCTGCACCCGCTTTCCATGCTTTGTGTATCCCTGCATCAGGGCTTCCGTCATCTTTCACACCCGGAGGGACCCCCAAGAACGGTCTGGATACAACGCCCAAGGGCTCTCCTACCGTTACGGGCCAACGCCCCCGAGGGTTTCGGACAGCGAATCGATAAAATCCCGCATTGCGAATATGGTCAGCGGTCGATGCTCGTTTGTTGTTCCCACCTCAGGCTAACACGATATGGATGATGTGTTTCCACCATTGTTAACAGTTTTCCTCTATCGCCACGCAAACCCATTGAGCCCAAAATGTCGGGTACACGATTCACACCCTTCATCACTTCATCATGTCCAAGTAGAGTCTCGGAACTCTTGGTACTTTTCCTCCGTGCACGTCCGCACGTTGGGGGAACAAGCTGGATAGAAGGTGTCCTTCGGGGCTCTCTGCCGACTCCCCTTTGATGGACGCCCCAAGTATTGCGATGAGGATACCCCCCTTGTTTCCCATACCGAGTTTAACTCACGTGGGCTTAGGGATCAGGTTGACATCTGTGCTTACTCGGGGAGTTTTCACCATCCACGGTCCGAGCTCTAAGACCATAAACTAGGACTCTCATCTGGAACCGCGTTCAGCTCGATTCCCATCCTCATGGGATATATAGGAATGCCCAGACCCCTTGCCTTTGGGTTCGGCTTGAGTTCAGCTAATTCGCCTCTCTGGTCCTGCCATCGGGACCCTGACTACGGGACCGCGTGGCGTAGTGCGTGATTATGTCCTCTTTCACGATGGGTTTTCAATAGTTGAACCACACGCACCCCCGTTCTGAGAGTTAGCCCTCCTATTCCTTGTCCCACATGACATTAAAAGGCACCGTTCAGAACTACGTGTGGCTTGATTCCCATCCTCATGGGATACGTAGGACCACCTGAATGTCTAGGATTCGGGTTCAGCCCCACCTCTTAGAGATCTCCTAATCTTCTGGTCACCTAGGTCACTTGGTCTATCCCTCTCCAGGAGGGGGATATGTAGGTATGATATAAGGTTTTGGGCACCGTTCCCCCTTCCCCCGGGAACCCGCCATATCTTGGTTACCCTCAAGTTGAGTCTCTTGACCCCTGGCAGTGGTTCACCCATGTGTTAAGAGTACTCTAGTCTAGGACCAAGAGTGTCAGATTCAACTTGATCAAGTCCCTTCCACTTGTCAAGCTTTGTGTTCCCCTCCATTCGGGCATCCATCACCTTTCACACCCGGATGGACTCCCATGAACAGCCTGGATACAACGCCCAAGGGCTCTCCTACCGTTACGGGCCAACGCCCCCGAGGGTTTTGGACAACAAATCGATAAAATCACGCGTTGCGAATACGGTCAGCGGTCAATGCTCATTTGTTTGTCCCCATTCCAGGCTAACGCGACAGGATGCTGTGTTGCGAACATGGTCAGCAGTAATCCTCTGTCATCATGCCAGCCCCTTCAGCCCTCGAATGTTGGTTGTATGATTCACATAATTTTCCACCCCATCATGTCTAGGTGGAATCTCGACACTTTTGGCGCTATCCCTCAGTGCACCTTTGCATGTCGGGGGGACAAAGCCGCAATATGGCGTCCTTCAGGACTCCCATGGTCCAAGCTCTAAGACCATAAACTAAGATCCATTTGGGACTACATTCAACTTGATTACCATCCTCATGGGATACGTAGGACCGCCCGGACGCCCTATCTTCGGGTACAACCCATTTGGGGAGCCAGTCTCTCCCCCTGTTCATCTTATACCTCTATATAGGCCCCTTGGCCTAAGGTTTCCCTCTCCGAATGGCGTACAATTTGATGTGGGATCATGTCCCCGTCAATTGTGTTCTATAACACTACGCACATTTCCCACCTAGCATCATCTCTGCTACGTCTTTGCTGCATGACGATAAAATGCATGCTTGGTCCTATCATACGTCCCTAAACTATGACATTATCGTCCTGGCCGCACGACGAAAAACGGCACTGCATTTTGGTGACCTCGTTGTAGAGGACATCACGTTGGGTATTGGTCACGTGCCATGCAATTTGTCAACTCCCATCACGGATTCATCCTTGTGGTGACATCACGACCTACTATTCTAGGCATGTCGCTTCACAAAAAAAACCCATTCACCTTAAAAGAACAAACAAGATTCATCAAATTCTGCTTCTTTTAGTGCAAGGGCCACGCCCGCACTCCCCTTTTCTCCTGGCACTGGTATCTAACCATGTCACCTTCCAAAACTACGTATGGCTTGATTCTCATTCTAATGAGATACGTAGGAGCGCCCGGGAACTTCCCCACGGGCCCAGCCTAACCTTTGTGTTCGGTCCCTCGACTCGAGCATTTCTTCAGAGAACGCATGGTAAGTAGGGCTGAGGTCCTCCTTCACGTCAGGTCTTGATGCCATGCGTCCCCTACTCCCTTTACCCATTTATGGTCTAAGGTCCATTCCAGAACTACATATGGCTTGATTCTCATTCTTATGAGATACGTAGGAGCGCCCGGGCACTTCCCCGTGGGCCCAGCCTAACCTTTGTGTTCGGTCCCTCGACTCGAGCATTTCTTCAGAGAGCGCATGGTAAGTTGGGCTTAGGTCCTCATTCATGTCAGGTCTTGATGCCATGCGTCCCCTGCTCCCTTTACCCATTTATGGTCTAAGGTCCATTCATGAACTACGTGAGGCTTGATTCTCATCCTTATGAGATACGTAGGAGCGCCATGGCACTTCCCCGCGGGCCCAACCTAACTTTCGCTTTCGGTCCTTTGACCAAAGAAACCTCTCCTAAGGAGGTTGTGTGATGTGGTATGGGATTATGTCCTCATTCCCATCAGGTTGTTCATCGCACCGCACACACCCCCTATTCCCATTCACGCCAGGTGTTTGAGTTACTCCACCATGTGCCTCTTATGTCTCCTCCCATCCATGGTCCGAACTCTATGACCCTAAACTAAGATCACCCTATGAGAAAGGACTCTGCTCCCTCTATCTAATACGTCTCGTTGTCATATTCAGATGTGTTCTGACAAAGATCCTGAAGTGTGGGACTTTCACAGGGACATTCCCCTCATCCCATGAACATGCTTCGTGAGCTCGCTATTTGGATCCTCATCCTCTTCCACATCCAAAAGGACCCTCGGATGACATGGATACTAGGCTTAAGGGCTCTCCATGAATGCTGGACCTAAGGGCCCTCCAAATGTTTTTGGCCAACGTCCTTACAGATATTTGACAACATTTGTGACATGGTCCCGTGTTTCGAACATGGTCAACGGTCGACCCTCATTTGTATGTCCCCATTCTAGGCTAACGTGATAGGATGCTGTGTTGCAAACACGGTCAGCAGTCATCATCCATCGTCATTCCGCCATCATCATGATCTGAATCTCGAGCACCATGATTCACACATTTCCACTTCCTCATGATCAAGTGTAATTCCATCATACTCGGCTCTTTCTCTTCGCTCGTCTATGTGCTCTAAATGATCGTGTTAGTATCATTGGGCCGGTATTCACCGAGCGTCCCTTTTCCCTAACCTGCCCCTTTTTGTCGGGAAATTCCCACCACTACTGCTTGTTTCCCACACCGAGCAAGACTCACGTGGGCATAGTGGTTTTGGCAGGATGTGTACCAACACAGTCGGGCAGCTCCTCATCCCGCATGACGTTAAACTGGGCTTTCAGAACTACGTTCAGCTTGATTCCCATCCTTATGGGATACGTAGGAATGCCCGACCACTCTGCTTCGGGCCCAGCCTGATCCTCACTCTTGGTCCCTCGACCTAAAGAGTTTCCTCCGGGGGTATGTGGTATGATTTGGACTCCAAGTCCTCGTTCATGTCAGTTTCATATCAACCGCACCGCACACTCCATGGGATCTTCCACTTTTATTCCACGTCTTATCGTATGACGTTAAACTACAAGATTCCATGTGTCCTCAACGCATGACACTAAACTGCGGTTCTAACCTGAACAAGTTCAGGATGACCCAAGATCCCATTGGGAAGTGACAGATCCCCTCGCCAGAGAGGCCCTGTCTGAAAGAAGGAATGATCCCTGATCGAACTGATGCACCCATATGGCATACTCCCACCACGGTGGTGTAACTACCTAAGTGTTGGATTCTGTTCGGACAGAACATCACTCCATATTCCACGCTTCACATGCCCCTTATTCAGATCCTCGTCCCCTTTCATGTCTCACGGGACCCCCTAACGGCCTGGTCTCATGCCGCATCGGCTCACCTACCGTCCTGGGCCAATGTTCTGGAGGACGGGTCATGTCTGGAAGGACCCCCTAACAGTATGGATGCTCGACATATGGTCCGCCAACTGTCCTGGGTCAACGTCCCGAAAGATTGACCGACAACATTTGTGACATGGTCCCGTGTTTCGAAAATGGTCAGCAGTCGACCCTCATTTGTTGTCCCCATTTCAGGCTAACGCAGTAAGGATACCGTTTCTCCACCATGGTTAACAGTTATCCCTTATTGTCACGGCATCCCCACAGTGTTCCGAATCTTGGGTATCGTGATTCACACTTCCCATTTTCACCTGTTTGGACTTATTTCAGCGCCCCTGGCATTGCCCCGTTCGTGCATTAGAGCACGCTGAAGAAACGGTAATTAGGTTATCCTGAAAGTTCCTTCTATGATCAAGCCTTTCCCGTCTTTTAGAAGTCCGGACTAGTAATACGAATCCCGGATGCCCGGAGCATGATCCCCACTCCCATGTTAGATGGGATGAGAGGGCGACTATCTCCTGTTTCTCACATCGGGCTCGACCCACGTGGGCTGGGGGAATTGTCGCTGAACGTCCCACAAACATTGTAGGGATGTAACAAGGCAATTCAACAGTGGAAATCGTTCACGCTACGACATTCAAAACAAAGAAAAAATTTTGAAGCACGAAAGTACCAATAAATGGTTTTTGGGTCTGTTACAATACTCGGGGGTTGACTCCCCCCATGGATAGGTTGACCCCGTCAAAAGAGTGTTGCAGCTCCGCCACCCGTTGGCTCGTGGCATCCAAGGCTTGCTACCGCTGACTTGGCTCCCACTCCTCCTCAGCAGTGGTGGGGCGCAGTTTGTCAGTCCTAGCTTTGTCCCTCTCTACGCAAGCTTGAACGACATCCATCCTTCTAGAGGTTTGCCTCATATGCTCTTCTGCCTCTACCAGCTGGGCCTTCAACCGTGAGATCAGCTCAAATTGTGTATCAAGAGAGGCTGAAAGCTCGTATGCCCGGGTCTGCATCTGTTGGACCTCGCCTTCAGCCTCCTGGAGCTTCTTGACGCTGGTTTCCTACCTCTGCTGCCAGCCCACGCTAATCCCATGATCATGTTCCCGGATCTTCTCAGCCATAAGATATCAGATGAGTGTGTGAGGACGTTGGGCATCCACTCCCCCAGCGCACAGTTCGCACAACCGCGAGCGGAGCCTATCCATTTTGGTCGGCCATTGCGCTTGGGGTGTCATTGATAAAGCGCGTGATCAGCTTCCACGACCGGCGGCGGACTATGCTGCTGTCTTCCTCGTCGGAGGCCGTTTTGTCCCAGTCTGCGCGATTGGCAGGCTCGTACGTGGGATACGCCCGCAGGAAATCCTCTACAGGATCAATGTCTGGTGTTGAATCCAGTACGACACCTGGCGTCGAAGCAGGCATGACAAGACTGGGACCGACTGGTTGATCCTCTTCCTCGGAGTCCACCTCAATGACTTCGGGAACGACCGTGCTGGTGGTCCCGCTAGTGATGATGTGTGTCGCAGTTTGAGGAGATGGCGGGACAATCACCACCATCACCGGTATGCCCCTAGGAGGGATGCCACCAGACATCCCGACCAGTCTTTCCGCAGCAGCCCAGGCCAGTCGGAGAACTGTACGACAGAGAGGGACATAAACGTTAGTTGGCAAGCATGGTCTACATATGACAACGAGGAGACCGGTAGAGGAGACTTACGAAGATCGATCTCCTGACATTGCTCTTGATCCAGTACTAAAGGGACCCCGAGACGAGGCCCCCCGTATACTGTTGGAAGGTCTGGAGATTCTGGAGGAGCCACCTCGGGTGCTCTGGTCCCACCAGATGCGGAACTGGATGCAGCCGTAGGCGCAGGTTCTGAAGGTCCCGCATCATCACCCCCCGAGGGGCGAGAACGAGGCCTGCGAACAAGTTCCTCCTGCGTGGATCAAACATCAGTGAGAAGTCCATAGTGACCCAAGAACAGATCGTAGGGAAAGAAGTTCGGAATTCTACCTCGAGAGCCTCTGCGAAATCGTCGGATTCTGAGCCTCGACCTCCGACCTCTCCCACCTCCAACGGACTCCCTCCTCCAGCCTCCTCCTCCCGAGAGGAGTCCTTTGATTCTTCCGGCAAGGGAAAGCTCTCCCTCTGATCGGCAGCCGATAACTGTGGGGGGACCGTGTGGTTCAACAGTACCCTCACCCGGTCTGTCATTCGGCGAGGGACACCACCGGAGTGAACGTAATCCTCCAGCTCATCTAGGTACTGCTCTGCCTCCACCAGAGACGCCATGAATCCAGCCCGGACTGGGCCTATGCCTGGTAATTCCATCACAAGGTGATTCAAGTGGGCCCATATCTCGGGTGGGTTGAGGAATTGCCAGTTGACATCCCAAATGTCCCAGGCTTCCGAGAAGACATCATCCTCTGCCATGTCGATATGATGCAACCGCTTCCCCGGAGCCTGAGTGGTTATCCTACGAAATCCCCTTGGTGGCTGCCCCTCCGGATGGTCGTGCTCTTCTAGAATCACCGGATCCACCGCTGCTGCCATACCCTCGGCCGGTGCGGGTCTCGCCGCCATAGCAGCCGCGCCACCGCGAGCGGCCCTAGCTGCCCTCTGACCCCGACCTCGAAATAGGGGAGGCCCACCGTCACCAACCCCGATAGTTGGTTGCTTCAGCATCTCCCCTGGGTAAGCAGCCTCCCAACTGATGGCATACTCCCTCACCAATCCGAAATTGGCGGTGGATGGAGGCAATGCAATCCGCATCTTCCCATCTTCGCGTGTGAACATGATCCACAACTGCCTCATCACACACGGGTTCTCCTCGTGACGCACCTCCCAGTAGACCTCCGGGGTCAGCCGCTGAAGGCACCTGAACTGCCTCGCAAACCGATGCGGGGTGTATGGTTCGTAGAGTGGCTCACGATCTATCCGTGCTACCAAAACTCCACCTCGGAAGGCCAGGAGGTAAGCCCGATGTTCTTCTGTTCCCCGCCCGTCATCGGTAAGTATCCCTGTCGTCAATGGGAAGGGGTGGATGTTGAACTCATCCGTCCTCCACACCCGATTCAGCACCATCGGAACGACCAGTTTGAACGGGAAGCTCCCGACCGCGTTCAGGATGGAGGGGTGGAAGTTCGATCCTGGCGGCGAAATGGGGTTTGGATACTCGTAAATCCACCTGATATGCGCTGCGATCCACCCATGCAGGAGGTGGAAGGGCCCGCATATCCTTGGCGGCTTCTTGACCTCGCTAATATGCCACATCATTCTGTACAGTTTGGTGAGCATCGAAATCCCCATATTGATCCGCTGCCCCATGGTCAACATCGACGCCATGATAAACGAGTTGGGTCGTACCCCCATGCTTGTATCTCTCACCGGTAGGATCCAACCACAGATGAGAGCCGCGATGAACGCCGCCAGCCTGACTATCGGCTGTTGTTCAATGCTGACACTGAAACCCCGAGTCTTCCATTGGCTGTCCTCCAAGACCTGCCAATACGAGTGCCCCTTGCCCCATTGGGCCGCCCTTGGACAACTTCGAGGCCTCGGAGGGAACTCTCGATTCTCTGTGAAATTCAGGAAGCATTTGAACCATCTCCTAAAATGGACATCCCTCATTGCCTCCTTGTCCTCTCCAGGGACAAATTCCATCAGCGCTGATGCCAGTCGCGGCATTTGCTCCGTATCCCCCCACGCGCTGACGACGGGAAGGAATTTGTCATACATGGCCCCCAAGATCGGAACCCCAGAAATCTGGTGGACATCCCACAGGCTGATGCCCACCTCCCCGTGATGCAGGTGAAAAGTGTTGGTCCTAGACGACCATCTACTCAGCAATTCCAGCATTAGCTGCTTCGGTTGGTAAATATGGAATTGGGAGGCCCATGCCGCCTCATACAACCCCACTCTCCTCAGCTCGGCCCCAAACTCCTCACATGAGGTGCCTACCCAGTAGGCCCAGGCCCAGTCATCAGTAAAGTTGCCGCCCTGGCGCAGGTCCCACTCATCGGACCATCCCTTCTTCGAATCCTGCAAAGCCGCCTTCAGCATGGTACGGTAGAGGGGAGGGGAAGTCTCTGGCTGCATTGGCTTTCCGTCAATGTCGTTCACATGGTTGTAGAGATAGTCAGCGGTAACGGGTGTGAAGATCTCTTGTGCGTGACCATCGGCCGCCCTGAACCATTGATGCTGGAATGGTATGCTCCTGAACCAGCAAGCTAGTTCGTCCCTACTCGCCTCAGGGATAATGACGTCATCCCTCAGCCTGAAGCCATACAATGGCAGTTTCTTGCACTGCGAATAATCCTTCTGACCCTCCGATAGCAGATCTGTCAAAGAAGTGTGGTCCGAGTGGCTTCGGATCATCTCCCCCAGGCCTGGACAGTTGGCCATCTCATCCCGACAAGCAGCATCTGCTAGCACCCCAAATACAGCCTCTTGATGGGCCATTTTAACTCTGGCCCTCAGAAAAGAATTTTTTCAGCTGGATCGCGAAGCTCGACTGTGAAGCTGAATCGCGAAGCCGGATCGTGAAGATCGGTCACGAGACAAAGCCGCGAAGTCTGGCCAAGGCCGACAAGCAGAGTTTCGGTTGGCGCAGACGCGAAGTCGGAGACCCACGGCTCGCCGCGAAGCTCGATTCGCGGAGGGCTGTCGCGGAGTACGCGGAGCTTCACAAAGTCGAGAGCACAAAAAGACAAGGAAGTCACGTGAAGACAAAAGAGATCGACCCCCCTATTTATAGGCGGCGACTCCGGAGCATCGCGGCGCGCCTCAACCGCGCGGAGCATCACGGCGCGTCCGGATCTGTGGCCCCGGTCAGCACTGCGGGCCCCCTTCGCGTAGTTGCATCGCGAACCACCGACAATTTTGGCGATTTTCTCTCAGACTTCGACCCTTCGCCCTCCGCGGCTCCAAGTCTGAGGGGGGGCATTTTTTGGCACCAAAATATGGTCCGAGAGGAAGGAACGAAAAAGAAGGTTTGCGCGCTGCCTCACGAAGCCCCGACGCGAAGCCCCGACGTGAAGCCCCGGTGCGAAGCGCCCTGGGAATCGTGGCCTCGCGAAGCTCCAGAGGCGGTAATGCTCCGTGAACACATTTTACGTTCGCGACCCGCCGCGAAGCTCCTGAGGCGGTAATGCTCCGCGAATGCATTTGACGTTCGCGACCCGCCGCGAAGCTCCAGAGGCGGTAATCCTCCACGGATGACGTTGACGTTCGCGAGCGCGCCGCGAAGCACCTGAGGCGGCGCGCGAGTTCTACTTCGCGGCGCCCCTTGCCTATAAATAATGGACTCCCCCTGAGTCCCAAAGACGAACAATCTAACCTTTCGGCTTCTCCTCTCCCTAATCGCGAAGCACGCTTTGCCCCGGGAATCATGAGCTCTGCGAGGTACTTCTACTTCGTGAGACGCCTCTGCTTTGTCTCGTTTTGAGCCCCTCTTCCGAGAGGGATTCCCTTCGCGAAGCTCAAGGGCATTCACGAAGGAAGGGGATTCCCAAGGGAACCCGAGCAGCCGTGGAGCGCTTATGCCTTGCGAAACACCCAAACCAGACTAGTGATCCCTATGCTAAGGCAGGATCACTACACATCGCGAAGCACACTGCTTCGCAGGACCCTGCTTCGCGAGGCACCTCTTCTTCGCAAGGGAGTTCTCCACAAACACTGTTCCACTTCGCGAAGAACCTTCCACTCACACCTATGCCCCATGCCAAGGCCAATGCACTCCACTTCGCGAAGCACACTCCTTTGCTTAGCGATTCCTCTTCCCGTGCGACCCTCTAGGTTTGCACGATGTGCTTTCAAAGTCCCATGGACAACACCACCCGTAGCGTTGCTTTTCCTATTTCTTCTTCGCATAGGCACGCTAACGGCTATTGATTCTTCGCATAGCCACGCTAACGTGGACCCCTTGATGGTTCGTTCCACAACCCCCCTTGACCATGGCCTTACTGGTACCTTCCCTTCCCCAAGGACCAGAGGGTACCAGTTATGTAAGTCCTAGGGGTGTGGAGTGAACCCACTTCGTCCGAGCTGCAGGACGTTAAACTGCCAAGCACCACGTCCTCAACACAAGACGTTAAACTGTGACCTGACCTCATGCCTCTCACGAAGGGTCCCCCCAGATCGAACATTCTTTACACCACTCGTCTTCACAGGAATGGAATCACCCAACCACAAGGGATGATATCCTCCTTATTGGAGTGGCGTATGTTCATAGGAGAAGGGAGACCCTAGTACCCCAACGGATGGTTGCACCTCTGCATCTCCGTACTTCCCCACTACCAAGGTCAGTGGAGGGCATGATAGGGAATGAGGCACCTCCCATCTTTGGACCAAGGTCCATTTTTCCAGCGCTTTGTCGCACAATGGGCCTCCATCCTGGAGTAAGTCCCAGCACCATGGGCCGCCTAATGCGTAAGACCCTCTTCGCTTCTCACGGACGCATCCTTCGCGACGTGATCGTCAGGTCCTTGCAACCTCTTGTTTCTCACACCGAGCATGACTCACGTGGTTTTAGAGTGAGCACCGACCCTGACCCCCACCCACAGTGAACTACGAGAACTTTGATCCATGTCAAGGCATGGTACGTAGGAAGCCTCCATGAGGTTCAAGCCACATTGCTCGGTCGATCATTCACGTCGAGTTTCGCCCTCGTCCAGCATGACGTTAAACTGTATGCCCCCCTTGTCCTGCATGACTTTAAACTGCACACCCATTCCCACCTGAACTACGAGGACTTTGATCCATGTCAAGGCATGGTACATAGGAAGCCTCCCAGAGGTTCAATCCCACCACTCATCGGACCAAGGTCCACATTCACGTCGGTTCACCGGCAAAGCCCCATTCGAACTACGAGGCCTTTGATCCATGTCAAGGCGTGGTACGTAGGAAGCCTCCACGAGGTTCAAGACCACCCATCATCCAATTCACGTCGAGTTCCACCTTTGTCCAGCATGACATTAAACTGCAATTCCAGTCCGACGGCAAGCCGTTGTGACTAACCCAAACTGCGAGGACTTTGATCCATGTCAAGGCATGGTACGTAGGAAGCCTCTACGAGGCTCAAACCCACCATCCGGTCGTTCCGACCTCGTTCACGTCGGTTCACCCCCGTCCAGCATGACGTTAAACTGTATTCCCCAATCCGAACTACGAGGACTTTGATCTGTGTCAAGGCATGGTACGTAGGAAGCCCCCCTGAGGTTCAAGCCCAACAATCATTGGCCCAAACCATCTCCTTGTCGGTGTGCCAAGCCCCCCATTTTCAACCCGAACTACAAGTACTTTGATCCATGTCAAGGCATGGTACGTAGGAATCCTCCCAGAGGCTCAAGCCCATCTCCCATTGGACCAAGGTCCCTCATTTGCGTCGGTTCACCGACACCCAATGCCCGTCGTTTATTCACGTCAGAGTTCACTATCGTCCCGCATGACGTTAAACTGTATTCCATCAATCCTTTGAACTACGAAGTCTTTGATCTGTGTCAAGGCATGGTACGTAGGAAGCCTCCCCGAGGTTCAATCTCACCACCCATCAGACCAAGGTCCACATTCACGTCAGTACGCTGACGATGCCCATCGGACCAAGGTCCACCTTCACATCGGTACGCTGACGATGCCCATCGGACCAAGGTCCACCTTCACGTTGGTTCGCTGATGACATTAATCGGGTCAAGGTCCACCTTCACGTCGGTTTACTGGCACCATCCCGAACTACGCGGACTTTGATTCCCTGCCACGGGGATACGTAGGAAGCCTCCTCAAGGCTCAAGCCAAACTTCACCGTCGCCCCTGAGATGGTCCCATTTCACTCCATCTCCACTCCATTCATCCATCTACCGCCCATCCCGATTCTCGCCCGGACCATCATATCTCGGTGAAACCATGTCGGTACGCTCCCCTTCACAGCCGCCCATGGCCTGGCCCTGGTATCGGCATCCCTTCGAAGGAAATCCCTCAATCCGATCTATCCGAGCTAATGCTCTGATCGGGTTGATCCGTCTCCGCTAGATGTTAAACTCGCAGTGTACCCTATGTTAAACACGGGAAGCTGAGGAAAACCTCAGATATGTGTCTATGGCATATAATTCCCCGTGTTCGATGTGGGATGCCTCGGGCTTCCACGCCCTCGAGAAGCCCTGTGACCAGGGATAACAGACAGACATGCCAGGTTCCCCAGCATCCGGACACGCTACTGATGCCTCAACCTGACTAATCCCCCGATTGAAGGTTGCTGCTTAGACCGGACCCTTTGGAATGTCCCGACAGAAGCAGTGTATTAACCGGTGTCCATGGAAACATGGCACTGGGAAGAGTTTCACGAACTACGTATTAAATCTATGAGGGAGACCCGGACTAGCTGACGAGTTCTGAGGAGGAATCCACAGGAGGAAGAACCTACATCCCATCATCCCGTTTCGATCAAGGAGCAGACGTCCCTGAATAAGGAGTGAATTTCGACCCCCTTTGGAAAGCGTGAATGCGGGGCAACAAAGCGTCGCGCGTCCTCCTCCACGGATGGACGGGCGCGCACCCCGGAAAAAGCGTCAAAAACAATAGGCTTGTGGAAGAATAATTGTACCTAGAAGAAGCACAATTAAGCTTTAGGTACATTCATTATCAATAGTAATATTTCAAGATTTACTAATTGTGTATTAGATACAGCTTAGGGTACTCGCATTTGAATCCAAATATAGTATAAAAGCAGATTCTAAAATATTCCCATATGAGAGGTGTATCATTGAAAATAAAATGAAGTATGAATCTATACCTTGGATCAAAGATAATATAACCTTCTATTCCAAATAGGGATTATTTTGATTTTGAAAAAAATATTTAATAGGTTCCATGTGTTTCCAAAAACATAATTTTAGTGTCTTACCTAGATATAGAAGGGTGGATTTTTGAATTTTCAAATAAAATCAATTTATTTTAAAAATAACTCATTTGTTAGGATATGGTGTATTTAAATAATTTTCTTAATGTATTGTATTGTGAAATATGTTTTTTTAATTGAAAATGAATTAGGTTCACATAAATCATATCCTAAACAATTATGGAATCCCCACATTGTCCATGTAAATGAAAAGTATTTGATAAATCTTTATCATGATGGATATTTATATACTTATTAACCAAATACACATGTTTCGCCTCTGAGGTTTCATGCTTTCAGGGGGTGCAGGAATGGAACAATGAGGATCATCACTCGTCCCTTTTTTATGGGGATGGGTTCTCATTGAGTTCATCATTTCTATTATTTTGACCCCTTCAGCATGATTATCCTTTAAATAAGGTTGAATCAACCATGTGGGAGACTTTAATCCTAGCAGGTGATTCTGTGGGGGGTCAAGTGCTTGCCCAATTAGTCCTTCTCAAATATAACTTCCTCAGATGGTCTCCAACGGGTTTATTAGTAGAGCCAAGAATGCCCAACGACCTCAGTATACATGATTCATGAACCTTCCTTCCAAAGGAAGATGCTCGTTGGATGATGATTTCGCCAACAACACTTAAACACTCTATTGTTCGAGAGGATGGGAGGTCAGGCTCACCGCACCCTTCTAGGGGAGGATTGTTTCCCATTTAGGGACTCTATTATAGATTTAAGTTGTGTTTATACATTTGTGAATCCTTGGTTCATTCCTCTAGATTGCGTCCAAGGGCTACCTTTGGTTTGTGAGATTGTTACAGGCATGAATATATTTGGTGTTATAGATCTGATGCTGACTTGAGCCACACTATAAGGTGCTCTGGAGTTTATCATCATACAGGGAGTACATAAGGTGAATTGAAGTTGGGATCAGGCCTATAATAATGGATTCATATATATCATCATGAGAGGATTCACAACCCACATAGTTCAAATTTTGTGGGGATTAAGTGTGGAAGCTTCCCATTTGAGGGGGAATGGTTGGGTAAACCCTTTTTGGATGGGCACCCTGTTGAGCTTAGGGCTTCTGGTAGGTGTCCTACGTATAAAATTTTGGTTAGGAATAAAAGTTATCATATTTCAGATTGTGTGGGGATTATGCATGGAAGCTTCCCATTTTAGGGGGCATGGTTGGGGAAACCCATTTTGGATGGGCACCCTATTGAGTTCGGGCCTTCCGGTATGTGTCTTACGTATCCTGTTTGGGTTAGGAATCAGAGTTCTCATAGTACAAATTATGTGGGGATTATGCATGGAAGCTACCCATTTGTGGGGGCATGGTTGGGTAATCCCTTTTTGGATGGGCACACTGTTGAGTTCGGGACTTCTGGTTGGCGGCCAACGTATCTTATTTTGGTCATGAATCAGAGTTCTCGTAGTTTAGATAGTGTAAATGTTGTAATCCTTACAAATCACTAATCCCACGTGATCCATGCTTGGATTGAGAAACATGTGGATTTGAAATATTCACAATGCACATGCTTCCTCCACTATTGGAGGCGGAGGGAGATCCCATGAAGGAAGATGCAGGGGTGACTGTAGGAGAATGAGTGGAGCGATGAACCCTTGAATGTGGAAAGACATTGAAGGTCACGGGACATATCCCCAGAAGATTTGGGGCGTACCTCAGCTGGAGGGCCCCGAAACATCATATGAGGTATACTACAGTTTAATGTCATATATATTGGATGATAGAATCACAATTTAACGTCCTGTGGATGGGACTATTTGGGGTCTTTTAGTTTAGGGTCATGCGAAGAGGACCACTTTTTAAATAAACCATGATTAACTAGAGGAAAATCAGGTTTGGATATTCCAGTGTCCCTCGAACATTGAGAGGGACAGAATGGGTAATCAAGGATTATGGAGGATCTCAGATCTGGAGAAATGATATGAGGCATGGGATCCATTGATGCGTATAGAGGTAAGAAATGAATCTCTTGAAGATGAATGTGCCTCTTTTTGACATGCCATTTTTGTGGGAACCATATACAGATCCACTGGGGCATGATGTTCATAGTCAAGAAGAGGTGTTATCTGGACACTGACCTTCCATTTTTGATGGACCATAAGGTTTATGAAGATCTGAAATCACCTGGTATACTACTGTTAAAGTCTTATAGATTGGACGATGAAATCACTATTTACTGTCATGTTTCCAAGACTAGTACCATACAGTTTAATGTCATGTGGTTAGAAAGATAAATCCTAGTTTAAGGTAATAGAGTTTGGACCGTTTGTTATCGAATCCATGATTACATATAAGACAATCGGGCTGGTAGGTTCTGACATTCCTCGAACATGAGAGGGAAAGAAATTCTAAGACATGATTTTAGGGATTATCAGATTAGGAGAAGTTATATGGGGCATGGAATCCATTGAGGCATACATAGGTAGGAAAGGACTCTCCTGAGGACTAATTTATCTTTGGTTGATGACTGTTTTTGTGGTAAACATATGAAAATACACCAAGGCATGATGTGCATAGTCAATCAGAGGTGTCCTCAAAACACTGGCCTTCCACATTTGATGGACATGGAGGTTTATGAAGATCTAGAATCACCAGACACACAGATTTTGATGTATGTAAAGGATGTGTTACGAAGTTTAAGAAACATTCAGTAAGTGATTTTCCATGGAGTTTTGGGTAAACCTGGCGTAGGAGGCAAGTGATAGGGTTTTTCGGGAGGTGCATAAAGAATGTATCTTCTCAGGGTATTTTATGGGATGAAGGTTTGTGAGGGATAAGGGAGTAATGGAAAATATCCTCATCCTGGCCCAAAAATTTCATGGAGTGGACCTCTATATTTCATGGGGAATGTGACGGTAGCAAAGGGACTGGTCCGAAGGGCTGAGACCTCACCCGAGAACTAATCCCAAGCTAGGGTGTGGGGGTGCAACCCCCGTAGTTTGGACCAGTGGGCACAAACTATTTTCCACATTGACCTAGCCGCATAGGATCTAGCAGCGTATAATGGTACGCGGACGAGATTACCACATATGATAGTATGTAGAGGAGATGTCTGCATATGATGGTATGTAGAGGTGATTTTCACGAACTATCTTCCACATAGGGGGTCCACGTACTATCATCCGCATATGGGCATCTGCAAACCTCTTTTTGTATATGGGCTTCTGTGAACAATTTTCCATATATGGGCATCCACAATCCATTTTCATATATTTTTTTATATGTTTGCTTGTCGACTACAGAAGGTCTTCTAAATATGGTTCGTGAGGAGGACTTCTGCAAATTAATTTCGGTATATGGTTCGCATGATGGATACCAATAACTGTTTCAGATGGGACATGATGTCTCGTGAATCGCTTCAGGTGTGGAAGAAATTTCTCCTCCACAGTCCACATTCTTCATCCAATTTTCACCCATCCTAGAGATATCTCCCCCGTATTTTCCCCCTATTTTTTAGTTTCCCTGGTGGTGCTTTTTTAGTGTTTCGGTGAATCTATATTTATGGTTTACGCGGAATCTTCTATGGATGACCATGGAGATATATCTTTATGTGAAGAAGGCTCAGTTAACCAGGGTTTGTGGAGGCTGCGGAATGTCGTCGACTACTACCCATCTATGAACCACATCATTTTCAGGGGTGGTGTGCAAGGCAAATCTCTACTGGATTCTCTCCATAAAAAACGGTTCATTATAGTTTCAGTTCATAGGTGGAAATTCTACATAAATTGCTTCATTCTATGATGAACGCCTCATGGTCCAGCACACCATTGGCCTTCCACGTACCTATGGTTCGCATTTAATCCCTTCAGTGAACCTTTCCCAGTAATTGGTACACGGACAGGCATGTTTCCTTCACCAAACCTGGTTTCATCGCTTTTCTCCACAGTTTTTCAATTGAACATGCATCCATATTCCATACCAAAATTTTGGGAGTATTTATCTTTCATTTTCTAAATTTCAGGACCCTACAAATGACCTCCATCAGAATTGGCTCTGATCGGGACGAAGAGGAGGCAATTATGATGTAGAAGCAGTCCTGACTTGATTAATCAGATAATGATCTAATTTTTTCCTAAGCCAAAGGACTCAGCAAGTGTAGTTTGGATATTTCAAGGTCATAACATGTATTTTTCTTAGGCCTCCCTTTATGGGTATTCGTCCTAACAAGATTAACACCTTTTCTGATGGCTCAATAATTTTTAATGAACTGATACTTGACTTTTACCCAGAGGTGGCCTTTGTGGATTTTTCCTTTGGAAAGTATGGAATCACTTTTGCTGGCAGTTCATAGTTCTACCAATCAAACATATCACTAATGTTTCAGGTCGAACAGTTATGGACAGACTTAATGGGGCAGGGCCCGGACATGGGACCGTTAGCTGATAATTTTATAATATCCTTTAGACATAGATTAGGGATTATTATTGACCCTATATTTGTGGATTTTTGACATGCACGAGGTGTGAGAGACACTTCAGGCATACACGAGTACAAAAGGACTCTCTAAGGAAAAAATTTTCCTTTGTTTGATGGCCAATTCTGTGGGTGATATATGTAGATCAACTAGGGCATGATATGTGTAGTCAAGAAAAGGTGTACACAGGACACTGGCCTTCCATTTTCAATGGATATTGAGGATTTTCAACATTTTTTATTTATTTTGAAACTGGGAGCCACAGTAGGTGGCTGGCCCGAGTAGTGGTGTCTGAAGACAGTAGAGACACTAATGTCACATTTTAGTGGGAAACTATTCATCCATGCTTCTTTCTTGTGTGAGGGAGAGATGGTAATTTATCCTGTCAATTAAGATTATATTTTTAGGTTAGGGGAACATGGGAAGAATGAGGTACAGAAGCCATCATCCATGAGTTTTTTGAGTCTAGGGTGTGACAAGACGTGGACGTCATCTAACCATATGAAAGCTGGAGAGGACTCTCCTAAGGAAAAATTTTCCTTGGATTAGCAGGAATTTTTGTAGGAGATATATTCAGAGCCACTGGGGTATGATATGCATAGTCAAGCAAATGGTTTTGCAGGACACTTTCCTTCCATTTCCAATGTCTATTGAGGATTATAGAGATTGGGATCTTTCTTAACACAGTATGTGACCTTTAATATGGGGTGCACATGAGCATAAAAAATGGGCATTTTAATTGATCTTCTTTGGGGAAACCTAAAAACGAGTGGGGGAACTCTTCTATTGTATGTGGATCAATTTCTCACATATGGATGAGATGTCTTTAGAATCATCCAAAGAGATCATAGATGAATCAAGATCGTATGTTCTGATATATCTAGGATATATGTAAGGAAATTGTAAATCATGACATTAAGGGAACTTGAATTATGATGGGTTGGGCGAGGCTTAGATGTTTTTGGGCATACTGAGATAGGATAAGACTCTCCTAGGGATGAATTTTCCTTTGATTAATGTCTGTTTTTGTGGGAGATGTATGCAGAGCCACCGGGGCTTGATATGAATAGTCAAGAAAAGGTGTCCATATGACATGGTTATTCCATCCCAAATGGCCTTGGAAGGTTATGTGGATTTAAGATCATTCAGATCACAAAGTTTGGAATATGATAGAAGTGTATCAGGACATATTTGTGATATTTGGGCTGTGATTTTCTCATGGAATCTGGTGTCCCTTATATAGATCTGGCTCGTACGTAGGGTGAGGCATTCATTCCATATTTTTGATACATGGTTATTTAACATCACATTCCATGAACACGGGGTTCCTCTTGAGTGAGGTAATTGTTACATTCCTTTTAGTGGCATGCTACTAGGACCAAATTTCTGGACTGTTTTCCTATAATGCAATAGTGGATATCTTGCTAAAATCCTTAACCTCACATGATCTATACTCGGTGTGAGAAACAAGGGATTGTGAGGATTCTGTTTCATTTCTTAGGAATACAAAATTCAACATTAGATGGAACTTTTTGGGTTAAACCACTATTATGTAGTATAACATCATACAATGGGGATGTTTTTGGCCTTACAATTTAACGTCATGTTGTGAGGACGTGATGCTATGCAATTTAGAGTCATGCAGTGATGACGATTTTTTTGTCATAAAGGTCTTCAATATTTTCAGGCTAATCACAGTCTAGATGTTCATGAAATTCCTTATACATGAGTGATGATAGAAGGTTCAAACCATAGTCTCGAGGGAAACGTGAATTAGGAGAGATGACATAGGGCTTGGAATCCATTAGGCATACTATGATAGGAGAGGACTCTCCAAGGGATGAATTTTACTTTGATTAAAGTCCATTTTTGTGGTTGATATATGCCGAGCCACTGGGGAATGATAGTCATAGTCATGAAATGGTGTCTGCATGACACTGGAATCCCATTTCAGATGGCCATAGATGATTTTGGGGACCCATGTTTTCCTAAGTTATGGAAAGATATGCCTGGGAATGAGAGAGTACTCAGTCCAAGGATAATTATGAACTACTTGGAGATTCCACATTGGTATGACCTATATGTATAGGGGGAAGCAGGTTCTTTTGACTTCTCAAGGCAGAGAGGCATGTGTGGAATCTCATGATACCAAGGACTGGGCCACACATAACTCTTAAAGAATTCAGTAGTTTATTATCATGTGAAAGGACCTTTCAAAGACGTCCATTACAAATCTGACCAACGTATGGTGGGAAATGGAATTTTTTTCTAGTTTTTGGGCCATGATGCTGAATTTGATCGTTACTACGTATCCTGCAATGGTAGAAACCAAGCCACACATCATTTTGAATATTCCATACATGAATTTTCTCGTTGTTTTAGGGACACTTGAGGGCATTGTTTTATGATAATGATGATGATGGCTGATCTAGGATCGATGATCGAGGCATCACTACGTATCTCATGTTGGTAGGAATGAATCCACCGGTGGTTCTATGAGTTTCCTGTACTGATTTAGCTTGGTCCATGTGTGCAGAAATGTGAGGAAATTTCAGTTTCACTTGATACGAGTGTCGGGTCTATCATATTCCCGTACAATTTATTTTTATAAGAGAATCCTCACCACTAATCATAAGCTCACATGAGTTATACTCGGGGTGAGAAACAATAGAAGGGCGGAAGAGTCTCCATAGAAAGTACAGGGAGATAGAGAATATGATGGGGGTATTCTATTTTTATTCCTTGATGGGGATGGGCCAAGATCAAGGATCGAGGCATCTCTACATATCCTGTGAGGGTAGGAATCATGCCGCACACAGTTCAATGTGTACCTAATACTGATTTGGCTCGGTCCAAAGGGTAGGGGCACTTTAATTCTACAAATCACTATTGCGAGTTCTACCACATTACCCCACAATTTTCATTCGTAAGAGAATATCTACCACCAATCCTAATCTCATAGGAGTTACATTTGAAGTGAGAAAAAAGGAGTGATAAGGGTTTCCTCTACGAATATTGGTAGATAGGGGGTGTGATTAGAGGCCATTTAGATGGGGGCTAGTCCAAGATCAAGGATCGAGGTGTCGTTTCATATCATGCGAGGGTAGGAATCAAGTTGCACATAGATCTATTAGAGATCATTCATTTTATGATCATATGATAAAGACGTTTTATGCTACGTAGTATAACATCTTATAATGAGGAAATGAGTCACAGTTTAATGCCATGTTTCTGGGACGAGTTTCTTATAGTTTTATGTCATGTCATAATGACAATGACTCATCGTTTAAGGACATAGATTTTGGATCATGATATGGGAACATTTTTAACTCATAGTTTAAGGTCTTAGTGTTTAGACCCCGGCATTGGAGGCTATTTTTTTTAAGACTCATAATTTAGGTTTGTAGATCTTGTACCTTAGCACTGGGGGTATTATAAATCCTTGTTTAGGGTCATAGAGCTCAGAACTTAACATTGAGAGGAATTTTTATGACTCATAGTTTAGATTCATAGAGTTTGGACCATATCATGGGGTAATGTTTATGAATCATAGTTTAGGGTTGTAGAGTTTTGACCATAGCATGGGGGGACATTTTTATGACTCATAGTGTAGCTTCGTAGAGTTTAGACCACAAAATGGGGGGAATTTTTATGAATCGTAGTTTAGTGTCATAGAGTTTGGAACATAACATGGGGGTATTTTTATGACTCATAGTTTAGGGTCATAGAGTTTGGACCATAACATGTGTGTTATTAAAAGTATTTCATCATGAAATTTGCATTTGTAGGAGTCGTGATGACATCTTTGTCCATTCTTATTAGAAAGTATGCTCTATTGGAATAGACCCTATGTAAAACATTTGGTCCTTCCCACTTTGGTTCAATATTTTGGCGATCCATCTTGAATATCATTAGTGTTTTGAGAACTGAAATCATTTATCCTTTGAGGAAAGGTCGAAGGTGACCATTTTTGTTGAAGGCTCGTGCAATCCAATTTTGGTATATTTCCAAATGGTGCAGAGTATGTAGAATTTTTTCATCTATCTATTCCAACTCATCAAATCGTCTCTAGGATTTCTCTTCCATACACAGTTGATCACAAATGGCTACCTGAAGTGATAGAACTTAGATTTCGATAGGTAACACCGCCTATTCAACGTTCACTAGTGAGTACGGGGTTGTCTTGGAGGCAGTTCAAGCTATGGTTTGTTATGCCCATAAAGCATGAATGAGATTGTCTGGCTATGATTTCTTATCCTTATCGACCATATTTTGAAGTATGTTCGACAGATTCTTGTTGAAAGCCTCTATCTGACCTTTGGATGCAACATGGTAATGGCATGAACGGTTCGCTTTGATTCCATACTCCTGGTAAAGCTTTTCCAACTCAGCAGAGTTGAATTCAGTTTTGTTTTCTGCCATTATTTTATGTGGGAAACCAATTCTGTTGATGATGGTGGCCTTCAGAATGATGACGTTGTTTTTCTCCCAATCTTCTTTTTGGGGTAAAACTTCTTCCGATTTAGAAAATTAGTTGGTCATCGTGAGTGTGAACATGAACTGTTTGGATTTGGAGGGAGGATATAGTCCCACAACATCCATCCCCTAGGTGATGAATTGCCATGAGTACTTAACTATATAAAGTAAATCTGTGGTGGGGTGTATGAAATTAGCATGAACATGGAAGGAATGGAACTTCTTAGTGAATATGGAACAATCTTGTATCATGGTGGGCTAGTAATAGCCAAGCCTCCAGATTTGGGAGAAAGCTTGGTTGCTGACTTGTGTTCTCCACAAGATCCGGTTGCCACCTCTTTCAAGAGAGAAACTATTTTTTATTCATAAATTCACTTTATAAGGACTTCATCTAGATATCATTTGTAGATAAAATTTTATTGGTTTACCCCATTGCATAGAAAACAGTTGATTGCCCATCTTCAGACTTGCACCCTTCCAGCCCTATCTGGTGGTAGCTCTTCATGCCGACGATAATTTTCAATGGGCATAATTCAACCGGTGGTATGACCATAAGGTTTAGAGACATGGGTAATTTCATCTATTTCCTCTTTATCATTCTGGATGAATGGAAATACCATCTGATGGTGAGAAATGCTAATGACTGTTTCATCCTGGTCTGGATTGGCCAAGGCATTGGCTGCATTTTCCAAAGCATCAGCTTGGGAATTTCATGACTGGGGGACATAGGTCAATGTTGGTTCTGATGTGAATTCTTCCATCAATGATCGAACATGGTTCATCAAGGTGACCAAAACTTCTTTCTTTATGGTGTATTCACAATTAACTTGGTTGATGACTAGATCTGAATCACCGTTTATTTTTAGGTGTTTTTCTTGCACATGAAGTGACAATTCCATGTCTAAAATGAGGTCTTGATACTCCACTTCATTGTTTGTACACCATTCCAAAATAAAGAATGAGCAATGAAAGATGTCCTTTTTGGGAGATACTAGTATAAATACCATCCTCACTTTGTTGAGCATGGGATCCTCCATCCTTTTCCCTATCGGGATTTGGGAAGCACCATTGAAGTACATCTCCCATGCCTAGGAATTTTCCTGAGCAGAAAAACCTTCTTCATCTGGAAGTTTGGCATCCAATAGTGATGTTTCTTCTGAGGGGTTCTCATCCCAGTAATATTCTAACGTTTGGACATTGATGGCCTTCTGGGGAATGTAACAGGTTTCAAACTGTTTTAGTATGTCCACCCATCGTGATAGGCGCCCATTCAGCATGGGGCGGTAGAGTATATAATTGACTAGGTTGTAGGAGGAAACCAAGTGAACATCATGGTGCTGCAGGTAATTCCTAAACTTCTAAACTATAATGAATAGGTCGAGGCATTTATTTTAAATATTTTAACATTGATTTTTGGCATCGATAATTGTCCGACGGAGGTAGAATAAGATGTTATTACTATTTTCATAGTTATTATGTGCAAGGAAGGCACTTAACAACCATTCTAGGGTAGTTATGTGTAAAATGAGTGATCCCCCCTAAACTGGAAGCATGATCACCAGCGGGCTTAGGATATATCTTTTACGATTTTCAGATGCTTCTTAGAAATCATCATCCCTCTCATACATAACTCATTTCTTCATGATTCTAGTGAAAGGTAATAATTTTGCTTCTAGTCTGGCTATGAAGCACTGAATGTATGTGAGGTTCACTTAATGACTTCTCAACATGGTGAGGTTTCGAGGTGGGGATGCTCCATGTACATATTTTGTCTTCTTGGGGTCGACTTCGATGCTACGATGTCATATGACGAAGCCGAGGAATTTTCCAGAGGTAACGCTAGAAGAGAATTTAAGGGGATTAATAAATAAAATGTGATGTAGAAATTTGATGAAGATTGTTCCAAGTCCATCCAAGTGGTTTGAACACAGTCATGATTTAACCATCAGGTCGCCGACATAACACTCGATGAATGTTCTCAAGAAGGGAGTGAATATGTTATGTATGGCACACTGATATGTGGTGCAGCATTCCATAGACAAAAGGGAATAACTTTATAACATAACACTCCTTGAGTGGCCATAAAAGTATTATATTATTAATCTCCTTAGTGCATTCAGATTTGATAGTATCCATAATAGCCATCCATGAAAGAGAGGGCTTCATATTCGGTTGCTGCATCAATCAAAAATTCTGTTAACGGGACCAAGAAGTCAACTTTTGGGAAATGCTTATTATCATCCAAAAATTCAATGAAAATTCTAATATGTATATTATCCTTTTTGACAAGGACTATGTTATCTATCTGGATTGGGTATTGGACCTCCCGTATGAAGTTTTCTTTGATCATCTTGTTAACTACAGCCTCTATTTAGGCAGGATGCGTCATTTGGATCTTTCTCGCTACCTATTTATAGCCCTGGTGATCTTCTAGTAAGCCCAGATGATGGGTGGGGAGTTTTGGATTGAGTCCAGGAATATCCATAGAATTACAGGAAAACACATCTCAATTATTCTTTAGTAAATAAAAGTATGCCTCTTTCTCCTCGACAGGCATTGCCACACTGATCAATGTGGATCGCAGGTCTTCTTCGGTGCCAAGATTTATCTTATTAGGTTCATATATTGTGGCGGATACACCATATTCAAATGTTAGGGGGAATATTTGAGGACTTCTCTCTCCTCTTATTATTCTCCATCATTTTCATCATCTTCATCTTCTGATGGAGAGAGTATTTTTTAGAAAAACTTTCTGACATTGGAAGATTAATCGCCTTTTTCCTTAGTGTCTGAGGAAAGGGATGTTAGATTTCGTAAGGACGGTCTGAGAGAATCATTGATAGGGATCTTTATGAAAACATGGGGTTCATCCCGCTTTTTTGTGTCTTTGAACATTGCGGTTGTAATAGAGACCATGAAAACAACTAAGGCTGTATTCGGGCTTGTGTTTATGCATTCACAATGGTTGATGGGTAGTACATAATCTTCCTCAAGTTGATGTAGGGGGTAGGTAGGTTCCATATCCATTGAATTCAGGTCATTGATCAAATCAACGTTGTATTCCAAAAGATGTTTTTCTTCTAACTCATAGAACCTGACGTCGATATAATTCAACTCACAAAACTCAAATGGGGATTTATTGGTGTGAAACATCCCATTATTCCATTAGTGCAATATTTGATGAACTGATGGTATTAGAATAGAATTACAGTGTGATGATGCATCCAATGCCTCCCTAATAAGAATTTGAAGGTCGTACTTTTCCACACCACCAGGAACTTGGACTCTGATATGAGATCTCCGAGCGAAGATTTAGGTTTGATTTGTCCCAAAGGTTTCTTCTCACATTTTTTGTATCCCATTAGAGTTGTAATGTAGGGGGTCAAGATATTTTCATCATATCCCAGATGATGAAGAATTCACAATTATAGTAGGTTAAATCCAGATTCATTTTTAATGATGATCCTTCGAACCTCAATTCGATTTATCTTACTGAAAACTTATAAGGGTTTGATGTTCCCTTCAATGATGGCGTCTTCATCCATATTTGTGTAGGATATGATGGCATGAAATTCTTCAGGTCTATTCTCTATCTAGTAGACTCTGACTACTGCTACTTTGGCATCGAACTACTAGGGACCTAGTGTGGCTTCGTTGAGTGCCTTTCTAAGATCACCGTACAGACTTAATGCATCCTGGATTGATAGCTTTAATAGTACTAATGCCAAATTCATTAAAATATCATATATCTACCCTAAAGGTCAGTTCTTCTCATCTTGGGGTTTCTCTTTCACAGAAACTTTAGGGGTTTGAGCTCAAGACGTAGATGGTTCGGCCTCTGTAGCAAGGTCTGGCGGTGTTGAAGTCTTTTTCACATTTTTTTAGAACTTGTCTACATGTTTACCTTGGGATATTTGGTATATGTTGTTCCCCTGATGGATATTCCAAGATAAATGGGCTTGTATTTCTTCTGACGGGGTGAAGGAGAATTCTAGTTCTTGTTGTGTCTATCGGAGGATCCTTCCATGAGTTTTCACGATGTTAACAGTTTGACATGTGGCGTGTCCATGAATTTGACTCCTTCCATGATCTTAACTTCCTGAAAACCTCTAGCCTCTATGGCCTCTTCCCCTGGCTCCCCATTTGGGTGTGGGGAATTTGGTTTTGTAGACATAGTCTTCATCTGATAAAGAGTCCATCAGATGAATCATGTTAATGGAGCCGGAGATTATTTCTTGATTCGACACTATTTCTATATGACTGTCCCCTTCTGATGGTGTCATTTGGCAGGATGGTGCCTGTTGAATCATTTGGTGGGTGGCTCCCATTGTACTATATGGAGGGGTGACACCCATTATACCAAGACTATTTCCATGAAGTCCAAAAGTGTCAACACTGACTTTGGATTTGGTATCAGCTCATCTTCTTGATCTTGGTTTCTGCCCTTCTGGCCTTTAGAGGACCGCATGTCTAAGGAGGATGGACTCATTTGATGGTCTTATAGGTCATCCAGCTCTCAAACATTTGTTCCTTCTTACTGGTGACTATATTCCATTCCTCTTCTTATCATGAGTTCTAGGTGGTAATAGAAGACACTTGTCTGGTAGAGCGAAGAAATTTCAATTCATGGCGGCTATGAAATAGCTATTGAAATGGTTGTCTTGGAATGATTAAACATTATTTCTTCATTATTCAAATTTATTTCTTTTATCACCATGTTGCTCATCTTACTAAGGTAGGGGTTTCTGTTGGCATCCAGGGGGTCCAACATGTTTTGTTAGGGGCCTTACAAGTAGAGACGGTGTCGGGGGTGGCTTAAGCATGACAGATGATGCTTCATCTTTTTCGGTTAATTTCCTTGGGGATGATGGGGCCATTCCGGACATGAGGTTGGATCATTGCAAGGATTCATCTATAATTTGGGAAATAACATACAATAATCTAAATCTGCGGGTGTACTTCACAGGGATGAGTGGAATTCGCAATTCAACCCGAAGTATATCGATGTACATGGCGAGCATCTCATCCTGGGAGAGTGGCTAGTGTAGGGAATATGTCAGGCCACTCTCTCTGGAAATGAACTCTGAGACTCTTTCGTTCACTAACTATTTTCAGTACATGAGGTCACTGATTTTCATCTTAAGCAGCGTCAAACTAAACTAGAAGATAAAAAGTTATCAGAGGTCCTCGCATCCTGTAATTGAATTTGTTGGTATGCTAGTATACCATATAAAAGTCGATCCCTACAGGGTTCTTACGAAGCACCTGAGTTTTACAGCTTCTTGCTGATTTGGAGTTCACATCATGTGATCACAGTAAGAGGCATAGTGCATCAAATACTTTTCTGGGTCCCCTGATCCATTGAATATTGGGAATACTGGGTTCCTGAAGTTTGGCGGTGGCAGAACATTGCTCACCCACTCGAGTAGGGTTTTCTCTATAGTTTTATCGGAGCGTCCCGCACCTCCATGGCCACTAGTCAAGCTTTTAGAAATTTGAAGGTGTTTAAGATCCCTTGATCCATGTTCTATCAGACTTGATCTTAAGCTGGTGTGGCAGTGGCCAAGACTGGGCATGCCGGTGATATTGGAATTTGGGGTTGATACCCAGCTGGAGGTATCATTTGAGGGTTTACCTAGACATATTCCATCTGCCTTCCCAGTGGGGGGAAGTCTTGATTTCCTAATTGGGCTAGATTGTATGGTTCTATGATCTTGGCTTCATTCACTAGGATGAGTGCATGTGGAATGGGCACCTATTCTGGGAGCACTTACTGACTTTCCACAGGGGGAACACATCCAGAGATAAAGTTCCCTCGACATAGCTCGATATTAATTCATCTGAGCTCTTTCATTTATTCCTCCCTCTTGGGGAACCTTTCCTTGAGGGTGAGGGTATTATTCTCATGGTGAGGAAGAGGCGGTATATAGATGACCTTGGATTTATTTTTATCTTTATAGAAGTTTCGCGGGGGAGGTAATAACATGATATTTTAAGGGGAACCCAAAAATAGGATCACTCTCTAGTTCCGGGTATATACTCCCTTAGGCTCGTTGTGGGATTCCTCTGGGGGGAACCATATTCTTTAGAATTTCCTCAATCCAACTCATTTATTTTGAGATATATGGGGTTTACGTTTACAATTTTCACTGAGGAATACCACATTGGGTGGTTTTGTACCCAGTGTTGGATGGTAGGAAGACTTTCTGCACCTTTTTCTGGACTTTCTCCTTCTATTCTACAGTGTTCTTCAGGTTTCCGAGAGAATATTGACCCTAAGGGAGCCTTGATAGGGCCTTTTAACTTTCCTTTGTCTCAAAGGGTGTGAACCGTGAGCAGGGGTGGAATGGGTAAATCCTCTATCCATTGTTCTTTATAGTTAGTGGAAGACAGACGTCCGATGTGCGGGTATTCGAGGTGAACATTCCCCCATCCATGTGGTTTGGGGTTGTTCCCACTCACCTATTGATGTGATATGACCTTGATTTTCTAGTCTTAGAGGGAAATTATTATTTAAAAACGACCCAACCATTGGGGATAGTGTCGTTTGCGTATTGCGACGGTAGCCGCCACTATTTCCCCCCTTTCAATTTCATGTACTTTCGTGAAGGAGTGAGCCGAGTATGGAATTTGGCATAAACATAGTCTATGGCCTTTTGAAGATATGGGAACTACTTACTGGTTGGATTCCCTAAGTCAGAAAGCCTGCTAAATGTTCTTGTTCGGCTTACTCATAAGCTTTTTAATGGCTTGATGCCTTTGTCCCTGATGATTTTGAGACTTACTCCGAGCCTGGTTTTGTTGAGTATCACATCTTCTCTAAGAATGGGTTTCACTTGATTGTTCCTTATGGTTAATGACATTACATGATGTGATTTTCATTGGGGCCTGCTGAACAGGACGTTGGGTGAAGTACAAAGCTCCATGATATCTTCATCCCCGAATATAAACTCTATCTGGTTCGTTTACAATGAGGAAACACAATTTATACAGTGCATAGAGGGAATCCAGTTCAAGGTTATTCATTTTCCTTTCTGATTGTGGTTGCCTTGTGGACTAGAGGGCATCCTTGTCGATCAGGCAGAAAAGCTCTTCTATTGTGCTGACATGGTCCGCGTACCCTTTTTAGGGTAGGAATTTTTCTTTCATCTTTCGAATAGTCATCCATATGTTATGAGAATGTAATGCATGCATTCCCCCCAAAACATCTCTTGGTATGTCGAAGTGATAAGTGGTTGTAAGATAATCCATCACTGGTATATCATCCTTCTCTATTTGGGTTCTCACATGAAACATATCACGATGTTGTTCTTTTGGAGGCTCCTCTACTTGATATTCCCAGCTCCACTACTTCTTAATAAATTTGTTCCAAGAAACTGGGATGGTGGGAGACTTATTGATTTGTGGACGCCATAGGGGTGGCTAGGAAGATGAGCGTGGCCTCAGGCCATCCTCTGGTTGAGAAATAATATCACTCATTATAGACGAAATGCTCGATGTGTCTAAATCCTTTCCGAGTGACATAGCATATGAGGTTTTTCCCATATTTTTTCTATAACAAGGAAGAACTACTTTGCAATATGAAGGCTGATTGCGGGGAGGAGCTTTGCAATTGGTGTACAATTTGTGATAACTACTATTTCAACTTGATGGCCAACCGTAGGAAATGTCTTTACAGTGTATACCCTTGGGAGGACCTCCAGGGTGGGTATAACAAGGGGATGAACTTCTTGCTACTTGATTTTACTGAGGGGAGGGCATTCATAGAAACCATCATTATGGGGAGTGCCTTCACAATGACCATCATCATGGAGAGGACTACTATCTTGACTTGATACCTTGCTGCATGGATATTTTCTACAGTGCACGTCCTGGGGAGGGCCTTTATGATGTTCTCAAATGAGGGGAGGACCTTCTTGTTTCTTGATATTACTATGGGGAGGACCATCACATAATCTTTCATTGTGGGGAGGCCCTTCACAATGACAGTCATAATGGAGAGGAATACCATCAGGACTTGACATCCTACTATAGGGAGAAGCATATCGGCAACATATGCCATGTGAAGGACAATTAGATCAGATGATAACAGGGGTAGGAACTTCTTTCTATCTGATCTTCAGGTCAAGAGGAGGGTTACCCCGATGCTCATCAAGAGATAGGCTCCTGTGATCGATCATTCTTGACCGACAGAGTGAGCCCACAAGTGTGCTCTATAGAGGACCTTCAGAACTGCTAGTAGTGAAATTTTGGGGAGAACATTTACAACTCCTACTTCCACGAACATAATTTAGAAATGGAATGAAAGGGTCTTGAGACTTTTCAGATATATTTTTGAGGGTTTCAAAACCCCAGCTTCCAACAGTGCAGGATCATGTATGTGTTCTTCATTTTATGGTTGCCTTTGGCACTCTTCATTCATGGGAGCTCTCTTGAGGGTAACCGGAGCCATATTATGTTGTTAATGGACTTCATATATGAGTCCCTATATTTTTGTGTCCTGTGATGTCATCGGGATACGCCAACATACATCTTGAGTTTTGGAAGGGATATATGCATACCCTAGAGCGGCCACCATGTTGGACCAAAGTCCCCCAGTTGGAATGAGTATATGTTCTCGATCCAGTTGTGAATATGGCACAAGATATTATCTTCGACCATCCTAGACTAGTGGAGGGATTCATAACTACTCCGTAGTGACTTAATCATTTTTTGAGTGAGTCATTCAGTTCAAGGAAGTCGGTTCATGGGCCCAAATTCTCGCCTTTTCTACCAAATAAATGATATCATGTCATGTTTTGAGAATATGGTCTGGAATCAATGTCTCATATTCCATTATTTATATGATGTTCTAAGATACGTCTTCAAATGGAATGGGTATAACTTCCCATTCTGATGTTGGTGTAGGAGTTTTTTTCTACTCCGATCCTCCAAGAGTTTCCAGTAGATACTAGCAGTTCTCCGGTACTAGTATAGAGGAACCAGTTTGTCGCCAGTTATATTCTCAGGTTGCTACTATATTTTATTGGTGGTCTTTATATTCATGAGTGGGTATTTTCATCCATTCGCTTGCTGCTATTTTTTCTCCGGTGCTCTGTATGCATCTGTAGGAATTTGAATCTGCTCATATTTGGTTTCCACCCTATTTAGATGGTGGGAATGGTATCCATGAACATGTATTTTTTGATGCGTATAGATGAGTGCCACTGTATTTTGATGACAGGCATGCTGTGTGTTAGTAGATATCTGCATCTTACTATATATTTATGCTCTGTCTACATGACATGACCATCTATCTCAAGCAGGAATGCGCATGTACTCGTATTGTGCCACCCTATTTCTGTGGTGGGCTTGAGTTGAGATGGAATATTTATGTGTGTATGCCTGTTGAATGCCACCACGTTAGTATGACAGAGCTGCTCTATATGAAATAGGGTGATATCATGTTCTTAGTTATATATTTTCCCCCCTTTGAGGGTAATCAAAGGGGCCCAGGTCTCTTGGACTTTGGTAGGTTCCCTCGGCATAAGGGACTCATTGACCAGAGGAGGCTTGGTCTTTTGTTGTTGGTGGCGATGCTCTCTAGTGGGGGACCATGAGTTGTTCCCCTATACTATTGAGATAAATTCATTTAATTAATATGCCTCCCTAAGATAAGGGAGGTAGTCATTGTCAATTTCTGGGGACAGGCTCCTGAAACGGTTTGTGATGACCACCAGGGCCACCTTGTGCTGGGGCTACGACAACAACTAAAAAGGCAGTTGGTGGACCTTTTTATACTGGAGCTATTGTCTTCTGAACTCCAGAATGGGGAGAGTACCATTTCAGATGTACTCTTTGATCAGCATATTGGGTAATCATTTTTTAAGATGTTGGGTAGGTGAGGGGGTCCTGATCTTCGTTGAGGCCCCGACCACTATGGGATCACTGATGTGTGTGTCTACATGGTTCATTGGGATGTCATTTTGATCGGAGGTCATTCTGCAGGAACATTCCATATACATATATGATGTACAGACCACTAAAACTTATCATAGTAACAATTCTTTAATCATATGCGTATTTGGGGATTCTGCATGGCCCCATTCCCCTTTTTCTGTGGGGCGAAGGGGCATGAGTGTGGTGAGACCGCCACCTTAGTTAAAGATTCACGTTGAGTTCACCATTTTTGTTCCACCTCCAAGGTGGCTTGTTTATGGGTTTTGGGGTGAAAAAAATGGTTCGACATGAAATATGTTTTTTTCTTTTATCATTTGGGTAGAACCGCCACCTTGGTTAAGGATTCACATTGGGTTCACCATTTTTGTTCCTCCTCTAAGGCGTCGTGTTTACGCATACTAGTGTGAACAAAATGGTCCTACGTGTAGTATCCTTTTGTATTTTAAAAATTGTGTATAACACCCAACTTGGTTAAGGATTCACATCGGGTTCACTATTTTTGTTCTGCTTCTGCTGTGGAATGTTTACACGTGATGTGGGAAAAAATGGTCTGATGTGCAATGTCATTTTGTCTTTTATCATCTGGATAGAATATCCACCTTGGTTAAGGATTCATGTCGGGTTCACCATTTTGTTCCTCCTCAAATGTGGAACATTTATGCGTACCAGGGAGAAAACAATTGTGTGACATGTAGTATCCTTTTTTATTTTATCATTTTGGTAGAACCGCCATCTTGGTTAAGGATTCATGTCAGGTTAACCATTTTTTTACTCCTCTGAGTTAGCGTGATTAGGAGAAGAACAGAAATGGAACAATGAGGATCATCACCCATCCCTTTTCATATGGGGAAGAGTTCTCGTAGAATTCATCATTTATTTTATTTAGACCCATTAAGTATCATTATACATTAAAGAAAGTTCAATCAACCCTGAAAGAGAAATTTATCTTAGTAGGCAATTGCGTGGGGGGTCAAGTGCTTTCACAATTGGTCATTATCAGATATAACTTCCTAGGATGGTCCCCAAATGGTTTATTTATGGATCCAAGAATTCCCATCTACCTTGGTATCCATGATTCATGGACCAAATTTCCAAAGGCATGCACTCATTTGATGAATATTTGGATAACGACACATAAGGACTCTATTGGTCCAGAGGATGGGAGTTCAGGCTCACCGCTCCCTTCTGGGGGAGGATTGTTGCCTATTCTGGGACTCTCTGATAGATTTAAGTCATGTTCATATGTTCATAATTCCTTCGTACATTATCGAAGAGTGTGTCCACATGATTCCCTTCAGTTGGTAGATCGACATAGGCATGTATATGTTTGGTCTATGAAGTTGATGCTGACTTGAGCCATTCAATGAGGCACTCTAGAGTTTATCGTCATCTGGTGGGACATAAGGTGACTTGATGTTTGGATCGGGGCCATAAAGAGGGATTCCTATGTATCTTCAGGAGATGAATCAGAACCCACATAGTTTGGACTGTGTAGGGATTATGCATAGGATCTTCCCACTTGTGGGGGCATGGTTGGGTAAAACCTTTCTGCATGGGCACCCTGTTGAGGTTGGGCCTTCTGGGAGGAATTGAATGTATCTTATTTTGGGCAGGAATCAGAGTTCCCATATTTCAAATTGTTTGGGGATTACACATGGAATCTTCTCATTTGTGGGGGCATAGTTGGGTAAACCCTTTTGGGATGGGAATCCAATTGAGCTCAGGCCTTCTGGTCGGAGTCCTATGTATCCGGTTTTGGTTCGGAATCATATTTCTCATAGTTCAAATTGTGTGGTGCATACATGCGGAATCATCCCATTTGAAGGGTAATTGTTGAGTAAAACCTTTTTCTATGGTCATTTTATTGAGCTTGGTCCTTCTGGAAGGAATCCTACGTATCCTTTTTTGGTCAAGAATCAGAGTTCTTATAGTTCATATTGTGCGGGGATTATGTGTGGATGCTTCCCATTTGAGAGGGCATGGTTGGGTAAACCCTTTTTTATGGGAACCCTGTTGACCTCGGGCCTTCTGGTAGGCATCCTACATATCCTGTTTTGGTTAAAAATAAGACTACTCATAGTTCAAATGGTGTCAATGTTGTAATCATCACAAACTTCTAAGCCCGCATGAGCCATTCTTGGTTTGAGAAACAATAGGATTTTAAAGCATCAATAATACACATGTTTCCTCCTTTATTGGTGGGGGAGGGAGAGAAAACAGTGAAAGAGGCTAAGGAGACCATGGGAGAGGGTGTAGAGAGATGAACCCTTTAATGTGGAATGATATTGAAGGTCACACAGGCCAACTATGAATGATTGGGGACTTACCTCAATGGGAGGGCCCCAGAACATCATATGTGGAATACTATAGTTTAAAATCAAATATATTGGATGATGGAATCATAGTTTATCATCACATGGAAAGGACTATTTGGGGACTTCCAGTTTAGGGTCATGCAATGAGGACCACTTGTTATATAAACCATGATTAACTGAATTGAAATCAGGTTTGAATATTCTGACGTGCCTCGAATATGAGAGAGACAGAATGTGTAAACAATGATTATGGAGGATCCTAGATCCAGAGAAATGATATGAGTCATGGAATCCATTGATGAAAATGGCGGTAGGAAAGGACATTCCTGAGGACCAATTTTCCTCTCGTTGACCGGATATTTTTATGGGAAACATATACAGAACCACTAGGGCGTGATTTGCATAGTCAAGAAGAGGTTTCCTCTAGACACTGGACTTCCATTTCCGATGGCTGGGGAGGTTTATGATGATCCAAAATCACTCGATATACTACATTTTAATGTTATATAGCTTAGAAGATGACATCACTATTTGATTTTGTGTTTTTAGGACTAGTACCATACAGATTAATGTCATTTTTTTAGGATGATAACACATAGTTTAAGGTCATCATGTTTAGACCATTTATTATTGAATCCAAGATTATCTATTGGAAAATCGGGCTGGGATGTTCTGACATGCCTCGATCATGAGAGGGAAGGAAATTTTAAAATATGAATTTAGGGATTCTTATATCAGGAGAAGTGATATGGGGCATAGAATCCATTAAGGCGTACATAGTTAGGAAATGATTCTCATGATAAATAATTTCCCTTTGGTTGACGGGAATTTTTTATGGAAACATATGTAGAGCCACTGGGGCATGATGTGCATAGTCTGTTAGAGGTGTCCTCAGGACACTAGACTTCCTTTTCTGATGGCCATAGAGGTTTATGAGAATCTAGAATCACCGAATACAAAGAGTTTGATGGATGGAAATGATGTTTTCAGGCGTTTATGAAACATATAGGATGTGATTGTTCATGGAGTTCACAGTCAACCTGGCATAGGAGGTTGGTGAAAGGGTTATTGGGAGGTTCATGAGGAATGTATCTTCTCATGGTGATTACGAGACAGATATTTGGGCAGCATAACGAGGAAATGTTAAATGTCCTTAACCCAACTCAAAAAGTTTGCGGTGTGACCCTCCATTTTTCATGGGGGTCAGTGATTGTAGAGAAGGGATCGACCCTAAGGGACAAGACAATAGCCAAGAATTGAGCTTGAGTTGGGGTGTGGGGGTGCAGCCCCCATGCTATAGACCGGTGATCATGAACTATTTCTCGCATAGACCTTGTCATGTAGGAGATGGCCTCATAATATGGCCGCATATGATGGTATGCGAAGGAGCTTTCTGTGTATGATGGTATATGTAAGAGATTGCCATCTATGATGGTATGCGGGGGAGCTTTCCATGAACTATCTTCTATATAGGGGGTCCAAAAAATCTCTTCCGCATATGGGTGTCCACAAAACACTTTCCAAATATGGGCATTTGTGAACCATTTTCCGCATATGGGCGTCCGTGAACAATTTTAATTTATTTTTTTATATGTTTGTTGGTTGTCTGCAAAGGGTATTCCAAATACGGTTCATGTGGAGGAATTTTGAAAACTGATTTTTTTATATGGTTTGTATGATGGAATCCACAAACTCTTTCAGATGAGATATGATGTCACGCGAACTGATTCAGGTGCGAGAGACATTTCTCATGCATCCACTACATTCTTCATCCACTTTTCAGCCGTCCTATAGATCTCTCCACCCATATTTTTTCACCTCTTTTTCTGTTCCCCTAGGGGTGATTTTATAGAGTATTATGGAATCTATATCTATAGTCCCCATAGAACCATCCACGGAAGACCGTGGATATATATCTTTACCCACAGAAGACTCAGTCAACCAGGGTTTGCAGAGGTTGCGGTATGCTGTCGAATACTCCTCATCAGCAACCCAAATCATTCACGAGAATGGGGTTTAGGGCGTATCTCTGCCAGATTATCACCAGTGAAAATGGTTCGTAGAAGATTCAGTTCATTTGTGAAAATTCACCACGAACTGCTTCATTCTCTAGCCAACGCCTCATGGGATAGCCCGTCATAGGCCTTCCACGTACCAGTGGATCGCGTTTAATTCCTTCCGATAATTTTCCCTGGTAATCGGTACACAGACAGGCTTCGGTCTTTTTCCAAACCCAATTTATTCACTTTTCTCTTCAATTTTTCAATCGAACATGCATCCATCTTCTTTACCAAACATTTTGGATTATTTTTCTTCCCTTTGCTGAAGTTTCAGGAACCTACCACACTATATAGATATTTATCCTATTGAAAAGTAAAAATAACCAATCCACTATTTTGTGACCATGGTGACATGGGAATAATGATTCTAGAATTGGTACATTATAATGTGTGTAGACCATTTCCAATAAATGATATATGTTGGTATTCTTACCTTATTACTTTTAACGATGCAATAATTAGATATGAAATGTATAAAAAATGAGTTATAATTCTAATTCATTTGAGGAATTGAAAAAATTAGATAATGAATTAGATATAAAACATGGTGATATGATAGTGAAGTTTCAATAAGATAGATTTAGTGAGTATTCTTACCAACTGTTCTTTGTCTATTTACATTAGTTTGGGATTCTATCTAAAGATGATCATCCTTATAACCCATAGTATAATTATATTAGTAAAAGGAAGAATTATAACTTGCTAGACATGGAGAGGTCAATGATATGTCATAAAGATCTTCCATTATCCTTCTAGGGAAATATATTATAGAATTTTATACACACTCTAATACAGGTAACCAATAAGTGAAAAAGTGGCATACCATTTGATTTAATGTTTGTAAAGAATTCTATGTTGTATAATATGTGTATATTGGTATATGATCCATTCATTATGTCCACTTTAAATAAAAATCGAGCACCTTAGGGAACCGTGTTTATCTTTATATGTTACCCTAATGATATAAATGGATTTACATATAACCCTGTTTCGAGAAATGAATTATGGTTGGCTAGAATCCCACCATTCTACTGAAGGGTAACATCCTCAAATGGTATAGTGGGAGAAATATTTACTTCAATAAAGCTGATACTCAACATACAAAAGAGGTGGTAATAGAATATATTTCATAAGTTACCATGGAAGGGGATGTTAATATGACACATGAATTGTGTAAGAGTACACGAGAGGTTAATGAACCATAGATAAATGTTTTTATAGTCACTGAAAATGGTGAATCATTACTAGAAGGAAAATATGATACATATTATACATGTAAGTAGTATATATATTTGAAGACATAAGATTGAAATAATACAATAATCCTTAGATGTATTTAATGTATCAAAAAAAGAATGTGTTCTTTTTAATACACCATTTCAGGTGAATCTCATTGAGTGAATTTTTTTATTAAAGAGTAAATTGGACATGGAAGTTAATATGAGTAACTATAAAGCATGTATATTTGAAAAAAGGTTTAAAAAGTGTCAAGGCATAGAATATGATGAATCCTTTCCTCTAGTATCTATATTTTAATCCCTTAGTCTTCAAGTTTTCATATAATTATTCAACTATGAGAGTTAGTAGATGGATGTCGAATCCAAAATCATTAATGGGATACTTTAAGAAGATGTCTATATGGCACAAATAAAGGGTTTTTTGATTCTATGTAATTTTTAAAATGAATGCATGATTTATAAATCTATTTATGGATTAAATAAATCAACTAGGTTATGGTACATTTTACTTGATGAATCCATTATAGAATTTGGTTTCATAAATAATAGATGTTATAGATGTGTTTACGACTGCTTTATTTGGAGTTAGGTTGTATTTTTAGTAGCCTTTTTTGATGAAAAGTTACTTATTGTAAAAGGAATACTAGTTTTATATTTGATGGCTTTTGGTTAAACAAGTACTTCTCTGTGAAGTTCTTATGTGAAGCTACATATATCATTTTAATGAAAAAAATTTCTGATAGATGCATAGAAAATTCATGGTACATACATTGTCTAGATACTGAATAGATTTAATATAGATTAATATAAGAGTGGGTTGTTTCACATTTCATAACGAATATGTCCCTCCAAGAAAATGATTCATCACACATAATATAAGATGTATATGATGTGTAAGATCTCATACACTTTTTTAATAGGATTCATCATGTATTTGATGTTTTGTACTTGTTGTGATGTTGACTATGCATTGACCTTAGTAGGTTTATATGAAGATAATCATAGGGAAAAATATTGTAATAATATTAAATAAATATATATGTTTATTTGGTGTATTAGGAATATGTTCTGATTATATAGAAGGAAATAGGAACTACTCATCAAGGTATAGAAAGATGCTTCTCTCTAAATAGATTATAAGGATCCAAAATCATAGTCATGATTTGTATCTAGTCTCAATGGGGGTGGTTTGAGATGAAAAAAGTTAAATGAATCTAGTTGATGAATATTCTAGGGTGTGATATGGGTATATTCTGGTTTCTAATGTAGCTAAAAAATTAGTTTGTGTAAAAGACTTTTTCCAAGATCTTGATGTGAGTTCCCATAATACCGAACTCATCCCATTACATTCTGATTATACTATAGTGGTGACTATCTCAAAGCTTATAGGATCATATAAATAGATCAATTAAATACTTATAATACATAATCTACATAGGTATTTTTATTAAAATGGTGAGGTCATTGTGAGAAAATACTACATAGAGGAGGACATTGAAGACCCCTTGACTTAATCCTTATCTCAGCATAAGGATTGGAATCATATGATATCTAGTGTACTAAAGGTAGTTAGCAGTTAAAGCTAGTGAATATGAGAGTCTATCAAAGTTGGTTTTCCAAATAAAAATATATCTTCATTATGATTTCATGTATTCACGGAATTCCAAAATTAATTAATCCTTCATTAATTCATTATTATTCTTCTATTTTAAATTATATGTGATAATTCCTTGAGGATACTTGTCTCACTAAAATATATTATTACTTCCATTCTATGATGAGAACCAGTAATATCTACAACAATATATATATATATATATTAGTTTTTTTGTACTAGTGTGTGTTATATGGCCAGATGTTATCATTTCCCTGGACACAAATGATATCGGCTTTAAGGGGAAGTAATACTATAAGACATTGAGAATTTATCTCTTGAAGTTATAGCTTGGTAATCTCAATGTTACAGAGGGTGTGATAACATGAATCAGTAGTAGTAAATCCACATTAATACATTTATATAGATATTCCTATCATTGGATATTTTCAATGGTCCTTAGACATTTACCTTATTATTTATTCATATCATGAGTACCAAACATTTATATATTTTCATAACCCATGATGCCATATGTTCATGCTGAATTTGGGTATGTTGGGTGTGTAAAGTGTATTGTTTCATTAATAAGTAATAATGTAATGGATGTTCCCATTATTGTGTCTAACAAAAGATGATTTATCAAACCCTTTTATGGAAATAGAACCTCCTGATGAATCCCAAGGCTAGAGCATTTGATTATCCATTTCAATTTTCAAAATTCAATGAATGTAAAACCGAGCACATATGTCGATGACACAAGTATGAATGTTTCTTTATTATAAATATCATATCCAATTTATTATATTAAAATTTTTTCATTTGTATGTGTTTTTTGTGGTTGTTTCATCTAACTTCATTCTATATATGTTCCTTCTAATATTATTGGATGTAAACATTGTAATTTATGAAAAGATGACTAATTCCATTATGAAATAGGCCTATAAGGGAACCCACATTGTGTTTTCATAAACTCTGTTCAATTTTATTGAAATTTAACATGTAGAATATGTATTTTTATCATATATGTTTCAATAATTATTTTGGTATGTTTGATTTCAAATATTCAGTCTCCTGGTATTAAAGATTATATATGTGTTTTGAATATATAATAAATATTTATTCACTAATTAACTGAATATAAGTTTTATCTATTTACTAGTGAAACATTTTGTGATGTTTAATTTTTTAAATAAAAAGTAAATTTGCAGGGATCAGAAAATATCAAGGATGACTGACAGACTTATTCAATAGTATGGTAAGAAATGATAATTTCAATATTATTTGAAAAATTGAAAATTTATTAATTCATTAAATAATATCAATTTATCCATGAGTTTAACCAATGTTATGTATATTATAAAATTATATTTATTTTCAAAACATGAATTTAAAATTATATTAACAAAATAATATGATCCCAAGTGAAATTATTTATTCTCTAATTGTGGGTTGATAAATACCATTATATTTCATTCTATAACCCTAGCCTAGAAATTCTAATTACTGTAAATACATAATTCTTGAGAGAATAATCTCAAACACTAGACAACTCTACCCCCATAACTCTCTCAAGAATGGACAATGATCCTCCTCAAGCCTCTTATTTAAATATATAATAAATGACTCCTTATCCCTTTTAGACATTCCAGTAGTCATCAATTGTTAATTACCAAAGCATTAGAGTCTCTGGAACTAATTTATGGAGATTTCTATGATGAAATTCAAAGGTTCAGATAGACCTTTTGGATCACCTATAGATAGATTCTATCAATGATTCATCTCACCATAATGATGATATGCCATGAAAAATTCTACCAAATAATCAACAAATAAAGAGTAGTAAGTAGAGTTAATACATCTTCTAAACTTCAGTTATTTATAATGTATATGTGATGATCTTGTATTTAAATTTTTGGGTCACTATTTTATCTGTTTATAATGATAAATCTAAACTATTTGATGTAAAACATTGTTGCTAATTTTAATGACTATGTCAACTTAACCTTGGAACCTTATTCATCATAATTTCTCAATAGATATTTATATATAGGTCTCTGATGATATAATTTTTACAAATTAACTTTGGTGATTACTTTATAGATATCCTCCAATTTGTCAAAAATTACATTTGTTGTTTTGGTTCCTTTGACTTTTATAAAGTTACATTCTAAAAATGAAGATAAAATAGAATTTCTATCATGAAAATAATTTTTTATATTCCACTAATCAACCAGTGTTGTCATATCACCTTCTGTTTGTGTGGGAAATTAATAAGTTATAGAATCTAAAACATCATCATTAACAAAAGTAAAGTATTGAAACATTTATTCCTTTAATACATGAAATCATTTCTCATTAAATGTATTAATTCAAATTATATTCAATAAATTTAAATAATCCATTGTATAAAATAAAAATTAGTGTCAACTTATTCTTCCTATGATACACTTCAAATTATAAACCTCAAACAGACAAACACAAAATAAAGAAAACTTACAATGATTCAACATACGTAACAACCAATAGATTCAATAGAATATCACTAAAAAGGGGGTGAATTAGTGATCTATATGCCTTTTTTATTTATTTCGAAGGAAAACCTTCTCCACCTATTATGGTATAGTGAGGTTTTCTTTCCTCACACAAACATGCTCACCAATACAAGGTAACAAAGTAGATTTAAAAGTTTCACAATCAATTTGATTAGTCTAGTCCTTGGTGTGATAAAGATTCCCTATGGATAACATTACCTATTAGAATCATCTTGTGAGTACAATGAGTATGGTGTAACTTTTAAAATCATGTTTACATGTCTTCTAAGTATTCTTTTGTTTATCCCTCGAAAAAGTACATCCCACACTTTACAATTATCGAAATTTTGGGTAAATATAGATATATATTCATCCTATATACTGATATCAATCTTTTAAGTGTGTTTATCTCCTCTTCTTCTTACATTCTTTCAAAATTGAAATACTTCTCTATAACTCACATACACTACATTTTGTATAAAAAAATTCCAAAAGCATCATCATGGGAATGGTTCATCATAGTATATAGAAACATCACTATCTATTCTATATATATCTTCATTATTTGAGATTCGTGGGTAACTCAAATTGTATTATATAAAAAATTTATTTCTAAAATATAGTTTCATCCTTTATAGGTTCATCACAATGAACACACATTCTTCTTCCTATCTATTCAAAATTTATTCACAGAACTACTTGAATAATTTTCACACTAATTTCTCCTCATTTTTCATTCTTCAAACTATAGACAAATGTTTGTAAATATTTTAATTTAAATTCTCTAAATATGCACCAATAAAAACAATCTTTCCATTTATCTTCATAATAGATCAAAAATATAAGCTGATTATAAAAATGGTCATGCTCTACATTATTAAAAAGAATGGGATTATATATCTTTTTTTCTAATGTATTAATAATTTTAAACTAGATATATATATATACATGATTGGGATATCAATGAAAGTTCCACCTTCTTTATGGCACAAAATTATCAATGAATTATTTATATTATCAATTAAATACATATAGAATCATGGTAAACCATATCATGATATTTCTATCAATGAAAATAATTTTAACCAGAATACTTAAATATAGTTTAGATTCTTTTCCAAATGAGTTTTAAAATAATATAGATAACTAAATACATCTCATAATATTTCCTTATATTTATTTTAGTTCTTCCAAAAAAATTATTCTTTTTCTAGAAATTAGGGAAACTATAAATTTTTAAGACATTTGAAGTAATGAAACAAATTTAAAGTTTTATATTTTGTCATGATGTAATAGTAAATTACATTGAAGTAATATAATATTCTCCTTAAATTCATGTGAAATTAGATTTCATAAAAAATATGTCTCTAAGAATTTTGGAATATGGGATGTCATACAAAAATATCAAATTAATTTGATATATATTGGTATGTCTTTTGAAATATTAAAAGAGATAAAAATGATCGATATAATATGAAATCCATAAAAATTCGTAAAATTTTAAATGCATATTTGAGCTCCAAAAAACTATATTAACTCAAAATGTACCCAAACATGTTTCAATCCTCCTAAAACAGATTCCAAACTTACTTAAATTGATGAAACTTCTTCATACCTCATGAGAATAATTATTTCATAAATTTTAAATATTATTTATAAATTTACAATAGAACTCACGATATTAACCACATGCACTTCATTCTCCAATCCCTCCTAAAAATAACTTCCCTTTATGGATTACATATTCTAAAGGATCTTATTCAAATCAAATCACAAAATAATTATCATATAATTTATATAAAATCACTAAAGATAATATTTATCACAGTGTATCCTTAACTCAAGGCATGGTCTCATCATGTTCACCAAAGAGTAAGCACCAAATATAGACACACCCTAGAAGGCAGATAAATTAGTTGCGCCAAAGAAGAAAGGTTATTTTTACTATAGAATATGATAAACCACAACAAATAAAAAAAATATTAGATAGGTATTATTTATACTAGAAGTAATATATAGTAAAAAAGATGATAATAAATATAATAAATAAAAAAAATGATCAGTTTGGGGAATTCATCTCTAAGAATGTTGAAGAATTTTGAATTTACTATGAATTTTCCAAAAAGATTGGACATATTAATTTCTGAGAATATTTTTGTAAACCGAAATAATGTTAGATATATTTGAAGAGAATTATTGAAAGTATAAGAAACATAAAAGTATATACTAATGAAAATAAAGAAAGCATAATTGAATTAATTTATGATTCCAGCTGATATGAAAAGGAAAAAATCTGTAAGTAAGAAGTTGAGAAAAGTAATAAGATCATGTTAATAATGGAATTATTTGTTTGAAAAATAAAGAGATAAAGTATAAAGTATTATCATATTAATTTATCTATAAATAAAAGTGTTTCTATCATTATAGGAATCACACAACCTTATTTATCTCAATAATGAGAAAATTATGAACCCCCTTATTTCTATGTTTGTTTGTATTTCTATGTATGTAATTTAAGGTGATGTGTTCATGGGAAATTAAAATTATGAGTACTTGAAACTTTTGTATAGTAGAAGGAGATTATTTATCTTAATGTGATTTTTCACAATTGGAAATGTCTCATGAAGATTATACTTGATGAGGATACATTTATTTTTTTGAAAATGAGTTCAAACATAATAATCAAGTTGATGAAGCTTACCCTTAAAGAATGTTCTAGTTGAGGAAGATGTTAGGTATCATTGTTTTATATAAGGATAGAGATCATGAAAGAACTGTATTTTTCATTAATGTGGTAAGAAAAGTATATTTTCCATCGTTATATACGATTAAAATACATTTGTATGTAAATTAAGGTTAATTTTGATGTTTCAATGACATTAAATGAGTAAAATAATTACAGTACAATTATAATAAATAAAAATCCATAAAATTTAATGAACACCCTTTTTTCTGCACCAATAATTGTTCGAGTAAGAAAATAGTTGATTAATTGATAACTCAGATGTTTTTTTACCTTTTATTTATGTCTTACATATAATAGAAGAAATGGTTATTTGATAAAATATTTTCATGTATTTATGTATGGTTACTGAGAAAAATACAAAGGGGGATACAGAAGAACCTAATAGATTGTGATAATAATTTTTTATATTTTTTAAATATGTATTACTTTAAAAATATCATGTAAATTGGGATTGTCAATAATCACATGAAATAAGTGATGTTGGATTATCCAATGATAAAGATATCAAATATATCATTAAAACTCTATATGAAGGAGTGGAATAAAGTGTGAGATATCTCTAATTAAAATCTTGTTATCAAAAAATATGTTGAGTTGACATTTCATCTACTTTGAATCCACTAAATTTAATATAAAGTAGTTTGGTAATTGTATTGAGAATTTAACTTCAATAAATAATATCCTATTATAATAAATGAGAAGGCTACTACAGATAATATATATATCACATGGAAGATCTAGATGCTTGAAGATCTATGTATGCTTCGATGTATAATAAGAAATAGAATCATTACTGAATAATTAAATAACTCTAAATAGTCATATGAAGATGAAGAATATATTTTTAATGAATTGGATATTAGTTGATGTACTCAATATGAGAATTTATATACTGCATTAGTATTATTAATACACTAATGTTTTTTTGATGTTTTAAATGTAACATCCTGACACCTTATTTCCAGTATAATCTTGTTTTCTCTGATCGTCTTGTTTTCAATGGTGGTCCCATGTTATTTTTACATGAATTTTCCTATTTAGAGGGCCAGGGTTTGTTATGAATATTTTTTATAGTTCATGTGGTGTCTCAAGAGTGTGAATTATGGGTGGAATTGGGACAATTTCTGGAAGAGCCGCAGGTAGTCTACCGTCTCACCAGTGAGGGCCACCAGCTAGCAGGAGGAAGGATAAAATTAAGGGATTCCAACAAGAATATCACTGACCAGCTATAGGTTTTTCTAGAAGTACATGAATTATTCCTTGCACTATTCTCTAGCTATTAGTATCACGCATCTAGATCTTAACACTGATCTGAGTGAGTAACATTTGTGTAGAATGTAATTGCCTTTCCCTTAATCTTCATTTTCTTTCAAAACTCCTCTCCCTCAAACAATAATTGACCTATTAAACCCTAGAATAGATATTACAGTGATTTTGTCCCTTCCAATAATGAATCGTCATGTATTGAAGTTTATATTAAAGAATTTAATCACTTCCAGTATATTTTTCCATGATCATATAGTGGATTATTCATTCCCCATCTCTCTCCTTCTTCGAGAGTGGTGGATTCTTATATTATTGATGGTTCCAAATATTTACATAGTGTTTTTGGGTTATCTCACAGTTTATTATATCCCTTAAAATCCGTTTGATCATGGATCCCTTGTGGGGTGTTTTATGATACTATTGTTGAGGTAGATGTTTTCATAAAGCAATTTGTATCAATTGAATAGATTATTTTATCAATGAATAGTAAAAAATACTGATTTTATAAAAAACAATGTTTTATATTCATGTATATAAATGGTCACATTTATTGAATTTATATTAAAATTTCTATATTTTATTTTGGATTTAATATAATCCAATTAATTTCATAGGAATCTACATTATTCTTAAATTTGGTATAAAAGCATTTGTTTACATTAAAATTCATTTTTATAGAAAATTACATTCCATCATATTTTTTTTATCTATACACAATTTATACTCATTATACATATTTATTTTCATAAAATTTATTCCATGATTAGATTCATCATTCCCATATTATGAAAATAGGTATAGTTTGTTTTTTGTCAAACTGAATAGCAACCTCGGTAAAAATGTTACCACTATGATAAGGGTGAAGCTGGTGGAACATGGTTAAAAATATAAGATAGGGATTTAAAATCATCCTTATACATTTATATATTTCATTGGATGTGTGTAATTTGACATCCCATTTCAAATCATAGAACATATGGAATTTTAGTGCAATTTTTATTTGATAGAGACCTTTGTTATATATAATATAGAGGAAAATTCAAAAATGTCAGTTTCTTGCATTAAATATCTCTTATATATTCACATCGGGATAATAATATTTTATGAATGAATATAAAAATTTATTTTTGATATTTTTTTGTTAATTTATTTTTAATTTTTATTGGTGGAATAATTAACTTAAAAACACATACAATGCTAACAGAGTGCATGGGAAAGTAGTTGAAAAATAAGAGAAAATGAGTTTTAAAATATGAATAGTAATGTTTTATGATTAATTATAGTGTAACAGGAAGTATTTGGTTTATATTTATGAATAATTATTTGTGAAATAGTTTATATTTAAATTACACACATGTATTTATGTATTTAAAGTCATATTATGTGAACAATTCGTAAATTGACTTTAATGGTATTTTATGTTAAATAATATATTATTAAATTATTTAAAACAATAAAAATAGATAAATAGAACAATGGGGTGTGATATGTTCGAAAACATCATCCCTTAACCATTTTCATCCAATTTTTACCATATCTTAAAATTTATAACCCTATTGTATTGAAAATGTTGTTACTATGGTTAAGGATAAAACTGGTTAATGAAGGGGTTAAACCAAAAGATAAGGATTAAACATATAAACCAGTCAAAAATTTAATTTTTTAAGTCATTTAAACCTTTAAATATTTTATACTTTCAATTATGACACTTAATTCCACTTTAACGTGACACAAAATTTATTATATTTACATGTTTTAAGTAATTCCAAGTATGTTATTTCCTTCACTATAAAAGGATACCACCTCTCCTCTATTCTTCACATAACCCAGAGACACCTATATTGACCAAAAGCTATAAAAAATCTTCTAATAAACCTTATTAGTGGTATATAGGTTATTTTCCTCTTAAAAGAAAATCCCTAGCCCCCCCCCCCCAGGGGAGATCCAAATGAGTTTGTTCAAAGAGACGATAATTATCTTTACTGAGAATTTTCATTTTACTTCGTTTTATAACTTTATAAATTCTATCCTAAAATTACCAATATAATAAAATAAAAATATAACATATAATTATATGTCATTATGTACATGTAATAACCATATTATTCTCATATTTTCACTAAATGGGAAGCAAAAAAGTATCACTCATGAGTACATGAAGACTACCACCTCCACAAAGCGATGCAACTCATTTTCCACCAATACATCAAATTGATGATTATAAATATGGATTAGATAAATATATATTTATGTTAATTAATGTTTATGATTATATAAATATTATTACTTATTTACATCTAATTTTCCAATCCATCAAAAAATGGAAACATTACACTTCTGTACGTACGAACTACAGTCTCCATGAATGGCCTAATTCATTTTTATATTTCTACATATTACGTGTTGTTTTCAATATGTTTATAATGAATATATATTCTATTCATATAATTATTAAAATTTTAGATATGATGTTTCCATGATTAATATTAAAGGAAGGGAACTTCAAACCTGGATCATACATGAAAAAATTGATAACATTAGAAAACGAGGATTGTAATAAATAATTATTAATAATTATTATGTTAAAATTTTATAATTGGATAATATATGATATTATAAATAAATTTATGGTTATTTTATATAAATATTAACAAATTTAATTTATAATAGTATACATTATAGTGCATATGAATAAAGATAGACTAATGATAAGCGTTTCTCATCTTAATTTTATTTTTGTGAGACATATGAAATATTCACCACTTGTTTCATTTGTGTGATGTATATAATTTAAATGAATTAATTTTATGATTATTGTCGTGGAAAATACGGGTACTTAAAAATACATATATGTTTCCATATTTCATGTTTTTTTAATCAAAGATTACTAAAGTTGTAAGGGTTATTCATCTATATATTGTTTAATTGAGATATGTTTTATATTGTACACCAATTTTCATTTATATGGTGTAAATAACAACCATTTAAAATGTAATGTCATGAATGTAATTATGATCATGAAATTTAAAGTTTCATTTGAGTTAATTCTTTTATGGTTATTATAAATTAAAAATTACACAAGCGGAATGGGTTTTTGGTTTCAATCTTATTTTTAACATGTTTATTTATGCATAAATTTATGATTGTGAAATTATAGACTTTATCAACCATATTTTATGAGTTTTATTATATTATGGCTATATATATATAGTATTTTAATTTAATTTCCCTATATTCATGTACACAAGATACCAAAATAATATATTAAAATAAAATAATTTTGTTTTATTATTTGGTCGGGAACCTTGTCCTTCCATATCAATGATTTCTAAATATTATTTTAAAGGATTTTTTATTATTCTCATATAGGTTTTAAAATAAATTTTACCAATGTTTTTATTTTATAAATTATTTTAAGAGGAATAATTTGAAAATTTTTCAAATTAGATGAGTTTTACATTTTTTCCAAAAATTCAAAAGTAATAATTATTTTAACATACACAACAAGAATAGAAATTACCACCATCCTAACCAATCCATTATTTAAAGTCTAAATTACCATTTTATATGGTTAATTTCAAATAATAATTTTTCTGTAGTATTTGTTTTTTGAATTTTATGATCTTAAACATGTGATTTCAAAATGGAAAGGCAATTTTCCTCACTAAATTTTAATATAATTTTTTAAAAGGAAATCATACATGAAAAAATACAATGATGTTACATATTCTTTATAATGTATATGATCCAACTAAAACATAATTATTAATTATATTTTTGGTCTATAAAAATGTTGATGATATTTTTAAGAAACCCACTTATTTTACCCTAGTTATGATAAGATGAAATGATTAATAATTTATGATCTTATAGAATGAATATGATGGATTATAATTATGTGATGGATTAGCTAGGAATTATATATCCGAACATCGAATTAGTTAAATAATAATGTTTTATAAGCTCATAGGGTATATAATAGGTTATCCCAACCTCTAAAGAGAGTACATTAGAGGTTATACCAAGCCCAATAGATGGTAGAATTGAGGTTATAACGAGCCCAAAATAGGGTAAATTAGAGGTTATCACCAACCTGAAAAAAGATACTTGGATGGTTATAACAAGCTTGATGCTAGTACATTGGAAGTGATCCAAAGAATATAATTTTATGAATATCTTGGTGGGTATCAATGACATAAGATTTATATTATTATTATTATACCATACTATATGCCACTATTTTATGACATTGTCTTATACCAATATTATTCTCTCATAAATCATATTATTTTATTACATTATGATTCATGTCTTATCAACCATGAATCTTTTTTTCATGACTCATTAGTATGATATACTAATTTCTATATATGATGTTTAAAATTTTTTATTGAGTTTTGATACACATATGTTCTTTTTATTCATAAATGATCATTGATATGTCCCTTTTTCCCCTTATTAAGAATTTTATCTCACCCTTAATTATGTTTCATTTTTCTTGGGATATGAAGAATTTTTTTATAATTATATATCTATGAAGGGTTCTAGTTATAAATAATTAAGAGTAAGATGATCAATAACGTTTTTTACAAGTTTTTTATCAATGGAAAATTCTAATGATAAGAAAAAAGTCAACTTTTGGTATGGATCATAATGATATGTAATGGAAATTAATCAAATGATTTGTAATATTTTGTATGAAAACTATGGTTTTGTATTGATGATATCATTGTAATGTTTAGTCATTTTGGAAAACAAGGATGAAAATTATTTAGTGAAAACCCTTAGGATAAGCCTATGTATATTATAAAATCCTTTGTTATGCTAAAGATAGATGTTTGGTTTCCTAGACATTACATCAATGTTTAAATAATTGAATGTGGATGTTGTTGTGGAACATATGTACATAAGTTTAATAACTTAGAAAGAGATGGATTCAGTATTAACATGATCATCTTGGATTCTTGATAAGTGGGTATAAGATTAAACCATTTGATAGAAACTCCTATGTGATATTCTTAGGATAATTCAGATTTTTATTATGAACCAATACGAATGATTTTAATATATAATAACCATGAATGATCTAGGTTAAAACTAAAGTGTCATATATTGAAAATAATTTTACATGATTTACATGTATTGTTAATAATTTTTCATTTTTTTAGGATTTCTCACTCTATGATTTTTTTATTTAATTTTTATAATGATGATGAATGATGTTAAAATTGAATTCGATAAACAATGGAATGATTTTCCTCATGAGACGAAAAATGAAATGGAAAACAAATATAGAACTTCTGGTTATACAAAATCAGTTATATAATCATAATATTAACAACCTCAATGTGGGAGATATTTATAATAAGACTAATAATAGAAAAATTGAGTTTTAGGGGAGTTTAATTTTTAATGAGAATAGAGGAAAGATGATACACTTCCAGCATATCATGTATGTGTGAATAAGAACCTATGTAATAGTCCCAAAGGAATGAGAAGATGTTTTATTATTATAAATGAATGAAATTGAGATTGTAATCACTGAGGAAAAAAAGAAGAGGTTGATGGGGGTAAACAAATCACATCACAAGATACCGTTTACTGTTCAATTTCATAGGTGTGGGGTTCTTTGTAATTATCCAAGTCAATTCTCCAATCCAAGGGCTAGTGCATAACCATGGTATGATATTCAAATCATTTATTTGGATTTATTGTAGTATTAATATACAGGGATATAATAATTATGTAGGAAAAGTGTTTTATAAATGATATTTTGGTTATAAGAATCATAAAATATCTAAGGATTTTTCATCAGTGGTTTTTTTTAATTATTATAAAGCATATAATGAATGAAAATAATAAAGTATAAAAGTGATTTAGAGGTAATGTGACAAATTTTTATTTGAAAATACATTATTGGGGTTTAGATAACCTTTAATATGTTTTTAACGTTTATATAATAATGTTATTTTGGTATAAATATAAAATAGATATTTATAAAGTTAATTTGGTAGTATTTGTGACCATGAAAATGAATAGTAATTCAATGGAAATGTTATTTATGAAGATATTTATTTTATTTTATTATTTGTAGAATAAATTCAATAGCATGTGATTTTTTTGTAGAAAGGATTATGTAAATTTAGGGATGCATATATGTTTTATTTGATGTTTTATAGTGATTCAGGTTATTAGCATGTTATAGAAGAATACATGGTCAAGGTATTAACATTTTTGGTATGTAAAATTATGATATAATTCATATTTTCTAGGGATAAATATTATAGTTTATCTTGGAAAACAATATCTGGTCATATATTTTAGATATTTGGGGTTTGAGTTTTTTTATCATATATTAGACAATTATTAAGGTTATTAATTTACGGAATGGATTTTGTTAAAAATATTGACTTATTATTGAGGTTTTAGAAATTAATGTATTATATTTATCCATATTATATAACATATGATTAATTTTATTTTTGGTAAAAACTTTGAAACATAGAGAATGATTTTACAATCTTTTATGGATATTATTATCCATTAAAAGATAATTTCATATCCTTATACATGAAAAATCTATCTTTATCATTCTCATCATTGTGTATGATATGAAGTTGATACTAATTAAATCATACCTAAAGAATTAAATTTTGATTATGAAATGGAAATAAATAAAGTAATTATATATTCTCATGTTCACTATATTTATAGTAAAAGAATCCCTCAAATTTGAGAAAGGGATCCTGAAATAATACTATTATTATTTTACCATAATTTTAGATGAATTTATGGTCTTTTAACCACTCATTGATTTATGGTTTCATGTTCATTTGCTATATCATAAAAATATTCTCTATCAATTGATATTAGTCCTTCAATGTTATTTTCAACACTATATCTATATTTTATCTTTATACTATTTTGTTCCCAATCTGGGAACCTCTCTCCAAATCATTTTTAAAAAATTCATAATAGAAGTTTCATGGTTAATGTGGGAACTCACATATTTTCTAAATCATAGATATCTTAGTAGAAAAATTATCATAAATATGAAAATAAAAAACCAAAATCAATAATTTAAAACATATAGGGTTTCATGAGAGCATCACATCAACTATGGTCCATTGCAAAATACATGAACTACCTGATGGCCCCAGTATCAGGGTATGTCGTGTCCAGTCCACTTCATCATCTACGTCATCATCCAAACTATACTCTTATTTTCACCATCATCTCGTCATCATCATCCACTTCGTTGATTTCCACAACCACAAATAGAAACAAACATCACCATAACCAAATTCTCAAATTGAAATCTAAAAAATTTGGGATAAAACTACAAGAAACCTACAACTGACATCGTTATCGACATCACCTTATATTAAGATGGAAAATCCTCTCACTGAACCCTAGACCTTCAGCTGTATGTTATTCATAGTCATCATATGTATAATAACACAACAACATGCTCTATTCAACTAATTAATTATAAAAAAAGATATATAACACAACATGAACACATAAATATATCACAAAAAGAAACTATCCTAAATAGATTGCATAAATCAAGGAATTTAATTAATGAACTACTGTGCAGCACAAGAAAAGGTATATATATGTCATCTAAACCTATGTGCCTAGTCATAATGCATGAACACATGAAAAATATCATAAATAAAATATAACATCATGTGAATCACCTAAGGTGTATCAATATTAATAAGAGAACATAAATTCCCCAATTTATGGGAACTCGGAGGTCCACTATTCAGTGCTAGTTTGGTACTATCATAGTTCCCCTACCTGAGTCCCAATTTCCTATCTCCTATATAACCTATCTCAAACCAATATAAGATAAGAAACAACTTATTTGGTCTGGAACCTAACTATGATACCATTTTGTAACATCTTCAACCGAGTCACTGGGACTGATCCGGAATGCTAGATGACCTCAAGTGCAACTCCCTGTAAGCAAGAGGCTTCCAACTAGTAGTCAGGTTCTCAAGTGGAACTTTGTGGAGACTACACCCTATGCATCATGTCACAGAATCTATAATCAAAAACAAAAATATAAATAATTTTAGTAAAATGCGGGAATGGTATGACGTACATATAATGTAATATCCCCCTAATTGGTAAGAAAAAACAAGTTACCAGTAGAATGAAGAACATAATATAAATAAACAACCATAAGTGGAGTGATTTGGTGCTTTCCCCGACTGGCTTATACTCCATGCTTCATTGCTCATCTATCCACTATAGGTCCCTTAACCTTAACCATATCTCTGGTCACGAAATCTACAAGACCTTCGAAATTCCCATGTAGGGTGTGAGTTCAAGACTCAGTAAGACACCACTAAGGCTTCTTAAACCAGATGTTCTCAAAATACTACTGTATTCCATAATATATAATGAAACCTAATCACACAATCCAAAACTAAGAGATTTTTTTCAAAACAAGATGACACAACCCCTGGTCATACCTACTTCGAATCAATGCTAGATGGATAACCATGCTTTTAAATAAATAAACAATTAGCCATTAAGAAAATGAATCACAATTATTATCATCATCTTGTGACATATTAAAAATTTTCTGTAGGACGGTATTTACTCTAGGTGTCTAAGGGAAAAAAGAGTTAAATAGATTCCCTTAATCATTGAATTGACATACTAATGACCGAGTTCTAATCGGAATCCTATAGTCATCGAAGTTAAATATTGAGTAACATACTGGGGACCAAGATCTAATCAAGATCCCCTAATAATTTAGTTCATCCCAAGGCGTCATCGTGAGCCTTCATCATGTATTGGACCCTCTTCGTCAATAATTTGTATCCCTCATCCAATGGATAACACAAGTTGAGATATTCTACTATAGGACATCCCCTACGTATCTTCATGTGTCTATCCCATGCATCAGACCCTCACCGTCAGTCATGTATGTCCCTCCTACAAAGGATAACGCAAGTTGATGGTCCACCTTTATTGGCTCCATAAACAAAACCACAAGGTATACATAGCATGATAGGATACATAAATATATACATATATATATATACATATATATTCAATAATAACATATAATCACAAGTTAATTAGCACACAATGTACACAAAATCACACTATAATATGAATAAACATCTATATGTACTCAGGGAATCAAGTGTAATGTAGTGTTTTGGGGGAAACACACATACCCACCTTTATTAAATATCTAGAATGGTCATTAATTTTTTTTTCATAATCATATTAATGAAAATGATTTTAAACCAGCCCAAAGGGTTATGAAAATTCCTACCTCATAGTTTTCCAAGTCGACTTCGGGGATTATGATGGTTGTCGTCACCCAAACCATGCTCGCACCTAACCAAATGAGTATCACATAGCAACGAATCCTTGGAAACTCCCCTACAAATAATTTAGAATTATCTCTATCTTGGATAATTTAAAAATATATTTAATTAAATATGAACAAAAAACCACACCACCTTCAAAAACATTCATAGGAATAAATTTGTACTCATCGAGAGAAATCCAATGGAACAAAAGGTCTGTCAATCCGAACAATTTAAAAGAATATATTGAGGATAGAAATTTAGATGAATAAAAATAGAATAGGAGATACAAATTAATAGAGAGGGGAGTTGTGTGAAAACATAATGGGATTCCTACCCATGTCATGCACACCGCCCCATATAAAATTTATAATACTTTTTCATCAATTAATTTAGAAAAATTTATAATTACATCACTTATTTATTACTTTGTCCTGTTAACGAAATTCTCCAACCCATCCTAATATTGGATGTTTCATAAGCTTGTACTATGAGACCAAATTAAATATTCAGCACTAGTCTTGAAATGACCGCCACAATTTTAGGGTCATGCTGCCACTAATGGTGTGTCAAATTGACACCCTACAAAGAAGTTACAGTGAAAATTATATTTTAACACAACAAATAATATTTATATTTATATTTATATTTATATGTATATTTAAAACACTATCCATGCAATTATGGGCTCTCTATTTGTGTAAAACCCTTTTACATTTTAATTTTTTAACTCGTAATTTTATTAATATTAAAAATAATAATAATAACACAACTTCATTATTATTAAAAATAAAAAAATAACCCGCCATTAAAATATTATCATTCATAATGAATAATAATAATAATTATTATTATTATTAATTTTATGGTTAGTTATCTCTAATCATTTTCACCATTTACATTTCAACAGAAACTGTCATTAAATAACATAAATTTAAAATGTTTGTTTAATACATAATTCAATGTAAAGTAAATTACGGGGTGTCTAAATTCTTCAAAAAGTGGTGTTGTATATTTTAAATTGTAAAAAATGGTGTGAAATGAAGGTTTAGAAAATGATTTGTGGAATGTAATGGATTCTGCAACAGAAGGTTTAAGATGAGTGAAATTCCATTTAAATAATTAAATAATTTTTTTTCTTTAACACCAGAATTAAATAATACCTAACACCCGTTGTGCATTAAAGTTATTAACCATATAAGAAAAACCCCATTCTGGACCTAACAGTGGTCTTGGATTTCTCAAATGACACATCATTTGAGAGATGTTAGTTATTTATTATTTAAAAATTGATTAATTAATTAATTAAAATTAAAAAGTGTTTAATCATGTACGATGTTTCCAAACACCTGACATGAATAAAAGTTATAAATTATCTCGGGTAAACCCCACATTCTAGACCTAAGTGTAGTCTCATATTTTTCTTAATACAAACCATTTGTGATATATTAATTAATTAACATTCAAAAAATGGATTAAAAAGTAATAAAATATAAAAAATGGCAATTCTCATGGATGAGACATAAAAATGTTCAACAGTTACAAATGAAATACCCCACCTAGGGTAAACTCCATATCCTAGACCTATTAGTGGTTTCATATTTCTCATTAAATGAACTATTTTAGATATCATTTATTATTATTTTAAAAAATAATATATTAAATATTATTTAATAACTTTATCTCACAAGAGAGGCATCTAAATGTCTGACGCATTCAAATTTTATACTCCTAATTGTGTAAACAACGCATTTTAGACTTAACGATGGACTCATAATTCTAATAGTATGCACCATTTTGGAGTTATTAAATTATTTTAAACAAATTATACGCTCTAAAAATAATATATTTTATATTTTTATTCAGACTTCACTGAGGCTTTGTGGGCCTATGAATCTCACACTAAATTAATGCCTAACTCAAAAAATATTACATAGATTATTTAAAAATGTTAAATTGGAGTTTTCTCTTATACACAACCTTTAATAAATTATTACGTTACTCCACTAATAAATCATTTTTCTCACTTAAGATATTAATTATTTATCACATGTGGGATTTTATTATCATTATAAAAATTGAGATATTACACAAAAAATCACCATTTGAAGTGTTATAGTTGAGAATGAGTACAATGTTAGAAAATGTGACTCTATAGGGTTATAAAAAGGAATGGTTGTGACTAATTCCAGATGTAAATTGATTTAACATTATGAAAGTATCGATTCAACTATTTTCAATAAAATGCATTGTCTAGGCATTAAAAATACCAAAAATAAAAATTTTACACTGTGAAATTTGTCCATGAATTGAGTTCCTTTTCATTGGGTTAATTCAAGGGATAAAAGTAATTCAGGGGGTGTATTTAATTTAATTGGAGAATTAAACTCATAGGTTCTACTCAAGATGTGAAATAATTCACCAGGTGGGTTAAATTTATGGGGTGTTTTTAGGGGAAAAATTTCAAGGGGGTCAATTAAATTCATGGTTTGAATTTAATTATGGTGTTTCATTAAATTATTTTGGTCTTCCCAGAATAATTCATGTTGTAAATATAAATCATGGGTTTTTCCCAAAACAATTCATGTTATGAATTGGGTTTACGATATGAATTAATTATGCAACTAGAAATCAACTCCAATTATGGATTCACCCTAGTAATAAATAACCAAACCCTGACCTAGGCTTGATAAAAAATTAAAATACAAAAAAACACACCTCAAAAAGATTTATCAAAAACATTAATTTGATAAATACATAGAGAATTAAGGGATCTGAAAACATCCCCACCATATAATAGTTTAACCCTGAGATACACCATACCTCACTATGGAATATCATAAAAATAGTATGAAATATTTAATTTTGAATAAAACTCCCTCTCTGATGTCTCCACTAGAATAGGACCACAAAGGCATTATACCCATACTAGCATAATGGCATTTCCTCTTATATTCTTCTCACTATGGTTCATCATATGAGCCAAATGATCTTCAAAGGATTCAGCAACATTATGCTCTATGTCATAAACATAAACCATGAGGAAATAGTCTGAATAATATCTATGATTTTGTGACTTGTGAAAGACATCATGCATGGTATTTTAGCACGGTGAAATTTCAAAACAGTATTCCACTCTACCTACCTTCTCCACTATCTTGAATATTCTGAAAAACCAGGGCACTAGCTTTAATTTATTTTTGATACGACATCTCCCCAACCTAGGTGAAACCTCGAGAAATACATGATAACAATCCTAAAAATATATTGTTCCTCTCAGAAGGTCTACATATAGTTTATGTCATCTTTATATAGTAACCGAAGTCTTTTTAATCAAATGATCATTCTCAGTCGTCTCATGCATGAGACCATACCGAAAAAGTGTTAACTCACTAGCCAATAACTAACAAAGATGGTAACACCACAATATTCAATAAAATTCCTAAAAGTATCCATTTGGATATATTATTGGAGTCTATTATTATAAAAATAACTCCATGAGTTCCAAATCATTCTCCAATGAACCACAAAAATTGTAACACCCCAATCTTCCATGGTACGCTCTTCTTTGAATAGTAGAGCAGCGTGTGTTGTACGCAACCTCGAGTTTTAACACACCGCGACCAATAAAAGTAGCACTTATCAATAGTAATACCCACTTTTTGAAATTATATATATTTTACATTTCATAATTGACTTCATTTTTGGATTCGGAATATCAAAATTAGCCTATGTTGAAGTTTTGGTATTTTTCTGAGAACTTCCAATTTTTAATGAATAGTGTAAAATACTTAAAAAAACATTTTTAATAAAAATAATTTATAGTGATAAATTATACTATTTAGTGGTTTTAAAGTATAATTGGAATATATTTTTACCATTTTATCCAATGGTGGTCATTAGAATTAATTTCACTTTGAAATTGGACACAAACAATTGTCAATCTTTCGATATATATTGTTTCTTAAAAACACGCTATTTGTTGTGACAACGAGAATTAATTATAAAATTAATTAAAGAAACTTATATTTCTGGACTTTTTTCAAATAGAAATCATTTTTGAATTCGTAATTTCAATTATAGCTTAGGGTGAAATTTTGGCATTGTTCTGAAAAACTTCAATTTTTGATGAATAGTGAAACCGCTAAATGGTAGTGAAAAAACTGATTTTTCGTTTAAATGAAACATTACCACTTCTGTGATTTGATTTTCAAAAATCCGACATACATGGTTGTCATTAGAAAGTAAAATGTGGTTCAATGGGATTAAAATAATTTTTAGGTGAATAGTAACTTTTAAGTTTAATTAATCGCGATTAAAGGTAGTTAGTGAAATTTAAGGTAAAAATGATATTATAAAAATATGAAAATACCTTTACACTTGTCCTAACCCTATTAGATGAGTCATGGACGACCAAGAAAATCCATGGGTCATCTTGGGGACCCCATGGAGACACTTTGGTAGGAAAATGACATTAAAAACACTTTATTTAATGTTAAAATAAAAATGTCACAAACATGAGTTGTTTTACTAAAATAATTTTTAAATGCGGTTATACATGACATATGTTTTACTATAAATATTCATTAGAAAGATAAAACTATTTCCTACATAATGATAGTTTTTTTATAATTTTTAGACATAAAATAAAATAAATTATTTATGACACAATGATGATGCAGCGATTACCTCATTATTTAACGATTTAAATAAAATGAAAAGATAATGTAAACTCTAAGACTTACACTTGTCAAAAACCTATTGGATCGGTCTATTTCGAACCCTTATCACCTTATCCTCTAAATATATAATTGTGGGTCCTTTGAAATCCGAAAAGCACTTCATAATAATGTATCATTTCATGACATTCCAAGAGTGCCCCTCCTCTCCTCTTATAAAAGGCCCCCACCTCTACCACCTTACCCACACCTCTCAAGCCTTTGGATTGGCCAAACACTGCCCATTTGGTCTCTACACATCCCACTATTACTCCTAGAAGCCTCATGTTTGGTAGAAGTCTTCCCAAGGAAGCCTTTGAGCTCAAATCAAAAAGAGTTACCAGTTTTAAAGGTAGTGTTTTCTCTTGTGTTCTTATGTTTTATTTTGCTTCTCCAACCCCCTAAACTCTTTTTATTCACTTATTTTGTAACAAAACCAGTATTATAAATACACTAGGATGTTTATATAAGAATTATTAGATATAAACTTACACACATCTACATCTAATGGTTAAAGAACATACTATTTCTGTGGATGGTGAATTTCTGTCTCATGAAACGATGATTGTTCAACACTCATATAAAACCTTCAAAGGTGTCCATTCAGATGTCACTATATTTATATATGATATATAATATTTGTATGTTTTACTTAAGCTTCTGTATTTTTCATTTATGGCATAACTTTATGGTTTCCATTATGGGTAAACGCGATATCTTCATTTTAGGAAGTGCGGACTACCGCCCCCTCAAAGTGATTTGAATCGTTACTGCCATATGTGGGATGTATAAAGGATGGAGTAAATGATATTATATATGATATTATACTGGAATTATACCTTTATATCATTATAATTTCATTCCATTAAATACGAAATAGAAATGAAAGGTGCGTTCATGCGTACGTACGGCTTATCGTCTCCATGAACGGTGCGTTTCATTTATTACCTCTAAATGTTTCATAATATTATGAATGAATGTATATATTGGATATATATGATATATATGATATATAAATCATGAATGTAATGCTGGATATAATGGATATTTTACCACATTAACAACTTGTAATTATAAGAAGTTTATTTTTGACTCAAGTACCAAAGATCGACAAAATGACTGTTATTAACTTAAATAATTACATAATGTTCATAACATGGTAATAAGTGATATAAAAGGAATAATGAACATGGAAAATTTTCTTAAGAAAATAGAGATTAACTCTAGTTTATTATTCAGGAGGTTAAATAACGACCGAGTCAAGTCGGACACGAAGTAAGGGAACTTCTTAACCCAATTTCCATTCTTTTGGTTAATCTCCTACTTTCAAATTATGTCATTATATTATTATTTCCTATCTGGTATTTGTACTTTCTTTATGTGAACCTATAGGGAATACACATAATAGATCTATTTTATTTAAAAAATGATCTTTGTAAGGGACTTCGTCTCAATCTCCTTTCATTGAGACATATTTGGTTTTATACACAACTTTCCTTTATACGGTGTATAAACACCTTTGACTTTTAAGTTTATTCAAAAGGAATCTTTTCATACGAAGTGTTTTTACTAAACGACAAAAGGAATGTTTTTTGTATGTATGTGGCGACAACGACTTCTTCGTCGCCATGACCATTATTTGAGTTTCGGCTTCCTTTACAAGTCGTAACTTTTTTTAAATGAAAAATAATTACAAAGTTTTAATTTTCTTTTATTTTGGTATTGAAAATTGTTTTGAAAGTGTTTTTTTATATCAATGTGTTGTCTTGATATCTTTTGATTGTAATGTAGAAATGTTATGTTTCCTTTATGCATATTTTAGGTGATACAATTATGTTATGGATTATGATATGTTTAAACCTTTTAATATGAGGAATGCATTGGACTTAATAAGTGACGGGTGGAGCCCGCTATAGCTCCTCGATGCATCGGTAGGTCTAGTGAGACAAACTAGTGTCTTGGCATGAGGCCTTGATAAAATCTTATTTGTAGTCTTGGCACGAGGCCTTGGATACGTGGTTATGATAGTCAGACATTATGCATTTCATCATTATGAAAGTGGTTATTGATATTGCATGTGATTATTCGACCAGTAGAATATCCATGTGAATAAGTAAATGGAATTATTTCATTTTATTTTGTCATATTATGCTGAAGTTCATGTTTAAAAGGGATTTTGTTTTAGTTATACATTTCCTTAAATGTTAATGTTTATTTATGAAAGCTTCTGCTATATTGTTATCCTAACTGAGCATCTGAGCTCACCCCTTTCAATGTTTTAATTTTTATTGAGGATGTGAAGAAGTATTTTAAGAATTACCTACAGGGATAGTCTGAAGGGGATATGAGTGTGGAAAATGGAGACTATGTTATTGGAGTTTTTCACTTTTTTATGTAATGTAACATTTATGAATGTGTCTAGTGTTTCCAAGGCTACTAAACTAATCGGTCTTTCGAGACTTGATCTTTTGTGATCATGCCAATGTTACACAATAATGCACTAACTCTGGGTAACTGGGGTCGGGGCATTATAGTTGGTATCAGAGGTAGTTTAGTACTAACCTTGGAATCTAGATTTTGATAAAATCTGATTAGAGCACATAGACCTAAGATAAAATTTGAGTATTAGTATAGAAGAACATCCCAGAATTTTGGTATTATAGAGATTTTGTGAGTTTTCTGAGAACTACATCCCTATCTAGATACGAGAAGGTAGTGGCGGCTCTGGTAGTGATGTACCTAGGGGTAAAACCCAAAAACACCGCTTTGATCTAGACTTTAACGGGAACTGGTGCATGACAATGGGCCTTGCTGCACTCTTGGTTACGACACTCTCGGGGGATATGCTTAGGATAATTCTCGTTTTCATTACAAACCACTATGAAAGGGTTATGATTATATACTTCCACAAAGAAAACATTTATTATGATTGTGGATTATATCCATAAATAGTTCAATTTATGTTAAGTGTTTTGCATGTTTGTAATTTTGTATTTTGATTCATAAACTAATCTAGTTTATGCCATTGTTTAGAAATGGCGCCTAGTGGGAGGAATGGAAACCGTATCAATGCACGCACTCCATGTAGGTATTTCCCTCTTGGTCAAGATAATTATTGTGGAGTTGGAGATACAACTAGTGTTGATCAACTTATCACCATACTGGGACAACTCACTCAGGTTATGAATAGTAACCTTACTCGTATGGAGCACCCTGATCCTCAATATGGAGGATCAATGTTAGACCGCTTCATGAGGCAACAACCGCCAACATTTAATGGGGGTACAAATACATTAGTATCTGAGCAATGGATAAACTCCTTAGAGAAAATATTCCATGCCTTGGGGTGTAGCGAAAGGGAGAAAGTTGTCATGGCAATTATCCGCCTCACTAGAGATGCCGATCAATGGTGGTCACTGATTCAAAACACAAAGGAAGATGAAGAAGTATCAAGTATGGAATGGAGGGAGTTTAATGAAATTTTCTTAGAAAAATACTTTCCACATGACCATCGAGTAGATATGGAAAGGCAATTTCTGAGTCTGAGGCAGAAGGAGGATGAGAATGTCGCAAAGTATGAGGCTAACTTTACAGGGTTAGCAAGGCATGCTGCAGATTATATACGTAACCCAAGAATTAATATTTATTGTTTCTCTGATGGGTTAAAACCATTTCTCCATTCAGTATTAGTCTCAAAAACCTTCTCGTCGTACGAAGATATTGTTTTGTGTTCTATCAAGACAGAAAATAAATTCTCTAAGTCTTATGAAAAAAAAGTAAAGCAAGAGAAGAAGATAACGGTGGAACAAGAGACAGATAAAGGGAAAAAGGGAAAGAAGGATTTTACATTATGCGATAATTGTGGGAAGAATCACCCTAGTACTTGCCTAAAAGGAATGGAAGTTTGTTATAAATGTGGAGAAAAAGGTCACTAGGCTCGTGATTGCAAGAGAAAAAAAGAGGCTATCAATGTTGAATGCTACAATTTTAGGGAAATGGGGAATTATTAAATGAATGTCCTAAGCGTCAGGGAAACTTACCTCATAAAAGGCCAAGGGATCAAGGATAATCTTATGTTGTTACTATAGTTGAAGTGGAATTATTAATGTATTGGTGCTTTTGGACACAAGGATTATATTCTGTTTATCAGAATAATGTGATATATATAAGGATTGTACTGCAGTACTTGTTGTTTTCATTAATGTTTTAATATGATGAAGGTAATCATATTTTTTTTATGTGACAATAAGAGAAACATTACTTTGTTTTAGGAATCTGATGATTCAATTGATTTTGGAATTTAGAGAACTAGTAGAGAAAGTCTGGACAAAGGTATTTTAGATAACTATAAAGGATGGAATGGATTAAGTTGAACTTTGGATAGTATTATTTAAGGTTAAAACATTTATGAAGATTATTTTTTAAGAATATTATAATACTATAGTTGTAGGAAAATGACAACCTGTAGGTTGGGGGATAACCCCTCTCGTCGGACAAAGCGGCAGGAATCGAACCCACAACCATAGTGCGACATACCTTTATTACCTACCACTAGCCTACAGGAAGTCCTTGGTTATTACAAAAAAAATTTCCTAGTCTAAATGGTATGTGTCAATATTTGGAACCTTATACAATTATAATAAATAGAATATTTTTGAGTTCTATTACCTTTTAGTGTGAAAGATGGGTTTGTGGTAAAAATTTATTAATGAATGAAAGTCTACGTGACAAGTATGTATATTCCCTTATGTTCTTATTAAATTTCTTAAATAAATTCCTCAACTTTATAAAAGGTAACTTAAAACAAAAACGTTTCCGGTTAACTTTTCTAAACTGGGGATTCAATGACCGTTTAACCAATCATATGTTTGTGATTATCTTGTGGTTAACTTTCTCCAAATCCTATTTTCTACAACTCTCCATCAGACCTTGATGGTTTTTTTCTTCCATATCCATATTTTCATAGAATCCTAGTATGGGCTATCTCGGGTGACCTTTGTACTTATCTTTATTTCTTTTAAAGTTATATTTTTATTAACCTTATATCCGATGTGGGTTTTCCACAAAGGTATTTTCTATTTTCAACCTTTTATTTTCAAAGAAAAATTTTAAATTGCGAGGACACAATTTATTGAAGGAGGGTAGAATGTAACACCCCAAGCTTCCATGGTATGCTCCTCTTTGAATAATAGAGCACCGTGTGTTGTACGCAACCTCGAGTTCTAACACACAACGAACAATAAAAGTAGCACTTATGAATAGTAATACCCACGTTTTGAAATTATATATATTATAAATTTCATAATTGACATCATTTTTGGATTCGGAATATTGAAATTAGCCTATGTTGAATTTTTGGTATTTTTCTGAGAACTTCCAATTTTTTTTGAATAGTGAAAAATACATAAAAACAACTTTTTTAATCAAAATAATTTATAGTGATAAATTATACTATTGAGTGGTTTTAAAGTATAATTAGAATATATTTTTACCATTTTATCCAATGGTGGTCATTATAATTAATTTCACTTTGAAATTCGACATAAACAATTGTCAGTCTTTTGATATATATTGTTTCGTAAAAACACGCTATTTGTTGTGACATCGGGAATTAATTATAAAGTTAATTCATTCAACTTATATGTTTGGAATTTTTTAAAATAGATATCATTTTTTAATTCTGAATATCAATTATAGCTTAGGGTGAAAGTTTGGCATTGTTCTGAAAAACATCAATTTTTGATTAATAGTGAAACCACTAAGTGGTAGTTAAAAAACTGATTTTTCGTTTAAATGAAACATTACCACTTCTATGATTGGATTTTAAAAAATCCGACATATATGGTTGTCATTAAGAAGTAAAATGCGGTTCAATGGGATTAAAATAATTTTTTGGTGAATAGTAACTTTTAAGTTTAATTAATCGCGATTAAAGGTAATTAGTGAAATTTAAGGTAAAAATGATATTATAAAAATATGAAAATACCTTTACACTTGTCCTACCCCTATTGGATGAGTCATGCCGACCACAAAAATCCATGGGTCATCTTGGGGACCCCATGGATCCACTTTGGTAGGAAAATGACATTAAAAAACACATTATTTAATGTTAAAATAAAAATGTCACAAACATGAGTTGTTTTACTAAAACAATTTTTAAATGGGGTTATACACGTCATATTTTTGACTATAAATATTCATTAGAAATCTAAAACTATTCCCTACATAATTATATTTTTTTATAATTTTTAGACATAAAATAAATTAAATTATTTATGACACCATGATGATGCAGCGATTACCTCATTATTTAACGATTTTAATAAAATGAAAAGATAATGTAAACTCTAAGACTTACACTTGTCAAAAACCTATTGGATGGGTTGATTTCGAACCCTTATCACCTTACCCTTGAAATATATAATTGTGGGTCCTTTTAAATCCGAGAAGCACTTCATAATAATGTAACATTTCATGACATTCCTAGAGTGCCCCTCCTCTCCTTTTATAAAAGTTCCCCACCTCTACCACTTTACCCACACCTCTCATGCCTTTGGCTGGGACAAAAACTGCCCATTTTGTCTCTACACATCCCACCCTTACTCCTAGAAGCCTCAATTTTGGAAGAAGTCTTTCCAAGGAAGCCTTTGAGCTCAAATAAAAAAGAGTTACCAATTTTAATGGTAGTGTTTTATCTTGTCTTCTTATGTTTTATTTTTCTTCTCCAACCCCCTAAACTCTTTTTATTCATTTGTTATGTAACAACACAAGTATTTTAAATATACTAGGAATTTTTTATAATAAGGATTTGATCAACACTTACACACACCTACATCTAATGGTTAAAGAACATACTGTTTCTGTGGATGGTGAATTTCTGTCTCACGAAACGATGATTGTTCAACACTCATATAACACCTTCAAAGGTGGTCATTCAGATGTCACCATATTTATATATGATATATAATATTTTTATGTTTTACTAAAGCTTCTGTATTTTTCATTTATGGCATACCTTTATGGTTTCCATTATCGGTAAACGCGATATCTTCATTTTAGGAAGTACGGACTACCGCCCCCTCAAAGTGAGTTGAATCATTAATGCCATATGTGGGATATATAAAGGATGGAGTAAATGATATTATATATGATATTATACGGGAATTATACCTTTAGATCATTATTATTTCATTTCATTAAATAAGAAATAGAAATGAAAGTAGCGTTCATGAGTATGTACGGCTTACCGTCTCCATGAACGGTGTGTTTCATTTCTTACCTCTAAATGTTACGTAATATTATGAATGAATTTATATACTGGATATATATGATATATATGATATCTATATCATTAATGTAATTCTGGATATAATGGATATTTGACCACATGAACAACTTGTAATTATAAGAAGTTTATTTTTGACTCAAGTACCAAAGATCGACAAAATGACCGTTATTAACTTAAATAATTACATAATGTTTATAACATGGTAATAAGTGATATAAAAGGAATAATGAACATGGAAAAAGGTTCTTAAGCAAACAGAAATTAACTCTGGTTTATTATTCAGGAGGTTAAAGAACGATCGAGTCAAGTCGGACACGAGGTAAGGGAATTCTTAACCGAATTTCCATTCATTGGGTTAAACTCCTACTTTCATATTATGTCATTATATTATTATGTCCTATCTTGTATTTGTACTTTCTTTATGTGTACCTATAGTGAATACACATAATAGATCTATTTTATTTTAAAAAGGATCTTTGTAAGGGACTTCGTCTCAATCTTCTTTAATTGATCCATATTTGGTTTTATACACAACTTTCCTTAATACGGTGTATAAACCCCTTTGACTTTTAATTTTATTCAAAAGGAATATTTTTATACAAAGTGTTTTTACTAAACGACAAAATGAATATTTTTTTGTACGTATGCGATAACAACGACTTCTCCGCCGCCGTGACCATTATTTGAGTTTCGGCTTCCTCTACAAGCCGTAGCTTTTTTTAAATAAAAAATAATTACAATGTTTTAATTTCCTTTTATTTTGGTATTGAAAATTGTTTTGAAAGTGAGTTTTTATATCAATGTGTTGTATTGATATCTTGTGATTGAAATGTGGAAATGTTGTGTTTCCTTTATGCATATTTTATGTGATACGATTATGTTATGGATTATGATATGTTTAAACCTGTTTATATGAGGAATTCATTGGACTTAATAACTGACGGGTGGAGCCCGCTATAGCTCCTCGATGCATCGGTAGGTCTCATGAGACAAAATAGTGTCTCAGAACGAGGCCTTGACAAAATCTTATTTGTAGTCTTGGCACGAGGCCTTGGCTACGTGGTTATTATAGTCTAGAATTATGCATTTCATCATTATGAAATTGGTTATTGATATTTCGTGTGATTATTCGACGAATAGAATATCCATGTGAATAAGTAAATGGAATTATTTCATTTTATTTTTCCATATTATGATGAAGTTCAAGTTTAAAAGGGATTTTGTTTTAGTTATACATTTCTTTAAATGTTAATGTTTATTTATGAAAGCTTCTGCTATATTGTTATCCTTACTGAGCATCTGAGCTCACCCCTTTCAATGTTTTAATTTTTCCAGGATGTGAAAAAGTATTTTAAGAATGACCTGCAGGGATAGTCTGAACGGGATATGAGTGTGGAAAATGGAGACTACGTTATTTTAGTTTTTCACTTTTTTATGTAATGTAACATTTATGAATGTATCTAGTGTTTCCAAGGCTACTAAACTAATTGGTATTTCGAGACTTGATCTTTTGTGATCATGCCAATGTTACGCAATAAGGCACCGACTCTGGGTAACTGGGTTCGGGGCGTTACAGTTGGTATTTTAGGCAGTTTAGTACTAACCTTGGAATCTAGATTTAGATAAACTCTGATTTGAGCACATAGACCTAAGATAAAATTTGAGGATTAGTATAGAATAACTTCCTAGAATTTTCATATCATAGAGATTTTGTGATTTTTCCGAGCAATACATCACTATCTGGATATGAGTAGGTAGTGGCGGCTCTGGCACAGTTGTACCTAGGGGTAAAACCTGAAAACACCGCTTTGAGCTAGACTCGAACGGGAACTCGTGCACGATAATGAGCCTTGCTGCACTCTTGGTTACGACACTCTCGGGGGATATTCTTAGGATAATTCTCGTTCTCTTTACAAACCAATATGAAGGGTTATGAGTATATACTTCCATAAAGAAAACATTTATTATGATTGTGCATTATATCCATAAATAGTTCAATTTATGTTAAGTGTTTTTCAAGTTTGTAATTATGTATTTTGATTCATAAACTAATCTAGTTTATGCCATTGTTTAGAAATGGCGCCTAGTGGGAGGAATGGAGACCATATCAATGCACGCACTCCATGTAGGTATTTCCCTCCTCAAGATAATTATTGTGGAGCTGGAGATACAACTAGTGTTGATCAACTAATCACCATACTGGGACAACTCACTCTGGTTATGAATAGTAACCTTACTCGTATGCAGCACCCTGATCCTCAATGTGGAGGATCAATGTTAGACTGCTTCATGAGGAAACAACCGCCAACATTTAATGGGGGTAAAAATCCATTAGTAGGTGTGAAATGGATAAACTCCTTAGAGAAAATATTCCATGCCTTCGGGTGTAGCGAAAGGAAGAAATTTGTCATGGTAGTTTACCGCCTCCCTGGAGATGCCGATCAATGGTGGTCACTGATTCAAAAAAAAGGAAGATGAAGAAGTATCAAGTATAGAATGGGGGGAGTTTAAAAAACTTTTCTTAGAAAAATACTTTCCACATGACCATCGAGCATATATGGAAAGGAAATTTCTATGTCCGACGCAGAAGGAGGTTGAGAATGTCGCAAATTATGAGGCTAACTTTACAAGGTTAGCGAGGCATGCTACAGATTATATATGTAACCCAAGAAGTAATATTGATCGTTTCTGTGATGGGTTAAAACCATTTCTGTGTCGAGCATGAGTCTCACAAACCTTCTCGTCGTATGAAGATATTGTCTCGTGTTCTATCAAGACAGAAAAGGAATTCTCTAAGTCTTATGGCAACAAAGTAAAGAAAGAGAAGAAGAGAACAGAGGAACAAGAGACAGATAAAGGGAAAAAGGGAAAGAAGTATTTTCCATTATGCGATAATTGTGGGAAGAATCACCCTGGTACTTGCCTAAAAGGAATGGGAGTTTGTTTTAAATGTGGAGAAAAAGGTCACAGGCTCGTGATTGCAAGGGAAAGAAAGAGGCTATCAATGTTGAATGCTACAATTGTAGGGAAATGGGGCACTATGAAATTGAATTTCCTAAGCGTTTGGGAAACGTACCTCAGAAAAGGACAAGGGATCAAGGACCATCTTATGTTGTTACTATAGTTGAAGTGGAATAATTAATGTATTGGTTCTTTTGGAATCAATGATTTTATTCTGGTTATCAGAATAATGTGATATATATAAGTATTGTACTGCAGTACTTGTTGTTTTCGTTAAGGTTTTAATATGATGAAGGTAATCATATTTTTGTATGTGATAATAAGAGAAACTTTACACTGTTTTAGGAATCTGATGATACAATTGATTTTGGAATTTAGAGACCTTTTAAAGAAAGTCTGGACTGAGGTATTTTGGATAACTATAAAGGATGGAATGGATTAAGTTGAACTTTGGATAGTATTATTTAAGGTTAAAACATTTATGAAGATTATTTTTTTGGAATATTATAAAACTATAGTTTTAGGAAAAGGACAACCTGCAGGTTGGGGGATAACCCGTCGCGTCGGACAAAGCTTCAGGAATCGAACCCACAACAATAGTGCAACATGCCTTTATTACCTACCACTTTCCTACAGGAAGTCCCTAGTTATTACAAAAAAGTTTTCCAAATCTAAATGCTATGTGTTAATATTTGGAACCTTATACAATTATGATAAATAGAATAATTTTGACTTCTATTACCTTTTAGAGTGAAAGATGTGATTGTTGTAAAAATTTATTAAAGAATGAAAGTCTACATGACAAGTATGTATATTCCATTACGTTCTTAGTAGATGTCCTAAATAAATTTTTCAACTTTATAAAAGGTAACTTAAAACAAAAACATTGCCGGTTAACTTTTCCAACTGGGGATTCAATGACCGTTTAACCAATCCCAAGTTTGTGATTTTCTTATGGTTAACTTTCTCCAAATCCTGTTTTCTACAACTCTCCATCAGACCTTGATGGTTTGTATTACTTCCATATCCATATTTTCATAGAATCCTATTATGGGATATCTCGGGTGACCTTTGTACTTATCTTTATTTCTTTTAATGTTATATTTTTATTAACCTTATTTCCGATGTGGGTTTTCCACAAAGGTATTTTCCATTTTCAAACTTTTATTTTAAATGAAAAATTTTAAATTGCGAGGATGCAATTTATTGAAGGAGGGGAGAATGTAACACCCCAAGCTTCCATGGTATGCTCCTCTTTGAATAATAGAGCAGTGTGTGTTGTACGCCACCTCGAGTTCTAACACACCGCGACCAATAAAAGTAGCAGATATGAATATTAATACCAACCTTTTGAAATTATATATATTTTACCTTTCATAATTGACTTCATTTTTTGATTCGGAATATCGAAATTAGCCTATGTTGAATTTTTGCTATTTTTCTGAGAACTTCCAATTTTATATGAATAGTGAAAAATACTTCAAAACAACTTTTTTTATCAAAATAATCTATAGTGATAAATTATACTATTGAGTGGTTTTAAAGTATAATTAGAATATATTTTTATCATTTTATCCAATGGTGGTCATTAGAATTAATTTCACTTTGAAATTGGACATAAACAATTGTCAATCTTTTGATATATATTGTTTCTTAAAAACACGCTATTTGTTGTGACAGCGGGAATTAATTATAAAATTAATTAATCAAAATTATATGTTTGGAATTTTTTCAAATAGACATCATTTTTGAATTCGGAATATCAATTATATCTTAGGGTGAAATTTTGGCATTGTTCTGAAAAACTTCAATTTTTGATGAATAGTGAAACTACTAAATGGTAGGGAAAAAACTGATTTTTTGTTTAAATGAAACATCACCACTTCTGTGATTTTATTTTCAAAAATCAGACATACATGGTTGTCATTAGGAAGTAAAATGTGGTTCAATGGGATTAGAATAATTTTTTGGTGAATAGTAACTTTTAAGTTTAATTAATCACAATTAAAGGTAATTAGTGAAATTTGAGATAAAAATTATATTATAAAAATATGAAAATAACTTTACACTTGTCCTACCCCTGTTGGATGAGTCATGTCTTACCAAGACAATCCATGGGTCATCTTGGGGACCCCATGGAGCCACTTTGGTAGGAAAATGACATTAAAAAAACTTTCTTTAATGTTAAAAAAATGTCACAAACATAGGTTGTTTTACTAAAACAATTTTTAAATGGGGTTATACACGTCATATTTTTTACTATAAATATTCATTAGAAATATAAAACGATTTCCTACATAATTATAGTTTTTTTATAATTTTTACAAATTAAATAAATTATATTAGTTATGACACCATGATGATGCAACGATTACCTCATTATTTAACAATTGAAATAAAATGAAAAGATAATGTAAACTCTAAGACTTACACTTGTAAAAAACCAATTTCATGGGTAGATTTTGAACCCTTATCGCCTTATCCTAGAAATATATAATTGTGGGACCTTTGAAATCCGAAAAGCACTTCGTAATAATGTAACATTTCATGACATTCCACGAGTGCCCCTCCTCTCCTCTTATAAAAAGCACCCACCTCTACCACTTTACCCACACCTCTCAGGCCTTTGGCTCGGCCAAACATTGTCCATTTTGTCTCTCCACATCCCACTATTACTCATAGAAGCCTCACTTTGTGTAGAAGCCTTCCCAAGGAAGGCTTTGTGCTAAAATCAAAAAGAGTTACTAGTTTTAAAGGTGACATTTTCTCTTGTGTTCTTTTGTTTTATTTTGCTTCTCCAACCACCTAAACTCTTTTTATTCATTTATTTTGTAACAAAACCAGTATTCTAAATATACTAGGATGTTTTTATAAGAAGGATTAGATCTACACTTACACACACCTACATCTAATGTTTAAAGAACATATTGTTTCTCTAGATGGGGAATTTCTGTCTCAAAAAACGATGATTGTTCAACACTCATATAACACCTTCAAAGGTGGCCATTCAGATGTAACTATATTTATATATGATATATAATATTTTTATTTTTTACATAAACTTCTGTATTTTTCATTTATGTCATTCCTTTATGGTTTACATTATGGGTAAACGCGATATCTTCATTTTAGGAAGTGCGGACTACCGCCCCCTCAATGTGATTTGAACCGTTAATGTCATATGTGGGATGTATAAAGGATGGAGTAAATGATATTATATATGATATTATACTGGAATTATACCTTTATATCATTATGTATTCATTCCATTAAATACGAAATAGAAATGAAAGTAGCGTTCATGCGTACGTACGGCTTACCGTCTACATGAACGGTGCGTTTCATTTCTTACCTCTAAATGTTACGTAATATTATGAATGAATGTATATACTAGATATATAGGATATATATGATATCTAAATCATGAATGTAATGCTGGATATAATGGATATTTCACCACATGAACAACTTGTAATTATAAGAAGTTTATTTTTGACTCAAGTACCAAAGATCGACAAAATGACCGTTATTATCTTAAATAATTACATAATGTTCATAACATGGTAATATGTGATATAAAAGGAATAATGAATATGGAAAAGGTTCTTAATCAAATAGAAATTAACTCTAGTTTATTATTTAGGAGGTTAAAGAACGATCGAGTCATGTCGGACACGAGGTAAGGGAACTTCTTAACCCAATTTCCATTCTTTGGGTTAATCTCCTACTTTCAAATTATGTTAATATATTATTATGTACTATATTGTATTTGTACTTTATTTATGTGTACCTATAGTGAATACACATAATAGATCTATTTTTTAAAAAAAAATTATCTTTGTAAGGGACTTTGTCTCAATCTCCTTTCATTGAGGCATATTTGGTTTTATACACAACTTTCCTTTATACGGTGTATAAACCCCTTTGACTTTTAATTTTATTCAAAAGGAATCATTTTATATGAAGAGATTTTACTAAACGACAAAAGGAATGTTTTTCTGTACGTATGCGGAGACAACGACTTCTCCACCACCGTGACCATTATTTGAGTTTCGGCTTCCTCTACAATCTGTAACTTTTTTTAAATGAAAAATAATTACAAAGTTTTAATTTTCATTTATTTTGGTATTGAAAATTGTTTTGAAAGAGTTTTTTATATCAATGTGTTGTATTGAAATCTTTTGATTGAAATGTGGAAATGTTATGTTTCCTTTATGCATATTTTATGTGATACGATTATGTTATGGATTATGATATGTTTAAACCTGTTCATATGAGGAATGCATTGGATTTAATAAGTGACAGGTGGAGCCCGCTATAGCTCCTCGATGCATCGGTAGGTCTCATGAGACAAACTAGTGTCTTGGCATGAGGACTTGGCTACGTGGTTATGATAGTCTGGCATTATGCATTTTATCATTATGAAAGTGGTTATTGATATTGCATGTGATTATTCGACCAGTAGAATATCAATGTGAATAAGGAAATGGAATTATTTCATTTTATTATGCCATATTATGCTGAAGTTCATGTTTAAAAGGGCTCTTGTTTTAGTTATACATTTCCTTAAATGTTAATGTTTATTTATGAAAGCTTCTTCTATATTGTTATCCTTACTGAGCATCTGAGCTCACCCCTTTAAATGTTTTAATTTTTCTAGGATGTGAAGAAGTATTTTAAGAATGACCTGCAGGGATAGTCTGAAGGGGATATGAGTGTGGAAAATGGAGACTATGTTATTGTAGTTTTTCACTTTTTTATGTAATGTAACATTTATGTATATATCTTTTGTTTCCAAGGCTACTAAACTAATCGGTCTTTCGAGACTTGATCTTTTGTGATCATGCCAATGTTACGCAATAATGCACCGACACTGGGTAACTAGGGTCGGGGCATTACAGTTGGTATCAGAGGCAGTTTATTACTAACCTTGAAATCTAGATTTAGATAAACTCTGATTAGAGCACATAGACCTAAGATAAAATTTGAGGATTAGTATAGAAGAACATCCTAGAATTTTGGTATTATAGATATTTCGTGCATTTTCCAAGAAATACATCCCTATCTGGATACGAGCAGGTAGTGGTGGCTCAGGCACAGATGTACCTAGGGGTAAAACCCGAAAACATCGCTTTGATCTAGACTCGAACGGGAACTGGTGCACGACAACGGGCCTTGTTTCACTCTTGGTTACGACACTCCCAGGGGATATGCTTAGGATAATTCTCGTTTTCTTTACAAACCACTATGAAGGGTTATGAGTATATACTTCCACAAAGAAAACATTTATTATGATTATGGATTATAACCATAAATAATTCAATTTATGTTAAGTGTTTTTCAAGTTTGTAATTATGTATTTTGATTCATAAACTAATCTAGTTTATGACATTGTTTAGAAATAGCTCCTATTGGAAGGAATGGAAACCGTATCAATGCATACACTCCATGTAGGGATTTCCCTCCTGCTCAAGATAATTATTATGGAGCTGGAGATACAACTGGTGTTGATCAACTTATCACCATACTGGGAAAACTCACTTAGGTTATTAACAGTAACTTTACTCGTATGGAGCACCCTGATCCTCAATGTGGAGGATTAATGTTAGACCGCTTCATGTGGAAACAAACGCCAACATTTAATGGGGGTACAAATCTATTAGTAGCTGAGTAATGGATAAACTCCTTAGAGAAAATATTCCATGCCTTGGGGTGTAGCAAAAGGGAGAAAGTTGTCATGGCAGTTTACCGCCTCACTGGAGATGCCGATCAATGGTGGTCGCTGATTCAAAACATAGAGGAAGATGAAGAAGTATCCATTATGGAATGGAGGTAGTTTAAGGAAATTTTCTTAGAAAAATACTTTCCACATGACCATCGAGCGGATATAGAAAGGCAATTTCTGAGTCTGAGGCAGAAGGATGATGAGAATGTCGCAATGTATGAGGCTAACATTACAAGGTTAGCGAGGCATGCTGCATATTATATACGTAACCCGATAAGTAAGATTGATTGTTTCTTTTATGGGTTAAAACCATTTCTCTATCGAGCATTAGTCTCACAAACCTTCCCATCATACGAAGATATTGTCTCGTGTTCTATCAAGACAAAAAAGGAATTCTCTAAGTATTATGACAACAAAGTAAAGCAAGAGAAGAAGAGAACGGTGGAACAAGAGACAGATAAAGGGATAAAAGGAAAGATAGATTTTCCATTATGCGGTAATTGTTGGAAGAATCACCCTAGTACTTGAATAAAAGGAATGGGAGTTTGTTATAAATGTTGAGAACAAGGTCACCAGGATCGTGATTGCAAGGGAAAGAAAGAGGCTATCAATGTTGAATGCTAAAATTGTAGGGAAATGGTGCATTATAAAATGAATGTCCTAAGCATCAGGGAAAGTTACCTCAGAAAAGGCCAAGGTATCAAGGACAATCTTATGTTGTTACTACAGTTGAAGTGGAATAATTAATGTATTGGTTCTTTTGGACTCAAGGATTATATTCTGGTTATCAGAATAATGTGATATATATAAATATTGTACTGCAGTACTTGTTGTTTTAATTAAGGTTTCAATATGATGAAGTTAATCATATTTTTGTATGTTATAATAAGAGAGACATTACTTTGTTTCAGGAATATGATGATACAATTGATTTTGGCATTTAGAGACCATTTAGAGAAAGTCTGGACGGAGGTATTTTGGATATCTATAAAGGATGGAATGGATTAAGTTGAACTTTGGATACTATTATTTATGGTTAAAACGTTTATGAAGATTATTTTTTTGGAATATTATAATACTATAGTTTTAGGAAAAGGACAACCTGCAGGTTGGTGGATAACCCGTCGCGTCGGACAAAGCTGCAGGAATCGAACCCACAACCATAGTGTGACATGCCTTTATTACCTACCACTAGCCTACAGGAAGTCCCTGTTTATTACAAAAAAGGTTTTCTAATCTAAATGGTATGTGTTAATATTTGGAACCTTATAAAATTATTATAAATAGTATATTTTTGAGTTCTATAACATTTTAGAGTGAAAGATGGGTTTGTGGTAAAAATTTATTAAAGAATGAAAGTCTACATGACAAGTATGTATATTCCCTTACGTTCTTAGTAAATGTCCTAAATAAATTCCTCAACATTATAAAGGGTAATTTAAAACAAAAACGTTGCCGGTTAACTTTTCCAACTGGGGATTCAATGACCGTTTAACCAATCAAAAGTTTGTGATTTTATTGGGGTTAACTTTCTCCAAATCCTGTTTTCTACAACTCTTCATCAGACCTTGATGGTTTGTTTTTCTTCCATATCCATATTTTCATAGAATCCTAGTATGGGCTATCTCAGGTGACCATTGTACTTATCTTTATTTCTTTTAAAGTTATATTTTTATTAACCTTATTTCCGATGTGGGTTTTCCACAAAGGTAATTTCTATTTTCAACCTTTTACTTTCAAAGAAAAATTTTAAATTGCGAGGACGCAATTTATTGAAGTATGGGAGAATGTAACACCCCAAGATTCCATGGTACGCTCCTCTTTGAATAATAGAGCAGTGTGTGTTGTACGCAACCTCGAGTTCTAACACACCGCGACCAATAAAAGTAGCAGTTATGAATATTAATACCCACGTTTTGAAATTATATATATTTTACATTTTATAATTGACTTCATTTTTTGATTCGGAATATCGAAATTAGCCTATGTTGAATTTTTGGTATTTTTCTGAGAACTTCCAATTTTTTTGAATAGTGAAAAATAATTAAAAACAACTTTATTAATCAAAATAATTTATACTAATAAATTATACTATTGATTGGTTTTAAAGTATAATTATAATATATTTTTACCATTTTATCCAATGGTGGTCATTAGAATTAATTTCACTTTGAAATTGGTCATAAACAATTGTCAATCTTTTGATATATATTGTTTCTTAAAAACATGCTATTTGTTGTGACAACGGGAAATAATTATAAAATTAATTAATGCAACTTATATGTTTGGAATTTTATAAAATAAACATCATTTTTGAATTCGAAATATCAATTATAGCTTATGGTGAAATTTTAGCATTGTTATGAAAAACTTCAATTTTTGTTGAATAGTGAAACCACTAAGTGGTAGTTAAAAAACCGATTTTTCATTTAAATGAATCATTACCACTTCTGTGATTTGATTTTCAAAAATCCGACATACATGGTTGTAATTAGGAAGTAAAATTTGGTTCAATGGGATTAAAATAATTTTTTGGTGAATAGTAACTTTTATGTTTAATTAATCGTGATTAAAGTTTATTAGTGAAATTTAATGTAAAAATGATATTATAAAAATATGAAAATACCTTTACACTTATCCTACCCCTATTTGATGAGTCTTGGCTGACCGAGACAATCCATGGGTCAATATGGGGACCCCATGGAGCCACTTTGGTAGGAAAATGACATTAAAAACTTTTTATTTAATGTTCAAATAAAAATGTCACAAACATGAGTTGTTTTACTAAAACATTTTTTAAATGGGTTTATACATGTCATATTTTTTACTATAAATATTTATTAGAAATATAAAATGATTTACTACATAATTGTATTTGTTTTATAATTTTTAGACATTAAATAAATTAAATTATATATGACACCATGATGATGCAGCGATTACCTCATTATTTAATGATTTAAATAAAATGAAAAGATAATGTAAAATCGAAGACTTACACTTGTCAAAAACCTATTGGATGGGTAGATTTAGAACCCTTATAACATTATCCTCGAAATATATAATTTTGGGACCTTTGAAATCCGAAAATCACTTCATAATAATGTAACATTTCAGGACATTCCAAGAGTGCCCCTCTTATCCTCTTATAAAAGGCCCCCACCTATACCACCTTACCCACACCTATAAAGCCTTTGTCTCGGCCAAACCCTACCCATTGTGTCTCTCCACAACCCACTCTTACTCCTAGAAGCCTCACTTTGGGACGAAGTCTTCCCAAGGAAGCCTTTGATCTCAAATCAAAAAGAGTTACCAGTTTTAAAGGTTGTGTTTTCTCTTGTGTTCATATGTTTTATTTTGCTTCTCTAACCCCCTAAACTCTTTTTATTCATTTCTTTTGTAACAACACTAGTATCCTAAATATTCTATGATGTTGTTATAAGAAGTATTTGATCTACACTTACACACACCTACATCTAATGGTAAAAGAACATACTGTTTCTGTGGATGACGAATTTCTGTCTCACGAAATGATGATTGTTCAACACTCATATAACACCTTCAAAGGTGGCCATTCAGATGTCACTATATTTATATATGATATATAATATTTATATGTTTTACTAAAGCTTCTTTATTGTTCATTTATGGCATACCGTTATGGTTTCCATTATGGGTAAACGCAATATCTTCATTTTAGGAAGTGCGGACTACCGCCCCCTCAAAGTGATTTGAATCGTTAATGACATATGTGGGATGTATAAAGTATGGAGTAAATGATATTATATATGATATTATACTATAATTATACCTTTATATAATTATGATTTCATTCCATTAAATACGAAATATAAATGAAAGTAGCATTCATGCGTACGTACGGCTTACCGTCTCAATGAACGGTGCGTTTCATTTCTTACCTATAAATGTTATGTAATATTATGAATGAATGTATACACTAGATATATATGATATATATGATATCTAAATCATTAATGTAATCCTCAATATAATGGATATTTCACCACATCAACAACTTGTAATTATAAGAAGTTTATTTTTGACTCAAGTACCAAAGATCGACAAAATGACCGTTATTAACTTAAATAATTACATAATGTTCATAACATGGTAATAAGAGATATAAAAGGAATAATGAACATGTAAAAGGTTCTTAAGAAAATATAAAATACATCTAGTTTATTATTCAGGAGGTTAAAGAATGATCGAGTCAAGTCGGACACGAGGTAAGGGAACTTCTTAACCCAATTTCCATTCTTTTGGGTTAATCTCTTACATTCAAATTATGTCATTATATTATTATGTCCTATCTTGTATTTATACTTTCTTTATGTGTACCTATAGTGAATACACATAATAGATCTATTTTCTTTAAAAAATGATCTTTTTAAGGGACTTCGTCTCAATCTCCTTTCATTGAGGCATATTTGGTTTTATACACAACATTCCTTTATACGGTGTATAAACCCCTTTCAATGTTTTAATTCTTCCAAGTTGTGAAGAAGTATTTTAGGAATGTCTTGCAGGGATAGTTTGAAGGGGATATGAGTGTGGAAAATGGAGACTATGTTTTTTTAGTTTTTCACTTTATGATGTAATGTAACATTTATGAATGTATCTAGTATTTCCAAGGCTACTAAACTAATCGGTCTTTCGAGACTTGATCTTTTGTGATCATGCCAATGTTACACAATAATGCACCGACTCTGGGTAATTGGGGTCGGGGCGTTACAAAAGTCCAAAACACGGGGTTGAAATATTTTATCCAGAATATGAATAATTCACATAGGTTGGCTGAAAGTCTCAGGATGGAAGGATATACTAAGAATAACCTATGATCCTAAGTCCATTTGTAGAACTTACAGATATTGACAAGTGAAAAAATTATATTGATGAGAAACAAATGCTCCTTAGAACACCGTTAAACCAAACTATCTCATAAATATATAGACTACCAAGAAAATCATCAGAGAATGTCTCCTTAAATGTAAAAAAATGGTATACCATAGTAATATGATCCATAATCACCCATAATGAAATATTCCTTTAGATTTCCATGGCTATTCCTACCACAATTTTCATAGTGGAATAATTCCACTTCCACTACGGAATGGGAAGAGGCTACAATAGCCTAGTAAGCCTATAATGATTGGCCTTCACATACAAGTAGGTAAAACATCAAGATATAAATCCAAATATCTACTTCTTCATTATTTTCAATTAGTAATTTATATGGTGATCATGATATATAATATTAATAAAATTATTTACCACCCATTTTGTTATTTGAAACACCCCTATTAGATCTTAATATAATCTCATAAGAACCCATACTCTACCATTGATAAGATAGAAATTGATGCTACCAATATACCATCTTGAAGTGGGAAAACCACCATAAATTTTGTCTCTCATAGATAAGACCCATGGATAATATAAATTCACTGACTTAATAAAGTCTAAAAGAATGGTTATAAAATATTTTTATGTTAGATATACTCCTCCCTAGAACTCATGAAATTATATATGCATGTCCCTAAAGAATTATGTCATCCACTACTAATTTCATGACTCCCATACTAATTATTTATATATATTCTAGCTAAAGGTTTCAAAAACTACATTACCAATTCCTAGTGCGTAGTATTACTCGAAATTGAATGATGTAAGGTAATCAACCCACCACCTCTACTGAAGGTTTAGGTCTCATGGAGAAAAGTTTCACTTGAAGCTCTTGTGGTTCATGTAAACCACAAATCTCCCAGATAAATGATAGTGTATATGTAATCTTAATATATTTTCCACTAATTGTAACTCCAGATCATGATTATGATAATTCCTTTCATTTTTTTTGACTATATACTTCTATAAGAAACCACATGGCTCTCCTTCATAAAACCACTCTGATTCTGAATCTGGATGTGTTGTAATACACCATATACGACTTACCGGGATTAGGTAAGATGAGGACGGGTGTTTAGCTTAATATTATATTGAAATCACATAAATACCTCTCATAGGAATCTATCCAAAAATACATCAACACCTTATTGGTCATCTTAAACATTATTTTTTTCATAAAGGAAGAGTCATATATTAATTACTTGTAATAAACTACTAGACCAAGAAAACTATGAATCTAAAATACCTTCAAGGATCACTCCAAAGATAATAAAATTGAAAACTAAACTCGATCCATAGACTCTCTAACCTTTGAATTAACATGGCCCCAGAATTTCACTTTATCTATCTAGAAAAAATATTTGGATAGCTTGGTGTATAGCTGATACTCCCTCAGTGTAGTTTGGAGGACGTCAAGATATTGTTCATGATCATTTCTAGATTGGTAGTATACTATGATATTATTTATGAGAACTGCCAAAAACTAATATAGGAAAGCATGAAATATATGATTCATCATGGTTGTAAATATATTTATTACTTTTTTCAATCCATACAACATCACTAAGAACTCATATAATCCATTCCTACTCCTGAAAAAATTTTAGGGTATGTCTAATGGTCACACCCTTCACTGTTGGTACCCTAACCTCAAGTCGATCATGGAGAAAATCTAGGTACCTCCCAAATGGTTGAAAATATCATCTATGCACAGAAGGGTGTACAAGTTCTTGACTATAATATGGTTAAATATATGATAGTTCACACACAAATCACAATGTCCCATCATCCTTCTTAGTGAAGAGGAGAGGATAACCCCATAGTGACAAACATGGACATATGAAACCATTACCTTCTAGATCATCCAACTAAAATTTCTACTCATGGTGCTTTGATAATTTTATCCTATAATGTGATATAGAAATTTTCTCTACTCAAGGAACAAACTTGATCATGAATTTGATCTCCCGCGTTGGTGGTAAGATATATAACTCATTAAGAATTATATCATGAAAATGGTTTACCACTAAAGGAAAAGTATATTGCTACGTTACACCATTGTATAGAGAAATAATCGATATCAAACACATGAGACAATAAAATACTCACTAAATTGGCCCTGACTCACCATCCATAAGATCCCACTCACTAGGTTAAAAATAACTACCTCCATCTGGATATATAAAGGTAAATCTCCTCTGATAATATTCGGTATTATTTTGGTATTGTTCTAGTCAATACGTAACAAGAATCAGATAATATATTTTCATTTACATAACAACATGTTGAAAAGGGAAAAGGTAGATATCAATTTTAAGAGAACACTCATTGTATCACTTGATACCCTCTTATCGCACTCCCAACAGTGTGTCAATGGTTAATGTATCATCCAAAACTTCTAAAACTAATACCAAAATGATTCCAAAAATATAGTATATGAAGTAATATGATGCTATAATATAAAAAAACCAAATCTGGGGTAGATGATAATAAAATCATACCTCTAAGGGTAGAAGTTCCTAGATCCAAACTACCTGGTGTAGTATACAAAGCATTTAGCTGATTTTACCCTCTTCCCTGGGCTCTAGTCTTACTCTGATGTGATGATCCCTCTAAATGTTATTTTCACTCCTATACTAAGGTACATAATCCCCTACCTTGGCCGGGATGGATAGTCAAAGTCCAACTACATGTCTCTTAATGGGAAGATGAGTTCCTTCCAAACTAAAGTTCCTATCTAGATCCCCTTACACTACTCTTCAAAACAATGTTGTTATAAACCATATTAAAATGACCCATCCTACCATAGACTTGATACTCCACTGTGGGTCGAGGACCCTGTGGTCACTAGTTACTGAACCTACCAAACTAAAATAATTGTACCATTCATAGTCTTGAGGTAGGAATCCAATTCAATTACATCACTACCATCCACTACTGTAGAAGAAACTGATCTAAAGTTTCTTCTTTCTACCACAAAAAGATTTCTCATATCTCCCTCTAAATCTTTTTTTCCCACCAGTCAGTGCCTCTCTCATATTTACTTCTACAACGAGACCCTAATTTGTAATATCCACAATTATTATCAAGAAAAGTACATTCACATATAACCTCATATAATAGTTAATACCATATTAAAATCATCTATCCCTGGAGATCTCATATACTACTAGGGATAGAGAAAATAATTTTATCTTTGTGATGCATCTGGAGTAGTTCATCACATTAATGATATTCTATGTAAGGTACATAAACTTCTGATACTTCTCATCGCGAAACATCTCATGATATAAGTTTCTCAAAATGTTTTTTCTGAAAGTCCATCTTGGATAACTCCTCCTATTGCTTGGATTTAAATAGAATGTCCCACAAACACTTGGTAGAAACATAAAGAATGTTTGAAACTAACCTCTCCATACTATTTGTGGGTGTATAAAGGTTCTTAAACGTCATCAAGTCTTGCACAATCCATAACTCACATGCATCGAGGCCTCCCTCTCTAGAAAACATTGGTGGATGTTGTATCTATAACTCTCTCATCAACTCAAAAATTGAATGAGTAGTGTGAGTAATCTTCCATTCCCTAGATCACATGACCTTCAAGATGATATCATTGATATAATCATACATTTTATTTTTAGAAGCAACAAGAAGCTATAGTTTAGCTGTAATAGGAGAATGATGATTGACACTCTCCTGACGCTCAATTCAATGATGATGAGGATGCATTTTTCCTATAATAAAATAAAACTCCTTAAATCCTGGATAACATCAAGGTCATCCAAAGAAGCTGGAAAAACATAGAAACACTAACTCATGGTCTCTATAAAAATATATTAAAAAGAGAATTTTAATGACATAATAGTTTACTTATTCCATTTTTCATCATATATAATAGGTATTATAATTCATTGTTTATATATGAAAATATATCACATGAAATAAATATGTCCCTATAATGAACCATGCATGTAAATATATATCCCTATGTTCCTATCATGATGCAGGAAGACACAAATCATGCCATTTCAAGCTATGATTAGTAATATAAATAACTATAACACTAAAAAACATGTGAATCACCGAAGGTGATATAATATCAACCATAAAAATAGAACCCATGAACAAAAATCCCATCAATGGGAACAATGATTTACCCCTTAAATGGGTTAGTTACTCCCACAAACAATCTCACTACCAATTCCCAACACATCCTAGTATTCTTCATACACTTCCCAAATAGTAATGATATAGAAAATAAAAACCCAATGCCTTTGATGCAACTTTATAACACCCCCCAACTCAGTACTCCCTCAAGTGACTGAGCAGGTTCGCTACATGACCCAGGTGTGCCTCACCCATATGATAGTGGCTTAAAAATACTATTGAGGGTGTAATGAATTTATATGGAGAATATAACCACTAATAAACATATGAAATGATAGTGTAAAAATAGTAGAGTAGTAGAAATAATGGAGAAAATATGAATAATTTAATAGGTCACCAAAGATAAGAAATCATAAATAGAATAAATCCAAATAATAATAGTATAATGTAATGAAAATATGAATTTAACTAAATTAAATGATTAAATTTGTATAGATAAAAGAAAAAAATACTCAAATAAATATTCTAAATACCCCAGACCCAAACCACATGTTGGTCTCATATCCATGCTCTAAACAATCCAACAAGATACAAATAAACAATATAGTTCCTTTCTCTTATCCAACCCTTTTTCTCTAAAATAATTCCAGGTAAAAAATAGAGGCATATGAGGACTGTTAGTAAAACCCATTAGTAAAAAACCATTGAATCTATGCAAAATGGTTTTACAAATATTGTAGAAAATATATAGTGATAAATAGAGTATTAGTTTAATAAATTAATTCTACATATAAATTAAAACATCTCATTCCCCATGTTCTGTGTTGACACCTGCGGTCAGCCAAACCTACTTCGGTTCCCTTTTTGGTATCCATTTCTAAATGTGTCCCCTCTTACATTAGGATGGATCACACATCTGATGGAATATTCACCCATTGATGTTTAATCATGTAAGCATCAAATTAACAGATGAAATTTTCCAGTATGTTATCCATAATCTCACCCTTAGGAATCTAGAGACTATACATCAGATCATTAGACATAAAATATAACCAAACACTTCTCTCTTAGGCATCCAATACCTAGGTTCATATACCTGAGGTGGTATGAAATCATGAACCATGCCCTCTTGTGTCAAAATAAATCATGAGTTGTATCCGGACAAATTAGCATTCCCATAACCATCCCACCCTCAAGAATCTATCACATTGATGTCACATATGATCAAAATAGATGAAATAAATTTTCAAGGACCTAATTAAATATACAAGATATATCAACCCAATGAACAATGATCAATTAATCAAATTATTATTAATACATCAAGTTTTGTTTAATAAATCCAAGTTTCCATTTATCATCATAATATATAAAACATATTTCATTTATAATATAACCCTATGCTTATTAAAATATCAATTAACCAAATTTAGTTAGAGTAATTAAACCTTAATCAATCATAAAAATAACATGTAACAAAAATTATTAATATTAATCCAAAAAACAATAATTTTTTCTAATATATCATAGGACCTTTATATCAAACTCACTAAATATCAAAAGTTCCAAGTATTTCATTCCTATCATGTGGCTACAAGTCTCATTATTTATGCATATGGACCAAACAAGATCCAATAGATGGTTAAAATAATATTATTATTGAACATTTATTATCTAATTAATTAGGCCAACCATATGTATTTCCATCAGAATCTCACATTTCACATATAATGTGTATAATTAAACTAGAATAAAGTGATGATATTTATACTACCCACCCTGAAACCAAAGAAGTAAATAAAAAAACTCATGTCTTCGATATTGATCGAATTATTCATTCCATTTAATAAGAAACATGAATTTAGTTGGAAATGAATCATGGAGAGGAAGAAGACTTAGAAGGAATATTATAAAAATATTTTTATTAAATACCATGACCCAATGTATCCTTTCATCCATTTTTAAGTAGATTCCAATAAACCATCATTGTAAGGAATGTAGTAAAGAAGAAGGTTAATGTTAGAAAAATGTGAATTTATAGGGTTTCAAAAAAGGCTGGGCATGTATAATTAATGACGATAAGTTATTTCTCATTTTAAAAGTATTGATTATCCTCTTTTCCTAAAAAATACTCTGTTTGAGTATTAAAAACTATAAAATAAAACTCTCATAGTGAGAAATTTTTTCATGATGTGAGTTCCATCTAATGGGGTGAATTAATGGGGTGAATGTAATTTAGGGGGTGTAATTAATTCAGGGTGTGAATTAAAATCATGTTGGGTCTTCAAGATGTGAAATAATTCATGGGGTGTGTTAAATTAAAGGGTTTTTTCATGGGGTGAATTAATTTTAGGGGTGCAATAAATTCAGGGGTGAATAAAATTCATGGGTCCAACTAGAATAATTCACGTTGTGAATATACTTCATGGTGTCTTCCCAGAACGAATCAAGTTGTGAATTTGGTTGATGATATGAATTCCTTATATATCCATAACTCGATTCATATTCATGCTTCACCCCTATACCACTTAACCCAAACATGAACTAGGCTTGATAAACATGGTCAAAATGAAATACAACTCATCTAAAAGATAATTATTCAATCATATAAAGAGACGGATACCTGAAAAAAATAAAGGAACTTTAAAGGGGTATGTTATATGGTAAAAATATTCATACCTTAGCCACATTTTATTAAATTTTTACCTTATAAGTAAATCTATAACCTTTCAGCACTGAATTTGTTTTACAATTTTTGACATTAAAATTGGTTAATGAAGGGGTTAACCCAAAAGATAAGGATTAAAATATCACATAAACCTATAAAAAAAATTTTGGTAGAATTTATTTCAACATTTACCTTTCTTATATTTAAAATTGTTTCCTATAAGTTCCACATTCACATGAAAAATAATTTATTATATTTAAGTCTTTTATATAATTCCACATGTATCCTTTCCTTTACAATAAAGGCTCACCACATATCCTCAATTATTCACCAAAACATAAGAAACTTAGTTTGAAAATACTATAAAAAACTCTTCTCAATATCCTTATCCAATAATTTTAGTTATTGGTATTTTGAAATACCATACCAATGGTCCTTAAAGAATGATCTAAATTATGTTTTTCAAAGCAAGGATAATTATCATAACCAAAAATTTTCTTTCGAATTCTTCACCATACTCATTTAATTATTCTAGAACCATTACAATATAATTCTATAAGTATATAAAATATATTTATAATTTATTATTTCAATTGAATACCCTTATTCATTTTCTATTTAAATCAAATGAGAAATGAAATCATCGCTCATGCGTACAGGTGGACTACGAGCTTCATGAAGTGATGTGATTAATTTTACATTACTTCATCACATGACTGTATATAATGATTTATTTTAAATATATATATTTTATTTATGTTTTTATTATGTTTATTTAGAGTTGAATAATTTTTTACCTTTCTTTTTTCCATCCATTGAAAAATTGTAACATCACTCTTTTATACATGTAGAATATCGTCTTCATGAATGGTGTAATTCATTTTTTATCTATACATTTAATATAAGGTTATTAACACACACATATATATATATAATAAATATATATGATAATAGTATCATGATTAAAGTTATATATATTATGGAACCAGGTTTATGATATAAGGAATGGAACTAAAATACAATAAAAATAAAGCTATTAACATTGAGAAAAGAGTTATGTAATTAGGATTTATGAGGTAATGGGTGTTAAAATGTTTTAATTTGACCATATATTTCATTATATTTATGTTTATGTAAATTGTTAGAATAATATTAAATTTAATTTTACTATACAAGTTGTTAGAGCAGTTAAAAATGAATTCTATAATAATGTATGAGTTTCTCATCTCACATTCATTTCTATGTGACATATTCCATATTCCCTACATGTTTCCTTTATGAAGTGTATATAATTCCATAAAAAATTATATTTATTTAGTTGAGAATTATTTTCATTTAAAAATCCATATAATAATATCTCATTTATGGTTTTTGATTCATTTATTACCAAAGTTGTAAGGGTTCTCCATCTCAATGTTATATCCTTGAGACATTTTCATATTAAGAACCTATAATATTTTTTTAGGTTTATATACTGAACCTTTAACATATTTTTCATGAATATAACTATTTTAATTATATTTTTTAATTATTTTTTCATGGCTCTTATGATTCAAAAGTTACTAACCCATTTATGGTGTTACATTAAAATATATTTTTTATGGGATTGTTTATAATAAAATATATAATGTAAAAAATTTCTGATCCTCATATCCAAAATAATATGTATATTATTACTCCATGGTTATTTATGGATATTTATTAATTTCATTTCATTTTTGGAATCATTAGGTTCTCAAGAGACTGAAATAATTTGTTGTGTAAAACAAGCTGTTTTTATTATTTGTTCAAGAATATTTTTCTCACATGTCCCTATTTTATTTATAACTATTTCTAGAAAAATTATAATATTAACCATTGATTTTAAAATTTATTTTTTTCCATGTTTAAATTTATATAAAAATATATAAAATTAATATTCATAAATTTTTCCAAATGAAGTAATTTTGAATTTTTATAGAATATGTTAGCAAAGTCATTGTTTTCACATGAATAGAGGGAATGAAATTTCACATTATCATGACCAATCAATGATTTTAGCTTCCATTAAAAGTTTACAATTATTTTTAATACTAATGTTTTCCTTAATATTTTATGAATTTATTTATTTTAATTAATTGATTTTAAAACAAAAAACTGTATTTTCATCATGAAATATTCCAATGATATTTTAATGTTATTTTTACCAATGATAAAATCCCTTGATGTTAATTTATGTTTTTTGGGAATATAATATAATGATACCATCCTTATTCATTTGGTAAATAGTTTATGACTATGATTATGATATTTTCACAAAACAAATTTATTTTCCACTGGTTATGCAATGATGACATGGACAATGTTTTATGATCTTTTTGAATACATATGATTGGATTAAGAAAATGCATTTTTTACATATTAATGTTTAATGAGATCAAGGGTTACACAAGAGGTTCTCATAAATCAATATGAAGGTACAGTGTATGTTATCCCATGCCTGAAAGAGTTTATATGGGAGTTTATCTTAAGCTTGAATGAGGGTACACTTGAGGTTTTCCCATTCCCAAGACATGTTACACGCGAGTTTATCCTAAACCTGAAGTAGGTTTTTGGGTGGTTATCCAAATCCTAACATGTGATAAATGTCTAGGTGGGTGTCCTTGACACAATATTTTATATTTTGGATTATGCTACACTTTATTCCACTCTTTTATGACAAGGTCATATGCTAATGTAATTATCTCATTGCTTATGTTCTTTTATTTGTTTATGATTCATTTTTTATGAACTACCAACATTTTTTCCATCACACATGATTATGATATATGAAATATTAGATATGATTTGAAAATTTTCTTACCATGTTCTCATACAATTATGTTCATGTTATGACTAATTTAAAATTGATATCTCCCTAGTTTCCCCTTACTGAGAAACAGAGATCACCCATTACTATGTTACCTATTACCAAGGTTATGAACAACGTTTTTAATTATAATATCTCTCATAAGGGTGCTACGTTTAAAAAACTATTTGGAATATTATGTGTAACTTTTATCTACATGTTTTTTATGTATCCATGTTTCCAAATATCATAATCCTTTATGGTTCTATCATGGAGCATAATGATATTAATGAGTATGTATCTAATAAAATTTATTATTTATATATTTACTATTTGGTTTTCTATAATAATTCGATTATTTATGAATAGTATATATATATATTTTAGCACATGTTTAAGTATTTTAATCTCTAATTTATTTTTTATAATCCAAATTATATTCATAGTTATAATTGTTAAATTAAGAATATGGGTATGCATTAGTTGAAAGAGTTAAACTACTTCATTTGGTTTTTATAAAATATTCAACTAAGTTACTTTCCATGTATGATAATTGATTTAGTTTTCTTCTACCTAGACATTGGATTGTACTTGGTTATGAGAAATAATACAAAGGATGATTATAATTATTACATTTAAGGGGACATAATTTTGATTGAATTTGGGTCTCTATTTGGTAGTGTGACTTTATATTGAGGGAAATAATGTTGGACTTCTCACTATCTTAGATTCATATATTATGTCTAAAAAAGTGTGGTTCTATTATCCACTGCTACAATAATAATCTTATGGGTATTCTTGGTTTTATATTATTCAAATCCTTTATAAGAAAGGTTTTCATGTATATTATGTATGAGATTCACTCAGAAATGTTTGAATACAGTTATCTTTTAATATTGTTGAGAAAAAATAGTGATGGGTTTTATAATGATTTTAAAAATAATATGGTTTATGTATATGAATTTTGTATGAGAAATATGATTCCTAAAAAAACTAATAGATGAATTTATACATGTAAATGGAATAAATTTGAGAAAAATATATTTTTATTAATCCCAATTATGAATAGTAATTTTAATATTCTTCCAATATATTTTTCTATAAAACAGACAACAAATTTAGTACTTTCATACAAAATCATATTTCCCATAGATTATCTTATGTAAGTAATGAAGGAAATGGATAACCCTAAGTGTTAGTTAAGAAAATACCATAATGATATCTCAGTTTCAATCAGCTAAAAAACCCTTATGAAGGATACTTGAGGAATACTTCCATGTTTATACATATGATGGTTTTAATTTTATAGTATTATTAACATCCATATAGGAGTCATTTTTATATGATTGCAATGAATTCCATCATAAATAGCTTAGTGTGGAGAAAAAGACAAATTGGAAACATTACATACTCAAATATAGTTCTTTTAGAATAAATTGATATTGTGGATTTTAATATTTTTCATCATTTTGGTAGTGTCACATTTCATATAAATCCTCATTAAATAGATCTATAACATGGTACTCCTCTCATAAAAGATTATATTATAGATAAATTTTATAATCAATTTCCAAATTGACATTAAGATCAATCTTATATAATGATGATGGTTTATAATGTAATAGATATATAATTACATGTGGAAATTTAGTATCCACTCATATATTTAATATGACTATGTATTACTTAAAGATACAAAAGGTTTATATTAAATTTTTTTTTCTAAAAACTGGAATTTATTTTCTCACTATAAATTTCTTGATAATGTTAATGAGTTCAATAAATTATTAAAATAATTTCTCAATGTTGAGGGTAGATTAAATTTTCATATAATGTCTAGATTTAGGTGCTATATTGATAGTATATAGGGAAACATTTAAATAATAAAAATATTGTATTCTACAATACTCAAAATTATTCACTAAATAATAATTGAGGTATAATAGATGGATATAAAATGTTTTAATGGAATGGACATTTTTAAATCTACATGAAAGGGTTTTTTATAATCTATGGAATTTCCACATAAAGTATTAATGTTTTAGAAATAAATCCATTGATTTTGAAGTGTATATTATACCAACCATGTACATTAAAAATGTTATAAATATATTAAAGTTCAAAATAAAGGTAAAAATTATGGGATCATATTATTTATATTAAAGAGACAATAAAAATTATTTCTAAATCATGTAATACATATAATGGAATATGTCAATATCCAATGGAAGTAAGGGTCAAGTGTTATTATCATATTTTCTTATATGATAAGAGAATATATATTTTGATAAAGAGTTTTAATGAAAAAAATGTTATTGCGGGTTTAACAAACATGTTATAGGACTCATAAAATTCTATAAAAAACTTGAGAATAAGACAAGGACAAATCATTTCATCCAAGATAATATAGTTTACCCAAAATGTTTGATAAAATATAAGGGTTATGATCCTACCACCTCTAAGTGGCATACATTAAAGTGTAAAATTTACCATTTAGTATACTAATATATATATATATATATATATATATATATACTATATAATATACATATACTATAGTTTATTTCATTAAACATTCCAAAAAACTTAAATAAGTGTTATTTCCTAACAAAAAAATACTTTTGTTCTATAGAATGAAACATTAACAATAGTATAATGATTTAGAGGCTAGTGGAAGTGTGTTTTGAACCCAATATGATAAACAATTTCACATAAATAACTATACCTCTCAAAATAAAAAATTGTTTTCATTTAATAAGATAAATGGATGGAAAAATAAGTAATTTGTGGAGTTACATTAATTACAAAAACATTTCAAATAAAAAAGTTAATGAAAATATATCAAAAAACCCGATGATTATGATGATGATGATATAGTTAAAAAGAGTTATAAGTATAAAAAACGTGTTATTAACATCAAAACTTTGGATGTTACGATGTAAAGGAATTTGAATACTTATTAAAGGGGTGGAAAATTTAAAATTTACATCATGCTTATTACAATTTTAAAAAATATATTACTTCAGTGATGTAACTCACCAAATAGTGTAGTGAAATAATTTTATTACAAGGTTTTTTAGGTAAAAATACCTCAATATGATGTTTGGTGTTTTTGTGCTATTGTGTTATTCAAAAAATATTATTTGAAAAATTTAAAATATCACATAGAACTTTTAATAGTAATAAATAATGGGTCTCAATTCTTTGGATAGTCTTCACAAAGTTACATGTATAGGGTGTGACTAGGGCCCAATGGGAATTGTCATTTCCACTAGGTCTAAAAAAAATAATTTATAAAACACAAACTAAATAAAACTAATAAATAGACGAATATGATATTTTCAATTCCCGAGTGTTTACATGACAATGATGGTTTTGATAACATAAGATAATTCGATGATTCAATTAACGAAAAACAAAAATAAAAAATTAAAGTCAAAATGGTGGTGAAACACAATATATGAAATCAAACAATGTTATATAAGTTTCATGATCATGTTATATTTAGGAGAAGAGTTTATGTTTATATCTTATATTGTAATCAGAGTTGAGTATAAGAATATACATTGTTATGTTATCCTCTCTCACACTCAAAAATTCCTTATTCATTTGATCAATTAATTTATGTAATTAATGAGTTAGGTGATATAAGGACTTGTTTAAAAATATTTATCATAAATTATATTCTTATCATATAAAACTCATGGTATTTAGTTTCTCTACTATAAATAACCTTTTATTCACATAAAAATTCTTATACAATGACAAATATTTATATTTAAAATTAAAAAATGAATTCATTTAGTGACCTTGGCCCGTGTTTCCCAGAGGTAATTTTGTACTTACTTACATTGGCAAACGATATAAGGAATAACCTAGAAAAAGTCCAAATCGTTTATTAGTCTTGGTAAAATATATAAATAAATGAATCTTCTATTAAAATTGAATACATAAATTATAACATAAATGTTTTTAGAATAACTTAATTCCATATAACATATCTTTATATATCCATCATAGTATACTATATTCAAACATGGTTAAAGGAAATAAAATAAGTATGATCTCAAATTCTCAGTAAAAGATATGTGTTTTCGAAACCATAATGAATCAATGAATATAGTCATTTTTAATGGTAAATTACTGAGCATTCTTGACATTTAAATAACCATATAAGGAATAATCAATATATCAAGTTAAATAACTGAAAACACATGTACTTTAACCAATAAAATGATAATGAAATGAATCCATTGATAATATCAAAGTTATAATATTATATAAAATAATACCTAAATTATAAGTAAAGACAATGCTTAATTATTGGACATCATGTATATGGAACATGATACTACTATCTCCAAGACCCTTCACAATACAATTTAATATACAGGTAATGAACCATTTAATGTTATCATAACTAATTTGTCTTATGATACCAACCGATTCATCGAGGGGATATATTATATTGGGACCCACCTATCACATTCAGTCCAAATAAATACCTATATACTAAATAATCTATTTAATTTAACAATAAATATGCCTTAGCATCAAATATTTGTATTGAGTAAGGATGTACATGTTTCTATATTTCCCAAATCAGATAAATAACATTCAAAGTAAAACACAATATTTATAAATATGATATGTTTTAATCAATGAGAATATTCATGATAAATAATATAGACATCTAGGGAAAATTTATTATCCAATGATCATAAAAAATGAGCATTTAAATGGAAAATTTTTGACTAAGAAAATAAATCAGTGAATTGAATTTTCAATAAATTCTTTATTAAAAATGATGATAAAACATTGAGAATAATAACATGGATAGTGTCAATATATAACCATTGTAGTAAGAGTAAAGGTATTTTTTGTTATTTATGAATGGAAACACCGTTAAAATACCTTCCAAATAATCTTGATGAAAATATCCATTTGATATTGAAAAACATTATGAAAAATATTTTCAATGAAAATTAATTTAAATTTTTTTTTTCAAAATCTAATTTATTAAAATGCAATAGTGCTTCCAAAAAATGAGGGGAAAGTTGTAAGGTTATTCCATATATGCTGTAAGGAACATCCATTTTTTGGTAAAGGGTAAAATAAGATCCTTGTTTGGAAAATGATAAGAAGATTCATTTTAATTTTTACAGAAAAAATAAATATGGGTAAAATTTACAATTAGTAAATAATTTAGAAATTTCTAAAGAAACAAATTGAATTTTTCTATAGAAAACATGGTTTTATAAGAAAATGGATTTCCGACCGAAGAGAGAAATGAAATGGAATTTTGTTAAAACATTTTCACAGTACTCTTAAGTACCAAAGAGTAAAAATGGTATTGTGACATGAAAGAGATCATGAATAACAATATGAGAATAAAATCAATGTCTCTATTAACTAATTATCATATGGTTTCCTTTAATGTAAAATCTATAATAACCAATTTTGATTAGAATGAGATTTTGAAATAAGCCTTTAAATGATTATAAAGTTTAATGAGGATTAATCCATCGATTTATTATGTGTATCAATATTAAATCCACATAAATAAAGTGGAAATACGAAATAGATATTAAAAATTCATTATACCTATAATCAAAGAATATAAATTATAATGAAGAAGTAATATAAAAAAATGAAATGAAATTTAGTTATAAAACTATTTTAGAACATTGTAACAGAAGATTAAAATCCTTTTAGATGAAATAACTGAGATTTAAAGTTAAAATAGCATGTATAATTATTTATACACGACATTACCTGTAAACTGGAATTATATACACCATATAAAAAATTAGATTCATATCATTATAATATTATTTAATGAAATTCAATTGAGACGATATCCATTACATCATGATTCCTTTTGGTTGAATGTGATTTAATATCATGTATAGTGGTTCTATGGATTTTATTAACTTATTTCAGAACCATATTTATATTTATTATTATATAAATTATCCTTTAATAACATATTATTACCCATTCATTAATAATATTTCATTATTTGCATTGTTTCAGGTGAAAATTACCATATTTCTTCATACATGTTTCATAATGAAAGATCCATTTCTTATGCATAATATATTTTTCAGAAATATCTAGAATAATAATCATGAAACAGTTATCATATTTTTATAGAAATTTTACTTTTAAAACTGATAATTAATTATGGTTATGAAAAATAATATATGATACGATAATAGAGACGACATGTTGTACGTACGCATGAGTAACATTATTGATTTTTCAATGATAATTATGGAAAGGATGTAAGTATTTTTTATGTTTTACACAATTTTCATAATATCATTAATACCAAATTATATACTTATATATATATAATTAATTTGGTGTGGTGATTAAAAGCGAGTCACATCGATTTGTGAAGGTGGTATTCCACACGTACACAAACGATGTTATCATCTTTTCATGAGTGAAAAGGAAAGAAAGAAAATGACGAACATTATTTTTATTGAATTATAAATGTGTAATTAATATCATAATTATGTCATTTATATACCATATAATGATTAACATTATTCATTATCACCATCCATCTAAAGTGTTAGTGAATGATTAATCACATCGCTTCACAAGGCGGTAGTCTTCCCTACACAAGGGTGACGTTATCATGTCTGATACAGCAGGGAATATAAATAAGATATATATGATATAATGACTCTATATGTATAATAATGTTATATATATCATATATATACTTTATCTCCATCATAATATCAATCCTTCAATATTGGTAATGGAATGATGAACAATACTGGTTCGCAAGGGGGTAGTCCGCCTACACACGAACGTTGATTTCAGAACACAATTGATGGATGTGTGTGTAGTTTTAGGTTGTAAACATAACATAAAAACATATAAATATATTTAATATTATCATTTTACAGTATAATAATTTTATAAATGTAATTTATGTTTGTTGATAAGGAAATAAAAAAATACCATTATGTAAGAGAATTACATATTATTCAGAAATATTGTTTTGGTTTTCACTAAACCATTACATGGAAAGAATTATGACCAAAATTATAATTATAGGATGATTTTAATAAATTTAGGAGGTTCATCTTGTGTGTATTATCAAATACAAAGTGTTTTTAGTGTTTTTATAATGGGAGATGGTTAATTCCCTTTTTTATTTGAGGAGGAGTGACATTCTTGTAAACACTCAAACATATTCAGTTTTTTGGAGGTCTCCCTTTCCACATGTGACTCAAAAACTGAAAAATAATTGATATAAGGGATTTTATTTTCAATAAAAACCTCAATCCAAAAAAATAAATATATTTTTATTATTTTATTCTTTCATTTTTATGTTTACTCTATTTTATCATTCATGTTATTACTATGGTAACTAGTATTTTTTATTTACGAAGCTAATTTATCCATTAATACTAAAACTAGTTATTTTTATTATTTATTTTATACCTACTAATTTTAAATTAAAAATACAATATATTAAATAAAATTCTATTAGTTTTTAAAATTAATTTTCACACAACACATGTAATGCACACACCCCTATTTTAACCTTATTGACAATAATTAATTTTAAAACATTTCAATAATCATTGTGGAAAAAAATTTGGATAACCATACTAGATAATAAATATTATTTTGATTAAAAATATGGAATATATTTTACCAAAATAAACTCAAAAAATCATAATTTAATTTAAAATTAATCCCACAGATATGATGTGAAACAATGTTTTTGAAGTGAAAATGTTCAAATGTTTACAATTTTTTTATATCTAAATTAAATATAAAAATCATTCCAATGATGATACAATGTGTTATGAATGATGATATTATTTTAAAAAAATATTGTTTTTTAAAAATTTCTTTTTCATTCAAATGAATTTTATTTTATTTTCAATAAATATGTGACTACTAAATTGTTTAAAATTCAAATTTTAAGATTTTTTTATTCATTTTTATAATATTCATTCAAATGGATAGCATATAACCATAATATTAAATAAAATTATCAATTATATACTGTTGTCCGGTAAAACCTGGCCTTATCTATGAATTAATCTTTCTAAAAAAGTACGTAGGTTGTGTGTAATGAAATATAAACATTGTATTTCTTATAACACAATATAAACTCAATGTTTCATGTCACATACACAATATAATAATATTTTTTTGTTAGAATTTGGGGTGTTACATTCTCATAGACTTAAATATATTATATCCACACAATTTATACTCGATCTCGGTATTCCAAGGTTATATATTTTAAATTTACAGGGTTGAAAACCCCTCAGAGTAAAAGGGTTTATAAAAAACATCATAATAAAACATAATGGTAAGTAAAAAAGGTCATTCTGAATGAAATATTTCTATGTGTATATATATAGTATAACATTAGTGGTAATTGAAGATATGGATATTAATAAAAAAACATAAATAATTACAGGGAGTGACTGCATTCATTGATCCAAATAAAGTGAATGATCAATGGAATGTTAATGGGATCAAAACATAAATCTGTCATTAATTAAATGACTATATGATTCATTGGATATGAATGTAATGGGATAAATTTTTTGTTTCATGACCCTTTTACTAAAGTAGATGAATTATTTTTTTAACCAAGAATATAAGGAAATATAATTTTTAGATACATATATAATTTATAAGAAAAGTTTAATCCATTAGTTGTGCTTTGAGAAATTTCTATTCAACCCTTAATACTATAAATTAATATACATAAATTGATTTTTTTCCATGATGCACTAAAACTCCCTTCTAACAGTTCGTAACATACATAAAAGAGTGATATGCCTTTATTTCTATGTCTAACATTTTTCCAAATCAAATATGGTTATCACATGTTATCCAATATAATAAATTAATCTCCAAACCTTAAAACAAACACCACCTTTTCATCATTAATATTAATTTTCAAATCATTTAACTTAAAAATTGGTATATTAACTAGGAAATCATATAGGCTAGTGGTAGTAATGAAAACCTTATTGTCTTACAACCATGGGTTCAAGACTCACCTCCTTTCCAAACGCAATGGGTTATCACCCACCATGTGGGATGTAATTTTTATAAAACAATATAAATATAATTCTTATAACGTTCAAATAAAATATAATGCACATTATTGAAATTAAATAAATAATTAAATAATATTTTTACTATGGTTTTCTATATAACATAATTTTTCACAATGTTAAGTAATATTATTTTACTATTATTATAATGTCAATATTGATCATATTAACACTAAAGGTTATTGGTACATTTAAAATTATCTCTATAAAAAGTAATGGTATTATTCCCTAAATAAAATTTCCACTAAAAAGTATACCTTTAATAAATTTATCTAAAATCTAATTAATATTTATATACTCCCATCACATAAATCCTAAAAAATGTTTTTAAGACTTAAAAATTATGATCAATATTAATCTCATAATATTTTATGGTATTCATAACACTTATGTTAATTAAAAGATATATACACCTAAAATTTAACAAAATTATGATATGTTTCATGATTCGTATAAATAAAATACCATTGGTAAAAATAATTCTATAATTTAATTCTCCAATCCCAATACTTTATCTATTTTATTTCAACTTATGTTCTTCCTTTCCCTAGAGTTTATCCAAGGTAATTCATTGTCGTTATCTATTCAAATCCTTCATAATCGTTCAAAATGAAAATATGAATTATCAGTATAGTATCCCCTAGGAGTGTCAAAATAGGCATGTAGTAAGGACTATTTTCATGAACTATGTAATGGTCGTGACAAACTTGATGTTCCCTTTTCGATTTTATTTACCCTAGGTATATATGTTCCAAAATCAGGTCCACTTGTAGTATCTTGACAGGGATGTATTGAAATGATAAACCACATAATCTCTACCTTACCAAACCTTTGGTATTTTCTTCTATACTTACCCTCAATGGTTATAACTGGGTTATGTTCTCCAATATATGTTTTTAAAATTCTATTTCAAAAGGATTCGACTGATTCTTTAATGATACCAAATTTAGAATCCTTGACCCCAGTAGCCCAGAGCTAGTGTTTTACTTCATTACATTGTCATAATATACAACGAATCATATCCACAAGGACTGAATACTTTAGTATTCTTGGTGAACTAGATACATACATGAGTCATGTACTACAATTTAATGCACAAATTATAACATAATTTTTTTCAACAATAACTTTATTCCATCAAACATATCCTTACATATCATTAATAATAAACATCATTAAATAATGAGGAAGCAAAATACAATATGGGTGATCTCAAATGATGAGTAAGGGTTATATACAATGGGAGAAAAAATGAATCGATGAGAGTAGTCAATATGGTAAGGTAAATTACTAAGAACACTTTGCATTTAAATAAAAGGATATGGAATAATTAATATGGAAAGTTAAATAATTGAAAACACATTCCATTTAATCTATAAACAGATATTGAAATGAATCTATAGATAATATCATAGTGAAAACATAATGGATAATAAAAACTGAATTTTGAATGGAGGAAATTCTTAACCATGAGACACCATGTTTGTAGAACATGATACAACTACCATCAAGAACTTTTACTATATGGGATAATTTACAAAGTAATTCCCCTTTTAATTTCAGATTAACTGATTTGTCTCATGAGAAATATTGATGCATTGAGGGGATATATTATAGTAGGCCCCTGCAATCACATCAGGTCCAAATCATTCCCCTTATATCAAATAATTGATTTAATTCCTTAATCAATATGCCTTAACATTAAATATATGTACCGATTAAAGGATACATATTTATGAATATTTCCATATCCAAACAAATAACATTCAACATAAAACACCATATTTATAAATGAGATATTTTATAAGCAATACGAATATATATTATATATAATATGGATAATTATTGGAGATAAAATGTATAATGATCACAAGAAAGTGAACATTTGATAAAAAAGTAACTGACTAGAAAAACGATTCAAGGAAGTGAATTGTAAATTATTTTCACAGTAAAAATGATTATAAACCATCTAGGGGATTAATAATTATGGGATAAATATATACCAATTTGAATAAAATTAAAAGCGTTTTTTTCATTTTTGAATGTAAATAACATAATAACATATTTTTAAAAAAAATCTTGTGGAAAATATCCTTTTAAATTTAAAATAAATATTCATTGAAAATCACTTTTAAAAATATTTTTTTTAAACCAATGCTCATAAATTTGAAATGAAAGATTCAATAAAATTGTATTCAATTCAGTGGGAAATTCCGTAGATGTCATAAGGAACATTCCTTTTACATGGTAAAAAGGTTAGCAAAGTTCCTTGTTCAGAAAGTGATAAGAAGATTCCATTGATTTGTTTTTGTAAAAATAATCAAGGATAAAAATTTATTATAATAAATCATTTTTAAAAGGTTAAAAATAATTTCTGAACAAATATTTATTAATCAATATTTTTAATTAAAAAGATTTCTGAACAAAGAGAGAAATGAAGAAATTTTTTCTTAAATACTTTTCTAAAAGATTTTATGTACCAAAGAGTAGAAAATGGTACTATAACATGAAAAATATCATGAATATATATAGAATATGGAAATTAAAATTTTCATTAAACATTTATCTGATATTTTAATTTAATATAAATTCATGATAAAACATTCTCGATGAGAATGAAATTGTAAAATAAACCCATAAAATGAACTTAACATTGAAGTGAGAATTAATAAATGAATTGATTATATGTATAAAATTAGAATAAACATAAATCAAGTGGAAATAAAATAATATAAAATTTAAGTTCATTATACGTATAATAATAAAATATATATGATAACAAAGAAGTAATACAACCTAATAAAAATAAATTGAGTTATAAAATATCAGTACAACTTGGTAACATTATGTTCAAATACCCTTAGATGAAATAATTCAAAATGAAAAGTAAAATTCCACGAATAATTAATTATTTTTTATATTAAATCTCAAATGTAAATTATATAAACCATATAAAAAATGAGGTACATTGCATTAAAATATTCCTCAATGAAATAAAATTTAGATGAAATCAATTACCTTATACTTCCTTTTGGTTTAATGTTATTTAAGCTCATTTATGGTTTTTTCAAACATGTTATAACATATTACAGAACCATATTAATATTTATTATATTATGTATGATCCTTTTATAACATATTATTACCCATTCATTAATAATATTTTGTTATTGTAATTGTTTTGGGTCTTAATTTCCATGTTTTCTTATGTGTGTTTCGTAATGAAGGATATGTTTATTATTCATATTATATTATTATATCATCTCAATAATTATAAAAATTATAAAATTATTATATTTTAAAATAAATTATATATTTATAACCAATAATTAATTACAGTAATGAAAAATTAAGTATGTTACAATCTTGGAAACGGTATGTCGTACGTATTAATGGGTGAGGTTTTTTATTTTTCAATAGTCATAATGGGAAAGAGGTAAGTAATATTTTACTTTTAATTAATTATAATAATATCATTAATACCGTATTATATATATATATATCATTCATGTGGCATGGTGGTGAAAATAATGTCACATAACTTCGTGAAGGCGTTAGTCCACACATATACTAATGATGTTATTATCTTTACGTGAGTGAAAAGGAATGAAAAAAAATGAAAAATATTATTTATACAGAATGATAAATATGTCATTAATATTTTAATTAATTAATTTATTCCACATAATTTCATTTAATTTATTTATTATCACCTTACATGTAAATTGTATGTGAAAGGAGAATCGCATCGCTTCGCGAGGTGGTAGTGCTCCAAACACATGAACAACATTATCGTGTCTCCTACAGAATAGAAGTTAAATAATATATATTTTATATAATTACTATATAGGTATAATAATTTTATAAAAATAAAATATATACTTTATATATAACATCATATTGAACTATTAAAGGTTGTAATGAAAGAACAAATGACATCAGTTCGCGAGGTGGTAGTATGTTGTACACATGAACATTGATTTTGTAACCTATTTTATAGAAGTGGGTCTGGTTTGAGGTGCTCAAATTTAACATTAAATCATATAATCATATGTAAGATACTTATTTTTTTATATGAATGGTATAATAAGAATTTTAAAAAGGTGGATAAGTAAATAAACTAAAGAGGCTTGTTGAAGAACATTACCTCTTCTTCGAGTATCTTCCTTTGGTTTGAACTAAACCATTCCTATATTATATTTGTGAATAAAATAAATATTAATGGATGTGGTAATAGAATTTTGGAATATATTTGGGAATTAAGTGTCTGAATAAAGTGGTTTCAAAGGGTGGAGAAGGGGAGAGAGTGAGTTCCCTTTTATAGTTGAGGAAGAGTGGAATTCTTTCAAATACTCAAAATTATTCAATATTAGGGGGGGTATCCTTAACTCATGTGATGCAAAATTGATAAATAATAAAGGGGGGATTTATTTAGTCGCTACAAAACTTTACCACACACAAAAAAACCTTTTAGATTGTCATTATTCAGTATTTAAGTTCACTCAATTTTACTTTTTTATTTTTTACCATGGAAACATGTATCTTTTTATTTACCTAGATAATTTAACCATTAAGACTATAATTAAAATAAAATTCATTAAAAAATATTATACCAATTTATTAAAAACATTAAATCCAATTTATCAAATAAACATCGTGTTTTTGTGGTAAATTAATTTTAACACCACACATGGAATGAGAAAAACCCAATTTTAACCTTAATCCTGGTAATTAATTTTAACTTTTTTAACTAATAATTGTGGTAAAATATTAATTTGAAATATTATATAATATAATTTGTTATAATTAAAAATATTTAACTCATTTTTCTGAATCCAAATCAAGTAATTTTTATAATTTAATTTAAAATTAATCCTTCAAATGTAATAAGAAAGACGGTTTTTAATGTGCAAATCCTTATAAAGGTTACATAGTTTTTATATTTAAATTCAATATAGAAGTGATTAAAACTATATAAATTGAAATAATTGACATAAAATAAAACTATTTTAAATTTAAAAAAATCAAAATATAATTTAACAATATTAGTAATTTAAATGAAAATTTTGTTTTCATTTAAAATTCAGTATTTTTCACTATTTATCAAAAAATGAAACATCAAACAAAATATGAAAAACTCAACCTATAATAATTCTGTTATCTGAATTTAAAAAATGAAATTTATTTTTAGATATAAATTTTTTAAAAGTGTTAAAAATTATTTTAAAATTACGTGATCTAAGAATAATTGTACGTTCTTTTAGAAAAAGAAGTGTTTTTTAGAAAACATTCCTTTTTCTTTCAAATGATTATTATTTTATTTATATACCATGAATAACTAATAAAAATGTTCAAAATATATATTTTCATAATTTAATTCAAACTATTAATATGCATCATTCCAATTTCTAGTTGATAACTATCATATTAAATAATAATATTACTAATATATTATTGTTCAGTAAAACATGGCCTTACATATAACACAAGATTTCGAAGAAACTAGTTATCTTGAATGTAATGATATATAAACCCACTATTTCAGGTAACACAATATAAACTCAATGTTTTTTATTGCATAAAATATTTAATGTAAACTTATTCATTAACAATTTTTGGGTGTCACAATTCAAATAAACAAAACAAGAATTTAAATATTGAAAAACCATCAAGCACAGTCTTACATCAAATTACATCACAAAGAAATAATAAAGTTAACCAACAATTTCCATCATGGGTAAGAATAAAAATTAAAAAAAATTGAATGAACTAAACAGTAGTCTAATAAGTAGTCTCCTTCTGTGATACATTGACTTTCACCGAGAGATGATCGATAGTTGGCAGAAATAGAGCCTCCATATTTATAGGAAATAATCCCCCATATTCAATATTGTATCTACCCCATTGAAATTAAAATATATTCTCATTTTATATCTTCTAAAATTTCCTCAAAATCCTAGACAACTTAATATACAATATCATATTTCTCTCTATGTATAAAACCCATCAAATTTATTACATAAATAAAATATGTTAAACTTATTCCCTAACCATAGATTAGCCCCATTCCATCATGAATTTGGGTGGTTGCTTTATTGTTCTCTATGAATAGTAAAATTTAAACCTCCACCTATACTCATAAAAAACAATTGTAAAATATATTATATGTGTTTCATATAGTCATTTCTTATTGAATTATCTTTTCACTTCCAGACATTTAGCGACCAATCCATTCATTTCGCTAAATTTTTCAACGTTTTTCATTTGATCTCTACATATGAGTCATCGAATATTAATCCATTATGAATATATTATAATGTTAATAATATAATTTACCTATATTCAGAATCTATAAGACTATTACATAGGAATCCCTTGGAAAACAAATCCTTTAAATAACCTCCCACCACCCTTCATTATATTGAAAACATATTATTTTACACTTATTCAATGAGAAATATCAATTACAAATAAATAATTTATTACATTTACATGGAAAGATATTAAATTCATCATTAGGATCAGATACTCCATGCATGTTCTTCTTTTCCATGATGCTTTTATTCCTTTTTAGGGTTTTACTTATTGTTTTCCAATATTATTCACAATCATGCAAGGATGATTCGACCATAGAAAATACTATTTCTGATCATGGTATTTCCATTACTATTTAAACATTTTATCTTCTATATGTAAAAAGTAAAACACACTATGAATATGGATATTTATTATCCATCCTTCATACTGGAATAATTTATCTTCCTTGATCTTCACACACGTTCATTTATCTTACTAGGGGGCACATCATGCTCTAGTTGTTTTCCTTGGTTGTACTGAGCTTTCCCGTCTCATTTGGATGTGATATTGATCTCTCTCAATGGATTTAATGGTATTCTAAGAGGATCACTTACAGTGTATTGGTGTTCAAAACATGACGAAAGTGATGGTTTCTTCTGTGTGATTAAGATGATGAAGGGGAAAGCACTAAATTATGTTGCAATAATTAATAATGAATAGTAATCATGTGCGTGCACTCCCACAATAATTTAGTTATTTGTCAGGATTCATATAATAATTGATTTTTTGGTATTAATTCCCTGGAAAAAACCTAAATGGTAGTATATTCTCACCCCACAACATCTCATGTTGACCCACACTTGAGACTCTAAACACCGTTATTTCATGTTGTATTCTTTATCGTTTATTTTCTCAATTTGTAACATATGTCTATCTATATTTTTCTAAAGCATGATCAAGTGTTCTTGGATGGTTTTAACCTAGGTTGTTAAGTAATTCCCCCATTTTAAATAATAAAAAAATAAAATTACATAAGTAGAAAATGGTCCCATGAAAATACGTTTTTATTTTAATTTATATTCATTTCACAAATTCCAATTAATGTTTTAATTTACCATTAATAAAATAAATTATTGAATTATAACAGTAAAATTGCTTAATAATTAATGAAATTTATAAATATTTAATATAAAATTTATGTATGAAAATTTTAGTAATGAAATAACCCAATAATTAAAGTCATTCTTTTCCTCAAGAATCGAATCCCAACAAAAATTTTAATTGAATTCCTTACAATCAATATTTAAGGTAAAATGATAAAATAGAATAAAAATCAACGGGAAGAGTAGAATTTATAATACGAGATAAAATGTATAAATCTAACTCCTAAAATTTTATATAAACTTAAAAAATCATGTATTTCTTTTCTCCGTTCAAAATTGACAGGACTCTACTAAATAATCCCTATTCATTATTTCTAATTATACATTGTTGTTATCTATGTAAAATTTATTTTTTCCTATCATCACTCAAGGAAACAATATACTAGAGCTTTAATCATGACTAAAGTAAATATCCCATTTATTTTCTTGAACATGATGTAAATCATCCACCCCAAAAGACAAGTATTAGAAATGATCATGAGGTAATGGAATTAAGGATCAAAAAGACTCTGAGTCTTAGGGTAAGTAGGTATTTGATATAGAAAATATTCGGATTGAAAATAATGTTTAACTCTTCAGTACAATGGATGATAATAATAAAAAGTTAAATGAACTTATAATCTTTATTGTGACACAACCACACTTCGTCAATATTCAAAGTAAGGTTGTGAATATAATAATGAAAAATGAATTAATACACACTTAATATTTCATGTATTTTACTTTTTCCTTATTTTTTCAGAATAATTGATAGTTTTTTGAAAAATGTTTTCCTTAGGAAAATTCTCACATCCACCACCCAAATCTAAATGATCATTATCATTATCCCAGAAACTGTAATTATTAGCCTTATAAAGACACAATTCATTTATTTCTTTAATTTTATTCATTATTGTTTGGGTCATTTCAAAATATAACAAAAAATTTCAATTTTATTCTAATTGGATAATAATAAATTATAATTAATGATAAACATGAACCATTCCCCGACCTATGAGACAAATCTATTTTTCACCACAAAAACCCTCTCACCTATGCATAATCAACTGATAATAATTTAAATTAAAAATAGTAACGATAGGAAATGATAATATTGTCTTGTAATTTGGACCTTCCCTAGAATGATCATTTATGGGTTTTGAGGGATAAATAGGATAAAATGATAATGTATGTCTTTAGGATAAGCTCTTATAAAAAATCATCTATCATTTTAAAATTAATCTTCTAAAATCTTATCTTATAAAAAATCTCAATAAAATTTCACGAATATGGGCATTCCCTCCGAAAATGTTTTCTAGAATGAATTAAAAATATTAGAACACAGTCCTCCTAAGAATAGGAAAAAATAATATATTAGAAAATTACTCACAAAATGACAAATTAAAACAAATCAATCCACATGAACATCAAAAACTCATAGAAAGAAAAATTCAAGGTAATTTGCATCTAAATAAATGCTCTAACTTCATTAAATCATGATTCATAAAATCAATAACCCTATAATTTACATTAATCATAAAATTATCAATCATAATAATTCAATATCATTAACTGAAAATTCTAAAACCTGGAGTTTGGGGTTCCTAAATAAGTTGTTGAATAATAGAATAAACTTTATAATGAATTTATGGTAGGACATAAATTTAAATTAAAATAACAAAAACACCTATTTGGAAACAATATATGGATGTCCAAATAAAATATTAAATTTAATCTTTGTCCCCTTTTTTACATTAAATTCTCCTTCTATTTATTTCTTATCTCTCTCATTCACTAATCCCATTGTAACATCCATCATGAACCTAAAAAAGAAACAAACTTGGATAAATTTTAGGTCCAATGACAAAGTAGGCACAAAACTTTTTTGGGAGAGAAAATCATATCTGTTAAATCCTATGAAAACAAAAGAACATAGGTTTCCTCCTCAAAGATTATAGTTATGATAATAAATCTCATTAATACCAATTTTTTTCACAGGTGATGGAGGATTATAAAAAATTTACCCTATACAAATCAAGAAATATATATAATTTACATTTCAATAAATAAATAGTTTCCTTCAGATCCAATTGAAAATTTTCATTCATCTCTGTTATAAAACCTTTTACACCTCCATCGGGATAATCCAATAATTCTTGGTTATACTAGAGAAACTAAAATCATTGTATTGAAACATACAAAATTATTTTCCTCTTCATAATTGTGTGCTCTAGCTATTCCAAAAATATTAGTAATCTTTTCCCTCAATATTAATACATTTTTGTTAGATTTTTATTCTTTATCTCAAGTCTACACAGATACTAGTTCTTACTTCACTTAAATGATAAAATTATATTCAACTCTTATCATCTTTTCCTCCCCCAAATCATCATCCGATTCAATGTAATTTTTTATTAACTGAAATTTTTTAATTTTCAAAGGCTCTCTACAAATCCTTATGCTCATATCATAAATTTTGACCACTATGAATGCTTTTTTAGTAGCCAATAATAGACTTGTGGAAATTATTGGGGACTACTTAGAAACAATGTTTGACACTAGTAAATCAACTAGAAAGTAGAAATTATCGAATTTAATTATGAAACATTTAACAAATACTCATTGATTTGTCATATATATGGCAGTTAATTGAAGGAAACATCAATTTGTAATTATGTCTTCAAATCCTAGCATCTTAAATGTTTATTACGACATTATGTTTACACTATCTTTTAGATCACACAATGATTTAAAAAAATTTATATCCATAATTAAGCCTAATTGAAATGATACTGGAGTATTTTTTTTATTTGGTAGACATTATGACACTATCATGGATAATTCCCTGTAGGGTGATATTATGCCTAATTGTTCATGTTTCTCTTCAATAGAGACAATAGTTGTGATTAGAATATCATATATGGTAATATTTTATTAACATTTAGTGAAGGGAGTATTAAAATTATGTTTCATAAAAATATCTAAAAGCAACCCTCATTTTTTCCAAAAAAAATCCTTATACCAATTTATCAAGGAAGGTTAACCTTAATTGTTAGGGAGATGGGGAATCCTTTGGTATTTATTTATCATTTTCATTTTCCATTTCATTCATATTTTCTTCAAATTTTTTCACATTTTCAGTTTTCTTCCCTTATATTTTCTCTTTACCTCACTACCTTCCACAAATATTTGATGACTTATTAGGGAAATATACATCCATTATTTATTTTTCATGACCTATATGTCACTCGATGTAACTCCTATATGCCTATTATTAAGGTGATTTTCAATCTAACTAGCCTAGAATTCTATGTTTCATAAATCATCTATTTGGTATCTTCAGTCTTCCTTTAGTTTGTAAGATGGACGCCCTAGTTATTTTCATGAAAGTGGATAAAGTATCTGCTAAAGAATTAATTTGGGTTGTGATCAAGGGGTATTGGGGTGTTTTTTTATTGAAATCAGTGTTTACCCAGTTGAAACCATTACCCTATTAATTATTGTTCCTAAAAATACTAATAATTATTTTGACAATAACAATTCACATAGTTAATATCTTCAGTATACATACCTTTGGGGATGTGTATTCCCATCATTTCATATAACTCATTTTAAGGTAATTTTTTGATAAACCATCATTCCACATTCCTCCATGTGCACTCATCTCCTTTGGGATCGTTCTGATTTCCACTAGAAGCTGTTATTGATCATCCCATCCAATAAATTTTAGCAATCTATTTTCACATTCACATCAATGGTCCTCCAGTCACAACATAAAAAATAGAAATATTTTCTAATAAAAAATATTTTTAAAATGTTTAAATCAAATTATAAATATCAATACCATTATGTGAGAACTTTATTGTTAAATCATTAATTATTTCTAAATAATTATATAATGATTTCTCATCAAATTGATTGAAATTAAAAAAAAATTATATGAATATTCATTGTTTTTAAATAGGGAATGATGGGGGATAATATGTTCCTTACCAACACATGTTATGTGGCGATGAAAAGTGGTATAAGGGAATTAATAAATTATAGATCTTGGTATCATAGTTAATAAATAAATAAATGAATCCTTTCCGCGTCACTAGATATATTATTAAACTGAAACATTTCACAATATTTTAGAAAACATAATATGTGAGTTTTTAAATCATCATGTGGTATCCCATAGGAATACATATAATTAGTTATCATATGAATTATCACTGGATGAATTACATATTGGTTTACAGTGAATGGTGTAACCAAGGTTCAAGGTAATACCCCCACACTTGAGGTTCTTATATAGTAAATTAAATTCCTCATATTTGGATTACATTCTATTACTTGACCATCAAAGTATTTTATTAGATAAACGATTCCACCCATTTCTTCTTCTACATTGATCTTTTTAACTTCTAGATAGATATTTTCTTCTCCAGATCATATTAAAGTCCCTCATTTACTTTCTCTAGAGTTGAGTATGCATTCCCCAAAGTTGATCAAAAAATAACTCCATGAAAATATCATGCGAAAAACAAATAATATAAACCAAAATAAAAATAAAATTTAATAATTAAAAAAATAATTATTTGTATTCATCCCTATAAATGGATCAAAATAATTTGACTGGGGATTAATGGTCATCATGGTTAACACTAGGTTTAAATCAGATTTATAATTAATAAATATAAAATAAAAAAATTACTACTAACAAAATAAATATAGTTTTTTGAAATGTTAAGTTTTTAACCTAATAGTATGGTTTTGAATACTTGGGATAATTAATAAAATGATTTATTGTTAAAAAATGTACTAGTCAAATATTGGGGGAACACAATATATGAAATCGTAAAAAGTTTTAAAATTTCATGTTTAATGTTCTAGTAATATGAAAATTTGAAATGTTTATCCCTATTTATTATCATATTCAATTCGAATAACATCATTGGTCTTTTTATCATCTGCCTAACATAATAATTTCTCAATCCTATAATCAATTACACAGGTCAATTAAAGAATATTGTGACTCAATACATTGTTTAAACATGATTTTCGTGAATCATATACTAGTTATACACAACTCAAGGTGATTAGTTTTTGCATTTAATATTACCATTTGATTCAGATAACAATGATCATTTCATGAGAAAGAGGGATATTAAGAAATAAAAACAAGGGTAAAAACAACCCAAATATGAATTAAAATATAGAAAACTTCCCACATCACTTTCCACCTTTAAATTACATCACTTGTAACATTAAATATTCCCCCATCATTATAGTGATGTGGATGAATAAAAATTATGAAGGACTTGAGAGAATGAAATATCATGTCAAGTAGTGGTATATTTCAGAAGCACTAGAAGTTACTATATGTGATTACTTATGGATTGTATTAGTGGGGCCTCTTTATTTATAGGTAATTATATCTCATCTTCTATGTTTTATCTATTTCTTTTAAAGTACTATATATTATTGTTTTATCTCTATTTTAGTTTACTTAAAATTATGGAAAACCCCGCATAATATGTTAATGTTATCCCAATGAATTATAAATATTCAATTTATTATAGTTAAAAAATATTTTTATTTGATTATCTAACTATAAAATAGAATTATTCCCTTAGTTTTTTTGGGTGATATTTTCATTGATCCCCATACATTTCAAAACCATTCATATTTACTCACTCATCAATATAACATTTAATGTATACTACACTAGTTTAATGAAGTTTTTTCTTATTCTATTATATCCTTACTTCCTCGCATATGGTGACCACTCTGTCATCAATATCAAAGGATTATTTATTTTCAATTCAAACATCACCTAGATGCCATGACATTGGCCACCATGATATAGATTTTCTTATTTATAACTTCAAATATACCAATATACATACAATATATAACCTTTATAAAAACATCCCCAAATAATTTAGTAATCCTCAAACTATTATTTCATAGATAGAAATTATTATCTTTTAACTTTATGCATTAGGGTATCACATTTATAAAGTAATACTTTATTACCATTACATGGTTAGTGCCTAATTTTATCATTCGCATCAAATATTCCATTAATGTGTAGATTTTCCATGATATTTTCTATTCTCCTTCATTATTTTTCTCAATTGTTTCCAATCTTTATCACACCCAAGCATGAAAAACTCAACCAGTAATTAAACAGTCGATGATCCTAGAATTTCAAACACAATTTCATCAGTTTATCATCATTATGAAACATGTTCAAATAAACCATAAGAATTATAAAAGTAAATTATTTCATTTTTATCATAATTCCTTAATAGTAGATAGATCCAACTCCCACTAGATTTTATCACATGCATTCATCCCCATAGAGAGTATCGTCACAATCTTATGGTGTTATGTGGTGGTCTAAAGGTTTTTATTGGAATATCATGGGGTGATAAAGATCCCTCAATAGATTCAATAGTGTATTATAGGTCTCACTTATAGTGTAGTGAAAAAAAATGATGTAGTTTGTGGTTTTTTTGTATGAATGAGATTATTTATAAGTGAGTATTGTAATATTTCATAATTTTTAAAATAAAAATTACCCATATTTGATCAATCCCACATAAAATTAGGGATTCCAAAATATTTTAATAATAATATTTTTTACATCATGAATTCAATTGAAAACAACTAAGTTAGTTTCATTTCTCACCCAAAAGCCACTCTACTTAACCCATACATGAAAGGATAATCACCTTTCCCTCTAATTGTGTTAATACCCAAGTGTAAACTCTATGCTTGACCCGTTATTAGATTTTCATGACTCATAAGTGATTATATATACTTTTTAGTTCCTCAACTGTGATTTAAGATAAGGAAAAGTTGTCTAGACTAAAATAATAAAATTCAAAGCATTAAAATCCTCAGAGAGAAAATCTATATTTTCATTAAATATTTTTCAAAAAATTCAATTAATGTGTTAATTAGTCAAAGATATAATAAATTAATGAATTATAAGTTAAAAAATACATAATAATTAATTAAATTAATGAATATTTAATTTAAAATGCATGCATGAAAACAATAAATATTACGGAGTTAAAGTTTCCAAGCGTTTTCCATATTTATGGGTAATAAAATTTAGTTTAAGATGAATGTTGATTTTGAATAAAAATATGGATATTTATGCAAGGGAGATATTTTTAAAACCTGAAAAACATTTCTAAACATTTGTTGTATTAGTTTTCCCCGTCGATATTTAAAAAATTCTAGAGATTCTTGATTATAAAGTGAATTCACAGAAATAGAGTCACTTGAACTTTGTACATGCATATGGAATGATGGGATAAAAAGGTGAGTTACACCATAAATGATAAGAAAAGGTGACTTGTTTTTCTGAAGAAGATACTTACGTTAAATATCAATGGTGGGGGGAACATTCTTTAAGGGGTGAAAAACAACAATAAATAGAATGATACCCCCTAATTTGGAAATGGAAAACTAGGATAATATGAAGTGTTTTTTATGACTTACACAATAATACTACATGAACATAAACACTTTGGTGAGAATTAGTTGTGTGAATAATGAAACATGCCTCTATATGAACAATTTAGTTTTGTAAAATTCTCAGAGTTACAACAATGTAAGGAGTTACACTAATGTTTTGGAGTTGTGATAATGTTTTGAAGTTGTGAAAGCGTTTTCAAAGGTTTTGGTAAAGTTAATGTCATGTGAACTGTAATATAATTGGACATATGTTTTGTGTAAAATTGGAATTCATCATTTGGGAAAAATAAGTGCTAAATATCACACTAATTGTTGTGTTATTCAAATAAAAGATGAAACATATCATCAATGAATTCAACTCCAGGAGTAGTGAGATATTTTAAAAATAAAAGATAATTTCTTTCTCATGTGTGAATGGTTATAAATTAGGAGGGAAAATTTGGTTTCTCTAGACATTATAATAGTATTGTTCTTAGTGATTATTTTATATTGGCACATTGCCTATGCATGCACCTTGGATTATCTCAATTGGGAGAATCCATGTAAAGTCCTTGTTTCTATTCCATGATTTCATTTTTGTTTATTTATTTATTTGGAAATAATAAAGAAACAATTCTAGTTTAATGAGAAAACAAGATAATTTTTTTAATCTTCCATTCCATGATTCACCCCACTACCCACATCAATGTATTTTACCTTGTTTAGATAAAAATTAGTATTAAAGATACATATTATATTTTTGGGTTCTCCCTCTTAGTGGAATCCATATATGTAGGCAGTCACAATGATATTTTGATCTTTAAGGAATAATTATTCTAAAAATGGAAAATTAAAATGTATCACCACTTATGATCATTAGGAATGGAATTATATATCGATCATATAAATCACATTTCAATCATTTGGGATATAATGGTTTTATTATAAGGATATTCTATAGAACTAAATGTTTATTATATACTATTCAATGATTTTTGGGGAGTTATGTTCAATAAAATATAGATAAAGGTGATTTCAGGTAAATAATCACACCCCTTATTTGAAAATCATATTACTATCTATAAATGAAGAAAAAATGTTTTAGATTCCAGGTTATCGGTTCTGTAGAATACGTATGAGTACTTAATGATACAAGCAAATAAATATTTTAATTCATTTTTTATTTGGTTGATGTAATTATGGATGAAATTAGTGTTCATAGTGAAATCCTTAATGATATTATGATTTCTAATAATATTATATAGAGGATGAAACAGTAGTTCAATTTTAGAGTCTTCGTTCATCTGGATAATTATCAAAATGATATAACATTAGATAGATTATAAGATAATCGTGTCACATATGGGATGAGAAACTATGATAATGAGTTTGTAGAAAAGATGAAGATTAAGTAAGAGGAATTTATATATTTTAAGAATATTTCCATGGGAGATGATGTGGGAGAAGAAGATGTAGACGAATTCATGTTAATCAATTCCTTAAATTTGTATAGTTTAAAAGAAAAATCTAATGGGAAACATCCAATAACATTATTTTGAGCAGGAATGTTTTCACAACTAAAAGAAAATATTCCAAAGATGTTTCAGGAAAATGATGAAGATGATTAAGATCACATGATGAAATCATCATATAGTGAAAAAGGTATGAGAAGTAAAATATATAAGTTATACAACAAGAAGATCATGGTTTCACTAGATGAAACTTTTTAGAAGAAAATGAGGTAAAAGAAATTGATGACTAAAAAGACCATAACTGAAGTGGACCCATTATAAGTTGTAGGAAGTTCTTAGACAAAGGAAAATTCTGATGATGATAAAGGATATGTGGTAGGGGAGTTAATCTCCAATAAAATATTGATACTTAACTTGTAGAAAAATATGGCTGGAGAGAAAAAATAAATAAATAAAATATACTGGTTCTTGACCAAAGATTCAATATACATCTTAAAGAAGAATAAATTTATTGGTCAATGTTTATGATTGAAAATCATAAATTTGTAAGGTCATAAAATTCATAAAAGGTTGTTCAGAACAAGAACAATGTTGAAGAACCTTCTAGGATTATTTATTATTTTAGTAACATAATGAGAGATCGAATAAAACATATCAAATATCTTATTGAGGAACTCTTTGACCTATAAAGAAATGTTAAATCTTGATAAAGACTCTCGATTACTATAATTTCATCATGATATCAAATCATATAGGTGATAGAAATTTTGGAGGTTAAAATAGTGGTCCAAAAAAGCTAAAGGAGTGTTAGGAAAAGAAAAATACACATTATAATTATAATTATTGTATGGGGCTTGATCACAAAAAAATAGATGAAAAGGTTGAAACCTAGCCTCAAACACACACTCTAAAGTACAGTGTTGATTTTGGTACTACTTGAAATAAAGATACTCAAATAAGAATAGGGAAAAGTTATTTTGTTAAAAATACACATAAGTATTCAACTAGTTTGATGTGTTGTTATTATGGAATGGTTGGATAATCTCATATATTTTGTTCCATATCTTAGAGGTTCATGAGGGAATAATATAAATATATGTAGTCAAGTAGATTTGAATATTCCTTGGATTATTTTATTTCTCACAATTACTTGGGAGGATTTGGACACCTAGCAATGTATTTCTTTTCAAAAATACAGAGGAATGTGCCTATGAAGGTCGAAAATGTTCAGATGTAGTTTCACAGTTAATCATCGAATGAGATGAAAATAAAAAATTGATTTACCAATTTCTAATATGAATTTATTCAATATTATGCCAAATAAGATCTTCCATTTAAATAAATTCTATATTTGAAATCATGGACATGGATAAAAAACAAACGAGATGAGAAGGAAGCGATTATAGAGAGCTCCTAATAAGTATTATATTATTCTAGTGTATGGATCCTTGATAGTGGATGTGTATATGTATTAGGATTTGAGGGCCCTAGTCATAAATTAGTATGATTTAGTCACCTGGGGATCTTGGGGAATACAATAAACATTACCAAGAATATTTGTATCATCAATGTAAATGATGGTGTAGTTATCATGAAAGGGAAGTGCACAAAAAAGACTATAAATTGTTTTTAAAACATAATATATATTATTTTTTATCTATGGAAGAAGGAAACAATTTGTGGCCTATGTGTCTTGGTAATATAATTCAATAATGTTTAGAATATCTAGTGAATAATGACAGAGATCCACATATCCATATGATATCATGTGATCATAAACACTAGTGTGATATTTTTTGAAAAGGAATGATTACATGAAATATTTACATGAAAAACTAATACTAGAAAACTACAGTGCTTAAATTGAATAATATTTATGTGTGTGGACCTATATCATCATGGGTTATAATTGGGAAGAGATATTACATACATTTCATTGATGATTAAAAATTGAAGGAATGGATACTGTTCATCACTCATAATTCTGAGGTGTCTAGTAGCATTTCCCAGTAACATAGGGATGTTGAAAAAAATTCATGGGAAAAAATTCTGAAAATCCAAATTTCTATAAACCTAGAGTTCACATTAATCTATGTGTCAGATTGTCTCATGAAGCATGGGATAAGGCACTAAGTATTAATAGTGAGAACTCTACAATAAAATGTGGTGCATGAGAGGAGAAAGTAGAAAATAAAAAATTATTTCTATATTACTTTTTTTCAAAAAAAAACCTTCCAAAAAAGTATTGGTAATATGTTTTAATGAAATCGTTCTATATTTCAATCATTACGTTATTGTATCTGATAAATTGAAAGACTTAATATATGCTGTAGTATGTAAATATTTCATTTTAGATGTACTTTCAATTATTTATATTCAAATGTTTTAGTCTTAATAAATGGAAGAATGAGATGTTTTATTCTCATTGAGATAGTATAATTTTCCTTTTATAATTTGGAATGCAATGATATTATAAATAATTCAATAAATTTTTTGGAAATGTTATTGAAAGCAATTGTATAACTAGAGATTGAATATAATATTAGTTAGAAAGTTAATAGATATTGGAGGATTGTGATGAGTAGTTAATAAGACTAGGGGTATATGTGTCATGAACCATCCTAGAGGGGCATACGATATGACTTCCACTATCCCTACTCTGATTTTCTAGGTGATGGATACTAGCACCGAGAAGGAATATCCCACAAATGGGAGGAATTTTCTTATGTACATGTACACATGCACACATCTCTAATCCCAAAATTATGAAATGTAAAAAAACTAAGTAAACAATGCATGCATACACTATCATACCAACCAAAGAGTATGATGGTAGGAAAAAAAGGAATGTAAATAGGGCCAGAATAGAATCCCACCAAAATAAAGAGTCTGAAAAGCTAATGAACAAGTTTCCAAAGCTCGTTCGAAGAAAATCCTACCTAAAGGATAGGTGTACGAATGATCTATGAATCTTTAAAATCAAAACTTGTCTTATTGATCACTATAAACACCAAATAGTCATGTTCCACCTATAAGTCTATCATTGTGTCAATCGTCTATACAAGACATGGAATGTGCATGAAACTCCCGTGCTGGGGTCAGTAAAACAATACAGAGTAGCACACCCCAAAACCAAAAAGTAAATTCCACTAAGAAATACAAGAAGTATACCACAAAGGAAACACCGTAAGTATACAAAAAAAGAAACACATGAAGTAGACCACAAATGAAACACATGACATCCAACATAAAGTAAACACATGAAGTACAATTACTATGGTCAGCTCACACAGGTATAAGTCAAAAGCGTGAAGAGAAGGTTTTTCAGATTTAGACCATAGATTTCCCTGTTTCCATGTTATAATGAGTGTTGATGATATAAGAAGTGTAGATGGTGCAAGAATCATCTATGTCATGTGGAGCATCGACGGTGCATAAATTGTTGATGGAACATGAAGCCTATATCGCACATGGAGCTTCGATGGTTCCTAGAGCGTCCATGGTACCTAGGGCTTTGATGGTTCCAGAGAATCAATGGAGCATGGAGCACCGATGTCACCCAGAGTCTCCCTGTAACATGAATAATTGATGGTTAATAGAGAATCAATTTTCTACAAAGCATCAATTGGTCCTACAACACCCAAGTCACACAGTCGTCAAGTTACAGCCATCCATATGATTATTATTATAGTACGCTTCTACTAAGAGAACCTACTCCTTAATCAATTATAATGTATTAACACTTCCAAAATTTCTTAATTAGAGTATATGAAAAGAACCACATCATCCCGAGGGTCCCAATGCTGTCAATGAATCTTGAAACAGACTCATAGTTTTAAAGTGATGGTTGTTTTTCTGAAAAGGTTTAACCCAGGTCTGGTCCAAATCTGATCCAACCCACTAGACCCAACACAACCCACCTACTAACCCGACCCGGTTTTTCCTTGACCAATATAGCTAGGCCCATTGGTCTAGATTGGGCCAGCTAGCAGAGCCACTAGGTCTATCCCTTAGGCCATTGGAGTGTCCTTACTTTTCTGGTACGCCCCGCGCTATGGCCATGTATGTCCACCTGACACAACTCGCCCCATCCGCATCCCTTGTTTCTCCCCGAGGTCTTCCATGACAATTTGGCCTCCATATTCGCACCTCTCCTACCCACGACATGCTGCCATTAGGTGACACCAATGAGGTCGAGCTACATACATGTGGCCACTGCCGCTGTGACCTTCAGCCACAGCCCCCTGGTTGTCGACCATGGTGCCTACCACATTGGGCTCCCTCCGACCTAGTCCCTCCTGGACCACATATTTTTATCACTTTTGGATAATTATTCTATACTATACCTATCCCAACCCCACTGCGCTGCTATTGTCATCATCATTGGCCGCCCTACCGGTGGCCTTTTTCCACCTCACGTAGCCCCTTGGATCGGCCCAGTTGGCCAAGTCCTGAACTCACCGCCGAATTCCCAATCGATGGTTTTCCTTACACCATCGTCAACAGCTACCTCACCTAAACTGTACCACACTCCTATCAAACCTATAATATTCTATCATATGGTAAAACCTTCAATCTCTGAATAATCCTCCATGGATCAGGGGAACAATCCATAATCATTTGGGTAGGTGTTTCTAGGGTGAAGAACATCTGAAAAATACAATTTATTGATGGGGAGATATAAAGAACATGAATAGCCAATAAACAAATCTCAGTCTTGTTCATATCGTCCTTGATCCTTTCATGTTAGATGGCTAAATAAATAACAAAGCGACACACATATCTAAGTCCACAATCAAAACGCCACAAGTAGTTATCCATCCCACATGAACAAACAATGCATGGATTAAACTATTCATGGGTTGGTCTAAGTTCTTCATTTGAAATCTAAGTGGTGAAATTAAAATAAAAAAGAGATCATCATCCAACCTTGAGGCTGGATCAATCATTTATGAAGAATGTTGTTTTGTGTCATTGTCAATACTCAATCTTCTTACCTTCATCATCGAGAGAGTTTCCTTCCACACCTCAGATGAATTCCAGGGTTATAGGGATAACCCTGAATTCATGAAAAAAGATTCATTAAAAATAAATACTCTACTTTATCAATAAAATATTTTTATTAAAATATTTTAATGATGGTTACATCCATTTTCTAAGGTTTACAGTTGACCCGCGCCGGTGGTTGTTAGGCCCCACTTAAGGTAATATTTCTACTCTAGATGCAATGGTGCCCTCATATTTATGATCTGGAAAACCTTTTAGAATTTATTCCTATTTTAAATAAAAACAACCCAAATGCTTTATTAAAAACAAAATTTTTTTCATCATATCCTTCAGGGCACAAAATGTATCAAATTCTCACGCTGTCTCAACACCTGGTCTTGGAATTTTCCAAAATAATTTATAAAAATAGTACTGAATAAAATCTGATTCATTAAATTCTCCACATCTTAGATATTTATGTCCACAAAATCTAAAACAAGGTATACTCATAAAAAAGATTAGGGTATTGAGAAAGAATATTAGCATCTCACTCCAATGTGATCTCCTGGAGATTCTTGTTCAACCATCAAATGAACAACATGGGAATCGACTGACCATTAAGGATCTGCTCCTGTTGATACTCGATATCCCCTGGGTACTCCACAAAAGTCACCCCATCATTAATGTATAACTCACCCCTGTCATTACTGTGCAATGGGTCATGCACATACCTCCTCAACTATGACACGTGGAAGACATCGTGCACCTGATGCAACTGTGGGGGTAGAGCTAGGTGGCATTCAACCTCACGAACTCTACACAGAAAATGAAAAGGGAAGATGTATCCTAAAGAGAACATTCCACCCCAAAAAAATATCTACAATTCTCATCAAGGTTAGAATTAAAGGAACACATGGTATCCCAAATCAAACTCTACAGGCCTTCATCTCCAATCAGGATACGACTTCTTCTGGCTCTGTAAAGTCCTCATGTCCTCCTGGATGATCTGCACCTTCTCGGTAGTATCCCGTACCGATTCTATACCAATGAGTGATGACACCCCTGGGTATTTCTAGCATAGTGGTGACCTACATGGTCACCCGTGAAAGGCATTGAATCGTTCCATACCAATGGTGTAGTGATATCAGTTTTTGTATGAAAACTCCACCATTGGTAGGTGATCATCCCAACTATAGTGAAATTCTAGAATGCAAGCACGGGGAATGTCCTTGAGAACCTTGATGGTCCCCTTCATTTGAGCATCCATCCGGGGATGGAATTTTGTGCTCAAGAACAACTAAATCTAAAATTCCACCTACAATCCCTTTCACAATCGGGAAGTGAAATAATAATAATATTCTGAATTGATCATCGATGGCACTCCGTGAATCAAAATTATCTCAAACATGTATAGGTGTCCCAATATTTCTATTGTACTATGTTCATGGATCTCTAGGACGTGGGATGACTTGGTGAGTCTGTCAATGAACAACTAGATGGTATCGTACCCCCTATATGTATGTGGTAAACATTTCACATTGTCCATCGATATCGAATCCTACTTCCACTCTGGAACCTCAAGTGGTCGGGTCAGGCCCATGAGAACATGGTTCTCATCCTTCACTTATTGTAGAATTGTGAATCTAGAAATGAACTTTACAACTACCTTCTTTATCTCTAGCCACTAAAACTAACATCGGTGGTCCTGATAAAACTTTTCCACACCTGGATGAATCACAAAATGGGTTGTATGGAACTCCCTCAAGACCTCTTCCCACAATGCCACTAGTACTATTGTGCATCCTCTGAAGAGAATGATGTTTTCCCCACCTTTCGAATATCCATCATGGGAATGCCCTGTGGACATATGAGTACGTAAGGTCTCACAGTTAGTGCCTCTGAGATATGCCTCCCTGAATCTCTATAAGTGTGTAGGGGTGACAGCCATCAACTGGAAATAAGCAACTCCATCTCCATCTGCAAAATATATTGGAAAGGCGACTAGCTACTCGGACGCTTCACAGAGAAACTGCAAGATGGACCTCATTCTCAGATAATCTGCCACTACGTTCCCCTTCATAGAAGTATATAAAATCTAAAATTCATATTACTAGAATCACTCTAGCCATATCCTCTATCTCATGTACATATCCTTCTAATGGAAGATATACTTGAGAATCCAGTGGTTAGAGTAGACGGTAAACTGCTCGCCCATCAGGTAGTGTCACCACATGTTAAATGTGAAGACTACCCCTGCAAGCTCAAGATCATGGGCCATGTATTTATTCTCATGCTACCTCAATTGGCACGAACCATAGGATCTCACCACTTTCCCCTTCATCATTACACAACTAAACCCTTCCCTTGATGCATATCATAACACCACATACTCAACACCATCCTCTGGTAGTCTCAAGATAGTAGCACTTGCCAACCCCTACCTCGGCTCTTGAATGCATTACTGGCATGTCCCTATCCACAAGAAAGGCTACCCCTTCCATGATAAGGCCATCAATGGTGCATCTAATTTGGAAAAGTTGAGTACAAACATTCAATAGGATGAAACTAAACCTAACAAACTCGGCACCTCAGTAACACTGTTAGGTGTATCCCAAGAAAGAACCTATTCAATATTCATCTGATCCAATACAACTAACATATAATGAATTGACGTTTCCCAAAAATCAGATATCCCAAATCCATAAATGACACTTCGAGAGCTTCCCATAAAATTTGTTCTCTTGGAGTGTGTCTCGGACCATCTCAATTGTATCATGTGCCCCTCCACAGATTTCAAGTACATTAGGATGTCATCAATGAAGACTATAATGAATTGTTCTATGTAAGGCTAGAAGATTATATATAAGAGTCCCATGAAGAATACGGAGGTGTTCATTAGGAACGACAACATCACTGAGTACTCATAGTAGCTATACCAACATCTGAAAGTTATCTTCAGTACAACCCCATCTCGAACACAAATCTTCTGATAGCCATATTTTAGGTATGTCTTCAAGAACCACCTCATGTGATCTAGATTATCTAAGAGGTTATAATTCCTAAATAGTGGTTACTTATTATTTATGGTCACATTTTTCAGGTTCTATAATTCCATACATAATCTCAAGATACCATCTACCTTCTTGGAAAATAAAAGGGCCCCCCAAGGTGAAACACTAGTTCTCCCGAATCCCATACTCTACAAGACGTAAAACAATACCCTAATATCAAAAATCTCCTTGGAAGCCATTTGATATGTAGGGGTTCATATCTATTCCATACTGGGGTACAATTCAATATATAATTCTACATCCATTCATGGAGGTTATCCAGTTAAATCCTTAGGAATGTCATCCTTATGCTCCCCCACCACTAGTGGAAATGGTGGACTCCTTTCGTCTACTATAACTAGGGTGAAGCTAGCCAAATGGTGAGTATTCGGATACACTGTACTATACAACAAACCATCCTGCGCTACATGTGTTTTCTTTTCACTGAAAAAAGAAAACATGGTCCTTAATCTATGGACACACTGCACCCTATGCCAAAAATTGTCAATTTGAGCATGAACTGTGAATATCCAGTCCATACCAATAATGATGTCACAAGACCTAGACACTACCACCGAGTGATAGACAATAAAACTATCACCACCTAGATTTATGGAACACTATATTCACTGGTGTGTGATCATTGATTCACCCCCGTAGGAGTCTCTATGATTAGGAACCAAGTCAACTATTATATGGGAATCTATGAGTCTCAAATAAGGTTCAAGATGAGAAAAGAGTGACTAGATCCTATGTCTATAAAAATTTCAACTATGGTGGAAAAAACATAGATCATACCACTAATCATCTATGGATAAATAGGTTCATAAGCCTTTATCGCCTGAAGTTGACCTTGTCCCTATCCACTAGCTCCATGTTCCTATGGTGGACCACATGGGGGTGGTGGTTGTAGTACCTCGAACCTCATCCCACTCCCTTATACTCATCCTAGTCCACTTCCTTGCCCCCACTGTATATAAATCTCTTCTCATACCTCCTCTTCTACCTCAGTAGTCCATAGATCATATTTTGATTTTCGGCATGACGAGTCAGGGAATCTCAAGCCACATTTCCACAACTACTGCATCGGGAACAAATCATATCCTTTAGCTCTTCAACATTACCCTTGGAGACCCACATAATTGATCATGTATCTTGGGGTTATCACCTATATTTTATGACTTACTTGGTTCCTTGTGTCTGTCGTTGGCTATGTGCCACTAAAGAATCAGCTTCCTAGATGCCTTCTAGTAGCTCCCACTATTGGTTTATGATCCACAAGAAATATCTGCACTGGTAGGGCCTTCTCTAGTACCTCGTCATATGTAGGTTTGCTCAGTGTTATCATGGATTCCCTAATCTCACGGTATATACCCTGCTCAACGGTCTGGTCCTAGAAGAACGAGTACCTCGCCATATTAGGTGAGTAGCGAGAAAGATATATAAAGCTCATCGAGTACACTAACACTATCTGACAATCCAGTTGTACTTGTGGGAGATCTTGTATTCACACTAATCATAATGTCACCGTAAATAACTCATCTCGGAATAGGTGCTCAAATTCTTCCCAAGAGAAATTCATCTCTTCATTCTTCTGGATCTCTAAGCTCCACCATAACCCTGTTGATCCCTAAAGAAGGCTCATGGTAATAACTACCATCTAGTCAGAAGGAATCCTCACTAGGTGGAAGACGGGTGTAACTAACTCCTTCCAATCCTTAACTATATAGGTTACTCGCTCACCTATAAACCTGGGAGGTCTCTACCTCGAAAACTCGTGAAACACACTCATCCTTCGTGCATCCTCTACCATTAGCACAGGTAGTAAATGATGCTCATCGGGTGGTGTTATCACTGGTACACCACCCTGGGGTACTACCTCCAGTAATAGTCCCTATACCGACACCACATCCCTAGGAAGATCATCCATGTGATCATGCATTAAAACCCTAGCCGAATATCTACGTGGAGGCATCTGAGAATAGATCAATATACACCATAATAAATAGAGTATACATGGTGATATGACTCAATAAGAACCTGAGAACACACTTAAAATCCTATATGATGCATGTGACATTTATATTCCCAAAAACTAGTTTTCCATATATGGAGTAAAGAAGTAAAATTTAGTGTATTGGTTTATGCGTATGCTAGCTGCCACACCAACACAGGATGCCCTGGTCTGAAAGATGAACTCCAAAAACATAACATTGTTGCCCCAAACCAATCACAAAGACTATTGGTTCTTTAGGTAGAACTAGTCTACCTATGATACCACTCTATCAAGAACCATCCCATAGGGTACCAAGCTATGACTACCCCATACCTGCCTCTATTTGGCCAGGGGTAGGTGACTATAACCGAGTAGGCATATCCCACAAAAGGGGTGGATTTTTCTAATTACATGCACACAAACACATCTCTAGGCCCACAATGTTGAAATGTGAAACACTAAGTGAAATATTCATGCAAAAACTATGTTTCAGACCATATAGTATGATAGTAGGAAACGAGGAATGTAAACTACGCCAGAATACAAGCCCACCAAAATAAATAGTCTGACTAGTGAATGGACGAGTTACTAAAGCACATCTGCAGAAAATCCTACCTGAAGGGTAGGTGTAAGAAAGATGTCTAAATCTATAAAATCACACATCATCTGTGTGATCACGCTTAGAACCACCTAGTCCTGGTTATTCTATAACTCTGTCAAAGTGTTGATCATTTTCTAAGGACACAACACGTGCAGGCAAAGCCTAAGTAGGGGCGAGTAAAACATTACTCAGTAGGAAACCCAGAAACCAAAATAGAAATACCACTAATTAAATACATGAATTATAACATGAAAGAAACACATGAAGAATACCACAAGGGAAACACACTATGTAAACCACAATAGAAATTCACAAATCCCACCACAAATGGAAATAACAAAAGTACACAATAATGGAAACACAAGAAGTACAATCAATATGGCCAGATCACACATGTATGAATTTAAGCATGAAGAGATGGATTTTCTGTTTTAGTCCACAGATCTCCCAGTTTCAATGAAACATGCTGTTTCTATGACACAAGAATCATGGATGGCGCAGGTATCGTCGATGGTGAAGGGATCTATGATGACAGGCAGAGTGTCGATGGTGCATGGATCGTCGACGATGCACAGAGCGTCGACGGTGCATGAAGCGTCGATGGTGTACAGAGCGTTGATGATGCACAGATTGCACCATTGCATGGAGTTTCGACAGTGTATAGAGCATTGATGGTGAACGAAGCGTCGAAGGGGCACAGAGCATCAACGGCGCATGTAGCATCGATGGTGCACAGAGCGTCAATGGCGCATGGAGCATCGACGGTGCATGGAGCGTCGACGACACATGGAGCATCCATAATGCACGGAGCATCCACAACACACGAGCATCCACAATGCACTGAGTGTCCAGGGAACACAAAGAATCCACTGTTCATGAAGCATTAATGGGGAACAAATAATCAATGGGTCATGGAGTGTCAATGGTTCATGTAGCCCCAAAGTCACGTAGTCACAATGTCATAGCCATCTGGAAGATTCTTCTTGTAGTATGCTTCTCTCAGGAGAAAATACTCTTCAAGACATTAGTTCACATTCCAACTTTCAAAAAGACTCATTTATAATATCTCAAAATGACCTTCCCTTTACAATGGTCCAAACTCCTCAAACATATCATCAAATAGAAACACAATTTAAAAGTTACAGATGTTTTTAGGAAAAGGTTGGACTCGGGTGTTTTTTGGGGCCGATCCAACCCATCGGACCCGACCCAACCCATAGGCAAACCAAACCCTATTCGACTATCCAAACCTAGTTTGAATGAACCAACAGGCCTAACCCGATTTAGATTGGCATGAACTAGCTCGGCCCATTGGGCCAGTTAGACCCATGCTTCTAAAGAAGCCCTACCTTTCTGGTTCGGCCTACGATGTGGGCAGCCTGTTTTCCTGACAGAACCCACCCTATCCATGCCTACGGTTGGTTTAGGTAGTCCGCTCTAACCATGTGGCCTACACATCTAGGCCCCATCCACCTGCGACATTCCTTCGTTGTGGGACATCAACGCAGTCATGCCACGTTCATGCAGCTGCCACCACCACGACCTTATGCAACAACCCCCAAGTCGTCGCCCCTAGCCTATAACGTCATCGGCTCCCCATGACTCTATAAATTTAGGAATGAATCCTACTTCCACTACCGAACACCCTGCATGTAGCCTGTACTGCAGCACTCCACCTATCCCGGCCCCCACCGATCAGCTGCTTCCTCCCCTGTCGGCTGCCCTACTAACTGTCTATCACCACCTCTCACTCCCCCTTGGTCCGTCCCCATCTGTCGCATCCTACCCTTTCCTCCATCCATCCCACTGATGATCATCCTTATGCCATTGAAAGTCTCTACCTCACCCAAACTGTATCACTATCCCATCGCACCTCTTCTATTATTTTGCGGGGTCAAACCTTGGATCTCAAACCATTGTGACATGGATAAAGGGCACAATGGTGAATCATTCACTTAGGGGATTCTAAGGAGTAGAACATATAAAGAATGTAACAGATTGAGGAAGAGAGAAATATAACATGAATGCACAATGAATTGATGTTTTCCTTGTTCATATTTTCCTCAATATGTTCATGTTATAATGTTTAACGAAGAACAAATCGACACACATATCTATATCTCCATTCAAAACCTCAAAAGCAGTTATCCATCTCATAAGAAAGAATGAACCATGGATCAACTTGTTCATGGGTTGGTATGTGTTCATCATTTAAAATATAAGAGTGGAAAGTATAATCATGATGTTATTAAAATCCTACGTCGAGGATGGATCAGTCGTTGATGAGGAAGTGAGATCAATGTCATCGTCGATCCTTGAGCCTCCAACATTCATTGACAGGAGAGATTCCTTCCAATCCTCAGAGGAATTCTAAGGTTATGGTGATAACCCTAAATTTATGAATTATGTTTCATTAAAAAGAAAATACACCTATATCAATAAAATATTTTTATAAAAAAATTTGATGTTTATGTCCAATTTCAATCTTTTACAATGAACCAACTCTAATCAGTGATAGGACCCACCTAATGAAATGTAGATGCTCTGGATGCAATGGTGCAGTCATATTTCAGATTTTCTCAGCCCATTAGATGTTTTCTCATATTGAAGAAAAACTACTAGCATGGTTTACTAAAAACTTTAAAAATTTCATCGTATCATTCCAGGAAAACTAGGCCTTAGAATATCATGATGTCCCAGTGCTTGGTCTCAGATTTTTTCCAATTAATTAATAAAAATAAAAATAGAGAAATTATGATTCATTATAATATGATTATAAGGAAGATATATTAAAGGACCGTGATGATGAGAAGAATGAATATAACCCTTCGTTCCCATAGAAGATAATGAGAGAGGATCAAATTGGTAGGGTAAATATCATTTTCAATTAGATAGTTCTAGTGTAGAAAGTGTGAATGGGGTCTCTACAAAAAATAATTGTTATTTTCTTAGGTTGATCTGAATCATTTTAAAGAAGACATTAGGGATGATTATTGGGTTCAATTGATAAATGATCATCTTGAAAAAATTACGGTTATTCCCCAAAAAACTGAATAAATATTATAAAATTATATAAAAAATTCATGGTCTAAGTAGAAGGGATAATCCCATATTGATGACATCATTATAGATGAAAAATCATCACCCATGAAAAGGACAGATGTGACTTTAATTTTATTATCCATAGATCTGATAAAGTAAATTCTATTCATTCAAGGTGGATGCCATGTATGCATTTCAAATTTTTTTTGGAAGAATATTTATATAATGGGAATTCATATTGTTTTATTATCCATGAATATGAGAATAATTTTTTCAGACTAAAGAAATATATTTTGGAGTTAAATACGAACCAGGAGAACCGTATTCAATATGTTGTAATTATTTGAAGGGGATTGGTTTCCAATCTTGTGGAGTTAATTTCAATAATTATGTCAACAGTGAGAGTGATCATAAAATTTTGGTGTTGGTGAATATGGACACCATAATAATTATAGGATTATATGAATCACAATGAAAATATTTTTTATAATTCATGAAGGGTTATTTTAAAATTTCTATGATTGGATAAAAATAGTATTTTTGTGGTCTATAGGTATCAAAATGAAGGAATGATACATTAATATCTCAACCTAAATATTCTAAGGAAATTATATTAAGAATATTAATGGATTATTTCATAGTGGTGATGAAACTAGTTTCCACTCATATGATGTCTTCAATGGATGATACTAGTATAATTTAAAATATCACAAAATACAAACAATGTATCGGGAGATATTAATAGTGACAAAGATCAATATGTTTTCAACATGTTAGGTGGAATGGTATCAAAGAAATACCAAATAAATCCATATTATTTTATTGAAAAAGAATAATATGGTTTTTAAATGACATGGTGGAGTCAGTTACATTATAAAGAAACATATTGATAAGTGTTATTAGAATATACATATGATAACTAGGCTAGTCTAGAAGGTGATAGAAAGTCTAAATCCAATGATGCACAATATATTTAGGGAGTGGTAATTTATTTTCATAGAATGAATCTGTATTTCTTATTATTCAGCATTGAAAAATATGAAAATATTGTTGAAACTTAAGGTTTCAAAGAGATATTATGGATACTGTAATATTTTGGAGATAGGGAAGTTAAAGTGACGGATCTGATTGGAATCAATTGTGATAACTCAACTTCAACTAAAATGAGTAAACTTGTAGTCCATAACACACGAACTAAACATATTAAAATAAATTTTCACTATATAAAGGGGAAAGTGGATCATTGGCTAGTGAAGATAGAGTATGTTCTTATAGAACATAAATTTGTATGCATCTTTAGAAATTCCTTTCAAAACAATGCATTTAAAAGAAATCATATCTCTTTCAGAGACTAGTTGACCCCCATAGATAAACAAGGGTGGATGTGGAACCTCCACTCACGAAATTGTTGTTTAATGTTTTATAAATGCTGATAATTAATATTTTCTAAATCATATACCATAATGGATTTAATTTTGGGTTCACTATAATAGTTTAGAAATATTGTTCCTAAAAATGGGAGAGATTTTTTAAAAATGACACAATGAAGAGTAATGGTTTTAATGGAGAATATAATGTATCTATTGAATCAAGGGGGAAAGACTACATGGGGGTTGTAAAATCTACTAATATGATGTTATTCTATTAATAAATACATATCATGAAAGGATAACTTATGGGTTCACGTTAAACAGTTTTATCAGGTATGGTTGGTAATTTATCCTTCCCATATTCTACTATATTTACAATCAACTTGTATCAATTGCCAAAAATTATTGGCAATGTGTTACAATAACAACTGGTATCGATCAACAATGTGCTACTAGTAAAGTTCTTCAATGGTTATATTGTAATGTTACTCTTCTTTCTATTATAGATATTGACTCATGTAGGTATGGAGTGTGTATTTAATATGTCATATATTTATATCTAGAGTTGAATAAGGATAATAGGTGTTTCAAGAAATAAAAGTTCTTGTTTTTCAAAAAAATACTATAGAATGGTTTTGTAGTTTTTTGACAAACCCATATAGTGATACTGATGAAAATAAATCCATCAATGTGAAGTTAAATATTTTAAATTTATTATGTTTTTTTGAAAAATTTGGTTCACAAATTTATAGAAAAATATATAAATTTAAACATTTCTATGTAAGGGGCCTGTAAAATACAGATGATATTTAAGTAGATTCATGTATATGTTGTTTCCAAAAAACTATTATGGAATATCAATGTTATTTTTAAGAAGATAAAATTTTTTCACACAAGTGAAAAGTTAAATTAATGGGTGAAAATTTTCACAAATATGGTGATTATAGGTGTCCTCATTAATATTTGGAAAAAGATGATAGATTCTTGAATGTTTGTAGAGTTCTTGGTAAATGGAGTTTCATTAACCTATTACTTACATATAGAAAGTTGTGAAATGATGGCGAGTGACATGTGAAAAGTGGTGATGGAGGAAAAAATATTTCTATGCATGGGAACTATGATTAAATGTTAGTATTGGGGGTAAATTTTCACGAAGGATCAAAAACACCTATAAATAGACTAATACCCCCTCATAAGGACAGGGAATTACATAATGAATCTAATGGATTTGTTTCTATATAATAAGTACATAAATGGTATTCATGTATTAATGATTTTACATGACCATCATTTTCCCGAATAAAAAATCAAATCATTCATCATGAACTAATGAATTTCATGTTATTTTTAGTGTTTCATGATATAAATGATTTTCCCTAATGTTTTGGAGTTTAAAAAATGTGTATAAGTTCATTGAAATTTTCCCAATAGTTTCATAAAAGTGAAAAGTTCATGAAAATATATGGAAATTACCAAATTATTTGTGTTATATTTTGGTGTCCTCATTTTAGTAAGACAAGGGATTCATATCGCACACATTTTAGTGTTATATAAGTTAAACCAAAAATAAATTATCATACCATTATTCATGAAGATCAATGCTCATTTTATAATGATAAACAAGTGAATTTTGAATTATGAGTTATTGTAATCCAAGATAGATAGTAAATTGTCTTGAAAATTTTTAATATCATTATAGTTAGTGATTCTGGTACATCAGCACATTGTCTTTTTATTCTCCTTAAATTGTTCCTATTTGGGTGAACCATGTAAAATAGATGGGTATATAGCATGATTTTATTTCCATTTTTAAATTTTTTATAAAAAATACATAACAATGTTTTTTCAATGAAAAAAAATATCAAAAGGGGTGATATTTATAATCTGGAATACCCTAATACACCCCTACCTCAGGGTATTTAATATAATGTGTCCAACATGATCAAACATAAATGTGTTGGGAATTATAAAATAATATAATGATCATAAAAAACTTTATAAGTGTATAAAAAATATGGTTGATCTGGTGGTATATCATGTATAAAAAAATTATACTTCCACTTTTGTATATTTTTATAAATATTAATAAAGTAGATTTGGTATATAAAATATATCTTAGTACACAAAATGTTGTGTCCACTTCATAATCCATTCATGTTGGTTGTATATATTTACCTCTCAAAGTACTACTTTCAGGTATCCTTAACTAATGTTTATCATGAGGAATTATAAGTTTTGATTAATTTTTATGTTTATCATGAGTATGTGATCATACCATGATTCATTGTTTCATTTTCACCCTTACACGACTGTGCTAAACTAGTTTTGTATTGAAAATTATAAAAATAATAACCAATTTAACTTCATCTTTTACTACATTATTTAATATTTATCACTGTTAAAAGGGGTAACTATACTTATGTTGATGATTTTTTCATAGGTGGAGGGGATTTGGATGGTCCAGGATGAAGTGGAAGAAAAATGGGCCACAGTTTTATGTGATCAGTGAACACATACCTAGTATTGTGAATGTTTCAAAAAATATGTGCATCCAAATGAGATGATAATTTTTTATATTCTAAATTTCCTTAGTATACAACTCTTATTAATACATCCAAGCCCAATTAGGCTATTAAGTGGGCCAACCGACCCGGTCTGTTCAGCACAAAAAAATCTGAATGAAGTCTAAAGTGGTGTGATATTATCATTCCATATCTCGAGCTGTAGGTGTTCAAATGAATACAAAAATTCATTAGATATATTCAAGAGGTGGGTAAACAACTTTTTAGAATCTCCCAAATAATGATATGGCTTTCTTCCCAATGAAAACAATGGTCCAAGTTGTTTTGCACAATCTATGTGGCCAAAACCACCTTCCACGTTTCCTATAAAATGATACCTTGAGAACCTTATTTGTATCTTTTTATATATGGAAAATATCTAGTATTTTTGAGACCAAAAGGATTAATCTCCTCATCCAAGAAGTTATGGAGGCCCCTATCCTCATAGGTGTGTCATGGATGAAGGCAAATTTCTACCAGAGTCTCCTCCTCCTCTCGATGGTGAGCTAAACGGTGGATGATCAATTCGATAGAGATACACATACTTTGGAGGGATTACCAAAACATGATCATATATTGGTTTTGGGTAATTGTTTTGTTAAATATTTACCTATTTTTTATTTTTTTTACTTATACTCTAATTATATTTCCTTTTTTATTATTAAGTTAAACACATTTTATTTCAACACCGATTGGGTTCTGATTTCAAGTGGGAATCTTGGGATGTTCTCACTAGAAAATATAAGAATCCTCATTATATCCGACATAAATAATATTTCAGTATGCTTTGGTATCCTTTTTTCTATGTTTTAGAACCAAACCTTGAAATCATGATTGATGTGTCAAGCTGTGATTCTTTGAGCATCATTTTAAGAGGCAAGAGGAAAGTTGATATCTTGACAACCATCAACCAAATGATTACATTAAATCATATAAAATTTGTAGTACAATGAACTATCACAGATGTATAGTGAACTATAAATGATATCCTTCTCACATAATTCTTCAAACACCACCTTAATTTATCAACTATTAAACTCTTTAAATCGAGTTATATTCACAAAGTTGTTTTCAAAACCACACCATCTTTTGTTCCATTTTATTAAACATTCACACTATAATCCACCACATTTCCTTGATAGACGACCTTGGGTCTTCTAATACTATAAACTAAACTTAAAAACATAAACAATTTTACATGTCATGCCAACACAGTCAAATTTTGGCATCGTTTCCTGGTAGTGCTTCGGTTTTTAGTGTGTATTTTTATAAAAATATTGTTAATTTTGTAACTATTTATTAGATTTTTTATTTCCTTCATTTTTAAGTTAATTTATAAAATATTCTTCTTAATTAGTTTCTGTTTATGGATCGTTCTACTCTGGGTGACTTGCCACATTTCGATCCTAAACCATATAGAATCATGCGTTAGCAACACCAACACACTCAAGAGAACCCTTTGAAGGAGGACACACAAAACATAAACACTCTTCTTGATCCTTCATCTTCTTAATCTGAAACCAACATAAAAACTCAAAAAAATCATAATATTTCTGAAAAAACATACATTAAAAAAACTAACCTTACCTGATGTTGATTCCCAACCCGCCTATAATAAAAAACAAGGGGAGGCACCAAATATTTAAATAAAATATGATCTAATTCACATATTTCAAATATTTCAAGGACACTTTGGAGATGATCCACAGAATAATATAAAATAATTTCATACTATGATTTCAACATTCAAACCCACTAATGTGGATGAAGAATATGTATAACTCATAGAATTCCCATTTTCATTAGAATAAACTATGAATGATTGGTTGTACTAAGTTAACTCACCAATTATAAGATGAGAGGACATGATATTCCTTTTCCATGAATAATATTTCCTAGGTAGTCGAAGTAAAACAATAAGAAAAGAAATATGTGGTATAATATAACCACAAGGGGAAATGTATCATGAGTATTGGGAAAGATTTAAAATGATTTTTTAAAGTTTCCCACACCACCAAATAAGTTTTCAACTTTTAATTTTGTATTTTTATGAAGGTATAATTCATATTTATCAAAATATGATTGATATTTCCAAAAGTGGTTTTCTAGTTGATAAGGCCCCAATTACAGCAAGAACCCTAACTGAGAACATGGCGTAGAACAGTCTACAATTTGGTTCAAGATCTAAGGTACCCATTTGAGGGGTCCATGAGGTGCAATCAACCTAATTTTACAAGAAGGTGGACATGAAGTTTGAAGAGGTAAGTACCCTTCTTAAACAACATACTCTTTCCTAAGGGAATTCCCAATATCCTCCTCTCGTCCACTGTGAAATATGTTCTTCTAACACCCATTATTCGGATCAATGCCCCCAACTAAGAGAACTTTCTGAATGTTATGACGAAATGTTTCTAGGAAGGCCTTATAACCAACACTTTAGAAATGAACCTTAATATCCATCCAAACATGGGTGGAAATAAAACCAAGATTATATGAAAGGGGGTATTAAAACCCAACTAAACAAAAATGGAACCAACTGAGGTAGATTAGTCATAAACCACCACCCACAAATACCCAACCACCACAAAGGAATTTCCAACCACCCCCTAAGAAACAAAAACCTAGACTAGAATAAATGATGAAACAAATTTCTACAAACAATCTCTAATTCCAACAAACCACCCAAGCAGCAATAAGAGACCTAAAACCCCATTAGGACAACTCGCTAACTCTATGGGGGAAATTAAAATTCATGGGTCTGGTAAACTACCCTATCAACCAATAGTTAACCATAGGAATAAATGAAATGATAGTTCCATCACCATTAAGAGTGGGAAAAAACTTGAAACTCAAATTAACCCTCTATTATAGTCATCCCCTCTAGAGAAAACCACTAACCCAACTACTAAAAATGGTCTAAGAGAAGAAAATCATTATCCTAAGAGAATCCATTCCAATGGAAATAGTGTTTCTATTGATGAGTCACCTATCCCAAAAATTCATCTTATATTTCTCTAAAGGGACAACCAACCAACAAAAAAATTAAATTGGTCTTTATAATGAAATATTAGAAACATTCAAAAAATGTACAATTTATCATCCTCTTGATTGATATCATGAAGAAAATTCCAAGATATGACATGTTTCTGAAGTATATGTGTACACAAAATAAGGGTACCTAAAGGTGATGAGAATGTGAGATTGGGTAGGAATGTCCTAGTGCTGATAGAGCCATCACGCACCACAAAATTCTATAATAAGGGAACATTCTAAATCCCATGCACCATAGAAGAGTATTCGTTTTCCAATTTTATGCTTTATTTTGGTGCCTCTATAAATGTCATTCCTCATTCCATTTAATCTACATTGCAGGTCAGGGAACTAAAACCAATAAGAATTTTTTTGAACCTACATATTAATTTATAACACACCCTAGTGGTGTGTTAGGAGATGTTCTTATGAGGGAGAAAATTATAATTTTTCTTGCTCATTTTTATGTGATTAAAATAGAAAATGATAAGATGAATGGACATGACCTGATTATATTGGGGATACATTTCCGGAAATCTACCAAAACCATAATTAACGTCCATAATGGTACATTATCTATTGAGTTTGGTGTTGAAATTTTCCACTTCATAATCCTTGATGGCATGAAACACCTCTCAGAAGAACATTCCTTTCTCTCTATTAATTCAATTGATGTACTTCGTTCCCCTAAAAACATATTTTATGTCTCCTAATCCTCTTTCTGAATATTAATCATTGATTGAAATTCTAGGAAATGAATTATACATTGAATGTTGTAGTGGTCTAGAAAAATGTCATGTATTCTTGATAATTTATGATTTCTTGAACACTGAGGATAACATGGTGATTGATGATACTGTAATTCTTGTGAGAGCTCATTCCTCATCTGAGGATGATACCATTGAGTAATTAGATGAGATTAGTGACCTCTCACTTTCAGACACACTCCCTTCAGTCCAAAAATCCACCAAAATTGGAACTAAAACCACTGACTCATGATTTAAAATATTCATATCTTTGGAATGGAAAAAGATACCTGTCATCATTGCAAGTTCACTCCCTCTAGAGCATGAATTGTGAAAACATTAAATTTTGAGGGAGTATAAAAAATATTTGGTATGGACACTTGTTTACATTCTTTGAATTTTCCAATAAATCTGTACACATAATATATTGTTAAATGATGATGACAAACCAGTGATGCAGTCAAAATGTCTTCTGATCCAAAAACTCCTAGATGTTGTTAAAAATTAGTTAAAAAATTATTGGATGTTGGAGTCATTTACCCCATCTCTTAAATCCAATGGGTCATTCCAGTATAATTGGTTCCTAAATTACTGGTCTTACAATAATAAAATTGAAAATAATTAATTGGTTCTAAATCATGTGCAAAATTGTTGGAAAGTATGTGTATACTATCTCCGATTAAACCAACACACTAAGAAGGGCCATTTCCCATTTCAATTCATTGACCAGATGCTAGAGAGGCTAGAAAGGAAGTCCCACTACTGTTTCCTTGATGCTTATTCAATATATTTTTGAACCAATATTTCCCCCAAGGATTAGGAAATTACAACCTTCACTTTCCCCATTGGCACATTTTCATATAGGAGGATGCTATTTGGTCTGTTCAATTTTCAGGGTACTTTACAACGATGCATGGTTAGTATTTTTTTCAAACTACCCAGGTAATTGTATAGAAGTATTCAGGGATGATTTCAATGTTTATGAATATTCTATTGATGAATGTTTGAGTATTTTTGGTTCAGTCCTACATTGTTGTATTGAATTGAATCTCATACTAAATTATGAGAAATTGAATTTCATGGTGTGAAAAGGTATAGTTTTGGCACATGTAATTTATGGGGATGGTATCTAAGTAGATAAATCAAAAGTGGAAGTAATTTCTTACATAAAATTCCACAAAAATGCACAGGATGTACGTTCTTTCCTAGGTCATGCTGGATTTTACCATCATTTCATTTATAACATTATTAAAATTTCACTCCCTCTCTCCTGATTGCTCCAAAAAGAAAAGGAATTTGTTTTTGGTAAATAATGTGAGAAATATTTTAATAAGTTAAAATAGAGTCTCACATCACCCAAATAATCCAACCACCTAGATGGGATTTACCATTTGAGATCATGTGTGATGCCTGTAACTATGTAGTTGGGGAATTCTTATCACAATGGGTCAATTGAGCTCCATATTCCATTTCATATGCCTCACAGACACTGGACCCTTCCTAAGAAAACTACACCACAACTAAAAAACAAATTATTTCCATTGTGTTTTCCTCAGATAAATTCAGGTCATATATTTTAGGGTCCAAAGTCATTGTGTTATTAGACCATGTAGCCTTCTGGCATATCCTTAAGAAACCATAAGATTCACTAGATTCTCCTCCTTCATGAATTAAATTTAGAAATTAGAGATAAAAAATGAGAAAAGAATGTGGTGGCTGACCAAATCAGTAAGATCCTACCATCATCAGACATTGAATCATCCTATGTATTCTCACAAAAGAAATGTTTCCAGATGATCAATTATACCGACTGAATGATGTTTTAACTTAGTATACCAAAATTTTAAATTATTTGATATCATCTTCCATTCCTGATGAATTAAAAAAAACCAGGATGAATGTATAAAAAATGAGTCATGTTTTTACATTTGGGATGACCCCTACATTTGGCGCACATGTACCGATCAAGTCCTGAGGCATTGTGTTCCCAATAGCGAGTTTTAGTGTATCCTTAGGTTCTTTCACACTCTCAATTGTAGGGGATAATTTGGTCCCAATAGAATGATCATAATGTCATTGATTCCAACCCCTTTTGGACAACACTTTTTCCGGATTCCACTTATTTATTTAAACCTTATCCTCACTTTTAAATAATGGGGAATGTATCTAAAATAAATGAAATTCCACAAAATTCCAGGAACTTACATGAAATTTTCAATTTAAATCTCATTGGATTTATTGGACCATTCCCAAATTAATTTGAAAACCTTTAAATTCTTCTGGCAGTGGATTATATTTTAAACTAGGTAGAGGCACAAGCTACATAGACTGATGATTCCAATGTAGTTGAGGAATTTTTTAGAACCCAAATCTTATGTGGGTTTGTATTACCTAGGATCATCATCAATGAGTAGGGTTCTCATTTCTCTAACCGAACAAGGCAATCTATTTTACATCGGTATAGGGTCGGGCATAGAGTGTCTACTATATATCACCCACATCCCAATGTTCAATCAAAGGTGTTGAATAGAGATTTAAAAAATATTATTCAAAAAATGGTTCAACCCAATAGAAAATATTTGAGTCTTAGAATCAATTATTCATTATGGGCTTACCGTACTACCTTTAAAACTCCCATTGGAAGGTTACCTTATAGGCTTGTGTTTGGAAAGTGTTCTCATCTCCCTGTTGAGATAAAGGATCAGGCTTATTTGGACATTAAATATTACAATTGTAGTTTTTTGGTGTAGGTTCTGAAAGGAAGTTATAGATTCAGTAGTTTGAGAAAATTAGAAGAGATTCATTTGAGAACTCCTAGATTTATAAGGAGCGAACCAATGCTGCGTAGGACTGCCTCATCATTCATCATCAATTACACATTTGGAATAAGGTCCAATTAACTATTAAAGGATGAAGTTGCATCTAGGTAAACTTTATTACCACTAGTTTGGACTACAAACAGTTACAAATGTCTATCCATTTGGGGTTGTTCTAGTACAAAATGAAGAAACGAAACAATCAATCACTATCATTGGGAAGTATCTTAATCACTTATATGAATCCCTTCCAAAGTTCCCAATGGAGGAACTCCATGTTCAAGAAGAAACCTACCAATGACTCCCATTAGGATTTATCCTTCCTTCCCATATTATATTTTATTATAGTGAGGACACAACATGCTCTAGGTGTGGGGGGATGGGTATATTCCTTGTTTAGTTAATAATCTTCCTCATCTTTATTCTTTTCTCTTTTTTTCTTGATAGATTGCATTGTCACTTGCTCCACCCCCACCCCCCCCCCCCCACAAACACACTCTTTTGTGCCAGAATATTAATTTTTGATGCCCACTTTATCATGGAAAATTTTTCCCTCTTAATCACGGAGGTTGTTGGAACTTTATTTGGAATTCATCTATTTCTTATTGTTTTGACATTCAGAAAAAATCTATTGAAATATGAATTTCAGCAAGAATTAAATACTATGGTGTGACTTTCTCTTGAAATTTGGTTGATCATCTATGATATAAATTGTTTTATATTTTATAATCCTTTGCGATGAATGGTACCTGTTATGTGAATATTTTAAGGGAATATTGTTTCACTTAATCTCTTCACACATCTTTTCTCCCAACCATGAAGTGTGAAGAAATTTCTTAATGGAAGTTAAATATAAGGAAGGTTATTTTTTCTCTACCTTTAAAAAGGATTTTTCCATGAGTTCATTCTATATCAGATCTATTTCATTACTATACTAGATTGAACTATTTGTGTACCTATTATCTAACTATTTTACACCCTAAAAAAAGGTTGAATATTGGACAGGCCAAAAAACCACCCTTCCTAGACTTTTTATCTTGTTATAAATATTACAATTAGTGTCATGAGGAGATCAAACAAGGGTTCAGTTAACAATGTGACATTTGTTCCATATGAATCTTTTGAAAAAAATTATAAATGAGGAGAGTGATGAAATGTAAAATATATGAGGTTATCTAGGATGGGATATTATGGTTTGATTTCTGGGAATTTATAAGTTAGTGGGTCTTGAAATTTGATTTCAAAGGATGTAGGGGAGGTTTTTTGGAAAGGATCATGTTAGTAGACAATTTTTAAAATAACTTATGTTTAATCAATAGAAATTATAAATAATAGAACTAGATGGTTTTCAAACACACAAACATGGAAAATTAGTGATGTGATTACCTTTTAAATTACTTTCTTTGATTGGTATCATGAATCTCTTGGAATTTCAGTCTCTTATAATGTTTGAGACATATTTTTCCATAATCCCTGAGAATAGCTTCTCAGTGTGATTTTTTCTTTGATCACATTTCTAATCAAGAATTAAATTTTAATTGAATGTTAAATATTTATGATCTTGGATGTATCTTCATTATTAATTTTTGGAAATATGAATTTTGAAAAGAGTGAAAATGTTTAGGTGAGGGTTTGTGATCACAATGCGATTCACTGTTTCATTTTCACCATTACACCGCTATGCTAAACTAATTTTTTTATTGAAAATTATAAAAATAAAAAAAAAATAAATTCATGTTTTATTATATTATTTAATATTTAACATTGTTAAAAAGGTCAATTATATGTGTTTTAATGATTTCATTATAGGAGGAGGTGATTTGGATTTCCCAGGATGAAGTGAAGAAAAATGGGCCAAAATTGCATTGGATCCAGGAAAACATATCCACTATTGTGAATGTTGTAAAATATATGCACATAAAAATGGGATGAGATTTGTGGGATGGTCCAAATTTCAAAAGGGTACAACTTATATTAATACATCCACACCCAATTCTCCCATTAAGTGGCATGACCGACTTGATCTATCCAACACACATCATCTTCACAAAATCAAAAGTGGTGTGTTGTGATCTATCCATATCTTGAGTTGTAGATTTCCAAATGAAGAAAAAAAATTGGTGGAGATATATAATACATGTGGAAACAAATTTTTAGTTCTTTCCAATGAATTATAAGGTTTTATACCAACAAAAACAAATGGTCCATGTGGTTTTAAACAATATATGTTCCCAAAACCATAGTCATCATTGCAAATAAAATGATACCATGGGCACCTCATTTTTAAATTAGACCATGAGGAAAATATCTTATATTTTAGAGACTCAAAGGAGTCCCCTACAAATAAAATATGTTCTTGAGGTCCCTAGCCTCAAAGGGGGATCAAGTATGAATGTGAAGTACCACACAAGCCTCATCCTCCTCTTGATAGCGAGCTAAACAGTGGACAATCATTTTGAGGGAGCTAAACGAACATGGTTGGGAGTTTTGGCACTTGTTATTATACTGGGTTTTTGTGGTTTTGTGTTAAATATTTCAATTATCTTTAATTTTTATGTTCTTATCCTATGAATACCTTTTTTTAATAATGAATTGAAACACTTTTTATTTAAGCACAGATTGGGCTGATATTTCAAGTGGAAATACTATGTTTTTCTAATTTGAAAAGAAAATAATCCTATTTCTGTCACACATAAATAATATTCTAAAATGATTTGGTATACCTTTTTCTATGTTTTATAACCTAACCATGACAACATGATTATTCTGTCAAGGGGTGACTCTTTGGGAATCATTTTAAGAGGCAAGAGGAAAGTCGGGTTCTTGATTACCCTCAACCAAATGATTTCATTAAATAGCTAAAAATTTCAGAAACATAAAATATCCAATATGTCTAGTGAACATTAAATGATATCCTTCTCTCGTAATTATTAAAACACCACCATAATTTATCAACTATAAAACTAATTAAATCATGTTATTTTCATAAATCTGTTTTCAAAACCGCCCCCTCTTTTGTTTCTTTTTATCAAAGGTTCACATTATAAACCACCAAATATATTTGAGAGATGACCTAGGTTATTATATATATTATAAATCAAGCTTAAAAATATAATAAATGTTGATGTTTTCCAAACATTCAGTCATAATTATTCCTATATTAGGATTAAAAAATTTGACCATGTGGCATATAATGAGTTATGTGCACTAGATGACCCATTAAGTACACCGCACTTATTTTCTTACACTATATCTTTTATAAATATTGGGTTCATGTTTAATATTTTTATTCCAATATATCTTAGGTTTTTTAGATAAAATATTTGATAACCATAATAATTTTACATCTTTATATTGAAATCCTTGAGGATTAGATAATTAGGGGAACATTGTGTATGTTTTTGAGAAATTTCATTGGTTGGAGGATAACTAAGATAGTATTTAACCTCACTTATGACAAGTATAAAATATGGGACCTAGATTAATATAGTTTTAGTAATTATCTGAATATACCTAGATAATTCATGTGTTGTACTTATCAATTGTATGATGGCATGTGATATGCTCATCCATATGGGTGAATGACGTATGGTGTTTTTTTTGACATAATCAGTCTGAACATTAATATAATCAAGAACATATTAGATTCCCTATAGAATTGACATATTATTTTCCTCTTGGTTACTCAATTGTTTGTAAAAATAGATTATATTAAATGCATCCTTTTTTATGAAATAACTTGTGGAAACAAGTATAAAGATACATTTGTTTAATAGAGACCACATGTGATCCATTTTTCGTAAGAGTATCATTGATTATTTTTTATAGATCAATTTTTTCTTATAATTTTTAATTTATTAATTCATATTTTTTCATTTTTATGAAGCCTAAATGGGGTCACACTTATTATATCTGAGATATTCTTTAAAATATTTATATATTTTATTAAAAATGATGTTTCAATATATATAAACATCATATTTCATATGATGGGATTCAAGGTAAAGTTGATTTTATATTTCCAAAAGTGTTTTGGAAGAATTTAAAAACAAATTTGAATATTTTTCACTATTTATTATATATGATACAATATATAGTAAAATGGAACAAAGGGTATGAGGAAATAGTGGAATTGGAATATTTAGAAATATATTCACAATTACCTTATCTCAAATCCAATGATATATAAATATTGTATTGTATGACATATTTCATGTTGGGGAATATCATATTACTTGTATTATGTTTTCCATGAGGAAAAATATTATATATATGTCACTACCTTAACCAAACTATAATGTAGGATGGGGATATATCATATAGAAGTGTTAGAAATATAATTTTATCGTATTAATAGCTCTATAACTCCATTCTTAATTGTAAAAAATAATAATAAGTGGTATCACTAGGTTATTCTTCCACCTTGGTTTTTATAATTTTGATCATTTCAAATGATAAAATGCATGGGAGGACCATAGATTCCTTAATGTGATGAACTCATGTAATATCCAAAGCATTATTCATGAAGTTTATAATGATTGAGTTAATCCATGAACACATGGGAATTTGTTAATGGATATATAATAGTCCAATTCCATTGAGATGGTTTGAGTTCATTTGTTCCCATTATCCTATTCACTCAACCATACCCAAAAAAAAATTCCTCCTCACATTACTATATGGGATTATAACATGTCATGGGTGGAAAAAGGATCCCACTTTAGTATTGATGGATTTGGTTCATCCCATAGATACACTATGTAGGAGAGAGATTGATCTCTCCCACTAAGAGATATTATTTAAAAATATGGTTAAATAAATTGGTAGTGGAAATAATCATCGAATAGTACACAAAATTTAAAACATATTATGTATACATTGTTTCAATTTAATTGATGGTTAATTATGGGTTCTATTCTACTACATTGAGAAAGTGTTTCTCGATAATTAGAAACCCATTAAGGGTTTCATATATAATAACCCTACAATGAATCAGGTATTCTAAAATATAGATCACATTTAATTTGGGTTAGTAACACAATGTAGGAGTTGTGTAAGGATTTACAAGTCAATATCGTGGAAACATATTGATTTAGTTGAATGAATTGAGATTTAAAACTAATTTTTTACATTCCTACACACATATAATTTGAACACATGAGATAATATTTGATGACATTTAAAACCCATTTAACCCCCAATTTTTTTATTCATTGTAATAAAAAAACCTATAAAGACCTTGTTATACAAACTGGTAGGGCATGCCAATTTTGGGTACACATGGATTTTCATATGTAAGAAAAAAAGGATATGAGGTACCAAAAAGTTGAATACATATTCTAGGAAGAAAATGGGTTATACTAAGTCAAAAAATGTTAATGATGATGATACCAGAGAAATTGTGATGGCATAAATCCATAAACTGGGTTTGGGAAAAGTGTTATCCAACTAACTACTAATGTGTCATATTTGATTAACTATCATGATTTTCTACCGGATATATTCATGGATTATATTTTTGGTTCAGTAAAGATTATATATAATTAAATATGGATCATTCCCCACTAATGGATGTGATGTGATTTTCAAGTTGTCTTCATTTAAGTGGAAGTGAATGTAATAAAATTACTTATCAAAACAATATAAACATGATATTTCTCTAATAAGAGATTCTATTATATATTAAATGGTGTCATAATAATTAATATTAACTTTGAAATAAATCTTAAAAATTTAAGTATTATTATAGTTTTTTAATTAGATTAATAAAACCATTTAATTAGAAAAATAAAATGTCTTCTCTATTGGTTTATCATATATGATATGTTTTAATGGGTACTTATGTTTTTTTTTTGTAATATTATTAAATATGATTAAAAATAAGAAATTTTTTATGTTATATAAATGGATGTGTCCAATTTATCATTATTTTATATTGGATTTATATAAGCATAAATTATAATTATAATTAACCTCTCAATTTTGGACATTTAATTATCCATAAATTATGATCATCATGAAATATTATAGCTTGTGATGAATTGTTAAGGTTTTAGTTGTTTATATTTTATTTAAGATATGAAATATGATCTAAAGTTAAAAATAATGTTTTTTTACTAGATGACTAGACAATTATACCTTATAGATTGGTGTACACCATGTCTTTAGTATAGAATGAGTTCATATTTCATATTGAATTCTTATAAGTAATGATGGAAAAGATGACGAACATGAAAAAACATAATATATATACACCTAACATGAACATGTCTTGTGGATGATCTAATACAGGTTGGTTGGGTATTCCGTGGATCATGTCATTAGTTTCATTTTAACCGACATGTTATTTTCCATCTTATATTATTAGTTTGTCATCTGGTCCCTTGATTGAGATAAATTGAAGGAGTTTATGGTTATACTTATATAATTTACATGTGATGTTATTATCTATTATATGAGGGACATGTTATGTAACAATACATTCAGATTAATGGAATGTTATTTTCTTATTATTCTAGTTAGTTTATAAATGGATAATCAAGAATGTATGAGTATCTATACAAGATTTAAATTCTATGTTCCACATGGGTACATGATGTCATGGATAAAGTAATTATATAGTTTCATATAATTTTATATGATACATTCAATTGAAAGTGTTTTATAAATACATGAGTTTGAATTAGATCATGGTAGATCCCATTGTAGCTTGATTGACAGTAATTATATTCTAAAGGACAACTTTTCTTATATTTATGGATTGTAAAATTCATACTAAATATCAATCGTAGAAAATCCCAAGGGTTCACAATGTTTTTTGGAATTAAAGGGTCTTTTTTTAAACTTATAGAGCTTCACTAAATTTTTTTTGATATTATAAAAAAAAGGATTTTTTGGAAGGATATTCACTAGGTATTATATATGATGAGATATAAGGTGAAATTAATGATAACATTTTAATATTGTTTTTAAAATATATATTTTTTATCTATTTTATAAATTTATTATATATAGTATAATATAAAGTGAAATTGAACAAATCAATGATAATTTAGTGGTTGTGGATATTTTTGGATATATGATCTACATCCTTATAAATATGATTTATTATGGCCATATTGTATGAGAAAATAAAATAATATCATATAATGTGACATTAATCATACAAATTAATATCATATGCATTAGTGGTGTATGTTGTTCAATATGATATATTGACATCAAATCACTTTTCATTGATTATGTCATAAAATATGATATATCCATATTAAAATTATTTTTTAATATCAACCATATTGTGGGATTAATAGGACTAGTAAAACGATAGATTTTAATTTTTATTTCATGTTCCTTGAATGTTATTTTTAATTATTAAAATCTCAATTAATTAAATATTTAGGAGAATAAATGGGTAATTTAGGTTTTAAATGCTATGAATACATGTATTACGAGAACATCATATATAATTTTAGTAAATTACTAGAAGGCTTGGGGAGTGTACCCAAGGAAAATATAAAATTGGAAGAGTTTATGAAATTGGAACTGAAACCTAATGTGGTCCCTTTTGGTCATAATAAATCCAAATACCATCTCTTTATTTTGTTAAAACCAGTAAACTAGCACATTAAGGTCCTAGGGAAGATATCACCCATGATTTAGGTGGTTCATAAACCTATAGATACATTAGAAAGTAACGAGTCTCATCAATTATTTCCAGTTTTCATCAGAAAACATGTCTTCTAATATCAAAGAGTGGTCATATATGATAATTTATATGTTCATAATTTATATTACACATGGTCTTGGTTTTAATTCATATACAATCCTTATTATAGTTTTATGATATTTTAATCCATCGTAACTTAGGATAAGTGTTATCCAATCCTATGAAGGCCATCAAAACTAATGAATGGTAAGATAATCATCCAATTATAGTGTTATAAAAGTCATTAAAATAATATGTATGGGTAAAAAATTTAAGGTTTGATGGAATGAACATGCAACGTCATGTATTTCATTACTCAGGTGATGCCCAAGCTAGAGTAACCCCCATGACCTCAAGTGCACCTCCCTACATTCCATAAGATACTAAATATTAGAAGGAATCTATCAATAATGTGTACAGAATATACCCATAAAAATATAATCATAAATATTGATTAATTTAAAATAAACATATATTCAAAATATAATTTTATATTATGGGAATTTTAGGGATAAACTTACAATATTAACATATCACATTCTCTACGAAAATATAATCCCAATGAATACGATAAATGTCATCAATATGGTTTATTACTTATCCATTAGTCAATTTAATACATGTGTAGTCAAATCAAAAAATATTAATATAGATATAATCAAAACAAAGTAAAAGGATTGACTTGGTACCATATATCTAATGATGTCATCCATCCTCTACACAATTATCAATCCTAGGGAACTTTCTATTACCTGCATCATAGAAATTAATGTTTTCATACCAACCAATATGCATGTTTTGAGTGTGATAAATAAATCTAGTAACCCAAAAAAATGATATACCAATGTAAATAAAAATGTACATCTTTTATATACAATATTATATGAAAACAAAGGAAATATAAATATTACCAATGATACGTCCCCGAGTAATGATAATAAGTGTAAATAATTCACTCATTTGGGAATCCCTAGATACTTCTACTAGTGAGGAAATGTGAAGGGTACTCTAATGGACTAGACATCTCATATCATTTTTAGTAACACTATGTATAATCTACTATTCTAATTATAATAAAAATAATATTTCATCCTTCTTTAATCTTTAATGTAGCTGTTTCACCCAAGAAACTAAATCATTCTATGTTCAACCAGTTGACGCTCATCATATAATAAAAGGAGAAGACATGCATCCCACTTTTAAAAAAACATAACACCACTGGGTAGTCTTTACACCCCCAATACGGTACTTGGGGGCCACCAAATATCATATTTGGCCACACACAATCTAATAGTCCACAAAGGATAAAATCCACCTTACATGGTTTTTAGGAAATTGGATTTAGTCTACAAGGTACCTTGTATTATCTATTTTGTATCATAATATTTTACTATTGAGTATTATTTAACTAATTTAGAATCCATGACTCTTACAACTACTCCCGTGTTTAAAATCCACAAAAATACACATATAGTGACTAAAAATAAACCAAATTCATACCTCCAAGTATACATGTCATTACCGTTGTTGGTAAACTATTGAACATAAGAAAAAAAATCATTTTTTATATGTTAGTAGTCTAATGAAAATACCAATAGACATAGATAGTTAAAATATTATTTTTCTTACAATGAAGGTACCCTCTTTGAAGGAATTTTAGCAACATTTTATTATTTTTGTATATTTTCTACAAAGGACAAAAAAATAGAATGGTGATGTTTTTTATTTTAAATAATACATTCATACAAGAAAAATTTATAGAAAAATTTATATTAAAGGGAAATAAACAGACACATAATGAATTTTAAACAAATGTTTATATAAAATGACATTTTAATGTTGAGGGGAAGCAAATCCTTATTCGACATTTTTATATTCAATTATTATAAACCATGATACATGGGACTCTTCCATAGACTGTTGTTAGAATGAAACCTTTTAAGGTATATTATAACTAATTTTAATTTATTTGGAATTAAATTTATAAAGGATTTTAATCAATAAATATTCATTTTTAAAATCTCACGTGAGTTCATAGAATAAACAACATGAATCACAACCACCATACCCCTTACATAAATAACAAATGTGGAATGATATCTAGAAGAAATAACTTGTGTGTATATTAAAATTATAATAAAATTTTTATATTATTTAGATAAAAATTTATTAGTGCTTTAAGATTTATATGAATATTGGTCAATTGTATTTTTCCATTTATATTATCTTATTTCATGTGTTGTGGAAGGATTCACATATAAATAAAAAATGTAAAATAGTATATGAAAATATAAAATGATATAGGAATCATGTATATCTTAGAGAAACAAAAATATGTATTATTTGTAATGAAATAATATTTCGAAACATTAACATAATTTTTGATAACATGTAAAACATGCAACACCAATCATAAATGGTACTAAAAAATCCCAAGATATTATCATATAATTATTTTAAATCAAATTTAAACTCTTCGGTAGCTTACCGAACATAGAACCTCAAGTTGAAATGAACTATAATATTGTATAAAATTATAACGAAGATGTTAAATTGGAGGTTATGAATATTAATAACTAAAATATGAAAATTATGGTTATTTATTAATTATAAATAAAATAAAAATCATTGAAATGAAAAAATGTTTTCTGAAAAATTATATTTTTCTAAAGGATAGTTTATTTTCACTTTAATAACATAATTTAAAATTAAACTTTAACAAATAAATAAAATTTAATTGGAAAAATAATCTTTACTTTTAAAATTATAATATCTAAATTATCTTTTCATTTTGTTTTATAATTTTCTAAAATTTTTTATTTTTTGATGAATAGTTAAAAATGATGAATTTTAGTTGAAAACTGTCTTTTCAGTTAAATAATTAATAATGTATAATTATATTTTAAAAAGGTGATAAAGTAATATTATTTCAATTTTATATATTTTAATATGATTTTTATTGGAATAATTTACATATTTAATTTATATATAAAACCATTGTATACTTTTGAACATTTTCTCTTTAAAAACTCGCTGCTTTTTCGAATTTATGTATATTAATTTTAAATTAAAATTTTTCACATATATAATTTAAATTTTTAAAAAAATGTCTTAAATGTTTTTAATTATATGAATTTATTTTTTCTAATAATTTTACCTTATTTTTATATGAAATTTAATATTTAATATATTAAAAAATTAATTATCATATTTATAGTAAAAACTTATTTACCTCGAGGTAAAACTAATAGAATATGGGATAAAAATTACCATAATACTTATAAAATACCCATTTTATAGAGATATGTTTACATAATACCTTCTAAGTTATGGAATGGCCCATTTTTAAATATTTTAGCATGATAAGAATGTAGTTATTATTGAATATTTTTAAACAATTACATGTGTCTCACTCACCTTACTTATAAAAGGACACCCCCTATCATATCTTCTTGAAAACTTCAAACCATTGTGTATCAAACATTACCTTCTAAAATCACTTTACAGCTTCCCTACTCTCATATTATATGCCTTATTTTGGGAATAAATCTAATCTAGTAAGGAGTTTGTTGTAAACCTACGAAAGATAACTGAAGAAGATGCATCGTTCTTCAACGAGCGATTTTTTATTTCATCATCCACCTATAATTATTTTTGAACAATGTTGATATAATAAAATCATCTTATTCCATATATTTTTATTTTTTATGTTATGAACCTGACCTAAAACCACCTCCAATTCCATCCAATGGCTTACAAAATCATCGTTTATGTGTATAGTGAAATGTCGCCTTACAAACTGATGTTATTAATTTTTTCACTACCACCTCTCTCAGTTCGGTATGATTGTGAATATAACATGTATATATGATATTAATAACATAATTATACATATGTATTCATAATATCATATATAAATTTTACTTTCTATTCTATACAAGACAAGATCCCATCGCTCGTGTGTAGCATGGACTACCACCTCGCGATGCGATGTGATTCTTATTTAACCATCGCTTTATATTGAAGGGGATAAGCATAAAGTTAATGATTAAATGTTATATAAATGATATAATTTTGATATTCATAACATATTTATGATTCATAATAGATAATTTATATCATTTTTGTTCTAACATTTTTACTCAATGAAAGATGATAATGTTACGTACGGGTGGACTACCGCCTTCATGAAGTGACGTGACTACATTTTCATCACCACACCACACAAGTAATATATATATATGGTATAAATTAGATAATTATAATTTAGTAAATATGGAATATTACATACCACCTTGCCAAAACTTTCATTGAAAAATGGAAACGTCACTCGTGTGTACGTATGGACCGCTATCATTATAACAGTAACATACTTAATTTCTCAAACCCATATATCATAACTGGTACTAGAATTATAATTTCTGTATAATTATGATAATTTATTCAGGATTATTATTATTTATATTTTTTTAACAAAATAATATGCACAAAAACCAGAGCTTTTATAAAAAATGATGAATGAGTAAACAAGGAATTTATCAACCGAAACAATAAAAATAATAAACGATTATTAATGAATGGGTGATAGGATATTATAAATGGATCACATATGATATAAACAATAACGATATGATTTTATAATATGGTAATGAAATGATTAAACCCTATATTCATGAGGTTAAATCATGTTAAACCCAAAGGAAACGTGATGTAAGGGATTTCTTAACTCAATTTTGATTCATTGGGTTAAACTTATAATTAATTGATTATGTCATGAAAAGATTATGTGTGTAATAAAATTTTGTTATTATATGTATTATTTACACTTGTTTTATATGTATTTACATCTTATACACATAATAAATTTATTGATTAATCCCCACTTCAATGATATAATATTTGTAAGGGATTTCGTTTGAATTTACATTCTATTGAGGCTTATTTGTAATTATGAATAAATTCACATTTATGTAGTGTATACACTACAAATTTGAAATTTAATATCATGATTAATTCATACATAATAATATTTAAGGATTCATTTTGAATAATTTTATCCAAGGGGATTTTAGTTTAAATTTTTCAAGTCGAAAAATGTAATTTTTCAATATCCCATTATTTGGTGATTGTTACATTTCTCTTGAAAATATCACATTATTTTAATTATTTTTTATTGGAAACTAAATTTCTATAAAATATACATATACATGAATGATTTATTTTATTATTTCTGAAACTATAATCCATTTTTATATACGGTTTGTACCTTGAACGTTATTTGATTAACTGGGGAAATATTGATAAATTTATATGATTTACTCAATATGAATATTTTATTATAAGGTATATTTTTCATAAATTAAATTTACTATTAATTGTATGATGAATGATTTGGAAAAAAAAAGGCATAGTTGGGTCCCAGTTATAGATAGCCCCTTGAGGAATTGACATGTCTCATGAGAGCAATCAATTGGCAAAACCATATGAGTTTTTACCTTGTTGTTTTAAAATTTCTTTTCAATGTTTTTGATAGTATAAGTATAGTTGTCCAAAATATATTGGATTGTACATAATAGTTTTAAACTATCTTAATAATTGTATTTATGATAGTGGTACCATGTTCTTGAGATATTACATCAACTAATTATTCAATTCCATCAGTAAAAAAATTAGTTATTATTACCCATGAGATTTTAAAAATGTTATTAAGTTTGAATAAATAAAATTACCAAGTTATTTGTTAAATGGAATGTGTTTTTAGTTATTTAAATTTAAATATTTATTTTTAATTATCTATTAATGTGGTATATATATAGAAATGGAAATTTTTTAAGATTATTAAGATTTCAATATTGATTATTCTTTCATAATTCATGAAATATTTATCTATACATAAACCATAATGATCATTTGAGATTACTTCTAATTCATTTTCATTCCCTTGGATATGGAGAAGAGTTATTTGAATAGGTTTTAAAGGATTTAGTTCTTTTTTTATATGTATTGTTTTTTATTTCCTTCTCACAATATAAAATAAATACTATATATGTATCTAGTCCTCAAAAATTGCAAAATTGGTCGGTCCTTTGAGATTTGAATCTCATTATCTATGACAATGCAATAAAGTAAGGCACAGATATTTATTTAAAAAAAATTATTTATACTTTTCCTTTCCTTATTTTTTGGAAATCACAAAATAATTATAAGAACTATATTTTACTAACTTATTATATTCCAAGTGTTTTAATATGTTATAATAGAAAACAACTTTTATACCAATCATACAAATAGTTTAAATATAAAATTGATATAAACTATTATCATTAAATTGAATACATCAGAATGTAGGTCTGTCTAGTACATCGAACCAACTACTGTATATACCAGTGGTTAGATTAATGTCCTTTCAATCAGACTAAAAAAATTAATAACCATCATACTGACATTAGTACTGATGCATCAAATAACAATTTTTTAATTGTTTGTATTGAAAAATAATATTAAATTCCATCAAACTATCCAATGTTTATAGTCCATGTTATTAGAATTATATTTATCAGATGGAATCCATTATAGTAATGTAATTTTTCTAACAGAAAATGATTTCATAAAAATTAAAATATAGTTCATGCTGAGATGAAAATATCCTGATCAATATCATTATTAGTTTTTAAGTTGAAATTTTATTGAGGCCATTGAAACAAACTAAAAAATATAATTATTAGAGGATTAACAATTAATAAGAGGTTATTTAATTATTTGGGATATTATTCATTTTATAAATAAATATGTATGTTGATTGGTCTTCATGAACATCTATTTCAAAGGATTTTTAATATTTCATCGAGTTGAAGTTGAAAGGAATCTAAGCAAGGATTGTAAATTCCATAAAACACATTTATTTTGTATTCACTTTTTTTATCATGATTTTGATTGAGGGATTATAGAACCGGAATATGGTTGAATCTAATCCATTGGATTGAGGACTTTTTGTTCTCAGAAGACAGAGCTTATCTTGATCATCATATAGTGGTTTTCCAAGGGATTGGATGATAGATCCATACCAACCATTATATTGAGGGATTTTATGATAAATAAATATAGACTGTTACAGTATGTATTAAATCAATGGATTTAGTAACATATGATTCATGAATTCCATAACTCATAAGGATAAAGTGTAAATTATTTTATAAATCTTGAAATTCATTCATACTACTATAGGATTTAATATTCTTTTCTATAAATGGTTTAATTTATACTGAATAATTATATTAGAATGATTATTATTTAATTATATTTCTAATAAACTATTTTATTGATCTATCTGTGATGCTGATAATAACTCTAATAATCAGATGATATTTTGATATCATTCCAACAATGATTATCATACAATTTCTAAGATTGAATTTTTTTACTTGAGAGGGTTATTATTTTTTCATCATTTAAATTTTAAACATAAATTCAACACCACCTGTTGTAAACATTGTAATATATTATGATGCAAACATTCGTATCAGAGCAGGTTCTCATACTACTCTTTATGATGTTTTTACTTTTTTATCAACTATTTGGTTATTATGTTCATTTATAAATTGATTATTTATAAACAAAATTCACTAAAAAGTTTTGTAGAAAAGAGTTTATATATTTTATAAGAGGGCATGTTCAACTGTAGGTATATTAGAAAATATAAATCCCAGTAGACCACCTATTTTTGATTGGAATGATTATAAATATTTTAGAGATAGAATGAAGATTTTTTATCAATACCAATATTAATAACTTTGTTATGGTAACTAGAGATTATAAAATTCTAGAAAAATAATTTACATATTTTATAAATCATGGAAAAAGGGTTGTAAATTTAATTACATAGTAATAAATACTCTAATTTATCCTGTGAAAAGAAGTATCTATATTCAAATTATTCATGTTGTAACAACCTGAGATTTTATGAAAAATATTCTTTTAATTTCATTGATTTATTGTGTTGTATGCTACACCATGTTTACCTTGGGCTATATGCAACACCGTATTAGCTTGCAGTATACACAACACTATTCTTGGATCATGTTACACACAATTTTGATAGTAGTTATTCTACGCAACATTGAGTGTATATATATATATATATTCAATGTATAAATGAAATATGGATTGATTCTGTTATACGACACAACAAAAGAGTCTTCACAACACGCATCCCTAACGTGGCTTGCACTACACGCAATCACGACCTTCCTCGATAGCGTGTGTCGTACGCAATATCAGGTATCACTAAACAATGATATATGGTTATAATATTATTATGATCTATACATTATGAATAGTATTAACTACATTTTAAATTTTATAACATTATTATTCATCTTACAAAATTTCTAGAACATGGTATGAGACCAAAATCAATTTTTCGAGTAAAATAAGTATTTTTCAAAAAATGTAGTTTTTCTGCCTTTTGGTGGCGCACCCACATTAAATATACTTTTACATGTCTTTAAGTTCAATTTAACAAAATAAAATTCTTCTTTGTAATCAGGATATAAAATTTTACTTTGGATAAAATTTTCAAATTATTCTGATAACTTTCATATTTTAATGAATAGTAAAAACACGCTATATTTTAATTAAAAACAACTTTTTTCATCGCAATAATTTATTTGGTTATATTATCTTTTTAATTGGTTTTAAAGTGTAATTAGAATATATTTTTACCATTTCATCCAATGTTGGTCATTGAAATTAATTTCACTTTGAAATTGGACATAAAGAAGTATCAATCTTTTGATATTTATTGTTTCTTAAAAACACGATATTTGTTTTGATAACGAGAATTAATTTTCAAATTAATTAATTCCACTTCTATGTATTTAATTTGGAAAAATAGACATCATTTTTGAATTCGGAATATAAAATATAGCATAGGCTGAATTTTTGGTATTTTTCTGAAAAACTTCGATTTTTGAATAATAGTGAAACCACTTAGTGTTAGTTAAAAAACTGACTTTTTCATTTAAATGAAATTTTACGACTTCTGTGAATTTAATTTTGAAAATCTGGGAGACACGGTTAATATCAAGGACTAAAATGTGGTTCAATGAGATGAAAATAATTTTTGGTGAATAGTAACTTTTTACTTTTATTTACCACGGTTAAAAGTAAATAGGGTAATTAAGGGTAAAAATGATATTATTATTTCCCTAAAACATGTCCTAATTCTATTGTATAAGTTTAATTCGACCAAAAATATTCTTAGGAATAATATATGACTATTTGGGTCTGCTTGGATTAGATTAGGACATTTATTATTAATTTATTTAAAGAACGGTTAAAATAGTTAAAATCAATGTTTAATAACTAAATCATTTTTAATATAAGGTTATAAATAATATAAATTCTACTATAAATAATAATTATAAAGCTAAAACACTTTCCTACCTAATGTTATTTTATTTAAAATTTTTAGACATTAAATAATTTATGTTATTTATGACACAATGGTGATTTAGTAATTACCTAAATAATGAAATATTAAATTAATTGATGTTATAAATACCCAAATAAATTAAATTTGAGATTTTTCATAAATTCCACTAATTTTATAGGTTAATATGATATGTTAGTGTTTATTTAATTATCTTTTTTCGAACTAATCATGCTGTTGTGAGTTTCACAAAAATCCATTAACCAATAGTGTCAAAATTGACTTAAAATAGTTATTAAATCAAATATTATATTATGAATTGTTATTATGTTCCTAAAAATCTAAGGATCAGCCAACATACTTATATAATGATAGGTGTATCATTAATGGGCCACTTTGGGGTCAATTGGATGTATATGGTATGTGTATTAACTATATAATATAAAAATACAAAGTGACATGGTAAATATCAATCTAATTATCTAAGAGTTAAAACTAAAAGATAAGGTTAATATAATGACAAAAACATGTCTAAAATATATTGGATGAGAGGATTTAGACCCATACCCACCTTATCTTTGAAATAAATCAATTTGGAGATATTAAAAACCGAATATGGCTTTATTATAAAATAATATTTTATGTTTTTCCAAAGGTGCCCCTCTACTACCTTATAAAAAGGGCACCCCTTCCCTCTTCTCCTCACACACTTTTGAGCTTTGAAGCTCGGACAAACCCTACCAATTTCTCTTCTAAACTTCCCTAGAAACATTCTAGAGGTTCTTGTCTTCTCAAAAGACCAACTATACTTCCTTAAGAGAAGTCTTAAAGGAGCTGCGTCAAAGAAGAGGTAATATCTTCTTCCGATTCTCTCACGTTTCATTCTTCTTCTACTTCCTCTTATTTAGTTGTTTCATTATTAAGTAATAAAGTCAGTATTACATATATACTGATATGTTATTATAAATATGAAACAACCCTATTTCACCTTCTATCCATCCTATGGAAAACAAAATAACTGCGCGTGCGTACGTACGGAATACCGTCTCCACGTCATGGTGTAATCTATTTTCGACCACCACCTTACTTAGATGGGTATAATGGTGTAAATAAATAACTACATATGATTATTATAAAGTAATATTTATTATTAAATATTATACATACTCTTCAATACAATTCCACGATCATGGGAAGGATATCATCGCTCGTGCGTACGTACAGACTACCGTCTCCACGACGCGATGAGATTCATTCTCCATGTTAACCATTCATGAATGATTATAAAGTATATATAATAAATAATAATGAAATATATGACATAATTATGATACTGGATTTATGTATATATGTATGTATGTCATCTACTTAATTCCATCTAATTCAATAAGGAAACGAAAACAGTGTTCATGCGTATGTACGGCCTACCGTCTCCATTAATGGTGTATTTCATTCCATTTATCGATATATCATATATATATATATATATATATATGTATTCTGAATTTATATTATATATATGAAACATGTTTTACATTATTTAATTATGTAAATCAGGATATAAGTAATAATATCAAGAACAACAAGTCGAAAAACGTACGATAAATGGAACGATTTTGCCCAAAATGCTGCTTTAACATGGAATTTACAAAAGAACATGTAATATAAAGTCATAAGTGAACCATATATGATATCATAACAATGAATATTATTCTGTAATAAGTAAATGACATTATTTAAATCATTATACAGGTGTTTCAGATATATACGAAGCATATCGGACCTAATATAAGGGATAACTTTTACAATCTCGTTTTTATCTGAGAATGTTTATTCGTAAGTATTCACTGGTGTTATATTTATCATCCATGTCCCTATTTTCTAAAAATGGTTTCATGTATGTTTAAATTCCTTTTTATCCATTTTTTAATTTTAACACATGGTATGTAAGGAATCTTTATTTTTACGTTACCAGGTACTTTTTTGACTTTCAGGCTAAAGTACGAGAAGAATGTTTTTTAACTTATACGGCATGAAATGATTTTTACGGTTTTATAAAGCCTTATTTTCATGAAGCTTCCTCAAAAATATTTCATGAATATTTTCAACAAAAAATCTTCTTTTTAAAATTTCATGACGTTTTGTGAAAAGAAATTGATTTTGAAGAAGAAAGGATATTTTCCTCAAGAATTCATTTCAATTGTTTTATCAAAACCATTTTTCCATCTAAGATGAAATTATATCATATGTGTATGTTTCAATTATAATGTCTCTATGATTTATATGGTTTCACTTTTCTTATGATGAAATGATATCCATTTGTTTTATATGGATTATGTTATGATGGGATGATGTTTATGAAACCCATTTTTATTCATTGGGTTATGATGACTGATTTATGTTTATGTTGTGGAAAAAGTAAGAATTATTTCATTATGAGATGGTTGGGACCTATATCTCCCTCCAATGCATTGGATAAAGATTTATATCTCATGAGATAGACATGGTTGGAATGGTAAGTTAATCTGGTTCGGTAATACATGACTAGAACGAGGAGTGAACTTGATTCAGAAAGGGACTTTGTCTACTAAGATGGTCTTGGAAGCAATGCCTTGGATACTATGGAAATAATGTCATGTGCATAATGTTTTGCCACAATTACAAGTTTTGTTCCCATGCTATTTTATCATGATTAATGCTTCATTGTGATCTATGCCTAATGTACTGCAATGTTTCATGTCATTACTCAAGATTTTGATGTTTAAACATTATGTTCATGTTTTTAAGTTAAAGTGTATATGATTTGCTTTATTTTATCCATTCTTACCCTTACTGAGCATTTGAGCTCACCCTTTATATGTTTTCTTTTCCCCAGGATTTAAAGAAAGGTTTTAAGTAAGAAAATAAAAGGGGAAGATCTTTATAGGAGATGTTGAAGATCTTTAACCACGATTAGAAGATTATTTTTCCAAGTTTCCAAAGACACTAAACTATTACAGTCCTTGTGTGTATGTTTTTGTTATGTATTAAGTATTTAGAAAAAGTAATTTAATGTCCATGTACGTCAAGCTTCAAGTATCTACAGTTGGTATCAGAGGAAAGTATTAGTTAACCTTTGGAAATTAGGATAAGGTTTAGTTAACCTTTGGAAACTAGGATGCGAAAACTTTAGTGAGATCAGTAGAAATATTCCTATGGTATGTCTAGGGATGTCTCTAAGGTTAAGTATAAGTATAGGTTATAATCCTAGAATTACGGTAATGATCTTATAATTAAACCTAAGATGTTAGATATTGAAGTTACTCCCCCTTTATTATGTTTTTTACCCTAGAATTATTTTTGCCTCTCACACTATTCTTTTTGGGTTTTAGATGATGGATGGAACCCGAAGGAACCGTGTTGATCAATGTAATGTACAATGAAATGATTGTCCTCCTGAACAACCAAATGTGATGGGAGATGGAGTACAAAATATTATTTCTATACTTAAACAAGACATGAATCATTCTGGACTTCCAAATGAGTAGAGAAGGGAATAATATTCTATTTAGTCCTTCATGAGGAAACGTCCCCCTTCTTTCAGTGGGTCTTCTAATCCACTTGTTGATGAATAATGGATCAGTACCATTGAAATATATTTTCCATACATTTCTGTTTGGAACTTGAAAAATCCATTCTGTCTATTTACCGATTAGAAGGAAAAGAAGACCAATGGTGGACTTTAATTAAGAATACAAGGCCCCAAGGTGAAATTGATTCCATGGAATGCGATGAGTTCAAGAACATAGTTTTCAATAAGTACTTCCCTTGTATTCTTCGAACAATGATGGAAAAGGAGTTCCTTGAGCTTAAGCAAAAGGATGATGGATTTGTTAGTATATATGAAGAAAAGTTTACAAGGATTTCAAGGTATGCATCTGGCTTTATCATCCAACCTGAAAGTAAAGTTGATCAATTCTTCAGTGGATTAAAACCAAGTCTTTGAAGGGAATTAGCTATAAGAGGATTCTGTATCTATGACTAAATTGTGTGTTGTGCTATCAAGGTAGAACTAGAAGTTGGTGTTACATATCTATCTCATGGGTTTGACAAGAAATGAAAGATGGAGTTTAAGGAGAAATCTCAGAACAATGGTGAAAAGAAGATGAATGTTTCTTTATGCTCAAAGTGTGGAATGAAGCATGGTGTATATTGTCTTAAGGGGACTAGAAAATGTTTTAAGTGTGGAAAAGAAGGTCATCGAGTAGTTGATTGTCAAAGTAATGGGGAAAATGTTGCTAATGATGTGAATAGAGAAAAGACTACAGAGAAATCTCCACCAACACTTCAATGCTTCAAGTGCAAGAAAATGGGACATTATGCTAATAAATTCCCTAATCCATGGGTTAATGATGATCAATGTGAGCAACCTCTTAAGGCAAAGGATAAAGGGAAGTCTCATGTGATCACTATTTGTGATGTTGAGTATGAAAATGATGTTGTGTAATGATTAAGTGTTTTTGTAATGGGATTTCAAAATAGTATCATGGAATCTCATTTATGGTATTGTGGAATTTTGGAATATCTATGTATTCATCTATTGTGGTTTTCAATAATTTTATGGTACCGGTAACCATGAAAAGTGATTCAAATATTTTGGAAAGCAGATGATATGCACATAATGAAGGGATAAGGAGAAAATAAATTGTTTGATAGTATTCATGAACTCATGATTGATATAATGACTAAGTGATATCATGGTTTGACTATATAGAATATCTTGGATTTTGGTATGTGGAAAGAGTTAACTTTTAACAGCATTCAAGTTTTAACTAAGGTTCAATGGGTATTAATTTTTTTCAAGAGAATACAGGATTAAGGTATTCACAAGATTGGAATGTGACCAACAAGATATATGATGGATAAATGATGGTATTCACATGCTTGTTATATGACCTTTTTAGTAATCGTTCTCTTTATACTATGAGTTTGGAAAGACGTATTTTGGATAAGCCTAAAGATTCAAATGGATTATGTTGAACATAAGTTAGTATTGTTTAAGGCTAGAATTTTTTTTTGATATTATTGATAGAATGTTATAATAATGAGGTTTTAGAAAAAGGACAACCTGCAAGATGGGCGACAACCCATCGCGTCGGACAAGGCTGTGGGAATCAAACACACAACCAAAGTGCGACAGGCCTTTATCACCTACCACTAGACTATAGGAAGTACCTGGTTAGTAGAAACTAGTTTTAATTTATTAAGAGGTATGATAGATGAAGTATAAGTTCATTTTTGGAATTGTATACGATTAAGCTCACCATAGATGGACTTATTTTTATTTGATAACTTTTTCTAACCTTTTGTTTGAAGTAGATGGAATGACCCATCATTCTATCACATGATCTGCTAATACTTAACGAATAAAAAATTCAACTTCATTTCTTTAATAGATGAAGTGGAAATTGTTCAATCCATGAACAACAATGAAATTGTACCAAAATCAAGTAATAATTTCTTTTAATTCAACAGTTATTCAACGTTAGGGAAATGATCTTGGAAACCAAAAATATTGTTCTTGTACTCTCATATCTGATGAATAAGATGGTACCTTAGATCATCACAAATTTATGGCTTTGTGATTGTTGGATTTTTCATAGCCCTGTTCTCTACCACTCTCCATCAGAACATGATGGGTAGATTTTTCTTCCATATCCATATTTTCACTTCTGTTCTCATATGTGGAAACCCAGTGCTGAGTTACACTGGGTGACCATTATGATTCTAACTTCTCTTTTTAAAATGAAGTTTTAGTATTCCTTTTTACGATATGGTTTTCAAGGAAAAAACTTTCAAATAGTAAATGATTTATAACCCCGACGAATTTCGGGGGAGAAATTCATTTTAAGGGGGGTAGAATGTAACAGCCCGAGATTTTATGAAAACTATTCTTTTTGATTTCATTTATGTATTCTGTTGTACTCTACACCATTATTACCTTGCGCTATACGCAACACCGTTTTAGCTTGCAGTAAACAATACTATTCTTGGACCATGTTACACACAATTTTGATAGTAGTTATTCTACGCAACTTTGAGTGTGTGTGTATATATATATATATATTCAATTTTTAAATGAAATATTGTTGAATTATGTTATATGAAACAACGAATGAGTTTTGCACAACACGTAACCCTGACTTGGCTTGCATTACACGCAATCGCGACCTTCCTCGATAGCATGTGTTGTACGCAATATCATGTTTCACTAAACAATGATATATGGTTATAATATTTTTATTATCTAGCTGTTATGAATAGTATTGACTACATTTTAAATTTTATAACATTATTATTCATTTTACACATTTTCTAGAACATGGTATGAGACCAAAATAAATTTTTCGAGTAAAATAAGTATTTTTAAAAAAATGTAGTTTTTCCGCCTTTTGATGGCGCACCCACTTTAAATATTGTTTTTGACATGTCTATAAGTTCAATTTAACAAAATAAAATTCTTCATTGGAATCGGGATATAAAAATTTACTTTGGATAAAGTTTTCATATTAATCTGATAACTTTCATATTTTAATGAATAGTAAAAACACGCTATATTGTAATTAAAAACAACTTTTTTCATCGCAATAATTTATTTGGTTATATTATCTTTTTATTTGGTTTTAAAGTTTAATTAGAATATATGTTTACCATTTAATCCAATTTTGGTCACTGGAATTAATTTCACATTGAAATTGGACATAAACAAGTATCAATCTTTTGATATTTATTGTTTCTTAAAAACACGCTCTTTGTTTTTATAACGGGAATTAATTTTAAAATTAATTAATTCCACTTATATGTATTGAATTTGGAAAAATAGACATCATTTTTGAATTCGTAATATCAAATATAGCTTAGGCTGAATTTTTGGTATTTTTCTGAAAAACATCAATTTTTTATTAATAGTGAAACCATTTAGTCGTAGTTAAAAAACTGACTTTTTCGTTTAAATAAAAAATTTCCACTTCTGTGAATTGAATTTTGAAAATCCGAGAGACACAGTAGATATCAAGGACTAAAATTTGGTTCAATGAGATGAAAATAATTTTTGGTGAATAGTAACATTTTACTTTTATTTGCCACGGTTAAAAGTAAATAAGGTAATTAAGGGGGAAAATGATATTATTTTTACCCTAAAACATGTCCTAATTCTATTGGATAAGTGTAATTAGACCAAAAACTGCCTTAGGAATAAAATATGAACATTTAGGTCCACTTGGATTAGATTAGGATATTTATTATTAATTTATTTAAAGAAGGGTTAAAATAGTTAAAATCAAAGTTTAATAACTAAATCATTTTTAATATAGGGATATACATAAGATAAATTTGACTATAAATATTCATTAGAAATAAAAAATTATTTCCTACCTAATGGTATTTTATTTATAATTTTTAGACATGAAATAGTATAAGTTATTTATGACACAATGGTGATGAAGTAATTACCTATATAATGAAATATTAAAATAATTAATGTTATAAATACCCAAATAAATGTAATTTCAGACTTTTTTTGAATTACACTAATTTAGTAGGTTAATATGATATATTAGTAGTTATTAAATTAGCTTTGTTCGAACTAATAATTCTGTTATAAATTTCACAAAAATCCATTAACAAATAATGTCAAAATTGACATAAAATAGGTTTTAAAACAAATATTATATTATTAATTTATATTATATTCCTAAAAATCTAAGGCTCGACCAAGATACTTATATCATCATAGGTGTATAAATAATGGACCACTTGATGTTCTCTTGGATGTATATGGTATGTTTATTAATTATATAATATAAAAATACAAAGTGACATGGTAAATATCAATCTAATTAACTAAGAGTTAAAACTAAAATATAATGTTAATATTATGACCCAAACCAATCTAAAATATATTGGTTAAGAGGATTTCGACCCATCCCCACCTTATCTTCGAAATAAATCAATTTGGAGCTGTTAAAAACCTAATATGTCTTTATTAAAAAATAATATTTTATGATTTTTCAAAGGTGCCCCTCTACTACCTTATAAAAAGGGAACCCATTCCCTCTTCTCTTCACACCATTTTGAGCCTTTAAGCTCGCACAACACCTGACCATATCTCTTCTCCACTTCCCTAGAAACATTCTGAAGGTTCTGTTCTTCTCAAAATACCAACTCTACTTCTTTAAGAGATGTCTTAAAGGAGGTGCGTCAAAGAAGAGGTAAGCTCTTCTTCCAATTATCTGAAGTTCATTTCTTCTTCTACTTCCTCTTATTTAGTTGTTTCATTGTTAATTAATAACATCAGTATTACATATATACTGATATGTTATTATAAATATGAAACAACCCTATTTAACCTTCTATCCATCCTACGGAAAATGAAATCACCGCGCGTGCGTACGTACGGAATACCGTCTCCACGCCGTGGTGTAATCTGTTTTCGATCACCACCTTACTTTGATGGGTATAATGGTGTAAATAAATAACTAAATATTTTTATTTTAATGTGATATTGATTATGAAATATTATACATACACTTCAATACAATTCCACGATCATGGGAATGATATCATCGCTCGTGCGTACGTACGGACTACCGTCTCCACGACGCGATGAGATTTATTCTCCATGTTAACCATTCATGAATGATTATAAAGTATATATAATGAATAATAATTAAATATATCACATATTAATGATACTTTATTTATTTATGTATATATGTATGTCATCTACTTAATTCCATCCAGTTCAATAAGGAAACGAAAACAGCGTTCATGCGTACGTACGGCCTACCGTCTCCATGAATGGTGTATTTCATTCCATTTATCGATCTATCATATATATATATATATGTATATGATGAATATATATTATATATATAAATCATGTTTTACATTCTGTAATTAACTAAATCAGGATATAAGTAATAATATCAAGAACAACAAGTCGAAACACATATGATAAATGGAACGATTTTACCCAAAACGCTGCTTTAACATGGAATTTACAAAATAATGGGTAATATAAAGTCATAAGTGAACCATATATGATATCATAACAATGAATATGATTATTTATTAAGTCAATGACATTATTTAAATCATTATACAGGAGTTTTGGATACATATGGAGCATATCAGACGTAAGGTAAGGGATAAATTTTCCAATATCGTTTTTATCCGAGATTGTTTATTCGTAAGTATTCACTGGGGTAATATTTATCATCCATGTCCCTGTTTTCTAAAAATGGTTTCACGTATGTTTAATGTCCTTTTTACCCATTTTTTTCTTTTTCTACATGTTACGTAAGGAATCATTCTTTTTTTTACGTTACGAGGTACTTTTTTGACGCTCCGACAAAAGTACGAGAAGAATGTTTTTTTTAACTTATACGGCATGAAAGGATTTTTACGGTTTTATAAAGCCTTATTTTCATGAATCTTCCTCCAAAATATTTCATGACTATTTTAAACAAAATTTCTTTATTTTAAAATTTCATGAATTTTTTTGAAAAGAAATTTATTTTGAAGAAGAAAGGATATTTTCCTCAAAAATTCATTTCAAGTGTTTTATCAAAACCATTTTTCCATCTAAGATGACATTATTTCATATGTGTATGTTTCAATTATAATGTCTCTATGATTTAAATGGTTTCACTTTTCGTATGATGAAATGATATCCATTTTTTTATATGGATTATGTTATGATGGGATGATGTTTATGAAACCCATTTTTATTCCTTGGGTTATGATGAATGATTTATGTTTATGTTGTGGAACAAGTAAAAAGGATTTCATTATGATATGTGTGGGACCTATATCTCCCTTCAATGCATTGGGTAAAGATTTAGATCTCATGATATAGACATGGTTTTAATGGAAAGTTAATCCGGTTTAGTAATACAGGACTGAAACGAGGAGTGAACTCGATTCAGAAAGGGACTTTGTCCACTAAGTTGGTCTTGGCAGCAATGCCTTGGATGCTATGGAAATATTATCATGTGCTTAATATTTTTCCACAATTAAAAGTTTTGTTCCCATTCTATTTTATCATGATTAATGTTTATTTATGATCTATGCCTTATGTTCTGCCATGTTTTATGTCATTGCTCAAATTTTGATGTTTAAACATTATGTTCATGTTTTTCAGTTCAAATGTATATGATTTGATTTATTTTATCCATGTTTACCCTTACTGAGAATTTGAGCTCACCCTTTATTTGTTATCTTTTCCCCAGGTTATAAAGAAAGGTTTTAGGTAAGAAAAGAAAAGGGGAAGATATTTATGGGAGATGTTGATGATCTATCACCATGATTAGAGGATTATTTTTCAGAGTTTCAAAAGACACTAAACTATTACGGTCCTTGTGTGTCTGTTTTTGTTATCTATTAAGTATTCTACAAAAGTAATGTAATATCCATGTACTTCAGGCTTTGAGTATCTACATATGTGATGTAGAAAATAGTATATGGATAAATTAGCGGTTACTCACTATGTAACATCGAAAGCTATTGAAGCTAGAAGAGCAATGTTAAGAGTTTATTATTAATATTCTCGATTTCATACTAAGAGAATTAGTTCCAAATAGATATCAATGATTCAAGACCACTGTTAATAGTCTATATTCTCTTGGAGATAAAGACTTAACAAGTAGTACCTTAGTAGAGAAGATCACAAAAATTATACCTAATGAATTGAAATATAATATAATAACCTTGTATGATGTGATGATGATTAAAAATATTACTCTAGATGAACTTATTGATACCATTATAGAATATTAAGGTATACTTAAAAGGAATAAAAATAAAATGAAAAAGAAAAATGGTGGATTTTATTTTGAAACTAAATTTATTTTTCCTGTTAAATCTCAATCCAATGAGAAATTTACGAAATATTAAAAGAAGAAGAAAGTTGTTATTGAGTCAGATATGAGGTCATCAGAATATAATATAAATGAATAATAAAATTTTTTATGAAGGATGAATGAGATTTAGGTAATAAATTCATTTAATATAGATATAAAAAAGGCATAATAAAAATTGTAATAAGAAAGAATCTATAGAATTCACATGTTATGAATTAAAAAATGGTACGATACATAAGACCAAATTATCCTAACCATAAAAGAAATGATAAGAAGGAATGGATATTATACAGGAATGCTAATAAGTATTATAAGAATATGATAAAACAATTTAAAAGTTTATGGAACTTGGATTGAAAATTTAGTTGATATTTATTTTGATATTTCATTAGACAATAGATGTTCATGAGAGGAAAATATTTTCTTTTATATAGAATACAAAGGTGAAACAATTCCTCATTTATAAGGTATATACTACTAAATATCTTACTAATATTATATTAAATGATAAATTTGATGATCAAAATGATGAGAAAATGATACATCATCTGATGAATAATCGTCCTCAGTTGATTAACATAAAATTTTACCATGATTTCATGAATATTCGAGGTTTTCTAAACTTACTAATAATGAAAATGGTAAGGTTTATAAAAAATGTGTTTTCATGAATATTCGAGGTTTTCTAAACACTTTAAGAATGAAAATGATAAGGTTTATAAAAAATGTGTAGTTACTCAATGTAAACATGTAAAATAAAATTCAAGGTTTACTTCCTTTACCAAATAAATATCATATGTCTCAAGAGAACATGATAATAAAAATTTTGAATATTATACTCTTCCTAATGATATTTATAAATAAATTTTTGAGAAAACTTGTTTACATACAGATTTTATAATTCATATCTCTAATACTAGTTCTACTAAGGATAGGATCATTGTTTTCAAAATACAATATGATATTTATATTTTAAAGAATCATTTTTTAATATTTACCTTTGGGAAGTAAGACCTTGATAAAATATGAAAAAAATTAAACCTCAAATAGATATTTATGTAATAGGTTTGAATAAAAAACCTATTTTTAGAAAAAATTACATTGTCCCAAAGAGTGCTCTATTTTTCACTAAATGCAAAAGTTTTCACACTAAAAAAACAAATTTTCGTTAAATAATGCTTAGTATTTTGGTTTTTCTAAAGAATATTTTTAAAATTATATGAAATTTTCTCAATGTAGTAATGTTGTAAAATTTTGGATACCAAACAATATCACTTTCTGATAATATCGTACCGAGGAGTGATTGGGTTTGGAAACAATAAAGTTTTTGTTTTTAGTAAAATAAATAAAGGAGAAAAATAATAATATTTGATACATGGAGAGTGGTTTTTCCTAACATATTATTGGAAACAAATATTTCATTAAAAATATCATAATGGTGAAATGTGGAGAATTCACTTTTGGTGATAATTCTCCAGGAGCAATTATTGGTATAGGTAATATTTTTCATCTCAATAAAGCTTTAATTTTGAATGTGTTTTTGTTTTAGGACTTAAGAACAACCTTAAAGTCGTAATCCAATTATTTGATGAGGGTTGTCTTGTGAACATCAGGAATGATAATTGAAATTTTCATAGTTCTAATGTTGAGTTCATTATTTCTTCCAATGGGTATGATATTTTTAAACATTATACTTTGAAAACCATAGGATCCAAGATTTACCTTTTTCTAGTGAAATTAAGGATCAATATAATTTATGAAATATAATAACATGACAATGTAATCATTGATCTTTAGATAAGTTGTTTAAAAATGGAAATTTTAAGGATCTATCATTACATAGGTTTGACACTTCTAAATCTTGTGATCATTGTCAAATTTGATAAGAAATATAAGTATGGTTTAAAATCTATTAGTAAAGACTCAATATCTGATTCCTTATAGTTAGTTCACATGGACATATTTTGTCCTAAAAGAACTGGTAGTATTGATGAAAAATACTATTTATATGTTTTAGTTTATTATTACACTAGATATACATGGGGTCTATTTTCTTCCAAGAGAATTCAAAGACATTAATTACATTTAAACTTTTATAGCCAAAGAAAAAAAAGAGAAAAACACGCCATAAACAATATTCAATTAAATCATTGTGAAATAAATTAAAATTCTGATTTTGAAAAATTTTTTAATAAAAAAAATATTATAAACAACATTTCAGAAACTAGAACTCCCTAGAAAATTGGTGGGGTCAAAAGAGGAACTAGAGTTTTTCTAGAGATTACTAGAATAATGCTGAGTGAATACTCACTTACTAAATATTTTTTGGATGAAAAAATTAGTACTTCATATTATACTATAAATCATTTTTATTAAGATATTTTATTAATAAAAATTATTTTGAGTTGTGGGCATGAAGAAAACCAAGTAATTCCTACATAAATGTTTTTGGATGCAAAGTATTCATTCTCACTACTAAAGATAAAATAAATATATTTTATCCAAAATCAAGAGAATGAATACTTTTAGGTTAAACTAAAACTAGGTACATATAGTTTTAAATAAAAAAAATTACTATGGAAGAAATTATAAAGTTAAGTTTTATAAAATTGATCCCTTGGTTTTCAAATAACCTCAAACTACATCTTCAAATGTTTTTTCAAAAACTGATTTTCATCTTATGTTAAGATGTTATTCTCATGAGAAATGAACTGAAGAATATATTTCTAAAGATATTCCTCAAGAATATTTCCAACCTAATGTTGAGAATATACTTGAAAAAATCCAATATTTAAGTTTTGTCTTAGTAATCATAATAGTGATAATATTGTTGGCGGTGTATGTCATCTAGTTAGTTCTAGAACTTCTATAAGAAATTAAATTGAACATCTTGAATTATTATCACAATTTTAACCTAACGTCATTATGAGACATTAGGTAACATGGATTGGATAAAACCTATGCATGATGAACTCAATGATTCTAAAAGGAATAAATCTTGGACATTGGTTTAACGACCAAAATAGACTTCTGTAATTAGAGTAAAATGGGTCTGTTATAAAAATGTAATGAAAATTTTATAATAGTTAGTTATAATGCTATACATGGTATTAAGGGTAATAATCCACAATAGGGAATATACTATGATGAAATTTATGCACCTATAGCTAGACTTTATGTCATTTTTATACTTCTAGCTTATATATAATTATTAAATTTCAAACTATTTCAAATAAATATGATGTGTGATTTCATTAATTAATATGTTTGGGAGGAATTTTATTTAGATCAACCTGATTGGTTTTAAATTAGAAAAACATCTATAATGTGTTCATAAACATATCAAGGCCCTATATGGACTTAAAAAAACCCCTAGATCCTGGTATGATAGGTTAACTGAATTAGTTATACAAAAAGAATTGTTAAGGGAGATCGGGCCCCAGCTTTTATTATAAAATATGTTAGTAAAAATATTTTGTCTTTGGAAATCTATATTGATGACATAATATTTTTGTTCAACTCAAAAGTCATTAATAGATTCCATTACTTATCTATTGAAATCTGAGTTTGAAATGAGTATGATTGATGATCTAACATACTTTATAGGTTTCAAAATTTCTCATAAACCAAAATGAACTTTTATATCTCAACATAAGTATATAAAATAGCGCCGTAAGAAATTTTTTTATGAAAACACTTACAAAATTAGTACTCCTTTCAGAACCTCAAATACTATAAATATTGATGAAGGTGGGAAACCAATTTATCAAAAGGCTTTTAGAGGTATTATTGGAAATTTACTTTATTTAAATATTTTCATCCAGATTTAATATTTTATGTATTCTTATGTTCTAGTCATTAAGAAAATCAGAAAGAGTCCCATATAAAAGTTATAAAATGAATTTTTTTCATAATGAAATGTTGGATTTAGTATTGTTCTACTCTTGATGAAATCAAGGCTTAATATAACCAATGACTAGAAACATATTCTAGTTTTTCTGTCTACCTACACTAGGTTGATCATGGGGTTTCTCATAAAATTGTTTTTACGATGCAGATTCATTCACTGTAGAAGGTGGAATTGTATCCAATTTGTTTCTAAACTTTTATATCCAAAATTTGGTAGATAAAAAAATTTGATTTAGTAACAGAAAAGGAATGAGCTATGAGAATGATCTGAAATTGGGAAAATGTATCTTACACACCAAATAAGACAACAAAATCATAGTTTTTCGTATGGAGAATGGTGTGAAAGGAACATGCACGCAGTTCCATCCATGTATATATATAGGCTACCACCCCCTTTATTTGAAGTTACTTTTTCTAAAGAATATATGGTACTTATTACCCCAAAAATAGTTTAATGCCGATGATTTTTGCATAGTAAAACTTGCACACAGAGTGTTCTTTGTTTCTATAAAGACTATGTACAACTCATTTTCTTGATTCATGAAAGATAATTATTGCACAAAAGTTACATTGTTTGAAAAATCTGAAAGTTACATGCAAGGATAGGTGGTGCAGGTATGTTCATGAGATAAATGACTTATAAGTTTTGAATATTGCATTTTATTGGTTAGTTATTTCATGTAATTAATATCCAGACTACAGTGTAATAAATTTCCAATTCTAATTAGGTACATACTTCATTTCCAATCTACAGAAGAGACCTTTATGTTTTTATACTGAGTAAGACTTCACCCAAGATAGTGGGTTAGGGGTAGTAAACATAATTGTTCTGATGGAGACAGTGTGCAATCCCTAAAATCTTGTAAATTTTATGTACTTGGAAAAAATTGACTTTTTATAAAATCATGTATTCAGAACTCTTGAATATTATTGTATTTTTGTATGACTGAAAGAATATCAATATACGATCCTTGGACATTCCCTTACTGTTGAACCAAGTAAAATAGGTGTGTTGTCACTCAACATTTGAATGTTTTATTATTTCATAATTCCATCAAATAGTATTAACAAGTTCCTACCAATTTTGGAAGAAGATATGTCTATTTAAAACTAGAATTGTATACCAATATTCACCCTCCCCTCTTAGGGTGTTATTGGGTCCTACAACTCTTCTAGAAATTATTTTAAGTTAAAAAAATTTTGGTTGTTTAATTTATTGGTCTTATAATGGATAGGAAAATTACTTTTTGAACATGTCATTTTTTAAGAGAAGTTTTATTATCATGATCTTGTATGAAACAACACTTAGTATCACTTTATTCTACGGAATCCCAATATGTTGTATTTGGAATTAATTTTGTACAAGTGTTGTTGATGAAACACAGACTCATTAACCGTTGCCTAAGTTTTACTAAAACTGAAATATTTTCTGATAAGACAAGTTCCATTATGTTAAGTAAAATATAATCACATCATTCACATTCTAATCACATAGACACAAGATAGTATTTACATTATGGTCAAAACTAAAAAAGAGATACAATTTTATAATTCATCGGAATGCAAGAAAAACATAGTGAAATTTTTACTAAACCCCATATTTATGATAGATTTGAATATATTAAATATAATTTGGGAATGATTAATATCAAATAATTGTTTATATCCACTTCATTTTTAACAATATCCTTACATTAATGAACTCTTTCTCAATGGGGGAGTACATATGATTTAGTTTTATAAAAGTACGCATTTTCTATATTTTTTAGTTTTCAAAAATCATTTTATTTATAAAATAATTAGTTATCTAAATTAATAAGTTTTTTTAAAAATCATCAATTTTATTTATTATTATATAATTATATTTTTCATATTCAAAATCTTTATTAAATTTTAGAGTTATAAATTTTATAAGCACTATGGATCCAAAATTTCAAAAAAAAATATTTCTCATGTAATTATTTTTTCAAACATGAAAACTATTATAAAATTATTCTCAAAAATAAAATTGGTTATAAAATTTTTCATAATCAATTACTATTAAAAAACAAGCAGAACAGGTTATTCATACCAAGAGAACATTTCTACTCTGAAATATTCTCATCTAAAATTCTAGTTTTTATAATTATCCATTACATTATTTTATCAATTTTTTCATATAAATTATTTTACTTTAACAAACATAATTTTGTTTCAAAAATAAAAAATTTGATAATCGGATTAACATTAACTCTTCTAATAATTTTTCTTAAAGAACATTAAGGGTTCATGATTATTTTGAAAATCATTATTCGATAGAATCTCGTCCATTAGATTTGAAAAGTGTTTGCAGTATCAAACACTGATTTCTATATAATTTGAACCATATCTTATCATTCCTATATAAGGGTGTGTCACTGCAAGTCCCTCATTAGTTTTCAATATTTTGATCATGAGTCTCTTGACCATTTTTAGTGCTTTGTCTGATTATTTTACATTCATCTGATCTCCCACACCAGATTTTGTACGATTAATTTGGCTGAATACTTTCATAAAAGAGATGGTTTAAGAGAAAGAATCATCAAGAAAACTTGGTATTAGTAATATGATTCCTTATTGAAAAGTGTTATAAAATTTTAGTGTTGGGAAGAGATATGCATCGAGAAAAATTATATCAAATTCTATCATCCTATGTTTGTTAAGGAGTTTTATGCAGCAATATAATTTATATTAGAATAGTATAACAAAGATATATCTTCACTCAATTATGCCATAGTGACACGCTTTCTTATGAAAAAATTATTGAGGTAGTAGAAGTACCCTTCTTGTGTGAATCTTACCCCCCATATCAGAAGATTCTAGAAAATCTTGGGATTTTTCTTAAATTGTAATCTTAGGAGTCATTGTTTACATATTTTGATAAAGTAAGAGTGGTTTCGAATATAATTCTGGATTCTAGGGTAGTATCCTTTTTGATGTAGGGTTACATGATTATGATAATGTGTGAAAGGGTTCCCTCAATTATATTGATATATTTTTCTTAAACATTCTGATTAATAAGAGGCATATTAACATAATAATTTTGGTTTTTATGTAATTGGAATCAATTAAGAAGGTGTCAATAATGTCTAATAATTTTATGTCTAGATATTTCATAAATAAATTTTTAGTGAACTTCATGGAATTTTCCCATATTAAAAAAAACAAATCCTATGATGAAATATATTTCTCTTGATTAGGGAAGAGACCATAACGAGTATTGAGCATCTTTTAAAATCAAATTTAATTTTTTTTGGATAAAATGGCAACAAATATTTCAGAAATCCAACCTATAAAAGAGAATGAATTTGTGAAGGACAAGTGAAAAGTTGAATCACTACCACATAATGTCTAGAAGAAATAAAAAAACAATGTTAGATAAGGAATTCAATAATGTCATGGTACATAAATACTAGAATAAATTAGGTGATCCATTTTTTGGACTTGATAAGGTTGAGGCATTGGATATGAAATTTAATTCTACTGATGAGTTAAAGGAGGCTACAAAAAAATTAGAAAATTCAAGGGTGATGGAAATTTTATTAAATGTAGTTTAAAAATCATTGGAAAATAAACTTTTAAAAATTTCTATCTTATCCTTTGTAAAACCATTTAAAGGAATTGAAACAATTCCTCAAACTAAAAAATCAATTACAAATGCTAGTATAGTATTTTTAGAAACATTAGTAATTACTTCAATTGTTCCAATAGTTGGGGATAATGTTTAATGTACCACTAACTTTCTATCAGATATGTTCTGATTTCTATTTTTGGTTTTCCATTTTCAATGGGTGAGTGATTTCCACCCTGAATTGGGTGGATAACTTTGTTGGTGAAGATGTAGATTTGTTTTATTTTATACATTAAACTATAGTTTTTTTTTGTTTTCTAGGCCATCACGTGACATACAATGAGGTTTCATGGTGTGTGATGTCGGCCATACTCGTCCTGTCAATTCAATTCACTACATGATAATTTATACATTGTTTTAGGGTTATATATTGTGTAATGAGAAAATCCTATTTTTAATTTAACATGTAATGAAATTTTATGTGTACCATAAAATAAAAGGTATTGAAGACTTGTAAAAGATTACATGTCATGTAATTCCTTGAGTTATGGTTTTTAGTGTGTCGTATGGGTGTGTGAGGCTTCGTTTTCTTTTGTTGGATTCTCCTCTCAAATAGATATATTAACCTATGTGCTTTTGGGTGACTCCCTTCCCAATGAATCTATTGGTTTTTGATTGATCGGTAGGGTAAGGAGATTCATCTCTCTGAGTAATCCTTCCTCTCTAATTTTCTAAAATTATTGATTTCAGAACCATTTTTTTAGGTATTGGTAACCATATGGTATTTTTTATCAACCCTTTTCAGTCTCTAGTCTTGTCTTATCTATCTAATTCAGATCTTATGGTTTATAATCCCCATTGTCAAAGGTGGTTAGGATTTATACTTCCTTGTGGTGGGTGGATCTGTTCAATTGGACTAATTTCTTCAATTTATTATTCTTCTTATTAATTACATGATATTTTAGATGTAATTTCATGTGTTGAAATTGGAAAGGGGATGGGATCTTGTTTTAAAGGTTGTTTCATTGAAATATAATTTCCTTGATTTGAATGGGAATAATGGATTTTGAAACCCTAAATCAGATATTCTTGTCTTTGAAATTGTTTTATAAAAATATTATCTTGTTTTATAAAATAGGATTTGACAAACATTACACAGATGGAACCTTCATTATGTAAAGTTATAGGCACTTGTATACTTAGTGTTTGTGATGCTAGAATAAGGCAACCTCTTTTATTTTTATGGTTTATGGAAAGCCTTTATGTCAGTTGGATTCAAAAATTATCAATTTTAGTATTTTGACTTTCTTAAAGATATTGTACAATAGGCTATATCCCAACCAGTAGGTGCATTTTTGTTTCATGTTGTTCATTATATAATATTTATATAATGGATGTTAGATCACATGTATATTTATATTTTTATATCATTAACTACATTGATTCTGGTTTTTAAAACATGTTATGCAATTTTTGAAAACTCAAGGATTGTTTGAAAATGGATTTCAAAAATTTTATTTATAAAAATGATTCTAAAACTATTCTATTTTAAAATGATTAAACTAGTGCATTATTCTTATTATAACATGGATAGATCTCTAAGTGTTATCCTACTGGACGTAGTTTCTCACACCATAATTTTTCATGTAGATGGTTTTAGAACTCTTTTAGCATGATTCAGGTATAAGGAATAGAATTTTGTAGCATTTAGAATTATCTTTATGTTATTATTTCATTTTGGGTTATTTTGGAGGTGACATTTGGTCATGTTGAGATTAGTTTTTTTTTTAAATTGTATTTCTTTATGGTTTATTCGGTTTGGATTAGTTTTATGTATAATTGTTTCTACTTTTTACTCTGGTTTTATGTCTTGTATTCATTATATATGAGACTTGTTTTGTTATATTCATTTTACCCCACCCTTTGATGGGATGACTTGGATGACTAGTCTGGTTGACCCGGGTTGGTCTTTTACAATTTTTAATCAAAGGGGTTACTCAACCAAAATTTTGTGAGAACTGCCTGAGCTGGTTCTATGAATTAGGTAGACATGAGTAGTACTCTCAGAATTTAGATATTAGGTGATGAAAATGGGCATATCCATCTCAACCATGTTACTAAATCCGATTTTTCATAGGAGGTCATAAAGTCTATACTAAATCCAAGACTAAGTATTTAGGTTTATTTGAATAAATTTTATTGAAATTTTATATAAATTAACCTATCTACAATATCAGAAATCTTGGTGTGTGTAAGGCTGTTTGAATAAACTATGTGGAGAGTTTATTTTTGTGGAAATATTTCGTAAAATAGATGTTTTATTTTTGTTATAGAATTAATAACATATTTTTATTTCTATTTTTTTAAAGCATGGTTTTGGATTCTTGTTTTTGTTTTGATGGTTTTGGATATTTATCATGGCTGGTTGATTATTGCCTTATGTTTAACACAAAAAGAATCATAGAATGGCTCTTCCAAATACAATACCGGATGTCGGAAGGTAGGTTCTATAGAAGAATCCTACAGTGTACCCTTCATTGGTTGATCTATTGGTTTCTAACACTCAGAATATATGGTCAGTGGGCGTGGTGGACCCAGGATGGGTAGTGGATTATAGCTTAGAATTTACAAAGAGTCATCCACATTGTATTCTATAGAGAAGGAGGACCACAAGTGTCAGAGGAGTGGCTTCCACGGATTGATAGGATCTACAACATTTTGAAGAATCCTAAGAATTCACATGTGGGATTTTATATTTATATACTTGAATGACCTAGAGGAAGATAATGGGACTCATTAGTGCTAGCTTAGTTTCATGAGGTAATTACCAATGATTCTTTAAATAAGATTATTAATTAGCTATTTTATACTGAGTCTTTATGTGTTGAAAAATAACTTGGAGTTTCTAATATTGGATTAAAGAGAGGATAACATTATATATTACTCCACCCACTTTACGATGTTGGTGCATATGGAATCAGAGCTTGTCACCAATGATTACATTCAATCTCGAAGGTTCGATTTGGGGATAATGGGAAATTTTTGGTTGATTTTTATTCTTTTGTGCCTTATGTTATTTGGGGATGTGGTTGATAAATAATCGTGTGTTGCGGTAGACATAACTAGAAGGATAACATTGGGTGAGGCTTTAGCGGGTGTCGTGGTTAGCCAGGGTGCTTCTTCTGGTTAGAAAAGAAATTGAAAGAGTGGTCATTTTTCTATAGGACTAGTTTTAGGGGTTTCTACAAGGAAGAAAAAACATATTTTATACCAGTGTGGGAGGAATGGGCATACTAAGACATATTGGATAACAGATCCTAGAACATATTTTCAAAAACCTTCCTAGTGGGGATAATACCCCGACTCCCCAAGCCTACCTACAATAGCCATGGGGTATGTTACTAGAACCATGTGCACATTTCACTAAAATGGGAGGCATTTTTATGTACCTATATGAACGAACACATCTCCAATTCCCTAAAATGACTCAATTTAAATACCACTAAGAACCAAATGTGTGCATACCACTATATCCCAACCAGAGTAATATAGAAAAGTAATGTATAGTAAAGTAAACTTGGCCATAATACAAGCCCAATAAAAGGAAGTATATAACCATAAGTCAACCCCATAAGAAGAGGTACGAGGAAAAATGTATGTTGATATAGGAACACCTTGTCTGACCTGATCTCGTATGGAACTGTCTGGTCCTGGTCCACCTAGCACTCCCTTAAAAGGTCACTCATCCTCACAAGATACGAAACATGCGGGAAAATCCCATACAGTGGTGAGTATAATAATAATTACTAATACACCCCGAATCCACAAATAAATACACAAAGGAATATACATTATGCCCTATATTGTATATATCTAAAACACATATAATAATAATATCAACAATTACTCAATCTAAGACACATATTCTAGAGGTAAGTCACAAATAACACATTCTAATAGTATGAATTCAGCATTAAGATTCCACGAAGCACTCATTTGGGAGAACACACTCATGAGTCAAATAGCACTGATGATGTTCATCCAAGGAATAATGTTCATCGAGAACCATCATTAGAGATATATATTGATAGATCTGAAGAGAGATATGCGATACAATAGATGTGGATCACAGTTAGGGTCATGGGGTTATACAAACAACACTATTTGGATTATTCCACTAATTATAATATCAATGTCTAGTAGGATTGGTCACATATATACTAATGACTCAACATAGGTCAGGAATATTAATAGAGGATCCCACAATGAGGATCTTGGGGAATTTCAAAAACTATATCCAGGAAGTCCGGCTAAAGGGATCATACTCCTATCAGTAGGAAATGATACCCACCAACATTTTGGGAAGTGATAAAGGCAATGAACCCTAACAAAAAATTTCCATGATATAGAATAAATGATATCCAGTGCATGTAGAAATGGGTACATGACACATAGCTGGGTCACACACCATATCCTGTGACCCCGAGTACTGCCCATGTACAATGGCCCATGACATTTCAACTATGTCGTGTAGAAGATGGGTACACAACATGTATAAGGATTCACACGTCGTGTACTTCAATCTGAGTTCCACCCATGTACTCCGGCCACGTTCCATTATATGATGTCAACCCATGAATCTCTACCCATGTACCAATACACGGGGTAGTCCTTGTACTTGGTCCAGCCCAAGTTGTGTAGGGTAGTACACACCATGTAAGAAACCAGTGTACTCATCCCCATGACTGTGTACATACCTTGTACATTCTGAGTTATCCAGGAGATACCACATGTCATGTAGGAAGATCCACACACCGTGTGATACATATTTTAAACCTGAAACCCTAGCTGCCACTTAGGGGCCACAAAAGTTGTGTAATCCTTAATTACATGCCCTATAGAACAAGATTTTTTAGAGTCCCTAGTTTGTGATCCAATCATCTCCTCTATTGATCTGGCCACCATTATAACCACACATTTCTAGGGAACTCAAGATCCAACCTCATTTGGTTGCAGCATCACCCAAACAATGCATTTCATCATCAGACCCGATCACACAACATATTAAAAATGGTTGTTCTTTATTTAACTATAGAACATTTAAGAACGTGGATTCAGGGATCTATTATCATCTGAATCAAAATGTTTCTATCTTCACACCTTCATCGTGTCATGTCAATCCTCGATCTGCTATATTGTATCATTGTGCGAAGAATTGGGTGTGCAACTATCGATAGATCGGGATATGAGGAGTCGTGGTCCAAGTGAAGAAAGCCTGTGAAGAACGATGAACAAGGGGATAAAAGTACAAATCAAACAACTAAAATGGACCTCACTCAAAGTTCATGTCGATCATGGTCCATTTCAGTTAGAAATAAAATAAAATAAGTCAAAAAATAACTACAAGATCAAATTCACAATAAATCCCATAGAAATAAAACCCATCCCACAAGGTTATGATCGAACTGAGGATAAACATATTCATTGGTTGGTCCGACATGGCTATTGAATTCAAGAACAGGGAAGGAAATACAAAATAACACATCATACCATTGATTTTTATCGCTCGCTGATGAAGATCAGCGATGTTTCACTGGCGTTGGAAAGATCCATCATGGACAATAATCATCGGTCATTGATCTATGATTCTGTCACCTTTGTCTTGAGAGGTTCCACACATGAAATCGCTAGCATTTTTTCTATGTTCCTAGGGTTATGTGGCTTACACTGGTATTTCTTTATAAGGATATTTTTAAATTAAATCAATATGTTAACAAAATAATTTTTATTTAAATTATTTAATGATGATCACATAATTTCCCATTTTTTCTGAAAAATACTCATGCCAACTAACGTTTTGTCACTCATAGTTTAAATATACTACTATTAACTCAATGATTCCCCCTATATTTATAAATTTATCATCCATTTAAGAGTTATTCAACTTTTTGAGGAAAAAAACGCATGCATGTTATTAAAATGTTTAATATTGTTCAAACAATTGTATCGAGCACACTGGGCTTTAGAATCACATGTCGTCTTAGTTCCATGTCTCAAAATTAATCTATATAATTTTAAAATATAGTACATGGAAAATATGGGACATTACAATCTCCTTACATTGGGACTTTACATCCCTTAAGTACAAAAATAAGGGTTACTAAAAAAGTTGAGGGTTTTGAGCACACATCTGAGCCTCTCACTCTCATGTGATCTTTGTGAAATTCCCATACTTCCACCAAACATTCACTAAAGAAATCTATCACCCAAGAAGGATCTTCTTCGGCCGATCCTTGATCTCCACTGGGTACTAAAAAAAAGTCACTCTATCCTCCTCAGCTACGACACCTGGAAGACCTTGTGTACCTAGTAAAATAGTGAGGGTGGTGGTAAGTGGTACCCCACCTCACCAACTCTACACAATATCTAAAAATAGATAATAAATCAGGGAGACAACATTCATCCTCAGTTAATCTCTATAATCCACATTAATGTGAAACACATAGGAATACATAGTCTCTTTCCTCAAACTCCAAAGGCCTTCATCGCCTATCAACATAAGACTTATAATAGATAGGGAATTCATTATACAATCTTGGATTATCTACACCTACTTTTTATTGTCTCTCCTCAATTTTAGGCTCATGAGTGTTGACTCTCCTGGGTCAGTCCAACAAAGTGTTGACCTATAAGGTAGTCCATACAAATCCTCGAATTTTTCCATACCAATTGTGTAAGTTTGCTATTTTTTATGAAAAATCCACTAGTGGTAGGTGATCCGACCAACTATGGATAAAGTCTAACATGCTAGATCATATCATGTCCTCTAGAACCTGAATGGTCCACTTCATCTATTCATCTAAATGTGGGTGAAACACTATGTTCAAGTGTAAGTGGGTCCCAAATGCCTTATATAATTCCTTCCACAAACATGATGTAAAATGACCACCATGATCTAAAATATCATCGATGTGACTCCATAGATTCAAAATATCTTCTACACATAGAGGAATCCCAAACTCTCCTCTAAAATATTCTCTTGGATAGCTTGGAAGTGGGATTACATGACGAGTCAATAAAAATCACCTAGATTCCATAATGTCCCCTTGAAATAAGTGGTAAACCCATATATAATATAAATGATATTCCATCCCACTTCCATTATGGTACCTTGAGGGGTTGATCTAAAATCACTGGAACCTGGTGCTCAATTTTTAGTTGCTGACACATAAGGCATCAGGAAATAACCTCTGCCAATTTGTACAGCATCCCTAGCAACCAAACTGATTTTATATGTCCTTGTAAATCATTTCCAACCCTGGATGCTACCTAAATGTGGACATATGAATCTCCCTCAGAACCTCCTTTCACAACAATAATGGTAATACTGTGCATCCTTTGAAAAGAATGACATTCTCCCCACCTTTTGAAAATCCATCAGGAATATGCCTTGTGGACATCTGAGAACATAGGATCTCACAGTCAGTATCTCAAAGTTGTGCCTCCCTAACTTGTTGAAAGAGTGGATGGAAAAAACCCATCGAATAGAAGTAAAATTATCCATCTCCACCCACAAAGTATAACTACAACGATTCTAAATACTCTAACGGCTCATTCAAAAAACGTGCACTAGATCTCCTTCTAAGAACATTTTCCACCATGTTCCACTTCCCTAGAGAATAGAATATCTCAAAGTCACATTCCTTGAAGAAAAATAGCCATCACATCTATCTCATGTTCATATCCTTTTTATAGAAGTTATACTTGAGACTCTTGTGATTAGGGTAGATGATAAACCACTCACACATCAGGTATTGTCCCCACATCATCAATGTGAATACTACCACTACTATTTCAAGATCATGGGTCGCATAGTTCTTCTTGTGTGGCCTCAACTGGCATGAACCATAGGCAATCACTGATTTCCTCTACATCAGGGAACAATAAAGATCAGTTCCTAATTCATTATAGAGTAATATGTACATAACACCTTTATCTGGAAAACACATGATTTGAGTGATCGTAAAACACTTCCTCATCTCCTGAAATAATTGACCTGAGGTCAAACTTCAAAAAAAATTATGACCCCCTCAACCAAATAAAAGGGTCATCAATCCTTGGTAGTGGATACTTGTTAGTCATAGTCACGCGGTTCAAGAGCCAGTAATCTAAAACCAACCTCATGTTATCATCAGCCATTATGCCAAAAAACAATGGTGGACCAGGGTGAAATATTGGGTCTCACGATGATCTAATTCTACAAGTCCTCCAACTTCACCCTTATAACACAAAGCTCTGTAGTATCCATATGATATGATGGTTTGGATATCGGTGACACCATGGGTGTAAAGAAATGTGAAAGTATTTCTCTCGATGGGGGGGGGGGTTATCCAGGAACAACTTCAGGGAAGAATACTTTGTGCGCCTTCACCACTGTAGTAAATTATTAAATCATAACATAGACTTCACTAATGGTCATCATATTCAACTGACGAGTAATCGGCTGCACCTTTCCATGCATGAGTCCATCCTACGCTGCATGTGTTTCCTTTTCAACAATAATAGAAAACATGATTCCATTGTTCTGGAAACACCACACCCTTCCACTAATATGGTCAATTTGGGCATGGAAAATGGAAAAGTAATCCATAACAAAAAATGGTGTCGTAAGGCCTCAAAAGCTCCTGCAAGAGGTTCCGCCTAAAACTCCCGCCTCCAAGGGTTGGGGCACACTATCAGCACGTATGTGTGATCACTGAGACTTCTCCAGAAGGTGTTTCTAATAATAAGGGTTGATTCAATGGTTCAAGTAGAATCTATATGTATTTAAAACGATATGTAGTGATAAAATAATGACTAGTACTTGTGTCTATCAGTACTGCAGAAGTATAAAAGACCCATATCATACCTTGAATCATTCATGAAGCCCCTGGGTCTTATGACTTGATTGAATGTAGTTGTCCCCTCCCATGTCCACTATCTCTTTAATAATGTCATGGACCACTTGGGGGTGGTGGTGGTAACATGGAGGAACATTGACCACCTCCTACTACACTCCCAACACTACTTCTACATCCACAACCCTGTGGATATGCCTCCTCCTGTCATTGTCTCTACCTCGATGTTCTATCAATTGTCACCTTCTATACAATACACCGGTTGGAAAATATCTAGTGATATTTCCACTTCTGTCACATAAATAACACCTCATTTATCTTGGATGACTAGAACCACCCTGTGAAACATGAACTACTAGTACTTTGTATAGGAGTCTCCTCTTGAAGTGTCTCATTTTTCAATGTCTATGAGACCAATCTGGGGTCCCTTTTTTTGAGGTATCTACTCATTCTTTTCCCACTACTGACGACCACTAGTTGTATCTTCTCACTCGTAGAACTATCAACTTTAATGGATCGATCTATCACCCCAAAATAAGTTGGAATGCATAGAGGAGAAATTTTGGCTTCGATGTCTCTACACAGACCTCACTCGAAGGTTATATACCTAAAGTAATAATCTTTTATCATATCCAACATATATCTAGAGAGGTTGGTATGTCTGGATGGAAATTTAGCTAAAGAAATTTAATTCTACCAAAGCTATGGAAACTTCTAGATACGCATAATCCTAAGATTGTATGGTGAGAACTTCTCTCTGAAAAGGTTCTCTAATATTGTCCATGAAACAGTATCCCTATAATAAGATAGGGTAAATGAACTCTTCAATAATCCTACTGAGATTTAAAGAAGGCTCATTTCCAGGAGCACCATTTGATATGTTTATATCCAGACTAGACGGTAAACTTTGGTCACAGCCTCAAGACAATCCATAGCTACTTGTGTGTCAGGATTTCCTTGGAAACTGAGGAGTCTATACTGCTAAAATTTGTCAAGTGCTCTCAACCTTCACTCCTCATTTAATGGTACTGTGGGTACCACGTTTTTCTCTATAAGTGGTGGTATGGTTGATGCACTGCCAAGAGGTAACATATCAGGAACTGGACCCTATATCAAATTCACTTCACTTAGGGGGTAATCCTCATGATCAAGATGTTGAATCATAGATTGTATGAATCATAGGGGAGTCCGGTAAAACTAGATGTATCATGGTCAATGTGTATATCTTGAAAGACGACTCAAGAAGTAGATGGAAACCACAACCCATTCTAATATGATACATGTACCATTATTTTCACTTCAACCATTGTTCTCATGTACCGAGATGGAAAACAGGTTAACGGGGTCCTGGGGTATGGATAAGTCTATTGCTGCTCCAACATTGGGGTAACTGGACTAAAATATGAAATCAAAATACTTAAAAACATTTCCCCAAACCAATCTCATAGACTCTCGATCCTAAAGTACATCCAACTACATCTGATACCACTATGTCATGACCCATCACAGTGGGGCCCATTCTATGACCCCATGCTTGCCTCCAATAGGCCAGGGGCTGGTAAAAAGCACTGAGTAGTCATATCACTAACAAGGGAGGCATTGCCTATATAAATGCACGCGCACACACATCTCCAATCCCACCAAATGCCGAAATTTAAAAAATCACAATGATCAAAATGCATGCATACCACTTTATCCCAACCATAATTTGAAAGGAATGTGAAGGGAATCAAAGTAAACTGGTCCAGATTAAAACCCCACAAAAAATAAGTCTGTAACCCCAAGTATAACCTATAAGAAGAGGAACTAGGATTTCTTTTTGTAGTTATAGGAACACCTCGATATGTCTAATCTCACAAAGAACTATATGGTCTTGGTCTTCCTCGGAATCCATCAATAGGTAACTCATCATCAAATGACAAGACACATGTAGGAAAATAAATACACTCAATTGGAATCCCTGAAACCATACAACAACAAAAAAATGAAGATATTGTCAGCTCTACATAGTATATGTCTAGAGAATATATAACATGAATATCCAGATATACTCAATCCAATATACACTTTCTAGAGGAAAGTCACAACTACATGATATTCACACTTGGAATTCAGCTCGATGATTCCAGGAATCACTCATATCATAGAAAACACTTCTAAGTCTGATAGCACTAATGATGTCCATACAAGGAATATTGTTCATATGGAATAATAATGAAAGATATATGCTGATATATTTGAAGTGAGAGATGTGATACAATATATAAGGATCACAACCAGCACCATGGGGTGATACTAACTACTCAATCTAGATTAACCCTCTAAGTACACGATCGATATCTGGTAGGATTGGTCATCTCAATTCCAAGGACTATACCTAGGGAATGAATATGAATAAATGATCCCACACTGGGCCTCTCGAGGTATTACAATAAGTCTACCCAGGAAGTTTGGCTAAAGGTATCATACTCCTATGATTAGGAAACTATACCCACCAACCTTTAGGGAAGAGATAAAGGGAATGAAACCTAATGAAACTTATCCAAGATACAGTGGGAAAGATATTAAATCCATGTACAAAGGGGTACACAGCATGTGGTAGGGTCAAACCCCATGTCCCTTGACCCCCGAGTACTGCCTGTGTACAATGACCCATGTCATTTAAACTATGTTATGTAGAATCTGGGTACACGACATGTATAAGGAGTCACACACTGTATCCTTCCACCCAGGGTCCACCAGTGTACTACAGCCGTGTGCTAGTACATGGTCTCAATCTGTGTATCTATTCACCTATACCAATATATAGGGTATTCCGTGAACTTGGTCCCGTCCAAGTCATGTGGGGCAGTATATGTTGTATGGGTAACCTGTGGACTCCTCCAAGTGTTCATGTAGTTCCCATGTACATGATGAGTTATCTAAGATAGACCACATGTCTCATAGGTAGAGCCACATGTTGTGTGATAAAAATCTCATACCAAAAACTCAAGCCACTTCTCAGGGGGCCCACATGAAGTTTAATACTAGATTACATGCCGTGTAGCACAAGATTTTCTAGAATCTCTATTTCACGCACTGGTTGACTCTGTCCTTCCTCCAGCCACCATTATAACCATGCCTTTCTGATGAACTCAATATCTATCCTTGTTCGGTCATTCCATCAACAAAAAAACATGTTTCATTTTCTGATCCAGTTACACTACATATTAAAAATGGAAATTCTTTGTTCTGATGAAGAATCTAGACTCAGGGATCCACCATCAACTGAATCACTTTCTGTTTGTCTTCACACCTCTTTTGTGTCATGAAAATCCCAGATATGTGATATTGAATCATTTCTCCAATTATCAGGTGTGAAACGATCTATTTCTCATGATATGTCAAGTCATGGGACAAGTGAATAATGCCCACGAAAAATTATGAATGGGGTGATAAAATCATAAATATAAAAAGAGTAATGTGCCTCAATTGATGTTTCTATTGATTGGGGTTCATTTCAATTAGAAAGAAAAATTGAATTAGTCAAAAAATAATCACAAGATCTAACTCCCAGTAAATCCTGTAGAAATAAAAACAATCCAGCAATGTTACGATCAAACCGTGGATCAACATGTTCATTGGTTAGTATGTGTTCATCGTTGAATTGAAGGACATTGAAGGAAATACAAAATAACACACCCTACCTTTAATTCAGATCACTCGCTAATGAATATTGGTGATTGTGTCGCCTTTTTTGGTTAGATCTGTGATGAAAAACATTCTTCAATCATTGATTTGTGATTCCATCACTGTTGTCTTGAGAGGTTTCTCCCACGATCACCATAAAAATTTTCCAGCATTCCTAGGGTTATACGGGTAACCCTAGGATTTCAGTATAAGGATATTTTTAAAGGAAATAGACGCATCAATAAAATAATTTGTATTTAAAATATTTAATGTAGATCATGTCCTTTTACAGTTTTTCTATAGAAGACCCACACCGACTAATGTTATGTCACGCCTGGGTAAATCCACTACTCATAACTAAAAGTTTCCTTCACATTTCAGATCCAGGTATCCATTTAATATTTATTCCACTATTGCAAAAAAACTACATTCACAAGATATTAAATGTTTAATATTTTTTAAAAATTGTTGCAGGAACACCAGGCCTCAGAATCACACGCCATCCAAGTTAATGGTCTTGAAATTAATATAAATAATATTAAAAAATATTTCATGGAAAATATAGGACATTACACTTATCATCTTTATGAGAGATATTTCTATTAGAATTATTTCTATAATAATGTGTCTCTAAGTAATATGGCGGGATCCACATTTAACAATAGGTCACATGATCATTTTAATTCTTCCAAGGGCGGTGGCTCTCATTATCAGGACAAGGGTGATTTCCTGGTGGCAAGGTCTGGATGGATTTATGCAATAGTTTTTGTGCCATAGGAATCTAAAGTAGGGCCAGCTACTATTTGGGGTATGGTATTTATTTCTCCTACTATGGTGCTAGATTTTTTATGTACCAGTGCCACTCATTCATTTATATTATCAAATTTGGTTGAACTTCTGGGTTTTAATTCAAATATTATGCTATTATTGATGTTTCCTTCCAAGACATCAGTTAATAAGTTCAATCAAGGTTTCAAATGTCTCACGTTTCTTATGGTGATAGGGGACTTTGTGGTACTTTGGGAATTTATAGTACTTGATTCTGAAATCATTTATTTGATCATCATCAAGGATTTTATGATTACAATAAAGGTCCAAATAGACTATTATCATCATTGGGTACTTTTCTTTTCTACTGATGGGGTCACTCATTTGTTTCTAGGGTGAGTGGGACTCTTAATTGAGAAGGGTAGGGCTGATTGTTCCTTAGATTCGTTTAATACCATTTCAGTAATTAGAAATGATTCTTAAGGAATTTAACATGTGATTGAGAATACAACTACCTATTTTCATGTGTGAGTACCCTATTTTATTTTTGGATAATTTTTATTTTTTGTTTCTATAGAGAGAGGTTGAGTTTTCTATTGACATGTTATCTAGAATGATTCTCATTTATATTTAATCCCATCGAATGGATCCCATTGAGTTAGTGAAACTTAGAGTCCAACTTTTGGACTTAAAGTTGAAAGGATTTATTCTTCCTAGAATTTCATCAAAGGCATCAAATGTAATATTTGATAATAATATTTGAAAAAGTATTATAATTTGTATTAACTATTGGAAGTTGAATCGGGTGAACATTAAGAACATGTATCCTTTACCCAGAATTGATGATCTATTTTATAAGCTGATGGGGATTGTTGGTTTTCTAATATTGACTTGTTGTCAAGGTACCACCATTTTATAGTATGATAATAGGATATAACCAAGACAATGTTTTGGAGTTGATATGGGCTATTCGAGTTTCTATTTATGCCATTCGAACTCACTACCACTATTGAAATATTAATGGCTTTGATGAACTGATTATTTCATTTGTTCTTGGACTTTTTTTGTTTTATTCCTAGATGATATCTAGGCTTACCTCAGGACAGAGGAGGTGCACAAAGACTAATTGGATATGATTATTTTAACCTTGAAGGAACATCATCTGTATGGTATACTTTCCACGTGTGAGTTTTTGTTCCATGAAGTGATGTTTCTAAGGAATGTGATATCTAAGAGGGGTGTATTAGTGAATCCTAAGAAGGTTAAGGTAGTTACATATTGGGATAATTCAAGAAAGGTGTTTGAGATATAATGATTGTTGGATTTTTCAGGTTATTATAGATGGTTTATTTGGGAATTCTCCCGGATCACATCTTCAATGAAAAATTTAACTCATAAGGGTGTAAATTTTGAATGGAGTGAAAATTTTTAGATATATTTTTAGGAGTTGAAGATGAGGTTGAATTATGAATTATTTTTTATTATTCTAGAATCAGATTCAATATTTTATGTTTTCTATTATGCATTTGGTATAGCTTTGGGTTGTGTCTTGATGTAAGGGGAATATATTGTGGATTATGGCTCATGCCAATTACGCCCTTATGAGAAGAACTTCCACACCCATGATCTTTTATTAACATCTATTATTCATGAACTCATAATGTGGCATCACTATCTCTTTGGAGAAAGGTTTACAGTATATTCAAATTATATGATACTAAAATATATTTTTATTCAGAGGGATATGAACTTGTGATAGAGACACTGGGTTGAGTATATTTAGAAATTTGATTTTGATGTCGTATATACCAATGGGAAAGGAAGTGTGGTCGATGTTGCATTGAATATAAATTACTTCCAAAAGCTGTGAAGGTCTTAATTGAACATTGGTCTCTAATAATTTTTTTCTGTTTAGATGAGATTTGGAGTAGTGGAGGATTGTGGAAATGTGTTCTTCAATTCGACAAAAGTTAACTCATATTTTGATGAGTGAGTTCATCTTGAGTAGATGATAGACACCATGGGTCAACACTTAAATGAAAACCAAATGGATGGGAAGATCTTGTGTGAGTTTTCTTCATCACTCAATGAATAATTGTGCATATAGAGAAGGTTGGTTGTTCCATTTTCTATGAGTCAAGAGTTTACGGATGGTGGAAACCAGTCATGATGGACCATGAACCCTGTGGATAAAATTATCTACCCTGATTTGAGGCATTGGTATTGTTTTCTAGGGATAAAGTGTCCAGTTGTATATTTGATATCGTGGTTTCACACATGTTAAATAGTTAAGGAGTAACAAAATAGACCTGTAGGTTTTTAGAATCATTTACCTATTTTTGTATGGAAGTAGGATGAGATTATCATAGAGTCCTTCATTGGTTAACTAGTGACTCATAGTGGGAAGGATGTGATTTGGGTTATTTTTGATATAATCACTAAAGTAAAGCATTTATTTTGAACAATGGAAATAAAGATAGTGAAATAGCTTGGGGACTTATATGTTTGAGTGATTATCAAACTTCATGGGGTTCCCTATGAATTTTTTTTAACAAGGACTTGAGGTTTGCATCTAGAACCTCGAAAGGTTTTCAAGTAGAAATTTCTTCACATTTAAAATTGAGCATGGCTTTCCATCCACAAACTAATATAATGATACAGAGGGATATGCATTTTTTTAGGATATTCTTCAATAATTTCTGTTAGATTTCAGTGGTTCTTAGGAAATACATTTTCCTTAGTTTTAGAATTTTTATAACAATATATATCATGATTCGATCAGGATGGATACCTTTGCGGATTTGTATGGGCGACCATATCTATCACCCTTGTGATGGGTAGAGTTTGATGAGAATACCTTGGTTGGGACGAGTGTTTTTCAGGATATTAAATAGGTAGTGTCGTTGATCTAAAGGAATTTGATCATGGTACAGAGTCTTTAGAAATATTATATAGACTATTAGAATCATCTGATAGAGTTTGAGGTCAGTGATGAGATCTTTCTCATAGTTTCACATTGCTTGGGACATCATCAATTGTTTAATTAGGGTAAGCTGGCACTATGGTCTATGGGCCCCTTTGAGAATGTTGACTGACTGGAGGGTGGCATATTAGTTTATTTTACCAGTATCATTTAATTTTATATGTCATGTTTCTTGAATTCTAGTTTATTAGGTATAAAAAATCCTTACAATGTCATCAGATGGAAGGATGTTGTTCTTGGGCCCAATACAGCAATGGTTGAGCTACCAGTTCAAATTATGGATCACCAGGACAAGGTACTATTTGATAAAATAATACCATTATTCCAGGTATTATGGTAGTGCAGACTTGATCCCCACGAGATGTCAGACCTGGAATCGTTGATGAGGGACTAATGGAATATTACTTTTTGTGGATCCAAGATCATGAGATATTTCTAGGGATATAAAGATATTATGGTTGGGAGATTATAAAACCCAGTTACATTTCTATCAAGTATGTTATGATCTCTATTTTTGGATTCCCTTTTTTGTTAGGTCGGTTTTTTCCCAAGAATTGGGACGATAATTGTAATGTTGATGTGGAGGATTTATTTGATTTTCAGCATGAACCTATATTTTAAATTGTTCATTGGGAAGTATCATTATTTATAATGGGGTTTCACGAAGTTCTATGTCAGCCGGACTCATACCTTGAGTAGAATTCACAACATAATAATGTACATGTTGTGTAAGAGAAAAATGACGGGTAATGTGAAAATATGATATTAAATTAGAAATGTGACACATTTTTTCATTATAAAATAAAATAAAAGGAATTAATGACAAGTAAAATATTACATACTATGTAATTCTCTATGGTAATATTTTTAGGGTGTCATATGGGTTTGTTGGCCCTCTTTTGCAGTATTCTCCTCTTGGCCCGAGATCTCACCCAAGGTGTTTCTAGGCCACTCTATTCCATCATAATTGTTCCATTTAGTGATTGATCCATAGGGTTAGTTTATTCAGCTCTCCATATATGTATTCCTCTAGGATTCTCCCTCATTTGTGGTTGTGGAACCATTTTTTGTTGGGATTGGTAATCATATGTTGTTTTCTATCAATTTGTTTCAGTGTCTAGTCTTGAATTTTCTATCAAAGGTTGATCTTATGGTTTCCAATCCCCATAATCAATGGTGGTTAGGTTTTATACATCCTTTATGTCGATTAATCTTTTCAATTATTCTAATTTATTTAATTTCTCTTTGTTCTTATTGATTCTTTGAGATTCGAGATGGAATTTCGTGTGTTGAAATTGAAAATGATATGGGTTCTTCTTTTAAAGTGGGTTTTCTTTGAAACTTAATTACCTTTATTTTAAAATGAAAAATTTATTTTCAATCCCTGAAGTAGATTTTATTTTCTTTAAATTTGTTTTATAAAAAAAGTGTGAACGGTTTTTCAAACAATAATTTAAAATCATTTTGCAGAGGTAAGCCTGGGTATGTCAAGATAGAGGCATCGGTAGCCTTAGTGTATACAGCACCACTAAGAGGTATCCTCTTTTATGTCGATGTTCTATGGAAGGGATCGGTGTTAGTTGGATCCAATATTATTACTTTTTATGATTGTGAGTGTCAACTATCTATTGTCTCATCTAGAGCAAGGCTGGTAGGTGCATAGTTAATTTGGGTTCTTTATTATATAGTAGTTAGTTCATGGATGTTGGCACATATGTTTATTTATATTTTGGTAACATTACCTATTTTTTTTGATTTTTCCACATGAACTTTAATTTGTTAAAACTCAAAGATTTTTTAGAAAGGAATTTTCAATTTTTTATTTATATAAACTATTTTAAAATAGTTTTTTTTTTAAATTAACTTTTTCATTATTTTTATTCGAAATTTTATATATCTCGTGGTGGTATCCTACAGGGCACTATTTATTAAAACCTAATTCATTCTATGGGTGACTATAGTCTTTATTTTTCATGACTCAAGTAAAGTGAAGATAATTATTTTCATGCAAAATTCAATTTATTTTTTGGTTTCATTTTGGGATAGTTTTGATGTGAGGTTTTGTCACAAAGGTACTATTTTTCTATAATTGTCTTTCTTTCAATTTTAGGTTGTTTGGGTCAGTTGTATCTACCATTTTTTCCACTTTATACTCTAATTTTATTTCCTTTTTCCCTTATATATGGGACTTTTTTCTAATCTTTGTTTTACCACACCATTTGTAAGTTTGACTTGGGTGACTGGTCTAGTTGACCAATGTTGATCTATTACGCAAAGGAAAAGGCAAATAGGTTGTAAAAGAGTCATTACCATAATCTTTTCAAAAAATGATTTAAAAGAATGAACCAGAATCAGTATACAATGTTAAAAATGGTGTTTTTTGAACTCCCTGGTAGTTATAAAAATATCTTTAAGAATAGGCGGAAGAATAATATCCAGATAAATAACTAGAGGAATAGAAAAAAGAAAATAAATTTATATTGGAATCATATTTTAATTCTTCTTGGTAATAATCACAATTCGATTAGAAGCGTGATCTAGAATATTTAGAGGAAATTAAATAGTCTTAAAATGGTGATGAAGAAGCTCAAAATTCTCACTTGAATGTTTCTGAAAAATTCAAGATAGATATGGGTGTTTAAATTAATTTTTTTTTGAAACAAGGAAAAGATGAATAATTAAATAAGATAGATGTTGAACCTTCCAAACCACATGTTTTCGAGGTTCAATAAAATTCAACCAAATATTTGGATACAATGGCATAAAAAAATGTTGATTACATTTTCCTAACATTTAAAGAGTTAAGTGATTTAATATGATACTACAAAATAGGCCTTTAATAGTGCTAAAAATGACCTTTATCAACAATAAAGAAACACTGACTAATGGAGAAAGGATAAAATCCCTAGTCTTTTACCAGTGCTGAAAAAGAGCTGATAAAGGACGCATTTATCAATTTTTTCTCAAGCACTAATAAAGGACCATTTATAATTACTTCTATAAGAACTAATAAATGACCATTCATTAACACTGATAACGAACTTATTTTTCAGCACATATAAAAGCACTGATAAAGGGGCACACTCTAGTGTGCTATTACAACACATTGCCCAATCAGTGTAGTGTGATGTAATAGCACACCGTTTCAGTAGAAACCCCACAAAATCAAAACAAATAAATTATGGATAAATAATTCTAATGAAGAGAAAGAAATCTAGGCTCATTTTCTCAGTTTTAGCGATATGATGTGTGTTTTAATCGAAACTGATACTTATATATTGGATAAACAACCTTCAAATTATACCATTAAAACCATGCATTAGATTGAGGTTTTGGATGATTAGTACACATCTCAAATGACTTATAGATCATTTTCCTAATGTATTGATACAATATGAATTTGTTTTTCATGTTTTTGAGTACGCCACTTTTCTTTTTTTTACTAAAATGTCATTTTAAACGGGAAACATACACATTGAATCATACCAATCATATAATGAGTTAGTTTGATTTAATACCAATTTATATATATCACAATTTATTTATGATTTTTTTTCATAAATTATAGATACAAACTGACTGTGTTTCTTTATTTTTCAGTGCGTAAAAAGTTTTGAACTAAAATGTTGATTTTAAACTAATAACAAACACATTGTGTCATACCAGAGACATCATGTTTCATATTGAGGAGCAGATTATTCCTACAAATCATAAATGACTTATTGATTGTTTTTATAAAGTATAAAAAGAATCTGAATATGTTTACATAGTTTTGAGTAGGTGATTTGTTCTTAATAAAATTGATTCCAATTTTTTAAAAAAAAGATGTACGCTGAGTCATTTCGGTCACACCATTCGTCAGATGTAAGTGAAGCTTATTCTAAAACATATTAGATGTTTTATGGATAATTTCCATTAATTATCAAAACAATATGATAGTGTTTACACTATTTTGAGTATCTGACATATCTTATTTACTAAAATGTAATTTTAAATTGGAAAAATGAACTTTGACTCATACCTATCACATAATGTATCGGTTTGATTTGAGACTGATTTCTATATGTCACAAATGACTTATGAATCAGTGTATTAAATTTTCTAGAAAATTTGAGTTCATTTTCTAAAATTTTAGTGAGTGAATTTTTTTAACAAAATAGTTGATTTTAAACTAATAATGTACTCATTGAGTCATACCAAGCACACTATGCATCAGGTTGAGGTGAAAATGATTCGTACACATCAAAAATGACTGATAAATAATTTACACGAAGTATCAAAACAATATGAATGTATTTTCTTTGTTTTGAGTAGCCTAGTTTTCCTCTATTAAAATAGATGTAATTTTTAAATAAAAAGATGCACTTAGAGTCATACCTGTCAGACCATGTGTCGTAAAGAGGAAAACTGACTCTTATACATATCAAATAATTTATGCATCATTTTAGAAAAGTATCAAAACAATTAAAATGTGTTTTCTCTATTTTGAGTAGGCGATTTGTCCTTTAAACTAAAATTTATGTGAATTTAAAATAAAAACATTGCGTAATATCGGTCAAACAATGTGTCATATTGAGGTTTTGCTAATTATTACACCTCTCGAATGTCTTAGGGGTCAATTTCAAAAAGTATCAAAACAATATGAAATTTTTTACTCAGTTTTAAGTATGTCACATGTCATTTTTAATAAAATTTCAATTTAAACTAGAAACACACACATTGACTTATATCGATTATATTGTGTATCACTTTGTTGTGAGACAGATTCCTATATATCACAAATGACTTATTAATCAATATCCAAAATTAGAATAAAAATTTGAGCATGTTTTATCATTTTTCAATGAGTGACATGTTTTGATCTAAATTGTCAGTTTCAAACTGATAACGGACACATTTAGTCATACCAGGCACACAGTGCGTCAGATTAAGGTGAACCCAATTATTATACCTCAAAAATGACTTAGGGATCATTTCCCAAAAGAATCAACACAATATGAATTCATTTTTTCAGTTTTGAGTAGGTCATTTGGCCATATTATTAAAATTGATGTCATTTTTAAAAGAAAAGACACATTTGGTGTCATCCTGGTCACACCGTCCTACGGATTAAGCTATGACCAATTTATACACGTGTCAAATGACTTATGGATCATTCAAATAATGTATCAGAACAATCCTAATGTGTTTTCTCTGTTTTGAGTAGGTGTGTTCACCTTTTTACTAAAATTGATGTGAATTTTAAATAAAAAGATTCACTTTTATTCATATCGGTCACACCATGCATCAGATTGAGGGGTTTGTAATTATTACACATACCAAATGGACTATGGGTCATTTTAATGAAGTTTTAAAACAATATGAATTCGTTTACTCGATTTTGAGTACATCACATGATGTTTTTTCTTCAAAAACATCATTTTAAACTCGAAACAATAACTTTGAATCATAACGATAAAATCATGTCTCACTTTGACATAAGACCGATTCCTATATGACAACAATGAATTACATATAAATGTACTAAATTGTGATGAAAATTTGAGAATGTTTGATCGTTTTTTAGTGAGTTACATTTTTTGAACTAAATTGTTGATTTCAAGAAGATAATGGATACATTGAGTCATACTAGGCACATCGTGCCTCATATTGAGGTGAAGCTAATTCCTACTCATCCCAATAGACATATGGATCATTTCCCTAAAGTATCAAAAAAAATTAAATTCTTTTTCTCAGAATTTGAGTTAGTTAGTTGTCCTTTTTTATTAAAATTGGTGTCATTTATAAATAATAAGATAGAAATGTAGTCATACCAGTCACACTGTGTGTCAGATTGAGGTAAGACCGGTTCCTATATTTCTAAAATAATGTATGGATAGTTGTAATAATGTATCAATACAATATGAATGTGTTTTCGCATATTTGAGAATATCACTTGTTTTTTGTTATTAAAATGTCATTTTAAACTCGAAACACACACTTTGACCTGTACTGATCTCATCATGTGTCAGTTTGACATGAGGCCAATTCCTATATTCCTAAATGACTTATGAATAGATTTCTAAAATTATTAAGACATTATGAGAATGTTTTATTTTCTTTATATTAGTGAGCTTTTTTGAAGTAAATTGTCAATTTCAAACTAATAAAATACACAATTACCAAGAATAATAATTATTTATAATTAATGAAATTTAATAATTATTATAGATATTATTTTTCAAGTTTCATTAGAAAAAAGGGTATTATATATACATATATTGAATAATATATTTTATATTTAAATAAATTTAAATATTATAAATAATATACATATATACATATAATTTTTTTTAAATAAAGTAATCAAAATAATATTTATATATATATAACATATATATATATATTATTTAGGCAGATTCACTTACATATCTTTATTTCAAATGAAGAGTGACCTCTATTCTATAGTTTATGATGGAGGAAGGTGTGAACCCCATTATGGTTTATTGCTTTTCGAGGTAAGTGTCAATGAAGTAAACACCTCCATCTACCTCTATTTGAATTCATATAAAACCCTATTATTGTTTTAATAAAAAAACCTATTAAAAATATATTTTTTATAATAAAATTAAAAAAAACCTCATTGAATTATTTTATTAATGTTTTATACAGATCGTTGTTGATAATTTATAGGATAAAAATGAATGAAATTCATCATTAACTCTGCCACCAAATCAAATAAAATTAATTAATTTCAGAAACACACACTAATAAGTTATAATTAAACTATTGTAACCTAGGAACCCTGGGATGTGCTACACTGTAGTTTCATATTCAGATTCTTCCATCACCACCCTCTCTATTTCTTTCCTACCGTTCCCTCTATTATTTCTCTGGTTATGTGGAGGTTTATTCTAAATGGTGTAATGGCTCGGACCTCTCTGGTCCATTATATTATAAAAATGTGGTGTTAGAGGCATTCTAGAGGTCAAGGTAACTTATCCCCAACGCTTTTCCAAAATCTTCCTTCTTGATGAATTGTTTCAATGGTAGACAGTTGAGAACTTTAACATCACGTTACGTCTTCATGTACTTTTGATGTTTCTAAATACCTCTGCTTTGAAGTTATGGCTTAGGGGTGTGCTAGGGTGAACTTTTAAGTAGAACTAAAGGGAAGTAGCTTTCGCATGAGCGACGCATGGTTTGTCTAAACCATGCGTCCAAACCGTGCAAGAAGGGTGGCCAGGGTAGTAGCTAGTGCACGGTTTGTTAAACCGTGCGAACTAACCGTGTGACTACTTAAACTAGAACCTAAAATTGTGGATCTTGACTGTTTTTCCTCTAACTTTCGTGTTTAAGATCCTAAGCGGCCATAACTTGGGATTACCCTCCCTTGAAGATAGGAGAACCTCTCCCAAGCGTTTTGGAGGCGATCTGAAGGCTTTCCTTGGTGAATCGAAGCCGGTCTCTTGAGGTATATGATCATTCTTGTTTGTTTGTTAGATCTACTTAGATCTACTCCTCCTCTTCTCTCGGTTTCTTAGATCTATGCCCATTATGGGTAGTTGTAAGTGTTTGGATGCCAAATATGATGAGATTTGGTCTTGGTTGTGTTAGGAGAAGAGATATAAGGAGGATTCTTGGAGGATCAGCCTGTATTTCTTTTGCGTTCATCGTTTGTTAGGGTTTTCGTCAAACACCTTTGAGGTAGGGATCTTACCTTTGTCTCTCTCTCTCTCTCTCTCTTTTGTGCATCATGTGGGGTGGGTATCCTCTTGTTTTCATGAGATATGGTTGAACCAGTAAATAAAGATAATAACTGGTTAAATAATGGGTTTGGGGAAATTTTATTGATATTGTTGTTCTATTTCCATCAATTCTTATCCTTTGATTATGTTGTGAATTGAATTGGATTATGCCTACTTAAAATGACGGTCGTTGGGGGGCCTTTTCTTGTGAAATTAAATGTTTACCTATTTTTCTGGATTGTTTTGTGCATGGAATTTCATAGAATGTGGACATTTGTTAATAATGTAAAGTTGGATGATTAAATGAATACCTGGAACCCTTGTATGATCACCCCAATTAAACTAAATGAAAGAATGAATTTTGTGGGTGCTGGTTGGGGTTTAATTATGTGAAGGGATGTTTCATGGGTTGTTGTGGAATGGGTGAGTAGCGGGGCTGGGGTTGGCTTGGTTGTGGGTTGGCGTGTATGATATGGTTGTGATGGGCAGTGGAGCTGAAAGAAATGGTATCAAAGGGATGATGATGTGGTACGGGTATTGTTTCCGAGGTGTTTGTGGTTATGGTGGTTGGAAGAAGGGCTGCATGGATGTTTTGTGCATATGAATAAATGTGGATGAGTTAATTAATGAATTGTGGGGCATGGTAGTTGATTAAATATGGAAAATAAATGGAATTTATTGTATGATAAAAGAAAATGGTATTGTGTTTCTTGTGTTTTCCCTAACTATATTTGTGGTTGGAAGGGATATGTTTTACGAATGATTGATCTTGTTTGGTTATTGTTAATTTCTCGGTAGTTAAGTAACTAATGAACTAAAACTGGTTAAACATGAAAAGCTTAATGGGGTTTGGTGCGGTTTATTGTGTGCATACTTTCTTGGTAGCAGTGTCGAGACATGTGCTCATATATTTTGTGTGTAAGCCTTAGGATGGGCTGAGTGGTTTATATAATTATATAAATCTGTATATTTTATGTTTCTTTACGCACCCCACCCATGTTGAGCACTACGTGCCGAACACTCGTGGCATGGGGGGAGAGATTCTCAAACATCCAAAGGATTTATGGTTACTGTTCTTCCCTGTGCTCCCTCTTCCGGGTTCTATAGCCCAAGATCCCTTGGGCAGGTTATGACAGTTGTTTCCCAAGATTATTTGGGATGAGGTTGTGATGTGTTCCCATGAGTCTTCAGGATGAAGATGTGATGTGGTTCCGAGGTGTCTTCAGAATGAGATGTGGTTATGGATGAGGATTGGGTGCCGGCAGGATACAAGATGAGATGTGGTTATGGCCGAGGATTGAGTGTCGGCGGGATACTATGACCTTTGTATGGCCAGGTAGCGGCACTAGCTCGAGCTTCGTATGTCTAGGTTGTGGCACTAGCTCAGGAAAAGGGGGAAGCATCAGAGCGTTAGGCATGAGGGCATGAGCAGTATTCAGTGGGAAGGTGGTGCGGGGTACCCATACTTTGATAATATTATTATACTACTCTACTGACTTGCGATATTTGGTGAGTGTGGCTTGTAAGGTTGGGTGTATAGATTCCTTTCTTGGATTTGGTTCCTTCTGTTTTCTCACGAGGCATTAGGATATCTCCCCACCTGTTCATGAGAGAATTTGGTTTTTCGACTGATTATACTAGTATGCTCACCCTACTTTTACTTTTAGGTCTTTAGGAGGATTTTAGGGACCATGCGGGACCTTGATAGTTGGGCGTTGGAGTTTTGATGGTTGCTGTTTTTTCTTTCTTTTTGGTATCATCCTTTGGAGCTTTTCTTGTACTTATACTTTTGTTCCAGTTTTGTATAAAACATGCATATGGGTTGCTTCTGGGTTTATTTTCATTTACCTTTTCATTTTTATTTTGGTGGTTGACTCATCCTATTTCCTGATATTAATTAATAAAAAGGGTAATGCCTCCCATATGTGTGAAAACTCATACCTTTGGGGATAGTGGCCACTCCGAGGCCTAAGGGAGGCGAGACGCAGGGGTCATTATCTCCCTTTCACCATTGCCAGCTCAAGAGGGGCATCATTGGTGGGAGGGGGTCATGATAGAATGGTATCAGAGGCAGGTTGGGAGATAGGATGGAGTCTGGAGTTTGGCACATTGAGGATTGCATGGGATGGTAGGGAAACAATGTCTGGTGATCTTGGAGTGTGAAATAGGACAGGGAAGACCGGCTAGGACACCGGATTTTAGGGCCCCCTGTGATCTGATGCAAGGACTCTGGACCTACAAAACGACCAAGTGAGGCTACACTGATTGTAGGATAGAGACCCTAAGAAAGGTACATGCATCATAATGACTGGTGTTTTTGTGTTTCTGGGGAATTTTTGGGATTTAAAATGAATAAGGAGTCTTAGATAAATTTAGGAACAATATTCTACACTACTCAGTCTTAGGAATTCCATGTTTACCTTGCAGTTATGGCACATGGGAGATGACCACGAGTAGTGCAGACAATCGAGGCCCAGGGGGTTGACTTGGCTGATCGACAGAGGGATGGCCGAGAGGATGAGGCTGATCAATGGAAGAAGAAGTTTCATTCCTTTTAGTGGAAGACCCTTGGGAAGTACGAGGGAAGTATATCTGACATGGAAATAGAGAGCTGGCTAGAGGAGATGGTGATAGATTTCAGCTTGATCTGGCCTCTGGTGGAGTACAGGGTTCCTCTGAATGTGTGCCAGATGTCGGGAGTGGAACGACAATGGTGGATTCTCTATCTCGAGGAGAAGAGGGAGACTGAGGTTATGTGGGAAGATTTCAAGAGGGAGTTCTGGGTGGAATTCCTCTCTTTCACAATGAAGGCTGAGAAGAGGCAGGAGCTACTCTCCATCCAGCAGCAGATCATGTCAGTGAGAGAGTTAGAGATCATGTTTAAGGATCTCATTGATTTTTCTCCAGACCTCTTTCAAGATGAGGAGTCTCGGGTGAGATGTTTGGAGGAGAAACATCGACCTCCACTCTAGTATGCTATTACTCCCTTCACCCTACCGACGTACTTGGAGGTCCAGAAGATGGCTGAAGTAGTGGAGAGGATGAACACACTGTGAGGTGTGTAACGAGAGGGAATCCAGTTGGGCTCGTCGAAGGGGAAAGCAGTCAGCACCAGGCCTCCAGCATCAGGGCCCTCTAGGTTCCGACCAGTAGAGAGTAGGCCTCTGTAGTTTCAGTTCTGATCTCCTGGTCCTATATCTTTTTCATCGGGCCCAGGACCAAGGTTTTTTATCTGTATAAGCCATGGGAACCTTCAGAACCAGTTCCCGGAGCGATTACAATACAGTGGAGGTGGACCAGTACAGCACCTGCCTCACCCACAGCAGTTTCCAGCCAGGCCCTTCCAGCTACAGCAGCAGGGGTAGTGAGCTCCCACTCCTCTGAGGGCAGACGTTGCAGGAGGAGGCCGACCATAGGGCGCTCCTCGGGGACCTTGACCAGGGCATGGTCGGGGAGGTGGCCGACAGCCGAGAGGTAGAGGAGTTGGGCATGTGCAGTTGCATGCCATAGAGGTAGCGGTTCTAGCAGGGCTAGAAGTCGTTCGAGGTACAATCAGCTTGTTTAGTACCCTTGCATTTACCTTTTTTGATTCAAGAGCTTCACACACCTTTGTTGCACCCAGTCTAGCTTGTGCCTTGGGCATAGACATAGAGACACTTTCTGTACCCCTGGTTTTGAGTACCCCGGTCGGAGGTCAGAACAGCTTGTCTCGTGTTTTCTGGGGATATAGGTTGATGTTGGGTCCACACTAAACCAGTGGAGATCTCCTTTTACTACAAATGAATCCATACGACGTCATTCTAGGCATCTACTGGCTGTTCTCGGTGTGGTTCATTGTTGATTGTTTCTGATGAAGGGTTGTGTTTTCAGGCGTGGGTGGCCGACGTGTGACTTTCATCGGTGAGAGGGGTTTCCAGGAGGGTGGCCGGTGAGGGGAGCCCTTTCTTTCCTCGTTAGTCAGGCTATCAGTTGAGTCGGCAGATATGGAAATGGTAGAAGTCTCTGAGATCGCCAGCGAGTGCATTGACGTCTTCCCCGAGGAGGTGGTTACTCTACCCCCTCGACGATACATTGAGTTCGGCATAGACTTACAATCTTGTGCATGTCTGATTTCAATGTCCCCCTATCGGATGGCACCTTCAGAGCTACGGGATTTGCAGATTCAGATTGACGATCTGATGAAGAAGGGTTTTGTTCGACCGAGTGCATCACCATGGGGTGCTCCAGTATTTTTCACAAGGAAGGTAGCTGGTGGTCTCAGGCTATGCATAGACTACCAGAGACTGAACCAGGTAACCGACAAGAACCGTTACCCCCTCTCGAGGATAGACGATCTCTTTGACCAGCTAGGGGGAGCAGGTTGGTTCTCTACGATTGATCTACAGTCTGGATATCACCAGTTGAAGGTGAAGGAGGGTAACATCTTGAAGACTACCTTCGGGTGAAGATATGGGAACTATGAGTTTTCAGTCATGTCGTTTGGCATTAAAAATGCACCAGCCATGTTCATGGAACTCATGAACTCCGTCTTTCGAGAATACCTAGAGCAGTTCATAGTCGTCTTCATCGAAGACATCCTGATCTGCTCAAGATCAGAGGAGGATCAAGTTGGGAACCTGAGAACAGTTTTAGAGTTCCTCCGACATCACCAACTTTATGGTAAGTTGTACAAATGCATGTTTTGGACTCGAGAAGTACGCTTCTTTGGACACATGGTGTCCGAGCAGGGAGTAGCAGTGGACCCATCAGAGGTCGAGGTGGTTGTTTCTTGGGAATCACCCAAGAACGTTCCAGAAGTTCATAGTGTCCTTGGACTTTCAGGCTAATACTGGAGGTATATGCCCAAATTCTCCCAATTTGCAGCACCTTTGACAGCCTTGACGAAGACGGATCAAGCTTTCACATGGGATGAGCAGTGTGAGGTAGCCTTCAGCTATCTAAAATCAAAGTTGGTTAGTTCCCCAGTGTTGAGATTACCAGAGGAGGGAGAAACATTTGAGGTATTCTGAGATGCCTCATGTAACACCCCATGCTTCTATGGTATGCTTCTCTTTGAATAATGTGATAGCGTGTGTTGTACGCAACACCGAGTTCTAACACACCATAACCAATCAAACTAGCCATTATGAATAGTAATACATACTTTTTGAAATTATATATATTTTATTTTTTAAAATGGACTTCATTTTTGGATTCGGAATATCGAATTTAGCCGAAGGTGAAATTTTGGTACTTTTCGGATAACATTAATATTTTGATGAATAGTGAAAATTACTAAATTTTAATTAAAAACAACCTTTTTAATCAAAATAATTAATAGTGATAAATTATGAATTTGAGTGGTTTTAAAGTATATTTAGAATATATTTTTAAAATTTATTATAATGTTGGCCATTGGACATAATTTTACAATTAAACCAGACATAAACAAGTGTCAATCTTTTGATAGTTATTATCTCTTAAAAACACACTTTTTGTTTTAACAAGGGGAATTAATTTTAAATTAATTTCTGCCACTTCTGTGTTTTGAATTTGGAAAAATTGATTCCATATTTGGAATCAGGATGTTCAAATTGTGTAAATAGGTAACTTTTATTTTTATACATTTTGAATAATTACTTCGGTAAATATTTTATTTACGATGGTTAAGGGTAAATTCGGTAAATAAGGGTTAAAAAATAATATTATAATAGTACTAAATTACCCTAAAACGTGTCCTAGCCTTATCGGTTGATACATGTTCGACCATAGGCATCTTTGGGTCGATTTTGGGACCCCATGGAGCCACTTGTAGGTGATAGGGACACTTTATTTTAATTAAGTTAAAATGAATACAAAAATGACACAAGCATATATCTTTTAGCAAAAGATTTTTTACATAGGGTTATATATGATGGATTTTCGACTATAAATATTCTTTAGAAAGATAAAACGATTTCATACATAATGATAGTTTATTTATAATTTTTATACATTAAATAAGTTAATTTATTTATGACACAATGATGATGTAGTAATTACCTAATTAATGAAAAATTAGAATAATTGATATTATAAATACCCAAATAAATATAATTTGACACTTTTTATGAACTGCACTAATTTTCTAGGTTAATATGACATGTTATTATTGATTCAATTAACTTATTATGAATTAATAATTCTGTTATGAGTTTTAAAAAAATCAATTATTGAATAGTGTCAAAATTGACATAAAAGAGTTTTTAAAACAAATATTATATTATCAATTGATATTAAATTCCTAAAAATATAAGGTTCGGCAAAGAGACTTATATAATGATAGGTGTATAATTAATGGACCACTTGAGGGCCTCTTGGATGTATATGGTATGTTTATTAAACATATAATATAAAAATACAAAGAGACCTTGTAAAAGTGAAACTAATTAACTTATAGTTAATACTTAAATATAAGGTTAATATAAGTACCCAAACCTCTCTAAATTCTATTGGTTGAGTGGTTTTCAACCCATACCTACCTTAAAATTTAAATAATCCACTTTGGAGCCATTAGAAACAGAATATGAATTTGTTATAAATTAATATATCTAATTTTTCCAAAGGTGCCCCTCACCCCTCTTATAAAAGGGAACTCCTCCTTCTCATTTCTTCACACCTTCTGAGCCTTTTGGTTCGGCCAAACTCTGCCCAAATACTCTCCCAACGTCACTCAATACAACCTAGAGCCCTTAGTTTGATCATAAATCCAACATATGGAGCCCTTTTGATCAAATAAAAAGGAAGAACCCAAAGAAGAGGTAATGTTTTCACCACCCCTTTTCAAGTTCCTTTCTTCTTCCACTTCTTCTTTTTTTTGTTGTTACCATTCTAAAATAATAACTCTAGTATATTATATATACTATGATATTATTATAAATATGGTACAACAATATTCTGTATTCTATCCACCCTTTGAATAACATGTCACCATACGTGCGTACGTACGGCTTACCGTCTCTACGTCATGGTGTAATTGTTATTCAATATATTATTATTTGGATGGGTATAATAATGATGTGTAACTCATGTAAATAATAAATATAACATGTTAATTATTCTTTATATATGATATACCATCCATTTATATATTATTTTAACGTCAAAAAAATGATATTGTCGCTCGTGCGTACGTACGGACTACCGTCTCCACGAACACGATGAGAATCATTCTCCATCGTATCCATTCAAGTACAATTATCATTTGATGATTTAAAAATAATGTTTAAGGACTTGATATCATTCTGGATATGAATAATATACAATCTATCCATGAAAAACATGTCTTATGTAACAAAACATATAAAAAAATGAGTAAGTTAACACCTGAAACGACGATAATACTAAGATATTATTAACAATGCAATGTTAAAAGATCATATATGATATCATATGAATGTACATGATTCATGCATAATTTAATAACAATTATTTCACTATTATACAGGAGGTTAACCTACCCCAACTATGTAAAAGTACAAGTTAAGGGTTATTTTGCAATCTCTTCGTTATCTGAGGTTGTTTATACGTAATAATCTACGGGGATCTCTTTATCATCCACATCCATGTTTCTTAAAAATGAATTTCAAAAAAAATTTAATATTTACTATAATATGGTTTAAAGTCATTTATACCCTTGTTTGACTTTTTATAAGAGTTTTATAAAGGAATCTTTCCGTCATTTTCCAAATAAGGTGCTTTTTAATCTTTTCGACAGAATTAAGGTAAGAATGTTTTTTTAACTTATACGGAGGGTGCGGCTATTTTCCACCATTATAAAATCGTCGAAGCTTCCCGTACAAGCTTATAAGAATACTTTCAAAGAAAATGTTTTTTTTTCATAAATATAAGACTCTTAAATGATTTCAAAATAGAAAGAGATATTTCTCTAAAAAGAGTTTTGATTTCATCTATGTCAACATCCTTTGATGGATTTTACGCTTATTTGAAGTTGATTTATTATGATAAAAAACTTCTATATTGTATTGAAGGTTTTGTGATATGTTTGACTGTGGATGTGATATTTTTATACCATTCATAGTTTATGGTGAAAGTATTGACATTTCGTATGCTAGTTTTAATACGAATGTTTATGTTATATTTAAACCTTTTCATATGGGAATGCATTGGACTTAATATGTGACGGGTGGAGCCCGCTGTAGCTCCTCGATGCATCGATAGGTCTCATGAGACAAACTAGTGTCTTGACACAAGGCCTTAACACAATCTTATTTGTAGTCTTGGCACGAGGCCTTGGCTATGTGGTTATGATAGTCTGGAATTATGCATTCCATCATTATGAAAGTGGTTATTGATATTGCATGTGATTATTCGATTAGTAGAATATCCATGTGAATAAGTAAATGGAATTATTTCATTTTATTTTTTCCATACTACTTTGAAGTTCAAGATTAAAATGCTTTTGTTTTAGTTATACATTGCCTTAAATGTTTATTCTTATTTATGAAATTTTCCGCTATATTGTTATCCTTACTGGGCATTTGAGCTCACCCCTTTTCTATGTTTTATTTTCCCCAGGGTATGAAGAAGTAAATAATGAATGACCTGTAGGGATATCATATGGGGATATGAGTGTGGAATATGAAGAAAAGATGTTGTTTTAGTTTTCATTTTTATGATGTAATGTAAGACTTATGAATATATCTAGTGTTTCCAAGGCTACTAAACCAATTGGTCTTTCAAGATTTGATCCTTCTTATGATCACGCCAATGTTATGTAATAATGCACCGACACTAAGTAACTGGGGTCAGGGCATTACAGTTGGTATCAGAGGAAGTTTAGCACAAACCTTGGAAGCTAGATTTAGAAAAACTCTTATTAGAGCACGTAGACCTAAGATAAACTTTGAGGATTAGTATTGAAGAACTTTCTAGAATTTTGGTATTTGAGAGATTTTGTGAGTTTTTCGAGCAATACATCCCTGTCTGGATACGAGCAGGTAGAGGCGGCTCTGGCACAGATGTACCTAGGGGTAAAACCCGAAAACACTGCTTTGAGCTAGACTCGAACGAGAACTGGTGCACGACAACGGGCCTTACTGCACTATTGGTTACGACACTCCAAGGGGATATGCTTAAGATAACTCTCATTTTCTTTACAAATATTTATGAAGGGTTTATGAGTATATACTTCCTCAAAGAAAAATTTTTTATGATTATGGATTATATCCATAAATAGTTCAATTTCTGTTAAGTGTTTTATAAGTATGGAATTATGTATTTTGATTCATAAACTGATCAAGTTTATGCCATTGTTTAGAAATGGCACCTAGTGGAAAAAATGGAAACCATATCAATGCACTCACTCTATGTAGGGATTTCCCTCATGCTCAAGATAATTATAGTGGAGCTGGTGATGCAACTGGTGCCGATCAGCTAATCACCATACTAGGACAACTCACTCAGGTTATGAATAATAACCTTACCCGTATGGAGGACCCTGATCCGCAGTGTGGAGGATCAATGTGAGATCGATTCATGAGGCAACAACCACCAATGTTCAATGGGAATGAAAATCCCTTAGTAGCTGAGTAATGAATAAATTCCCTAGATAAAATATTTCAGGCTTTGGGGAGTAGTGAAATGGAAAAAGTTATCATGGTAGTTTACCGACTCACTGGAGATTCTGATCAGTGGTGGTCACTGATTCAAAACACGAAGGAAGATGATGAAGTATCAAATATGGAATGGAGGGAGTTAAAAGATCTTTTTTTAGAAAAATACTTTCCTCGCGACCATCGAACAGATATGGAAAGGAAATTTCTGAGTCTGAGACAAAAGGAGGATGAGAATGTCGCAATGTATGAGGCTAACTTTACAAGGATAGCAAGGTATGCTAGAGATTATATACGTAACCCAAAAAGTAAGATTGATCGTTTCTTTGATGGGTTTAAACCATTTCTCCGTCGAGCATTAGTCTCACAATCCTTTTCATCGTATGAAGACATTGTCTCATGTGCTATCAAGACCGAAAAGGAATTTTCTAAGCCTTATGACTTTAAAGAAAAGCAATAGAAGAAGAGACCTGCTGATCAATCTGGGAATGGAAATAAGGGGAAGAAGGGAAAGGTTGAAAATCCATACTGTGGTAAATCTGGTAAGAAACACCCCGGTACCTTCTTGAAGGGAACAGGAGTCTGTTACAAGTGTGGTGAAAAAGGCCACCAAGCTCGTGATTGCAAGGGGAAGAAGGAAGCTACAAATTTTCAGTGCTACAATTGCAGGGAGAAGGGGCATTATGCAAATTAATGTCCTAAGCTTCAAGATAACTTACCTCAGAAAAGGCCAAGGGATCAAGGACAAGCTTATGTTATCACTACTGCTGAGGTAGAAGCTCTGAAAGACGCGGTGGCAGGTAATTTAATGGTTTCCTCAAGTTTAGAAAATGCATTATTTGATTCTGGATCATCGCATTGTTTCATATCTTCCCAATTTTCTAAGAAAATTAGGTATTTCCAATTTGATTTAACAAGGGAGTTGTCAGTTAAAAATCCTAAGGGAAGTATCATTGCAACAATGATTTGTGAATCAGTCCCCAATAGAGTACAAAAATGTTCTTTATCTGCTGATATTTTCATCATACCTATCATTGAGTTTGATATAATCCTCGGTATGTATTGGCTTTTGGGCTATGATGTGAAGATTTATTGTAAGAAGAAGGGGGTTACTATTTTTGATGACGATGATAAGGAACACCTTATCTTTAGAGCAGAATCGTCACCACCTAATTCTTATCTAGATCCACCCCCAGTAGCTCAACTAAATTCAATTATCGGGGAGGAAGAAAATGAAATGACTATGGGTGAGGAAAGGAATGTCCAAATAGAGGATGTACCTATTGTGAAAGAATATGTATATATATTTCTTGAAGATTTATCTGGACATCCTCCAGAACGAGAAGTTGAGTTTTCAATTGATTTAATTCCTAGATCAAGGCCTATATCGAAGACCCCTTATAGAATGTCCACTGTAGAATTATTGGAACTAAATAAACAACTATAATAATTGAGTAATAAAGGATTTATTCACCCTAGTGTTTCTCCATGGGGATCCCCTGTTCTTTTTGTTAAAAAGAATGATGGGTCTATGAGGTTATGTATCGACTACAGGGAGATCAATGCTATAACGATAAATAACAAGTATCCCCTACCTCGCATTGATGATTTATTTGGCCAACTGCATGGAGCTCAATAATTTTCAAATATTGACCTTCGATCTGGATACCATCAGTTGTGTGTGAAGAAGGAAGACATTCCGAGGACAGCATTTCGAACCAGGTACGGGCATTACGAGTTTACTATAATGCCTTTTGGATTGACTAATGCACTCTCGGTATTCATGGATCTGATGAATAGAGTTTTCAAGGAGTATCTATATTAATTTTTGGTGGTATTTATTGATGATATCTTGGTATACTCCAAAAGCTACGATGATCATGGAAATCACTTGCGCATTTTCTTGAAGACTCTGAGAAGGCATGAATTATATGGGAAGTTTAGAAAGTGTAAATTCTTGCTTCAGGATATTTCTTTTCTTGGCCATATTGTCTCTAAAGATGGAATCTCTGTTGATCCTTCTAAGACCAGGGCAATCCAAGAATGTCCAGCACCTACGAGTATAACCGAGGAACGTAGTTTTATTGGTTTGGCAGGTTATTATCGATGTTTCATCCAGAATTTTTCCCGATTGGCTAACCCATTAACGAAGCTCACACGTAAAGGGGTTAAATTTGTTTGGACAAAAGATTGTGAAGAATGTTTCAAAGAACTGAAGAGAATATTAGTCAATGCTCTTATATTGACTCTACCATTGAAGAATGATGGGTTCGTTATTTATAGTGATGCATCGAAGAAAGGACTTGGTTGTGTCCTTATGCAGAATGATAGGGTTACTGCCTATGCATCACGACAGTTGAAAATTCATGAAAAAAACTATCCTACTCATGATCTCGAGTTAGCAACTGTGATCTTTGCTTTGAAGATATGGAGGCACTACCTCTATGGTCAAAAATGTGAGATTTATACTGATCACAAGAGTTTGAAGTATATTTTCTCACAAAAAGAACTCAACATGAGGCAAAGGAGATGGCTTGAATTACTCAAGGATTATGATTACATGATACACTACCACCCAGGGAAGGAAAAAAAGGTGGCAGATGCTTTGACCAGAAAAGATCATGGAGTTTTGAACAATATGAGAATTGAAAGGGATCCAATTTTCATGGATCTAGTGAAGATGGAAATGGGAATAAACAGGGAAGGAGAAACATCAATGATTTTTCAAATGGTTGCCAAACCATCATTACTAGAAAGGATTAAGAGTTCTCAGACTGATGATGAAGAATTTCAAAAGAAGATTAAAGCTGTGAATGATGTGAGATTGAGAGACTTTGTGTATGAAGATGGAATTTTGAAATTTGGGAAGAGACTTAGTGTTCCCGATATACCTGATCTAAAAAGGGAATTGTTGGATGATGCTCATAGTTCTAATTTCTCTATACACCCTGGGAGCACCAAAATGTATATATATTTGAAGGAACATTTTTGGTGGGACAACATGAAGAGGTAGATTGCTAATTTTGTGTCAAGTTGTATGGTTTGTCAACAAGTGAAAGCTGGAAGGCAACAACCTGGAGGAGTCATGCAACCTCTTCCCATACCGGAGTGGAAATGGGACAGTATTACGATGGACTTTGTCATGGGACTACCAAAGACTCATAGAAGGAATGATGAAATATGGGTTATTATTGATCATCTTACCAAGTCAGCACATTTTCATGCTATAAGAGAAGATCTACCACTGGAACGTCTAGAAAGACTATATATTAATGATGTTTTGAGACTTCATGGAGTACCCCTATCGATTGTTTCAGATCGTGATCCCCGTTTTACTTCAAGAATCTGGAAAAGTCTTCAGAAATCCATGGATACTGAACTTCATTTGAGCACTTCCTACCACCCTCAGACAGACGGACAATCAGAACAGACTATTCAAACCTTATAAGACATGTTGAGATCCTACTCACTTTACTTTCAGGGTATGTGGGATCAATATTTACCTTTGGTAGAATTTTACTATAACAATAGCTTCCATTCGAGTATTCAGATGGAACCATATGAAGAATTATACGGAAAGAGATGTCGCACATCAACCTATTGGGGTGACTTTGTTGAAAGAAAACTTGTAGGCCCAGAACTGCTGTAGGAAATGATGGAAAAGGTGAAGGTAATCCAAAATCACATCAAAGAAGCTCAAAGTAGGAAAAAGACCTATGCCGATAATCGAATGAAGGATTTGGAATTTCAAGTTGGTGATCATGTTTTCCTGAAGGTATCTCCATGGAAGGGAGTCATACGTTTTGGTAAGAAAGTTAAATTGAGTCCCAGGTACATCGGACCTTTCGAAATTCTAGAACGAATTGGGGCTGTATCTTACCAATTGGCAATGCCGCCAAGTCTCTCCAAAGATCACGATGTGTTCCACGTATCTCTGTTGAGGAAATACATGCCTGACCCAACGCATGTACTCACATATGAGGAGTTATAACTGGAACCCGATCTGTCTTATTGTGAAGAGCCCGTCAGGATTCTTGATACGAGAGAACAAGTACTGAGAAACCGGACGACGCGTCTGGTAAAAGTCTTGTGGAGAAACCATAAGATGGAAGAGGCGACGTGGGAACCTGAGGAACGTATGATGAAGAACCACCCGAGTCTTTTCATGCGGTAGTATTCTAGAAATTTCGAGGAAAAAATTATTTGGAGGGGAGAATGTAACACCCCAAGCTTCCACGGTACGCTTCTCTTTGAATAATGTGATAGCGTGTGTTGTACGCAACACCGAGTTCTAACACACCATAACCAATCAAACTAGCCGTTATGAATAGTAATACCTACTTTTTGAAATTATATATATTTTATTTTTTAAAAATGGACTTCATTTTTGGATTCGTAATATCGAATTTATCCTAAGGTGAAATTTTGGTACTTTTGGATAACATTAATATTTTGATGAATAGTGAAAATTACTAAATTTTAATTAAAAGAATCTTTTTTAATCAAAATAATTAATAGTGATAATTTATGAATTTGAGTAGTTTTAAAGTATATTTAGAATATATTTTTACCATTTAATATAATGTTGGTCATTGGACATAATTTTACAATTAAACCGGACATAAACAAGTGTCAACCTTTTGATAATTATTATCTCTTAAAAACACGCTTTTTGTTTTAACAACAGGAATTAATTTTAGATTAATTTCTACCACTTATGTGTTCTGAATTTGGAAAATGGATTCCATATTTGGAATCAGGATGTTCAAATTGTGTAAATAGGTAACTTTTATTTTTAGACATTTTGAATAATTACTTCAGTAAATATTTTATTTACCATGGTTAAGGGTAAATCCGGTAAATAAGGGTTAAAAAATAATATTATAATAATACTAAATTACCCTAAAACATTTCCTAGCCTTATTGGTTGATACAGGTTCGACCATAGGCATCTTTGGGTCGATTTGTGGACCCCATGGAGCCACTTGTAGGTGATAGGGACACTTTATTTTAATTAAGTTAAAATGAATACAAAACTGACACAAGCATATATCTTTTAGAAAAACAATTTTTACATAGGGTTATATATGTTGGATTTTCCACTATAAATATTATTTAGAAATATAAAAAGGTTTCCTACATAATGATATTTTATTTATAATTTTTATAAATTAAATAGTTTAATGTATATTTGACACAATGATGATGCAGTAATTACAAAATTAATAAACAATTAGAATAATTGATATTATAAAAACCGAAATAAATATATTTTGAGACTTTTTATGAACTAAACTAATTTTCTAGGTTAATATGACATGTTATAATTGATTTAATTAACTTTTTTCGAAGTAATAATTCTGTTATGAGTTTTACAAAAATCAATTATTCAATAGTGTCACAATTGACATATAAGAGTTTTTAAAACAAATATTATATTATTAATTGATATTAAATTCCTAAAAATCTAAGGTTGGGCCAAGAGACTTATATATTTATATTAGTATCATAAATGGACAACTTGGGGTTCTCTTGGATGTATATGGTAAGTTTATTAACCATATAATATAAAAATACAAAGAGACATCGTAAAAGTGAAACTAATTAACTTAGAGTTAATACTTAAAGATAAGGTTAATATAAGTACCCAAACCTGTCTAAATTCTATTGGATGAGTGGTTTTCGACCCATCCCCACCTTAACATTTAAAAAATCCACTTTTTATCCATTAGAAACTGAATATTAAATTATTATAAGTTAATATTTCTATTTATTCCAAAGGTGCCCCTCACCTCTCTTATAAAAGGGCACTCCTCCTTCTCATTTCTTCACACCTTCAAAGCCTTTTGGTTCGGCAAAACTCTGCCCCAATACTCTCTCAACTTCCCTCAATACAACCTAGAGTCCTTAGTTGGATCATAAATCCAACCTAAGGAGCCCTTTTGATCAAATCAAAAGGAAGAACCCGAAGAAGAGGTAATGTTTTCACCACCCCTTTTCAAGTTCCTTTCTTCTTCCACTTTTTTTTCTGTTGTTACCATTATAAAATAATAACTCCAGTATCTTATATATATTGTGATGTTATTATAAATATGGTACAACCATATTCAGTATTCTATCCACCCTTTGAATAACATGTCACCATACGTGCGTACGTACGACTTACCGTCTCCACGTCGTGATGTAATTGTTATTCAATATATTATTATTTGGAAGGGTATAATAATGATGTGTAACTCATGTAAATAATAAATATAACATGTTCATGATTATGTATATATTATATACCATCCATTTATATATTATTTTAATATCAAAAGAATTATATTGTCGCTCGTGCGTACGTACGGACTACCGTCTCCACGAACGTGATGAGATTCATTCTCCATCGTATCCATTCAAGTATAATTATCATTTGATGATTTAAAAATAATGTTTAAAAACTTGATATCATTCTGGATATGAATAATATACAACCTATCCATGACAAACATGGCTTATTTAACAAAACATATAAAAGAAAACGAGTAAGTTAACACCCGAAACGACGATAATACTAAGATATTATTAACAAAGCAATGTTAAAAGATCATATATGATATCATATGAATGTATATGATTCTTGTATAATTCAATAACAATTATTTCACTATTATACAGGAGTTTAACCTACCCCAACCAAGGAAAAGTACAAGGTAAGGGTTATTTCATGATCTCTTCATTATCCAAGGTTGTTTATACGTAATAATCTACTGGGATCTCTTTATCATCCACATCCATGTTTCTTAAAAACGAATTTCAAAACATTTTTAATATTTACTATAATATGGGAAAAAGTCATTTACACCCTTGTTTGACTTTTTATAAGAGGTTTATAAAGTAATCTTTCCGTTTTTTTCCAAATAAGGTGCTTTTTAACCTTTTCGACAGAATTAAGGTAAGATTGTTTTTTAACTTATACGGTGGGTGCATCTATTTTCCACCATTATAAAATCGTCAAAGCTTCCCTTAAAAGCTTATAATAATATTTTCAAAGAAAATGTTTTATTTGATAAATATAATACTCTTAAATGATTTCAAAATAGAAAGAGATATTTCTCTAAAAAGAGTTTTGATTTCATCTATGTCAACATCCTTTGATGGATTTTACACTTATTTGAAGTTGATTTATTATAATACAAAACTTCTATATTGTATTGAAGGTTTTCTGATAGGTTTGACTGTGGATTTTTTATTCTTATACCATTCATAGTTTTTGGTGAAAGTATTGACATTTCGTATGCTAGTTTTAATACGAATGTTTATGTTACGTTTAAACCTTTTCATATGGGAATACATTGGACTTAATATGTGAAGGGTGGAGCCCATTATAGCTCCTCGATGCATCGGTAGGTCTCATGAGACAAAGTAGTGTCTTGGCACATGGCCTCAACAAAATCTTATTTGTATTCTTGGCACGAGGCCTTGGTTATGTGGTTATGATAGTCTGGCATTAGGCATTCCATCATTATGAAAGTGGTTATTGATATTGCATGTGATTATTCGATTAGTAGAATGTCCATGTGAATAAGTAAATGGAATTATTTCATTTTATTTTTTCCATAATATGTTGAAGTTCAAGTTTAAAAGCCTTTTGTCTTAGTTATACATTGCCTTAAATTTTTATTCTTATTTATGAAAGTTTCTGCTATATTCTTATCCTTACTGGGCATTTGAGCTCACCCATTTTCTATGTTTTATTTTTCCCATGGTACGAAGAAGTAAATTATTAATGACCTGCAGGGATAGTATGTGGGGATATGAGTGTGTAATATGAAGAAAAGATGTTTTTGTAGTTTTCATTTTTATGATGTAATGTAAGACTTGTGAATATATCTAGTGTTTAAAAGGCTATTAAACCAATCGCTCTTTCGAGATTTGATCCTTCTTGTGATCATGCCAATGTTATGTAATAATGCACCGACTCTAGGTAACTGGGGTCAGGGCGTTACACCTCAGGCTAAGGCTTGGGGTGCATGCTGATGCAACAACAAGGGGTGATCTCATATGGGTCTAGGCAGTTACATCCTCATTAATGTAACAATTCCACCCATGATCTAGAGCTTGTGGCGGTTTTGTTCGCACTAGAGTTGTGTCGGCATTACCTCATTGGGGAGTGCTTTGTGGTTTTCACGGATCATAAGATATTAAAGTATATCTTCTCCCAGAGGGACCTGAGTTTGTGGAAGAGAAGATGGATGGAGTTCCTCCACGACTACAACTTTGAAATCTCTTACACCGAAGGCAAGGGAAATGTGGTGGCTGACGCTTTGAGTAGGAGGAAGGATGTGGTTCGAATGTCGGCAGATGTCTGGAAGGCGATGGAAGTATTGGATGCACTACACCTCGATGTATGGGAAGATAGTGGTAGAGGTAGTTTGTTTCAGATGACAGGGCATTCCTACCTACTATGGAAGTTGGAGGAGTCTCAGTGGGGAGACATATAGAGTGAAGTGAAGCGCGATTGGGTTAGCTAGGGAAATGATCCAGAATGATGGTCTGAGGATAGTCTGAATCAGATGCTTTTCCGGGGGAAGTTGTTTGTTCCAGAGTCAATGCACGATAGAGTTCTTGGTGAGTTCTACAAATCACCCCTTGTAGTACACCTGAGAGCTTCCAAGATGTACCAGGGCATGATAGGGCAGTTCTGGTGGCCTGGGGTGAAATGGGAAGTAGCAGAGTACATAGAAAAGTGCCTCATGTGTCAGCAGGTGAAGGCTGAACACCGTGTCCAAGGAGGTCTATTACAGCCTTTAGATGTCCCCCTGAGTAGAAGTGGGATGACATCTCGATAGATTTTGTCATGGGGATGCCCAGAGTTCAAGGGGGTTGTGACGCCATCTGGGTAGTGGTGGACCGGCTGATGAAATCCGCCCACTTCTTATCAATCAAGGAGTCAAGTATAGTTGAGGCCCTAGCTCATAGGTACGTGAATGAGGTGGTGCGATTGCACGAAGTTCCAAGATCTATAATCTCCTATAGGGATACCCGGTTTACCTCATGGATCTGGAGAGGATTGCTACATGCTTTTGGCACTCGGCTATGCCTCAGCACTGCTTTCCACCCCTAGATAGATGGGAAGATAGAGCGCACCATACAGAATTTGGAAGATATACTACGAGCATGTGTTTTGGGCCTTAGAAGATTATGGGTACAATACTTTCCTCTGATAGAGTTCTCTTACAAAAACAGCTATCACTCTACCATTGGCATGGCTGCTTTCCAAGCTTTGTACGGGAGGACATGCCGCTCACCCGTATGCTGGACATAGGTTGGAGAAGTAGGTATTCTTGGCCCGGAGGTGGTGCAGAGCATGAAGGAGATGGTTCAGCGTATACAAGAGAGAATTAAGGCAGCTCAGGACTGAAAAAAGTCATATACCGATCATAGGTGAAGAACCTTGGAGTTTGAGGTTGGGGATCATGTGTTCTTGAAAGTCTATCCTCGGCGCGGGCAGCACAAATTTGGAAAGGGAAGCAAGATTTCTCCCATGTTTGTCGGGCCCTTCGAGGTGTTTCGGCGGTTTAGTGAGGTGTCTTATCAACTAGCATTTCTGCCACCACTGAAAAGGGTACACAACGTCTACCATGTGTCTCACCTCCGTCGGTACCTGCATGATGATTCACACGTCCTCGACCGGGGAGAGCAAGATATCAGGGACGATGCAACGTTCGTGCAGTGACCCATGGTGATCGAAGGTCGTGAAGAGAAGGTGCTTCGTGGATGAACCATTCCTTTGGTTTGTGTGCTATGGAGGCATGGTGGGCTTGAGGAGAGTACTTGGGAATGGGAAGCAAAGATGTGTGCCCAGTACCCAGAGTTGTTTTGAGTTGTATCCTGTTTTGTTTCGTACCTATTTACGATGTAATGATTGACCTGGTTAACAATGAAATGTGTTTCAAGTGCGTAAGAAGTGTCCCGAAATGTGGGGAGGGGAGGACCTGATCCCTAGTTAAGATGCATTAATGTGGATGCGCCTAAACCCATGCGTGCGAGTTAGTGCCGCCCAAAGTGGATAGTATCTTAACATGGAGGAATGAAAACCCCACACACATATGACCGGAAAGTTTAATCTTTTACTTTTCATGGTTTCATAGGAGAGAGGAGTGGTATGATTGTGATTGTTCAAGAGATAGGTGATGAAGGGGGTGCTCTTTGGTAACAAGGTGGTTTGCTCCGGAGAGGTATCTTTCGAGGGGGAGTTGTTCGTACCCCTCTCCTTTCTTCAGGACTAGTTTCAATTCTTGAGGGTGAGAATGGTTTGAGAGGTATCTGATGTAATGTCTCGAACCTCTCCGGTCCATTACATTGTAAAAATGTCATGTTAGAGGCATTCCGGAGGTCAAGATAACTTATCCACAACATTTTTCCAAAATCTTCCTTCTTGATGAACCGTTTCAACGGTAGACAGTTGGGAACATTAACATCATGTTACGTCTTCAGGTACTTTTTATGTTTCTAACTACCTATGTTTTGGATTAGTGGCTTGGGGTGCTCTTGGGTGAACATTTAGGGAGAAATAAAGGGCAGTAGCTTTCTCATGGGTGGCACAAAGTTTGTCTAAACCATGCATCCAATCCATATGAGGATGGTGGCCAAGGCAGTATCTAACGCACGGTTAGCGCACGGTTTGTTGAACCATGCGTACTGACCGTGTGGCCACTTAAACTAGATCCTAAAATTGTGGATCTTGACCGTTTTGCCTCTATCTTTCTTGTTTACACTCCTAATTGGCCATAACTTGGGATTTCCCTCCCTTGAAGATAGGAGAACCTCTCTCAAGCATTTTGTAGGTGAACCGAAGGCTTCCCTTGGCAAATCGAAGCTGATTTCTTGAGGTATGTGATCATTCTTGTATGGTTGTCAGATCTAATTTGATCCACTCATCCTCTTGTCTTAGTTTCTTAGATCTACACCCGTTATGGGTAGATCTAAGTGTGTGGATGCCTAATATGATGATATTTGGTCTTGGTTATGTCAGGAGAAGAGATCTAAGGAGGATTCTTGGAGGATCACCCAGTCTTTCTTGTGTGTTCCTTGTTTGTTGGGGTTTTCATCAAAAACCTTTGAGGGTGGGATATTACCTTCTTTTTTCTCTCATTTGTGCATCACGCGGGGTTGTTATCCTCTCTTTTTTTGTGATATACGGTTGAACCAGTAAATAAAGATAATAACTGGTCAAAGAATAGGTTTGGGGAAATTTTGTTGATATTGTTGTTCTATTTTCATCAATGCTTATCCTTTGATTATGTTGTGAATTAAATAGGCTTATGCCTACTGAAAATCACGGTCGTTGGGGGCCTTTGGTTATGAAATTAAATGTTTCCCTATTTTTTTGGATTGTTTTGTGCATCGAATTTCAAAGAATGTGGAAATTGGTTAATCATGTAATGTTGGATGATTAAAGGAATACCTGGAACCCTTGTATGATCACCCAGATTAAACTAAATTAAAGAATGAAGTTTTTTGGGTGCTGGTTTGGGTTTAACTATGTGAAGGGGTGTTTCATGGGTTGTTGTGGAACAGGTGAGCAGCAGGGTTACGGTTGGCTTTGTTGTGGGTTGGCGTTAATGATATTGTTGTGATGGGCAGCGGAGCTATGGGAAATGGTATTGAAGGGATGATGATGCGGTACGACTATTGTTTCTGAGGTGTTTGTGGTTATGTTGGTTGGCAGCAGGGCTACAGGGATGGGTTGTGCACATGAATAAAAGTGTAAGAGTTAACTAATGAATTGTGGGGAATGGTAGCTGACTAAATACGGAAAATCAATGGAATTGATTGGATGATAAAAGAAAATGGTATTGTGTTGCTTGTGTTTTCCATAACTATATTTGTGGTTGGCAGGGATATGTGTTACGAAAAATTGATCTGTTTTGGTTTTTGTTAGTTTCTCAGTAGTAAAGGAACTAATAAACAAAAACTTATGAAACATGAAAAGATTAATGGGGTTTGGGGCTGTTTATTGTGTGAATACATTCATTGTAGCATTGTCGAGGCATTTGCTCAGATATTTTGTGTAGAAGCCTTAGGATTGGCTGAGTCGTTGATAAAATTATATAAATCTATATGTTTTATGTTTCCTTATGCACCCCATCCATGTTGAGCACTACGTGTCGAACACCCGTGGGATAGGGGGTGATATTCTCAAACATCCAAAGGATGGCTGGTTACTATTCTTCCTTGTGCTCCCTCTTCCAGGTTCAATAGACCAAGATCCCTCAGGCAGGTTATGACAGTTCTTTCCCAAGAGTATTCGGGATGAGGATGTGATGTGTTCCCAAGAGGCTTTGGGATGAGGATGTGATGTGGTTCCCAGGTGTATTCGGGATGAGATGTGCTTATGGATGAGGATTGAGTGCCGACGGGATACGGGATGAGATGTGGTTATGGCCGAGGATTGAGTGCCGGAGGGATACTATGAGCTTCCTATGGCCAGGTTGTGGCACTATCTCGAGCTTCGTATGGCCAGGTTTCGACACTAGATTAGGAAGAGGGGGAAGCCTCAGAGCATTAGTCATGAGTGCTTGAGTAGTATTCTATGGGAAAGTGGTCCGGGGTACCCATACATTGATAATATTACTATACTACTCTACGAACTTGCGATATTTGTTGAGTGTGGCTTGTAAGGTTGTGTGGATTGATTCCTTTCTAGGCTTTGTTTCATTCAATTTTCTGATGGGGAATTAGGATTTCTCCCCACCTATGCATGAGAGCCTTAGGTTTTCCTACTGATTATACTTGTATGATCAACCAACATTTACTTTCAGGTCTACAAGAGGACTTCAGGGACCATGGAAGACCTTTCTATTTTGGCGTTGGATTTTTGTTGGTTGCAGTTTTTGCTTTCTTTTTTCTATCGTACTTTGGATCTTTTCTTGTACTTGTACATTTGTTCCAGTTTTGTATAAAACATGCATATGGGTTGCTTTTGGGTTTATTTTCATTTACTTTTATTTTTTCTTTTGGTTTTTGACTTATACTATTTCACGATCCTAATTAATAAAAAGAGTAATGCCTCCCATATTTTTAAAAACTCATACCCTTGGTGCTAGTCGCCACTCTGGGGACTACTGGAGGTGGGACTCGGGGGGTAATTATCTCCCTCTCACCATTACTAGCTCAGGAGGGGCATATTTGGTGGGAGGGGGTCATGACAGATGGAGTTACTGGAAATAGAGGCATTGAGTTAATTACTAGTTCTAATGGTGTAATTCATAGAAATGTGAGGCATTTCCCCTTTTAGAGAACACAATTAAGTACAATTTTCAACCTCATCAGTTCATCTCTCAAATAGTTATCATTTCATTTTTTTTGTTCGACACAAATTCTCTATCTCTTGTGGACATGCACCTATATTTCTTCAAATAATCTAAGATGATGTCATCCATGGGATGAATAATGCTCAGAGTAGTACAAGAAACATAAAAGATATGGGGGATGAGTCTCAATGAAGAAAAATGTAATAATTACTATTCAAGATATGAAACAGATGAGGATGAAAATTGTACATCATTGTGTTCTCTAAAAGGGGAAATGCCTCCCATTTTTTAGGATTACACAATTGAAAATAGTTATTAACATGATTCCTCCATTTCCAACAACTCCTTTCAGATCAATGCTACAATCAACCATAGAAATGATATAGTGAATGACAGGATAGAAATAGAGAGGGTGGAGGTCAAAGAATCAGAATACGCAATTGTAGTTCTACACAGGTCGGGGGTCTTATGCAGCTATAGAGAAATTTTAGGTGAAAAGTGTATGTTACTAAAATTAATTTATTTGATTTGATGTCGAGGTAGAGTTAATAATGAATTAAATTACTTTTTATCCTCAAAATCATCCACAAGGATATGAATAAATCTTTGATAAAATGATTGGATGAGGAATTTTGTAATCTTTTTTCGATAAAACCCGATTTTTAATAGATTTTATTGTATTAAAAAGTGAAATAGATTTATATGATTGAGAAAATATGTCTATGGAGGTGTTTACTTTCTTCACACTTACCTCGATAGACAATAAACCTGAACAAGGTTTACAACTTCCAATGTTAAAAACTATAAAATGGTGGTAACTCTTCATTCGATACATAGATAAATATAGTGAATGTACTTTAATATTATATACATATATATATATGTTAAATATATATATTATATGAGTAAATATATTTGGATATAATTATATATAATTATATTATTTATCATATTTAAATTTGTTTAGTCATACAATATATTATTAAATATATATATATATTATTTTCTCTATAGAAACTAAAAAAATACAAATCATAAAAAAAATTGAATTGTATTATTTTTAAATAATTATTATTTTGGGTATGTTTTGTATAAAATATAATTATTTAAATTTTGGAAGGTTTAATTATCTTAAAAAAATGTATATATGGTTACCTAATTTTATTATTTTGAAAGTAACGTGTCTTTACAATATGTTTTTGGTTATTTATGTATAAATTATATTACTATTAATAAAATGTATATATATAGAAATAAAAATTATATATAGACTTAAAATGATTAATACCTGAAAATAATTTCTAATATATATAATTTGATAACATCCATTCATCGAGGGGATGAACCCCCAGAGGCTCAAATTGAATAACCATTGCATTTCAGGGCTCAGTAGAGATTTCCAACTGACTCTGCCCCATCATCACATCACCAAAACCGGGTTTGAAGCCCTTATAATTATCTCCATAACCACAACCTATAGGTTTTGGTAGTTATTGGTTCCCCACCTTCAGGAAAATATAGAATGACACAGTTTCTTATAGGAACTGTAATAATTGACCCACGATTCAAACCACAGAACATGCTTGCCTAAAAATTCATCCCACACTATAATCTAAATATAATCTGTATGCACTCTCGAGACATCAACATCCACACAAACGCGAGGAGAAATATGATGAGAAACTAACTGGGTTATACTATCAGAACAAAAATATCTACCAATAACATTCCCTAGGATGCGTATAATCACTGGATTTTAAAAGGGTAATGTGATCTTTTGGAAACTAACCGAAATCAATGATTTTGGAATGTTGTGCTTTATATATAAGTCATATGACCCCTTGAAAAGATATAACCAGATACAGTTCTGCTATGAGGGGGCACTGGACCAAGACCTGACCTGATCTTCCTCAAGAAGAAAGCTGAATCAAGATGTTCCTTTTTTCAAGCATACCTACCACTGCTCGACCATACATCCCCCAAGAGATGAAGATTAACCAATCAAAGGTTTCTACCAAATTGATACACTGCTTAAACCGCACAATCAATTTGAGATTAATAATATCTAATTTCGTGTTGTACTCTGAGGTCATGATTGAAATATTCGGAACAACATTGATCAGATCTGGGATCTTAGGGTAAATGGATTGATGGAATTGTGGAAGAAAATCAGGGTTGGAGAAAGGGGAGAATGAGGGAGAATTTCCCTCGAAGGGTTCACAATAGTGTTTTTATATCGTGATAGGTTCACAATAGGTTAGGTTTTTTTAAATAGATTAGGAAACATTAATCATATATTTTAAAAAGAACTGATAAAGAGTCCTTTTATCAGTTATTATTATTTAAAAACTCATAAAAGACATATTTATTAGTGAATTTTAGCGCTTATAATGTTAGATCTTTATCAGTGCTAGAAAACACCGATAAAATCCATATATATCAGTACTAAATATTTATTTCCCATAAATACTACTTTTATCGGCACTTTTTTTGCATTTATAAAGGCTCATCTTTATCAATGCTAAAAAATAGTGATAATGGTTTATTTTATCAGCGTTTATTAGTTAATCCCTGATAAAGAAATTATAATTAAGATTATAAATTAAAAATTTATAAATATATATATTCTAAATAAATATAAATAAATATAAATAAATATAAATATAGTAAATAAATTCCTTATTTAAATATATTTATTAGAATTTTATAACTATTTAAATATACAACTAATTGTTCAAAATTATTTAAACATTTTAAAAAATAATATTTATATTATTATATATTTTTATATAATTATATATATAATAAATATTTATAGATATAAATATGGTGAATATATTCATTATTTAAGTAAATTTATCATAAGTTTAATATATATTTATTTATAAATTTTTAAATATATATAATGTTTTATTTAAAAATATATAAATACTTATAAAAATATTTATTTATTTATTAGTATAAATATATAATTCTTTAAATATAGTATATACATTTTTAAATATTTTTATTTATAAATATTTTTTTATGAAAATTTACTACAGATATTTTTTTAATATTATTAATAGATATCTAATTTTAAGTGCATGCATGTTAATAATGAGTGAAATTGAATATATTAAAATTAAGTACACTTTAATAATATTGAAAAATTGGATATGCTTTGTGTGTGTACATTGTATATAAAAATGCATTAATTAATTATATGTGAAATCAATATAACAGACATTTGAGTTTGGTTAAATTAAATAAACAAATGATATTAAATTATAAGTCTATCAATCTACACAATTAGTCAGTATTTTTAATTCATATTAATTTTTAATTATAATTTATTGTTGCCTAAATATAACACATAAATATTTTGTAATATATAAATCATATTTATATAAATTAATATATATCTATATATTTAATATATATTCTTTATTAACATTATCAATAATCATCTAATGAATAAAATGTTTGATATTTTTCTGAATTTAATTATTTCTAATTTTAATCTATTTAATTTTTATTTTAAATATCTATATATTTAATACATTCTACTTTTTAGTATTTATAATTTATATAATCAATTTATCCCTTTTTATCAATAATTATTTAATTAATAAAATGTGTAATAATTTTTTTAATAAACTCATTTTTTAATTATATAATTATTTAATTTTATTTATTCGGATATTTATTAGTGCTAAAAAATCTCTAATAAAGAACTCATTTTTGAGTAATAAAAATATATCATTGATGAAGGGTAGCCTTTATCAGCACTAAAAATAAATTAGTGATAAAGGGAATTCTTTATCAGTGCTAAGAATAATGTGCTGATAAATGATACCCTTTATCAGTGCTAAGAATAATGTGCTGATAAATGATACCCTTTATCAGTGCTAAAAATAATGCATTTACAAAGGGGACTTTTATCAGCACTAAAAAATCACTGATAAATGGTTAAATTTATCAACTCTTTATTTATAACTGATAAAGATTCCATTTTTTAGTGATTGTTTCTAGTGCTGATAAATAATTGTGCTATTAAACGTGGGTTTTGTAGTAGAGATACCATACCTTTTGAATATTTACGCCAGATGTAAAAAAAAATATGATCTACATGAATGAAAAATAAAAATCACTAAATATGTTTATTGCTTTAGTTATCAATAATGAAGTGGAAATAAAAAACATCAAAACTAGAATAGATTATCACAAGAGAAATTCCAACTAGAAGGATAGATTTTGAAGAAAATTTTGAAATTATTTGAAGGACCCTGGTAACAAAATTATAGAAGTGAAGAATTTTTCTACCGATATTATATATTCTTTTGAACAAACATCATCTGATGATTCAGATAGAGTAATCTTCTTTTAACAGCTAAAATACATTTATGAAAACCGGGATGGGGAAGTTGGAGTTCTAAAATAAATGTTTCACTTCTTTGGAATATAAAACAACATACTCTAATCTTGAAAAGGTGACATATTAAGTATAAAGAAAGAATAAAAATGATTAGTGAGATTGATGAAAAGTTGGAGGCATTGAATCAAAGAATATCAATTATCGGAGAGATAATGATGATTCTTGAATCATCAGTTTCCAATGTTATGAAATATCACAATTATGTTAAGAATTTGATGGTCATTTTTATAAAATTATATAATAAAGTGTGATTTATTTTTTATCTTAACTCTTTATGTAATAATTACTTTTGAAAGAAATTTTTATGATTCTATTGTCTCTCCAATTATATTTTATATGAATGTTTTGCAATTTATTGTGGATAAATATTTTATATATTTTTTTGGATAAACATATATTCAAAACTTATTGTCAAATAATTTATTCTTCTCTAACTTTTAAAGAGATTATAATTCTTTTATTATACTTTTTTATAAATCATAAAGGGATATAATTTTTAATGGGAGAAGTTTTCAAGAGAATTTGGTAGAATTTATTTAATGGGCATGTTTTTTAAAAATAATGGAATGGACAAATGGGAATATTTTATCTAAAAGGGAAAATAATTTTAAAGAAGAATTTTTTATTAAGGGGGAGAATATTAATTATCAATACATTCCCTCATATCAATAATAAGGAATAAAAATAAGGTTTTAACTCATAGTGAGTTTAAATATGGAAAAGGAACAAATTTCATACAAAGTATATCTTTAAAGTTCATAATAGAACAAAGGGTTGTCATTATTTCAATTTTTGTAGTTATTGATTATATGTGATGTGTTTTGTTTCATTCTAAAAATATGGATATTGTTGAGTCTAGAAAATTTCTTTCTACGTTTTCTTTTCCTTAGTTTTGGAAATCATTTTTTTAAAACTCCATTTAAATGACATTATATATCCAAATTTGTTTTCAATATTTTTTTGGAAACATACTTTTTTACCAAACATAGAAATAGTTCTAATGTGATATTAATATAAAACTTTATTATTCAGTACAATACATATGAATGAGGGTGTGTCTGGGACATCTGACTTACTACTATACTAACTAGCAGTTAGATTATTTTAATTTCTATCAGAATGATAAAAGTCATAATCATTGGATTGACATCAGTATCAATACATCAGATTTACCTTTTTTTGATATTTTTCAGATTGAAAAAAAATATGTAATTACATTGGAAAATCCAATGATTTTAATTAGAGTGACTAGAATTATATTTATCAGATGAAATCCATAATATAATTATAATGGTGTTAAGACAAAATTATTTTTGACAAATAAAAATATAGTTAATGCTTAGATTTCAAGATCGATATCTAGATCATTATGAGCTATGATAGTGAAAGATGTCCAAGGTTGTTGTAACCAACATTGAAGTATGAATGCTAGAGGATTTTTTATAAATAGAAGACCATTTGAAAATCTTGGAGCGGATACATTTTCAACTAATCACATCTAATGATTTCTATACATGAACATATCATTCCTAAGATTTGTAATATTTCAAAGAGTTTAATTTATATGGAATATATGTGATGATTTTAAATTACTTAAAAAATAATTTTGTATTTTTTGTGTTTGATAATGATTTTGATTGAGTCATTCCAGTATATGAAGATGGGTGAATCTAATCCATCATATGAAGGAATTTCACAACTAAGAAAACAAATATTACCCTGATCATCCTATAGAGGGATTCTAGGGGATTGGAATACAGAGGCTTAATGATAATAATATTTAGTTATTTCTTGATAAGGAAAGATAAATATTTACAGTAGGTATAAAAACTATTGATATCTTATGTTTGGATATTTGACTTCCCTAACTCTTAATGTTAAAGTTTAAATTATTTTATAAAGCTTTTTTGTCTTTATTATTAGTATAATATTTCATATTCCGTGTTTATAAAAAATTTACTTTATGCTATGAAATTATATTTAAATATTAGTTCTTTACTTATATTTCTATTAAAAAATTTTACCTGTGTGTCTATAATAATGATAATAACATAGATGATCAGATGATTTCTGGGTTTGATTTTAACACTTTGATCATTGGATGATTTTTACATCCCAAATTGTTTACTTAAGGGGATTTTTTATCTTAGTTTAAAATTTTAAACTACAATTCACCCCTCTCTTGTATAAATCTTAAACTCTTATGATCCAATACTAGATCTGAGATTCCAGGTTTATGGTTTTTAGTGTTTTTATTAGAGGAATTTTAGTAGAATCCAAGGGAACTAGATTAAGGGAAAATATATTAGGGAATACTAATATATGATAGACTATAAGGATAACATTCAAGGAAATATTAATGTTTTTTCAAGGAAGATATTAACTGGGTTTTCAAAGAAATGCATCACTTTCTGTACACTACATGTGGATATGGTTTTAGCATAGAGGTTAGTAGTAGTCATAATTCTGAAAATAGAATGTTGGGCTAGACCTGATCATCACCAGGTGCAAGAAAATGGGCCTTACCACACACCTAGTTTGACACTCCAAGGGGGATATTATTAGGATAAATTACATTTATTTATAAACCACTATAAAGGATTTAATAAATAATTATGACCCCAAATAGATGAGGCTTATTATTTGAGGATTTATAATGCATTAATTTTAATTTATTCATAGTGTTACACTGTTTCTGGAAATTTACATTATGATTTAAAATTAATTATTTTATAGCTAATCCACTATATTCAATTGTTTATAAATGGAGACTATAAGGAAAAGGGTATTAATACTCCCGACCAAGGTGGATATTTCTTAATTGAGGAAGAAAATACCATTGGTATTGGAACTAATCAAATTATGGCTATATTAGTGAAACATAATCATTTATTAAAAAATATCCTTTCTCGAACAAAGCATCATATTCCATAGTGAGATATGGTAGATTGGATTACTCTATGAGATATAATCTCTCGTCATTTAGTTGGATTACTAATCCAATGGTAGTTGAGCAATGGATTAATTTTCTTGAGAAGATACTTTTGTTTATGTGATTAAGTTAAATGGAAAATGATAAACTTGTGGTGTATTATCTCAATGTTAATGTTGGTAAATGGTGGTCATTTATCCAGAATACTAGGGAGGAAGAGGAAATAGAACACATAAAATGGAATTCTTTTAGGGTGAAATTCTTTGAAATATATTTCCCTCGTGAGAAAAAAACTAACATGAAGAGAATTTTTTTTATATTAATAAAAAATAAAGAGTAAAGTGTTCTGGAGTATGAATCTACCATTACAAAGTTATGTAGGCATGCTATGGATTAAATACACAACATGGAGTAAATTATTGACCATTTCTATACAGGCGTTAAGCCAAGTCTATGAAGGGCGCTAATTTCTCAAACATCTTATTCATGTGATGAAATAGTTTTATGTTCTATAAAGATGTAGAAATAATTCAACAAGTCCTATAGATTTGAAGGGAATAAATATAAGAATATGGTTATAAATAATAAAGGATTAATGAAAGAAGAAAAATAATGATTTTTTCAAATGTAATAATTATGGAAGGAAACATCATGGTACTTTCATGAAGGGAATGGGAGTTTTATATATGTGTAGAGAGAAAGTCCACCATTCCGTTGATTTCAAGGGAAAGAAATATGTTTCCAATGTTCAATGCTTCAAATATATGGATATGGGGAATTATTTAAAAACTCCCATGAATCAAGGTAATATTCCTCGAAATAAGCTATGTGATCAATGTTAAACATAAGGTAATGATACATCCAAAGTAAAATGATTAATGTGATCATGCATTAAGATAATTGGAATATATTGTAAAATTATTTTATTGATGGTATTGAAGTTATAATAATTATAAATTTAATAATTATATTACTTCAATAATATTTATTAAAGAATTTGAAAGCATTAATTTAATGGAACTGAGAAAAATAACTTAGTGGAAGTTTAAATTCATGGAAACTGATGATTAAGGGAAAGATAACAATTAATATGTTCTCAATGTCGGGATAATAATGTTGGGTTAAAGATATGATTGATCTAGATTATGTAAAATGTATAGTACTAACTACCTTGGGAATAATAAATGATTTTTTCTAATGTGTTTTATGTTATCATTGATAGAGATTAAATCATTATTTGGATTTAATAAAAATATATAATAAAAGTTTTTACCTATGTAATAATGAATAATTCATGTTCTCAATGATTTTTATATAATTTATGTTCTTCTCAAGTTTCAATGGAATACATGAAGTGTTCACATGTGTTGAATGGGATGATAATGAGCTACATCATGTTGTTTGGATTAATGATAAGTTTATTTTGGAAATTCAATCACCTTATTTATATTGTTTTGGAACTTAATCATTGGCTAGGTAAAAAATGTTAAACATTTTTGAAATGGTTTATATTGAACATTGGATGCGGTTTTATAGATTAATGTATTACTTCAATATATAGACATATATGGATATTGGATAACTTTTTCTAACTATACTATTTTTGGAAAATATTTACAGATAGAAAAAAATAATTCTTACTATTTTATATTATATATGATCAGTTAAAATTTAATTTTTGGGCTTTAGGTATAAAAAAATTATGTTTTTTTATATTCGTTTTTGGGATTAAACGACGAATTTGAAATATAATTAAGTGAAACCAAATTATGAAATTGTGCTAATCAAATATAAAGATATCAATTTGGTATATTTTCATATATTCTCAGTATAAATGGAAAAGGAATGACTCATATTTAGGAAAATGATATAGAAATAAAATATTATTCTATTAACTTTTTTTATGATAGCAATGACCTTTTTGGTGACTCTTTGGTTTATGTATTTATGGCCATTAACTATATTTGGATTTCCCACATTCTTGTGATTAATATTCTCTATCACATTCCATCCATATTTGATTATTATCTTCCTCTTCTATGTCTATTTTTTCACATCCCACCTGTGTTATTTTATTTTGGAAATCATGTATGTGTTAATCCAAATGAATTTTAAATTTCCCTTTCTCTATTTCAATATTATGTTATGATGTGTGATTATATCAGGGAATTATTATATGAAAAACCTTTGATTATTGTGATCAAGATTAAACTGTGAGGATTCAATTTATTTAAGGGGGAAGAATGTCGTAAATCGATATTTAAAATATGACAATTATATCTAATAAAATTATTGGCCTGAAACAAAAAATAATACCATGGAAAATAAAAACTAGACACTTTATGCTATATTTATTTTTAAATATTGGGAATTTATTCAAAAGCTTGTGGAATATGCAACCCTGAGTATAAATCAATCACAATATAGTATACCATTATAAAAAGATGTTAAATTGATGTGTACAAAAAGTACGAACAAAAATATTAAAATTATGGTTACCAATTGATTATAAATAATATATGATTAATTAAAAAAATAAATGTTTTCTGAAAAATTTTATTTTTCTAAAACACTGTTTAGTTTCTTATTTCCCACATTATTTAAAATTATTTTTAAAAACATTTAGGAACTGTATTTTAAAATATAAATATTATTTTTTATATGAGTATATAAAAAATATTTTATGGTAAATATTATGGATTTTTCGGAAATGTTTTATTTTTTCTGATGAATAATGAAAATTACTGAATTTTAATTAAAAACTGCATTTTTATTTAAATAATTCATAACATAACATTATTATTATTAATTTATTTTAAAGTAAAATTACTATAATTTAATGTCAAATAATCCAATTTAGGTCATTTTAATAATTTTATTATTTAATTTTGATATAAAAACATTGTAGTATTTTGAATATTTTGCTTGAAAATTATCATTTGCTTCGCATATATGTGATTAATTTTAAATTAAATTTTACCAATTATATGAATTGAATTTGGAAATATTTATTCAATATATAGAATCAAAATAAATTATAATTTAGAATAAGTTCAACATAATGTTTTATAAAAATGAATAGTTGAAACAATATAAAATTAATTATTGTAGTTAGGGTTGAAATTGAATAACCGAGGCTTAAACTAAGAGGATAATGGTTAAAAATGACCTAAAAACTTTTACAAAAGACAATGAATATAAAGGGTTCTTCCTAATATCCTCTTGGTTTGATAATGGAACATTTGGGAAGCTTGAATCATGATAAAAACATCAGTAAGATTGAATCTTTTCAAATAATTACAACTGTTCCACTCACCTCACTTATAAAAGGACACCCCCATACACTATTATTAATACAATGAAACCATTTTTGTTTGACCCTAACCAACCTAAATCACTTATAAAATTCCCACCAATTTTCCTAGAATCCTTATTTTCGGTTTAAACCCAACCTATGATGTACTTTAGTACAATCCTAAGGTGGATACCCGAAGACTATGTATCATTATTTAATGAGAGTTTCAATGATATGTCTTCGTCCACCATCGTCAATTCTTATTAAAACATTATAATATATTAACATTAGTATATTTTATATAATAATATATCTTTATGATAATTCCATAACCTAAAACAACCTCTACATATATCTAATGGCTTACTAAATCATTGTTCGTGTGTACGGTAGACAACCACCTCGACAACCAATGTCATTCATTTTTTCAATTATCAACTCTCACGGTTGGGTATGATGATGGATATAAATTATATATATAATATCTATAAAATATTTATATATCTATAGTAATTATATATTATATAAAATTTTTACTTTCTATTTCGTAGGGGAAATGATAACTCCACTCAAGTGTACGAAGGATTACTACCATGTAAAGCAATGGGATTCATCTTTCACTAACACTTTATATGGAAGTTGATAACGATAAATTTAATTATTATATGTTTTTTTGATTACATAATTATGAGATTCATATAATATAAATCATTCTTAATAGATTATATATCTTTTTTCTTGCCTTTTCACTTAATGAAATTTTATAACATCGTTCGTGTACGTGTGGACTACCACCTTCCAAAACGATGTTACTCTCTTCTCATCACCACACGACATGAATGATATATATTTATATTTTAAGATATATTTTTTTTGATGTCATTTTAAATCCATAAATATAAAATATCACATACCACCTTTCCATAATGATCACTGAAAAATTGAATGGATGTTCATGCGTATGTATGACCTACCATCTATATAATCGTAATGCACTTCATTTATCAAAAAAATCATTCAAAATCGGTATTAAAAGTATAATTGATATATTATTTTTAAAATTATTTCATTATTATTATTTTATATATGATTTGACTATAAAATATTCCTAAGAACTGGAAGTTTCTTAATAAAGAATGAATATGAGAACAATGAAATTACCCCCCAAAACAATAAAAATAATGAAATATTATCAACAGTTGGGTGATAGGATCTTATAAAATGATCATATATGATATATAAATATTATTATGTGTCTTTAATAAGTTAATAATTTGTTTAAATCAACTATAGAGGATATTGAATCATGTACATCCAAAAGGAACTATGGAATAGGGGATTTCATAACTCAAATTTCTTTTATTGGGTTAAACTTATACTTCATTGATTATGTCATGATAAGATTATATGTGTAATGAAATTATAATATTTTATGTTTTATTTCCAATTTTTTTATATGTATTTAAATTTAGTTCACATAACCAATTAATTGATTAATCCTCACATCAATAAAATGGTATTTTTAAAGAATTTTTCATAAATTTAAATTTTTTAGAATTATTTGTTATTATTCACTAATTCCATTTTAGGTGTTGAATATACTACCCCAATGACATGTAATATAATGATTCATTAAAACTTCATAATATTTTATGTTTCACTTTGAATCATTTCATACATTGGTGTTTGACCTGAAAATTATCAAGTATTAAAAAGCTGTTGTACAATCTCACTTAATTTGGTGATTGTTAACTTCTTATTAAATAAACGAAATTCTTGTAATATTTTTTCATTATAATTAAAACTTCTCTTAAAAATTGAAATTCTTCATGATGTATATGATTATTTACTTAATCGTATACCATTTCTAATTATGGTGTTTACCTTGATAGTTATTTGATTATATGGGGAAATATTGATAAATATGTATCCATTTCTCAATACAGATATTTTATGGTAAGGAATGTTTTTCATAAACTATATTTATTATTTTATATATAAGGAATATTTTAGAAATTCGTAAATGGGTGGGTCCTAGTTGTTGATAGACCCTCGATGCATCGATATCTATCATGAGACGATTCAGATGGAAAACCACTATAAGATTTTACCTAATATGTTTAAATTATTTTGTGAAAGGTATTTATAGTTGATGTATAGTTGGTGAAACTAGATGAGATTTTATTGGATATTTTAAACCATATTCTAAATTCACTTAGTGGTACATGTATGATTTTCCTTAGAAATAATTTCAAATAATTAATATCTAAATTCATTAATAATTCAATTATTAATATCTATGCTATTTTAACAATGATATTATATCTACATCCTTTTCTATCACAAGTTATTGATTAAATGAAATTTTTTCAGTTATTTACCTTTCCATATTGATAATTAATTATCTATCCATGCATTCAATTTATTTAAATGGATTATGGGTACAATTATTTACCTTTATATACTGGTTATTATTTAATGATTCATGAAAACATAAAATGTACTTAACCTTTACTGAGCATTTCATATCACCCTTATTTTGTCTCTTTTCCCAAGGATATAAATAATCGATCATTCAATATGTTTTTAGGATTCAGTTTATTTTATTTTTCTATGTATTATGTTTTATTTTCAATTCCCAATGTAAAATGGTTACCATTTATGTATCGGGTTCTCCAAAACAACTGAAATTATTAGTCCTTAAAGATTTGATTCCTTACATATTTTATAATTTCAAAAAGTAAGGTGTCGACCCTATAATTATAAGGTTAGGTTTATTACATTTTTAATATATTAAAACATATTAATATCTACTTAGTATATTCTTTTATTAATTTAAGATATAACAACAGTCATTTACCATGGGTGAAGGGGGTATATGTTTGCTGGCTTTGTAATATATATAAACCTGTATTCATATTAGAGGGGTGGGTTTTATATTATTATTGATATACTACATTAGGAAAATATATTCATTGATGTATCTTGACAAGTTATTAAATGAGATAAATATTAATTTTTATTCTACGAAGGAAAAGGTAAAAACAAAATCTTAAATTGATAAATAGCATAAGTAAATTAATATAATGTGTCTTTTCAACTGATCAACAAAAAACATTTTTACGGAAAATGAAAAACATTATCCAATTTTCATGATATAATTCATTAATTGTATTCTTAATAATTTCAAAATACATTTGAATTTACTATATTTTTAGTAATTTTGGATATTTAGGAGAATATTACAAATATGTCTTTATTTTGTGATTTTATTAATTTAACAAAAAAAATTATTAATTTTACATGTCCATTAATTAATTTTGGTTATTTGATTATTTTCACGTGAATAAAGACATTAATGTAATATTAAATAAAGAAAAAAATAGATAAATAAGAGTATATTTTATTCTAGATGTGATATATAAGAATAAACTAACTCTTGAATCAGTTTTATAAGAATAGAAATATATTTTGATTTCTAAATTAGTGTAAATTGGATGATTCACATTCAATAAAAAATATATGGTTACAAAACTAATGTAAGTCTGACCTGGTACATAAAATAAAATAGGGATATCTAAGGGAAACACATTACTAACCAAAATCTTGGAATAATAACTTGGTTTAATATTAATGTAAAATTGATCCTTTTACAAGTACATAAGAGTAAAAAGATACATGGAACATACGATGCAATATATTTTGAGGGATCACCAAATAACTATTCTAGGACATGAACATGTAAGATATTGGACTTTATCCTGTATGTTATATTTCATGAGCAAAAAAATGGATCAATAAGCTTATTAATAATTTTAAATGGGTTAAAGTTCCATATTACATAGATGTAACAAGTTGGGATACTAAAAATATTTTTAGTAAAGTTCTCCTAAATAAATTGTGTAATCTCTCAAGAGTAGTCTACTCTAAAGCATTTATAGAGAGAGAATAAAAGATATATTATCTCCACTAAATCCCACACATACCCAACTCTTTATAAGGAAGGAAGAAACTCTCACTGTTCACACTGAGAAAACAACTTGGAAAACCTATTCCCACCGAGAACTAAACCTAGTAGGTGAGTTAATAATCCTCACATTATAAATTGAATAAGGGGACCTAGGGAATAAATATTTCCTCATTTAACAAAATCTAGAACTTTAGAATTTACTTCTTTTATATCATCATTTAAGTTTAATTTTTTATTATATTTCAATTTACATTAATTTCTATTAATCTATTTTTATGGAGCACAAACAGTAGTAATGAACTGAATTTTCACAAACTAGTTTCTTGATTTTCATTTTTAATATATATATATATATATATATTCTCTTAATCCGTTCTTGTTTTTATTATACTATTGTGTAGTTAAACTGGTTATATGTAGTGATATTCTTCATACCCCTACACACAATTCTTCTTCCAATAATGTTAAATTATTTTGAAGTTTTCCCTAATTATTTTAACCATTATATTATAGAGTTATATGGTGCAGTGAGAAGGGGTCACATGATCATGAGCTATCTATAGCAGATCTCCCTCTTATGTTTGGACTAAATGAGTCTATTATCTAAGATTTCATACACACTATTGAGGTATGATGAGTACCACAAGACTTGGGAATAGAATATGAACTGAAATTTTAGATCTTGGTGTGTTGGTAGTGATAATTGAGGGAAGCAGTGAGGTTGAATATTGAATTATATTGATTCACTCAACTATAAATGATTTAGAAAAGAGTAAAATATTTTATTATAATGATAATGGAATTATCTTTGTAGATCCCCATTGGGATAATCATTTTTATTTAGAACTTCCAATGCCATTAATCTAATCTTTCCATTTATTTACACAAAACCACCCCATGTAATGACCCTTGTTTTTAATACTTATGTGTATATATATACATACATAATTTATAGTGAATATACTACCAAATATTTTATATATGGGTCATACTAAAAGTTAATTTTGTAAGTTTTAATTACAAACATGAATTCTGGAAATATTTATATATTTGTTATTCAAAAATTCATTAATAATTTAGGAGTCATAAATTTTATATATAAATTAATGAAAATAATTTGATATATGACAATAGTACATGTAAATTTTGATTGCAATATGGTATTTACTAAGAAATATAAATATAACTATAAATAAAATACTAATATTAAATTAATATAATAATAAAAATTAATACAAAAAAGGATTATATATAAATAAATGATGATAATTATTAATTTTGGATGTAGTGGAATATTTATATAGTGAAAAAACATTAATAGAATATATAAAATATTAATATATAAGATGAAACATTAAAAATAATGAAAATGTATTAATATAAAAGGAATAATAAATTATAACCTAGATGATTATATGTTCCCAAAATAATGTGACTAGAACATTTCGACAAAAAATATCCCAAATTTTGAATATGATTTGAGGACTATGTGAATTATAGATATATTTGATACTGGTTTTAAATTACAATAATATAACAGTTAATTCAGGTATGAATGATGATAATTATAAATTTGTATAATAAGGAGAGATATAAATATAATATTTGTAAAAATTATGTTTCCGACGCTTTCGTCGGGGCGCACGCTTACATCCGTCATGCAGGGGAGGACGCGCAGCTTGTGGCCCCGCATTCCTGCTTTCCAAAGGCGGGCAGAATCCGTTCGTTGTTCAGGGATGTCTACTCCTTCATTGAAACTAGGATGATGGGATGTCGGTTCTTCCTTCCATGGATTCCTCCTCAGATCTCGTCACCTAGTCCGGGTCTCCCTCATATATTTATGATGTATTCGTGAATCTCGTTCCCACTGCCATATCTTAATGGACACCAGTTAATTACACTGCTTCCATAGAGACGCTCCAAGGGGTCTGGTCGGGGAAGCAACCTTCGGTGAGGAGAATGGTCATGCTGGGGCGTTGTTGGTGTGTCTTGATGCTGGGGGATTGGCATGTATGTCTTCCTTCCCTTATTAAAGGGCTTCTCGAGGGCGCAGAAGCCCGAAGCATCCCACATCGAACGCGGGGGAACTGCATTCCATATGCATTTATCTGAGGTTTTTCTCAGCTTCCCATGTTTAACTCAGGGTATGACTTGAGTTTAATGTCTTGTGGAGACGGATTGGACTGATCAGAACACCGAGGGTAGATCAAATTGAAGAACACCCGGGGGGAACACCGATTTCGGGGCCAGCATGTGGGTGGCTTCCCGGATACTATGGAGTGGAAGGAGGTGGCATGATCCCACCAGGATGTGGCAGCCCGGGTAGGAATCGGGATGGGTGATGGAGTGAAGGGGCTTGAACCTCCTGGAGGCTTCCTACGTACCATGCCTTGACATGGATCAAAGTCCCTATAGTCTGGGCATACAGTTTAACATCTTGCAGAATGGGGGAATTTGGGGCTTACGCTCTGAGGCAACCCACAATGGTGGATATGGGGCCTATGCTCTGAGGCGTCCCATAATGGGGGATATGGGGCTTATGCTCTGAGGCGGTCCACAATGGTGGATATGGGGCTTATGCTCTGAGGCGTCCCATAATGGTGGATATGGGGCTTATGCTCTGAGTCAGCACATAATAATGGATATGGGGCTAACGCTCTTAGGCGGCCCATAATGATGGATATGGGGCTTACGCTCTGAGGCGGCCCATAATGGTGGATATGGGGCATACGCTCTGAGGCGGCCCATAATGGTGATATGGGGATTACGCTATGAGGCGTCCTACAATGGTGGATATGGGGCTTACGCTCTGAGGCGGCTCATATTGATGTATATGGGGCTTACACTCACAGGCGGCCCATAATGATGGATTTGGGACTTATGCTTTTAGGAAGCCCATAATGATGGATATGGGGCTTACGCTCTTAGACGGCCCATAATGGTGGATATGGGGCTTATGCTCTGAGGTGGACCATAATGGTTGGAGGACCAATGCAAAGGGGTCAGAATGACAGAGTGGTGGGCCTGAACCTCGTGGAGGCTTCCTACATACCATGCCTTAGCACGGATCAAAGTCCACGTAGTTCGGGTGGTGCATTTTAACGTCATGTGGGATGAGGCAGACAGTTTAACATCATGCTAGACTGCATACAGTTTAACGTCATGCGGGATGAGGGAATACAGTTTAACGTCATGTGGGACGACATTTGGGGCTTACGCTTGGAGGCGGCCCAAGGAATTGGTGAACCGACACGAATGGGGTCAGAACAACTGGGTGGTGGGCTTGAACCTCGTGGAGGCTTCCTATGTATCATGCCTTTGCACGGATCAACGTCCTCATAGTTCTCTGGGATGGTGATTATGCTTTGAGGCGGCCCATGGGAGGATGTCATGGTCGATTCTCACTCTAAGACCAAGTGATTCATGTTCAGTGTGAGAAACAAGAGGTAGCAGGGGCCAGACGATCACATCGCAAAGGGTGCGTCCATGAGAAGCGAAGAGGGGATTACACGTTGAGCGGCCCTTGGTGTCAGGACTTGCTCCAGGATGGAGGCCCGATATGTGACAAAGCGCATAGAGAGATGGATTTTGGACTGAACGAAAGAGATTCCTCGTTCCCTATCACGCCCTCCCCTAGCCTTGGCAGTGGGAAAGTACGGAAGTGCATCGGTGCTACCTTCCGCAAGAGAGCCTAGGGGTTACACTCTGAGACAAACCTTCCCCTCTGAAAATATGCCACTCCAAAAGGGAGGATATCATTCCCTGTGTGGAAGATTCCATTCATGTGGAGATGAGCGGCATAAAGAATGTCTGAGCTGGGGGGACCCTGCGTGCGAGGCACGGGGTCGAATCACAGTTCAACGTCATGTGTTCAGGATGAGGTACTTGGCATTTTAACGTCCTACAGCTCGGATGAGGTGGGTTCGTACCACACCCCTAGGGCTTACATAAACGGCACCCTCTACCCCTTGTGGGAGGGAAGGCATTGGCAAGGCCATAGAGAAGGGGGACCACAGGGCGAACCATTGAGGGGTCCACCTTAGTGTGGCTATGGTGGATGGGGATTACACATTGAAGTTTCCTGTGTACCACTAAGGAGTGGAAATGATGGATGGGACTTATGTGTGGAAGCATCCTATAATGTCTTCCACATGTCTGGCCATGAGGGCATCCCATGTCACTGGTGGGTTGAGGTATGCACATATGCTCTAGTGCACAGGCGGGATAATGCCAAGGGCGTTGGAATCAGCCCGAACAAGGGGTGATGAAATGTGTGAATCAAATGCCCGACATTCAGAATGCAATGAGAGTGGTGTGGTGAAATAGTATAACTACTAACCATGTTCGCAACACAGCTGTAGACGCCGAAAAAGTCGGTTGTTCCCAAACGAAGCTCCGGATGCGGGAAGCGAGGTCATATTTGGAGTCGGAAGCATTTTCGGAGGGCCCGGAGGCCTTGCGCGGAATTTTGGAGGCCCGCGCGCAAAGTTGATGAGCCGCGCGCAAACCTCCCGGGATGCGCGCAATGCGCTGGGCCGGCGCGCAATTTTGCGCGCCAGGGGCCCGCGCGACTCCCTTGCGCTCCGGGCCCGATTCCGCGCCCACGAAGAGAATTCCGCACCCGAGAACCGGATTCCGCGCCCGGGGTTTCCTATAAATATATGGCGACCCCCGACGTTTTAAAGGTTTCCGGAATTCGAAAGGTCTCTCGCGCGCGCAATTCAACCCCTTCCGCGCGCAATGCCGATCTCCAGGTAACCTCTTTTCTTTCGCACAAGAAAGCCTCGGGGTTCGCCTTCGCGCGCAATCCCCCTCGCTCCTTTCCTTTGAATAAACACTCACCTAAAGGCATTCGCGCGCAAAAGAAGTCTCTTGCGGGCAATTGCCCCCCGGGTGCGCGCAATCCAGCCCGATTGCGCGCACCCCCCCTTTTTTCAAGTGGCAATTCATTAAAGAATGAGCCGTTGCCCCCGCGCGCTATCCGAAGCCCGGTGCGCGCAATCTCCATCATCCGCGCACAAAGCGCTGGCTCAATTACCCGCCAGCCCGCCCATTTGCGCGCCGACCCGCGGTATTGCGCGCCAAGCTCCACTTTTGCGCGCAATCTGCCAGGGTCGCCCCCTTTGACCCCCTGAGGGTATCCGCCTGCGTGGCGCCCGATGATCCTCATCGCGGGTGCCCGTACCGTACGTTGTCTTCCCACACGGCCCTCCAGGCTCGCGCGAAGTGACACGGACCCATCGGCGGCAAATCATTCATCCCGCACGACGTTAAACTACATTCGTCCGCGCTGCAAGACGTTAAACTGCCAAGTGTTTCGTCCAACATGACGTTAAACTGTGCCTCGTCCAAGCTGCACGATGTTAAACTGCCTAGCATATCGTCCAAGCTACAAGACGTTAAACTGTTCAGCATTCGTCCCGCATGACGCTAAACTGCACCACGTCCAAGCTGCACGACGCTAAACTGTCTAGCCCTCATCGTCCATGCGACAAGACGTTAAACTGCCAAGCATCTTCGTCCGCGCGACAAGATGTTAAACTGCCAAGAACCTTCGTCCTCAACACATGACGTTAAACTGTACTTCGTCCGGCAAGACGTTAAAACGTCCGCTTCGTCCAACATGACGTTAAACTGTACCTCGTCCGAGCTACAAGATGTTAAACTGTTCAGCATTCGTCCCGCATGACGTTAAACTGCACATTCGTCCCGCATGACGTTAAACTGCACCACGTCCAAGTTGCACGATGCTAAACTGCCTAGCCCTCATCGTCCATGCGACAAGACGTTAAACTGCCAAGCATCTTCGTCCGTGCGACAAGACGTTAAACTGCCAAGCACCTTCATCCTCAACACACGACGTTAAACTGTACTTCGTCCGGCAAGACGTTAAACCATCCGCTTCGTCCTCAACACACGACGTTAAACTGTACTTCGTCCGGCAAGACGTTAAACCGTCCGCTTCACCTGATCCCGTGCCTCGCACGCAGGGTCCCCCTCCCGGTTTGGATGTGGCCCCCACCCGCTCGTCTCTGCAGGGATGTCGGGATTGGAGTGGCCTTCGCCCCCGGGGGTAGAGTGTTGCCGAATGAACTACGTGGACTTTGATCCGTGTCTCCTAAACAGGGTACGTAGGAAGCCTCTCTGAGGTTCAAACCCACCACCTGGTCGTCCCGGTCGTATTCACGTCGGTTCGTCCATCAGTGGACCCCTCCTGGGTTCACGCTTGCGTCGATTCACCTATGAATCCGCCCCTGTGGGAGACTGCACGTGTGTATCTCCATTGTGCTTCCCCACTGCCTCCTTTTTCTATTTCTCCTTCCAACATCCAGCATGACGTGAAACTGTGATCCACCCGGCCGTTCCATCCCCCTCTGTGTGAGGTGGTTCGGTTCAATCCTCCGCCCGGCAGCCTCGACCTCTTCGTGAGTCGACTTGCCAACGTCCAGCATGACGTTAAACTGTATATCCGAACTACGCTGACTTTGATCCGCGCTAACACGCGGTACGTAGGAAGCCTCTACGAGGTCCAAGCTCTTCACTCCATCATCCATCCTGACCCTTACCCGGGCCGCCACATCCCGGTAGGGTCATGCCACTTCACTCCACTCCACTTCACTCGGGAAGCCGCCCATGTGCTGGCCCCAGCGTCGGAGGTTCCCCGTAAGGGGTTCTGTCATCTGATCCACTCCTTGTGTTGATCAGTCTGATGCCATCCCCGCTGGACGTTAAACTCACGGCATACCCCGTGTTAAACATGGGAAGCTGAGGAAAACCTCAGGTAACGTAGTTCCCCGCACCCAGCGCGGGATGCCTCAGGCCATCACGCCTTCGAGAAGCCCGATTAGGGACGGAAGACAGATATGCAGAGCCGCAGTGTTAAGACACGCCCCCAACACCCAGAGCCACCCGGTCTCCTCACCGCAGGTTGCTGCCCCGACCAGACTCCTTGGAGCGTCCAGGCGGAAGCAGCGTAATTAACCGGTGTCCATGAAGATATGGCGTCGGGAACGAGATTCACGAGCATGTCTTAAATCTATGAGGGAGACCCGGATTAGGCGATGAGTTCCGAGGAGACGTCCAAGGAAGGAGGAGCCGACATCCCATCATCCCGATTTCAATCAAGGAGCAGACGCCCCTGAATAAGGGACGGATGCCGCCCGCCTTTGGAAAGCGGGACTGCGGGACCACAAGCCGGGCGCGCCCATCCCCTCGGGTCGACGGGTGCACGCGCGAACGCGTCCTGGCGGAACAGCGCCGGAACAGAAACCCGACGCACATCCGCACCGAAACAGAAAAATGGTGAACCCGACGTGAATCTCTTCTTCTCAATACGAAGACCGATGGCTTTCAGAGGAGTTGGAAGACCGGCATGTTGCCCGGCCGAGCATTCAGTTTTACCCGCCAGGGGCTGGGGAAGGGAAATCGGGCACTCCGTCTCACAACGTCGATGGCCTGGGTTCCCCCCACGGAAGGCGTCGTGGCACTAAAGGTTGGTTGTCGATTCCTTTTCCCGTCAGTGTTAATGGGTTTTTCTCCCTGCTTTCAGAAATCGAGTCGCCCAGTCCAGTGCCCGATCGCCACCCGCCCACTGGCGCAGGGGTAGGGGAGACACCGACGCGGTTACTCCGTGCGGTCCCGCCCATTTCACAGCCGTCCCAACAGCCGCAATTGCGGGACAACCACGCCCTCTCTCCCCCTCGGAGGTCATCCAGAGAAGGGTGATCAACAACTTGGTGCGGAGATATGAGGAAGAGGGAGTCATCCCCACCAGGGACATGGCTCGCCTAGACCTCGAGGAAGCTGCACCTCGCCACCACCGCCGCCCCCGAGGGCCGCGCAGGGAGGCACCGCTGCCTACCTCGACGTCCAACCGCTTCGGGAGCTTATCCCCGGAGCGCTCCGACAGTTCCCTTCCCTATGCGGATGAGGTGGAAGATGTCCGGGACCACCCTATCCGGGATTCGCTCCAGGGATCCGCGGTAAGGGCTCCTGCCAGGCCACGGCGACACCGCCGCCAGGCCTCTCAAGTCGAAGACCGGGCTCTCCACCTGCCCACACTGCTCATACCGACTCGTTTGTCCCGACGCCAACGTCGGGCACGAGCGGAAGAGGATTCCCACCTTGGGGCCCTAGCAACAGCGTCCGCATTGGCCCAAGCCACTGTTGGCTCCAATCGCCAGGCCCCTGCGCATCCTGAGCAGGGGAACTTCTATGCCCGACCTGGATCGAGGCCCCGACCGCCCCAAAGGCAGGTTGGGTTGACTCTCCCGGTTGCTGGTACAGGCAGTAGCCACCGTGGACCACCTCGCGGTAGCGCTATTCACCAGCAGGGTCTACTCCGTGTGGCCGATCCAGGAGGCATGGGTCATCCCACCTTCCGATCCCAGCCCGGAGGCCTGCCCAGAATCATCTCTCCCCGCGTCCCCTTTGATATCTGTCCTGGTGCCCCTCGCACCTTGGTTTCAAGTCCTCTTGGCCCCGGTACCGGTGCGGCTGGAGGACGCCAGGACAGAGATCAGCCCTGCCCCGAAGAACCACCCAGGGGCAGGAAGGCAAGGCGTCGACGCCGAGGGAGGAATGTTAGGGAATTCCGGACAGAGATCTGACCGGTTCGCTTCTCTGATTCAGAGGCGGAGTACGATTCGGCGACAGAGCCCTTCCCCCAATCCCGCCAGTCAAGGGCAGGGGTAGGAATGCGGCACGTCAGCCTCGTACTCCCCGAGAGCGAGATTGATGTGATCCCCGCTTCTCTCCGAAGGTATATCCGGAGTAGCGAGGGCCTGGTAGACCCCCAAGGATCAAGCTTGCGGTTGATACCGGCCCCTCCGGAAGTGCCTTCCGCCTCGATCGGAGAAGCCGGGGACTTTATCTGGGGACCGACGGTCGAACCACGATCTAGTGCACCCTCGGCGAGCACCGATGCTGCGGCAGGATGTTCGCTCGCCGGCCCGTCCTATCGCGATATGGTAGCTGGGGCACCGCCACCCTCAGAGGGCGGCCCGGGATATGGAGGCCAATCGGCCTGCTCACCGTATTCACCGCCGGCCAGCCCGTCGGCCCGACGGCCCGCCTCGGCACCACTGCCGGTTCCCCGTCCGTTCCCAGTCATTGAAGAGGACCAAGGGGATCTGGGTCCCGAGTTTGAGTCGTGGAGCTTCTGGACCGTCCTTGCAGAGGGCCACTTCCCTGAGAAGTTTTGGCCAGTCGCAGGACCGGGCTTTGATGCACCCGAATCACTCACCCCGGATGAGTTCGAATGCTTCCGCCGAACTCTCCGGGAGACTCACTCCTGTCTTCACTGCCTAAAAATGCCATACCCCGGGAGTCAACTACACCTGGAGGATATTGGTGAGCAGTGCCGCCAAATTGACCTGGCCACGCTCCCCGCGGTTCGGCACCCCGGGTCATTTGGGCACCACGAGGCCCTCCAACAACGATGCGTTGAGTGTTTTCAAGTACTCTGCAAGGTTATCGAGGAAGCCACTCCCCACGTGTATATTCGTGGATGGGGGCAGTACGCTGCCCTACGCTTCAGTGCGATTCGCCGACAGCCCGATTCACTGGGTGGCCCTGAGGGTATATCCCCAGGGACGGAAACAGTCAATATGGCTGACCTGTCAGGAGAGGGGAACGACTTGGAGCTTCTCGACGGGGGCTTCCCCCCCGAAGACAAGCCGTCGTTAGATCCATCGGTGAGAGTTACTCGTCATCAGAGGAACCTCCTGGGACTCCCCGCACCCACTAAAGCACTGACGTTGAGCCGAAACGTCAGCAAAGGTAAAGAGCACAGCGAGGCTGTAAAGCCCGCCGACCCATCTGCCTCCATGCAGAGGGCAGAGGAGGATCCCGAGAAGGCTACGCTACGTCAACAGCTCGCCGAGCAGAAGAAGCTGGTTGACCAGCTCCTCGCCGAGCACGCTGCAGAGCAGCGGCCTGACTACGGTGATCCTAGGCCAGGACAGCAGGGACCGGAACAACCGCTCCTTGACAAAACTCTCCCGGGCAACCGTGATTATGCCGTGTTCACCGACAGGAGAGAGGCCATTGCCTATGGAAAGAGGGAGCGATATGTTTCGCCACACCCTCCCGAGCGGCGTGACTACCTGAGAGACCCCGCTCGGATTCCTCCCGCTGCCCCAAGGGCCGCTCCGCCCGCCATCCCACGAGCTGCCGAGTTCGACGACCCGGTCGACGACCCGATTGAAGGGCCATGCAATGCACTCGTGGTTAGAGATCCTCGCCAAGACTGGAACCCATGTCCGGACGATCCGATGGTGGCACTCATCGCCCGCTTGGAAGCCTTGGAGACTCGGCAAGTGGCGATCCCACCGGACGGCAAGCCATACCCAGCATGGGTGGATGACATGCCGACACCTCCGGGATTCGGGAATCCCACTTTCGCCCCCTTCAACGGGACTGGAGATCCACCACAGCATTTGGCCCATTTCAACTCGAGGTGCGGGCCTATGTTGGGGACTCCGGCGCAGCAGGAGGCCGCTAAGCTTCGCTGCTTTGTTCAGACACTGGAAGGGCCAGCATTTGTCTGGTACAGCCAGCTCCCCGTCGGTTCGATAACTAGCTGGGAGGACCTTCGTAGACAGTTCCTCTACCAGTTCAGTTCCACGACCCGGAAGACGAGTATCGCAGACCTCTTCAAGTGCAAGCAGAGGCCTGATGAGCGAGTCGCGGACTTCGTCGCCCGATGGAAGGGTCTCACGTATTCCCTTGACATGCCATTGACTCAGGAGCAGTTGCTGACAATGTGCGTCGGGAACGTCAAGACCGAGCTGGTCCCTTCCTTGATCACTCAGAATTACCCCGGAGGGTTCAGGGACTTCTCATACAAAGCTCAACGTCTTGAGGAAGCCCTGCAACAGGCCAGTCAGGCGCGCCCGCTGCCTCCTATGATTCCTGCAAGGAGAGTCAGCAGGGCTGAGCCCGCTGCTGTTCCCCAGATAGAGGCCCCCAGGCCGTTGGAGCTGCTGCCGGCAAGGCCAGCTCCACAGCCTCACAGGAATCCGCCTCCACGGGCTCAGTTCCCGGCCCAGCAGCGGCAGCCCCAGAACCGGCCGGCCCCTCCGCGTAATGTACCGCCACAACCCAGGCGAGATAATCAGGGTCCACCTCCTCGGCAGGCCCCTCCAGCCCCTCGTCAAGACCACGCTCCCAGGGGCCCGTGATACCTGACTTACTCATTTCACGAGGATCAGGTCCCCAGTTATTTCCAGAGCGCCCTGGAGTAGAGGATTGTGCGACTGCCTGAGTGTTGGAGGCCAGAGGAGGCACATCTCACGGATAACCCCCGCTACTGCCCTTACCATCGAGCCCTGGGGCACACCATCCAGCGGTGCTATGCGTTTAAGGACTGGCTCCAAGACCAGATTAACAACAATGTAATCAGGTTGGGCCCAGCTCCAGCACAAGTGGCGGGCGTGTTCGTGGGATCAGATGACGATAGTGCCAATGAGGACGAATGGCAGCTGGTCTCCGACCGCGGATCCCAGAAGTATAATAACTGGATGGCCCGCAAGACGATCATTCGCGCCCATGGAATCATCCGTGCGCGCTTGAATCAGCCTGAGCCCCCAGAATCTGCGGGTGCTGCTTGGGCATCGTCGTCCCAGCCTGCCTCTTCCGAGAAGAGCGAACGACGACGGAGCAAGAAGGAAGAGCGCGCCCCGCCAGTTCCGCCACTATCCCACACTCTCGGCGATTTCATGCCCCCGGAGATGGGGGTCCCACCTCGGATCCGCCCGGTGATGGATGATTCGTCCGACGAAAGTGTTGGGTACGCTTCGGTTAATACCGTCGAGCTGGTAAATCCCTTTTCGGTTCCCGACGTTGAAGAACACCGGGTGGACCTCCCTAGTGTCCCCGGTCGTCGCCACCGTTAGAAGAACCGCAGCAGCAGGAGTCGCCGGGGCACATCAGTTGGTGCCTCCAGCCAGGCCGTGCACGCCACTGAGACTAGGCAGCAGGCTCAAAACCGAGCTCAGCGTGCGCAGCCCCCCCATCCGGGGATGACAGATTCGCCTCCGCCACTGTTTGTGGTGTGGGACCAGGCAGAACCGCCTCAGCCGCGTCGCGACCAGCTCCGCCCTGCCACGAGTCCATCCCGGCCTCCTGACCCCAGTACGGTGACCATTTACCGGACTGCAACCAGTGAACAGCGAGATGCGCCAAGCACCAGTCGGCCACCGGTCCAACCGGCAAGGCCCGTCATGCCGCCAACCGCAGAGCAACCTCCTGCAACCAGGGGCTCGCGCTTGGCAAAAAAGTATGACGTCCTGAAGCACTTGGCCGACATCCCAGCAAGGCTCTCCATCCTTGAGGCTCTGCACATGTCATCTAAGATGCGCGAGGCACTCGCTGAAGCCCTGAAGAGCCCCCTCCAGTTTGAGACAGAGGTTGCGGCTGCAGAGGCCTTTCACGCCGAAACGATCGAGGACGCCGAATGTCAGGCAGTTATCTCGTTCTCTTGTAAGGATGAAGACCCTCCTATACAGGGGCACATTCGTCCGCTGTATGTTACTGGCCAGTTCAACGGTTTTGAAGTCCGGCGCTGTCTTGTCGACATGGGGTCCGGGATTAACCTGATTCCCACTCGGACGCTCCGGAGATTGGGGTTGTCTGAGGATAACTTGATTCCCTCCGACCTCAGGATCCAGGGGTACGACCGCACTAAGCAAACTCTGGTCGGCAATATACGTTTGAAGACCCAGTTCGGTGACTTGGTTGCCAACACCGAATTCATGGTAGTCTCTCAGGACACTGCGTATAACGCATTGATGGGAAGGCCATGGCTCCACCTTCATGCGGCGGTTCCCTCATCATACCACCAATGCCTCAAATACTCCCTTAATGGTCGAGTAGGCGTGCTTCAGGGAGATGCATCTCCTTTTGCCTCATGTGAAGCCCGTTATCTGGACGCGGAATATTACAAGAGCAAGGACAAGAAGATCCTGGCAGGTGAGGTTGGGCCTGTCGCTGTTGCAAGTGATCCCTGGGCAAGCTTGGATGACGCTTACGTCCTCCCGATTCAACGGTTGGACGTAGCCATGGTCTCGACGGCCTGTGAGTCTCCTGATGAGATGACCGCGACCGCCCGTGCCAGCACCAGCGGCCCAGCAGGATCTGGTAGCCCCAATGCAGTTTCCAGCGCAGTCTCTCCCGTGGACAATCCCTCCCCGAGTGGAGAGGACGTGGAAGATGCACCCCCAGCCTTTGAGGAGGGCGTCCCCGCCACGGTCGATGAGTTAATACAGGTGAACCTTGGAACCGAAGCAGATCCAAGACCCACATTGGTCAGTGCCGCCAAGCCCTCTGAGGAGCGGCAGCAGTACGTGGACTTTCTCAGGCAGCACCGTGATGTGTTCGCTTGGGGCTATGACGAGATGTCGGGGCTAGATCCTCAGGTAGCCGTCCACCGCCTTGGTCTCCCGGCGAACCATCGCGGGTTTAAGCAGCCTCCCAGGAAGATGCACCCATCCCACGGTGCCATGGTTGAGGCCGAAGTTGACAAGCTTATCAAGGCCAACTTCGTGAGGGAAGTCTAGTACCCCAAATGGCTGGCCAACATTGTGCCGGTCAGGAAGAAGAACGGACAGATCAGATTCTGTATCGACTTCCGCGATCTCAACCGCCACTGTCCGAAGGATGACTTTCCCCTTCCGGTGACAGAGCTGTTGATCGACGCCACAGCAGGGTTCCAAGCCCTCTCCTTCATGGATGGATACTCTGGATACAAACAAATCCGGATGGCCCCTGAGGATGAGGAGTTCACTGCCTTCATGGCCCCCCAAGGTATCTTCTGTTACCAAGTCATGCCCTTCGGCCTGAAGAATGCAGGAGCCACCTATCAACGGGCGATGCACCGCATATTCAAGCCAATCCTCGGCACACTGGTGGAATGCTACGTCGACGACTTGGTGGTCAAATCGCGCCAGCGTCAGGACCATCTCAAAGATCTTGAGAAAGTGTTCGGCTTCCTCCGGTCTCGCTGCCTGAAGATGAACCCGTTGAAGTGTGCCTTCGGGGTCACCTCCGGAAAGTTCCTTGGATTTGTGGTAAGATACCAGGGTATTGAGATCGACCCAGAGAAGATCAGGGCGATTAGCCAGATTCCTCCCCCAGGTAACATCCGGGAACTGCAAGGGTTCCAAGGCCACTTAGCCTATATACGCCGATTCATCGCGAATCTGGCTGGCAAGTGTAAGCCCTTTTCTCGACTCATGAAGAAGGGTTCCACCTATGTATGGGATAAAGAGTGTCAGACCGCTTTCGAGGAAATCAAGCAGTACCTGCTTCAACCTCCGGTTCTGATGCCGCCTGTATCTGGGAAGCCGCTGGTCCTTTATGTGACCGCCCTGGAACGGTCCCTTGGTGCCCTTCTCGCCCAGAAGAACAATGAGGGAACAGATAATAGCCTCTATTACCTCAGTCTCATGCTCCTCGATGCGGAAGTTAGGTATTCCCCCATCGAGAAGAGCTGCCTGGCGCTCGTATTTGCCGTACAGAAATTACGGCACTACTTGCAGCACCATGAGGTACAGTTGGTTTCTCGGGCAGACCCGTTGAAATATATCCTGAGCCGGCCTATGTTGACTGGCCGTCTAGCGCGGTGGGCTGTGATTCTCCAGCAGTTCGACATCAGGTATGTGTATCAGAAGGCCATCAAAGGGCAGGCATTGGCAGACTTTCTGGCAGCTCACCCGACCTCCGCGGATCAGCCGCTGGATCTAGGCTTTCCTGATGAGACCATTCTCTCGGTCGATCATGTCGATCCATGCTGGCAGATGCACTTTGACGGTGCCTCCCGGAGCCCTACCGATAGAAGACTCGATAATCCTAAGCTCAACAGAGTGGGCTTGGGTATCGTCTTCATTACCCCGGAGCGAGCCATGTTGCCATACTCTTTCCTGTTGTCAGAGGGCTGTACCAACAATGAGGCGGAATACCATGCCCTCATCACCGGCCTCGAGTTAGCTCTCGAGATCGACGTGCCCCATCTGTGTGTGAAAGGGGACTCTGAGCTGGTCGTTAAGCAGATCAATGGCGACTATGTTGTCAGGAAGCCAGAACTTGTGCCATTGCTGGAGTGCACCCTCCTTCTGATGGACCAGTTCCCTTCTCGGCCATAAATTGTCCATATTCCCCGGTCGCAGAACGGTCGAGCAGATGCTTTGGCCAGCCTCGTTGCGTCACTTGCAGAGCCTGAACAGGACAACCTGATCGTCCGCGTGACGCACCGCAGGCTCATCGCTCCCGTTATCCCGGAGGGAGATCACGGCCCGTCGGTAAGTAATCTCACCACGGTTGCCCCCATGCCTGGAGCCCCGAGTACCCCAGATATGACAGTCGGGTCAGCCCATGATTGGAGGACGCCTTTGGTTGAGTACCTCCAACATGGCATTCTTCCATCGGATCGGGCCGAGCGCGAGCGAGTTCGACGCCGCGCATCGCAGTTTGTCCTCCAGAGCAGTCCCAGCCTGGAGCAGATCCTCTATAGACGCGGATTTGATGGTGTTCTCCTCCGTTGCCTTCAGGGAGTTGAGATCCCACGAGTCATGCAAGAGGTTCATGCTGGTTCATGCGGTGCCCATCAGACTGGGCCGAAGCTGTCCCACCAGATTCGGAGGTTGGGATACTTCTGGCCCTCCATGATCCATGATTGCATCGAGTATGCCAGGAGGTGCCATGCGTGCCAGGTTCATGCAAACTTTGTGCATCGGCCGCCGGAGCCTCTCCATACCACCAGGTATTCTTGGCCCTTTGCAGTCTGGGGGATGGACGTTGTGGGACCTTACCCACCGGCGACGGCTCGCCAGTGCCGGTTCATTCTGACCGCTACGGACTTCTTCTCCAAATGGGCAGAGGCGATTCCGCTCAGAGAGATCAAATCCTGTTCTATCACTGACTTCATGACCTCCAACATCATCTATCGATTTGGAGTGCCTCACGCTATCCTCACGGATAACGGAGCCAATTTCCGAGCAGCCGAGTTGAAGAAGTTGTACGCCAAGTATAACATTCGCTCGAACCACACATCTCGCTATCATGCGCAGGCGAATGGACAGATTGAGGCGTTTAACAACACCCTCGCTAACATTCTGCAAAAGATGGTTGGTCAGAACAAGAAGAGTTGGCCGGACAAGCTCCCAAACGCCCTCTGGGCTTATCGGACGACGACTCGCAATTCCACCCAGATGACCCCTTATTCCCTGGTGTATGGAGCTGAGGTCGTCCTGCCCATCGAGATCCAGTTACCGTCCTTGCGCACTGCGGTCTATGACCAGCAAGCGCCGGACAGAGCTGTTGAAGCTCGTCTAGTCGAGTTGGAAGCACTGGATGAGAATAGACTTCGCGCTTTGCACAACTTGGAGAGGCATCAAGGCAGAATGGCTCGAGCTTTCAATAAGAAGGTTCGCCTCCGCTCCTTCCTTCAGGGTGATCTAGTGCTGGCCCTAAGAGCACCGATGATCCCCGGCAGGAAGCTGCCCAAGTTGGAGCCCAAGTGGGAGGGACCTTTTGTTGTCCACAAGGTCTATCCCAATGGCGCGTACTCCCTAGCAACTATGGATGGTGAGCGTGTCACTCCTCCCACTAACGCTAGGTTCCTCAAGCAGTATTTTGCCTGAGTGCCATTCGTCCAACATGACGTTAAACTGTACACGTCCGCGCGGCAACACGTTAAACTGCCAAGCATCTACGTCCGCGCGGCAAGACGTTAAACTGCCAAGCATCTTCGTCCGCGCGGCAAGACGTTAAACTGCCAAGCATCTTCGTCCGCGCTGCAAGACGTTAAACTGCCAAGTGTTTCGTCCAACATGACATTAAACTGTACCTCGTCCAAGCTACAAGACGTTAAACTGTTTAGCATTCGTCCACGCTACAAGACGTTAAACTGTTCAGTATTCGTCCTGCACGACGTTAAACTGCCTCTCAAGAACTACGTGTGGCTTGATTCCCATCCTTATGGGATACGTAGGAACGCCCGGATGTTTGAAGCTTCGGGTCCAGCCCCCACCTCTTAAAGATTCCCCCTTCTATGGGGAGTCCGCCGCCTTCGGGTCACCCTCAAGGCGTGTCCCTCGACCCCTTGCAGTGGTCCACTGGTGTCAAGAGTACTCTGGTTTATTTCCCGGAGCGTCAGGTTCTGCTTGGTCAGGTTTCTTCCACCTTTCAGGCTTCATGCTCCATTTCATTCGGACCCATCACCTACGCCCTGGGTGGGACCCCCGTGAGCGGTCCGGATACAATGCCCCAGTGCTCTCCCACCGACTCGGGCTGGTGCCCCCAAGGCCTTTGGGCAGCAAGTCGATATGAATCCTGCGCTTGAGCGGTCGATGCTCGTTTGCTGCCTCATTCCATCAACGGTCAGTGCGATATTGATGCTGCTTTTCCGCCACGGTCGGCAGTACTCCCATGTCGTCACACCGGTGCCCCCAGTCCTTGAGTGAATGGCCGCATGATTCACAATCTTTCCACTTCCCATTCTGACCAGGCAAAATCTCGACACTCTTGACACTATCCCTCAGTGCATCTTTGCATATCCAGGGGATAGGACCGCGAAGTGGCGTATGTGGGGTTCTTATGGTCCGAGCTCTACGACTTTAAACTAAGATCTCCTTTCCCTCGTCCAGCATGACGTTAAACTGCACTTCAAGAACTACGTGCGGCTTGATTCCCATCCTTATGGGATACGTAGGATCGCCTGAACATTCATGTTTCAGGCCCAGCCCCATCCTTCGGGAATTTCCATCTCATCTCGGGCCCTTGGCCCGGTTGCCTCCGGGTGTGCGGCGTATGGTGTGAGCGCGGGGTTATGCCCTCATTCACGTCGGTTTGCTCGTCACGCTGTACGCCCCCCACGTTTGGGGATGCCTTCTGCTCCCCCCTTCTTTCTCTTTTCGTCATGCATGACGTTAAACTGCACTTCAAGAACTACGTACGGCTTGATTCCCATCCTTATGGGATACGTAGGACCGCCTGAACATTCATGTTTCAGGCCCAGCCCCATTTCCCGGGAATCTCTATCCCGCATTGGGACTCTGGCCCAAGTTCCCCTCCTTTTTGTGCGAGGCGTATGACGTGAGAGGGGGATTATGTCCCCATTCACGTTGGTCTACTGGCCGCGCTGTACGCCTCCCCCGTGTGTGGGACTACCTCACACCCCTCATCGTCCTGCATGACGTTAAACTGCCTTTCAAGAACTACGTACGGCTTGATTCCCATCCTTATGGGATACGTAGGACCGCCTGAACGCTTGTGTTTCAGGTCCAGCCCCGTCTCCTGGTTGATCACGGGGATCTGCCCTCTTTTGGTTGCTCTCAGGGTGAGTCCTCCGACCCTTTCCGGTGATCTGTTAACATGTTTAGGGTACTTCGGTCTATGACTCGTAGTGTCAGATTCAATCCCTACAAGTCCTGTGTTGCTTGTCAGGCCTTGCGCTTATCCTTGTTCGAGCCTTCACTCAAAGGGATCCTCGTTAGCGGTTTGGGTACGATGCCTTAGCGCTCTCCTACCGCTCCGGGTCGATTTACCGGCGGGTCCTGGGCCGCAAATCGATATGAATCCTGCGCTTGAGCGGTTGATGCTCGTTTGCTTGCCCCATCCTAGGCTGACGCGATCAGATGTTGTGTTGCGAATATGGTCAGCGACATCCTTGATTGCCATGTCGGCTCTTTCAGGATCTGAACATTGGTTGCGCAGTCCTCATCACACTCCGCCTTTGTGCGTTGTAGTGGAATCCCGACACTCTCTTCATACTGACCTGTAGTACACCTTTGCATGTTAGGCAGGCCAACCAGGGTAATGGTGTCTTTTGAGGCTCCCACGATCTGAGCACCAAGGATATATGCGGATGTCCTCTTTAAGGGCCATGTGTAGCTGGACCCTCGTCCCCATAAGGAGGAAGGAGTCGCCCGAGCAATCGCGTTCTGGGCCCAGCATAGCTGGAGGCTAGCATCTCTGCCCCTCGGGTGATGGACATACACAGGCCCCTATCCCGGGAACCTTCTCCTGGAATCGTGCGTGACCGCAGGGCTGGGGTATGTCCCCACCTCCGCTGGGTCCGCCGTGTTCCCTTTTTCGCAAGAACTACATGTGGCTTGATTCTCATCCTTATGGGATACGTAGGAACGCCCGGATGTTTGAAACTTCGGGTCCAGCCCCCCCACCTCTTAAAGATCCCCCCTTCTCTGGGGATTCCGCCGCCTTCGGGTCACCCTCAAGGCGTGTCCCTCGACCCCTTGCAGTGGTCCACCGGTGTCAAGAGTACTCTGGTTTATTGTCAGGAGCATCAGGTTCTGCTTGGTCAGGTTCCTTCCACCTTTCAGGCTTCATGCTCCATTTCATTCGGACCCATCGCCTACGCCCTGGGTGGAGCCCCCGTGAGCGGTCCAGATACAATGCCCCAGTGCTCTCCCACCGACTCGGGCTGGTGCCCCCAAGGGCTTTGGGCAGCAAGTCGATATGAATCCTGCGCTTGAGCGGTTGATGCTCGTTTGCTGCCTCATTCCATCAACGGTCAGTGCGATATTGACGCTGCTTTTCCGCCACGGTCGGCAGTACTCCCATATCGTTACGCCGGTGCCCCCAGTCCTTGAGTGAATGGCCGCATGATTCACATTTTCCACCTCCCGTTCTGACCAGGCGAAACCTCGACACTCTTGACACTATCCCTCAGTGCATCTTCGCATATCCAGGGGATAGGACCACGATGTGGGGTGCTTTGAGGTCCCTTATGGTCTGAGCTCTAAGACCTTAAACTAAGATCTCTCCCCTTATGGTCCGAGCTCTAAGACCTTAAACTAAGATCTACCCCTATGGTCCAAGCTCTACGACCTTAAACTAAGATCTCCCTAAATGGGGTTCTACGTCCTGCATGACGTTAAACTGCACCTTCAAAACTACGTATGGCTTGATCTCCAGCTTGATGGAGTACGTAGGAACGCCCGGGCATTTCGACTCGGGTCCAGCCTCAGGGATCGCTAAGTCCCGCCCCTCCTCGTCGCCGGCCGTCTGGCCTGACTTCGGGTAGAGTGGTGCAGTTGTGATATTCTCCCCGATTCAGCTCGGGATGCCCCATCGCAATGATGGGAAGCGACAGTTTCCTCGTCAAAGAGGTTTCGTCTGAGAATTGGGGTGATTCACGGCCAGATTAGTGCATCTGCCTAATACGCTTTTCCCACGGTGGCGCAATTTTGAGAGCGTTGGATTCTGTCCGAACAAATCGTCACTTCGCCCCACGCTTCGCATGCCCTGTTGATTTGGATTTCCACCCTTGTGTCTGAAGGAACCCCCAAAGCGGCATTGATGATGACATGTGATCCGCCTCCTGCAATATGAATGATGACCTTCGGTCCGTCTATTGCAGTAGTATGGTCGATTGATCCATTGTCCGCTTGTCGTCTTGGGCATTTCCTGGAAGGCCGACCGTCGTGGATTTCTGGATTCGGGACATGCGATTCACCCTTTCTCATTTCCCTATGTTCGGATAAAATCTTAACGCCCCTAGCATTGTCCCGCTCGTGTGTTGGAACAAGTTGGGGGGATGACACATTGATTAGGTCTGAGGTCTCCTTTCCTAGGAATGACCTCCCTCTTTTCTTTAGAAATCCAGGACCAATTATAGATGCCTGAAGCTTGGTTAACGCTCCCGCGAGACAATGAATTGTGGTTGAGCATGTTAAGCCAAAAGATGCAGATAAATATATTGGTTCATACAAATGGATCGAAATATTGAGTAGCGGAAGAAAAATATTCTAGGAATTGCAAAAAACAAAGCCCCTAGGGATTAGCGTGCTGAATGAGTCTTTCCAACGCCGCTACCCTTTGACTAGCGGCCTCCAGAGCTGCTTCTCGCTCTCTGCGTGCCCTCTCCTCGTCAGCGGTCGCAGCACGCAGTTCGTCGATTCTGGCCTGTGCACGCTCCCGCTCGACTTGGAGTGTGACCATCTGTTGGCCCGCCTCCGTCAGCTATACCTGGGCGTCGATCAGTTGGGCCGATAATTGCTCCACAAGCTCAGCACACGCTGCGACGAAGGCCTCCTTCTCTGCCGCCTGCCCTTCGAGGCGCCAGACTTCCTGCTCCGCCACGAGAAGCGCCCGCGTGCTCTCCGACATGTCCCGACCTTGTGCGACGTCGGCACACCGGCGGCTCTCGCGCATCTTTTCGGCCATGAAATCATGGACCGTCAGATGGAGGCGTTGAGCATCAGCTCCCCCAGCACACAGGAAGCGCAGCCAGGTTTGAAGTGATCCCATGCGCCCCAGCCACTCCGATGGGTCTCGCTTGAGGAAGCGCTGTATGCACTTCCACCCCCTGTGGCGCGTTATCCGGCTCTCCTCGACCGCCTCCGCATCCGAGTCGTCCATCTCCTCAGGGTCGGCAGGCCGGTAGGCAGGGAAGGAAGCCAGCAGGTCTGCTGCAGGGTCCGCCCCTGGGATGTCCTCATGGGGGATAGGTTCCCCAACATCTGGGTGACCTTCTTCTCTCGCCCCAGCGGCGTTGACACCCTCGTCAGCCCCCGACCTCTCTCCGATGTCAGCACCGCCGACGTCCGCAGCCCTCTGATCAGCAGTTGATGGGGCCGACTCGGTGTGGAAAGTCTGTTCCGGAGCAGGCGGCATGTCTGCCACCAGTCCACTCGTGGATGGCCCGGGTTCGACAACCCGAAGAGCCTCCAGGGTTGAGATCACTGCGCAGGGCATGCTGTGGTTAGTCACGGATCGTCAATGGCAAGCAGCAGCAGTAAAGTAAGGAGACTTACGGGAGTTCGGAGCGTCATCTTCCGCTGCCCCGGCCGCCGCAGGAACAGTTGCAGTAGGGGACCCTTCCGCGCTTTTCAATTCAATGATGGGTGTCTGGCCCCCGCCTTGTCCTGCTGGCGCCTCTCCTACTCCCGCTGAGGACGCCTGACCAACATCCGTGCGCTCTTGAGAAAGGTGGAGAAATGGGTTAGAAGATGCATAAGAGAATGGATGAAGCAGGTTGAGTAGGGATAGAAGCGGACCTCGAGGAGCTTAGTGACATCAACATTGTCAGAGTCGGCCACCTCGCCACTCTCCCGCGGACTCCCCTGATGGGACCTCCCCTCGGAGCCTTCATCCTCCCCCATCTCCTCCTCTTCCTCGGAGTCGTTGCTACTGTCATCTTCCTCCGGCGGCATCTGTTCTAGAGCGGGTTCTAGACTGAGCATCACCTTCACCAGAAAGGATGGCTCCGCACGCTGACCACGTTGGCGCGCGTACTCGTCCATGGCCGTCAGATACGCATACTGCCAGTTGAAGTCCACCCTATCGGCGATCTGGAGGCGCCCGACCTCTGGCAGATGGATTCCTTCTCTGAGTATCTTTCGCCAGATGGCGTCGGTCCTCAGTGACTGCCGCAGGGTCATCCAGGCCGACCACAGCGCCGGGAAGACCGCATCGTGGGAGGGTTCGAGCAGACGCCTCACCTGCTTCCCGGGCCGCTCCCCGACCGCCGCATGTGCCCTCTCTCTGGGCGCTGAAGTCGTGGCGGCAGCTTGCGATGTGTTCGCCGCCGAAGTCCCTGCCCGCTCCGGCTCCGCTGCTTGGCGCGCCTCTGTTCTCCCCCGCGTGGCGGCGCCTCGCCTCCTTCCTTGACGCCCGGTCTCCGCACGGGTGACCTCGAGCCGCCGAACTGGCTTCCGTAGAAGCCCCTCGGGGTACGCGATGGCCCAGTGTTCGGCGTACTCGGTTGCCAAGCCTGCGTCGACCCCGGTAGGAGGGAGAGTGATGACGTCGCCAGAGCCGAAAGCGGAGAACATCAGCCACATCTGGCGAAGGACGCCAGGGTTCGTCTCCTCCCAAACAGCAGTGAATACCCTCTTCGGCATCCGTTGAAGGCACCCGAACTGCCTGGCGAACCGGGTTGGCACGTAAGGCTCGCAGATCACCTTCCCGTCGATCCGAGCCACGAGCACCCCGCCCCGCATGTTCAGGAAGTATTCATGCTGCTCCAGCGGTCCCTGTCCATTGTCGATCATCTGGCCGACGGGAGTGGGGAACGGGCTGAAGTTGAAATTGGCATGATTTCCAATCCGAATCCTCACGCCCTCCTCATTTAGGGTCATCGGAGCGACCCCCGCAATGTTCAGCAGGGAGGGTCGCAGGCCGTTGCCCGGAGGAATGATGGCGTTCGGAAACGTGTACCCACCAAGGTGAGCAGCCACCCAGCCGTGGAAGAATTGAAAGGGCCCACAGATCATTCGTGGCGACCCCCCTCGCGAGATGCGTCCCAGGATGGCGTACAGCTTAGCCAACACCGGGACCCCGAGGTTGTATCTTTTATTGGCAGCCATGGCGCCCGCCATCGCCAGTGTCGCCGGGCGGACGCCCATTCTCGCGTCCCGCACTGGCAGAAGCAACCCTCTCAGAAAGGCGGCCAGGAACGCCGCGTACCGGACATTTGGGTCCCGGGCCTCGATGACGCGGTACCCCCATGAGCGGTAGTCGCCCGTCTCCAGGACCCGCCAGTACGACCCGTTCCGGCTCCTCTGAGCCGCGGTCGGGCACCGCTTCCCCCTGCCTGGCATCTTGACCGCTGGGTCATGCTCCAAGAACTGGCTGAACCACTCCTTGTAGGATATGTCCTTCTGGAAGTCCTTGACCCCGAGCCGCTCCGTAGCCAGGTCCAGCAGATGCCATGTCAGGATGGGAGTCCGTGACCTGTCGCCCTAGGTGTTCCTCTGAGGCAAGAACTCATCGTACTGGTAACCCTCCAGCGGGATACCTCCGATGCAGTGGATGTCCCAGAGACCGATGCCGACCTCCCCATGGTGAAGATGGAAGGTGTTGGTATCCGGGGACCAGCGGGTGAACAGCTCCGGCCCGAGCTCGGACTGCTGGTAGAAGTGGAACTGCGACGTCCACACCGCCTCAAACAGGCCGATGTACCGCAGCTCCTCCGCGAAGTGATCACAGGTGTGGCGTACCCAGAACGCCCAGGCCCATTCACTGGTGAAATTGCCCCCAGACCGCAAGTCCCAGTCCTTCAGCCAGCCCTTGGTGTCGTCAGTGACACTCTGGCGATATGTGCTCGAGTAGAGGGCTGGAGAATTCTCCGCAGTAGGCTCACCCCCGGCGATGGTTCGCGTCCTCGGGTTCAGGACATAGACGTCCAAGTGCCTGGTCTCCCTGGCAGGATGCCCATTGTTGGTGATGTTATAGCGGGGAAGCTCGTCCTCCCGAGTCACCCAGGTCCGTGGTGCATCAATCTCGAACCCTGGCACCGGATCCTCATCCAGGATGCCAAAGTTCCAGAGCGGCAGGTTGTCCGACAGCGGATATGTCTTCTAGGCCGGCGTCAGCAAGTCGAACAAGGATTGATTGTTGGAAACAATCTCCTTGGCTCCGTAGACCTCCTCGTTCGTCGCAATCTCAGCTCTGCGAGTGGCGGCGTCCCCCTCATTTCCTTGATGCGCGGCCATCTCAGAAGCTTCGGGAGTCGTGTGGGTTAAGGGATGAAGCGTACGGAATCGGACGAGGCTGGTAGAGAAGTTTGAGAGATGGCGCGCAATCCTAGTGGACGGCGCGCAATCAGGAATTCCATCGCGTAAAACCCCGGGTGTTCGCGCAAAAGCAGGACGAATTCCGGACAGGTTTGCGCGACGAGCGGGTGAATTCCGCGCCGGAAAGGGCAATTTCGCGCACGAGAGCTCGAATGCTTATCGCGCGGAAGGCTAGTGTACGGTGCGGGGGACCCATGGCCCCTATTTATAGGCGATGCCGGGTGTCCGCGCTGCGCGGAAGGCGCTTTGCGCGACCGAGGCAGTGAATTTCGCGCCCGACACCCCTTTTTGCGCGCCACAGTCCCGCGCCACCCAAGACTTCGGCATTCCAGCGTCTCCCTTGGAACCCGATCGTTGCGACCTCTCGCCGATCAGATTCCGAGGGGGGGCTTTTGTAGACGCCGGAAAAGTCCGTTGTTCCCAAACGAAGCCCCGGATGCGGGAAGCGAGGTCATATTTGGAGTCGGAAGCATGTTTCGGAGGGCCCGGAGGCCTTGCGCGGAATTTTGGAGGCCCGCGCGCAAAGTTGATGAGCCGCGCGCAAACCTCCCGGGATGCGCGCAATGCGCTGGGCCGGTGCGCAATTTTGCGCGCCAGGGGCCCGCGCGACTCCCTTGCGCGCCGGGCCCGATTCCGCGCCCACGAAGAGAATTCCGCGCCCGAGAACCGGATTCCGCGCCCCGGGGTTGCCTATAAATATAAGGCGACCCCCGACGTTTTAAAGGTTTCCGGAATTCAAAAGGTCTCTCGCGTGCGCAATTCAACCCCTTCCGCGCGCAATGCCGATCTCCAGGTAACCTCTTTTCTTTCGCGCAAGAAAGCCTCGGGGTTCGCCTTCGCGCGCAATCCCCCTGGCTCCTTTCCTTTGAATAAACACCCACCTAAAGGCCTTCGCGCGCAAAAGAAGTCTCTTGCGCACAATTGCCCCCCGGGTGCGCGCAATCCAGCCCGATTGCGCGCACCCCCCCTTTTTTCAAGTGGACATTCATTAAAGAATGAGCCGTTGCCCCCGTGCGCTATCCGAAGCCCGGTACGCGCAATCTCCATCATCCGCGCGCAAAGCGCTGGCTCAATTACCCGCCAGCCTGCCCATTTGCGCGCCGACCCGCGGTATTGCGCGCCAAGCTCCACTTTTGCGCGCAATCCGCCAGGGTCGCCCCCTTTGACCCCCTGAGGGTATCCGCCTGCGTGGCGCCCGATGATCCTCATCGCGGGTGCCCGTACCGTACGTTGTCTTCCCGCGCGGCCCTCCAGGCTCACGCGAAGTGACACGGATTCATCGGCGGCAAATCATTCGTCCCGCACGACGTTAAACTGCATTCGTCCGCGCTGCAAGATGTTAAACTGCCAAGTGTTTCGTCCAACATGACGTTAAACTGTGCCTCGTCCAAGCTGCACGACGTTAAACTGCATAGCATATCGTCCAAGCTACAAGACATTAAACTGTTCAGCATTCGTCCCGCATGACGCTAAACTGCACCACGTCCAAGCTGCACGACGCTAAACTGCCTAGCCCTCATCGTCCCTGCGACAAGACGTTAAACTGCCAAGCATCTTCGTCCGCACGACAAGACGTTAAACTGCCAAGCACCTTCGTCCTCAACACACGACGTTAAACTGTACTTCGTCCGGCAAGACGTTAAACCGTCCGCTTCGTCCTCAACACACGACGTTAAACTGTACTTCGTCCGGCAAGACGTTAAATCATCCGCTTCATCCAAAATGACGTTAAAATGTACCTCGTCCGAGCTACAAGACGTTAAACTGTTCAGCATTCGTCCCGCATGACGTTAAACTGCACATTCGTCCCGCATGACGTTAAACTGCACCACGTCCAAGCTGCACGACGCTAAACTGCCTAGCCCTCATCGTCCATGCGACAAGACGTTAAACTGCCAAGCATCTTCGTCCGTGCGACAAGACGTTAAACTGCCAAGCACCTTCGTCCTCAACACACGACGTTAAACTGTACTTCGTCCGGCATGACGTTAAACCGTCCGCTTCGTCCTCAACACACGACGTTAAACTGTACTTCGTCCGGCAAGACGTTAAACCATCCGCTTCACCCGATCCCGTGCCTCGCACGCAGGGTCCCCCTCCCGGTTTGGATGTGGCCCCCACCCGCTCGTCTCTGCAGGGATGTCGGGATTGGAGTGGCCTTCGCCCCCGGGGGTAGAGTGTTACCGAATGAACTACGTGGACTTTGATCCCTGTCTCCTAAACAGGGTACGTAGGAAGCCTCTCTAAGGTTCAAGCCCACCACCTGGTCGTCCCGGTTGTATTCACGTCGGTTCGTCCATCAGTGGACCCCTCCTGGGTTCACGCTTGCGTTGATTCACCTATGAATCCGCCCCTGTGGGAGACTGCACGTGTGTATCTCCATTGTGCTTCCCCACTGCCTCCTTTTTCTATTTCTCCTTCCAACGTCCAGCATGACGTGAAACTGTGATCCACCCGGCCGTTCCATCCCCCTCTGTGCGAGGTGGTTCAGTTCAATCCTCCGCCCGGTAGCCTCGACCTCTTCGTGAGTCGACTTGCCAACGTCCAGCATGACGTTAAACTGTATATCCGAACTACGCTGACTTTGATCCGCGCTAACACGCGGTACGTAGGAAGCCTCTACGAGGTCCAAGCTCTTCACTCCATCATCCATCCTGACCCTTACCCGGGCCGCCACATCCCGGTAGGGTCATGCCACTTCACTCCACTCCAATTCACTCGGGAAGCCGCCCATGTGCTGGCCCCAGCGTCGGAGGTTCCCCGTAAGGGGTTCTTTCATCTGATCCACTCCTTGTGTTGATCAGTCCGATGCCGTCCCCGCTGGACGTTAAACTCGCGGCATACCCCGTGTTAAACATGGGAAGCTGAGGAAAACCTCAGGTAACGCAGTTCCCCGCACCCAGCGCGGGATGCCTCAGGCCATCACGCCTTCGAGAAGCCCTATTAGGGACGGAAGACAGATATGCAGAGCCTCAGTGTTAAGACACGCCCCCAACACCCAGAGCCACCCAGTCTCCTCACCGCAGGTTGCTGCCCCGACCAGACTCCTTGGAGCGTCCGGGCGGAAGCAGCGTAATTAACCGGTGTCCATGAAGATATGGCGCTGGGAACGAGATTCACGAGCATGTCTTAAATCTATGAGGGAGACCCAGATTAGGTGATGAGTTCCGAGGAGACGTCCAAGGAAGGAGGAGCCGACATCCCATCATCCCGGTTTCGATCAAGGAGCAGACGCCCCGGAATAAGGGACGGATGCCGCCCGCCTTTGGAAAGCGGGACTGCGGGACCACAAGCCGCGCGCGCCCATCCCCTCGGGTCGACGGGTGCACGCGCGAACGCGTCCTGGCGGAACAGCGCCGGAACAGAAACCCGACGCACATCCGCACCGAAACAACAGCATCCTGTCGCATTAGCCTAAAATGGGGACAATCAAACAAGGGTTGATTGGTGACCGTGTTCGAAACACAAGACCTGGCTCAAAGTGTTGTCCAAAGTCTTCTGGGGCATTGGCCCTGGGCAACAGGTGGACCATGGGTCAATCACACATACTGTTATAGCAGGCGTACCATAGGTCAATCATCCGTACTGTTACAGCAAGCAGACCGTAGGCCAATCACCCATGTTGTTAGGGGGTCCCTTCCAACATGGAAGTGGATACAGATCCGAATGAATGACACGCAAAGCGTGAGGTGGAGTGATGAAATTTTTGAACGGATTCCAACACTCTTGATATTACGCCACTAAAATCATGGAATTTGGCATCTTATTCTTGGAGCATAATGCATCTCTTATTCGGAACAAGAGGCATCCTATGTTTGGAACATCAGGATTACTATAGTTTAAAGTCATGTAGATATGACTATTTCCATAAGGTGCCTAGAATGGATGATGTTGGGTCTTACACAAGGGAGTCCCTTTCTGGTTCAACCTAGAATAGGATCCATGTGATAGGGTTTGGAGGAGTTGCCTGAGGAATGGTTCAACTCAAGGTACTCATGAAATTGATGATGAGAATCTCGACTCAAGACACGTGAAAGGAACCAAGAGGAATGTGTCGACTCAAGGTATTTCATGGTGTGTAGAGGAGTATCTCAAATCATCCTATTCCATAGGTGGGATGAGGCTGCGCATAAGGGAGCAATGGAAAATCCCGACGTCCTGGCCAGAAAAATTCGCGGTGTGACTCTCCATTTTTCATGGGGGTCTATGACGATTGGGAAGGAGTGCACGCAACATGGAGGGATTGTGCGCAATAGGGAAGGCCTAACCACAAGAAGGAGGGGCTGTGTGCAAGAAGGAGGGATTTTGCGCAATGGGGAAGGCCTATGCGCAATAGGATAGGAGTGCACGCAACATGGGGCATATGCGTGGAAAACACAGGGACGAAGCGCAATTTAGGGGCGCGCGCGAAAAAGGCCGAGTCGGCGCGCAAAAGGAATTGTGCACCAAATACCTCATTGCACGCAATACGAAGGAATTGCACACAAATGGTAGACCTCTAAGGGATTGGAGTTCAGTATAATCCAAAGGGGATCTCGCGCAAAGGCGGACCCTGGAGAGACTGGCCACGAAATGAACCGGGCCTGAAGGCCATACTGCGAGCGCGAAAGTCCTATTTTGCGCACGAGAGCCAGTTCAAATTATGAAACCCAGAAATGGAAAGGGTCTCCTTCTATTTATATACTCTTGGCGTCACAGAATCTAGGCAGCGCGCGAAATGTTGGGCGCCAGAGTTGGCGGCGCAGAAACGGGCACTGCATGGGGCGGGCACGCAAAATTGCGCGCCGGATCCGGGGACCTTTCGCGAATCTCGGACTCCTTTCACGTGGCCATCCTTTTTTCGCGTACATCCTCCTTTATTTCACGCGGCACTTCCAGGCCCTCCAGACTGAGCCTCCGGGTCTGAATATGACTTAACTTTGTCATTTTGAAACTTCCTTTAGGAGTTACGGACTTTTTCGGCATCTAAAAATTATAAGACTATTAAATTATTTATAATTTTATATGTTTGAGGGTAATTATAATTACTCATAATAATGAAATTTTTAATAAGATAAGAAAATATGATTTTGTATTGGTATATGATTATAAAAGACAAAAATGTTGTTGTATAGAGTGATATATATATATCTGTTTGTTTGTGTGTGTGTGTGTGCATGCACGCTGTATATAAATTTATATAAATAGCTTATGATATAAAAAATGATGGATGAAAAAATAAATAACTAAATACATTAAATTTTCATCTTCCCTAACACCTGATATACACTACCTCTCCACCACCATTTCAACTGCAGTGGTGTTATCATCATCATTTCATACCCCTTGCCAAAAATTTTCTTTTCATACATTATTTATACCTCAAAAACACATTTGATCATTGTGATTAGTGGTGTTAGATGGTATTTCAAACAAATTTGTGTTTGAAGATTAATTAACAATGATTGAGGGAGTCGAGCTCAACCTTCACCATAAGGTTACCATCTGAGACTGGTTGTCATAGAATTTGGTCAGTAATGTTCTCTTCCACCTCTTCGATGTTCAATTATTTATATGATATATTTTTGTTGGGTGTAAAACCAAGTCTTAAATCAGTTTTTACGGAGGATTATGGCTCATATATAGTGTTTTATGGTAAATTAATCCTATCACTAATGTATTTTAGGATAGAACCCCAAAAGGGTATATGTATTGCACTTGGAAGACCTAGGGATTTAGGAAAAACAATCCTAACAAGTTGTATCCGAGACATGATGTAGCCCAATTGTGATATATGGTGGAGTATTCCCCAAAACCAATTTCTCAACAATAATGGTGGCTCATTTGAACATGTAGATCCACGGTTCCTTTGGTCGAAATTCTTTCTAGTAGTAGTGGTCAGTAGGAGAGACCCGAGATAACAAAATGGGGGTGAATGATGGTTGGATCTAGTGTATTACCATTAAATGGAAGGAACAATTTTGTGGTATTTTTTTGAGGGGTGGATTATTCAGTTTACACCCAAGTCCCATATCAGATTCCACAAAGGATGGTGGATCACATATATAATTTTTTGGAAAATTACTCTTATCCCCATTGGGTTTTAGGATAGAAACCCATTTGGGAATATTTTTTGGGAATATAATTCCTAGGGATAGAGGAAAATTATCATGAAAAGATGATTCAGTATCAATGGATGTGATCTATTCGTTCCATGATGATTATTTTTAAATGATTTATGTCTAAATATCCATATCCATATTGATATATTTAATGGAAAAATTTTTTTACTCTATGGTAACAATGGTTCAATAATACTTGGAATCTTGAATGGATAGTGAAATCATTAATGTTTTTTGCAAAATTCATAAAAGACAATCCCTTATGATTGGAAATATATTGACCATTTTTCAATGAGTACCATTTAGTTGTATTTGTATGATAAAACACAATAGGTGGTGATTAAACTAATAAAACTAGAGGAGATCATGGAAAAGTTGTAAGGTAGGTATATATATAAATCTCTAAAAAAGAGTTTATATTATAAAAAATGAATATATCATCTTCAATTTCCAAAATGTGGATATATCGGAAACCATTTGAATGATTTCCCCAAATACCTGATTGAAATGTCTTTTGTGGATTTTAAGACAAATGATAAAAGAAATTTGGTGCCTGTGGAAATGGAAGAAGAAGGTAATGCTTTTATTTTTCCAATTTATTTTTTAGATTTGTTTCAAAATATAATCACCATGATATTATTAAGAAAAATACACTCTAAAATTTAATGATCAGATTTCATCATTTATGATAAATGATATCCAAAAACCAATGATGATGAATCATTAAGTAATAATAAGATTTTTTAGTTACTAATGGACATAACTATCAAAAATGTTTAACAGAATGGAGAAATGGTTACGGACCTAGAGAGAAAGAATTAAATCAAGTCTAGGTGGTTATTTTGTATTTTTTGAGTGTATGAAAAATGAAATATGAGAATGAACTATCATAAGTTCAGTGAGATAATGAATATTGAATAAAGGAATGAATAAGTAGATGATGAATTAGTTGATGTGAATAAAGTGACTCAAGATGAGAAGTAAGAAAATGATTTATTAATTAAAACTATAGAAAATTATCATGATTCTGAATTGATTTTAAATTACATTTGCTCTTATCTTATATGTACTGAAAGATAATTTTTGTATATTTATAAAGAGTGAGATGGTGATACAATGAGAATGGAAAGTAAGTCAAAATTTAGAATTGTTAGCATCAGTATTTGGTGAGTACGTATGTTTGATGGATTTATTCATACACTTACCAATGTGGGGTATTTACTTGATTTATGAATGAACATGATTTATTTGGGTATTACTAATTTCGATGGGATTACGATTTCTATTGGAGATAGAATTATCAAAGTGAAAATTGTGTAATGAATTTAATCAAAGGTGGAAAAGAAGGAATTTGTTCATGTTGTTCTAAGAAGGTGAAGCATATTTGATTCCCTAGAATACCATTACGGGATATGTTCATATAGATGTGTTTGAAACTAGTTATTTTAAAAATAATGTGATATTTTTTATTTATACACAACATGGTGGATCCACGAAATTTTTTCTAATTTTGGAATTATGAAACCATTAATAGGTTTTATAGGTCATGTAAATCTTGGGAAAGACATTGAAGGTCAAGATTTATGATGATATGGTTAAGTATTAAATTTTATAATCATTATAGAGATAATTTAGAGTGATTTAATAGTTGAAAATTTGAGATATATATTTGATCAAAAGTTTTGGTTTTAGTCTTCAGGGAAATATGAGGATATGAGAAGGGTTTGAAAAAATATTCTTATAAAAGGAGAGGATGACAATAACTTAGATACCCATTTTCAAGTACATAAATCATTGTATAAGGGAGGGTGGCGTCGACCAGGAGAAATTTTGTTTATGAAGTGGTTCAACTAGTGCTATGTATTGCTAGGTGTGGTAGCAAATGGATATGGGATGCCTGAGATCATAGTATTAGTTTAAATAAATCATGGAGTATGTAAGAGATTATTGTTCCAATTAATGTGTGTGATTTCGAAGAATTTTAATTTTATTTTAAAAAAATTTATTGATTCTCAATTGGTGTCGTATATTTACAAAACATAGTAATTTATATTTTTTTATTTAATATACCACATTTATAATTACAATCAGTTTTTTGAAATTTAATTTTTTTATAATAAAATTATATATTATTGGATGGATTAGGATTTTTATGAACCATGGTCATTTTTATGATTTTTAATTTATTTATGATGCATCCACAATTTACTCCCCCAATATGTTTCTGACTAGACTACCATAAAAAACCACCGCTTTTCACTGAAGTCCACAACATATGATGAGTGAAGAAAGAAAATAATATGTGATGGTCTGAGGGAGAATAATCAATGCCAAAAATTGAATATGGGAAAGGAATCAAGGTTGATTATATCCATTGTTTATATATGAATATAAAGGAATAAAATATATTGAGAAATTGGTATATCTATTTATATATGCAAATGAAATGCATAAGTCAACGAAGTATTACATATAAGTATACTATTTAAAGGTCTTCAAGTATATAACTATATTAGTGTATTGTTAGTGAAGAATTTTTAGCATCCATTGAACCATAATATAGAATAAAATTATTCATTTTTATAAATAGTTATTAAATTATATGTACACAATATCATTTAATACTTTCACCCATAGAGAAGATAAATGGAAAAATTAATACTACAATTATGTAAGGGTGAATAATTCAAAAGTCCATTCTAGGAATATAACAGAAATGAAAAAAATATGATTATGTATTATAGTAATATATTTTTTCCATAGTCATGCAAATTTATTTATAAAACATTTGTTTTATAATTTATTAAACCAAAGGATTCAACTTATAAATAGGTCTATTCAATTCTGAGTGTTCATAATATAACACTCTAGTAAGTTCCTCTAAAAATTTTCATTTTTCAATTTTAGTGTTGGGAGATGAAGGAGGATAATTTTAGATATTACCTTAGAAAGGGTGGTCAAAAAGGAGATTTAGTTTGGACCGATTGGTAGTATAAGTAAGTGGAAAATTATTTTAATGTTACAATTTTATGTATGAAATGTTTTAATTTTAGAATATTTATATATATATGGTGATATTTTAAAAATTACCATACTAAATTTCAAAAACCCTCTTGTAATGGGATCATATATTTCAAAATCATTTTATATATTAAATATTTACAATTCAAAGATTGTTTTTTAAATTTATGTAAAAGGGAATTCCTTTTTAAATGACGTTATCTTATGTAAGAACTTTTTTTATTTCAAAAATAAATGAAACCCTCATTCCAAAATTCAACAATTTGTCTGGAACATGATTAAATTATTTAGATTATAAAAATAAATTTCCCTCTTAAGGGGATTTTTCTTGGTGTGTTCTAATTTCGGTGTTGGTTTTAAGGAGTCTAAAATCATCATTTCATATGAAACTCCCTTTCCATATTTATCATTTTAAATAAATTTTTTTATTAAATCATGTATTCTTATGGAAGTAAATTGTCTTTCAGAAATTAACCTGCATCTATGGATTCTTTTTATATTTGAGTTGTTGTATGAACACGTATTATTTCATTCTGATTTGAAGTCCATGTATGCTTGAAATGAATTTATGAGACCAAGAATTCAGTTTTGTTTCCTCTAATAAAATATACACTCGAATTTGTGTTTTTGTGTCTGTATATATGTGTGTGTAAATATTATTAATGTTAGGAGTTTTTAAATAAATATATCCATGGTTATTATTTTGAAAATAATTTTTTTATGGAAAGCCTCAGTGAAATAAAATTAAAAAAGGCATGTTTTTAAATGATTTATTAAATTTGTCACATTGAGTTTATAAACTAGAGGAGAGATGTGGAGTGATCCAAAAAATCAAGTAAATTTTTACACCATGTGATGGGTAGGCCTTATATAACCCTTATTGTTCTATCTTTTCTCAATGTTTTTCTTTCCAAGATTATGAGGTGGCTTTATTAAAAGTAAATGGATTGTTTTTTATTAGAAATTATTTTTATGTATTTTAATAATAAGTTATATTTTATATGAAATATCATTCATTATTTTAATTCAAGTCTTGGGTTTCAATAAAATTGGTATTAGTACTTCAAATTTATTTTAAATAAAAAAAATTTCTAAAAAATATTTTATTTTTTTAAACTCTTTATGTCCTACTAATGGATAAGTGAGTTTTATTTTTAAAGAATAATTCATTTTAAAAAAATTTATCACCCTTTGAAGGAATCATTTTCCATTAAATTGTGTTGTATTTTTGAAAAATGTAAAAATCAATATTAAAACCCTTTGTTGAGTTGTTTTTTCACCCAATGTTTTAAAATACAATTCATGGGGTATTGATGACTAGAATAATTTTTTGAGAAGATATGAGATTAGTTGTTTTAGTTAGAGTGAATCCATAAATATATTAAAATTATTTAGATTAAAAAATATATATTTGAGTGAGATAATTTTTTTCTAAATTTTTTATAATCATCCAAAACACTATACCTATAAAATCCTAGAAAATGTATGGGGTTTTTTATTTATTACTGATGTAAAATATTTTATTTCCAAAAAAAAGACTTGTTTTTTCAATTAACATGGAAGAATGGGTCTATGGCATCTCAAATAGTATCATATGAAAGGTTTAGAAAACTTTAGTGACTATAATTTTGATGATAATTTAAGGGATAGAAATATATTTTTTAGGTTTTAGGTGATTAGATTCTTAGTGATTCTTATGATCCACTAGTGCAAAAAAATATTTAACATTTCAAAGTTTTTCACATCAGTTCTATATAACCGGCATGTAAAGCTAGAAAAATTGTTCTATCACATCCGTTATTTTATAACCGGCATGATAAATCTACTAGAATCGATATTTTACATCAGTTATAAAATAACTCACATAAAAATACTGAGATTAGATTTATCACGTCAGTTATTTTATAACTAACGTAAAAAATTGAATCTGGGAACTTTATCACCTTGGTTATTTTATAACCAACATGATAAATTAAATCTCGGTGATTTATCACATTGGTTTTAAAATAACTGACGTGATAAAGTATTTTCTATGTCAGTTATTAAATAACTGACGTTATAAACATTAAAAAACAATTTATCACGTGGGTTATTAAATAACCGACCTGATGAATCTTGTAAATTATTTATCACACCCCGTATTCTGTCATACTATTTTCTTCGATCAGGAAACCTGAGACTCGTCTCTCTCGCGCAGAAAACCTAGAAAGTATTCTTCAATGTTTCTCCCTCCAACCACATTTTTCTAACATCATTCATCATCTTTATTATCACCAGATCTATCAGGTTGACTCCCAACACTCAAGTAAGCCTCACATTCCTCAGTTTCATTTTTCAATTTGCATGCTGCCCTAAAATTTTGTTTTGAGATGTTATTTTTCTATCTTTTCTCTTACTATCATTGTATGTGTCATAGTGTTATTTGGTACCATGCTAAATTAGTTTTTGGTAAAATAATAAACCATGGAAGTGATATCATGCATGATTACATTTAGTGTGAGTTCTATAATGTGTGTGTGCTTGTACTTTCAAGTGTGGGGGTGTCCAGGGGGTGAGGGTGTCCAGGGGTGGGGCTATCCAAGGGTGTCCAAGGGGGTGTCCAAGGTGGTGGGTGAGTCGAAGGGGGTGCAGTGGTGGTGTCCATGGGTGAGGGGGTTGTCCAAGGGGGTAGGGGTGTCTCGGGGTGGGGGTCTATAGAGGGGTGGGGGATTTCTCGGGGTGGGGGCTGTATAAGGGGATGGTGGTGTCAAGGGGGTCTCTAAGGGGGTAGAAGGGTGTCCATGGTGGGTGACGGGGGACATTCCAAGGGGTAAGGGTGTCCAGGGGGTGGGGGTGGTGTCCAAGGGGTTAGGGGGATTTCCAATGGTGTAGGGGGTGTCCAGTGGGGTGGGGGTGTCCAGGGGTGTCCAAGGGGGTGGGGAGATGGTGTCTAGGGGTGAGGGGGGTTGTCCAAGGGGGTATGGGTGTCTAGGGGGGTGGGGGTGGTGTCCATGGGGTGGGGGTGTCTAGGGGGTGGGCGGGCTGTCAAGGGGGTGGGGGATGTCTAAGGGGGTAGTGGTGTCCAGGGGGTATCCATGGGTTGGGGGTAATGGGGTTTGGGGGTGTCCAAGAGGTGAGGGTGTCCAGGGGGGTTGTTCAGGGGTGGGGGATATCCATGGGGGTGGGGGTGTCTAGGGGGTGGGGTGTCTAGTGGGTGAGAAATATCAAAGGGGGTGGGGATGTCCATGGGGTTGGGGTGGTTTCCATGGGGGTGAGATGTCTGTCCAAGGGGGTTGGGGGTGTCCAGGCGGTGGGGGTGTCCAGGTGGTAGGGGTATCTAGATGGGTGGGGGCTGTCCAGGGGGTGGGGGAAGTCCAAGGAGGTGGTGGTGTCAAGGGGGTTTCCAAAGGGGTGGGGTGTCCAGGGGGGTTAGGGGGCCTTCCATGGGGGTAGGGGGTTTCCAGGGGGTTAGGGGTGGTGTCCCGGGGGGTGGGGGTGTCCCGGGGGGTGTCTAAGGGGGAAAGGGGTTGGACAACCCCCTCACACCCAGAGCACCAACCCCACCCCCCGGACACCCCCTAACCCCTTGGACAGCCCCACCCATGGACACCACCACACCCCGTTGGACACCCCCTTGACACGCCCACCCCCTTGGATCCCCCCCATTCCTTGGACACCCCCACCCCTGGACAACCCACCCCCATGGACACCCCCACCCTCGGACACACCCCAGCCCCGAGTCACCCCACCCCCATGGAACCCCCCACCCATTGACAACCCCCCCCCCCAAACACCCCCACCCCTGGACACCTCATGCCTCCTTGGACAACCCCATCACCCCCTGGACACCCCCACCCTTCCCCACCCCCTTGGTCACCCCTGGAAACCCCCACCCCCTTGGACACCCCCACCCCCTGGAAACCCCCACCTCCATTGACACCCACACCCCCTAGACACCCCCACACCCCTAGACATCCCCCCTAGACACCCCACCCCCATGGACAGCCCCACCCCTGGACACCCCCACCCCCATGGATAGCCCCCACCCCCCTAGATAGCCCCACCCGCATTGCAATAAATTATATATTAGAGAGTGTGTCACAACAGTTGTTAAACCATTGGTATAAATATATCACAAAGGTTTACTTGAAACCATTGGAATATATTATATGATGGAAAAAAGTCATTCCAGTGGTTCTTGAACCCTTGATATATATATCCCAGCAGTTTCATTGAAACCATTGGCATATATTAACTTCAGGCAGAATATACCAACAGTTCCTGTAGAACCATTGGTATAGGGATATTGTAATGGATATCTTTCCAATAGTGTTGAAAAACATTAGGATATTCTATCCCAATGGGTTTAGGGGATATCCCAATGGATTAAAATCATTGGGATATATGTAATTTTTAGTAGTTAATGTCTACATATTTTAATATTTTTACTTCATATTTCTTATTTACAGAAGGGTGAATTTGGTATCTAGTTACACCATAATGTATTCATTGTGTACCATAATAATAAAGGATCTATGGTGAGTTTAAAATTTTTATTTCTAACTAAATTTTATTTTTAAAATCATTTTCATGAATATATTTTTCAAATACGCATATATTTGATTTATATTTTAAAATTATATTACATTCAAAATATGATATTATTTATATAAATATAAAATTGTCTTATCATAACAAGATTTATAATTTTGGTATTTGTTACAGGTAATAATGAGTTGAAGTTGGATTATAACACATCAAATGAGTAATGAATATGAAGAAGGTGTTGATGCCTTTTTGGAATTTTCTAAATGAAATGTTCAAAGCAGCTACATTTCTTTCTATCCATGCATGAAATGTTTGAATATGAAGAAGTTGAAAAGTAGAGAGGTCAAAAGTCATTTTTTTCATGGTTTTAATATGATTTATAGCCTTTGGATTTGGCAGGCTGAAACTAGACATAATGTCAGATCTACTGATGATTATGATTTTCAAGATGGTAACTCTGATGGATTGAAATAAATGATTTGTGATATTACAGCAGAAGAAATTGACATAGAACCAACAGTGGGACATCTATATGGTGATGTAGAAAAACTATAGTATCCTAGTTGTATAGATTTTATGGTTTTGTTTGCAGTGTTAATATTGATTAATTTGAAGGCGAAAATAGATGGAGTGAAAGAAGTTTTAATGAGCTGCTACAATTGTTGAAAGACATTCATCCAAAAGAAAATGATCTTTTAGATTCACATTATAAGGCAAAGAAAATATTATACCGTCTGGGATTTGGATACATGAAAATACATGCCTGACCAAATGACTGTGTGATATATAAGAAGGAATATGAATATCTCTCATATTGTCCTAAATGTGGGACATCACTGAATAAGTTGAAAGAAAAATCACAGGATGATGTAGAGATTACAGATATCCCTACAAAGGTATTTTGGTCTCTTCCTAAAATACATCATTTGAAACATTTATTTTCTAATTCATATGATGCAAAAAAAAAGGTTAATATGGCATGATGATGAGCATATATGTGATGGAAACATTCTCCATCCTGTTGATTGTCCATAATGGAAGAAACATTTATGAGTAGTATCCTATATTTGGAAATGAAATTAGAAATCTCAGACTTGGGTTGTGCACAGATAGAATGAATCCATACCAAAACCTTAGTAGCACACATACTTCATGGACTATTTTATTGGTAAGTTACAACCTCTCTCCTAATGTTTCTATGAGGTGTAAATATGTCATGTAGATTATAATGATCTCTAGTCTGAAGAAAACTAGAAATGATGTTGATGTTTTCTTGTCACTATTTATTGACGATTTGAAACTTTTATGGGAGGATGGTATTAGGGTGTATGATTATTAAAAAATGAAATATTCTCAACTACATGAAGTGCTTATGTTCACTATAAATGACTTCCCAGTGTATGGAACTTTTTCTAGATACAATGTTAAGGGGAATAAATCATGTCCAATTTGTGAACAATAGACTTCATATTGTCAATTGAATCATGAGAGGAAAATAATATACATGGGTAATTGAATGTTTTTTATATGGATAACTCTTATAGAAGACTAAAAAAGGCATTCAATGGCTCAAAAGAATTTGATATTTCTCTAAAACCTTTATCCCCTAATGTTTATTCTGAGAGGGTGAAAAACCTTGATTTGACATTTTGACAAACACATAAATCTAGTAACGATAGAAATATTTGGAAGAAAAGGTCAATATTTTTTGAGCTACTATATTGGAGATATCATGAGATGAGACATAATATTGATTTTAGGCACATGGAGAATAATATCGTCGATAGTTTGATTTGAAAATTGTTATATATTAATGGAAATACTAAATATGGGTTGAATTCAAGATTAAACATACTATCAATGGGAATATGTTTGGTGTTAGCTCCCACTCTTAATAGAAGAAGAACATTTCTTCCCCCAACCTGCCATACATTATCCAAGATGGAGAAAATTTTCTTTTTTCAGTGTCTTCGTGATATCAAAGCAACTCAAGTTCATTCTTAAAATGTAAAAAACTTTGTCTCTTTGAAGGATTTTATGTTTATAGGTATGAAATCTCATGATTTTCATGTCCTGATGTGACAACTTATACCAGTTTTATTACGTGGAATATTTCACATCCGTGTCTGAAAAACTACAATGAAGTTGTGTATTTTTTTCAATTCAATTTGTAATAAAGTGATTAATGTGAACTCATTGAAAATTTGGGAAAAGGATGAATTTTCAATACTTTTTCAATTAGAAATTTATTTTCCTCTATCTTGTTTTGATATAATGGTGCAATTAATGGTTCATCTGGTCTGAGAAATATGGCTTTGGAACCTAGATATCTTTTTTGGATATATCCTTTTGAAAAGTATATGAAAATATTGAAGGGGTATGTTAGGAAAAAATATCAATCGGAATACTACATCTTCTAAAAGTATATTTATGAGGAATTTTTGGAGCTTTGTACAAGCTACATGGATGCGACGGAGTACATAATTATTCCTCTATCTCTCCATGAATGAGTTAATAATAAGGGAAAGGGGATTCGTGGATTGAATGTCAAATTGTTGTCAGCTGAACATATGAAGAAGATATAATTATACATCATTAACAATATAGATGATTCTCAACAGTATATCAAATTTCATATTAATGAGTTGAGGCAATTTCATCCAAAGAAGAAAGAAAATTGGATTTTGATGAGCACAACAAAACATTTTTTTTATTGTTTAAAAATACCTTTCTTGTTAGATCAGATGTATCAGAGACATTAATATGGCTATTTGGTGGTCCATGTTTAAATGTGATAACATGGTCCATGTATGACATTAATGGCCATAAATTTTATACGAAAGCTCATTAAAACAGAAGTGAAGTTCAGAATAGTGGTGTATTGGTGTTTACAGAAGCAATCCACTTTTCAAGTTCTAAAGAAAAAAAACTCAATTTATACATCAAGTTCATATTATAGAGTCATTGAAGAAATATGGGAGGTTTATTAGTTTAAAATTAAAGTTCATGTTTTTAACTTCAAATAGTTTAACGGTAACAATAGTGTCTGACACGATGAATTTAGAATGATAGTTTCTAATCTGAATAGATTGGGAGACACAATAGATTCTTTTATAACAGAAAGACATGAAAAACATATTTTCTATGTAGTTTATAAATTATATATGAAATGGTATGTTGTTTTATAAGAGAAAAAACAATATTTTAATGAGGATCAACTTGATGAAGACTTTGATTTATGCGCGATCCCTACTTCCATGGAAAGATTAGTAGGAAATAATGATGATCATTCTGAAGACATGGTTTTTTTCATAAGAAATTATCATGATGATGGAATTTGGGAAAACAATCCATTTCTGTATTCCTAATATTACAGGTAACATATGTTTATTTGTTATTTACATATAATATTTTCATAAAATGTTAGATATAGTAGTTTTTTCTTTATTAAAACTCGTTTTAAAACAAATAAGTAGAAATATTTGTTTATATTAATTTTATTTATTTTAGTTTATCATGTTTACCATTACACAACTTATATATCTATTGATTTTGTTGAACGATAGTTACTTTACCATGTTTACCTTGTTTACCATGTTTACCATGTTTACCATGTTTACCATGATTACCATGTTTACCATAGTTTACTATAGTTTACCATTACATAACTTTTATATTTATTGAATTTTTTTAATTATGATTATACAACTATGGTTACCATCATTACCATTGTTTAACAATCATACCATATTTACCATGTTTACTATTACCTAACTTACTTCAGTTTTCAGTTTTTTATTTACATTAGTATCATAATATATGAATTCGTATATTTGTGAACTAGTATTTTATTTTTTGATATAAAGGATAATGACATATAAATAATTTAATAAACCACATAATTTTGTAGATGAGTATCATGATCATACCTCTAGGTAGGAACATTCACATTCCCTTCTTAATGTTCCCCAATTTTCCTCATCTGCTCACATATTGACAAAGAAAAGATCAAGAGTTGGTAAATGTTTACACATGCGTTTACCAAAATTATCACTTCCCCATAGCTAGGACCATATGATGCTCATTGATTTTGATGAGATTGATATTCCTAGAGGTCCAAATGCGAATAATTTTATGAGTTTTGTATCAACTCAAGGAAAAATAAAAGTAATAATTTTGTATGATGATTGGAGAAGTGCGACCAAAGTGATAATATCTCAATTTTGGGAGATGATTTTTCTTAGATAATTTTCTATTGTTTCACTAATTTTCACATGTTTCTAGTATAATACAGTTTACCACTTCTTTATTAGATGAAATTTTACATTCCAGACACTGGAGGAATCAAGAGGAAATGTTTATCGATGGCTGCTAGGAGATTGATGGAATTCAAATCAACCCTCACATCTGATTTCATATTTTTTCATAGGGATCATGACAATCAATGTCATATATATCCTTTCATAGATGAAGACACATGGAGAAAATTTGTTGAAAGTAGAAGAAAAGATTAATTTTTTATAAGGGAATTGTAAACTTTTATAAGATTTCTTATATAAATGATCTTATTATTATTTTTTTATGGATTTATTATTCTTAATTTATAGAAAACAAGGAAATCTCATTAGTAGATCAAATCTAAAAATTCATACCCTCGTAGTTTATCTCAGGGAGTGTATACATTATTGAAAGAACAAATGATGGAAAAATAATTACGAAAATTGAGAGATGAGTCTTCAAGCTCTGGATAGGTTTCCCCTCCATCCCCTCCATCTAGACATGGAAAATAGAAGAGAGTTCAGATTATCAAAAATTGGAAATATCATTCAGAACAATTGAGAATCATAGCTGATAGAATTGTAAGATATTTATTTTATTTATTTAAGTTAATTATATTTTTTATATAATTTTAATCTTTACAGAAAAGTACAATTAATTAATAAAGGATCTTATTGAAGAGAATAGATAATAGGGGATATTTACAAATGATGGGAGGAAATATATTTTCCCTATAGCATTGCGAAATCCTGAACACCACAATCATGTACGAGTATATCTGATGGGTGTATCGATAAAAAAGTGATTCCACATTCTTCAACTTCTTCCATTGAATGTGTTTATAAAAAAAACAGAATCCATGGAGGTTGAAGTTCATAATATTAATGCAGCGATGGAGGAAGAGATTAGAGAGTCGGTACAGTCTATGTTGGCAGACATGCAAAGTCAATTTCAAATTGTAGCTCCTCCTCATCCACCTCCCCCTACAAACCCCATTATTTATCCTCCAACTCCGCCAGTAGCTCCCACTCCCCCACCTCAGCCTGCAGACCCCATTTTTTATCCAACTCCTTTGCCACAACTTCATACTTATTGTGAGTTGTATGTTGATGATCCTCACCATCATATAGTTCCATATGGGCTAGTATATTGTATAAGAGATACAGTTCATCATCAAAAGTTAGAGGTAGAGCATCATAGGGTCATTGTACATGATATTATAGATAGATCTACTTAAGTACCATTACCTACAGATGAGGTGACGATGGTTGGACATAATATCATCCACTTTTTAGTTTGGCCTTCCAGACCTCTACGACTCATTACCATAGAGGTATGTATGTTAAATATTTTATTTTCTTATTTATCAATTTTGTTTCAAAATTTTAAAACTAATATATTTTTTGATTTATTTTTATATGAATACATCAAAGGAAAATAAATATTGTATAGACAAAAACAAAGACAAATGGCTATGACTATAGATACGGATTCTAGAAGTCTTGACAGATTGTCAAGGTATTCAAATTTTTTTAGGATCATTTTGAGTTTCCAATGGAAGCTAATGTTTTTAGACATCCAATAAATGTGGGGATTTTGAAAAATGATATCATGGAACTTGTTACTAGAGATTTGTTGGGAATCAACATGGTGTAGATCTTTTCCATGTATGTATTAACACCTTTCCCTAAGTTATATTTATTAAAAATGTATAGTTATGTCTATTTTGTATTATGTATCTTTATAACATTTGTGAGAAGAATGAGTGGAAAGATGTATATGGATTCATGGACCCGCATTTGATTTCCCTTGAAGCACATGCATTGGATAAGGAAGAAAGAACAATATATATTCCTGAAAGATTTGAACAGAATGTAATCACGTAGTGTTGGATGATGCCTTTTTTTGTGAGAGGTATGAAACATATATCTGAAAAAAGTGTTCATTATCTTTTAACATAAAAAAATACTAACCTTTAATTTTCTTTTATATCAGTGATCATTTGATGTTAGGTGTTTTTTTCCAAGGGAGAAAACACTTTATTCGACATGCTCTATCCATGGTGATGTACAGGGAATTTTTATGAATATTTTGGAAAAGTAGGTTTCAGATTATAAATAGTAATTTATATTATAATGAATTTAAATTTATCCTATTCGTATTATTTTCTAAAAGGGGATGGGTCTACTTTTTAAAAAACACAATGAAAAAGAGTTCTAATATCAAATATGTAAAAGTAAAGGTCAATATACATTTATAATTTATAATTTTCAATGTATTACCTAAAAATGATATTTTGAATTAAAAATCCTTTAAACAGAATTTCCATGAACAACAATGTGTCATCGAATGCAGATATTATATTTTAAGATTTATGTATGAAATAATTACAACGAGAACACTTGTGAAGTTTGAATTGGTAATATTTCCTTTAAAGCTTTCCCATAATATTTCATTTGATTTATTCATTATATATGTAACTATTATATATTTAATTTGTAGCTATTTGATGATTTTCAACCCTATAGTGATCAAGATTTGAAACAATTACAAGTGGAATGGTCAAATTATTTTACAGGTTGGATTGGATTTTAGTTTTTTTGTAGTGAAAAATATAATTTTGAATATTTTAATTATAATTTTTTATTTGGATGTTGTTTTGGTTGGATATAGGTTTTTTGTTGACATTGTATGTTTTAAATGTTATATATTTTAATTTTTAATATTTCTCTGGTTCTTCTTGTTTTGGTATTGTTCTAATATTTTGTTGTATAGATTCTGGTCTGGTTTTGGTCGGGTTTTGGCTTGTTTCATACTTTCGTAGAGCATAGTAACGGTTTTATGGGGGGTGGGGGTGTCCAGGGGGGTGTCCAAGTGGTTGGGGTGTCCAGGGGTGGGGATGGTGTTCGGGGGATGGGGGGTTGTCCAAGGGGTGGGGTTGTCCAACGGGTGTGGGCTATCCAGCGGGGGTGGTGGGGTAGTTTCGGGGTGTCCAGGGGGTGGGAGGTTGTCCATGGGGTGGGGGCTGTCCAGTGGGGTGGGGTGGTGTCTAGAGGGTGGGGGCTATCCAGGGGGTGGGGCTGTCCAGAGGGGTGGGGGTGTTCAGGGGGTGGGGGTGGTGTCCAGGGGGTGGGGGATGTCTAGGGGGTGGGGTGTTTAGTAGGCGGGGGCATGTCCAGGAGGTGGAGACTATCCAGTTGGGTGGAGGGGCTGTCCAGGGGGGTGTTTAGGGGGTGGGAGGGTGTCCAGGGGGTGGGCATGTCTAGTGGGGTGGGGTGTTGTCTAGGGGGTGGGGGTTGTCTAGGGTGGTGGGGGTTGTCCAGGGGGTGGGGAGGTCCCGGGAGGTGGAGGGGTTGTCCGGGAGTTTCCAAGGGTGGGAGGGTGTCCAGGGGGTGGGGTTTATCTCATTGGGTGGGGTGGTGTCTAGGGGGTGGGGTATCCAGGGGGTGGGGGTGTCCAATGGATGGGGGGCTATCTTGGGGGTGGGGTGTCCAAGGGGTTGAAGAGTGTCTAGGGGGTGTCCAGGGTGTGGAGGGGCTGTCTTGGGATGTCCAGGGGTTGGAGGGTTTCTAGTGGGTGGGGAGGTATCCAGTGGGGTGGGGTGGTTTCTAGTGGGGGGCTATCTTGGGGGTGGGGGTTGTCCATGGTGTGGGGGTTGTCTAGGGGGTGGGGGTGTCCAGTGGGGTGGGGTGTTGTCTAGGGTGAAGGAGGCTGACCAAGGGGGTGGGGGCTGTCCAGGATGTGGGGTGTCCAAGGGGTGGGGATGGTGTCTAAGGGGGGTTGTCGAGGGGGGTGGGGGTGTCTTGGGGGGTGGTGTGTGTCTCAGGGATGAGTTCTTACCAGGGGTTGGAGAGGATATCTGGCGGTTTCAGGGAGGTGGGAGAGTGTCTAGGGGGTGGGGGATATCCCAGGAGTTGGAGGGGTTGTCTAGGGGGTTGGCATGTCCAGGTGTGGTGGTTGCCCAATGGGGTGGGGGGCTGTCCAGGGGGTGGCGGTGTCCAGGGTGTGGGGGTGTCCAGGGGGTGGGTGTGTCCAGGGGGTAGGGGTTGTTTGGGGGTGTTTAGGGGTGTTTGGTTGTTTATGAGGTGGGGGCGGTTGTCCAGGGGGTGGAGGGGCTATCGAGGGTGTCCTGGGGAGGTGGGAGGGTATCCAAGGGTGGGGTGGGGGGGAGGGTTGTCCAGGGGTTGAATGTCAAGGGGGTGGGGGTGTCCTGGGGGAGGGGGGGAGGGAGGGTGTCTAGGGGGGATATTTGGGCTATTGAGGGGGGTGTCCATGGGGTGGGGGTGACTAGTGGGGTGGGGTTGTGTCTAGTTGGTTGGAGGGAGTCCAAGGGGTGGGGTTATCCAGGGGGTGGGAGGGTGTCCAGGGGGTAGGGGTGTCCAGGGGGTGGGAGGGTTGTCCATGTGGTAGGGGGTGTCCAGGGGGTGGGGGTGATGTCTAGTGGGGTGGGGGTTTCTAGGGGTGGGAGGGTGTCTAGTGGGGTGGGGGACTGTCCGTGGTGGAAGGGGCTATCCATAAGGTGTTCGTTGTTTCAGTTGATATTGTATTTTTTAGTGTTATGTATGTGAATGTTTAATTTCTATTTTTCTTCTTCTTGTTTTTGTCTAGTTATTTTATTTTCCTTGTATGCATTCTGGTCTGTTTTTGGTGTGGTTTCTTCTTGTTTCGGGTCTTCTCTAGAAGATCATAGCAATGGTTCAAAAGTTTTATTAAAAAAATTGCTTTTTACATAGGTTATTTTATAACCAATGTTATAAATGCATGGATATTGGTTTTTATATCGGTTATTTAAGAACCTGTGCAGTACATTTGTTTTCACATTGATTAAAAAAACCAACATGAAAAAACGCTTTAGATACAGGTTTATCACGTCTTTTAAGAAAATAAGCGACGTGATAAACATGTTTTTCATGTTGGTTTTTTGATAACCGATGTGAAAAATGCTTCAGAGGAATAGTTTATTACATCAGATATGTAATTAAAAATATAATAAACTATATACCACTTAGTTTTTTTAAAAACCGACACAATAAATCATGACTTGGAAGCGTTTTACATGTTGGTTATATAAGAACTGATGTAAAAAATAGCATCGGATTTATGTGTTTTACATCAGTTTAAAAATAACTGACTTAAAAAACAATATATATAACATCTCCTATAAAAAGTTCGACCCAAAACCTACATAAAAAATAAAAAAAAATAACGTAAAAATCATTTTTTCACTAGTGACTTGAGACCTTCTAATCTAAGAGAGAATTCTATGGGCATTGTAGGGATTATAGAGTTTTGTTTTAGTTTTTGGTAGAGTAATCTTAGACATAAATAAATTCATGGGATATTTCACATAACTTTTATATATTATTATATTAACAATTATAAAGTAATCATTTCAAGGAAAATAAAAAATCTCTACCCCAAATTAGCTTGTAGAACATATCTTAGTTATTTAAAAATAGAGAGGATGAAATTTACTTAAGGGGGAAATTATAATGATGCAGATGTTAGGTATATATATATATAATTTATTTTTAATGTACTATTTAAGAAATACTATAATATTTGAATTAAAATTTTATTGAGTTATTTTATGTTACAAATTCATATTTTTTTAATATTTTTATATATTGTATTTTAAAAATAATTAAGAATTTATGAGTTATATATATAAATAAATAAATCAAATCTATTTGATATACAACAATAGTAAGTATAAATGTTTTTAACAATATAGGATTTACTATGATATATAAATATAAGTATATTTAAAAATTAAAAATTAATTAAATATAACAACAATCATATTAATATATGAAAAATAATAAACAGATATATATGATGATAATTATTAATTCTAGCTATAATATAATATTTATATAGTCAAAATTAAAAATATTAGTGAAATATATACAATATTAAAATGTAAGTAGAAACATTTAAAATAACAAAAATTTGTTAATAAGTGATAAATTATAAATTAAATACTCAATGAATATATAATCCAATAATAATATGATGGTACATTGAAAAAAATATTAATATTTTTTAATCTAATTTCATTTGTTCGTTAATTATTAATATATTTGAGGTCTGTTTTAAATTTTAATACTATAATAGTCATTGTAGTGATGAATGATGATAGTAATAAATTTTGATAATAATGAATATAAATATCATAAAGGTAAATATTATAGGATAATTAAATTATTTTGAAGTATATATTTACTAGGGTAATTATAAATACTAGTAATAATGTTACATTTAATATGGTTGAAAATTTGTGTTCAGATTTTAAAAAATATTATAAAAGTTAAAAAACATTTGGTCTAAGAAATGATATAAATATGTATGTATATATGTAAGATTTATTTATAAATATAATTTCTTATCATATAAAAATCATGTGTGAAAATTAAAATAATCTGAAAAAATGAAATGTGGGTGTCTACTTCCCCATTGCCAACTCGATTTCTTCTTTCTGCCATTGTTTCTAAAACATCGGCACCACTGTCGTCATTCTGTACCCCTAGACATCATCATTCTCTTTAGCCATTGTGGCCACATAACCATGCTTTGATATTATTCTAATTAGTGGTTCCATAATGTCTTTTGAATTGATCAGATTTTGATGATTTCTCATCTAATATTGAAGATGTAGAGTTCGTTATTTTCCAAAAGAGCTGCATCCAAGACTAGTAGCCATTGAAGATAGTTTCTAATATTATATTCCTCCTCTACTGGGTTATTTTTATCAATAAATATAAACATTTCAATGTCAATGTGGGAGGGAGCGGAAGGAGGTTGAATTTATATTTTACCTTTGAAAAGGTATTCGTAAAATGAAATTCAATTCGAACCCACTTTCATCATATGTAAAGAGAAACATATTTCGAAATTATAATTTCTTTTCTGAAATAAACTAGTAGAAAAAAGGACTATATCTACCACTAAAATTAATCACTAAAGGTCTATATAGACAACCCAGTGACTGTCAAACCAAGGATTCTTTTGGTCTATCACAATTTTCTTTAGCGTCTGCCAATAGTGTATGCTATGGACTGGGTTGGGGTACCCTTTACCGACCACCATTTTGCAGTTACTATAGTTAGAGCCTATAGAGTCCACTAAATTGAGTCCACTATAGGCTTACCCATATAGGCCTTTTGTGTCTACAATTTGGTGGATGTTATAGGGTCCCTTAGGCTAGCCAATAGAGACTGTTATATGGTTGTTGCTATAATTTTTTTAGTTTTTTTAATCCTAAAATAATTAAGAAAACTACCATATTTCAATATTATAATAAATATTTCCAAAATATGTAAAACCACATGCACTTAAATATATTTTCCTAATCACCTTCCTTGCTCCACACCTATCGTGAAATAAAACAATATTTTCAAAACATTATAAAATATTGTGTGCAGTAAAAAATAACGCAATAAACTAATAAATAAAAGGAAATAAAACATATATTAATAATTAACAATCAGTTTTTTTAATATAAAACCATTTATTTGATCATTTTAGGAATACTGCATTCCATATTAATGTTTCATCATCTCATAAAAATTATAAATAATAATAATAATATTGTTATAATATGATTTCATGTCATTTTATATTTTTTGTTATGGATATGACCATTAAATGTGTGTTTTGGTGTTCTATTATGCAAAAATTTGTTTTTAGTTCTCCTGTGAAAATTCCAAATTAGAATAACGTTCTATATGCTTGGCCATTTTACAATTTACTCTATGATTCTTGTTATCTTATTTCCAAACAAGTTATGCCCATTCATTGGGTTTTAACCCCTACACCCACATTTTAAATGGATGTCAAAACCTTAAAAACCACATATTTGGACTCTATGATCTCAATTCATTCAATGTTACTATCTATCGATCTGATCATTAAATGCATGTTTTTCTATTTTATGACTATAAATGTTCATTTTCAATAATTCGCAGAAAATAACACATTTGATTAACATAACACCTACTCGACGACTCTAAAATGACTCGAAAAATGTTGTCATAGAATTTTATATCATTCAAAGGACATTCAACTGATTTTGACACCGTCCCCCCCCAAGTTTTCAAAGGTCTTCAAACCATTAAAAAACACATATGTGGTCATTAAAATCATGTCAAGCCTATGATTGAAGTTTTTATACGTATACACATTAAAAATGATAATATAGTGTTACTTGGATTTCAAATAATTCCATGCTCATTTTATATAGATCTGGCCATTAAACATGTGTTTTGGTGTTTTATGACACCAAAGGTGTGTTTTCAGTCATCCTAGGTAAATTCCTCCTCATATTGATGTACCATATACTTGGTAATTTCAATATTCAACCTATGGTTGTTTTTTTTATGATTTCAAAACATTTGAAGGTCATTCGATTGGTTTTAACCCCCAGAAGTATCTTTTTAATAGACATCAAAAATATTAAAAACCTCATATCATGTGGTTTCAGGTATATTTCATATCCTAATGATTCTATGTATGATTCTACTAAACTATTTCAAAATTCAATATATGTTTTTTGACGTCTGATTTCATGATATTTCGATATTGTCTGGTTCATTTTGACCCCTAGATGAAACTTTTTAAAGGGTATTAATCCTTTAAAAACTGCTTATTCAGTCGTTCTAGATATACCACATGTCCGCTCGACATGTCGTCTACTCATACATGTCAATAATAATAATATGTTTTTACATTTATTTAAATACATTATGATTTATTTTAATATATATCCAACCATTACACGCATGTTTTGGTGTTCTATACCACTAAAAGTACATTTTTTATCATCCTAATAAAACAGCACCTCCGATTAAAGTACTCTTTTATCGACCATTTAAAAATTCATTGTATAGTTATTTCTAACTGATTTTACAGAATTTGAGGTTGTTCAATTGTTTTTTATTCCCATGACACACTTTCCAAAAGGCATTGAACAATTAAAACTCGCATATTTGGTTTTTCCTGGTAGATTACACATCTGATTTTCATACCATCTACCCATGCACAACAAAATAACAATAATACGATTTTACATTTATTTCATGTGTGTTTGATGTCATTTTCAATCAATATGACCGTTAAATAAGAATTTCGTATTTTAGGACACTAAATGTGTGTTTTCCTTGATCCCTGACAAAAAACATATCTAATTTGTGTGACATCGTTTCACGAATTTCATGATTCACTCTATGGTAACGTTTTTCTTACATAATGGCATTCAGAGGTTGTTTGGTTGGTTTGGACCCCAAGGGGCACCTTTTTAGAGAGCATCAAAACTTTAAAAATTCATTTTCAGTTGTTTTGAACAAACCTAATGCTTGATTCACATTTCTTATAATCATACACATCACAATTAATATTGATAATATTGTTTTCCAATGATGACAAGTCATTATGAGGTATTTTAATATTGATTTGGCCAATAAATGCAAGATTTTGTGATTTATGACATTAAAAGTGTGTTTCCATCATTCCAAAAAAATACATACTTTTCTTGATGTACCATCTACTTTAATATTTCATATTTCACTCTACGGTTATTGTTATTAGATTTCATGGATTTCATAGGTCTTTTGGTTTGTTTTGACTACCTGAAACACCTTTCTAAAGGACATCAAACCGTTAAAAAACACATATTTGGTCGTTTTGAGGATCAATCACATTCAATTAATGTTTCTTCTACTCTTTCATGTCACAAATAATATTGAAATAGTTTTACAATGATTTCATGTCATTATAAGTTTCTTTTATTAACTATAGAACTATAAAACATATCTTTTACTGTTTTATGACACTAACAGTACATTTTCAGTCATCCTGGGAAAATGGAACATCTGATTGATGTATCATCTGATTGAGTATTTCAATATTCACACTATGGTTGTTTTCATCTGATTTAATGGAATTAATAGGTCATTATATTGTTTTTTAAGAGCTTTTCACACCTTTCTAAAGGGAATTAAAGATTTAAAATCCACATATTTATTTATTTCAGTCTTACCGCACATCCATTTTATGTTTATATTGCTCATAAATATTGAAAACAATAATAATAATTTTATTCTATGATTTAAATAATTATGAGGGATTTATATATATATATATATATCTTATGGTTAATTGCATGTTTTAGTGTTTTATGACACTAAACTGTGTATTCTATTATACTAGGAAAATAATAATTTGGATTGACATACCATCTACTTAAGAATTTAAAAACTAACAATACAGGTTTTTTATGATTTCTTGGAATTTAGCAGTTGTTTTGTTGGTTTTGACCCACATACACACCATTTAAAGGGCATCAAACATTTTAAAACAGAATGTGGGGTTGGTCTAAAAAGACCGCACATATGATTGACATGTTATATGCACATACACATCAATAATAATAATAATATTTTTTTCATATGATTTATATTCACAATGAGTATTTTTTTTCAATCTGATCGTTAAACACACATTTTGGTGTTTTATAATACTAAAGTTCATTTTCTATCATCTGGAAAAAATGGAACGTATGATTGATGTACTATCTCCTCGACCATTTCAAAATTCACTATACAGTTTTTATCATCTAATTGCAAGGGATTTTTAGGTTATTCAAATGATTTTATCCCCTTGATTCATCTTTTTAAGAGGGAATCAAAACTGTAAAACCAACATGCTCAATATTTCTTAGAATTATTCATGTATAATTAGTGTTTAATATCCCATATAATTAATAAATAATAATAATTTGTTTTTCCTATGAATTCAAGTCATTCCAACTTCATTTTATAGGGATCTATCTGTTAAACATAAATTTTGGTTTTTTATGACACTATTAGTGATTTTTATCTCTTCCCAAAAAAAACACCACCTCATATTGATAAACCATCTACTAAACCAATTCAAAATCCTGTATATAGTTTTTCTTCTAATTTCATCGTATTCAGAAGTCATTCGGTTGGTTTTGACCCCCAGACGCACCTTTTTATAGGGGTGAAACCTTTAAAAACTGAATATTCGGTCAGTGTAGACATACCACACATTATATTGACATTTAGTCTACTATTAAACATGAAATATAATAATAATATGTTTATTTAATGATTTTACGTAATTAATAGATTTTTTATAGTGATATTACAGTTAAAGGCATGTTTTGGTGTTTTGTGACACTAAATTTGTTTTTTCAACATCCAAAGAAAAATTCATCTCCGATTAAAGTAATATATACTATACCATTTCAAAATTCACTATAGGGTTGTTTTATTTTAATTTCACACCATTTAGAGGTTATTCAATTTGTTTTGACCCCCAGATCCACCTTTTTAAAGAGTTTCAACCCTTTAAAACCACATATTCAGTCATTCTAGGCATACCACATGTCTGTTAGATGTTTCTTATATTAGTACCTTTCAATAATAAAAATAAAAATAATAATATAGTTTTATCTTGATTTCAAGTCATTATGAGGTCATTTTCAATTGATATAATTGCTAAATTCATTCTTTAATGTTTTATGACACTAAAAGTGTGTTTTCATCATCTGATAAAAAATCATATGATTGATGTACTATCTACTCAACCATTTCACAATTAAAGATATGATTTTTTATTTCATGATATTCATAATGTGGTCAGTTTGTTTTTACCCCCATACATAGCTTTTTAAATGGAATGAAACCTTTAAAAACCACATATTTGGTATTTCTGAGAAGACCACATATCTGATTTACATGTTTCCATCTAGTACACAACCCAAATAATAGTAACATGATTTTCTAATTAAATTAAAACTCAAAACCAAGAAATTGGTCATGATAATTTCATTATAACTGAATACCAAGAAAACATCTTATGTTCTTAAAGAGTGTGATGTTAATATGGTGATTTTATTGAGTTAAATATTAAAATTTAATGATTTTTCATTATTATCCTGAAAAATATAAAATACAGATTCATATAAGTTTGAAAAATAATAATGAAAAAATATTCAATATAGACCCAAAAATGTAAATTTCATGGAATTCATAGTTTCTTAATACAATTTATTCCTCATAAAAAATGATTTATTTCTCATTCATAGGAATACGTTGAGGCCATGTACTAATAAAATTATGATTTTTGGTAGACATGTGTGAAACTTAAACATAATTTTTAATGTTTTTTTCTAGAATTTACAATGTTGATAAAATTATATAGTTGATATGATTCTTATATTAGAATATATAACTGCATATTAGAAATAAAATATTTTAAAATATTAAATTTACTTTGAGTAAAATTAGATTAAAAACAAGGAAATATAAGAATTATATTTACATTGAATCATTCCAACTAATTTTTATTTTGAAATATTATGGTTTATCCATAGTTATATTTTATTTAAAATAAAATTAGGTAAATGGAAGTCCACTTATATATTTTCATAGACATGTAGAAGATCATATTCAGTTCAAATAATTTAGATTTCACAGGGTCTATTAGAGATATGGATGTTACAGATCAATTATTTCATCTTAAGAAACACATGGATATAAAATAATAAAAAATCTAAAGTTAAACAATTCTTTTATTTTTTTATTTCTTAAAAATAAACATATAACTAGAATGTAAATAGAAAACCATCAGGAATATTTTACTCAGCATAAACAATGAGTTAAAAATAGAAAACTATAAATTATAAGAAATATCAATGACCCTTGAATAAAAAATTATAATAACTCAAAAAAGTTATCATTCCTAATAAGATCTCATATAAACATGAAGCACATAAATATTTACATATATTGTCACATTAGAATATTTAGAAAATGAATAACATCAATAACTCACTACCATTAATTATTGGAGAAGGATGAGAAATAATAAATTGGAATTAGTAATGAAAAGACAAGGATTACCTAATTAAAGGCCTCTATGTTTGATTGTCTAGATAATTATGTGATATAATTTTAATTAACTTAAAAAAACAAAAAAAAATCCAACATATATCTTATGAAATATTTTATTTAATAAATATAATAAAATAAATAGACCTATGTGAAGTGTAAAACAAATATAACCTCCTACGTAGATCACCCTATGCATTAAGTTGACTTGAAAAAGGGTTTTTTTCAAATTTTCTTAAGTGAACTAGGATATATTAATTATAAGGAAGGATATCAGTGTTTAAAATTTTGGGAAAAAAATTATTCTAAATTAACTTTATATCTCTTTATGGGGAAGATAATAAATTTTGCTAATATCAAGGTGCAGATTCATGGTCAAGGCTTGTCATGAAAAAATATAGAGTTTAATGACATTTGAAAAATGTAATATAAAATACTAAATACTAAAATGATATAATTATAAGACGGTGTAAACATATTTTACAAATATATAATAATTTTTTTTGAATCTTGTAGTGATCAAGTTTTAGGTAGATCAAGACAACACATAATATATAGTAAGATTCTGCATATTAACACTTCAAAATTAAAATATTATTTTAATTCAGAATGAGTTTAATTGAAAATAATCATTATCATATGGGTCATGAAAAAATTGAATGAACACAAAAAAATTATGGAATTTAGAAAAAACACCTCATGTTTTAGTGGTGAGGTTTATTAACATAGTGAGAATAACAGCCTACTAGAAACTAAATTCTTAATGAATTGGATAAATAATATACATCAAACAAGATATTCATTAGAAATTTATTCACTACAACAAAACATGTATTTGTTTTTTTACCAGTCTGTAATGGAATTAAACTTAAATTAATTGAAATATTTATTTTTTGGGTGGTTTGATTTTCTGGAGAATGAATAAAAATGTAGCAATAGAGAAATCAAACATAATAAGGTGATAAATAATAAATACCCATAAATATTAATTATTATAGGAATCGAAATAAATAATTAAAGAAAACAAATTAAACCTCATCATGTGAAGAGAGGACTCACCTTATAATTTACCATTTGTGCTAATTAGAGTTGATAGTAGGTGAAGGAATCGGTGGGATGGAGTAATAGTGGAGGGTATATAACATGAGGAGGGTCAGAAGCTAGAAATATCAATGGAAGGATATATCTGATGGCCTATATGGGGGGGTCCATAATTGGATAGTGTCGATACATAGGGGTCCATCAATGGTGGTGGGTGGGATGGGAGATCAATAAATGGTGGAGATGTGTGCATAGGTATTGATGGTTTTGAGAGGTGGGAAGTGGGATGTGGACTTTAAGGGGGGGGGGATGGGGGATTTATGGTAGGGGTGGTAAGGGGAATGGGTGGTGGTTGGGCATGAGTGTAGGATATGGGGCAATGTGATGCATCATGATGGTATACGAGGGGGGCCATTAAGGGAGGAGGGAGGGGTATCGACATGGGTGGGGGTTAGGAAAAAATGGTTGGGCTATGATAAAACATATAAATAAGAACTTTTAGGTCACTATTGGGTTCAATATTTAATTTAATTTGGTTGTTGGATAAATAATCCCTCATCAAAATCGTAGATTTTTGTAAGTGATTTTAATTTTAGAATCATAATGTTAAGGGGTATATTTTAAAAAGTACTATAATAAATTTTCAAACCCCAATTATAACTTGATCCCATATATAGAAATTATTTTATGTGTAAAAAATTTTCAATTTAAAGGTTGGTTTTAAATTTTATTATAATGGAATTCCACTTTTAAAAAAAATATTATATTTTGTTAAAAAAAATTTCTTTCTAGAAAAATGAAACCATCATTACTTAATTATTCAATATATGTTAAAAATGTTTAAACTATTTTTATTTTAGAAATAAATCATCTTCTAATGGTATTTTTTATAGATTATCTAATTTTAATGTTTTCAAGGTGTTTAAAACTAATATTTTAGATGAAACTTTTTTCTCATATTTATCGGTATATCTGGAAAATGATTTATTAAGAAATATTTTTTATGGATGTATTTTTTTAACAAATTAGCCTTCATTGTTGGATATTATTTGTGTATGATGTATTGTATGGACATACATTATTTTAGTCTGATCCTCATTTCTTGTATGCATAATTAGAATTTCACAATCTATAAATTCAATTTTCCTTCCTTTAATGAAATATAAAATAGAGTATTTATATATGTCTTAATAAAAAAAATTATATGAATATATCAATGGATATTTTTTAAAAAAAATAAAATTTCTATGGAAATCCCAAGTGGTGAAAAATTACAATATTCAAGGGGTGAATTGTTTTAGTAAAATTTCATATATGGACTTCACGAAAAAGTCGAAGGATGTGTAGTAAACCAAAACCCCAAGGGACTTTTTCCAGCATAAGATGAGTAACCCCTATATAACCCTTAATGTACAAGGTCACCTCTTAGTTTTTTAATACATTGGGAAGCTTCTTTCTGAAAAATAAATGGATTGTTTTAATAATAAATTATTTTTAATTATTACCAAATTTAGTAAATAATTATATTCAGAAACTTTTATGGTTTTATTTCTAGGATTATTTTTCAATAAAATTGGAATCAGTACATTAATGTGATTTTAAATAAAAAAATATTTTTTTGAAATTTATTTTATTATTAAAAACCCTTTTATCCTTTTAATGAAGAATTTAATTTTATTGTTAAATATTTTTTTAAAGAAATAAATTTCTTAAGAAATCATTTTCAAAGGAATTGTTCTTGTATCTTAATAAATTTGATAACATGATTTCAAAATCCCTTATTGATCTATTTTCTCAACTACATAGTTAGAATGGATTTCACAATGATATCGATGGGTACAACCATTTCTGGAGTCAGTATGTGATTAATTATTTTGGCCATAGCTAAGATATAATTGTCATAAAAGTACTTATATTCTATAAAAATGTATATTCACATTATGTGTTTTTAAAAAAAAGTCCTTATCTCAAAAAACTCTAGAGAAAAATTATCCTTTTATATGTAAGGAATCTATATTTTTTATGTTACAAAATTTACTTCATAAAAAAGGAATATACATTTTTTTTGGTGCTGTAATAGAGATTATGGGTGTATGGTGTCTCACCCCCATTTGTTTGATGTTTTCAATTATTTTTATAAAACAAAAAAAGGGAAATAAATAGGATCCATTTAGTTTAGCATCACGTGTCATTGGGAGATGACCCAAATGTTTCATAATACTACACTCATTTAATGATTTTTAATTTTATTTTAAAATCCAAATGAATGATCTTTATTTAATTTGGGAACCATTATGATGGAGAAATTTATTATTTTCTTTATTTTTTTATCCATTAGTTTCTATTATTTGATTACTTTTAAAAAATATAGAATATCGAATTAGAAACTCACCAAATTCCATGTGTTAAACTATGGTTGACAAGTTGGTGAAGGATTTTAAGGGTGAAATTTTGTATAGGAATTTTTTATATAGATTATCAAGGAACATAATGAAGAACTCAACCACCAATGATTGGATGTTTTATCAAATGATCTAGGTGAATTATCAGAATATTTTATAGTATTCTATGAACGATTAGTTAGGAAGTAATGAGGGGAATACAAAATAATAAATCCTCTTAATCATTTATGATTATATCCAACATTATGAGAAGTAATGGGAATACTCGTCGTTTTTTAGATGAAATCGATTTTTATTATAAAATGATTTTTATTATAAAGTTAATGATTCAATTATCAGATAAAAATGAGTTATAAGAGTATATAAATTAATATTGGTCAACATATCCATATGTAGTGTTGAAACATGAATCCCCCATATTTATTCAAGATTATTTGGTATCATTACAGTATCTTTTGGATGATAAAGATAGTTCCACCACTAATGGGTTATTATTTAAAAAAATAATTAAATACCCACTTCCTCTATCCAACCCAATAGAATTCCAAAATTCATTGATATAGGATAAAAAAATAAAATTGACACTCATGACATAGACACTAAAATCGTGATCTCATTTCATTTGAATTTTATTAAGTATAAATTAAAATTTTAACTCTCTTAAAATTAGATTTTCAATTTGGATGTTATGTTACATGGATTGAATAAAAAATAAAAAGATATAATATGACTAATGTATTTGAATGAAGAGATTATGTAGGAGTTAGATGTGTAATCTAACAGATTATATTATAATTAATTTATCAAGTTAAACATTATTATAAAATCATTTATCCATAGTGAACCACAAAGGACACTATATTTGGAATAAAAAATTAAATATCCTTGTTGGGACCAGGAATGTTTTACATTACTAAATAGGGGGATGAATTAGTGGAACCATTTTTAATTTATATAACTTTTAAATCATCCCCTATTGAACTATTATGATATAATCCAATTTTATATAGTCAAACACCCTCTCATGAATACAATAACAAATTAATAGCATAAGGAAACATAATTTTTACAATGTTTGGATTCAATTTCAAAACACATTTCTTATTGTTATATATCAAATTCCCTAAAAAATATTTTCTGATATATAAAAAGGTTTGTCTACTAGGAATAGTCATTATCACTTCAATCAATCATAAATATCATATATTCAAATTACGATTTCAAATTTCTAACCGAAACACAAGCATCTCACTACCAAAAGAAAAATGTTCGAAATAAAATGATATAAATCGATACTTTGCTATATTTCACTTATATAACAGTTGGTGAAGATCTTGTACCATGGTACTTTAGGATGTATATATTTCCATGTGAAACACTCCTCCAGAATTTCAGTCTCTGATGATAAAAATCATATCACCCACTATTGATCACCCACTAAAATCATCGATGATATGGTTTTCTTCCTCACTAATTTAATTCCTAGGTTATGGAAGTTAACATTAATTGTTTTAAATATCCAAATATAAGATTGTATCTCACCATTTTTCTCTATATTAGACAAGTAATTTCATCGATTCAATAGAGTATCAACTTCTCAATTAACAAACCCTATTTAAGTCATTATTTTTATCTTTTATGTTCAGGCAATTATGTGTATAATATTTCCATATTAATTTATGGAGACCTCCCACTATTTTTTCCTTTATAAAATATCACTACATAATAATATAAATAATACTAAGGAATAATTTTAAATATTTAAAATTAAAACCTCTATGAAATGTTCCTAGTCGTCCAAAATAATCTTGAAATAAATAATATTTTAAATCTCTATGAATCTTATTATTTTTCATTCATAAATTATTCCTCTAAATCAGTGTGAATTTGAATACCATCTAGACTAGATAAAGTTATGCATAAATATTGGAAAGTTTTCTTAGTAAAAAAGACGTCAAATATTTCTCATCATGAAACATAATTAACAAGAATAAATCTGGTATTTGATCTATGAAGAATAGCACTGTATCATCTTATGATCTTATTTTTAATCAATTAATACTAGATATTTTATAAAGGATATAACCAATAAAATTTTTATGAAACAATCTATTGATGTCCCAATTACTTTTCCAATTTTTCATGTATGATTCTGAATTACTCCATATGAACTCATTACATACTCTTATGAATGTGGAAATTACTCTTATGAAGTCCCCAAATACTATTGTAAAGTATAATAGTACTCTAAAAAGGTGTTAGATAAATTTTATAAATTATTGTTATGAAATTGAAAAATACTATTATAAATTTTCGAAATACCATTTTGGGGTATAATAGTACCCTTATGTTGTGTCATATCACCCTTATGATGTGATAGAATACTTCTATGAAGTAGCCATATACACCTACAAACTCACCAATTAGAATCCTAGAGTATATCATTAATTTTCATATATCTTATAATACCCTTCAAAAAATCAATTTAACATTCAAGATTATCAAATAACCCATAAAGGGTACCAGAGTACTCTTAAAAAGTATTGGGTGGATCTATTAAAGTTTCCTTCCTTTACCAACTTCGATAATTGAGTCACATGACCACTCTTATGATGTCTGATATTACACATACGAAGTAATAAATAGAAAATATTATTTATTATTATAAAACATCAGATTTAATACAAAATTACCATAAACCTTTAAAAATATTATTCAAACAAAATAAATTGTAATACAAAATATTCAATCACCTCAAAAAAATTCAAACACCCAGAAACAAAATCATCAACAAATGCCGTGGATTTTGATGAATGGTTAAAAATAAATAAACCCCTCTTTAACAATTCCATTTGGTTCCAGGATAACCCCATTATATTTTTTTTCCAACCTCTACACCTAACTAAATTACTTCAAGAAAAAATTTACAGCCCTTCTAAAAAAATTATATTAACACCACACTACTAGATAAAATTTTGTTTCTTGATATAATTAAATCCCTTAGTGAAAATAATATTTCAGTTAAAAGATTATCATGTAATGTCCCTTAATCCAAACACTCAATAAATTTTTATCCACCTTTGTTCTATAACATTACCTCTATATTTGAAATAGAAAAGATATAGAGTTGTGCCTATCCTTCCCCTTTAAAAATAAACCCAATGAATAGTATGATTCAATTTCATATGGGGATGATAAAAATGGACTTTCAATCTCAATTAAATAAAACTCTACCATAGAATTGATTTGGTGTAGATATATTTATCTATGTTTTTTTAGAAATGTATTCAAGATCGATATATCTATTATCCATCCAGTATTAGATGAAAAGATATTTGATAACAATTTTCTTAGATATTTAAGTTTGTATTTGGTTCTATGGTATATTTATAGAACTTTTATTATCACAAAAATATTTGAGTGGATTACCATTTTCAACACTCAACTATTTTATTTTTACTTACAACGAAATAATTTGTATATAATCATATTTAGTTGATTCTTTATCTTCTTTAGATATTACTACTTTTTCTAAATTTATGATTTTATTATACCCACTTACAAAACATTCAATAAGAATTAAAGATCCACATGTGGTGGATCTTCCCTTAGAATGGTATCCTATTAAATCTATATATTTAAATACTAGATGGTTCAAATAAACATTGTTATAATAGGTCAGCCTAAAATTTAATGTTCCATTTCCATATCTTAGGATTCTTTTCAAAACAAGAATCTGAGGCACTCAAGGATCATTCCAAAATCGATCACATACATTTTTCACATAATTTTTGTCTAGATATAATATTTTTATAAAAGGATAGATCCAAATTATTCATGTAAATTCCTTATGGTTAAAATTTCTTCTAGCTTCATTTTTTTATAGTTTGGTTTCAATGGAAATACGTTTTGAACATTCCATTGAATATTTCCTTCCACATTTTTCAACAATTATATAGAATATTTTTCTTCTGATAAAAAATAGTAATCAATTATTTCAAAATATATTATCCTAGTTAATATTTCATTTCACCCATCATAGAAATCTTAAAACTCTATTTAATTTACTTAGAAAATCAAATATAGATATATTATTTTTCTCTATAAAATATATTTTCACGTAAATATAGAATTACTATGATATGTTTTCGATAAATATCTATCACATAGAAAAATATTTCTCCCATAAATTTTATGAACTTCATATGTATTTGAAAAACATTATACTTCTAGTGTATTTATAGTTAAAATAACATTCTAATTATTTCCATCACTCCTACTCAAAAAAATGATTCATCAAATATGATGCCTTAAATTTGAGAATATCATTTTTATACCATCTAAACTTTAGTACTTGATACCTCACATTTACCATCATATTATTTATAAAATTGTATTTGGTGTCAGTCACATTATTATTTTTAGGTCTTGTCATAATCTTCCCAATTGGGTTATTTTTTACTTGATCAGGTAATTCATTCATAAAATATATCCAATCCTCATGAAAAATTTCTTCATCTTCTATTTGATGTTAAATTTATTTAATAAGTGAAATATGATTTTTATTCCACTTCCTCTTCTTGTTTGAATAGGATCCTATTGATTTCAAATTATATTATGTTCTAAAATAATTTTTCATAGTTTTTGGAAATTTTCTATTATAGTTAAAACACATTATTCTTAATCCCCAGTATAATAAAAACCAATACAAAATATGCTGGTATGCTTAATAAATAATTACTCATTGTATTATTGTGGAGTCTTTATAATGTCTACCTTGTAAATTTTAAAATTTACTCTAATTTTCATATTTCATCTTCCTAGATTTTTAAATATTTTTACATTAAAAAAGTCAACAAACATATATATACTATTATTACATCTTTTACAGACACATCAATTATATTATTATCCCCTGAAAATTCCTTATTCTATTTTTTTATTCAATTTTTTCCATATTACTTCTCTTGATCTTGAAAAAGCAAGGATTACAAAAAAACTATGAAATATTTAACAGTTTGATTCTTGTGAAAAAACATTTCATAAGGTGTAATATATACTTATGTCACGAAAAAACACCTATTTTTTATTTTTATCATAGTACACATAATAACTCACTTGAAATATATTTACATTTTTAGTTTATCTAACATTTGTCTACCCATATCCACAATGATTTTATTTTTCCTCTACCCTGTACTATTTTTATAGGAAGGATATTATTTTTTATACTAATTATTAAGTCCATGTGATCTAAGAAAAAATTCATAATAATAAAATGTATAATCTTTTATAATACTTGGTATCAGTTTATTTACATAATGTCCGATATGTTCCTTAAAATACAAACTAAATATTTAGGTCATTTGAACTAATTATGACTTTTTCTTGATAAACATAAAATTATTTTATTGAGTATATTCATACACGAATAAAATTAAATATATATAAAAAATAGTAGTAATTTTCTCATAAGACTATATATTCCTGTGTGAATATGATTGTTTCTTCTAGAATATTAAATTTTCATTCCTTTATAAGAATCGTGTTCTATGTCCCTTTTTTATGTTTATTAATTATTGTCTCTGCCTCCATTCATATTGGAAATATATTTCAACATTTTATAATTTATAATTTTTCTCATATGATTTCAAATAAGATGAACAAGACATCAATTACCTTTATTGTTTTAATCAATGGTACTCAAGTAACAAGAATTGGTAGGATATGCAATTTAATATAAACTAGATTTTTCCTTCTATCATGGGTGACGATCCTTCCATGCATTTTTATTTTGATGTTAAAATAATCCCTCTTGAATAAAACCTCATGAATGTCATCACAAAGCTAACATAAGATCAGAAAATTATATTTCATGACACTGTCAAATAATACATCATTGGAAATTAATTTTTGGGATTCAAATTCTAATAATATAACTCTTTTGATTTTGTGATAACAAAAATTTCCAAAATTCACTACTTCCCATTATGATTCTCAAGGTCCCCTAAAATGTTTTCCCAGTTATGTGGGTGGAACTCCAATTATCTGGAATATGTGGCTCAGTTCATTCTCTAAATTTTATTTCAACTTCTATACAGTATTAATGTTATTCCTTAAGATTCTATATTTCATTTAATTTCTCAATATAGAAGATATTTTCAGGAATCAAATTCATGAACTCCCTATTTCTATGACCATGTTAATCACATCTACCAATATTTTCTTCTAAATATTAAAATATCTTTTGAATTGTTGGGTTAGATGAATTACTAGTCACTTATTTCTTCATTTGATAATGTTTTATCATGTTTTCCTAATAAATCCCCCTTGATATATACCTATTTTACATCATTGACATATTGAAACATCAAGAGTGGTATTTTTGAAAAACAAACCCCAAAAAAATAATAATATCCTCTAAAACTTGTTATTTTATACTAACAAAAATTCTTCCAAATAAACTATTTTTTCATTCTATAAATGGTGGATATCGTTTTTCATGGGAAGTGATCATTTAAAGAGACTATTTGTATCCCTTTATGCAGAGGAGTGTTTCTAACTTGTCTTGTTAGTCTAAAATGTTCCAATTTAGGTTTTAAAACTTGAATTATGAGAGGTAATATGGTTATTCTGAGGTTTATTTAGAATTTCATTAACCTCCCTCTGTAAGAAATTATTTTTCCTAGATTAAGATTCTTCATTATTAATAGAAACTATATTTTTATATACTTATCTTATTTTATTTAGATCATTAGAAAATTTATGTCACTTATATTGAGTCTTAGATAAGTCTATGTCAGTGTTTCATTGGGAAAGACATGGATGGGTAATCTCAATGGTTTTATTTTGTGGGGGGGTGGCTGGTTAATGCCATTCTAAATAACTCACATCACATTTACTATTTGTTAATATTTTGGAGAAACTACCAATGGTTCCCACATCCACAACCGAGTATGAAACTAATTTCCAAAGGCAGGTGGCCCTTTAAGGTTTCTAACCGAACAACATTTAGGTCCTCACATTAGCCAAGAGGATGGGAAGTTGGGGTCATCACACCCTTTTGGGGGGGAATGATTTCCCACTCTAGGGATCTATTATAGATTAAATATATTTTTTTGAAATCCTTCATAGGCCCCGATATGGGACTGGATACCTCTAAAATAATTACCTGATTAAGACCATGTATTGATAGGAACAATTGTATTCGTATCATGGGTAATCCCTCATTCTTATATTAATCTATGATGATTTAGTTAATGACCACGTTCTGGAAATCTAGTATTTATTATTATCATGGTAGGTGGTTGGTGGCTAATAGATGGTATTGATCCTTTATAAGGAATCCTACATATCATATGAGAACATGAATCAAATCCCATATTATCTTATTATCAAACTCAAGGCTGTGTGACCAAAATAATCAATGAAGTTTCATTTCCTGAAATAAGGGAATTAATATAGGTATCATGCCTCAATTGGGTGTCCTACATATCTTGTTAGGATTGGAATCAGGGTCTATGTAGTTCTTATAAGAGGTATCAAAATAGAGGCCTTAAGTGAGACTTATGCATATAATGATGCCATGTATTTACTCATCAAGACTAGTTACCTTTGAGTGGAGATGCGATTCAATCATACATACATCCCAATGATAGGCCCACAATATGGGGAAGTCTCATCATTCTATTGGTACAATAATTTCTGGTATCCATCCCACATGAGTCATGCTCAGTGTGAGAAGTAAGAGACAATGGGATATTTGACACATTTCATGGGATCAGATCTGTACGATTATTATACATATAAATTTACATTTGAGATGTATCATTCCCCATATCATAGAGGATATTTTATTAAGCTCCTGCATTAGGAAGGCATCATATAGGTCTTGCTTAAAAAAGGAATTATATTCATAATCGTTCGATGTGTCTCAAAACCATAGATGGTTTTGAGGTACTTGAGGGAATGGTCAGGGTTTACACTTAAAATGATTCATGTGTGTGAGATGTATTCTCATATGCTAATTAACAATGAAGGATGGGGAACTTGTAGGAGAAATGGGTCTCATGAGCTAGGAATATTTGGGATATAAAGGCAATTACATGAAAGAAGATTATTTTTGGATCTCAGGCCATAGGGAGGCGTCCAATGTATAATGGATATGGTAGGAATTAGAGTCATCCTAGTTCAGTTACCCCTAACCCATATATTTTCTTAGGTGGTTGATCACACTCAAAGATGTTTTGGTTATCTATAAAGCTTTTTTAATGTTATGGGATTATACTAGGATGGATTCCCTTTTACATACTCAACCTCTATATTATGATAGATAAAGATATATGGTGATAATGAATAGTTTGTCTAAGATAATAGAACTAATATGGTTTCATGAGTATGTAACCCTATTACATTAAGAACACTTCCATTTTAAAGGGGGATATAGAATAAGGTTTTTGGTCAGAGTAATGCATTGTATGTTCCTACCGGGTAGGGTTGACACATCCTAGGGGATCTTCCTAACATGTCTTGTTTTTCAGCTGGACAAGTCTTGATTGATATCACAAGACATTTGGGGTGTCAATTTTGACACAGAAGGAACGTGCAAGGGTGTAGGAATGGTATTTCTATGATGCTTCACATGACTGAAGTGGATGCATCTAAGTCCCACCACATGATCAAAGTGTACATGTCTACTTTCTATCACTTGATCAACCTATATTTTCATTGGGCTATCACATGGCAATATTTACATGGCAATAGGATATCTCACGACAAATAGACATGTCTATATGATGTTTCTTGATCAATATGACCTATCCTCAGGTTGTCACATGACAATTGTGACATTTAAATGTGTATTAGAATGAAATATAAGACATGTCTATATGATTCTTCTTGATAAATCTTACTTTTCCTCAGTTTTTTTCATGATAATGTTGACATTTTAATAGTAATACCTTGAAAAATAGATGTTTTAATTAGTCGCAATGATATAAACCTAAATTTTCTAAGGCCTGTCTTGCAATCAATGTGAAAATTTCATGGATACCCAATGACATTATAAGACCAATGAATAATATTTTGATCATTTTAACTTGATTTAATCATTCATTGGGTTATCGAAAACATTTTTATGATCTCACACATTTCTAAATATTATAGGTTCATCTCCAAATTGTCCATTCCTCAAGGTTTCATGGATTATAAAATCATGGAGGGAGAGTGCATGGATAGTGGGTTTATTTCACATCTGCACATCCTACGGTTTTCATTGAAATTTGACTACACATCTATGGGGTTTCATGTATTTAAAATCTATTCACATGTAGAGGGGTGCACATAAAATGGTACTACATTAATCTCCAATGATCGTGTGATTTGATTGGCCTCAATTGTGTCTTTTGATAGTTTCTTACAAAATATATAGAGGCTTCTTGTTGACGCTGCAAGCATGGATGAGGCTTCATGGCCCATGGGGTGCATATGTTCGAGGGCCTTTATATGGATTCATACACATTGAAAGGGTGTGACCATGTGATGGGGTCGCATGAATCTCTATTGTTCATTTGATTTACATGCCTTCAAATGGGTCTTCTAATGGGTTCTTCAGTAATGAATGGGCGGTTGTATGTCAAATGTATCACATGCATGGATGATGGTACACAATTCATGGTGAAAATGAGTGCATAAAAAATGGGGGAACATGACCTAATCCTGCCCTATGAGACCATGATTCTTTCTTTTTACCTCCACATGGAAAAGAGTAGTGTGACCAAACTTCATACATACAATTCATGATAGCGGTCACATGATCACCATGTGACTGAATTATCTCAAAGGGATCATGTGAGGGACTCTACAAACACGTTTTGTGGCTTCCAATTGGTGCTTCATATATATACATGGGTTATTGATGGCAAACTTTAAATCTTATTTCATGTGTTTGGAGCGTGAAAAATTACCATAAATAATTAATGGAGTAATGTGATATATAACATGGATTTAGAAATGAATGATCGGAGAATCATAAGACCATCGTGATATTGAAAATATTTAGGATTGGCTGTTCAATCCTACATGAGATCTTTTTATTTTCAACTAGTGTATTCATGTAGTTTCTCAAATTAACAATTCACATTACATGAACTTCACGTGATATTTAAATAATCACATGGTCACATGATCCTAGAGGAATCGTGAGAGGAAACCTCATGATGGAAGTCCTAGTGGATCTCATGATTACCTGAAGAATTATTTAAAGGGTATTGGAAAATCCCCTCCATTATCTCCTTCTATTCTCCACTACTCCCTATCATCTCTTGTGTTTGTTCTTTATTGAATGGTAGAAGGGTTAATATATGTGTAGGGAGGCCGAGAATAATAATTCTTTTTACATAAATGATGCTATATACACTGGTTTGAGGTGGTGGAGGATTCATTGGATTCACATCAACTAACTTCAAGACTAAATCATGTGATCTTCATTTATTAATGTTGTATACCGATGTTGGAAAATAAATAAAAATTTCTAAAGTAAAAAATCACGTGGAATCATATTTTCTATGTGAGGCTTCAGTGACATATATCTTGTCACGTTTGTTAGTAATTTTGTGATACAATGACCCTTAGAACCTCTTATAGTGGACTCGTGTTATGAATTTGGTGGATACACAATTATCATAAGCCATATGAATTCTTGCGGGGCTTCGTGCGATGTATTCCTTTGTGAAGGCTTTTGTTCATCAAAAACATTGTATAAAATTCATAGATTTAATGCATGTTGGCTCAGTGGATATGTGGTCGCATGATATATGGTTATTCACGTGATCTAGAAACATCATGTGATGACTCACGTACATAATGGATGGAGGATGTCGAACATAGGGGAATCCAATATGGTTGTCTCTAGATCATGTGGATATTTTTGAAGGAATGAGGGTGGTGGTGGTGTCGAGCATGCATCAAGAATTTTTTGTTACATTGAACCTGGGTATTGGGATATTAAAGACAAAGTGTATGAGATTATCTTATTCTAAATAAGTACTGAACTGGATTGATTTATTTTAAATGGGTGTTATATGGGACATTTATGGATGAATAATATTGGATGATTGAGTGGCACATGTTTTGTATTGGTTTTATATGATAGAGGATATGTACCACTACCTCTATGTCCAAAATCAAAAACCTGTTATGACTTCCCTCTACTTTATAAGAAAATATGGAATTGGCAGTCACCATAAGTGGGTAGCAGAGTCCACTCCGTACATCCATTAACCCCAACCCATGAGATCCCACTTGACCTCTATATTTTTTTATTAAATTTTGGATCTATCTTGCTTGTGCATACACTTTTCTGCACTCCATATGCCACATCTACTATATGTTCAGGCTTTCTCCCTAGATGCATTTGAGGAAACTCCCACATGAGCTTTATTAATGCTCGCTAATATTGTTAAACCTAGCAAGGGACAAACATTCTAGAAAAGGGAAAACTTCTAAATACATAGAATACCATTTGTAAAATGAATACAGCAGACCAGAAGAATATTTTCTTATATTGATAATCCCAAGCATGTATTCTTCAAGTTGTTCCCTATGGGTCCTACAATTTTTATTTTGTTATCATCTCTAATTTTCTCAAATTCTCAATTAAAAATTGTATTATGCACAATTATGGGTGTAAACAAAAAACCCCTCCTTAGAATTTTCTTTTTTTCAAACGAAAATATTGTGATTTGAAGGTAAAAATTGATCACTTCACCTCCTATATGAAAATATTACATTCATTGATACATATCCCCATGACAAGATTTTTCTAGAGTGTGTTGACTGAGGAATTTCAAGTTATATCAAGATAATACTTCTGATCATCCATTATTAAATTTACATGACATTGTATGAATCATCAAATCCACTATTCCTTCATATCATACCAAGTAAACTCAACCATTTGGTTTTAAATGTCTGAATCATAACATATTTCCTTTTATATTTTCTCATGAATGCTGGAAACATGTGACTATTCATTGGTTTATCAACTTTAATCATATTGGGATCACCTAATCATAAGTGGGGAATTTGCGTTGAAATGAACTTATAGATGGATTAGAAGTAAGGTTCATGGACATCATTACATATCCCATGAGAATGAGAATCAAGTTGTACATTCTTATGAAATATACCACTATGAAGATCCAACTCATGCACATGGAACATAAGTTCATGGATGAATAAATCTATTCTGAATGTACATTTTTAGATATATCGCACACATATTAAGGGTATTTCCATTGTCTTATGGTGATATCTTGTGTGGGGACCCTTGTATTGGTGGAGAAATTTCACAGATCATCCAAAATTCCCATACTTTGTGTAATACCAAATTAACCAAAACACCAAGATTTGAGTACTTAACTTTTGAAATATTTCACTTTAAGAAATGTTCATGAATACCCACTAACATGAAATTCATCGTTGAAGTACCTTCTCTAGTTGTCTTGAGATCACATGATTTACGTGGATAATTTGGGAATGGTATCTTTCCTAGAGGTAGAATGCTCTAACTTCTACCAATCATAGGAGACATAGCGATCATAGTTTTATTTTTGTTAAGGTAATCTAGTGGGATCCACATTCTTTGTATCTATTTATTTATTTTACCATTTTTCTAATATTTATATAGGAAAATACATAGTACTCGTGGAAATGGATTTTTCTTAGGCCACCCACTTACATTTTTTCAATATGATAGGTTTTGTTCATCATTCTCTTTAGAGGTGGTCAATATTTTCCTAATAAAACAAAGTGTATGTCTAATGAGAATAGAATCGAATTTTTTCCAGGAGGAACTTTTCATGATTTAATCCTAGAAATAATTATGTCTCTTTAAGTTATCTATTTTGAGGTCTTAAAAACCAAACCATAATTGTTTTTTAGTTTATGGTCTTTTAGGTCAATCCATTTGGTGAAATAGTTTAGGGTCTTATATCATGGAACATATATTTGTAGTAGTTTAGAGTCTTTTAATTTAGACCATCTTTTGTTGTAGCTTAATTTATTTTATCTTGAACCTTCTATTGCTAAACTCTATTCTATTTTATTTCAAATATTGAGATTCTATAATGTTTAAATAATTTATTACTAGACTTTATTAATGATTACAAAAAATTGGGAAGACATACCAGGGATGACCCAAAATACCCTAAGGTTTTGAGTTCTATCATTTTGTTTCCAAGGAATATGAGGATTGGATTTCTTTTACTGTAAGAAGTAATTTCCTCTGGCTGGTAGGAATAATCCATATTTTCATCGATTGAATGTTAAAAATTATTTTCCCCCACCGTTTTACAAGTTCCATAGATGATTTATGGGGTATAATTGGATGAGGTTAAAATATTAGGGATATTGAATTTACTGGGATAGTTAGAATATGATTTGTTTAATCATGTGTCCAGGATATTGAATTGATGAATCATGGAATGGGGAAAGCATACAGGGTGTGATAAAAAACCCAAAGTATTTTAGTTCTTCCATGGTGTCATCAGTTCACATTAGGATTGGGGTTTTTTTCTTATAAAGAGGATATTATTTTGATTGGAGGTTCAAAGCCCTTATGCATGAGTCCTTATAGATTACATGAATGGTCGTGTAGAGTTGATCACTACTCTTTTACAAGGTATAAGAAAATTCGAGAGTACTGAAACACCCTGTTAATGAAGTGTGTTATGAAGAAAAAATGTATTTAGGAAGAGTGTTGGCACCCTAATAATGATTAGATAAATTTTTATCAGGAACCATAGGTTTAATACTATAAAATTTTAAATTATATATTGCATTCTATCAAAAGGTTCTATAATGGGGTGTCAAATTCCTACATTGAGAAAATGTAAAATACACTGTGACGTAACATTGAGGATGTCAAATTCTCTTGAATATTTTATTTATGGGGATCATAAATCATAGTCTATGAATATCTAAATAAACTAGTTGAGGAAATCGATGGGAAAAGGTCAACTATATGAAAAATTGGTGGATGAAATCGGTGGGAAAAAGGCCAACTATTTGAAATAGTGAAAGCCTATAATGATCCATGTGGTTACTCATACATTTTAAAGGGCCTTCCTGGGATTTGTTGGTCCATTTTGAGGACTTAGTCCCTATTAAAATTCTTCTATGGGGAAGTTCCTTGAAAAATGAATCTCATAGTCTATGGGGTTTGAAGGTAAGAATATCAATCCAGGGAACTAGTTGTGTTCTCTAAAACCTCAAATACACAAAGGTGGTTTATGAAAATTGTAATATATAAGAAGGCTTCGATCACCCTAAATGTTGTTTCTCTATTTAATAAACACATTATCATAGATAGAATATCTAAAAACAATTGTTCTAACTTTTTACTAGACTAAGGGGTTTCGCAGACATATGTTCTATTTTAATTTGTCTAAAAATTAGGACTTATGAGGTTTATGCCTCATTCATTCACTACTAGAAAATGAAGCTACTACCACAGACCTATAGCCATGGTTCTATAGTATATAGCCACACTTTTAAACCTATGACTATAGGTCTATTTTCCATGGCCTATAGATATGGTTATGTGGCCTATTTCAATAGTTTTAAAAACCATTCCTATATTCCATTTGTTTAGAAGGCCTATAGGAATGGTTTTCCAAAACTGTGGCTATAGGGTTCCTCTCATGGGAAAAATTCCCACCAAAAAATAGGTGGGAAGGCCTATTACCACGGTTTTGTGGCTATTTCCATGGTTTTTATTAATATATATATATATATATATCATTATATATACATATATATGTAATGTGAATGGCGGTGCAGTGGTTAGCATCACATGTTGTAAAACGGGTGGTGCATGGATCAAAACTCGGTGGGTGTGTTTTTTATTTATTCTATTGCCATGGTTTTACAAGGCTATAGGCACGGTTAAAATCTTGGATATAGGTCAACCACCACAGTGGTGAATTTTGGGGATTATTACCACAATTTTCAAATCTGTGGTAATAGGCTAGGACCTACTGCCACGAAGATAGTGGCAATAGTTGGAAAAAACTGTGGCCCTAACCTACGGACACAGTTTTGGGGCCTATTGTCATGCTTTTGAACCGTGACAATATGCCTTTTTTCAAGCTGTGATTTACAGATTATCATTTCCCTAAACAACTAAGATGAATATTTTATCAAGTGGAGGCTTTAATTTTTCTCTTGATGCCCTTTTCATGTTTTCAACCATACAAGTTTGGTATATCCATTAGTAGTGGTTAATGTTCTTGCAATTTGGACCATTATAGGCTAAAATTTTATGGTCATATATCTTTGACCAATGTGTATGAAGGTTAGGGTCATGATGTATGTTGATATTTTCCTTTAAGGTTAACATCAAACTATAAATATGTTGAAACCAATGTGATCTTTTAAAAGATATGTGTGGGGACAATTTTCACTACCCATGGGAATATTTATGCATAGAACACATTTTATCCCTAATTGGTATTATCGATGGGTAGCCATATATCAGAGACCATCTTTATCATCTTCTATTTCATTTGAAAATATGATGCACTTAGATATGACTAATCCATATATAGAAATATCTTGTATGAATCATCCCTCATTAAAAAGGGGAATGTGATGTTTTATATTTGGGTTTCTCTAGGCTTCTCTATGAATATTTTAAGGGTAGTTAGAAATCCTTAATCATATTTTCCAAGAATATTTCTATATGTAGATGTGATTCATATATAGGGTAATGTTTTTTCTCTCTCATAGTTATTGAGTCTTTAAAAAAGATTCATACCCCGAAACAGAATGGTATAAGAATATAATGCCGTAATCTTTCTTTTAAAATGGAAACAATTCAAAGATGTTTAACATCGAGGGAATCAAAATTCACTTTAATAGTTGGTTTGCAGAATATATAAATCATAACCCAATAATATTATACTTAACTGGAGGTGGGGACCGGTGGGTATAGGTCAATAATTGGTAATGCAATGAGCCACTAATGTTCCATGTGGTTAGGATAATCACTCATGGATTTAAGGGGGGACTTCCTGGGATCTTATTGTCCATTCAGAGGATCTCATCCCTGTTACCAGTCTAATATGAAAACGATCCTAGTGAAATGGATTCCATGGTCCATGGGGTTCCAAAATAATAATATCAACTCATGGAAGTAGCTGTTTTGACTCACATATCAAGGATATGATTTCGGTTCCAGGAAAACATTTGATTCAAGAGGGGTCTGAGTACTCTAAAGGCTACTCTAGCTTGTATTTAATAAATTTCATTGTGAACTATTAGAAAATGTGAATCTATGATACCAAATCATCATAGGGGGGTGGTCTGTTCAATGTGAAGACCTTTATCCATGCAATTGTAACATTACATGACTAGGACATTTACCTGGGAATTTAACACCATGTGGTGAGGACATATATGTGTGATAAAATTTAAAGTATTACTCCTTGGAAGGGTTCTTGGATATTAGATATGGGTCGATTGTGTTGGCCAAAGAGGATTTATAAATTACCTAAACTCACATAATCTATGACCAGTGTGGGAAATAAGGGGTAACTGGGAAATTGACTGAGTTGCATGGGAGTGGGTCTTAGGTAGCTTACTGAATAGATCCCCCCATACATAGTTAGGGTTCATTTTTATAGTTTTATATGTTTTTGAAAAACCCATGATTAGAGATTTGGATTTCACTACATATCTTGTGATTGTAGGTTTCAAGAAACAAATAGTTCTTGAACAGGGAAATCTCTATATAGGTCTGACCCATATGTAGATGTGGGAATTGTTATCATTTGTTTTTATAGCTAGACCAGGGATAGGAGTTACATGAATCACTATGTATCATGTGATAGTTGTAATCATGCCACATGTAGTTCTTGAGAAAAAATTATGTTTAATAGCATGAAATGATGGAGTTGGCTCTCGGATGTGAAATGGGATACTATGGATGGGCCCATGAATTCAGATTTTTTATTCACTACATATCATGTTACAATAGGAATCATGCCATGTGTATTTATTAGATGGAATCTCCCTGTACAGGTCAGACCTGTGTGTAGGTTTTAACCTCCCATATATTTATAGAATAATAAATTATTATATCTGTTAATGTTTTTGAATTTAATATTAATTTTTTAAATGGGACACTGGACTATATAATACCCAACACACAGCAATCAGTTTCTCTTAAATCTTACATTCCACACAATACTATGTTATACCGAAAAATAATACAAGAAAAATATAATTATTTTAACTGCTAGTTAAAACTTTTCCACTATATTGGTGGGAATGAAAAGTATTAACTATATTATGATTTTACATATTTGTTAAATTCTTTTAAATTTATCCAATTAATTTTATATGCTTAAAATGAGAATGAATCCAATTTTAAGCAAAAAAAACTCTAATATTTTAAAAGATCGTTTTACAACCCTTTGATGGAGAACCCTATTTAAATATATTTTTTGTGACTTTAATATGTTTTATTTGAAAAAATAATCCTCTTTTTTATAAGTGTGACATCAAAATTTACTTTGGATAAATTTTTGGTAATTTACTAATAAAGTTCATTTATTGATAAATAGTGAAAAATACCAAATTTTAGGTGAAAACTACATTTTCATTTAAATTATTTATATAGTTATATTGTATTTTTCATTTTTATTAAAGTATAATTGTGTTATGTTTTTCTCATTTAATCCAATTTTGGTCTTTGGCAGTAATTTTACATTTATATTAGAAATAAACACATGAAAATCATTAGATAGTTTTTATTTCTTAAAACCTCATTTTCTGGCTTTGAAAATAGGAATTAATTGTAATTAATTAATGCAACTTCTATGTTTTGAATTTGGAAAAAATGGATTCCATATTTGGAATAAAAAGGTTCATATTATGTAAATAGGTACCTTTTATTTTTTGGATATTATGAATAGTAACTTCAGTAATTATTTTTTTACCAGAGTTAATGGGTAAATTAGATATATAAGGGTAAAAACAATATTATAATAACAATAAAAATACCCAAACATGTTTAATAATATTATTGGATAACTCATGGGTGTCAAAAAAATAATTAGGTAGAACTTTTTTCATTTGGGAGCCACTTGGGTGTGAAAATGATATGTTATAATAATTAATTTCAAGTAAAGGGAAATATTACATAAACATGTATTGTTTTACTTAAAGAATTTTAAGGTGGGGTTTTATTGGTGATATATAAGACTATAAATATGCATTATAAAGATGAGAATAGTTCCAAAATAATGGTATTTTATTTATAATTTTCAGATATTAAATAATTAAATTCAACTATGACACAATGATGATGTAGTGATTCCTTCATTTATAAAGGATTCAAATAAATGATATTATAAATATTAAAATAAATATTATGAGATATAATTTTTGACATAAAAAAAATTAAATATGAATATGACATTTCATTTTACTACTAAATGTGTTTTTAAGTAATCTTTCTATTAGGATTATATGTAAATTCAATAAATTGAATAGTGTAAAAATTGACATAATTGATTTTTTAAAAAAAATAATAATTTATTTAATTATTTTAAAATCCTAAAAATATTTTAAAATAAAAAATTCATTATGATATGGTATAAAAGTTCATTTAGTTTACAATTATGGTAATTTTACCCCATATAAGTAAAAGTAATAGCTTCTTAACAATTAAAATATCATCACCACTTTTAAAATTAAAAGGGAATAATTAAGGGTAAACTGAAACAATGTTGTAAAAAATAATCTCAATAAATTTCTAAAAACTATTTTATGAAAGGATTTAAGTCTATACTCATATTATATTCACTATATCTCATTTTGGATTATATTGTATTAAAAAGTTATTGATAATAATTTAATAATTTAATACTTTCCAAGAGTTCCCTTCCCCTCTCATATAAAAAGGAACCATACCTCTCTATTAATCACAAATTAAAAGACTTTTAGTTTGTCCAAAATATATTTAAGACTCTTCCTAGAATCCCTCCACATATTCCTGAAGCCTGAGTTTAGGCATAACACCCTTCCTAGAGGTTTTTAGGTGTTCTTCATAGGCGATCAACCGAAGAAGAGGTATCATTTTCTTTAATTGTTTGTATAGATTTTCTTCTTCCACATCCTCAATTCTCATCCAAAAATGATGAGATAATAACTAATGTATCCTAAATATATTTATATGTTATTATGCTAATATCTTCCCACAAATCCATCTCTACTTTCATCAAATTGTAGTGGAATTAATCGTTCATGCGTACATGTGAATTATCACCTCAACGAACCAATTTAGTTCATTTTCCCTTAAAATCTCCTAATAATGGTTATAATGATGTAATTTGTCTTAATATATGATATTCATGACTAATTAATCATTACAATATAATAATATATCAATTACATTTTTACTTCCATGTGCATAAAAGTGATAACGTCGTTTGTTCATACGTTTAAACTATCGCTTCCAGGAAGAGGTTTGAGTCATTTTTATTCATTATATAACTTGTATGATATATACAAGTATATTTAAGTGATTATTTTTATTTAAATAATATCATTATCATTCTAGATATATGAAATGTTTATTACCTTATTTATATAATGATTAATGACAAATGGAAATGAAACTCATGCATACATACGACCTACCATCTCCATGATTACAATGTTGTTCATTTTTCATAACCATATTTAATGGTTTAAATTAAATAATATGTGTTATTTGTAATAATGATGAATATTTCATGAATAATATTCTAGAGATAGTGGACTTATGACCACAAGTACTAGTGACATCATACCATGTTCATTTTCGACTCAGGAATCGATTATCAACAAAACATCTGAAATGAACTCAAATAATTAACTAATTATTATAAAATGGTCATAAGTGATGTAATAGGAATAATAAACATGAATCAAGTTCATATTAATGTATAAATTAACCTAAAATTATTATTCATGAAGATAAATAATGAACAAGACAAGTCGGTCTCATGGTATGGGACTTCATTTCAACCAACATTCATTGAGGCATATTTTTATTTATATACGAACTTCTTTTATATGGTGTCTAATCAACCACTTTGACTTCATAAAATGGTTTTCAAAAGGAATATTTTTTCATGAATAATTTTAATAAACTATAAAGGGAATGTTTCTTTTTAACGTATGCGGTGACAATGACATTTCCACCACCGTGACCATTATTTGATATTTGGATTTCTTAAAAAGAAGTAATGTTTTTAAAAGGAAAATAAATACCATAAAATAATTTTATATATTTTGGTATTGAAAATGGTTTTTAAAAATCATTTATTATGTTATTATCTTGAAGCTATATATTGTGATTATAATGTGGAAATATTATCTTTCCTTTATACTTCTTTTATGTGTTATGATTATCTTATGGTTCATGGGAATTTCTTTTGTATATGGGTGGTTTTGTTAAAAAAACAAGGGTGGTTGAGACCCTGATATCTCTTCAATGAATTGTGTAATGTGACAGAGGTAAAAGTTAAGTTTTATCCTAAGATATTTAGGGAATATACTATGATGGGTATTCTAAATGTAAAATAAAGGTTATCCCCTATGAAGTTGTGAAAGCGAAAATGTAAGTATGTTATAGATGCCAAAAGATAGATTTATGATTTATTATTTCAAGGAGTTATTCATAAATATTATTATTTCATGAGGTATGTGCAAGAGATTCTGTTTTAAGAGCTAAAATTAGGATTTCATTGACTTGTATGTATTCATGAACTGATGTTTCATATCCTTATTTTTTAACCCTTAGTGAGATTTCTATGATCATCCCATGTTTTTGAAATGTTTTTATAGGGTATAAGAAAGAGTAAGAGAAAGGATGAATTGAAGAATATTTTTATCAAAAAAATTCATATTTTATTGAAGGAGTTTTATTATTGTGAAAAAATTGGATATAATATTAGTGTTTAATTTCAAATAGTTGAGATGTAATGTATTAAAAATGGACTAATTCTTTGTAACTATAAAACTAAAATTATCCTCAATGTGAATTAAAGTAAAATTATTAACTTATCTCAAGATTAAGAAATGTTTTAATGTTGGGGTTCTATAGTTGGTATCAAAGGCTGGTTTAGATAAACTTAAGGGTTAGTATATTGTTAATAGAAAATCATTAAATTATTTTATCTTTATTGAGAAATTGAAAGAGTATTTTAGGATTACTATGCTGCTTCATCTAAGATATGTCTCTTCAAAATGGTTTTTAGTATAGAAAATAGGGAAACTGTGTTGCGATGACATCTAGAGGAAAAAAACCTTCCAAATAAGCAACCTCAGACGGTTAAAATCAGAACCAAATAGTTTGTTACAGTGATGGAAAAATTGACTAAGGCTATAAATAGAGGTGGCATTCAAGTGACAGATGAGCCAGATCACTACAGAGTTTGTTGCGGTGATGGTATTTAGTGGATCATTTCATGAGGCAAAATACCCCATCATTTAGAGTATCATAAAACTATGTACTATATGAAGGTTAGATTATATCAGTGGAAAATATTTTTGATGGCATGGGGTGTTCTAAACATCAAAATGTCAGTCTTGTTGTTTACTATTTTTAAGGTGAAGTTGATTAGTGGTGGTCAATAGTTAAAAATATCAGGGATAGTGTGGATATTGATTCTCTTGATTGCGATTAATTCCAATGTATTTTTCATGAGAAATATTTTTCTAAGTCAGTTTGACTTAGAATGGAAAAATAATTCTTAGAATTGAGGCAGCAGGATGACTCAGTGGCTGCTTATGATGAAAAATTCACTCGAATATCATGATATGCTCTAAATTTCATAAGGGATCATGATAGTAAAATCATTCATTTTTACTCAGTAATAAAGCCAAAGTATCAAAGGGAATTAACTTTATGTGAGTTCAAAAGTTATGAAAAACATATTATATGTGCAGATAAGGTGGAAATGGAGTTTGTTAATGATCAAGTGTTATTTAAAAAACAACCTAATTAGAGGTAAATGTGGAAGATTGAAATGTATAACTTCTCAATAATGTATGACAGTAAGAAACATAAGTTTACAGTTTGTGAAAATTGTGGTAAAATATACACTGTGAAATTCCTTTTGAATTCTAGTAAGTTCTTCTGATGTGGTAAAATGGGACATAAGGCTCATAATTACACTAAACAAAATCAGGGTAGTGGTAAGACGATGTCTGATTTACAATTAGTAAAATGGTTTAACTGTAATGAGATGGTTCATTATGAAAATTAGTTTCTGATGATGAACTCAAATGATGGAATGTTTCTATACTACAAGTAAGAAAGGTTTGGTAATATCCTATTCAACAACTTCATCAGATGTAGGTCCACCAAATGAAGTATTTTCAGGTACACTGTTTGTTTATTCAGATTATACCAATGTGTTGTTTGATTCCAAGTATACAAATTCATTCATTTATGAGAACGTTTTTAGTATATTTGGAATTCCATCTCTAGAAATGAATCCTGAACTTGTGTAAAAAACACCTGGGAGAAATGTTGACAAAAAAATGAAATTTTAAGAATACTCATATCCTTAGTTGTGGAAATAATTTAATTTAAAACCAAGTTTTTATTTCCTCTATTAGATTTGGTTGTAATTTTGGGTATGAATTGGGTTTACATTTATCAAGATAAGATTTCCTACATAGATAAGTAGGGTTATTTTCATAAAGATGTTCATTTTGTGTACAAAAATGAACCCTTACAACATATAACATATAAGGAAGATGATACAATAGTAAAATATGGAAATGAATGTTACATTTCCCATATTGTTGAAAACAAAGGAACTGTTCAGATTAATGATGTTCTAGTGGAAAATGAGTATATTGATGTTTTTTCTAATTATTTTCTTTGTATAATACCTGATTGGGAAGTTTAATTTACTATTTACTTGGTCCCTGATGCTAATTCAATTTCAAAACCCCCTTATCGAATGGATCAAATTGAACTTTTAGAGTAAAAGAAGAAATTGAAAGAGTTATTATATAATGATTTCATTATACATAGAACACCACTACAGGGTTCTTCTGTAATATTTTCTAAAAAGAAAGATGATTCAATGATACATTTCATTGATTATAGAACCTTTAATAACATTACTATTAAGAACAAGTATCATTTTCCTCATATAGATTTTTTGTCTGATTATCTCCATGGAGATCAGTATTTTTCGAAGACTGATTTGAGGTTAGGGTATCATTAGTTGAAATTAAAGGAAAAAGACACTCCAAATATCACATTTCATACTAGATATAGAACTTATGAATTTTTAGTTATTTCTTTTAGGTTAACCAATGCACTTTCTCTATTCATGGATCTTTTGAATATAATTTTTCATGAGTTCTTTGATATGTTTTTGGATATATTTGTTGATGAGATTTTGGTATATTATAAAATTATATAAGATCATGAAAGTCATTTAAGGTTTGTCTTGCAAACCTTAAATGAAAATAAAATGTATGATAAATTCCGGTAGTGTGAGTTTTCGTTACAATAAATTTCATTACATGGTCACATTGTTTCTAAAGATGGCATAATTGTTGATCCTGCTAAAACAAAAGTTGTCAATGAATGGCCCAGAACCACAAATATAACCAATATTCACAGTTTTCAGGGTTTAATAGTTTATTATTGGAGGTTTGTTAAAAAATTTCTCAGTTATCTAGGTGACTAAGTAAGGTAAATCAAAAAGGTGTTCAGTTCACCTTGGAAAAATAATTTGATGAATTTTTTTATGAATTTAAAAGAATATTTGTGGACGATCATGTTTTGGAACAACCTTCCAAAAATAGTGAATTTTTTATCTATAGTGATGCTTAATTGAAAAGACTTGGTTGTTTCCTAAGGAAGAATGATCGGGTAATTTATTATTCTTCACATTAGTTGAAAACTCATTAGTTTAATTAACCTAGACATTATTTTGAATTAAATACTCTTTTTTTTACTTTAAGAATTTGTAGGAATCATCTTCATGGAGTAAAATTTGAAATATATACTGACCATAAAATGTTTAAATATATATTTACTCAAAAAGAATTTAACATGACATAGAGAAGATGGTTGTAATTAATCAAGGATTATGATTGCACAATTCTTTACCATCTTGGAAAATCAAACAAAGTGGATGATGCATTGATTCATAAAATTAATGCAACATTAACCTTGTTCCATTTTCAAAATGACCCTTTGATTAATGATTGATAAAAATTGGCATGGAAGTTGATGGAGAAAAAAATTTCTCTATTTTGTTTCAAGTTTCAGTACAATTGTCTCTATAAGATAGACTAAAGCAAGCACAAAATGAAGACAACGAGTTGCAAGAAAAGGTATAATTGTTTCAGAAGGGTAATATGCTTAAATTTAACATTGATAAAGATTGTTTTTTGATGTTTGGAAAGAGATTATGTGTTCCTTATGATTTATAGATAAAGAATATTTTATTTTGTGAAGCTCATAGTTCTACATTTTTAGTCAATCCTCACAGTACTAAGATGTACAATGATCTTTGGGAGCATTGATGGTGGGATGGAATAAAAATAGATATTTGATATTTTTACTATGAAGTGTTTTACTTGACATCACGTGAAAGAAGAACAAAAATTTCTGAAGGGGATTGTTCTTCCTTTCCCAATACCAGAGTGGAAATGGGAAAATATATCCATGGACATAGTTATGGGTTTACCGAAGACATCTCATGGTAATAATGAAATATAGGTTATTATTGATCGATTGACTAAATATGCTCATTTTCCTTCTATTATAGAAACATAGTCTCTAGAAAAAAATTCTGGACTATATACTATAGAGATAGTCAGGATACATGGATTTACCCTCTTCATTGTATCTATTCCTGATTGTAGGTTCACTTCTAACTTTTGTAAATGCCTTTAGAAGTTGTTGGGTACTGAATTACATTTTATTACATTTTTTCATCCTCAATCAGATGGGTAGTCAGAATGAAAAATTCAAGCCTTATAGGATATGCTACAATCTTGATTGGTGGATCACCAGAGAATTTGGGATCAACACCTTTCATTGGTTGAGTTTTCATAAAATAATAGTTTTCATTCCAGTATATTTATGGCACCATTTTAATTATTATATGGAAAGCGGTGTCTAACTCCATCATTTTATGATAAATTAGGTGAAAGGAAGTTGATGGGACCAGAATTTGTAGAATAGATGGCATAAAAAGTTAAGTTGATTCAGAATCACATGAGGACAACTCAGAGCAGGCAAAAAAGTTATCTGGATAACTGGAAGAATTACCATTCTTTCGAGGTAGGTGGTCATATCTTTCTCAAAGATTCTCTATGGAAACGTGTGATGTGTTTTAGTAATAATGTAATGATGAGTATACGATTCATAAACCCTATGAAATCTTGGAGAATGTTGGATCATTTTCTTATAGAGTGACTTTACCTCCATGTTTGTCCTAGATACAATTTTGTTTTCTTGTTTTAATATTTAGAAAGTATTCTTCAGATCTATATCATGTTCTGTGTCCAAAGGTGGTTCAGTTGAAAGAGAATATTTATTATGAGGAACAACTAGTCAGAATTATTTACCATAGAGAGCATGTCTTGCAGAATAAGGTGATTCATCATGTTACAGTTTTATGAAAAAACCATATGGTTGTAGTATAAACATGGGAATCAAAAAATTCTATGTGGGACAAATACCCCCACTTATTTTAAAAGTGAATAAAATTGTGAGGATGCAATTTTCAAAAGGGGGAATGATGTAACATTAAAGTTATTTATAGAATAATACATTTTCATAACTATTAATATTTTTTAATTTATTATTGACTTTAGTTTAATGGGGACATAATGTACGATTTCATACCCAACAAGCAATAATGGGTTTCCCCTAAATATTACATTGTTCACAAAACTGGGTTATACTGAAAAATAATACAACAATAATATTACTATTTTAACTAGTAGTTAACACCCAACCACAGTGTTGGTGGGAATGAACATAATTAACTATGTTATGATTTTAAATCTTTGTTAAATGTTTTTAAATTTATACCATTAATTTTATTAGCTTCAATTGAGAATGAATCCAATTTTGAGCATAAAATACTCTAATATTTTTAAAAGGTCGTTTTATTGCCTTTTAACGGTGAACCCTTTTTAAATATAGTTTTTTCTAATTTTATATGTTCTATTTTAAATAATATTATTTTCTTTATAGAATTTGGACATAAAAAATTACTTTGGATAAATTTTTGGAAATTTTCTAAAAAAGTTTATTTTTTAATGAATAGTGAAAAATATTGAATTTTAAGTCAACACTACCATTTATTGTAATTTATTTATATAGTTAGATTTTCCTTTTTTGTTTGGTTTAAAATGTAATTTTATTATGTTTTAATAATTTAATCCAATTTTGGTCATTGGTAGTAATTTTACCATTTAAATTTTATATAAACACAAGTTAATCTATTGATAGTCTATATTTCATAAAAACGTGCTTTCAGATTTTTGATAATGGGAATTATTTTTAAATTAATTAATGAAAATTTTATATTTTTAATTTGGAAAAATGGATTCCATTTTTGGAATTAGAGGGTTCAAATTATGTAAATAGGTTAATTTTATTTTTTGGATATTATGAATAATAGCCTCAGTAGTTAATTTTTTTACCATAATTAAAGGGAAAATTATATAAATAAGGGTAAAACGAATATTATAATAATATAAAAAAACCTAACACATTTTTTAATTTTATTGGATATTTCATGGTTGATCAAATAAATCATTTGGATGAACCTTTGATATTAGAAAACCACTTGGGTGTGGAAATGACATGTTAGAACAATTAATTTAAACTAAAGGGAAATAAATCATAAACATTTATCTTTTTACATAAAAATATTTAAGGTGGGGTTATATAAGTTATATCTTCAACAATAAATAGTAATTATAAATCTAAAAATATTTCCTATATCAAGGTATTTTATTTTTAATTTTTAGTAATTAAATAAAAAAATTAATTATGACACAGTGATGATGCAGTGATTGCTTCATTAATAAAGGATTCAAATAAATAATATTATAAATATTGAAATAAATATTATTTTACATAATTTATATCATACACGAATTTGTATATGAATATGATATGTTATTAGAAAATTTAATGGTTTGGTTCGATGTTATCTCTCTCTTTGAATTTTATTTAAATTCAATAAAGTGAATATTGTAAAAATTGACATAGTTTATTTTTTATAAAAATGAAAATTTATTAAATTATTTAAAAATAGTAAATATATTTTAAAATCACAAATTTATTATTATACGGTATTAAAGTTAATTAAGTGTCCAATTATGGGAAAATTACCCCATATAAGTAAATTTAACAGCTTTTTAACATTTAAAATATTGTTAGCACTTTTAAAATTAAAAGAGAATAATTGAGGTTAAACTGAAAAGATAAGGTTAAAAATAAACTCAATACTTTTATATAAACTATTGCATGATAGGATTTTGATATATCCTTATCTTATATTCTCTATATCTCAAGTTGGATCTACTTGTATTTAAAAAATACTTTATATTAATTTAATATTTTAATACCTTCCAAGGGTGCCCCTCCCCTCTCCTATAAAAAGGCACCCAATCCTCTCTTTTATTAACACTTACAAATCCTTTTAGATCATCCAATATCTACCCATTAATATTCCTAGAATCCCTCCCCACATTCTTGAAATATTATTTTAGGAATAACACCCTTCATAAAGGTGTTTAGGTGTTCTTCAAAGGCAATCAACCGAAGAAAAGGTATCATTTTCTTTAACTGTTTCTATTTTGTTTGTTCTTCCACTTTCTACAATATCATCAAACCATGATAAGATAATAATTAATATATCCTCAATATAATGATACGTTATTATTTTAATATCATCCCTTAAATCCATGTCTACTTCCATCAAATGGGATATTAATTAATTGTTCGTGCACATGTGTGATGTATAACCTCCACGAACAGATTTATTTCATTTTCCATTATCATATTTAAATATTGGTGATATTTAAGGAATTAATATGCATATTTTATATTTATGACATATAAATAATTATAATATAATAATATATCAACTAAATTCTTACTTCCATGTCTATAAAAATGATTACGTCTTTCGTCCTTACGTGTGAACTATCACCTCCATGAAGAGATGTGACTCGTTTTTATTCCTTATATCGCTTGTATGATATATATGAACATATTTATATGATTGTTATGATTTTAATAATATAATAGAAACATTTGAAAGATAAAATGATAATTACCTCATTTCCATAATGATCAATGAAAAATTTAAATGTTACCAATGCATATGTATGGACTACTATATCCATGATTACAATGTTGTTCATCTTTCATAACCATTTTTAATTGTCTAAATTAAATAATATGAATTTTTTGTAATAGTGATTAATATTTCATAAATACTATTCTAGATATGATGTAATTACGACCACATGGACTAGAGACATCATAACCTGCTCATTTTCGACTCAAGAACCAATTTTCAACAAAACATCAAACATGAACTCAAATAATTAATTAATAATTTTAACATGGTCATAAGTGATATATTGGGAATAATAAACATGAAAAATCTTCTTAATAATGTATAAATTATCCTAAGCTAATTATTTATGAATATAAAGAACGAACATGACAAGACTAACCCAAGGTAAGGGACTTCGTCTCAATCTCCATTATGTGAGGCATATTTTGATTTATATACAACCTTCTTTTGTATTGTGTATAATAAACCCATTTGACTTCATATAATGGTTTTCCAAAGGATTCGTTTTCCATGAATAGTTTTACTAAATGAAAAAATGAGTGTTTATTTTTAACGTATGCAGCGACAATGACCTTTTTGTCACCGTGACCATTATTTGATATTTGGATTCCTTATAAGGACACAATTTTTATAAAATAAAAATAAATTATATATACCATTTTTATGTATTTTTTTATTGAAAATATTTTTGGGAAATTATTGATTATGTCAATATCTTGAAATTATATCTTATGATTGTAATGTGAAAATGTTATCTTTTCTTTATGATTGTATTAAGTGTTATGATTTTGTTATGGTTCATGGGAATTGCTTATGTATATGGTTGGTTCTGTGATAAACCAAGGTCATTTGTGTTACAATCAGGCCCTAGTGATGATAGAGACACCCCGCCTTAACATGGTCGTTGGGTCCTAGCCTACCAGGTACCACCAGTTGCCCCACAGAGACATGGTCCCCACCCTGGGGACCACCCATGTGCCCGAACGGGTCATCTAACTAATGACTATACCCACAATCCAACACATGTCCTTTCCAGTGTGTTCCTTTCTCACTCAAACTCATCTTGAGAAACATCCCAGAAGGTCACTTATCCTGATCACTACTCTAAGCCAAGAATGCTTAACTGTGGAGTAATCAGGCCGGCTTCTGAAAAGGAAGGTGCACCTTTTTGACATTAGTCACATCATTTAGTCAATTAACCCTTTATTGTTTGGGGGTGTTACAATCACCCCCCCCCCCCTAGAGGACAACGTCCTCATTGTTGGCCCTACATCTCAATGCAGGTAGTGCACCACACCTAAGGCTAGGAACCACCTCTGATACCAAATGTAACAACTGCTCCCCAATGACAGCACAAACAACCCACCATAACATGGTCGTCGGGTCCTAGCCTGCTAAGTACCACCAGTTCCCCACAGATGCGTGGTCCCCACCCTGGGGCCCACCCACATTCCTGAACGGGTCATCTGACTAATGGTTATCCCCACAGCCTAACACATTTCCTTTCGAGTGTGTTTTGTTATCACTCACACACCCCGAGAAACTTCCTAGAAGGTCACCCATCCTGATCCCTACTCCAGGATAAGCACAGTTAATTGTGGAGTTCTAATGAGTGAGGCTCCCAAAAAGGAAGGTGCACCTTGTTGACATGAGTCATATCATTTAGTCATTTACCCCTTTATCATTTAGGGGTGTTACAGGGTGAGACTGTGATAGCTATGCAATTCATTGAGTAACATGATGGAGGTAAATGTTAAGGTTTCTCCTAAGAGATTCTGAGAATATGCTGTGATTGGTATTCCAAAAATTACCATTCAAGTTACGCCCTATGTAGCTATGATATATAAAATGTAAGTACGTTATGGATGCACAAATTACCATTATGATTTATGATTTCTAAGAGTTATTTATAAATAATATTAATTTGTGAGGTTTGTTAAAGAGATTATGTTTTCTGAACGAAAAGTATGATTTAATTTATTTTTATGTATTCACAGAATAATGTTTTATTTCCTTATTATTTAAACTATAGTGATGTTTTTATTCTCATCCCATGTTTTTGAAATGTTTTTCACAAGGTATAAGAAAGGGTATGAGAAATAAAGAATTCAAGATGATTTTTATCAAGAAAAGAATTCATGTTTTATTTAAGGATTTTTATTATTGTGAAAAAATGGATAAAGTAGATGTGACTACTTTATTATAGTTGAGATTAAATTTATTAACAATGGCCTAATTCTGTAAAAATATAAACCATAAAAGAACCTCTATATGAATTAAATTCAAATTATTAACTTATCTCAAGATTACGTTACGTTTTAAGGCTAGGAACTTATATAGAGTGGGGGAATTTTTGTATTTATATGTGGGGGATGAGCATAGGATTGGTTATCTATATCTCACTATGTGTCCTGTTATGATATGAATCAAGACAATAGTAGTTCTTGAATGTATTTGTGGTGATAGACCAACTCTAAGGGTAGTATTCCTCTAAGGTGAGGTATACAATGATGCACATTCTTGCTTCATGAAAGGGACATAAATTTTTTATTTTATCATCATGCAGTGAGGAATCATGGAGTTACTTTTAAGATATATCATCTAGGACCATGATATATACTAATGTTTCTCAATTTTGTCAGATATACCAAATTCCTAAGCTCACATGAGCTATTCTCAGTGTGAGAAACAAGGAATGATAAGGGTTCCTCCCATAACATAGAAGTAGTTAGGGAATGGAAAGGGGAATTTTTTATTATGTGGTGGGTGGGATAAGATATACGATCCAAGAATACCTATGTATTTCATTGGAATGGGAATCAATTAGTACATAGTTTTGGAAAACCATGCAGTTTAGTGTCATGTGATAAGGACATTATCCATGTATTGAAACGTACTGTAGTAAGGATGAGGGTCACCTCACATGGAAGACAACCAATATTGTGTCAGGGCCCAATAATAGAGGTATGAAAGTCACAACCTATCCTGGGATGGTAGAAGTCAATCCAAACATAGTTCTTGGATAAATATATTCGCTATGTGGATCTGACTCCCATATAGGGACATGGGCATTCTGGATTTTGTTCACATTGATACACTCATGTATGGTGAATCATCAGTGGTATAATGATTCCCATGTAATGTAATATCATGATTTGAGGATATCTTATGTTCAGTTTTAATGTTATGCAGTAAGGACCCTTTAATAAAGTTTAAAATTATATAGTCAGGATGAGAGACATTGTAAAGTTTAATTTCTTGTTTATGGGAGCTATTCTATACAATTTAAAGTTATGTGGTCCAGACAAGGCCTATATAGTTTATCATCATATGTTCAGGATTTGATTGTGTAGTTTAACATCACATGAATATGACCTTATCATTAGAGTTTAACGTCAGGTGGTAAATATTTTTCCCATATAGTTTAAAGTAATTTTGTTAGGATGAGATCAGGACATTTTAATGTAATGTGGTGAGGATCTGGTATGTCAAGTTTAACTACATATGGCCAGGATTTTTTCCTTATAGTTCAAAGTCATGAAATTAGGATGAGATGTGTACAGTTTAATTTTGTTTGGTTAAGATGTGGTCTATACAACTTAACATCATATGTTCTGGTCTTTTTCTATATAGTTTTACTTCATGAGGTGAGGATAATCTCCATATATTTTAATGTCATGTGTTGAGGACTTGGTCCATACAATTTAACATCATATAGTAAGGATGGTTTCTGTATATTTCAATGTTTTGAGGATATGATAATCTCTATATAGTTTAATAACGTGTGGTTAGAATGTTTCATGAAGTTTAACATCGTGTGACTAGGAATTGGTCATGTATTTTATCATCATGCAAGCCGGATGTGGTCTTGTAGTTTTATGTCATGTGACTAGGACATCAATCATTCAGTTTTACATCATGTGGTAAGTATGTGGGAAACCATGTAGTTTAGTTTCCTATGGCAAAAACATTATCCATTTATTTTTACATCTTATGGTAAGGATGAATGTGAATAACCTATTGGAGAGTGACTCTTCATATTGAACATGGATTAATCTTATGAATGTTTTATGAGTTTTGGGATCCTTCAACTCTATCAATCCTATACTGACCTATCTCTCCAACCAATTTTTGAAGATGAAGGATATATGTTATGTGAGAAACACATCGATGGTAGGAGCATTAATTGTCATTTTCTATAAACACTGCCTCATTAGGATTCATAATTATAAAGAGTTACATTAAAAGTTTAACATGGCCCAATAAAAATATCTAAGGACATGTTTCTTTGGAATGAATAAGAATTGTGATATCTTGTGTTGAAACATGGTCATATATCTTTAGGAGTAATATAGTTCATGCAGAACAGCACAACTTGTGTCTCCTATTCAGAGTCCTCAGTTGAACGGATTAAAGTTTCATGTATCTATTATTCCAATACCCCCACGTATATCATCACACGAATCCAGTCCTTAAAGGAAAATCTGTAACACCCCGAGATTTTATGAAAAATATTATTTTAATTTCATTAATGTCTTTTGTTGTATTCTACACCAAGATTACCATGCGCTATACGCAACACCGTATTAGCTTTCAGTATACCCAACACTATTCTTGGACCGTGTTACACACAATTTTGATAATAGTTGTTCTACGAAAAATTGAGTATATATATATATATGTATTAAATGTATAAATGGATTATGGTTGGATTCTGTTATACGAAACAACGAAGGATTCTTTCATAACACGCAACCCTGACTTGGCTTGCATTACACGCAATCGCGACCTTCCTCGATAGCGTGTGTTGTACACAATACCGGGTTTTAATAAACAATGTTATATTATTATTATATTGTCATGAACTAGCCATTTGGAATAATATTAACTAAATTTTGAATTTTATAAAATTATTATTCATCTTACACATTTCTAGAACATGGTATAAGAACAAAATAAATTTTTCGGGTAAAATAAGTATTTTTCAAAAAATGCAGTTTTGCTGCCTTTGGATGGAGCACCCACTTTAAATCTGGTTTTTGACATGTTTATATGATCAATTTGACAAAATAATATTCTTCTTTTGAATCAGGATATAAAAATTTACATTAGATAAAGTTTTGATATTTTTTCGATAACTTTCATATTTTAATGAATAGTAAAAACACGCTATATTTTAATTAAAAACAACTTTTTTGATCGTAATATCTTATGTGGTTAAATTATAATATTGAATGGTTTTAAAGTATAAATAGAATATATTTTTACCATTTAATATAATGTATGTCATTATCATTGATTTTACCTTCAATTCGTAGGTTAAATCAATTCAATCTTTTGTAATGTTTTAAAGAAAAACCTGTTTTCTTTCGACAACGGGATTAATTTTAATTTAATTTCTGCAACTTTTGTGTATTGAATTTGGAAAAATGGATTCCATATTTGGAATAAGTGGGTCCAAATTATGTTAATAAGATACTTTTTATTTTTGGGAATTATGAATAGTAACTACGGTAAATTTTATTTACCATAGTTAAAGGTAAATCGGGTAATTAAGGGTAAATATAATATTTTAAAATTACTCTAAAAATGTCAAAATCCTATTGGATGCCTAAAAGTAGACCCATATCACCTAAGGGTCGGATTAGAATCCTTTAATGGACATTTTTCCATGAAAATAACTTAATTATTATTAAAACCAAAGAAAGTGACAACATGTCACTCTCTTAAATTTTATAAGTATATTAATTTTAATTTAGTGATAAACTTCATGAAACTTCGAACATGAATAGTCTCCTGAAATATAATGAAATTATCTACATCATATAAATTTATTTATAATTTTTAGGGATTAAATAATTATCATTAATTATGACACAATAGTGATGCAGAAATTGTTTATCTAGTGAAAAATCAAGAATATTGTTTTTTTAAACTAATAGTGACCAGAAAATGCACATATACCTAACCAAAACTTATTGGCCATGTACATGTAAACCCTAAGCATCTAATGGTCTAATATTTGACCATTTTGAGCCTTATAAAAGTGATTATGACACTTATATTATTTTATTTTAAATGATGACAAAGTTGTCACCTTCATAATTTAATAAATATAACAATTTAAATATTGTGATTTTAAGATGATAAATTCCAGTAAAAGTATTATTTTGAAAGGTAATATATTTATCGTCATCATAGGATTTTATTTTAACTTTTTATACAACAAATAATTATATTAAATAATTATACAAAAATGATGTAGTAATTATTTTATTAAGAGATAAACCAAATAAATGGTTTTAAAAATAATAAAATAAATATTATATGAACTATTTAATGTGATACACTAATTTTATAGATACATATTACCTTTTATTAATATATTAAAGCTTTTAGTTCGAACATATCTTCTGTATATATTTTATTTAAATTCAAATAAATGAATAGTGTCAAAATTGACACAATTGTTATTTTACAAAAATAACATATTATAAAATTGTTTAAAAATCACAAAAATATTTAAAAATTATAAATTTATATTTATATGGTCTATAATGTTATAAAGTAAACAATTATGGAAAATTCACAACAAATAAGTTATTATTTGTTATAATTTAAAATTTAGAATTTTATTACCACAAATAAACTTAAATAGATTAAATAAGGACAAATCAAAATGATAAGGTTTAAAATAAGATCCAAACATGTCTAAATTTGATTGGTTGATGATATTACAACCCTATCTCATATAATCATCGAATATGAGTCATTTTTGGAGGTTTTTAAGTGGGGTTAGATTTATTATAAATTAATATTTTTAAGAACTCCTAAGGTGCCCCTCTCCTCCCTTATAAAAGGGCACCTCCTCCCCCTCCTCCTCACACAACTTTGAGCCTTCAAGCTCGGACAACCCCTGCCAAAATCTCTTCTCCACTTCCCTAGAATAATCCTAGAGGTTTTGGTCTTCTTCAAAGACCAATCTTAGTTCCCTAAGTGAAGGATTCAAAGAGGCGTTTCAAAGAAGAGGTAAAATCCATTACCGATCTTTTCAATTTCTTTCATCTTCAACTTCATCTTCTTTAGTTGTTTCATGATAAAGTAATAACATCAGTATTACTTACATACTTATATGTCATTATAAATATGAAACAACTCTAATTAACCTTCTATCCATCCTACGGAAAAACGAAATCACCGCGCGTGCGTACGTACGGAATACCGTCTCCACGCCGTGGTGTAATCTATTTTCCGCCACCACCTTAATTGGATGGGTATAATGGTTTAATGAGTAACTATATATGATTATTATAAAGTGATATTGATACTTAAATAGTATACATACACTTCAACACAATTCCACGACCATGGGAACGATATCATCGCTCGTGCGTACGTACGGACTACCGTCTCCACGACACGATGAGATTCATTCTCAATGATTTACCATTCATGAATGATTATAAAGTATATTTAATAAGTTCTAATGAAATATATGACATAATAATGATACTGGAATTATTTATATTTATATGTATGTCATATACTTAATTCCATTCAATTCAATAATGAAACGAAAACAGCGTTCATGCGTACGTACGGACTACCGTCTCCATGAACGGTGTATTTCTTTCCATTTACTGATTCATTATATATATGTATATTCTGAATATATATATATATAAATCATGTTTTATATTCTGTAATTAAGTAATCATGATCTAAATAATCATATGAATAATTACAAGTCAAAACACGGACGACAAATGAAACAATTTTACCCAAAATGCTCTTTAACATGCAATTTACAAAAGAACGGGTAATATAAAGTCATAAGTGAACCATATATGATATCGTAACAATGAATATGATTCTTCAATAAGTCAATGACATTATTTAAATCATTATACAGGAGGTTCGGACACTTACGAAGCAAATCGGACCTAAGGTAAGGGAAATATCACAATCTCATTTTTATCCGAGATTGTTTATACTTTGGTATTTACTGGGGTGTATTTTATCATCCACATCCATGTTTCTTCAATATGTAATATTATTTCCATCCACCTACAATTTTTTAAATCCAATTTTACCCTTCAATGAGTTTTTAGTAAAAGATATGAAAGGAATATTTTGTCGTTTTTCATACGAGGTACTTTTTTGACTTTTCTGACAAAAGTACGAGAAGAATGTTTTTTTAACTTATACGGCATGAATGGATTTTTAAAAAAATATTTCCAAGAATCCTCCTTTAAAAGTTTTTATGTTTACTTTTAATCAACTTATTTTATTTTAAAGTCGTATGATATTTTATGAAATGAAAAATGTTTTTGAAGTAGAAAGGATATTTTCCTCAAGAATGGAGTTCATGTATTTTATCAAAATTATTTTCCATCTAAGATAATAAAAGGGTTCTGTTTTTATCCCTATGATTACATTTGTTTGATTATGTTGTGATGGAATTATTTTTATGAATTCCTTTATCTTATATGAATTGTTTTATGATGTCATGATGTTTAATATTCCCATTTGTATTACATGGGTTGTGTAATGATGTATGATTTATGATTATGTGGCACACATAAGAAAGGATTCATTATAAGATGGGTGAGACCTATATATCCCTCCAATGCATTGGGTAAAGATTTTATATCTCATGAGATAGACATCGCTGGAATGGTAGGTTATACCGGTTCAGTGAAACAGGACTGAAACGAGGGTTACTCGATTCAGAAAGGGACTTTGTCCACTAAGATAGTCTTGGAAATGAGTCTTGACTAACAAGAAATGATTCTCTATGATTATGTGTGAATGCCACAAAGTTTCATGTTTTAAGTTATGATTATTGTGATTACATTTCACTGCCATGATTTACCCCATGTTATGAAATTATGATCTCTTTTACAGGTTAAGATTTCCAAAAGTTATGTGCTTATGTATATGATGTGATTGATATTTCTTTTGTTTACCCTTACTGAGCATTTGAGCTCACCCTTTTATGTTTTCTTTTCCCCAGGATATAAAGAAAGGTTTTAGGTTAAAAAAAGGAAGATCTTTATGGGAGATTTTGAAGATATTTCACCACGATTAGAATATTATATTCCGAGTTTCCAAAGACACTAAACTATTACGATCCTTGTGTGTGTGTTTTTTTGTTATGTACTAACTATTCCGCAAATGTAATGTAATGTCCATGTACGTCAAGCTTCGGGTCTCTACAGTTGGTATCAGAGGAAAGGTTTAGTCAACCTTTGGAAACTAGGATGCGAGAACTTTAGTGAGATACCTAGAGATATTTCTAAGGTATGTCTAGGGATGTCTCTAAGGTTAAGTATACTTATAGGTTATAGTACTAGAATTACGCTAACGATCATAGAATTAAACCTAAGATGTTAGATATTGAAGGTACTCCCCCTTTATTATGTTGTTTTCCCTAGCATGATTTTTGTCTCTCATACTATTCTTTTTGGGTTTTAGACGATGGCTGGAACCCGAAGGAACCGTGTTGATCAATGCAATGGACAATGCAATGATTTTCCTCCTGAACAAACAAATGTTATGGGAGATGGAGTGCAAAATCTTATTGCTATACTTACACAAGCTATGAATCATTCTGGACTTCCAAATGAGCAGAGAAGGGAACAATATTCTATTGAGTACTTCATGAGGCAACGTCCACCTTCTTTCAGTGGGTCTTCTGATCCACTTGTTTCTGAACAATGGATCAGTACCACTGAAAATATATTTTCAGTTCTTCAATGTTCTGAACATGATAAAGTCATCTTAGCAGTATATCATTTGGAAGGTGAAGCTGATCAACGGTGGAATCTTATCAAGAATACAAGGCAAAGAGATGAAATTGAGTCCATGGAATGGGATGAGTTCAAGAACTTATTTTTCAATAAGTACTTCCCTCGTATTCTTCGAACAAAGATGGAGAAGGAGTTTCTTGAACTAAAGCAAAAGGATGATGAATCTGTTGGTATATACGAAGCGAATTTTACAAGACTTTCAAGGTATGCATCTGGCATTATCATCCAACCTGAAAGTAAAGTTGATCAATTTTTCAGTGGCTTAAAACCAAGTCTTCGAAGGGCATTATTTATAAGAGACTTCAGTAGCTATGAAGAAATTGTGCGTTGTGCTATCAAGGTAGAAATGGAAGTTGGTGTTACATATCCATCTCATCGTTTTGACAAGAAACGAAAGATGGAGTTCAAGGAGAAAGCAAACACTGCAGAGAACGCACCACCAACACTTCAATGCTTCAAGTGCAAGGAAATGGGGCATTATGCTAATAAATGCCCTAATCCAAGGGTTAGTGATGATCAACATGAGAAACCACTGAAGGCAAAGGACAAAGGGAAGTCACATGCGATCACTATTGGCAATGTTGAATATGACAACGATGTGGTGGAATGATTAAGTGTTTATGTAATGGGATTCCAAAATAATGTTGTATCATTGAGTATTGCAATATTTATTGATGTGGTATTCAAAGTGATTGAGATATTTTTTTGGAAATAAGATGATATGCACATAATGAAGGGAAAACGAGAAAATGAAATGTTTAATAGTATTCATGAGCTCATGATTGATATAAGAACTAAGTGATATCATGGGTTGAGTATATAGAATTTTGAGGATTTTGGTATGTGGAAAGTGTTAACTTTAAACTGCATTCATGTTTTCACTAAGGTATTCAAGAGAATACATGATTAAGGCCTTTGAATGTTTGGAATGTGACCAACAAAACATATCTTATGATATATGGGGATCAACGATGGTATTAAATCTCTGGTAATCGTTTTCACTATGAGAGTGGACTGCAGTATTATGGATAAGCCTAAAGATTAGAATGGATTATGTTGGACATAAGTTAGTATTGTTTAAGGATAGAAGATTTTCGATATTATTGATGGGATGTTATAGTAATGTAGTTTTAGAAAAAGGACAACCTGCATGACGGGCGACAACCCATCGCGTCGGACAAGGATGTGGGAATCGAACCCACAACCGAAGTGCGACTGGCCTTTATCGCCTACCACTGGCCTACAGGAAGTCCTTGATTAGTAGAAACTAGTTTTATTATATTAAGCAGTATGATATATGAAGTATAAGTTCATTTTAGGAACCATATATGATTAATCTCACTATAGATCGACTTATGTATATAATTTTTGCTAACCTTTTGTTTGAGACAGATGGAATGACCTGTCATTCTATCACATGATCTGCTAACACTTCACGAATAACAAATTCAACTTCATTTATTTAAGAGATGAAGTGGAAATTGTTCTAGGCACGAACAACTGTGAAATTGTACCAAAATAAAGTAATTATTTATTCTAATAAAGATTTTCAACTTTAGGGAAATGATCTTGAAAACCAAAAATGTTGTCCTAGTGATCTTATACCTGATGAATCAGATGGTACCTTATATCATCACAAATCTATGGATTTGTGATTACTGGGTTTTCCATAGCCATGTTCTCTACCACTCTCCAACAGAACATGATGGTTAGATTTCTCTTCCATATCCATATTTCCACCTATGTGGAAACCCAGTGATTAGTTTATTTGGGTAATCGGTACATTTCATACTTTAGTTTTTAAATCCAGGTTTTGGTATTTTTTTTTACGATGTTGGTTTCTATTAAAGAAACATTCGAATAGTAAACCATTTATAACCCCGACGAATTTCGAGGGAGAAATTCATTTTAAGGGGGGTAGAATGTAACACCCCGAGATTTTATGAAAAATATTATTTTAATTTCATTAATGTCTTTTGTTGTATTCTACACCAAGATTACCTTGCGCTATACGCAACACCGTATTAGCTTGCAGTATACGAAACACTATTCTTAGACCGTGTTACACACAATTTTGATAATAGTTATTCTACGCAACATTGAGTATATATATATATATATATTAAATGTATAAATGAAATATGGTTGGATTCTGTTATAGGAAACAACGAAGGATTCTTTCACAACACGCAACCCTGACTTGGCTTGCATTACACGCAATCGCGACCTTCCTCGATAGCGTGTGTTGTACGCAATACCGGGTTTTAATAAACAATGTTATATTATTATATTATTTTCATGAACTAGCCGTTATGAATAGTAATAACTAAATTTTGAATTTTATAACATTATTATTCATCTTACACATTTCTAGAACATGGTATAAGAACAAAATAAATTTTTCGGGTAAAATAAGTATTTTTCAAAAAATGTAGTTTTGCTTCCTTTGGATGGCGCACCCACTTTAAATCTGGTTTTTGACATGTTTATATGTTCAATTTGACAAAATAATATTCTTATTTTGAATCAGGATATAAAAATTTACATTAGATAAAGTTTTGATATTTTTTCGATAACTTTCATATTTTAATGAATAGTAAAAACACGCTATATTTTAATTAAAAACAACTTTTTTCATCGTAATATCTTATGTGGTTAAATTATAATATTTAATGGTTTTAAAGTATAAATAGAATATATTTTTACCATTTAATATAATGTATGTCATTAGCATTGATTTTACCTTGAATTCGTAGGTTAAATCAATTCAATCTTTTGCAATGTTTTAACGAAAAACCTGTTTTCTTTCGACAACGGGATTAATTTTAATTTAATTTCTGCATCTTTTGTGTATTGAATTTGGAAAAATGGATTCCATATTTGGAATCAGTGGGTCCAAATTATGTTAATAAGTTACTTTTTATTTTTTGGAATTATGAATAGTAACTACGGTAAATTTTATTTACCATAGTTAAAGGTAAATCGGGTAATTAAGGGTAAATATAATATTTTAAAATTACCCTAACAAATGTCAAAATCCTATTGGATTCCTAAAGGTCGACCCACATCACCTAAGGGTCGGATTAGAATCATTTAATGGACATTTTTCCATGAAAATAACTTAATTATTATTAAAACCAAAGAAAGTGACAACATGTCACTCTCTTAAATTTTATAAGTATATTAATTTTAATTTAGTGATAAACTTCATGAAACTTCGAACATGAATAGTCTCCAGAGAGATAATGAAATTATCTACATCATATAAATTTATTTATAATTTTTAGGGATTAAATAATTATCATTAATTATGACACAATAGTGATGCAGAAATTGTTTATCTAGTGAAAAATCAAGAATATTGTTTTTTTAACTAATAGTGACCACAAAATGCACAAATACCTAACCAAAACTTATTTTCCATATAAATGTAAACCATAAGCATCTAATGGTCGAATATTTGACCATTTGGAGCCTTATAAAAGTGATTATGACACTTATATGATTTTATTTTAAATGATGCCAAAGTTGTCACCTTCATAATTTAATAAATATAACAATTTAAATATTGTGATTTTAAGATGATAAATTCGAGTAAAAGTATTATTGTGAAAGTTAATATATTTATATTCATCATAGGAGTTTATTTTAAATTTTTATACAACAAATAAGTATATTAAATAATTATACAAAAATGATGTAGTAATTATTTTATTAAGAGATAAACCAAATAAATGGTTTTAAAAATAAAAAAATAAATATTATATGAACTATTTAATGTGATACAATAATTTTATAGATACATATGACCTTTTATTAATATATTAAAGCTTTTATTTCGAACATATCTTCTGTATATATTTTATTTAAATTCAAATAAATGAATAGTGTCAAAATTGACACTATTGTTATTTACAAAAATAACATATTATAAAATTGTTTAAAAATCACAAAAATATTTAAAAATTATAAATTTATATTTATATGGTCTATAATGTTATAAAGTAAACAATTATGGAATATTCACATCAAATAAGTTATTATTTGTTATAATTTAAAATTTAGAATTTTATTACCACAAATAAACTTAAATAGATTAAATAAGGATAAATCAAAATTATAAGGTTTAAAATAAGATCCAAACATGTCTAAATTTTATTGGTTGATGATATTAAAACCCTATCTCATATAATATTCGAATATGAGTCATTTTTGGAGGTTTTTAAGTGGGGTTAGATTTATTATAAATTAATATTTTTAAGAATTCCTAAGGTGCCCCTCTCCTCCCTTATAAAAGGGCACCTCCTCCCCCTCCTCCTCACACAACTTTGAGCCTTCAAGCTCGTCCAACCCCTGCCAAAATCTCTTCTCCACTTCCCTAGAATAATACTAGAGGTTCTGGTCTTCTTCAAAGACCAATCTTAGTTCCCTAAGTGAAGGATTCAATGAGGCGTTTCAAAGAAGAGGTAATATCCATTACCGATCTTTTCAATTTCTTTCTTCTTCAACTTCTTCTTATTTAGTTTTTTCATGATAAAGTAATAACATAAGTATTACTTACATACTTACATGTCATTATAAATATGAAACAACTCTAATTAACCTTCTATCCATCCTACGGAAAAAGGAAATCACCGCGTGTGCGTACGTACGGAATACCGTCTCCACGCTGTGGTGTAATCTATTTTCTGCCACCACCTTAATTGGATGGGTATAATGGTTTAATGAGTAACTATATATGATTATTATAAAGTGATATTGATACTGAAATAGTATTAATACACTTCAACACAATTCCACGACCATGGGAACGATATCATCGCTCGTGCGTACGTACGGACTACCGTCTCCACGACGCGATGAGATTCATTCTCAATGATTAACCATTCATGAATGATTATAAAGTATATATAATAAGTTCTAATGAAATATATGACATAATAATGATACTGGAATTATTTATATTTATATGTATGTCATATACTTAATTCCATTCAATTCAATAAGGAAACGAAAACAGCGTTCATGCGTACGTACGGACTATCGTCTCCTTGAACGGTGTATTTATTTCCATTTACTGATTCATTATATATATGTATATTCTGAATATATATATATAAATCATGTTTTATATTCTGTAATTAAGTAATCATGATCTAAGTAATCATATGAATAATTACAAGTCAAAACACGGACGACAAATGAAACAATTTTACCCAAAACGCTCTTTAACATGAAATTTACAAAAGAACGGGTAATATAAAGTCATAAGTGAACCATATATGATATTGTAACAATGAATATGATTCTGCAATAAGTGAATGACATTATTTAAATCATTATACAGGAGGTTCGGACACTTACGAAGCAAATCGGACCTAAGGTAAGGGAAATATCACAATCTCATTTTTATACGAGATTGCTTATACTTTCGTATTTACTGGGGTGTATTTTATCATCCACATACATGTTTCTTCAATATGTAATATTATTTCCATCCACCTACAATTGTTTAAATCCAATTTTACCCTTCTATGAGTTTTTAGTAAAAGATATGAAAGGAATCTTTTGTCGTTTTTCATACGAGGTACTTTTTTGACTTTTCCGACAAAAGTACGAGAAGAATGTTTTTTTTAACTTATACGGCATGAATGTAATTTTAAAACATTATTTCCAATAAACCTCCTTTACAAGTTTTCACATTTACTTTTAATCAACTTCTTTTATTTTAATGTTGTATGATATGTTATGAAAGGAAAAATGTTTTTGAAGTAGAAAGGATATTTTCCTCAAGAATGGAGTTCAAGTATTTTATCAAAATTATTTTCCATCTAAGATAATAAAAGGGTTCTGTTTTTATCCCTATGATTACATTGGTTTGATTATGTTGTGATGGAATTATTTTTATGAATTCCTTTATCTTATATGAATTGTTTTATGATGTCATGATGTTTAAGATTCCCATTTGTATTACATGGGTTATGTAATGATGTATGATTTATGATTATGTGGCACACATAAGAAATGATTCATTATAAGATGGGTGAGACCTATATCTCCCTCCAATGCATTGGGTGAAGATTTTATATCTCATTAGATAGACATCGCTGGAATGGTAGGTTATACCGGTTCAGTGAAACAGGACTGAAACGAGGGTTACTCGATTCCGAAAGGGACTTTGTCCACTAAGATACTCTTGGAAACGAATCTTGACTAACAAGAAATGATTCTCTATGATTATGTGTGAATTCCACAAAGTTTTATGTTTTAAGTTATGATTATTGTGATTACATTTCACTGCAATGATTTACCCCATGTTCTGAAATTATGATCTCTTTTGCAGGTTAAGATTTCCAAAAGTTATGTGCTTATGTATATGATGTGATTGATATTTCTTTTGTTTACCCTTACTGATCATTTGAGCTCCCCTTTTATGTTTTATTTTCCCCAGGATATAAAGAAAAGTTTTAGGTAAAAAAAAGGAAGATCTTTATGGGAGATTTTGAAGATCTTTCACCACGATTAGAAGATTATATTCTGAGTTTCCAAAGACACTAAACTATTACGATCCTTGTGTGTGTGTTTTTTTGTTATGTACTAAGTATTTCGCAAATGTAATGTAATGTCCATATACGTCAAGCTTCGGGTCTCTACAAAATCGACCTTCTATAGTGTTCCCAAGACATCGATTGTATGGGAAAGGTCACCATATCCTATCATCCTTGCCTCACACTACTTTCCCATTTTGATATATCTATGAATCTATTTTTTAGGGTATAATTAATGTTCCCGGGGATATGTTTTGAAAAAATGAATATACAATTCATTGTCTATCTTTATGATATGGAAAATCATGTTTCTACTCCTATGTGAAATCTATACCTACGTTAGCGCAGGTTCATGGATGAATTTCGATTCTTCGGTGAAGAGTCCTTGTCATAATTGGTATGGGGACACATGTTGGACCATTAGGGGTCTTGGATGGAATAGATGCATCCCGTTGATTAAAATATCCAGAATATCCAAGAGGATTTGGGGAAACATTTGAAGTCATACAGTTTCAAGAATATCCCTAATGAGGTTGTGGAAAATATGGAAATTCCCCAATCCCTCTGGGATGGGTTCCATGAAAATATGAAAATTCCCATATCTCTACAAGCTGGGGTGAGGTGTAACAATGTATGGATTTCCCCATATGAGGGGATAAAAAATATAGAAATTCCCCCAACCCTATGGGCTAGGGACTTCACTATAAGGATAGATTTAATTGGAAGGTTTTAGTGCATCATTAAAACGTAGATATCCCAATAGTATTCATACAATTATTTACTATAGATCTCTATTCCTACTTTCAATTTGAGTGATATGCACTTCTGTATAAATTTCCTTGCCATCCTCAAGGGGATGGATAGAAGGATCCTTGACTAAACCATTTCCTCTATCAATGGTAGGGTTAGTGGATGATTATGGTAGTCCTGACATAGACATTAGAGACAAATTTGCTACTACCAATGGACATATTATCCACATTAATTATCCTTTGAAATATTAACATGGTTAGTAACACCTTATGTAAATTCCTTAAAGATATCACCGATCCTTAATTTTATAATGCCATAGGATAAAGTTAGGCCGATCAGTTTTGAATTGGATGACTATAGGAGGGTATGATTATATTTTTTAGGAGGTTGACTTACTAGATCTGATGAGAAGTATTCATATTCGATTGATAAAATATTTACTCATACATAAGATGGTTGGTTATCCACTTCAACAGAGTATCTCGTTTGGGGATTTGGGGATCAATATTCTATTGGGGGGGTTAGTTACCACTGTAACATTTGGAGGGTTACTTCTTCTAAAACAAATTTTGGATTTGGAGCCCATGGAACTATTTGAGGGTTCAGTTCCCATGATAATGTTTGACTTGTCGGTGGTCGTAGTACCGTATGGGGTTCAGTGCTCATAGTTCCATCTGGGTGTTTGGATCCCATTATACCGTTTAAGGGGTTGGTTATAGTATATCTATTTGGAGGTTTGGTTCCCATGGTACTATTTGAGGGGTCTGTTCCTGTAGTTTTATTTGGGGGTTCGTGCCCATGGTACCATTTGAGGAGTCAATGACCGTATTAAGAGAAATCACTATGTAAAAAATTATAAAAATTTCCTTAGAACTATAGGATGGGGTTCTCCCTTGGATTCCACAGTCACTGAGGCTAGTAGTGATGAAGTGAGCATCTCCTAGAATGTGATGATCTATGATTGATTCTAGTCCACTTTTAGGATACACTGGTGGGCCTCAAACAGATTTTCGGTAATAGGGATATTGACATACTCCAAGGCTACATTTTTTGGATACCCCTAGAAGTCTCTCCTACTAGATGCGCCAACATGGACACATGGTTTATGCATTAATTACTTTGCACCTCTTTGAGTAATCATGATCATATCTCAATGATGTTGACCAGAATAGAGGGTATAACTCCTAGGAATCTTAGGAGTGATTGTGTTGGCATGATGATTGACATCATAATCCTCCCTAAAGTAGGGAATCCATCTATTGTTGTGTTATAGGGATAGGCTCCCAAATCAATTGAATGGGTAAACATGGGATGCTTACTCTCCTATAACCAATCATGGGAAAGATGGCTAGTGGGAATTCACCTCTAATGGATTTCATGGGCCGATTACAAATTTGAGATAGATCAATCAATTTTGTACACTCAGACCCACATATTCAAAAACTGACATGGGAGGTGTTTCATTGGTGACAGCGTACATTAGGTCCTTAAGGACAATGTAGCTTTTCCAATATTCTCATAACCTATTAGAAAATTTAAGGATTCCATTTGAATTATAGGGAATTTGGGATGTCACAGAGATGAAAAAAGACACCTTATTAGTGTAGCATCGTATCTAATAGTACATGTTCAGTCAATTATTTTAATACTTACTGGATAATGAGGTAGTTCCTTATTTTTATACAAGGTTAAGCATGTTAAGGAATCATTTCAGGTTTTCTATTTTGTTTCATGATAAGTGTATAATAAACTACACTGATGAGACCTAGTCAGTCTAATTTTTTATCCCATGAAAGGGATAACATTGTTAAAATATTTGACTTTTAGTTTAACATTTTTGGTTTCGTTGGGAAAAATATTAATGGGTTATCTTGATGGTTGATTGTAGGGTGTTTAATGCCTTCCTCAATCACTCGCATCATGTTTAACATTTGTTAATAATTACAAGAAACACGAAACAGTTCCCACATCCATAACTGAGTATCGACCTTCTTTCCAAAGGCAGTTGTCCTTCAGGGTTTCAAGCCCAATAACACTTAGGAACTCACTTCGGTCAAGATGATGGATGGTCAGGATCATCAGTACCTTTTGGGGTAAATTATTTCATACATCACGAATCTCTCTTAGATTTTTGATATGTTCATGAAATCCTTCCTAGGACCTGATTTGGGACTAGTCCCCCCTGGGTCAATAACAAGATTATGACCATGTATTTATAGGAACAAATTGGTTCTTATCAAGGGGTTTCAACCATACTATTATTTATTATTAATTAGTTTATAACCACGATTGGGAACTCTAGATTTTTTTATCATCTAGGGAGTTGGTTGGTTCTTAGATATGGGATTGAACACTTATAAGATGTCCTATGTATCCTGTGTGAAAAGGAATAAAAACCCATGTAGTTATCATGTCATATTTTATGGTTGTGTGATTGGACTGATCTATGTGGTTTTAAATCATGTGATAAGGATTAAAATATAGGTCTCAAGCCTCAAAGAGGAATCATACATATTTTTTTAAAACATTAATATCAGAATATGTCATTCTTATGAGATAAATTAAAATAGAGGGATGAGGCATGACTTATGATTAAAAGGTTTCCCTGGATTTCCTCATCACAAGTGTGGCTATAAGAGTAGAGATGAGAAGAAATTATAATTAAATCTCAATGATGGTCCCACACTGGGGAGATTATCATCATTCTAATTGTATAATCACCATGGTATCAATTCTCTTGTGATCTATGGTCGGTGTGAGGAATAAGAGACAATAGGGGATCAGATACATTTTATGGGAGTACATTTGTATGAGGCCCATACATTAAAGTTTACCTTTGAGAGGCATGATTACCCATATCATAGAGGATATGGTATGGAGCTCAGGCCTTAGGAAATAATATAATGTATCCTATTTAAAAAAGGTATCATAGTCATCATAGTTTGATTCATCTGTAACATGTGTGTGAGATGTCTTCTGATCTACTGATTAACGATGAAGGATGGGAAACTTATAGGAGAAATTGTTCCCATGAGCCTGAAATATTTGGGATATGAAGGTAATTACATTGAAGTGGATTCCGATTTGATCTCTACCCTTACATAGGTGTCCAAAATATCATGGTTATGAATGGAATTAGATTCATCATAGTTCAATTACCCACTACCCTGTTGATACGCCAAGGCGGGTGATCACACATAGAGACATTATAGATATCTCTTAGGTTTTTGGAATTTTAGGGGCATATACCAGGATGGATTCTCTTTATATTACTCATCCTCTATTTTCTAAAAGATACAGAAATATGGAGATGATGAAAGGTTTGTTCGAGAGCATAACACAATGTTGCAAAATTACATAACCCGATACCATTATTGAAACATCCCTTTTAATGGGGAAATATGGATAAGGGTTCTTTTCCAGAGGTCCACATGTAATGTGCTAGCCAAACAGGGTTAAAATATCCTTTTGGATATACTTTATAGGTCTTGAATATCTACTAGACATATATTGATTCCTTTCCTGACACATTTGGTTTGCCTATCTAACATGATAGGAACACCCAAGGGTGTCCTCCTAGTATGTGCAAGATTATTCGAATGATTGAAGATGACATTTATATTATCCTTATCATGATCAAAGTGAATATTTGTACATATTTTCACATTATCAACCAATATTTTACTTGGGTTGTAACATGAAAATGTTGACACGTCGATGGGAAATCACATGACAAAGCAGGCATGACTATATAATGTTCCTTGATCAATATGAATTGTCCTTAGACCGTTGCATGAAAATTTTTACCTATGAATGGGAAATCGCATGACAAAGAGGGAATGTATATGTGTTTTTTGTTGATCAATATGACTTTTCATTGGTCTATTGCATGACAATGCTGACATGTCAAAAGGAAATCACCAAAAAATAGTACATGTTAATAAGTTATCGTGAGATCAACCTATGTTGTACAATTCCTATCTTGCAATCAAAGGGAAATTTCCAAAGATTACCAAGGACATCGTGGGACCAGTGATGAATCTTTTGATCATTTGACCTTATTTTTATCATGTGGCAGGGACTTGCAGACATTTTTATAATATTATGCGTGCATGAATATTGAATCTTCATGTCTAAAGGTGTCATGCCTCAAAGTTTTATAGAAAATATATTCATGGATGGTGAGTTCATGTCTAATGGTTTCATTCCACAACTATCCCTCCTAGGTTTTTCATGGAAATGTGATGGATTTCCCATGGGTTATTATGTGTGTGAAGGCCTTGACCATGTGGATGGTTGAACATATGATAACACAGCATGAATCCCCAATGATAATGTGATTCACATAACCGTAATTGGGTCTTGAGAGGGGTTCTGAAGCATATAAAGAGGACTCTTATTAAATCCATAAGCATGGATGAAGGTTTATTTTTCATGGGGAGCATATGGTTGAGGGCATGTCCATATATTAATAAACATTGAAAGGGGGTTTCCCCATGATAGGGTCTCGTGAGGGTCTCCTTTTCATGTGATTTTCATTCCTTCAAAGGGGGATTGTAATGGATTATTTGGTCATGAATGGGGTGTTGTGTGTCAAATATTCCACATACATGGATGAATATAATATTTTCATATAGTGGTGGAGTGAATGGAATATGGTGGAGAATGTCATAATGGTGGCTCATGAGACCAGGGGTGTTTTTTTACCTTTACATGATAAAGACGTATTTTTAAAAACCTCATAAATACAATGCATGATAGTTGTTGCATGACCACCATGTGACTTCAGGATCTCTAAGGTATCATGTGAGGGAATTTTTGGACATGCGCTAGGGTTACCAGTAAGTGTGGTATACATAGATAAGGGTGATCGACCAGGTACTTTGAATCCTCTTTCATGCACAAGGTACATACAATATGAGAATACATAAATGAGGGATACATGTGATTGAGGTCGTGGATTTAAGGTCACATTATCATAGGTTCACGTGGCCATCATACAATTGAATATTTTCATGATCGATTGTTCAAGACTACATGGGATCCTTGCATTATCTACTGGTGTATACATGTGTTCCAACTTCTCTGCTGCTCAAAATTCTCTCTCATGTGTGTCTTTTTTTGAAGGGGATCACGTTTTATATAGTCTGAGGGAGTCTAAGTATAATTCATCTTTGTATAGAGATGATACCACATGTACCAGATTAAGGCGATGTATGATTTGTAGGATCGACATCACACGACCACAAGACTGCTTCACATGATATTCATTTATTCATGTGTTGACCCTCTTCCAGAAAATAAATAATAATTACTTAAGGGGGAATTCACATAAATAACTATTCTTCATGAGAGGCTTCAGTGATATCTTTTTTTTCACTCTTGATCATCATTTTGTGATTGCATTAAATTTATAAACTCTTTTTCTAGACTTATGTGATCCATTTAGTGGATACACAATTCTCATAATCCATTTTTCGTTATGTGATGGATTCTTGTGACTTATACCTATATTAATGATTCTATTATTAAAAACATCCCTACATGAAATACATAGATTGCATGCATGGAGGCTCGATTGACAATAAATCTTGTGATATCTGGTTATTCACATGATTGGTAAACTTAATGTGATGGATCACGTACATGAAATATGGATGATTTTGATCATTGGGGAATCCAAACTAGTTGTATAAAGATCGTGTGGATATCATTGAAGGACTGGATATATAGGTAGTTTCAATCATGCATCGAGCGCATCTCCTGACATCAAACAAGGGTGTATGAAGGTTGAAGGACAACTGTGCGGGATTCGCTTATTTAGAATGAGAAACACATGAGACTGAATTATTTTAAAAGGGAACTATGAAGGACTTTGATGGATTGACGAGATAGAATGATCTTGTGGAAATTATATTTTACAGTACCACTACCTCTACGCCCCATATTGAAAAGCTAAAAGTGTATTCAGTCCTCTTTTTATGAAAAGGGAGACCCACTGGACTCAAGAAGAGAGTATTGAGCTTTGATCTCATCCTCCACTAGAACTATCCCATGTTGGACAACTGTACCATTCACTACCTCCCTGTAGAACGTCTCTTCTCATTTTCATGGGGGATTTAATAATCTCCCTATGGAACATGTTCTAGATTGTGGAAATGTCTCCATAGAAATAGTTAAAGATAATCCCACATGATCCGGGGTTAAGCTTCCCTATGTAAAATTAATATAATACAATAGAATCATATTCTTTTATATGGAAAATATTTATCCAATATTATTCAAGATTCTAACTCGAGTTCCTTGTATTTGTATTTTTTCATAGTCTTCAAATTTCTGAAATTATGAGTGGAAAATTGTACAATGCATAGTAATGTGTTCCAACAGTCACATTGTTAATTTTTTTTCTTCAATTTATTTAACCATATTTTCTTACTCATCCACATTAAATTTAATTTTTTTTATCTCAACAATTTATTAACCTTTTATCCATTCATACTCTACATTTACATTGGATATATTTTATTTTTCTTTGATCATCATCTTATTCCCCTTATTAATATTTTGGTTTGGTTCAATACATGTTTTAAATTTATTCATTGTTATGTATTCTAGTTTTTATGGTTTGTTTTTGTACACCATAACTTCTTAATGATTCAAGTTTTCATTGAACATGAGATATAAAATTTTTTACCTTCTAAAAAAATTCATCCTTATATTAGCAACCTGATGTTGATTTATCTTCTTCCTTTTTCTTATTAAACTTCCTCTCTAATTTCATAACTTCATATTTCTTCTATTTGATTTCATTGAATTTTTTTTAGATTTTACTCAATTTATTTTCTAATTTTTTTAGTCATATTAATCAAACTAATATTCTAAAAATATATTTTTTGGATATTTTATTCAAAAATATACAATCCCATTATGGATCTTAAAGATGGATAATTGTTTTCCCTTCATACTAGTTGATGGTTTTAGGAAGAATTTGCGCCACAAAGACTGTGTGGGGAATCGTTGATTCCATTTTTTTAATTTTTTTTTCTTTTAAATAAACCTAAGTTGATATATTATGACCTAATATACTCTTATAAAATACTAATCCACACTCAAATGTAGTAAGAAATTAAAATTTAGGAAAAAAACTGACAATGCTAAGCAGCAATATGAGAGAATACACAAAATTATGGTCAACTAAATATCCTAATCCCAGATTCTATTCAATATATAAACATTTTTAGACAATTAATATTCATGATAACTTCATACAATCATTGATAGCATAAAATATCACTATTCATTCCGAACACATAATAAAACACTAGATTTTCACAATACGTACAAGATAGTTAGAATAAAATTGTGAACGATCTATTCTATTCTTCTAGTTTATTTTGAAACAGTTGATATACGTCATCCTTTAAGAAATTTTTTGATTAAAAAAATTTATTGTATTAAATTCTTTATTATCTTTTATATATAATGTTCAAAATAAAATTAGTCAAATTTTATCACATTCTTCAAATATTCACCATTTTTATATTCTTACTAAATAACTAAACATTAAAATTGTTTAAGATCTATTCAATTTTTTGAAATCTCATAGATTCAATATTTCTCTCACGCTATTTCCCTCTCGATTAAAAACATAATTTCATTAATGTAGTAGAGTATCAACTTATAGATTAAAAATATTCGTTTCTATCGTGATTTATATCAGTTATAATTATAGTATATAATAAATTTCATTTCCATAATAATTTATAAAAACCTACATAGTTTTTTCTAAGTCAAATATCCCAAAATAATAGAATAAATAAAAATGAAGAATAAATTCATATAGTTGAATTTTGAGTCCCCAATAAATCATAATGGTCTTCTCATATAATATTGGTCACCATAACATTTAAAACCTCTATGAATCGTGGGTCATTTATTACTTCAAAACATCCATGTAATCAATCAGAATTTGAATATCATCCATTATATCGTGATATTTGTATCATGATAGGGATATTATATTTTTATTATTGGTCTTATAATATTTCTCAACATACAATAAATTTATAAGAAAATCATGTTTAATCAAAGATAAATATAACTACAACCTCTTCTAATTTTTATATTTAATCAATTTTTTATAGATATTTTTCATAATATATAAACCTTTAAAATTCAAGGGCATCCACTATTGAAGTTTTAAATCCATTTCTAATTTACATGTAATAGTACAAATATCTCTTATAAATTATGTAGGTACCTTAACTAACTTGGAATGAATAATTAAGAAATCTAAAAATACACTTATAATGTACAAGAGTACCCCTAAAAATACCATATCACTCTTATTTAGTAGAAAAGTAATCTTATAGAAAAGTAATTTACTCTTATAATGTCTTAAAATACCTTTATGATGTATGACAGTACTCTTATGAATTACTAGATCACCCTTATAAAGAGGTATATTACTCTTATGAAGTAAGAATATACTGATATGAACTCACAAGTTACTCTTTTGATGTTTTCCATTGTACTTATGATGTCTGGTAATACACTTCCAAACATAAATATTTCCATTATAAAGTACCATATCTCCCATAGAATGTTCTATATAAACATTATGAATTCCTATTTGAATTATTCAATGTTTCCTTGAATGTTATAAATTGTCATACCGATTCATAAGCTGAATATAATGAATTATTTTGTTATTCTTAGGTAGTATTACATAGAATATATTCTCTATAATTCTATAACATCATAAAGAATAAAAAATGAATTTATACCTTTCAAAGGACTATTGAAAAAACATTAACTGATTTTAAAACATTTAAATACCACACAAAAATCCTCAACCACTTTATTTTGTCATTATGAATAGTTTAAATCAAATAGAATCCTATTTAAAAATACCATTGTGTTCAGCAATCCAATAAACTATATGTTTCCCCTAATTCAAAGTTAAAACAAGGGTGACCCATTTAATATCTTCCCACACACAGTAAATCATTCCTGTTCAATTTAAGGGGGAGTTCATAAGATTTTTTTTTAAAAATGTGTCCTCTTGAAGTATAAATTAAATATGTTTGTATTCTGTTATACACAACAACAAAGGAGTCTTGCACTACACGCAACCTTGACTTGGCTTTCATTAAACGCAATCGTGACCTTCCTCGATAGCGTGTGTTGTACGCAATACTGGGTTTCACTAAACAATTATATATGGATATATTATTATCACTAAATAGCTGGTATGAATAGTATTAACTACATTTTGAATTTTATAACATTATTATTCATCTTATAAATTTTCTAAAACATTTTATGTGAACAAAATAAGCTTCTTATTTTCCCACTCTTGATGGAGCACCCACATCAAATCTAGTTTTTGACATTTTTATAAGTTCTATTTTACAAAATAAAATTTTTATTTTGAATAAAGAAATAAAAATTTACATTGGATAACATTTTGATATTTTTCTGATAACTTTCATATTTTAATGAATAGTAAAAACACGCTATATTTTAATTAAAAACAACTTTTTTCATCATAATAATTTATATAGTTAAATTATATTATTGAATGGTTTTAAATTATAAATTGAATATATTTTTACCATTTAATATGATGTATGTCATTATCATTGAATTTACCCTGAATTCATAGGTTAAATCAATTCAACCTTTTGCAATGTTTTAAACAAAAACCCGTTTTCTTTCGACAACGAGATTAATTTTAATTTAATTTCTGCAACTTCTGTGTATTGAAATTGAAAAATGGATTCCATATTTGGAATTAGTGGGTCCAAATTATGTTAATAAGCTAATTTTTATTTCTGGGCAATATGAATAGTAACTACGGTAAATTTTATTTACCATAATTAAAGGTAAATCAGGTAATTATGGGTAAATATAAGATAATAAAATTACCCTAACACCTGCCAAAATCCTATTATATGACTAAAAGTCGACCCATATCACCTAAGGGTCAGATTAGATTCATTTAATGGACTTTTTACCATGAAAAAAATTTAATTATTATTAAAACCAAAGAAACTGACAACATGTCACTTTCTTAAATCTTATAAGTAAAATTATTTTAATTTAGTGATAAACTTACTGAAACATAAAACATGAATAGTATCCATAACTCTAATACAATTATCTACATTATATGAATTTATTTATAATTTTTAGAGATTATATATTTATCATTAATTATGACACAATAGTGATGTTGAAATTATTTTATTGATTGAAATATCAAATAAATGATATTAAAAATCTTAAAATAAATAATATATGAACTATTTAATGTGATCCACTAATTTTATAGATACATATGACATTTTACGAATCTATTAAATCTTTTAGTTCGAACATATTTTCTGTATATAGTTTGTTTAAATTCAAATAAATGAATAGTGTCAAAATTGACACTATTGTTATTTTATAAACAAAACATATTATAAAATTGTTTAAAAATCACAAAAATATTTAAAATTTTTAAATTAAAATTTATATGGTCGAAACATTCATAATGTTTCAAATTTTTTAAAATTCACAGCACATATGTAGTTATTTATAATAAATTAAAAATTAGAATATTATTACCACAAATAAAATTAAATTGATAAATAAGGATAAATCAAGTTGATAATCATTAAAATAAATTCCTAACATGTCTAAATTTTATTGGTTGATGCGATTACAACCCTATCTCTTATAATATTCTGATATGATTCATTTTTGAAGTTTTTAAGTGGGGTTGGGATTTAATATAAACTAATATTTTTAATATTTCCAATGGTGCCCCTCTCCTCCATTATAAAAGGGCACCTCCTCCCTCTCCTCCTCACACCAATTTGAGCCTCCAATCTCGGCCAAACCCTTGACATTTCACTTCCCCACTTCCTTAGAAACCTATTAGAGGTACTGGTCTTCTCAAAAGACCAACTCTAGTGCCCTAAGAGAATGTTTAAAGGAGGCACTTCGAGAAAGAGGTAATACCTTCTACCGTTTTCTTCAAGTTCCATTCTTCTTCTACTCCCTCTTATTTAGATGTTTCATTATGAAGTAATAAAATCAGTATCCCTTATATACTAATATGTTATTATAAATATTAAACAACCCTATTTCACCTTCTATCCATCCTACAGAAAAGAAAATCACCGCGCGTGCGTATGTACGGAATACCGTCTCCATGTCGTGGTGTAATCTGTTTTTCCACCAACACCTTACATGGATGGGTATAATGGTGTAAAGAATAACTATATATTATTATTATAAAATTATAAGGATTCTGATATATTATACCATCCACTCCAATTCTATTCAATAATTATGGGAACGATATCATCGCTCGTGCGTACGTACGGATTACCGTCTCCACGATGGAATGAGATTCATTCTCCATGTTTAACATACATGAATGATTATAAAGTTTAGATAATGAATAATAATGAAATATATAAAATAATAATGCTACTGTATTTACTTATATATATATGTATGTCATCTATTTAGTTTCATTCAATTCGATAAGGAAATGAAAACAGCGTCCATGCATACGTATGGCCTACCGTCTCCATGAACGGTGCATTTCATTCCTTTTATCGATCTATAATATATAAGTATATGATGAATATATATTATATATAAATCATTTTTAAAATTCTGTAATTATGTAAATCAGGATATAAGTAATAATATCAAGAACGACAAGTCGAAACACAAACGATAAATGAAATGATTTTACCCAAAACGCTGCTTTAACATGGAATTTACAAAAGAACGGGTAATATAAATTCATAAGTGAAACATACATGATATCATAACAATGAATATTATTATTTAATAAGTCAATTACATTATTTAAATCATTATACAGGAGGTTCAGATCCATACGAAGCATATCAGACCTAAGGTAAGGGATAACTATTCCAATCTCGTTCTTATCTTATAGTGTTTATTCGTAAGTATTTACTAGGGTTATAGTTCTCATCCATGTCCATGTTTCCTAAAAATAGTTTCAGGTATGTTTAATGTCCTTTTTACCCATTTTTTAATTTTACTACATGGTATGTATGGAATCTTTCTCTTACGAAGTACTTTTCGACCTTTCCGGCAAAAGTACGAGAAGAATTTTTTTTATCTTATACGGCATGAATGGATTTTTACGGTTTTATAAAGCCTTATTTTCATGAAGCTTCTTCAAAAATATTTCATGACTATTTTCAACAAAATATTTTTCTTTTAAAATTGCATGATGTTTTATGAAAAGAAATTGATTTTGAAGAAGAAAGTATAATTTCCTCAAAAATTCATTTCAAGTGTTTTTTCAAAACCATTTTTCATCTAAGATGGCATTATTTCATATGTGTATGTTTCAAGTATAAATTCTCTATGATTTACATGGTTTCACTTTTCTTATTACGAAATGATATCCATTTCTTTTATATGGATTTTGTGATGATGGGATGATGTTTATGAATCCCATTTTATTCGTTGGGTTTTTATGAATGATGTATGTTTATTTTGTGGCACAAGTAAGAATGATTTCATTATAAGAAGGGTGGGACCTATATCTCCATCCAATGCATTGGGTAATGATTTATATGTCATGAGATAGACATGACTGGAATGTTAAGTTAATCTGATTCAGTGTTACAGGACTGAAACGAGGAGTGAACTCGATTCAGAAAGGGACTTTGTCCACTAAGATGGTCTTGTCAGCAATGCCTTGGCTACTATGGAAATCATAACATGTGATGAATGGTCGCCACAATTACATGTTTTATTCACATTATATTTTATCATGGTTGATTTTCCATTATTATATATTCCTTACGTACTTCCACGATTTATGTCTTTGCTCAAGATTTTGATGTTTAAATTTCATGTTAATGTTTTTTGCTTCCAAATGTTTATGGATTGTTTTATTTTATCTATGTTTTCCCTTACAGAGCATTTGAGCTCACCCTTTTTATGTTTCATTTTCCCTAGGAAATAAAGAAAGGTTTTAGGTAAGGAATCAAAAAGGGGAAGATCGTTATGGGAATTGTTGAAGATATTTCAACGTGATTAGAAGTTTATATTCCGAGTTTCCAAACACACTAAACTATTACGGTCCTTGTGTGTTTGTTTTTGTTATGTATTAAGTATTCCGAAAAAGTATTGTAATGCCCATGTACACCATGCTTCGGGTCTCTACAGTTGTTATCAGAGGAAAGGTTTAGTCAACCTTTGGAAACTAGGATGCGAGAACTTTAGTGAGATCCCTAGAGATATTTCTAAGGTATGTTTAGGTATGTCCCTAAGGTTAAGTATAAGTATAGGTTATAATACTATAATTACGTTAACAATATTAGAATTAAAACTAAGATGTCAGATATTGAAGTGATTCCCCCTTTATTATGTTGTTTTACCTATCATGGTATTTGCCTCTCACACTATTATTTTTGGGTTTTACACGATGGCTGGAACTCGAAGGAACCATGTTGATCAATGTAATGGACAAGGAAATGATTGTCCTATAGACCAAACCAATTTCATGGGAGATGGAGTGCACAATATTATTTCTATAATTACACAAGCTATGAATCATTCTGGACTTCCAAATGAGCAGAGAAGGGAACAATATTCTATTGAGTCCTTCATGAGGAAACGTCTACCTTCTTTCAGTGGGTATTCTAAACCACTTGTTGCTGAACAATGGATCAGTACCAGTGAAAAGATATTTTTAGTTCTTCAATGTTCTGAACATGATAAAGTCATCTTAGCAGTATATCGTTTGGAATATGAATCTGATCAATGGTGGAATCTTATCAAGAATACGAGGCCAAGAGATGAAATTGAATCCATGGAATGGGATGAGTTCAAGAACTTATTTTTCAATAAGTACTTCCCCCGTATTCTTCGAACAAAGATGGAGAAGGAGTATCTGGAATTAAAGCAAAAGGATGGTGATTCTGTTGGTATATACGAAGCGAATTTTACAAGGCTTTCAAGGTATGGATCTAGCTTTATCATCCAACCTGAAAGTAAAGTTGATCGATTCTTCAGTGTCTTAAAACCAAGTCCTCGAAGGGCATTAGCTATAAGAGACTTCAATAGCTATGAAGAAATTGTGTGTTGTGCAATCAAGGTAGAAATGGAAGTTAGTGTTACATATCCATCTCATGGTTTTGACAAGAAACGAAAGATGGAATTCAAGGAGAAATCTCAAAATAATGGTGAAAAGAATATGAATGTTTCCTTATGCTCAAAGTGTGGAATGAAGCATGGTAGAGATTGTCTTAAAGGGACTAGAAAATGTTTTAAGTGTGGAAAAGAAGTTCATCGAGTAGCTGAGTGTCGAAGTAATGGAAAAAGGGTTACTAATGATAAAGAAAGGACTACAGAGAACGCACCACCAACACTTAAATGCTTCAAGTGCAATGAAATGGGTCATTATTCCAATCAATGCCCTAATCCAAGGGTTAATGATGTTCGACATGAGAAACCACTTAAGCCAAAGGACAATGGGAAGTCACATGCGATCACTATTAGCGATATTGAATATGAAAACGATGTGGTGGAATGATTAAGTGTTTATGTAATGGGATTCCAAAATAATGTTATGTATAGTATCGTGGAATATTGGAATATTTATGTATAGGTCTATTGTGGTTTTAAATAATTTTATGGTACTGGTAACCATGGAAAGTGATTGAGATATTTTTGGAAATAATATCATATGCGCATAATGAAGAGATAAGGACAAAATGAAATGTTTGACAGTATTCATGAGCTCATGACTCATATACGGAAATAGTTATATCATGGTTTGAGTATATAGGATTTTGGGGTTTTGGTATGTGGAAAGAGTTAACTTTTAACAGCACTCATGTTTTCACTAAGGTTCAATGGGTATTCATTTTTTAATAGAATACATGATTAAGTCCTTCTAATGTTTGGAATGTGACCAACAAGACATATCTTATGATATATGGGGATCAACGATGGTATTAACATGCTTGTTATATGAACTCTCTGGTAATCGTTTTCACTATAATATGAGAAATGGATAGCAGTATTTTGTATAAGCCTAAAGATTGGAATGTATTATGTTGGACATAAGTTAGTATTTTTTAAGGATATAACTTTTTCAATATTATTGATTGAAAGTTATAATATTTGTTTTTTAAAAAGAACAACCTTCAGAACGGGGGACAACCCATCACGTTAGAAAAGGCTGTGGGAATCGAACCCACAACTGAAGTGCGACAGGCCTTTATTTCCTACCACTGGCCTACATGAAGTCCCTGGTTAGTAGAAAATAGTTTTATTTTATTAATCGGTATGACAAATAAATTATAAGTCCATTTTTGGAACCATATACGATTAATCTCACCATAAGATGGACTTATAACTTTTTCTAACCTTTTGTTTGAAATAGATGGAATTACCCATCATTCTATCACATGATCTGCTAACGCATCACGAATAAAAAATTCAACTTCATTTCTTTAAGATATGAAGTGGAAATTGTTCAATTCACGAACAACAGTGAGATTGTACCAAAATCATGTAAGTATTTCTTTTAATTCATCAACTTTAGGGAAATCATCTTGAAAACCAAAAATGTTGTCCTAGTGCCATTATATCTGATGAATCAGATGGTACCCTAGATCATCACCAATTTATGGCTTTGTGATTGTTTGATTTTTCATAGCCATGTTCTCTACCACTCTCCATCAGAACATGATAGTTAGATTTCTCTTCCATATCCATATTTTCACCTATGTTCTCCTATGTGGAAACCCAGTGATTAGTTAATTTGGGTAACCGTTAAGTTTCATACTTTTGTTTTTAAATTCAAGTTTTGGTATTCCTTTTTATGATGTGAGTTTCCATTAAAAAAACTTCCAAGTAGAAAACCATTTATAATCCCAACGAATTTCGAGGGAAAAATTCATTTTATGGGGGGTAGAATGTAACAACCCGAGATTTTATGAGAAGTATTATTTTTAATTTATTTAATGTCTTTTGTTGTATGCTACACCAGGATTATCTTTCTCTATACGCAACACCGTATTAGCTTGCAGTATACGCAACACAATTCTTGGATCGTGTTATACACAATTTCAAGTTCATTCGATAGAAGTTATTCTACGCAACATTGAGTGTGTATATATATATATATATATATATATTCAATTTATAAATGAAATATGGTTGGATTCTATTATACGTAACAACAAAAGAGTCTTTCACTACACGCAACCCTGACTTGGCTATCATTACACGCAGTCACGACCTTCCTTGATAGCGTGTGTTGTACGCAATATCGGGTTTCACTAAACAACGATATATGGTTATAATATTTTCACGAACTAGCCATAATAAATAGTATTAACTAAATTTTGAATTTTTTAACATTATTATTCATCTTGTAAATTTTCTAAAACATTTTATGTGAACAAAATAAATGTTTCGGGTAAAATAAGTATTTTTTTAAATGTTGTTTTGCCACCTTTTGATTGCGCACCGACATTAAATCTAGTTTTTGACATGTTTATAAGTTCAATTATACAAAATAAACTTTTTTTTAATCTAGATATAAAAATTTACATTGGATAAAGTTTTGATATTTTTCTGATGACTTTAATATTTTAATGAATAGTAAAAACATGCTATATTTTAATTAAAAACAACTTTTTTCATCGTAGTAATTTATATGGTTAAATTATATTATTGAATGGTTTTAAAGTATAAATAGAATATATTTTTACCATTTAATATAATTTATGTCATTAGAATTGATTTTACCTTGAATTCGTTGGATAAATCGATTCAATCTTTTGCAATGTTTTAAACAAAAACTTGTTTTCTTTCGACAACGGGATTAATTTTAATTTAATTTCTGAAACTTTTTTGTATTGAATTTAGAAAAACTGGATTCCATATTTGGAATTAGTGGGTCCAAATATTGTTAATAAGATACTTTTTACTTTTGGGCATTATGAATAGTAACTACGGTAAATTTTATTTACCATAATTAAAGGTAAATCGGGTAATTAAGGGTAAATATATGATAATAAAATTACCCTAACACCTGCCAAAATCCAATTGGATGACTAAAATTCGACCCATATCACCTAAGGGTCAAATTAGATTCATTTAAAGGACATTGGTCCATGAAAATAATTTAATTATTATTAAAACCCAAGAAAGTGACAACATGTCACTTTCTTAAATATTGTAAGTATAATAATTTTAATTTAGTGATAAACATAATGAAAATTCGAACATGAATAGTCTCTATAAATATAATACAATTATCTATATCATATTAATTTATTTATAATTTTTAGGGATTAAATAATTATCATTAATTATGACACAATAGTGATTTTGAAATTATTTTATTGATTGTAATATCAAATAAATGATCTTAAAAATATTAAAATGAATATTATATGATCTATTTGATGTGCTCGCCTACTTTTATAGATACATGTGACATTTTATTAATCCATTAAAGCTTTTATTTCGAACATATATTCTGTATATATTTTATTTAAATTAAAATAAATGAATAGTGTCAAAAATGACACTATTGTTATTTAATAAAAATAACATATTATAAAATTGTTTAAAAATCACAAAAATATTTAAAAATTATAAATTAAAATTTATATGGTCTAAAATTTCATAAAGTGTCAAATTATGGAATATTCACAACACATATGTAATTATTTATAACAAATTAAAATTATAATATTATTACCACAAATAAAATTAAATTGATAAATAAGGATAAATCAAGTTGATAATCTTTAAAATAAGTTCCTAACATGTCTAATTTTCATTGGATGATTCTATTACAACCCTAGCTCATCTAAGATTTGTATAGGAGTCATTTTGGATGTTTTTAAGTGGTTTTGGGATTTAATATAAACTAATATGTTTTATATTTCCAAATGTTCCCCTCTCCTCCCTTATAAAAGGGAACCTCCTCCCTCTCCTCCTCACACCAATTTGAGACTTCAATATCGGCCAAACCCTACCAATTTCACTTCCCCACATCCTTATAAACCTACTATAGGTATTGTTCTTCTCAAAAGACACACTCTAGTACCCTAAGAGAATGTTTAAAGGAGGCCCTTCGAGAAAGAGGTAATACCGTTTACCGTTTTCTTTAAGTTCCATTCTTCTTCTACTCCCTCTTCTTTAGTTGGTTCATGATGAAGTAACAACATCAGTATCCCTCATATACTGATATGTTATTATAAATATGAAACAACCCTATTTCACCTTCTATCCATCCTACGTAAAACAAAATCCCCGCACATGCGTACGTAAGGAACACCGTCTCCACGACGTTGTGTAATCTGTTTTTCCGCAAACACCTAAAATGGATGGGTGTAATGGTGTAAAGAATAACTATATATGGTTATTGTAACATCATACTGATTCTGATATATTATACCATCCACTCAAATTCTATTCAATAATTATGGGAACGATATCATCGCTCGTGCGTATGTAAGGATTACCGTCTCCACGACGAGATGAGATTCATTCTCCATGTTAACCATACATGAATGATTATAAAGTTTAAATAATTAATAATAATGAAATAGATGAAATAATAATGTTACTAGATTTATGTATATATATATATGTTTGTCATCTATTTAGTTTCATTCAATTCAATAAGGAAACGAAAACAGTGTTCATGCGTACGTACGGCCTACCGTCTCTATGAACGGTGTATTTCATTCCTTTTATCGATCTATAATATATATGAATATGATGAATATATATTATATATAAATCATGTTTTACATTATTGAATTATTTAAATCAGGATATAAGTAATAATATCAAGAACAACAAGTCGAAACACATACGATAAATGATATGATTTTACCCAAAACGCTGCTTTAACATGGAATTTACAAAAGAACGGGTAATTTCAAGTCATAAGTGAAACATATATGATATCATAACAATGAATATGATTATGTAATAAGTTAATGACATTATTTAAATCATTATACAGGAGGTTCTGATCCATACGAAGCATATCAGACCTAAGGTAAGGGATAACTTTTCCAATCTCATTCTAATCCGAGATTGTTTATTCGTAAGTATTTACTGGGGTTATTGTTCTCATCGATGTCCATGTTTCCTAAAACTGGTTTCATGTATTTTTAATAACCTTTTTACCCATTTTTGACTTTTTCTATATGGTATGTATAGAATCTTTCTTTTATGAGGTACTTTTTGACTTTTCAGGCAAAAGTACGAGAATAATGTTTTTTTAACTTGTACGGCACGAACGTATTTTTACGGTTTTATAAAGCCTAATTTTCATGATGCTTCCTCCAAAGTATTTCATGATTATTTTCAACAAAATCTTGTTCTTTTAAAATTTCATGATGTTTTGTGAAAAGATATTGATTTTGAAGAAGAAAGGATAATTTCTTCAAGAATTCATTCCAAGTATTTTATCAAAACCATTTTTCATCTAAAATGACATTATTTCATATGTGTATGTTTCAAGTATAAATTCTCTATGATTTACATGGTTTTAATTTTCTTATTATGAAATGATATCCATTTCTTTTATATGGATTATGTGATGATGGGATGATGTTTATGAAACCCATTTTATTCGTTGGGTTATTATGAATGATGTATGTTTATTTTGTGGCACAAGTAAGAATGATTTCATTTTGAGATGGGTGAGACCTATATCTCCCACCAATGCATTGGATAAAGATTTATATCTCATGAGATAGACATGGCTGGAATGGTATGTTAATCTGGTTAAGTGTTACAGGACTGAAACGAGGAGTGAACTCGATTCAGAAAGGGACTTTTTCCACTAAGATGGTCTTGGCAACAATGCCTTGGCTACTATGGAAATCATAACATGTGCTGAATGGTTTCCAAAATTACATGTTTTATTTCCATTGTATTTTATCATGTTTGATGTTCCATTATGATATATTCCTTACGTACTTCCACGATTTATGTCTTTTCTCATGATTTTGATGTTTAAATTTCATGTTCAAGTTTTTTCTTCCAAATGTTTATGGATTGTTTTATGTTATCTATGTTTTTCCTTACTGAGCATTTGAGATCACCATTTTTATGTTTTATTTTCCCCAAGAAATAAAGAATGGTTTTAGGTAAGGAAACAAAAAGGGGAAGATTGTTATGGGAGTTGTTGAAGATATTTCAACATGATTAGAAGTTTATATTTCGTGTTTCCAAAGACACTAAACTATTATCGTCCTTGTGTGTCTGTTTTTGTTATGTATTAAGTATTCTGAAAAAGTAATGTAATTTCCATGTATGTCAAGATTAAGATCTCTACAATGTGGATCTGGGAGAGCATAAATCGATGATGATATCATGATTCTAAATATATATATCCTTTATTAGTATATTCCCTTTCTGAGTTACATTAGTGTGTATTTAACATTCTTACATATGGTGATGGTCATCATTATCCAACAATTTATTCATTTTCTCATCCTTCTATGTTATTTTAAATATTCCCCTTAATGTGATAACCTTTATAAAATAGAGTTTGAAGGTTAAATATTGGGTGACTTCATGATTACAAGACATGTAGAGTGGAGCTCTCCCTTATATTGATCCTATCTAAATGGATTTCCTAAGTTTATATAAACTCAGTTGTGGTATGAGGACTATTTTTAAATGTATGAATAGAATATTACCCCACCTTAGATATCTAAATTTTTTAATAATCAAATTTCAGAAAACAAGTGTGGTTTAGTGGTGAATGATATTAAGTATCTCAACTAATTAAAAATATTAATATATTGAACTATTTTAGTAGAATTATAATTGGATACTTCTGGTGGATCCACTAAGGGTCATCCAATTTTATTCATAACTTTAACTAAATTTAATAATATGATTCCATTAATTTACACTAAACCAATGCTTCATATTTTTCTCTTTTCATAAATTCATAAAATCTAAAAATAAAAAAAAAGATTCATTGACTTTAGGATCGAATGACTATGGGAGATGAACCAAATAATACACTATATTTTACTACATTGTATAATATAAATATTATTTGATTAACCTTACAACATATTGTCAACCATGCAGTAAAAAATATTATATAGAGTTGAAAATACTTTGTTATAGGTATATATTATTTACTTATTTAAAAAGGTCACATGGTGAATTTGATTATGTTTTAGATCTATAAATAAAAATACACTACATCACTATAAAAGGTATGTCTTATAATATTCAATGTGATACCATTAACAATACACAATTATCATCAAATCACTTGAGATTGGGTATTTAGGTATCCCAAAAACTGATAATTGATCAACCTTTTCCCAGTAATGGTGATGATATTTAAACAATGAAACATAATATTAGAACATTAGTATCATGTTCACTCTAAAATATAAATTAACATGGTAATTAAGGGGTATTTCATTTACAATTCATAAAATATTTAATATATTTTTTTTGAAAAAAAATTAAAATTGTAATAGATATAGAATTAGAAGGGGAAATATAAAATTGGTTCTAGATAATATAAGGAATCAATTATTGGGTTATAAAAGAACACAAATGATCCAAAATTATAACATCATAATACATTATTTTATATTTTATTTTTAAATAAATTCAATCTCTTTCATATCTTTCGATCCACACAACGCTATGATTAAATAAAACATGTGACTCTATTAAATTATAATTTTTAAACATGATCATCATTAACCTCGATATTATGTTTGAGGGTATAAATAGAACTAAATAAATTATAAAAATTAAATGTTTAACATATATATAGAATAAATTCAATGGTTACCAACTAAATTGATATAAAAAATGAACCACTTTAATGAGAAATAAAAGTTTTCAAAAAAACTTTATTTTTTAAAAATGGTGGATTTTTCGTACTTCATGTACATACATTGCAATTAATTTTACCACTTTTAAAAAATTTATTTTATAAAATTAACATAATTTTTAAAATCATAATATAAAAAATTATACTGGGGTATATGTTCTTTATTTTTTCTAAATGGTTTTATTTCTTAATGAAAAATGAGAAACGCTGATTTTTATAAAAAACAACCTTTTCATTTAAATCATTTACAGGCACTGTTTGATTTTAATGTGATTTTAAAAAGTAAAATTATTTCAATAATATATCATTTAATCCAAATTATGGAATTTTAATAATTTATACAATGAATTTTTAAATAATTGTTTTTTCAACAGTTGACATTGTTTCTTTTGGAAAACCGCTTTTTCAACACGTCTTCTGGTTCAATATTAAATTTAAATCTACCACAATGATTTTAATTGGTAAAATTGGATTACATATATGGAATTAAAATAATTTATACTATATTAATAGTTAAAAATAATTTTTTTACATAAATAAGAGTGAAAACAGTACAAATTAATTATCGTTCTTAAGGTCATAACGGGTTTACCAAGAGTTAATCTAAAATGATAAGGCTTTAAAATGACCGAAAACATTTACAATTTATATTTTATGGTCATATTATGACCTTATATATTATAATAAGTCAATTTTGGGGCCTCATGGTATCATAAACACATGGTTGGAATTCTTTATTTTTAAAACATCCAAGTGTGTACCCATCCCCCACTTATAAAAGGTCACCCTCTCTCCTCTTATTTACACACATCCAAAACCCATTTTCTAGAAAAATAACTTATGAAATAACACCCCTAATTACCTTAAATTATCTTTGAATCCATTCTAGGATCATAAATCCAACCATAAAGAATTTTGGTTTAAACCAAATGAAGTTATCTAAAAAAGAGGTAATGTCCTTAACCAAACATTTTATTTTATTTATTCTTCCACATAATTGAAATATTATCCAAACATGATTATAAATTAACCATAGTATATTATATAAATATATATGTTTTTATAATAATGGAATTACCTATAACCATCTCCTCCTCCCTTAAATGGGAAACAAAAGTGTTTATCATCTCTACGGGGGACTATCGCATCACATACCAATTTATTTCATTTTCCATAACCGATTATCATTGTATATATATTTATTTATATAATTATATATATAATGTTTTAATATTATATTTATGATATAATTATATTTATAAAATTATAATATCATATATCCCTTCTTACATTCCATTCCATAGAGAATAATGTTAGATCGCTCTTGTGTACGGTGGGCAACCACCTCACAAAGTGATGTGATCAGTTTTTCACTTATGCTTTATGTAGAAGGTAATAAATAATAATTTGATTATTATATATGATATTCAGTGAATATTAACCATTCTATAAATGTATTATATCTTATAATTTTATACCTTATCATCCAATGAATAAATGATAACGTCATTCATGTGTATAGTGGACTACCGCCTCGCAAAGCGATGTGATTTTCTTTTATTACCGAATAAAATGGTTGGTTTGTGTGAGCGTATTTAAAGTACTAATATGATATTTATAATAAAATTGTATTACAATAAATATAAAATAACACATAACTTACTTCAATCATGATCTTATAAAAATTTAAATGCTAACCATAAGTACGTTTGACCTACCATTTCCATGATTGTAATGTAGTTAGTTTTAAGTTACCATTTTAATGCTTGGTTTAGAAAAATTAATTTAGATATAGAAATGAAATTTTTTTAATGTTTACCATTATGGATATGATTAATTTATAGTCACTTTTATCTTAGTCAACTAACCAATGCGTCATTTGACATATGATCCATTTATCATTACAAAATATAATGTGAAATTAAATGTTTATGTAATTGAAAGTAGCATGGAAAAAACTAAAATAAAATGAATAAAAAAATAAAAAAATTTCTTAATAATATAAATAATTAACATATGTTTATTATTCATTAATATAAAGACTATAACTGAAAAATAATTCTTGATGTAAGGGTATCTCTTTAAACAACCCTTTCGTTCGAGTTATACAATTTCTCTCTATAACCCATTTTATCTCTCACTTAAATGTTATAGAATGCTTAATTTTTTTATATATTTCCCTCATTAATATAAATTAATAATTCTTCCTTCCTTTGATGTGGTAATACATCCCTTTTTACCATATACCCAATGCCTACATTATGAAATTTCCATTGAGTATGATTTGAAGTAATATTATGCATCCCATTTTTCATCCATGGGAAATTATTTTGTTATGACATAGGATTAATTTCCATTATATGTTACACATAGATCATGAACATATTATGATGGGTTCACCTAAATAACATTCCAATGGATTGGGTAAATATTTAGTCTCATGAGGTGTCTCGTATGGGATTAGAGAGAAATCCTAATTCATTATGGGACTTTGTCAACCATGTATCATTATCTATGAAGTTATTTCACTCATTTTAATGTCATGATATATGTTTTTACCATATTTACATTTATTACATGATAATATGATAAAATTTTATTTATGATATGCTTCCATAAAATTACTCTCGACCCTTCTCATTTTTGATATCATGTTTTACCTTTGACTATCACGTTATGTTTTCTTATCATGTTTATTCACGTACATAGAGTTTTCGCTCACCCCCTTATTAATATATTCCCAAGATCATCCCATGATGTTATTGGAGTTCAAATGATTTTTGGATCTTTCTCTTGTGAATACAATAAATGACTCCATGTTTATATTTCGTTTTAGTTAATATGAACCTATTCTTCCAAAGACACTATAACATTACAATCCGTGTGTTGTACTGATTCATATTTATGTTTACGAATATAGTAATAAAATGATTAAAATACCTGGGTCACCATTGATATTATCATAATAATGGTTTACATAACCTTTGGAAATAGTATTGGAAAACATTAGTTAGAACCCTTGGGACAAGTATAAGGATAACTCTATGGATAATTCTAAGTATAGAAAAATATCTTCGAATCTTAGTGAAGTATAGAACAATTAGTTTTCAAGAAAATGAATCCATGTATGGATACCACAAGTGGATTTCATTCTGGAATAGAGGTACCCGAGGGTAATAATCCTAAAAAGGTCACATTGATCTAGACTTTATCATCACTTGGTGCATGACACCGATCCTTTTTATGCTTCTAGTTTGAATCTCCCATGGGATATGTTTTGGAAATTCAAAAACTCTTTCAAACCATTATGGAGGACATGAATGATTTATTTTTTATAAAACCTAATAGGAAAAATTACCATGGTTAAATTATATTGAAACATAGAGGCTAATAATTCATGGCATACTTATCATTCATGATTTATTCCATTTAGGTTTTTAAATTTCGCTTTTGTGTGTTAAAATAAGTTCATCCGTATTTTTAAATTTTTTTATTTAATAGTGGGAAATGGGATAAATTGTTCAAACCACCAACATGATAGGAAATGTGATGATTTACTCAATGATATGACAATTTTTTTTGGGAGAATGAGCTAGGAAATTCAGGTAATTACTAGATAAATTTTCATAAGTTAGGGATAATAACATGAATCATTTGTAATACCCTACCCCTCCTAAGAGGACAATGTTTCAATTGATTTGTTTATAAGATAAAGGCCCACTACCTTTGTTGGATCGTCTAACCCCTCATTACTGAACAATAGATTAAATCCATTGAGAATATATTCATCATCCTCTAATGCACATTGAATGATAGATTCATGATAATCATCTATCATATTGAGGGAGAAGCAGATCAGTGGTTGAAACTGATCAAGTACACAAATTCCAAAGAGAATATTTATTATGTAGAACAATAATATATCAATATTTTTTTTCCATTATATTTGTTTCCCAAAACCATCAATATTAAAATGGAAAGTGATTTCCTCAGTATGAAGAAAAACAATGGAAAGTCTATTGGGGAGTACGGGGAAAAATCATAATGCCTTCAGGGTAAACCTATTAATTATTTATAAATACTGAAACAAAGGTAGATCCTTTTATTAGTGGGTTAAATTTGAGTCCATGAAAATCATTGGTGATTCAAGACATTGATATTTATGATGATATTTTCTAGTGTGACCTCAATTGTAGGATAGAGATTAGTGACACTAGGTGGTCTAGTGGGACTAAAAATATGTTAAAATGGTTTTCTTTAGGGTTATAAATAAAAAAATCCCATGGAGGAAGGAACACTGAACATCCCAATTTTTAAAAGTGTGGAAATAAGTATATCAGAAACTACCTAAGGTAAATACAAAGATTCTTGAATTATGGAAATGTGTGAAATCTGGATAATCAGTTTTATAGAGAAATAAATATTCCTACTAATAATGAAAAAAAAATAATGTCTAGATTCTCATCATTCCCACTATATAGTTTTTAACTCTAAGGAACATAGGCATTATTCATGAAAACTTCCCAAACCATGGTTTGTGAGATATAATAATCAACAACAACCTCCAAGGCAGTAAGGAAGGGAATATTATATCACTATGGTTGAGTTAAACCCCAACTATAATGTAGTGATATGTATGATACTTATTCATTTTAGAATAGAAAATATAATTTATAATTTTGGTTTTATACATTCATTCTTATGTTGTAAGTTTATTTGATCAGTTCAAACACCACCATAGAACATGTTGGTTAAACTATCTATGAGAATAGAAAATGGAGCGATGATTTCATCCAATGTATATAACTCCTACCTAGTAAATACTTATGGACATAATATTCTAAAAATATTTTCAAACTTAATTTATTGGTGTTTGATTATATTTTGGGAATTGATTGGTTATCCTTATATAAACACAATATCAACTATTTAGAGAGTATGATCACTATTAATATTCCAAGCCATCCTATAATTATGTAAAATTGTAAAGATGAATATGAATATCCCCTAGAATATTATTTTAAAACAGGGAAATTATTTACTTATGAGAAATAATATCTTGCCCAAATGATTGAAAAAATTTGGAGAATCATGCTTGAAGACAAAACCATTGTAAGGGATTACACTAATGTATTCCCGAAAGAGTTTCTGGTCTTCATCCTAACATGGTGGTTGAATTCTAAATTGAATGTATAATTGGATCTCTATCTATCATAAAATACTTATAGAGTGGAAATTGTTTACTTTGAATAGTTGAAGATGTAGTTACAATAGAATTTGAAAAGGGGGTTTAAATGCTTGTGTGATTCCACATGGGGTGCATCGATCCTCCTTAACAAGAAAAAGGATGTGTCCATGTACCTATGTATTGATTTTCATGAACTCGACAAAATCACGATAAATGAAAAGTATCCCCTTATATAAATAGATTATTGGTTCCATTAACTATGTGGATCTCAATATTTCTCTATATTGAAAAATCATTCAAGATATTACTAATTAAGTGTGAAGATGGATGATATTCCCCAAAATGCCTTTTGAAAAAGGTATAGAGACTAAAAGTTCATAGTGATTCTTTTTGGATTCACTAATTATACAAAAATATTTATATTCATGATAAGAAGAGTCTTGAGAGATTAACTTGAAAAATTCATGTTTCTATTTATAGATGATATTATAATATACTCTAAGGGAAAGGAAGAGCACGAGTAACATTTGAATAATGAGGTAAGGGCTTTACGAAAGGATAATATATATGTAGTGTAAAGTAAATGTGAGTTATGGATGAAGGAAGTATCATTTTTGGGGAATATTATCACTTGGAAAGGGATATATAGTTACCCTTATAAGAAAAATACAATCTAGGATACTCTTAGACGATCATCTGTAATGAATATTTATAGTTTCCTTGCATTATCTGTTTATTACCAACAATTTTTGAAACAATTTTATGATATTTAAACTCACTATCCAAGATATTATAAAAGGGGGTAGAATTTGTTTGTACCTTTGAATGTGAATGGATATTTAAGGAGTTGAAAAGGAGGTTTGTCATTGCACTAGTATTTATGTTTCCCTTAAGTGGGTAACTTATTGTTTTTTATAATGATGTTTCAAGGAAGTATTTGGGTGGTTTACTAATTTATAATGACTAAGTGAAAACATATACAACAAGTTAGTTGAAAGTTAATGAGCGGAACTATCCCACACATGAAGATGATATAAACACAAAGGACCTAGGAATTTAATCAGTGATCAAAATTCAAATTGATATAACTCTCTTATACTTGAAAAGTATGGATATTATAATTCTAAATTAATCCTTATACTACATTGTTTAAATAATGCTTGAACCATCCATTCTTGAAACGATCAATGAGGCCCTGAATGTTGATGAGGTTCTTTAGAAAAATTGTATGAATATTACAGAGTTCCTATTTTTGAAACAAGGATTCAAAATGTTTTGAACCTGGATATGTTATCCTTTAAAACCATTACTGAAGAGGAGGCTTATAGATGATTCACATAGCTTGTCTATCTCTATTCACCTAGTAATCACTAAGATGTATAGATATCTGAGGACAAACATTTGGTGGGATAACATGAATAAAGGTATTGTAGAATTTTTATCTCTATTCATGGTATCCCAACAAGTCAAGGATGATTGATATTACTCTAAGAGTATGATGAAACTATTACCCATAGCCATTTATAAATAAGAAAAAATAGTCATGGATTTTATCATAGGACTCCCAAGGACACATAAAGGTAATAATGTCATCTAAGTGTTAGTATATTTCTTTAAATCATCATCGCATTTCCTTGCTATGATATAATTTTTCACTTTTTAACAAATAAATAATATATATATATAAGATACGTGGTGTGATTTCATAGAGTCATACTCTCTATTTTATCTAGTCGTGATATGAGGTTTACATTAGTGTTCTAGAAAATCATTTAGCAAGGGTTTAATAGTGAACTGATTTATGACACTTCTTATCATCCTTATATAGATGTTCAATCTAAGAGAACCATCAAAACTCTGGTGGATATATTGGGATCATGTTCAATGGATTTCAAATAATTTTCTGATCAGAATCATCCCCTAGTAGAGTTCTTCTATAATAGCAGTTCCAATTTCATAATTCAAATGGAACCTTATATGGCTCTGTATGGGAAGAGATATTAGATTCCGACATGCTAGGATGAAGATAGAGAGAATAAGAAGATGGGACATGATATTTCCCAATAGATGACAGAGAATTCCCAAACCATCCATAATCACATGAAATTTTTGGAAAGTCAATAGAATATCTATGTAGACAACCATCAATGAGACCTAGAGTTTGAGATCTGATAAATGGTGTTCCACCACATTTAAGTATAAAAAATCGTATGAATTTTGAAGAAGGTAAATCTTACTACTAGATACATAAAACCCTTTTAGATCATTGATAAAATTATAGTGGTGGATTACTCACTAGCACTCTCACATAAACAACCTAAAGTACATGATGTGTTACATGTATCCCTCTTGAGGAAGTACATACCATACCCCTCACATTGATTAAATCTAAAGATGGTACTAGTGGTGAAATACCATTCATACAAGGAGTAGACAATCAAGATATTGGAAATCGGAGATAATGCTATATGAAACAAGATAACTCACCTAGTTAAAGGGTTGCGATGAAAACAAAGGTTTGTTGAAGCATCTTGGGAACTAGAAGTGGAAATTAAGTAAAAGTAACCTCACCTGTTTTCAACTTAATATGTAATTTGAAATTTTAAGGTTGAAATTATTTAAGGAGAAATAATTTAACACCATGCGAATATGTAATATATTTTTATTTTAAATATATTCAATCTATTTGAAATCTTGTGATGCACAGAACATTAAGTTTAAAGAAAACATGATACTCTATAAAAATATTATAATTTAAACATGGCCATTATTAATTGAGTTGTTAAGTTGAATGGTGGGAATAGGAATATGTAAATTGTTAAAATTATATTATTTACACATGCATAAAATAAATTAAATGGTTAACTATTTTTTGTAAATAAAATAAGAACCATTTAAAGTAGAAAGAAATGTTTTCTGAATAAAAAACTATTTTTTTGAAAGACAGATTAGTCGCATTTTATGCACAAAATTTCAAATTAATTTTGTCCAAATTTAGAAATTTATATTAAAATATGAACTTAATTTTTGAAATAGTCATATAAAAATTATTATAGGGTAATGTTTTGGATTTTTTTGAAATGATTCATTTTTTCAATGGATAGTGAAACATACTGATTTTTATTAAAACCCAACTTTTAGATTAAGGAATCTACAAGACCCATTTTATTTTAATACATTTTAAAAGTATTTTTTTTAATAATATATTATTTAATACAAATTATTTCATTTCAAACATTCTCATTTTTAATTTTTATATAATAAATTTTTCCACTTTTGGATGTTTTTATTTTGGAAAAATGTTTTTTCGACTCATATGTGGGTTTAATTTTAAATTAAAATATACCACATATATGATTAAATTTTTAAAAAATGGATTATATATTTCGGGTCAACATTATTTATATTTTTTAATAATTTCAACATAATTTTTTAAAATACTAAATAGTGAAACATAAATAAAATAATTTTATTTATGGTCAAAACATTTTTTCTAGGTAGTTAAACTAAAACTTGAAGGGTTTAAAATGACAAAAATCATGTATAATTCATATTGTATGGTCATATTTGGACCTTATATCTAATTATTCTCTAAAATAATTCATTTTTTAGACCATTATTATGAGAAAAACTTGGGTGTAATTCATTCTTTTCAAAATATCAAATTGTGCCCTCTCACCCACTTATAAAATTATTTCCCATCTCCTCTCATTTACACATGTCCAAAAATAATTATTCTGGAAAATCACTACCTAAATAAATTCCATTATTAAATCCCTTAATCCAATAATCCTTTTTTTTCACAATATAAACCTATAATGGATTTTGGATTAAACCAAAAAACGTTTTGTGAAGAAGATGCAACATCCTTAACTGGTCATTTTATTTTATTTCTTCTTCCACCACTGTCATATATTATTAATCCATTCAGATATAAAAATATCATAATATTTTATATACTTATATATTTGTATGATATTTTAATTACCTAAAACCATATCCTCCCCCCTCAAATGGGAAATAAAACTGTTGATCGTGTATACGAATGACTACTGCCACACGAACCAACATATTTCATTTTCCATCAAAGCTTCTCACGACTGGATATACTGATGTATCAAATTTTTTTGTAAAATATTTATTATATAATTATACTTCTATAATTATAATATCATATATACCTTCTTACTTTCTATTTCGAAGAGAATATGAAAATATCTCTCATGTGTACGATGGACTAACATCTCGCGAAGTGATGTGATTCATTTTTTACATACGATTTATAAAGAAGGTAATGAGGAATAATTTAATGTTTCAATATTATATTAATGACATATTACCCCTTATTTTAATGTAACATGTCTTATAATTTCTGAATATATCATTCTTTGAATAAATGATAATATTGTTCGTGTGTACGGCAGACTACTTCCACACTAAGCGATGTCATTCGTTATTACTTCTGCACCATAGAATTTATTAAGGGTATTTTTTTAACTAATATGATATTAATGATATAATGATCCTATTGTAATTATAAAATAACAATTACCTTCTTTCCACTGGGGTCTTTGAAAAATGGAAACATTACTCACGCATATGTACGCATACCATCTCCATGATTGTAATGTAATTCATTTCTCATTACAATATTTCATAGTTGGTTAAAAATTATAATTTATGTATTTAAATGATAATTATATCACATTTACCATTATGGATATTAATAATTAATAATATCTTTTACATTAGTCTACTTATCAATGCGTTTTTTGATATATGAGTCATTTATCATTAAAATGTCCTATGTAAAATTAATTGGTTAAGAATTTTATTTTTACAATATGAAAACGAAAATTAAAAAAATAATAAAAAAATGAAAAAATTATTAAAAATTAAATAATTGTCATAATTTTATCATTCTAGAAGATAAATAAATCATATGAAAAATTGGGATCGATGTAAGGGATCTCTTTAAATCACCCTTTCCTTTGAGTTCTGAATTGTCTCTCTCTAACTCAATTTATCTCTATCAATTTAATGTAATGAAATGATTATAAATTATGAATATATGTCTCTCACACATATAACTTTCTTATTATCTCTTCTTTTAAGGGGTTAATACATTCCTCACTACCATTTACCAATTTCCTTCATTATGATTTTTTTATTGTCGTATGAAGAAAAATTATGCCACCCATTTTCTTTACATAGTTAATTGTTATGTTGTGAATTATGAATGATTTAATTTGTGTAGAACGCATACATTACGAACATATAATGAAGAGTGTTTCTTGATAGTTCTTTAATGCATTGGGGAAAACATTAGTCTCATGGGCCATCGTGTATTACATTATGGAGTAAACCTAATACATTATGGGAATTTTCTGACCATGGGTTATCTTCTAGGTAGTAATCCTTGACTCGCATTCATGTCAAGTTATATGTTTCTTCCATATTTCCTATAATTTCATGATCTTATGATACCATGTTATTTATGATATGTTTCCTTGAAATTACTAATTGGCCTTATCTTTAATGATATCATGTTATACATTTCAATATAATGTTATGTTTTCTTAACTTGTTTATTCCCTTACTGGGTGTTTTTGCTCACCATTTTATTTATGCACTCCCTAGGTTAACCCATTCGTTTCTAGGATATCAAATTTATTTTTGAAGTTCACTATGGAGAATAAAATTAATATTTTATGTCTATGTTTTCTTTTATGTAACATGATCCTAGTCTTCCAAATACTCTAGGACATTACTATTCTTATGTTGTATTAATTTATATTTATGGTTTTTAATCATGTAATAAAATGTGTAAAATACTTGGGTCTCCATATGATTTTAACACAAAAATAGATATGACATAATTACACTTTATGTTTTTAAAAATACAATGTTTCAGAATGGTGATACTTATTATGTTGAAATTTGGAATATTAATAAACAACATAGAGACTCCTATCAGTTTTTTCTTGAGAGCTTAAATGAAATTATTAAAAATTAATGCTGAGGACACGCCAACATTATTTTATATATCAAGTAAATTATCATAATTTTTTTCATAATTATTTATCTATATTTATATTATAATTTAATATTTTTAAATTTCATTGATATTTATATAATTAATATATAGGCCAATCACATATTGATCATATGCTTCCATTTTTTGAGCACCCAAATTACTTCTGTATTTGAAAAAATAATAAACTTAATTGAAATGAAAATAACTACATGGATATTTGAAAATATGATCAATGAAAAAAATCATATAATAAACTATTTTTAATGTATATCATGCAATGGTAAAAATATATTCTTTGATTAAAAAAATTTTTTTTCTTTTCAAATATATTAATTTCAAAATTACATTTTTTTATGGAACACTTGAAACTCAATATAGTAAATCCAATTAATTAAATTATATATTTTAAGGATTTAATTCTTGTATATCCAAAAATTAATCTTCACTTTATGTCCCTTTTAAAAAATTATTACTTTTTCCCCAATATTTTATATACATTAATCTAATTATATGATTTATAAAAAAAATTCCAATCTTATATTCTTTGGTCGTTCCATATTAATCTATCGAACATTTCATGGTGTGTGGAAACTAAAAAAAACTACAAAATGATTTATTTTTATAGCAAGAAATATGTTATGGTATATATAATAATACCTCACTATTCAAGAAAATATTATGGATATTTTTTAAAAATTTATTAATGATTCCATAGTGTTTAAAATAATGGCTACTGATGTGAATACTTTGAAATTTTTAAAAGATATCATATTTCATCATATAATCGACTTCCATAAAATGGTATGTAAGAAATGTATAAATTTTTTACTAAATATAATTTCATTTAACATTTGTATTAACCATTTCAATTTTTTTATATTTTTATTAATATGGATATAATAATGATAAATAATATTTAAATGATAAAATCTATTCATTTATGATTGAGTGGCCATCTTTAATGATATATTAATACATCTAGATATCTTAAAGAGATATGTTTTGTCAATTTGTTCCATTTATAATTTAACATTATGTAACTTTTCATTGTGAATAATATATATTCCATGATATTTAATCTAAAGTGACTTCTTTAAATTAGGATTTCCTTTTATGTTTTATAACTGAGGTTCAATCAAAATAGAGTAAAATAGATCTAGTTATTATAAAAATTTAATCAAATAATCTTTGAATCATTTGTGATTTTTAGATATAAATTAAATTTCAATCTAAGTTACAAAAATATATGTTTAATATAATTTTTATTTATTAAAATTAAAAGTATTTCTATTTTTATAAAAATATATAAATAAATTTAATGAGAGAAAACTAGCTTTAATTTTCAACAAATGTTACACCAAGGATCATTAATTAATTTTTGACTTATAGTTAAACATTTCATTTAACAATTTCATGTGTTGGGTTTTTTTTTCTATGAACATATATCAATAAATAAAAACTAATAAAATGAGCTCAAATTATCAAAAAATATTCTGAAAATGATCATTGTTTCATGTGTGAACTATATGATAAAATTACACTTCTATCTGATATGTTATGTTCACATAAAGATTCAAATTTTTTTAATGTTATTATGTTTTAAGTTCTTTGACTATTTTTCAAAAAATAAAAACCATGAAAATGGTATTAAATTACTAAAAAATGTAACGACCAATATTTTATTAATTTAAACCTATAGAAAAGAACATCATATTAATTTAGCTTTTGATGTGATAAAAATGATCCAAATTATATGTTTCCGACGCTTTCGTCGGGGCATGCGTATCCATCTGTGAGGACACTCTCATGTTACCCCAAATTCCCGCTTTCCAAAGGCGGGCGACATTCGTTCCTTGTTCAGGGACATTTGATCCTTGATCGAAACTGGGATGTTTGGATGTCATTTCTTCCTTCTGTGGATTCCTCCTCAGAACTCGTCACCTAGTCCGGGTCTCCCTCATAGATTTAATACGTTGTTCGTGAATCTCATTCCTGATGCGATATCTTCATGGACGTTGGTTAATTACACTAGTTTTGTCAGAACATTCCATGGGATCTTGACATGGTAGCGACCTTCTGTCGGAGTAGATGACAAAATCAGGCATGTCAGGGAATCTCTGGATGCATGGACATTGGGGAACGTGTATTCTTCCTCATGAGAGGGCATCTCAAGGGTGCATAACCCGAGGCATCCCGCGTAGAATGTGGGGAATCATATTCCATAGGCATGTATCTGAGGTTTTCCTCATCTTCCCGTGTTTAACACAGGGTATGCCGCGAGTTTAACGTCTTGCGGAGACGGTTACGCCAAAGGCGTGTCATCCGAGGTTTTCCCCAGGCAACTCGTGTTTATCACGAGGTAGGCCGCGAGTTTAACATCTTGCGGAGACGGAATGAGGGTGAGAAAAACATCCCATAGAGACGGATCAGATTGGTATATCCTAAGGGGGGAATATCTGGAATATGGATAGATTAGGACGCCCAATGAGGACGGATCCGAGGTGGTGCCCTCCTAGGAGGGGGATGTCACACCTTAATGGCTGATCTGAACACCACTGAGGGAGGATCAGGGGAAGTGTGCCCCAGGATGGGGGATACCATGGATTACCATTGGCTGGGAATGAACCTCTTGGAGGTTTTCTACATACCCTGTGTAGAGGACAGGGATCAAAACCCATGTAGTTCGAAGGGTAGATGAATCGGGGTGTACACAGAGGACAATGACCCGGAGAAATACTGGGGCTTACGCGTGGATAGTGGCCCAGGTGCTTCTAGGAGCAACGAGGAGGGTGGATGACATGATTCCACCAGGATGTGGTGGCTCGGGTAAGAATCAAGATGGATGATGGATGGTTTAATGAAGTGGTGGTAGAATGAAACGGGACCATCGCAAGGGATACAGTGAAGTTGGGCTTGAGCCTCGAAGAGACCACCTACGTATCCCCGTGGCAGAGAATCAAAGTCCGCGTAGTTCGGGATGGTGTCGTTGAACTGACGTGAAGGTGGACCTTGGACTGATGGGTTTCTTTAGGGAACCGACATGAATGTGGACCTTGGTTCGATGGGTGTCGTCAGCGAACTGACGTGAATGTGGACCTTGGTCCAATGGGTTTTTTCAGCGAACCGACGTGAAGGTGGACCTTGGTCCAATGGGTATCGTCAGCGAACCGACGTGAAGGTGGACCTTGGTCCGATGGGTATCGTCAGTGAACTTACATGAAGGTGGACCCGTGGGTACAGTGGTGGTGGTGGGCTTGAACCTCATGGAGGTTTTCTACATACCATTCCTTGACACGGATCAAAGTCCTTGTAGTCCAAATGAGATGTGGAATACAATTTAACGTCATGCTGGACAGGGGTGGAACTCGAAGTGAAGAAACGACTGAGTGGTGGGCTTGAACCTCATTGAGGGTTCTTACGTACCATGCCTTAACATGGATCAAAGTCCTCATAGTTAGCTTGAGGTGGGGGTCATGGTCGGTGCTCACTCAAAGCTCACGTGAGTCATGCTCGGTGTGAGAAACAAGAGGTTGTATGGACCTGATGATCGCATCACAAATGATGCGTCTGTGGGAAATGAAATGGGGCTTACGGTCTAGGCGGCCCATGGTGATGGGACTTAATTCAGGATGGAGGCCCAAGGAAAAGGATGACGATAGTTTCATGCTTGAGCCTTAAAGAGGCTTCATACGTATCCCTGTGGCAGGGAATCAAAGTCCACGTAGTTTTTTTTTTGATGAATGTTAACTGCCGATTGGGGGTTTCAACGGCTTACCACTAGATGAGGTCATAACGGCTTACTGCTGGATAAGGATGTGAATGTCTTACCAATAAATGGGGTCGCAACGGCTTACCGCTTGATGAGGATGTCAATGGATTGCTTCCGAAGGGGTTGCAATGGCTTACCGCTGGATTGGGTCGTAACGGCTTACCGCTGCATAGGATCACAACGGTTTACCGCTGGATAAGGATGTCAACGGCTTACCGCTGCATTGGATCACAACAGTGGATGGGGTTTACGTGAAGAAGCTGCTCGGGTGCCGCTAAGGAGTGGAAATGGTGAATAGGGCTTATGCAAGGATGTTGCCCAGGTGCCGCTATAGACTGACAATGGTAAATGGGGCTTACGCAAGGATGATGCTCGGGTGCCGCTATGGAGCGACAATGGTGAATGGGGATTATGCTATAATGATGCCCGGGTGCCGCTATGGAGCGACAATGGTGAATGGGTCTTACGTTAGGATGTTTCCCGGGTGCCGCTATGGAGCGGAAATGGTGAATGGGGCTTACGTAAGGATACTGCCCGGGTGCCGCTATGGAGAGGCAATGGTGGATAGGGCTTACGCAAGGATGCTGCCCGGGTGTGGCTATGGAGCGGCAATGGAGGATGGGTCTTACAAAAGGATGCTTCCTGGGTGCCGCTGTGGAGCAGAAGTGGTGAATCGGGCTTACGCAAGGATGCTGCCTAGGTGACTTCCTCATGTCTGTCCATGAGGGCATCCCAACTCACTGGTGAATTTAGGCCTTCACTTATGCACTGGTTCACAAGAGGGAGAATGCCAAGGGGCGTTGGAATTATGCCACTATAATCATGGAAATAGGCATCTTATTCTTGGAGCATAAGGCATCTCTTGTTCATAGAAAGAGTCATCCTATGAATGGAACATAGGGATTACTACAGTTTAAAGTCATGTAGATGGGACTATTTTCATATCATGCTTGGATCATAAGGCATATCTCGTTTGGAGCAAGAGGTATCCTATGTTTGGGACATATGGATTACTATAATTTAAAGTCATGTAGATATGACTATTTTCATCATATGCTTGGAGCATAAGGCATCTCTCGTTTAGAGAAAGAGGCATCCTATGTTTGGGACATAGGGATTACTACAATTTAAAGTCATATAGATAGGACTGTTAGCATCTCATGCTTGGAGCACAAGACATCTCTCGTATAGGGCAAGAGGCATCCTATCAATTATTAGACAGGGGGTACTATAGATTATAGTCATGTAGATGAGACTGTTAGGTAGAAGGTTCCTCGAAATGGTTGGTGTTGGGTCTTACGCAAGGGCGGCCCTTTATGGTTCAACCTAGAATAGGAGCCAGGTGATAGGGTTTGGAGGAGTTGCATGAGGAATGGTTCGACTCAAGGTACTCGGGGGAATCGATGATGAGAATCTCAACTCACGACACGGGAATGAAACCAAGAGGAATATGTCGACTCAAAGTGTTTCATGATGTGTGGAGGAGTATCTCAAATCATGTGATTCCATAGGTGGATGGTGGGTGCGCATAAGGGCACAATGGAAAATCCCGACATCCCGACCCGAGAAGTTCGCGGGGCGACTCTCCATATTTCATGGGTGTCTGTGACGGTAGCGAAGGGACCGGCCTGGAGGGCCGGGACCACAGCCCAGCACTGACCCTGAGCAGGGGTACGGGGCGCATCCCCCATGGTATGAACCGTCGGGCGCGAAGGTAGGGTCCTCGCAAAGGATAGGTCTTCACAAAGTAGCTTCACTGAGCAAAGGTCTCACGGAGCAAAGGGATCTCGCGGAGCATGGGCCTCTGGCGGAGCAAGGGAGGCTCATGGAGAAAATTCTCATGGAGGAGAGGGATATCGCGGAGCATGGGCCTCTTTTGGATTAAGGGCGGCTCGTGGAGTACTCGCGGAGTACTCGCGGAGCAGCTTCACGGAGAATTGGCTCACGGAGCATGGACTCGCAAAGCATCGGCTCGCGGAGTAGCAACACGAAGGAAGCTGCTCGCGGAGCATGGCCTCGCGGAGCAGCAAAGAGGAGCTCCACGGACCGGGGGATCAGCCACCCAAGGGGTGAAAAAACGGTCATCCCTCTGGAGAAGGGGGGTGAACTGGGTATTTATAGGCAGCGGCGCCACGAAGCAGAGCTCACGCAGCATGAAGGGGACTTCGGTGCTTCGCGGCGGGTCGCGAACGTCAACCGGGTTCGCGGAGAGTTATCACCTCCTCTGCTTCACGACGGGTCTTCGAGGCGCGTCGCGAATTTCAGACGGTTTCGCTGAGCCTCTCGCCTCATTACTTCATGGTGGCGCTACATGATCACGGAGCGGGGCTTCGCGAATGGGCTTTGCGAACCAGTTTTCCAGCCCAACTTCAAATGTCCATAAGTCCCAATCCGTACCTCTGTTTGGGCCCTACGTCCTACTGAATTGAAGATTGCGAAATGGACTATGATCTTGGTTCATGTATGGAAGCATTTAAAAAATTATGGGAACGCGTTTTCTTGGGTCAACATTATATTTTAAAAAATTAAAAGTTTTTATGTTCTATAAAAATTCTCGAAGTTTTTAAAATAAAAAAAACACTTCAAATATCAAAAGAAAAAAATATATATATATTTAATTTATTTATAACCAATAAGAATAAACCACAATTTGATCTGATGTTTTATTTTTTTCAGATGAATAAACTTTCGAAAATTTGATTAGTTGTTATATGTTTTATATGAATCCATGTAATAATGAAAATTTAACTAAGGAATTAGATTTTTTTTAAATGTGATAACAATCATTGATTCATTTTCAACCTACAATAACAACGCACGCACCAATCTATCTTATGATTTTCCATGAATTATTTAAATTTTGATTATTAATTATAACCATTCCTTAATTTTAATAAACATGCATAAAGTGATAAATGTGATAAATTATGATCATATTGAGAAGAAAAATTAGTGTAATAATTATTAATTTATTTTTATTGTAAAAGTAATAATTATATAAGTCTGGTATGTAATTTTCTCAAAATGATATGTAGTGAATTTTTAGAATAATAAATCATTTTTATGTTCCTAACCTTAATGATATGATTTAATATGAGAAAACAAATCCAAATTTTTAAAAAAAAAATTGTATTAAGACATTTGATTAGTATTGTAGCTATAGGAACATATACACATCAATCCAACTAATAATTTACACTGGATGACTCTAAGTGTATTTTTAGTTTTATAATTTTTATGGATCCTCATTATCGTGTGTTATTTTTTCATATTTACTTAATAAATTATGTTCTAATTTTTTAACTTGTTTTCTATTTCATTATTGAATGTACAATGGTGGTTTTCAACAAATAATAGGGTTCAAAATTTTCTTTTCATTATTATTTATATTCAAAAATTTTAATATAAATTTCATTACATATGTTTCAAATAAATATTTTAATTCCATTTTATGGATTTTAGTTCCATGGTAATTGAAATTGTCAATGTATATTCACTTTTATATATAATGTAGACGCATAAAAAAATTATCATCACATGGATGTAAAATATTAAAAATTTATTTAATGTATGTAATTGAAATACACACGCACATATATATTTAGACATTTATTTTTCAATAATAGAGTATAGAGCATCATTAGGATAAATATAATCATATACAATAGTACATAAATTTTCCTGCACTTGTATTTCATCTTCATCGATAGTTTTAATTTATTTAAATTTAATTATGTATTTTTGTATTTATTCTGGTATAATTAGTTATTATTTTTCATTTGATATCAATTTAAAAAATTGTAATTATTCATATTTGAAGATTATAACATATACTGATATGATTCTTTAGTATTCATAAAGCCAATGTGTGGTTAATCCTTCAATAACATGATCTCCATCAGGTGTTACGGTATTTTTTATTATTCTAACTATTTTTCTGAAGTATTTTAATATTTTGTTTATAATTATTGTTAAAATATAACTAATATATTAAATTATAAAAAAAATTCTTCAATATGATTATATATATTTATTATTTAAAAAAATTATATATTGATTATTTCTCTCACTTTTTTTACTATAGTTCATTATTATGATAAGAAAAACTACACTAAAAAATATTTTGTTTCATTGAGATAATATTAAATTCTGGGAAATATATATAATTGGTGAATTACTACTAATAAATACCTATCTTATTACTGATTATTTAGTGTTGATAATAAATGTGGTTATTACACAATTAAAGAAACATTATTCCTTTTAAAGTGATGGTAAAGGCTATTTTTGGACACTAAAAAAGAATATATAGTAGTAGTGATTGATTCTCATAAATGTTCATTATGATTAATCCTTTGATAACCATGACCAATCATCTATGTACTCTTATAAGGCATCAAATTGAAGTCAACTAGTGTATTGTTGTTCCTATAGAGGACTATCATAATCAATAATAATGGTTCACCATTTTGACATCAATTCTATATTTTTAAGTGGGACTATATAGTGTTATATGACCATTTCATTGTTTTCGTCTCATTTGATAGCATGTTTTGTGTATTTTCAAAGCCGATAATGGTTAATAATTAATCATTGGATTCTCACATTCCATAGGAAATTACATTCCATCCAATGTAATATCAATTGCATGTTATTATCAACTCTTTTATAACCTATAATATCAATATTCATTTTGAATTATTCTAAGAACCCATGACTATAAATTCTTATCACCATATTTAATGCACAAAATTTTATTGGGAGATTTGTAAATTCCTTTTTTATGTTGTTAAATATAGTGAAATTTAGCTCTTTTTTCTCATAGTTGTTTCACCACATGTTTTGCATTCATATTGCGTTCTGTGATAAGCCTTAAGCACATGACCTAAGGTATCATGTGATCTATCATTGATAAGAACTCTTGCAGTCATTTACAATACAAATCTAAAGTATAGATCTATAAATATTATCATATTTTTACTATGATAAAATAAAAGACTTAGTCCGTCAACCAGTCTCCCTGTACATGGGATAGTTTCTTCAATACATTCATTTTTGCATGGATTCATTGATTCCAACCAGTAATAAAGATTACATATTCATAGACAATGATCAATAATGTCTAGGCCACATCCTAAAAAATTAAATATTTTTTTAATCACAAATAATTTTGGTCTTCAAGTGTGATCTAGTGTGACTATGTTAGTAAGATCTCACCTAAAAACATTAACTATTCAAACCATGTTTTTTGATAATTTTTTATTCATTGTCATTTTAGAAATGAAATGTTCTTAAATATACATTCAAATCATACATTTTTTTCACATCATATTAAAAAATTATAGTGATTCCATTACATTTATAAAAAAATGATCAAAATTAAACTTAATAAAAACTATTAAATCTTGATCAAGTAATATATAGACATGTCCTTTTTGGGAACCTTTATTTGGATTGTCTCTAAATAAAACCATCCCATGGACTATCAATTATTAATATCAGGAAAGAATATTTATACTCTTCATTGGGTGTCTATTGTTATTTATTAATTGTATAGACCATTATATATGGAATCATAAAATTTAATTTTCTACATACAATCGTTGTCTTCTATATCAAAATAGGTTCGAAACAAATTAAACTAAAAAAATTTATGGGATCTAGTATTACCATAAATTGATCAATGTAAATATCGCTAGAATAAATGATAATAAAAACTACAATTTAAACCAAGTCTAAAATTTAGATTAACCATACAAAGGCAAAGTAATAGGTTTTGGAATATGTGATAAAGAGAAGTGTGTACCATTCCTAAGTGGGAATCACAATTCAAGCTAAAGGACTCGGGAGGCCCCAACAAGTGGTTTGACCAAATAATAGTTCATTACAAATAACACAATGAACATAATAAAATTTAAAATTATAATAGTTATTATAATGGAATCTAAAATAAATAAAGTTGAAAACATAAATTTAATAACCAATTGATTTTTGCGGAAAATCATATGACGTCACATTCTCTTCAAAATATATGTTTATCTCAATCAACTAAAGAATACAACTTTTTATTTCTTCATAGATACAATAGAATATATAATTATTCTTACTGCATGTCTTGAGTAGAGGGTGGTAAATGAATATTAAATTGTTTCAAAAAGCATAAGATGATTCATATTAATCCAAATTTAATGTTCATTAAAACATATTTTGGTATAAATAAAATATTGAAGTATTTTATGGGGGCTTCAACACTATTGGTATTAGTTCAACTTTATGAATCATGAGATCTTCTAAGTACATAGGTGGTTGAATTATTCAAAAAATACATTCTTGGGAACCATTTACAAGAATAAATAAAATATTTAAGGTAACACAACAGAATCATGATATGTTTTTTCAACAAAGAAAAATGTTGAAATGTAAATAAATAATATTTTACAAGATTAAAATTCCTTAAATATACATTATTAGGGATAACACCACCAAAATTATAAAATTATTTTTATTAATTAATTAAAGATAATGTAATAGAAATTAAACACATGTATACAAAAGAAATTATATAAGGAATATATATTATTAAATCGATAGAATCAGATTAACTCTATCCAATGAATTTAGCATAATATATCATCTTTAATAGGATCACACAATTTCAACCAAATAAAAATTCATGTTATACATACAAGGAATAACTGAAAAATTATAAAAGAATACCTTAAAATTTAGTCCACTTTCCAAGAACTTAGATATACATAAAATTATTGGATAGATAACCAAGATTGAATGATCTCATATCATTATAATTCTCAATCCAAAATCTCAAATTTCATTAACTAGGATTATTCTGGAAAACTCCACATAGGTCTGTAGATATTTTTTTTGGAAATTTAATTTAAGTAATGTCCAATATAACTTAAAATATTTGGTGGAACTCATAATTTGACGTGTGGAATTATGTTGTAGTAATTATAGAGTTCTTTATTTGAAATCTATATAGTGAAGGTTTCTATTTTTTTTATAACTATAGTGTATGAATTTCATTACAAATGTTGTAAGGTTTTAATGAGATAATAAGTTTTTTTAATAATGAATTTATTCACCATGTGAATGTAAGAATAATCTTGTATAAAAGGAAATATTTATAAGGTTTTATGAATACTTAATAAGGTCCATCATATGGTTCACTATAATTTTTATGGTTGAAAAGGGGACATTATAATGTTCTTGGCACATTGATGGTTTTTTATAATGTCTTAGTATGGTTGATAAGGAGACTTTGTAAGATGAATAGAAATTTATATGTTTTCTCCCTTCTCTATAAGGATGACTGGGGTAGTATGTATGGATGTTTTCTCGAATTCATAACTATCATTAGGAATATTTTAAAGGTACATTTCCTTTATGATATTTTTGTATTCTTGAGGCTGTTTAAGGGATACATTTTATGGTTAATTCTATTGATATTTTTTGATAGAAGATCAGGAAAAAAATTACAAACATGTTTTATTAATCAAAAAATATGTTTAATAAATCAATAAACTATTTAAGAATAAAATCAAAAAGAAGATGACGATGTTTTATATTATGAGATTACTGAAGATTAAAATGGTGAATCTCTGAAAATTTTATGGATCTAAAATCATGTTGTAAGTTGAAGATCACGCTCGAGATATCAATAGTCATTATAATGTTATTAATAGTATATTTTGATTTATAACTTGAACAATATTGAAGGAGGTAAAATATAGTTTTTCTATATGGAAATACTAAAAAATATTAAATATATTGACTAATTTAATCGGAGTTTAAAAATTAAAAGTTACTCATAAAAATGATTTGGGGGAAATATCCTTATTAGAAATAAAGAATATTATAATCGAAAGGCACAGAGCAGCGCTCCAAAATTTATTAATAAAAATGTAAGGGACAGGTGATTACACGAGGTACAGAGAGATTGTACCAGCAATAGAAAAAAATTAAAATAGGAGTAAAGTTGAATAGGAATACCTTCAAATAATTCTTGAAAGTTCATGGGACAATCCCCAATGCCCATTACTCCATTGAAAGAAATAGATCAGTGAAAAACAAATAAAAGCAGCAATTAACAAAAAAACTGAGCTTCAAAATCCTGCAATTGATGTGCTAGACCGTTAAGTAGACCATGAGTAAAAAAGTGATATTCCCACTGAATATGGAGATAATCAAAATTAAGATTTCGATCAAGTTCAAATTCCACCCTATCAAACATCCTCTACCTGATAATGATACAATCATCAACAATTATTTCTTTGTTACAATATCTTCTATAAGACAAATTTGCTTGTTCCTCAATCCAAGGGTAGAATTCCTCCTTGTATCCTTCCTCAATAACTTGAGTGCAATTTCTAAGCTTAATTCTATCCTCCTGATCCTCAATCCAAGAGTAGGAGTCCTATTCATCTGATGTGGAGGATCCCTCTTCATTAGAGGATTCTGATGCAGAAGTATTTTGATTGACAACCAGTTGTGTAGGAATGCTAGTTTCCTCCATTCAAAGCCCCGAAGATCTAGGGACAATGGTCCACTCCAACTTAGAATAATCCATTCATTTTCGAGTCTTTTAGGGTATAGATTAATAAAACCATCAGGATTAATAAGATATTTCTTACCTTTTTATGGATCTCGAGCGCAGGTATTCCTCCTCAATTTTATATGCTTTCTCACTATTATCATTATTAGAATCTCCAGAAATAGAGTGAGGCTCTTATACTATCTCATTAGAGGTTTTAATAGCTCCTAGGGAGTCAGTGAAAGGCTAATAATTAATGACTGCATCAACAAACCCATAAAGGACAGTATCTTTAGTGCATGTAGGCTATGCTGGGCAGGAATCCAGAATAGATGGGGACACCAGTGGGTCCTTAGTATTAGAGGGTTCAGTATGTTCAATAGGAGGCCTTCTATATTTCTCAATACAGACTGATTTTCCATCATTCAGTAAGGGTTTTACAAGCATACGACTTATCATAGGGTCCTTCCCAGAGCCACAATCTCCAAGGGAGTGTCCAAGATGTAAAAAAATTAGAGCAAAAACTCAGGAAGGATTCGTAAACCACTTCCTGAAAAAATATCGCATCCCCATTCTGTATCCAAATAGTGGAAAGAAGGTGCTGTGAAAGATCAACCTCAACACACACACATGCAACCGAAGGCCTTGTGAGTTTTTTGGTTGTATAATCCATCTTAATGGGATTTCCAATAAGTTTAACAATTGGAAAAAGTGTAATTTTCTTGAAGAAATGCATCAGCAGACCTGGAAGACCTAACCAAATAGGTGAAATTGGGGATTCAGTATTACAATCAATTATAGGGGGCAATTTTAGAAATTTCATCGAGCAGACCCCAAAGCTCCAATAACCCCTATACCAAAGCCGATAATAATCGTTTTCAGAGGAAAATGGAATCACGATATTCAGCGAGTTGAGCAGGCTGATTTCAAAATCAATAAATCCAATGGATTCGAATGATTTCCACATGAAGATCAGAAAGGGATAATGCTTAAAAATTTTACCAACAAGAAAAAATCTGAGATTAGAAGCTAGAAACTGATCCTCCTCATGTGAAAAAAGAAATTGCCACGTGAACTCTATGGAAGAATTGCTTCGGATGAAAGGAATCAGCAAGAGGCGGAGATACTGCAGAATCAATAGATCTGGTCTGATTGGCCCCTATGACCACATCTGTGAAGCTTCACGAATCATGTTCGCGTTCGTCACCCTCATTCCGCGTTCGACAACCTCGTTTTTCACCCTCTTTAGGCCACTCCATGCCCTCCTTATATTTTCATAATAACTTTCTAAAGAATATTATATTACATGATAAAATATGATGATATAGAAAATGGTGAAGAGGCTTAGATTTAATTACTTTTAAAAGGTTTTTTATGTTGAGGGATGATATAAGGAGGAGAAATAAGGTATTCTATAATATTTCTAGAAAAAGAAGAATAATTTTTGGATCACACTAGAAATTTATATAGGAATATAAATCTGTTCCCATAGGTATATTAGTGGAATTTTTTAATTTCATCATTGAGAATAAGGTAGGGTAAATTGATAAATATTAATTAGTGTTACTCTATTCTCCCTTCATATTGTTTGAAGAAAACAATTTTGGGAGGATTACTCTATTCATTAAGAGTTTGAATATAGTGAGATTTATTTTTTGGGAAGGTTTTAAGCTTATAGGGTCAACTCGACCACTCCAAAATTATAACTATAGTAGTTTTATTTATGTTTTATATGTTTTGACACATTTACATTGATAATGATAATATTAAACCATTTTTTAAAAAAATGGGAATAATATTTCCCTTTATTTTATAATTTTATATCTCCATAATTATTGTGATAAAGTGATAAATGTTTTCATATTAAAAGTGTAACGTGGTCATTAGTGATGGTTGAGTAAATAATTTTCAATGCCCTAATTCAGCCTCACACCCATAGAATATTCATTATGTTTTTAACTGATAATAGATAATGTAGAAAGGGTTCATTATTAATCATTACCTATTTTATAAAACAAAAAAACCATTTTTTATGAAAACATTATCATAGTATTTTATTGAAAAAAATCTTATTTGTTGAAAAACTAAATTAAATATGATTTATAATCATTGGGAATAGATATGTGTATGTTATTTATGCATGACTTACTAGCTAGTATAGATAGTGGATCTCTATCATTTACATATCATAATGAGTTGGATGTCTACATGAATATGATTAATGTTTAAGGGAAGATCAAAAAGAACACAATTATATAAAGTTTATTTCATATAATACTTATCATTAAATATTGGAAAACATTATAAACATTTATGAACATGTTTTTATTCTATAATAGTCAATGTTACAGGTTCTGGGCAATATGTATGAAAATTTTAGGGTGTATTCAAACAAAACTCGTGATTAATTCAATCATCAGGTGAACCTTCTAGTAGAGTAAATATTTTTTCTTAGGGAAAGCCTTGTAAATATTAAAATTATAAATATGTTCCTGATAATACATGCCAAAAATTTCACTTCGAAGGCCTCAAAACTTGAGAATATATATCTAAAGGAGGTAAAAATGGATTGAAATTATAGTTCTCCATTGGAATATGAGAAGAGAAACAATGAATATAATTATGTTTCAAAATAAAAATATATGGTTGTGAAATTCAAATAAAAAAAGTCTTAATGATAGATGATCTTGGGGATAAAGAATTTAATGAGGAGATTTAAATTATTTCCACTAATGTTAAAAGTAGAAAAGTGAAATTTAAAGTTAATCTCTCACTTCCTTTATTTTTATGATAACATTTTGAGTATACCGGTATAATATGTCCAAATATTTTATAAGGAAAACATAAAGAGGAATAAACCATAAAAAATAATTTTGATTGAATGAAAATGAAAAGGGAAAAAATACTTAAGAAGAAGAATATTTTATCTCGGGAAGAAGGTATCAAAAAAGAGACAAAGCTAGAAGAGTTTGAGGAATATAAACACATCAATGAAGAATTACTTATGGATATTATAGACATATAACCTATATAAGAAAATGATAATAAATGTGTAAGAATAGTGGGAAGCGTTTATCAAAAATAAAAACATTAGGATACCTTTGATAAATTTACATTTACATGGATAAAAAATAACATAAATAGAGTGTTATGTTAATCCAAACTCTATGTATAGCCAAAATAAGAGAAAAGGACTATAAAAATTTTAAGATGAGAGGATAAAATCAAAAAAAATAGAAACTAAAAAATGTAGTTCTTGTTCACAATAAAAATATACGAAAAACATCATATTATTTATGGGAAGAACAAAATAGTGAAAGATCAGGTCAAGAAAACTGAATAACATAATGGTTAATTTATGGTGTTGTGATAGGATCTTTATGGTCATGAAACAATCCCCATCCCCAACATGAATGAGGGGGTTAGAGTGGATATTATATTTATGTTTCTTGGGAAGATGAAGAGGATTTTACCTAAAATGTTGACAATTACCCACAAGTGATGTGTTTTAGAGATAAAGAATCATTTTAGTGGAGATTGTACATAAGAATAAATTAATTATAGTTGATAAAAAACCAAAGAACCCACAAAACATAAGCAAGATTAATTCCATGAATCTGAAAAGAAAAATGAAACTATTATTGGAGAAGTTAAGAAAAATAATATGATTGTAAAATCTTATTTTATTATTTTGGAAATATGGGACAAACTAAATATGTTTGTTATGTAGAAAAAACATAATTCAAGGAAAATGATAAAAATAATATGGAGGTTTTTCTTATACTCATTATGGTTATAGTGGGTATTTTTTTTTGGTGTTTTGGTTATAGTCATAAAGACATGGAATTACAACCAATGCATGATGAAAAATTTTAATACAGGCCCACAGTAGGAGATCAAAATAGGTTAACAATCAAAGAGAAATCCGAAAACATATAATTTTTTTTCCCAAAATGAGGTAGAAACTAGAGAGATTTTGTGGGAACCATTTTATTAATCTCCAAATAAATTCAGCTAATGTATGTGTATTAAGAAATAAAAATTAGACAATCCTACACTACTCAAACTAATTTTAGGAAAATAATAGAGATAAAACATTGATTTTGGATAGTGGGTGTACTTTCAATACGATAATAAATAATGATCATATCATGAATATAAGGTATTATAATGATAGTTTCATTTCATTTTTGAATGATGAAGGGTTTAAAATCATTCTTTGAGAAGCCTAATATAGTAAAAATGACTTTAGGTGCATAAACATATTCTTGGTTTAAGGACTTAGTAACAAATTTCAATGTTTAAGATAATTGTGTGACTAAGAGAATGTGGTGAAGATTATAAATAAAATATTCAACATTAAAAGAAATGATAGAACTATAATTTTATAGGTAAATCACACCAAATAAAATCAAAATCTAGTTTGTGAAGAATAAGATGGGTGTGTACTATTTAAGGAGGAATAAAATTAGTTATAGTACAAGATGGTTGTCCTCTTAATCCAAAAATATTTGTAGAAATTAGAGAAAGGTGATAGAGTTTGAGATATCCCTAAACTCTCATGTTATCACACTCACATTTGTGACACTGTTTAAATGTGAAGATTGTTTGAATGTTATAAAGATGATGGAGAATAAATCATAAAGGGTGATTGAGTTGCTTCAATTCAGAGTTTGTGGGAATATAACACCAAATTACATGTATATAAATATGTTTTATGTCTTGTTTACTTATAATTCTAGTGTGTTGTCATGGATAAGAGTTATTACCTAAATAATTTGAATTACACAATAGAATGAAATATTTTAAAAGGTTGGTAGATTAGTTGCTTTATCTAGAAATTATGAGGTTTAAGACTAATAATTGCATGTTATTTTATAAACATAAGGTGGAAGAATAACTCCAGAAAAAATAGGATAAAACATCAAATATCAGGGTTATTGACTACTCAATAAAACATAATCTATAATAAGAGGAATAAAATTATTAATAATTTCCCTCAAATAATGATCATCGAAATAAATCTATTGAATACATAATAGATTTAAGTGGTTCCTTTATTAGGATACATATATAATAGATTGTTACTATTTCTAAATAAAAAGAAGACCCCTTACATATTGTGGTGTGGGAGGAATTTTACAATTACATACTTTCCTTTATTTATAAGTAAATTATTTATTCTTAACAATGAAAAACATCATAAAATATAATATCATGGGGATACAATTATTTTTATCAGTTATTCATACAAAAGAAAGGTGTAAAAATTATACAACATAAGTATTAGTAAGATAATTTAAATAAAAATGTAACTATTTTATAATATGAAAAAAAACATATACAAATAGAATGGTAATTGATGGAAAATTATGTTTGAGTTGAGTGGATTAGGTGTCATCATTACAAGATCCTAGGTTTTAATGTTGTAAATATCTTTATTTTTTTAGTTAAAATGTTTTTTAATGGCCTAATGTCAGTACCCAATGTGATCATTGGTGTATTAGGGAGGGATGGGGAATGTTCGGATCCTAAAACCTAGATTTTGGGAAATAAAGGAAAGCTTCATGGTTAGTAGAAACTTTGTGGGACCTGAAACACAGTTTAAGAAACCACGTGAGGCCTCAATAGATGGTTAAAAGTTCAAGAAGAGTTTATGTAAATAGTGTGGATAGGGTTTCTTTCCACTAATGGGGCCTCTAAAACTTTTCATAGGGCCCGAGACATAGTTTTAACATGGTTTGGAAAGCTGTTCATGAGAACCATGTGAGGTTCCCTTTGAAGTAGCATAAGTTGAATAGATGGTTCACCATATGGACAACCGTGAGGCCAAAAAATTCACCTTATTTTTTTTATAAAAATGACCATTTTCCCTTAATATCTTTAATGTTTAACCCTCCTCTCTTTTTTCATTATTCTCTAGTCATGGGTGGATTTTCTCCCCCCATTGATTTCCTTTAGAAGCCTAAATCTAGGCTATGTGAAAACTTTCTGACCAGTACTCAGAATCGAACACTATCAGTCTTATTGGATTTGGAGCAGTAAATTATTCATTACTCTTATCTCACTCATCATTTTACTTCAAATCTACATATTTTTTTAGGTTCAAGTTAATATGCCTTATTTTAATTTTCTTTGTCTGTTCTTCACATTTCTTCTGATATGGATCAAATAAGAGATCGATATTGGATGAGTGTTATACTGTGAACCTATAGCGGGTGGTATATAAACATTCCTAGTGGCCTGGTCCTTTATAATCACATATGCCATTGTTTTGGATGCCTATCTTTCTGATGGTGTCCTTAAAATTAATTGAATTCTTGAGTTAACTGAATTAGAACCTATTAAGGATACCCACTAGTTCTATAGAGTTTTTTAAAAGTTGTTCATCCAACCTAGGATACCCCTAAGGTGTGCCTTTATATCTGGTTGTTTATCTTCCACATATGGGTACATGAGTTTTTTTAAAGTTAGACGAATCCCTATATAAATTTCATTGACATGAGATGAATGATTATAATATGGTTTGACTACTTTTCTATCTGATAACATGAGGAGAATTAATTTTATTTCTTAAATATAATTTATAACAATTATTATATGAGTGGGTGAACTTGTGGATTTCATTTGGTTGTGATTTGATGTATGAAATGATATGATGAAGTGAAATGGTAGTGGATTCCTCAGTTGGAAGAACTGAGATCACGATTCCATTAGTTTCCATGGATTTTTCTCCCATTGATATTAGTTGTGATAATGGATGACTTGGATATGATTTATCATTGGGTCTCGATTATGTAGGTTGCATTGGACCTTGCTACCCCTTGGATCCATCTTGATTAGTCTCACAGTGGACGTGGTCTGTTGACATATTCTTTGGACCCCACCCAATTCATTATTTAGTTTCTATTGAGATTCTCATGGGACTCAATGATAATAACTTTTTCTTCTATATTATGGATATTTCCCCTCATGGACTACAGTGTTTGATTATGGAACGGTCATTGTGGATATTTTCATGGTTATAAGGAGAGGTTGTGATGAATATTTTATTTTTTATCACAGTTTTGGTAGTGGTTTTCACTTGGTTGTATGGAATGGATGGGGTGGATCTTTTGGTGCATTTTACCAATATCCCCGGTACATGTATTAGGAATAATAACTCGACCAGATAGTATTTTTTATTTATTGTATTTTTAATAATTCCCTTATTAAGGGATACTAACTATTGTTTATAGGAAGTATTTTTTGGCTGGACATTTTTACATTACTTTTATAACATATTCCATGATAAATTTTCATTCTTTTCATTTATACCTATGAAATACATTGCACACTAATTATCTTTTATTTCCCAGACAAGGTTTTTTATAGACACCATTTGAGGTGGCCCTGTGAGTGTCCTCTCACACCCTATTTAGGTTTCTTTTGGGTACCGATACAGACTATATAGATGCAGGTAAAGACTTGAGTAAGCACATACACAATGATTCTTGATCTGTGATATGCTTACGATAAGGGGAGTACCGGACCGAGATAAGTCTTGTGATGCTAACTAGTATAGTTCATTTGGTAGTTTTGGTAATTTTATAAAGGTTTTATACTAGATGATTTTATACCTTTTTTCCATCTTTATATAGACATGATATGACATATCTTTCCATATATAATATTCCTTCTAGAATTTTCTATTTATTTTTGTCCTATATTTTTCACTTCATTATTGGTTATTGTTATTATTCTTCTATGAAAATGATATGATATTATTTTATGTTAAAATTTGAAAAGAGGGCAGAGTTTCCCCACATATAGACCCTAGGACCTCGCTTCTAGTCAGTAGCCTCTGTCGTTTGGGGAGATGCTCTTGAGGCCATGTGACCCACCATCTCAAGACACCATTCAGTGTAATCCATGTCAGTATGTTACAATCACGGGGATCTATAACAGTCATATAAATACACTAATAATAGGGAAAATATAGTAGGTTATGTCTTAGAAAAAAATAGAAGTATCAAAGATAAAACTAGTTATTGTAATATATATAGTAATAAGACAACTCTCATTAAGTATCGACTGATGAAGGACCAAAATAAAACCAATTTTATATCTCAATTAGATCCTCGAAGATTTTAAGAGGGTTTTGTACTTGATAATTATTTCAAACCTACACAATATTTTATTTACCAAAATTAATAAATCCAAACATTAGAATTTGTTACAAGGATTAAAGATAAGAATATCATCAGAACCAAGTTGGTGTTCCTAAATAATTAAAATATGGAAATAATGGTCACGTATAATAGATCACTGATGGTGTATGAAAGGTATTAAAAAATCAAATACATTGATTTAGGTGATAAATTTTCTCCCATGGAAGAATAGAAAATATTGGATTGTTATTTCATGTTTTTACAAAGGGAATTCAAGGTGTATTGAATAAATGTTTAATTATTTTTCTTAAATAGAGTCCATGAAGAGGAACTATAAATTTAGAAATTAGATGGATTTAATTTGGATGAATGTGAGAGAAAGGTAAACTGATTTAAGAAATAATTTTTTAGACTAAAGTAATAACCAATGGCTTGGTACACATAGATTGACAGATATTTGAAGAAATGTGGATTCAAAAGACGAAGAGTCAATAAAAACACTACATCAATAATGGATAATGTTTAAAGGATATCAATTATTATATGTTTGGATTATATCAATTTTTAAGGGTTATATTATGTTAAATGCATTTTATTCTTATATTATATGAGATGAAAATTGAATATGTCCATGGTTAGAGAGATAATATTTTTCCATTGATTATCAGTGATGAAAATAAAACTTTTAATAGTTATTTATTAAAAAAAATTACAAATACCTACTCAATAAGTTTTTTTTTGAGGAATGTAATCTAAGGTAACCTTTGGTGGATCGATGGATTATATTTAGAGGGGTGATTGTGGCATGAAGGGAGATATTATAGAATAAATAATAGTGACTGGTGGTCTATTGAAACAAATATCCATTTAACTAGATATACTATTTGTGAAATTAAAATATACACATTATTAAAGTTATCTGAAAGAAAGCTACACGTTAGTGGGGAAGTATATACTTTTATAAATTAAAAATACTATAGAATTTGGTTTCTCTACTACAAATATTTATAAAATGACCTACATAGGTATACATATGCACATTTGGAAGGCTCAACTAGTGAAAAAAAAGTCAACATAATATGGTACTTTAATATTAGAAGTTATTATATTTATTAGTGGAGTATGTAACAAGACTGCATTTTATTGAGTCTTTTGTAGGATGACTATGTAGTGGCCAATAAATAATGTTCCTAATTGCTACATATAAAACAAAATCCTAAAGATATTCGAGTTAATGAGAAATATTTTATTTTGAGAATCTGTGAGAACTTGTGATCTATCAGTCATAAAAAAAGAATATTCTTTATTAGTGGATAAATAAAATAAAGATCATGTATCATTCCATAAAAGATAAGGCTGATAAATGTTCAGTGAAGTTATAGTATGTTTCCAATCAAAATAAAGTTGTGGATATCTTGAAAAATGTCATACCTAATAAACATGTTCAAAGGTATCAGTTGTTATTTAAATTCCAACGAAAACCATTTTACTAGATGAGTTGAAGTTGGAACCCCTAGTCCCCAACAAGATATTTGGACTTGTATAAAGGTATGCTAACTCTCTTAAATTAAATTTATGAATGTATAATTCACTTTTGTGAAAATATTGGGATGTTTTATTTGGGTTTGTTGACAAGGGGGGTTCACAAATCACTACTTAAGAGAGTCAATATATGTGTTGAGATGATTAAAAAGGATTAGAGTGTTTCATTTTTATTAAAAAATGGGGGATATCCTATGATAATGTTGTCAATAGGGTATATTATTTAAATTGTCAATCAGGAAAGATTTTTGGATAAGATAACATGTAGTGAATCGAGGATATGAATGTTTTATAATAAAAATAAATTCTTTTAAATATTATATCTCACATCCCATTTCAATAAACTAAGATTAGATATTTTAATTAATTTATAATTGATTTTTGCATTAGGGATAAGAACCTTGGATTTATTTATTTTTATCAAATTTGGTTATTTATAATGTTTTTATTAAAGAAGTTGTTAATATATTTTAGTGTTTTCAATAAACCCAATGGGTATGTTATTCACAAAAAAATATCCATTTCACGGTTTATAAGTTATGTTTATTTATAAATTATAAAAAAATATTTATGGAAGAGATTAAAAATTCAAAAATGACTCATAATATGAATATTGGAGGTATAATGATGTAATTATGAAGTGCACTATTTTTAATTAATATAGTGTTCGTTTTTCTTTTTTGGATATGGTCAGAGTGTAAGATTCATCATAGATATAATAATGTTTCCCTATTAATAAAATATATATTTATTATAAATATCATCAAGTCAACCTATGAATGTAGGTTCAACATTATAGTGATATAAGTCATTATAATGTCGGATGCTTTTTTTATAATGTTCATAAAAAGTTTCAACTAAGTTTATAAAGTTAATAATGGGAATTTTTAAGGTTAATGGAATTTTGTATTGTTGTTTTCCTAAAATTTATAAGGTTTATATGTTGGATTTATATGGTTGGTGGATCTTCAAATGGTTTATTTCCCCAACTTCAAAAGTATTATTTGGGTTACTTCATAAATAATTTTTAATAATTTCAAAAGGTTCGTCAATGAATTTTATTAGGTTTTTTCCTTTGAAAAAAATTCAATTTCTATGATAAATTCAAGGGATACATTGTAAATTCAATCAACAAGAATTTTTATAAAAACGATTAACCATAGTAGTAGAAAATTATTTCTTCAATCACAAGGTATGACTAATAACTCACATAATTACCCAATTAGAAAATAAATCTAAATATGAAGGTGGTTTATTCTACTAGATTACTAGAGATTTAAATGGTGATTGTATATAGATTTTATTAATTTGAAATAATTTCACAACCGTGATGATATCACCTGAAATATCAATATGTATGGGAATAATATTAATTATATGTTATGATTAATAACGTTTTCAATGTTATAGAAGGCTGATTTTGGGTTTTTTGGTAGAATGACAACTATTAAAAATTAAATATGCTAGACTGTGAATAATGGGAATTTAAAAATGAAAATGATCTAGTAATAAGGATCTGAGGAGCCTTTTCATTCTAAAAAAATGGAATATTACTTCACTTGAATTTTTTTATGATATATAAAAAATTGGGAGCCTCAATGGTGATCATTTTTGAAAACATTTTTAATTTGATAGAGGACACATGATTAGAAAAGAGTTACATATGATGAATAAAAAACAAAAAAGAATTGTAAACTCATATTGTAAAGTCATATTTGAAGATGAAATAGTTCTATTATATTTCTCAATGGATTATATTTTTTATTTTCATTAATAATATAAAGGGTAAATAAATAAACAACCATTGGGGTCACTTATATATTTATCGAGGTTAAAGTTATCAATGCTTGGAGGAGTGATAAACTCATAAGGGTTTAAAATTAATGATATTTCTTTTCATGAATGTTGTAAACATATATAATCACTGTGTTCACCCCAAAATTATAACTAATGTGGAGAGATTATTATTTTAGGTCAATATTCATATTTCTATTCCTGCTTTTTAGATTATTTTATTTAGGTGAATTAGGTAAAAGCCTTTTTGTCTCTATTTTTTTATTTTCTCAATCAATAATAACAGTGAAAAAGAGAAAAAACATTTCTTATTAATAATATATCAATATCATTGGTGGGGGATGATTAAAAAAATTCAATATCAATATCTCTCACACCCCATAAAAACACAAACACTCCCTCTGGTTATTGATATAGTTTGGAACCAAATTTTTTCACTAAAATGGAAAACCACAGACCACTAGGTACTATAAAATCAGAGTTAAAGCCCTAGGAACCCCCCTCTATCTCTATACACTATTATTTTTCATGATATTAAGATATAGACAAATTATTGAATTATATTTTGGGAGTGTACTCCAAGAATGAAGAGTCTTATAATCTTTGTGCCTCAAATGAATTGATGTGTAAATTTTTGGTGTAATGACCTTCAAAATATTTTTTTATTAAGATATATTATTTTAAAATGATACTTTTTTATGAGAACATTGAAATTATAATAAATTTCATAATAAAATTATATATCATGCATTACTATTGAAAACAATAACTAAAAATGATAATGGGAGATGAAAATAACAATGCACACACTAATATAAACTCAATTTTTTGAAATATCTAATTAAGATCGCTCCTATTATAAAAATCATAAAAATATATAAAATAGTTAATAATATGAAATATATATTCGAGGAAATAATAAATTATTTTCAAGTGATGTAATCAATGTTGAGCTCTGAGAATGGTGGAGTATATATAAGGTATAAAGGGTAAAATGACCATTAGGATATGATAGTTATGTTTTCAGTGGTCAAAATAACTGTTAATCAAAATAACCATTAGTAAGTTTGATATTTTGTAATAATTTAACCTTTAGAAATTTTGTATGTAAAGTGTAATGAGAAAATATATTTTATTCCAAACTGAGAAATGATGGTCTCAACCTATAGGATAATTCCTCTTGAAGTGAAGTTATTAGTACTTGGGAGGGAGGTAGAATCCTTGGGTTGGTGGATGACCAAGTATAAGTACATCTTCAAAAAGTTGGTTTCTGTATAATGGACTATGATAGAGGTTCAGGTTATTGGACATCAACACTATATCATTGTTAGATAATCCACCCTATAAAAGTACCACCATCACACACCTTACCCATTGGGAATATGTCGATATATTAAGGGGATATGTATCTAGATATTATTATCATAAAAGATTAATTTTAATTATCAAAACGAAATATTGTTTTCCTCATTACCATTTTCATTATTATTTTCTAAAATAAAATACACATGAATATAATATGAACATGATAAATAGATTATTGGATATAAAGAAACCATATTTTTTTGAAAGTATATAATTAAAATAAACATTTATGATAACATTAGGTATTCTAAATAATTTTTTATTTTGATGAAATGATCTCATAAAACATTATATATTTAAATATAAATGACAATATAATTTTACAATGCCCCGAGTAATTTTTATAAGGGTTAGAAAGTTGACTATATAATAAAACATATTAGATTTTTAATAAATAAGGATTTAGAATTACTATATGTATAAAATTATTTTTACATAAATAATTGTTATATTTTAAATAATCACATTAAAATTACGTTAGGTTGAATCTTTTATAATTTTCTACAATGCATTTTTTCAGTTACGAGTAAAATAAATTTTTACGCTTTCAATATGTTTTATCACTAAATAAATATCTAATAATTATTTTTTAATTAATAAAACTAAATCCCAAAATAGAAAAAAAATTATTCTATTAATATATTTAATTTTAATTAATTAAAATTAAATTTCAAACCTATAAATAACTTTCCAAAGTATCAATTGGAAATTAAGTGTTTAAACCGTTATTTTGAGTAAAACAAATTTCCAATTCCCATAAAAATATAAAATATTGATGTTCGGTTTGGAAATATATATATATATATATAACATTATTATTTTCCTAAAACAATATCTAAAACCATGTGTAAAATAATGGTTTTCAATTTTCCACAACCTTGATCTCTAAGGACTATATTTAAATAATATTAATAAATAATCCAACATTTCCTAAAAATACCCACTTTTATACCCCCATTTAATTAAATTCCAAGCCATTATGCATGAGGATCCCCTCATTTTTCCTCTCAAGAATTTTTTCAAGGAGTTTGCAAGGTTCCAAGGAACTCTCCTAAGGCTTTAAGAAGTTGTCTTGAAGGGAATTGATTTTCTTCCCCTTCTTCTTATCTAAGTAATTCATTTTTAGTTGTATTATTTTTTCAAATATATTATATTTTCATGAACTTATAATAATTAAATTACTATCTAAATTATATTTCATCCAATGAGATATTTCATCACCTCATTAATCATATTCAATAAACGAGTTTGTATACCCATTATGTTGTTGAAAACATTATTTAATTTTCCATGCCTCACTATTTATTTTGTGAATAACCAACCCAATTTTCACACAAGGTTATTCATATTTTTATAATTATATTTAATTAATTTGTGATTTCCAATTGTGAAACCCATATTCCCTTCCGATGGGTTTAAAATGATGAAATTTTCATGTCTGTAAACATTTATATACTCAATGATTTTATATACACCCCATTATATATTATCAATAGGTAATTTATGAAATACATTTTTATGATATATGATCTATGTTTCACACATGAATAAATAAATATGAGGGGTTATACTAGATAATTATCTAATTCATTGGGTAAATTACTAATCTATAGTGATGACATGTTTTATGATACCCTGGTGAATAACTAAGATAAAAAGTTTTAGGAAACCATTGTATTTAATGTTAGTGATATGCATCTGAATATATAATTTTATATTGAATCTCTATATTAAGGTAATTTATCATATACTTATGATTATTCTCTCATGTTATTTATATTTTTTTATACCTAATGATCGATCATGTTCTGTTATGTTTCATTTTTTAGTTTTTACAAGGATTTATTATCGACATTTTATATTGATGAATGTCCCTAAAAAATACTTGGTGTGAGGTAAACAATGATGGAATAACAAATGATTATTTCAACAGGATTAAATTTTCTTTTACGTTTTCTTTATATAATTAAAATATTTTTGTAGATATTTTCCATGATACTAAAAATAAAATGCATCTTCAAAGTTATTAATGTAAAATTTTTTTAAAAATATTATTTTAAAACTCATGTTTAAAAAATTACAGTCTCTATAGTTGCTATCAATGTAAAATTTTATTTATTTAATTATATCTAAACAGTAAAAAATTAATAAAAACCCAATGAAAAATTTTAATAACCTGAAAATTTCTAAAAGTTCAGTAAAGTATAAAGTTTCTTCTTTCTAAGGAATAAAATCTTTGTCTTGGAAATACATGCAGATGTGACTCTTGAATAGTAAGACCTAGGTGTAATAAACCCGAAAAGGATGTATTGGATACTAACTTGATTATTTCATAGTTAATGATAAATATACTTTATTAAAAACTTGGTTTTGAAACTCATCGAGGATATGTTTTGGTAAATAAATTTCATTTTCTAAAAACAATATGAAAGATATATAAATGATATAAACTTTTTTAAGATTGAATTATATCATTATAGAATTTTTTCCCTTAGAAAAAATTAGTAATAATATTTCATTCATAAATATTTTTTGATTTGTAATGGTAAAAAATTCAACATTTTGGTTTTTTTCTACTACTAAAATGACAGGAAATAGCATGACCCATGTAAATAAAGGATGAATCAGACAATGTGACTAAAACCTTTCCGATATGGGGGAGCATGAGATGATAACATCATGATGATTTTGAATTAGTTATCTTAGGTTATCAATAAATAACTATAAAATTTTGAGTTTCCAACATCGCCAAATAATTTATAAATAAGAGTTAAATCCTTCAGGCATCAATGACCACCTATTTTTAGTGGAACCTTTGATCCACTGATCACATTACAACGGATAAATACTATAGAAATGAAATTTTCTATTATATATTGTTTTATAAAAGAGAAAGAAACATTACCAAAGTCTATCTTATAGGGATAATTGGATTAGTGTTTGAAATTAATCAAGAACAAAAATCTAAAGGATGATTTTGAATCCACGAAGTGAGAAGTCATCAAAAAATATTTTTTCAACATTTATTTTTATTGAACCCTCTAATCAAGGATGGAGAGGTTAATAATTTAGTTGAATCAAATGGAAAAAGAATCTGTGTATAATTATGAGATGAATATTACAAGGATTACAAGATACAGTTCATGATTTTTTATTGTTTCTAATGGGGAGATTGTCCAGTTTTTTGGTGGGATAACACTATATCTGTGGAAAGGTATATAAATTAGAGACTTTGGGGGTTATTTGGAAATATTATGGTGTTATATCTAAGTAGAAATGGATTTTGGGGTTTCATTATGGTATTATGGACTAAATGAAAATAATAGGGTTAGTTATCAAATATTCAAAAATCATTTTGACCATTAAATAGAAGAAAATAAACAACAACTACACATATTCAATTACTGTGGGAAGAATCATTCATGGAATTGTCTACAAGGATGTAAACAGGATTTAAAGAATAAAATATACGTTCATATATCTTAAAACCATTATAAATATGTAAATACTCAAAATTTTAATTCTAATGAAATTGGGAATATGGTTTATGAACATCATGAATAACAATGCTTCAATAGTGGGGAGCATGGCCATTTTTATAATCAATTTAAAAAAAAATTATGATGAAGGGAATCTTACATCAACCCTAGGAGTGTACAAGGGTTCAAGGTAATGAATTTTTAAGCACAAAGGATTTTTTTAAGACTCAAAATGATATTTTGTTAGGTACAGTCATTATACATTGCATGTTTCTGAGTACATTATTTGATTCCGATTCTATGCATTCTATTATTTCATTTAATTCTGAAAATAACATCATGATAGGCCCTAAACTATTAGTGGTAGATTTATTAGTATAAAAATCAATAATAACTATTATACCCTCAATTATATATAGGTATTACATTATTTAATATGATAAGTATAATCTCCCATCAATCCTGTTGGCAATTCTAAACGTGGAATTTGATATGATACTATATATGTATTAGTATTAAAAGTAAAATTTTAGGATATATTATACAAGTATATAAATTTCATTTTTATTAATATGAAATGTTTTAATTATAATCAAAGGTTATATATCATAAATTGATTATTTCTATGAACCACCTTGTGTTTCTTATTTTTGGAAATGATTGGATAATAATAATAAGAAAGTCATTGAATAAAAAAATGAGATGTAATGTTTTTTTAGAGTACATTAATGTATTTTATAAAGGGTTACATTAACATACCGCATAAATAAATGTAGAGTAATCAATTGAACTCATAACTAGATCCAATAAATTATCAAATACCCAATTAAAAATTGAAATATATATATTTAGAGGAATTAAAGAAGAAAATCTAAGACCTTTTGGAGAAATATTTTATTCTACCAAGGGTTTATCCATATAGAGTGTCTATTATCTTTGTGAATAATGAAGATGAATCCATGTGGATATTAATAGATTATATGGAGATTAATGGGATTATAGTGAAGATAAATACTCTTTTACAAGGATTGGTGATTTGTTAAACTAGATTCATGGACCTCAAATATACTCCATGATTGACCTCTGGTTGCGGTATCATCAGCTGAAGGTTATGAAGGAAGTTATCTCATAAAATTCTTTTCAAAAAGATATATGGACAAGAAATTTTTCCCCTTTTCCTAACTATTCTCATTCTATATTTATGGATTTAATGAATGTAGTATTTAGGGACTATATTGAAAAATTAGTGGTGGTATTTATAGATGATATTCTGATATATTAAAATTGAGATGAGGACCATGAGGATTATCAAAGGTTTGTATTATAAACTATGATAAAAGATAATATTTATGGTAAATTATTAAAACATGAGTTTTGGTTATAAAAAGCCCCATTATAATGAAATTTTGTTACAAGGGAGGGAATCGTAGAGGATCCATCATTGAAAAATACCCTAGAGGAGTGGCCACATCTAATAATGGTTAATATGATTCATTGTTTTATTACTCTAGTAGGAAACTATATAACATTAATAAAAAATAAATGGATTTCTAATCCACTAACTGATTTAGCTTGAAATGGAGTTATGTTTTTCTAGAAAAAGTAATATGAAGAAAAAATTCCAAGAACTGATGAAGATGTGGGTTATTATACCTTTTACAACATTTGTCTCTGATAGGGAATGACTTTACATTAATAGTGACATATACTTAAGGGAACATTGATGTATACCCATGAAAATTGAAAAAAGTGGTTTCCCATACATCATGACAACAAAACCCATATGAACAGAGTTATCCTACCCACAATTTATAGTTAGTTCTAGTTATCTCTATATTTTATATGTATATACACTATCATTATGAGCGAAAGTGTGGTATAAACACTAAACACTAGATTCTAAATTATATATTCATAAAATAGAAAAATAATATGAGACAAAGGAAAAATTTGGAACCTCTTATGGGATATTTTTTAAATCCATTATCTCCTTGGAAAAGAAATCATGTTTTTTTATTAATTGAGTGGAAAAGACCACAAAGTTATTACATGGAAGAGGATTTAAGGAGATCTATTGATCAAAGACATGGTAAATATGGAAATAAAATTCAAAAGGGATAGGATATCCTCAATCATATTCCCAATTGTTTCCTAACCACTATTATTGGATAATATCCTGAATTAACAAAGATATGGTCATATATTAGAAAATGATATAGATTCCTGGAAAATGGGAGGCTTTGGAGTTTAATGTTGATCAATAGGTATTACTGAGGTTTGTTCTAGGGCTTTGTATCAAATCTGATACATAGTTAAATGACGTTCTATTGGATGAAGCACACAGATTTACATTATATATACAATACAGAAGAACCAAAACATATAGAGATCTTCAATATCATTATTGATTGGATAAAATGAACAAAGAGGTTGATTTCCATAATAAAATATTTTTTGGCTGTATATTGGTGAAGTTGAATTGAAAAATACCCAAATAAATGTTTCAACCACTGCCCATACCTATATGGAACTGGAAAACATCACCATGGAATTTATTACTATATTTACTAAGACATAGAATGAAAACAATTACATATGGGAAATCATGGACAGATTGTAAATATATTCTTATTTTATCACCATGTGAGATGATTTGTCCCTTTAGTTCCCAATTCATCTTTATATACATAAAGTTAGAAGATTTCAAAGATTTACATTATCAAATGTTCCATACCATGATGCAATGATTACTTCTATATTTTGGAGGATACCTCAAAAAGCTATCAATATCAAACTAAACCTTATTAAAACCTATGATCCTAGAGATAGTGGTCAGTTTGATAGGACTATTACAACATTAGAAGACATTTAATGGGTTAAATCACATTATTTTCATGTAAATTGTTAACACAATATTCCACTTTTTTAATTATACTATAACAATAGATTTCACTAGATCATTCAAATGGATCCATATGAAGAATCATGTAAGAAGAGCTGTATAACTCAAACATGATTGGAAAAAATTGAATAAGGAAAATATTTAGGATTCGACATTGTGAGATATTCTATAGAGAATACATAATTGATCTAAAAACATACCAAGGATTCTCATTGTTAACATAAGAGTTATACACATAGTCAAAGTAATGAAATATATTTTCATTTCACGGGTCTTGTATTCTTGAATATATCACAGTGGAAAGTGGTCACGAGATTTGTTAAGAAGTGTAAATTATTTCTAATGTACATTGTACAATTTTAGATTTTGGAGAAGATTAGAGAAATTTCTTATTGGGTGTCACTACCTCTAAATCATTACAATGTTTAAAATATCATATACATTTCTTTGTTACGAAATTATATGTTAGTCCCAACACATATACTAGAAAAAAATTGTATATAATTGGAACATGATATATTATTTGTAATAAACAATTCATAATCATAGGGAAAGTGAACAAGTATTGAGGAATGAGACAACCCATATCCTAAATTACTTTTAAAGAAATTACATGTTTGAATAAGAAACTTTGGATCCTGAATAAGTTATAAAAGATAAATAATACCATTTTTCTCAGATAGGACTCAGACTTCGAGAAAGACATTTTTTAAGGTGGTAGAATGTAATGGCCAACAAAATATTTTATTTTTTTAATATCAGTTATTTTATAATGACTATTTTATTATGATCATATATAAATACTTTTTATTTTCATATAAACATTTCATGTCATGAATTAATATCGACTATAATGGATAGAAAACAATAAAGGGAGATAAAAAATAATAATAATTTACACACTAATGTAAACTATATAGGTTTGAATTCTCCAATGAATATCACTCCTATAAAAATAGTTTAATGAAATAGGGGAGTTAAAAATAAAATAGAAATTTCTAAGGGATATTTTAACCTTTTTAAGAAAAGTAATGAACATTGAGGAATGATAATGGTGGATTATATATTTTTTTAAGAGAAAAGTTACCATTATGATATGATGATCACTTAACCATTTATCAATATAACCATTGGTGAATATGATCATTGGGAATTTTGACCATTGGATAAAATGATAACATTATAAATAGTGTATATAAGTCGTACTAAAAAAGGTATTTGATGAATAATGGATAAACGATGGCCTTAACCATTAATATCATGCCTTTAGAAGACCATCTATTAATACTAATGATGGGGCTAGTGTCCCTGAGGTTTACTCTTAACCAATCACAATCTGATCTTCAAAAACAATTCTTATATAGAAATGAATATTGGGGAATTTCTAGTTGTGGATATCATCACTATATCCATGTTAGTTGATTCAACTCTTTAAAGTACCACCACTACACACCTTACTATTATGAAATATTCCATTGTATTGTGGGTTTTTGTATCTAGAACTTTGTATCATAAAAATTTGATTTTATTTGTTGAAATGAAATAGTGGTTTCTTCTATATGATTTTCATAATAGTTTTTTAATAAAATACATAAGAATATATTATGAATATGATAAATATATTGCTCTATACAAAGAAAAATGATTTTATTTCTGCAATGAATATAAATAAAATATTTGTTTAAAATAAATTCTGGAGTTTGAAATAAAAGTTATTTTCATGAAATAGTAATATAAAACACTATTTATGTAAATATAAATGATAATATTATATTATAATCTCCCTAAATTTTTTTATAAGTGTCAAAAAGATTACAATGTCACAATAATTGTTATTTTATAAATATATGTGGTTTTTTATTTAAAAGTAAAAATAATCATATTTAAAAAACTATTTTTATAAGATAAACATTAATTTTAAAATAATAAGGTCAAATTTAGAATAGATTTAATTTTTATAAATTTTCTAAAATACATTATTTTTTAGGGAATAGTAAAAATATAGTTCTGGGTTTTCAATGATTTTTATGACTTCAGAAATATGAAATATTGATTTAATAATTAGAAAATGTTAATCTGAAACCAAAAATAAGTTATTTAATAATATATTAAAATTTAATGAATTAAAACAACTTTCAAAACCTATAAATAACATTCCAATGTATAAATGATAAATTGATGTTTTAAAGACATTATTTTGTGGGAAAAAATGATTTATCATGAAAAAAATAATATAAAATATTGAAGTTAAATTCTAAAATTAAAATATGTAAAACATTTTGTTAATTTCATAAACCATGATATAAAATCATGGCTAATATAATTGTTTTCTATTTTACACAACCTATATTTACCTGGAATTTATCCACCCCATTTCAGTAACTCTCGTTATTTTAATCATGAATTGACCCTCATCTTCCCACTATAGATCCTTTCTATAGAGTTTCTAAGGATCCAAGGAACTCTCATCAAGATTTGATAATTTATCTCACAAGTTAAGGTCTTATGTTACAATTATTTTTATCCAAGTACTTCCATTGTAGTTAGTATTATAATTTTAATGTTATCATGTAAACATGAATATATGACCAATCTATTACTATAAAAATTTTGTTATATAAATGAGATACTTCCAATATCTCTCATTAATCCTATTTTATAAACCAATTTTAATATATATTTTATAACAAAATCATTATTTTATTTCTCATTACTCAATTTTTATGTTTTGAGTACCCAAAAATATTTTTTTCAAGGTTATTAATATTTATGTTTTTATAGATAATTAGTTTTGCATTTTTAATAATAAATCCAACATTCCATTATATTAGGTTAAAAATGATGAAAGTTTTTAAGTCTTTCAAAATTTATATACACAATGATTTTGTAGAAATTTATTCTTTATGATACATAGGTCATTGATGGAATGTTTTATTTTCATATATGATCTATATAGAACACATGAATTATGACAAATGAACTGCTCTCCATACAAGTAATCTGATGCATTGAGTAAAGAATTATTATATAGATAAGAAATTGTTTATGATATTGAAGTGAATAACATTGTTAATAATTTTTTCAGAACCTCGGTGATATAATAATTAATGTATCTTTTTTATTTTTTAGATACATTCCCATTTTATATATAATACAATTATGATTACTCTCTAATGTTATGCCCTTTGTTTTATCTATTAACATCATTTATGTTTCATTTTATTTACTTTCATTATCCCTTATTGGGTTTTATGCTCACCCCTTTCTATTGAAGTATTTTCCTAAGAATTTAATTGCAGTGAGATGAATGAGGTTTAATAATAGAAGAGTCTTTCAAGAAGATTAAATAAAATTTATTTTTATGATTTCATTATGTAATTAATGTATTATGTACCTAGTTTTCAAGACATTGATCCTAAAAAGGTCATTAAAAGTAATTCATGTCATATTTTTTTATTTAACTATGTTAAAAATCATATATTATAATGGTGGGGTCATTATATTGGGTATGTTGAACCATGTAAAAAATAATCAATATCATGTAACATGATGAAGTCTTTGAAAAAATTTAAGTCTCATGAATATAAATTGAGCATTGACATTAAAATAGGGAATCAACACACATGAAACACATGTATTGTCTTGAAATAATAATATGTGAATCTAGGTAACACCACATATAAAATAACCACAAGAAAAAACAAATATTTTTATCCTCAAAAACATTTGATAGAAATGAAAAATACCTTAAGTCAACCCCTACAGTAGTCTAGGAATTAGATAATTAGTAGTCCATGAGTAAAAGGTTCTGTATCATACCTAGGTAACTGGTAGATAAAATAAACAAAAAATAAATTAGTTTATAATTTAAATCCCATTGAGATCCATCAAACCCTATATAATCAATAATGTGTAAAAAATACCAATGTTCTTTTACATTAATATTTTCATATAATTATAATAAAAATAAATCAAATTTATTGAATATCCCAAAACACTGTTTTCACAAATTTTTACCTTTTAAAATAATGCATGTATTTTATTTATCTAATTTTTTTTTAACTATAATCATATTTTTCTTATTAAAACCATATATCCCCAAAAACCCTAAGAGTCGCGTATAATTAAGGTGTTAAACATTTCATTATCAATGGATCTTGTCCTAGAATATAGATTAACAAATTAAACCACTAAATCCCAATAAAAAATCCATAAAATCCAAATATAAAAAGAAAATTTAGTTAAATAATGAAATTATATGGTTTACCCGTAAAGGTATATATTGAAATTCATACACTAATAAAGTGTTGATGTACCAAAACAGTAGAAAACTCACTTTTGTGATTATAAGATTTTTGTTTATTGAAAATTCCAATTCTAAGGGTAACTAAATTTTTTATCCTTCTACTAACTACTTCAAGATACATAAATAAAAATATATGTCACATATGTAATTTCATGTTTTAATTGATCAGAAGATAAACTTACTTTTGAAAATATTGGATTTCTTTATATAAATTAATTAATTGTTTTATTATTGTATTTATTATTATTAAATTAATTATAGAGATTTTTATACCACCCATTCATCCATTATTATGTATATTTATGCATTCCCATTGTTTATTTTAGGAGACCCCAAACCCCCAGTTCCCTCACTTACAGCTGAGTAAACATTTATAAATGATTGGGCCCCCTTCTATAAGAGATATTTTAATATAAGAGACAAGGTTAATTATTTAGATACTTGATCCAATTATAAATTATATTTCATCATTTTTAATATAAATTTATATAAAATACAACATATAAATCTAGAGTCATGGTGTATTAGGTAGATTATAAATATAGAACGTCAACATAATCATAAAAAACAACAGCTTTATTTAATTATTAATATTTTGATCAAAAATTCCATTGATCTAATCTAACTAAATAGGATACTAGGGAGAAGTACCTAAATGAAAAGGGTCATTTATAACACCCACTAAGGGAATAATCATAGTGAAGAATGATGACACTTAATACATAAGAGAGAAGAGGTACACCATGATGGAATTAAAGAGAAGGATTTTATAGGAACATATGAAATCATTTAATTAATATGATGATATCATAAGATTATTGAATCAAAATAATGTTACAATAGTATAAAACATGACATCATGATCATATTTCAATGCTCACAACCAAGATAACTTGACATAGTGTGCTAGGACCACTACACGGTCCCCATATATGGTATCTTATGCAATAAAAACTTTACTAAATTCATTGTGGGGTTATATAATTTGGGCCCATAAATCACATTAATAAAATCTAAATTCATAGGTATTCCATATAGAAAATTCATTCTTTAGTCATAAGAAAAATAAAAACTCATGAAAATGGAATCTGTTACATAATATTATATTAGATCATAATAAATTGGAAAATTATAATGATTCATATTAATGGATAGATGAAATAATTCTTGGAAATTGATAAATGAATAAGGATACATGGGTCATAAAAATAAATTTCATGTTATTTTAAGACATAAAATTGAGTGGAGATATATATTTTGAAATGACCCTCCTAAGAATACATTTACAAAAAATAGAATGATGAATTTAATGAGAGTAAGAGAAAAATATTTCTCTTATAAATTTGAACACAAATGGATTTAAATTAAAAAAGGAGTGTTTTTAGATACTATATATTTCAAAAAAAACATTTTATGTAGTGCTAAATGAAAATATATAATAATAAAAATGTTCCCTTTAAACATGTTTTCATAAAAAATGAATTAGGAATGGAACATGAAGAACATGAATTTTCCTCAATAAAGAAAGGTAAATAAAATTAAAAATATATATAAGGAAACTATATAGTGAATATGAAATTAATACTTGAGAATAGGATAGAGGGAAATATTGAAAAATAGATATAATGTGCAACCAAAAAGTAATGTGAGTGTTCACAGGATCCCTTACCTAATGTCCTTGACTCATTTGGTACATTCTTCTAGCATCAAAAATAAGACAATTGTGTTTATTAAAAACTTAATATTGATCCTTTGTATAAATATTTCATTTATTATCATCAAAATTATTTTTTATGATCATTTTATTGAGATATCGTCTCTATATTCATTGTCCTAAGGTCTTTCCTACCGCAGTTCCAAGGCCGCCACTGTATTTAAATACTAATGGAAGTTCTTGTGAAAATGTTCCATAAATCTATAATTGTGGTGAAATTATTTTCATATCATTATAAAAAATTTAATGGTTATAAATATCCACAATTTCCCAATATAGTAATTTTTTTTAGTACAAATATAATCGTTATATGGTTAGTTCATTTAGGCAGTTCTTTTCAGACCATGAAAATCTTTTTTAGTTTCATTTACAATTATGACCATTTATCCATTACAGAATATGATACAAATCAAATATACTAATTTAATTCATTTTAACTACAATATGGTACTTTTAATTAGCTTGTATAGTGTTGGTTAATAATGAAAATATTTATTCATAGAGGCGTTGAACCGACAATATTAAGAAAAAATTTTAATTTGTAAATACAATTATTAGTGGTTACATAATGGATAGTAAATTTATATAAAAAAATTTTAACATATTAATACTACAGATATCATTATACTAACATTTATAGAATATATTATATAAGGTTTAAGATGAAAAGAATGTAAGAGAAATCAGTTGAGAATATTAGCTCTTCATTTGGATATTCACTCTTGATATTCATCTTCGTGATCATTAGTCTACTATTTTTGTGATACCAGTTCCTTTGAAATATATAGAAAGGTATAGGAGTGTTTTGGGTAGAATTAGGGGCAATAAAAAGATATTTTAGAGTGTATAAATATTTTTTGGAGTGGGTAGTAGTTATAATGGGAGGAGATGGTTGTTTTTGAATAAAATTCTAGAATAAAATATTATTTATTTGATAAATGATTCATATTCTCAATAGTTACGGGATTATGATTATTCTAAAAAGATACCAATGATATATACATATAAATTCTAATGGAATGAATTTTGTTTCTAGATATTCTATTATAACAACTGTACATATATGTAGTCTTACTATTTCACCTCAACATTTTATTTTTTATGAAAAATAATAAAAATCACCATTAAAATTCATCAATGTATCAATTCTAAAAATTACATCCATTTTATTAGAATAATTTTATAACAATAATTAAAAATTAATATTTAAATTTAATAATTTCTTTTTGGAAAAAATCATTTTTTATAAAATAATCAATTTTATGATGCCTTTAAAAAATAATTATGGTTTGAAGCAATTATATTATCATATTTATGGAAATATATACTATATCATTGAACAATTTTAATAAATTTAAATTGTATTTAAATATATTAAATTTATCCTAAGATTTTATTTTAATAGGAATAATGCATATTTGTTTCAATAATATAAATAATTTTTCATACTCCAAATCCATTATTTTATCATGCATAACACATTAATTTCATTAGTATGTGATATAAATTAATTGTATTTTATTAATTAATATATAAAAATTTATTATTTTAATAACTTATCATCCCATTTTCATTTCTAATTGTCGTGTTAATATTCATAATGGATAGGTTATTATTCTAATTATAACGTCAGTTTTTTACTTCTTATAAACACCTTCAATTTTTATCCATTTTCATTGAATCCAATGCATTGAAAGGTTCAATGTTATTTATTTTTATAAATTTTGACTTCATTACAAATTCATCATATAATGTTTACATTATTGTTATCATGAGTGATTCTTCTTGGAGACCATGGTAATCCAAATTTCCATATTCTAGTTATTTTAATTTTCAATGATTATTGTCCCTTTATAACTGGTCAATTTTTTAGATATATTTATTCATTAAATTTATTTTTAAAAATTATATAATAAATCCTTAATTATATTTATTGTTGGAAAACGTATATTATATTATACGAAATTACCAAATGTGACCCATGTATATATTCAGAAGAGAAATATCATTTAAAACATTATTGGACCTTATATTATCCCCCCATCAAAAAAATAAATCATCAAATTTTCATTTTGTATACTAAGATGATAATAGAGGATGGTATTTATATTTCATTACATTAGTAGGTTTCCATGTTTATTCTTCATACTTATGGGTTTTCGAAATTAATTAGCTTGGTGATATGTATTTTATGATAAACTGTGTGTTTATAGTCCAAGATCTTCACCAGTATCTCCTAATAATAAAGATAATTCTCATAAATGTACCACAAGTATATTTAGTACATATATGGTATTTTTTATATAATTTCTCAAGAAGGATACATAGAACACATCATTCACTTTGGATAAGTTTATTTGGAGTTGTAGTTAATAGGTCAATGCTCTAATGCAATCAAGAATATTAATTGGTATAAAATATCTGGGACTTAGGTTTCCATTCTTCCAAAACCCCATGACTGTATCCCAAGGAGATATATAAAGGAACATGTTATCGTAGTAAAAAAATTAATAATAATGTAAATGATTATCATAAAATCAATACTTTTGACACTATTATTCTCTAATATAGTGTTGAATGCCATTGACCTTTTAAACCATTTGTTCTACCGGTTCATGTCCCAAAATCTTTCGTTTACCAACATCATCTTAAAATTTCTGTGTTCTACATCTCTTCCCATATAGGGACTCAATATAAGATATATATATTATATATTGGATCATATTATTTTATGATAACTAAACAAAAGGATGATAGTGATCCCATCATTTTTGAAGTTTATAGAGTAGGATATAAATATATCATCAAGTGTCTCGATGGTTCATTTAAATATTCCACCAATATGGTGATGATAATTCATACTAAATTTGAACTCCTTGTTCAATTCATGTTCAAACTATTTCTAGAACATAGAGGTGAACATTTAATATCAAATAGATATAATCGATAGTGTTGTTCCAGGTAGCATCACCACTTCTCTAATGTATATCTTTACATGATGGTTGAGTTAGAGGTCCAAGCAAATCTGTATGAAATAAGTAGCATTTATGAGATGTTATGGAAGTCTTTTCCTTTGGAATTTGGATAAATAATCACAAAAAACATAGTGATTTTCTCCTATATACATTTAGGTTTGAGTAATGAATTTATAATTCCCTTGGATGTTTTTCTCTCTCTATTAACTTTCGGAAATATCATGAACACTTATGTATATTAAAAAATATCTTTTTTTTATATTTTCCCACCAATAGTTATTTTGGATACCTTCATAAATATTTATCTCCCTAAGTGTATAGATAATGTCTAGTTGTGGGAATAATTTGATAACTCTTTATCTAACTCAGATTGTTTATATAAATAGTCATGCCAAAAATCTCATAACTCCATCATCAATGTTGAACTTTGAGGCTTTCAACTTTATTAAAAAATTCAAATTATTTCATATCTTCACAATATCCATTTATGTTTACTTAATCTTCTCTAAAATGGAAGGTTGAGAAATAATTTGAGAAATGTATAATGGAATTCATAAAACTATGTTTCCCATGTATGTCCATTATATGTCTAATAAAATTGGATTATTTACAATCATCATTACGAATAATGTTATGGGATATTTTCAATATAGATAATATATCACTTTATTCATCCTCCCATAATGATAATGGATTGTGTTTTAAAAATACTTGATTATATCAAGCCATTATCATTTAAGAATATTTATCTCCTTTTATGTTAATACATACTTAATGTTATAATAATAATTAAAAATATAATACTTCTATCCAAAGAGATAATTACATTAAATATTCAATTTGATGATTATATTAATCATCTCTATAAAATGTCTCGAATATTTTTTTCTCATTCATCGTCAACTTTCTTGAGTCCTAAACTATCACTTTATAATTTTCATGACTATGACACCCAAGCACTTAGTGGATGCATCACTGTATATCACAAATTCATTCCCACTTCTTGGTAGTATTAGAATAGTTGTAGATATTATCTTCTTAACTAAAACTTTGAATATATATCCACATTAATTATTTAAAAAAACCTTTATAGTTTATCAACCCAATATTTTCATAAGATATTTGTTTTAATTTCATTGATGTATTGTGTTATACGCAACATCAAGATAGGCTTGCACAATACGCAACACTGAATTAGCTTATGGTATACACAAAGCTATGCTTGGATTGTGTTAAAAAAAATTTCATGGACTTTTATAAAATTAATTTCACTTAAAAATGATTATAAGGGAAGAAACATATATTATAACCAAGTCACTATAATGGAGAGTATGAATTGTTCTAACTTTCTTTTGAAGAAATATTTAAACTAATATAAGTGAGTCTATAAAATAATGAAATCACTCTTGATGGATTTTATTAATGGAAAATATATGTAATATATTCAATATATTGTTTAAAATTCATATTATATGTTTTTTAGATATGATATAGGAACAAAATCAATTTTTTTGGATAAAAGAAGTATTTTTTTAAAAAAAGCAGTTTTTCTACGATTTGATGGAGTACCCATTTTAAATATAGTTTTAACACGTTATTATATTCAATTTGAAAAAATAAAATTATTATTTTAATTCATAATATAATAATTTACATTGGTTGATTTTTTGGTATTTTTCTTGATAAGTTTCATTTCTTGATGAATAGTTAAAATACTAATTTTTTTAAAAAAAATTATTTCTTTTTAAATTCATTAAATAAATTTGTTTTGGATTTCTTTTAAATTTTAATTATTTCATTTTTATCCAATTCTTGTTTTTGAAAATGATTTTATACATTAATATTTTATAAAAACATTTTAAATTTAAAAAGGGCGTTTTTCTAAAAAAATGTTTTTTCACGGCATTCAATGGGTTTGATTTTTAAATTAATTTTTTAACAACAATGTTTTATATTTTTTAAAATAAATATATATTTTTGATTTATTAGGTTTGAATGTTTTAATTAGTCGCCTTTTATTTCTTGTTAGTATGAATAGTAACCATGGTGAGTTGTGATACTATAGTAAAGTTTAAATTAGGTAATTTAGGTTCAAAAAATTATAATGACTATAAAATGATCAAAAAAATAAAAACAATGATTAATTTAATTTGACCTTTAACACTTAAGGGTATACATTATGACATTTAATGGACAAACATCCATGAAAATGACATAAATAATATTTAAATCAAATAAAGACACAATCTGTCATTTTCTTTGTCTTTAATATCTATTTTTTCCACATATGGAACAATGGGTGGTATGAATTAATATAAATGGTAATTTTTAACTTAATAAACATATTTCCCTAAAATAAATTCATTTTTTATGTCTTAGGACCATTTGGGAGATATTATGGAATTTATAATGTTTTATGAAATGATACTTTAAAGATGTCACATTCATGTTTTAAATAATATATCATTTTAAAAAAAGGAAACAAATAAGGTAAATTAAACTTTAAATACCCAATATATAATTTTAAATTATTTTAATTATCATGAGTTTTTATTTTTATTTTTTATAGAATAAATAATTACCTTAAATATTTATATATTATTGATGGAGAAATTATTTAATTGATGAAAAATCAATAAATTAATTTTTGTTAATTGATAATAGCCATTAAAAATAGAAAAACTTGAAAAATATTATTTTTTGAATATATGTTGACCATAATTATCCAAGGGTTGGGTTATAGGCTATTTGGAGCCTTATATAATATATTATGATACTTATATTATTTTATTTTAAGTGATGTTAAACTTGTCACATTCATACTTTAATAAGTATAAAATTTTTAATGATTGGTTTTCCAAAAAATATATTCTACTAAATACTTTTTACTTAAGTCTAGTAGACATATCATCATCATAGTATTTAATTTCTAATTTTATCCCAAAAATATCTATATTAAATGATTACACAATACATATTTTTTAATTATTTTATTAAAGGAAATATAAAATTATTATTATCAATAATACTAAAATAAATATCATTTAGATAATTAATATGTAAAATGAATTTTATTGATTATCTAGAACCCTTTTAGGTAGAATAAATTATTTTTTTCAAGGTTAACATCTTATATTATTATTTTTAAAAATCCAATAATTGAAGAGAATCAAAATTGACAATATTGTAGTTCTGTCAAAACAATGTTTTATTAAATTATTTAAAAATAATGAAACATTTTAATAAATATATAATAATTATTATATGATCTAAAATTATATAAATTAACTATTTACAGTTTTAGTAACATAAAATAAGTAAACATTTCACCCTTAATGTATTAAAATAATTGTTACCTTAATTATAATGAAATAGAATAACTAAGTGTTAAATTAAAATGATAAGGCTTAAATTAAAATAAATTTTTTTTCAAAATTTGATGGTTGATTATGTTACAACTTTATCTCCTATAATATTATAAAAAATAACATTATAGAGGTTTTTTCGTGTATATTTATTTAATTATAAATTAAAATTTTTAGAGATTCCAAATGTAACCCTCGCCTCAATTATAAAAGTGTGCATCCTCCCTCATAATTTCAATTATTTTTTAACCTTCATGCTCGACCATACCTAGAAACTCTCCTTTATAAACATCATTATTCACAATATAGAGGTTTTTGTCTTCTCAAAAGACCTACTCTAGTGCCTTTATGAGGAGATCCTGATGGAGATTGTCGAAGAAGAGGTAATCTCATATACCAATTCGTTCAAATTATTTCTTCTTATACTTTATCATAGTGAGTTTTTTTTATTTTAATGTAATGAATATAGTTTCAATTTTATATGGAGATTTTCTTAATATTATGAAAAAAATATTCCACTTTATATCCATCCTATGAAAAATAAAATCACCATGTGTTGCTGTGTATGGATTACCATCTCCATGTCAGGGTGTAATATGTTTTTCACCACCACATGACATGAATGTTGTACCTCTCGAACCCCTCAAGGTTTTATTTTCATGATCACAATCACCCTCATATTTATCTAATCCTCTTTCAAGTGTTTTTGGATTGATAGGAATCAAATCAGGTGGCCAAGGAATTGGGCCAAGCAAGCTTAAGTGGCAAAGGAACACAAGTGGACTGAAAATCAGTCCACCGGCCAACCGGTGGCTTCACCACCGGTCGGCCGGTGGACCCTGGGAAGGATGCTGAGCCACTGCCATCTCACCGGCCAACCGGTGGCCAAGCACCGGCCAGCCGGTGGCACTCAGATTGAACAGGGTTTGCTACTGCCTCACCACCGGCCAGCCGGTGGCTCTGGCACCGGTCAGCCGGTGGTGCCTGGAAAAGAAGACTCAGCCACTGTCAAGGCACCGGCCAGCCGGTGGCCCTGCACCGGCCAGCCGGTAGCACTGGTCAAACTAGCCGTTGGCTTTGACCAGTCAACTCCAAAAGCCTCCCAACGGCTCCGAGGCCTTTTCCAACGGCTCCAAAGCCCTCCAACGGATACTTGAAGGTTCCTAGCCTATAAATAAAGGCCTAGGAAGCACCGGATCATCATCCAAGCCACCGGACACATTTTTACATCTTTGGCGAAGCTCCGACGGATTGTTCCAAGGGAACCCAAAGTGCTCCAACAACTTCCACATCCAAGAGCACCTCCATAGAAGCTTGGAAGCGGCCCTCAAACATCATCAATCAATCAAAGGCGCCCAAGGCTTCTCCATTACGGGTTTTATTGTTTTATTTATTTTGAGCTTTAAAATTGGGTTTGTGCCTACAAACCCCAACCCTTTTCTCATCCCCTCTTTCTTTGGGTTCTCACACCACCACTAAGGTGTGAAGAGGTCTTCTCAAGCTTTTCCTTTAAAAGGCTTGTGTCTCGGTGAGCTAGTCTTCACCCGTAAAAAGACTAGTGGGTTCTTGCTAAACCATTAAAAGCAAGTGGGTTCTTGCTAAACCACAAAAGCAAGCTGTAATAGGTCCTAGTGCTACCTCAAAGCCTAGTGGGTTTCTTGCTAAAACCATTGAAAAGCAAGCGGTAGGAATCTCTCAACGGTTGAATTGATAACGGAGTTCGGCCAAAACCCGGCCTACGTCTCCGCTCCCAACTCAACCGTTGAGAGATTCCTACCGCTTGCTTTTCAATGGTTTTAGCAAGAAACCCACTAGGCTTTGAGGTAGCACTAGGACCTATTACAGCTTGCTTTTGTGGTTTAGCAAGAACCCACTTGCTTTTAATGGTTTAGCAAGAACCCACTAGTCTTTTTACGGGTGAAGACTAGCTCACCGAGACACAAGCCTTTTAAAGGAAAAGCTTGAGAAAACCTCTTCACACCTTAGTGGTGGTGTGAGAACCCAAAGAAAGAGGGGATGAGAAAAGGGTTGGGGTTTGTAGGCACAAACCCAATTTTAAAGCTCAAAATAAATAAAACAATAAAACCCGTAATGGAGAAGCCTTGGGCGCCTTTGATTGATTGATGATGTTTGAGGGCCGCTTCCAAGCTTCTATGGAGGTGCTCTTGGATGTGGAAGTTGTTGGAGCACTTTGGGTTCCCTTGGAACAATCCGTCGGAGCTTCGCCAAAGATGTAAAAATGTGTACGGTGGCTTGGATGATGATCCGGTGCTTCCTAGGCCTTTATTTATAGGCTATGAACCTTCAAGTATCCGTTGGAGGGCTTTGGAGCCGTTGGAAAAGGCCTCGGAGCCGTTGGGAGGCTTTTGGAGTTGACTGGTCAAAGCCAACGGCTAGTTTGACCAGTGCTACCGGCTGGCCGGTGCAGGGCCACCGGCTGGCCGGTGCCTTGACAGTGGCTGAGTCTTATTTTCCAGGAACCACCGGCTGACCGGTGCCAGAGCCACCGGCTGGCCGGTGGTGAGGCAGTAGCAAACCCTGTTCAATCTGAGTGCCACCGGCTGGCCGGTGCTTGGCCACCGGTTGGCCGGTGAGATGGCAGTGGCTCAGCATCCTTCCCAGGGTCCACCGGCCGACCGGTGGTGAAGCCACCGGTTGGCCGGTGGACTGATTTTCAGTCCACTTGTGTTCCTTTGCCACTTAAGCTTGCTTGGCCCAATTCCTTGGCCACCTGATTTGATTCCTATCAATCCAAAAACACTTGAAAGAGGATTAGATAAATATGAGGGTGATTGTGATCATGAAAATAAAACCTTGAGGGGTTCGAGAGGTACAACAATCTCCCCCTATTTTGATGATCACAATCACCAAAACAATTAATGTAAAATGCTGAAATTGAAAGGAAATACTAAGCATGATGAAAATGATTCTCCCCCAATCAATCAAAAAATTTATTTCCGCTGCATCTTTCACTTTGATTTTAATTTGTTTATTTTTTTTTAAAGGCAATTCACCCCCCCTCTTGCCATCATTCCCGCTTTTCTTCCGCCCAACAATTGGTATCAGAGGGAACTTTGAATAAATCCCTAACCCGGTTTCAAATTTAAGATCCATTTAGATGGCATCAACTTCTTTCGCCCCCGAGGGCTACTCATTGGGTCGAGCTCCATTTTTTGATGGGACCGACTATAATTATTGGAAAACCCGCATGACCACCTTTTTGAGAAGTATAGGATATCCCATTTTTAAAATAGTCATGCAAGGTTACACTCTCTCTTCCCCCGACGAATCCAAATGGACCCCCGCCGATATTAAAAATTTTGAGCTTGATGGCAAAGCCATGAATGCTCTTCATTGCGGGTTAGATAGAAATGAATTTAATCGTGTATCCACTTGCACCTCCGCACATGAAATTTGGAAGCTTTTAGAAGTGACCCATGAAGGCACTAATAAAGTCAAGGATACTAGATTAGATATGTATAGACAGGATTTTGAATCTTTTTCAATGCATCCAAATGAGTCTATTTCTGAAATGTTTACACGATTTACTGACGTGTGCAATGGGAGAAAGTCCCTTGGTGATGATGTTTCAGCTGAAACTATGGTGAAGAAGATCCTATGGATCCTACCAAGAAAATGGGCACCGAAGGTCACGGCGATTCAAGAAGCAAAAGACATCAAAAATATGCCGGTAGAGGAGCTCATCGGATCTCTAATGACCTACGAGATCACGATGAGGAGGCAAGCACAAAAGGAGGGCACCCCTATCAAAACTCCAAAGAACATCGCCCTCAAGGTTCAAAAAGAAGTAAGCTCCTCCTCATCCTCATCTTCCTCATCTACTTCATCTTCAAGCGGCGACTCGGAAATGGAGAATCTCGCCCGCCAAATGCACAAGTTTATGAAGAAGCACAAGAAGAAGAAGAAATCTCGCAAGGCGCGAAAGCAAGAACCCACCGCAAGAATCGAGCCAAAGGTAAAATGCTACGGGTGCGGCGAAAAGGGCCATTACAAGCCCGATTGCCCACTCAACAAAAAACGGGCCAACGAAAAAGGAAAGAAAAAGGTCCTCAAGGCCACATGGAGTGACACCTCCTCATCCTCCTCCTCCTCCTCGAGTGACCAAGGTACAAAATGCCTAATGGCATTTCACGAGGTAACATCTTCCGATTCCTCTTCCTCATGTTCTTCAAATTCCAATTCTTTAAATCATTTATCTTATGAAGAACTCTCATTTGCTAGAGACCAATTAGAAAAAGGTTTTCATGAACTCTCTTCTAAATTTGTCGCTTTGAAAAAGTCTTTCAAAAAACTTTCCTCCGAAAAAGGCCAACTTCTTAAAGAGAAGGAGGAACTCACCCTTAAAATCCAAAATTTTCCAAATGTTGATTCCATGGAATCAACCATCAAAGATCTAAGAGAAACCCTAGCCAAGTTCACCCAAGGGGAACAAAATTTGAACAATATACTTGGTTCCCAAAGGGTTTCCCGAACCACCAATGGACTTGGCTATACCAACCAAGCCTCCTCCTCCCATGCACCCACTGTTTTTGTAAGGGGGAGCTCTAGCTTTAAATTTTGTAACTATTGCAAAAAACCCGGGCATCTCATTTATGAATGTAATTGTAAAAACGCCCGGTACGGCCAACCCAAATCGATTTTCCATTCCGATGAATTTTATAGGAGAAGACCCGCCATGAAACAAATTTGGATTGAAAAATCCCTTTTGGCAAGTCTCTCCGGGCCTAAATTTGTTTCGGTTTCAAAAACCACTCCCCAGTGATTCTTTGTTTTTATTTAGGGGGAGTTAGGATTTTTTTTAAGCCTTTTTGTGTATTCAAAGTTTTCATTTCAAACTCAACACTTGGCTTTGAAATTCAAATTTTCTATTAAATTTTCTTTTTTCAATATCCAACAGTTGGTATCGATTTTTCAAAACTCTCAATTTCAAAAATTTCATTTGGTCTCAAATTTCGAATTTCAATTGGTTTTTGATTCAAAACTTTCAATTCAAACTGTTATTCAAATTTTTCAATTCAATTTTTCATTTCAAAATTTCCAACAATTAGTATCATTTTCAATTGTTTTAAAATCTCGTTTTTCATCGAATCCCTCAATCAAGTTTTATGCCCCATTCTATTTTGATAATCACAAAGGGGGAGAAATTTTTTGATTGATTGGGGGAGAATCATTTTCATCATGCTTAGTATTTCCTTTCAATTTCAGCATTTTACATTAATTGTTTTGGTGATTGTGATCATCAAAATAGGGGGAGATTGTTGTACCTCTCGAACCCCTCAAGGTTTTATTTTCATGATCACAATCACCCTCATATTTATCTAATCCTCTTTCAAGTGTTTTTGGATTGATAGGAATCAAATCAGGTGGCCAAGGAATTGGGCCAAGCAAGCTTAAGTGGCAAAGGAACACAAGTGGACTGAAAATCAGCCCACCGGCCAACCGGTGGCTTCACCACCGGTCGGCCGGTGGACCCTGGGAAGGATGCTGAGCCACTGCCATCTCACCGGCCAACCGGTGGCCAAGCACCGGCCAGCCGGTGGCACTCAGATTGAACAGGGTTTGCTACTGCCTCACCACCGGCCAGCCGGTGGCTCTGGCACCGGTCAGCCGGTGGTGCCTGGAAAAGAAGACTCAGCCACTGTCAAGGCACCGGCCAGCCGGTAGCACTGGTCAAACTAGCCGTTGGCTTTGACCAGTCAACTCCAAAAGCCTCCCAACGGCTCCGAGGCCTTTTCCAACGGCTCCAAAGCCCTCCAACGGATACTTGAAGGTTCCTAGCCTATAAATAAAGGCCTAGGAAGCACCGGATCATCATCCAAGCCACCAGACACATTTTTACATCTTTGGCGAAGCTCCGACGGATTGTTCCAAGGGAACCCAAAGTGCTCCAACAACTTCCACATCCAAGAGCACCTCCATAGAAGCTTGGAAGCGGCCCTCAAACATCATCAATCAATCAAAGGCGCCCAAGGCTTCTCCATTACGGGTTTTATTGTTTTATTTATTTTGAGCTTTAAAATTGGGTTTGTGCCTACAAACCGCAACCCTTTTCTCATCCCCTCTTTCTTTGGGTTCTCACACCACCACTAAGGTGTGAAGAGGTTTTCTCAAGCTTTTCCTTTAAAAGGCTTGTGTCTCGGTGAGCTAGAGCTCCCCCTTACAAAAACAGTGGGTGCATGGGAGGAGGAGGCTTGGTTGGTATAGCCAAGTCCATTGGTGGTTCGGGAAACCCTTTGGGAACCAAGTATATTGTTCAAATTTTGTTCCCCTTGGGTGAACTTGGCTAGGGTTTCTCTTAGATCTTTGATGGTTGATTCCATGGAATCAACATTTGGAAAATTTTGGATTTTAAGGGTGAGTTCCTCCTTCTCTTTAAGAAGTTGGCCTTTTTCGGAGGAAAGTTTTTTGAAAGACTTTTTCAAAGCGACAAATTTAGAAGAGAGTTCATGAAAACCTTTTTCTAATTGGTCTCTAGCAAATGAGAGTTCTTCATAAGATAAATGATTTAAAGAATTGGAATTTGAAGAACATGAGGAAGAGGAATCGGAAGATGTTACCTCGTGAAATGCCATTAGGCATTTTGTACCTTGGTCACTCGAGGAGGAGGGGGAGGATGAGGAGGTGTCACTCCATGTGGCCTTGAGGACCTTTTTCTTTCCTTTTTCGTTGGCCCGTTTTTTGTTGAGTGGGCAATCGGGCTTGTAATGGCCCTTTTCGCCGCACCCGTAGCATTTTACCTTTGGCTCGATTCTTGCGGTGGGTTCTTGCTTTCGCGCCTTGCGAGATTTCTTCTTCTTCTTGTGCTTCTTCATAAACTTGTGCATTTGGCGGGCGAGATTCTCCATTTCCGAGTCGCCGCTTGAAGATGAAGTAGATGAGGAAGATGAGGATGAGGAGGAGCTTACTTCTTTTTGAACCTTGAGGGCGATGTTCTTTGGAGTTTTGATAGGGGTGCCCTCCTTTTGTGCTTGCCTCCTCATCGTGATCTCGTAGGTCATTAGAGATCCGATGAGCTCCTCTACCGGCATATTTTTGATGTCTTTTGCTTCTTGAATCGCCGTGACCTTCGGTGCCCATTTGCTTGGTAGGATCCATAGGATCTTCTTCACCATAGTTTCAGCTGAAACATCATCACCAAGGGACTTTCTCCCATTGCACACGTCAGTAAATCGTGTAAACATTTCAGAAATAGACTCATTTGGATGCATTGAAAAAGATTCAAAATCCTGTCTATACATATCTAATCTAGTATCCTTGACTTTATTAGTGCCTTCATGGGTCACTTCTAAAAGCTTCCAAATTTCATGTGCGGAGGTGCAAGTGGATACACGATTAAATTCATTTCTATCTAACCCGCAATGAAGAGCATTCATGGCTTTGCCATCAAGCTCAAAATTTTTAATATCGGCGGGGGTCCATTTGGATTCGTCGGGGGAAGAGAGAGTGTAACCTTGCATGACTATTTTAAAAATGGGATATCCTATACTTCTCAAAAAGGTGGTCATGCGGGTTTTCCAATAATTATAGTCGGTCCCATCAAAAAATGGAGCCCGACCCAATGAGTAGCCCTCGGGGGCGAAAGAAGTTGATGCCATCTAAATGGATCTTAAATTTGAAACCGGGTTAGGGATTTATTCAAAGTTCCCTCTGATACCAATTGTTGGATCGGATCCCTCGGCCCAGCAATATTGTCCGCTCTGGCCCAGTTGCTATCCCAGGCCTCACGGCTTTAAAACGCGTTGCTGAGGGGAAGGTAGGCACGGGAATTTCAAGCACCCACCAATCTCCCTCCACAACCGATGTGGGATTGGTTACCGGGGCACAGGCGCCAACAATCCTGGCGGGGGCCCAACAATCCTGGGCCCAGGACACAACAATGAATGTGTATAATAATTTAAATAATAACTATATTTTATTATTATAAAAAGATATTTATTCTATAATAATATATATACAATCCAATTCGATACCATTTCACAATTAAAGGAATGATATCATCGTTCTTGCGTATGTACGGCCTACCATCTTCATGATGTGATGTGATTTGTTCTAAATGATATCCATTAAATAATGATTATATAAATGTAGATAATAAATAAATATGATATATATTATGTTGATATCATTTTAGAACATATATATATGACCTATAAAGTATTACCTAAACTTATTCGACACAAGATGCATAAGAAAATATAGTTAATACCCAAATAATGATAATTAATGAAATGTTATTACAAAAAAGATGATAATATGATTATTTATGATGAAATTAAAATTACCATGATTTTTTAATAAGTCAATTAAATTATTTGAATCACTATACAAGAGGTTTAGAAACATACAATGGATAGCGGACATATGGTAAGGGATAATTTGTCAATTTCATTATTATCCATGATTGTTTATTCGTAAGTATTTACTAGTGTGTAATTTTCATCCATATCCATGTTTCCTATCTATGTATTCCAAAAAAAATATCCTTATATAATTTTTTAAAGCCAATTTTACCCATTATTTAATTGTTAGTAATGGTATTAAGTGAATATTTTATCATTTTTGGTTCGAGTTACTTCTTGGGTTTTCTGATGAAAGTATGAGAAGGAAGTTTTTTAAAACCTATACTACATGGATAGATTTTTACTACTTCATGAAACCTTATTTCCAAGAAGATTCAATTATAAAATTTCATGTTTATTTTCAAAGAATTTTTTTAAACTGTGTGTAATATTTAGAAATGAAAATGGTTTCGATGAAGGAATGATATTTTCCTTAAGAATTAATTTCAAGTGTTCAATCAAAAGTGTTTTCCATATAAGATGGAAATATTTATTAGAGTAATGTTTCATGTATACCATCCCTATTTTTATAATAGCTATATTATATTTTTAATGGAATTATATTTATGAAATTCAATTTTTACATGGATTATGTTATGATGTCATGATCTTCAAGAAACCCATTTTATTCCTAGGGTTATGCTATGACGAATGATTTATGTTTTTGTGCCGCACATATATATGGTTTTAATTATGTGATGGGTGGGACCAATTTCTCCCTCAAATTCAATGGGTAAATATTTATATATCACGATATATACATGAATGTAATGATAAGTAAATTTGTTTTAGTAATACGGGGCTGGAACAAGGAGTTCACTTGGTTCATTAATGGAATTTGTGCCCAATGATAGTCTTGGAAATAAGATTTTGCGAATGTGGAAATGATTTTCTATGATTATTATTTTCCAAAATTCCTTATTTTATTCAAATTATAATTTATCATGATTCATCTTCCTTTATTATTTATGTCTTTTTAACCACCAATATTTATTTCATTACTCAATATTTTTTTATTCAAAACTTATGTTCATGTTTTTACATTATTTTTTATGTTTTTTTATGTTATCCATGGTTAACCTTAATGAGAATTTTAGCTCACCCTTTTTATGTTTTTTCACCAGGATATAGAAGGTTTGGGTAGGGAAACTGTAGGGGAAGATCTTTATATGAGATGTTGAATATCCTTCACTAATTTAGAATAATGTGTTCAATGTTTCCAAAAACACTAAAACAATATGGTATTTGGTAATCTATTTGTGTAATGTATTAATTTTTTATGAAAAATAAATGTAATTTCCATGTATTTCAAGCTTGGGTCGTTAGATTTTGTATTACAGAAAAGGTTTATTTAGCCTTTGGGAACTAGGATGTGAAAACTTGAGTGATATCCCTAGAGATATATATGAGGATATGTCTAGGGATGTCCCTAAGGGTAAGTATGACTGTAGTTTACAGTTCTATAATAATGGTAAAGATCATTAATAACCTAGGATTAAACCTAATATGTTAGATATTGAATGTACTCTCCCTTGGTTATGTTATTTTCCTAGTATGATTTTTTCCTCTCACACTATTCATTTTGGGTTTTAGACGACGGTTGCAACCCAAAGGGATTGTGTTAATGATAAATGAAATTGGAAATGCAATGATTTTCCTCCAAAACAACCAAATGTTATGGTTGTTGGAATGAAAAATATTATCTTTATACTTACACTACCTATGAATCATTCTGGACAAGCTAATGAGAAGGGAAAGAAACAACATTTTGTTGAGTCATTCATGAGGCAACATCCACCTTATTTATGTAGGTCTTCTGATCAACTTATTGCTGAAAAATAGACCAATACGATTGAAAATATATTTTGCATCCTTCAATGTTCATAACATGAAAATGTTATTTTGGTTGTTTATCAATTATATGGTGAAGCAAAACAGTGGTGAACTCTAATCAAGAATACAAGGTGAAAATATGAAATTGAATCGATAGAATGGTATGAGTTCAAGGACTTATTTTTCAATAAGTAATTTAATCATATTATTTGAATTAAGATGGAAAATTAGTTCCTTGAGCTTAAAAAAAGGATGATGAATCCATTGTTACATATGAGGAAACTATTATAAGACTTCCAAGGTAGGCTTCAAGCTTTATCATATAATCTGAAAGTAAAGTTGATCAATTATTTAGTGGCTTAAAACCAAGCCATCGAAGGGTATTAGATATACAAGAATTTAGTAGCTATGATGAAATTGTGAATTTTTATATCAATGTAGAAATGGTAATTGGTGTAATATATCAATATCATGATTTTGACAAGAAAATAAATATGGAGTTCAAAATAAAATCTCAAAAAAATTGTGAAAATAAAATGAGTGTTTTTTATGATGAAAGTGTGGAAAGTAGCATGGTGGATATTATCATAATGTGACTATAAAATGCATTAACTTTGGAAAATAAGGTCATCAGGTAGTTGAGTGATGAAGTAATGAGAAAAAGGAAGCTAATGATGTGATTATAGAAAATGCAATATAGAATGCACCACCCACACTTCAATGCTACAAGTGAAAGGAAGTGGGGCATTATATAAACATGTATCCTAATCCACAGGTTATCAAGGATTATCGACATCAAAACCCTATTAAGACTAAAGAAAAAGGAAAATCACATGTGATCTCCATTGTTGATGTTGAGTATGAAAATTAAGTGATGGAGTGATTTAGTATTTATGTAATGGGATTCTGGAACAATGTTTAAGAATCTCTTTTATAGTATTATGGAATATTGAAATATATGTATAGGTACATTATGGTTTTCCATAAGTATATGGAATGGTTAACCATGAAAAGTGATTGAAATTTTTTTGGATAACACATTATATGTGCATAATCATGGGATGAGGAGTTAATGAGATGTTTGATAGTACTAATGACCTCTAGACTAATATAAGGAAAAAGTGATATAACAGTTTGACTCTATCAAATTTTTGGGATTTATGTTATGTTAAAAGGGATGATTTTTTATAGCATTCATGTTTTCACTAGGTTTTTATAGTAATTCAAGTTACTACCATGTTTCAAGAGAATAGATAATTATGTAATTCAGGTGTTTGGAATGTGACAACCAAGAACTGACTTATGATATATGGTGATAAATGTTAAGTTGATTTAGTTCACCTCTATCCAAAGTTTTGGATTTTCAACATTTAGAAGGATTGTATGGTTTTAAATTTATGGATATATTAAGATAAACTTCAAAGGAATTTGTTTTAGAATAAAGTCTTAAATCACCATAGGTGGACTTATGCATATTTTATTTCTTGTGCTAACCTTTTTGTTATGATAAAGATAGATGGAATGACCTATAATTCTATTTATGGATCACATTATCTGTTAACACATTTGGAATGGAAGCTTAATCTTCATTTATTTGAATAAGATATGAAGTGGAAATTGTTTAAGGAATTACTAATGATGATATTATACTGAAATCAAGTATGTATTTCCTCTCATACTCTTCATTTTTCGGGAAAGGATCTTGAAAACCAAAAATGTTATCCTAGTACCTTCTAATCCGATGAATCAAATTTCCCCTTAAATCATCTCATATTTATATAGTTTTTATTGTTATCTTTCTATAACCTTGTTCTATATCACTCTCCATCAGAATTTTATGGTTAGACTTTTCATCAATATTTATGTTTTCTCTTCCCACCTATGATGTTATGTGTGGAAACATAGCGAGGAGTTAATTTGGTTAACCATTATGTTTTTAAATTTTTTTTGTAAAGATGTTTTAGTATTCCTTTATATGTTGTGGTTTTCAATGATCAAAACATTCAAGTAGTAAACCATTTATAGAATCGATGAATTTTTAAGTAAAAAATTCATTTAAGGGGATAGAATGTAACACCCCAAGATTTTTATTAGATATAGATTTTTTATTAATATATTGTGTTCTACGCTGCAAAAAGATAAGATTGTGCAATACAAAACATTGGATTAGATTACAGTATACACAATGCTATGTTTTGTCTTATCTTACACACAATTGCATTTTATTTTTATATAATTCATTTTAGATAAGACCTACTATAAGTGAACAACTAAATATAATAACCTTGTAATTGTAATGATGGGTATGAAGAGTATTAACTTTCTTCTAAAAAACTATTTAAATGAAAATAAGTGAGTCTAAAAAATAATAAAAGCACTCTTAATGGATTTTATTAATGAAAATTATATGTAATATGTTATATAAAATTCTTAAAATTCGTCTTATATGTATTTTACACAGGATATAATCCCGAATTTAATTATTTTAGATAAAAGATGTATTTTTTAAACAAATTTAGTTTTCTCCCTTTTGAGGGTGCGCCCATTTTAAATCTAGTTTTTGATAAATTTTTATATTAAATTTTACAAAAATAAACCTCTTCTTTTAATTCGGAATATAAAAAATTACTTTTGTTTAGTTTTTGTTATTTTTCTCGTATGTTTCTTTTTTTGATGAATAGTGAAAATACTAATTTTTATTGAAAACGTTATTTTATTTTAAAGTAAATACATAATTATGTTTTGGATATGTTTTAAATCGTAATTAGTACATTTTTATATAATATGTTTTCTTGAAAATTGTTTTATACATGAATTTATTATTAAAACATTTTCCATTTTAAAAGGGGAATTTTTCCAAAGAACTGTTTTTCATGACGTTTTATTCTATTTTATTTTATATTTAATTATAAAACTTTGTTGTTTTGAATTTTGAAAAATTAATGTCAACATTGGATTCAGGAGGTCCAAATTGTTTAAGTATACCCCTTTTATTTTTGACCAATATGAATAATAACCGTGGTAAATTCGGTTACCTTGACGAAGGGTAATTTAGGTAATTTAGGTTAAAAGTAAAATTATAATGACTATAAAATGCCCAAAAAAATTATTTGATTAATATAATAAGACCCTTAACACATAAGTATTGAAATTATTTTATTTAATGGAAACTTTTCCCTGAAAACGACTTGAATAATATTTAAATAAAAAAATACACATAGTGTCATTTTTTTATTCATATCTATTATGTGTCCACATATTGGAAAATGGGAGGTATCAATGAATATAAATTGTAATTTTGAATTTACTAAACATATTTACCTAAAATAAATTTATTTTTTACATTTTTGGGCTATTTGGGAGATATTTTGGAATTTATAATATTTTATTTAATGAACATTTATAGATGTCACATTCATGTTTTAAATAATATATAAATTTTAAAATAAGGTTATACAATAGATAAATTAGAATATAAATACTCATTTTAAAGATAAAATGTTTTTATTTATCATGATATTTGTTTTTAATTTTTAGGGAAGAAATAATTATCTTAATTTTTTATATATTATGGATGTAGAAATTATTTAATTGATGAAAAATCAATAAAATAACATTCTAAAATTATAATAACAATTAAAAGGAACAAAAACGTGAAAAAAACTTATTGGTAGAGTATATGATGATCATAATCATCCAAGGATCAAGTTATGGACCATTTAAAAGCTTATATATCAAATTATTACACTTATATTATTTTATTAGAAGTGATGTTAAACATGTCACATTCATATATTGATAAGTATAACATTTTTTAGGATTGATTTTATAGAAGATATATTTGACTAAAAGATTTATAATATACTCAATTATATTTAACTTAATAATAGTATTATATTATTTATTTTTAAAAAACAAATAATTATATTAAATAATTACACAATACTGATGTAGAAATTATTTTATTAATGGAAATATAAAATTAATGTTATTAAAAATAATAAAATAAATATAATTGTTCATAATTAATATAAACAGGTATTTTTATAGTTTACCTAGACCCCATAGGGATATAATAAAATATTCTTATTGAGGATAAAATTTTATCTTGATATTTTTAAAAATCCATGAATTGAATGGTGTCAAAATTGACACTACTGTTCTTCTGTAAAAACAATGTTTAATTAAATTATTTAAAATTAATAAAACTTTTCTAAAAAATATATAATTATTATTATATGTTCTAAAATGGTATAAATTATTTATTTTTGATTTAATTTACATCCAATTATAAAATATTTTACCCTTTAAAATTGAAATAATTGTTACCATAGTTAAAATTAAATAGATTAAGTGTTAAATTAATGATAAGGTTTAAGTTTACATAAAAACATAACCAAAATTTATTTGTTGATGATATTACATCCTTATCTCATATTATATTCTAAAATATTGTATTTTTTTATGTTTTTGGATTTTTTTTGATTTTATTATATATTAATATTTTTAGAGATTATAAATGTGCCCCTCGCCTCAATTATAAAAGGAAACATCCTCTCTCCCAATTTCAATTCAGATTGAGCCATCGCTATCAACCATACCCGACCATTTAAATTATAAACATAATTTTTCACATTATAAAGGTTATTTTCTTCTCAAAAGACCAACTCTAGTTCTTTTTAGAGGCGATCTATTGGGAGTTCACCGAAAAAGAGGTAATCTCATCTAATGATTATTTCAAATTATTTCTTATTCGAATTTCTCATCTTGAGTTGTTTCCAATATAAATTAATGAATCTTGTAAAAATTTTATAATTATATGTTATTAATATTACAGAATAACCATATTCATCCTTCTATCCATCCTATGAAAAATGAAATCACCACACGTGCATACTTATGGCTTATCGTCTCCACGCCGTTGTGTAATCTATTTTTCACCACCATATGACTTGTATGGGTATAATTATGGAAATAATAACTATATATTATTATTGTAAAAATTTATTTCTTATATAACAATATATATACCATCCACTTCGATAACATTTCATAATTAAAGGAGTGATATCATAGCTTGTGCGTACGTTCATACGATCTAACTTCTCCACGATGTAATGTGATTCATTCTACACGATATCCATTATATTGTGATAATATAATTTGGAGACTATATAAATATTATATATTTATTTTAATATCATTTTGTATTGAGATAAATATTACATAATAAGAATAATCAAAACTTATTCGAAAAAATATGATGAGAAAATGAAGAAGTTAATACCTGAATAATGAGTAATAATGAAATATTATTACCAAACAGATGATAATATGACCGTATATGATATCATAAAAATGAATATGATTCTTTAATAACTCAATGAAATTAGTTAAATCATTATACAAAATGTTTTTATACATATAAAGGATAGAATACCTAAGGTTAGGGATAATTTTGGAATCTCATTATTATCCGATATTGTTTATTCGTAAATATTTACTGGGGTATATTTATCATCCACGTCCATATTTCCAAGATATCTATTTAGAAATATTTTTTTCTATCCTTATAAAATTGTCTAAATTCAATTTTACCCATTGGTTGGTTTTTATTAAATGGTACGAATGTAATATTTGGTCGTTTTCTTTACGAGGTACTTTTTCACATTTCTCACAAAAGTAAGAGAAGAATGTTTTTTATCTTATCTAGAATGAATTGGTTTTTACGCTTTCATTATTCATTATATCCATGAATATTAAATTAAAATATTTCAAGGTTGTTTTAAAATAAGTTATTTTATTTTAATTGTTTTTCATTTTGAGAAAAGTAAATGTTTTTAAGAAGAAATGATATTTTACACAGAATTAAATTTAAGTGTTCAATCAAAACTGTTTTGCTTCTAAGATGGAATTATTTACTAGGGTTGTGTTTCAAGTATACAATATATATTACTATTATGGTTTTATTTTGTTTTTTATGGAATTCTATTTATTAAATCCATTTTTTATATGGATTATGTTATGATGGAATAGTGTTTAAGAAACCTAATTTATTCCTTGGGTTATGCTATGATGAATTGATTTTTTTTGGAACTCATATGTATGGTTTTTATTATGTGATGGGTGGGACATATCTATCCCTCAAATTCATTAGGAAAGGATTTATATATTATGATGTATATTTGACTAGAAGGACATGTAAATCTAGTTTAGTAATATAGGGCTGGAATGAGGAGTGAACTAGATTCAGTAATGGACATTGTCCGCTATGATGGTCTTGGAAATGAGACTTCAATAATATGTAAATTATTTTCTACGCTTAGTTTTTTCCATAATTCCTTGTTTTATTCCAATGATAACTTATCAGGATTCATATTTCTTTATGATTTATGTCTTATGAACTGCCAATAATTATTTAATGACTCATGTTTTTGTTATTCAAAATTTATGTTCATGTTTTTACATTCTTATGTTTATGTTTAGTTTTATGTTCTCCATTTTACCCTTACTAAGAATTTTATCTCACCTTTTTTATGTTTTATTTTCCCAAAGATATAGATAGTTTTAGGTAGGAAAACAGAATTGGATGATCTTTATGGGGTATGTTGAATATCTTCCACCAAGTTAGAAGAATGTGTTCCAAGTTTCCAAATACACTAAACTAATATAGTCTTTGGGAGTCTATTTGTGTAATATATTAATTTTTTCACCAAATAAATATAATTTTCATGTTCATAAATCTTGGTTCGTTATATTTATTACTTTCCAAGTCAACTTGGTTAGTATGTTTTACAATCATGGGATGTTTCTGAAAAATCTCATATAATAACAAAAATCTGTGGAAACTATATATCTCCATTAATAATTTTAGTCTGAGCCATTTTTAATCTCCTTTGACTTCAAATGATACATACATATCCCCTCTATAGTAATAACATTTTCAAATAATGCTTCATTATCTTTCTAAAATTCACATTTATTATACTTTTCATATATCTTCTCATTTCTCATGGTCTTTATCATGATAATACAATTTACATAATGTACCTATCTAATTTTGGAGTATATGGGAATATTATTTATTATTACTATTACAAATTTATCAATGTAATCCATAAATACCCTGTTCATTATTTCCCAGAACATTATAGGATCATTACTGAGTATAAATGGCCTTATTATCAACTCATAGCATCCATAACATTTACTAAAAAATCACAGGAATATAATCCTTCTTTAATGTCATTTGATAATATATGTTCTAAAGATTCACTTTCAAGAAGTAGTGGGACCTACATATTTGACTGAACAATTCATCCATCAATGGAATGGAATAGTTATTTTTTATTATGATATTTTTGATTTAATGAAAATCAATATAGAGTTCTATTGAACCATAGTTCTTCATGAAAAAGAGGACTAACATACAATATGGTGAATAAATTTATTATATGAAACCATTTTTTAGATTATATTATAGATTCTTATTAAGTTATTATTTTTTAATGGGAGTTATTCTATATAGAGTCTTCAATATGGGTTGATCACTATGTATAAGTCCAATTGAGAACACATCCTCTCGATTATGAGGAATACCAGGATACTCTTCATGGAATACATCATCATATTCTATGATAATGGGTGATAATCTCCTTTTCCTTAAACACTTCACCCATATATTGTTCCTCATAATGAAATAATATGAATGGTTGAGAATATTTTCCCAAGGGAGATTCCCCCTACACATTTCTTGAATCAGAAGATGATTCTAGATATTGAAAGTGATTTCCTAATCTTTGTAATTGATGTTGGCTCTATAAAAGGATAGATAATCAAATCGTTGTATAGAATAAAAATCCTTGAAAAGTAGTATGAAATTAATTTAAATAGATTATGCCCAAAAATATTGACCATGGATGTATCATATTCTATATCAGAAATGATTTTCCTATTTTATATTTTTATTCATAACACAACATCAATTTTTTGATGTGGTGTTAAAATAATTTACCTATGGAAATTTAATTATATATTTGATACTTTTATTTCATTATTATTTCCATGATTTTATTTACTTCATATTGTGATCATAAATTTTATTTATCACTTATTACTATATAGTATTCCTTTGGGAAATAAAAACTATAAAAGGGTTATATATAAATCATGATAAGGGAATAATTAGAGTAAAATGATGACAATTAATAAATATAATATAAGAGGAATATCACGATGGAATAAAAGTAGAGGATAATGTATACCAACATAAAATAATGTAATTAATAATATGACATCATATGATCATGGAATAGTGATGTGGAAACAGTATAAAACATTACATAATAAGTAAAATTCAGGGCTCAAAACTAAGAAAACCTAACATAGTGTGCTAGTCTTGATACCTGTGCAGCATATATAGTATATCTTGACATAAAAACTTATCAAATTAATTATGGGGATCTATAATTATATCCCCACACATAAAATTCATTACATGCACATGTATATATGTTCCAAATATGGAAATCATACGTAGATCATAACCATAACAAAACCCCATGAAAAGGAAATGTGTTACATAATTGACTCTTAAAGCATAACCTAATAGAATAACGTAATGATTCCAAAGAAAAATGTTATTAAATCATTCCCTTATATTAAAAAATGAATAAATAAGAATACCCCAATAAAATTAAGTTCGATTGAAGTGAAGATAAAATAGGAGAGGAGTATGTTTCGAAATAAACCTCATTACAAGGGTTTTATAAAAATGGGTAAAGAGACTTTCAAGGGTGTAAGCTCAAAATAATTTCCATCAAACAATAAATGAACCAAAATTTTTCCGAAAAATTATTTTTATAAATGATATAAGTTAAAAATATTATATATGTATATATATAAAAATAGATATGAAATAAATTGGATCCCATTAGACAGGTATGATTGAAAAAGGGATTTAGAAGGGAACTTGAAGAATATGTATTATACCTAAAAAAGAAATTAAATTTATACTATTTGTATATGTAAGGAATATAGATATATATTATGGAAGATGTATGAAAAAATTATTTAGAGTTAAATAGAGAAAAAGAAAGAAAATGTGCAACCCACAAGTAAAAAGAGTCATCGAAAGTCCCCTTAACTTTGGTCCTTAACTCATTTGGATCATTAATATAACTTCACGAATAACAAAATTATGTTTATTAAATACATTTTGAAAAAAACATTAAAAAACTAATTGTTTTACTACTTTATTTTAGTGTATAATCATTTAATTTAGATATAATGTCTATATTGATTTTCCTAGGGCAATTCTTGTCAGGGTTCTAATTATTCCAAAGTCACATCAGTTTTTTGATAAATATTAATTTTCTTAGGAAATGGATACATAAATATATTAGTGTGATGAATTGATTTTAATTCCATTATAAATGTATAAATGGTTTCAAATATCTATAACTGATCTTATATAATTTTATTTCTTAGAGTATAAGTGTTATCATTATGTGATTAGTTCATTTAGGCGGTTTTATGACCATGAAAATATTATTTGGTCTCATTTAACATCATGTACATTTATCCATCCTAGAATATGAAACATTATAAAATATAATAATTTCATTCTGTTACATATTATATGTGAATTTAAATTATCCATGAAGGATTGGTGAAAATGAAATTTTTTATTCATGGTGGCGGTGAAATAACCACAATATGAAAAAAAAATTCTTTTTTGGAAATAATTATATGAGATCAGATAATGGAAGACCCCTTAATATTATAAAATGTTAATAAATTTATAATATTTATTATATTAAACTAGGATGGAAAGAATATATTTGAGGAGGTATAAGAATGAAAAAATTTAGTGAATTTGGTTTAGAATATTACCTCTTACTTTGCATGTTAACTCTTCGGCTTCACCTTATAGCTCTATAATTTGGTATTTTAATGAGAATAAAGATTTTAAGACAAGAGGAAAGGTTTGGGGTCACATTTGGGAAAATTTAGGTGAGCTAAATTATATTTTTAAATTGAAGCAGAATTTAGTGGGTATCTATAAGTGAATAAGTGTAGTGATTTATAATAAAATACTAGAATAAAATATTATTTTTTAAAAACATAACCCATATTATCACTAATTCCTATAGATATTCTGATTATATATTAAATAAACACAGAAAATATCAATATAATTTTTTTTATAGAAAAGGCATCAACCATATATATAATTAAAAATCAATGTTTTTACATGCTAATTTATAACTTCACCTCTATATTATATTTTTTAGGAAAAATATTAAAAATTATCCCAAAACATTTTTTATGTATAAATTCTAGAAATAGGATCCATTTTATCAAAAATAATTTTATAAATTTTTGATATTTAATATGTAAAAAATATATATATTTATTTAAAAAACAGTTCCCTTGACAGGATCAAATTTCTAACACTTATAAAAATTACTTGTGGGTTCATCAAAATATATTATCATATTCAAAATATATATATATATATATTGTTTTTATAATCCACAATATTAAAATAAAATTTTATTTTGAATCTTTATAATTATGCATAATGTTTTTTACAAAAAAAATGTTATATATTTTTAACAATGTATAATTATTATTTAATTGTATCAAATATTTATTTTATCAAATAAAAAACGTTTACTTCATTATATTTGTATATAAATTACTTCTATTTTATTTATTAATATGAAAAAAAATATTATTAAACTATTCCATCATCCAAGTTACTATTCTAATGTTCATGTTAATATTCATAATGGATATGTTACTATTCCTATGGTAAAATTTATTTTATACTTCATATAAATAACACCAATTTAAATTCTTTATCATTTAATGAAACAACTAATTTGTTTTTATATTTATAAATTTTAAAAATGTTTATTTGGTAACTAATTTTGGGTTATTTTTATAGTATTTTTTGGGTGATTAATCTATGTGAACATAGTGATCTAAATGTCACTATTCTAGTTTTTTTTTCAATTTTTATTATCCCATTGTAAAGATTTAAAATTCTATGGGTGTATATATTATCTAAATGTAATATTAAAATTTATATAATAAAATTTAAATTTTATGGTGAATATGTATTAAAATAAACTACATTAAAAAATTTGATACATCTATATATTCTAAAAGGATATTTAATTTATAAACGTTTTTGGGTTAATAAATATATCAATGGAAGTACAAGTAAGAATTGAGAAATGATGTCACTCTTTGCAATATTAGTTTTGAGGAGTAATTTTTTATAAGAAAAAGTTAGTTTATTACCACTTGATAAACCAACTAGTAAACTAAAGGTCATGATCATATTATATATTTATTTTATTATTTCTACATGTGGTTATTTATTTATTTCTATGATGCATGTAATATTATTTTATTTAAATGTGATCATATAATATATATAAATTGATGTTGATGAAAATAATAAAATACAATGAAATGAATATGAAATGAATATGAATAAATTATTTTATTGAACATAGTTAATTAATTTTGTAGAAATCATATAATATTACTATGTATGTGAATAAAAAAATAAATAATATTTATTTATATATTATAATAAATCCCCAGTAAAAATATTATGTTAGATAACATATTCCATTTTCCAAGTTAGTACTCAACCATGAATAATGTGTTATTTTCGAAATAGTTTTGGGCCTTATATAGTATTGAAGGGTATTAATAAACATAATGGGAAAATTAACCAATTTGGCAATAAGGGTATCAGTCATAGTCTACAAAATAAAATTTAGAAGCAAGGGTTGAGGAAATACAAGTGTAGTACATTCAAATTAGTGATTCCGGTCAATAGACTAAAGAGAAGGTAGTTAATAAAGTTGTAAATTAATGCCTACCTAAATACTTTTTAGAAATTTTCATGTCCATGTTCTAAGTTATGAAAACAAAATTTTTAATAATTGATCATAGAATATCTAAAATTTTAGATATTATGAATTGAATTATGTGGACTATTGGGATTTAATAAAGTGGTTAGATGCTAATTAAAACTATTAATTAATTAAATTATAATTGATAACCAAGATAGATTACTAATAATATAATTTTATTTATTGTAGATGATAGATAATTTAAAATATAAAAACAATGATCTGTCTTAGAAAAAAATCATCATCAGCTAAAACATTATAGAGTGTTACAGGTACATGTGAATTACACTTCTATAATAAAATTTGTTTTTTTGTATTGGAATACCATATTTGTTATTATCATCCTTATAGCACAAATGAAGAAAAAAAATTCCCTATTAGAGACACATGGATCATGCATCAAACGTGTATTACATCTTGATATCAGCTATATATGTAGATATAATCAAATAAGATAAGGGAATATAGGAATTATCTTGACCTAACCAATCAGGACCACACCTAGGAGGTGGTAAACATATAGTTAAAACCTAGACCTATCTCTAATTGGATATTGGATGGTGACTAGCACTGATTAAGAATATCTCACAATACTAGATACCTTATCTTATGAAAACCTGTAAAAAACATGTATTTAATAAAAATGATAACTAGAAACAAAAGAATGATATAAATATATATATATATATATATATCTAATAAACTAAATTTAATTTTCAAGAATACCTTTCAGTCCTGACAAATGAGGTATAAATACATAAAAAAAGGAACACACATAGGAAATATACATCCAATTAGGCTCTAAATATGATTGAAATAATACACTAGAAAAATCCTCCTCACGCTGAGTATTATATGATAATTATTCTATAGAAATAGTTCCCCCCACTATTAATGTCACGACCCGTCCTCAGGCCCGTGTCGTGACTACCCCAAGCCCGCCTTCCATAGGCCAGGGGCTGGCGACTAGCACCAAGGCGTAAATCCCGATAAACAGGGAAGGCATTGACTTTGTAAAGTAAACAAACATCACAGAGTAAGAAAGCATAAAGAGTAAAAACTAAGTAAAAACTGTAACAAGTTGTGCTGAAAGTAAAAGGGGCCGGAAATAAAAGCCCAACTGTAAAGTACAACTAAAAGGGGAAAAACAGCAACTGAAAAGAAAAGTCACAGCGTCGATCCGTCCTCTGGAAGTCCCATCTGAAGGGCGAGCACAGATAGCCTCCACAGCTCCTCAGTCCAACCGTCCGCTCCGAGTACGTCCCGCCCAGTGGTCCACCTCCAGGTACTGTCCTGCTCCGCAAGCCTCCACCACGATCAGCGTTATCCGTCGTCTGCAACCAACACAACGAAGTGCGGGCATAGCTCGTGCAGGGCTGAGTATAATCTACTCAGTAGGGACCCCGAGACCCCCGAAGGTCTTCCAGAATCCACAAAGGATAATCCACAAAGGAAAGATACAATCACGAAGTAACATCCGACATGGCTTAGGTATATGCCCATACATATACCTAAGTCATCAATTCTCGTTCGGCTCCAATGTCCGAGCCCAAGAACAACCCAGTCCACACAGGAAAGCAAACGTATACCCACACAGGATAGCACAACACAATCCACAAAGGAGAGTAAACAGTAATCCACATAGGATATCTCAACACAATCCACAAAGGAGAGTAACAGAAGATTCAGCTCATACAGGTATACATCGTCGAAAAGGTGAAAGGGATGATCAGATATAAATACTGAATCATCTAAGCTGGGACCCACAAAGGATACAAGACCAGCTGTCTTCATTGATTCATCTATACTAGGACCCACATAGGATACAAGACCAGTACTGAATCATCTAAGCTGGGACCCACATAGGATACAAGACCAGAACAGCTAGGACCTACATAGGATACAAGACCAGTTGTCTTCATTGATTCATCTATACTGGGACCCACATAGGATACAAGACCAGTATTGAATCATCTAAGCTGGGACCCACATAGGATACAAGACCAGCACAGCTAGGACCCACATAGGATACAAGACTAGTTGTCTTCATTGATTCATCTATAATGGGACCCACATAGGATACAAGACCAGTATTGAATCATCTAAGCTGGGACCCACATAGGATACAAGACCAGCACATCTAGGATCCACATAGGATACAAGACCAGCTGTCTTCATTGATTCATCTATACTAGGACCCACATAGGATACAAGACCAGTATTGAATCATCTAAGTTGGGACCCACATAAGATACAAGACCAGCACAGCTAGGACCCACATATGATACAAGACCAGTTGTCTTCATTGATTCATCTATACTGGGACCCACATAGGATACAAGACCAGTATTGAATCATCTATACTGAGACCCACATAGGATACAAGAACAGCACAGCTAGGACCCACATAGGATACAAGACCAGCTGTCTTCATCGTCGCAGTCCACAGAGGATCTCTGCACAGTCATCATCGCAGTCACAGTAGCAGTCACAGCCAGCTCTACGGTTCCCGCACACAGCAAGCTCGTTCGGGAGAGTCCACTCCACGAGCCGAGAGGATGATACATCAACTGACAAAAAGTCTGAGGTTGAGGTATCCAAAAGTTCCATATCGTCAGCAGGAACTCAACGTCGCAGACGGCGCGTCAATCGGATGCCTGGTCTGAGAGTTATTGGATTTTTCGTCCTAGGGGCCTGGTTGGTTTTTAAGGCAAAACAAACCCTACTGTACTCCACCTGCGTCCAAACCTCGAGCGTATTGAGCCAAAAGATCCGTCTCACTTAGAGGAATTCAACAAAGTCGACGGAACATCAATCGGACGTCCAAACCTCAAGATATGAGTGTTTCCGCTCCGAGGGCCCGGTTGGTTTCGTGTACGAACCATCCCGGCCGAACCCAAAGTATTCCAAAACCTTGACTGCGATATACCAAAAATACCGTCTCGATCCAAGGATCGCGTTGCCGCTAACGGCGCGTCATTCGGAGGCCCGTAGATCAAGTTATGAGCGAAAGACCGAAAACAGTCCGAAGACGGTGGGTCCGGGCCCGGGCCGACCCCCCCCCCCCCCCCCCCCCCCCCCGTGGTCGAGCGAACCGGGTCTCCCCAACCTGGTCTGACCCAGTTGGACTGGCCTGGATCGGCTGGGCTGAGCGGCCGAGCAGCTGGACACCGCGGGGCGCCGCCCCCGCGGTTTGGAGGTGTCAACGCCCTCGAAGGGGCGGTGCTGGGCAAACGGACGCGGCTTCAGCCACGTCCCATGCGGGCGAGCTGGACCCGCGCGGCTGCGGGTCCGCTGGCCACCGCCGCCGCGGCTAAAGCCGCGGCGGCCCCATCCGGCGGTGCGGCAGCGCGCCGCCGCCTCTGGCAGCCGGCAGCTTCCGCGGGTCCCCGGAGTTGCTCCGGTGGTCTGTTTTCCTTCCCGTCTGTGCCGTTGTTCCTCCCGGGTCCCGTTCTTCACTGCGGGATCATCATAACACCCTTGCGTCATGATTTTCCGTCTCCTACCAAATTTTCACTACAACAAAGAACGGCGGAGGGTTTTTGGGCCGTGTTCGTTTAGCCCGCACCCTCCGCGTTAGATAAAAACAACGGGAAAATTATATTCAACACATGAAACAACAATTTTAACAAAATAAAATTGTTCATATGAATCCGGTTCTTTAATTTTAATGAAACGTTCACGGGAATATAAAAAAAGGGGTATTTCCAAAATAAAAATCCCTACCTCGTCAAGTCGTCGCTCGCGCGTTCTTCGCGGAATTGGGGATCGTCGCGTCGCCGCGGTATCCGGCATCGCGTCGTCACAGAAGGGTGTCGCGTCGACGAAATCTGAAGTTCAAGAACAAAAAGATTTAATTAATAATAATTCAATCCTTTTGAATTAAAAACCACAAAGGAAAATTTAAAAGAAATCTGAAACCCTCACCTCAACGGATGATCGAAGATTTTTGTTGCGGATTAAAGAACGTCACCGAAGAACGTCACGGGAGAGGAAACGTTGGCGTCACGGCACATGGCGTCGCGTCGTCGTTTTCCGCGGGTTCGGCATTCTTCGTCGGAGGTCGGCGTTCTTCGCGTTCTTCGCGTTATTCACGTTCTTCACGTTCTTCACGTTCTTCGCGAAGAAGGGTGAAGGAACAAAAACCTCTATCAAAACCTCTCAAGGTGCAATCCTCCAAAAGTCGGTGTTGGTCTAATTTTATTATTACACCAACAAATGAAAAAGAGGTAAGTAATGACCCATTAATTCGTAGAATTAATTCAACGAAAGAAACTGCCTATTTAGTTCATGAAATAAACCGCCCAATTAAATGGTGCGTTAAAAAATTAAGAAAACGCGTCAGTTGACTTTCATAATGACGGGTTTTCGCGGGTGCGTTACTTAGCGGAAAAGAAACGGTGGGGCTTGTGCGGGTCCCACCTCACAAATATCCTACCAAGAGGGTAGGATATTTTTGGATATCATCCTATCCGCAACAACTCAGCTCAAGCCACTTTAAGTGGCTTCAAGTGACTTCCAAGTGGCTTAAGTGAAATAAAATAATGTTTCTCGTACAATTATTTTATTTCTTAACTTTAAGCCCGAAAACTAAAAACCACAACCGAGCAAACGCAACTCCGGAAGAGGCGTTTCTAAGAAAATATCGGCGCTGCGATTCCATAGGTGCCCTCAGAATTCGATTCCGGGCACCGGTTCAAATTTTAGAAAAACCCGCTCGTCCGTTCACTGAACGTACCCGATCCAAACTTCGGAAAATGATTTCGGGCACACCGGGGCTCGGAATCAGGTGCCGTCAGAAGCTGTGTTCTTGTAAAATTCCAAAAAAAATTAAGAAAAAAAATTTCCTTGATATTTACGGGTCTTTACATTACTCCCACCACAGGGATTTACGTCCCCATAAAGCTTCACCACAAACATAGGGATACAAAGGCGGTACTGAGCACGCATCTGAGCCTCCCGCTCCCAAGTGCTCTCCTGGAGGTTCTCGAGCTTCCATCTGAGGCGCACAAGAGGAATCGATTGTCCACGTAGGACCCACTCCTGTCGATCCTCGATTTCCACTGGGACCTCCGTAAAAGTCGCCCCATCATCCGTGTCTAGCTCCCCATGGTCAATGATGTGCGTCGGGTCGTGCACGTATCTCCTCAGCTGAGATATGTGGAAGATGTCGTGCACCCGGTGCAACTGAGGTGGTAGAGCTAGGCGATAATCCACCTCGCCAATCCTGTCGAGGACCTGGAATGGTCCGATGAAGCATGGAGATGACTTGCCTCCTTGGCCAAATCTTTATAATCCACATCGAGGTGAGACACGCCAGAAGACGTGGTCGCCATCCTCGAACTCTAGTGGGCTCCGCCTTCTGTCAGTATAAGACTTTTGCCGGTTCGGAGCTATACTCATCCGCTCATGGATGACTGGACCATCTCTGTTACGGCCTGGACCATCTCCGGCCCCACAAGTGCTGCTAATATTTCTTCTTTGCTGATAAGAGAAATATGGTCTCATCCCCTGGATGAACCACTTTCTTTGCCTAATACAGTCAATCCCGTCATGGATGATACTAATCCATACCAAGGATGGCGTCGTAAGGCCTCGATGCTACTCCCAAGAGATCCAACTGTTACTCTCACCTACAAGGGTTGAGTCACACTGTCGGCATCGGTGTGTGGTAACTGGGTCTCCTCTTGTAGATGTCTCACAAGTGTGGGTCAAGTCAACAGTCAAAATTGGAACCTCTTAGTAACAACACAAAAGACAACAGGAATGAAAACATCACAAAGGTAAGCGTCTTTTATTATTGCAGCTCATAATACAAATACACTACATAACTACAACAAGGGACTAGAAGTACAAAGGACGTATCCACTAGTTCCTCTCCTGTCCATCTACTCCTAGAGCTCCATGATCGAAGGCCTCAGCTACCTAAAGCTGAGCTCTCGCATGTCCACCAACTCCCTGCGGTCGGGGTGGACCTCCTGGTGGTGGTGGTGGAAACACCTCGAAGTGTCGCCCACCATCTGCTACTCAGCCAGCTCCTCTGCCTCGTCCGCCTGCACCCTGCGAACCACTGTGGCCGAACCTCTGTCTGGGAGGTCCCTCTACCACCTGCTGCTCGTCTGTAAGATGAGTCGGGAATTCTCGAGCCATGGTTTCCCCTCGTATAGTTGGCTCTCCTTCGTGTGCCCCGCACAACCGAATCTTCATCTAGTGATTGCCCATCAGATGGCCTGGCCCGTTTGGACCTTTGCATCACCTATATACTGCCAACTGCAGAAGACCCTGCTACGATCCATCCTGTGGAGGGCCCTGTCACTGGAGCCTGCTTGGCGAGAAAACTCTCCACTAGAAGGGCTCTCTCCAACACCTCTTCCTGTGTCGGAAAGTTGAGGGAGATCATTGAAGCCCTGATCTCATGCCTCGGTCCATGCTCGAAGGTCTGGGCCTGGAAGAACGGGTCTCGTACCATATATGTGGAGTAGCGCGAGATATCAGTAAATCTCGCCGAGTACTGGGCCACTGTCATACTGTCCTGCCGTAGCTGTAGCAGCTTTTGGATGTGCACCGCACGGAGGGTGGCTGGGACGAAATCGGAGTGGAAGATGCTCTCAGAGTCTGTCCAGAGGAGAGATGTCTCATCGTGCACCTGGAGCATCAAGCTCCACCATCTGCCTGTTGTCGTGTGCAGGAGGCTCGCTGCGAGGATCATCATGAGGTCTGATGGTGTCCTCACTAGCCTGAAAACTCGTACGACCACCTCCAGCCAATCCTCGGCTGCCTGGGGGTCCGTCTCCCCAAGAAACCTGGGTGGTCGCTGGCGCTGGAACTCATGCAGTGCGCTGAGGCGACGTGCATTGTCAGCGGCTGGTGCTGGAAGCATCAGGGGCTCGGCGGGTAGAGCTACCGCCGGTGCCACTGCTGACAAAGGGCCCTGCACCGAGGCCTCGTTGCTCGGTGGGCTGTCATCATGCTCCACTCTCGGAACCCTAGTTGGCTGCCATCGTGGGGCCATCCTGAAAGAAACAGGTGCACCACAGTCAAAATAGTATACCTGATGAGATGACACAAGTAATCACAACGAAAACTTGAACACACATGCAATCAATGTTTTCGTGCATTAAGTCGGAAATCAGAAGTCAGGGTCCTGGTGTACGGATACTTCGGCCGCCGCACCAACACTGGACTCCCTGGACTAATAACCACACCCAATACGCTAAACACAATTGCTTCAAATAGAAGAAAGATCAGAGTCTGCGGTAGAACCGATGACCTCTGATGCCAATTTGTCATGAACCGTCCTCGGGCCCATGTCGTGACTACCCCAAGCCCACCTTCCATAGGCCAGGGGCTGGCGACTAGCACCAAGGCATAGATCCTGATAAACAGGGACGGCATTGCCTTTGTAAAGTAAACAACCATCACAGAGTAAGCAAGCGGAAAGAGTAAAAACTATGTAAAAACTGTAACAAGTTGTGCTGAACGTAAAAGGGGCCAGAAATACAAGCCCAACTGTAAAGTACAACTGAATGCGGAAAAACAGCAACTGAAATGAAAAGCCGCAGCGTTGAGCTATCCTCTAGAAGTCCCACCTAAAGGGCGAGCACAGATAGCCTCCACCGCTCCTCCGTCCAACCGTCCACTCCGAGTACGTCCCGCCCAGTGGTCCACCTCCAGGTACCGTCCTGCTCCGCAAGCCTCCACCACGATCAGCACTGTCCGTCGTCTGCAACCAACACAACGAAGTGCGGGCATAGCCCGTGCAGGGGTGAGTATAAGCTACTCAGTAGGGACCCCGAGACCCCCGAAGGTCTCTCAGAATCCACAAAGGATAATCCACGAAGGAAATATATAGTCACGAAGTAACATCCGACATAGCTTAGGTATATGCCCATACATATACCTAAGTCATCAATTCCCGTTCGGCACCAACGTCCGAGCACAAGCACAACCCAGTCCACACAGGAAAGCAAACGTATACCCACACAGGATAGCACAACACAATCCACAAATGAGAGTAAACAGTAATCCACAAAGGATAGCTCAACACAATCCAAAAAGGAGAGTAACAGAAGATTCAGCTCACACGGGTATACATCGTCGAAAAGGTGAAAGGGATGATCATATATAAATACTGAATCATCTATGATGGGACCCACATAGGATACAGGACCAGCTGTCTTCATTGATTCATCTATACTGGGACCCACATAAGATACAAGACCAGTACTGAATCATCTAAGCTGGGACCCACATAGGATACAAGACCAGCAAAGCTAGGACCCACATAGGATACAAGACCAGCTGTCTTCATTGATTCATCTATAATGGGACCCACATAGGATACAAGACCAGTATTGAATCATCTAAGCTGGGACCCACATAGGATACAAGGCCAACACAGCTAGGACCCACATAGGATACAAGACCAGCTGCCTTCATTGATTCATCTATATTGGGACCCACATAGGATACAATACCAGTATTGAATCATCTAAGCTAGGACCCACATAGGATACAAGACCATCAGAACTAGGACCCACATAGGATACAAGACCAACGGTCTTCATTGATTGATCTATACTGGGAACCACATATGATACAAGACCAGTATTGAATCATCTAAGATGGGACCCACATAGGATACAAGACCAGCATAGCTTGGACCCACATAGGATACAAGACCAGCACACCTAGGACCCACATAGGATACAAGACCAGCTGTCTTCATCGTCGTAGTCCATTGTGGATCTCTGCACCATCATCGTCGCAGTCATTGTAGCAGTCGCAACCTGCTCTAAGGTTCCCGCACACAGCAAGCTCGTTCAGGAGAGTCCGCTCGACGAGCCGAGAGGCTGATACCTCAACTGACACAAAGTCCAAGGTTGAGGTATCCAAAAGTTCCGTATCGTCAGCAGGAACTCAACGTCGCAGACGGCGCGTCAATCGGACGCTTGGTCTGAGAGTTATTGGCTTTTTCGTCCCAGGGGCCCAGTTGGTTTTTAAGGCAAAACCAACCCGATCGTACTCCACCTACGTCCAAACCTCGGGCGGAGTGAGCCAAAATATCCGTCTCACATAGAGGAATTCAACAAAGTCGACAGCACGTCAATCGGACGTCCGAAGCTCAAGATATTAGTGTTTCCACTCCGAGGGCCCGGTTGGTTTCGTGTACGAACCAACCCGCCCAAACCCAAAGTATTCCGAAACATTGAGTGAGAAATACTGAAACACCCATCTCGATCCAAGGATCACGTTGCCGCTGACGGCGCGTCGTTCGGAGGCCCGTAGCTCAAGTTATGAGTGAAAAACCGAAAATAGTCTGAAGACGGGGGGGTCCGGGCCCGGGCCGACCCTGCCCGACCCCCCCCCCCCCCCCCGGGGTCGGCCGAACCGAGTCGACCCGACCCGGTCGGACTGGCCTGGCTCGGCTAGGCCGAGAAGCTGGACACCGCGAGGCGCCGACCCCACGTTTTAGAGGTGTTGCGGCCCTCGAAGGGGCCGCGCTGGACAAACGGACGCGGCTTTAGCTGCCTCCTGTGCGGGCGATCTGGACCCGCGCAGTCGCGGGTCCGCTGGCCGCCGCCAGCAGCTTCCGCGGGCCCCCGGAGTTGCTCCGGTGGTCCTTTTTCCTTCCCGTCTGCTCCGTTCTTCTTCCCGGGTCCCGTTCTTCACTGCGGGATCATCAAAACGCCCTTGCGTCACGATTTTCCATCACCCGCCAAATTCGCACAACAACGAAGAACGGTGGAGGTTTGTCGGGCCGTTATCGTTTGGCCCGCACCCTTTGCGTTAGATAAAAACAACGAGAGAATTATATTCAACACATGAAACAACAATTTTAACAAAATAAAATTGTTCATATGAATCCGGTTCTTTAATTTTAAAGAAACATTCACGGGAATATAAAAAAAGGGGTATTTCCAAAATGAAAATCCCTACCTCGTCAAGTCGTCACTCGCGGGTTCTTCGCGGAATTGGGGATCGTCGCGTCGTCACGGTATCCGGTGTCGCGTCGTCGCGGAAGGGTGTCGCGTCGACGAAATCCGAGATTCAAGAACAAACAGATTTAATTAATAATAATTAAATCCTTCTGAATTAAAAACCACAAAGGAAATTTTAAAAGAAATCTGAAACCCTCACCTCAACGGATGATCGAAGATTTTTGTTGCGGATTAAGGAATGTCGCTGAAGAACTTCGCGAGAGAGGAAATGTCGGCGTCACGGCACACGGCGTCGCGTCGTCGTTTTCCACGGGTTCGGCGTTCTTCGTCGGAGGTCGGAATTCTTCGCGTTCTTCGCATTCTTCACGAAGAAGGGTGAAGGCACAAGAACTGCTGTCAAAACCTCTCAAGGTGCAATCCTCCAAAATTCAGCGTTGGTCTTATTTTATTATTACGCCAACAAACGAAAAAGAGGTAAGTAACGACCCATTAATTGGTAGAATTAATTCCACGAAAGAAATTTCCTATTTAATTCACAAAATAAACCACCCAATTAAATGGTGCGTTATGAAATTAAGAAAACGTGTCAGTTGACTTTCATAATGACGGGTTTTTGCGGGTGAGTTACTTAGCGGAAAAGAAACAGTGGGGCTCGTACGGGTCCCACCTCACAAATATCCTACCAAGAGGGTAGGATATTTTTGGATAGCATCCTATCCACAACAACTCAGCTCAATCCGCTTTAAGTGGCTTCAAGTGACTTCCAAGTGGCTTAAGTGAAATAAAATAAAGTTTGTCGTACAATTATTTTATTTCTTAACTTTAAGCCCGAAAACTAAAAACCACAACCGAGCAAACGCAACTCTGGAAGAGGCGTTTCTAAGAAAATACTGGCGCTGCGATTCCATCGGTGCCCACAGAATTCGATTCCTGGCACCGGTTCAAAAGTTAGAAAAACCCGCTCGTCCGTTCACTGAACATACCCTAGCCAAACTTCAGAAAATGATTCCGGGCACACCGGGCCTCGGAATCAGGTGCCGTCAGAAGCTGTGTTCTTGAAAAATTCCAAAGAAAATTAAGAAAAAAAATTTCCTTGAAATTTACAATTCTTTACAATCAAAGTACACCATGTTCCACTGATAATTACCTTACACAATTAGGTGTCCACTATGAAAAATCCAAACGAGCTGAATTTCTTCATAGACCATCATGACCTACGTATCACTTGTATGAACATAACATGTTTCATCATAAAAACCATGAAGGGATGAGTATATACATACCCAATAATTCACACCAACACTAAAAATAGAAATAAATTTAACAAGTTTGATCAAATATTCTTATAGGAGTTAGAATAAATAGGAGGAAACACAAAGAGACAATCCTGATATGCTCTATAACTAGAATTATTAGGAACACTGGGTGGTTCTAAGAATCTAAACTCCAACCCAAGAAGTTAAGAATCCCATATGAAAAATGAGATATTAATGGTACTAAAATGTTTACAATTTATAAAGTGCATAATTTAGTAATAAAAAACTTCTAGATAAAATCAAGGGTAATTTCTAGAGTTATAAGACTAAAAAAAATTTATACCCACTCTCTCTTTATTCAAAATTGAAAAAATAAACTATAAATTTCTAAAACCTCTTTTCTAAAAAATGAAAATCAATAGAGTAGGTTCATTCTACTTGATGTATGTTTTTAACAAAACCATTTCATCATTTACGCTACCCATTGGTAATTCAGCACACATACAAAGGATAATTGTTGTCTAGAGGAGTACTAGTCCTTCATTAATAACCATATAATGGATGAAAAATACCATATAATCTCAAAGAAATCTAATTGGTGAAATTTACCTCACTAGGGAAAAATTATTAGTATAGGGGGTAATTTAACATAGTATAAAACCCATACCCCAAGTTCCACAAATCAAATTGGGGGGACAATCTTCTTTCATTGAGTGAGGTCCCACAAACTGAGTAGCACACAGTAATAACATAGACGATAGATGTAGGACACGAAAATGGGAGGTAGATAATTTACTTTGTTAGTAACATGGGGGACCTATATCTCTTCAAATAGAACAATATAGATAAGAATAAATATATAGAAGTATGCATGCTCTATTTGTCATGTACAAACCCTATGATCAGTAAAATGTTATAATTTATTAAAACAACCACTACTTCCTTAAAAGTGTTCTTGTGGTAACAAAGGGATTTTCCATTGTTATATACACAGATTCATACTCATGATAATCTATTTACATACATAAATTAGACACTTGGGGAATAATTTTCTGAAAACATCATCTGTGGAAAGGTGTAGGCCATGTGGTGTCCTCAATGAGTTCCTTGTGGTATACTAGGTTTGAAGGAATCATATCGTGTGCATGTGTGAACAACATAAATTTTAATACAAATATCTCTATGGTACAACTCAGGTTGTACCAATCTTGGTCAACCATGAGAGAGGTTATTTTGGTTGATGCGAGTTAGATCACACACACATGGGTCCAACATTGGGTCGGACAACACTACGGGGTCCAACATGGTTGAGTCAGTCTAGATTTGTGTAGATAATAATCCTTATTACAAATTCCACCACCATATTGGAATGATTTCTACCCCTCTACCCATATTGTTTCGATGACCATCCCCTACCTACATCACCATGTTTCAACTTCTTTCATGACCAAAATCCCTACACATCATCGGCCGCTATTGTGGACTGTCTTCCTAGAAATGTATTTCATCCCCATTTAGTCCTTCCATCAGAACATTGTATATCCTTCCCTACTATTTTTGATGATCATTATAGCCTCCAAAACCTTCCCCATCATGCATCAACCCATCATATCATGCAATCCTCATCATGTCATTCCACCCTAAACTATACTATTGTCAGACCATGATGCCTCTAATAACCATTATGACTAATGAAACTTTTTCAATAGGTAATATAAATTCATAACACTTAGAGATAATATAGGATGGGGGAGTGAGATGAGGGATAAGAGAGATAATTTCCACTCATTCAACTTTGAACCATCATCAACCTCTATCAACAATCAAAAGTCATGTTATAGTTTAACATATTATCATCTGAAATTAAATGCAATGATTATTAAAATCCCAAATGATAGAGGTTTTTAAAAAAAATAATCTAATTTGAGAGCCTATTTATAGGAAATTAAAAACATTAAATAATCACTAAAAAATTTCCATAAATAATGGTGGATACCAATTCCTAATTTTTTATCAGGATCCACAAAGCATGGAATGAAAAGATTAAAAAATCCCTACATCATGGTCTAATGATCATCGCTTTATATTTTTGGAAAACCGTTTGTCTATAATCCATTTTTAAGAAGTATGTTCAATTATTCCATTAAATATACAATAATTCTCCCTCAATGTTATATATGTTCCACCAATTATATGATCCCACTCACCATCCCCCCATTAGGGTATACCAATGGAAAGTGTATTCATACTGAGATGGAAAATATTATAATATTTATATAGGTTTCACCAAGGGATTCAATACATTAAAATAATTATTAATTAGTGAGTTAGTTAACCAATCCCCCTAGGATGGCCCATTATTGAGAACTCAGATGAAGAAAGAAACTTATACAAACACAATGGTTAACACCATATCCTGGATTTATCTAAAACCTCAGATTTTTAATTTTGGAATTAATTTAAAAGGAATAGATAATTTCATATAATCAAACCTATATTCTAAATAAAATATTTTTATAGTTAATATATTTTTATTAATTCCTTAACACACGAACAATTTCACATCATCTTATCCCATGTGTAAACTCCACACCTAGGACTCAATATAGACAACATAATTTTTTATGAGGTTTTATGATAGGTAAAATTTACCATTTTAAACATGGATAGGTATCAAGATTTTATAAAAATTGAATATATATCTTGACTAGTAAAATTTCATGTCATTAAATCCTACCCACTTTTATATATTTTCATTCTTGATAAAGGACTAACTGGAGTTATAAAATTAGGAACTCACTAAACAACCTTGCGAAGAAAACAATTCACTAGTGCATACATTTTATTTATAATAGGGGTAAAATCATTATAAAATATCATTAAAAATTTCCATGAGGTAAAACATCCCCTTTCATCCACAAAGTTACTTGATACATCCATCTCAAAGTACATCTTAAGCAATAATATGCCTCCACTAAAGGTGAGTCTTTATAAGCCTCTGGATGCAAAATCATCCCACATCTAAAGGTTTTTCTTCCATATGGGTAAATATAATCCATGAATAGGTAACATATATGATGAAAGTAAAATCTTACAATACTACCTTAATTTGGATTGATATGCCCCCTATTATTAAAAGCTATTCTGAATTGGTTTTATATGAGAATAAGTCATCCACATTACCTTGCAACCTCAAGTCCTCAATAATATTTTCGGCCTACTATTGGAATCCTAATAGAATGGAATGGATTTATAATAAAATGTGTGTTTTTTTACTATACCAGTAGATAAATGGTGATTTCTAGATATTTTTTATAGATTGACCTTGAAAATTTATCCATGTAGTGTTGTTTAGTTTTAGTACATGTGTTAATGAGGACACATTGTTTACTTCTGGATAAAGAAGAGGAATTACATAATACCATCAAATATATTATATTTTTTGGTATTTAATGGGTTTATAATTTTATGTTGGATTTATTCACATTATTCTTGATACATATAAAATTATCTAATTATTTTTTGAGGACCTTATGAAATTATTTTACCATCCATGCGCCAACCAAGTACCCACCTAGACCAATTATGCGTACATGGGGACACATGGGACACATATCAGATTGGCTAGAAATTAGTGGCATAAGGTTTTTCAGCCTGTATAATACCCATAATTATCATATAGAGGTGTGTACATGGTATGTGTAGGGATCCCCATGGGACAACATAAGCTTATGGGGTGGCCCGTGTGGGGAATCTTTGAAGTGAGATACGGGTATTTATCCTTGTCTTTTGTTGAATAATAGGTGACTAGTATGGAATATCTTATTATTTTACATGATAATGATCCAAGAGTCTATGTGGGATGGATTCCTAGAGTGGTACTATTACTCCACATCAAATTATATGTACATAATGTTGGTTTTATGATTCTGTTAATTCAGGCCATTCGATCTTCTATAGTGATCATCTTCAACCTCCTCTTATCTGAACTCCCTCATACCACTATTTCACTCTACCAGATGAAGGATTGATTCAAAAATATTCTATGGAAATTTAGTCTCCCTTTCTGTATATTATCTTTTTATAATAGAGTCTTTGTAATAGATAAAGGAAAGTATTTAGAGCTACATGAGACTACATCATTTTATAGGAGCTTATACCATAAGATATAGTTCAATATTTTAGTGGTGATGTAAAATAATAACTTTTTGCACCATTGAAGAATGGATGCCATTTAGTATTATAGCTTGAATAAAATATTAGATTTATTGTGCCGCAATATATTTCATTGCATGACAATGAATCGAGGAATTAAGTGTATGGTGTATATGAGTGTGAAATGATGTTGTTAGTTTTCCTCTAACAAATAAAGACTTTCTCTTCACCATGATGTTTGTATTCATTCATGAGATAATACATGTCTAAGTTTATGATGTAATAAATTGGTTAATCCTCCCATGATTCTCAGTACCCATTAATATCGATATAAAAAGAGGAATCCCACATCAGAATAATGGAATTTACAGTAATCAAGCTACATTAAGAATATGAAGAATACACACTATACATTTGGCCATATAACATGCTAGTTATGGAGGAGTTAATATGTTACAAAATTGGATCTAGTCAAACATAGATGTGTAGGCCCCAGTATGTGTAACTATTCCATAGTGAAGCATGTATAATTAAAAGTTTCAATGTTATATAGATGATCACACCATATTATCTAAAAAATGGAGGATGTTACTCTATAGTTTTTCAGTCCATGACAGAACCAAGTGTTTTCTAGTCCACTATCATTTATCTCTTAGTGTTTATATGGAAAATTAATGTGACAATTATAGATATTTTATTATTAGTTTTCAATGATCATAATTGATGACTCCATGTGTCCCATTTTAAGTATGTACAACATCCCTATTTTTCTACAAGAAGAGATCAACTAGGTTGCATGGAAGGCAGGAGACAGATTCTCTATTCACTCAAGGAAAATCCAAAAAAATGATAAAAATGGGGGTTTTTGATATACACAATATTATTGATCATAATATAGAAGGAAGTACAATGTGTTTTTTCAGTGAGAGGCTTTGAGTTACAAGGTTTTAGATACCATTGAAGATATTTTCAAGAATCTTTTTGTGACTGTTGTGTCTATAAAAAAGGGAATAATTATTCTAGATTTGTTATGTAAAGTAGAGGTACTAAATCTTGGTGTTTTAATAGAAGTAATGGATCAAACAAGTAAGGAAATCAACAAAGCATATACAGTGTTTGAATATGCATTTAGATTTACTTATGAAGGGACACAAATTTTTATAAATTGTGTATGGATCCTTTATGGGGTAGTGAGAAAAAGGATGTGGACGAATTTGATCCATTCAACTAAAAATGATACATTAAATTATGGTTCAAGGTAGTTACCCTTGATAACCAGTGAGTTGCCCCAAAAATTTTAAGTTAGTGATGGTGGGAATAGGAGTGACCTTGCCTAAACCAAAAACTAGAGATATTAGTATGTTTTATGCACCAACACAGTGTTAGTTGAATTATCCTTGGACTATCCCTCTATGGTGAGCCAACTAAAATATCATGTATATATTTACAATATTTATGAACACATAAAGATATCTATAAATTATAAAACATCATATTATAGAGCATAACAAGTTATCTTCTTGTTTGAGTTGTCATTATCCTTAAAGAAATGTGATAAATTAATGAATAAATATTTTTAATTGTCACTAATAATGAATACCTTAATGATCCCCCCTTCTTATCTTAAAATCACTCTATATCCCTTTTATAAGTCCATAATGTAGTATCAGAGAATTGGTTCATTATGCATTTTTTATTGCTCTTAGTTGAACTATAGCTTCATTGAAGATGAAATCCATAATAAATTCTTCTTTATTCGATGGAAATAATTTCAATGATTTGAAAAAGGAGTTCATCTAAATTCATGAATATTCCCTTCCAGTTTCTCAATATGTTGTTGAAGATGAAATTGTTCTATTAATAACACATGTAGTCTTCTCTAAAATAGATCAATGAAAAATAGAAATTGATGCCTCAGCCAAGTAGGTTGTTTATAGAGGCTCTCAAAGAATTCTTACATAAATAGGTAAATAATGAAAAGTCTCCTAAATACATATAGATCAAACTTGGATATTTTTTTCAATAAATAAAATTCTTGTGAGATGTTACTTTTGAAAAAAGAAAATAAGAATAAAAAAATAAGAATTAATTATTTTTTTGGTCAAACCAAATTAAAATATAAACCTAATGTTTTATTTGATTCCGAAATATGTATGGATATTGGGTATGAAATTAAAAACCTCCCCTTGAGATGAAAATTAGATGTGATTCTGGTGATGAAATCACAATAATATCTTGTTTCATATCCAAAGAATTATATTTCAATTCCAGTAAAGATAAGTGGTGTATCATTAATGAAATATACTATTTAATTATTTTAGAATTATTCCCAGAAAATAAAAGGTTGAAGAATGAATAAATGTCTTGATATTACATCATGAATAAAATGTAAAAAAATATTAATGCGAAAAGTGACATGATTTAGGATTTTTCCGAAGAAATCATGAAAAAATGGACAAATATAAGGAATTAAAAAAAATGTTTCATTCACAAAAACACAATATGAGAAAAGTTGTTGGGATATGATATATGCAGACTTATGTTTACTAAGATGGTTATATATCTGGATGAAATTAATAAGAGGATAAAATACCATGAGGAGAGGATGAACACATCAAGAGAGAAGGTGAAGATCTCTTAAAAGGACATCTCTATTTGTAAAGTAGAATAGACAATTCCATATTACAAATCTTCAATAAAATAATTATTCCATGCAAGAAGTGTGGTTCCACCAATATAAGAGGAACTTAAGTGATTCTATTGTAAAATATTTAGTCACCTCATGGAAAATATTCTTTAAAAATAACTAGCCCTAATATGTGACAGGAGTTCCAGAAGTACCAACATCTTAATTAAGGAGAAGCCAATTGAGGTATGATTATATTAGAAGATTTTTTATATACACTAACCTTGGTTATATGGAATGGTATTTAAATTGGATAAATTCATGTATGGATAAGGAATATATATTTATAAACTCTTCTCCAATGACTTATATGGAGAATTATTTTCCTGGATATGGGTCTCTCAAACTAGAAAAAAGGATCAATTTCTTATAGAATGAAAATGATCCTGAATAAAGGGTGTATCTGCACTAAAATCTATTTTTTCACAACAAACCTCTTGGAGGTAAATAAAAAAATTCCTAACCAAAAAATATGATGTTATTTCAATTTTTAATGAGGAAAAGTGTTTAATTTTGATTCCCATGTAGAAGTTTTAATCCTAGATGGTCCTTTTGTCCATCAAGAATGATTTTTGAATGAGTGGTTATAAAAAACCACTAAAAGTAAAAATAAGAAGATTCAATGGAATAAGAATCTAGAGTGTAAATGTAGAATCAAGAAAGGAAGATCCTTTTTAAAAAGATTTATTTTTTCAGCTATAAGTTAAGATTAAGAACATGAAGATATGATTTCATTCATTTTGAAAAATATTAAAAAAGAGAAAATTAAAGGTGGTTGTTTGGGGTTGGTTTAACTGGACGAGTAATATTGTTCAACATGCTGAAAATCTATGTACCTATATCCCCATATATTTTATTATTTATAATTATTTATAAATTGGTTCATAATTAAGGGGAAGATATGGTTCATGGTGTAGTTGTTCTTGAAATTAACATGGTTGGTTGTTCTTGAAAGGTAAATGGTTGTTTTTTCTATAAAACAAAAAGTGGATGGAACTAAAGGAAAATTTGGATGGGAATCAAGACTAAAGATAGATATTTGTGGAATATTTCCATATTGAAAGTACATTGAAATAATACATGGATTATGTTTAACAATCATAGTATAAGGATACATTCTTGAATCAGGACACAACTCCAACTTCTCTGATCCCGTTGAAGATAATTAAACGAAAAACAAGAGCCATAAAAATGAATCTTATTTTCATATATTTTTCTATCTTTAAACTAGGTTATTGTCAACTATTCTGATTATATACGATATGAAAACCGTCTAAAATATTTTTCCCATTCAATTTTTCTCTAAATGTTTTACACTAACAAGTGGTATATTCAAGTGGTGTCTAGAGGCAATGTATAATGGGGAGTTTCACTAAACATAAAAGGCTTTTAATAATTATCATGTATTGGATGTTTATCAACTTGTCTCAATTAATTTTTCTTTTTTTCTTTTTCTCACAACCTATTAGATTTTCTATACTCCAATGGCTTTGCGTGAAGTGATTAACATCATAGGTTATCTTATCTGAATTAAAATCCAAATTAGTTTCATGTTTATTAGAATTTATTAGTGACTTGATAATCCTTTTTTTTAAAACACTTATTTCTTAAAATGGGCTCTGGAAGATTAGGCTTACAAAATTTATATGACATCTCAAGTTTCAAATGCTAAATTCACTCAGTAAATCTGTTGTGAAAAATCATAAGGAACATAAATTGGATTGTGTAACCATTGGTAGATATCGAAAATAAATTTGGTTTTGAAAAAGTGGAAATAAATACTAAAATGGAGAATTTATCCTTCTTGGAATCTTCCCATACACCAAAGGGGATAATGGTTCCAAAATGAAAATGGTTGAAGATATTTTTCATTGGGGGACAAATATCTTTCATAAATTGATTATTTCCCATGAAATTAAAATTTATACTGTAAAAAATAATAAAATGGACTTATACCTTGTATTTTATTAAAAATAAAGAGGCGAAGATATGAAATTTTTTTTTGTTTTAGTTGTTCTCAAGGTGATATTTTTATAGAAATATTTTCAAAAATTCTATTAAGATAAATAAATCCAAGGGTAATGTTATTGAACTCTTAAGTATATGGAATGGATCTATTGAAATTATATATGTAGTTGGGTTTTTTGGATATTCCATTAGTGAAGTGATGATTCCTGTAAAATTAGTATGATTTCACCTTAAACTATTCTTAATATTGTGATGTTTAGTTTTGAGACTTGTGTCCATCAGGACATATTATTTACATCCTGTTAAAGAAGAGGAATTAATGAACACCATGAAAAATATTAATTGTTTAGGTTTTTAATGGGTTTTTAATTTCATATTGAATGGGTTTATATTATTTTATATACCAAAAAAATAATATCAGTATTTTTTAAAGACCTATTCCAAAAATATGTCTTGCCCGAGTCCTACCATGGACCAACCTTGAACACGTAAAGTACTAGGGATTGACCACATTGGTGGTAGGTCATCATGTCCATATATGAGTAGAAGAAGGTTTTTGGGTTTGTGTATTTCCCATAGGTATCATATAGAGGTTCACACAAGCTACATGCAGGGGTTCCCAAGGGATAGTGCAAGTGCATAACACGACCTGTAAGTGGCACATGTGGAGTGAGATACAGATGTTGATCCCTCCATTCCTTGAAAAAACTAATGACCAACATGAAATATTTTATTTTTTTTCTAGGATACAAATCCAAAAATTTAAGTGGGTTAGATTCCTATATGGTACTATTACACCACAAAATATGATATAGACATAATATTTGTTTCACGATGCTGTTTATCCTGAAAATATGATCTACTACGGTGATCATCTTAAAACTAAAATCATATGATCTCCAAATGCCACTATTTCACTACAACACTTTATGGGTTTATTTGGAGTAATTATATGTAAATTAATTCGTATAGACCATAGTTTCAGCCTACATCATGATGTATTTGAAAATAAAAATGAAAATTATTTTGAGTTATATAAGACTATGTCGTTTTACAGGATCCTTCAATGTAAGGTGAAGATTATGCCTTTTGGTTGTTCTAGAAAATATCAACATGTTTCACAACGTAATTAAGGATAGCCCATATTATTTTAGCTTAAATAAAATATGAGATGTGTTGTGATGTAGTGTATATAATTTCACTACCATTAAATGAGTATGAAAGTTTTTATAATAAATGAGTTTTCTACAACACATTTAATTTTCTTAATTCACTAGAAAGACTTACTTTACACCAAGGATAACATATTCCTGAAAGATATAAAACATGTATGAGTTCACAAATTAAGAAATAGGGTAAACCTCTTAGGATTCTCAGTACACAATAATATCAACATAAAATGAGCAATCTTATATGTGAAGTTATGTAATTTATAGCAATAGAGCTGCCTAATGAATATAAATATTACCCACTATATATTTGGGTGTATAACGTGGGAGTTATATATGATTTAATGCACAATAATTGTGGATCTAGTCAAACACATTTGCTCATATCTTACTATGTGGGACCACACTATTGTGTTTCAAGAGGAATTTAAGGTTGCATTGCGGTGGAGATGATCACACCATAGTATGTAAAAATTTGAGGTTTCTATTCTTTAGTACTTTAGTCCATTCTTCATCCAAGTTTTTTCTTGTCCATGATCATTTATCTCTCAATAATTATTTTTAAAATTTAGAGAACAATTATATAGAATTAATGAGAATTTTCCTTTTCTCATAATGGTTTATTGAATTTTACATTCCATGGAAGTAAAACATTCTTATTTTCAATAAGAATATATCAACTGGGTTTCATGGAAAGAAGGAGGAGAGTTCTATTTTCACAAACTTAATATCCCAAAAAATATAGATAATGTGTTTTCAAATATACATTGTATTGAAGATATGAATATCATAGGAAGTACAAGGTGTTGTTCCAATGAGGTATTAGATTCCAGAATGTTTGTAAACCACTAATGATCCTTTCGATATGAGTTTTTGGATTTTTGTATCTATATAAAATAGAACAATTATTCCAGATTAGTTATGTAAAGTAGATTTGTTTCATAAAGGTGTTTTCATCAAAGTGATGAAGCATCCCAAAAAATAATTCAACAGAGAATCTACATTTTTTGAATATGCATTAATCATTTCTCATGAGGGAACCTACATATCCATAAACTATGTGTATATCCCTTTTAGAGTAGTGAGAAAAGAAAGAAGATTAAGGTTATCCATTCCACAAGAATTTATACATTTAAGGAAGGTTGAATTAAGTGACCCTTATGAAATAATGTTTTATCTATAAACATGTAAGCAAGTGTTCCTAGTCAAAGGCGTAACCTAGCCCAATCCAATAATTAGTGATGTCAGAATGTTTTGTGCACAAAATATTTTTTGGTAACATTCTCCTTGGATTATCCATTTGTGGTGAACCAGATAAAGTCTCATGTCCATATTATTTTATGCATGCACAAAAAAATAGATCATATAAATAACAACATGTTAATGGGAAAAACTAGAAACCCTCAAGGTTGAGTGGAAAATATCCTTAAGGTAAATTGGTACTTTAAAGAAGAAAGTGTTTTAATTTTCCGTAATAGTTTAAACACTAACTCCCCCTAGGGAAATGTTACTTTAAGTCTCGTGTATAAGTATAACTAAAACATTAGGTGAGTGGTAACATAATATGATTCCCTAGTTTTTCAATGATTTCTCTATCATCTTCTACCTGGAAGGAATAATCACTAATATCTATATCTCATAGAACCAAAGTCACAAAGGCCATATTTAGCAACATTATCATCTGAGGAAATCATCCATCTGGATCCTAGTCTCCCAAATGTTTAGAATCGTCTACCAGAGATTTTATTTTTGTGTAGTCATTTCTCTTTCATGAAATCTATCAAATATAAACTCAAAAACGAAACCAACCCTATCAAAATACTCCATATGAAATAGATTCATGTTGGGATTCCCATTCCAACATATTCTTAAGTAGATGGTCTTAACCATTCATATGACCTTATTACATTAGATATAAAACTCAAGATAAAACTATCTAGATTGAACTAAATCCATTTCCTCGTACAGAAGCCACCTACTCTAATACACAACAAGAATTTCCATGTGATGGGTACACCCATTAAGTCAACTGGACATAGTACATAGAGGGACGCACTTCACATAGTTGACTAACACTTATAATTATTATCCTAATACCAAATGTGTATATCAATACATGAACTATATCAACCAATGGAAGTGTTCTATGTGATTTCCACATTTGACAAAACACCAAATATAAAATTCTTGAGAATGTCTAGTCATATAGAACCACTAATACTACATCACCATAATGGGAATCTATAATACAAATGAAGTGTGTGGGAGAATATATTTCAATAAAATGTGGGTAACATCTCCCCCACTACAAATATATTTACTACCTCAAATCTTACAGTTCATACATATCCTTCATCATCTGAATATAGTTTTCTCTATATGAAGAATGAACCACCAAAATATGGATTTGCCACTATGATTTCATATATATATGAGTACAAAATTAACTAACACTAATCCTACCCCATAAGTCATGTTCCCATGCTATGCTTTTTTACTATTCAGTTAGAACACTCATGGTAAGGAAAGAAAAAATTCTTCAAGATCCTAATCAGATCCATTATGTAACAATAGTAGGAGTGATTTGGTCAATATGTCCCTAAATATTATATAGGTGATCCTCATTCCACTCACTAATACCCAAAAATCATATCTTGAATGAAATTTGATGCATATTTTGGTCTCCCATTAAGGGTACACCATGGGTCTCACTTTGGAGGATTTTTTCAACTTTTCCAGTGTTCACTGAATGTGAATTTATCATTCACATACATAATTTAGAAAGTAATCCATTACATCTCATGGGTAGCTGACATAATCTTCATTAGGGTATCCTCCCCATGTAATTCCTTTAGATTTTATATTATTACCAAAAAATTTAGCGACCACTTATCATTAAGGTAGTTGAATAACTCCATGATCCAATCATGTTTGACATATAAAACATGACAAAAATGAAAATTACTACCCCCGTATTCAGATATGGTGGTCTATCTCCACTAGAAGGGGTGGGTGAAATTTTGTTTTCAATATGAGTAATTCTCTAGATGATAAGGGTTTGGCTTGTGGTTTCTCTGTAATTCCAATTGAAATGCATCAGATGAATAATTAGTAACTGATTCATAGGTCCCTTAGTATAAAGGTAAATCAAAATAGGTCAGGATTCATACTCTAAAAGATGTTTTTTAATGTCTGACTATAGGAATCCACCATGCACATTACACTGTAATTATGACAATCGGTTGGACATTACTTTCTAGAACTAGAAGATGGTTGTGGTTGATGAGAGAGGAATAAAGATCATCCATCTCCATAAACTCTTTTTCAACCTACTCCCAAATGAAATCCCACATTTTTGTAATAAAACTTACAACAATAAAATGTTTGATATTAGATCCTTCTTTAATTTTTACATATATTCACTGAACCAACCTTGTTACAATCAAAATAATTATAGCATATTCACATAACCATAGTGTATCTATATCAAGAATCCTTAATCTACCGAATCCTTCTAATGTGACTTTGTTATAAGTGGTGTTTCAGGGAAACACAACTGAATCTCGAAAACTATTCCATCAGATTATTGGCCCAAACTACTAGGCATGGATATTTCTAAAACAAATCATGTACATAAAAACACATTATGAGTATGTAGATTTTGATGCATGCTCAGTCATGATTATACCATATTATGGATGGTTCTGAATACTTAGAAAAACTTCATCAAGAAAGGTTCTCAAACTCAAACCCCAAAAGTGCAGTCTAATTATGAGTTCAATAAAACACCGTCCACTAATTATGCATCCCTCCATATAGTAACCTCAATACATGAATCTACATATGATCAGTGAATGTATGATCTATATGAAAATGATATTACTATGATCTATTCAAACCTATATCTTAAGAGTTTTAGGATTTATAATAAAACCCATGAATACTTTAATTGGTATTCATGCATCATTCCCAGTTTGTGGGTAGTCTTACCCAACTAAATAGTAACTACCATCTCTTCTACAAGAATAGTCTTTAAAAAATGAAGGGAGAGAATCTACCACATATCATACGAATGAACACATATCAATCTAATATATAAAAAATCCATTCCAATAAATTACCAGTGTTGATGGGTATGGGACTCATAACGACTATTTCCTCACACACAAGCTGAATATTAGTAGGTAAGAGCCATAATTATATAGTATGAACCAATATGTATTAGAGCATATTTGGGTGAGTGGATAAAGGGAAGACGCGGAAAATCATATATAGACACTATATAATGTGTGTACCAACATTATATCAACCTATAATGATGTCTTAGAGATCTGGGTTGACTTACATGTTATGAGAGACGAGGAAAAGGATTTTTCAGCTTCTACAGCACTGCCAGTCTCCCTATTCAAATGACCAAACTCAAGATCCCATTATCATTATTTCATTAATGTTCCCAAATGAGTCTTCACATGAATACTAACACTAAAATACATCCCTTGAAAAATATTACTTTATTACCACTTTAGCATGATTTTACCCACTATGCCCCCACAGGTGGTGGTAAACAAAGAGATCCCACCAAAACTGCCTATAATAGTAAAATAATCAATTAATAATATCATGTAAGCTTATAAGATAGCTTGTGAGTCTTTATCCTATGAAAACATGAAAATAACACATCTGCAATAAAAAGGATAACTTGAACCACTAGTAAGGTATAATATATAATCAGATAAACTAAACTATACTTAATATAATTCATTTATGATATGTTAAAAATAAATACATTAGTGTAAAGTAAAATACATAATAACTATATATATGATAAGTCTCTAAATCAAAAAGTCATAAGACACTTTAAATCTCCTCCTCACTATGAGTACTCTAGGATCAATCCCTAGTCACAATAGTCAATTATATTGTCACAAATCACCAAAATCTACCAAGTGTCACCATTCACCATTAGTTTTCAGCTCTAAATAATAATGATAAACTTTGTATCTCACTATAGAATCTATAACCAGTGTGTCATCGACATAGACACAACATTCCTGGAAAAAATTACCATATTGGGATGAGTATATACACACCCAATAGGACTACCCAAAACCAAAAATAAAAAAGAAACCTAATAAGTACGAACAAATATCCTTGTATCAGTGAGAATAATTTGAATAAAAGATAATAAGATAATAAATATATGATCTATAACTAGAATTCTTAGAAAATAATTGATGTTAAAAATATATCATCTCCTACTCAAGAAGGCATGGATTCTATAAGAAACTATTGATGCATGGATTATTAAAAATTGCATGAAGTAAATTTGAAAAAATCCATCTTGGTAGTTATTTTGGGTTAATTGTTTTTTCTAAAAAGGTTTAAGGTTGTCAATGAAAAATGGGTTTCAAAGGATTCATGAAGGGTGAAGCATGAGATGTCTGATCTAACAAAAGAGTAAGATGTCTGGTGTCATGAAAGTTTGAGACTTCTAATCTCATAGAAGAATGAGATGTATGATCCCAAGGAAGTGTGAGATGTATGATCTCAAGGAAGTGGAAAATTATAGATCTCATAAAAGCATGAAATGTATGACCTCACAAAGCATGAGATGTATGATCTCACGTATGGAGATATGTCTCATATCAGGGAGGTTGAGTTGTCTAATCTTGTGGAGGGAGAGATGTCTGATCTCATGGAGAATGAATATCTCATCTCACAGATCCTGAATTTCTAAATCAGTCTCAAAGAGCGTGAATGTCTAAAATGATATTATACAGCCCAAATGTATGAACTGATCTTATGGTGTGTGAATGCATGAACTGATCTCATGAAGCGCCACATGATTTTTAGAAGATCTCTCATTGATATCATGTAAAGTGCATAAATCACTACATGATTATCATATGATCTCACATTGACATCATGTGAATCACCTGAAGAAAAATTAATATTATCAAAGGATCGAGTAAGATATCATGCACATCATATAAAGTCGGGGAAGATGGAAATGATGGATGTATCTCTCAATCATTCAAACTAATGAAACTGCATTTGTTTATTTGTATCTCACGATTGAGTCACCTGAATAATTGGAATACAATAGACCCAAGCTCATGTTTTTCTTTGGATCTCATGATGGTATCTCTCAAAGAATATGATTATCAATGGGTCTCAAAAGGGGGGAACACGAAGCACTAAAAGACATTGGTACTGACCACATTATTATATTTGGATCGTGCGATGGGTTATTTAGAAGAATTTGATAGTATGTGGATCTCATTATGGTATATCTTGAAGTTCTAGAATACAATTTCACTGACCACATGATTGTAATTGGATCTCACGTTGGGATCATAAAACACAATCAAAGAAAAATCATCTAATCATGCGAAGAAAACGCAACATGTGATGGGTGATCATGTGAAGTGATCACATGAAGCATGGGATAAATATTTATTAGGTGGTGGAATGGATGTTTTTCCTGATTTTTTGAGTTAAGGTAGTCTTCTCATGCTAATAAATACCCAATTTCCCTTCCTTAAGAGGTGAAAAAAATCATACGAGATTCATTTGAAGAAAAGTCCAGAGAAGGAGTTTTGCAAGATGAAAATGAGAATATGAAATTGAAATAATGTAATGATATCTACATGAATAGAATAATGTCTTTCACTAGAATATTGTGTTCCATATAATCTATTGAAAGTATTGAGAAAGGATCTCATGAATGAGTCTTGCGATGTGAAGTATACACTGGGTGGCTGAAGACATAAGAATACCCACTGATATCTCATGATATACATGAACTGAACAAGATCATGGGATCCACATGATCTGAACATGGTCTTTCAATCCACATGATCTGAATAAGGTCCTTCAAAAAGAAAGATCTGAATCATGTTTTGTGATTTTCATTATCTTAAAAACGTCTCAACATTCGCATAATCAGAACAGGATCTCGCACAAGGGTTATTTTCCAAGTTATCATATAAAAAAATCCACAATCATTACCCTAGGAATATTATCATTATCATATATGAATTTAGAAGAATAATAAGATTGAGTATTGTCAAAATTAAACAATTATTTGAAAAGGATTTCATTCATTTCAACATTCACACTAGTGAAGAGAATAATTTTCATCCATTGGAGAACCTTCAAAAGCTTATGTTTATAATTTATGTCTCGATAGAAATGATTAGTTTGTTCTAGGTGTCTATAAAGTGTAATTGTTTCATTAAGGTTTTTTCATTGAAGTGAAGTAGTATCTTATAAATAACTCCAATATAGTATCTGGATGAAATTTAGGATTCATTCAATATTTCAGATGAAGGGACCTGCATTTTCATAAACTATGTATGAATACTTTCTAGAATAATGAGTAATGGAAGAGGAAGAAAGTGATCCTTTCCACAAAAAATGATTCGTCGATTGAGATATTGAGTAAGTGTCCCTTTGTAAGTATTGACTTATCCATAAATCTTGTATGGCAGTGAGCCTATGAATATAACTCTTCTACCTTGAACCATGTATTGAAGCTAAGATTTATTGGATTTGATACATCAACACATTTCCATTTTATTCTCTTTAAATGTAGACTAGTGAGGGTGAACCAAGTAAAAAAATTGTATCCTTTTGCTTGATTTATTTTTTGAAATTATATGAATCATCATCAAATAAATTTGGAAATGATAAGATTAATATAAACAATGAATAGAAAAATAAGTTAGCCTCTTAATAAAAAGGTCAATATAATTTGGGGGAGGAAAATTTTGAAAAGATTATCCATACCCTGATCCACCCCCACACCCTCTCAGGGTATCTAATATACTTTTGTGTTTGACAAGTATAATGTAGATATCTATGTCATACATCATATCCTAGGTAAATTGATAGGTTCATGTAGATATATGAGACTTAAAGCCTCTAATCTTCCCAATATCCTTGAATTCAACATCGACACAAGAAACAATAAAGGGGTGACTACCACTTTTTGAAATATTCACATCAATCCATGGTTATTATATTATAGCTTCTGAATCTACTGATACAATGTTTCTGATCTAGGAATCCACGGTGAATTATATACACAGAACAAGGATAAGTATCAACCATAGGGACACTAACCCTTTTCCAAAAACCATGCAAGAAATGAAAAAGAGTATGTAACCTCATCGAAATTGAAATATAGGACCCATTCCTAAGTAAGGAAATATTATTAATTGATGTTAATAACCAAAACCAATGAAAGACACATGTATTGTGTAGGACGTAATAAGTGAGGGAAATATATAACTTCATAGATATAGTACTTATACCTAAAGTATCACATGCCATGGAAAAATCCAAAAGGGGTACTACACAATAAGAAAGAGGAAATCATTTACTATTTTAATAATATAGGGGAACCACACCTCTCAAAAAAGAACATAATAGAAAAAGGAGATTACCTAACCCATGAAAGAAGTATTTTTCACACTCTAACCATATCATCTTAACAATTGGATAAATCCTTAAAATGAAATATCTAATATCATAAATGGTCTAAGGATAAAAAATATAGGCCCTTCCATTTTGATCTATGTAGAATCTTACTCTGTAGAATATTTAATTATTCAAATCAGATAAACCTTGAATAATTTGAAAACAAACACCCCTAAGGGAACAATGTGGGGAATGTGGAAGCCTCAAGGTGAGATATAGGGCGTAGTGAGGTGGAGGTTCTCACTCCCTATGTGTGTATGTGTGTGCCTCATACAATTAGTGAAGCATTACCTAGTCCTTCAGGTCAGTTTGGAATTGACCTTCCTGGTAGTATTCTAAGACATAATTATCAGTTCTTACTAGGTTGTACGTACCTAGTCCCTAAGATGATCTATCCTGGCTTGTGAATGGTGACTGGTCTGGATGATCATATCCCCATATATCATGTCCAATGATACATTTCTCTCCACTTGTCATGGTGCCCTTCAACCTTCTCTTCCTTTTTCTGCCTTTGTCTACCACCATGGTTAGATTCTATATTGAGCATCTGCCACCAATTTAGTATATCTTCCTTTCACTATATTCAACCATTCATAGTCCCAATTTTACAATATTTTTCATCCGTCATATCCATCATCCCAACTATTTAATCCTTCCATCACCTTCCCCATCACACATCGACCCATCCTGTTGCACCTCCCCCTATCACATCGCACCACCCTTGCTCGTACCACCACTAGAATACAAAGAACTATTAGGGGTGAAATCCATTTATCTAGGAATAATATAGAGTTATTATAATGGTTATAGGTAAAGAGATAAGATAAAAGGTAAATATAGATAATAGAGATAATCACCCCTCTTTAATCTTTGATTTATTGTCAACAACTATCAACAACTAAATGCAATGTTAGAGTTTATCTAATAGTTCCTAATAATTTCAAATTGATTGTATCTAAAACTAACGGTTTAGGTTTAATATGATCATAATATATATTTTATAGAATGTTAACAAAATATTTAAATAAAATTCGTAAAATCTAAATATTATCCATTAATAACAGTGGATACCAATTCATAATATTATTTTCAAAATCCGAGAAGCATGAGGTGACAAGAATTAAAAATCCCTACCATATGGATTAATGGTCATCACATTGACCCATTTTTATAACATGGTTCTAGTATTCATCTCTAGGACGTCAGTTCATTGATTTCAACATAGATCTTGTCCTACTCCCTTAATATGACATCCATTCTACAATTTTTTACTGCCCCAAGACACACAACTAGTGTCCAATTCGGTGGTTTTTACTTGACGCCATGCGTTCCTCCAAGTATGCCAATGGTTTTCAACTTTCAATGAGGGTCAGAGATGTTACCATTTGGAGGATATACCCTCATTTCAGAGTAAAAAATAATGGAAAATTCCAAACAAACATCCAATAAAATAATCCTCATTACACGGAAGTAAAAATATAATAGTGATATAACAAATTATATGTGAAATCATGGATTCAAATAGAGTCACAATCATACAATAATAAAATAACTGATCAACTACAGAGATGATAATATATATATAATAAATGAAAAAAACATAACTACAATTGGGACCTAATTTCATCCTTAAGAATAACCACATCCCATTTAGTGGACTCAATCTAAGATTTATTTATCAATAATATACCTTTGAGCCTATTCCCATCTCGAACCTTCAATTAGTTAAATAATCTATGGTACCCAAGTTCCACCCCCCCCCCCCGAGCAGAGTTTGATTACATCTTAATAGGGAACCATGAATAGGGTCCTAAATATAACAAATAAATCATTGAATGGAAAAGTGATATGATCCAACAATAATAAAAAAATATTCAAAATCTTAAATAAATACAACATCATCAATCCTAGTGTTCTAACATGACTCCCGAGATAAACTATACATATTTGTTCTAGTTCTAGAGGGTCTTTGATCATGTAGAAAACCAAATTATTCAGTATCAGGCCCAGGGTCTGGATCCTTGGTAGCACTAATGTAATCCTTATAGTAATATATATAATCATAGAATCCCAAAAATTATCATAGGACTACCAATTAGGGATAATTTTAATCCTATAGTATCCTAGGAATACCATGTAGGAATAATTTGAATCCCAGATATCCTAACATTGGAATTATAGAAGTTACAATTGTTAGATAACCTATAACATTATGGGCATTTCATATAGGCATGCTGACTGGATATGAGGTAATGACCTATAAATCCTATTGTCCTATGGCTTAATATTTGGATCCTAGGTAATATCTGAGGTATCCAATGGATATTAAGGGAATCCATCATATCTTATGGTGTATCATAATCATCATATTTATTAAGATGACAGGCCAAATCCTTGGGAGTTTCCCAGGAATCCCAATATGATATGGATAGATAATCGAATCCTAAGAGAAAATCTTAGGTATCTAATAGAACAATGATCTTATATTTGTTAATCTATGATTTTCATAGGCATCTAATAGACTTCAGGGGTATTCTCACTCCCCATAATTATAAATCATATCGTTAAGGGGAATACTCTCTCCCTAAAATCATACTATATATTAATATCCTCAATGGGAGAATCCAAGGTGACAAACCCTAATAATTCAATCATTATGTATCAAGGTAAATTCCAAAATCTTATGATGTCTCATGTTATCCTAGTTATGGACACATCAGTCTCACTTCACTAACCCTCATGTTTTATAATGACACCTGAATTTGAAGACACACTCTCTCTTATTCTTGACCTTACAATGGTCAACATATCGTTGGGGCACCCACTGAGTTCCCTTATGTCTCATCATGTAATAGACACCCTAAATGGTTTTCTAGACCTTAATATTGACTCCAAAATAAATATTTTCAATCAGAGGTAATATAATCCCTCAACATCATCATAATAATATTATGGATTCACCAATTTTATAGGAATAATCACCCTAGTATCACTCTAGAGAGATATAATAATTCCCACCTCATGTGCCAATTCATCATAGGTTAGTCCACTTGATTAACCTTCTAAAAATATAGTATGGTTCTAGAAATTAGGGTGATCACATTCAAATGTAGGTGTAATTCTCACCCATATTTCAAATAAAAACTTCCAACACCTCTAAGGAATCTCACAATTCCATCATGACCTACTCAACCCTACCTCTCTCTATCCATAATCTACCATAAAAAGAGGCATATATGGGTATACACTAATAAAAAATACATTCATTTATTACCTATTAATTTAATTCACAACCCTAAGGGTCCATATATATCATGGAATGTGTTTATAAATCATGGTCTCAACCATCGGTGTATGAGGAATCAATGTGTGTAGAAGGGTCCATTGTGGCCCCTTCCTTGTTGTTTCATCCAATGAAATTAAATTTTAATAAATAATTTTTTTAAATAAAGTGTTAACCACCATCGATATAGAGGACAAATATAACATATATATAAATGAAATTAATTACAATAGGGGTATGCTCAAGGGACCACATACCTCAACCAAATTTGTTTCCATTTTGAGTAATTTCTCGACCACCATAGTCTAGGATCATCCACGTGTCGCATCAAATAATGACCACATATATCAAGACAAAAACATTAGAATTATTGATAATAATATACAATTAATTATTCAAATAAATTTTAACAATTTGAAAATTTATCCACAATATAATTCAATTTGGCATAATTCATAAAATCTTACTCAGTAACCATGTCACTTTAAATCCATGACAAACCATGAACATAAGTTCTATGATGTACCCCATTACACCACCTTGAGTAAAAAACTTATATCATGTGACACATATTCAATATCCAAATTAATATAATTTATGATAAAACCTTATAAAAATTACGTCTGAAATGTAACTCCATAAAAAACAACATAAAACATCATATGTTAATCATATCAATATTCCCTATAGCCACACTAAAAAAATACATATCTTAGGATGTAATTTCCAACATTATTTATTTGAAATAATTATATAACCCTTGTACAAGTCATATGAAATTTGTGGTAGAATAATTAGAATGAAGGAAAGAAGAAGAAGGATATGATTTCTCACCTTACCCTTTAGATAATTCTATCAATATACCCTTTAAACAGAAGAGATAGAAGGATAAAATGGTTTTGGAATCCTCTAAAATTTTATCTCACATGAGGGGATAGAGAGAATAGGGAGGGGTTTAATCCTAAGGGGTATTTGGTCAATTTATACATGTTTCATGAAATACGGAAGGACACATAGTTTGGCCACAAATTTACTTATACTGTTCATGTACCATGTGGTGGGAACATTATCAAAATCTATACCTTGAATTATGTAGAAATAATATGTTTGAAACCATAAACTAATCATTCCAAAACACCTATAGAATTAAATTATAGGTTTCTCATAGTTTCTATACAACCATGCACCAACCATTCCCAAATCACCTAGCCTGATCCATCTAAAAATAGTTTAATATGGAATCTTCACAGTCAGACTTGAACCAAGATCTAACCATAAATACCACTAATTTATGAGAAAAATGAATTTAAATACACTCTACACTCAAGGTGGAACATGATTTATCCCAAACCATGCACAACTACTAGTGAACTAGGATAAAAACCCTTAAAAAATAAATCTTCAGCCTTGAGCTCTCAAGACTCATCCATGCACATGAATAACCACTTAAGACTTGATACATATCCAAAAACATCTACTCAGGACACTACAACTCTTTTAGTACCAATATGAATCGACATTCTAAAAATGAAAAATTATTTATGGTCAAAAAATCAAATTCCCATTGAATTCTATAATTTTTGTGAAAATGGGTCTTTAGAAAAACCCCACCATGATGCTTCTCATCTATAAGACGTCATGGGGGACCTTTTCTCATTAATCCCAACCTACAAATAGGTTTAAATTAATGCTTAGTTTTCCATGTTCTATCCCAAAATTTCAAATTGTCTTCCTTTTTCCAACTCTAAACACAAGGTGTGCTATCAATAAAATTTGGAGATAATTCCCCCCACTTTCAACAAAACACCTAAACGGTACTCCTTAACATCATTCCATTTGAAGACACCATAGTGTCATAAAACTATTCATCTTTGGAATTATAAAAATTCTTACAATAAGACTCTAATAATAATAAGTGATTATGAGTCCTAGTACTCCCCACTATTAAAATTGAGTACTAAAATGCATTCTCAGTAGTCCAACAATATGCTTAGTGTGGTTGACAACTCACCACACCAAAGCTCAGGTAAAATCACCAACCAAAATACAATACCAACCCTAATATTTCCAAATAGAATCATATGAGGATCCAATATCTGTGTACAAATACTAAATACAAAGACATTTACTTGAAATCCCTATATGAACCCCAAAGAACACCAGTTTTACATAATGTGACATACTTGATGAAATTTCCAAACCATGACATCTAATAATATAAAAAATCATTGGTCTAACCTCTTATTATTGTCCATTCTATTAAAGTTTTTTTCATAGATGTTGACATGTTATCACATCATCTAATAATGATGCCAAAACTACAAAAGGAATCATGGATTCATCCCAATACCATCAAAGATGTCCAAACTAAGCATTTGGTGTATTTACATAGTTGGTTCTTCATCTACCCAAATTAGCAATAATTATTTAACCATTATCACCAACACATATTTAATCCATACCACACTCGTATAATATCAAAACCATCCCAAGCCTAATAGAAATGAAAAAAATACATCCTACATCACATTTAAATTAAAAATATAGTATTTACCATAGAACCATATAGAATCGGGATCACATGCTCAGCAGAATCCTAGTACAATATCAACATTCCAATGACCTATCCCATCACATCATCCATAGCCCTACCAAAATGGGTTCATATCTCCTCAACCTATTCTCTTTCCATTACTAAATATAATAACTGATCATGATCATACTTCTCACACTAGAGAACCAACATGAAACCTCAAATGTTACTTGTTCTTGACTCACTAAGAATTTCATTCTTAGAATCTGCAAAAATTACTTCTACAAAAAATGCCACAACATCTACTACCACTATTTTACTACCCAACATATATATTTATTTATACCACACCTTGAGAACAACCTCAATAAACTCTATCAATAAATGTGTGTCACTCCTCCCGAGCCATGTACCCATATTGTAGAAAAATACCATAATAACATAGGGTCATATCTACCATTCTATGGAACCTTGATCCATTTCTATTTCACCTATTAAATTTGAAATCTCTTTATTTCTCATTAATGATTCCGGAAACGACACTCACATGTGTCTTATAGAACCCATTGGACCTCAACCAACACATGGTTTCTCACCAATCTATAATTTCACAGAAACACACATAGAAAGAGTGTATTGTATCAATCCCATCCAAACATGACATGTGTAAACTCTTATACAGCCAAAACACATAGCCTAACTCACTCTCCAATGAGTAATATGTCATAATATCTAGTCACATGAACCTAACCAATGACTATTCCCCTCATGAATAATAGTCCCATCTAACCAAAATCACCTTATTTATTAGTTTGCAAATATTACGAGATTTCCCTCAACTCAAAGAATACCACAACACATATACTAACCTAGGAGTTATTCCAAAATCATAAATCTTTATACACACTAAAAATATGGTCAAGAATCTCACTGATCCGTCCCACCAAAACCCAACCTCGATTATGTTACACCTTAAGTAAATTTCATTACAAGCCCTAAAGTAACTCCATTACTTTTAGAAACATATTATAAAACATCAGGTGCACCAATCTCATAAACTAAATCATCAACCTGTTTTTATTTTCTCAAAGGGAAGCCACGATTTAAGAAAAAAAATTCATTTTTAGGTTGCCCTCATACAAATCAATCTCCCCACCAATATCTCATGTCACATCTGAAAGGAAGTATGATCTCCTACCTAACCTATGAACCAGGTCTCACATAGGTCAAAAATAACGTGGAAACACCTCTACTCTAGTCTCAAACATCCCCTAAAAACTAACATTCCAAAAAAAAACACTAAGGTCCCACACACATGCACACACAAAAAATATATACAAATCTTCCATCACGTGCTAAGTCATTATCCTACCAGGGAATTGATCATCATTGGTAATTTTCATATGAGTTTACTTCCTTAAAGACCATGGTATCTTCTCAATAAACACATATAAATAGCTACATTATAAAATGAAATTAATTTTCAATTAATCCATAATCGTATTGTTTGGTTATGTAAAATTAAACTAACAAACTATATGTGAAAAAACCATATAAATCAATTTTGATATTTTAGGTAACTGAAGCCCTTTTCCCTCAGAAGTAGTACCAAGGCACTAAGTTCCCATACCGACACACTAAAGTTCAATATATGCCCCTTAAAAGAGTAAATGAATTATTATCATCAATGATCCTCCCTATTATAAAATACACATAACATGAAATAAAAGAAAATATATCATTGTTCATATGATTAGAATTGCACAAAAAATGTATTTGAGTGAAAACTAAATATGTTTTTATTGAAACATTAAATAGTTGAATCCTCGTCATCAATGATATCAATCACACACAAGTAGTAATATGTATTGGCAGTCCTATATATCAAATATAATCCATATATACTAGTCTTTTACCATATTCCATGATCAAAAACCAATAAATAATAAATAAAAAACCCAAGTGTGTCGCACAAGAACTACCAAAAAACTGGGTTTCCGCAGTGCCACCATTTATCAGCGCTAAAAAAAGAACTGTTAAAAGTGACACTTTATAAGCGCTTTTTTAGTGCTGATAAAGGCTCCCCCTCTATAATTATTTTGTTAGAACTGTTAAAGGGGACCCCGTTATCAGTGCATTTTTTAGTAGCGCTGGTAAAGGGGGGCTTTATCAGTGGTTTTTTCTAGCACTAATAAAGTATATTTTTCAAAATAAAATTCATTAAAAATAATATATTGATATATATGTAAATTTATAATGATATAAATATAATACATATTTTTTATATATTTTTTCGATTAGTATATGTGGACTATTAGATTTAATATATAATAAATTTAGTAAAAATGGAATTAAAATATTTTAAAAAAATTATTAATTAATAATTATTTAATTTTCATAGACGAATTATCATTTTATAACAATTTGATGACATAAAAATCAAAAAAAAGATCTAAAATAAGTTTAAAATGTAACTCAAACTTCAAATGGCCATAACTTTTCATCCAGGTGTCTATTTGAGATCTAAACCATATCAAATCAAATTCTGTGATGATATTTACACACCAATGACCAATAAAAAACATCTGTCACATTTATTGAGGCCAATAAAGGCCCAGAAAACATCAAAAATTGTGTTTTTAGTCGAGATACCCCAATATTTTAACATTGAGATAGCTATAACTTTGGATCTGGATTTTCATTAGGCATATAACACATATCATATCAAAGATTGTTTCATTTTCTTCAATTTTACTATTTTTGGAGTTGAAAATAACTTCTGGATTAGAATTTATGGTCTTTTTTGTAATGCCCCCATATTTTATTGTACGTTATCTCTTTAAAGTAATTCAATATCTTGCGCTACACGCAACACTGAGATCGAGCACACCACGACTTACCAAACTGACCGTTCAAAAATGGTTATGAATAGTATTAACCTCATTTTAAATTTTATATATATCCTATACAATTTTAACATTCATCATTTGTGTTTCTTAGACATAATATATAGAAAATTCAAATTTTAAGTTAAAAAGGGTATTTTTCAAAAAATGAAGTTTTTCCACATTTTAAAAGAGAACACTTTTTAAATCCAATATTTAACACCTTTATATATTCAATTTAGTGAAATTAAATTCTTCTTTAGAATAGGGACATAAAATTTTAGTTTGGATAATTTATTGGTACTCTTCTAATAACTTTCATATTTTAAGGAATAGTAAAAAATAATAAATTTTAATTAAAAACATCTTTTTTAATCGAAATAATTTATAGGGTTGAATTATACATTTCAGTGGTTTTAAGGTATAACTAGATTATATTTTTACCATTTAATCCAATTTTGGTCATTTTAAGTAATTTCACATTGAAATTGAATATAAAAAAGTGCCAATATTTTGATAGTTATTATTTCTTAAATTCACACTTTTTGTTTTGAAAACGAGAATTAATTTTAAATTAATTTCTTCCACTTATGTATTTTGAATTTTGAAAAATAAGGGTAACAAAATAATATTATAATAGTATTAAATTACCCTAACATGTTTCCTATTCCTATTTGTTGATACATGTACGACCATGGGCATACATGGGTGTATTTTGAGACCCCATGGAGCCACTTGAGAGTGATAATGACACATTATATTAATTAATTTAAAGTAATGACACAAATGACATTAACATATATCTTTTAGTAAAAAGACTTTTACATGGGGTTAGATGAGTTATCTATTTGACTATAAATATTAATTTGAAAGTAATTTTTTTACTACATCATGGTATTTTTTTTATAATTTTTTCACATCAAATAAATAAAATTACTTATGACACAATAATGATGCAATGTTTACCTCATTAATGGATGATTTCAATAAATGAGACGATAATGATTTACAAAATATCCAAAACCTATCCAATTCTTAATAGATGATTTTATTTCTCAATCATGTCACATTATCTTTGACATTAATGAGTTTTGGTCCTTTATAAGCTGAAAATCAATATATGATAAAATGATATTTCCAAGCATTCCTAAAGAGCCCCTCCTCTCCCTAATAAAATGTCATCACATATAACCCATTAATCACACCTCTCAATCCTCTTGGATTATACAACCTCAGCCCAATTAAGCTCCCTAAATCCCTATATTCTTCTTAGAAGCCTTACCGTAGGCCAAAGGCACTTCAAGGAAATGTTTTTGTTCAAACCAAAGGGAGTTACCCGATTTAAAGGTAATATCTCCTCTTAAGTTATTTTCTTTTATTTTACTTATCCAACCCTATAAACTCTTTTTATTCCATTATTATTTAACAACACTAGTATCCTAAATATACTAGTTTGTTTTTAAGTAAATTATTTGAACTATACTTACACACACTTTCATCTAATGGGTATAGATCATAATGTTTCTGTGGAGGGAGAACTACTTCCTCATGAAACGATGATTGTTCAATCTTCTACTACCACCTATTATGATGTCTATTATGATGGAACTATAATTATATATGATATTCATGATATTTATTTTATCTATAAGCTCCATTAATTCTCTTTTATATCATACCTTTATTCTTTTCATGTTGTATATATACGATAATTTTATTTGAGGTAGATTGGATTACCGCCCTCTTAAAGTGATATGACTCGTTCATAAAATACAATGAACGTATAAAGGATGGTGTTAATAAACTTATGTAACGTATGTAAAATATTATTTAATATTGTAATTGTAATATACGTATTTATCATTTGGTTTTCTTTCCTTTTAAAATAAAAAAAATGAAATGGAAGTAGCGTTCGTGCGTACATACAGATTACCATCTCCAGAAATGCGATGAGATTCAATCCCCACAGTAACCATTCAAGAATAATTTTCATTTGATAATTAAAAATAATATTTAAGAACATTATATCATTAAGGGTATGAATCAAATACATCATATCCATAACAAACATGACTTCTGTAGAAAAACATATAAAGGAAAACGAGTCAGTTAACACCCGAAACAATGATAGTACTAAAATATTTTTAACAAAGAAATAGTATAAAATCATATATGATATAATATTTATATATGTGGATCTTTTCAAATTTAGTAAAATGATTTAACTGTTATACATGAGGTTAACTTACCCTCAACCAAGGAAAATTATAAAGTGGGTTAATTCCTCAATCACATTATTATCTAAGATTGTTTATGTGTATGTTTTTACTATGACATAATTATTAACCATGTCCATGTTTCATAAAATATTTTTCAAAAGGATTATTTTTAAAGGAATCTTTAACTAAAACATCATTTTAAATGTTTTAAATATTTATTCTTCGATATCATTCTAATTATTGTCCAAGTCTTCAAAATTGTTTTAAGGATTTATTTATATGGACATGAATGTTTTAAATTGTTAATTCCTTTCAAAAGATTCAAATTCGTATGGGACCCATTGATTCAAAAATTTATTTTAAATATCTTACATTATAAATTGTGTGGCTTTTAAATGATTTCATGAAAAGGGGATATTTCTATAAAAAAAAATTACTGTTCATTTTCAACGATGTCAATATCCTTTATTGGATATTATTCTTCATTGAGGTTGTTTTATTATAATACAATCTTCCATATTTTATTGAATGAGTTATATTATGTTTGATTATGGATGTGATATTTTTATACCATTCATGTTTTATGGTTAAAGTATTTAAATTTTTTATGATAGTTTTAATACGAATGTTTATGTTATGTTTCATCATTTTCATATGAGAAATGCATTGGACTTAGTAAGTGACAGGTGTAAACCGCTATAGTTCATCGATGTGCTGGTATGTCTCGTGAGACAAACTGGTGTCTTGGAACCAGGCCTTGACAATATCTTATTTTTAGTTTTGGAAAGAGGCCTTTACTATTAGGTTATGTTGTCCGACATTATGCATTCTATCAATATGAAATTAGCTATTGATATTTCCTGTGATTATTCGACTAGTATAATATCCATGTGAATAAGTAAATGGAACTATTTGATTTATATTTGACATATTATACTGATGTTTATGTTTAAAAGGATTTATTTTTAATCTTATACATTGTATTAAATGTTTATGATTATTTATGTAACTCTCCCCTATATTGTTATCCTTACTGAGCATTTGAGATCACCCCTTTCTATGTTTTATTTTTCCCAGGATGCGAAGAAGTTTATTATGACTGACCTGCAGGTTTAGTATAAGGGATATGAATGTGATCAATGGATAAAATTTTGTTGTTGTTTTTCATTTTATAATTTAATGTAAAACTTATGAATCTATCTAGTACTTCCAAGGCTACTAAATTGATTTTTCTTTTAGGATTTAATCCCCTGTGATCATGCCAATGTTAGGTATTAATGCACTGACACTGGGTAACTAAGGTCAGGGAATTACAATTGGTATAAGAGTAAGTTTATTACAAACCTTGGAAACTATATTTAGATAAAATCTGATTATATAACATTACCCTAAGATAGACTTTGTGGATTAGTACAGAAGAACTTCCTAGAATTTTAGTAATGTAGATATTTTCTGTATTTTCCAAGAAATACATCCCTGTCTGGATATGATCCGGAACAGGCAGATGTAGCACAGATGTACCTAAGAGCGAAAACTCTGACAAGGAGTTTTGGGCTTGACCCAAGGTATCCTGGTACACAACAACATTCCTTGTTGAACTCTTGGTTACGACACTCCTAGGGGATATGCTTAGGATAATTCACATTTTCTTTACGACCCATTATGAGGGATTTATGTGTATATACTTCCTCAAAGAAAACATTTTTATGATTATGGATTATATCGATATACTTTTCAATTTTTGTTAAGTTTTTTACAGGATTGGAATTATGTATTGCGATTCATAAACTAATGTAGTGTATTCTGTTGGTTAGAAATGGTGCCCAGTAGAAGGAATGAGAACTCCAGCAATACGCAAGATCCAAAGAGTATGAAGGATCATCTCTTTCATGGTATTAAGCCATAATTTATAATTGAAATAGTTTCTCACGTATTCTCATCATATGAACAATTAGTATCATGTTTTAATAAGATAAGTAAATATGTCTCCGAGTCCTACGGGTTTTAAGGTAAGAAATAGAAGAAAAGGATGGTAGAGAGATATATGGATAATGGGAAGAGGGGAAAGAACGATTTTCCATATGTGATAACTGTGGAAAAAATTACCTTGGTAAATGATTGAAGGGAATGGGAGTTTGTATAAGTGTGGAAAAATTACACCAAGTAACTGATTGCAAGGGTAAACAAAATGTTTCAAATGTACAATGCTTCATCTGCAAGGAGTTAGGACACTACGTGAATCAATGTCCAAATCATCAGAGTATGCCTCAAATGATGCTATTGGATAATAATCAAGTTATGATACTACAATAGATGAAGAGGAATTACTAGTGTTCTTATGTTGTTATTAAAGAATTATTTCATTCAAGTTTTGTATCAATGATGTGCTGGTTATAATAATTATGGAGTATATAAGGATTGTACTGAATTACTATTTCATTAAGGATTTGAGATTGTGTGGTACCAAGAAACGTGACTCAATTTCAAGTTAAACTTTTTGGAAAATACACGGATGAAGGAATGATAATCTCTAATATGGTCATGATACCGAGGTATTGATTTTGGAATAAGATATGATTTATTTGGATAATTTTTATGGAATATTATTGACATCCTTGGAACTGATTAATGGTTTATTTATTCCATAATTGTTGGAGTATTTAAAAATATTTGATTTAAGGTGTATATCTAGTATTCTATATGTAACAAGGGATCATTAATGTATTCAATATGTTTTTATGGTAACTTATTGTGTAAAATGTTTTTAAGAAAATACACCAAGAAGTTATTCACATGTTATTACGTGAAAAAAAAAATATCTTCATTTTGTTTACCTTCCTTATAAATTTTTGGATGTGAGTTTGGACAGAAGTATTTTGGATAATTTTGAAGGTTATAATAGATTATGTTTGACATTGGATACTATTGTTAAGGTTAAAACATTTCTTAAAATTATTTTTGGATTATTATAAAAAGGACAACCCAGAGGTCGGGCGACAACCTGTCTCGTCATGCATGGTCGTGAGACTTAAACCCTCAATCAAATGGCGAAAAGGGTGAATCAACTACCACTATACTACTTGATATCCTATATTGTATAATTTAGTTTTTTTTGTGTCTGATAGATGAATTATAAAATCATTTTTTTTAAACCTATATGATTAGGATAAATAGAATATTTTTATGTTCTATTATCTTTTAGAGTGACATATGAGTTTTTGGTAGAAATTTGTTAAAGGATGGAACTATACTTGTCAAGTATATTTTTTTCTCTTATTATATGAAGAAATTAATTATTTATCTGTTGGGAGGGGATCTTAAAACCAAAAATGTGTTATCCTAATACCTTATGTTTTTTTGAACCGATGATATTTTAAATAATCTCAGATTGATGGCTTTGAGGCCCTCAATGTTACACTAGTTTTGGATTTATGACCGCAATCACTCCCTAAAAATATTTATTTATTACCTCCAATTATGTGTCTATAATTTCCACTAATGTTTTTCTATTTTAAACCCTAATTTGGTTGTGACTTTTTCATTTCCCTTTCCCTCTTATTAAGACTAAATTTTATTAACCCTATTTCCGATGTGGGTTTTCCACAAAGGTATTTTATATTTCCAACCTTTTATTTTCAGAGAAAAATTTCAAATTGTGAGGATGCAATTTATTAAAGGAGGAAAGAATTTAACACCTCATGATTTCATAGTACATTATCTTTTAAAAGCAATTCAATAGCTTGCGCTACACACAACACCGAGATCGAGTTCACCACGACTTACCAAACTAACCATTCAAAAGTAATTATGAATATTATTAATAAAATTTTTAAATTTATATATATCATATAAAATTTTAACATTCATCGTTTCTATTTATTATACATAATATAGGGAAAAATCAATTTCTTAGATAAAAGATGTATTTTTCAAAAAATGCAGTTTTTTTTCGCCTTTTAATGGTGAACCATTTTTAAATCTAATATTTAACACTTTTATATATTCCATTTAGTTAAATTAAATTATTTTTTAGAATAGGGACCTAAAAATTTAGTTTGGATAATTTTATGGTACTCTTATAATAACTTTCATTTTTGATGAACATTGAAAAATACTAAATTTTAATTAAAAACAATCTTTTTAATCAAAATAATTTATAGTTTAAAATTATAAATTTGAGTAGTTTTAAATTATAATTAGTTTATATTTTTACCATTTAATCTATTTTTGGCCATTGGATGTAATTTCACTTTGAAATTGGACATAAACAAATATCAATCTTTTGATAGTAATTATTTCATAATGACACACATTTTGTATTGACAGTGAGAATTAATATTAAATTAATTTCTATGAATTATGTATTTTGATTATGGAAAAATTGATTCTATATTTGGAATCATGAGGTAAAAAGTTTTTCAATAGATAACTTTTAATTTTATACATTATGAATTTTTACTTCAGTAAATATTTTATTTACCACAGTTAAATAGTAAATCATGTAAATAAGGGTAACAAAATAATATTATAATAATATTAAATTACCCTAACATGTGTCCTATTCCTATTGGTTGATAAAAGGCTGACCATGGGCATCCTTGGGTCGATTTTGGGACCCCATGGAGCCACTTGAGAGTGATAATGACACGTTATATTAATTAATTTAAAGTAATGACAAAAAAGACATAAACATATATCTTTTAGTAAAAAAACATTTCATGGGGTTATATAATTTATAATTTAAACAATAAATATTAATATGGAATATACAAATATTTCCTACATCATGGTATTTGTTTTATAATTTTCCGACATCAAATAAATAAAATTATTTATGACACAATAATGATGCAGTGTTTACCTCATTAATGAATGATTTAAATAAATGAGATTCTAAAAATGAAAATAGTATCCAAAACCATTGAAATTATTATCAGATGATTTTATTTCAAACATTATTCATCTTATATTTGACATTAAGTAATTTTGGACCTTTAGAAACCGAAAATCATTATATAATAAAATAATATTTTCAAACTTTCCTAAGGAGCCCATCCCCCCCTTATAAAAATTAATCACCTATAACCCATTAATCACACCTCTAAAGCCTCTTCTATCATCTACACTATACTCAATTAAGATCCCTATGTACCTATATTCCTCTTAGAATACTTTCATAAGGCATAAGGCACTTCAAGGAAGCCTTTTGGTTTAAACCAAAGGGAGTTACCCGATTTAAAGGTAACCTCTCCTCTTAAGTTCTTTTATTTTATTTTACTTCTCCAACCCCATAAACTCTATTTATTTTTATATTTTATAACAACACCAGTATCCTCAATATACTAGGTCGTTTTTATGGGAATTATTTGAACTAAAGTTACACACACCTCCATGTAATGGGTATTGAACATAATGTTTCTGTGGACAGTAAACTACTGCCTCACGAAACGATGATTGTTCAATATTCTGATACCACCTATTATAGTGTCCATTATTATAGAAATATAATTATATATGATATTTATTTTATATATAATCTTCTTTAATTATCTTTTATTGCATACCTTTATTCTTTTCATGTTGTATATATACAATAATTTCATTTGAGGTATTGTGTACTACCGCCCCCTCAAAGTGATATGAATCGTTCATACGATACATGGAACGTATAAAGGATAGTTTTAATGAAATTACATAACGTATATAAAATATTATATTATACTTTAATAGTAACATACCTATTTATCATTTGGTTTTCTTACCTTTCAAAATAAAAGAATTAAAGGGAAGTAGCGTTCGTGCGTACGTACAGATTACTGTCGCCATGAACGCGATTAGGTTCATTCCCCATCATAAACATTCAAGAATAATTTTCTTTTGATTATTAAAATTAATATTTAAGAACATTATATCATTCTGGATATGAATCAAATATGTCATATCCATAACAAACAAGACTTATGTAATAAAACATATAAAATAAAAACGAATCGGTTAACACCCAAAACAATAATACTATTAAAATATTATTAACAATGAATTATTATAAAATCATATATGATATGATATATATGTATATGGTTCTTTAATAGTTTAATAACTATTATTTAACTATTATACAAGAGGTTAACATACCATCGACCAAGGAAAAGTACAAGGTAAGGGTTAAATCCTCAATCTCATTCTTATATCAGATTGTTTATGTGTAAGTTTTTAATGGGACATAATTATTATCCATGTCCAAGTTTCATAAAAGAGATTTCAAAATGATTCTATTTAAGGGAATATTTAACTAAAAAATCATTTTAAATGGTTTAAATATTTATTATTCGAAATCATTCTAATTAATGTCCATGTTTTCAAAATGGTTTTAAGGATTTATTTATATGGACATGAATGTTTTAAAATGTTAATTCCTTTCAAAAGTTTCAAAGTGGTATGGGAAACATAGATTCAAAAATATAATTTAAATGTCTTCCATTATAAATAGTGTGACTTTTAAATTTTTTTAATGAAAATTGGTATTTATATCAAACAGTTTTACCGATCACTTTCAACTATGTCATCATCCTTTACTGGATATTATTCATGATTGAGGTTGATTAATTATAATACAAAATTCCATATTTTATTAAATGAGTTATGTTGTCTTTGACTATGGATATTCTATTTTATACAATTCATGGTCAATGGTTAAATTATTGAAATTTTGTATGATAGTTTTAATATGAATGTTTCTGTTATGTTTCAACATTTTAGTATAATGAATGTATTGGACTCAGTAAGTGACAGGTGGATCCCACTATAGCTCCTCGATGCATCAGTAGGTCTCATGAGACAAACTAGTGTCTTGGAACAAGGCCTTTATAATATCTTATTTTCTGTCTTGTCACGAGGCCTTGACTATGTGGTTAGGATGTCCAGAATTATGCATTCCATTATTATAAAATTGGATATTGATATTACATGTGATTATTCAACTAGTAGATTATTCATGTGAATAAGTAAATTGAATTATTTGATTTTTCATTTACATGTTATGCTAAATATTATGTTTAAAAGGCTTGTGTTTTAATCTTATACATTTCCTTAAATGTTTGGGAATATTTATGAAAGTTTCCTCTATATTATAATCCTTACTGAGCATCTAAGCTCCCCCCATTCTATGTTTGATTTTTTCCAGGATGCGAAGAACTATACTAGGACTGACCTACAACGACAGTCTAAGGGATATGAATGTGGTAAATGGGGACAATTTTGTTTTTGTTTTCAATTTTATAATGTAATGTAAAATTTAAGAATGTATCTAGTACTTCCAAAGCTACTAAACTGATCAGTCATTCGGGATATAATCCCTTGTGATAATGACAATGTAATGTAATAATACACCGAATCTGGGAAACTAGGGTCAGGGCGTTATAGTTTTATCATTATATGGATTTTTAGATACATATATATATATGTATTTATTTGTAAATATATATATTTGTGTGTGTGTGTCTTTGTGTGTGTGTGTGTTGTAAATTTGTATGTATTTATTTATTTATAAACACACATAAAAACATATGTTATTAATGTATTTAGAACTAATATTATAAATATATATTAATATACAAATAAATATACAGAAAAAAAATTCTCACAAAATATATGTATATATATATAAATATATACTAATATAAGAATAAATTTAAATATATATATTAATATATGAATAAATATATATTTATTAATATAAATAAATATATTTATATTAATATGAATCTAAATTAATATAAGAATAAATATAACAGTATATATTTATAAATAAATAGATATATTATAAAATGGAAAAAAACTAAATGTATTAGTGATAAAGGTGATTGCGTGCAAGGGGGGAGGTCTTGGGTTCAAGTTTCAGTGAGGGGTGCACGGGTGCAAGTGGGAGGGGGTTGCACAGGAATGGGCAGTATGCAGTGAGAGGGAGGGGGCTCCTCCTAGCACTAATAGGGGGTCAAGCACTGTTAAAAGATCCCCCCTTGCATTATATATTCTTCTAAAAAATTAATTTTTTTCTTTTATCAGCATTTTAAAAAAATCACTGATAAAAGGGGTCTTTTATCATCCCTAAAAAAGGCACTGATAAAAGTGGCCACCTATCTTCACCTCAATGAACATCACTTTTCTATCAATGTTAATACCCTTTTCTAGCGCTGATAAAGGCCATATTTGAGGGAGTGAAGGTGAAATCATATTACAGTAGACATAGGAAGAAAAAAATATAAACAACATAATTGAGATACCATAGACATCCTATCAAAAAAATATTTCACAACACACATTTCTAACACCCAACTACTCAAGGTCACTTGACTTTTGTCTGGACCATTGGTCACTACATGAACTTAGGCATGACTCCATGTACACTAGATGCTACTAACTAGAAGTGAGGCCATAAGGTGTTATAATGGGAGGACAATACCCCCATATTAGAGTAGAACATTGTGTAATAATAACTAAAAAACCAAAGAAATAATCCTATGTACACATAAGAAAACAAAATTTTGCTAAAAAATGAAAAGAAGATGTATATAATCATGTAGACTCACGATCATGATAATATAAAAAAATAACCTCAAACCATGTTGGTCACATGTATAAAATAAATACCTAAACAAAATTGTATTAAGGTCCTAATTACATCTCCAAGAACCCCCTCACCTCGATCACCAGACACCTTCTTATATGTACCACTTGATCATGACACTTTGGGCCTCTTCCCAACCTGAATGTATGATAACTGTAGATTTCTCGAACACCCAAGGTCTATGTACAACATATTATGTTCTGGATATAATTTAATAGGGAACCACCAATGCGGTCACCAATATTAAAAATTAAAGTGGTGTATTCACATGTTATATGCACAAAAGAATAATCAAATAAATATAAAAAACATAACTAAATAAACCATCACCAATCCTGGGGTTCTAACATGCTATATAGGACAATATATACCAAATTGGTCTCGTGGTAGAGTGTCTCTATGTTTGTGACATACCATTCTATCCAGTATTATGCTCAATGGACAAATATTATCTTGTACCTTAGGCATCCCAATAGTAGCATGTGAAAACACCAGATCCAAAGAAGTATTACCGGAATATCATGCATGTATGAGATTATTCCCACTATCCACAATTGGTCATTCTTATAGGTCCAATGGACAAATCCCATGTAACATCCTAGGTATCCGATATAGGCCTACTCACTAGATCTATGGGAATAACCAGAGAATCCCATAGTTATTAGGTATACTCATGGGATCCATGGTTGAATCCAAGATATCCCATACATATCAAGTGCATTCAGAAGATCCTAGGGAATTTCCTTGGAATCTCATATATTAGGAAAACAATATGTATCTTGGGGAGTAATCAAAGTATACAAATAGTATCAGGTTAAATATCTAAATCATATTATAATATACAAGGAAGAAAATACAATCAGGATTAACATCCAAATCCTAGGAACATGTATGGTGAGTCTTATAGCTATAAAAATAATGTTCTCTCCCTATGATCTTATCTAATTACCAATAGGGGTAAGATATCTCTATTTTAATATACCAAATCATATTAATCACAATGGACTATTTCTAGGTGAACAACCTAAGGATTCCATTGATAATGTCTCAAACACAATGTGTCCCACCTATACTGTCTCATGTAATCATCACTTTATCCACATAAATCTCACATCATCTACCTTTAGGTTTAAATGTGACAAAAAATGTCAACAACAGATACTATTCTATACTAACCCTCACTAGGGTCAGCATATCAGTAGGGTACCCACTAAGGGCCCCTAGGTCTAATCATGGAATATACACCCTATATGGTCTATTAGATATCATTATAAACTCTTAGGACTATCTTTTCACTCCAAGGGAATAGAATCCATCAACCTCATCATGATCATTTTCTATCCTTAGTTGCCACATAGGAATCACTGCAATGATATCATTCTATAGAGATTCCAAAACACCCATCTCATATCCCAAAACATCTTAGGACAGTATACTCAATTGACCTACCATCAATATACTTGAGGACTACCCACCCAGGTTCTCACCTACTAACTAGGGAGGAATACTATTTTTTACATCAAATACACTATCTCAATGTATTAAGGGCATCTCCTAACTCCGTCCTAATCTATTTGATCCAATCATTACCATTCCACACTCTCCCTTTCAAGGAGGTTTCCAACATTATTATATTAATAGACACTCTATTCATTTATTTTATTTTGATTTAATTCACATGATTCAAGGTACATACAACTAAAGGAATAAATTTATAAATATTTTTTTTTGGAAAGAAATGACCATGGTATTAACAAATTTACAAGGGTTAATAATTTCCCCAGGTACATTGTTTCATTAATAATAATTCAAATTTAATAAAATAATATATTTAAATAAAATTTCAACTACCCTCAGTGTAAATACAAAGAATCACATGAATAAAAATGAAATGGTTTACCATAGGGGTATACCCATGGGAATAAATTCCTCAAATAGATTCATTTTCTTTTAAATAAATTTCCTAGAGACCACTAAGTTGGATTTATCGATAAAAATATCAACTTCTGAGCATCTATCTTAATCCAAGATGTCTAATAATTAATTAAAAAAAAATACAATTTATATTCAAATCAATTTTAACAATTTATAAATTAATTCACAATTTAATACAATTTTGAATAATTCCAAAAATATCATCGAGAAACCTTGACACATAGAATTTGTGACCATGAACCTATAGAAGATATGTGGTGTACTCCTGACACCACCTCGGAAGAAATCCTGATCACAAAACACTGATTTAGTAGTCCATCCAAATCTTTTTTTTTATATTTTCTAAATCCACTTTATGGGTAAGTGGAAACCGTACATCACAAATCAAAATACTACACCATAATACAAAGACACACCACATTCCAAAAAGAATAGAAAAACCATCATGTCGCATTCCAAAGTGTCGCACTACGAACTTCAAATTCAAATTTCAAAGTCATAAAAACTGCTCTCAGACCACATGGCAACCGCATCATTTTGGGTTGAACCAAGAGCCACCTCGATTCACAAAACGCTCACCTTCCTCGATTTCAGCCGACGTAAATCCTCCAGTCACCTCCGCTATCAAAGATCCTCGAAACTACCACCTTCATCGACACTGATGTCATCACTGGAGTATCCTTTACTATCATCACCGTCGGCCGGCGGAAGCACCATCCCCACGTCGTCAGCCAGGCTCCGTCACTGTATGCGCATCAGAACAACACCACCAAAGACATCAACCTTTGCGCCTCATTACCGCCAGCCACTCTGAACCCAACAATGATGAAAATCACCCTGAATCTAGCCACTTGAACTCATGACCCAAAGGACCGTGGATACCATCGCACTGCTCCGCCTAAGAGATATCAGAGGGAACTTGGAACCAGAGCAGAGAAACGAGATGGTAGAGGCAGGACGAAATGCCGAAGGGGCCACGAAATAGCGCCATTGCATCACCTTCTCCAGCCTCACAACCATTCGAACATCACCATCATGTAGAAAAAAACAACAGGCACAAACACCACCTTCCATCCAAAACCAACTGCCTAAAGATATCCCAACCAAAAAAACCACATCGACATCGAGGGTGAAATGAGGGCACCTTCTGGGACAACATGACCAAACGAACGCACCTCCCAAAGCTTACCTGCACCTGCACAGCTGACCTACTAGGAGTGCAGTGAAAGGAGCGTGAATATAGGGCAACGAAGGAATTAGGAAAGGCTTTAACTGAGAGGAAAACAATAGAAACACCAACCTCCTGGAGCACAAATGACTAGACCAACTGCACTTCCCAAAGCCTCTGAGAAACCATCACTGCTAACCAACTAGAAGATCCGCGTAGGGTCCAAAGTCCAGAGAAGCAGTTAAATCTGGCCAGGAAACCACAGGAGAAGCATGACCGCAACTGGACCACCTAACCTTTCCGGCGAAGCCACCGCCGAGCAGAAGCCCCACCTGAAACAGAAACAGAAAAAAATACACCAGCAAGAAGAAATCCCCAAAAGAGGTAGGGTCCAAGGAAGAAAGGGGAAGTATGAGTGGGGAGGCGAGGCCAAAGAACGGCGCACCGGCCTCCCCCACTGCAAAACCACTGAGGAACCCTAGAAGCAGGGAAGCTAGAGAGAGATACTGCTCAGAGGCCTCCAATTTAATTTAGTAAACCCCATTAGAAATTCATTTGGTGTTATAACACCATCAAATAAACATGAAAGTGTGTGTTATTTTTCTTAGGTTTTTATCCAGCTACACTAGAAAAAATCCATATCATATAGAATAATTTCTTCTATAATCTAGTTGAAATAATCTATGAATCCTAATCTAAACCATCAGAAATTATAGAGACAACCATGGGAAGGAATGAAGGAGGGAGATGGTGAGGATTCATCACATTAAAAAATGAATAACAGTATGAAAATGTTTCAAAAACATGGTTAATTAAAGGGGAAAAGGTGGGATGGATCCCCTTTAGTTTAGTATCACATGAAGAAGACAATAAGAGGGGATAGGTTAAATATGGAGTGTGAATTTTGGTCATTTCTCCCACTTTGACAGGCTATAATGTTTAGCCATATAGTTTTCCAAACTATTCACCAACCATGTGGTTGGAATTTTATTAATCCCTACACCATGAAATGTTTAGCTGCATGGTTTTCTAAAACATGCACCATCCATAAAGAACCCCTCTAATGCAAAAGTGTGGTTTTTCCACAGCTACTCTACAACCATGAACCAAGCCCCCAGACGAATTCATCCCCCCATGATTATCTATATAAACCATAATGTTATCCTTAAAAATTGTATTAACCATGAAAACTACCCATAATGAAAAAAATGAACAAAAATCCCTCCATGCTCATGGTGTTCCATGGTTTTTCCCAAATAGTGCATTAATGACCATGCACCAAAGTAAAAACCCCTTATAAATTCTCCAACATTAGCTTGAATCTCTATAGACTTTCTAGAAAACATTAGTAACCTCTTATGCCTAAATACTTATCCAAAAACACCAAATCATGGAACTTTAACTCGCATAATTAAATTTTGAATCTCAGTTTTCAAAATTCCTACTTCCATAGAGTTAAAAATCAATTATCTCTGAATTTCATAACTCATATAGATGTAGGTATTTTCAAATTCTAAAAAAATCGAATACCTATCTGATTACACACTCTAGGGTTGCACCAATAGAAAATGTGGCTAACCATTTAAAGGAAAAATAATAGGATTTATATAGGATTAACCTATAGTTTTAATTAATTGAAAATATTATCAATTATTAATTCAATGTAGTTGTAACATACCATCCGTGAGAAAATCAATAAAATCAAAACATAGACCACCCCTAGGGTGAAGTCCATATATTTAATATATATATATATATATATATAGATTTTCTATTTGAGAATCCATTTAATAATAAAATCTAAATTATTAAAAATTCATGCATTTGGGATAAAAATATAATCTTTGCATAATTAATATATTCTTATTTATTCCCTGACACACACAAATTTCTATGTTCTCTCAGCATGAGGGTAAACTCCACACCCCCATAATCAAAAAATCAATTATAATTTTTTCTATGGTTGTGATCTTTCTTAAATTTACCATCTTCACACTAGATAGGTCATTAGACTAAAAAATAAAATTAATAGTTATGTGTTGACCTAGAAAATTATAGTTCATTACATGTATACACCATAAAAACTCATCTATAAGAACATGAAAACAAGAAATAGAGGAAAATTATTATTGATAACGTCATCATGAAAAAACTGGAGATTATCTACCAAGCTAGTGATGTCTTACTTAATATGTTGAACTATATTAATCAGTCAGTAAATTTAAATGTCTATATTTAAAGGAAATTATCCTTCAATATCATGTCATCATTTGTAGCACCTAGAATCTCTATATTTATTAAGAACTATAAAGTGAAAAATATTGATAATCCATTCAAGAATAAATTTATTATGGTTCTTTATGTTGATAAGGATTTTTTGGAACATACTTCCTCACCCCCTATGGTGAATATATTGAGGGAAAATATTTAATATTATTTTAAAAAATCAATGCTATAGGTTCCATTAGAAATAATTTAACTAAGAAATACCTTAAAAGGGAGGTGAATAAATAGTATGATATAATATTTATAAGTAGCAATAAATCTCAGTAGAAAAATAATTATCATGAATTGTAGAAGAAGTAATAAAAATCTTTCACTATTGTATATTATTCATTACATGTAATATGTATAATTTTATTCTAGGGTATTAAATATTATATGTGATTTGAATTGTTAATGCACGATGATTCTCTCTGTCTTCCTTCGGGTGCACTAGGGTTCTGCATGCACTGGTCATTTCATCAACCCCACTACTTTTTTTGGGGTGGGATGCAATGACATTGTCTCTCCCTCTCTCACAGGCTCTTCACTCTACTTTTCTCCCTTCAATAATCTAGGAGTACTCCCTATTTGCCTTATTATTGTTCTAGCTGCCAAAGTTTTCGGCTTTGCTATCGGATCCCTTTTTCTTTTGATTTCCCTCATATAGTTTCCTGAAGCTTCTCCGATGCATAAACTAACCTTGGTTTCTCACATCGGTCAGTGCATGCCTTCAGTGGATATTTTCGACAGATTCATCAACCTCAATGGAGACTTCATCATCATGTGGTGGTTGTCTTGCTCAAAATGTGAAAAATGATGATATTATTTCCCTCTGATGTAGATATGGCCCTTTCATGGTCTAGAAGCTCGCACTTAATCAAAATCTTCCATTTCTTTCTCCTTAGGTGGTCCTTTGATATGAATTTGATGCGTGGCCCGAAGGAAATTATGATTTGGGTTCGTCTTCCAGGTTTTCTTCTCTCCTTCCAAATTATTTAAATATTTCAAATGCTAGGAAATATTGTGCTTCATTTATTGGTTGCGAATACTATGAAAAAATTGGTATTCCATCCCATTGAACACTGAATTTGTGTTTAGTTTGACTTTTCTAAACCTCCCTTAGAGTTCATTTGGATTGATATCTAAGCAGAATATATAATCAAAAATCATATTGTTTTGGAGTTGTGGACCCATTATTGTTCCTCCTTCTTCCTCCAAAGTCACTCTTCCCAGAAATGTCATCGTAGAGGTCTAGATATACATGTTTTGAATTCATTTAATGTGACTGGATCGATGCTCAGGGAGGATTTCAATGTGAATAAGATTAATAATTATCAAGAGATCTCTCTACCAGTGGGTGATGATCTTCCCATTCAAGATGCAAGGAAGTTTGGTCCTAACATGAACGCTGGTCTGGCATGAAACTTCCATGCAGTGGATCCACTAGGTGTTGGGGAATTGAGGAATCCATAAATTTCCCAGAAGGAGGTGAGTATTATGGTTTCTAAACTTCAGGTTGTCAATGTTATTTATTTTTTGAGGCGTGACATGGGTGTCAACTCAATGTTAATGCATGTTCATGGAGGTTCATGGGAGGACGATGGGGTGTGTGTGGTGCCGAGAAACTACTCAAGGAAATCTGCTTCACTTGCATATGTTGTTAGATCTAATTCTAATGCTTCTCAAGAGTTCATGATATAGAAAATAGGTAAGGATGGATCATACATTATCAATAGTCATGAACATGCACGGTAGGGGTATTTAGTGGGACAGGAAGCTGGACGGAGACCAGTGCACAGGTCAAGTATAATAAGGGCTCTTGGAGGACAGACTACAGTTGAGGACAGAAAGAACCCCTCTCAAGCTGTTATTGGTAATGATTAAGTTTTTTATAATGGTTCTCAAAACCATTTTGTGGTTCTTGGAGAAGGTGAACCTCCCCCATATAAAGAAGGGATTGTTGCAGAAGATGGTTGTCAAGATGATCATATTCTTTTAGGTGGGATGGATGAAATAACTGTTGATATCGATTCTACTTCCAAATCTTGGTCCTCGGAGTGCAAGGAATTGGATCTCACAGAAGAGTTCCTTCAATCCTCTTCAATGAATGGAAAGAACACCTGTATGGATTCAGATGTCTTTATTCAGCATATGCATAGGTCGTGCAGACAGAAGGACTACTCCAATATTCCTAGACCTTCTATTACTAGGTCTGTAAGAAAAGGTAAAACCCCATAAGTGAGTCTGATAATATATTATTACAACCTAAAGAATAAGTGAAAGGATTCCATTATACCTGGGGAGCCATGAGATAATGAGGTAAATAAAACACGAGGAGAGGAACCATCTGCCTATGTTTTGGTGAATGTTGATAAGGAGGTTGTTGAATATGACAACACCTAGAATCTTATCATGCACTTGAATGAAGAAATGTCAGAGAAGTCCTTCCTAATCAAGATATCAAATGAGGATTCACACAGAATGTTTGAAAGACCTTTGAGAGTTTATTTAAATGAAGAACAAGCCTCGTGGATTGACAAACAGATTAGGATATTGACATGTGGTTTCAATGAGGGGAAAAAATCCTAGAGGACCATGTGCAGACTTGGGACAAAATGGATTCTCACTTCGAGGATCCAATTATATACAATCCGTAAATAGATGTTACCACCATTTAATGGAAACTTCTTAAGGTTAAAAATTCAAATTTCTTTGATTTTTTCTGGAATGGATTTATAATTTCTTACGGCGTTTGATTATTTTAGATATTTTGAAAATTTTTGGATTCCCACTTTTTCTTTAAAAGTGATTCTAAAGTAAAAATAAATATTCTGGATTGGAAATGTGATTGAAATATTTTTTCAAAATAATAGAATTTTGGAAGATCATAATTATTAAAAAATTCGTATAATTTATATGTTTTTAATTTGACTTGAATCATAAATTAGCTAAAGATCATAACTTCATATTTTCCAAGGTTTTTGATTCTCATTGAGTTATTTTTTTGTATTTGATGTTACCAAAACATTTATCTATGTTTCCAATTTTATACAAAATTTAATATTATTACATGTTTGAACTAAATGTTTTTATACTATAACTTAATTAATAAATAGTTAAATTATAATTGAATAAAAATGACCAAATATTGACATTTAATGATAAATATAAAAAATTATAATCAAATAATATATATTTTTGGAAATTTTATTCATTATCAACTAAAACATAAATTAAATGTCAAGGACATAGCAACAAGGATGTTTATACTCTTTTAAGAAAATACTCGTAGGCGATTGATTACCTATACATTTTTAATATAAAGAAACCTATTGAATTAAATGTGATATTTACAAAGAAGTTATATAATTTTTTTAGAAGATATGTGGGAATTATTCTAATAATAACATAGAGTCATATCCATATACTTCATAAGTATCATTTATGATATTTTAGGAATGTATAGAAGGGTAATGAGTATCTTGGTAAAAGATAAAATTATCTTCAGACAAGTGAGCTGAAGAATTTATTAACTAATATTTCATCAATCATTTAAAATGTAGAGCATATTTAGTTATGAAATCATGTTACTATATGTACATATGAGTGCCAATTTATGTAAGAGGACGGATGATGAGTTATATGAGTATCAAAATTCTTTCATTAATCTTTTTGAGACATGTCTTTCAAATAGAAATATTAAAATTTTATCCATAAGTGAACTATAATGACTAATGGATGTCATACAAGTTAAAATGAGAAAAAAAATTATTTGGCCCATAACTTCATTTATTTTTATGTGAACCATTTTTTAGGATAATTTTAGAAATAATATTTCATCATGAAAAAAATAAAGAGTATCACATAAAATTATCTTAAAATTTTAGGATATAATTATCCCTAATATAAAAAGGTATTTTTCAATATATTGACTATATTTATATGGGAAATAAAACTATTTTGAGAGTATAAGTAGTCTAAATTTCAATGAATTCAAGCCTCTATACACATGAGTCAGAATGGGAACTCTAAAATATATAATATATAGTGGAAGGAGTTATTCTAGAGGCACATACTATGTAGGAAATTCAAAAAAATGAGAAATGGTTTCATATAAAGAAGTATATTATCTGGTTAGAATAATAAATTTGATAAGGAAGTAGTAAATGAAGACAAGATAAATTAGAATATTAATATGAACTTAGAAATGGATTCCATGTATCAAAGTATTATTCTATATTTTAGTGGTTTCTCTGGTTGATATAAATCCATTGTTGGATATTAATGAAGAAACTATACATGGATTGTAAATATGGTGCCTATAAATCATAGATAGATATAGAAGGTTATGAGTAACTTCAAGAAAAAACTATGAAAAAAACATTTCACTAGTCACTATTTGAGAATCCAATAGAATTCTAATTATTAGGGTAAACTTATCTCATATTGAAATTTATAAATTGTATTTTAAGATAGAATTCCTTAAGAGAAACCTTGTTGAAGATGTATATATGATTCAAATGGAATGGTTTGTGACACAAAACAATTCCAATAATATTTCAAATCTATAAAGATCTGTTTATGGGTTGAAACATGAATCATGATAAGGTAATATCATTATGATGAATCTAGAATATATTATTTATAATAATTATGAAAATGATTTTTCTGTATGCAACAGATTAGTGAAAGTATCATATTTTTCATAGTGAAATATATTATTAATGATATATGGAAAGCATATGTTATTCTAACATTACGTTAAAACTAAGATGAAAATTATTTCTCTAGGAATAATAGAAACTATTAACCCATGTTCTAGGGAATAATATCTACTAATATAGATTTATGGGGTGGCATAAATCACGTCATAGTAGAAAAATTGGTAGTGTATTTAAAGATACAAGTTGAAACAATTCAATAGAAATTTAGTTCCTATGTCACATGGTAGAAAATCAAACTAGGATGATGTGTTAAGAAAGATGACGATATTATTATAAATAATGGAAATTCATTTGATTTTGTGTTTTAATATGTCTAATATGTCATTATATGTGAAGTGATTTTATATATATTATCTATAAATCATAGTTTTAAAATGTCAAAAAGAACTATGAGAAATTTATACGATAGTAATTAGAAATATCCAATGGTACATCAGAACGTCATAAATAATAAATCCTTGGTGATTGTTGTAGTAGGAATGATATTATTCAATTTCATATGGAACTAGTTTCACAACAGATAAATAAGATCTAGTTTCACTGATAGGATAATTTAATGAGTGAGATAAGTTTATTAAATCTCATTGTATTCATATCTATATAAACTCGGTATGTTGTTGCTTCTGATGAAACTTGGGAAGTGGTTTATGTAATGATTTTTATTTTTGATTCAATTGTATAAAGAAATAACAATAGGTTCATAGTATATATTTTGATAATATTGTATAGTAGATACTAACCATGAAGTCAATATAAAGCTAGATGGTAAATGGTATATAATTGGGGATATCAACACTTTTATATTTTAACCCAATTGTGGGAATTCATAGTAAGTAGAATAACCATGAAGAAAGAATGAAAGTAATGGTAGTTAACGAAATAACTTATAATAATAATGATTTATCAATTGATATATAACATTATGTTAGATATCAGTTGGTTGTGGTGAAAATATGATTCTTTTGAAGTTTGTGCCTTTGAGAAAATAGTATTTTCACTTTTTATTACCAATATATTAATAAACATTTTATCACATAGTGATTGTTATTCAGTGTAGTAGTAATTTTAAAATATACATAGATTATTTTATCCGTAAGGTTATAAAAGTTCCCCTCTATAATGGTAACTGGGATATTCTACGAAAATATTATTAAAAATATGTGTTTTGGTGTAGATAACATCTATCTAATGGGAATCAAATTAATTTTGACTATCGGTGGTCAGGGAATATAAGACATGGAGACTTCATCTCATTAAGTTTACACATAGAGATTGATGATTGAAAATTATGAACCACAAAATAAATGGAAATTGCACTTCCTTGAATGAATACAAGTGGGAATGACATGGGTAATCTTTCAAAGAGTCAAGATGATACAATCATTATTCCTTAACACTTATATTTTTTCACTAATTCAGAAGAAAAATAAACAGTGGGTAATCGTTTGTAATGAATTTTGGAAATTGAATTTTGTATTCAAATCCTAAATACATGTCATTTGGTAAAGGTTTTAGTCATAGGTTAGATATTCATAGCCATATATTTTCAAGAGGAAAATTAAGAATGAATGAAACGAAAAAATAAAATATGAAGTTATATTAAAAATGAAATTAAAAAATTATTGAAAAAAATTCCTAATATAAAATTATTTGGGAAATAAATCCTTATAAATAATAATGAAACTGTATTATTAGGATATTTGTGATGTTATTATCCAATATTATATATTTTCATTTTCAGGAATCTCACCATGGAACACCTCCATGTGGAACAACCAATTGGGTATTTCTTCATATCAAAATATTCTCAAACCTCCATTATTGTGCGATTCTTCCTAATAAACACCACTTTACTTCGATGATACATGGAATCATTATATATTACTTAATGTAATTTACCCCATTGGGTTGGATCAAAAGAATTGGTATTTTCTTAAAATTACCAAGACCTAATGTATTTTATGAATTCTAGTTTTATTATTTTCTGAAATATGATTTTTAATCACATGTGAGGAATAAATATCAGTTGTACAGGGAAAAAGTAATGTATAGTCACCTTACCCAAGCCTAAGGAGAGCGTTTAATGAATCTAATATGGGAACCATTCATTTTTATGTGAGTGATATCCCTACCTAGCACTCCATGAATGTGACTCTATTAGTAGAGTGATTGATACATAAGGATTGGATAGTGTGAAATATTCTTATATGGGATGATTTTTAAATCACCTTACATGAGGCATGTTCATGATGAATGATTCATAAATAGAAATCAATTATTCTAAAATTGGATGATCTTTTTTCATACAAAATTTTCGGTGGTTCAAGTTGACTATAGAATGGTGTGTGTTTATTTTAATGCAGTTATCATTGAATCTAATACTGAATTTTGGAATTCATGATTAATTGGATTTTTAATTCAATCCATTTTATATACTCTTATCTGAGATGATATTTCATGAATTAATAATACATGAGGGGTGTAGGTTGTCACTTTATATGATAGGTGCTTGGAAAATTATTCCAATGTAGTGATATATCTAATCACATGCAAGGGATTCCTTATTTTTAATCACGAATGAGAACACCTTTTATTATTATTTGAGTCCTTTGGATTATTTATATATATCATATCCATTTCACTTAATTTAATTCCATCCATCCCCTTGATATGTGATTCATACATGAATACTCTTTACTAGAGTAAATCATACAGTTCATATATCTAGAAAACTTTATCTAACACATTGAACTGAAATTGCATGTATTCATATGTAAACACTTTTTATCAATTTTATTTTTCCAAAAGCTTTTAAAATTTCCAACTAATCATATTTAGTTTTCACATTATCTTAAAAAACATTAAACATATGCAAATACATTTTTTCATGGACATTTAATTTTTTTAAAAAATTAAACATTTGAAACACTAAATTTACTAGATTGAAATTTAATTTTAATTACAAAAAAACCAAGCTAATATTTTATAATAATTCAAATAATGAATCAATAACTTAAAATAAGAGAATTAATCCACTTTTATAATTAATTTCTAGATTCAAAATATTATAGAATATGTATTAATTTTCCTTGTTTAATGAATATATTTGGTAATTTTCAAGAAACAATATAGAAATTTAAATTTTTAGCTTAAATCATTCCCCAAAAAAATAATTACACACCTAGTAAATAAAAATATTTCAAAAAAATATCCAAACTGCCAATTTAATCACAAAAACCAAATAAAAAGGAAACAAAAATTTCATTCATCATTGAAAGTATCATGTTTACTCTATATAGAAAAGTTTCATACCCACTTTATTTAATAATTTTTTTAATAATTAAATGTTTCCCTATCCATGTAATGACCTACTTCACTTACAACACTACCTTTAACACTCTAGGAACATGTATAATGGATATTTTCACATTCCCAAAGTACATATAATCTATTAATATCATTAAAGATCCTATGTTCACAACTAGAAGATTTAAAGTATGCTACTCTAGAGTTATTTTAAATTTTAATTATTTTGTTATGGATAGAAGGATTTAATGAGAAAAATTATTGAGGTAGAGGAGGGGTTTTCAGTCTCTAAAGAAAATCAATTTTCATAATTCATCCAATGTAAATAATTGAACGTAGAAACCCATTTCATCCCAATTATATCACTCCTAGAACCTAGTTTCCTTGTAATTTTTAAGTGTTATATATATATGGTTAAAATTATGTAATATTTCACCCACTTATTTCCATTTTGTTTCATGTTTTTATATTCTATATTTTTTTGATAGAAATTTTTTTATATAAATATTTTTTTACATTAAAAAAATAGTGAACCGTATAAGAATTAATGAATATTAAGTTGTGACAAAATACCTTACTATATTATATGGAACCCTCCACCCAACCCAAAATAATATATTTCTTCCCAAGAGATATTGATAACAGAACCTCCCCTTATACTCAAATGAATGTACAACATAGTTTGTATAGAAGATATGGGCCTCGATGGAAAAAAGTCTTATAATATGATGTAAGAAATTGGATGTTGATGGTTTATAAGGCTTAAAGGGGTAAAATTATTTTTCAAAAAAATATATTATAAGTGGGGTTTTTTACTTTAATTATTTAATATATCAGACATAGTACACTTGAATCCTATAGATTCTATCTAAAATCACTGGAAATTTTAGTTATACTACATGATATGAGACTCATATGAAATCTTTGATGAAAGATAATATATAACATTTGTACAATAATACATCCTAGGGTGGGGATAGAAAATATATGACAACTGATTCAATACATAGAAAATAATATCTTACATACACATTTTCAATTTCATTAAATCAATAAAAAAATTTAGTTAGTAAATGATTTAAAAATGATAATTTAGAAATATTTAAATCCTCATAATTAGATAATCATTTTCATAAGACAGAACTATACTTATAGATTACCATGCATTTCTAAATACAATATAAAAATAAAAAAACTTCTTGTAAATAGGTTTCATAAAATATCCCAAAACTAAGATGATATCCCCCCTAAAATACTTTTCTTACACTACCACATTATGTTTAGAATATGTAAAACAGATCAAGAGAGATTAAAAAATGTGAAAGAAGAGTGAAGAATTTTTTTATACCTAATGGTATTTTATTTAAGCTCCCAATTTCTATCTACTAATGCTTCCCATATGAATAAAAGAAACCAGAATGTGAAATTTATTCAAAGTAAAATTAAAATGACAAAATGTGGTGGGTAAAGAATCTTAGACCACACTTTAAGTGTGTGTTGTCATTTTTACTACATCAAACGTGAAATTTTCACTAGAACAACAGAAAGTCAATAATATGTTGGGGGTATTTAATAAAAAAATACCACTTGTTTTTTATCAATGTCCATTAGTAAACAAAGTGAGTGGGGGTGTCCCAATTGAAAATTACAAAATCTCAACTCATGAGTTAATAAACTATTTTTAACTCAATGGTAGTGGGAAAACAATTTAATATGAATCGGTTTCATTTATTGTTTCTTCTTCAATATGGCATTATTATTCAAATTAAGGGGATATTAGTTTCACCAATGGTACTAAATCTTCTTCAAAAACCTCTAAAGTGGCCTTTTATCTATGTATTTTTTCATTTTAAAAGGTATCATTTATTCATTAAAAATTATTATAAATCATTAAAATATTATACTTGAAATAAATTTGAACAATTTAAATATATATATATATATTTTCCCCCTAAAAATTGTTAGTTTTGAGATATATTTATTCTTTCAAAAAAACTATGTACAGTACTATTTTGAATTAAAAAAACATCATGTCTCTATCAGGTAATTCATGTTCAAAATATTCATAGGAAATGTCTTTTTATAGCTGATATATATCATAAATTGTTTAATATGGAGAGTAAAAATTAGTTTCAAGAAACGAAAAAACAAAACAAATTTCCACTCTCATAGGTTTGTCAGATATAAAATCCTACTATTTTTCTCTATTAATTAACTATAGATGGATATTTGAAATATTTTGGAAAATGTGGTCTTTTATTTATTATTTCCACCTCTTGGATGTATTGTTGAGAAAAGTTCATATTCAATTATTAGTATTCTTGTGAATGTTGGTATAATTTCTTTTTATAGACTTATATAGTGGTGGAAATCATAGTAATCATTTCATTATATTGTACCATATGGCTTTATTTCTCTTTGATTTGCTAGTCTAATAGTATAGATCTATTGATTCCCTTTATAATATCATCTTTTTCTTCACCATATTTATTTTGATTATGTGGGGCATATGATTTGAATTTAGGTTGGGTTCTTTAAAGTAGAATATATCATGCTCCCACCCATTGTAATTTTTTAGATTTTTTCCATATGGTGTATAGGGATGATGTTCCTTAGGCTCATATAGTAAACAACATTAATCAAAATGAAATAATTCAACTATATGTGACTCCCTGAAAAGAGTATAGATTTAGTTAATCTATATTAACCAAGCATGAAATTTTGGATCCATTAAATAATTACCTAACTATGATACATAAATAAATGACAAATAAGAAATAAATAAAACAAAAAATAATAAGAAGAAAATCCTTATAGGGAATAAAAACAGCACATTCATAAATAAAATCTCTTGGAATATCACTAGTGATGTTTGTAAATCATGAGCCTCATGAGAGAAAAATTATAAATCATAAAATATTTCCTAGTGGGATTAATAAAAGTAATTTTAGGAAGATCTAAAGAAAAATATTCACTATTTCTTAACATTTATACTTGTTTTTATTATATTATAAATTAAAACTAGAACAATAAGGTAGGTAATTGTCTATGATGAATTTCAAAAATAAAATGAAGTTGTAAAATCATAATTTAGTTTTACTGGTGAATGGGCTTAATCCATGGTTAGTTTTCTATAACCATGGATTTGAAATAGTCATAGTGAATAAGAATCACAAAATAGAATAAATGAAGAAATTATATTGGCAATAAAGTAAATAATTTATAGAAAAAAATATAATGTTCTAAAATTTTCAAAGATCCAAATCCTTATGAATGATAATGAGAAATGTATTTATATGCTATGGGGGGTCTTTTTCTCCATCCTTCTAAAATTTCTGGGATGAGAACCCAACCCTTGATGAAATCCATATTAAATAGTTGATAAAGGGTATTTTTATTGTACCTCTCTCCCCTTCTCACCATGTTTTTATTTTTACAACCACTGATTTGTGTTTCAAAAAAGTTCATCAAGATATATTCAATTATATATATTTACAATTTAAATCATTTTACTAACGGTCCAAATAGATATCTTAAATTCAATTCACAGACATATTTTTGATCTTTTTAATGTCTTGGAGCTATCATATATCATTTCTTCAGACCATCAAATCATATTTCAAGATCCATATAATGTTTTAGAAAGAACAAAAATTGGCCACTAGTAGTGATTATGTTCTTAAAACTATACCAAATAGTCACTTTAGGTCACTAGTTAACCTGTTTCATGATGGTTTATCCCCTAGTTTAAAGAAGACCCATCAGCCAACCGGTTGAGTGCCACTGGCCAGATGATGGTCATGGAAAAATTACCCAAATCCTCTAAGAGTTTACTTTGAAGATAGTGTAAGATGACCATCTCATCAGTGGGGATTTTTAGCAACAGATATCTTTAGGAGTTCCACCAACTATTGTATGTGGGTATTGTTTATATGGTGGAATCAAGGTAGTAAGTCCTTACAACATTTATTAATCATTAAAATGATTTAATTCTTATATTCCTTAGCTTGAAAGAACCGTGATGATTCCAAATTCCTTCAAACCCTTTTTGGTCCCATAAAATTATGTCCTAGGAATATTGAAAGATAAACTCATTACAATCAATGCTTCTTAAATATTTGATTCATGTTCATCACTATAATGATTAAACTCTAGTTGTTTTACTCCAACCACAATGATTCAATATCTAATTCTGTATCTTTCTCCAACGATTTGTACTAACATCATCTCTCAATAACTCTATCATTTTGAAATAATCCTTTCAAGATATTAGGGAAAATATATGTAATGGGTTTTCCAAAGAAATCAGATCTATTCTAGACACCTCATTCAATGGGTTCTCACTACTGAAAAATTAAGGGATTGGTTCCTTAGCATATGTTTATGTTCCATATCATTCAAAGAAACCATAATTTTTATGGACAATTTTTTGATCCTCACTAATATCAATGGTCTAATAAGATAGACCTCTCAATTAAATAGGTGGAGACATAGGGGCTCACACTATCATTAACTAAAATCATTATATATCTGTGTTCTCTATCTCTTTTTTTATGCATTGGTAAATTCTAAATTGATTTGTATAATTTCATAAGTATAATTAAATTATATTCTCATTTTTAACAATCACTTAATTAACATTGATATTAAATATTATTTATTAGATCAAAATTTTCATTTATTTATCTATTGATATCATCTCTTTAATTTCATTATCATTTTAAAAAAATTAAAGTTACCTTTTCTACTCTCTTTAATTATTAGAAGAGAAATTCTCTCAACTTTTTTTTCATTTACTTAAACCAAAAATTTGTATCAAATTTTTCTTTGATTTCTTATTAAAAATCACTTTTCTTAGTGTTTAATTTCAAAATTTTTGTTCTTAAGTTTTATTTTATTTCAACAAAATATAGTTTTATAATGGAATCTGATTGTTATCATCATTATATTTTTCTCGATGGAACCAATTATTCCTATTAAAAAATATTTATTTCAACTTTTATTGGTTGTACCAGTTTCCCAGTTTTGAAAATGGTAATGGATGAATATATTCTATGAATAGAAACTAAATATTATTGTATTCCTAATGATATTAAAAAAATTATACTTAATGGAAAATATAAAAACACTCAACATTACAGTCTTGATCGAAATGTTTTTAATCATGAGTCTATATTTAAAACAGATTATCAAATATAGAAATTTATTGAGGCCACACATGAAAGAATGAATAATTTTAATAAAACTAGACTGGATATGTTTAGAGATTATTGTGAGAGTTAATATATTAATAATAATAAATACATTACTATGATTTTTACATGCTTCACTAAAATTATCAATGGATAAAAATATCTTGGTGATGATTTTTATATAAAATCCATTGTGAAAATTTTATTATAGTTTTTACTAGGAAACCAAGAACAAAAAGCCATATCTCTTCAAGAATCAACCGATGTGAAGAAAATGGTGGTCGTCAGATCCCTAATGATGTTTGAAATAACTATGAAGGGAAAATATGAAAATTAGGAAAGTAAATAAAAAATGTAACGAAAGTAAATCCTTTGGTACTACCAATGACTATTAATCCATACGTGAAGTTTATGACTTTTCTCAACTCACCTTAAACATGTTAAATTTCTTAAAGAAGAACAAATTTCCCAATATAACTAAGAATGTAAATCAAAAATAATATTTTTATGTGAAATGACATAAATTTAATAAAAAAGGTCACATCAATCATGAATATCTCATCTAAAAAATATTAAATAAATTAAAAATAGTAATATGGCTTTTAAATTTATAACCAAGACTGCAACCAAAGTCTCCATGGACTCAAATGTTATGACCAATTGGTGTTAATATTTTAATATTGATTTTTGGTGTTAAATAATTGGAAAAGAGGAAATGATTGATTGTGTTTAATTTGTATTCTAATACATAAATCATATTAAATGTTAAATTAGAAGATTCCTTGTAAAATTATATTCATTATTTTAAATATCATGATAGTTTTATAAATATTCTGGCCTTTATTTAGTTATAAGGAACCAATTTGGTTGATTATAGGTTCAATATGTGTTGAATGGTATTGGAAAAAATGAGGAACAAAACTGAAAGACCACACCCAAGTTGGAGGGTGTGTTGATGAAAAGTATGTCCAAAAAAGGCATGGACATGCCCATGGTAGGTAATTATAATGCTATTTTTTTTGGTGGTGTTCCTTTGAGAATCTATTATTTCGAAAATGGTTATCTTGGTCCACATAGGGTGCTTTCTATATGCCTGTGAATGTAACCAAAGGCAAAATAGTTATGGTGGTCACTATTGGGTTTGTTAAGTCTACATATGTGAAACATTATTAGGTAGGTAAAAAAGATCATGTTATAAAAATTTAGGGTCTACAAGTGGTGTAACATGACAAAAAAAAACCAATCCTAGGAGTACTATGCCAAAGGTAAAATGAAATTAAAGGAAAAACTCCGAACCATTTTGACGAGGTCTTAGTGTAATCCATATTGCTTGGTTTTAATTAATTTTTCAGTAGTTTTACAAATGTCTATACTTGTATGATCTAGGGCCTATATTAGAAAATATATGATGTTTTTTTTTTGAAATAATAAATGTTATCTTGAAGATCCAACAACATAAAAATGCTCAAAATTAAGTGGGAGTGGTTGAGTTGGTTAAGGTAAGTAATTGGTTTGAATTATAATTATAAAAAATTGCCTTTGGTCTTATAATTTTCTATTGTTTTTTTAAAAACTGTGGAAGGATGGTAAGAATAATAATAGGATATAGATGAATAATACTATTAATATTGGTGATAATAAAAATAATAATAGTAGATATAAAAATAAAATAAAAAAATTGTGAAGAAGAAAAGAGGATATTGACGTGGTTCTGCAAATTTTCATCAAATTGGAGAGATAATACCTGATATTATATGTGTTGAAGAATTATATGAAGAGTATCACTACATTAATAAATGAAGTATTTTTATCAATGTCATTCCTCTTATTGAATCTAATTTATTTACCATTGAACATTTCAGAAAGAACTATCACAGTTGGGAGACTTGTTGTAACTAGAGTACAAGGATAAACCTTACTCATTGTAGTTGTATGTTGAAAATATCAGGTCACATGGTATTGATGAAATTTAGAGCATCCCATGAATTATAAATTTATTATTAGAGGTAAACCTTTAAATATATTTTTCCCTTTATGAGTGTGTGTGGTAAAGTGATCAAGATTCACTCTAAACGGTGATAAGGGGTGCTTTATTAATAAAACATAAAAACTAGATATTGGATTCACCCCCCCCCCCCCCCCCCCGAACTAACCCCCTACCCCACCCACTTAGGGATTCTTTACTGTTCCAATAGGTTACTTTTCATGTTTTATTATAGAAGGTTCCCTTCATTTTTTATTTTCTTCTTGATGTTTGTGAATGGATTTCTCTCCATATGTTCGAAGTGTTTTTCTCTAAATTTTATTTATATGTACTATAAAATCATAATCCTTTGAATAGAAAGTGGATTACTAAATTTTATTGTAATATATATTACAAATTTAAATTAAAAATGATTACATACATGTTATATTTATATAATAATGTATTTGAATTTACAACTATTGGGTATGTTCCTTGGGTCGAAGGTATTGAAATGAAAGTAATAGATGGGTGTAATTTAGAGAATAATGGTCATGTAAAGTATTTTTTTCTATCATCACTCAAAGAAAGTGATTTTTTTAAAACATAAATGACCCAATACCACTAAATACTTCTGGGATAAACTTCATAATATTTATGAATTATAGACCAATTTAAATAGATTTAAATTTAAATTTTTTTGAGTTAATTATAAATACGTATTGATGAATGATGATGAAATTGTTGATATATTATTATAGTAAATGATGTGGATTTCAGAATCAGAAGATATGGTGAGAATTTTGAAGATATAGATATTGTTAAAAATATTTTGAGTATCTTACAAGATTTATTTGATTCAAAAAAATCTTCTTTATAAGAAAAATATCATGTCATATTTCTCCTAATTATTTTTATAGTTATTCAATATAATATTAAATGAGAAAAGACCATCATATCAAGAAGAAGGTGTCGGCTTAAAAATAAATATCTTTTAAATCCAAAAATCTAGAAAAGTTAAAGAATAATATTGATTTTGAATAAGAACAATGTTGATCTAATTTCTATTTGGACTTGGATCAGAAGATTTATAAGATGATGTCTATATAATCTAGAAATATTATAATAATGAATGGAACTCTTAAAGGTATGATTCTAATAAAAACAATTTTTGGAGTATTTGGGAATTATGATGTCAATTTTCCTAAGTTAAAACATGATGGAGTTGGCATTGAAGATGAAATATCTATCAAGATATCCTTTAAGAGGGATTCATCAAACTGTGAGAAACTAGGGGCTTCTTCAAAAGGTAAAAAAGATAATTTCTCCATAACATAAAGTAGAAACATTTCATAACTAAGTGATAAAGTAGTGAAAAAGTGCTTAATAAGAGAAAATAGAGATCCTGATTGATTTGGATGAAAAATATATTATTTATACGGTGAATGAAAATGAATTCACTCATGAAAGTTATATTACTGTTAATTGAAATGAACAAAAATATGATTAATTCTTAATGAAAATGGAACTTAGGGAGTGTATCTCAAAAATATACATGTTGGTAAAATATATAAAATATATGAATAAGGGTAGGAATTTTGAAGAGAATTTTTTTTAGAAATAATGAATTGAAATGAATGAACTTGGTACTGATTAGTGGAATTCATGGATCAATATAGAAGAAGGAGTGAAATAACTAGAAATGGATTGGGATTTTAAAAAACAATTCGTGAGTATGAAAAAAAATAAGTTGAACAAATTAAGATGAATTAATAGAACACTACTCAAGAAGTTCTAGAGATATCTGGTAATTATGAGACACATTGATATTAGGAATTAGAGGCCAAAAATAAAAGGAAAAAATGATAGAAATGTTTTTTGTGAATATGAAGAGGAATAAAATTCAGAATACCAAGTTTGCAGAAAATTCCTATAATTTTCCATATTTTGGAAATTTTGAGTATATTCATATCAATGTAAAGGATGAAAAAATTGGTTAAGGAAAAAATTTATATAATTAGTTTTATTTAAAGTATAAATATTGAGGATTTCACTAAGATTTTGGTTTTAAAAAACGAACAGAGACTAATTGTGGGAATAATGTTGAAACAAATTTTCAATGTTCTGGATCCAATTATGGTGTTAATGGTAAATATGCTTTCTATGTATATTATAATAGCTATGGAGATTTTGGGAACATGGAAATGATATTTTCAGTTATTTACTAACACAATAATGAGTTTAGATGTCTTGAAAGATATAAATTGAATGGGACTCACTCCATTTAGAGGAATACATATCTTGGATAATCTAATAAATCCAAATTGAAAATTAAAAAGAGATTTTATCCATTAATAAATGTTTATGAGCGGTGTAAGAAACCTAATTATCTTATAAGTGGGTATATTTTTATGATACCAACCCAAATTTTATCAATATTTAGTTTTGATAAATCATTGAATAATAGTGAGAAAGGAAAATATAATGATATAGTTTGTGATTTTTCCTACAAAGTGTCTAAAGGATAATGTTCATGGAATCTGGACAGCAGTTGTCCTTTATATATAACAAGGGATCTTAGTCTCCACAAGGATGTCAAAAACGCAAAGAAGTATTAGTGACATTTTAATATTATAGGTCACTCAAAATTAAAGGTATTAGATCATCATTGACTAGAAAATAAAAAATTATATCCAAGAGAACATTTAATGTTAATGGACTTAGCTATAATCATCTTATTGTGTCTCAGTTATCTCATGACAGAATTGAAGTGATTATTAGTCTGTTTCCTTGATTTTTTACTTTTAGGGATTCTTTCTCCTCCTTTATGATTGACCACTAGATATGCGTTATCTCCAATTTCTCTATTTAGATTATGGATGTTCAGATTTAGGCTTCAACCAATTTAAATTTCCATATTTCCCATCCGGATTTGATAGTAAGATCTTGTAGACAGTTTTTGTTAAGGGTGGATTTTAATGTCAGTTATGGTGGTCCCTTATGTCTTAAAGATGGTCCTCCCATCCTATAGTAAAATTGGTATACCCATATTTATATTAAAGGTACCATAATATTTATCATGATCATACCCATGGGTAGTTAAATGTGGTCAGGTCTGCTCCATCTTCTGGGTTTCTATTTTCCTATTTTGTGTAAAGCATATTTTTTGGGGGATGTGATGTAGTTTCTATTTTTCAATTATTTTTTTTATCAAATAGTTTTTAAAGGAGATTATTCGAATATATTATATGATGGTTCACCCATTCTATCTTCTCTTACATTAGTTTTTATATTTATTGAAATTTATAGTTTTTAATTGTTCTTTTAGATGGAATGTCTTGTTTGGATATTCTTCTATTTTATATAGTTAATAAAAAATTTACTTAATTATTACATAAAAAATTTATATATTCAATTCTGGGATAGATTTTTCTTCTCTGGACTATAGGTAGAAGTTTATATCTTAACTGAAAAAGGGTGTTTTCGTTTTGGTAATTCTTGGTATTGATTTGTTATAAAATCAGTGTTGATGTATGTTTTGATCTGGTGATGATATTTTTTCTTTTTTTTCTATTATTTTATGGAAATAAAATATTTGATGCTATATTCATAATTTGTGAAGATTTTTTTTATAGTTTTTTTATCGATTACTTTTATGAGGGTTCCCACTACAATCCTAAACATGGTATTTCTTAAAATGTTAAATATTTAATTAAAAGGTGATGCTGGAAATTATTTTTATTTGAGCATAAAAGAAGGAAATTAATTATGGCCTAAAATTCTTGTTGATATTGTCCAAAATAATACGTGTAACATTAATCATGTAGAAAATTTTTTTTATCTTCCTAAGTTGAAAAGTGATATTAATTAGTTGTTTTTTACTTTTCAAATTGGAATGATTGTGAATAAACCCCACAATTAGATGTAAATAAAATTTACTTGCCCTTTGGATTTAATTCACTTTCATATCTATGTTCCCAAGAGAATGCAATAAATAAATATAGTTAATATTTTATTTACTTTATTTATAAATTTAATTTCATTATATGAATATTTTTTAAAACAATAATCTCGGGCTCTAAAAAGCATCAATTTTTTTAGGATAAATTCAAAAAAAATAATGTGGTTACTCTTTGAAGAAGATTCATATTGAAAATGGTGTTGGGAATACCTATGTAATATTTGAAGCATGTCTTGAAAAAAATGGTTTCTATTATGAACATAGTGAACCATATGGACCTCAATAAAATGTAGTTAATGGAAGAATAAATGTCTCATATGGATGGATCTAACTATATTGTTAGATCATTACATATATCATTATTTATGGAGACAATAATTTGGAGAAGTGGTTTATAAAAAAATATTAATAAGATATATTCGGATATGACATCAAATGAGATATTATAGAAGATGTTTTGAAGTTTGAAGTTTCTAATATTGTTTATTATATATTATTTTATCAATGTTATTGGTGAAAACGTGGATAAATTTTAAAGAATTTTAATTTGTGGTATCTTCCTTGATTATCCAAAAAATAGGAGAGGATATCATTTTTTCAAAGAAAATTTATATGAAATATTTATTATTCTATTGATGTTGAAGTGATGGAACATAAAAATAATGTGAAGTAATGTGTATAATCAAGTCCTAGAAATGATGATAATGAACCTATTATCATGAAACAAGAAGGTGATATTATAGTAATGGGTGAAAATAATAAAAAAATTCAAGTTAAAAAATATTATTTTGTAAATTCATGTGATGAAGAAAAACCTTATTCACATAATCAAAGGCTGATAATGCATTTTCATATTTAAAATATCATTTTAAGTCATAGATAGTATATTCAAACTAAAATAAATAATAAGATCTCATACCTTATTGTAATCTCAAGTTGATCCAGAAGGAGTGTATGAAGAAATGAAACATCAAGAGTATATTGTAGTAAGGAATGAAGAGTTGGTAAATATAGAATATAAAGAGGATTTAGAGTTTTCACCCAAGCCCAATGAGATTAATAGTTTCATAAACAAGTGGTTTTTTTGAAAAAAATATTATCGATAAAGGTGAATTGTTGAGATATAAAGAACGATTACTGTTTAAAGGATAGTTACAAGTTAATGGATTTGAATCAAGTGAGATATTTAAACTACTAGCAAGACTTGGAACCATACTAATTTTTATTTCCATTGCATCACAAAGGAAATGAAATATCATTTAAATGAATTTAATGTTATCTTTTTTTAAGGATGAATTAGTAGAGAAAGTTTATATTGAACAATCATGTGGTTTCCTGCTCTGTGAAGATGAGAATTGTGTTTTCAAGTTAAATGATGATTTATATGGCCTAAAAAAATTACCATGCTCTTGGTATTCTAGTCTTGATAACTACTTGATGAAATAGAATTTTATAAAATGAAGAGTTGACTATAATATCTATATTACATATGATAACAATGAGTTTCTTCTTATTATTATTATTTTAGATGAAATTATTTTTTATGTAAAAAATGAACCAGATTGTGAAGAGTTTACCAAAGAAAAAAAATAAACTTTTCAAAATTATTATTCTTGGTGAGATGAGATACTTTCTCGTCCTATAAATTTCTCAATGAAAAGATCATATTTTTCTTTCTCAAGAGAAGTATGAAAATTTAATGTTAAATAATTTTAGAAAAGAATATTTAAAGACTATTTGTATAAAAATATTAGTAGGAACTAAATTTTTCAAATATGAACATGGGGTATTGTATATGAAAGAAAAATTTGAAATCTAACTCGCACCTTACTATATATAATAGCTTCAATAAAAGATATTATTTAAGATTTTATACATTGTTCTATATATTAATTTTCCAAAAACATTGTCATGTTTTATGGCTATAAGAATAATAATTGGACTGATCAAAGTCACATCAAAATATGGATGAAATATGATCGTAAATTGGAGATTTATTTACTTGGTTATTCAGATTTATATTAGGAAGGAAGCGTGATGATAGAAAACCTATATTTTGAGGTGTTTTCTTTCTTAGAAAAAAATTATTTTTAAAAAATTCAAGGAATAATAAATTAAGTCCCCTTGTTCACATCTAAGTATGAATATGTGTCTTAAACCAATTCCTTGAAAAAACTAATGTGGAAGAAAACTCCATTAGAATACTTAAAAGGTGAAGTGAAGTTCATCCTACAATTGAGGCCTGATATTCAAAGTGCAATTATTGGTACATAGAATCTATAATATAGTTCAAGATCCAAGTAAATTGATATTAAATATCATTTCATTAATGATATAGGGTATAACAATGAGTTATGGTTATAATGTTTAAATATAATGGAGTAGATTAAAGATGTGTTTATGAAGTCATTGTGAAAGGAAGCATTTCAGACTATGAGGTTGAAGTAGAGTGTTCATCCTCAATATTTATTAGGATAAGGTATTAAATTATTATCCCATATCTTATATTATATATATAAATTTTTCTCAAATGGGGGTGAAAAAATAAATCAATCCTTTTTTTATTATCTTCAATTTTTTTCAATGTTTGGGTATACAATGTTGAGGGTGTATCTGTTTTTTATTTTACCTTTGGGGAATTGTTCCTTAAAATGAATCATATAATTAGATATATTTGTTAAATTGAGTGATCTGTGATTTTTATGTGTGGTGAACTGGTTTAACATTTAATTATTAGTGGTGGAAGAAAAAATTATGGTTTGAGAAAATTATTGATGTGATAATGAAGAACTGTTTGAATATTATGAGATTCTTGTTAAGGGAGATACATACAGATAAATATCCTATGGTTAATATGGAATTATTTATTCAATGATCTTGTTTTTTTCACTAAGCTCGCTCATGTAGGATTAGAATTATTTTGTGATTATACATTTACAAGTTTTCTGGGTTTATTAGTGATATAAGTTCTATGGTTGAAGAAAAAAGTTAAAGGGGTGATTATTGTTCCCAACATTTAATAATATTATGGTAGTTATATTTGAGTTTTAGGATTCCGTGAAGATTATAGTCAATTTTATTTTATTTTATTTTCAATGTAAAAATATCATTCTATGTTAGATCAAATGATACCATGTAAAATGATTTTTTATATCATGATTGGTTTATCATGATTCAGACCTTTATTAATTTGGAATGAACTTAGGTGCTTTATTGAAGTTTCTGGAAGTATTTAAGTCTCATGGATGAAAAGTGGACCAATCATTAAAGACAGTTCCCATTTTAGTGGGCATTTTTTTGAGAATTTGGTCCAAAACAGAAAAGTTCATACCCAAGGGAGGGCCTTTTGATGGAAATAGTGAATTGGTGGTGTGCCTGTAAGTAACAACCAAGGACGGTATGGTCATGTTGGTCCTCATGGTTATCTTCCAATTTTCTGATGAAAAACATCCAGGTCCAAAATAGTAGTGGTAGATGTTGGGTTTTTTAATGATTCTACATATGAAAAATTGAATAAGGAAGTCGACCAAAACCATGGTCTGATAATCCAATACTGAAATGTAATGTTTCAAGAGAATATTTTGTACCTTATAGAATGAAACCTATGATGAAAGGTGTTTTTAATGAAAAAAAATCCAACCATTATTCACAAGTTCATGGTTCAAGTTGTGTCAGGGTTTTTACTTCAGTTATGAGAAGTTTTATTGTTCTGGGTTCTTGGATGATATATTGGATCCCTAACTCAATATATGAGGGTATTTCTAAAACCTAAATGTTTTCAAAAATCTCCAACAAGATCAAAAGGCTGAAAACAAAGCAGGAGTTGTTGATTTTGTTGAACCAAGTTATTAGTTTGAATTTTAATTTCAAAAACATGAATTAGATATTATGCTTTCCCATTACAACTATGAAAAGTGTGGAAGGTGTGTAAGAAGAAAGATAGTATAGAGAATAAGAAGAAGATTATATTCAGTGATAATAATAATATTATATTAAAAAAGAAGTGAAGAGCGGATTAGAAGAAGAGAATAGGAAGTATAATTGAAAAAGAAAATTTATATAAATGTGAAGAGTTCATACCTAAGTTTCTTTCGGTTAGAGATGTATATGAAGAGAAGTACCACATAAATAAATAAAGCCTCTATTCATATTGTTTTCTTATTTTTGATAAAAAATTATTTATCATTATATAGATTAGGAATCATTATCAGAATGAGGATACTTGTTATAACATGAGTACTGAGCTAATCTTGACACATTGTACCGGAAAGTTAAAACTAGTTAGTTGTATGGTCTCAATGATAACTGGATCATTACCTGGACTATTCTTACCTTCTTTGAGGTGAACCATGTAAGTCTAGTTTTCATTTATTTCTTTATTTTGGACATTAATTACGATTAACTCTAACATATAAATAGGGTTCTTTTATTAACTAAACTTAAAAAATAAATTGGATCCCTGATTCACAACCCCAGATGAGTGTTTCATTATTGATCCAAGATGTTCCTTTTCATCAATATCCTCAACCACTTCATCTGACTCATTTCTTATGTTCCTTATGGATTATTTTGATGAATATATCAATGTTAGTACCACTATTCCCATTTCCTCCTCTTCCTCTCATTCTCCAAAATCATCACATTCTTCTTATTACTCTTTCCCTTCAAATCATTTTAAAAATATAGTCCTAAAATAAAATTGTGATAAAATAAAAAATAGCTTTTATAAACATCCATAATTATAAATAAAATTTTATAAGAAATAAAATAAAGTGTTTAATGAAAAATTTTATCTTCAAAAAGAAAATTAGATTCTCTTCGAGGGAAAAAATAAGAATTGTCATGGAATGTTAAGAATCATCTAGATGCCAATAAACTGCAGTCTACCCTTAAAGTCTTCAAATTTTCTCTTTTAAAATTCCCTTAAGGAGGAAATAATGTAAATAAAATTCTTGGATCTTAGTGTTTTGTAAAATAATGGGTTGGTTTGGGTTTCTCAAAACATGCAAGAACCATAAAAATATCATCAACCCCCACATTTATCAAATTTTTATCTCTCTAAAACATCACCTTTTGATAATTTTAAATTAAAAATACAAGGATAAAAAGTGTAATGGGGGTGATTACCCAGTGCAACACCACTAATAATGATCTTACATTTATGGGTAATAGAATAAAAATAGTGAAAATTAGTCACACTCCTGTTAATGATTGCTCGTCTGGATAGGTATTAAGTAGGAAAGTTAAATTCACTAAGAGTGTACATGTTCTCAAAGCCTTAATTTAGAATCATTTTTTATCCTCTAATAATATACATGAGATCCCAAGGGGTTTATTTATTATTTCCATGAAAGTTATCTAGGTTAGGGGAATCATACTTCTCCATATATGTCTTCATGTAAAAATGATCTCAAAGCATTAGGCCGCAATGCATAGCCCTCACCTCAGCATCCATGTAGATCCCTTGTCCCAATAAAAAACATATGACAAACAACAAGGTTCCACAATGTTCCCAAACCATTCCTCCACCTCACATGATCCCCTTATCAAAGGCACCAACCACATTCAACTTAAATCCCTACCTAAGAGGCTCCCATCTCACATAATGTCCTCTACCTATGCTACAATTTTCCACTAGGACACCGTAAGCTATCAGGAGAAGGCCTTAAATTGATACCATTATCTCCCATCATTTTAAAAGAAATTTAGGATCAGAAAAAATGATTTAACACAGATCATCACAGAAATACGGTATGATCTTTCTTAATTCCTTGTGGAGTTCCTAGTCGCCTAAATAATCCATTACACCATCACAATCACCACCAACCAACCCTTTGAAACATCTCGTGTCAAGCTACCAATTTGACACAAGGACACAAATAAATCTCTTATATAATCCCATTTAACGTTAAAACAAAATATATTACCAATGAATATCCATAGGAACTCTTCCCATTCACTTCTGGTGAAAAAATACCACACAGTCTTTGCACTCAGGGTAGTATAGTACCAACAACATGAACACAATTGAACCCCCTTATTTTGAATGTTATCATCCATTAGGATATCTTAGTTCCTAAAACTCTATATAAGGAGGTTAATCATCACTAATAACTCCTTACACTAAATCTTTATAGTCAAATCATCAGAGATAGAGATCCCATGCATCCCTTCACAAAACACATTACTATTGAAACTCCCTATCATTGAGTCTATGAAAACACACCTATCAGGTTCAAACCCCAGACTGATTCTCATGTGAAGTGTTTTTTATCATCTTTGATCATTGAATTGATAAAACCCAAGAAAAGGATCACCTCCCTAAATGTGATATCTGGTACTGGGTGACCTGGAAGGAAACGTAGCTTCAAACCATCATAGTTATCCTTCTATAACTGAATATCACCACTTCCCACCACCAACCTAGACATATTTCCAAAATAATACATGAGGTTATACATGTACCTATACATCCTTGATATCCTCCTAGTATTATATCCCAAAGATATCCATTCACCATCATACTTCCCACCCATGAAGCTTACCTAGAGAATCCTACCTACAATGATGTCTCGGGATAACTTAGCATGCATGGACACATGGACCCCCGAAAACATCAGATATTGATCTCTTTATCATTAATGGGATTCACAAACCACTCCCATGAATCCTAGTGACATATCTTGGCCTGATTAGCATCTAAGTTAAGACCATCCAAAATTCTCAAAATATAGCTAATAGTACCCTTAGGTGGCTTAATAACCACAAGAATATTCATAAGAGTATATTTAGGATGATATTATTCCAAGAGATCATCACATCAAAATATAAGAAACAATTCTTCTAGTTAAGGATGTTCCCAATGATGATAATACATTTGAACATAAAAATTTGAACCCTACTATCCGAGATGGGAACTACAACATAGAACATTGGTAGGGATCTCTTGTACATCCAAATACTATCATGAATTTTCCTCCTCCACCTGATCGAGGACTTTCTTTGTATAAACACACTTTTATTTTTTTATCATCTTTCCTCTCAAATATTTTTAATAATCTATAGTTCTAATGAAGTTTTCAATAGACCTCTTCCTACAATACAAAAAGAATAAGGAATCATGGGAAAACATAAAATGAGGTGTGGTAGGGGTTCATTTCCTCATTCTAAAAGGATAAATCAACCCTCCATCCATATGGTGTTGAACACTCTTGGATATAGTTTCATGGGATAGAATAAAATGGTTTGAAGCCACCAAATATTCTTATTGAAGGCCCTATATAGATTTGAGTAAACTAAAAACCTTACTCTTAAGGGAAACTAAAATTGAAGGAGAGGTGTAACTTCTAAAGAAAATATCATAGGCCATATCTCAGAATACAAAGTGTCTCATAAACATGAGAATAAAACAAAATTCCATCCTTTCATAATCTTTGTCCATGTCTACCAAAACCATTAAATTTCTTCCCAAAACCTTCATATTAAGAACTAAAAACTATCTCATTGGTGATTCTAATTGACCATTGGATACATATTCCCTGTATGAATTCATGTTTATCATAATAAACAAACCTTAGTAACATTCACACTATATTCTTATTAAGGATGAATGAAATGATTTTTCACATAATGTTTCAAAAAAAAATTTGTTTAATACTAATTTAAATTTATATGATCCTTAACATTGGGAATGAGAACTAACCTAGAGGTGGTAATGACCCTTCCCATTTACCCACCCTTGAGAAAACCATGTTGGGCCTTCATAACCTGATCTTTGATAATATCCCAGGCAGTAATGAAGAGTGGACTAGGAAACCCATCTGACCCTAAAACCTTTTCTAGGTTCAAGCTACCATAACCTCCTTAGTTTCGTGATCTTCAGAAGAGGCACACATTTCTACATTATCCCTTATATGTAAAATACAAAGAATGAAGTTCATGAATCCAACATCACCTATAACCCCCTCTCTCGCCCCTCCAATAATATTCCTTGGTCCCGCCAGAAGATTCCTAAAGTGTTCCTCATTAAAACTCACATCCACAATTACATAATTAGTGAAGGAATCATCATCCAACCTCCAGTTGATTATAGAAGTGTATTTATTTTCTCTTAAGAACACTTGGAAGATGGGTGTTTGCATATCCCTTAATTTTATCCAGATGGATTGGGACTTTTCAGTAAAATTCCTTTCAACATCCACGAGTTTAGAAGGAGGTACATTCTATTTACTAACTAATGTTACAAAAATATCATTATCCCAACTCATTTTCAGCCCATATTCTGACTTGGATATGTATGAATTTATCTCTTACAAACATAAATAGAAGTATTTATTCTTGGATCATGTCTGTAGATACTTTAATAGGTATTTAAGGTATGTAGAAATATCCACCATGCTTGAACCCCTCTCTAGAAGACCTCAAAACCTCCTTACAAACTTCAATAAACCCTCTCGTGACGCCAGTTACTTGAAAAAAGAAAACTACTAGATCTGCACTCTCCTTCTATCTTTTGAACCAAAAGAGGTGTATGATCAGCCAAAACATTATCCAGATTAATGATAATGGAAATAGGGAATGAGTCTACACCTTGAAGATTGACCAAACAATAATCAAAGAGGCTCCAAATTCGTTGAGAACCCCTTAAATTATTACACCATGTGAATTTTGAGCCTGATATCCCCAGTCCTATAAGAAAATTTGGAAAATAAAGTCTAAATATTATTTCATTGATTTTATAGACACCGTTGACCCTCCTTTCTTATCAAATCCCTTAACAATCGTGTTAAATTCCCCCACTATAAACCATGCATGGTCCCCATCGTGAAAACTATATAAAGAATCCAAGAGAACCTTCATCACTAAGGAATGTAATTTAGCATAAAAAATGAAGAAATAACCACCTTTCCCCAAAGGTAACTTTGGTGGTTATGTATTGAGAGAAGGTATCCAAGAGATCGACGACAACATATTTCTCCTAGAATAACTAGATATGGGAGTTTCTCAGATAGATGCATGTCGTTCTGGTAACCCAACCTTCTAGATATAACACTAATACGTTGTACCTTTTTTTGGTTCTGGGTCAGCAACCAACTGAAAATGATGATGATGAAACTCATTCACCCTGGACACTATGTTAAATATATAAAAAATATCACTTCAAAATACCATGATTTTATTTCTCTTGACTTATTTGAAACTTCTCGAATATGAATTTAATGAGGATAATGATATACTTTTGTTATTGTCTAAAAGTTTATAATATTAAGTTGTGATTGCTTATTATCCCACAAAATTGAAGCTTTAAAATCCTTCATCAAGTTTTCTAAAAATTGAAAATTGGAAAAGGTTTTAAAAAAATTCAGTTCAAAGTGATCAATATGGATTATATAACAATAATGAATTTAGTGATTTATGCTCTTCTCAAGGATATAATAATTATTTTACACTCTTTAAACCCCATAAAAAATGTTTAGTATTAAGATTAAATAAACTTATCCAAGATATCTGTCAAAAAAAGTAACTAAATTTTATTTAGGTAAAAAAATGGGATGAATTCATCAATACTGCATGCTTTGTAACTAGCATCATTATCGTAAGACCTTTTAAAAAAAATAAGACTTATAAAATTTAGAAAAATAAAAACCCATATTTGATAACATATCATAGAGATAAGAAATTGATTAGAAATGGATGTTAAATTTATATATTAAATGTGTTTGAAAAGAAAGAAAATTTTCAGATTAGTGATATCCCAATAGTAAAGAAATATATCAATTTTTTCTTGAGGATTTATTAAGTGTTATTTTATTTCAATATATTGGGTTTACTATTGACTTAGTTATGGATACTAAGATAATTTCAATACCCCTTATTAAATTACTGATGTAAAACATTTAGAATACAAAAATTTATTACATGAGTTTCTAGATAAAGGTTACATTTTTCCTAACACTTCACCACGGGGTTCTCCTATTTTTTTAAAAAAATATTGATCAATGAGAATTTACATAGATATATATATATATTAATAAAATCACAATTAATAGTAACTACACTCTTCCTCACATAAATTTATTTTTTGATCATCTCTAGAAAGGATAGTATTTTTAAAAGATTTATCTCACGTTAGCGTACCATTAGTTGAATGTCGAGGAGACATATATACTGAAACTGTATTTTTCACTAGATACGGGCATTAAGAGATTTTATTTATGACTATTGGACTGTCTAATACCCTGGATGTATTTAATGATATTATTAATAGATTATTCCATTAATATTAGGATAATTTTTTGGATGTGTTTTCTGAGGATATATTGGTATATTCTAAAATTCATGGATCATTAAAGAAACATGTGAATTTTTTTTCAAGACATAAAATTAAATAAACTATATATAAAATTTATTATGATTGGATTTTGGTTGAATATTTTTCATTGGAATATTGTTTCTAAATATGGCATAATGGTTGACCCTACTAAAAATAAAGTTATTGAAGAGTGGCAAAGACTTACCAATGTCAAGGATATGCATATTTTTCTTAGTTTGGCAGTTCATTACCCATCGTGGGTTGAACAGTTTTCTCAGTTATCTATCCCACCGATTGAGCTAACTTGAAAGGGAGATAAATTCATCAACAAAAAATAACGTGTTGATTTTTTTAAGGATCTAATATGAATATTGTTGAATGATCAAATTTTGGACATTACCTATAGAGATAGTGGGTTTTTCATATATAATGATTCTTAATTCAAGTGAGATGGTATCTTCTTAAAGTATAATGATCATGTAATTTCCTATGCTTCATGGAAAAAGATACATCATGAGTTAAATTTTCCGACACATGTTTAGGACTTAGAAATAATGGTTTTCTAAAAAGAAAATTGGAGGAATGATTTTTATGGAACAAAGTGTAAAAAATATAATAATAATTAAATTATTAGGTATATATTCACATAGAAAAAATTGAATTTGAGATAGAGAAGATGACTAGAACTCTATAAGCATTATAAATTCATGATTCATCGTCATCTTAGAGAATAAAATAATATATATTTTGATTTGAGTTAGAAAAATAATGTTTCATCAACCATGTTACATTTGGAACATGGCCCTTATTTTAATGATTTAATAAATTTTCTCCAAGAAGTTGTGGATGAAGGAACTTCCCAAATTTTTTATAGGTTTCAGTACAATCAACTCTAACAGGAATAATTAATAATGTTTAAAAGGAAGACCATGAGTAACTGGAAATGGTGTAATTGGTTAATTAGGGTATATTTCCTAAATTTATTATTGAAAAATAATGTGTCTTTAGATTTATAAATTGATTTTGGGTGCCTTTTGATTCTTAGTTTGAAGAGGTAATTGTTGAATAAATCTCATAAATCCCCATTTTCCCGTCATCCATGTAGCATAAATATGTATAAATACCTCTGAAAGTATTATTGGTGGGATGAAATGAAAATAGATAATGTTGAATTTACCATGAAATGTTTGAATTGTCAACAGTTTAACATTGAATGGAATTTATTAAAATGGATTCTTGTTAGAGTGTAAATGGGAAATTTTGTCAATGGATATCATGTGGGGATTTCCAAATAAATCTTGAGGTAATACATTAAATTTTTTATATTCTTTTTTGATTAACTAAATCAATGCATTTACTTACCATTCAAGATACTAAGTCTTTAGATCAAATTTATGTATTCAATATTAAAGAGATAGTCGGGTTATATGGATAACCTCATTGTATTGAATCTAATCGTGATCTTAGTTTCACATCAATCTTTTTGAAAGAACTTCAAAAGTCATTGGGAACTAAATTAAATTTCATTATAGCCTTTCACCCTTAGTCTGATGAATATTTTATGTAAAAAACTCATATCTTCGAATATTTTAGTTTTCATTTTTAAATTGATTACCAAAGAATTTGAAATCAACATATTTCTATCGATGAGTTTTCTTATAATAATAGTATTTTTATAGTATACAAATGGATCATTTTGAGGAATTATATAGAAAGAAATGTCGAAACATAGCATTTTGGGATGAAGTAAGAAAAAGGAAGTTGATTGGAAAAAAATTGGTAGAGGAAATAGTTGGGAAGGTTAAGGTAAATCAAAAATAAATGAGTATATCTTAGAGTACGTAGAAAAATTATGTGGATAACCGAATTAATGAACTTTCATTCAAAGAAGGTGGTCAAATTATTTTTAATGTATAACCATGGAAAAGTTTTATGCATCTTAGAAGAAATGGGAAGTTATGCACTCAATTCATTGGACCATATTAAATCCTATAGAATGTTGGATTAGTTTCTTATATAGTGACCTTTCTCCTATTTTTATTCTAGGTACACAATGTTTTTCATTTTTCGATGTTAAAAAAGTATGTTCCATATTCATCTCATGGTTTGAGCCCTGAGGTAGCTTAGTTTGAAATGAAACATTTTTATGAAGAATTATATATTTAGTTTCTTGAATATAGAGATAAATTATTGTGGAACAAGGTAATTCACCAGTTTATGTATTTGTGGAAAACATATATGGTTGAATAAGCAACATGGGAGACTAATCATATAATTAGGGAAAGGTATCCCCACATTTTTAAGAAATGAATAAAATTGTGAGGATGTAATTTTCAAAATGGGGGAATAACGTAAGAACCTCGATAATGATAGAATAAATCATTTTCATATTTATATAATTCACGAATTAGATAGGTATATTCTTTATAAAAATATTAAGTAATTTTTAAATACAAAATAAAATAGTGTTCTTAAACTATTTTCTTATAAGGTTTTATTTTAAATTTTAATTTTCAAATTAATGAATTTTAATTTGAAAAAGATAAAGTAATTTTTTAAATAATAATGTTAAAAATATCTTCTGATGAATTTAAATAATTGTTTAAAATATTTATTTTTAGTGAATAGTGGAAAATTATAATTTTCTTATTAAAATTTGTTTTTTCTTTCAAGTATTTACAAATTAAAATTCCATTTTTGATGGGTTTTGTGATCTAATTAGATCTATATGATTTAAAATAATGAAATTTTTTTTCAAAATTTAATTTTATATTGGAATTTATATAAAACCATTTTTCTATTTAAAAAAAATTCTGAAAAAAATATTTTTCATCGCATTTTTTCGATTTAATTTTAAATTAATTTTTTTCACTCATGTTGCTTGGATCATTAAAAATGGATTACAAATTTAGAATAAGTGGGTATATAATAATTAAATATGTTTTTATAATATTTTTTCCAATATTAATAGTAACCTTATTAATTTTTGTTACATTGGTAAAAGGTTAATCGACTAGTAAAAGTTAAAAAATAAAATGATAAAAAATAAATATTGGCCCTAACACTTTATTATATTTTATTTTATGTTTATATGTCATCAATAATGATCCAAAGGTTGAATATGTGACCTTTTTCCTATTTTAATGTGATAATAACCATTTTAATATTTTATTTAAAGAAAATAAAAATATTATCCACTTGTTTTTACTAACTATAATATTTTTTATATAGGGATAACCAGATTATATGTTTATTTGTAAGTTTTATTTTGAAAAATAAATGATTTAGAATCATCATAGTATTTTTTTATTTTTAATGGAGAAACATTTCCATAAACTCATACACAACACTGACACAATAATTATTCAGTTAATGGAAAATTCAAATACATAATACTAAAAATCTTAAGTAATATAATTTTAGATAATTAATGTAATTCATGAATTTTAGAGTAATATAACTAGTTAGGTGTGTAATAAAATATTTCATTATAGTTCCATTTTTTATCTTCATTTTATTACAACCAAAGTAATTGATAGTTCTTAAAATTGACATTAATGATATTTTATAATAAATAATAATTTATTAAATGATATAAAATTAGTAAAATTATTAGATTAATCCATGTGATTAGGATATTGTTTATAATATCTACCATAGTCCATTTATCGGTCATTTTTTCATTTATGGTAACTATCATTACCCTGAAAGAGTAAAAATGGATGTTGTCATGATGGGTGTGAAAGGTGTTAATGAGGGGTTAAAACCAAACGATAAGGGTAAAAACATTGGAAAAATTGTTATATTTTTATATGATGATATTTTCTTAATTCATACTCACCCTATGTTTTAAATTATTCGTTTTATATACATTTATAATAAAAATATATGTAATATTAATTTAATGTTATGAGGAATTCTAAAAGTCCCCCCCCCCTCTTATAAAAGGAAATCCATTATTCCCTTTACATCACACTCAAAAACCCATTTTTATCTTCCAATATATGTCCAAATTAATTATAAACATCCCTCTAAATATTCTAGAGACCTTATTTATAGCATAATAACAACCTTAGTGGTATTAATGTATTCAGAAAAAGTGGTTTTCCAAAGAAAGATATCGTTCTTAACTAGGTGTTTCGGTTTTTTTAATCTCCAACATCTATAAAATATTCATTAAATAATGATTATATAATAACACTAATATCTTAAATATACTTATGCTTTTTCATATTAATTGAAAAAAAATTACATAACCTCTTCAATAAAATGGGAAATGAAATAATCATTCGTATGTATGGAAAACTACCACGTCGCAAACCAATGTAATTCGTTTTCCATCACTATCCCTCGTAGATTGATTATATTTATGAAATTAATTTTAATGTATTATATTCATGATATATTTATAATTTTTAAATTATAATATATCATTTACATTCATAAATTTAAATTCACTAAAAAATGATAATGTTGTACATGTGTATGTGTGGACTACCACCTCCATGACGGGATGTGATATAATATTCATCACTAACTCACATAAATGATATGTATATGTATATATAAATTATTTATATGATATTAATTATATTATTACCACTCTGAGAAGAATAAATAATACTTACCTTCTTTCCATAGTGGTCGTTGAAAAATGGTAAGGATACTCATGTGTATGTATATCCTACCATCTCCATGACTGTAACATGATTCATTTTTCATAACCATATTTATTCGTTTTATTTAAAATTGTAATTGATTAATAAAAAAGATAACTATTTAATTATTATTATATAAGATATTATTGAATAATGATCTCTTTGATTGTGGTCATCCAACCAGTGTCATTTTGGACATATAAACCAAATATTGTTGAAAAATCCTATTTGAACTCAAATAATTATGTAATTATTATAAAATAGTAATAAGTGAAATAAAAGTATTGATAAACATTAATAATTAACTCAATAAAATAAATAATTAACCGAATTTTATTATTTAAGAAGATAAAGAATATACCTGATGAGTTAGACTCAAGGTTTGAAACATTCTTGTAATAATATACTTTTAAAGATTCCCTAAAAACACTTGTTTTATTACATATATATGTTTTCTATTTATTTTATAGATGTTTTCATATGGACTTAAAATATTTATAAATGAAATATAATATCTCTTCTTACTTTTATTTAGTGGTTTTCCAAAGAAAACATATAAAGAATTTTTTGACTTTCTTTAAAATAGAAAATAAGAAGGTTCTATTTTAATTTATACCGTATAAAATAAATTTACATTCACTTTAAACATTATTTGATGTATGGATTCATAAAAAAGATTTCATGTTTTTTCAAAATAAAAAATCTAATTCCCTTTTTTGGTAGGTTTTTACTAGAAATAGCTCTTATTAATAAATGTTTATTATCATATCTAAAAGTGTTTTTCACATGGGTTTAAAAGTGTTTTTAGGTTGTTTATTCTTGATATTGTCCTTAGACGTTATTTATAAATGGTTGATCCCCATTATAGATCATGGGTGAGCCTGATATAGCTTATACGATGAGTTTACCCAAATTTCACTCCAATGCATTAGATAATGATTATGTTTTCTAGAGAATAATATTTGATGTTGTCTACATGGTTATTCTAATTGTAAGAGTTCTTATAAGGGTTATCATAAGGGTATCGTAAGGGTTCTATGATGATGATGAGCCAATGTAGATACATGAGTTTTCTATGATTTCTAGTAATTTTTCTTAGAAATGTTTTGGTTTAAGACAAGTAAGTTAATGATCTATTTAATGAAAAAATTATTCTCTTTTCAGATAAAAGGCATAATTTTATAAAAAGGTCTTTCATGGGTTTTCAATTTTTCTACACAACGACTAAATTTATTCTTTTCAAGTCCCTTAATAAGTTTTTTTATTATCATAATACATTTAAAAATGTTTTCACTAGGTTTAAGTATGGGTAAGTTAATTGAAACAAATCAAGCCAAAATTCATAAATATTTTTCATGAAAATAAATGTTGTTTTATATTAAAAGTTTTATATTATGGAAAAATGGATATAAATTATAACAATAAACTTTGTATATATATGGGTTTTTATGTAATAGTTATTACCTAAAACCATAAAACTAAAAACCTTAAATATATTTGTGAATGTACTAATGTAAATTCTTCTTTAAATTAACAATAATATATAATTTTTAAGGTTGAGACCTTATATAAAGTGTGAGTCAAGGGGTTTCATAACCCAATTATTATTCATTAGGTTATGTTATAACTTTATTATATATTATTTTCTAAGATCATGTTTGTTATAACTGTGTATTATTCTGTGTTTAATTTCAAATTTTTTATGGGGATTTACTTTTTTTAAAGATAACCACTTCATTGGTTAATTATCACTTCAACGATATGATCTTTTTAAGGGATTTCGTCGCAATTTCCACTCCATTGAAACATATTTTTTATTTTGTATGTATTTAATTTTATAAAGTGTATATAATACCCCATTGATATATTCATTATGAATTTATATTTATTAATGATGATTAAATTATCAATTAATATTTACATTTTCATGCATTTACAATTTAAAAGTTACCAAAGAGGTCAGAATTTGTTTACCATGTCACTTTTTGGAGATTGATTATATTTTTCAATGAAGTAATATTACAATCTATCCTATGTAAAATTCATTTATTTTCTTATAAAATTTATATTTAATAATTTTCCATGTTTTCATCCAAATTTTATTCTCTTTATAAATTTAATCATGTAAAGTAATGTTTAAAATAAAAAATTATTATTTCTCATTCTTATCGTGTATATTTTTCTTCCATGAAAATATTTTTTCAAAATTATTTTAGAAAAGTATTTTTTATTCACTCACGTTTTTTGTTATGAAAAATTTATGTTATCCATGACTTATTTCAAGTTTTTAATGTAATATGTTCCAAAAGGTTCATTTTCAATAGTATTTATGAAAATTCAAAATGAATGTTTCTTTTTAACATGTAGAGCAATAACAGACATTCTCACCGCCATATTTGTTTTATGATAATTAGGTTCTTCTAAATATTTTCTATTGTTTTACTACTAAAACTATTTCTTAAAAATTTGTTTTAATATTTTAACTTCCATTTTATTTTTTTCTCAAAAAGGCATGAAATAATTAGAAAATCTATATTTCAGATCACTTGATAGTCATATTTTATCTCTTATTAATTTTTTCCATTAAATTTGACTTGAAACATTCACTTTTTTGTGATAATTTTTCAATGCCCATAAAATTTATATTAAATATATATATTATTTAAATCAGGTATATTCTTACTACCTAAACCATATACCATATCTACATATAGTGTTTAACTATTAATGTTATTTGATTAACTATGGTAAATATTAATATTATGTAATATTTTCTCAATATAGATATTTATAGATAAGGCATACTATTTATAAATTAAATTGATAGTTTAATATAAGATAAGTGAATTGGAATTAGTAAGTGATGTGTGGGGCCTATTATAGTCACTCGATACATTAGTATGTCTCTTGAGATAAACTAGATTGGGTATTTTTTCGAGGCCAGACCCATTAATGTAATATGTCTTGGCACAAGGCCATAATAGTACGTTTAATATGTCTGAAAATATACATGATATCATTATAAAATCAGTAAATTATATCTGTGATATTATTTTAATTTTTATGATATCCATGGATATTTTACAACATCATGTGTTTATTTATATGGAATTATTTTATCATCTTTTATTCCTTTTATATTACTCTTTGTTCTCAAGTAATTGATTAAAATTTATGTGTTTTTAGTTATTTACCATTAAATATTGGTTATACATTATTTATATAAAATATATTCTATTATAAATAACCCTTAATAAGAATTTGACATCACCCTTACTTTTTTCCTTTCCTAAATTCATAAAGAAGGAATATTTTAAAGAGTACAAGAATGATTAATATTTACTTTAACTATGATGAAGAATTATTTCTAATGTAATATTAGAAGAAAGTTTTTATCTAATTTTTCAACAATAAAAAACATCTTAGTCCTATGAGATTTTATCTATTTTATCTATATCCAATTTAATAAAATAATAATCTTCTTAGAGATATTTGTTTTGTGGTCTTTAAAACAACAATCTCTGAATGTCATCGTAAAATCCTTAGGTTCTAGCACATTCAATCTTGATCAATTTCAAACCACATGGTTGATCATAATATAATTCACTTCCAGGAAAAAGAATTATTAGTGTTCACTCGATGACTTGGGAAATGAGGAAGAGGGAGTATGTTCTAGATCTCTATAACTCCCTCAAGGGTTTTTGATCTATTTATCATATTATGAACAAAAAACATCACATAGGAAATATATATTACAAGATATAGGTTTTCATATTTTTATATAATCCCCTCACTAATTGATTAATTTTTATTGAACCCCTTGTTTAAACTATAATATAATTATTATTCAATATAATAAAATCTATACCTTCTAAACAATTGTTGGTCGTAGGATTATTCATCATTTCCTTGAAGAAAAACCCAATTCACACTATGATAAATTAGAATTTATCACCATCATGACCACTAAAATTGTTTAAATTTGTTTATGGACATTATTATCAGTTTTATAGTTCAATTTCATTTCTCTAGGTGTGTTATTTTTCATATTTTTTCATTCATTTTGTTCTTTTTATAAGGCATGGAATGAAAGTAACATCAGTTTTATGCTGCAAAATAAGTTTTTCTAAAACAAGTTTTTGTAGATTTTGACATGTGAATCATTTGAGAATAAATAAATATCACTTATATCATTTCTAATTGGACAATTAAAATAGTTCTACTTATCCTCCTATAAATTTAATTAACCTTAAACAATTTCAATTTATATAAGAGTAAATATCACTTCATTATTCATCGGTAAATATAATAAATTTTATACCATTCAATCCTTTTTAATAAATAAATATTATTATTTAACTCTTATATTCATTCAAATAACACATGATTAAATCTTAGTGATCAAACAAACATGAATAATAACTATACCAAAAAGGAGAAATAATATTTATTATATCTTGTTAAATTTAACATTGAATTAAATTTATATTCAATATACACTTAGTGTGTGACGCTCTAGGCCTCTCTCTTAATGGAAATAGAAAGAGAATCCTAAATTGTATGTTTCTCATCTAAAAACATACTAAAGAACCCGTAGGTAAATAAGATAATTTATGAATGATATATAACCTATTATGAATATCCACTGTGTAATATAATAGTTTTATCATAATATCTCTAGTCAAGTTGGTTTCATAATGGTGTCATTAGCATATGTTCTTAATGTGTCTTTTCTGATTTTCTATAAATGAGCTTTCCCACAGAACACTATGGACATTGATTTATCTAGGAAGTTATATTACAATTAATGAACCAAATATATAAACTTATTTCAATTAACTAAAGTGACAAATAATTTCTTTAACTATCCATTAATGTAGTATTTCCCGTGATGCACCGAACATATCTTATTTCACCACTAGAATGTATTGTCGTGGTTTTGATCAATAAATAAATTTTATTAATTTTGAAATTACAAAATTTTAATACTAAATTCTAAGGATCAATATGCACGTATATATGTGGAAACATCCAATGGAACATATAAAAGTGGATTTCCTATTGGACAGTCTCGTTCTTATAATCTTCAATATTAGAAATTACAAAGGGTACACACAATGATAGAGTACATCAATGTCCTATAAGTCTTCACCCATGATAGCATGTATCATTTATATCCTTAAAAATGATATCATCTGCATTTGGAATATTATTTAACAATTTTATCAAAAAACTTCTAGGTTCTCACCCTAGAAGAGAACTACAATGGAAATTCTGAGAGACAAATATTTTTAGGGACTTATCACAAACTATGTCATGTAGAGAAACAATCATGATGTGATTTGAATAATCATTAATATTTAAGATAATTAATGCATGTAATCATCATGTACTTATAATTTGACTCTATGTAACTAACTCTAGAAACATATAACTGGAGATATTCTCATATCCACGTGTCCCTCTATTATGGCCCACATTAGTTGAAGAATAAACTATAGGAGATCATAGACAATGGTTTTATATACACTTGTAACTCTCTATAAGGGTCTCTAGTTCTCCTTTCTAAGGTGAATGATGGTACTAATTTTCTCCTCGTGAATTTTCATGATCCTAACATAATCATGATAAATAAAAAGTATCAAATGCCAAATATTAATGACTTATTCGACCAACAACCTAGGGCGTAGTACTTTTTAGAGGTTAAACATCAATCATGATACCGTTAAATAAAGGTGCATAAAGAGGATGTTTCCAATACTACCTTTTTCATAAGATATAGAAAATGTGCCTTCATAGTGATTCCATTTAGGCCACCTAATTATAATGGCCCATGGTTTTACTATACAACTGTTTCACCTTCAAATAAACATTTTACCAATAGATTTTTCCAAGAAACACCAAAAAATGATATATTAAATGTTAGATACATATTATTAAGAAACTTTAATAATGATAAATTCTTTGGTAAGTAAAAATGTTTCATTTAGTTGAAATGCGTATAAAATATCCTAATAATACTTAAAGTTTCAAAAGGGAATTTTTTAATAAAAGTATTTTTCTTTATATATAATATTTTACATAAAAGATAAATTTATAAATTTTATAATTTCAAATTTTTAAAATGAAATAATTTTTTTAATTTACCATACCAAAATTGACTTAGAATGAACATTTGGTATTTTTCTTAGATAATTGATTTTTAGATGAATAAGGAAAAATACAATTATTTTTTTAAAATAAGAATTTTATTTATTTATAGATTTAAAATAAAGTCAAATTATATTATTAAAACTTTTCATATATATTTTATGTATTTAAAGAATAAAATTATCCATTTTAAAGATATTTTTTTAAATTTATAAAAACAATTTTTAAACTTATAATAAAAAAGTAAAGTGTTTATGAAAAACTATTTTTAGTCCTCTCAATTAATTAAAACATATTTTACTAAAATTAGGTTTTTTATTTAATTTATATCCACATTAAATTTATTTTTTTAATAAATAAATTTATCCCCTTAAAATATAAAACATTGATAATGGGTTCTTATTTATAAATTTTATTCTTAAAAACACTTTTACAAAAAAATGATTTTTACAAGGTATGACTATTTATTTTTAATTTAACATTTAATGACATTAGAAAAAAATTATGAATTTTTTTTAAAATTTATAATAAAACTTATAAAAAATTTTAAGAAAACCATTTTTAATTACTATTATAAATGTTAATGGCTAAGGGAAAAGTTTAATTATCCTAGTAAAACAAAAAAATGGTAAAATATATTTACAAAGAGTAAATTATTAAAAACTTCTTAAAACATGTTTCAAAACTGATAGTTGAAGGTGGATCGACCAAACCATAGATAAACGTCCTATTTTTTTTCCTTTTTTATCCTTTTAACCTTTAATAATAACTTTACATTATTGTAAACATAAAGGGTGCTTTTAAAATTTCTCTCTTCCTCACTTTTAAAATGGGATCCTTCTAGCACTTATTTTTAAATCTTTCTATTTGAATTTATTCCTAAAAATTACCCATTTTATTCAACATAGAATCATATCAAACTTTAGTAATCTTATAACCTGCATTATTTATCTTAATTACTCTATTTATCAGGATATTTCTAAGAGAAAACTCATGCTATCGATATATGCATTACCTCTTTCATAATCATTTATTCTTAATATTAATCTTATAAATCTTTTATAACCAAATTAATATGATGAAATGAGTATGTTTAATATTTCAACATTCTATTATATTAATTTTTAAGCACAATTTATTAATTTTCATCCATTAATAAAATCAATAATATATCGATTGTGTTTACATCCGGAATGTCGCCTCTATAAATCAACAACATCCATTTTTTAACTAACTCTCATGGCTGGTTATCATGACGTAATTAATGAATAGATAATGTATACAAAATATTTTTATCATTCTTAAACGAAACAATAATGTTTACTTTCAATCCATCTAATTTACAAAAAAAAAACACATCGTCATGTGTATGTGTTGACTATGCCTAAATAAACGAATTGTATTATTTTTATTAACCACTAACATGGATGGTAATAAATGTTTATTTAATTAAATAATATGATATTTGAAACATTGTTATGTTTATTAATTCATATTCCATTCTCTATATTCAACAAGTTCTATGAAAAAAATGTCATATGAGCATACGTACAAACTACCACCTACACGCAAGTGGCATATTCCATTTTTTTCAACTATTTATTATTTATAAAACTATATTAATATATTATTTTTAAAATTAAAATTATAATATAATTATACTTATTTTTAATTTATATTATTCCAAAAAAACACTCTAAATCCATATTCACCCATTGAATTATAGCATCTTCTTTTCTGGTTTGGTTTACCCACATATATAAATTATGATTTAAATTTTTTCATGAATTAGTGTAGTAATTTAATATCAATTAATATATAATATTAATTACTAAATAATGAGTATTTTTTATTTAACATTTTGAAATCTCAGGAAATATATTATTTCAAATAAATTTATATTCATTAATAGATTTTATTATATGAAATGTGTAGTTCATATTGAATCACACACAACACCATATTTCTCTTATGTATCATGAAAAAATGAGTTCCTTTTATGACTTATGTTACCTATAAGCCTATGTCTTACTAGACAACAGTATACTATTAATATTAATATAATAGTAATCACCTAGCCATTGGAATGGATCAAATGAATGATATTAACTAAATTATGAAATTATATTTTACACATGTTTTCTAAATGCATTCACTTGTATCAAATTAATTATAAATTAAAATAAAGACCACTTATATATAAAGGATGTGTTTTTTTAAAAAATAATTTAATGACCAGAATGGGGGTTTATCTTAATAAATTAAACTAATAAATATTATTAAAATATATTAACAAAATTTATATGTTTTAAATTTAGTAATTTTTTTTCAAATTCATCCAATAAATTTTATAGGCTTAATATGACAAAATATCAAATTTTAAGCATAAAAATGTGTATATTTTTTAAAGGTAGTTTTACTATGTTTTAATGTATCACTTATTTTAAAACTAAATTTTGACACTTGTATAGTTTTAATTCTAAAAAAATATCATTTTTAAAATTTTTATATCAAAATTTACATTTGGTTCATTTTTTAATTTATTTGAGATGTTTCATGTTTTGATGAATAGTGAAAAATATTAGATTTTAATTGAAAACTACTTTTTTCATCTAGAAAATTTATAGTGATAAATTATATTATTAATTTGTTTTAAAGTGAAATTATATATATTTTATATAATTTCATACAAATTATGTAATTATAATCAATTTTTCATTTAAATTAGATGTAAAAAAATTCATACCTTCAAACTTTTTACTTTAAAAACCCATTTTCTTGTTCTGTTTGCAGGATTAATTTTAAATTCAATTCTTCATCATCTTTTTCTGGAAATTAAAAAAATGGATTTAATATTTTAAATAAAATTAATTTATAATGTCTCTTTAGGAAAAATTAGATTCCTACCAAAAATATGTGTGAAACCAATTGAAATTAATTATAGCGATAAAGGTAAAAATGAGTTTACTTAGTGGTTAAATTTCAATATTAACGGGTCAAATGACCTCTAAAACTTATCCAAAAAATATAGGGACATTATTTGAAAATATTTTCTCTTTTAAATAATTATTATCATTATTTTAGGCACATTATTTACACGATGCCTCTTAATCGAGTTTACATTTTTGTATTTACTAAAATGGCACTCCCCCTCCACTATAAAATGGAACTCAATATCCCAACTTATTCACACCTCTCAACACCTTTGGATCATCCAAAATCATACCAAATATACTAAAAAAATCCCTCCTCCAATAATAGAATCCTCACATTGGGTGTAAATCAATCCAAGTTTTTCCTTTGGTGCAAACCAAAAGGAGTTACCAAAAGAAGAGGTAACATTATTCAACGAGTACTTTTGTTTTATTTATTTATCCACCCCCTAAATTCTTCTCATTCCATGATTATATAATAACCTCGGTATACTAAATGTACTTGTGTTTTTTTATGTTTTGTTATTTACCTACAATAATACACACATCCATCATATTTGTAATTAAATCACCATTCATGTGTACGGTGAACAACTGCCTCGCGAAATGATGTCGTTCATTTTTCCTTCACCGCCTATAATAGTAGGGAATTGTGATTTACACAATATTTTTATATGATATATATTATATTTATAATGTATTAATCCCTCCAGATTTATTATATAACATATACCTTCATTATTTTCATTTCTTGAGAATACGATTACGTCGTTTCTGGACATGTGGACAATAGCCTCCTCAAAGCAATGTGATACGTTCGCACTTCACATAGATTGTATTAAGGGTTTATTAATAAAAAAATATGAATATTTGAAATATTAATGATATTAATGAAATAATTATATATATTTAAATGTAACATACGATTTTATTCTTTCCATTTCACTCACTGAAAATGTGATAACATCGTTTATGGACGTGTGGACTACCACCTCCTTGAAGGAATTTAATTATTCATTTCTCATTACCACAGAAAAAAATGATATATATGAGTATATATAATTAATTAATGTTTTGTATATGATATAATGGAAATTATGTAGAGATAAAAATTAATTACCTTCTTTCCATAATGATTATTGAAAAATGGAAATGTTACTCAATGGTACATACGTCCCATCGTCTCCATGATCAAAACATTGGTCATTTTCCAAAAAAAAATTGTATTTGTTTTTAAAAGTATAATAAATATAGAAATTTTATTTTTATTTAATTTTTATTATTCTTCATATGTTTAAATAATGATCTCATTGACCATAGATGACCTATCAAATTCAATTATGACACATAGGCCAAATATTGTCAAAACATCTGACTTAGACATTATTGATTAAGTAATTGTATATAACCTATATATAAGTGAAATATAAGAAATAATAAACATAGAAAACATTTGGAAGAAATTAAATAATTAACTTATGATTATTATTCATGAATATAGAGTACAATCATGGCAAACCGAACACAAGGTAAGATATTTGCATCTCACTTTTTACATCTATGAAATAAATGTCAAAATCACCATAAGTTTCTTTTGTGAGGTGCACATAATTCCATATGAATTGTTATATATTGAATATAATTTGTTAAATGATATTAAAATTTTCAATTAATGTTATTTTTTGTGTATCTCATGATTCAAAAGTTACTCATGGAGTAAGTGATTTTCATCTTGCATTTTACGTCTGTGAGATAAATGTCATATTTACCACTTATTTCTTTGGTATTGTGTGTATACTATCCATTTTGATATACCATATCATGAATTATTTTATCTTCAAGTTATTTAATATTTTAATTTTATTATTATTACTTTTAGGGAATCTGATTCATATGTTACCCCATTTTTAAGGGGTTTTATCTAAATTTACATTCCATTCAGAATTATTTGTCATCATCCACCTCTTTATTTTTATGTGGACTGTATAATTTCATATGAAACTTTATAACATGAATTTCATTTAATTCATGACATCAAATTTTTCATTTTTTTATTATTTCATGGATATCATTATTTCATAATTTACTCAATTAGCAAGTGGATTCCATGTCTAACTTTTAACTCTGTGAGATATATTTCATATTCACCACTTATTGTTGTTGTGTGCTATATATAATGACCATATTCACCACTAGGAATATTTTTTATCAAAATAATCTTCATTATATTTTTGTTTGGATTATTATTTTATCAAATATATTATAATGAACTCGTTCCTTTTGTACATGTTATCCATGTTTCAAAGAGATTGTTATGGAACCCATTTCTTTTCTATTGGATAATTATGTTTCAAAGAGATCATTTGGGAACCTGTTTATTTTCTTAGTATATCCATGTTTCAAAGAGATTTGTATGGAACCCATTTCTTTTCTATTAGTTACTCATGATTCAAATATTTGGTTTGGGTTCACATTTTTTCTATGGGATAACCATCATTCAAAGATAATGTAATGGAATATGTTTTGTTTCCAAAGTGTAATCATGCTATAAATAGATTGAATTAATACGCATTTCTTTTGTATGGGATAATCAAGTTGTAAATTAAATAATTATTTTTCCCATGAGTTTTATCCATGTTTTGGTTCTTGAACATCTAAAATAATTTGGTTCCCTAGATAACAATAGGTGACCCCATTATAGATTAAATTATAGGGAGTCTTGGATAGCTTTGGGTGAGCCCATTACAGTTTACATAATGTGGATTCCCTAATAGAATCAGGTTAGACCATTACTTATTACATGATTGGGTATCCCAGATATTACTAAGTGAAACCATTATATCTCACCAATTCATTAGGTAATGATAATGTAATAATTCATCCATATGGCTGGTCCGATTTAATGGGTTTTGAAAGTGTTTTTTGAAAGTGATTCTCCATGTTAGTAAAAAGAGTATTATTATCTTATTATGAGTTTAAAATGTTTCTAATGATTGATATTTATATCAAATGGATTTTTATTATTGATTATGATAACGTTTTCCTTTTCCTTATTTTCATATTTGATGATCCAGGTATGGATGTGTATGATTTCAAATGGCATTATCTCATGCACATTGATTATGAAATCATACCATTATCCACTCTTATGATCATTTATGACACAAAATAATTAATGCTTATGTTTTAACTTATTGATCATCTAAGCTCAGCGATATTATTTTTCTATTTCCTAATGGTTTAAAAAATGATGTTGAATGATTTATATATATTAAGGATTTTATAATGATGATTTTGATGTCCTATTGTGAAATAAGAAAAGTGGTGTTAAATGGAAGAATTTTTCTTTTGATGAATTTTGAATTATATATATATGTTTATCCTAAATATCTAAAACATTGATCCTAGAAGGTCCTATAAATTATAAGTGATATAAGTTTTCATTTTAATGACATATGTTTTGATGGATAAAATTGGGTCATAATTATCATAGTTAAAGCTGAAAATGAAATGTTATGGATTTGAGAATAGGATCCAGGAGTACGTATCTTGGGTTGATATAATTGGTATCAAAGGTTGGTTTAGCTAAAATTGTAGATTAATATGATTTTATATAATGTTATCTTAATAGTTATGGATGTCTTCATAGGAATATAATCTTAATAATGATTATAATATCAAAGTATTAGACACCCCATTGTGGTTTTAAGCGATGAGATCTTAAAGTGACTAATGACATTTTCTGAGATTATTTTTTATTATATAAGGTATTTGTATCACCCAAGATAAAAATAAAATTTTATTTAGTAAAAAATTAATTTTTTAATGTTTTATATAAAAAAAATTACAACCTGAAGACCAGGTGAAAACCCATCTCATTTAGAAAGTTTGTGGGGCTTGAATACACAACAAAAGAGTATTAAGGGTATAACACCTTCCACTGTACAATGTGATGATATGGTTAGTATGCAATTTTTATACATTGAGATTATGTTTATTTTGGAAACATATGTTATTTTATTTTAAGAACAACGAATTATTTGTCTTGGAATAATATATTATCAAATCCTAATAATATTTTGGCTTCATACTTAGTCAGGAAACTTTTTAATAATTTTAAGGATATTAATATGTGGAATAATTTAGTTTTAACATTTTTTATTACTATTTAATTTTTAATATTAGTTCACCATATTAATTTTAACCCATTTTGGGAATTATCTTACAATGTGTTAACTATTTTGGTTTTTGTTGATGTTTAAGGATAGGTGGAATAGCTTGACAACTCATTTTATTGTTACGTGGTCTTTAAAAGTTTATTTGAGTGCTTCAAGAATTAGTAGTTCATCTTCAAAACTAATCATTTGGAGAAAATATAATATTTTGGTGGAATTTGGAAAAAATATGAAATTATACTTTTCAAGTAATTATACTTCCATATTCTCTCATTCTAGATAGTGAATGAACTCTTTTATCATTAGAAATGGGATCTTGAAATAAAATATTATCCTATAACCATCTTTTATGATGATATAAATGACCTTTTCCACACCAATTTGAAGTTTTTTTACTTTCATTAATATCCTCTTGACTTTATTCTCCATTATTCTCTATAGGTCCATGGGAATTAGTTTTTCCTTCCAAATCTATGTTTTTATTTCACAGTAATGTTATACTTATATGGAATCCAAGTTATGCATATCTTTCAGTGATCTTTATGTTTCCCAGTTTAATTTTTAAATATTATGTTTTTTTAACCCTATGAATGATGTGGTATTTTATAAAGTAACTCTAAAAATGTTAATACTTTTATAACCAAGTGTAATTTAGAGGGAAAACGTCTTTTTAAGGGGCTATGATGTAGCATCCTAAGATTTTATGAAATATATTCTTTCAATATAATTTAAATTATATAATATATTGTGTCATACATAATATATATTTTATATTTCATCACCCAAAACACCAATTTTATATTGCATTAGATTCAATATAGAGTTCATTTGATGACTTATGTTACACACACACCTAAGTCTTATCAAACAACAATATACTATTAATATTAATGTGACAGTTATAACCAAGTAATTGGAATTGTGGAAATTAATGATATTAACTAAATTATGAAATTATAGTTTACACATGTTACTAAAATTAATTCATTGGTTACCAATTAATTATAAATTACAATGAAGACCAAATGAATATAAAGGATTGGATTTTATGAAAAACTATTTTTATGAATAGAATGAAATTTTATCTTAATAAATTAAATTAATCTTTATTAGTGAAATATATTAATTAAATTTATTATTTATACATTTATTGAAATTTATTAAAATTAATCTATTATTTTTATAGGATTTAGATAGGAAAAAATCTTAATTTAAGCATAAAATGTTGTATATTTATAAAAGGTAGTTTTAATGCCATTTAATATTGTGAATTTATTAAAACTAAAATTTGACACTTTTATCATTTTTTTTAAAAAAAATAATCTTCATTTTTTAATGATGGATATAAAATTTTACTTTGGGTGAAGTTTTAGAATTTTTTATGTGTTTCAGGTTTTGATGAATAGCGAAAAATACTGGATTTGAATTAAAAACTGATTTTTCATCTGAAACATTTATAGAGTTAAATTTTATTTCTAATTTTCTTTAATCTATAATTATTTCAATTTTATATAATTTAATAAAATTTATGTCATTGTAATCAATTTCACATTGTAATTTTAAGTAAAAACATTTTAAACTTCTGAATTTTTTAATTTTAAAAACATATTTTCTCGTTCTGTCTACAGGATTAATTTTTAATTAACTTATGTCACTTATATATTTGTAATTTTAAAAAATATAATAAATATTTTGAATAATAATAATTTATTATTTATATTAATGTAAACATAGTTTTTGATCGAAAGTATTACCGAAGTAAATTATAATTAATTACAGCAATTATGGTAAAAATAAGTTTACTTAGTGGTTAAACTTCAATCTTAAGGGTCCTAATGACTGAGAAACATTTCCAATACCACTTTTATGGCCATTATTCGACCATATATCATCTTGGATATAATATTGATCATTATTTGTTTAACATTATATAAGTTAGACATTCCAATAGTGTTTATCTTTTTAAATTTACAAGAATGTACTCCCCCTCGACTATAAAAAGGCAATCATTATCCCCACTTATTAACACATCTCAATCCATTTGGATAATCCATACCATTCCAATATCACATCAAAAATTACTTCTACTCAACATAAAATAATAAATTTTTTGTACAAAGTAAACCGAGTAAGTACTTTAGTGCAATATAAAAGTAGTTACCCGAAGAATAGGTAACTTTCTTTAATGAGTACTTTTGTATTATTTATTTTCCAACCAAAACTATTATTATAATTCCATTATTATATAATAGTATAAGTATCCTCAATATTTTAATATGTTTTATGTTAATTTTCATACCTACACATAAACAAACTTCCATAAAAGGGGTTACGAAATCACTGTTTTTGTGTAAGGTGAACTACCATCTTGCAAAATGATGTTGCTAATTTTTCCTTTATCACCTCTTATGGTAGGGAAATATTTTTGAAATGTTATTTTTATATGATATATATTATTTTTTTTATGAAATAATACTTTTTTAGTTATTATATAACACATACCTCCATGCTTTAAATTTTGTGGGAATACGATAACATCGTTTGTGGACATGTGGACAATCGCCTCCTAAAAGATATGTGACATGTTCACAGGTTACATGGGATATATTAAGGATAGGATTAATAAAATTGTATAATATATATTAAATATTTATGATACAAATGATATAATTATCAATATTAAAATATAATTTATTATTTTCTCTGTTCCATTTCACACACTAAAAAATGATAACATCGTTCATGGATGTGGGGACTACCGCAACCTTGAAGCGTTGTGATTCTTCCTTTTTTTATCACCAAGTCACTAGAATTATATGTATATATATATAAATTTATGCTTGTATGTGTTTTTTTATGAGTTTATATAATTAATTAATATGGTATTTATGATATAATGACCATTCTATAAAGATAAACATTACATACCTTCTTTCCAAAATGATTGTCCAAAAATGGGTACATTACTCATGTGTATTTATCACCTACCATCACCCTGATCATAATGTTTGTTCATTTTTCATAACCATATTTCATGTTTTATTTTAAAAGTATAATTTCGTTACCAATGGGAAAAATATTTTATTCCTATTATTCTAGAGATGTTTAAATAATTACCTCATTCACAATAATCGACCTATAAAAGTTATTTATGACACATAAAAGGAGTATGGTCAAAACATATGACATAAACATTATTGATTAATTAATTGTATATAACTTGTTTATAAATTAAATATAAGTAATAATAAATTTGTAAAATGTTCTGAATAAAATAAATAAATAATATAAGTATATCACTAAGGAAGATAGATGGAAATCATGACAAGTAGGACACTAGGTAAGTGATTTTCATCTCACTTCTTACATATGTGAGATAAATTTCATATTCGCCACATGTTTATTTTTTAGGGTTTATATATTTACCCATGACATGTTACATATTTAATTTTATATATTCCATCATATTAAAATTTTCATTTGATTTTATTATTTCATGGATCTCATGATTCAAAAGGTACTCAAGTGGTAAGTGATTTTCATCTCACTTTGACATCTGAGAGATAAATGTGATATTTAACACTTATTTCTTTTAAATAGTGTATATACATCCCCTTTTTATATATTATATAATTAAATAATTTTTATTCATGGTTTTTAAATGTTTTATTGGATGATTGATTTCTAATGTAGATGTTACCATAGTTGTAAGGAGTTTTTCCTCAATTTATATTCCATTGAGACTTCTTTGATATTATGAACTTATTTATGTTCATATGGTGAATATAATTATCAATTAAATTTTATATCATTAAGTTAATTAATTTCATGATATTCAATCTTTCAATTGATGTTATTCTTTCCTGGATGTCATGATATTAAAATTTACTCAAGTAGTAAGGGGATTTCTGGTCTCATTTTTATTTTTATGATATATATTCCTTATTCAACACTTATGTTTACCGTGTGGTGTATATAATCATAATGAATTTATTTTATAGTTATTATACTTAATTTTATGGGGATTTAAACATAAATTATTTAATCCCACTTGTAAAGATTTATGGTTTCAAAGTTACCAAAAAGATAATTGACTTTTGTCACAATTAGCCCTCTTTGAGATGATTGTTATGTTATACACCTATCTTATTTTATGAGGTGAATATATTTATACTTTGATATGATTTATCATTATTCTCATGATATTATAACTTTTATTTAATGTTGTTTCTTATAATTCCAATGTTTCAAAGAGTTATAGGACACTTTGGAATGTTTAATGTTTATTTTCCTCAAGAATGTTTTCTAATGATATTTTAAGGTAATTTCATTCATCAATGTCAAAAAACCTAGTTTTTACTTATCCTATGATAGGGATATTTTATCTTTATACCATCCTCATTATTTATTAAAATTTATTATTATTTAATCAAATAGATTGCAATAAAGATGTTCCTTTTCCACGGTTTGACCATGTTTCAAAGATATTGTCATTGAATTCATTTCTCTCCCATGGTTAAATCATGTCTCAAAGAGTTTATTTGGGAACCTGTTTCTTTTCCATGGGATAAAAATGTTTCAATTATATATTTAAGGAAACCATTTATTTTCCATGGGTTAATCATGTTTCAAAGAGAAAATTTGAGAACCCATTTCTTTTCTTCAGGATAACCCTATTTCAAATATATTATTATGGAACACATTTATTTTCGATAGGTTAATCATGTTATAAAGAGATTCACCTGATAAAAATTTATTTTGAAATGGCTAATCAAGTTGTAAAAGGAATAATTACTATTTATATGAGTTTTATTCATGTTGTGGTTCTTATAAATCTTAAACGATGGGCAATCCAGATAGTGTTAGGGGAGCCCATTACATCTTACATAATGGGGTGGCTGAGATAGCATCAAATGAGGCCATTATAACTTACATGATGGATCGTACTAGATTTCCCTGGTTAATACCATTATATATTACATTATGGTAAAACCCAAATAGAAATGAGTGAGCCTTTTATATCTCTTCAATTAATTGGTTAATGATAATGTTGGAAGTTAGATTCATGGTTATTCCAATTAAAATATTTTATGAAAGTAATGTTCCAAGTTACCAAAGAGAGTTTTAATTTCATGTTATGAGTTTATAATGTTTCTAATGATTGATATTGTAATCACATGTCTTTTATTATTTCTTCTGATCACAGTTTCCCTTTTCATGATTTTATATTTTACAATTTAGGTATTAATGTTTTTGAGTTATTTTATAATTCTCCCATACACTTTGATTATGTCATCATACCCTTATGATCTCTTTTTCTCATTAATAACACTCAATTTTTAGTGCTTATATTTACCCTTACTGATCATATGAGCTCACCGTTTATATGTTTCCATTTCCCTTGAATTAAATAATTATATTGAATGATTAATTTCTATAAATGATTAAACAAGGATGATATTAATGACTTATTGTGAGATAAGAAATGTTTTGTTAAATGGGATAAATGTTATTTGATAAATTTTTATTTTTTCAATAGTTTTTTTTCATAATTATTGAAAACTCTAAACCAAAAAGGTCCTCTAGAATGTAAGTGATCCATGTTTTCCTTTTGATGTTGTAGGTTTTTTGAAAAAAAATTAACAATTATTTGAAAAAAAAGTAGGAAATGCAAAGTTATGGATTCCAAAATAGTATCTAGATGTGTGGTTCCTATTTTGTTAAATATTATTTTGGAATAGTTATATAAAAACATAACTCATTATTTAAGAAAATTATATTCATTCTTTAAGAATCATCGAAGCATCCTCATCATCAACTTCAACTTTAAGTATCTTCACCAAAAAATCATTAGAAAGATCTTATAATATTATAAATCATCAATAATTATACCAATTATGATATAGTATTGATGATATATTTTATAATAATGAAGTAAAACACTACTATTGTGAATTTTTAATAAAAACAATCATAGGTGACAACATCCAAGGAATAAAAATATATAACAAACTAATACACATGTAATAAAATATTATAAATATGTATATAAAATATTTTATATTTCAATAATGCTATAATATATGTTATTAATATAAATATCATTTTATATAGAAGTTTATGGTGATTCCGAATAAGTCACAATATATGGTTAGGACTTCTTTTCTCAATATTCATACCCTTGAGAAAAAAGTCATTATATGAAATTTAATTTCTTGAGACATGTTTATTAGTGCACACTATTGTTTCTTTTATATTGTGTATTTCTTACCCTTTTTATTTCAAGTATGAGATATATTCTATTACATGATATTTTAATATCCAATATATTATATTTTTCTCCTGATCCTTTAGAAATTATGATACCCATAATTTGATGGTTTCATCATGAATCTCATTTTAAAATATAAATTTATTTTGAATGATAATCCATCTGAAGAATTTGTAAATTTTTATATCTAAAAAAATATCATTGTATTCTCCTATATTTCTTCTTCAAGTTTTAGTTTTCTTATCCCTATTTCATTTTCCTCCTTGGTTCATTATTTTCCCCTTGTAAGGTAATTGACCCCACATTTTCTTTTTGATCAGGAACCACCCTTTTCAATGGTCATATTCATTGGATACGTTTTTTTAAATGTCCTTATCTATGACTTAATATTATATTAAGGTAATTTTACACAACATTAACTTCTTTAAAAAAATTAATGAAATTTTAATTCATTTTAGTATGGGTTATTTTCCTCATACTATGAAGATTATCTCTTTTTTAATATTTTTTAAACACATTTTTTCTTCGATATTGTAATTTTATATAAAACTTTTATTAAATGTGTTAAGGGTTTCTAAATGAGATTATTTATATCCTAGTTTTATAAATTATTTATGTTAAAAATCATTCAAAATTTAAATTATTTTTCTTATTTCCATTTTTATTTTTAAAAAACTCCTAACAAATGTTATTCATCTAAGTGACTATATTTTGAAACTTCTTATTCTTTATCAAGGAAATTATTTAAATTTTAATATCTATCATCTTACTCTAGGTGGATTGTGTAATGCTCTTTTCTATAAAATATATGATCCACCATAAACATTTTCTTACCTAATCATCCACTGTGAAAATAAATTAAATTCCTTACAATGAATTTTCTTAATAAACACTATATATTTCCGTCCATTGGTTGAACAGTGTTAACCTTGATTTCATACCTCAATTGATTGTGGAATGTTTTTACCTAAATATATTCCCTCTCTATATATATAGTGTAAATACTATATAAAGGTTCCTAGTTTATGGGTACATACCTAGGTAGTTGCTAAATATCATTGGAAATCCATTTTTAATCCATGGTTTCTTAATGATGTGTTGAATGAAACCGAATATATTTCCATGGGTTGTTTATGATAAGAGGAATGAATGATTTATTATAGAATGCGTATGTGTATATGAATGATTGATCATGTCATAAATCACCCCAAATGCATTGTTTAATGTTTTTACCTCATAAGTAAAATATTTTACCATGAATTCATTTCATGTTAGTTAACTTTAAAGGATTGAGTGTCAATATAATATAGATTATCTATATTTAGAAGATTTATTTTGAGCATGATATGGATTAGCTATATTCACCAGATTGAGTATAAACTTGATATGGTAGTGTGTTTTCACATTTTTATGAAAACCTATAATTTTTCCTATTCCATAATTCTATGTTATATGCTTATGTTATTCTCTCATAGATCTTGTTTATTGACACACATTTCCATAATATTTTGATTTGTGTATTATGTTATTTGAAGCCTTATTCAATGACTTACTATTTATTATTTATTGGGTATAAATTTCTTATGTATTAAACCGAACCATGTTGAACATAGATTAAATAATACATTAATCTCATGATTTAAATAATAAATCCCACAAATAGTAACACAAACCAAAGATTGAAATGTTTAGTAACATTGATATTTGTTACATAAATAATTTTTTGAAACCCCTCACAAACATTTATTCACAATTATTCTCCCCTGTACCCTTTTCTAGACACATGAAATGATATAATCATCTTCATAACATAGCGAATATAAACATACAATAATTGGTGTTCTCTGATGCTGAGTAATGGATAAACACATCAAAATAAATGATCAAAATACAATGGATGATAATCCTAAAATATGTTATAGTATCATAAGATCATAAAAATATCGATAAGGATGAATAAAAGTTATAATATAGCTCAAAATATATATTAAAAATCATAAGAATTGTGAGTATGACCTATATAAAAACATGGATCTTCTTTTTAGGTATATTTTCTTTTTCTGGTTGTTTTTGAGAAAAAGAGGAATTTCGAAAACATTTCGAAGTACACATCTTGTACTTTATGAGTACACACCGTGTACTCAGTTACCGCAGGTAGCTATGTGCTAGCCGTGTAGCGGCCATGCACACGTCCATGTGGGGGTGACCTGGAGGCTTCCTAAAGTGATGTATGGAAAAGGAAAGTACAAACCATGTATTTCTAAAGTACATGTCGTGTATTTTCTTTTTTTCATTAAACAAACCAGGTTCGCATCTAATCGCTAGAACAGTCTTCTTATAGGTCTCATTCCGCCGAGATATCTCGTATGGATATCATCTTCCTTTGATCCCCCAACCGAGAATCTAAACTCTAATTCGACAGCGGTCTATTGCGTTGGGATCACGTCGGTAAGCTCTCTCTTCTGCTTGAACTTTGTTTCATAATTCCTTCTCTTTCTCAAGTTATCCTATGTTGAACCTTTTAGGTATTTTTGTAGATCTTCGACATTCTAAGGAGATTCAAGCCTCAAGATTCACATATAGCGATCTTCTAACACCATGGTTGGTGGTTTTTTCCTTTCCGTTGATAGTCTTTTATTATTATGTGAAAATTTTGACCAATACCCTTGAACGAGGTATTGTGTGTTTACCATTATACCCCTGTTGATCGTCAACCATGATTGTATGCTTGTGCAGAGGTTAATTGGATATGAATAGGGTTGATTTCTATGTTTTGAATGTGGTTTCCCATGCATGTTCGTTTTACGACCATTTGGTCCTGCTTAGCCTTTTTGTCCACCTTGCCTGTTTTTACATGCCAAGTGTTGTAGGGTGGAGTGTTTGTTTTCTGACAAGAATGATATGTTGTAGACCAATTAGCCAAGTAGTTCTTGAGGTTTACCTTGTTCATTTTTGGTTTTCCATGCTCATTGACCTACACAGGGCCGTGAGAACCTGGTGTAGTAAACTATAAGGGGAATTGATAGAGTGAGCTTCCTTGGAGAGTCTTTGAGCAATTTAGACTATAAGGGGAATTGACCGAGTGAGATTCCTCAGAGAGTAATTGAACCACTTAGGTCTATAAGGGGAATTGACCGAGTGGGCTTCCTCAGAGAGACTTTGAACCACTTGGGGATATAAGGGGAATTGACCAAGTGAGCTTCCTCAGAGAGTCTTTGACCTTGAGGATATAAGGGTAATTGACCGAGTGAGCTTCCTCAGAGATTCCTTGACTACCATAGACTATAAGGGGAATTGACCGAGTGAGCTTCCTCAGAGAGTCTTGAATCACTTTTGATTATAATGGGAGTTGAATGTGAGTGCTTCCTCAGAGGGTCTTTATATATTCCAAGGACTGAATCAGAGGGGATATGCTATGTGTACTTCCCAGAGGGTTACCTTGCTTGATTAAATCGTTATTTGATATGTGGAACTGTTTATTGTTGAGTAATCACTTTTATACTTTATAATTTCTTATTACCTACCATATATATTCATTGACTGTTAGGAATATATCTTTGAGTGGTTGCCTTCTGGGATTTAGTCTTACACCCTATTTGGGTCATGCTTTTGGTCCCAAACAGATTATATTATTGCCGGTATAAATAAGGGAAAGTGACCTTCTACTTCAGTTACTTGACTTGTTGTGGAGCTGGAGAGCATGGGGCCAAGCTTAGGCTTGCGATGGTGAGGAGCTGTTTTATCTGTTTCTTTTGTAATTTGGTTTAGTATTGTTTTTATTCAGCATTGTGACTTGTTTGATTGTTTTTATAGACATATGTATCATGAATCATTTTATATATATGTGCTCTAATTGTTAATTAATTCAGTCTTCCATTGTTTGTTTTTGTTAGATATTTACTACCTCCACTATCGTGTATTTTTTTTCCCTTCCACTATGTTACTATGCCAATGAGGGCCTAGTTTCCCCATTATCACTCCAAAGGCCCTCACTGCTAGTCAGCAGCCTCTGGTGTTTCGGGAAATGTGCTTGAGGCCATGTTACCAAACGGGTACGAGGCGCCTCTAGGTGGCTTCTAGAACCGGGACGTTACAAAGTGGTATAATAGGAACTCTTTTCTTCTTCAATTACTATTTAGAGCCTATATCCATGGATAGGATGGAATTGTTTCTTGGTAATAAGTTATGCCCAGGAGTAGCTAAGCCGTGTACAGGGAAAATCCAATCTACCTCGTTTAATTGTAATTTATTTGGTTTTGTAATTATTACAGTTGATTTTATTTCACCTTGAGTGATTCACATGATTTGTGTTGTTATTTTTGATGTTATTGAGTTTCTATTTCTATCGCAACCCGATGATATGAGGGTATGCCATCTCATGCATCATATAAGCACTTGTTAGAAATAAAATGTCATGCATTCTTTCCATTCCATTTAGGATGCATTAGTGATTTCATGATATTGTGATAGATGTTGGGTAGAATATTCATGCTGTTGTGATATATTCCATGATAAAAATACTTGTTTTTTGATAGGTTATAGTTTGTGTATGGTTTTGTTTGAATGAATTCCAAAATTTGGTTCTTGAGGTGTTATGGGCCCTCAGGGTGTAACACCCAGAGATTTTATGAGAAATAATATTTTTAATTCCTTTGATGTCTTTTGTTGTACTCTACACCAAGATTAGCTTACACTATATGAAACACTGTATTAGATTGTAGTATACACAAACACTATTCCCAGCTTGTGTTTCATTCAAGAGCGACCTTCCTCGATAGCGTATGTTGTATGCAATACTGAGTTTCACTAAACAACGATATATTGTTATGAACTAGCTATTATGAATAGTATTAACTATTTTTTTAATTTCATTATTCAATAATTCATCTTACAAATATTCTATAACATGGTAAGAGAACAAAATAATTTTTTCGGGTAAAATAAGTATTTTTCAAAAAATGCAGTTTTGCCGCCTTTTGATGGTGCACTAACATTAAATCTAGTTTTTGACAAATTAATAATTACAATTAGATAAAATAAACTTATTCATTGAAATAATTATATAAAAATTTACTTTGGATAGATTCTTTATATTTTTCTGTTAACTATCATATTTTGATGAATAGTAAAAATACGCTAAATGTTTCTTAAAAACAACTTTTTTCATCAAGATAATTTATATGGTTAAATTATAAAATTTAATGGTTTTAAAGTATAAATAGAATAAATTTTTACCCTTTAATATAATTTAAGTCATTGTCATTAATTTTACATTGAATTCATAGGTAAAAACATTTCAATCTTTGGTAATGTTTAAACATTTAAAACCCATTTTCTCAACAGCAGAATTAATTTTAAATTAAATACTGCAACTTATGTGTTTTGAATTTGGAAATTATGGATTCCATATTTTGAATCAGTAGGTCCAAATTATGTTAATAGGATACTTTTTCTGTTTAGACATTATGAATAGTAACTATGGTAAATTTTATTTACTATAGTTAAAGGTAAATCGGGTAATTAAGGGTAGAAATATGATTATAAAATTACCCTAACACCTGCCAAAATTCTATTGGATGAATAAGAGTCGACCCATATCACCTAAGGGTTGTAATAGATTCATTTCATGGAATTTTGACCATGAAAATGATGTAATTATTATTAAAACCAAATAAAGTAACAACATTTCACTCTCTTATATCTTATATGGGTAATAATATTAATTTAGTGATAAACTTCATAAAAAATAAAACATAAATTGTCACCAGAATTATAATAAAATTATCTATATAATTTAAATTTATTTATAATTTTTAGGGATTAAATAATTATCATTAATGGTGACACAATAGTGATGTAGAGATTATTTTATAGATTGAAATATCAAATAAATGGTTTTCAAAATATTAAAATAAAAATTATATGAACTATTTAATGTTCTCCAATAATTTTAAAGATTAATATTACATGTTAGGGATCTATTAAATATTTTGGTTCGAATATATATTCTGTGTGGAATTGATTTACATTCAAATAATTGAATAGTGTCAAAATTGACACTATTAATATTTTATAAAAATAACATATTATTAAATTAATTAAAAATCACAAAAATATTTAAAAATTATAAATTTAAATTTATATGGTCTATAATGTCATAACGTATCGAATTATAGACAATTCACAACACATAAGTAATTTTTTATAACAATTTAAAATTTAGAATATTATTACCACAAATAAAATTAAATAGATTAAATAAGGATAAAATAAAATGATATGGTTTAAAATAAATTCCCAAAATGTCTAAATTTTATTGGCTGATTAGATTAAAACCCTATATCATCTCATCTTTGAATTTGAGTCATTTTGAAAATTTTTAAGTGGGTTTTGAGTTTATTATAAATTAATATTTTAAAGGTTTCCAAAAGTTCCATTCTCATCTCTTATAAAAGGGAACCTACTCCCTCTCCTCTTAACTACATTTTTAGCCTTAAATCTCGGCCAAAACCTATACATTTCACTTCTCCACTTCCCTAGAAACATTCTAGATGTCTTTATCTTCTTCAAAGATGAACTTTAGTGTCCTAAAAGGAGGTTTAGAAGAGGCGCGTCAAAGAAGAGGTACTATCCTTTACTGATTCTTTCAAATTTATTTCTTCTTCTACTTTTTCTTATTTATTTGTTTAATTATAAAGTAATAAAATCAGTATCACTCATATACTAATATGTTATTATAAATATTAAATAGACCCATTTCACCTTTTATCCATCCTACATAAAATTAAATCACCGTGTGTGTGTACGTACGGAATACCGTCTCCACGCCTTGGTGTAATCTATTTTCCACCACCACCTTACTTGGAGGAATATAATGGTGTAAATGAATACTATATATGGTTATTATAACATGATACTAATTTTGAGATATTCTATCATCCACTCCAATACCATTCAATAATTATTGGAATGATATCATCGCGCGTGTGTACGTACGGATTACCGTCTCCACGACGCGATGAGATTCATTCTTCTTGTTAACTATTCAAGAATGATTATAAAGTATATGTTGAATAATAATTAAATATATGACATAATAATACTACTGTATTTATGTATATATATATATATCATCTACTTACTTCCATTCAAGTCAATAAGGAATGCAAAACAACGTTCAGGCATATGTACGGCCTACCGTCTCCATGAATGGTGTATTTCATCCCATTTATTGATCTATTATACATATTTTCTAAATATATATTATATATAAATCATATTTTACATTCTGTAATTATTTAATCATTATCTAAGTAATCATATGAATTATTACAAGTCAAAACATGTATGATAAATGAAACAATTTTACCCAAAACACTACTTCAACATGGAATTGGGAAATGAATGGGTAATATAAAGTCGTATGTGAATCATATATGATATCATAAATATTGATATGGTTCTGTTACAAGTTAATAATATGTTTAAACCCACTATATATGAGGCTCGGGACCATATGAAATAAATTGGACAAAAGTTAAGGGATAATTATTCCAATCTCATTCTTATCTGAGATTATTTATTCGTAAGTATTTACTGGGGTTATGTTTATCATCCATGTCCATTTTTTCTCAAAATGACTTCATAAAATGTTTACTATTATTCTATGTATTTTTAGATTCATTTCTACCTTTTTTTGACTTTTACTAAAAGGTATGGGAGGAATATTTCTTTTGTTTACCATACCATGTACTTTTTGACATTTTCAGAAAAAATACGAGGAGAATGTTTTTTAACATACAAGGCGTTAATTGATTTTTATAGTTTCATAACTCCTTCTTTTCATGAAGCATCCTATACAAGATTTCATTATTATTTTCAACAAAATCCTTTTCTTTTATAGTTTCTTGGCATTTTTAGAAAAGAAAATGATTTTGAAGAAGATAGGATATTTTCCTCAAGAATTCATTTCATGTGTTTTATCAAAACTATTTTCCATCTAATATGACATCATTTAGTATGTTTATGTTTAATTTATAATGTATCTATTATTTACATGGTTTGATTCTTCTTATTATGAAATTATATCCATTTTTCTATATGATTTATGTTATGAATGGATGATGTTTATGAAACTGATTTTATTCTTTGGGTTATGATAAATGATTTATGTTTATTTTGTGCCACACGTAAGAATGATTTCATTATGAGATGGGTGGGACCTATATCTCCCATCAATGAATTGGGTAAAGATTTATATCTAATGAGGTAGACATGGCTGGAACGGAAAGTAAATCTAGTTTAGTAATAGAGGCCTAGAACGCAAAGTAAACCCAGTTCAGTAATAGACATTGTCCATTATAATGGTCTTTACAGTTATGCCTTGGCTACTATGGGAATCATATCATGTGCTTAATGGTTTTCCACAATTCCATGTTTTATTTCCATGCCATTTTATCATGATTAATGATCTTTTATGATCTATGACTTATGTACTGCGAAGATTTATTTCATTGCTCAAGATTTTGATGTTTTATGTTCATGTTTTTACGTTCTAATGTTTATGAATTGTTTTTATGTTCTCCATTTTTACCCTTACTGAGCATTTAAGCTCACCCTTTTTATGATTTATTTTCGCCAGGATATAAGGAATGGTTTTAGGTAAGAAAAAAATGGGGAATATCTTTATGAGAGATGTTGAATATCTTTCACCATGATTAGAATATTATGTTCTGAGTTTCCAAAGACACTAAACTATTACGGTCCTTGGGTGTCTGTTTTTATTATGTATTAAGTATTCCTCAAAAGTAATGTAACATCCATGTATGTAAAGCTTTGGGGCTCTACACATGGACTGGAATTTGGTGGATCATTACCTTGTTTTCCTTGTTATATCATGTATAAGATTCCAAGAATTGATTCGCGGGGAGTATGGGACCTCACGCTTTGGAATTTGGAACTTTCAATGTTTGTTTTATTGTTTTTTTGGGTTTCGGAGTAGTTTTTGAGGCTTACTATCTAAAGAAACCCAGAATAAACACTATGTAGTTTTGACTACATGCCATGTGTTCTTCTGTTCAGGAAGAAACAGTTTTTCTTAAGTACACAACTTGTACTCTATGTACATGTCGTGTTTTTTCTAAATGTGTCATAGGCCATGTGGCCAGAGACACGGAGTTCAAAAATCTCTATAGGACACACTGTCTACCGGATGTGCACGCCGTGTGTAGAGACCCTCTGTCCACTCGTGTAACTAACGACACTGATGGATGAAAACTTAAGCAATACGCGCTGTGTAGTCTAACCTAGGTACCTGTCCGTGTCATGAAAAATACAGGTCGGTGTTATCCTTCCTCATACACACCGTGTTTATCTGGAACACACCATGTAGTGTGGGTCGTGTGTTAGGCTATGTCACTTACAACACGGTCTAGGTGAAGCTTGTCCAGTACACATTGTGTCTATCTTGAACACGTCATGTAGTCTTGTCTTAGGAGAGCCCTGTGGCTTAACTGTGTAGAAGGACTCGGGTAGGGGAAGATGACTCAAGTACATGTCATGTGTTAGGAGAACACACCGTGTGTTTGGGGTGTTACACGACTGGTTTCAGCAGGATTACACGCCATGTGAATGGCTTAAGGGGACATGTCGTGTAGTCATGTTTTGTGAAACATGAATGTTTTATTTCTCTTATTCCCTTCTTATGATTCTATTTTTCAGTCCTTGATGATCATGATCTAAGATGTGCACTTGACCTTATAGAGTCATTCCATTGAGGCGTCCTTCGGTTGTGCGCCAGTTTCCAGGTGGTGATCAGACACCAGACATAGATGATCAGGGACTTCCAGCAGATCCTCCCATTGTGACAGTCTTGGCACCAGCCGTTATACCTGACACTGGGGTTGATTCACAGTTCAGAGAGGGATTCAAGAGGATGATGCAGACTTTTCAGGGAGTGCTGCCTCCTGCCCCGTCGATGGAAGAATTGACATGGGTCTTTCAGCAGTAGCATCCTCCCACTTTCTCAGGGGATAGAGGACACCAAGCTGCAGAGTCATGGCTTGAATCCATGTTGATGACATTTGATCATTTGGAGATACCTCCATAGAGGAGGGTGAAGCTCACTACCTACATGCTTCAAGAATCCTCCAAGAGGTGGTGGGATGTGATCTCACCGGAGGGGTGCCATTAGAATATGGTTTGGTATGAGTTTCAGCGTGTATTCTACGATTACTTCTACCAAGAGACCTTAAGGGCCGATCGGGCCTAAGAGTTCTTGATTCTGGAGAAGGTTACTCTTTATGTTATGGAGTATTCCTCTCACTTCACAGAGCTATAGCGTTTCACGCCTATTCCAGGAGGAGATGAGTTATTCCTTACATGGAAGTTTGAGGATGTTCTTGTCATGACCCGACCCTACCCGGGCTCGAGCCGCAACTACCCCAATCCCGCCTCCATAGGCCAGGGGCTGGCGGCCAGCGCCAAAGGCACAATAACTCGGGGAGGCCTTTGCCTAAGTACCTGTACACACACACGCAGCACACTCAATGAAAAAGTGCAGAGTAAAAAAGAAAATTAAAGTAAAGAAAAGGGCAACTGCTATATATAAACCACTGAAAGTGCATCGACCTCTATACAGTACAAAGAAAGTGCTGAAAGTAAACTGAAAAAAAGGGGCAAACACGCGCCCAACCAGAAAAGTGTCAGAACCCGGAAACAGGTGAACAAAAAGTAAACAGCTGGGAGGGTCCCCCACCTGGAACCCAACTCCGACCACCGCACGCGGTCCAAGCTCTTGAACTCCTAAGCTCCACTGAAGTCATGACCAACCTATCCATCGTCTGCAAGGGCACACCAGGTGCGGGCAAATCACAAGCAGGGGTGATTATGAAAATAATCAGTAGGATACCCCGAAGGCTAGAGGGAGCAACAAAGGTGGTATCGAAGGGTGAGAGGTAGAGAGAACGGGAAAACTAAAGGAGTACAACCGAGAGTGCAGTAAAGAGTAACAGTAGAGAGTCCCGCTCAACCCAACAAGAGGAAAGAAGGTAGAATCATCTAGACACAAGGAGCTGGAAACGGTGAGAAGATTAACTTCCCATCGAGTCTTCGCTACCTATAGTAGGAGAGTAGACTCATCCAACCATGAGAAGCTAGACACGGAAAGCACGTGGCATACCTTGCGCATCTTTGCCTCTCCTAGAGGGAGAGTAACCAAGCCCAAGAAGTGGGTAACAAAATAAGGAATACATATATATATATATTATTAGTCAAGAAACCCAAACAAGATCGTAAGGGGATCATCATCCCATATCTCAGCCCAAGAAAGTGAGTCTCCATTAGTCCCAGAAGTAAACACCATCGATGACCAGAATCCCGCACGTCTGCCCCGAACTGCAAGTCGAGGGCTCAAATCACTGCACCCTGATACTATCTTCTTTGGGCGGCAATGACTCGCCCGCACGGGTTTATGTCACGTCGCAAGGATGCATCTCGGTGGGGAAAGAACCCCTCATACTTGAGAGTTCTAGTGGAAAGTCAAACCACACCATGTCACTGCCCCGTAGTCGAGAGGTCTTCTAAAAGTCAACAGGAGACCCCTTGCCCAGCCCCGCTGGAGGATCCTTGGAATTCGATAGGTTTACACTATAGGGAGACTCGGTAAGAGTCGAGGGGTGCCACACTACCCAGTTCTGTAACAGGGTAATCCACTGGAGGGCAACCCGGCTAAAGTTGGTGATGGGACCACTGCCCAGCCCAGCTGGAGGTAACCCGGCATCGTGGACCACTACCCAGCCCAGCTGGAGGTAAGACCGGCATCGGGGACCACTTCCCAGCCCAGCTGGAGGTAAGCTCAGCATCGGGGACCACTGCCCAGCCCCGTTGGAGGTAAGCTCGGCATCGGGGACCACTACCCAGCCCCGCTGGAGGTAAACCAGGAATTGCTCTGACCATCCCTGCTGGATGGTACTGCTCGGTGAACACTGCTGTACTGGCCATCACTACTGGATGGTATAACTAGAGAGCCCTACTGGAAACACCCTCATCCCTACTGGTAACAACCTCATCCCTACTGGAAACAACCTCAGCCCCGCTGGAAACAACCTCAGCCCTGCTGGTAACAACCTCAGCCATGCTGGAAACAACCTCCTAGGTAGAGGATCAGTGCCCGCGTAAAGTGTTGGTCACACCAAATCCACAAGAACTCTACCAGGGAACACAATGGAATGGGAGAAACTCCCCAGGCCTCTCAGGGTGATCATGATCCAATCTTCTGAGTCACTATCGAAGAGGACCGAGAAAACTCATCCCAGAAAGTGGGGAAACACCCACACTGTACGAACACCCGTAGTCTCAAATGGTGCCGTTGTCCAGTGGAAGGGGCACGGTACTGAAACCCCTTACAGCTGAAGAAACTAAGGAACCCAAACCATCTCTACTGACCAAAACCTTCTAGAATAGAACCAGGGGGAAAACTCAACCCTGCTGGTCAAACAAACAAGCACCAAGCTAGGGGAAGACTCAACTCTGCTGGTCAACAAACAAGACCAGAGGAACCCTCTACATCATGAGAGGTCAAAAGTACGCAAAGCCGAACATGGCACACACATGGGGCCCACACGACGTGTGGCCCCAAGTCAACCCCAACCGAGCGCACAAACATTCTCAGGTACAAACAACCACATGTACCTCCCAGCACTCCCATATACTCCCAGAGTATACCACGTTCCAGCCCAAAGGCTATCGTGCACACGACACCCAACGTTAACTCGAAGGCGTGAACGTAACAACTCCAACCTTCCACCTAAATGGATGAGGCATAGCCAACCACATCTCCTTAGACACCAAACTCACTCTCCCAGGAGTGCACATGATCACACGCCAAAGGTTCGCTACAAACATGGTAGAAGAACCGCCACCCGAGCACCTTTCATATTTCCACATTTAATAAGATCGTGCAAGAGGCTCCGCACACCTTAACTGATTATAGCATTGTAATCCTCGTGAAAAAACACGTGAGATCGACTACTTACTCGCCTCCAATGGATATTCGACGAAAAATTCGCCAACTTCGCTTTGCTCCTGAACAGTGTCCTGTGGTCCCAAGCCTCAGCCTCGAAAATAGTCGTGCGCATCACACCATTGCGATACCCTCGGGAAAACACGTCAAAAAGACTTCTCGTTTGAGCGCAACAGATATCTGGAGAAAAAGATGCATTCTAACGCACCGCACCCGAGCGGTGATTCGTGGGACCCGCATCCCGGCCCCGAAACACAACGAACGAATTGCACCTTTGCGATCCTATCGAAAAAAATACACATAATGGACTACTCACTTGTTCAAAACGGACACCCGGTGATAAAGCCCAAAATCACCGTCAACTCCCAAAACAGCCCTCGTGGGGCCCACACCATCGTGCGGAATTAAAGCGGGCAGACTGCGCCAACACAATGCTCTTGGAACAACACCCAACATTGGCTGCTCGCACGCCCCGAACGGACGCCTGATGAAAAAGTTACAAAATGTTGCACGCAGCTCAAAAGACGGGTCGTGGGGCCCACACCTCAACTTCGGCCTCAATGCCTAAAATCACCTTGGAAAGCTCCGCCTCGTTTCCATTGTCCCAACGCCACTGACGGCGCTTAAAACGGACCTTGGACATGTCTGCGCCGTCCAAAACAAGTATTCCCAAGAAGCCCGCTTAGCTTCTTTACGCACGTGTCGTGCCCCCGAGCCCCTCGTCTCTGAAGTTAAAACTCCCGGAACCACCCCAAAGAGTCCGCCTCGACATCAGGTCTGTGCCACCATAGACGGCGTGCAAAACAGATCCCATAGCTCAAAATACGGGCATCCAAAATTCTAAGGGGGGTTACCCCTGGGCCGGACCGGACCGCTCCGGTCGGCCCGCTGAACCGCGGCCCAACCGCTGGGCCCGGTCCTACCGGACCCGCGGGCCGCCGCACCGCAGCCCGCCACCTCCCGTGAGGCTCACGCGTCCGCGCGGCCTGCTCCACCGACCGGCCAGCTGTCCGGTCGTGTCCACGTGGAGACCCGCCATTGGCGGGTCCTAGTCTTCCCGCAGGGTTGCGCGCCCGTGACCCCGGTCTTCCCTCGTCGGCGCTCTTGGCCGGCTCCCTCACCGCCTGAGCTGCCTGCACCGCCTCACTGAGGAGGCGCCGCCGCACCTTTGTCGAACGCCCGACGCTCCGCCGTGCCATCTTGCTTCCACCGCCCGACTGCAACGCCGCCGCCTCCTCTGGAAGCCGCCACCGCCCGGAGAAACCACTGGACCGCCGTCCCAGCTCGCCGGAGCACCCAAAAAAACTCTCAGACGAACACCAAATCCCGTTGATCATCAGCGGAGTGTTGCGGTCACCTCAGATATTGGATTTTCAATCCAAAACCGGTGACAGGATGCTTATAAAAACTACTACGCAACTACGGGCTTTGTTCGAAGATTAAACATCAAATTGAAGCTGTAAATTGAGCTCAAAATGCGGGAAATCAAAAAACGAAAACAAGATCCAACCTGCGAGGGAGTTGCCCGGCGCTTCACGGAGAGTCCTCCACCGCGTCGTTATCTTACTGAAGCTACCTCTCCGGAGTGGAGGAGGAGAGTGAGGAGGGCTACCGCTATCTAGGCGAAGAAGAAGAAGAAGCTGAGGGAGGGGTGGGTTAAGTGTTTAAATAGAAAACACTTAACCACCCGCCCACCGGCACGAACCCGAACTCCTGACGAGGTCGGGATTAAGCCTCCCCTCGGATAAAAACCACGCTCTGAATGAAACGGAGGTCTCAGAATTTTAATCTGAGGCCCCGTTCAAAAGTTATAACCCTCAACGCCCGATGCCACCAAATTATGAAAACGCCCCCAGGATAATTTTCCACAAATGGCCTGCGCCCGCGAAGCTTATACCCCTCCTATTGTAAACGGAACATTCAGAATTCAACGGTGCCCTTGGTTTTCCAATTAGAGCTACCATTTAAGAGATACTTGAGTTTAACCATTAAACGAATAAATAAATAAATAAATTTATCCATTTAACGTTCCGGCAGCGGGCGAGGGGTCCAAACATCCCGCACCGACATGCTTTATGTCGTTCCTAGGGTAAAAACCCCATTCCGGACCCATATGTACACTCGGATCTCTGATCTGGATCACCGTTTAGGAGCTAACCCATTTATTTTGTGTTCCCAGTGTGAACGCACTGAAAATTTAATTCTAGCCACACCGGGGCTCGGAATCGCACGCCGTCTGAAGGCGCTGCTCTGGAATAACATCAAACATATTCCAAAGTCTTCCGCAGCAAAAACTGGGTTCTTAAATCATTCCCTCCTACAATATTTCTGTCCCCAAAAAGAAAAAACAGGGAACAACTCAGGGTACTAATCCCACACCTGGCTCTCCCGTACCCAGAAGAACACTTGCACAGCTCTGCGCCACCTCAGAAAGACCAAATGATTTGATCTGTTCATGCGAGGTCTGCTCTCACCAATGTCATGCATATGAGCACGCACACCTCTTATCGGGTGAGTCACGTGGGAGACATCGTGCACCCAAACCAGCCTCTGGGGTTAGGGCAAGGTGGTAGGGAACCTCGCCATCCCTTTTCACATTCTCAAACAGCCCGAAGGCTCTCGGGAGTAGCTCACCTCCCCAATAGAACCCCTATGTCGCACGTCGCGACTGTAATCATCGCCCACACCTGGAATATTTCCCGGTGATTCCCTCCATTAGAATATCCATATGGTGAAACACCCAAGTATATCTGGTCACGCAAGATTTGACAGTCGATGTCTTGCAACCAAGACTCTCTTACATGCTCGTAATGCGATGGAGTCGACACCATAGACTAAAGAAAAAGGTCTCATGCCTTTTTACCTTACCAACAAAGGGTTACACCGATGCCCCGCGTCACCCTGGTAACACCCCAAGCCAGGAGAGGGGAGAAAATCATTTCAGAGTCAGAGTCTAACAATTCTACTGCAAAAAGTAGAAGAGTTGTAGAGCATACCTCTTATGAACTCATCCTCTGCAGGATCGTAGAAATCTAAATCTTGCGGTTGTCTGTGGTCCCAACTGTCAGCTCCCGGAGCCTGACATGGAAGGACTAGTGGTGACGAGAAGACCTCGTAAAGTCATCCCCCACTTCCAGCTCCTCCCACTCCTCTGCTAGCACCACCTCTCTCGGTGCTACTCCAATCATGGCGCTGCCTCTATTGGGGTGGTGCACCTACTGCCTGCCTGAGACTCTCTGCATTCCTGGTCGGGCAGTCCCATGCCAGGTGACCTCGCACATCACCAGCATAGCACCGACCCAATTCGGGCCGTATTGGTGCCCTCTGGAACCACTGTGTTGTACGACTACACCCCTAAGCCTGGTTGTCAGAAATTCTCCTGCGTCGAGGTTCTTCTTGCCAACTCCCGCTAGCGGCGGTAGACGTCTCGGCTCCAACGTGCCTGCGGCCACAACCAACTCTAGAACATGGAAAGAAGCTCTCTGTCACCAGCACCTTCTCTAGCACCCCGACATCTGTGAAAATGCCCAAGGGTACTATGACTGCACGAATCTCTCGATGGAGACCCTGCTCAAACTTACGCGCTTGGATGTTGTCGTCATGGACCAAGTCCGGGTAAAAGCATGCACAGTCTGCGAAACTAGCCGCGTACTCAACCACCGTCATCCCTCCCTGTTGAAACTGAAGGAGCTCATGAATCCTAATGGAGCACAAGCAGGAGGGGAAAAACTCCTCACGAAACAAAAACTGAAGGTCGCCCCACGAATGCGACGACTCATCAAGAAACTGAGTCACCAGACTTCACCAACGACAAGCAGCTCCATGAAAAAGGTTGGCTTCCAAAGCCACTATCTGATATGCCGGCGTCTGAACAAGCCTGAAAAGGCTAACCACTATCTCTAGACAAACCTCTGCTGCCTATGGGCCTGGCTCACCACTGAACCTTAGCGGTCTCTGCTTCTGGAACTCACGGAGCATGCTCAACTTGCGCTCAAGATCAGCCTGCTCTGCTGAAGCTGTCTACTGATCAACATGTGGGGGTGCTGCTACCGGCCCACCCGGAGAAAGGGGCTCACATGATGGGTCCTGGACTGAGTCCTCGTAGCTCACAAGGTCGTTTTCACACACCAAAGCTGGTAGCCTGGCTGGCTGTCTTCGCGAAGACATCCTGAATATTATCAAGGAATGTCGCGGTCAGATGAGCATATATGTATATAAAAACAACAACAATGATGGGGAGCTGAATCAAGAAGGACAGTCAAAGACTCAATCCTATGTGATGCACAAACCAAATTTTCCCTACAACAAATGTCTCAGCATGCCGAGTCCACAAGCGGGTTATCGAGGTCCTGGTGAATGGATATGTCGACCGTCGCACCATTACTGGACTCCCTGGCCTGAGATCCACTCTCGAGACATGTTAACACTATTTCTCTAAATCCCAACCAATTCCTCTTTTAGGGACATCCGCACAACATCCCAAGGAAGGAACCATCTCTGATACCACTTTGTCATGACCCGACCCTACCCGATCTCGAGCCGCAACTACCCTGAGCCCGCCTCCATAGGCTAGGGGCTGGCGACCAGCGCCGAAGGAAAACTAACTCTGGGAGGACATTGCCTAAGTACCTATATACACACATGTATCACACTCAATGAAAAAGTGCATATTAAAAAGAAAAGAAAAGTAAAGAAAATGGAAACTGCTATATATAAACCACCAAAAGTGCATCGACCTCTAAACAGTACAAAGAAAGTGATGAAATTAAACTGAAAAGAAAAGGGGAAAACACGTGCCCAACCAGAAAAGTGCCACAACCTGGCAACAGGTGAACAAAAAGTAAACAGCTAGAAGGTTCCCCCACCTAGAACCCGACTCCGACCATCGCACACGGTCCAAGCTCTCAAAATCCTAAGCTCCACTGAAGTCACGACCAACCTATCCGTCGTCTGCAAGGGCACACCAGGTGCGGGCAAAGCCCAAGCAGGGGTGAGTATAAAAATACATAGTAGGATACCTCGAAATCTCGAGGTATCAACAAAGGAGGTACCGAAGGGTGAGCAGTAGAGCGAATAGTAAAAGTAAATGAGTACAATCGACATGTAGTAAAGAGTAACAGTAGAGAGTCCAACTCAACCCAACTAGAGGAAAGAAGGTAGACTCGTCCAGACATAAGGAGCTGGAAATGGTGAGAAGTTGAACTTCCTGTCGAGTCTTCGCTACCTATATCAGGAGGGAAGACTCATCCATACACGAGAAGCTAGACACGGAAATCACGTGGCGTACCCCGCGCGTCTTCACATCTCCTAGAGAGAGAGTAACCAAGCCCAAGAAGTGGGTACCAAAACAAGGGATACATATATATATGCTCAGTCAAGAAACCCAAACAAGATCGTAAGGGGGTCTCCATCCCGTAGCTCTGCACAAGAAAGTGAGTCGCCATTAGTACCAGAAGTAAACACCATTGATTCCCAGCATCCCGCACGTCTACCCCGAACTGCAAGTCGAGGGGTCAAATCACCGCACCCTGATACTCTCCGCTTTGGGTGGCACTGACTCACCCGCACGGTTTTAGGTCGCGTATCAAGGACGCGTCTCGGTGGGGAATGCACCCCTCGTACTTGAGAGTTCTTGTGGATAGTCAAACCACGCCATGTCACTGCCCCGCAGTCGATAGGTCTCCTCAAAGTCGACAGGCGACCCCCTACCTAGCCCCGCTGAAGGATCTCGGGAAGTCGACGGGTTTCCACTATAGGGAGACCCGGTAAGAGTCGATGGGTGCCACATTGCCCAGTCCAGTAATAGGGTAATCAACTTGAGGGAGACCAGGCTAAAGTCGGTGACGGCACCACTGCCCAGCCTAGCTGGACGTAACCCAGCAATGGGACCACTGCCCAGCCCAGCTGGAGGTAAGCCTGGCATCAGGGACCACCGTCCAGCCTAGTTGGAGTTAAGCCCGGCATCAGGGACCACTGCCCAACCCTACTGGAGGTAAGCCCGACATCTGGGACCACTGCCCAGCCCTGCTGGAGGTAAACCCGGAACTGCTCTGGCTATCCCTGCTAGATGGTACTACTCGGTGAACACCGCTGTACTGTCCATCCCTGATGGATGGTACAACTGGCGATCCCTACTCGAAAAAACCTTAGCCCTGCTGGTAACAACCACAGCCCTGCTGGAAACAACCTCAGCCCTGCTGGAAACAACCTTAGCCCTACTTGTAACAACCCTAGCCCTGCTGGAAACAACTTCCTGGGTAGAGGATCGGTTCCCACGTAAATTTTTGGTCACACCGAATGCACAAGAACTCTACCAAGGAACACAAATGAATGGGAGAAACTCCCCAGGCCTCTCAGGGCGATCAGGCTCCAATCCACTGAGTCACTGTCGAAGCGGACTGAGACAACTCATCCCAAAAAGTGGGGAAACACCCACATTGTACGAACACCCATAGTCGCAAACGGTACTGCAGTCCGGTGGAAGAGGCACAGTACTGAAACCCCTTACATATGAAGAAACAGAGGAACCCAAACCATCTCTGCCGGCCAAAACCTTCAAGAACAAAACTAGGGGAAAAGATCAACCCTACTGGTCAAACAAACAAGCACCATGCCAGGGGAAGACTCAACGCTACTGGTCAACAAACAAGACCAGAGGAACCCTCTACATCATGAGAGGTCAAAAGTATGCAAAGTAGAACATGACACGCACATGGGGCCCACACGATGTGTGGCCCCAAGTCAACCCCAACCGAGCGCACAAACGTTCTCAGGTACAAACAACCACATGTACCTCCCAGTGCTCTCGTATACTCCCAGAGTATACCACGTTCCAGCAAAAAGGTTATCGTGCACATGACACCCAACGTCAATGTGAAGGCGTGAACATAACAACTCCAACCTGCCACCTCAACGGCTGAGGCACAACCAACCACATCTCTTTTGACACCAACCTCACTCTCCCAGGAGTTCACGTGATCACACGCCAAAGGTCCGCTACAAACTCGGTAGAAGAACTTCCATCGGGGCACCTTTCATATTTCCACATTTAATAAGATCGCGCAAGAGGCTCTGCATTCCTGAACCAATTACACCATTGTAATCCTCAAGAAAGAACACGTGAGATCGACTACTTACTTGCCTCTAACGGATATTCGACGAAAAAGTCACCAACTCCGCTTTACGCTCGAACGGCGTCCTGTGGTCTCGAGCCTCAGCCTAAAAAACAGTTGGGCACATCACACCATTGCGATCCCCTTGGGAAAACATGTCAAAAAGTATGCTCACTTGAGCGCAACAGATATCTGGAGAAAAAGATGCATTCTATCCCACTGCACATGAGCGGTGCTTCGTGGGACCCGCATCCCAGTCCCGAAACACAACGAACGGATCGCACCGTTGCGATCCTCTCGAAAGAGAACACATGATGGACTATTCACTTTTCCAAAACGGACACCAGGTGATAAAGCCGGAAATCACCATCAACTCCCGAAACAGCCCTCATAGGGCCCACACCATCGTGCAGAATTAAAGCGGGCAGACTGCGCCAACACGATGCTCTCAGAAAAACAACCCACATCGGCTGCTCGCACGCCCCGAACGGATGCTCGATGAAAAAGTTACGAAACGCTACACGCAGCTCAAAAGACAGGTCATGGGACAAACACCTCAACTTCGGCCTCAACTCCTGAAACCATCCTGGAAAGCTCTGCCTCGGTGCCAAGGTCCCAATGCCACTGACAGCGCTTAAAATGGACGTTGTACGCGTTCGCGTCGTTCAAAACAAGTATTCCCGGGAAGCCCAATTAGCTGCTTTACTCACGTGTCATGCCCAAGAGCCCCTCTACTCGGACGTTAAAACTCTCGGAACCACCTCAAAGAGTCTACCTCGATGTCAGGTCTGCGGCGCCGTAGACGGAATGCAAAACGGACACCCATAGCTCAAAATATGGGCATCCAAAATTCTAAGGGTGATTACCCATGGGCCGGACCGGCCCTCTACGGCCGGCCTGCTGAACCACGGCCTAGCCACCGGTCCCCATCCAGCCGGACCCGCAGGCTGCCACACCACAGCCCACCGCCTCCCGCGAGGCCCGCGCGTCCGCACGGCCTGCTCCACCGACCGTCCAGCTGGTCGGCCGTGTCCACGCGGAGACCCGCCATTGGCGGGTCTTGGTCTCCCCACGGGGTCGTGCGCCCGCGACCTTGGTCGTCCCTCGCCGGCTCCCTCGCCGCCTGAGCCACCCGACCGTGACGCCGCGGCCTCCACTGGAAGACGTCATTGCCTGGAGAAACCGCCGTCCCAGCTCGCTGGACCACCCAAAAAAACCACCAGACGAACACCAAAACCCATTGATCTTCGGCGGAGTGTTGCGGTCACATCGGAGCTCGAATTTTCGATCCAAAACCTGAGACGGGAAGCATAGAAAAACTACTACGCAACTACAGGATTTTTTCTAAAATTAAACATCAAATTGAAGCTATAAATTGAGCTCGAAATTCGGGAAATCAAAAACGAAAAAAAGATCCTACCTACGAGGGCGTTGCCCGGCGCTTCACGGAGTGTCCGCCGTTGCGCCGCTGTCTTGCCGGAGCTACCTCGCGCGGAGTGGAGGAGGAGAGGGAGGGGGGATGCAGCTGTCTAGGCGAATAATAAGAAGAAGGTGAGGGAGGGGTGGGTAAAGTGTTTAAATAGAAAACACTTAACCTGCCGTCCGCCGGCCCGAACCCGAACTCCCGACGAGGTCAGGATTAAGCCTCCCCTCGACTAAAAACAACGCTATGAATGCAACGGAGGTCTCATAATTTTAATCTGAGGCCCTGTTCAAAATTTATAACCCTCAACGCCTGATGCCTCTAAATTACGAAAATACCCCCAGGGCCATTTTCCACAGACGGCCCGCGCCCGCAAAACTTATACCCCTCCTAGGGTAAAAGGCACGTTCCGAACTCAACGGTGCCCTCGGTTTTCCAATCCGATGCACCATTTAATAGATACTTGAGTTTAACCATTAAACGAATAAATTAATTAATTAATTTATCCATTTAACATTCCGGTAGAGGGAGAGGGGTCCAAACATCCCGCGTCGACATTCTTTATGTCGTTCCTAGGGTAAAAACCCCATTCCGGACCCATCCGTTCACTCGGATCTTTGATCCGGATTACCGTTTATATTCTAGACCATTTATTTGGCATTCCTTGTGTGAACGCACTGAAAATTTAATTCCGGCCACACCGGGGCTCGGATTCGCACGCCGTCTAAAGGCGCTGCTCTGGAATAACATAAAGAATATTCCAAAGTCTTCCTCAGAAAAAACTGGGTTCTTAAATCATTCCCTCCTTCAAGATTTTCATCCCCAAAAAGAAAAACCATGGAACAACTCAGGGTGCTAAGCCCACACCTGGCTCTTCAGTAACCAGAAGAACTCTTGCACAGCTCTGCGCCACCGCACACAGACCAAAGGATTTGATCTGTTCAAGAGAGGTCTGATCTCGCCAATATCGTGCATTGGAGCATGCACACCTCTTCTCGGTTGAGTCACATGGGAGACGTCGTTCACCCAAACCAACCTCTAGGGTTAGGGCAAGGTGGTAGGGAACCTCACCATCCCTTTGCATAGTCTCAAACAGCCCGAAGGCTCTCGGGGGTAGCTCACCTCCCCAACTGAACCCCTACGTCGCACGGTGCAACTGGAATCACCGCCTGCACTTGGAACATGTCCCGGTCATTCCCTCCTTCAGAATATCCATATGGTGAAACACCTAAGGATATCTGGTCAGGCAATATTTCACAGTCGATGTCTCACAACCAAGACTCTCTTACACACTTGGAAAGAGATGGAGTCGACACCATCGACTAAATAAAAATGTCTCACACCTTTTTACCTTACCCACACAGGGTTACACCAATGCCTTGCGTCACCCTGGTAACACCCCAATCGAGGAGCGGGGAGAAAAGAATTTCAGATGCAGAGTCTAACAATTCTACTGCAAAAAGTAGAAGAGCTATAGAGCGTACCTCTTATCACCTCATGCTCTACAGGATCGTAGACATATAAAACTCGCGGCTGTCCATGGTCCCAATTGTCAGCTCCCGGAGCCTGACGTGGACCTCCTAGTGGTGATGAGAAGACCATGTAAAGTTGTCCCCCACTAACAGCTTCTCCCACTCCTCTTCTAGAACCACCTCTCTGGGCGCTACTCCGATCATGGCGCTGCCTCCGTCATGGAGGTGTACCTGCTGCCTGCCCGAAGCTCTTTGCATGCCTGGTCGGGCAGTCCCATGCCAGGTGACCTCACCCATCACCAGCATTGCACTGACCCTCTTCGGGTAGCACGGGTGCCCTCCGGTGCCACTGTGGTGTACAACCATTCCCCTGAGCCTGGTTGTCAGAAAGACACATGCGTCGAGGTTCTGCTTGCCGACACCCACTAGCGGAAGTAGACGTCTCGGATCCAACGTTCCAGTTGCCACCTCCAACTCTAGAACATGACAGGAAGCTCTCTGTCACCAGCACCTGTTCTAGAACCCTGACATATGTGGAAATTCCCAAGGGTACTATGACAGCACGAATCTCTCAACGAATACCCTGCTCAAACTTCCGCGCTCGGATGTTGTCATCATTGACCAAGTCTGGGTAAAAGCGTGCACGGTCTGTGAAACTAGTCGCGTACTCGGCCACCATCATCCCTACTTGATGAAACTAAAGGAGCTCCTGAATCCAAACGGAGTGCAAGCAGGAGGGAAAACACTACTCACGAAACTTCAACTGAAAGTTTCCCCACGAAAGCGATGAATCGTCAAGAAACTGAGTCACCATACTCCACCAACGCCAAGCATCTCCACGAAAAAGGTTGGCTGCCAAAGCCACTCTCTGATTTGTCGGCGTTTACAAAAGCCTGAAAAGGCTAACCACTATCTCTAGCCAAACCTCTGCTTCCTATGGGTCTGGATCACAACTAAACCTCAATGGTCTTTGCCGCTGGAACTCACATAGAATGCTCAACCTACGCTCAAGCTCAGCCTGCTCTACTGAAGGTGTCCGCTCCTCAACAGGATGGGGTGCTGCTACTGGCCCACCCGAAGAAAGGGGCTCGCATGATGGGTCCTGGACTGAGGACTCGTAGCTCACAGGGTTTTCGTCACGCACCAAAGCTGGTATCATGGTTGGCTATCTTCGCGGAGACATCATGAATATTATCAAGGAGTGTCTCGGTCAGATGATCATATATGTATATAACAACAACAACAAGGATGGGGAGCTGACTCAAGAAGGAAAATCAAAGATTCAATCCTATGTGTTGCACAAACCAAATTTTCCCTCCAACAAGTGTCTCAACATGCCGAGTCGACTAGCAGGTTATCAAGGTCCTGGTGAATGGATACGTCGGCCGCCGCACCATTACTGGACTCCCTGGCATGAGATCCACCCTCGAGACACATTAACATTGTTTCCCTAAATCCCAACCAATTCCTCTTTTAGGGACGTCTGCACAACGTCCTAAGGAATGAACCACCACTGATACCACTTTGTCACGACCCAACCCTACCTGGGCTCAAGCCGCAACTACCCTAGGCCCGCCTCCATAGGCCAGGAGCTGGAGACCAGCACCGAAGGCACAATAACTCAGGGAGGCCTTTGCCTAAGTACCTTTATACACACACACAACACACTCAATGAAAAGTGCAGAGTAAAAAAGAAAAGCAAAGTAAAGAAAAGGTAAACTGCTATATATAAACCACCAAAAGTGCATCGACCTCTAAATAGTACAAAGCAAGTGCTGAAAGTAAACTAAAAAGAAAAGGGGAAACACGCGCCCAACCAGAAAAGTGCCACAACCCAGCAACAAGTGAACAAAAAGTAAACTGCTGGAAGGGTCCCCCACCTGGTACCCGACTCCGACCACCGCATGCGGTCCAATCTCTCGAACTCCTAATCTCCACTGAAGTCACAACCAACCTGTCTGTCGTCTGTAAATGCACACCAGGTGCGGGAAAATAGTAAGGAGGGGTGAGTATAAAAATACTCAGTAGGATTCCCTGAAGGCTCGAGGGAGAAACAAAGGAGTTACCGAAGGGTGAGCAGTAGAGAGAACATGAAAATTAAAGGATTACAACCGAGAGTGCAGTAAAGAGTAATAGTAGAGAGTCCAGCTCATCCCAACAAGAAGAAAGAAGGTAGACTTGTCCAGACATAAGGGGCTGGAAACGGTGAAAAGATGAATCTCCCGTCGAGTCTTCGCTACCTATAGTAGGAGATTAGACTCAGTCAACCACAAGAATATAGACATGGAAAGCATGTGACATAACCTGCACGTCATCGCCTCTCCTAGAGGGAGAGTAACCAATCCCATGAAGTGGGTACCAAAACAAGGGATACATATATATATATATGCTCAGTAGAGAAACCCAAAAAAAAGAACGTAAGGGGATCTCCGTCCTGTAGCTAAGCCCAAGAAAGTGAGTCGCCATCAGTCCCAAAGGTAAACAACATTGATGCCCAGTATCCCGTACGTCTTCCCTAAACTGCATGTCGAGGGCTCGAATCACTGCACCCTAATACTATCCGCATTGGGAGGCACTGACTCACCCACACGGTTTTAGGTCACGTCGCAAGGACGCGTCTCGGGGGGGGGGGGGGGGACCACCCCTTGTACTTGAGAGTTCTAGGGGAAAGTAAAACCACACCATGTCACTGCCCCGCAGTCAAGTGGTCTCCTCAAAGTCGACAGGTGACCCCCTACCCATCCCCATTGGAGGATCCCTGGAAGTCGACCGGTTTCCACTATAGGGAGACCCAGTAACAGTCGATGGGTGACACACTGCCCAGTCTCGTAACATGGTAATCCACTTGAGGGTTACCTGACAAATTTCGGTGATGGGACCACTGCCCAGCCCAGCTGGAGGTAACCTGGCATCGGGGACCACTGCCCAGGCCAGCTGGAGGTAAGCCCAACATCGGGGGCCACTGCCCAGCCCAGCTCGAGGTAAGCTCGACATCGAGGACCACCGTCCATCCCCACTGGAGGTAATCCTGGCATCGGGGACCACTACCCAGCCCCGCTGGAGGTAAACCCGGAACTACTCTGGCCATCCCTGCTGGATGGTACTGCTCGGTGAACAACGCTGTACTGGCCATCCCTGCTGGATGGTACAACTGGCGATCCCTGCTGGAAACAACCTCTACCCTTCTGGTAACAACCTCAGCCCTGCTGGAAACAACCTCAGCCCTGCTGGAAACAACCTCAACCCTGCTGGTAATAACCTCAGCCCTGCTGGAAACAACCTCCTGGGTATAGGATCGGTTCCCGTGTAAAGTGTTGGTCACACCGAATCCACAAGAACTCTACCAAGGAACATAAAGGAACGGGAGAAACTCCTCAAGCCTCTCAGGGTGATCACACTCCAATCCAATGAGTCACTATCGATGCGGACCGAGACAAATCATCCCAGAAAGTAGGGAATCACCCACACTATACGAACACCCATAGTCGCAAATGGTGCCATAGTTCGGTAGAAGGGGCACGGTACTGAAACCCCTTATAGATGAAGAAACAGAGGAACCCTAACCATCTCTGCCAGCCAAAACCATCGAGAACAGAACCAGGGGAAAAACTCAACCCTCCTGGTCAAACAAACAAGCACTAAGCAAGGGGAAGACTCAACCCTGCTAGTCAAAAAACAAGACCAGAGGAACCCACTGCGTCGCGAGAGGTCAAAAGTAGGCAAAGCAGAACACAGCACTCACATGGGGTCCACACGACGTGTGGCCCCATGTCAACCCCAAAAGAGCGCACAAACGTTCTCATGTACAAACAACCACAAGTACCTCCCAGCACTCTCGTATACTCCCAGAGTATACCACGTTCCATCCCAAAGGCTATCATGAACACGACACCCAACGTCAACGTGAATTCATGAACGTAACAACTCCAACCTTCCACCTCAACGGCTGAGGCATATCCAACCACATCTCTTTAGACACCAACCTCACTCTCCCAGGAGTGCACGCAATCACACGCCAAAGGTCCACTACAAACAGGGTAGAAGAACCGTCACCGGGGCACCTTTCATATTTCCACATTTTATAATATCGCGAAAGAGGCTCCGCACACCTAAACCGATTACACCTTTTTAATCCTCATGAAAAAACATACAATATCGACTACTTACTCGCCTCCAACGGATATCCGACGAAAAAGTCGCCAACTCCGCTTTACGCCCGAACGGCGTCCCGTGGTCCCGAGCCTCGGCCTCGAAAATAGTCGGGCGCATCGCACCATTTTGATCCCTTCAGGAAAACACGTCAAAAAGACTACTCACTTGAGCGCAATAGATATCCGGAGAAAAAGATGCATTCTGGCGCACCGCACACAAGCGGTGCTTCGTGGGACCCACATCCCGGTCCAGAAATACAACGAACGGATCACACTATTTCGATCCTCTTGAAAAAGCAAACATGATGGACTATTCACTTGTCCAAAACGGACACCCGGTGATAAAGCCCGAAATCACAGTCAACTCCCAAAACAACCCTCGTGGGGCCCGCGTCATCGTGCGAAATTAAAGCAGGCAGACTGCGCCAACGTGATGCTCTTAGAAAAACACCCAACATCGGCTGCTCGCATGCCCTGAACAGACGTCCGATGAAAAAGTTACAAAACGTTGCACGCAGCTCAAAAGACGGGGCGTGGGGCCTACACCTCAACTTTGGCCTCAACGTCTGAAAGAACACTGGAGAGCTCTGCATCGGTGCCAAGGACCCAACGGCACTGACGACGCTTAAAATGGACGTGGGACGCATCCGCGTCGTCCAAAACAAGAATTCTCGGGAAGCCCGCTTAGCTGCTTGACGCACATGTCGTGCCCCCGAGCCCCTCATCTCGGAAGTTAAATCTCCCAGAACCACCTCAAATATTCTTCCTCGATGTCAGGTCCACGCCTCCGCAGAAGGTGCGCAAAACAGACGCCCGTAGCTCAAAATATGGGCATCCAAAATTCTAAGGGGGATTACCCCTGGGCCGGACAGGCCCGGTCCGCCCATCTCGGGCCGGCCCGCTCAGGCCGGGCTGATGAACTGCGACCAAGCTGCTGGGACCTGTCCAACTGGACCTGCAGGCCGCCGCACAATGGCCCACCGCCTCTCGTGAGGCCCGCGCATCCACGCGGCCTGCTCCACCGACCGACCAGCCAGTCCGTCGCGTCCTCACGAAGACCCACCATCGGCAGGTCCCGGTCTCCCTGCGGGGTCGCGCGCCCACGACCCCGGTCCTCCCTCGTCGATACTCTCTGCCGGCTCCCTCGCCACTTGAGCCACCCACGCTACCTCACTGAGGAGGCGCGGCCGCACCGTCGTCGAATGCCCGACGCCCCACCGTGTCGGCCTGCTGCCACCGCCCGACCATGACGCCGCCGCCTCCGCTGGAAGCTGCCGCCACCCGGAGAAACCGCCGGACTGCCGTCCCAGCTCGCCGGAGCACCCAAAAAATCCGCCAGACGAACACCAAAACCCGTTGATCTTCAGCAGAGTACTGCGGTTAGCTCAGCGCTCGGATTTTCGATCCAGAACCGGCGACGAGAATTTTAGAAAAACTACTACACAACTACGGGCTTTTTTCGAAGATTAAACATCAAATTGAACCTGTAAATGGAGTTCGAAATGCGAGAAATCAAAAATGAAAACAAGATCCTACCTGCGAGGGTGTTGCCCGGCGCTTCACGGAGAGTCCGCCGTCGCGCCGCAGTCTTGCCGGAGCTCCCTCGCCGGAGTGGAGGAGGAGAGGGAGGGGGCTGCCGCTATCCAGGCAAAGAAGAAGAAGAAGTTGAGGGAGGGGTGGGTTAAGTGTTTCAATTGAAAACACTTAACCAGCCCCCCGTCGGCCCGAACCCGAACCCCCGACGGGGTTGGGATTAAGCCTCCCCTAGGCAAAAAACCACGCTCTGAATGCAACGGAGGTCTCAGAATTTTAATCCTAGGCCCCGTTCAAAAGTTATAACCCTCAACGCCCAATGCCGCCAAATTACGAAAACGCCCACAGGGCCATTTTCCACAAACGGCCCGCGCCCGCGAAACATATACCCCTCCTAGGGTAAGTGGCACGTTCCAAACTCCACAGTTCCCTCAATTTTCCAATCCGAGCGACCATTTAAGAGATACTTGAGTTTAACCATTAAACGAATTAATTAATTAATTAATTAATCCGTTTAACGTTCCGTTAGCAGGCGAGGGGTCCAAACATCCCGCACCGACATGATTTATGTCGTTTCTAGGGTAAACACCCCATTCCGGACCCATCCGTACAATCGGATATCTGATCTGGATAACCATTTAGGAGTTAACACAGTTATTTTGTGTTCCGAGTGTGAACGCACTGAAAATTTAATTCCGGCCACACGGGGACTCAGAATCGCACGCCGTCTGAAGTTGCTGCTCTTGAATAACATCAAGAATATTCCAATGTCTTCTGTATCAAATACCGGGTTCTTACAGTTCTGAGGAACAACGTCCAATATCAGGTGAACATTTGTAGGTTGACTTCGATATCCTCTATTGTCAACCAGATGCTGATCGCCGAGCATAATATGGGGAATTATGGAGCTGTGAGCCAAGGTGGTTTGGCATAGAGAGTTAGTATTCCTCCAACTGATAGCAAGAAGCAGCGTAGGGAGATTTCACGAGGAGATTAGAGTAGGTGGGATGCATCTTCTGGTAGCCAGGTGGTATGCTACCAGTGCGGGAGGAGCGGGCATACGAGACCGCATTGCCCGAGAGACCTGGTGGAGTGACGATCATGCAGCAGGATGGGTCATCTTCAATGATTCGATCAGATCTTCTCACCAGCAGCTGGTGATAGGGGTTCTTCTATGACTCCATGTTCAGGAGTAGCACCAGTAGCTTCTCAGCAGTCAGGGAACCGGAGTTCTTCTGGCCATTCGGGACGAGGTGGAGGTGGTGGTCAGGGTAGCCAGTTGCCCGATTATCAGTGACAGTAGGGTTGATCATCTCATAGTGGTCTGGCAGGGTCACAGAGCCGCGTAATAGGCCAGACATTTGCAGTGGAGTAGGCCCAATGGGGGCAGGATCCTAGACCTTCTACAGTTCGAGGTACGATCCTAGTAGCCTCAGTTTTAGGTTCTTCTCTTTTCGATACAGGGGCTTCCCATAGATTTATATCATTTTCCATTGTGGAGATCCATGGGCTCTGCATATTTTCTTCTACTGATATATTGACGCTAGACACTCCGTTGGGGACTAGAACGGTGAGTGTGCGTCAGTGCAAAGAGTTCCCTCCTTGGGGTTGGTGGGTGACACTTTCTATGAGACCTCTATGTCCTAGAGATGACAGGATATGATGTCATTCTCGGAATGGATTGGTTGGTTCCCTTCAAGGTAGTCTTCTATTTCTATCATCGTAGGGTGAGTTTCATATCACCATAGGGAGGATCATTTCTTCATAAGGGCAAGTGGGATGTCCAGGCGAGCAGAGTGGGGCTAGAGAATCATGGGATAGGAGGAGTTACAACCAAAATTGCTAGTCTATATCTAGATGACCAGAGGACTTCGCAGATAGAATTTCCTCCAGTTTTGAATCGTTTCATAGATGTGTTTCCATAAAACTTTTCAGGTTTTCCACTGGAGCATGAGGTGGAATTTTCTAATGAGCTCATTCCAGGAGTAGCACCGGTGTTTATTCCTCCTTATAGGATGGCTACACCAGAGTTGCAGGATCTTAAGAAGCAGTTGGAGGTGTTCCATGCAAAGGGTTTCATCCGACCTAGTACATCTCCTTGGGGTTCGCCTGTCCTATTTCCGAAAAATCCAAATGGTACCAATATGCTTTGTGTGGATTATAAGAAGTTTAACTCGTTGATTTTCAAGAACCAATATAATTTACCAAGGATTGATGTTCCCTTTGATCAGCTTCGAGAATCCCAAGTGTTCTCAAAGATTAAATTGAGGTACGGTTATCATCAGTTTCATGTTAGACCATCTGATATACCACTCACAGCCTTTCAGAGTAGGTATGGTCTATATCAATATATGGTTATTCCATTCGGTCTCACGAACGTGCCTTCAGTTTTCATGTCACTGATGAACCGAGTGTTCCATCCATATAAGGATACCTTTGTGGTTGTCTTCATGGATGATATCTTGGTGTATTTTCACACATGACATGACCATGCCACACACCGTGAGATCGTTTTGAGTACACTGAGAGAGAATCGGTTATATGTTAAGATCTCAAAATTCCACTTTTTGATGGATCAGATTCACTTCTTGGGTCATGTCATCTCAGAGACAGGAGTATCAGTAGACCCACAGAAAGTGAGAGTAGTAGTTTCTTGGGAGCATCCAAAGAACGTCTTTGAGGTATGAAGTGTTCTAGGGATGTATGGATACTACAGATGCTTAATTGAAGACTTTGAATGCTTAGCAACACCACTGACGAGTCTAACTAATAAGGGTGCGAAATTCTTGTGGACAGATTCTTGTGAGTCAGCCTTTTAGGAGCTGAAAGTGAGGTTGACTTCAGCACCAATACTAGTCTTACCAAAGCTGGGAAAGAGTTATACTATGTACAGTTATGCTTCAGGTATAGGGGTGGGATCTGTTCTTATGCAGTGAGAAGGAGTCGTTGCATTCGGGTCTCGACAGTTACGACCACATGAGAGGAAGTACCCGACACACAATCTCAAGTTGGCGGCAGTTGTTCATGCTTTACAATGTTGGAGACAATATCTTCTGGGAGAAAATATTGAGGTTTTCACCAACCACAAGAGTCTCAGGTACATCTTCACTAAGAATGATCTGAATTTAAGACAGCGTAGGTGGGTTGGGTACCTTCAGTATTTTGACTTCGAGGTTGCCAACACACCTGGGAAATGCAATGCAGTAGCTGATGCACTGAGTAGAAGGACTCAGATACATGCAGTTCAGGAGGCCAGTAGTGAGTGGTATCTTATGGCTCTGTTATCTGAGATGCATTTGGAGGTGCACGAAAGACAGGGGCGGACTTTTCTTTCTTCTGTAGTGGTTACCTCTACTCTTCTTGAGCGAGTGCGAATGAGGAAGCTATCAGACTCAGAAGGCCTAGTCCTACGGGAATGCGTGTTAGGAGGGAACACTATTCCTGGATGGACAGTACGCGAGGATGAGATCATGAGTTTTTAGGGTTGCGTATGGGTGTCAGCATACATATGCGAGGAGCTGATACAGGAATTTCATTCTTTAGTTTGGGTTGTTCGTCCTAGTATCAAAAAAAATGTATCGTGATATACATCGCTAGTATTGGTGGCCATGTATGAAGAGGTATGTTGCTAGTTTTTTCATGAGATGTTCCACCAATAAGTAGGTTAAGGCATAGAATCAGCGACCAACATGTCTTTTATAGCATTTACCCATCCCCGAGTGGAAGTTGAATGATGTCGTGATGGATTTCCTGGCCAGTTTACCAAGGTCGCCATGAGGGAATAATGCAGTTTGGGTTGTCATTAACACACTCATGAATTTATCTCACTTCTTTCTAATCAAGGATACCTTCAGTGTTGATGAGCTGGGAAGCTCGTACATTCAAGATATTTTATATCGGCATGGATTCATGCACTCTATCGTTTTTGATAGGGATGCACATTTTACTCCTTGGGTCAGGTAGGGGCTATAGAAGGCATTGGGTACACGGGTACTTCTGAGTACAGCATACCACCCCCAGACAGATGATCAGTTTGAGCATACAATCCAGGTGCTTGAGGACATTCTCCAAGCATGCATCTTGGATTTTAGAGGTTCTTGGGAGAACCAAAAACCTATGCTAGTGTTTTTATACAATAATATTTTTCAAGCAACTATTCAGATGGAACCTTATGAGGCTTCGTACGGTAGGCCATGTCGATCACCTTTATGTTGGCTGGAGCTAGGAGAGGTAGATTTTCTTGGACCACGTCTTGTTCAGGAGACCACGGAGTAGATAGAGTTGATTCAGAAGAGGATGGCTACTGCAAAATCTCGACCGAAGTCTTATCCTGATCAGAGGAGATGGCCTCTAGAGTTCGAGGTTGAGGATTAGGTTTTCCTACATGTCACAACGAGTTTGGGACACAAGAGGATTATGAGACATGGTAAGATTTCACTGAGGTATGTCGAGCCGTTTGAGGTGTTGGAGAGAGTTGGGTCGGTTGCCTATCGGTTGCAGCTACCTCAGAGGTACCAGGATATGCAAGATGTTTTTCACGTTTCTCAGCTTCGACATTAATTTTCACACCAATCTCATGTCTTTCAACCTGAGGAGGTTGATCTTGAAATGGATGTGTCATTCGAGGAGCATCCTATCTGGGTTATTGATCACAGATCAATGGTTCTCCGTGGCTGATATGTTCCTCTGGTATGAGTGCTTGGGTAGCATGGGGGGGTACGGGACGAGACTTGGGATAGGGAGGTCGATGTACGAGCACAGTGGCCAGACCTATTCAGGGTTCCTTCTTCTATGCTACGATAGGGAAATTCAGGGAAGAATTTCTTTAAAGGGGGGTGTTTCTAAGAACCCAGATCTTCTTTTCAGGTTTTTTTCCTTTTCTGGTCATTTTTTAGAAAAAGAGTAATTTCTGGAAATTTTTGAAGTACATGTCGTGTAATTTATGAGTATACACCACGTACTCAGTTACCGCATGTAGTCGTGTGCTGGCCGTATAGCGGCCACACACACAGCCATGTGGGGGTGACCTAGAGGCTGCCTAAAGCGAAGTATGGAAAAGGCAAGTACAAGTCATGTACTTAAAAAGTACATTCCATGTATTGTTTTTCATTAAATGCACCGGGGTCACGTCTAATCGCCAGAAAAAATATTTTTCTAGGTCCCGTTCTTCGAAGAGCCCTCGTACGACCGCGATCTTCCTCCAAGCCCCCAACCAAGCATCTGAATACCGATTCAACCGCTGTCAATTGCATTGGGATCGCATTGGTAAGCTATCTCTTCTACTTGATCTTTGTTTAATAATTCCTTATCTTTCTCATGTTATACTCTATTGAACCTTTTAGGAATTTTTATAGATATTCAACGTTCTAAGGAGATTCAGTCCTAGATATTCGTATATAGCGATCTGATAATGCCAAGGTAGGTGGTTTGTGCCTTTCTTTTGAAAGTATTTGAGTATTATGTGCAAATCATGACCAATACGCTTGAACGGGGTATTTCATGTTTACCGTTTTACAAATGCTGATTGTGTGCCATGCTTGTATGATTGTGTAGAGGTTAATTGGATATGAATAGGGTTGATTTATATTTTTTGGATGTGGTTCCCATGTATGTTCTATTTATGACCATTTGGTCTTGCTTAGACTTTTTGGCCACCTTTCCTATTTTCCAATTCCTAGCAATGTGGGGTGGAGTGTTTGTTTTCTTACATGATTGATATATTGTAGACTGATTAGCCAAGTAGTTCTTGAGGATTACCTTGGCCATTTTTGCATTTCCATGCTCGTTAACCTACACAGGTTCGTGAGAACCTGGTGTAGTAAACTATAAGGGGAATTGACCGAGTGAGATTCCTCAGATAGTCTTCGAGAACTTTAGACTATAAGGGGAATTGATCGACTGAGCTTCCTCAGAGAGTCTTTGAACCACTTGGGGATATAAGGGGAATTGACAAAGTGAGATTACTCAGAGAGTCTTTGAACAACATTGGGATATAAGGGGTATTGACTGAGTGATCTTCCTCAGAGATTCCATGACCTTGGGGCTATAAGGGGAATTAACCGAGTCAGCTTCCTCAGAGAGTCTTGAATCAATTTTTACTATAAGGGGAATTGACTGTGAGTTCTTCCACAGAGGTTCTTTATATATTCTAATGACTAAACCAAAGAGGATAGGCTGTGTGTACTTCCCAGAGGGTTACCTTTCTTTATTAGTTGCTTATTTGATATGTGGGACTGTTTATTGCTAAGTACTCTCTTATATACTGTATCTTTGCATATTACCTGCCATATATATTCATTGACTGTTAGGCACAGAACTTTGGGTATTTTCCTACTGGGATTTAGTCTCACACCCTATTTGGGTCATTCTTTTGGACCCAAATAGATTATATTATTTCTGGTATAGATAAGGGAAAGCTCCTTTCTACTTTAGGTAATTGACTTGTTGTGGAGCTGGAGAGCATGGGACCATGATTAGGATTCTGAGGCTGGGGAGTTGTTTTATCTGTTTCTTTTTGTACTTTGGTTTAGTACAGTTTGTATACATCATTTTCGCTTGTTTGACTATTTTCTTAGAAATATGTATCATACATCATTTTATATATATGTGCTCCAGTTTTTTATTAATTCAGTCTTCCGATGTTTGTTGTTGTTGGATATTTACTACTTCTTCTATTGTGTATTTGTTTCCCTTCTGTTGTGTTACTCTGCCAATGAGGGCATTGTTTCCCCACTATCACACCCAAGGCCCTCGCTACTAGTTGGAAGCCTCTGGCGTTTTTGGAAATTTTCTTGAGGCCATGTGACCAACCGGGTACGGGGCACCTTTGGGTGGCTTCAAGAACCGGGACATTTCAACCGAGAGGTGTAGAATACATTAAAATAATTCATAATCTTGAAAACATATTATCTCTTTGAAATGAAATTTATCTGAAAAAATTGGAATAACATTATAACCAACATGGAAATATGGCACAAATAAAATAATAAGAGTCCTTTGGGATAAAAAAATTCATCCCATGATTATGTGTGAAAACATAGTATTTCTAATCCTAAAAGTGTGAGGAACCCCATTATTCCTATGATTATGTTAATAAACTCATTATGTCTACTCAAGAATATCTCATGAGATTTAAGCATAAACCAATGAATTTGCGGTGATATAGGACCTCACCAATTATCATCTATATATGTGTGTGATAAATAAAATGAATCATCATTTTATCTTCAAAACACCAAGTAAAAATTGCTCATTTTCAATAACATCCAAATTCAAATCATTCACATGTCATAAAGAACCCCTAAAAATAAAATAGTATTTATAAAACACCTAAATTTTTTAAAATAAAATCATAAATTAAATTATTTTATACCAAAAATTTGATCACCTAAAATAATCAGATTACCAAAGAAAATATAAGGCGAAACATGAAAAATAATTACATTGTAGATATTTCATTTAAACATAATGAAATTAAAATAATGAAAAAATATTTTCTAATAAATCTTTTAATCATCATTATAAAATTCAAATTTCTATGTCTCTTTTCAAAAAAGTATCACATTTTTTAAGGTCAAAATAAACCCTTTCATAACAAAGGATTTTGACCATCAACATTTTACCGTAGAATTTAATAGATAAAATCATTCAAAATTAAATGTGTTAGAAAAATTAAATTCAATATGAAATTCTATATCTTAGAAGAAGGAGTTTGAGATCCCAATTCTCTTACCTTTAGATTTGATTTCCATGGAATTCTTTGACCTCTTGTATAATTAACATAACTATATTAATCACTTATTTCATAACCATAATATAACAATATTACCCTTTTAACTGTTATTATATAACTATATATTAAAAATATATTAACAAATTATATTTTGTTTTAATTATTGGGTGTTTGAACTTTCAATTTTTTATTTCATAAAAGAATCACAATGATGGGATTGAGTATCACTAAGTAGTTTTGATTCAGTCATTACTAGACCACTTAATTATGAATAATAATTTTTTAAATGATTTCTTACGCCCTATTTTTAAAAGGTGAATGACACGAATACAACATGTGAAAATATTAATCATGATGAACTTTCTTTAAAAACAATTATGATCAAATGGTGATATATTAATGAATGTTATGGAGACTAATAAATATTTTACCAAATCCTTAAAATATATTAAATATATCATTATTATATTATATAATCAGTATATGTCACCCAATGATAATTTATGGAATAATATTTTAACATTGATTACATAAGTAGTTAAATAGACCAAAATGGTAATGTTTTGTTACGTTTTCATGAGTGAAGTAATGAAACTGGATATAAATGGTATAAATTTTTTATACTAAAAACAAATATTTATTATAAAATACCCTTCATAAATTATTTCAAAGAACCATCCGTGATGGGTGATGATGAAAAACAACATTTATTGTTTATGGAGCTGGCAGTCCTCCATAAGCATGGTTAATGATCTCATATGCCAATGAATGGATAAAATGATGTTATATGAAGAAATATTAGTTTGGAATTGAAATTTTGAATATATAAATCATATAAATTATTCAAATGAATATTTCATACTATCCTTTAGGGGTTTTGATGGAAAAAAACATCGCTTTATGGAGGCGGTATTTTCATGTACACATGATCGATGTTATTTTATTTTTTGGTGGATGGAAATAATTAAGTAATATTTTTCCAATTAATATAATGATATAAAAATATAATAATTATACTTATTTAATTTTATTAATAAGGTTATATAAGTTTACGATTGTAAAAATTAAGAAGCAAAAACATAGAACATGGGGATACTCGCACATGGGACTTTAATATGCTCTGAGAATTATCATTTTAAATGAAGTACTTATGATAACTACTAGTGAAAAGAGTGTTCAAGAAGTGGGAGAGTGTTTCAAAAGGATATAATTGGTATATTTTTAGTGATATATTCAAATATATGGTGATTTCTGAAGTCGTGTAAATCTTTAGCTTATTATAGGTGAAGAGAATGGTAGATTCAGAATTAACCCTTACATTTTCAAAATTATAAAGATATTATTTAGGGATAGATGGAAAAAAATGAAAAAAGGTATAGGGTAAAGTGTGTTTGGGGTGAACCTCAAATCAATAAATATTTTTAAAATATTTTTTTAGTCTCTTTGTCCTTTTACCATTAGTAAAAGAGTTTACAATTTTTTTTATTGGGGTAACTATTATGTAACAGTAGAAATTAATTTTAATAAATAAAAATTAAAATTGTCCTTATTAACTAATTTTAACATTATTAATCAAAATGTTGAAATACTTTCATTATATGAAATTTCTAAATGTGTGAAAATCTGAATAATAAAATAAAAAAATTAATTGTATATAAATAGTTTTTCAAAAAAATAATTTTTTAGATTTAAATTTACATATTTGATATAATTATTATTTTTATTTACTTCAAATAAATCAATTTAATTATTATAAAAAAAATAAAATGCATGAGTCTTTCAAGTTAAGAAAAAACAGAATCTCATCTTTAAAACACTTGATTTATTGAATGATCGCAAATAGTGTTTATAAAACAAACATTTTAATTTAGATCTAAAAATGTTGGTAATTGGATTTATAAGTTAAAAAATAATATTAAAATGAAATATTTTTTTATTTAAATTTATAATTTATTATTTAAATGTTTTTAAAACTTATTTCACGTGATTACGTAATTATTAATCCCTAACAATTATAATTTTCATAAAAACTATTATTTTTGACTAAAAAGTAATTTTTCCGAAAAAATGTAATAATTCGTACTATGAAAATTTTGATATGTGGAATAAAAAAATGAATTTTAATTTTCAAAATTTAATCTCAAGGACTTATAAATTTAGTTTTATAAATAGAAAATACATAATATAAAGAAATATATTTTATTCAAAATAACATTTTTTAATATTAACTCATACAGAATATTTATCTTCCAAAGGTAATAATGTTTAATGTTTTGCCAATTTTTTTTATTCTAACTTTATCAATAGTGTTATTAATATTTTTGATTCTTTTATATTGGTTGTACTGTGTGATATATGTTATCGATCATAAAATCAGTATTATAAGATCTTAAATTTCAAGTCATTACATGTATCTTTATTATACCTATATTCACATCTTGTGATCACTTATTATAATTGATTTTTACCAATTATTTTTACTGTTATGGATTATATGATCTCACCACTTTCTTTTTTTTCCATTTCCCTAGGTTATTAAAAATAAATAAAACATAAGATGTGTCTAAAAAATATCTTTTGTGTGGGCAAGGTCGGCCCTAGGGAAATCACCAAGAGCCCCTGGGCTAGAGCAATGCTCAAGTAAGGAAAAATTTTACAAAGAAATGGCATCATTTTGAACTTTTTACTGTATCTCTCAATGTAGTTTGGGAAAATTTTATGATATTGGTCTTGGGAAACTGAATATTGCGGGCCATCATTGTGTGCGGGATTTGTGGGGGATGTTAGAGGCCTGTTATGCATTAAGTAGTTTCTTATATAGTTGGAAAACATTCAATTTAATATAAAGAAATTGTGTTCTAATAGTTAAATATTTCACTTATTTATCTAAAAATATACACCTAAATAGGATCTTTGGTTTTAAATGATACATTATCTTGCAATAATGGATGTGTATAAAAGACATTGTGTAAGAGTTATGTGTTTTCATCATATGATATATGAGTGTGGATTCAGGGTTCCTCAATTGGTATCAAAGGAATGTTTAGATAAAATTCAGGTCTAATGTATTATAATTTGATGGAAATTTATCTATTATGAATAACACTAAGTATTGATAGGTTAATCTTGATCAAAGTTTCAAATGTATAAATAAAGATTCAGGTTGGTTATATTTAATATTTTATACTATTTTGGGGTTAGGATGATAGAACACTAGTGAAAACCATAGGTATAAGTATTTGTGTAGTGTAAAAAAAAGAAATTTTGATGAAGCTTAGAGTACATTGTTTACATAGAAATTACATCCATATATAGATATGCGTAAGTGGATACAGTTATGGTACAGATGCACCTAGTATTGACAACCTTGAAAAATGTTGGTTGAGTATCAACTAAATCTTCAATTTGGTGCATGATTACTTGGCCTATGACTAAACTCTTTCTTAGACACTCCTAGATGATATGATTTGGTTAACTCACATTGATATAGGTTTTTTTGGATAAATGGTAATTTGAATTTTGAGATCATAGATTTGAACTATTTTTTATCTATAAAATTTTAAAAATGTTCATGGTAATTTGAAAGATTTATTTTGAAAATTATATTAATAATTACTTGAGAAACCAACCTAAACGTTTATAAATATTAATCCAAGAATAGTTTATTGTTAGGTCCACTAGGTTAGATACCCTGAGTGGGGGGGGGGGGTGAATCAGGGAATGATAGATTAAAACAACTGCCCCTATTGATCTTGTCTCACTATTAAGCAAGACTCTCTTCTCTCTCTTTCGTGTAGAAAAGTATAAAAAAAACCAAATCATGCATAGGACACAATGATTTTTACTTGGTTCACCCACATTGGGCTATGTCCAAGGAGCGTACACCGGTGATGTGCCGATGTACCAAATCCACTAAAAGCACGCTGCTATTTACAAATTTTGAGATAGATCACTTCTATTCCCAGGCTCACTACCTTTACAAAGTTTAGGGTCAGCTCACTACTTTCCCAAGGGTCACTCCCTATTTCTCTCTCTCTCTGGCTCACTGCTGGTGGAGAGGATCACCTTCTTCCTCTTTCTTTTCTCACTGCTCTTGAAAGGATCCACTCACAGTTTATAGACATATAGGTATCTTCATTATCACTAATGAATACATCTTCTGTTTTATGTAGATGCTTTGTTGAAGTCCAACTTTCACTCGTAGATGAATCTCACCTTGCACCGAAGGTATCGAAAAATCTTCTAGCTTTCGCACAGCCCTAAAATGGATATCGTTCTTGTACCATACCTGGCATGCTTCTCCACGCCGACAAGCAAGTTCCGGAATGCAAGTTCAAACTGGTGCGCAAGTTTAAACAGGCATGCAAGTACACCTCAATCACTTTCGTGACACTCGCTTCTTCAACTCCAAACTTGCATGACTCACACCCTTTTATGTCCAAACCAATTTGCGCGCGCAACTATCAACTATTGCGCTTCTTCAAAGCTTGGAGTGAAAGTGTCACCAAACCACCTACGCGACACCCCCTTCTTCAACTCTAAACTTGGATGACTCACACCCTTTCTTACCCAAACCACTTTGGGTGTACAACAATCAACTGGCACAAAACTTCTGAATATCTTTACACCTATGTGACCACACCACTAGTTGCGCGACCACAATACATGTGCGACGGGAGCTCTGATTTTCTCTAAGTGTTGAACTCTCTGCCTAATGAGGAGGGTTCGACCTCTATTTATAGGCATTCGGAAACCCTGAGCAATGGCGCGCAGGTTTCCTCTCGGCGTGTAAGTCCAGACGCCCTAGTCTCTGTCGCCCTAGTCACTTGCATGACCAAACCTAAAACGTGGGCACCCATTTTTCCTTTTCCATATTTTGATGTTCTGATCTTGAAAAACAAATGCCGCACAATTTTCCAATATTCCATGACACCGACGGACAAGTCCCTTTGCCAAAAATTCTTTTCTCTATTTGTCGATTTTGAGGTCAAAAAATTTGGCAAACACAAGAAAATGGCGCCACCTTGTATCTGCTCTTTTTGAACCACCTCCAGATCGACCATTACTTTTTCAATGTTATTGAATCAATCATGGAACATTAACAAAATCCCTTGAACTTGACATTCCAGTATGAAATACCGTTTGTCAACAAATTTTTACTTCATGGTTTTCTTTGTCAACAAACACAACACGGAGGCCCACTTTGTCAACCAACACAATCACCTCAAAAAAAAATCAATGATACATTGAGAGATTTTTTCCCAACAATCTCCCCCTTTGGGTTGGTTGACAAATCTTCCATAAAAAGATACATCATTAATTCTTCATCCACCATTTGCCTATTGCGTTTCCGATAGTGATCAAGGATTTACTCAACACATACTCTAAGATCAAATGAGCAATGCTCTGCATGAGAAATAAGAGTAAATGAGAAGTTAGTCAATGAATCACTTCATCTTTGACACACACTGTTGATACGAAACTAATAAATAATTTTTGAAATATTCTTACCACATTCTAGTCCCACTCTTCTACTTTTATCAAGATCATAAACTATAATTATATCTATTCTTTGATCGATCACTTCTAGCATCATCAGATTTGATACTCTCCCTATCTTCCCACAACATTAACTCTCGTCAGCTTAAAATCCTTTTCAGAACTATTGCATGTGTTGTCCAAGCTAAGATCTAGCTAAGAACGTTGAACCATCTTCAACTCCCCCTATCTGGCTGCTCCACCTGTCATCTTCTCCCCGTATCTTTCATGATTTCACAAATTGCCACACTGTCTCCCCTTAAACAATCACTATTTTCTCCCCCTTGAACAATCACTATTTTCTCACCCTTTTTCAACAAACCCAAAGGTCACTCCATTGTATTCTATAACAGAGTAGAGAACACATATCATCACATTAAGAAAAAAACACATCATACCTCAAAGAGAGTAGTATGCCCACATCCACACATTTTCAAGTGCGGGGAGTCGACTGAACTCCCAGAGCCAGTCGATGCCTCTCAAAAGCTTCCTTGGGTAAGGCCTTTGTCAGAATGTCTACAACCTATAGCTCTGTAGGCACATACTCCAACTGTATGATTCCCTGCTCAACTTTCTCCTGCATAAAATGATACTTTATCTCAACGTTCTTTGTCCTTGAATGATGGACAGGATTTTTGCTGAGATTTATTGCTCTTGATTTATCGCACTAGATTCTGATCAGAGATTTCACTTCAACTCCCATATCATCAAGTTGTTCCTTCAACCACAATAACTGTGTGCATGATTGAGTGGCAGAAATATAATCAGCCTCTACAGTGCTCAATTAAATGCAATATTTTTTCGTGATTAGCAAAGAAATAATCAATCCACCAAGATAGAAAGAACCACCTGAAGTTGATTTCCTATCATCCGCTGAACCGGCCCAGTCTAAATTAGTATATCCCAATAACTTTGTTTGAGATTTGTCATTATATGTCAATCCGAAGTCCACCGTGCCCTTGATATACTGGAGTATTATTTTCACTGGAAGCATGTGGGTTTCCTTGGGATTACTCTGATATCTCTCTGATTGGCATGTGGAAAATACAATGTCAGTCCTTTTTGCGGTCAAGTATAGCAAACATCCAAAAAAAATCCTGTATTCTGTGATATTAACTACCTTTCCATCCTCATCTTTGGACAGTTTTGTCCACGTAGAAACTGGAGTCTTCATATCCTTGGAATTTTCCATTCCAAACCTTTTCAAAACCTCCTTGGCATATTTGGATTGAGAAATGAATGTTCCATTCCTTCCTTGTGTCACATGTAGACCATGGAAAAACGTTATCTCTCCAATCATTGACATTTCAAACTCACTTTTCATGAATTCGGAAAACTGTCTGCACTGAGATTCATCTGATCCACCAAATAGTATGTCATCAACATAAAGAAACATCATCATCCTTTGATTATTATCGTTGATGAAATAGATATTGTAATAAACTCCCCCATGCTGGAAACCAACCTTCTTCAAGTACTGATCAAGCCTTGAGTACCATGCTCTTGGTGCTTGTTTCAGCCCATACAATGCCTTCTTCAGTATGAAAACCATGTTCTCATCCTCATGAATGACAAAACCGTCTAGCTACTCAATATACACTTCCTCCTCCAGAACCCCATTCAGGAATGCAGATTTGACATCCATCTGGAACACTTTGAACTTCTGTCGCACTACAATGGCTAGGAATAATCTGATTGTCTCCAGCCTTACAACTGGTGCAAATGTCTCATCAAAATATATTCCCTCTATCTAGGAGTATCATTTGCATACAATTCGTGCTTTGTTCCATACCACTATGCCATCTTCATTCATCTTGTTGCGATATCCCATTTAGTTTCGATGACATTCTTATCTGTTGGTCTTGAAACAATCTCCCATGTCTTGTTCTTCTCAATTTGATCAAGCACTTCATTTACAGCATGAACCCAGTTTTTATCTTCAACTGCATCAGCAAAGAATTTAGGCTCTACCTAAGATAGGAAAGATGTTTGCTGCAGTGACTTCATTCTTCTTGTCTGAACTAGAGCTCTCTGATCATCAATGATATTCTGCCTATTAATTTTAGCTCAACTCATTGGCTTCCTTGCAGACATAGACTTGAAACATTATTTTTCATCCTTGGTTTCTTATTCTGATTCAGTATCTACTACTTATTCTCTTCCAGTGTTACTATCCTCTTCATCACATTCATCAAGAAACTATTCACTGTGTTGTTGGATATTCTCTTTATTTTCCACAATAGTGACGTCATTTCTCTCAACTATGTTTCCCAGCTTCTTATTAAAGCATTTTCATGCATTTCTTTTTCCTGACTAGCCCAGAGTTATTCCCTCATCTCCATGGGATTCAAACTTCCTATGCTTTTCTTTGTTGAAAATGAAGAACTTCCAAATATTCAAAAGTATTTCACTGTTAGATTCTTTCCACAACACATTTCATACGGAGTTTTTCCTTCCTTCGGACACAACAAGTCCCTATTAGAAATATAGACTGATGTCAATACCGCTTCCTTCCAAAACTTCTCTTGTAGGTATTTTTCTATAAGCATTGTGCTGGCCATGTTGTTGATGATCCGATTTCTCTTTTCAACCACTTCGTTCTGTTGGAGAGTTCTTACTGAAGAAACTTGATTCCTTATCCCATGTTTCTCAAGATACTCTTCCACCTAACTGTTTGTGAATTCCATATCATTGTCTATATGAAACTTCATAATTTTCTGTCCAATCATCCTTTCAGATTCCCTTGGGTACTGTTTTAGGAAGCTGAACACATCGGACTTATGGGAAATAACAAATACTCATGCCATTTTTTCTATAGTCATCAATAAAAAGAATGTAATACCTCTTCTTGTCAATGACTCTTAATGAAATAGGTCCACAGACATCAACATGTACTAATTCAAGCACTCTTGTCGACTTATTTTCCTTCTCTTTGTAAGTCTTTCTGATGATATTCCCTTATTGGCATGCATCACACGTGTGAGTACGATCACATGATAGCTTAGGGAGGTCTCTTGATACATCACACTTCACCAGAACTTCAAGGGATGGTTGGAAAAGATGACCAAGTCTTTTTATGCCACAACTTGTTTTCTTACTCTCTGGACAGAAAACACATATCTTCATCTCCACTTACCAGGTAGAGATTTCCCTTTATTCTTTTTCCCTGTAGAGCTACTACTTCGTCTCTTCCTTTGATGACACACAACTTCTTAGTTAACCTTATAGAATGTCCTGAGTCACATAAATGACAGATGCTGTGAAAATTGTGATTGAGGCCTTCTACTACTAAGACATCAGCACTTCTCATGTCTTTGCCCAAAAACATTCCATTTCCTGTGCCAATAATCTTGAGGCCTTCATCATTTACAAACGTGAAAACTCCTAATTTATCATATTTTACACCTGTAACAAGATCCTTATTACCGGTCTTGTGAGATGTGCGACCACTATAAATGATCCACACACCAGAGTAATCTAATGCATTAAGGGAAATTTCTGCCCCCACAGTCTTCTCACCCTTCTTCTTTTTGGTCCATATTTTTCCCTTCACAGTTGGCATGGATTAAGACTTCTGTTCTTTCACAGAGTATGATGGACCGACTTTATCTTGCAACGCTGCAAATCTATTTTGATGTTTTTAACTCACATGTTGGTTTATTGATCTGTTGTTTCCGAACACATTGATTCTTCTTTGGAACATTCCTCTGTATGGTCGAAGTGTAGTACCTAGCCATGTTTCGAAATCCTCCACACCAAAAACAGTGTCCTTAGAAATATGTTCTGGAGAACCATTATCTCTTTGGCTGCCACCTTTGTTCTTCTTCCATTTGATATCTCTTGGCTACAGAACACACTTACTGTGAATGTACCATCTTTCCACAACAAGGACACCTGATATAAGGTGTATTCCTTCGTGTTTCTTCTACACTATGATTTTCCCCTTGGTATCACTGAATATTCTGATTCTGCTTTGTGCCTAAATCAACCTTAAATATCGGGATGGGTGCTTGCGGTCTGACTTCAATTTACATAGATTTTTGTTTCTGATTAAGCCCTAAATCAGCCTTAACGTTTAAGCTCAATTGCTATTTCTTTCCTGCTGAACTACTAAGCTCCTATTTAATATTTTCAGTCTTCGGAATAACCAACTTTCCCAAGAATGTGTTAGGAATCAAAGGTTTTTCCTGGTCTTTAAATTTTCTCTGCAGACCAACAACTTCCTCTTCAAGCTCTTCAATACACTTGACGTGATCTTTCCTTGTGTTTTTCAAGCCATCGATCTCCCTTTTTTGTTCTTTAATATTGAGTTTATACTCACTAATTGATTCTGAGTTATCTGGTGTTGATAACTTGAGTTTCTCAATTTCTCCCATCAACTCAGACTTCTCTTCTTCCTACTGCTGCATATAGAGTTTGACATCATGAACAACTTTGTTAGCTTTCTTTGTTTTGGCTCTCCAAACATCTATCTCCTCAAGAGTAGCCTCTAACTTAGCTTACATATCTATTCTTCCTTTAACTTCTTCTTCTTCATCATCACCTTCGGTTTTGTTCTTCTCTTGAGAACTAACGAAGACTTCCACCATAGCATTTTCTACGAAATCTTTGAAATTCTCAGTCTCCTCAACCTCTTCAACCTTAGACTCATCTGAACTTTCTATTTCTTGTGAAAGAATATTCTTCTTCTTGAAGAAATTTCTCTTGAACTACTTCTTCCCTTTCACATAGGCTGAAGATTTCTTCTGGAGAATTTAAACTTCATCTTCATCATTTTCTTCTTGAAACTTTTTGGGGCACCTTGCGGAAAGATGAACAACTTTTACACATCTAAAGCATGCAAGTGGATGTTTTCCTTTGAGCTTTCCTTTTCCTCTATGAATATTTGAGGAGAGGAATGACATTACCTCATCTGTATCTTCTTCTTCCTGAGAATCTTCAATGGTGAGCTTCTTCATGGCCTTAAATGCCACCTCTTTGGATTTCCCCTTTTCCACAGCCTCGTTATCATCGTTCCTCATTTCATATGCAACCAAGGTACTATGAAACTTATCCAGTGTCAGATCTTTTGGATCTTTATCTTCTAGTACTGAAACATTCAAATTGAACCAAGGTGGAAGTTTTTCAAGATGCGCTTTACAATTTTTATTTCTTCAATGACTTCTCCAAGTCCTCATATATATTCCACAACAATATTTACCCTAACAAATAATGAATCGATAGACTCATTCAGGTTCATTTTTAGATCTTCATACTTATTACATAGTGCTTGTAGATTTCCATCTCTGACCTTTGTATCTCCTTCATATATATTAAAAATCTTTTCCCACATGGCATGTGATGTTTTACTTGACATCACCTTCATATAGATAGTATTATATGGGGCTCCCCCTAAAGAATTTATTCTCTTGGAATCAGAATCTAGTTCTCTTCGTTCGGCTTCCGATAATGCCCAACTGTTGATGTCAGCTGTTATACCATGCAATGATACTGTGAATACATCCATTCCCAATGGTCAGAAGTAGTGTTGCATCCGATTTTTCCATATCTGAAAATTGTTCCCGTTGAAGATTGAAATCCCTTTATGATTGGTGACCTCCTTTTGAGAGAGAACCACTTATAAAAACATTTCCCTATGATAAAATTGATAGGTCCACTAGGTTAGATACCCTAAGAGGGGGGTGTGAATCAGGGTATGACAGATTAAAACAACTTCCCCTATTGATATTGTCTCACTGTTAAGAAAGACCCTCTTCTATCTCTTTCTTGTAGTAAAGTATAAACAAAAACCAAAGCATGAACAAGACACATCGATTTTTACTTGGTTCACCCTCACTTGGATACATCTAAGAAGAATACACTGGTGATGTGCCGATGTATCAAATCCACTAAAAGAACACTTCTGTTTACAAATTTTGGGATAGATCACTTATATTCCCAAGCTCACTGCCTTTACAATGTTTAGGATTATCACACTTCTTTCCCAAGGTTCACTCCCTGTTTCTCTCTCTCTGGATCATTGCCGGTGGAGAGGATCACTTTCTTCTTCTTCCTTTTCTCCTACTCTGATAGGATCCACTCACACTTTATAGACCTATAGGTATCATCATTATCACTATTGAATACATCTTCTTTTGTATTTAGATGATCTATTGAAGTCTAACTTTCACCCATAGATGAATCTCACCTTTCACTAAAGGTATCCGGCAATATTCCATTTTTCACGCAGCCCTAAAATGACTACTTTGCTTCTACCATACCTGGAACGCTTTTCCAAGCCGGCGTCCAAGTTCCGGTGCACAAGTTCAAACCGGCGCACAAGTACACCTCAACCACTTGTGTGAAACTCACTTATTCAACTCCAAACTTGCGCGAATCACACCGTTTTACACCCAAAACAATTCTGGCGTGCAAATATCAACTGTCGCGCTTCTTCAAAACCTGGCGCGCATGTGTCACCAAACCACCTACGTGAAACCCCCTTCTTCAACTCTAAACTCCGGCGACTCACACCCTTTCTCAACCAAGCTGCTTTGGGAATGCAACAATCAACTGGCGCGCAACTTATGAATATCTTTACACTTGCACGACCACGCCACCACTTGTGCGACCACTACACCTACGCGACGGGAGCTCTTATTTTCTCTATGTGTTGAACTCTCTACCAAATGAGGAGGGGTCAACCTCTATTTATAGGCATTTGGACACCCTGAGCGACGAAGCACAAGTTTCCTCTCAGCGTGCAAGTCCTGCCGCCCTAGTATCTATCGGCCTAGTCACATGTGCGACCAAACCTAAAACTTTGGTGCCCCTTTTTCCTCTGCCATATTTTGATGTTCTGATCTTGAAACACAAATGGAGCGAAAGTTTCCAAGCCTCCAAGCCACCTTGTCTCTTCTCTTTTTGAACCACTTCTAGATCAGCCATTCCTTTTTCGACGTTCTTAAATCAATCATGGATCTTTAACAACATCCCTTGAACTCAACATGACACCATGAAATCCCTTTTATCAAAAAATTTGTACGTCATGATTTTCTTTGTCAAAAAACACAACACGAAGGCCCACTTTGTCAACAAACCCAATCACCTCAAAAATGCTTCAATGATACCTTGAGGGATATTTCCCAACATTTATGTTAAAATAAAACCTAATGTAGTTGTTTTAATGAGTAATACATTTCAAGGTTGGTTTTTTAATAAGACCATTTATGTTAATTCTCTTATGATGTTAGTTATTCATTAGTTATAATATACCTTATTTATTTTAGTAATGGATGGATCCGAACTGAACCATGTAAAATATGGATACCATGGGATATGTGGATGTTGTCCCAATAAGAAACCTATAGGGATAAGATCTGGAGTGAGAAATATTGTGATTATTCCAAACCAGCTATCAGAAATTTGGATTTACAATGTGAACTAAGTTGAAATTAGAAAACTCACTCCAGAAGGTAATGATGGAGTATCAGGGAATTTTTAATTATAGATATGGTGAAGGAAATAATATTTAATTTAATTCATTTAAAAAACATGGAAAGAGGCATTTACATAAGGGGATATATAAATGATGCAAATGTTGATAAAAATTCTATTAACCTCATATGCGCAAGGGAAAGAGAGAAGCCACAAAAATCAATTTCTTTAATTGAAATGAAATTTGGAATTATGAAAATAAATTCCCTAATCAAAGAAAAAATATGTTAAATAAAAAATAAAAACCACATATTCCATGGGAATAAGTAAAAACATATCCAATGACAACTACTAAAGAATATATTTGTCATGACACGACCATACCTGGGCTCGAGCCGCAACTACCCCAAGCCTGCCTCTATAGGCCAGGGGTTGGTGACTAGCGCTGAAGGCACAAAAACTCGGGGAGGCCTTTTCCAATGTAATTGTACACTCACACGCAACACACTCAATGCAAATGTGCAGAGTAAAAGAAAAGGTAAGCAGAGTAAAGTGCAACTGCTATATATAAACCACAATGTGCATCGACCTCTAAAAGTACAAAGCAAGTGCAGAAAGTAAACTGAAAAGGAAAAAAGGGAAAACACATGCCCAACCAGAAAAGTGCCACAACCCGACAACGTGTGAACAAAAAGTAAACAGCTGGAAGGGTCCCCCACCCGGAACCTGACTCTGACCACCGCACATGGTCCATTCTCCTGAACTCCTAAGCTCCACTGAAGTCACAACCCACCTATCTGTTGTCTGCAAGGTCACACCAAGTGCGGGCAAAGCCCAAGCAGGGGTGAGTATAAAAATACTCAGTAGGATACCCCGAAGGCTCGAGGGAGAAACAAAGGAGTTACTGAAGTGTGAGAAGTAGATCGAATAGGGTAAAGTAAAGGAGTACAACCAAAAGTGAAGTAAAGAGTACAGTAAGGAGTCCAGCTCAACCCAACAAAAGGAAAGAAGGTAGACTCGTCCAGACAAAAAGAGCTAGAAACGGTGAGAAGATGAACTTCTCGTCGAGTCTTCACTACCTATAGCAAGAGAGTGGACTCTTCCAACCCCGAGAAGCTAGACACAGAAAGCACGTGGCATACCCCACATGTATTCACCTCTCCTGGAGGGAGAGTAAGAAATCCCAAGAAGTGGGTACTAGAACAAGGTATATACATATCAATATGCTCAAACAAGAAGCCTAAACAAGATCGTAAGGGGATATACATCCCATAGCTCAGCACATGAAGGTGAGCAGCCATTAGTCTCAGAAGTAAACACCATCGATGCCCCCCATCCCACACGTCTCCCCATAACTGCAAGTCAAGGGGCTCAAATCACCGCACCTAGAAACTATCCTCTTTGGGTGGCACTGACTCACCCACACGGTTTTAGGTCGCGTCGCAAGGATGCGTCTCGGTGGGGGAAAGTTCCCCTTGTACTTGAGATTTTCGGGGTAAGTCACACCACACCTCGTCACTGTCCCACATTTGAGAGGTCTGCTCTAAGTCAAATCTGTCACATCACTAACTCGTACAAATGAGGGTCCCGCTCTGGTAGACACGGAGTAAAGCCACAGACTAGCCAAGTAGAAAGGACTGAGTCTGAAATGTCAACGGGTGACCCACTGCCCAGCCCTACTGGAGGGTAAACCCTAAAAAAATATTGGGTGACCCACTGCATAGCACTGCTGCAGGGTAAACCCTAATACATCATCAGGCGACCCACTACCCAGCCCCGCTGGAGGGTAGACCTGGAATAAGTCGATAGGCAACACACTACCCAGCCTTGCTGGAGGGTAGACCGGGAACTAAACAACGGGCGACCCACTGCCCAGCCCTGCTGGAGGGTAGACCCTAAGAGTGTTGGGTGACCCACTGCCCAGTCTCTTCTAGAGGGTAAACCCTAGAAGTCAGTGACCAACCTGAAGGTTCCGGGAGTAGTGGAAGCGTGTGGGTGGATGTTCCCACTTGGCTTTTTGTCATTAGAAATGATCAATCCAGGATCAGTACGATGATAAACGCCAGTCTCCACGGATCGAATCACAGAAAATGACAAAGAAGATGGTTTGTCTTAGAACCACAAACAAGGATCATTATAGGTTGATTATAATTAATTTAATTAATTATAAAGAAATACGTTTTGGGTGTTCTTTCTTCATTGATGTTCTTGATCACGTTGTTGATGTGATCCATCGTTGCATCGTAGAAGCCAAGTGTAGAATCCCTATAACGGTGATCCACACATGTACCTCATATCTCTAGACATCACCAAAGGAATCTCCGGGTGCTAGCATGGAGAAGCCTTTGCTTGCGTTGTCCGCCTTAGATTGTCTTGATCCGATGGAAGAGGATCTCTCTCGGTCTTGAGAGCGTTCTTGGAGGAAGAGGTTCTTTTGGCCTTGAAATAATTCTCCAGAGATGTTGTGCACAATGATTCTCTTGTGTAGGAAAAGAGTTGGGGTTGTGAGGATATTTATAATCGAGTTTGAGGTTGTAGAGTTATGAAAATAAATAAACGCGTTACGTGTTTCATTTATTTTATTAACTCTTATTGAAAACCCCCATGTTGAATAATTAATTCCTTGACATGTGCTCATGCTGATTATAATAAATATCATTTAACAAAATGATATTATATCCTCAAAATCCCAAGTAGAAAAACTACACGGCGTGTAATAATAAATACACGGCGTGTACTTGTTTTTCATTCAAAACTACATAGCGTGTACATTAAATGTGCACGGCGTGTTTATCTTGTTTTCATTTATTCATTTCCTTTCTAAAATAAAACTACACGGCGTGTATATTTAATAATACACGGCGTGTACTTGTTTTATTTTATTTTTCCTCCATCATTTAAAACAACTTAGGCTTCCTTGAATAATTATTAAACCACGTACGGGAATAATCTTTATTCAACTTGAGATACTTGGATACACATAGTGTGTGACCCTCTAGACCTCTTTCTCGTTGGCATTAGGCGGGGTTTCCTAAAGTCCAAGATTACTGTCTAGCAACGGGTCAAGGCACCCCAGAGAATGAATTTGAAGCCACATTGATGTATCACCTCATACGGACGCTTACTGTGTAATTTAATCCCTTTGTCTCAATATCTAATCAAGAAGGTTTCATGGTAGTGTCATAAACCTATATGCTTGATCTGTCGTTCATTGACTACCTAAAATAAATCGTCGTTCACACCATGGAAATGGAATTTAATGTGACAGTTCTACTTCAATCAAAGGGTTGATATATCAACTTCTATAAATGGAAGGGGAAAATCCTTCCTCCACTTATCCATTAAAAAAATGTCACTCGTGACGCACCCATCATACCCTACCTCCCGCCGAATGTCTGCATGACAGTTTTCATTAGTAAATATAAGTGCGCAAGTCATGACATGAGTTAATGATTATCTTCCAGTCTAAGGACCATTACACACGCTCATAGATAGCAATATCTAATGACACCAAGACTTGCAGAATTTCTACCAGCGGGTCTGTTCTCATAATCTCCCATCATGGAGATTACCAAGTGCGAAATCCATGAGAGAGAGTCTCATCTTCTTACGAGTACTCTCACATGACGGTCTATATACTATATGTCCTATCATATTATTTCATCCAACTGCATAACTTTATTTAAGAATATTGATATAGCATTTCAAGGTTCTCATCATAGCGGGGATCTGCTACGACCTTATTAATGCAACAAATATTCCAGGACATTGTTATATTATAGTCATGCAGAACAATGAATAATATATAATAAGTGATCATTCATGTAATAAAAGTACAAAACAGTTTGTTCTGAGGACACCAACCCTTACAAACTCCCACTTGGACTAGAGCCAACTGCCTACGACTTTTAGTCCACTAGACCTCACATGATTATCATGTTTCTGCTGAGTCAAGGCTTTAGTCAATGGGTCTACCACGTTGTCTTATGTGGAAATACTGCTCACTGCTACTTCACCTCTCTGAGAAAAATCCCTCAATAGATGATACTTCCGAAGTATGTGCTTTGTCTGCTGTTGTGACCTTGGCTCTTTTGCAAGTGTCACTGCTGCAGTATTATCACAATAGAGTGTGATAGGATCTTTACTGCACGGTACAACATCCAACTCTTGGATGAAGCTTCGCATCCATACTGCTTCTTTGGCTGCCTCAGAAGCTGTGATATACTCAAACTCCACTGTAGAATCTGCCACCACACTTTGTTTTGAGCTCTTCCAGCTCACTGCACCTCCATTCAAAATGAAGATGTATCCATTTTGCAACTTCATGTCATCTTGATCAGTCTGGAAACTAGAATCTACATGTCCTCAGATGACTAGTTCCGCATCTCCTCCATAAACCAGGAACATATCCTAAGTACGCCTCAGATACTTAAGGATAGTCTTGACTGCCATCCAATGGTGGTCTCCTGGATCAGCTTGATATCTTCCTACCGCACTTAATCAGTAAGCAACATCTAGCCTCGTACATAGCATGGCATACATGACTGACCCAATCGCGGATGCATAAGGGATCATTGCCATTATCTTTCTTTCCTCATGTGTCTGAGGACACATTTTCTTGGAAAGATGAATGCCATGTGACACTGGAAACAATCCCCTCTTGGATTGTTCCATACTGAATCTCTTCTGTATCTTGTCAATGTATGTACTTTGACTCAGGCCCAGCATTCTCTTAGATCTATCATGATGGATCTTGATCCCAAGAATATATGCTGCCTCGCCCAAGTCTTTCATGGAGAATCATTTATGCAACCATTCCTTAACTGACTGTAAGACAGGTACTTCGTTTTCAATTAGTAATATGTCATCAACATATACTATTAGAAAAACAACTGCACTCCCACTAAACCTCTTGTAGACACAAGGCTCACATTCATTCTTAACAAAGCTAAATTCCGTTACAACTTCATCAAAATGAATTTTCCATGATCTTGATTCTTGCTTTAATCCATAAATGGATTTATGCAACTTGCATACCTTGTTGGAATCCTTTGGAGTCACAAACCCTTCAGGTTGTGTCATGTAGACATCTTCCTGGAGGTTCCCGTTAAGGAAAGTTGTTTTGACATATACTTTCCAAATTTCATAGTCATGGTAAGCATCAATGGCCAATACGATTCTGATGTATTTCAGCATCACAACCGGTGAAAAGGTTTCATCATAGTCAATTCCTTGACGTTGTTTAAACCTTTTGCAGCCAGTCGTGCCTTGTAGGTGTTTACTTTCCCTTCCATTTCTAGTTTCTTCTTGAATACCCATTTATTACCAATAGGATTTACATCAACTGGAGGATCTACCAAAATCCAGACTTGGTTTTGTTACATGGAATCCATTTCAGAATTTCTGGCTTCTTGCCATATGGCAATGTCTGTGCCTTCAACTACTTCCTTGTAGGTAAGAGGATCATCATTGTCAACCAATAATGAGTCACCATCCTTGATGACAAGAAAACCATATCGTTTTGGTTCTCTCACCTCTCTCATGCTCCTACGTAGTTCTTGTGTCTCTGGAACAGATTGTTCTTCCATGGGGCTTTGTGGAATCTGTTCTTGTACCAACTCATGTGTATCTTGAGCCTCGTCTTCATTGAATCCTATCTCTCTCCCACTATCTCTTTTGGAGATGTGCTCCCTCTCAAGGAATATGGAATGTCTTGCCATTGTAACCTTTTTGTCTGAGGGGTTGTATAGGTAATATTCCTTTGTTTCCTTGGGATATCCTATAAAGATACACTTTGTGCCTCGGGGTGCATGTTTATTACCTGAAGAGGCCTTAACAAATGATTCTCTACCCCACACATGTAAATTTGATAACATGGCTTTGCGTCCACTCCATAACTCATATGGAATACCATTTATCGATTTAGTTGGTACTTGGTTTAGTATGTGCGCTGCTGTTTGTAATGAATATCCCCAAAAGGATAATGGATGACTCGCATGACTCATCGTTGATCTTACCATGTCCAAGAGGGTGTGATTCCTCCTTTCACTTACACTATTCCACTGCGGTGTGTAAGGAGGAGTGAGTTGAGATATAATCCCAAACTCCCGTAAGAAATCAATGAATTCTTGATTAAGATATTCTCCTCCTCTGCATGAGTGGAGTTTCTTAATCTTCTTACCAAGCTGGTTCTCAACTTCATTCTTGTATTCTTTGAACCAATCAAAAGAATCTGACGTATACCTCATTAAATAGATATATCCATATCTACTAAAATCATCAGTAAAAGTTATGAAGTACGAGAACCCACCCCTTGCTTCAACTAGAAATGGTCCACACACATCTGTGTGAACTAATTCTAGAAGATCTTTAGCTCTTTCACATTTCCCACTAAATGGGGCTTTGGTCATTTTACCTTGTAGACACGCATGACATACACTAAGTGGTTTTAGTTTGAAAGAATCTAAATACCCATCTTGATGTAATTTTGTCAAACGTTTCTCATTGACATGACCTAGACGGGGATGCCAAAGTTGGGTGTGGTATGATTCATGTGAATTAACTTTGTTATCGATTTCTATTACTTGGTTTGGGTAGTCTAACACATAAAGGTAGTTATATAAATGTTCCCTACCAAAAAAAAATTCTATCTTTATATAAATAGCAACATCCACTTCCAAATTTGAAGATGAATCCATCAGTATCTAATCTGGATACTGAAATAATGTTTTTGGTTATAGAGGGTACATAATAACATCTTTTCAAAACCAAGACCATCCCCGTAGGCAATGTGATGTGGTAGTCCCTGATAGCTACAACAACAAGTCTGGCTATGTTGGCTGCTCGTAGATCTACCTCCCCTCGATCAATCTTCCTGAATCTACTTGGTCTCTGTATTTGGATACAGATGTGATCACCACAAGCAGTATCTAATACCCAATTAGTAGAAATAGATAGATTGCATTCGATAACAAACGTACCTGAAGCTTCCCCTTTCTTCCTTGGCTGGGTGCAGTTTTTCTTCCAGTGGCCCTTCTTGCCACATGCAAAACAAACAGCATCATGTTCCTTTGCCTCCCCTTTGATCTTCCTTTTCTTGGAATTCCTTGAAGAAGCTTTGGGCTTAAAGCTCTTCGCCTTCCCTTTCCTTTTATTCACCATGAGGACAGAAGGCTTTTCACAGATCATGTCAGTGCCCACTTGGCGAATGAGGATGGCAAGATTAGATAGAGACTTCTCAATGTTGTTTATATTGTAGTTCACAACAAAGTTTGAGAAGATCTGGGGGAGTGATGAAAGAATGAGGTCGGTACCCAGTTCTTCGGGGAGTTTAAACCCTAGAACCTCCAAGCGCTCATTGTAGCCAATGAGCTTGACTACATGAGGCCCGGCTAGGGCACCCTCTCCAAGCTTGCTCAAAAATAGAGCCTTGGAAATCTCAAACCTTTCCTGTCTTGCTCTCTCCTGGTATAGACCACGGAGGTGCTCGGGCATGCTATAGGCATCCATGTCTTCCTGAGACTTCATGAGCTCACTAGACATCGATGATAGCATCAAAAATTTAACGTTGAGAGCATCGTTCAAATGTTGATCATAGACCAGGAAATCTTCATCACTCTCCCCTGGGGCAGGAGAATCAGGAAGTGAGGACTCCAGCACGTAAAACTTTCGTTCATGGCGTAGGATAACCTGAAGGCGCCTAAACCATTCCTGAAAGTTACTGTCAGTGAGGATATTTTCTTTATCTAGTATTTATCACAGAGAAAATGTGGTTGATGAGTTTTTCATCTTGATTCTACAATTTAAAAGTGCAGATTTATTAGTACTTTCTTGATTACAATTTATGAGAAATAATGAATTAATTAATTAATTCTCCCACTATTTTATCAAGTCCCAATGACCCTCACCATTGAACTCATAATGTCCAGTTGCTTTGACATTCTAGTGGCAAGGATCTGTATTTCCCTTCGCATAACCCCAACAAGGGTTAGTCAAGCTATTTGAAGTTATTTAGGTAGGCAGTTCTTTTTCAACTGTGAGCTTACATTTCCTTGATCTGTTGAGTGGACTCCCCAATCCTGAAATCCTGACTTGTATTTCCTCAACTCTTGCCTCCAATATTACACCAGGTCTAGCAAGGGCTACTTCTCTTGATGTAATATGGTTAAGTCAACCCGAAAACTTTCATAAGTGATTCCTTTATAAAAGTAGGTGTCCCAACACGGGTTGGTCAAACACATAGTTTTATTGAGTCTTTCCCTTAATCAGGTAACGGAAGGCTTGGTCTGACATAATATGGTATTGAGGGATTTTATTTCTTTATGCGTAGTTTCGCATTATCAAATGCTTGTTAATATTAAGTGATGCTTGATTAAGTGATTAACCATGTTCTGATAATGTTTACGCATAGTCTGGTTTTTATTTTATTTCATCTTTGCATGCTTGTTCACTTTATTAATTATGTGATCACGACAACACATACATAATAAATAAACCATGCAATCATACAGAAATAAAATAAGATGGCATGATCGTGATCTTCGATTGGTTAGCTTATCTAGAGGTTTTGATAAGCTAACCCTGACCTAGGGAAAACACCTTGAACCTGTTGGTTCATGTTTTGATGCTCCCACAGGTCCACATTTGTATCTTCTTGCATTGGTTTCGCCTCGGCTTCGGGATTTGAACCATCTCCTCTGACTTGGGAGATCCTCCATTACATGGGTTTATATTAATGAAACCATGGGCACGCAGGCCCTACATTTTTTTGGAAGAAGGCTCACAGGCCAACAAATTTAAATTAAATAAATTTAAATGAAACCATACACATACAAAGGGTCTTTGGTCTAGCTCATGATCATCCATAGTATGCAATGAAATTTACGCATATTTAGTATTCAAATTCTTTTAATCGTTATTTTATTCAAGATAAGACGCGCTCGAATTCAATTAATTATGATATTATAATTAATCAATTCTTTATCTTAAATTCCTCTCTGAATTTCCTTGAGATCATTCTCATCCATATTCCTTGTACGGGTCTTTTTACATTGGAGGAAACCTGGTAAAATTCCATTTCTGGAAAGTACACGGTGTGTAGTTTATAATTACACGGTGTGTATTTTTCTTTTCACCCTTTATCCAAAGTACACGTCGGGGCTTTGGCATGTTTTCTCTACTTTGGAATTTTTGGAGTACACAGCTTGTAGATGAATCATACACGGCGTGTTCTTCATTGTTATGCGGTTACCGGCCTGGAAATCCTGTGTACACGGTATGCGGATTATCTTTGTACATGGTTTCACCTGGTCCGGAACGGACTACACAGCGTGTTGCTCCAATATACATGTCGTGTATTCCAGTTTCCACGTGCCGTTCAATTCTAGTCAACATGGCGTGATTAAAACTTAGGCATAATCAATTCACACGGTGTGGTTTGGCAGACCAGTGCCGGTTCATTGAACCTAAGTACACGGCGTGTAGTTTTAAGTACACATCGTGTACTCCCATGTTGTACATACAGAAAGAGCGGCTCCTCCGGATGAGTTCCTCATTTTTATTTTAATCAAAATTAAAATTAAAATATCATTTCTGTGATATGAATCGAGAAATGAGGGAGGAAGAATAGATATCATTTATTAAGATTAATAGAATGATATATTTCGAATTGAATCAAATATAAATGCATATATTATCAACGAAAATTAAATAACTATAATCAAAATTGCAACCTCACTATGATACCATTTGAAGGTTCCAGGCGCAGCGGAAGCGCATGGGTGGATGTGCCCACTTGGCTTTTTTTCATTATAAATGATCAATCCGGGAGCAATACGACGATAAATGCCAGTCTCCACGGATCAAATCACAGAAAAAGACAAAGAAGATGGTTTGTCCCGGAACTACAAACAAGGATCATTATAGGTTGATTATAATTAATTTAATTAATTATAAAGAAATACCTTTTGGGTGTTATTTCTTCGTTGATGTTCTTGATCACGTTGTCGATGTGATCCGTCATTGAATCGCAGAATCCAAGTGTAGACTCCCTCTAGCGGTGATCCACACGTGTACCTCGTATCTCTGGACATTGCCAAAGGATTCTCTGGGTGCTAGTATGGAGAAGCCTTTTTTTTGCGTTGTCCACCTTAGATTGTCTTGATCTGATGGAAGAGGATCTCTCTCGGTCTTGAGAGTGTTCTTGGAGGAAGAGGTTCTTTCGGCCTTGAAATAATTCTCCAGAGATGTTGTGCACAATGATTCTCTTGTGTAGGAAAAGAGTTGGGGTTGTGAGGATATTTATAATTGAGTTTGAGGTTGTAGAGTTCTTACAATAAATAATCATGTTATGCGTTTCATTTATTTCATTAACTCTTATTGAAAACCCCCCATGTCGGATAATTAATTACTTGACATGTGCTCATGCTGATTGTAATAAATATCATTTAATAAAACGATATTATATCATCAAAATCCCGACTGGAAAAAATACACTGCGTGTAATAATAAATTCACGGCGTGTACTTGTTTTTCATTGAAAACTACACGGTGTGTACATTAAAAGTACACGGCGTGTATATCTTGTTTTCATTTATTAATTTCCTTTCCAAAATAAAACTACATTGCGTGTACATTTAATAATACACGGCATGTACTTGTTTTATTTTATTTTTCCTCCATCATTTAAAACAACTTAGGCTTCCTTGAATAATTATTAAACCATGTATGGGAATAATCTTTATTCAACTTGAGATACTTGGATACACTTAGTGTGTGACCCTCTAGGCCTCTTTCTCATTGGCATTAGGCGGGCTTTCCTAAATTTCAAGACAACTGTCTAGCAACGGGTCAAGGAACCCAAGAAAAATAAGTTGACAGCGCATTGACATATCACCTCATATGAATGCTTACTGTGTAATTTAATCCCTTTGTCTCAATATCTCATCAAGAAGGTTTCATGGAAGTGTCATAAACCTATACGATTGATCTGTCATTCTTTGACTACCTGAAATAAACTCGTCGTTCACACCATGGCCATGGAATTTAATGCGATAGTTCTATTTCAATCAAAGGGACGATATATCAACTTCCATAAATTGAAGGGACAAATCTTTCCTCGACTTATCCAATAAAAAAATGTCACTCATAACGCACCCATTGTACCCTACTTCCCGCCAACTGTCTGCGTGACGGTTTTCGTCAGTAAATCTAAGTGCGTGAGTCATGACATGAGTTAATGACAATCTTCTAGTCTAAGGACCATTACACATGCCCGTAGATAGAAATATCTGATGACACCAAGACATGCGGAATTACTACTAGCGGGTATGTTCTCATAATCTCCCATCTTGGAGATTACCAAGTGCGAACTCCATGAGAGAGAGTCTCGTCTTCTTACGAGTACTCACACATGACGGTCCGTATACTATGTGTCCTATCATAGTATGTCATCCAACCACAGAACTTTATTTAAGAATAGTTTTATAGGATTTCAAGGTTCTCATCATAGCGGGGATCTGATATGACCTTATTAATGCAACAAATATTCCAGGACATTATTATATTATAGTCATGCAGGACAATGAACAATATATAATAAGTGAACATTCATGTAATCAAAGTACAAAACAGTTGGTTCTAAGGACACCAAACCTTACACAACCCACTACCCAGTCTCTACTGGACGGTAAACCCAAAGAAGTCGATGAGAAACCCACTGCCCAGCCCCACTAGAGGGTAAGCCGGAACTTATCTGGCCATCTCCACTGGATGGTACTGCAGGAGATCCCTTCTCGAAACAACCTCAGCCCTGCTGGAAACAACCTCCTGGGTAGAGGATCAGTGACCGCATAATGTGTTGGTCACACTGAATCCAAAAGAACTCTACCAGGTAACACAGAGTGATGGGAAAATCTCCCTAGGCCTCACAAGGCGATCATTCTCTAATCCGCTGAGTCACTGTTGAAGCGGACCAAGTCAACTCACCCAGAAAGTGGGGAAAACACCCACACTATACGAACACCCATAGTCGCAAATGGTGCAGCAGTTCGGTGAAAGGGCATGGTACTGAAACCCCTCACAGCTGAAGAAACAGAGGAACCAAACCATCTCTGTCGGCCAAACGAGAACAGAACTAGGGGAAAACTCAACCCTGTTAGTCAACAGATGAGAACAGGACCAAGGGAAAAATCAACCCTGATGGTCAACAAACGAGAACAAAGGGACCCTCTACGTCACGAGAGGTCAAAAGTACGTAAAGAAGAACACGACACGCACATGGGGCCCACACGACGTGTGTCCCCAAGTCAACCCCAACCAAGCACACAAACATTCTTAGGTACCAACATCCACATGTACCTCCCAGCGTTCCTGTATACTCCTAGAGTATACCACATCTCCAGCCCAAAGTCTAATGTGCACCCGAAACCAAACATCAACGCAAAGGCGTGAACATAACAACTCCAACCTGCCACCTCAACGGTTGAGGCACAACCAACCACATCTCATAAAGCATTTAAATCACTCACATGGGAGTGCACGCGATCACATGCCAAAGGTACGCTACAAACACGGTCGAAGAACCGCCACCGGGGAACCTTTATATTTCAACATTTAATAAGATCATGTAAGAGGTTCTGCTCGCCTGAACAGATTACACCGTTGTAATCCTCGTGAAAAAACATGAGAGATAGACTACTTACTTGCCTCAAATGGATATCAGATGGAAAAGTTTCCAACATCGCCTTATGCCCGAACAACATCCTTTGATCTCGAGCCTCAGCCCCGAAAACAGTCAGGCGCATCGCACCATTCCGATCTCCATGGAAAGACACATCCAAAAGACTGCCCACTTGAGTAAAATGGATATCTGGAGAAAAATATGCATTCTAGCACATCGCACACGAGTGGTGCTCCTTGGTACCCGCATCTCGGTCTTGAAACTCAACGAACGAATAGCACCGTCACGATCGTCTCGAAAAAGTACACCAGATGTACTATTCACTTGTCCAAAATGGTCGCCCGGTGATAGAGATGCAAAATCATCATCAACGCCCAAACGACCCTCATGGGTCCCGCACCATCGTGCCGAATTAGAGCGGGCGGATTGCACCATTGCAATGAACTTGGAGAAACACCCAAAATCGACTGCTAGCACGCCCTGAACGGACGTCCGATGAGAAAGTCGCTAAACGCTGCTCGCAGCTCAAAAGATGGGCCACGGGGCCCACGCCTCAACTCTGGCTTCAACACCCGAAACCACATTGTAAAACCCTTCATCGACACCAGGGTCCCAACGCCGCTGACGGCGTTCAAAACGGACACCGGACGCGTCCGTGCTGTCCAAAACAAGATCTCCCGGAAAAACGTCAAACCACTTAAAGACACGTCGCGCCTCCAAGGCCCCTAGTTTCGGGAATTAAAAATTCCCCAAACCATCTCAAAATACTCTTCTCGTCGATACAGTTCCACAACCGTAGACAGCTTGCAAAATGGAAGCTCGTAGCGGAAAACATGAGCGTCCAAAAACTGAGGAAGGCAAGGCCCCTCGGGCTGGACAGGCCAAGACCGACTGGTCCGGCCCGCGGTTCGGCCACGTGGGCCGGTCGTGGACCCGCGGTCCACTATCCTACCAACCGGCCTAAAGTCCGGTTACTTCTCACGTAGAGAACCGCCTTTGGTGGGTCTTGGTCTGGCCGCAGAGTTGCACAGCGTGACCCTGGTCTCCGCTCCGCACCGCGGAGCACCTCAGCATGTCGCCTGCTCGCCGTCCGCGCGCTCGGGCAGACACCGCACGCCCCCAGCGGAAGACCTTTCCACCTCCTCCGTTGAAGGCCGCCGCCCTGCGCCTTAACCACGTCGCCATCCGAGAGCCCCGCCGCCGCCTCTAAGGGACGTCGCGCTGCCAGTCGAACCCGCCGGAAACCAAAAACCCGCAAACTTCGGCGGGCGATTGCGGAGGCCTCGGGACTCCAAATTCGAAACCGAAATATGTGTTAGAAAGCTCATAAATTATAATACATGATTATGGGATTTTTTCGAGGATCAGAAAATAAATTTATTCATATAATCAAACTCCAAGTAGGTGCGGGAATAAAAATTTAAACCGCAACGATCCTACCTACGAGGGCGTTGCCCGACACTTCACGGAGGGTCCACCGTCGCGCCGTTGCCTTTCCAAAGGGGAGGAGGAGAGAAGGATCTTCCTCCTTTGTCATTAGGAGCTGCTGGTGCCAGGGAAGAAGGGGGAGAGGAGAGGTGTGGGTTAAGTGTTTAAATAGAAAACACTTAACCACCCGCCCTTCTGCCAGAACCCAAACTCCCGACGGGGTCGGGATTAAGCCTCCCCTAGGCTAAAAACCACACTGTAAATGAAACAATGGTCTCAGAATTTTAATCTGAGGCCCCATTCAAAAGTTATAAAACTGAATGCCCAAATCTGCCAAATTACGAAAACGCCCCTGGAGCCATTTTCACAAACGGCCCGCGCCCGCGAAACCTACACCCCTCTTAGGGTAAACGGCACGCTCCGAACTCAATGGTGCCCTAGGTTTTGAAATCTGAGCCAACTTTTAAGAGATGCTCGAGTTAAGCCATTAAACGAATAAATTAATTATTTAATTTATTCGTTCCACGCTCCGATAGCGAGAGGGGGGTCCAAATGTCACCTGCTGACATGTTTTATGTCGTTCCTACGGTAAACACCCCATTCCAAACCCATACATACACTCAGATCTATGATCTGAAACACTGTTTAGGAGTTATCACATTTATTTGGCATTTCCAGTGTGAACACACTGAAAATTTGATTCCGGCCACTCTAAGGCTCAGACTCACACACCGTCTGAGGGCGCTGCTCTGGAATACTATCAATAATATTCCAAAGTCTTTTATAGCCAAAAACTGGGTTCTTACATTATTCTATCCATCAATATTTTCATCCCCGAAAAGAAAAATTAGGGGAACAACTTAGGGTACCAAGCCCACACTTGGCTCTTCCGTACCGAGAAGAACTCTTGCACAGTTCTACGTCACCACACACAGACCAAAGGATTTGATCTGCTGACACAAGGTCTTCCCTCAGTGATGATATGAATAAGAGCACACATACTTCTTCTTGGGTAAGCTACATGGGAGACTTCGTGCACCCACTCTTGACTTTGGGGTTAGGGCAAGGCGGTAGGGAACCTCTCCATCCCATTACACGGTCTCAAACGGTCCGAAGGACCTCGAGGGTAACTCACCTCCTCGACAGAACCCTTACGTCGCACGCCGCGACTGGTATCACCGCCCGCACCAAGAACAAGGCTCGGTGATTCCCTTCTTTAGAATATCCATATGGTGGAACATACAAGGATATCTGGTCGTGCAAGGTTTCACAGTCGATGTATCTCAACAAAGACTCTCTTATACACTCGGAGAGTGATGCAGTCGACGACATCGACTAAAGAGGAATGTTACACAACTTCTACTCTACCTACACAGGGTTACACCCGACGCCCTACATCACCAAGGTAACACCTCAAAAAAGGAGCAGGGAGAAAAAAAATTCACCGATAGAGTCTAAAAATTCTACTGCAAAAAGTAGAAGAGTTGTAGAGCGTACCACTTATCACCTCATGCTCTGCAAGATCATAGACATCCAAAGCTCGTGGCTGTCTGCGGTCCCAACTGTCAGCTCATGGAGCCTGACGTGGACTATCTAGTGGTGATGGGAAGACCCCGTAAGGTCGTCCCCCACTACCAACTCCTCCCTCTCCCCTGGTAGAACCACCTCTCTGGGTGCTACTCCGATCATGGCGCTGCCTCCGTCGTGGTGGTGAACCTGCTGTCTGCCCGAAGCTCTCTGCATGCCTGGTCGGGCAGTCCAGTGCTAGGTGACCTTACCCATAGCAAGCATAGCACCGAATCTCATCGAGCTTCACTGGTCCCACATGGAGCCACTACGTTGTATGACCACGCCCCTGAGTCTGTTTGTCAGAAAGCCACATGCGTAGAGGTTCTGGCATCCAACACCCGCTAGCCGCGACAGACGTCTCGGCTCTGTCCATCCTGTGGCCACCACCAACTCTAGAGCATGACAAGAAGCTCTCTATCACCAGTTCCCTCTCTAGCACCCTGACATATGTGGAAATTCACAAGGGTATTATGATAGCACGAATCTCTTGGCGGAGACCCTGCTCAAACTTATACGCTTGGATGTTGTCGTCATGGACCACGTCCGGGTAAAATCGTGCACGGTCTGCGAAACTAGCCGCGTACTCGGACACCGTCATCCCTCCCTGATGAAACTGCAGGAGCTCATGAATCCGAACGGAGTGCAAGCAGGAGGGGAAACCTCCTCATGAAACCACAACAAAAAGTCGCCCCAAAAAAGCGGCGACTCATAAAGAAACTGAGTCACCAGACCCCACCAACGCCAAGATGCCCCGCCAAAAAGGTTGGTGGCTAAATCCACCATAAGATCTGTCGGCGTCTGCACAAGCCTGAAAAGATGAACCACTGTCTCTAGCCAAACCTCTACTGCCTATGGGTCTATCTCACCACTGAACCTCAGTGGTCTATGCCGCTGGAACTCGCGGAGCGCGCTCAACCTGCGCTCAAGCTCACCAGGCTCTGCTGAAGATGCCTGCTGCTCAACAGGTGGGGGTACTGCTACCGACCCACATGGAGAAGGGGGCTCGCATGATGGGTCATGGACTGAGGCCTCGTAACTCACAGGGTCATCGTCATGAACCAAAGCTGGTATCCTGGAAGGCTTTCTTCGCGGAGACATCCTGAATATTATAAAGATGTGTCGTGGTCAGATGAAAATATATTTATATAACAACAACAACAACGATGGGGAGATGACTCAAGAAAGACAGTCAAAGACTCAATCCTATGTGATGCACAAAAATATTTTCCCTACAACAAGTGCCTTAGAATGCCGAGTTAATAAGTTGGTTATCAGGGTCCTGGTGAATGGATACGTCGGCTGCCGCACCATCCCTGGACTCCCTATCCTGAGAGCCGCTCTCGAGACACGTTATCATTGTTGCCCTAAATCCCAACCAATTCCTTTTATTTTAGGGACGTCCGAACAACATCCCAAGGAACGAACCAACATTGATACCACTTTTTCACAACCTGACCCTACCTGGGCTCAAGCCGCAACTACCCCAAGCCCGCCTGGCTAGGGGCTGGTGACCAGCACCGAAGGCACAAAAACTCAGGGAGGCCTTTTCCTAAGTACCTGTACACACACATGCAGCACACTCAATGCAAAAGTACAGAGTAAAAGAAAAGGCAAGAAGAGTAAAGTGAAACTGCTATATATAAACCACAATGTGCATCGACCTCTAAAAGTACAAGGCAAGTGTTGAAAGTAAACTGAAAATGAAAAAGGGGAAAACACCCACCCAACCAGAAAAAGTGCCACAACCCAGAAACAGGTGAACAAAAAGTAAACAGATGGAAGGGTCCCCCACCGGGAACCCAACTCTGACCACCGCACACGGTCCATGCTCCTGAACTCCTAAGCTCCACTGAAGTCATGACCCACCTATCCATCGTCTGCAAGGTAACACCAAGTGCGGGAAAAGACCAAGCAGAGGTGAGTATAAAAATACTCAGTAGGATACCCCGAAGGCTCGAGGGAGCAAAAAAAGAGGTACCGAAGGGTGAGAAGTAGATCGAATAGGGGAAAGTAAAGGAGTACAACCGAAAGTGCAGCAAATAGTACAGTAAAGAGTCCAGCTCAACCCAACAACTAGAAAGAAGGTAGACTCATCCAGACATAAGGAGCTGGAAATGATGAGAAGATGAACTTCTCGTCGAGTCTTCGCTACCTATATCAGGAGAGTAGACTCATCCAACCACGAGAAGCTAGACACAGAAAGCACGTAGCGTAACCCGTGCGTCTTTGCCTCTCCTGGAGGGAGAGTAACCAAGCCCAATAAGTGGGTACTAGAACAAGGTATATACATATCAATATTCTCAAACAATAATCCCAAAAATGATCGTAAGGGGATCTCCATCCCATAGATTATCCCAAGAAGTTGAGTAGCCATTAGTCTCAGAAGTTAACACCATCGATGCCCAACATCCCGCACATCTGCTCTGAACTGCAAGTCAAGGGTCTCAAATCACCATACCTAGAAACTATCCTCTTTGGGCGGCATTGAATCACCTACACGGTTTTAGGTCGCGTCGCAATGACGCGTCTCGGTGGGGAAAGTGCCCCTCGTACTTGAGAGTTTCATGCTATGTTAATCCACACCTCGTCACTGTCCCACATTCGAGAGGTCTGCTCAATGTCAAAGCTGTCACATCACTAAACCGTACAAATGAGGGTCCTTCTCTAGCAGTCACAGAGTAAAGCCATAGACTAGACTAGTAGAAAGGATTGAGTTTGAAATGTCAATGGGTGACCCACTGCCCAGCCCTTCTAGAGGTTAAACCCTAAAAAGATATTGGGTGACCCACTACCCTACCCTGCTGGAGGGTAAAACCTAATATATCATCAGGTGAACCACTTCCCTGCCCTGCTGGAGGGTAGACCTAGAATAAGTCGACAGGCGACCCACTACCCAGCCGTGATGGAGGGTAGACCTGGAACTAGACGACGGGCGACCCATTGCCCAGCCCTGCTAAAGGGTAGACCCTAAGAGTATCGGGTGACCCACTGCCCAGTCTCTGCTGGAGGGTAAACCCTAGAAGTCAGTGAGAAACCCACTACCCAGTCTTTACTAGAGGGTAAACCCAAAGAAGTCGATGAGAAACCCACTACCCAGCCCTGCTAGAGGGTAAACCGGAAATGCTCTAGCCATCTCCACTGGATGGTACTGCTAGCGATACCTACTCAAAACAACCTCAGCCCTGCTGGAAACAACCTCCTGAGTAGAGTATCGGTGCCCGCATAATGTGTTGGTCACACCGAATCCGCAAGAACTCTACCATGGAACACAGAGTGATGGGAGAAACTCTCTAGGCCTCACAAGGCGATCATGCTCAAATCCTTTGAGTCACTGTCGAAGCGGACCGAGTCAAATCATCCCATAATGTGGGGAAAACACCCACACTATACGAACACCCGTAGTCGCAAATGGTTTCATATTCCGGTGAAAGGGCACGATACTGAAACCCCTCACAGCTGAATAAACATAGGAACCAAACCATCTCTATCGGCCAAACGAGAACATAACTAGGGGAAAACTCAACCCTGTTGGTCAACATACGAGAACAGGACCATGGGAAAACTCAACCCTACTGGTCAACAAATGAGAACAAAGGGACCCTCTACGTCACAAGAGGTCAAATGTACGTAAAGCATAACATGACACGCACATGGGGCCCACCCGACGTGTGTCCCCAAGTCAACCCCAACCAAGATCACAAACATTCTTTAGTACCAACATCCACATGTACCTCCCAGCGTTCCTATATACTCACAGAGTATACCATGTCTCCAGCCCACAGGCTAACATGCACCCAGCACCCAACATCAACGCGAAGGCGTGAACGTTACAACTCCAACGTGCCACCTCAATGGCTGAGGCACAACCAACCACATCTCTTCAAAAATTTACATCACTCACACTAGAGTGCACGCGATCACACGCCAAGTGTCCGCTACAAACACGGTAGAAGAACCGCCACCGAGGCACCTTCATATTTCCACATTTAATAAGATCACGTTAGAGGATCTGCTCACCTAAAAAGATTACACTGTTGTAATCCTCGCTGAAAAAACGCAAGATAGACTACTTACTCGCCTCAAATGGATATCCTACGGATAAGTCACCAATACCACCTTACGCCCGAATGACGTCCCGTGATCCCGAGCCTCGGCCCCGAAAATAGTCAGGCGCATCGCACCATTGAGATCTCCTCGGAAAGATAAGTCAAAAAGACTGCTCACTTGAGCACAATGGATATCCGGAGAAAAAGATGTATTCCGGTGCACCGCACACTATCGATGGTCCGTGGGACCCACATCCCAGTCCCAAAACTCAACAAACGGAAAACACCGTTCCGATCCTCTCGAAAAAGTACAGAAGATGGACTATTCACTTGTCCAAAATGATCTCCCGGTGATAGAGATGGAAAATCACCATCAATGCACAAATGACCCTTGTGGGGCCCGCACCATAGTACCGAATTAGAGTGGTCGGATTGCACCATTGCAATGATCTCAAGAAAACACAAAAAATCGACTGCTCGCACGCCCCGAATGGACACACGATGAGAAAGTCGCTAAACGCTGCTTGCAGCTCAAAAGACGTGTCGTGGGGCCCATACCTCAACTCTAGCTTCAACGCTCGAAGCTACATTGGAAAACCCCACCTCGACACCAGGGTCCCAACGCCGCTGACGGAGTTCAAAACGGACGTCGGACGCATCCGCACCGTCCAAAACAAGATCTCCTGGAAAAACGTCAAACCATTTAAATACATGTCGTGCCTCCGAGACCCCCCATTTTGGGAATTTAAAATTACCTAAACCATCTCAAAATACTTGCCTCATCGATACGGTTCCATAGCCGTAGATGGCATGCAAAACGGACACCCGTAGTGGAAAACACGGGCGTCTGAAAACTGAGGGGGGCAAGGCCCCGCGGGCTGTACCGGCCGGTCCGCCCGGCCCAAGCCGGCCCGCGGTTCGGCCGCGCGGTCCGGCGGTGGACCCACGGTCTACTGTCCCGCCGACCGGCATGAAGGTCGGTCGGTTCTCACGTGGAGACCCACCTTTGGCGGGTGTTGGTCTTGCCGCAGGGTTGCACAGCGCGACCCCGGTCTCCGCTCCGCGCCGCGGAGCGCCTCCGCCTGGCCCCCGCTCGCCGTCCGCGAGCTCCGGCCAACACAGAACGCCCCCAGCCGAAGCCCTGGCTGCCTCCTCCACTGAAGGCTGCCGCCCTACGCCTTAGCCGTGCTGCCGTCTGAGAGCCTCGCCGCCGCCTCTTAGGGACGTCGCGCCGCCGCTCGAACCTGCCGGAAACCGAAAACCCGCAAACTACGGCGGGTGATTGCGGAGGCCTCGAGACTCCAAATTCAAAATCGAAGGATGCGTTGGAAAGATCATAAATTATACTACATGATTATGATCTTTTTACGTGGATCAAACAACAAATTAATGCATATAAGAAAACACAAAGTAGGTTCAGGAATAAAAATTGAAACCACAATGATCCTAACTGCGAAGGCGTTTCCCGACGCTTCATGGAGGGTCCTCCTCTGCGCCATTACCTTTCCAGAGGGGAGGAGGGGAGTAGGAGCTTCCTCCTTAGTCATTCGGGCGATGCTGGCGCCAGGGAAGAAGGGGGAGAGGAGAGGGGTGGGTTAAGTGTTTAAATAGAAAACACTTAACCACCCGCCCGTCGGCCCAAACCCGAACTCCCGACGAGGTCGGGATTAAGCCTCCCTATAGAGACCCGAAACTTGACGTACAAGTACATTAAATTACTTTTTCGGAATACTTAGTACATAACAAAAACACACACACATGGACCGTAATAGTTTAGTGTCTTTGGAAACTCGGAATATAATCTTCTAATCGTGGAGAAAGATCTTCAACATCTCCCATAAAGATCATCTTTTTTTTACCTAAAACCTTTCTTTATATCCTGGGGAAAATAAAACATAAAATGGTGAGCTAAAATTCTCAGTAAGGGTAAACAAAATAAATTTCACATCATATACATAAGAACATAACTTTTGTAAATCTTAACCTGCAAAAGAAATCATAATTTCATAACATGGGATAAATCATAGTAGTGAAATGTAATCCCAATAATCATAACATAAAACATAAAACTTTGTGGCATACACACATAATCATAGAGAATCATATCTTATTAGTCAAGACTCATTGCCATGACTATCTTAGTGGACAAAGTCCATTTCTGAACCGAGTTACCCTCGTTTCAGTCCGGTTTCACTGAACCGGTATAACCTACCATTCCAGCCATGTCTATCTCATGAGATATAAAATATTTACCCAATGCATTGGAGGGAGATATAGGTCCCACCCATCTCATAATGATACAATTCTTATGTGTGCCACAAAATCATAAACCATACATCATAGCATAACCCATGTAATAAAAATGGGATTCTTAAACAACATGACATCATAAAAAAATTCATATAAGATAAAGGATTTCATAAAAATAATTCCATCATAACATAATCAAATCAATGTAATAATAGGGATAAAAACAGAACCCTTTATTATCTTATATGGAAAATAATTTTGATAAAACACTTGAACTCCATTCTTGAGGAAAATATCCTTTCTTCGTCAAAAACATTTTTCCTTTCTTAACATGTCATACAACATTAAACTCAAAGAAGTTGATTAAAATAAACTAGAAAACTTTTAAATTAAGCTTCGTTGAAATAATTTTTTAAAAATCCATTCATGCCGTATAAGTTAAAAAACATTCTTCTCGTACTTTTTTCGGAAAAGTCAAAAAGTACCTCGTACAAAAAACGACAAAAAATTCCTTTCATATCTTATACTAAAAACTTACCGAAGGGTAAAATTGGTTTTAAACAATTGTAGGTGGATGGAAATAATATAACATATTGAGGAAACATGGATGTGGATGATAAAATACACCCCAGTAAATACCAAAGTATAAACAATCTCAGATAAAAATGAGATTGTGATATTTCCCTTACCTTAGGTCCGATTTGCTTCATAAGTGTCTGAACCTCCTGTATAATGATTTAAATAATGTCATTGAATTATTCCAGAATCATACTCTTTGTTATTATATCATATATGGTTCACTTATGACTTTATATTACACATTCTTTTGTATATTCCATGTTAAAGAGCGTTTTGGGTAAAATCGTCTCATTTGTCGTTCGTGTTTTAACTTGTAATTATTCATATGATTACTTAGATCATGATTACTTAAATCAATAATGTAAAACATTATTTCTATATAATATATATTCATAATATACATATATATAATGGATTGATAAATGGAAAGAAATACACCGTTCATGGAGACGCTAGGCCGTACGTACGCATGAACGTTGTTTTCGTTTCTTTATTGAATTGAGTGGAATTAAGTAGATGACATAAATATATATATATACATAAATCCAGTATCATTATTATTTTATATATTTCATTATTATTCATTATATGTACTTTATGATCATTCATGTATGGTTAACATGGAGAATGAATCTCATCGCGTCGTGGAGACGGTAGTCCGTACGTACGCACGGGCGATGATATCATTCCCATAATTATTGAATAGAATTGTAGTGGATGGTATAATATATCAGAATCATTACGATGTTATAATAACCATATATAGTTATTCTTTACACCATTATACCCATCCATGTAAGGTTTTGGTGTAAAAACAGATTTCACCACGGCGTGGAGACGGTATTCCGTACGTACGCACGTGTGGTGATTTCGTTTTCCGTAGGATGGATAGATGGTGAAATAGGGTTGTTTCATACATATAATAACATATCAGTATATGGGTTATACTGATTTTATTACTTCATAATGAAACAACCAAAGAAGAAGAAGTGGAAGAAGAAATAAAGTTAAAAGAATCGGTAACGAACATTACCTCTTCTTTGAAACGCCTCTTTGAGACCTCCCCTTAGGGAACTAAAATTGGTCTTGGAAGAAGACCCGAACCTCTAGGATGTTTCTAGGGAAGTGGATAGAAGAAATTGGTAGGGGTTGTCCGAGCTTTAAGTCTCAAAGTGGTGTGAGGAAGAGAGGGAGGAAGTTCCCTTTTATAAGGGAGGAGAGGGGCACCTTTGGAATAATTAAAAATATTATTTTATTATAAAGCAAAATTCTGTTTTAAATAGCTCCAAATTGATTTATTTAGAAGCTAAGGTGGGGATGGGTAGAACTCCTCTCATAAAATAGAATTTAGACAAGTTTAGGTATCAATTTTAACGTTATCATTTAGATTTAACTTTAAGTTAGATAATTTAACTTTTACCGTGTCTTCTTGTTTGCTTACACTATAAGGTTAATAAACCTACTATATCAAGCCAAACGAACCCCAAGTTGTTAATTATTAATATATATAGCCTTATCTAAGTCATTTGGCCGAACCTTAGATTTTCAAGAATAAAATAACAATTACTAATATAATATTTGTTTTAAAAACTATTTTATGAAAATTTTGACACTATTTTGTAATTGATTTTTGTGAAACTCATAACAGAATGATTAGTTCTAAAAGAGTTTATTAAATCACTAATAACATGTCATATTAACCTAGAAAATTAGTGGAATTCATAAAAAGTCTCAAATTATATTTATTTGGGTATTTATAATATTAATTATTGTAATGTTTCACTATTATGGTAATTACTGCATCATCATTGTGTCATAAATAAATTAAATTATTTAATGTCTAAAAATTAAAAATAAAATACCATTATGTAGGAAATCTTTTTATCTTTCTAATTAATATTTAAAATTGAATTTATCTTATGTATAACCGTATATTAAATATGTTTTAGTAAATAAACTTTGATTTTAACTCTTTTAACTCTTCTTTGAATTAAATAATAATAAATGTCCTAATCTAATCCAAGTGGACCTAAATTGTCATATTTTATTCATAAGGTTGTTTTTGGTCTAATTAAGCTTATACAATAGAATTAGGACATGTGTTAGGGTAATAATAATATCATTTTTACCCTTAATTACCCTATTTACTTTTAACCGTGGTAAAAAAAAGTCAAAAGTTGCTATTCACCAAAAATTATTTGCATCTCATTGAACCACATTTTAGTTCTTTATATTAACTGTGTCTCTCAAATTTTCGAAATTCCACTCACAGAAGCGGTAAAATTAAGTTTTATGAAAAATTCAGTTTTTTAACTACCACTTAGTGGTTTCACTATTCATCAAAAAATGAACGTTTCCAGAAAAATACAAAAAATTAGGCCTAAGCTATATTTGATAGTATGAATTCAAAAATGACGTCTAATTTACCTAATTCAAAACATATCAGTTACATTAATTAATTTAAAAATTAATTCTCGTCGTCAAAACAAATAGCGTGTTTTTAAGAGATAATAACTATCAAAAGATTGACACTTGTTTATGTCTGGTTTAAATGTGAAATTACATCCAATGACCAACATTATATTAAATTGTAAAAATATATTCTAAATATAATTTAAAACCACTAAAATTAATAATTTATCACTATTAATTATTTCTATTAAAAAAGTTGTTTTTAATTAAAATTTAGTAATTTTCACTATTCATCAGAATACAAAATTTATCCGAAAAGTACCAAAATTTCACCCTAAGCTAATTTCGATATTCCGAATCCAAAAATGAAGTCCATTTTGAAAAATAAAATTTATAAAATTTCAAAAATGGATTGTTACTATTCATAACAGCTAGTTTTAATAATATTTTAATAGCATATCGTTGTTTTAGTGAAACTCAGTATTGCGTACTACACACGCTATCGAGGAAGGTTGCGATTGCGTGTAATGCAAGGAAATTCAAGGATGCATGTTGAGCAAGCTCCTTTTGGTGTAGCGTACAACATAAGACATTAATGAAATTAAAAAAAATATTTTTCATAAAATCTCGGGGTGTTACATTCTACCCCCCTTAAAATGAATTTCACCCTCGAAATTCGTCGGGGTTATAAATGGTTTGCTATTCAAAAGTTTCTTTAATAGAAACCCACATCGTAAAAAGGAATACCAAAAGCAATCTTATGAAACGTAACGGTTACCCAAATAAACTAGTCACTGGGTTTCCACATAGGTGAAAATATGGATATGGAAGAGAAATCTAACCATCATGTTCTGATTGATAGTGGTAGTGAACATGGCTATGGAAAAGCCAGCAATCAAAAAGCCATAAATTTGTGACGATCTAAGGTACCATCTGATTTATCAGATATAAGAGCACTAGGACAACATTTTTGGTTTTGAAGATCATTTCCCTAAAGTTGATGAAATTGGAATTAGAAGAAATACTTTCGTGATTTTGGTATAGTCTCAACATTTGTCATTCTTTGGACAATTTCCACTTCATCTCTTAAAGAAATGAAGTTGAATTTGTCATTCGTGATGTGTTAGCAGATCATGTGATAGAATGATGGGTCATTCCATCTGTCTCAAACAAAAGGTTAGAAAAGTTATCAAAAAAATACATAAATCCATCTATAGTGAGATTAATGATATATGGTTCCTAAAATGGACTTATACTTCATATATCATACTGATTAATATAATAAAACTAGTTTCTACTAAACAGGGACTTCCTGTAGGCCAGTGGTAGGCGATAAAACCCAGTCACACTTCGGTTGTGGGTTCGATTCCCACAGCCTTGTCCGACGCAATGGGCTGTCACCCGTCCTGCAGGTTGTCCTTTTTCTAAAGCTATATTACTGTAACATCCCATTAATAATATCAAAAAATTTCGATCCTTAAATAATACTAACTTATGTCCAACATAATCCATTCCAGTCTTTAGGATTATCGAAAATACTTCGGTCCAACCTCATAGTATAAAGAAAAATATTACATGAAATGTCATCAACCAAGCATGTGAATACCATCATTTATCCCCATATATCTTGTTGGTCACATTCCAATCCTGTAAATACCTTAATCATGTATTCTCTTTAAAAATGAATACCTATTAAACCTTAGTGAAAACATGAATGCTGTCAAAAGTTAACTCTTTCCTCATACCAAAATCCAAAAATTCTATATACTCAAACCATGATATAACCTTCTCCTTATATCAGTCATGAGATCATGAATACTATCAAACATTTAATTTTCTCCTTATCCCTTCATTATGCACATATCATCTACATTCCAAAAATATCTGAATAACCTTTCATGGATACTGGTACTATTAATAATACACTTTCAAAACTCAATGAAAGACAACAGTGTAACAATCCTTAGATGTCTCTTTATTTCGTAGTACCGTGAGATTACTTATACAACATTACACTTGATAAACATGTAATCATTCCACTACCTTCATAAACCGTTGACCGAGCGTCAAAAATTCTTTCATCCAACATATCATTTGTAGTCTCTTCATCATCATCAACATAAATACTACCCATACGATCGTACTGATTCTCTTCATGAGACTTTCCCTTAGGGCATTGGTTTTCATAATGCCCGTACATTCCACATTTAAAACATTTAACCATTGTTGATGTTGTAGAAATACCATTATCCTCATCCCTGGTGTCAACTGAACCATTTCCTCTACACTTACTAGCTTTGTTTCCTTATTTTCCACACCCAAAGCATCTTCCAGTTCCTTTGAAACATTCTCCTTGATGCCTCTTCCCACATGATTTACATAGGGGAAATTGAACTTTCTTTCCTCTATGATCATCATGAAACTCCATCTTTCTCTTATTAGCCGAGTCAGGAAACTTACCAAATTTTATTTTATTGATCATATTATGAGATTGCTAATTCGGAATAATAAGGATGTTTGGACTTCCAAATCCCATTTCATTTGGTTACTCATGAAGAATATCATTCCATTGTCCATCATATCCTCTATTATCGTGAATCATCTTGTTTCCATCCATTTTCTAAAACCCAAAAAGAATAGTGTGAGAGACAAAAATCATAATAAAGGGGGAGTATATTCAATATATAACATCTTTGGTTAAATTCTATGATTGTTACCATAGTTCTAGGATTGTATCCTATACGTATACATATCCTTAGGGACATCCCTAGACATACCTTAGAAATATCTCTAGGGATCTCACTAACGTTTTCGCATCCTAGTTTCCAAAAGTTGACTAAACCTTTCCTCTGATACCAACTGTAGAGACCCGAAGCTTGACGTACATGGACATTACATTACTTTTGTGTAATACTTAGTACATAACAAAAACACACACACAAGGACCGTAATAGTTTAGTGTCTTTGGAAACACGGAATATAATATTCTAATCGTGGTGAAAGATCTTCGACATCTCCCATAAAGATCTTCTTTTTTTTACCTAAAACCTTTCTTTATATCCTGGGGAAAAGAAAACATAAACGGGTGAGCTCAAATGCTCAGTAAGGGTAAACAAAATAAATTTCATTCACATCATATACATAAGAACATAACTTTTGGAAATCTTAACCTGCAAAAGAAATCATAATTTCATAACATGGGATAAATCATAGTAGTGAAATGTTATCCCAATAATCATAACTTAAAACATGAAACTTTGTGGCATACATACATAATCATAGAGAATCATATCTTATTAGTCAAGAATCCTTTCCATGACTATCTTAGTGGACAAAGTCAATTTCTGAACCGAGTTACCCTCGTTTCAGTCCTGTTTCACTAAACCGGTATAACCTACCGTTCCAGCCATGTCTATCTCATGAGATATAAAATCTTTACCCAATGCATTGGAGGGAGATATAGGTCCCCCCCATCTCATAATGATACCATTATTATGTGTGCCACAAAATCATAAACCATACATCATAGCATAACCCATGTAATAAAAAAGGGATTCTTAAACAACATGACATCATAAAACAATTCATATAAGATAAAGGATTTCATAAAAATAATTCCATCATAACATAATCAAATCAATGTAATAATAGGGATAAAAACAGAACCCTTTATTATCTTAGATGGAAAATAATTTTGATAAAACACTTGAACTCCATTCTTGAGGAAAATATCCTTTCTTCTTCAAAAATATGTTTCCTTTCTTAACATGTCATAAAACATTAAACTAAAAGAAGTTGATTAAAAATAAACATGAAAACTGTTAAAGGAATCTTCTTGGAAATAATGTTTTAAAAATCCATTCATGCTGTATAAGTTAAAAAAATATTCTTCTCGTACTTTTGTCGGAAAAGTCAAAAAGTATCTCGTACGAAAAACAACAAAAGATTCCTTTCATATCTTTTACTAAAAACTTACCGAAGGGTAAAATTGGTTTTAAACAATTGTAGGTGGATGGAAATAATATTACATATTGAGGAAACATGTATGTGGATGATAAAATACACCCCAGTAAATACCAAAGTATAAACAATCTCGGATAAAAATGAGATTGCGATATTTCCCTTACCTTAGGCCCGATTTGCTTCGTAAGTGTCCGAACCTCCTGTATAATGATTTAAATAATGTCATTGAATTATTCCAGAATCATAATCATTGTTATGATATCATATATGGTTCACTTATGACTTTATATTACCCATTCGTTTGTAAATTCCATGTTAAAGAGCGTTTTGGGTAAAATCGTCTCATTTGTCATTCGTGTTTTAACTTGTAATTATTCATATGATTACTTAGATCATGATTACTTAAATCCAGAATGTAAAACATGATTTATATATAATGTATATTCAGAATATACATATATATAATGGATCGATAAATGGAAAGAAATACACTGTTCATGGAGACGGTAGGCCGTACGTACGCATGAACGCTGTTTTCGTTTCTTTATTTAATTGAGTGGAATTAAGTAGATGACATAAATATATATATATACATAAATAAAGTCTCATTATAATGTCATATATTTCATTATTATTCATTATATGTACTATATGATCATTCATGTATGGTTAACATGGAGAATGAATCTCATCGCGTCGTGGAGACGGTAGTCCGTACGTACGCACGAGCGATGATATCATTCCCATAATTATTGAATAGAATTGGAGTGGATGGTATAATATATCAGAATCATTATGATGTTATAATAACCATATATAGTTATTACATACACCATTATACCCATCCATTTAAGGTTTTGGTGGAAAAACAGATTTCACCACGGCGTGGAGACGGTATTCCGTACGTACGCACGCGTGGTGATTTCGTTTTCCGTAGGATGGATAGATGGTTAAATAAGGTTGTTTCATACTTATAATAACATATCAGTATATGGGTTATACGGATTTTATTACTTCATAATGAAACAACTAAAGAAGAAGAAGTGGAAGAAAAAATAAAGTGAAAAGAATCGGTAACGAACATTACCTCTTCTTTGAAATGCCTCTTTGAGACCTCCTCTTAGGGAACTAAAATTGTTCTTTGAAAAAGCCCATAACCTCTAGGATGTTTCTAGGGAAGTTTAGAGAAGAAATTGGCAGGTGTTGGACGAGCTTTAAGGCTCAAAGTGGTGTGAGGAAGAGAGGGAGGAAGTTCCCTTTTATAAGGGAGGAGAGGGGCACCTTTGGAATAACTAAAACTATTATTTTATTATAAAGCCAAATTCGGTTTTAAATAGCTCTAAATTGATTTATTTAGAAGCTAAGGTGGGGATGGGTCGAAATACTCTCATAAAATAGAATTTAGACAAGTTTAGGTATCAATTTTAACCTTATCATTTAGATTTAACTTTAAGTTAGATAATTTAACTTTTACCGTGTCTTCTAGTTTTCTTATACTATAAGGTTAATAAACTTACTATATCAAGCCAAAAGAACCCCAAGTGGTTTATTATTAATATATATAACCTTATCTAAGTCATTTGGCCGAAACTTAGATTTTTAGGAATAAAATAACAATTACTAATATAATATTTATTTTAAAAACTATTTTATGTCAATTTTGACACTATTTAGTAATTGATTTTTGTGAAAATCATAACAGAATGATTAGTTCGAAAAAAGTTAATTAAATAAATAATAACATGTCATATTAACCTAGAAAATGAGTGGAATTCATAAAAAGTCTCAAATTATATTTATTTGGGTATTTATAATATCAATTATTGTAATGTTTCACTATTATGGTAATTACTGCATCATCATTGTGTCACAAATAAATTAAATTATTTAATGTCTAAAAATTAAAAATAAAATACCATTATGTAGTAAATCTTTTTAGATTTCTAAGTATTATTTACAACAGAATTTATCTTATGTATAACCCTACAGTAAAAATGTTTTAGTAAATAAACTTTGATTTTAACTCTTTTAACTCTTCTTTGAATTAAATAATAATAAATGTCCTAATCTAATCGAAGTGGGCCTAAATGGTCATATTTTATTCCTAAGGTTGTTTTTGGTCGAATTAAACTTATCCAATAGAATTAGGACATGTTTTATGGTAATAATAATATCATTTTTACCCTTAATTATCCTATTTACTTTTAACCGTGGTAAAAAAAAGTCAAAAGTTACTATTCACCAAAAATTATTTTCATCTCATTGAACCAAATTTTAGTCCTTGATATTAAACATGTCTCTCGGATTTTCAAAATTCCACTCACATAAGCGGTAAAATTAAGTTTTATGAAAAAATCAGTTTTTTAACTACCACTTAGTGGTTTCACTATTCATCAAAAAATGAACGTTTCCAGAAAAATACAAAAAATTAGGCCTAAGCTATATTTGATATTATGAATTCAAAAATGAAGTCTATTTTACCAAATTCAAAACATATCAGTTACATTAATTAATTTTAAAATTAATTCCCGTCTTCAAAACAAATAGCGTGTTTTTAAGAGATAATAACTATCAAAAGATTGACACTTGTTTATGTCTGGTTTAAATATGAAATTACATCCAATGACCCAAATTGTATTAAATTGTTAAAATATATTCTAAATATACTTTAAAACCACTCAAATTAATAATTTATCACTATTAATTGTTTATATTAAAAAAGTTGTTTTTAATTAAAATTTAGTAATTTTCACTATTCATCAGAATATGAAAGTTATCCGAAAAGTACCAAAATTTCACCCTAAGCTAATTTCGATATTAAGAATCCAAAAATGAAGTACATTTTGAAAAATAAAATTTCTAAAATTTCTAAAATTGATTATTACTATTCATAACGGCTAGTTTTAATAATATTTTAATAGCATATCGTTGTTTTAGTGAAACTCGGTATTGCGTACTACACACGCTATCGAGGAAGGTCGTGATTGCGTGTAATGCAAGGCAAGTCAAGGATGCGTGTTAAGCACTCTCCTTTTGGTGTAGCGTACAACACAAGACATTAATGAAATTAAAAAGAATATTTTTCATAAAATCTCGGGGTGTTACACTCCCCTGGGCTAAAAACCACGCTCTGAACAGAATAAAGGTCCTGTAATTTTAATCTAAGGCCCCGTTCAAAAGTTATAAAAATGAACGCCCAAAGCCGCTAAATTATGAAAACACCCCTGGAGCCATTTTTCACAAACGTTCTGCGCCCGCGAAACTTACACCCCTCCTAGGGTAAACGGCATGCTCCAAACTCAACGGTGCCCTCAGTTTTCCAATCCGAGCCACTATTTAATATATTTTGAGTTAATCCATTAAACGAATAAATTAATTATTTAATTTATTCGTTCCACGCTCCGATAGCGAGCGAGGGGTCCAAACGTCCCGTGCTGTCATGTTTTATGTCGTTCCTAGGGTAAACACCCCATTCTGGACCCATACGTACACTCAGATCTCTGATCCAAAACACTGTTTAGGAGTTATCTTATTTATTTGGCGTTTCCAGTGTGAACGCACTGAAAATTTAATTCTGGCCACTCTGGGGCTCAGATTCGCACGCCGTCTGAGGGCGCTGCTCTGGAATAATTTCAAGAATATTCTAAAGTCTTTTATAGCAAAAAACTGGGTTCTTAAAATTGTTAATTTTCACTGTAACTTTATTCGGATCTCTTATGTCTTGTGAGTTTTCTCCTATTAGATAATTAATTATAAACATAAACATTTAGTGGTATAATTTATATATATAGAGTATATGAATTTTAATAAACGTTCAATAAAAAATTTTACTTATAGATTTATCTCTTCCTTACATATTAGTATTTTATTGGGTATAGATTGGATATCTATAAATTTTTTTTACCAATTTTCATTAATAGAAACTTCACTTATTATTAAAAACAAACCCATGGGCACCTACGAGTTTATGGTTAATTATGAGTTCCTTATTGAAATTGAACCCATTGTATGAGTATTAAAATTGTGAGGACAAAATTTATTTATAGAAGGGATGAAATGACCCAAGATTTCAGCATACAATATTTTCCCTTCAAAGAGACATTGGGTTGATAGATTTTCTCCCATCCAACAATTAACTAAAATGATTTATGGAATATTATATTAATATTCTTAATAAAAAATAAGAATGAAAATTACTCTAGTAAATTAAAAATATAATAATATATAAATGCATAAAAAATGAGATAATAATATAAAATGTTTTTGAATGGAATTATTTATTTAAAAGTAGTCTTCCATATATATTTTATATTTATATAAAATAAAAATTTATAAATTTTATAATTTTAATTTTTTTAAAATAACCATAATATTTTAAAACATCATATGAAAATTTATGTTGTATAAAATTTTTGAGTTCTTCTACGATAAGTGATCTTTAATTCAATAGTGAAAAATATAGTTTTTTCCAAAATGGTGAATATTATTACATTATTGGTATATAAAAAAGACCAAGAATATTATAAAAAGTTTTAATTGATCAAATATGTAGTTAATGAAAAAATTAATTTATTTTAATGATATTTTTGAACTTTTATAGAACTCATATTTAACTTTATAAAAAACTAGTATTTTTAACAAAAACATTTTTTTGATTTTTCATTTAATTAAATATTATTTTAGTGACATTCTGATTTTTCTTGATTTTCAAGACATATAACCTTTATTTTTTTATAAAAAAAATATTTCTTGAAAATCAAAACAAATATTGACAATTTTTCCAATAAAAAACATTTAATCCAAAAAATACATTCAAAAACAAGTTGTACAAGTTATGTGTGTTTATTCTAAAATTAATGTTTCAAATTGTTAGATTTTTTATAGTATAAAATAATTATAAAATTTTTCATCAAAATGTTGAAATTACATTTGAAGGCTAGTTTTAATTTTTTTCATTAAACTTAATTATTATGGTTAAAAATTAATTGCCTTGGTAAAACTAAAAAATAGTAAAAATTTATTTACAAATAGTAAATCAACCAAATAATATTGAAAACATGTTTTGAAATGGATAGTTTAGGTTATGTTGACCAAAAATCACCTCCCCTTACTTTTGTGTCCCTTTTTTATCCTTTTACCCTTTAATAGTAACTTTCCATTCTTGAAAATGTAATTGGTGCTTCCAAAACATCCCGTCACTTCACTTATAAATGGGTATCCTTCCACCAATTCATGATACACCAATAACATCGATTTTGTTTTGTAAAAATCATCTATTTTTATATCGACATAAGACATAAACAAACTTTATTTTATTATTGTTAACATATATTTCCAACAATACATTCCAAGGATATATGTGTTTAGTGTCTTTGGAATATTAGATATATAAAAACATCATATTAAACATAAAAAGAACTTATTTATATAAAACTCCAAATAGTTCTTCTAACTTCCATATTTCTTGGAAACAGAATTGGATACCCTAGAGGAAATAATAATGAAAAGTTTGACATAGAAATCCAATTAAGGGAATAAATATAGAATGAAATTATAAGACGAGTTTAAAGAGGCTTAAAATTATATCATAAATAGAATGATCATAATAATGAAACATGTAATAATGAAATTAAACCATAAAATCATAGAATCACAAGAATTTGGAAAAAAAATAAGGCATTAAATCATAAATATAAGTCAGAGGTCACTCCCAATACCATCATTATAAAGTGGACAAAGTTCAATTGTGGACCAGGTTCACTCCCCATTACCATAAATAGGGTGGATGAAGTCCCATGGTGAATTAGTTTCACTCTATAATAACTTACATAACATATCAAAAAATATAATGCTTAATCTAATGCATTCTAGATCTATTTACTTTTGGAACCACTGGTCCCATAATATAGTGTTCTTATGAAAACATGTTGTACACCATACTTGGTATCTGGGGAGATGAAATAATTATACCATTCATTGTAGAGATATTAATTTCTAGGAAAACATATAAAATAAATAAAATAAATAGATATTCGTACTACATGAGGAAAATAAACTATATAAAAATCATAATCTTATTCAAACACATGAGAAGGAAGTGGGTTTCACAATTCTAATTTTGAGAATAATTGGAGGCTAAATCTTTTGGATTCTAGAGAGAAGAAATAAATAAATCATTTGAAATTTCATTATTTCAAAATTTAAATATGTCTTAATAATTTATTTCCAACATATAAAATTCTTAAGAAGTATTTTGGATAATAATGGATAAAATCAAACCACTTGGGTGATGCTTTATAAAACATTAATAACATTTTAAAGAAGGAAATATTTTATTGATTTCCATAAAACTATAATAAAACCAATATGGTTCTACATTAAATAATTAGGGGTTTTAGAATATTTTTATGATTTAAAATAACTTTAGGGGGTGAAGCTTGATGTGAGGCAAGAAACTAGAATGTTCCCTTAAATTGAGATTACATAAAAGTGGGAACTTTGAAGGGAACAAAAAATATGAATAATTATATCAATAAATATTATATTAAACTAGTAAATTATTTAAGGGATGTATATAGAAAACATATAATAGGAAAATTAGAATAATATTTCATTAAATGAAGATAAATAAAGAGATCTTGGAATAGACAATTCATGATGGAGGTACAAAAGACCCCCTATGGCTTGAGTAAAATTAAAATCAAAATACATCAAAGAGAATGATGGTTATTGAAATTGAACTTAAAATAAAATTATTATAAGATAATTCATGATGTAATATAAAATATAAGAATCATATACATAATTTCAATGTAAATTGGTGTATAAAGAAAAACATGTCTCAATAAAGGGAATTTAGGACAAAAACTATTATAGCTTTAGGAACATTTTAATAAAACCCACTTGGAATAAATAGTGAAAATTTAAAGTTTAAATGAAATGAGTAAAGATAATCCATGATATTATAAATCCAATTGGAATTATACAATCCATTTAAAAGAAATTAGTTCTATAAAATAACATGCATCCTATTGAAGAAAATTTTGAGATGAAACACATTTGGCATTATTAATTTTTGAAAAAAAAATAATTGGAGGAAAGAAAATATAATAGTACTATAAATACCTTGAATTAAATAATTTAATATTATAAATTACATTACTATATACTATATACACCAGAGAAGCAAGAAATTTTTCATAACATTAAAACATGTCTCATTGAAGAGAAATTGTGATGAAAACTATCACGTTATTAGAGATTTATTCTATGCATGAAACAAAAATCCTAAATAATAAAATTATATTTATAATATAACTTATTATGAAATTTATTATTCTTTATTCAACATAATATGGACCATTGATTTTCATATTCTATTTATTTTTTACATAATTTTCTTACCTATGTCGGTTTCTTTAGGTTGTTCAATCAATTAAGCATAACACCTTTTGTAGGATAACAATGGTTGAAATCATTTTAAACTAGTTTAAACAAATCTATAATATTGATCATGTTATGTACCAAAATTTATATTCTAAATATATTTTTAAATAAAATAATGATGGGTGGTGTTGTCAAATGCAACACATTGTTCATAGAGGTGCTAGTTCGTATGTATGCATGATTAATACTTCCATTTCACATTTGAATGAGAGGTATTTAAATTTCATGATTACATGAAATTTTATATATAAAAATATATTATAGATTTAATAATTAGTAATAAAATACACCCTCTTTGTCATCCTTGAGTCCAGTTGATGAAAATGGAAGACGTCACTTTTTGGAGGTGGTAGTTTGTGCAACACACTGACAAATATTTTGTTTTTAATGAATGTATAGGAATGAATAATGTTTATTATATTATATAATAAAATATTAGTATAATAATTATACTTATATAGATATATTTTTATGTATATGAGATATTCTTAAGAGAAATATTAGAGAGAAAAACTTTTTGAAGAAGGTAATATTTATGTAAGACCCTTGATCTTTCCTTGGAAAACTCCCTGTAATTGAAGGGATTATGCTAAATAAGATTGAACATGAGATTAAGAAATATTTATAGACTTAAAGGAAATATTATTTAAATAGTTTGTTTTTTGGGAATGGTGTAGGTTTCCCCCTTTTATAAGAGAGGAAAAGGTCACTTTTGGAAACATCAATTATATTTTAATACTTATATGACACTATTCCATGTTCAATGGATATAAAGCATAAAAATAATATATTTTAATGTAAGGTTTTGTTTATAAATAATTAAATATGATTTAAATACATTTTTAATCAAGATATAGGGGTTTTACAATTAATACTTTACATTTCACTCTTTTACTTTTAAACTAGTTAACTAGTTTTTAACAATTTAATATTATATTTCATTAAAAAATATAACATAACCTATATGACCAAATTTTTCTCTGATGAAAATAAATTTACCTCTATGAAATATAATTAAATTTATAAATATTTGAAAATAAAAATTTAAATTGAAATATATAATATATAAAAATAGTTTTAATAGAAAATTAATTTTAACCATTATGTGTTTTGTAATCTTATATAGTATTTATTATCAATTTAATAATTTATATTATAGATTTATATAAGTTTAAAAATAATTTTATAGTAATTATTTAAATTTAATCATTTTATTGATTAAATTAAAAAATTTCATGATATTAATAAAACATATCTTTAAAAAATAGTTTTATCATTATAACAATAATTAACACTAATGCTACTAATACTATATTTATGAATGAAAATTAAATTGAAATTTTTATTGGATATTTTCATGTCTAACTCAAATAGTAAATACATTTTTTTATATTTGGTGTCGAAAAGTTATAAAGTCTAACTTTTATTATATATGTGTAAACATAGTTGTTAGTGTGAAATTTTACTTGAGTTTTAAAAATGTTCAACATGTGTTTTATAAATTCAACATATTATTTTTCATTAAATTATTTATGTTAATTATAATATATATATATATTATAAAAAAATTCATAAAATTTTAATTTATTCTTTTATTATAAAAGTTATTGTTTTACAGAAGTAATTATTTTTTAATATTCTCATAAAAATCGACAATTCCAAGAAAAAATATAAAAAATCATTTTGGATAATATAGATATAATGAATTCAAAAATAATTTTTATTTTATAAAATTTTAATTATAATATTTAGATATTTATATTTTAATTTTGAAAATATAAATTATAAAAAAAAATTAGAAGAAAATGCCTTTTTTAACAATATGATAAGGGTTATCATTGAACAAGTTATAAAAATTATTAAAACATGGATGAAAGGGAATTTTTTGGTTGATATTGTGGTTATTATAACAATCACTAGTGAAATTATCAATCTCTACCAATGTATTTTTTCTCTAACACTTTACTGTATATTTATTCTCTATGTTGGCCCCCTTGGGCTTCATCACTTTCTCCCCCAACATTACAGAGCCTTTATGAATAAAAAGTTCATTTTTAGTGAGTGATTATTCATAATATTATTATTTATCAAATTCTAATTTAAGTGATGTGAATATATTAGTTCATATATAAAAATATTTTATGGTTCCAAATTATTTTATTACAATAAAATAAACAATACTTATTATAATATAAATTTTAAAATAAATAATACTTTCATAATAACTAAACTTTCACAAATAGCATTAATTAATTATTTATGTTCTAAAGTTTACATTTTCTAATTACATTAAAATTATAAAATTTATTTTAATTTTATATAAACAACATATAAAATTTTATTAATTATTATTATTATATGTAAAGAGTAAATATATATATATATACATATGTATATTTATAATATTTTAATTTCAAATTTTCATTTCATTTTGAGTTATATTATTTAAAATTAACAGTACCCAACTTTATTATACTAGTATGATATATGATCAATTACCATAATTTTAACAATTATATTTTCAATGTCCATAATTTCAAAGAACATATTTGAAATAGATTGATTTAAATCCTATTTATATAATTAATAAATCATTTATTTATTTCACTCTTAGTTCGCATGGCACAGTTCTTATTTCATATTTCAAAAATTGATTTCTCCTTTCATCACACCCTTACTCATTATAGGTTTTCTTTTTTATTAGTGATCCTCAAGAATGGATACAATCTTAGATATTTATTATTTGTGAATATTTTATTAGTTTTTAACTATTTGTCTTTACTAATTTTTTATCTTTTAATGTATGTACTTGATCAATGGTGAGTAGTATTTTTGGTGTGAGATTCTTAGTTTTATGTGATTTTGTTGTAATCTACTACTTATGAATTAATAAAGTGTACTTAGCTTGGTTCATATCATGTTGAGTATATTTTTTAATCATTTTTAAATCATTTTTAAGGAATATAGAAACGATCGTTAAAATTATTGTCCAGAATAATAATAATACAAATAATTGATCGTAAAACCTTTGTTATTACATTATCCCACTTAATTAAATTTTGTACTCATTATTTTTAATTATTAACTACTAATGATAATATATAACATTGTCTTGTAGCTTGATATGACTCAAGATGTACTTTAGAAAGTGATATAAAAAACATAAAAAACTTGTCTTTTTATATAAAATTATATTATCCCAAATATTGAGTTTTTCTCTAACCATTTAATCCAAGAGTCTATCATTTTTTGGTTTCAAGACTCACATTGTAAAATTTATTTACAAAGTTTTTCCACAATCATCCTTTCATATATTATCATAGGTTGATATAAAATGGTATATCCTTATTCCAAATAGTTTATCCTCTAAGTGGAGAGAACGAGTCCATTTCCAAAAATCACATTACATTTATATAGAAAGGATGGTAATATTTTCATAAAACACATTTTCATAAACATGGCTTTAATAATTTAATATCTTGAAATCAAGGTGATGATTTTATGTTCTTAGAAAACATTCTAGGGATAGTTTTACAGTGACCCAAACATTTCATACATAAATATTACTTCTTAATTGATGAATATTCATTATATAATATTAGTATCCATGCCATAATTTTATAGGTATAGTGTCATTGGAAACATGGATACATAAATAAATTCTTCATAATATATCAACATCATATCCCACTAATTTCTTCACAAACATAACTCTTATTGGACATATCATACTAAAACAATTCTTTATATCATGGGGAAGGAAGACATAAGAAATTGTGAGCTTAGATGACTATTAAGGGAAAACATGGGAGATATCAATGGTCACTTAAAGATAATTTGATCATAATGGTATGATAACATGAGATGAAAATTTTAAAACCACATCTTATATAGCATAGATCATATGTTTATTCAGAGCATAAATCATGGCATTTCATAAGACATGAATCAGACAGGAATCAAGGAACATGAGCTATGAGACAATAACAATGGCATAAGACATAAGTTTGTGTCATACACATAAGCATGTAAAATAATTTCCTTAGTTATTATCAGTAGCAAGAATATCATTGTATTTTGGTTTAACTTCTAATTCCATCATATATTTAGTCAATGTCTACTCTATAGACTATTAGAGTGGAGGAAGTCCCTAAATGAACCATGTTAACTCCACATTATCGTCCTTATTAGCTCATGAGATATATATATTTACCCAATCTATTAAAGATATAAAAAATTATGGTCTAAATAATCAGATAATTCAAATCATGCATATGTGTTCCATAATATTTCAAAACATTCATCATATCATAACCCATATAAAAATATGGGTTTCATAAATATTTTAACATTTCATTACAGAATAAATAATTGAAAATAAATTAGTTTCATAAGCATATTTTCACTATAATAATAAATCACATAAAGAAATAATAAAAATGGAATCATTGGATCATATCACTATTAAATCTTAATTAATGTCAAAATATGTCATCGTAGATGAAAAATGGATTTAAATGGTCACTTAGATCATTTCCTATCGAAAATACAGTTTTCACTTTGAAACCACTTACATAAAATCAAACAATATAAAAAATATTAAGTAAGTAATTTTATTTGAAAATTATATTTTAATTTGTTAAATTAAGATTCAAATAATTAAGCGGTAATTATGGTTTCAAACTCTATTTATTTCATGTATTATTAAACAATGATTCCTTTTACATTTTTGATAAAAATACTAATGTACTTAATTAAAAAAACAAAAATATTATTCCTTTAATACAATTTCTATAAAAAAACCTTGGTAAAAAGGAATTTAAAAAAGAATATGATAATAATTATAATAATTGAAATCAATTTTATAAAACACATATATAGATGAAAAATAATTTTTGACTAAAGAGAGAAATAAAGTCAAATTTCTTTAAAAATATTCTTTATATCTCTTTAGTACTTAAAGAGATGAAAATTAAAAGAAAAAAATGAAATATAAAAAAATAAATAAATGGTAATAAAAAATTAAATGGATTCATAATATATGTATCATATAGTTTTTATAATATAAATTCAACCATAAATAATCCATATTAAAATGGGATTGAGAAATTAATCACTTACCTCATGTTCAAATTTCTTCAAAATAACTCTAAATGAATGTATAATATATATAAATATCTTATAATTCTATAACAGGGTCATGTAAATAATTATAATATCATATATTATCCATATAAACATTTTATTACCCATTTATTAATAATTATTTATTAAAATCATCATGTCTTGGTGACAATTGTTTCAATTTTCAGGGGAGTTTTAGTTATGTAGTTATTTTCCTTTTACTTTGATAATTATTCCATAATATTTATAATTTTAAACATGATATAAATATAATATATATTAAATAAATATGTTTAAAGTTACCCATTAAAGGTAGATATAGATAAATAAATCACACCATTCATGGATATGGTTAGTCTTACATATACCTGAACATTTGTTTGATTTTAAGAATTATGAGATTAAAGAAACATAAACAATAATTCAAGTTTATTGAATAATTACTATATAACATATATAATAAATATTCATTAAATTATCCTTATTTCCATTCATTTAAAGAGGAAATGAAAAATGAATCACATCGCTTCATAGAGATGGTAGTCCACACATACACACAAGGGACATTATCGTTTTCAAAAAGATTGTAAAGTGGTAGATAATGGTTATTAAATCAACATAATAAAAATTAATTTTATTTTAGATAATTACGTAATTATTTTATTGTTTATACAATATATTTAGATGAGGTATAAGAATAAATAAAATTGAAAATGCTCGGGCTAGAGTTGTAATTATTCATTGAGAAATCTCTTTTGGATTACACCTTATGCATTGAAAGGATGTTATTTTGGAATAAAAAAAAGGTATATGATGTTTTAATGTAATATTGGAAGGTATTATGGTAGGTATTGGTAGATATATAAGGCTCAAATATTGAAAATAAATAATGATAAGAGGTTCCCTTTTATATGTGAGGTGAGAGTCACTCTTGGAATTACTTAAAGTGTTAAATAAATGTAAAATAATTTTAACTGAAAAATAGATAATAATAGATATTTTTCAAATATTAGATGATTATAACTCTAAATAATCTCATCTAATAAAATTTTTACATGTTTTTTTAACGCCCTATCCCCAGAAGCTTGGAGCCGGTGCATTATTTTAATACATTTACATGATTACAAGGAATAAAATCCTGAAGGACCTAGTTGTTTAGTAGTTTTTTAAAACCAAATTCACAAATAGTTTCAGCATTAAATCTTGAAAATAAATAAAAAATATATGTTTTATTTGGAACATCAAGCACTCTAAGATTATCCCTACAAGTCAGTCGAAATAAACTTATTCATTTCCTGAGAAAATGAAACATAAGAAAGGGATGATCTCAGATTCTCAATAAGGGTAAAAAATACATCAGAAGATATCATAAACATAAACATTATACATGGTGAAAAAAAACACATACCTTTTAAAAATAAAATTGAACAAAAAATGGTCGGAATATGAGCTGAGTAAATATTTCCATAATAAAACATAATCATGGTTATTCTACTAGTAGAGTAACCACATGAACTATGAATTTATAGATTCATAATGTAGAGAATACTTATGGTATACGATCTAAAACATTTATTTAGGGCCTCATCCAGGACATTTAAAAATGATTAAGGCCTCGTCCAAAACCATATATCAATTTGGGAAAGTCCTCAACCAAGTCCACGTCTATTTGTCTCAGGAAACCTACTGATGCATCAAGGGGATGCAGTGGGATCCACCCATCACATAATAAGTCCAATTCATTCCATATATTAATGGGTATAAACACAAACATTCATATTGAAAATAATATATGAAATGTAAATAACGTTTCCTGAACATTAAGAATAAACACAAAACATTCGGAGTAAATTGGTGAATTATTTTAAGATAACTTGTCCACAGTAAAAATAATCATAAAAAATTAAATAAAAAATTGTGAATGATATCATAGTAGGTCAACCTAAATGAAGTAAAAGATTCAACAAATTTTTTGACATAGATGAAGATAGTTTTAAATGATACCATTGACAAATCCTTGAAGAAAATAATCATTCAACATTCCAAAGTGTCCCATACAACCTTGAAACATTCAAATACTAATCCCTTAGAATATCATGAGAATAATTAGACTCCTAGTATAATATAACAAATGGAAGTACATACACCAAAATAAAGAAATATGTGATGAACAAGGCATATATCTCATAAAAGTTAATGTGTGAGGAGAAAAATCATTTTTTACTAGAAGAGTTCTTTTGGAAAATAAGTTTTCTTTTCCATGAAATTATATTATAAAAAAGAATATAAAATAAAATACTAGTAAATTTAAATCATATTTTTGGAATAAATTATGTCCCACTGAATTGAAATCATGTAAAAATAGATCTTAAAATTCTTTAGAAATAAAACATTTTAGAGCATTCTAAGGAAAGTATTAAAGAGAATTTTAAAGAAGAAAGGCAGGTTTGTTATCCTAAATCAAGAAATTATCCAATATCATTTTTATGATAAAATTATTGTTTTTACAAAACTAATGTTGGCTTAAAACATATTTTGTTGTACACTTGAAAATGGGTAAGGATTTGAAAATATCCCTTGAATTGGATTTGTTTATCGAGATAAAAGTTTTGAATGATCCGTTTAAAACATTTAAATACCCATAAAATAAATAAGGATTATGGATGGTAGAAATATATAGGAAATTGAAACATAATTTATTTGTAGTAAATAAGAATAAATAATAATTTAATTGAGGTAAGTATAGAATAAGAGTTACTCGAATTAAAATGGAGGTTTGGGTAGAAATCCATTACCACTTTGTAATCAATTGATCTGTATTCCCGAAAATAAATAATATTCAAATGATACATTGAATAACATAAATATAAATATATTAATGATATGTCACATCAATGATAATTATACATACACTATAAAAAATTACTAGTAGTGGATACAGAAAATCCCATAAAATGGAAGTGAGATGAAGAAACCCTTACCTTAAGTCCGAATGTGTTCCACTCTTGAGATTAAGGTCCTATTATATGAAATTAAAATTATTAATAACTTAATTAAGAAACTATTAAACATATATTTAATTTATCATGATTTTATTAAGTCCATTATTTCTTTATTTATTAGTTATAATATTGAATTTTGTTGTTGTGGAGTGTTCGTTTTCTTGATTTTCATAATCGGTTATCTTGTTTTTAAGTAATAGATTTCATGAGGAATGGATGTAAATATAAAGAATTAAAATTAAATATTATTTATGAACATAAATAAGTGTTAATGGTCATTTATATCATTTGGTAACATGGAATGATGATGAATCATTAGATGAAATATTAATGACATTCACTTAAATTATTTTAGCGGTATTTTGATTATTAGAAACTAGTTTGGTCATATAATTTAAAACAATTTACATATAATAGTTACTACATATTAAGTAGGTTATAATAAATATATTATAGTCTGTTCCAACTATAAAAAAGGTTTCATGACTTGTAATTAAGGAGAAATTTAAGAAAGAAACATTGTCGTTCACGAAGGTTGTAAATTGGAACCTCACAGATGATAGTTTCATTTATACAATAAAAGGGAGTGAGTAAGAATATTGATGATGGTTATTACATTCACATGATATAATTATATTATATAGATTATACTATAGTTATCATGGTCATTTGGATAGATGATTTGAGGAGAGGATAATAATAGAAAAGAACTTGAAACAAAAATGAAAGAAAACAATTGTGAATTTACCTCTTGAATCCACCTCCCTGAGAATCTATTTAAGAGAAGGGATTGTTGGTATTTTGGTAAGGTAAATAGAATTATGGACGTGGGGAGTGACTAGGGGAGGGTATTTTGGAAGAAATTAGAGGATATTCAAGGCTTAGAGGAGTGAGGAGAAGATGAAGTGGGGGTTATAGTGGAGGAGAGGAGTAAATTTTCAATATTTTGTTCTTTATTTTATTAGTTACCTCAAGACAACCAATATTGTTCTTTCATATGACCCATAATAGTAATAATTGAATGTTAGTTCTAAAAAACTGGCCTTAAAACACTCATGATATCATAAATATTGTATTTAATTGATAATTTGTATACACTGTATTTTACTGTATTTCTCTATTCATCAAGAATTCATGTTTTTTAGAAAAATTCCAAAAATTAAACCTACACATTATTAGACCATTATAATTAAACAATGAACTCCATATTTGAATATAAGTTTCTGAATATTTTTAATTTAATTTTTAAATAAAATCAATATTTATTTGAAAGATACAACATTAAAACGATAACATGTCTTATAACACCTTGAAATTTAATCATCGTCCAATAAAATAATTTTATAACCTTAAGAAAACAAAAAAAATTATGATTATAATTTATTAAAATAAATTTCAATTTTAAATTATTAAATTAATCATAAAAATATAACTAAAATATTTATTACATGCAAAAATCTCAATACTTATACTATGATCATTTTTTCACTTTTAAGTTGTCTAAATTGTATTTATACAATCATGGGTGAATTTTCTAATTTTCTTCCATTTTAAAATTTATTACTATTCATTAATATTCTTAAAGGTATGTTATTTTTCAAAAGGGTATGTTACTATTAATAAAAAATTAAGTTTTTCTTATCACACTAAAAATATCATACTGAATGCAATCGTTTATGTCATTTTTTTGAAATTCAAAATACAAAAGTTTTAAAATTGTGTTTATTTCTTAGGGTATAATAATGTGTTTTTTTAGAGATTTAGTGTTTCATTAATTCTATATAAAATATATTTGTAAATTCTTTTGGTGTTACATTTTTTTATGTTATCACCCTTATCTCTTATTTTCAACCCCCATTAACCGTTTTTGAAAATTACTACGATAACAAAGTTATATACTCTTTAAAGTTCATGAATTTTACCATAAAAGGTAAAGTGACTTGTCAATGGGCCTTGGTTGAAATTTTCAACCATATATTGTTTTCATTTGACCATATATATGATTTCTATGAATTTTAAATCATTTAATAAAAAAATATTTATTATTAAATATAATTAATTTTGTTTTAAGAACCATTCATTTAAATTGACTTTAAGAAACATGATATAAAATAATTTTAAATATAAACCTTTAAAACATCCCTAATATTCTATATTTTTCAATAAAATTATTGTAAAAAATAATTCACTAAAACTATATTACTTTTAATATTTTCTATTTTTCTATTTTTCTATTAATTGAATAAATATTTTGTTTTCGTTGAGTAAGAGTTTCTAGTAATTATTAATTCAATAAAAAATGAAAATAAACTACTTTGATATATTTAACTTAATTTATATTTCAAAAAAAAATTTATAACAGAACAAAATACCTTTTTATCCTAATGTAAAAAATTTAGAGTTATTAAAGTTAACATAGAGTAATTTTGTATTTATTATTTTCTTAAAAGATAATAACGTTTGTAATCAAATTGAAATGGAACAAAGTGGTAATATTTTTGATAATTATATTATAATATTTAAATTATCCTCATAAAATTGGATAATGGAATGTTTTATAGATATTTGAAAGCCTTATCTCAAAGTTTTAACCTTGTTTCGCCTATCTTACCCTTTCCGAGGTGACAAATATTTACCAAGGTTGACATCCATAATGAATAAAAATATGTGAGGCCTATTTACCAAATTTAATAATCATGATTCCAAATATGAAATACATTTTTTAAGATTCAATTTCTATAATTTCAAGAAAATCATTTTAAAATAAGTGCGCAAAATGTGAAGAAAACTTGTTTTTTAGAAAAGTAAATTAGCAGGCATAAAACTAGATTTATTATTTTATCATTCCTAAATAATATTAGACCAATATTAAAATATTTAATTGAATATATAATATATATAAAAAATTAAATTAATTCACCAATAGTTATTAATTAATTTATAATCATAAAATCTCATTGCACACATAAAAGAGTTTATTAGAATACTTTGAAATGATTTTTATTTTCATTCTATTCAATTAATAACCAATTAATTAATTTTATACATGGTTAAGAAAAAATATTTTCATAATTTATTTACTCATATTCATACCCACCAATCCAAAAGCTGAGAAATAGTTATTAATGCCATATCATTGTTTATTTAAATTGAGTGTTTCATGTAAATAAAGTAATCAAAGAAATCATAATTATTATAGAGAAATATATCATGAAACATCATGGTGTAACATTCTACACCCCTTAAAATGAATTTCACCCTCAAAATTCGATCACTCTGATAAAAATGCCTTTATCTATATTTCATTAAATCCTTAGGTTCCCAAGTTTCTTCTTGAATTTATGTTTCCACCAGATAACTTTAACCAAGTGAGTTGTCTCATTCAATGGAACTTTATCTATACAATAAAATATTAATATTTGTTAACCTTTAAAGAAAATATCATGTTTCATTGGTATGACCACTAACTTTTTTAGATTTGAATGATAATGTATGTATGTTCTCTAGATAGATATATGGAACACATCATGTACTTGAGAGAGGTTTAGTGGAAGTGACAAGTAATATTCTATCATAAAAACTCAATCAATAATATCAAAGGGGTAAATATACCAACGGATTAGATTTCCCTTGTTTCAAAATATTATAACCATTTTCAATAGACAAATTTATAATAATGGCCTCTCAATAACTTCAAGTTATTGATTTCATTGATGATTGTCAGCATAAATGTTTTATTGACTATGAGCTACCTTGATGTTTTGCTGAATGGATCTATGATTTTATATCATTTTCTCATCTAATTTAGGTCCCAATAGATTCCATTCCCTAAATTCATCATAGAACATTTTATTTTTGTTCTTATTTCCATATATTTCTTCATAAGGAACCATATAAATTCTCCTGTTAAAGAAATTTTTTTAAGGAAACTTAGCTATAGGTATGTGTTGATCTCACCAAACTTTTAAATCCATAAAATAAGACCTCAACATATACTACAAGGTTTGAGTTGTTCTCTCATACTGACCATCTCTAGAATGATAAAAATAAATATGGAAAATCAACTCAATATCTAAGGCCTACTAAAGACTTATCTAGAACATCAAGGTAAACCTTGGATCTTGAACAGATACAACAAAATGTGGTACTCAATATAATTGTACCACCTTATTAATGTTTATTCTAAAAATATTATCAAGGGATAAATATTCTTTAGAAATAATGAAATTAAATAACTTTATAAGGTGAAGTGCATTGTGTTGCATTTGTTGTCAATGAGGCATGAAGTTGTCTTGGAATGAATGGAAGTCAGGGAATGTCAAGATGTGAATGACAAAGGTAGTGATGGTGTTGGTGGTGAAGGAGAATGGCCATAGTACTAAGATGCATGTCACTTAGGAGATTCACTAAGTGACATTGGAGAATATGGTTGAAACATTCTCCATGGACATCTGACGATTGTGGAGCTGTTCTTTAAGTTCATAGAACTTGTATCAACTGGATACAAAGTCACAACATGATTAGAAGACCATGCATTGTACTGACAATGCATGAGGAGTTGAAGAGATCCATCCACAACTTCTAAGTGGATGAAGTGGATTAATAAAGTCCATGCACTATCACTTAGTGCATGAGAATTTGAAGAAGTTCCAATTTGATCTCTGATTAAATCAACAAAGAGAATTGAAGAAGTTATTTGATTCAGGAGTTCGGTTGAAGATGAAAAACCTTCAAGAAGTCCCTCCTAAGTATTGAACACATATGGAAGAGGAGATGAATAAGATTAAGAAGAAACCGTTTGAAATTCCATTCATAAGTGATGAATAAATGTTGAAGAAGAATGGAGGAATTCTAATGAAGAAGAAATAATTGATCAAGTAGCTCGGTTGATGAAGATCCTTGAGAATTCTCTCCTAAGTTGAAAATGAGATGGTGAAGAAGAATTATAAATTGAGGAGTTGTTTTTAATCAAGAAGATTAATGTTTGAATTCTCAAGAAGAAGATGAAGGAAAAGAATGCCTTGAAGGGCAAGTGGCACTTGGCATATTTTACATGGAGGACTTTGTTTTTACAAAGTCTTATTCAAGACTTAGCCAAAAAATTGGCCTGCCCGTGAGCACCTTGTGGGTTCAACCCCAAGGCTCATGTGGGCCTAAGGCGCCACGCCCAAGGGGGAACCCATGGGGCGAGCTCAGGGCGGCAGGGGCGCACCCGCAGACACCACAGAGGCGCTGGGGCACGCCCGGAGGAGCGCAGGGGGCCGTGTATAAGCCCCCGAGGGCACGCGGTGGTGAAACCCGCGCGCCGGAGGAGCATAGTGGGCGCTAGAGCGCGCCCGCGGGAGCAAGAGTGGGCGCAGAGCGCGTCCGCAGGGAGAACACGGTGCGGGGCGGCACCGTGGAGGGAGGAGTTTCAACTGGCCGTTCAAGGGAGCGGCTGGGTTATAAGCCGCGGATAAACCGGGCTGCGTTTCGATGTGGGACGCGCAAAAAATCCCGGGAGAAAATCTCCGCCGTCCGTCGCATCGCGCGCTTGATCTGCGCCGCACATCTGATCCACGGCGCCGCGATCTGATCCAGGCCGTCCAAAGTCGTTTGATCGGCTGATCCAACGGCCCAGCGACTGTCTTCTTCCCCGAGCTCGCACGAAGCCTCCCCGCGAGCAGCCGCTGAACCAGAGCCTCCCCGAAGACAAAATTCGAGTTCCCGGCCACCATTTCCGAATCCGAAGACACCATTGGACTCGTCTGGACCACCTGAACCCATCCATGCACAAAAAGAGACTTGCATGCTATGGTTGGAAGAATTCGAAGAAGGCCGAGGCAAGAGAATCTGCCGAGGCGTTGAAGGGTTTATGGTTTGCATGGATCAGCCTAAACCGAAGGCTGTGCATGCGTTATGAGTCGCATGCACATAGAGAAAAAATAAATGGGAACCCGCATGGAAACAGAGGAAAGAAATTAAGATTTGGAAAATCTTGATAACCCGAAACTTTCGGGAGTTCAAAGATTTATCACACGGAAGTTTTGAGGATTCTCTGCCTATAAAAGGAGAGGCCGAGACCTCATTGTTGCTTGCTGATCCTTTGTTGAAGATCCGGAGAACCGTGAGTTCACCTCTGCCTCGCGAAGACAAAGCCCCGCGCACACTTGCGCGGTGAGATCCCTGCGCGCCTTTCCTTTGCGCGGTAGGAAGAACCCGGGGCCGCAGCATTCTTGCGCGCCCGTGGTTGATTCCCTCACTGCCTGCACACTTACGCGGCAGGAGGAAGGAGCCCGCGGTGCCTTGCACTCGTGGCTAGTGCGGCCGGTTACACCTGAGGACTTGCGCGGCTTGGTGCCTTGCGCGGCAGGCAGTGTTGAAGTAGAGAAGGCTGCACCCTCTTGCGCGCCTCCTGGAATTCGGGCAGTGTGTGCACAAGTGCCAAGTGAAGAACCACACTTTGTGTGTGGTGTGAGGTGAAGGAGGAAGGCCGAGGCCTTTGTGCCTTGTGTGCAAAGTGATCAAGAGAAGGTCGTGGCCCTACTGTGTGTGCATTTGAAGAAAAGGCAGTAGCCTTGTGTGGTTGCAAAGAGGAGAAAGGCAAAGCTTGCACTTTGTGTGTGCATTTAAAGAAGGAGGCCGTAGCCCTTATGTGGGTGCACACATTAAAGAACAAATTATAGAATATTATTTGTGTGTGCAAGACAAGTGGAAGTGCCTTTGGCTAAGTGTGTGCACAAGAAGTGGGAGGCCGAGACCACACCATTGTGTGTGTGTAAGATAGTGAAGAAATAAGTCGAGGCCAAGTGTATGCAAGTGGGTGAAGTGAAGACCACACATTTGTCTGTGTGTGCAAACTTGAAGAACCACCTACGGCCCAAGTATGTGCAAGAAATAGTGGAGGCCAAATACACACTCATTGTGTGTGTGCAAAGCAAAGAACAAAGTTGTGTGTGCAAAACAACAAAGTGAAGTGGCCGAACCTATGTGTGTGCTCTAAGAGGAGTGGACACACTTAGAAGAAGAAGAAGACTCACACTAAAGTAGAACACACTCTAAGTGTGTAAACATATTGGATAAAGTGTGTGAAGTTCAGTGAAGGTGTGTGCTATAATTGATTACACCCTTTGTGGGTCTACTGCACCAAGAGGAAGAAAAGGAAAGTGCATGCATACATGCATGCACGTGCACACGTGAAGAAAGTTAAATCAGTGGTGTGCATTTGAGTTGTCCAAGACCAGGACTGAGACTGGACCAGACCGAAGATAAAGATATTATTTGTCTGAGCATTCAGTAGATTGAGAAGACCCTGATCATCACAAGTGATCAGAGGTACAGAGCAAGGCCAGCAGTCTTTATCCCAGACTGCTGAGGATACTTGAAGACCTTAAAGTGAAGAAGAGCTACTCGTGCGACTCGAGGAGCCAAGAGAAGACCCTGTGGGACTCAGGGAGAAGAAGTCTTCAGTGGGATTCTGGAGCGGGCCAGTGGGACTCTGGTAACACTGTGGGACGCAGTATAAAGACCCTCCTGTGGGACTCAGGAGAGATACAGTGGGACTCTGTATCGACCATTGTAATTTTAACAGGTTATAATGGAGAATCCATGCTTGGAGAGCATGGCAAGGATGTAGGCCTTTGGTGCCGAACCTTGTAAATCTTTGTGTCCAGTGCCTTTACATTTACTGCATCATTCGTGGAAAGGTGAGAGATACAAGAAGAGTGGATCGAGGCTTTAACCAGCCATAGAGGTTTAATTGATTAAGAATCAATTAGTAAAAAGATTTTAAGGGATCACTGATTCACCCCCTCCCCCTCTCAGTGATTCACACTGATCTGGGCACTTCAATTGGTATCAGAGCCAGGTTCCCTCTAAAAGATCCAAGGGAGTCTATATGGAGTGCAGATTTGAGGAAATGAAAGAACAGCCTCAAATGGAGATATCTGCCAAGACTCTGAAAAACAGAATGAAGAAACAGGAAAAGAAGATGAGGAAGAAGGTTGCTGCAATCAGAGAAACTCCTTCTATGGAAAGAAATGTGAAAGTCACATCAGATGACAATTCCTTTTATCATTCTTCTGATGAAGCCTGCTCTAGCTGTGATGAAGATGGAAGGAACAATGATCTTCTAAATGCAATCAAATATCTTCAGAAGAGAGTCCCCAAGGAAATTGCAATGTGTATAGCTACAGGCCTCCTTGATCTTCAAGAAGAAAAATTATAGCTAAAAGATGAAGCCCATTCTCTGGAAGTCCAATTGGCTAAAAGGGTTGGCATAACCAACACTCTCAGAAAGCTGGTGAAGTCTAAAGATGAAACAGTCTCTCTTTGCAATGAAAGATATGAAGACACTGCTGAAGAATTGCAGAGAAGCCTTTCTGAGAAAGAATTATTTAAAGTAATAATCAAAGAAGTTTTCCATGCACTGGAAAAGAGGCACAAAGTGTCAATGGTTGTCAGAAATGCTCAACTTGAAGACAAAGTCAAATTGGTGAAGGAGTTGGACAATTCATTGCAAGAATTGAAGAAGGTGCATGAAGACCAGATGAAACAACTGGTGGAGAATTGGGAAGGAAAGCTAAGAACTGTTGAGGATGAGAAGAACTCCATCAATATGAAATGCTTAGAACTGGAGGTGATATTGAAAAATCAGCAATCACCTAAAGCTGAATCCTCCCAGTCAGCTGAAAGAAGACATGTTGCTACTCAAGTATGCTTTGAGCAGAATGATTCTAAGAGAAAGACATCCTCCAATAAAAGTGCAACATCTTCTAGAAAGAAGGTACCATCCATACCATCTTGTACTAATGCTTCTAATTGTGTTTCCACAAAAAGTGCAGGATGGAAAAATAATTCCAAACAAGTATGGATGAAGACAATGAAGAAAGAAAGCTCTCCTGAAGCAGCACAACAATTCAAGACAGGTACCCAACAATCAGAAGGAATCAAGAGGTCAAGATTTGTGGGTCAATGTTGGTGTTGTAACAAGTATGGGCATTGTGCAAAGGATTGTTGGTACAATCCACTGAATGCCAAAGCACAGAGGAAGCCCATGCCAAGGGGGAGCAAGCCAGAAGGAAGGAAGCAACATCCACAGGTCCAGAGACATCTGTTCACTGCAAATAGATTTGGATTACTTGACAACATCTGGGATGATTGCAAAAGTGGTCAACAAAAAGATACATGTCAATCTCCAACTGTATCCAGAGCTCAAAAGAAGAAAAGATCACAGAACCTGGCTCAAAAAGATTCCTTGGGAAGCAAGAAGAAGAAAGTGGAAAATGCTCCCAAGAAGTGTTTGAGAAATGAAGAGAAGTCCTTGGAGTCGGAGTCCAAGAAGGGTGATGCATCCAGAAGGACCACCAAGAAATGCTTCTACTGTGGAAAGAAAGGACACATCATGAACCTTTGTAAAGAAGCCATGAAACTAAATAGAAGCCAACTGCACTCAAACAGACAATCAATCCAGAAGAAGCCGAAGGGATTGATTGAAAACAAGTTTCCTAAGAGAGGTAGCTTGACAGCATCAAAGGAACCATGTGGAACTTCCAGAACTGAGGCCACACTTCCAAATGATTTACTAGTCATATGGCCAAATCAGTTGCAACTTGCCAGAGAACTGCAAAGAGCTGAAGATGAAGCTCTGGAAACTGCTAAAGCAAAAAGGAAGAAGAAGGTTTCACATGAAGATGTGTTGAGAACCACACCAGCACAATCATCAATGAAGATCAAATGTGCAAGTGTGAAGACTGGTGAAAATGGGACATCTCGGTTGAGAGAATCTTCTCAACCTTGTTGTTCACATTGATGAACCAAGAAGGTTCCATCTTATTCCCTTATACATTGGTATTTACATGTGCTAACAATGCAGGGAATTGAAGATGATGATCATTCTCAACTGGAGGATGGTTTGGAAAGAATCTTGTGCACCCCTTGAGGGGGAGCCAATCTGGAGAAGATGATATTTTGGGATTTAATATCATCTTGAGAAAAGTGAAGGATTCAGCAATTCATTGAATATCTGAAAAAAATTCAACCCCTAAGCATGATCTCACATGTGTAGAGAGTTATGGACAGCATTGAGTACCTTGGTTACATCACTCTTGTTTTCTACACCGGGTTAGCCCAAGTAGACTTAGATTTGATCTACTAAAGGTTCTTTGCTAAAGAAGAACATGTGACATCATCCCTCTCTCAGTGTTTTTCAAGAGAATACTATTTATAAGCGAGGAAGAGATTTTTGAAAGTGAACCACACCACACCTTTGCATTTGATTTCCAATAAGGGGGAGAAAATATTGGCACACATATTGACCCATTCATATGTGCTAAAGGAGTGTATTGACAACAAATACAAAGGGGGAGATTGAAGTGCATTGTGTTGCATTTGTTGTCAATGAGGCATGAAGTTGTCTTGGAATGAATGGAAGTCAGGGAATGTCAAGATGTGAATGACAAAGGTAGTGATGGTGTTGGTGGTGAAGGAGAATGGCCATAGTACTAAGATGCATGTCACTTAGGAGATTCACTAAGTGACATTGGAGAATATGGTTGAAACATTCTCCATGGACATCTGACGATTGTGGAGCTGTTCTTTAAGTTCATAGAACTTGTATCAACTGGATACAAAGTCACAACATGATTAGAAGACCATGCATTGTACTGACAATGCATGAGGAGTTGAAGAGATCCATCCACAACTTCTAAGTGGATGAAGTGGATTAATAAAGTCCATGCACTATCACTTAGTGCATGAGAATTTGAAGAAGTTCCAATTTGATCTCTGATTAAATCAACAAAGAGAATTGAAGAAGTTATTTGATTCAGGAGTTCGGTTGAAGATGAAAAACCTTCAAGAAGTCCCTCCTAAGTATTGAACACATATGGAAGAGGAGATGAAGAAGATTAAGAAGAAACCGTTTGAAATTCCATTCATAAGTGATGAATAAATGTTGAAGAAGAATGGAGGAATTCTAATGAAGAAGAAATAATTGATCAAGTAGCTCGGTTGATGAAGATCCTTGAGAATTCTCTCCTAAGTTGAAAATGAGATGGTGAAGAAGAATTATAAATTGAGGAGTTGTTTTTAATCAAGAAGATTAATGTTTGAATTCTCAAGAAGAAGATGAAGGAAAAGAATGCCTTGAAGGGCAAGTGGCACTTGGCATATTTTACATGGAGGACTTTGTTTTTACAAAGTCTTATTCAAGACTTAGCCAAAAAATTGGCCTGCCTGTGAGCACCTTGTGGGTTCAACCCCAAGGCTCATGTGGGCCTAAGGCGCCACGCCCAAGGGGGAACCCATGGGGCGAGCTCAGGGCGGCAGGGGCGCACCCGCAGACACCACAGAGGCGTTGGGGCACGCCTGGAGGAGCGCAGGGGGCCGTGTATAAGCCCCCGAGGGCACACGGTGGTGAAACCCGCGCGCCGGAGGAGCATAGTGGGCGCTAGAGCGCGCCCGCGGGAGCAAGAGTGGACGCAGAGCGCGCCCGCAGGGAGAACACGGTGCGGGGCGGCACCGTGGAGGGAGGAGTTTCAACTGGCCGTTCAAGGGAGCGGCTGGGTTATAAGCCGCGGATAAACCAGGCTGCGTTTCGATGTGGGACGCGCAAAAAATCCCGGGAGCAAATCTCCGCCGTCCGTCGCATCGCGCGCTTGATCTGTGCCGCACATCTGATCCGCGGCGCCGCGATCTGATCCAGGCCGTCCAAAGTCGTTTGATCGGCTGATCCAACGGCCCAGCGACTGTCTTCTTCCCCGAGCTCGCACGAAGCCTCCCCGCGAGCAGCCGCTGAACCAGAGCCTCCCCGAAGACAAAATTCGAGTTCCCGGCCACCATTTCCGAATCCGAAGACACCATTGGACTCGTCTGGACCACCTGAACCCATCCATGCACAAAAAGAGACTTGCATGCTATGGTTGGAAGAATTCGAAGAAGGCCGAGGCAAGAGAATCTGCCGAGGCGTTGAAGGGTTTATGGTTTGCATGGATCAGCCTAAACCGAAGGCTGTGCATGCGTTATGAGTCGCATGCACATAGAGAAAAAATAAATGGGAACCCGCGTGGAAACAGAGGAAAGAAATTAAGATTTGGAAAATCTTGATAACCCGAAACTTTCGGGAGTTCAAAGATATATCACACGGAAGTTTTGAGGATTCTCTGCCTATAAAAGGAGAGGCCGAGACCTCATTGTTGCTTGCTGATCCTTTGTTGAAGATCCGGAGAACCATGAGTTCACCTCTGCCTCGCGAAGACAAAGCCCCGCGCACACTTGCGCGGTGAGATCCCTGCGCGCCTTTCCTTTGCGCGGTAGGAAGAACCCGGGGCCGCAGCATTCTTGTGCGCCCGTGGTTGATTCCCTCACTGCCTGCACACTTACGCGGCAGGAGGAAGGAGCCCGCGGTGCCTTGCACTCGTGGCTAGTGCGGCCGGTTACACCTGAGGACTTGCGCGGCTTGGTGCCTTGTGCGGCAGGCAGTGTTGAAGTAGAGAAGGCTGCACCCTCTTGCGCGCCTCCTGGAATTCGGGCAGTGTGTGCACAAGTGCCAAGTGAAGAACCACACTTTGTGTGTGGTGTGAGGTGAAGGAGGAAGGCCGAGGCCTTTGTGCCTTGTGTGCAAAGTGATCAAGAGAAGGCCGTGGCCCTACTGTGTGTGCATTTGAAGAAAAGGCAGTAGCCTTGTGTGGTTGCAAAGATGAGAAAGGCAAAGCTTGCACTCTGTGTGTGCATTTAAAGAAGGAGGTCGTAGCCCTTATGTGGGTGCACACATTGAAGAACAAATTATAGAATATTATTTGTGTGTGCAAGACAAGTGGAAGTGCCTTTGGCTAAGTGTGTGCACAAGAAGTGGGAGGCCGAGACCACACCATTGTGTGTGTGTGTAAGATAGTGAAGAAATAAGTCGAGGCCAAGTGTATGCAAGTGGGTGAAGTGAAGACCACACATTTGTGTGTGTGTGCAAACTTGAAGAACCACCTACGGCCCAAGTATGTGCAAGAAATAGTGGAGGCCAAATACACACTCATTGTGTGTGTGCAAAGAAAAGAACAAAGTTGTGTGTGCAAAACAACAAAGTGAAGTGGCCGAACCTATGTGTGTGCTCTAAGAGGAGTGGACACACTTAGAAGAAGAAGAAGACTCACACTAAAGTAGAACACACTCTAAGTGTGTAAACATATTGGATAAAGTGTGTGAAGTTCAGTGAAGGTGTGTGCTATAATTGATTACACCCTTTGTGGGTCTACTGCACCAAGAGGAAGAAAAGGAAAGTACATGCATACATGCATGCACGTGCACACGTGAAGAAAGTTAAATCAGTGGTGTGCATTTGAGTTGTCCAAGACCAGGACTGAGACTGGACCAGACCGAAGATAAAGATATTATTTGTCTGAGCATTCAGTAGATTGAGAAGACCCTGATCATCACAAGTGATCAGAGGTACAGAGCAAGGCCAGCAGTCTTTATCCCATACTGCTGAGGATACTTGAAGACCTTAAAGTGAAGAAGAGCTACTCGTGCGACTCGAGGAGCCAAGAGAAGACCTTGTGGGACTCAGGGAGAAGAAGTCTTTAGTGGGATTCTGGAGCGGGCCAGTGGGACTCTGGTAACACTGTGGGACACAGTATAAAGACCCTCCTGTGGGACTCAGGAGAGATACAGTGGGACTCTGTATCGACCATTGTAATTTTAACAGGTTATAATGGAGAATCCATGCTTGGAGAGCATGGCAAGGATGTAGGCCTTTGGTGCCGAACCTTGTAAATCTTTGTGTCCAGTGCCTTTACATTTACTGCATCATTCGTGGAAAGGTGAGAGATACAAGAAGAGTGGATCGAGGCTTTAACCAGCCATAGAGGTTTAATTGATTAAGAATCAATTAGTAAAAAGATTTTAAGGGATCACTGATTCACCCCCTCCCCCTCTCAGTGATTCACACTGATCTGGGCACTTCATAAGGAAATAAACTATAACCCAAATAACATTATGTAATTTAGATGTGTTGAGGAGTCTGATGAAAAAATATATTGTGTGGTTTTCCCATTTCGATTCCGGTATGGTTAATGGTTATCTCATCCGTTTGGACTTCCATCTCTTAACCATAACTTGCTGACATACCAAGAACTGAGATACATAATCTATAATTTATCTCATCATGTTGTTTCATCAAAAAGACTCTTTTATATCTATTTTCATCTTCTTACTTATAGAAGTCATAGATAATAATAATCTATGACCAATATCCAATATCTCCTTCTTCAAATATTTTATGGATAGAATGTATACCTGGTTTTTAAATCATATCACTCGATCATAGTAATTGTTGAACTTAGTAACATTTTATACCGTATTCTACTATTACACATCTTCCTTTTTTCCTCTTTAATACTAACATGAATATATGCTTATACATTCATCTAAGAAAGATAATATTTCTCACATTCCTTAAAGATTTCTAGATCCATCTTTTGCAAATTCTGAAATATTATATCTTTGGTGATAATCATCATAGATAAGATATCATGATCCTTTCTAACCAATGAATCGACTACCTTGTTCTCTTTCCTAGGGTGGTAATGTATTGAGAATTCATAATATATAATCAACTCTAGTTATCTTTTATGGGGCATATTCATCTCATTTTTATTGAATATATACTTTAAATTTTTTTGATCTTTATATATATATATATCATCCCATTCTATGTAAAGATATATCTTTTGTATCGTTAATGAAAAAATACCATGGCTAACTCTAAATCATGATTTGGGTAATGTTTCTCATGAACTATCAAATTTCTTAAGGCATAAGTTATAACCATATAATTATGTATTAGGATTAATCCCATACTCTTCATTAATGTATTATTAATTATAACAACCCTTCTTTCATTGTAGGGTAGCGTAATTATAGGTTCACTAAATATCCTTCACTTCAGTTACATAACATTTTCATCACATCAATATATCCAAATAAACATGGTTCTATTATGAGTTAACTTGATGATTTAATTAGATAGTTATGAGAAATGCTTCAGAGAGCGTTGATAATATCCGACGAAACCAAGAAAATTAAGGGTCTCAATCACAGTGTTTATTCTGATACAACATTTAATAACTTCCATCTTTGATATATCCACCTATATACCCTCTCTTCAGAATATATAACCCAAAAAATGAAACCTTCGATAGCCAAAATTCACTTTTGGTAAAATTTTCATTAAAAATATCCCTTATTATGGTCTTGAGTATAATTCTCAAGTGATATACATTCACTTATTTTCTCTTATAATATATAAGAATTTTATATATAAATACTACCAAAAACTGACCATGTTACTCTCTAAAGACAATATGCATTAAATCCATGAATATAGAGGCGGAATAAGTAAGAGAAAATTTAATCACTATAAATTCATAGTGTATATACCTTGTACATAATTTTTCATTGGATATATCCTCCATATTTAAACTAAAATGATGATAAGAAAAATTAATTTCAATCTTTGAAAGGTATTTATCTCATTGAATTTGATTTAAAATTCATTAATATAAGGTAATGGATACCTTTTCTTGATAGTGTACTTATTAAGAAACCTACAATTGATACATAGTTTCATCGATCCATCATTATTTTTATCAAAAATAATAGCTTCACCCTATTATGATGATTTTTTCTGAATGAATATCTTATCAATTTTCTCTAGGAGTCTCACCTTTGATTTTGAGAACTCAATCAGTCCATTCTGTAGGCAGTCTTTGAAATAGGTGTAGCACCACATATGAGTTCTATTGTAAAATCACTTTCACTAAGAATAGTAATACTCACCAATTATTATTGAATATATCAAAAAAATCTCATTCAAGAGGAATATCTTTTATTTTGAGTTTCTTCCAGCCATATGAGATAAATACCCCTTCAAATTATAATCCAGATCCATATAATGGATGCACTTTTCATTGGACATTCATATTTGTCACTATTCTAATATATGAACATAAGATAGCTCAAAAAGTCAAATGTGATTTCCCTTCTTTAGAAATTGATGTGGGATATATGTAAAGAAACACAATACATGGCAATGATAACACTAAATTCAACAAGAGGGAGAATAAAGAGATTTGTAGGAATCACATTCCCATAAAATTAAATTAGAGAAGAATCGTTGAAATAAAATGATATCATTGTAACATTAGGTGGTTTCACTAATAATTCAACATCTAATCATTGGGTTTGAATATTTATTCCCTTAAAAAATTCATAAGATAAAAAATCTTTGGATGGTTCATAATTAAATTAGACATTAATAGTTTTAGATTTGATGGTAGGTGTACCATTCCCCAACTTTTTTATCATACCCTACATTAGAAATAGTGATCTTGTGAGATTTCCCCCTTTTGATGGTATTAAGAGGTTACTAAAAACTTTCTCTATCACTATCCTTCATATTTTAGAACTGGTTAGAATAATTCCTCTACTCCTTGAATCTGAAACACCGGAGTGTGGGTGGTTCGTTCTGTGACTCTTTTTCTCCGTCATTAAGTAACTTCTTCTTCTCGTCGCATTAAAATCTTATTTCCCAATGATCATCCAATCCACAATTAAAACATTTTCCAATCCCCTTAAGAAATTTTCTCAATGTTACCCTCATACTTTTATTATAAAAGAAATCTCAACTCCTTCTCTATATGGTTTTTTGATTTTCCATTAAATTTCTTTATTCCTTACATATAAAAACAATGCTATTAATGGGTAACTCTAATATCTATTTTCACAATGATAGTAAATCAAAATATTTTTCATATATACTCAAATCCCTTGTGAATAATTCCCTTTGAATACTTGGTTTTAAGCTACATAAGAATCTAATGACCTTACTTTTAGGTTGGAGGACAATAACTGAAGTGTACCTCATAAGTCATTTGAAATTTGACTCATAGGTACTAATAGATATATAATCCTTCTTCTTTATCTCAAAGAATTAATAATACATTTTCATATGAAGAATATAAGTAATTTACTTATTAAATAATAACCTCTTAAATTCATCACACCACATGGAGTCAAGTTCATACTATTGTATTGTGTTCTTGATAAGATTCCACTGTTGATCCGCTTTTCCTTCTATATGATAAATATCCCAAATGACATCATCATGTTTCAAACACTCATTAATGGAAAATATTTTTTAATGGTATGGATCCATTAATCCGAAACCATTGGATTAGTGAACACACAAAAATAATGTGGATGTTGCATCATGAATGACTTAATAGAATTTTATTTCCACCATTTTGCATTCGATAGCTCAGCCTGATTCATGGAGTGATAATGTTGTGTAAAAAAAGAAACATGATTTTCTATTCCATATCCCATAAATGTTTATTTATTTTTTATAAAAATAAATTCATTTTCAGCCACATTTAACATTAAAATGATTCTTTTAGGTTTTATTTATTGAATAAAAAAATCATAGTGTGAGCTATATTATTCATAATGGTCAACCAAATAATCATAAATAATTATTTATAGGCTGTATAAATCAAGAAACCTTCTTCCCAATCTATGAAACATTACATTTAACCTAGGAAATACATGGTCATTACCAAAACCTTATGATGGTATCCTATATATAGGCTTATCTGTAGGGTTTTCACTAAATTTTTTTATCCTCATTTCCAAAGGTAACTAAACCTTTCTCAGATACTAAATATAGTGACACATACTTTTTAGACAAAAATTTTATATCTTAATATATTTTTATTAAATACATAGAATTACGATCCATGCTATAATCATATATGTCTAATGTATTTGGAAGCATAGATACATAAACAAAATATTCATAAGAGGTACGCATTTTCGACCCCTTAGTTATTCACAAAGATCACCCTTCTTATACATTTTGTACATAAAATATTTATTCAAGTCCTAAGTAAGGGAAACATAAGAAAGGGTGATCTCAGATTCTGAGTAAGGGTTAAAATGGACATATTAATGATCTCTAACATATACCATTTTCAAGAGTTTATTAGAACATTTGGTAATCATTTTAAAAGTATACCTTTAATATCAAAGATCATATTGCTGATTAGTGGAATAAATCTTGGAAATTCATAATGTAGGTTTTGGGCATAGTGAAATAACATTATGGAAATGTAACCAACATTGGAAATTTCCATAACTTATGATAAATCTCAGATCAATACTATTATTAATGACGGTATCAACAGAATTGAGTCAAATATAAAAGAAAAAAAGAGAACCTATAACCAAGAATAAAGGATCGACATATTTTTTTATAATAAATTAAATTAAATTATAGAATTACCTACAAGGTGATTATTTCTTCATTGATGTGTCTGACCATGGGTTCGAGGTGTGGATTCATTGGAATGAATAACCCAAGGATAGAAATCCGCTAGTGATGATACACATGTGCTACACATATCTCCAGATGTAGCTGAAGAACTCTCCAATTGTACGTGCAATGTCCATCTTCGATCACCTTGAGAATCACTTCCAAAGCGTTCTCCTTGATCCAGTGGAGGAGGATCTCTCTTGTTTGTGAGATCATTGTTAGGGAGGTAAGAGTTATATAGGCTCATGATATTTTCTCTATGGTTGTTGTGCACACAATAATTGGTTAGTTAGGGGAATTACCCCTTGTCCTATATAGAGAATAATTACATTATAGGGAATTTAATTCACTAGGTAATAATAAATAACTATCACAGGTTCTGTTACATGATTTATTTTTCCATTTGATAATGTCACCGTAAATAATAATTTCAATGCTATTATTTCCATGACATTTTCTTTACAAATTTAATTCACCGGGTAATAAAAAATAATTATCACTGCTGTCATTACTTGATTTATTATTCCATGTGAAAACCCCATATCAAATAATAATATAAATGATATTATATTTATGAAATTTTCATAACATGAAAGTTATATTAAAATATTATTTAACCAAAAAATATTTAATATTATTTCTCACCAAACCCACAACTTTGTCCTCCAATCCTCTTCAATATTTATCGGGCCTTGAATAATGAATATTTATTTATTAAATAAATATAACTATATTATTCACTGATAAATAAATATATCATCCACAATATATTCTCTTGAATAAATAGTGAATAAATTAATGAAATCAGGTATACTTGAATAATTATTAAACCACAACCGAGAATAATATTTATTCCACTTGTTAAATAAATAAATTATTTAACTGAGTTACTTGCAATACTTAGTGTGTGACCCTCTAGGAATCCTTCTCATTGGCATTAGGTGGGATTACCTAAATTCTAATATTACAGTATAGAAATGTTTCATGACACCCAAGAGAAAGAATTTGATGTCACAACAAAATTTCTCCTCATACGAACACTTATTATGTGATATAATCCATTTGTCATGATATCTCAAATAAAGCAGGTTGCAAGCAAGTGACATCAACCCATGTGCTCTTTTTCTCATTCTTTGGCTTCCTAGAATTGAAATTTCCTATAGAACACCATGTTCATGCATTTAATTAGGCTATATAATTTCCATCAAACGGATTGAGAGATCTACTTCTGTAGAAGTGAAAAATTATTTCTCACATTATTCATAAATTCTGTATTACTCATTATACACCCAACATATCCTACCTCACCATGAATATATTTCATCTTGGTTTTCGTCAATACATCTAATTGTGGATGTCATAATACTCATTAGTAATAATCTTAAAGTCTAAGGACCAGTATACATTTCTGCAGATAGGAACATCCAATGACACTTGTGAATGTAGATTACCTACTTGAGGGTCTTGCTCTCATAATATCCTATTGGATATTACCAAGGGAACACACCAGGAGAAGATGAGTCAATGTTTCATGAGTCCCCACCCTTGATAGCCTATATAATTTATTCCCCTTCAAATGATATCATCTAGCCATATAACATATATTCAAGAATTATGTCATGGCACTTCCAGGTTCTCATTATAGTAGGGATCTGTTGTGACCTTTTCATGTGAAATCTATTCTTAAGACATTATCACATACTATGTAATGAAAAAGAACAATCATGATGTAATAAGTAGTATATTTTATATTCATCCAATAAATATATGTTTATCAAAAAGTAAAAAAGAAGTTGGTTTCTAGGGAACCAACTCTAATAGACTCCCACTTGGAATAGAGCCAACTGCTAACAAACTTCAGACTGCTAGCTCCCAAATGATATTCATGCTTCTAATGAGATGTGTGATTATTCAAGGGGTCCACTAAATTCTCTTCCATATACACTCTTCTCACTAAAACTTTACCCCTTTCATATGAATCCCTCAAGAGGTGATACATTTAGATTATGTGCTTTGTCTGTTGATGTGACCTTAGCTCTTTTTCAAGAGCCGCCATTGTAGTATTATCACAATACAATGTAATGGGATATTTACTGCTAGGAACAACATCAAGCTCCTAGTAAAAGTTATGGATCTTTATAGCTTCATTGGCTATATCAGAAGACATTATATATTTAAAATCCATTTCTGAATCAGTTACAACTGGCTACTTTGAAATATTTCAGCTCACAACTATTCCATTAAGAAATGAAACATATCCTAATTTCGGATTCATATCATTATATTATATCTGAAAACTAGCATCAACATAACATCTGATGACAAGCTCCTCGTCTATTCTATACACCAAGAACATATCCTTAGTTCTTCTCAGATACTTAATCATTTTATTGATAGAATTTCAATTTTTTCTCCTGGATCTTCTTGTAATCTACCAACTGTTCCTTACTCATATGAAACATCGCGTCTGGTAAATAACATGGCATACATGATAGATCCTATAACTAAAGCATATGGAATATTAATCATCCTATCTTTATTATGTTGTGTATGAGGAAACATTTTCTTGGAAATATTTATACCATGTGACACTGGAACCAATACCCTCATGGATTGTTCCATATTAAATCTCTTTAGTATCTGGTAAATGTGTGTACTTTGACATAGCCCAAGAAGCCTCTTGGATCTATCATTAATGATCTTGATCAAGAGAATTTAGGCCACTTCACGTAAGTCCTTCATGGAGAAGCACTTGTTCAACCAGTCCTTGACTAACTAAAATATTTGTATGTCGTTACCAATAATAAATATGTCATCAACATACACTACAATGATAATGACTGCATTCCTATTAAACTACTTGTTAACACATGGCTCACATTCATTCTTAGTGAAACCAAATTCTCTTATGGTTTCATCTAATCGAGTGTTCTATAACCTTGATGTTTTATTTAATCTATAAATGGATCTTTGCAACTCACATACCCTTTTATCATCAGCTAGTGTCACAAACCATTCTAGTTGTGTCATGTATAAATCTTCTTAAAGGTTCCCATCAAGGAAATATTTTTTAACATTCATCTACCAAATATCATAGTCATGGAATGCTAAAATGGAAAGTATGATTCTTAGGGATTTAAACCTGGAAACTGGAAAAAATGTTTCATCCTATTCAATTACTTGATGTTGTTTAAAACACATATCCACTATCCTTTCCTTATGGGTACTAACATGACCTTCCATGTCAAGTTTATTCTGGAATAACCATTCACACACAACAGGATTTACATCAATGTCTGCATCGACCAAAAACCAAACTTGATTTTGATACATGGAATCCATCTCAAAATTCATTAATTCTATCCATATTACAATTTTGGATCATTATATTGCTTCCTTGTAGGATATAGGTTCATCATTGTTCATAAATAATGAGTCACCATCCTCTGTGACAAGTAAACCACATCTCTCTAGTTCCCTTACCTCTCTTGTACTCCTGTGAAGTACATGTGTTTCAGGAACTACCTCTTCCATAGGGACCTATGGAACTTGTTCTTTTACCAACTAATGTGTATCTTGATCATCAAATTCACTGAATTAAATCTTTCCCCAACTATCCTTTTGGAGGATGTGCTCCCTCTCAAGAATTATTTCATGTCTAGCAACAATTTATTTCTTATCTGATGGATGGTATAGGTAGTATCCCTTTGTTTTCATGGGATACCCTATAAAGATACACTTTGTGCCTTGGGTTTCTATTTTGTTGCCTAAAAAGCTTTAATAAATTAATTGCATCCCCATACATGTGTATGTGATAAATTTGGATTCCTTCCACTCTATACCTCGAAGGGAATCCCATTTTCCACCTTAGATGGTACTTGGTTTAATGTGTATGCCACAATTTGTATTTCATATACCCAAAAGGATAATTGAAGATCTAAATGACTCATCATCGACCTTTCCATGTCCAATAGGGTACAGTTTATCCCTTCACTAACACCCTTCCAATATGGAGTATAAGGTGGAGTGAGTTGAGATAGAATCCTAGACTCCCATAAAAGGTCGACGAACTCTTGTTAAGATACTCTCCACCTTGTTTTGATCAAATCTTATTTATCTTTTTACCAAGCTAATTTTATACTTCATTCTTGAACTCCATGAATTTCTCAAAGGACTCAGACATATACTTCATTATGTAGATATAACCACATCTATTCAATTCATCAGTAAAAGTAATGATATAAGAATATCCACCTCTAGCTTCTACTGTAAATGGTCCACCCACATCAATGCGTACCTATCCTAGAAACTCTATGTCCCTTTCACCTTGTCCACTAATTGGTGGTCTTTTCATTTTCCCTTATAAAAAAGAATGATATATATTAAGTGGTTTTAGCTCAGAAGAGTCTAAATAACCATCTTGACGTAGCTTTGTGAGGTGCTTCTCATTTACATGACCAAGGAGGTGATTCCACAACTGGGTGTTGTATGAGTCATGTGAACTTGGTTCATTATCAATTGACAATACTCAGTTCTCATAATTTAATACATACAGACCTCTATTTAAATGTTCCATACCATAAAATATATTTTCCTTATAAATGTAACAACATTTATTTCCATACATGAAAATAAATCCGTATGTATCTAAAATCTATTCAGAAATTATGTTCTTGGTAACACTATGTACATAATAACATCTATGTAACACCAAAGTCATTCTCGTTAGCAATGTGAGGTGGTAGTGAACAATGGAAATAGAATCCATCCTCAAACTATTATAGTCTCACAGATCCACCTCTCCTCTAAAAATATTCTGAAAAATACATGGTTCCTCTATTTGAATATAGAGTTGATCCCCACAAGATATATCTAATACCCAATGTATAGAAATAGAAAGATTATACTTGATAATGAATGAACCTTTGGCTTCCCCTTAGCTTTGGGTACAGTTCCTCTTCTAATGTCCTGACTTTCCACAAGAAAATCATACTACCTCCTTTTACTTTCCTTTCCTTTAGATCTTTTTCTTCTTGTTTGGATGGTGCTTGGAGGTTTTAGATTGGTTATAATTCTTAGCCCCTTTTACTTGTCCTTAATCCTCTTATTCACCATATGGATTGTGTGTTTTTCACACCCCATATCCTTATCAACTTGGAGAATCGTGGTAATAATCTCTGATAGACTCTTCTCATTATTGTTCATATTATAATTTACAATAAAACTAGATAAAGTCTTAGGAGGCGATGATTGTATGGGATCTGTACACAACTCAACTTGTAATTTAATCCCTATGATGTATAGACCCTAAATATATCCAATAATCTTGACTACTTGTGGTCCAACTAGCACCGAATCTCCAAGCATAGTAGTGAACAACACATTAGATATCTCATTACTATCTTGTATCACCTTCTCTTGATAGAGATCCTGAAGGTGAGACACCATGCTATAAGAATCCATTTCCTCTTGTTTCTTGAAGATCTCATTGTTCATGGATGATAACATGAGGCATTGAACTTTTGTAGCTTCATTTAGATGTTTCTCGTACACAGAGATTTCCTCTTCACTCATGACTTTTCTGGGAACAATTGGTAAAGGCTCTTCTAGTACATAATGTTTCCTCTCATTGAGAAGGATAACCTGAAGGAGTATTTTCCACTATTTGAAATCAGTGTCAGTGAAAATGTTTTCTGTAACACCCCGAAGTTCCACGGTACGCTTCTCTTTGAATAATACAGTAGCGTGTGTTGTACGCAACTTCGAGTTCTAACACACACCATAACCAATCAAAGTAGTCGTTATGAATAGTAATACCTACTTTTTAAAATTATAGAAATTTTATCTCTCAAAATGGACTTCATTTTTGGATTCATATTATTGAATTTAGCCTAAGGTGAAATTTTGGTACATTTCGGATAACTTTAATATTTTGATGAATAGTGAAAATTACTAAATTTTAATTAAAAACAACTTTTTTAATAAAAATAATTAATAGTGATAAATTATGAATTTGAGTGGTTTTAAAGTATATTTATAATATATTTTTACCATTTAATACAATTTTGGTCATTAAACATAATTTCACAATTAAACCATACATAAACAAATATCAGTCTTTTGATAGTTATTATATCTTAAAAACACGCTTTTTGTTTTGACAGCGAGAATTAATTTTAAATTAATTTCTGACACTTATGTGTTTTGAATTTGGAAAAATGGATTCCATATTTGGAATCAGAATTTCCAAATTTTGTAAATAGGTAACTTTTATTTTTAGACATTTTGAATAATTACTTCGGTAAAAATTTTATTTACCATGGTTAAAGGGTAAATCTGGTAAATAAGCGTTAAAAAATAATATTATAATAATACTAAATTACCCTAAACGTGACATAACCTTATTTTTGGATACATGGCCGACCATGGGAATCTTTGGGTCGACTTTGGGACCCCATGGAGCCACTTTTAGGTGATAGGGACAGTTTATTTTAATTAAGTTAAAACAAATACAAAAATGACATAAGCATATATCTTTTAGAAAAACAAATTTTAAAAAGGGTTATATATGTTGGATTTTCGACTATAAATTTTCATTAGAAATATAAATATATTTCCTACATAATGGTATTTTATTTATAATTTTTAGACATTAAATAATTTAATTTATTTATGACCCAATGATGATGTAGTAATTACCATAATAGTGAAAAATTAAATTAATTGATATTATAAATACCCAAATAAATATAATTTGAAACTTTTTATGAATTAAACTAATTTTATAGGTTAATATGACATGTTAGGAATGATTTAATTAACTTTTTTTGAAGTAATCTGTCTTTTATGATTTTCACAAAAATCAATTTTCCAAATAGTGTCAAAATTGACATAAAAGCGTTTTTAAAACAAATATTATATTAGTAATTGATATTAAATTCCTAAAAATATATGGTTCCACCAAGAGACTTATATCATGATATTTGTATCATTAATTGACCACTTGGGGGTCTCTTGGATGTATATAGTAATTTTATTAACCATATAATATAAAAATACAAAGAGACATTGTAAAAGTGAAACTAATTAACCAAGAGTTAATACTTAAAGATAAGGTTAATATAGTAACCCAACCCTGTCCAAATCCTATTGGTTGAGTGGTGTTCGACCTATCCCCACCTTAACCTTTAAATAATCCACTTTGGATCCATTATAAATCGAATATTAATTTATAATAAAATAATATTTCTAGCTTTTCCAAAGGTGCCCCTCACCCCTCTTATAAAAGGGCACTCCCCCTTCTCATTAATTCACATCTTAAAAGCCTTTTGGTTCAGAAAAACCCTTCCCAAATACTCTCTCAACTTCCCTCAATTCATCCTAGAGGCCTTCCTTTAGTCATAAAGTCAACCTATGGAGCCCTTTTGATCAAATCAAAAGGAAGAACCCGAAGAAGAGGTAATTATTTCACCACCCTTTTCAAGTTCCTTTCTTCTTCAACTTCTTCATTATTTGTTATTACCATTATAAAATAATAACTCCAGTATATTATATATACTATGATGTTATTATAAACATGGTACAACCATATTTCAGTATTCTATCCATCCTTTGAATTACATGTTACCATACGTGCGTACGTGCTGATTACCGTCTCCACGTCGAGGTGTAATTGTTATTCAAAACATTATTATTTGGATGGGTATAATAATGATGTGTAATTCATGTAAATAATAAATATAACATGATAATGATTCTTTATATATTAAATACCATCCAATTATAAATTATTTTAATCTGAAAAGAATGATATTTTCGCTCGTGCGTACGTACGGATTACCGTCTCCACGACGCAAGGAGATTCATTTCCAAGTTCACCATTCATCGACGATTATAAAAATATATATTAATAATAAGTATGTAATATATGAAATAATAATCCTACTGGATATATATATATATTTATATATATAAGGATTTATATACTTACATATATCTTATTCACTTACTTTTGTTCAATACTATATGAAAACAGAAACCGTGTTTATGCGTACATACGGACTACCGTCTCCATAAACGGTGTTTTCCATTTCATATATATGTCTATTATAAATATTTATATTCTAAATATATATGATATATTTATCAGGTTTTATATTCTGGAAGTATTTAAATCATGATCTAAGTGATACAACCAAGAGTAACAAGTTAAAACACATACGATAAAGAAAGTGATTATTACCCGAAATGTTAACTTAACATAAAAATTATTATTAAATGGGTAATATAAAGTCATAAATGAATCATTTATGATATCATAAATATTAATATGGTTCTGTTAAAATTTAATAACATACTACGATCTTCGTACAGAATGTTAAACGTACCCTGAACTAAAGGAAAGTGCAAGATAAGGGGTTTTCATCTCACTCCTTATTCTCATGAGATTCATGCCATATTGCCACTATTACCTTTTGTGTGGTGTATGTACTGCCCATAATTGTATTATTTATTTAATACACTTTAATTTATGTATCTTTACATATTCAGTGTATGATACCTCTTTCATGGGTTGTATGTTTCGTAAGTTACCAAATTAGCAAGGGTTAATTTCACAATCTCTTTATTATCCGAGGTTGTTTTTAAATAAGAGTCTACTGGGACATATTTATTATCCATGTCCATGTTTTATGAAAGAGTTTTAAAAGGGATTATTTTAAGGGAATATTTTACTAAAATATCATTTCAAATGTTTTAAATATCAATTCATCTAAATCTTTCTCATTAATGTCCATGTCTTCAAAATGGATTTTAAGGATTTATTTATATGGACATGAATGTTTTTAAAATGTTAATTCCTTTAAAAAGTGTCAAAGTGGTATGGGAAACTATGATTCAAAAATGTATTTAAATGACTTTTTTTCTAAATTGGGTGACTTTTAAATGTTTTTATGAAAAAGGGGTATTTCTATCAAAGAGTTTTACAAATCAATCTCATCTATGTCAAAATTCTTTAATGGATTTTAAACTTGTTTTGAAGTTGATTTATGATGATAAAAATCATCCATATTGTGTTGAAGGTTTTGTGATATATTTGACTATGGATGTGTTATTTTTATACCATTCATGTTTTATGGGTAGAGTATTGACATTTCATATGCTAGTTTTAATACAAATTTTTATGTTATATTTCATCCTATTATTAAGATGAATGTGTTGGAATAATATGTTTCGGGTTGGGGAATGATTAAAGTAAGACCTCCGGGTTGGGGTTCGGTTACAGTAGACCCTCCGGGTTGGTGTCCGGTTATTAGAGGCACTCCGAGTTGGTGTCTGGTTATTAGAGGCACTCCGGGTTGTTGTCCAGTTATTAGAGGCACTCCGGGTTGGGGTCCGGTTATTAGAGGCACCCCGATTTGGTTTCCGGTTATTAGAGGCACTCCGGGTCAGTGTCCGGTTATTAGAGGCACTCTGGGTTGGGTTCCGATTATAGTTATCCCACAGGCCTTGGCATGAGGCCTTGATAAAGAAATTAAAGTTCATCATTATGCATTCCATCATTATGAAAGTGGTTAGTGATATTGCATGTGATTATTCGGTTAGTAGAATATCCATGTGAATAAGTAAATGGCATTATTTCATTTTATTTTGTCCATATTATGCTGAAGTTAAAGTTTAAAAGGCTTTTGTTTTAGTTTTATACATTTCCTTGAATGTTTATGCTTATTTTTGAAAGTTTCCGCTGTATTTCTTACCCTCACTGAGCATTTGAGCTCACCCCTTTATATGTTTTATTTTTGCTAGGATTCCAAGAAGTGTAATGTGATTGATATGCAGGGTTATGACAAGGGAATAATGGCATTCATAAAGATTGTTTATGTTGTTTTGTGCATCTTAAAGTGCAAATGTAACATTCATGTATGTGATCTATTTTTCCAAGACTGCTAAACTGACCGGTCCTTTGGGACTTGATTCCTTGTGATCATGCCAATGTATTAAAATAATGCACCGAATATGGGTAACTGGGGTCGGGGAGTTACAGTTGGTATCAGAGGTAGTTTAGAAATAACCTTGGAAACTATATTTAGATAAATTATGATTAGAGCACATAACCCTAAGATAGACTTTGAGGATTAGTATAGAATAACTTCCTAGAATTTTGGTATTGTAGAGATTTTATGAGTTTTCCGAGCAACACATCTCTTTCTGGATACGAGCAGGTAGAGGCGGCTCTGACACAGAAGTACCTAGGGTTAAAACCCGAAAACACCGCTTTGAGCTAGACTCAAACGGGAACTGGTGCATGACAATGGGCCTTGCTGCACTCTTGGTTACGACACTCCCGAGGGATATTATTAGTATAATTCTCATTTTCTTTACAAACCATTATGAAGGGATAATGAGTATATACTTACTCAAAGAAAACATTTTTATGATTATGGAATATATCCATAAACTATTCAATTTGTTTTAGGTATTTTACAAGTTTGGTAATTATTCATTGCAATTCATAAACTGAACTAGTTTATGATATTGTATAGAAATGGCGCCCAGTAGAAGGAATGTGAACTCCCATAATATGTATGATCCAAAGAGTAAGAAGGATCATATCTTTCGTGGTCCTAATCCAGAATTTAGAAGGGAAATAATCTCCCACATATTATCATCATATGAATAAAAATAGTATCATGTGTTGATAAAATGAGTAAAGAATTCTCAGAGTCCTATGGATTTGAAGGGAATCCAGATAAGAAAAGGATGGTAGAGAGAAGGACAGATAAAGGGAAGAAGGTAAAGAAGTATTTTTCCCATATGTGATAACTATGGAAAGAATTACCTTGGAAAATACTTGAAGTGAATGAGAGAATGTTATATGTGTGGTGAAAAAGGACACCAAGTACGTGACTGCAAGTGTAAGAAAAAGGTTTTAAATGTACAATGCTTCATCTCCAAAGAGTTTGGACACTACGTGAACCAATGTCCCAGTCATCAGACTATGCCGCAAATGATGCTATTGGATAATAATCAAGTTACGATACTACCAGAGATGAAGAGGAATTACTAGTGTTCTTATGTTGTTATTTTAGAATTATTTCATTTAAGTTTTGTATCAATGATGTTCTGGAAATAAATAAGGATGTACTGCAGTACTATTTAATTAAGGATTTGAGATTTTATGGTACTAAGAAAAGCGACTCTACAGCGAGTTAGAATTTTTTGAAATTACATGGTTGAAGGAAAGATAAACCTTAATATGGTCCTAATATTGAGTTAGTGATTTTGGAATAAGAGATGGTTGATTTTGGTAATTTAGGATGTTGTGGTGTTGTAAAAGAATATATGAGGAAGGTGTTCACAAGTTATTACCTAGAAAATAGGATCCTCATTATGTTTAACTTCCTTGTAAATTTTGGTCTGTGAGTTTGGATAATAATATTTTGGATAAGTCTAATTGTTTGAATGGATTAAGTTTGAAAGGTTATTTTTTGGATTTTTATAAAAGGACAACACGCAAACCGTGTGACGACCCGTCGTGTCGGACAAAGCTGCGGGAATCGAACCCATAACCATAGTGCAATTGGGATTTATTTCCTACCATTGTGCTACATGAAGTTCTTGGATGGTATAATGTAGTATCATTACATAAAAGTTCTGATATGTGAATTATAAATTCATTATATTTGGAACCCTATATGATTAGGATAAATAGAGTATTTTTGAGTTGTATTATGTTTTGGGGTGAAAGTTGAGTTTGTGGTAGAAATTTATTAATGGATAAAACTCTAATTATAAAGTAAGTATATCTCCTTTTGATCTTAGAAAATATCATAAATAAATTCCTCAACATTAAGAAAAGGAACTTATAACAAAAATGTTGTCCTAGATGGTACCTTAGATCATCACTAATTTATGGCTTTGGGATTGTTGGCCTTTTCATAGCCATGTTCTCTACCACTCTCCCTCAGATAATTAATGGTTATATTTCTCTTCTATATCCATATTTTCCTACATAGAACCCTAGTATGTGTTATTTTCGGTAATCTTCATACCTTCCACTCTTTATTTTAAATAGAGGCCTCATTAATTCATTTTTTGATGTGGGATTTCAACTAAGATATTTTGAAACTTAAAAAATGTGTTATCCTAATACCTTATCTTTTGATGAAACAATTGTATTTTAAATCATCATAGATTGATGAATTTGAGGACCTCAATTTTAAACTTATTTTTGATTTATGACCTCAATTACTGCCTATAAATATTTACGTTTTTCCTCCAATTATTTGTCTATAATTTCCACCAATTTCCTCCTAATCGAGATCATAATTTTGTGGTGACCCTTTCATTTCTCTTTTCATCGTGTTAAGACTAAATTTTATTAACCAAATTTCCGATGTGGGTATTTCCACAAAGATATTTTCTATTTTCAACCTTTATTTTCAAAGAACAATATCAAATTGACAGGATGCAATTTATTGAAGGAGGGGAGAATGTAACACACCGAGCTTCCACGGTACCCTTCTCTTTGAATAATACAGTAGCGTGTGTTGTACGCAACTTCATGTTCTAACACACACCACGACCAATCAAAGTAGACGTTATGAATAGTAATACCGACTTTTTTAAATTATAGAAATTTTATCTCTCAAAATGGGCTTCATTTTTGGATTCTGAGTATCGAATTTAGCCTAAGGTGAAATTTTGGTACTTTTCGGATAACATTAATATTTTGATGAATAGTGAAAATTACTAAATTTTAATTAATAACAATTTTTTAATCAAAATAATTAATAGTGATAAATTATGAATTTGAGTGTTTTTAAAGTATATTTAGAATATATTCTTACCGTTTAATACAATTTTGGTCATTGGACATAATTTCACAATTAAACCAGACATAAACAAGTATCAATCTTTTGATAGTTATTATATCTTAAAAACACGCTTTTTGTTTTGACAGCGGGAATTCATTTTAAATTAATTTCTGAAACATCTGTGTTTTGAATTTGGAAAAATGGATTCCATATTTGGAATCAGGATTTCCAAATTGTGTAAATAGGAAACTTTTATTTTTAGACATTATGAATAATTACTTCGGTAAATATTTTATTTACCAGGGATAAAGGGTAAATCTAGTAAATAAGAATTAAAAAATAATATTATAATAATACTAAATTACCCTAAAACGTGTCTTAACCTTATTTTTGGATACATTTCCGACCATGGGAATCTTTGGGTCGATTTTGGGACCCCATGGAGCCACTTGTAGGTGATAGGGACACTTTATTTTAATTAAGTTAAAACAAATAAAATAATTACATAAGCATATATCTTTTGGAAAAACATTTTTTACAAAGGGTTATATATGTTGGATATTCGACTATAAATATTCATTATAAATATAAAAAGATTTCCTACATAATGGTATTTTATTTATAATTTTTAGACTTTAAATAATTTAATTTATTTATGACCTAATGATGATGTAGTAATTACCATAATAGTGAAAAATTAAATTAAATGATATTATAAATACCCAAATAAATATAATTTGAGACTTTTTATGAATTAAACTAATTTTCTAGGTTACTAAGAACTTTTAGAAATGATTTAATTAACTTTGTTCGAAGTAATAATTCTTTTATGATTTTCACAAAAATCTTGTTTCCAAATAGTGTCAAAATTGACATAAAAGAGTTTTTAAAACAAATATTATATTATTAATTGATATTAAATTCCTAAAAATATATGGTTCGGCCAAGTGACTTATATCATGATACTTGTATCATTAATGGACCACTTGGGGGGTATTTTGGATGTATATAGTAAGTTTATTAACCATATAATATAAAAATAAAAATAGACATTGTAAAAGTGAAACTAATTAACTAAGAGTTAATACTTAAAGATAAGGTTAATATAGTAACCCAAACCTATCTAAATCCTATTGTCTGAGTGGTTTTAGACCTATCCCCACCTTAAACTTTAAATAATCCACTTTGTAGCCATTATATACTGAATATGAATTTGTTATAAAATAATAGTTCTAGCTTTTCCAAAGGTGCCCGTCACCCCTCTTATAAAAGGGCACTCACCCTTCACATTAATTCACATCTTCAAAGACTTTTGGTTCGGCCAAACCATGCCCAAATAATCTCTCAACTTCCCTAACTTAATCCTAGAGGACTTCCTTTAGTCATAAAGCCATCCTAATGATCACTTTTGATCAAATCAAAAGGAAGAACCCGAAGAAGAGGTAATGATTTCACCACCATTTTTCAAATTCCTTTCTTCTTCCACTTCTTATTTCTTTTTTATTACCATTATAAAATAATACATCTAGTATATTATATATACTATGATGTTATTATAAACATGGTACAACTATATTTCAGTATTCTATCCATCCTTTTAATGACATGTCACCATACGTGCGCACGTACGGATTACCGTCTCCACGTCGTGGTGTATTTGTTATTCAAAACATTATTATTTGGATGGGTATAATAATGTTGTGTAATTCATGTAAATAATAAATATAACATGATAAGGATTCTGTATATATGATATAACATCCAATTATAAATTATTTTATTATGAAAAGAATGATATTTTCGCTTGTGTGTACGTACGGATTACCGTCTCCACGACGCGATGAGATTCATTTCCAAGTTCACCATTCATCGACGATTATAAAAATATATATTACTAATTAGTATGTAATATATGAAATAATAATGCTACTGGATATATATATATATATATATATATTTATTTATTTATATAAGGATTTATATACTTACATATATCTTATTCACTTACTTCCGTTCAATACTATATGAAAACAGAAAAAGCGTTTATGCGTCCGTAAGAACTACCGTCTCCATAAACGGTGTTTTCCATTTCATATATATGTCTATTATACATATTTATATTCTAAATATATATGATATATTTATCATGTTTTATATTCTGGAAGTATTTAAATCATGATCTAAGTTATACAACCAAGAGTAACAAGTTAAAACACATATGATAAAGAAAGTGATTATTACCCGAAATGTTAACTTAACATAAAAATTATTATTAAATGGGTAATATAAAGTAATAAATGAATCATGTATGATATCATAAATATTAATATGGTTCAAGTATAATTTAATAACATACTATGATCTTCGTACAGGATGTTAAACGTACCCTTGACTAAAGGAAAGTGCAAGGTAATGGGTTTTCATCTCACTCCTTATTCTCGTGAGATTCATGCCATATTGCCAATATTAACTTTTGTGTGGTGTATGTACTTCCCATAATTGTATTCTTTATGTAATAAACTTTAATTTACATTTCTTTACATATTAATTGTATGATACCTCTTTCATGGGTTGTATGTTTCGTAAGTTACCAAATTGGCAAGGGTTAATTTCACAATCTCTTTATTATCTGAGGTTGTTTTTACGTAAGTATCTACTGGGACATATTTATTATCCATGTCCATGTTTTATGAAAGAGTTTCAAAATGGATTATTTTAAGGGAATATTTTACTAAAACATCATTTCAAATGTTTTAAATATCAATTCTTCTAAATCTTTCTCATTAATGTCCATGTCTTCAAAATGGATTTTACGGATTTATTTATATGGACATGAATGTTTTTAAAATGTTAATTCCTTTAAAAAGTTTCAAAGTGGTATGGGACACTTTGATTCAAAAATGTATTTAAATGAACTTTTTTCTAAATTGTGTGACTTTTAAATGTTTTTATGAAAAAGGGGTTTTTCTATCAAAGAGTTTTACAAATCAATCTCATCTATGTCAAAATTATTTAATGGATTTTAAACTTGTTTTAAAGTTTATTTATCATGATACAAACCTTCCATATTGTGTTGAAGGTTTTGTGATATGTTTGACTGTGGATGTGTTATTTTTATACCATTCATGGTTTATGGGTAGAGTATTGACATTTCATATGCTAGTTTTAATACAAATTTTTATGTTATATTTCATCCTCTTATTAAGATGAATGTGTTTGAATAATATGTTCCGAGTTGGGGACTGATAAAAGTAAGCCCTCCGGGTTGGGGTCCGGTAACAGCAGACCCTCCGGGTTGGTGTTCGGTTATTAGAGGCACTCCAGGTTGGTGTCCGGTTATTAGAGGAACTCTGAGATGGTTTCCGGTTATTAGAGGCACTCCTGTTTGGTGTCCGGTTATTAGAGGCACTCCGGGTTGGGTTCTGGTTATAGTTTTCCCATATGCCTTGGCACGAGGCCTTAATAAAGAAATTAAAGTTCAGCATTATGCATTCCATCATTATAAAAGAGGTTTGTGATATTTCATGTGATTATTCCATTAGTAGAATATCTATGTGAATAATTAAATGGCATTATTTTATTTTATTTCTACCATATTATGTCGAAGTTCAAGTTTAAAAGGCTTTTGTTTTAGTTTTATACATTTCCTTACATGTTTATGCTTATTTTTGAAAGTTTCCGCTGTATTTCTTACCCTTACTGAGCATTTGAGCTCACCCCTTTCTATGTTTTATTTTTTCAAGGATTCCAAGAAGTGTAATGTGATTGATATGCAGGGTTATGCCAAGGGAATAATGGCGTTTATAAAGATTATTTATGTTGTTTTGTACGTCTTAAAGTGAAAATGTAACATTCATGTATGTGATCTATTTTTCCAAGGCTGCTAAACTGAATAGTCCTTCAGGACACGATTCCTTGTAATCATACCAATGTATTAAAATAATTCACCGACTCTGGATAACTGGGGCCGGGGCGTTACATTTACCTTCTAGATTATGGATAACAATGATACATTTGATGTAATTTTGACTGTTGTTTAAACAAATTTGGATGAACATGGTTTTAGTACTTTATCATGATAAATATATACTAATGAATAAATTAATATATATTAGTATCCAATTATTTTTTTGAAACCCAATAGCCACCACCATTGGCTGTGGAATATCCCATTTCTTGGATATTCTAGTGGCAATGATCCATATTTCCCTTTGAATTACCCCAACTAGGGTTGGTCAAGAAACATGAAAGGTTTTATGTAAGGATTTGAAATTATAACTGCATTAACTCATAGCCCCATGATCTATTGAGTGGACACCCCAATCCTAAAATCCTTAATTTTGGATTTCCACAACCTTTTCATCTCAGTTACACCATATCCTTCTAAGGCAATCAGCCCTTGATGTAAACTAAGTTAAGTCAACCCAAAATGTCAAAGTAGAATTCCCTGATAATTGAAGGAACCCCCACGAGGGTTGGTCAGGCACTTTGAACTATTGTTCAATTCTAATCAAAGTAATGGAAGGTTATACCGATTTAATATTTAATTGAGGGATTTTATCCTTTATACGTAAATTTCTAGTTATTATCTTTTCACGTGCTTTTTAATGATAAGTGGGATATAATTAAGTGATTAAGCATGTATATATAATATTTACGCATAAGCTATTTTTATTTTAGTTGCATCTTGTATGCTTATTAGTTCATTAATTATGTGATCCTGTAAAACATCCATAATGAATAACTGTAAAAATGACAGAAATAAAATAATGGGTATGATCATGAGATTTACTATTGGTTATTTTATCTAGCGATTGATAAACTAACCCTGACCTAGGGGAGAAACACCTAGAACAATTTATGGTTTGTATTTACTGCTTTCCACGTATCCACCTTTATATTCCATTGGATTGGTTTCATATCGACTCATATATTGAACTTCCTACAATAGATTGGGAGCTCCATCCATTACATATGTTTTCAACTCACATGATGGTGAGGTGTAAAATGGGGTTTACATAAAAGAAACCACGAGCTCACATGCCCTACATATGTATGAGAAGAAGTCACGTAGGCCAACAATTTTAATGTAAAAAATAAATTAAAAGGGAACTAATCACATACAATGTTCTGATCTCACTCATGATCATCCACATACATGCAACTAATTATGTATTTAATAAAACAAGCATTCAATTCTTAAGAAGTTCTTATTAAGATACATTACGCTTAAATCGATTAATCATTATATTTAATTAATCAATACTTTTTATCTTAATCTATTTCTGAATTTCCTTGATATTATCATCCATGATATTGTACAAAGCTTGTACCTTGGAAGAAACCCTGTAAATACCCATCCAAAACTACCCAACATGTATTTATACTTGCATACGCTTTATTCTTTTTGACATGTAGTATGCACACAGAATTATAATTTTAATATAACTCATACATTATGTAAAGATCTTTGAACATTACATAGAAGTTAAATAGAGAGATATATATATATATATATAACACTTATCACCTGTTGTTTCCTAGCTTTACGCCCACAGAAAAGTACATCTCTCAAGGGTTACGTAATATAATAATAAATTTTTAAATATGCATAATCTGTAAATAGTACACGGTGTGTAGATCCGACTACAAAACATGTAATTTCCTCACCATCATATAAAGTACATGCCTAGGGAAATAGAATTTGAGGTGTAATTCATAAATCTTTGGAGTACATAATGTCTCCAGTGGGCCAAACATCGTGTATACTCTGTATTACACAGCCACCAACCGAGCAAGCCGTGTATGGAATACAAAACATCAACCTGACCTAAAGGTACTACATGTTATGTCTAGTGGTCCACATGTTGTGTAGTCTGGCTAACCATGTGCTACTCTTTCCTGGTCATCATGTGGTGTATGAATTAACTACACCACATGTCATTAATGCACATAGTTTGAATAATTTCCGAATTACACCTGATGTATTCAACAAAAATACATAGTGTGTAGATCTACTACATGCTGTGTATTCTTGTGTTATTTGGATAGAAATATTGGTACATCCTGATGAGATCCTCAATTTAATTTTATTCATAAAATTATTCATTTCTGTTAGATCAGTGGGAAATGGTAAGGGAGGAACAGATCTCGAAATTCAGATTACAAGAATGATTAAACATGAATTGAAAACTAAATTATTAAATATTATATAATCAAAATATTATTTAAATAATTATAAACAAAAATACAACCACTCTGATACCACTTGTAGGTTTTAGGAGTAGTGTATGCATAGGATGGGCATGTACCCAACTTTTGAAATTTCCATAATCAATGATTAATATGGAATCAATATGATAATGAACACCAGTTTCCACAGAATTAAATCAAAGATAAAATACAAAGGAGACAACCCAGAACTATGAAGAGAGGATCAACATATTTTGTTTATAATTAATTTATTTAAATTATTTAATTACCTCAAAGGTTATTCTTTCTTTGTTGATTTGTTTGACCACGGGTCTGAGGTGCGTCTTCGTTGAGATGTAGAATCCGAGGATAGAAATTTTATAGTTGTTATTCACATGTTCTCCACAAATCTCCAGATGTCCTCTAAGTAACCTTTGGGTGTTATCCCAAAAGATCCTTGCGTTTTCAATGTCCACCTTCAATCACCTTGAGAATAACTTCCAAAGATTTCTCCTTGATCTGGTGGAGGAGGATCTCTCTCGTTCTTCAGAGTGTTCAGGGAGAGGGAAGAGTTATCTGGGCTAAAGAGATTTTCACCAAGGATATTGTACAAATGACTATTGGTTAGCCAGTGCAATGACCCATTGGCTTATATAGAGAATAATAACATAAAGGGGAATTTATTTCACAGGATAATAATAAATAATTAGCACAAGTGTCATTACTTAATTTATTATTCCACTTGAAAACCCCATGTCAAATAATAATAGAAATGCAATTTTTTCCATTAACTGTTCTTTATGAATTTAATTCACCTTTTAATAATAAATAACTATCATTGGTGTCGTTATTTAATTTATTACTCCATGTGAAAACTTCATGTCAAATAATAATATCAATGTTATTATTTCTAGAGCATGTGCTTCACTTGTAGGTTATATTTAAATATTATTTAACGACATAATTTTTAATGTTATTTCTCACGAGCCCCATAACATGGTCCACCAATCCTCCTCAATATTTATCAGGACTTGAATAATGACTATTTATTTATTAAATAAATATAACTACATTATTCTTTGATAAATAAATATTACATCCATAATATATTATCTCGAATAACTTGCGATGAAATAACTGAGATCAGGAATACTTGAATAATTATTAAACCACAAACATGAAGAATATTTATTCAACTTGTTAAATAAATAAATTATTTAACTGAGATACTGGCTACACTTAGTGTGTGACACTCTAGGCCCCTTTCTCATTGGCATTAGGTGGGCTTTCCTAAAGTCCAACATTACTGTTTAGAAATAGGTTAAGGCACGCAAGAGAAATAAGTTGACCTCTCAATGGAATGTCACCTCATATGGGAACTTATCATGTAATATAATCCCTTTGTCCTAATATCTCCAATCAAGTGGGTTGCATGCAAGTGACATCATCAACCCATGAGCTCGATTTCTCATTCTTTGACTTCCGGGAACTGAACATTCCAAGAGAACATCATGGCCATGGATTTCGTTAGGATATATCATTTCTATCAATGGTCCTAAGATATCAACTTCTGTAGAAGTGAAAAATCCTTTCCCACATTATTTATTAATGTAGTATCACTTGTGAAACACCAAACATATCCTACCCCACTATGAACATCTGTAATCATAGTTTTCATCAACACATATAAGTGTGTGAGTCATAATACCCATTAATAATAGTCATAATGAATAAGTACCAACACACAAGTCTGCAGATAGAAAATCTAACGACACTTATAAATGTGGATTTCCTACTGGAGGGTCTTTTTCTCATAATATCCTATTGGATATTACCAAGGGTGCACACCATGAGAATTTTACAAAAAGTTTCATGAGTCCCCATCCCTGGTAGCATGTATCATTTGTGTCCCTTAAAATGATATCATTCATCTATAGAAGATATATTCAGGAATAGTGGCATGGAACTTTGGGGTTCTCATCATAGTAGGGATCAGCTATGACCTTTTAGTGCAAAATTTATTCTTAGGACATTATCGCATACTATGTCACATAGAATAACAGTCATGATATGATAAGTAGTTTATTTAATATTCATCCAATGAATAAAGGTTTATCTTAAATACACAGAAGTTGGTTTCTAGGGCACCAAATCCAACACTTAATAAATGAATCATAAATGTATAGAAGAAAATGATCCATGAGATTATAAAATTGGAACAAGACATACGTTTTTTGGATACACATAAGCCTGAAAAATAATTTACTTTTTCAAAAATCCCTACCTATACTATCAAAGTGGATTGGGTTCACCTCCATTCTATTATATACATAGTCCAGGTTCACTCCTATGACTATCGTACTGAAAAATTCCTTTTCTAAACTATGTTCTCTCCACATTCTATTCCTTATTATCTAATGAGATGTCCATCTTTACCCAATGCATTGGAAGGATATATAATTTTAGTCCCACCCATCACATAATGAAAATAAAATATTTGTGTTCCATAATATCATAAAACAATAATCATATTAGTTGGATTCATCTTATGAGAGTGAGTCATGGAAGGATCTTTTGGTGCAAGATGATGAATCACAAGGTTCAAAAGTGTAATGTAGGCTTTAGAGGTAGTGATTTTTCATGAATCTGGGCCAACAGGACCTACCGATAGTAGGTGCACAACTTAATCAGAAGAACATGATGTTTCGTCAGAAGTTCAACGGATGTGGTAGTTCCCAGAAGAAAAGGATTTACTAGGCTTATTTGTAAGACCCCAAGATTTCATAGTGTGTTATTTCTTCAAAATAATACAATAACTTGCACTACACGCAACACCAAGTTCAAGCACACCATGACATACCAAACAAGCCGTTCAAAAGAGGTTATGAATAGTATTAACTAAATTTTAAACTTTATATAATCCTTATAATTTTAGAATCCATATTATGAGTTTCTTAGACATAATATAAGAACAAATTCATTTTCAGTATTGCACTTTTACCAACTTTTAGTAGTGAACCCTATTTAAATACAATATTTTAAACTTTTTGACTAAATAGGGACATAAAAAAATTTAAAATGAAACATCCCAAGCTTCCGTGGTATGCTATCCTTTGAATAATACAGTAGCGTGTGTTGTACGCAACTTCGAGTTCTAACACACACCACAACCAATCAAACTAGTCGTTATGAATAGTAATACATACTTTTTGAAATTACATATATTTTATATTTCAAAATGGATTTCATTTTTGGATTCGTAAGATCGAATTTAGCCTAAGGTGAAATTTTGGTACTTTTCAGATAACTTTAATATTTTGATGAATAGTGAAAATTACTAAATTTTAATTAAAAACAACTTTTTTAATCAAAATAATTAATAGTGATAAATTATGAATTTTAGTGGTTTTAAAGTATATTTAGAATATATTTTTACCATTTAATATAATTTTGGTCATTGGACATAATTTTACAATTAAACCGGACATAAACAGGTGTCAATCTTTTTATAGTTATTATCTCTTAAAAACACGCTTTTTGTTTTAACAACAGGAATTAATTTTAAATTAATTTCTGCCACTTCTGTGTGTTGGATTTCAAAAAATGGATTCCATATTTGGAATCAGGATGTTAAAATTGTGTAAATAGGTAACTTTTATTTTTAGACATTTTGAATAATTACTTCGGTAAATATTTTATTTACCATGGTTAAAGGGTAAATCTGGTAAATAAGGGTTAACAAATAATATTATAATAATACTAAATTACCCTAAACCATGTACTAGCCTCATTGGTGGATACATTTTCGACCATATTCATCTTTGGGTCGATTTTGGGACCCCATGGAACCACTTGTAGTTGATAGGGACACTTAATTTTAATTAAGTTAAAATGAATACAAAAATGACACAAGCATATATCTTTTAGCAAAACAATTTTTACATAGAGTTATATATGTTGGATTTTTGTCTATAAATATTAATTAGAAATCTAAAAGGATTTAATACATAATTATATTTTATTTTTAATTTTTAGAGATTACAGAATTTAATTTATTAATGACACAATGATGATGCAGTAATTACCATTATAGTGACAAATTAAAATAATTTATATTATAAATACCCAAATAAATATTATTTGAGACTTTTAATGAATTAAAATAATTTTATAGGATAATATGACATATTAGTATTGATTTAATTAAATATTTTCTAAGTAATCATTCTCTTATGAGTTTCACAAAAATCAACTATTGAATAGTGTCAAAATTGACATAAAAGATATTTTAAAACAAATATTATATTATTAATTGATATTAAATTCCTAAAAATATAAGGTTCGGCCAAGAGACTTATATCATGATAGGTGTATCATTAATGGACCACTTGGGGGTCTCTTGGATGTATATAGTAAGTTTATTAACCATATAATATAAACATACAAAGAGACATTGTAAAAGTGAAACTAATTAACTTAGAGTTAATACTTAAAGATAAGGTTAATATAAGTACCCAAACCTATCTAAATTCTATTGTTTGAGTGTTTTTAGACCTATCCCCACCTTAACCTTTGAATAATAAACTTTTGAGCCATTAGAAACCGAATATTAATTTATTATAAATTATTATTTCTAGCTTTTCCAAAGGTACCCCTCTCCCCTCTTATAAAAGGGCACCCCTACTTCTCATTTCTTCACACCTTCAAAGCATTTTGGTTCGTCCAACCTCTACCCCAATACTCTCCCAACTTCCCTCACTACAACCTAGAGGCCTTAGTTTGATCAGAAAGCCAACCTAAGGAGCCATTTTGACCAAATCAAAAGGAAGAACCCGAAGAAGAGGTAATGTTTTCACCACCCCTTTTCAAGTTCCTTTCTTCTTCCACTTATTCTTTATTTGTTATTACCATTATAAAATAATAACTAAAGTATCTTATATATACTTTTATGTTATTATAAATATTTTACAACCATATTCAGTATTCTATCCACCCTTTTAATAACATGTCACCATACGTGCGTACGTACGGCTTACCGTCTCCACGTCGTGGTGTAATTGTTATTCAATATATTATTATTTGGATGGGTATAATAATGATGTGTAACTCATGTAAATAATAAATATAACATGTTAATGATTCTGTATATATGATATACCATCCATTTATATATTATTTTAATATCAAAAGAATGATATTGTCGCTCGTGCGTACGTACGGACTACCGTCTCCACGAACGCGATGAGATTCATTCTCCATCGTATCCATTAATGTATAATTATCATTTGATGATTTAAAAATGATGTTTAAGGACTTGATATCATTCTGGATATGAATAAGATACAACCTATCCATAACAAACCCGGCTTATGTAACAAAACATATAAAAGAAAACGCGTAAGTTAACACCCGAAACGACCATAATTCAGAGATATTATTAACAAATCAAAGTTAAAAGATCATATATGATATCATATTAATATATATGATTCTTGTATAATTTAATAACAATTATTTCACCATTATATAGGAGTTTAACCTACCCCAACCGAGGAAAAGTAAAAGGTAAGGGTTATTTCATAATCTCTTCATTATCCGAGATTGTTTATACGTAATAATCTACTGGGATCTCTTTATCATCCACATCCATGTTTCTTAAAAATGTATTTCAAAACATTTTTACAATTTACAAGAATATGTTTTAAAGTCATTTATACCATTGTTTGAATTTTTATAATAGTTTTATAAAGGAATCTTTCTGTCATTTTCCAAACAAGGTTCTTTTTAACCTTTTCAACAGAATTAAGGTAAGAATGTTTTTTTAACTTATACGGCGGGTGCGGTTATTTTCCGCCGTTATAAAATCGTCGAAGCTTCCCTTATAATCTTATAAGAATATTTTCAAATAAAATGTTTTACTCTTAAATGATTTCAAAATGAATATTTTAAGAATTTTTGAAAGGTACTCTTTATCAAGATCATAATTTTAAATGTTTTAAAGATTTATCTTTCTAAATATTTTTAATTAATGTCCATGTTTTCAGAATAATTTTAAGGATTTATTTATATGGACATGAATGTTTTGAAATGATATTTCTTTTCAAAAGTTTCAAAGTGGTATGGGACACATTGATTCAAAAATATCTTTTAAATTACTTCCTTTATAAATGTGTGACTTTTTAATGATTTCGAGAAAAGAGATATTTCTCTCAAATAGTTTTGATTTCATCTATGTCAAAATCCTTTGATGGATTTTAAGCTTATTTGAAATTGATTTATTATGATACAAAACTTCTATATTGTATTGAAGCATTTGTGATATGTTTGACTGTGGATGTGCTATTTTTTACCATTCATGGTTTATGGTGAAAATATTGACATTTCGTATGCTAGTTTTAATATGAATGTTTATGTTATGTTTAAACCTTTTCATATGGGAATGCATTAGACTTAATATGTGACGGGTGGAGCCCGCTATAGCTCCTCGATGCATCGGTCGGTCTCATGAGACAAACTAGTGTCTTGGCACAAGGCCTTGGCAAAATCTTATTTGTAGTCTTGGCACGAGGCCTTGGCTATGTGGTTATGATAGTCTGGCATTATGCATTCCATCATTATGAAAGTGGTTATTGATATTGCATGTGATTATTCGATTAGTAGAATATCCATGTGAATAAGTAAATGGAATTATTTCATTTTTATTTTGCCATACTATGTTGAAGTTCAAGTTTAAAAGGCTTTTGTTTTATTTATACATTTCCTTAAATGTTTATGCTTATTTTTTAAAGTTTCCTCTATATTGTTATCCTTACTGGTCATTTGAGCTCACCCATTTTCTATGTTTTATTTTTCCCAGGATGTGAAGAAGTAAGTTATGAATGACCTGCAGGGATAGTATGTGGGGATATGAGTGTTTAATATGGAGACTATGTTGTTGTAGTAGTTTTTCACTTTGTGATGTAATGTAAAACTTTATGAATATATCTAGTGTTTCCAAGGCTACTAAACCAATCCGTCTTTTGAGATTTTATCTTTCTTGTGATCATGCCAATGTAATGTAATAATGTACTGACTCTGGGTAACTAGGGTCAGGGCGTTACAGTTGGTATTAGAGGAAGTTTAGTACAAACCTTGGAAGCTAGGTTTAGATAAACTCTGATTAGAGCACGTAGACCTAAGATGAACTTTTAGGATTAATATAGAAGAACTTCCTAGAATTTTTGTATTTTAGAGATTTTGTGAGTTTTCCGAGCAATACATCCCTGTCTGGATACGAGCAGGTAGAGGCGGCTCTGGCACAGATGTACCTAGGGGTAAAACCCGAAAACACCGCTTTGAGCTAGACTCGAAGGGGAACTGGTGCACGAAAACGGGACTCGTTGCACTCTTGGTTACGAAACTCACGGGGGATATGCTTAGGATAATTCTCATTTTCTTTACAAACCATTATGAAGGGTTTATGTGGATTTACTTCTTCAAAGGAGAAATTTTTATGATTATGGATTATATCCAAAAACTATTTAATTTATGTTATGTGACTTACAAGTTTGGGATTAGGTATTGTTATTCATAAACTAATCTAGTGTATGCCATTGTTTAGAAATGGCGCCTAGTAGAAGGAATGAGAACTCCAGCAATGCACATGATCCAAAGAGAAAGAAGGATCATATCTTTCATGGTCTTAGGCTAGAATTTATAAGAGAAATAGTCTCCCATGTATTATCATCATATGAAGAAATAATATCATGTGTTGATAAGATAAGTAAAGATTGTACTGAGTCCTATGGATTTGAAGGGAAGCAAGAGAAGAAAAGGATGGAAGAGAGAACGATTGATAAAGGGAAGAGGGAAAATAAGAATTTTCCCATATGTGATAACTGTGGGAAGAAACACCCTGGAACTTGTCTGAAAGGAATGGGAGTTTGTTATAAGTGTGGAGGAAAAGGGCACAAAGTACGTGACTACAAGGGTAAGAAAATGGTTTCAAATGTACAATGCTTCATTTGAAAGGAGTATAGACACTACGGGAACCTATGTCCCAGTCATCAGAATATGCCGCAAATGATGCTATTGGATAATAATCAAGTTATGATACTACCACAGATGAAGAGGAATGATTAGAGTTCTTATGTTGATTCTGTCATTTGAGTGTTGTATCAACAATGTACTTGTTATAATAATTATGGAGTATATAAGGATTGTACTTCAGTACTATTTCATTAAGGACTTGAGATTGTGTGGAACAAAGAAAAGTGACTCAATAGTAGGTTAAATTTTTGGAAAATATATGGTTGAGAGAAAGATAAACCATACTATGGTTCTGATACCTAGGTAGTGATTTTAGAATAATACATGATTGATTTGGATAAATTATATTGGAAATTCTTGACTACCTTGAAGCTGATTAATGATTTTTATATTCCATCATTATTGGGGTTTAAAACATTTTTGGATTGATGAAATATATCCAACATTCTATATGGAATAAGGGAGCATGAATGTAATCAATAAGTATTATGGTAATTCAGGATGTTTCAGTGTGTTAAAAGAATACATGATGAAGGTATTCATATGATATTATGGGGTAAAAAGGATCTAAATTAAGTTTACCTTCCTTATAAAAATTGGAATGTGAGTTTGGACAGAAGTATTTTGGATAAATTCTAGTTTGAGATTAATTTTTGATTTCCATAAAAGGACAACCCAGAGGTCGGGCGGCAACCTGTCGTGACTGACAAGGCCGCGAGACTTGAACCCGCAACCGAAGGGCGACAAGGGTGTATCACCTACCACTGGCCCACGAGATGTCCTGGATTAAATAATGTAGTTTTTTTAAAAGATATGGTAGATAAATTATAAATTCATTTATTTTGGAACCATGTACGAATATTATAAATAGAATGTTTTTTACGAGTGAAAGATGATTTTGTGTTAGAAATTTATTAATGGATAAAACTCTAATTATAAAGTAAGTATATCTCCTTATGATCTTAGCCAATCTCATAAATAAATTCCTCAACATTAAGAAAAGGAACTTAGAACAAAAATGTTGTCCTAGATGGTACCTTAAATCATCACTAATTTATGGATTTGGGATTGTTGGCCTTTTCATAGCCATGTTCTCTACCACTCTCCATCAGATAATTGATGGTTATATTTATCTTCCATATCCATATTTTCCTACATGGAACCCTAGTATGTGTTATTTTTGGTAATCTTCATACTTTCCACTCTTTATTTTAAATAGTGGCCTCATTAATTCATTTTTCGATGTGGGTTTTCAACTAAGATATTTTGAAACGTCAAAAATGTGTTATCTTAATACCTTATGTTTTGTTGAATCCGTGGTATTTTAAATCATCGTAGATTGATGAATTTAAGGTCCTCAATTTTAAATTTGTTTGTGATTGATGACCTCAATCACTACCTATAAATATTTACGTTTTTCCTCCAATTATATGTCTCTAATTGCCACCAATGTTCTCCTAATCGAGATCATAATTTGGTGGCGACCCTTTCATTTCTCTTTTCCTCATATTAAGACTAAATTTTAGTAAACCAATTTCCTATGTGGGTTTTCCCACAAAGATATTTTTTATTTTCAACCTTTTATTTTTGAAGAACAATTTCAAATTGCGAGGACGCAATTTATTGAAGGAGGGGATAATGTAACACCCCAAGATTTCATAGTGTGTTATTTCTTCAAAATAATACAATAACTTGCACTACACGCAACACCGAGTTCAAGCACACCATGACTTACCAAACAAGCCGTTCAAAAGTGGTTATGAATAGTATTAACTAAATTTTAATCTTTATATAATCCTTTTAATTTTAGAATCCATATTATGAGTTTCTTAGACATTATGTAAGAACAAATTCATTTTCAGTATTGCACTTTTACCAACTTTTAATAGTGAACCCTTTTTAAATACAATATTTTAAACTTTTTGACTAAATAGGGACATCAAAAAATTTAAAATGAAACATCCCAAGCTTCCACGGTATGCTTTCATTTGAATAATACAGTAGCGTGTGTTTTACGCAACTTCGAGTTCTAACACACACCACAACCAATCAAACTAGCCGTTATGAATAGTAATACCTACTTTTTTGAAATTATATATATTTTATATTTCAAAATGGATTTCATTTTTGGATTCGGAAGATCGAATTTAGTCTAAGGTGAAATTTTGGTACTTTTCGGATAACTTTAATATTTTGATGAATAGTGAAAATTACTAAATTTTAATTAAAAACAACTTTTTTAATCAAAATAATTAATAGTGATAAATTATGAATTTGAGTGGTTTTAAATTATATTTAGAATATATTTTTACCATTTAATATAATGTTGGTCATTGGACATAATTTTACAATTAAACCGGACATAAACAAGTGTCAATCTTTTGATAGTTATTATCTTTTAAAAAGACGCTTTTTGTTTTAACAATGGGAATTAATTTTAAATTAATTTCTGCCACTTCTGTGTGTTGAATTTGGAAAAATGGATTCCATATTTGGAATCAGGATATTCAAATTGTGTAAATAGGTAACTTTTATTTTTAGACATTTTGAATAATTATTTCGGTAAATATTTTATTTACCATGGTTAAAGGGTAAATCCGGTAAATAAGGGTTAAAAAATAATATTATAATAATACTAAATTACCTTAAAACGTGTAATAGCCTCATTGGTTGATACATATTCGACCATAGTCATCTTTGAGTCGATTTGGGGACCCCATGGAACCACTTGTAGTTGATAGGGACACTTAATTTTAATTAAGTTAAAATGAATACAAAAATGACAAACGCATATATCTTTTAGAAAAACAATTTTTACATAGGGTTATATATGTTGTATTTTTTCCTATAAATATTAATTAGAATTCTAAAAGGATTTCCTACATAAGTATATTTTATTTTTAATTTTTATAGATTACAGAAGTTAATTTATTTATGACACAATGATGATGGAGTATTTACCATAATAGTGACAAATTAAAATAATTGATATTATAAATACCCAAATAAATATGATTTGAGACTTTTAATGAATTACAATAATTTTCTAGGATACTATGACATATTAGTATTGATTTAATTAAATATTTTCAAAGTAATCATTCTATTATGAGTTTCACAAAAATCAACTATTGAATAGTGTCAAAATTGACATAAAAGAATTTTTAAAACAAATATTATATTATTAATTGATATTAAATTCCTAAAAATCTAAGGTTTGGCCAAGAGACTTATATAATGATAGGTGTATCATTAATGGACCACTTGGGGGTATCTTGGATGTATATAGTTTGTTTATTAACCATATAATATAAAAATACAAAGAGACATTGTAAAAGTGAAACTAATTAACTTAGAGTTAATACTTCATTATAAGGTTAACATAAGTACCCAAACCTGTATAAATTATATTGGTTGAGTGGTTTTCGACCTATCCCCACCTTGAACGTTTAATAATAAACTTTGGAGCCATTATAAACCGAATATGAATTTATTATAAATTAATATTTCTAGCTTTTCCAAAGGTATCCCTCACCCCTCTTATAAAAGGGCACTCCTCCTTCTCATTTCTTCACACCTTCAAAGCATTTTGGTTCGGACAAACTCTGCCCAAATACTCTCCCAACTTCCCTCACTACAACCTAGAGGCCTTAGTTTGATCAGAAAGCCAACCTAAGGATCCATTTTGATCAAATCAAAAGGAAGAATCCGAAGAAGAGGTAATGTTTTCACCACCCCTTTTCAAGTTCCTTTCTTCTTCCACTTCTTCTTTCTTTGTTATTACCATTCTAAAATAATAACTCCAGTATCTTATATATACTATGATGTTATTATAAATATTGTACAACCATATTCAGTATTCTATCCACCCTTTGAATAACATGTCACCATACGTGCGTACGTACGGCTTACCGTCTCCACGTCGTGGTGTAATTGTTATTCAATATATTGTTATTTGGATGGGTATAATAATGATGTGTAACTCATGTAAATAATAAATATAACATGTTAATGATTCTGTATATATGATATACCATCCATTTATATATTATTTTAATATCAAAAGAATGATATTGTCACTCATGCGTACGTACGGACTACCATCTCCATGAACGCGATGAGATTCATTCTCCATCGTATCCATTAATGTATAATTATCATTTTATTATTTAAAAATGATGTTTAAGGACTTGATATCATTCTAGATATGAATTAGATACAACCTATCCATAACAAACACAGCTTATGTAATAAAACATATAAAATAAAACGAGTAAGCTAACACCCAAAACGACGATAATTCAAAGATATTATTAACAAATCAATGTTAAAAGATCATATATGATATCATATTAATATATATGATTCTTGTATAATTTAATAACAATTATTTCACCATTATACAGGAGGTTAACCTACCCCAACCACGGAAAAGTACAAGGTAAGGTTTATTTCACAATCTCTTCATTATCCGAGGTTGTTTATACGTAATAATCTACTGGGATCTATTTATCATCCACATCCATGTTTCTTAAAAATTTATTTCAAAACATTTTTACAATTTACAATAATATGGGTGTATGTCATTTATACCCTTGTTTGAATTTTTATAAGAGTTTTATAAAGGAATATTTCCGTCGTTTTCCAAACAAGGTGCTTTTTAACCTTATCGACAGAATTAAGGTAAGAATGTTTTTTTTAACTTATACGGCAGGTGCGGTTATTTTCCGCCGTTATAAAATCGTCGAAGCTTCCCTTATAAGATTATAAGAATAATTTCAAAGAAAATTTTTTACTCTTAAATGATTTCAAAATGAATATTTTAAGAATTTTTGAAAGGTACACTTTATCAAGATCATAATTTTAAATGTTTCAAAGATTTATCTTTCTAAATATATTTAATTAATGTCCATGTTTTCAAAATAATTTTAAGGATTTATTTATATGAACATGAAGGTTTTGAAATGATATTTCTTTTCAAAAGTTTCAAAGTTGTATGGGACACATTGATTCAAAAATCTCTTTTAAATTACTTCCTTTATAAATGTGTGACTTTTCAATGATTTCGAGAAAAGAGATATTTCCATCAAATAGTTTTGATTTCATCTATGTCAAAATCCTTTGATGGATTTTAAGCTTATTTGAAGTTGATTTATTATGATACAAAACTTCTATATTGTATTGAAGGATTTGTGATATGTTTGGCTGTAGATGTGCTCTTTTTATACCATTCATGGTTTATGGTGAAAATATTGACATTTCATATGCTAGTTTTAATACGAATGTTTATGTTATGTTTAAAACTTTTCATATGGGAATGCATTGGACTTAATATGTGATGGGTGGAGCCCGCTATAGCTCCTCGATGCATCGGTAGGTCTCATGAGACAAACTAGTGTCTTGGCACATGGCCTTGGAAAAATCTTATTTGTAGTCTTGGCACGAGGCCTTGGCTATGTGGTTATGATAGTCCGACGTTATGGATTCCATCATTATGAAAGTGGTTATTGATATTTCATGTGATTATTCGATTAGTATAATATCCATGTGAATAAGTAAATGGCATTATTTCATTTTTCTTTTGCCATACTATGTTGAATTTCAAGTTTAAAAGGATTTTGTTTTAGTTATACATTGCCTTAAATGTTTATGCTTATTTTTGAAAGTTTCCGCTATATTGTTATACTTACTGGGCATTTGAGCTCACCCCTTTTCTATGTTTTATTTTTCCCAGGATGTGAAGAAGTAAGTTATGAATGACCTGCAGGGATAGTATGTGGGGATATGAGTGTGGAATATGGAGACTATGTTGTTGTAGTAGTTTTTCACTTTGTGATGTAATATAAAACTTTATGAATATATCTAGTGTTTACAAAGCTAATAAACCAATCGGTCTTTCAAGATTTGATCTTTCTTATGATCATGACAATGTAATGTAATAATGCACCAACTCTGGGTAACTAGGGTCGGAGCGTTACATTATTTAAAAATGGGGAATCTTGTGTGAGATTGTACCAACGTTCATGGTGTAGCTAGAGAGGTTCTCGATAAAGCACCAAGGAAGAGTCAGTGGCAAGAGCAGAAAGATCTGTCTGGTCGCAAATATGGCAGGGAGCTAGAGGACATGGGAGGATATTGTTTTAGGCTATTGAGGATTAAGACCCTATGACTCCATAGATTATTTAAGGTACGATCTGTGTCTTTATACTTTAGCTGTAATATTTATAGACATTGATACTAGTGGTTTACTTTCCTACTGATTTTCATGTTTGATACCTAGAGGTTCTGTTTAAACTATTGACTTGATCCTCACGTTTAGAGAATCCTATTGGCCGAGACCCCATGACCACACACTAGTGTTGATTGTATGATCTGACTCTTAGAGGTGAGAGTTTTGTTTTATATCTCTTGGTAGTGGCATCGAGGGATTACGATTTCATTATCAGTATTAACTAAATTCAAATTTCTTTCTTAGATTGATTTCTTTAGGAAAATGATGTGGATCGTCCGCAATGATGGAGCTAGATTTCCCATTTATTGGAAAAGGGGAAATCCTTGTAACTCTTGATGGACTCAGGCAGAGGAGAGTGCATCCGAATTCTGTTTATTTGGCTAGTCTAACCCTTAGTGCTTTGGATGTTATGAGTCCTCAGGCTTCTTACTTATGGAAGAGTGTATGATCGTCTTCCTTGAAGATTTCTAGGTTTACCTCTCTGTATAGAGTTAGACATCTACATTGGTCTACACACAGGGGTGGCACCGATATTTACACCAGTATGTCGGATGCACCCAAAGAGATCAATGAGCTAGGAATGCAGATGGGGGACTTTTTGATTAAGGGATTATTAAGACCCATTGTTTCACCATGGGCAGCCCCAGGTGATCTTTGTTGATGACATATTAATGTACTCAACGTCTGATGGAAGCATGTGAGACAGATAAGTATGGTCCTGGACCCACTTCGGGAGCACCAGATACAAAAAAAGATCTTAAAGTATATATCTTGGATTTAAAATGTCCCTTTTTTGAGACATGGAATCTGAGATGTTGGAGTTCCAATGAACTGAGTGATGAGGAATGTAAAATAATATACTCCCTGCAGGAATCTAGTTTGAAATTACTAAGTGAGGTATCATAGTGGTTGGCCTCGTTGTAGTTATCCTTCATGAATGGGGATAGATCAACTTATCTTCGGTCTTTACATGCTCTGTTTCACATATGGAATAACCCTTATGGACATTCAAATGGTGGGGATCACGTTGTTCATTTCAAAGTATGCGTAGTTGTACTAGTGGATTCCGAAAGTGGTGAGATTCATCGGGGTATGCATGTGGGTGTCAAGGTGGACATCGGGGATGGAATAATGGGTCGAAGCTAGGATTTACTGTTGAAATAAAACTCGAACTCTTGTTTGAATCAGTTTCGTGGGTTTTCAACTCTCCATGTCAAGACCCTTTTCATGGAAGGGGTTTCTCTTTTTCTTTTTGGGGGTACTAGGAAGGGAGTGGGGAGGAATATATATTTCCTTCTTGAAAAGTTTACCATGTATATACAGGAGATGAGAAACCATCGGGTGATCATTTACCAACCCACCGAGTCATAGAACTTCCAAACTACCCAGAAACAGATTTTAGTAGAGGACTTAGGATGCCTTTATGTGCATGAGATAGTTAGAGTTCATGGATTTTCATTGATGATTATTTCATTTCATGATGCTCTCTTTACATCTTGGTTGTGGAAGGGATTGCAAGAGGCATTTTTAGAAAACGTACATGTCATCTAGCAGCAGAACATATCTTTGGTGTGATGGACATCAACATTGGACTGTTTTGAGTTAAATTCCAAATGAATATCAAGGATCTTTCATGGAATATCTTCTTCATTGGCTCATGTCAGGAGGTAGCATGGGGATCTTAAGGGGATCACGTGGGAGCGGGAGGCTCAGACTCATGCTCAGTTCTCCCACCTTTTGTTCAAGTAAACATTGTTTATATTCTTGAGGTTGTAAATCCTTAAGGTGGGGAGAATTTAATGACTCATATTTTCTATGTTCTATTTTTATGAAATTCTTTTGAAAATTATGAGACATATTGTGGAGACGGTGTGTGATTCTGAGGCCTAGAGTGCCCGATATGATCTGTCAAAAAATGTTATGTTCTTAAATAACGCACGAGAGCGTTTTCCTAGGAAAAGTGTAATAACTCCTAAACTAGTACCCGGATCAGAAATACGGGGGAACTAATGTGTTCAAGATAGAAAATTTACCCTAGTATCAACTTAACTTTAGTCAGCAGGGGTCTCCATTGACAAAACCTGAATATGGTATAACCATAAATAAAATAATTAGAAATATATATATTTTTTCAAATCATTATAACTTATAAAAGGTATCTAGTATTGGAAATTTTATAGTACCATTTAGTATTTGATCATGTGATTTCATTAGGTGGAGCCTAACCTCGACCGGTGTGGGTTGAGGGTAAACGTTAATTTGTGGTCTTTTTAAAGGATAATAAATTTAACTTAAAAAAAGTTTATTTTATTTACTTTTAATGTTTCGTAGCAAAGAGACTCTAGGATAGAGAAACCTATTATCCAATTATAAATGAAGTAGCGTGGATATGATGTTTCAAATTGAAATAGTATTGCTGAAAAGAGTTAACGCGTTAACGTGTTTACTGCATTATTCGGGGGCAGGGTTTACAGTTAGAATTCATACAGCTAGATATTTCTATAGAACCCTAAAATTTCCCTAAGGCAAGGAGGAGGAGGCACTCTCATTGACGACGATGGAATGGAGGTCAGGATTCAGTCAAGTGGTAACAAATCAATGAATGTCATTGGAACAAGGATCGATCTGTTGATTCAGCTTCAATCTATGTCTGCAAGTGATCCAACTCTAGGTAGGGGTTGTTATTTAAATTCAATCAATTTTTCATATTTGAATTCCTATGATGAATGTGAAACAATCGATGAATGGATCGATTCACAGATCATGCATATTTTTGTGGTATGGGTTTCACCTTGCAATGTGTATTGGGGATTGATGATTGTTTGATGGATTTAGGGTTTGTTCATTGTTTTCTAGATACTTATAACGGATTGGATCGAGGCAGGAACAAACAAACAGACGAGGTTTGATATTCTGGTTTCTTATTATTCTTTTCTCCCCCACATTCTTCGCATTCTTCATGGTTTGATGAATGATCGATCATTTTGAAACTATTTCATGGAAAAATGATCTGACGTCTTGGATCTGGAATGGACACGTCATGATGGAGGTGTGACGAAGACGGTGGCAAATGGATTGAGGCTGTGCAGGAGATAGTGTCACTCAAATGACATGGCACCATGGTGGATCGTAATGAGGATTCAAACCCATGGAGATAAATAATGTGACCTGAGGAGTCCATAACGTCTTCCAGATTAATGAACGGACCACTGGACTGTGTCTGACGGCTCGTGGAAGGGACTACTGGCGTGCCGACGGTGGCAACCAGTGGAGAAATGTGGCGGTGGAGGTGGTGTTCTATGGTGGTGGATAAAACCACATCCATGCGGCTTCCTGGATGGAGAATGGTCACAGCCTTTTTCCATGATGGGTCGCATTGGACATGCGGTACTTGGTCGCGGGGCGATCGGGATGGTGGGTCAGTCACGTAAATGCGATCTGGCCCCACACAGACCGACCGGGACATAGCCTCTCCCCTAGACCCATCCCTGACATTAAACTAGACTACATGCGGTGGTTCAAACCGAATTGGTTGGGCCGCCCAACGGCCCAGGGGGGCGGGTTGGTCAGCGGACCCCGGGTCAAACTGAACCTTGAAGCAACTGGCCCCTTTTTCACTAAATTTTCTATATCCTTCAAACCGTAATTTTGATTGATGAGCTATCTATGGTGTTGGGACCCTTACGGTTAGCCGGTCTTTTAGATATGGCTTTGTGGGGTTTTAGTTAGACCAGTATGTGTTGTGGTTGTTCTCATTTTCTTTCCTATGATGAGTCTATGTAGGGTCCCAATCCCGTCATTGAGGGTGATGGTAGATATTGAGATGATGACCTTGGGATTCTCTATTAGGATATGATGAAATATCACATACCTATCATAGATAATGACCCGTGTTCTGAAGTGAGTTTTCTTAGATATTATCTTGGTGACCTAGTAGGCCTAAGTGATGAGCGGATCTTGGTGACCTAGTAGGACGAAATGACTCTGCGGGTCTCAGTGCCCCAGCAGGTCTATGTGGATCATGTACCACACTAAAAGTCTTGGTAGTTCCTCACTTCTCTTTGTGTTACCTTATATTGTTTTTGCAGTATGGGTGTGCCCATCATTTACACGAGCACCCATCCCTTATCGAGGATGACAATTCCTGTAGGGCCAGGATGTCCCCGAGTGAGCACTGGGTTCATGACCCACTATTTTTGTATCAAGATCTTTCATTCATTCATGACTTGACCTGATCAATTTACTTTAGTTAGTTCTTAGCGTGTCTTCTTTGGGAAGGGCCCAATGAAGCACGATCTCTTTGTGAAGGACTCTGATGACTTCTTAGCTCAAGGATCAAGTTCTCTTAAAATGAGCATTCCTTGAGCAGAATAATGTGACTAGGGATTTGGATAAGATATAAGGACTACATGTATCATTGAGACCAAACATTGCAAGAAAAAATCATGACGTATTGAGACCAACTTTTCTCTTAGATGCTTTTGGTAAACTTGTTCTATATTCTTTCTTTCAGATGGCTTGAGGAGTGGGATCTCTTGGAATTGAGCATTCTATAAGCGAAACCATATGGCTAGCAGTGGATGAGATGTTACATCATGGAATATTTTATGAGTAAACCTAGATGTTTTGGTTATATTGGTTTTGTAAATATACATGTGTTTAGAAAACATTACCTTATTGGTTGTGTTTCCTTGGTGGTATTTTACTTTGTTTTTCAGGGTCCCCTACAAAGTATTGTTTTACTCACCCCTATACAGGCTTTCCCCACATATGTCGTGTCTTGTGAAGTTGACTGAAGCTTTGGTGGAGTCTTAGGCAGAGCAGGACCAGGACTAAGACCAGATAGTGCCTTGTGAGATCAGATGAGCTGAGGAGTATTTGGTAGACTCCTACAGTAGTATTAGTGTCCTTGTTTTCAGGTCATACTTTACAGTTCTTTTTCTTTTAGTGGGCTCGTTTCTAGCCCAGTTGCAGTTTACTTATTTACTTTCTATCGTACACTATTGTTGTGTTTTAGTGGTATGTATTCATTTTCTTTACTCAGTGTTTTCACTCTTTAGTCATGTGGCATGGAGTTGGGTACATGTGTACATGTTCTAGGTAAATTCCTCCAATTTTTTGATATGCTTACTTATAACTAGTCGCAAATGTGAGGCATTTACCTAAGTACCTATACACATGCACAACACTCCAAGATAATGATTTTGGAAGGTGAATACACTAAGTAAAAAAATACAAAGTAAAAAAGTAGAAAACTGAAGGTAAAAAAGGCCACAATACAATCCCCACCAAAATAGAAATGTACAAGTACAAGTCTCTAGAACACCTCCATAGAAAATCCCACTTGAAGGGTATGTTCATAAAAAACATCCTAATCTATAGAATCACATCTCATCAGTCGATCCATTCTAAGAACCACCTAGCCCCATTGTAACAAGGACTCCATCAATGTGTCGATAATCTGCACAAGACATGATAGGTGCAGGTGATGCTCGTGTAAGGGTGAGTAAATCAATACTCAGTAGGTAAACCAAACCACAAAGGTATACTACAAAGAAAACAAAACCAAGAAGGTATAGTCACCTCAATAAAAGTATATGTCATCAAAACATATAACAAGAACATCCAGGTATATTCATAAAATATTCTAAGACACAACATCTCATCCACTGCTATCCATATGGTTCCGCTCGTAGCACGCTCGATTACTTGAGGTCCCACTCCTCAAGCTATATTAAATTAAGCACATAGAACAAGTCATCCAAATGTATTTGAGATAACATATTGTCTCGATACACCATGAAGTTTCCATGAGACATCTGGTCTCACTGAGACAAAGAGTCTCGATATCATATCCAATCATTTATCACATGATTCTTCTCAAGGTGAACTCATTCTGGGAGAACTCGTTGTTAAAGCAATGAATCCATCAGAGACCCTCTCAAGGAGGTCCCAGTTCATTGGGCCCCAGCCAGAGAAGACACACTGAGAAATACATGAAATACACTGATCAGGTTAAGTCGAGAAAATAAGGAAAGATATAGATACACAAATAGGGAGTCCTACACCTAGGGATCATTCGAGGACATCCTGACCCTACTAGATATTTTCATCCTAGATAGGTGATGGGTTCCCATGTAAATATTTGTCACAACCATGCCTCAAACCCTATCTAAGGTACGATGAAGAGAATTGTGGACCGACCCGGCCTCTGAATGTGGTACATGCTCCACGTAGATCTATTGGGGTCCTGAGACCCAGAGTGTCATTTTGACCTATTGGGTCACCTAAATCTGCTCGTCGATTAGGCTTGTTGGGTCACCAAGATCTACTCTGAGCCAACTCAATTCATAACATGGTCTAATATCTATGACAAGAATGGGATACTACTTCCTACCATCATAGATAAGTCCAAGGGTATCATCTCAATCTCCACTATCACCCTCTATGATGGGATCGAGATCCTACATTGATACCCCACAAGAAAGACAAAGAGAGGGCCACCAACCCATGCTGGTATGAATAAAACCCACTAATCCATATCAAAAGGATAGACACATAAGATGGGTCTCAACACCATAGATGGATCATAAATCAAACATACAGTTTGCATGTTATGTGTGTTTTAGTGAAAAAATAGTCTGTTGGGTCTGGGTCTGGTCTGAACCGGTCAGACCAACCTAACCCAATCCAGACCAACCCAGTTTGGACTATCTGACCTCACCTGGTCTGGCCTGCCCCGATGTTCAGGCCCATTAGGCCGGATAGACCAAACTCATTTTTCCATGGGACCAACCCACTGGGGCGCCTAGCAGCCTGGTCCTCCTCCGGCCCAGACATCACTGGTGGGTCGGTCTTCATCTAGCCCGGACACGGCAGCTAGCCTCATCCCCTTTAAACCATGTGGCCAGCTTGGTAGGCCGCTAATCTCTGCACGCGGTCTGTTGACCGCCTGTCGTCGGCTCGATGCAGTGCAGCCGCATCACTGGAGCTCTCTACCATGACACGCCCTAGAGGCGTCCTCCAATGCCACTGGTGGCCGAGTTGATGTGGGTTCCTCTGATGCCACTGATAGTCAAGCAACCGCGGGTTCCTCCAGCCATTGCCGCAAGTGGCCGGTTTCCACAGCACCGGTCCGCGACCACCACCACCGGCGATGTCCTGTCGGTGGGATCTTCTGTGGGCCATCAGACATGCTATGGTGGTCTGTTCTTTTATTCAGAAGAGGTTTTGGAATCCTTAGGTCACATTCTTCATCAACAAGGTTCGAATCTATTCCATGATACCTCCTTGTGAAATGTCTCTCGATTGAAGACATCTTCCGCAAAACCTCGATCCATTCTCCACCATCATCATCGCACCTCCATCATGTCATGTACATCCTGGATATTCAATACTATATCTTTCTACCATGGATCGATTGTGCAATTATCGATCGATCGCCAAAAGTCAATTCGAGGGACAAACGAAGAACACCCGCAATGAATAAAGAACAGAGGGAGGAATGGAATGATTCAACAAAAAATGGATAAACCTCGATTGATGTTAGTTTCGATCATGGTTCATTTCCATTAGAATGATAATCGAATTAAACTAAGAATCCATCACGTAGGATTAATCAACATTTGATAACCAAAACCAAACTTTTGTTAACACCCCACAAATAAAACTCCATTCTCGCAAGAATGATGGAACTGCGGGTAAACAAGTTCATGGTTTGATCTGTGTTCATTGTTTAAATCTATAAATGGAGAAAGACAAGATTAAAAATAAAAAACCCTACCTAGAAGATAGGATCATTCGGTGTCAGAGTTTGATTTTATTTGGTGATCCTTTGAGAGACATCACGATCTGTCGCCATTGTAACTCTGTCATTCATCACTATTCATCACTCGCCAACAGAATTCCTCCAGAGCCTCAGAGAAAACTCTAGTGTCATATTCTAATTAATGGAGGAAATACATTAACATGTTTACATGTTTCAACGTTACTATTTTTCTTTGAAACAGTTTCCTCCCACTGCAACATTTATTAACAGGGAAAGGGTTTCTCCATTGCATCGTCTCACCATCACCATGCTACAAAACGTTAAAAGAAAATAAAATAACCCACTTTTAGATTATTTAATTCCCCTTTAAAACATCTAAAAATTAACTTTTACCCTTGACTCATGCATGTTAAGGTTAGGATTTTCCTAAGGAAAGCACATCCTCATGATCTTAATGATACTCACGGATTTCCGATCCAGGTTACCATTTATGAGTTATAAGGAGTTGAAAAGTAAAGTAAAATAATTTTATTATTTTATTTATGTATATTCGATTTTTGGGGTTTCTCACTAGAGACCCAATCCAACTAAAGTTAAGTCGCTCATAGAGTAAACCTTCCATCCCAAATGCAATGGTGAACCCAATTTTCTGATATGGGGACCCGTTTAATAGTTTTTCTACTTTTTTTAGGAAAACCATTCATGTGTGCTATTTAAGAGTTATATCCCATGATTTCATGTGACTAGTTGTAGATAAGGTATATTATGATTCTGTTATTAATGATACCACATCTTCATGTTTACATTAATTACCCCTTAATGGGATATTATGACCATCCTTATTTATGTTCCCTGGATATATTATGTAGTGATAGAAGAAAAATGATATGTATGGGTGATTAATAAAGATGGAAATTAATATTTTTTATTTTATTTTATAATATTTCATTTAATCATTCAAAGACATAATATCTCAAGATTTATGGGGGTATTTTCTGGATTGTTTTATAAAAAAATATGTAATATTATGTTTATGAGATGTTGGTTGTTATATAATTCATTAAAGAATGTATATATGATACAACCTAGTTGTTTTTAAGAACTAAGAAATTATGTATGAAATTTTAAGTTATAAAAGCACATTTATGCTTGAAATAAAATTCTAGATATTGGAATATTAATCTTGATGGAGATAATAAATACTTTGAGTTTATCAAAAATGAGGATGAATCTTGGGTATATAAACGGGTTAGTGGGAGTGTTATCATATTTCTATTTTTGTATGTTGATGACATAAATCTCCTGGTAAATGACAATTTAATGGTAGAATCAGTAAAAATTTTGTTAGAATATTTATTTTTATTAAAGGATATTGGGGAATAAATATATAGACTCAGTATGAATATCAAGGGAGAGAGATATAAAAAAGTGTTTTTTCTTTGTCAAAACACTTACATTAGTAAAATGTTTAAAAGCTTTAACTTCAAAAAAAACTGAAAAGGGTTCTTTGTAAATGATGCATGAAAGGATCCTTTCAAATTAAAAGTTGTATCCATTAGTTGATGAATAAAAATAATGAGTAAGAATGCATATGATTAAACTATTAGATCATTAAGTTATATATTATTATATTCTTATCTTAATGTATCTTATATATCAATTATAGAGAGTAGGCTGCAATAAAACCCTGGTGAAATTTATTGGGTAGTCGTAAATAATATTTTTAGGTACATGAAAATAATTATGGATGTATTCTTAGAATATAGTAGTGGGGAATGTATAATTATAAAGGGTTACATAGATACTAGTTTCCAAACTGAAAAAGATAACTTTAGATCTCATTCAGGATTTGTGTTTTCTTAGAATTTTGGGTCAGTAAGCTAAAAAAGTTCTAAGAAATTTATTGTTGATGATTACATTATATATTTATATCACAACATATTTTATATCTAAATAATTTATTTTTATAATGATTTACATTACCAAAATAGTGTTTTACATAAGAATTATGAATCCAATTGAACTCTGTAATGATAATATTAGAGTTTTTTCATAAGATATGAAGCCTGGGTCTCAAAAAAATATCAATTCAAATATTTTGTTTCGTCCCATATCATTGAAGATATTATTGATAGAGGTCATATAAGTATTTTTTAAGTTTTATAGAGGATAATATTATGGATCCTTTAGAAAATATACTTATAAAAAAACATGAAATCCACACTATCTCTCTTACTATTATATATATGTGTGAATGGAATTAGTGAAAGTGGGAAATTTTTAGTGTTTATGCCCTAAACTCATTCAATTATTCTAACCTTATAAACATTTTTTATCATGTGATTAATATTTATAGAAATACTTCATCATTTTTTTTATATAGAACATGAGATGTGATATGATTTTAACCCCTTTCAATATATATATTAATTAGTTATCCCTTATTAATGATCATTATATTAGGTAAATATAATTTTTTCTGATCCATATGGGTAATTTCAATTGTAAATATGTAAAACTAATCATTAATGGGATATAGGTTGGTGAAAATGTATTCTGATTTACCCATTTAATTTACATTACATGTGTGTTTTTCATTGATGTTACTCAAATAAACATCATTTAAACATATATCAAATAGAAGTTTACAAATAATTTCCCTATTTTGGAGGTCATGTAATTTTATAAAAATCACAATTCATTTTGAGGAATATCCTTAACAAATGTGATTGGACATGACACTGATAAAGTAGCGGGATTTGATTAGTCAAGATAGGATATTTCAAACCATAAGATGAGTTTCTGGTATCATGGGATTCAATTGAATTATGAAGAAGTAATTTGATGAAAATTTCTAGATAATTAAATTTAATATAAATATATAATTTCTAGTCATCCTAAAATTAAGAAAAGGTGATAAGATATGTGAGGTTGAAATTTTCCATGTTTCATGATTAATCTTGATTTCAAGGAAAAGATAATTTTTTTAATGGATAAATGGTGGATTAAAATACATTGAGCCCATTTATAATTTGTGTGGTTATGATGTGTTACTATATTTAAAACATCTATTTTGATTATTAATTATATTCATAATCATTTTAAACATTATGAATGTACCGTGGGGTTGAATAAAAGATAATGTAATTTGGATTCTTTGGTCTAGTGATATTGTCCTGTGTATTAAAATATTTATGTTTAACATAAAAAAGTAGGTTTTTTATTTACTAAAGTTAAAATATTTAATTATATAATTATTATTTTATTAAATAATTAATCTGATGTTATAAAAACATAATGATATATTTATATTATTAATATATTATCATGAGAAAATAATAAAATCCAAATGATTCGTAGGAAAAAGCATGATAAAATGGGCTTACAATGCCCGATTAATGATAAATAATCATATGGTTACCAAATTAGGTTATTTAAACACTTTATTTTCTAGTTTTTACTCATTTAGAGACCCATTAATGCACCTCCCAAATTTTTTTAGTACATTATCCACTTGTTAAGGATATTTAATAATCCACAAGATCATTGGAGGCTCTTTATTAAAACTCTTTTTCATTTCTATGATTTTAGCTTCCTTTGATGATATTTAATGTCCCTGTTGAAATAAATTGAAAAGGTCTGGGTTATAGTCTCCATTATATCGTGAGAATGAAATTTTAGTTCGTAGTTGAGCTTAATAGGCTACACCACCTGTACGGACTGGAAATAAAAATGATTGGTCCATTGAGATCCGCATTTATTATGGAATCCTAAAATGAAGTCCAGTGCAGTCTATATTTTATTTGAATTGAACCATGGTCTTGACCACATTTATAATTATTGCTTTAATACATTAAAAAAATAAAAAATATGATTATTATTAATGAATAATAATTATTGAACTTATAATTTTTAATATATAAATGTAAATTTACATATAGTCACTGTATTATTAAAAGAATATGTGGTTGTTTTAAAAAATAATAAAATTAAATAAAATTTGATTAAAAATATAAAAAATCATAGAATATGGGATAAAAATTATATGTTGAAGTTGGTATTCATAATCCCATATATTTATTCCACTAGCCAATTTATTCCCATTTCAATTAATAGTCATATATTTTGAGTCCATCTCTTCCCCTAAAAATGGGTTTTAGGCCAAATCCACAAGATTGAGGAATTTTAAGCACCACCAAGTAGTTTTTAAATTTCTTCATTTTTATTTATTTAAGATAATACATTATTTTTCCTCATCCAAGGGGTTCTTTAGAGTATTTATCAATTATTTTTTCCATCCAATAAATTTAGAGAGACTTTCATCACTTGGATAGAAAGTAGACCCCACCAAGTTTTTTGTGATTTCCAGTATTGTTTGCTACTGATGGGGTCTTATAATTAATAATTAAATATTTATATAAATATTATAATCCTTTTTAAAAAGGAATTTTTTATTTTTTATTTTTTCATTTTATTTTTCATTCATTTTTAACGGTCTTGGATAGGTTTTTTAATACTTTCTTTCTGTTTATGGTGTTAATATGACATTAAAAATATTATAGTTAGAACCAAAAAGTAATGTTCATAACCCTCATTTGAATTATATTTACGGTAAAGATAGTTATTTTTTTTTATTCTATGATTTTTTAAAGTAATAAAATTTAAATACTATAATCTTATATTTTCAAATACATCACATATTTTAAAACTTTTCCCTTTATTTATCATTTTTTTCACTCTTACCCATAATGTTTAACACATAGACTATACTTTCATAGTACATTTGTTTTCGGAATTTTCCTAGAAATTAATGAAAATTTTACTTCTATAAGGGTTATATATTATTTTTCATGCATTAATGATTCTCTCAAATAATTTTTTAAGTTATATAAAAATGTAATAAATATTATTTCATGGTGCACATATTATTTTATATATATATTATATATATCTAAAATGTTTTTCTTAAATTCATCAATGTGTGAAAAAAATAAAATTCCATCGCACATATTAAAATTATACAATCACATTTTCATACATTGTTTTCCTACCACAGACTTAATCAAAAAATTTAATTTTATGTTTTAACTATATTGTTGCAATAGTGGTCTAATACACCACTTCAAGAAAAACATAATACATTGGATATAATAATTAATATAAAGTCTTGTGTTTTAATGGGTTGTGAATATCAGAAGGTTTTTGAATTTTTGACTCTGGGGAGGGGTTCATATTAAGAATAGTGATTCGGATTGGAATTATAAGGGTTTATATATATATTTGTGAGATGTTTTTGGATATGATAAAATCCCACAAGCTGTATTTTTACTTGAGTTAATATTTTGAGAATTTTTTGGAAGATGGAAGTTTCAGAAAAGGTTTTTACCTATCATATGGTTACCACGTGTTTAAGAGAAATAGTGTAACTAAGTCATTTGTGGTGGTTCTCCCTTGGGGTGTGGTGGTTGGTTTTCCCATGGTTCAAGACCAACAATGGGAAACATGTAATTTCACCTTTGTGGGAATCTAAATGGTTGGAACATGGTATGTAAAACCATGAATCCAAACCACAAATGTTGGGATCATGAGACAGTACCAACCATAAGGTTGGGGCACAGTCTGGACAACCATGTTTCCAAATCGTGCATCCATCTAGGTTTCATAAAACGGGGGAAATTATATTTCTACCCTGCATAGCTTTTTATTCTTAAATCCCTCCCTCTCCCTCCTTAACACTCTAGACCAAGAGATTTACCCCCACCTTGATACTTCATTTGATTCCCCATTGAATGGTGTGCTTAATTGTTATTTATTCAATATTTCAACATGAGTACACATTCCTTCTTACCTCATTATTCCATATCCATCTAATTTCATTAATTTTCATAGGGATTTGACTTATGATTCTATGAGAGCATTGTGTAGTCATTCTGTTATTAAACTGATTTCACTTGACATTGATAGAGTGTGTCCTGGTTTGACAAATTCATGTCATTTCATATTTTTTTGGTTTAGGTACATCAACATATAGATTTTCTCTATGTATTTCCAAAAAATAGGGTGAAATTTATGGATGAATCATATTCTTATGTAGGAGTTTTTACCTAGGATAGTGTCATAAGTATGACTTGACACTTCTAGGTTTGTTTCATCTAGATTTTAGTGCTACTAAATGACCCGATGAGTTATTATTAATTTTACCCTAATTAAAATAAATTTAAAATTAATTATAAATTGTTATTAACAATGAATTATATTTTTTTAAATGCGGTAGGGCCTCATGATGATATATGATGGTTGGTTTAGCTTAGATAATATTAGGAGAGAGTGGATTAGATTACCTTAAATAGAATAATACCATGAATGAATTTATTGGTGTTGGAACAAAGGCCTTTCATAGCTAGAAACAGAGTCTAGTTTGTGTTTGTTGTTAATCCAAACTAGTATAATTAAGGAGTTAGAAAGAAAAGATATATTATAGTGAAATGTGACCTCATTATTGAAGGTGTCTACATTTCCTAGTGTTTTCCAAATATTTGGGGCTCAAAATTAAGAGGATATATCAAGCTTTATGAAAGGTAGTCTTCTGGGATTGAATATGGTAATGTACGGAGTTTCTTGAATATGATCTGCATCATGAATGAGCTTCATGAATAAATGATGGAAAGAAATTTTTATTCATGACTATGAAGAGAATCATGAGTGTGTGATGACTTGAAGATGATATAAGTGAATATGACCAACATCAAAATTGAGTGATGAGTTGAAGGTTATCTTCATGACTACAAGAATGTCCATGATTAGATGAAATTACTATCGAGCTTCACAAATCAAGGTGCATCATGAGAATAAATTTAAAGGTTCACAAAAAATCATCTTCATGTGTGGGAGCATCGTGAGAGGATAAGCGTATAAATGAGAAACTACCCCAAGTTCATTGACATATGAAGGTTTATAGATAAAATGATGAATTGATCTGATTTCATGTGGGTTAAGAGATTTGTGAATCTGTAATTATATTAATGCTTGTGAATCATGAAAATAGTGTCCAAGTCTTAATGGATGCCAATGATTTTGAGTTATGGGAGTTTCGTAATGATATATTATTACAGTATAACCTAGTGTTCCCTTGAGGTAGTTTTCTTCATGGAGATTGTGAGCTCCATGAACGAGCTTTATGAAGGATCTTTTCAACAAATAGATCTGAACATATGGTTTAATTGAACAGCTATTTAAAGTTCATCAACTCATCACTACAGTACAAGAATAGTTTCATGCTAGTCAGGGACAAAGATTTAAATTCCAATATACTAAATTGACCTTTAAGTCATTAAACTGAGTAAGAATTCACCCCAGGTAGTGAGCATTAGAGGTTTGAAGGAAGTGTTCTGAGGGAGAAAGTGTGTGATCCCTAAAATCGTGTAGAGGTATTGTGCCTAGAACATAATGATTAAGTATAAACATTAATTTTTTATAAATAGGTAATCCAAGTGTATTTAAGTAAAATCGACATGATGTCAGTGTATGCTCATTGGACTACCTCTTAGCAGTGAAACAATTAAAACGGTTGTGTTGTCTCTATTTATTAAAATGTTTTATTATTTTATGATTCCATTAGACTAGTTTAGATAGTTACTAACAATGTGGGTACAATATCCATCACTTTAGAAGAAAAATTTGACACATTAATTCAACCCTCCCCACTCATGGTGTTTTAGGGTCCTATAAGTGGTTGTAGAGCCAAGTTAATGGAGTTAAAAATATCCACTATTTTTTTCATTTATAATTTAGTGAATATCAATGGTATCCCCTTCTTTGATGTAATAAACTTCCAAATTTATAATAACATGATAATATCTCATTTGATATCCCTTGGGAGGGAAGTTCTTTTTTGTACTTCTTAGGTAATTCTTGTTACTAATGTGATGGGAATTTCTATGATTGAAATAGAAAATAAAATGATTGATGATGATTACAAAGCACAAAATTCCCTTACTACATCTATCTTTGATCAAATATATTTGAAGGTGATGAGTTTCACTTCATCCAAGAGTATGTGAGAAAAACTAGAAAATACATACAAAGGAAATAATAGAGTGAAGGATTCCAATCTCCCTATTTTTTTTATAATAGGTTCAATGATCTGAAAATGAATTCTAATGAAATTCAATATACCTATTTCAATCAAATTAAATATGTTTTTAGAGAAATTTGAGGTCTTGGTGATGAAATCATAGATATTGACATTGTGAAGAAAATATTGAGAAGGATTCCCCCACGATACAATCCAAAAGTGTCAGACCTAAGAAAAGGGATATATATAATATTTCTTTTGATGATCCTCTAGGTAGTCTAGTATCTTACATTGTAACACTTGATTTTTTTGAATTGTTTTTTAAAAATTTATTTAATATTTTATATATTTTTTATTTAACGCAAAATAGAAAATAGTTTATTTTATATTAAAGCACCATGTACACCTTAAATTATATGCAACATAAATTTAATCATGAACTATAGGCAACATAAGTTTTAGTTTTATCTACATGGATCACTGATATAAGATTGTGTTACTTGCAACAATGAATTTCCTTGATGGCTTGCATAACACACAACGTCGCTGATTACCGAACAATAATATATTATTCAAATATTATAATTTAATATAATAAGATATAATATTGATGTTAAATTAGATATTATTAATAGTATTAACTATTTTATTAAAATATATTTCTTATAAAAATAAAATATGAATTCATAGGTTACCAATTAATTAGAAATGAATATTAAAACAGATTGAATATAAAGGAAAATATTATCATTTTTATGGTCATAAAGCTGTTTTACCCTGAAAAATTAAATTGATTTTCATTAGCAAGTGATATTAATGTAATATATATTTTAAATATTAAATAAAATATTTTTTATATTCATCCAATAGATTTTATAGAAATAAGATAAGAATAAACCAAATTTAATGTTTAAAAATAAATATTTTTATAAATGTAGTTTTACAGCCTTTTAATGGAGAAATCATTTTAAATCCAAAATTTGGAACTTTAATAGATTTAATATGTCCAAAATTACTTAATATTTTAGATAACAAAATAAAAATTAATTTAGAATAACTTTTTTTATTTCTCTATAACGTTTCAATTATTAATAAAAATATAAAAATACTGAATTTTAATTCAAATCTAACAATTCATCCAATTTATTGATAAGGTAAAATTATATTTTAAAATGGTTTCAAAGTGTAATTAAATAATATAGTTATAAATTTATATAATTGATATCATTGGAACTAATTTCATTTTGAAATCAGATATAAAAACATTTTAAACTTTTGAATGTTTTTACTTTAAAAACACACATTTTTGGCCTAACTGTGGGATAAATATGAAATATAGTTCTTCCACTTATGTGATTATAATTTAAAAAAATGGATTCAATATTTTAAATCATAATAATTTATAATTTATATTAAGGAAAACTAATTTTTTGACCAAATTTATTAGTGAATTTAATTGAAATTAATTACATCAATTAAGGTAAAATTAAGATTTAATATGGACTAAAATTTAAATTTATGACCCAAAAAGACATATACATTTGTACAATAGATATTTTATGGAAATATTTCGATCATATGATCCTTTTTATCTTATTTTGTCTGTTATGAGATCCACTTTTAATGGGAAAAATGTGGGTGGAATTCCTTTTCCAAAGATTTACATGAGTTCCACTCTCTTCCACTATAGAAGACCTCTTATCATCCACTTATTTACAACTCTAAAACCACTTATTTAAGTAAAATATCTACTCAAATATTACATTGGGCACAAATTCTCACAAGGAATCCATTTGGCACAAACCAAAAGGAGTTACCCAATTAAGAGGTAACACCTTCTCTAATGATCCTTTCTTTTATTTTCTTTCTCCACCCCCTCCACTCTAGTTATTACATGCCTAGATAACAACATAATTACACTAAATATAATAGTATGTGTTTATGCTATGTTTTTTACCTAAACCTACACACACACCTCTATCTAATGTGTAAAAAACATACTATTTATGTGCACAGAGAACTACCGCCTCACAAAATAATGATTGTTCATTTTTTCTTACAGCCTCTCATGGTGGAAATTATTAATGAAAATATATATAAGGCCCCAGCCTTAAACCTTACTTAATCTTGAGTTATTACAAGATTACACATTGAGGATCTTTTCGGGTTTAGAGTTTTAGAGAATTAGATCATAAAACTTTCATTACATTCCACATATAAACAAAGTGGTTACATAAAGATAGTATTATTCATTCCCATCAATGGAAACACATTTAAAATAAAACATGGATTATTTCGTGACAGTTCCTTGACACTATCATCATATCATGTACCTTTCCCTTGACCTGTGAAAAACATTTCAAAAAAACTTGGGATGAGCATAAAAAGCTCAGTATGGGTTATAAAAACATGGAAAGGAAACATGAGTTCATATATACATATGAATGAAATCATACTTCACCCATAAAACAAAGTCACTTTAACATACCTCATAAAATCATGAATAAATCATAGAAATCATAAGACATAAAGGTAACTTGAGGCATTCATAACATTCTTACGTAGGGAGTAACCCTCTTGGTTACGTTTGGAATACCCATCACAGTATATTCCCTAAATCTCTTCGGAGAAACCTTAACGTTTCACTCCTTTGCGTTACCCAATGCATTGGAGAGCTATAATGGGCTCACCCACCCTAATTTATCACGGAACCACCCGTCTTCATAATAATGCCCCTGAACCATAACATAATCGTATCACATAAAACATACATAAAGGAAACATAACATTTCCACATTTGAATCACAAGATATCAATAAAACACATTGATATAATAAAAACATTATGAAAACCATTTTCAATACCAAAATAAAAGAAAAGTAAAACATGGTATTTATTTTTCTTTAAAAAAAGGTATGGCTTGTAGAGGAAGCCGAAACTCAAATAACGGTCACGACGGTGGAGAAGTCGTTGTCGCCGCATACGTACGACAAAAACATTCCCTTTTGTCGTTTAGTAAACTCTTCGTATAAAAAATATTCCTTTTTAATAAAAGTAAAAGTCAAAGGAGTTTATACACCGTATAAAAGAAAGTTGTGTATAAAATAAAATATGCCTCAATGAAAGGAGATTGAGACGAAGTCCCATACCTCGTATCCGACTTGACCCGACCGTTCTTTAATCTCCTGAATAATAAACTTGAGTTAATCTCTACTTTCTTATGAACATTTTTCAAGTTCATTATTCCTTTTATACCATTTTATTAACATCATGTAATCATTTAAGTTAATAGTGTTCATTTTGTCGGTATTTGGTTCTTAAGTCAAAAATAGACTTCTTACACTTACATGTTGTTAATTTGGTCAAAGGTTAATTATATCCAGAATGATATTAATGATTTGGATAACATATATATCATATATATTCATCATGTACATGTATTTATAATATTACATCACATTTAGATGTAAGAAACGAAATGCACCGTTCATGGAGACGGTAAGCCGTACGTACGCATGAACGCTACTTCCATTTCTATTTCGTATTTTCTGGAATGAAATCATAATGATATAAGAGTATATTATAATTCCAGTATAATAAAATATATAATATCATTAACTTTACCCTTTACACATCCCACATATGGTATTAATGAATCAAATCACTTTCAGGGGGCGGTAGTCCGCACTTCCTAAAATGAAGATATCGTGTTTACCCATAATGGAAACCATAAAGGTATGCCCAAAATGAAAAAAAACAGAAGCTTAAGGAAAACATAAACATATTATATATAATATATAAAAATAGTGACATCATAATGGCCACCTTTGAAGGTGTTAAATGAGTATTGAACAATCATTGTTTCGGGAGGCAGAATTTCGCCATCCATGGAAACCGTATGTTCTTTAACCATTTGATGTAGTTGTGTGAGAGTTTAGCTCAAATAAATCTTATAACAACATCCTAGTATATTTAAGATACTGGTTTTGTTACAAAAGAAGTAAATAAAAAGAGTTTAGGGGGTTGGAGAAACAAAATAAAACAAATGAACATGAGAGAATGAATTACCTTTAAAAGTGTAAATCCTTTTTATTTGAGCCTAAAGGCTTCCTTTGAAAGGCTTATTACCAAAGGTAATCCTCTAGGATGAGAAGAGGGATGTGGAGAGAGTAAATGGGCAGGGGTTGTCCGAGCCAAAGGCTTGAGGAGTGTGTGAAATGAGGTAGAGGTGGGGGCCTTTTATAAGAGGAGAGGAGGGGCACTTTTGGAAAGTAAAGAAATATTAATTTATTTGAAAATGTGTTTCGGTTTTAAAAGCTCCCACATTGATATAATTCGTGGATAAGGTGATAAGGGTTCTAAATCCACTCATCCAATTGGTTTTGGACATGTGTAGTTCATATATTTAACATTATCTTTCCATTTTATTTAAATCATCAAATAATGATGTCATCGCTGCATCATTATTATGTCATAAATAATTTAATTTATTTAAGGTATAAAAATTATAAAAAAATACTATGATGTAGGAAATAATTTTATCTTTCCAATGAATATTTATAATAAAAAATCTGAGCTTTATAACCCCATGTAAAAATTGTTTTCGTAAAACATATTATGTTTGTGTCATTTTTACTTTTACATTAAATAAAAAGTTGTTTATGTAATTTCCCAACCAAAGTGGATCCATGGGGTCCCCAAGTTGACCCATGGCTTGTCTTGGTCGGCCATGACACAACCAATGAGGATAGGACATGTTTCAAGCTCATCTTATTTTATTAAAGCGTTATTTTTACCTTAAACTACACTAATTACCACTAATCGCGATTAAGAACTTAATAAGTTACTATTCACCAAAAAATTATTATAATCTCATTGAACCACATTTTACTTCTTAATGACAAACATGTATGTAGGATTTTTTAAATTCAAAACACAATGATGGCAAAATTTCATTTAAACGGAAAATCATTCTTTAGAAGTACCACTTAGTGGTTTCACTATTTATCAAAAATTGAAGTTTTTCAGAAAATTACCAAAAATTCACCCTAAGATATATTTGATATTACAAATTCAAAAATTAAGTCTATTTTACAAAATTTAAAACATATAAGTCACATTAATTAATTTAATAATTAATTCTCGCTGTCAGGGCAAATAGCTTGTTTGTATGAAATAATAAGTATCAAAAGATTGACACTAGTTTAAGTCCAATTTCAAAGTGAAATTGATTCCAATGACCACCATTGGATTAATTGGTAAAAATTTATTCATATTAAACATTAAGACCAATTAAAAAGATAATCTAATCATATAAATAAATTAGATTAAAAAGCAGTTTTGATGTAAAATGCATTATTTTTCACTATTCATTAAAAAAATGAACATTGTCAGAAAAATACCAAAAATTCACACAAAGTAAATTTTGATGTCCCAATCATAAAGAATAAGTTTATTTTGAAAAACATAGCTTATAAAATTGTCAAAAGATAGATATAAAAATGGTTTGCCATCAAAAGGCAGTAAAACAATCTTTTAAGAATATTAGTGCATTCCATGCTTAAGATTGGATTTATTTTCATTTTAAGCCTCTAAAACACTATCTTAATCATTAATAGGCATAGATAAAAATTCCTATTATTCATTACTTACTTGGGATGTTACATCCTTCCCCCCTTTAGAAAATTGCGTCCCCGCAATTTATTTACTTATCAAATAAATGGGGGTACTTATCCCTCATTGCATTTTCAGATTCCCATGTTGCATCTTCAATCATGTGGTTTTTCCACAAAACCATTACCTGGTGAATCACCTTATTCTGTAACACTTTCTCCCTGTGGTCAAGAATCTGGACCGATTGTTCCTCATAAGATAGGTTCTCTTCCAGCTGAACTACCTCTGGACTCAAAACATGAGATGGATCTGGCATATACATTCTCAACATCGAAACATGAAAAACATTGTGTACCTGAGATAAACTCAGAGGTAAAGCCACTCGGTATGCAACTGATCCAACTTTCTCCAGAATTTCGTATGGTCCAACGAACCTTGGACTCAACATTCCTTTCTTACCAAATCTCATCACACTTTTCCAAGAAGAAACCTTGAGAAAGACATGATCACCTACCTCAAAAGATAGATCCTTCCTCCGGTTATCCGGATAACTCTTCTGCCTGCTCTGAGCTATTCTCATGTGTTTCTGAATCAGCTGAAATTTTTCTGCCATCTCTTCTACCAATTCTGGTCCCATCAACTTCCTTTCACCCACTTCATCCCAGAAACCTGGAGTTCGACACCGCTTCCCATATAATTCCTAAAATGGTGCCATCTGTATACTGGAATGAAAACTGTTATTATATGAAAATTCAACCAAAGAAATATGTTGTCCCCAACTTCCCTGATAATCCATAGAGCAAGAACGTAGCATATCCTCCAATTTCTGAATTTTTCATTCTGACTGCCCATCTGATTGAGGATGAAAAGCTGTAATAAAATTTAATTCAGTACCCAACAACTTCTGAAGGCCTTTCCAAAAGTTAGAAGTAAACCTGGGATCACGATCCGATACAATGGAGAGAGGAACTCCATGTAACCTGACTATCTCTTTAATATACAAACGGGAAAGTTGATCAAGAGAGAAAGTATCTCGTATAGCAAGGAAATGAGCAGATTTGGTCAAGCGATCAACAATAACCCAGATTTCATTATTACCTCGAGATGTCTTCGGTAATCTAACAACAAAGTCCATGGATATATTCTCCCATTTCCACTCTGGCACTGGTAAAGGCTGAAGCATCCCTTTCGGTAACTTCCGCTCTTCTTTAACCTGTTGACATGTCAAACACTTCACAGTAAAATCAGCAATGTCTCTTTTCATTCCATCCCACCAGTAATACTCCCGCAGATCTCTATACATCTTAGTACTGCCCGGATGAACTGAAAATGGAGAACTATGAGCATCACATAACAACTCTCTCTTCAACTGTGATTCACAAGGCACACACAATCTCTTCCCAAATCTCAAAACACAATCATTATCAATGTTGAATTCAGGCAACTTACCTTTCTGAACCAGCTCTACCTTTTTCTACAACTCACTGTCTTTCTTCTGTGCTTGCTTGATTATATCTGATAGAGATGATCTCACTGATACCTGAAACAAAACAGAAGGACTTCCTGCACCAACAACTTCTATGACAAAGTTCATCAAATCCATAACCAAAGGATCCCATTCCAAATGCAACATTGCTAATGAAGCATTACTTTTTCGACTCAAAGCATCAGCCACTTTATTTTATTTTCTCGGATGGTAATGAATTATACCATCATAATCCTTGATTAATTCTAGCCATCTCCTCTGTCTCATGTTTAACTCTTTCTGAGTGAATATATACTTTAAACTTTTGTGATCGGTATATATTTCACACTTTACTCCATACAAATGATGCCTCCAACTTTTTAAAGCAAAAACAACAGCAGCTAATTCCAAATCATGTGAAGGGTAATTTACCTCATGAGTTTTCAACTGTCGTGAAGCATAAGAAATTACCTGATCATTCTGCATTAGGATGCAACCAAGTCCTTTCAATGAAGCATCACTTTATATAACAAACTCACCATTCCTGGAAGGTAGTGCCAAAACTGGAGCATTCACCAATCTTCTTTTCAATTCCTGGAAACAATCATCACATTCTTTTGTCCAGATAAACTTAACACCCTTCCAAGTTAGCTTAGTCATTGGACTAGATAACCGTGAAAATTTTCTAACAAACCTTCGGTAATAGCCTACCAAACCAAGGAAGCTATGAATCTCGGTTACATTTGTGGGTCTTGGCCATTCTTCCACAACTTTTGTTTTTGCAGGATCAAAATTTATTCCATATTTAGAAACAATGTGACCAAGGAAAGAAATTTGTTGCAACCAAAACTCACACTTGCTGAATTTCCCATATAGTTTTTTTCTTTTAAGGTTTGCAAGATAACCCTTAAATGTCTTTCATGCTCCTCTTTACTTTTAGAAAACACCAAAATATCATCAATGAAAATCACCACAAACTTATCCAAGAACTCATGGAAAATTCTATTCATTAAGTCCATGAATACAGAAGGTGCATTGGTTAGCCCAAAAGGCATTACTACAAATTCATAACGGCCATATCTTGTACGAAACGCGGTCTTCGGATAAAATTTGGAGCATACCTTGCTAATCGAGTGAACCTTTCTTCATAGGTAGCCACTGAGTCTTCCTCTTGCCTCAATTCCAAGAATTGCTTTTCCATCCTAAGTCGAATAGCCTAAGGAAAATACTTCTCAAGAAACATACCTTTGAATTCATCCCAGTCAAGAGAATCAATCTCATCGGCGTCTCTGATATTTTTAACCATAGACCACCACTGATCTGCTTCACCCTCCAAATGGTAAATAGCAAGACTAACCTTTTGATTGTCTGAACACCCCATGACATCAAAAATCTTCTCTAGTGCTTTAATCCACCCTTCATCTAGCACAAGGTCAGATGATCCACTGAATGATGGGGGATGTTGCCTCATGAAATGTTCCACCACTGACATGTTCCTCTGCGGTTGATCTGGCTGATCTCGTGCATGGATACCACCACCATTTATAGCCTGAGTCAATTGTTCCATTACTGCAACAAACTGTTTAGTTCCAATTCCGACCATCTCAGGATGCTGATTCAGAAGGTTATTTCCTTCTGTATGCCTTCCTACCACTGCTTCCCTGTTTCCTCTGCGGAAAACCATTCTGAACAAACATGTCTTAGATGAAGGAACATGGTAATCTTCAAATGCTATATCATTTCAAAGAAATTTTTTTTGAATAATCATTTAATAGAATTATAACTCCTAAAGTTATCTAAACCTCCCTTTGATACCAACTATAAGGCCCCAGCCTTAAACCTTATTTAATCTTGAGTTATTACATGATTACACATTAAGGACCTTTCCGGGTTTAGAGTTTTAGAGAATTAGATCATAAAACTTGAATTACATTCCACATATAAACAAAGTGGTTACATAAAGATAGTATTCTTCATTCCCATCAATGGAAACACATTTAAAATAAAACATGGATTATTTCTTGACACTTCCTTGACACTATCATCATATCATGTACCTTTCCCTTGACCTGTGAAAAACATTTCAAAAAAACTTGGGATGAGCATAAAAAGCTCAGTATGGGTTATAAAAACATGGAAAGGAAACATGAGTTCATATATACATATGAATGAAATCATACTTTACCCATAGAACATATGCACTTTAACATACCTCATAAAATCATGAATAAATCATAGAAATCATAAGACATAAAGGTAACTTGAGGCATTTATAACATTCTTACGTAGGGAGTAACCCTCTTGGTTACGTTTGGAATACTTATCACAGTATATTCCCTAAATCTCTTCAGAGAAACCTTAATGTTTCACTCCTTCGTGTTACCCAATGCATTGGAGAGCTATAACGGGCTCATCCGCCCTTAGTTTATCACGGAACCACCCGTCTTCATAATAATGCCCAAGAACCATAACATAATCGTATCACATAAAACATACATAAAGGAAACATAACATTTCCACATTTGAATCACAAGATATCAATAAAACACATTGATATAATAAATACATTATGAAAACCATTTTCAATACCAAAATAAAAGAAAAGTAAAACATGGTATTTATTTTTCTTTAAAAAAAGGTATGGCTTGTAGAGGAAGCCGAAACTCAAATAACGGTCACGACGTCAGAGAAGTCATTGTCGCCGCATACGTATGACAAAAACATTCCCTTTTGTCATTTAGTAAACGCTTTGTATAAAAAAGATTCATTTTGAATAAACTTAAAAGTCAAAGGGGTTTATACACCGTATAAGAGAAAGTTGTGTATAAAATAAAATATGCCTCAATGAAAGGAGATTGAGACGGAGTCCCATACCTCGTATCCGACTTGACCTGACCGTTCATTAATCTCCTGAATAATAAACTTGAGTTAATATATACTTGGTTATGAAACTTTTTCAAGTCTATTATTCCTTTTATACCATGTTATGAACATCATATAATCATTTAAGTTAATAGTGTTCATTTTGTTGGTATTTGGTTCTTAAGTCAAAAATAGACTTCTTACACTTACATGTTGTTAATTTGTCCAAAGGTTCATTATATCCAGAATAATATTAATTATTTGGATAACATATATATCATATATATTCATCATATACATGTATTTATAATATTACATCACATTTAGAGGTAAGAAATGAAATGCACCGTTCATGGAGACGGTAAGCCGTACGTACGCATGAACGCTACTTCCATTTCTATTTCGTATTTTCTGGAATGGAATCATAATGATATAAGATTATATTAAAATTCCAGTATAATAACATATACAATACCATTAACTTTATCCTTTACACATCCCACATATGGTGTTAACGAATCAAATCACTTTCAGGGGGCGGTAGTCCGCACTTCCGAAAATGAAGATATCGTGTTTACCCATAATGGAAACCATAAAGGTATGCCATTAATGAAAAACAAAACAGAAGCTTAAGGAAAAAATAAACATATTATATATCATATATAAAAATAGTGACATCATAATGGCCACCTTTGAAGGTGTTAAATGAGTATTGAACAATCATCGTTTCGAGAGGCAGAATTTCGCCATCCACGAAAACCGTATGTTCTTTAACCATATTATGTAGTTGTGTGAGAGTGTAGCTCAAATAAATCTTATAATAACATCCTAGTATATTGAAGATACTGGTTTTGTTACAAAATAAGTAAATAAAAAGAGTTTAGTGGGTTGGAGAAACAAAATAAAACAAATGAACATGAGAGAATGAATTGCCTTTAAAAGTGTAACTCCATTTGATTTGAGCCTAAAGGCTTCCTTTGAAAGGATTCTTCCCAAAGGGAATCCTCTAGGATGAGTAGAGGGATGTGGAGAGAGTAAATGGGCAGGGTTTGGCCGAGCCAAAGGCTTTAGGATTGTGTGAAATGAGGTAGAGGTGGGGGCCTTTTATAAGAGCAGAGGAGGGTCACTTTTGGAAAGTAAAGAAATATTAATTTATTTGAAACTGTTTTTCGGTTTTAAAAGGTCCCAATTTGATATAATTCGTGGATAAGGTGATCAGGGTTATAAATCCACTCATCCAATTGGTTATTTACATGTGTAGTTCATATATTTTACATTATCTTTCCATTTTATTTAAATCGTCAAATAATGATGTTATCGCTGCATCATTATTATGTCATAAATAATTTAATTTATTTAATGTCTAAAAATTATAAAAAAATTACTATGATGTAGGAAATCGTTTTATCTTTCCAATTACTATTTATAATAAAACATCTGATCTTTATAACCCCATGTAAAAATTATTCTCGTAAAACATATTATGTTTGTGTCATTTTTACTTTTACATTAAATAAAAAGTTGTTTATGTCATTTCCCAACCAAAGTGGATCCATGGGGTCCCCAAGTTGACCCATGGCTTGTCTTGGTCGGCCATGACACAACCAATGAGGGTAGGACATGTGTAAAGCTCATCTTATTTTATTAAAGTGTTATTTTTACCTTAAACTACACTAATTACCACTAATCGCGATTAAGAACTTAATAAGTTACTATTCACCAAAAAATTATTATAATCTCATTGAACCACATTTTACTTCTTAATGACAACCATGTATGTCGGATTTTTGAAATTCAAAACACAATGATGGCAAAATTTCATTTAAACGGAAAATCAGTCTTTATAAGTACCACTTAGTGGTTTCACTATTCATCAAAAATTGAAGTTTTTCAGAAAATTACCAAAAATTCACCCTAAGCTATATTTGATATTACGAATTCAAAAATGAAGTCTATTTTACAAAATTCAAAACATATAAGTCACATTAATTAATTTAATAATTAATTCCCGCTGTCAGAGTAAATAGCATGTTTTTATGAAATAATAAGTATCAAAAGATTGACACTAGTTTAAGTCCAATTTCAAAGTGAAATTGATTCCAATGACCACCATTGGATTAAATGGTAAAAATATATTCATATTACACATTAAGACCAATTGAAAAGATAATCTAATCATATAAATAAATTAGATTAAAAAGCAGTTTTGATGTAAAATGCAGTATTTTTCACTATTCATTAAAAAAATGAACATTGTCAGAAAAATACCAAACATTCACACAAAGTAAATTATGATGTCCCAATCATAAAGAATAAGATTATTTTGAAAAAAATAGCTTATAAAATTGTCTAAAGATAGATATAAAAATGGTTTTCCATCAAATGGCAGTAAAACAATCTTTTAAGAATATTAGTGTATTCCATGCTTAAGATTGGATTTATTTTCATTTTAAGCCTCTAAAACACTATCTTAATCATTAATAGACATAGATAAAAATACCTATTATTAATTACTTACTTGGGATGTTACAATATATTTATATATGTTATATGTAATATTTATTATTACTTTAAGCTTATATAATATGTTTTCAATACATATCTTTATACATTTCATTTTGTTTTAATTTAATAATTTTGATTGAGGAAGTGTGTAGTCCCGCCCCTCAATGAAATGTGATTCTTTCATACACTACATATAATTTATAAAGGATGGTTTTAGTTAATATATATTATATATATGATATAATAATTCTAATAGAATAATGATATATATATACATATATTTATTTTACTTTATCTCTTTCAACGTGATAATTAAATAGAAATATAGTTCATGTGTACGTACGGCCTATCGTCTCCATGAACTGTGTATTCCATTTCATACTTATATATTATATGGATTTTAATAACAAAAATATAATAAATATAAATGATATTTAAATCATGTTTTAAATTCTGTAAATTATGATATAAGTATAAGAACCAAATATATATAAAATTAAGACACATGCGAAAAACAAAGCGAATATTAGCCGAAGTGAAACATTAAAATAGAATTGTTAACAATAAGTTGATATAAAGTCATAATAAAACCATATAAGGTATTTCATATAAGAATAAGGTTCTTTTATAGAGTTATAATAAACTTATATTTATTATATGGGAGGTTTTTATGAGTACGATGATATCCACAACAAAAGGTAAGGGAATTTAATCTCACTTTTTATTTCTGTGAGATACATGATTTATTCACCACCCATTCCTTTTATGTGGTGTGTATACTCCACATGGATGTATTATATGGTTATTATAACTAAAATTATGGGATTTCACCTATCCATGTAATGATCCTATATTTTTATATGACGTTTACATACTTTCTCCTACATGTTATGTCATGAATCTCCTTTTTTCATGATATTTTAAGATTCATGTAATTTCAATTTATTACATCAGGAGTATGGTTCAAAGTTACTACATAATTAGATTTTATTGAAACAATCTCATATATTTTTGAGATTTTTTATGATTATTCATCCTTTTTTGAAATATTATAATCCATATCTCAAGAACATTCTTGACTTTTATTATCCTTTGGTTATTATTGATATATTCATGTATTGGTACAATTTTTCTGTACTTAGTACATAATATAATTAAGAAAGTTTTTTTTTAAGAAATCCAAAATTTACCCTATCTTTATTCGGAAATCTATATTCCTTCAAAACCATGTTTTATAAAAAGGGTTTCAAGGAATATTCTATTATTCTCCTATAATATTAAAAAAATCCTATTTTTTAATTTACCAATATTTTAAAAGAAATCATCTAGTAAATTTCTAAACAATGTTTTTTTATAACATTTCAATGTTAAAATTGAATGTTCTTCTTACCTTTTACGACATGTAGAATTTTACTAGCAATTATTTTTGTGAAGCTTCATTTCCATGTTTAAAAGTATAATTTTTATGAAACCGTTTTTGAAAAATAATTTTCAATGAAATGGTTTTCAAAAAAAAATTCATGATTTTATTTATATATTTTAATAGTATTTTTCATGGAAAGCATTTTTCAAAAGGTTTTTCTAATTATTTTATAACTGTTTAAGTAAAATGGTTTTCAAAACAATTTCAAGCTTTGTTTGTATGTTTTTAAGTAATTTTTTTTTCAAAATGTTCACAAGATTATTTTATAAATTTTTAAGGAAGTGGTTTTAAAAATGTTTTCTAGTATCTTATAAAGTTTTTGAGAAAATTTGTTTTCAAAATGTTTTCAAGATTATATTATAATTTATAAAGGAAAATGGTTTAAAAAAAATATTCAATCTCTCTTTATTTATTTTCAAAGGAAAATGTTTCCAAAAGGTTTTCAATGATTTATTTATAATATTTAATGTTGATTTTTATGAAAATGGGTATCAAAAGGTTTTTATTTTTAAAAGACCTTTTGTCAAAGAAGAAATTATATTTTCCCCAAGAAATGTTTTCAAAATATCTTTCCGAGTTATTTTCCATCTAAAATGACATCTGTTAATGTTACTCATGCACTTATATGAAATGATCCAAAAGATCAATTCATATTATTTCTTGAATGGTTTTTGTGTTGATATAATGATTCTTATGACACTTTTTTATCTTCCACAAGTTATATGTTTATGAAATTCTTTTCCCTTTACTAGATTATATGTTTATGGAATATGTTTATCTATCACGAGTTATTCTTTTGTTGAGGTGATTATGAAATGCATAACTTTTTTGACAGGTTATGATGTGATTTCGTTTTTATGATAGCCATTTCATTTCATGGGTTATAATACATTTTTAATGATTTTTTGGCACATGTATGTATGGTTTCACTATGAGATTTTTGTGGGACCTATATTTCCCTCCAATGAATTTGGTGAAGATTTATATATCTTGATATAGACATGATTGGAATGAGAAATGAACTTAGTTCAGTATTACATGGTTGGAATGAGAAATGAACTCGGTTCAGTATTATCAGGCTGGAATGAGGTGTGAACTCAGTTTAGTAATACAGGGATAGAATAGGGTGTGAACCAACTTTAGAAAAGAACATTGTCCACTAAGATGTCCTTGGAAGTAATTCCTTGACTACTATAGAAATAATTATATATTCTTATGTGGATTCCACAATTCCATGTTGTATTCGTACGTTATGCTTTCACATCTATTATTCTTTATTTTCTTATGATTCATGTCTTATGAACTGAAAAACCTTATTCCATGATTCATGATTATGATATTTATTATGTGGGGTATGATATTCTATTTTCAAGATCATGTTATCATGCCTTTATTCTCATGATTATGCTTACGTATCTCCCTTGTTTACCCTTACTAAGAATCTGATCTCACCGATTTTTATGTTTCCCTCCCCCAGGTTATGGACATATGTATTATTATTTTTATGACTAAGGAGGGTTCTAGTCATTAAGTACCTAGTGTGAGATGATCTAGCTCATTTATATACCAGTTTTTATGTTTTTATGATTCCAAAGATACTATACTAGTATAGTCTTTGGGCATTTGTTTATATAATGTTTTAAGTATTTCACAAAAGTTGTGTAATGACAATGTATAAAAACATAGGGTCTCTATAAATGGTATCAGAGTAAAGGATTAGTTAACCTTTGGAAACAATGATGATAAAACTAAAGTGATATCCCCAGGTATATTTATAATGATATATATAGGGTTGTCCCTAAGGATAAGTATAAGTATGAGTTTACATTTAGGAAAATGTCTTGGAATTTTGGTAAATGATTGAGTAAGTGGTTTCCAAGAAATAGATCTTTATCTTGATACTATAAGTGGGTGTGGCTATGTCATAGATGTACCTAGGGGTACCAACACTGACAAGATGATATAGGCTCGACTCAGGGTAATCTAGTACACGACAATAGGCTTTACTATACACCTATTTTTGACACTCTCGCGGGATATGCTTTGAAAATTCCCAAAATCTTCACAAACCATCCTGAATGATTTAAATAGTGGATAAATATGAATAAAATAGGATAAATATAAGTTTTCATAGATTAAAAAAGTAGGATCCATGTTTTAGGCACCCTATAAGTAACTTTTCATTAATATATGGTATCTTAGAAGGATAAATGATTCTCACACTATGCTTTCAGGTTTTAGTCAATAGAGTGAACTTGAAGGAACATGGATAAAATTTAATGTTTCAGATGTAGAAAATATAGGAATTATGAGAATATATTTCCCAAGTGGAAATATCATAAATAAAATTAAGAAGGTGGTATAATTATTGGTTATACTTCGGAAGATAAAGAGAATGTAAATGAAACGTGAAAGGTATGTGATGTTCTTCTAACATTTTTTACATTAAACATAATAATAATGATTTCATTTAGGTTGAGGAACCTTAGTAAATAATTAATATTTCATATTATATGAAATATGTGTTAAGGAATAAGTTGACAAAGCCTGAGTAATGGAATATGAATAATTTTGGATGAATGGAGTATTTATGTTTTTGAATTCAAGGATTTTGTTACATGAATCATGAAATATATAAGTATTTTCAAAATAAGTTTTCATTATGGATTGAAAAGGACCTATTCAATGGCTATCAACACATAGAAAATTGATTTTATAAAATTTTATATTTTGATTAAGGGAAGGTAACCCTTAATTAATGTCTGGCATTGAGATAATTATGTTTGGATAAAATATAATGGATATGAATAAGTAAATTGGATGGTATAGATTACCCTAGAACTGATTGTTGATAAAGTGTTTTATGTCAACAAGGAAGAAGTTTAAAACTTCTTTTATTTAAAGGATATATCAAATAATCATTGGAATAAGAAATAATTCTTGTTTTCTAAAATAATTTATGGTAATTAAGGTTGCTACCATGTTTTAAGGGAATATATAATGAGGGAATTCACATGATTGGAATGTGAAAACCAAGTGGAATATTTTGATATATGGGGGTTCAATGATAATCCTATTTCATTACATTCTTTCAACAGATTATAATTTTCATCTTTCAGATGGGTTATAAGGTTTAAAATTTATTGAATATTTAATCTAATTTCAGATGATGTTAATAATATTAATGTTTTATCTCTCCATATGATGACTTCTTTATATTGGATAGCATATTTAAGCAACATTTTTTTGATGAAAATTGATGAAAAATGTAATCACATATCATAGATCTCATGATCTGTTAGTACTTTAGGATTGAAAAATCACCTTCCTTTTTAGATAAATAGGAGCAGTTCATCAATGAACAAAAAACTGTGATATTGTCCTGAAATAATTTGATTATATCTTCTCATGAAAATCCAAAAACATAGGAAAAATGATCTTGAAACAAAAACATTTTTCCTAGTTCATTTATTTTGGATAAATCATAAGGCCCCTTATGTTATCACAAATTTATGGATTTGTGATTCTTAAATTTCTTTTGACCATGTTATATATCACTCTGCATCAGAACTTGATGGTAATATTTCTCTTCCTTGTTTATGTTTTCACTTCCCACATATTTTCACTTATGTGGAAACCTATTTATATTTTACTTTGGGAAACCTTTATGGTTCCAAAATTCCATTTTTAAGGGAATTTTTAGTATTCATTTTTATGATGTGGGTTTCTTTGAATGAAACTTTTAAGTATTAAACCATTTATAAAACATACAAATTTCATGGGATAAATTAATTAAAGGGGGGTAGAATGTAACACCTCAATATTTTGTAATTTTTTTGAATTAATTTAAACTTTTTGATATTTTTTATTTCACATAATACTAAAAATAATTTATTTTATATTGAAGAACTATGTTAGGCTAATGTTATTTGAAAAAAAAAATCTAATCATGAATTACATGGAATATAAATTTTATCATTCTCTATATGGAACATCGAGGTTAGATTTCTTTACATGAAATGATTACTTTCCTCGATTTCATTCATAACACGCATGACTGAGGATTACCGAACAATAATATATAACAATAGTATTATTATTTAATATAATAAGATATAATCTATATGATAAATTAATGATTATGAATAGTACCAACTAATTTATGAAAATTTATTGTTTAAACATATATAATATGAATTTATAGGTTACCAATTAATTAGAAATGAACATGAAAAATGATTGAATAGAAAGATAATTATTATTATTTTTGTCACCAAAAAGTTGTTTTAACCTAATAAATTAAACTAATTATAATTATTGATTGATATTAATGTAATATAAATCATAAATATTCAATAAAATATGTTTTATATTCTTCCAATAGATTCTAAAAACAAAATATAATCACAAACCCAATTTTATTTTTAAAAAACTATATTTTATAAAGGTAGTTTTACAACCTTTTGACAGAGAAAAAATTTTAAATCCAAATTTTGGAACATTAATAGATATAATATACAAAAATGAAACTAATATTTGAAATAAAGACAAAAAAAATTAGGATAAATTTTTGGTAATTATTTGTAAGATTTCATTTTTTAATGAATAGTTAAAAATACTAAATTTTAATTCAAAACAACTTTTTCATCTAATTTATTTATAAAGATAAATTATATTTAAAATTAGTTTCAATGTTTAATTATATAATATTTTTATCAATTATTATAATTTAGTTCATTTGAACCAATTTAAAGTTGAAATTGGATATAAAAACTTAGGAAACTTTGGAATGTTTTTACTCAAAAAACCTGCATTGTCGATCTGACTGGGGGATTAATTTTAAATTAAATTTTATCGCTTCTATAATTTCAATTTAGAATAATTGATTCCATATTTTTAATCATAATAATTTATAAATTATAATAAGGTAAAATTATTTTTTAACATAATTTCTAAAGAATATAATTATAATTAATTACATAGATTAAGGTAAAATTAATCTTAACCAGGGACTAAAACATAAATATAAGACTAAAAATGACATAGAAACTTGTCCAATAGCTATTTTATGTCCTCATTTAGACCCTATACTCAATTGTCTCTAGTTTTTTCAATTATGTGATCCACTTTCCATGTAAAAAATGTGGGTGGAATTCCTTTTCCAAAGATTTATAGGAGTGTCACTCCTCCACCACTATAAAAACTTCTTCTGTCCTCAACTTCGCTAATCCTATAAAACCACTTAGGTTCTGAAATGATATAATAAAATATCCTCACAAAAATCCTACCTTGCTCTTTAGAGCCTCCCTTAGGGGAAAAATTCTTCCCATGAAACGTTTTGGCACAAACAAAAAAGTGTTACCCGATTTAGAGGTAATTCCTTTTCTCCAGATTCTTTCTTTTATTTTATTTATTCACCCCCTCCACTCTATTTATTCTATGATTTCATAAAAATAACAGTAAAATAAATATACTATACTATTTTTATGCTATTTATTCGACCTAAAATTACACACACCTCTATCTAATCGGTAATGAACATTTAATTTATGTGTACGGCGAACTATCGCCTCACAAAATGATGATTGTTCATTTTTCACTAATGCCTATCATGGGGGAAATTATGATGGAAAATATATTTAAATATTTTATTTTTTATATTTATTATATATTTATGATTATTTAATTCTTTTAGAAAAAATATCTTTATACTTTCCATTTTTTGTTAATATGATAATTTCATTTGAGGAAGTGTGGACTATCACCCCCTCAAAGTGATGTGATTCGTTCATACACTACATGGAATGTATTAAGGATGATTTTAATGAATATATATTATATATATGATATAATAAATCTACTATAATTATTATATATAAAAATATATATACATATACATATTTTACTTTCATTCTTTCAACATGATAATTAAACAGAGAAAACATTCACGCGTACGTACTACCCACCATCTCCACGTACGATGTATTATATTTCAAAATTATACATTATATGGATTATTATATTAACAATATACTGAATATAAATTATATTTAAATAATTATTTATATTCTAGATATCATTATATAATAATAATAACCAAAGATATAAGAAATTAACACACAGGCAAAAGACAAAGCTAATATTAACCAAAGTGAAACCATAACTTAGTGTTTTTAAAAAGCGGGTAATATAAAGTCATTATCAACCAATATAAGGGATTATATATAATAATATGGTTTTTTAATAGATATACAATAAAATTATATTCATTATACATGAGTTTTGTACGAGTAATATGCAATTCAAGACACAAGGTAAGAGAATTTCACCTCAATTTTTATTTCTGTAAGATACATGCTTTATTCACCACTCGTTCCTTTTGTATAGTGTGCATACTTCCCATAAATATATTATATGGTTGATATTCATAAAATTATGTTTATCTACATATCCATTCTATGATATTTTTTCCTGATATTTTTTTCGTGGGGTTTATGTTTCAAAAGATACCAAATCCGTAAGATAGTTTTGTCTTTATTTACCTTCTTTGAGACATATTCCATGTTAGGCGCCTATATTTTTACATCAGTTATACATACTACCATTGAAATGTTATATCATTAATCTCATTCCTTTAAATATATTTTAATATTCATTAATGTTCACTTTAATACATGGGGTGTATAGTTCAAAGTTAGTAAGTATTAAGAGTTTTTTGAAGTAATCTCATATCTTTTTTAGATTGTTTACGATTATGCTTCCTCTATTGAAATCATAAAATTTATCTCTCAGGAAAATTATTTAATTTTATTCCCATAAAGTTATTCATGATATATTACTCTATTGGTACAATTTTTCTACTCTTTGGTTCATAATATAGTTATGAACGTGTTTTTAAGAAACCTGGCTATACCCTCTCTTCGGTCGGAATTTTGAGTTTCTTAAAAACAATGTTTTATAAAGAAGGTTATAAATAATATTCTCCTATTATTCTATAATATTTATAAGATATTTTTTCCTGTTATTATATTTTACCAATATTTTAAAAGTAATCTTCCCATTTTATTCTGAACAAATCATTTTTCTAACCTTTTACCTTGAAAAAGGAATTTTCTTCTTAACTAGTTTGACATATACGAATTTACACACCATAATTTCAATAAAGATTCATTTTATTTTTTTAAAGGTTAATTTTTATGAAATTTTTTATAAATTATTATCAAAAAAATGGTTTTCAATACGTTTTCTTTAATTTTTTATAATTTTTTAAACTATTTTTCAAGGAAACTATTATTCAAAAGTTTTTTAAGATTCCTTTATAAGTTTTAAAGTAAAATGGTTTTCAATTTTTTTAGATTCATTTATAAGTATTCAAAGAAAAATATGTTTCAAAATTATTTCAATCTTATTTTATAAGTTTTTAAGGAAAATGGTTTTAAAAAAAATTCCAAACTTCCTTTATAAGTTTTCAAGTAAAATTATTCTCAAAATGTTTTCAATATTATTTTATACATTTTCAAGGAAAAGTTTTTTCATATAGTTTTCAATATATATTTATATGTTTTCAAAGAAAAAGTTTTTAAAAAGGTTTTCAAATATTTTTTTATAGTATTTCATGTTTCTTTTCAAGAAAATTGTTTTAAAAAGTTTTTTATATTTTAAAGATATTTTTTTCAAAGAAGAAATGATATTTTCATTAAGAAATGTTTCTAAAATATATTTCCAAGTTATTTTAAATATAAGTTGAAATATGTTGATGTTAATAATGACCTTATAGTAAATGATCCAATGGATCCATTAATGTTTATTCTGGAATGTATTTTTTAATGTAACGATGCTTATGACACCTTTTTCTCTTCTACAGGTAATATATTTATGAAATACATTTTTATTTAACTTTTTATATGTATATGAAATCAATTTATTTTTTACATGTTATACTATTAATGAAATTATTATGAAACATATATCTTTTACCATAAGTTATGATATGATTATAGGACTGGAACATGAAATGAACTTAGTTCAGTATTACTGAGCTAGAAAAAGGAGTGCACTCAGTACAGTAATACAGGGCTGGAATGGGGTGTGAACACAGTTTAATAAAGGAATTTTTCCACTAATATGGCCCTGGTAGAAATACCTTGAATTCTATTTAAATCATTATATATGCTTATGTGTCTCCAATAATTCTACATTTTAATCCTATGTTATGCTTTCATGTCATATGTTCTTTATTTCCTTATGATTCATGTCTTATGAACTGCCAAGCTTTATGCCATGATTCATGTTTATGATCTTTTTGATGTAGGGTATGATATTATATTTCAAGATCATGTTTTCATATCCGTATCCTCTTGATTATGCTTACGTATTTCCCTTTTGTACCCTTATTGATCATCTGATCTCACCCATTTTTATGTTTGTTTCCCCGAGGTTATAATGATATTTATTTTTTTTATGTATTAAAGAATGGTTATAGTTAAGAGTAACAAAGTGGGAGACAATGTAGCTCATTTATATACCAGTTTTTATGTTTCCATTTTTCCAAAAGCACTAGGATAGTACGGTCTTTGGGAATCTATTTGTATAATGTTATAAGTATTCCGAAAAAGTTTTGTAATGTTAATTTATGAAAAGTGAGGGTCAGAATATAAAATATGAGTGTCAAACCAAAACATGCAACAAATAACGTAAAAAATGAAATGAAATTAAAATCCATAAAAAACATGATGTCTACAGAGATAGTGTAGATAAATATAATGTGGAATATAAACTTATTTCCCTTTTTTCCAAGAAATTCAAGAGAAGAAAATGGGTATTTGAAGGTAATATTTTTTAGCATATTTTTGATGTGGTAGAGTAAGGAAAATTTTCTCTCAATTATCAGTAATGTTCTATAATGAATAAAGTGAATTAAAAATCATACAGAATCCTCAGAAAAGGTTTACTCAAAAGGGAAACATAAAATCAGGAATGAAATTATTGATAAAGAGTTTCATATATAAATTTTAAAAAGTTGATAATGAATTTTTATAGGATATAAACCAGAGTTTAAATTTGAATCCCAAGAATACATGATGGAATATTTTAAATAGTGTAACCTTAAAATGATAAATATAATGAGTTAATTGGAGTTCTGATCACAAAGAGGAACTTGAGTATGTACATTATAAACTTAGAGATCAAATAGAAGGAAAAAATAATATTAATCTCTATTATGGAAGTGTCATCAGAGTATATTTATTATATTGAAGAATAAATTGATGAATTGGAAGTAGGGGAAATATAAAATTAAACAACACTTGAAATATAAAAAGAAGTAGTGGAATTTAAGATGAATATTTAAGAATAGGAAAAATTCTTCCATGACCATACATACAAATTAATGGAGAAGGATAACATGTTTGAGGGCCATGAAGAATAATTTATTACTCTAAGGAGTAAACTAGAAACTATACCAAAATCAAGGGAAATCGAGAAGAAGTTAAAGTTTGTAATATTATCATATATGTGCCTATTAAAAAGAGCTAGAAGATATTATAGAGTATAGAATTACTTGAATTATTATAGATACACATGCATAGAAAAAGTGGAATTGGTTGTGATGTAGAAACATCAAAGGTTGGAATTGAGATGAGAACAAATAATTTGAAGAATAAATTTTGACATATCACAATGTCACCAAATGTCTTAACAAATAAATCTCAAAATCAAATAGGAAATGGAGATGAAAAATATCCTATAGTATCTAGAGATGTTATCCAATAAAATAAATTTTCAAAATAAGTGGAAATGATAAAGAATGGAATTGAGAATACAATTCCTCTTATGAAATATCAGTTCTATGGATTTCTGGACCCTACCACATTGTATTGTGAAGAGGTCATGAGCTATATAAATGGGGAAGTTCATGGAAGTAAAAAATAATAATGAGAACATATCCTTCCTCATATAAAATAAATACTTTTGATGGATATTTTTTGACTATTCTAACTATTAAAATAAATTTATTCAATTCATAGAAAGGAAAGGCAGTAAAATTACCTATAGAACTCAAAAGAAAATTCAATACCTTCCAATTATACGGTGTTACTCTTACAAATAGATATTATCCTATGGAATAAAAATTTGAGTATCATTAACCCATGTACATGGAAAATATATTGGAAAGGATCTATTTAACTTATAATAAATCAAATATCTCATGGAAGGAAAAGAATAATATCAAGAAAACCAACCTTTCATAAATAGATCTCAAATCCAGAATGAACATTGGCACCTAGATTCTCAGTAGTAGATTCTCATCCCATATGATGGGACATATATATTTATTAAATAATGTTAAGAAAAGTTTTTATAGAACATTATGTTTTGTAAATTATGTTTTTTAAGGATCAAAGACAATAGAAGTAAAGAAATGGTAAATGACAAGATTGGGAAAACTACAGTTCTCTATGTTAATGGTTTGCATCATAATCTAATAAGAGTGTGTCAAATCTACGAATCGGAACTGGTAGTTTCATTAAATCAACATGTTTTCACTATAAAAAAACATGTAATTATCTCATGAAAGGATGCAAAAGAGATGGATATTTATTCCAGGTTGATAGTAAAGAGAACAATTATTGATTTACAGATAAAGAAGACAACAACTATTAGTATTGGATGTTAGGTCACATTAAAAAAAATAGAAAATATATTTAAGATGAATATATTTATCTATATTCCTAATACTGAGTGAGAATGATAAAATACATGTGATTCTTGCATGAAAGGAAAAGTGGTCATATTTTTATATCATCTTAAAAACAATAGGGCATAAAATCAACTTGATCTCATCCACACAAAAGTATGTGTTATTATAAATGTGGATAGAGTATATGTAGATAATAAATTGATTATTTGTTTTGATGATTACATTAGAATTTATTGTGTTATTATTATATAAATTAAAGAGTAGGTGCTTGATTTCATGAAAATTTATCATTGAATAGCTATTAATGTTAATGGTTTCACAATCAAAGTTCTACAATCTAACGATGGCGGAGAATACAAATCCCTTTAATTTAAAAATTACATGGAAGGACATGGGATAAATCATGAGGTTTCTATTGTGATAATCCCATAAAATATGGGTTCATTGTATGAAAATATCGATTGGTGAACAATATAGCCACTATTATTCTGATTGGAATTATAATCTCTCATCATTAATGGAAAGAGGATGTTTAATAATCAGTGTGAATAAAACAAACAAGAATTTTATGGGAGAAATAAAGACATAATATGAGTAATAGTATAGAAGGAACCCCTTTTTGATGTATTTTCATTTTTTTGGAAGTAAATGCTTCATCCAAAACCAAAAAAAATCAATCAAAGAAACTATGGTGATATGGCATGTGATGGAATATTCTATGGATATTCAATGAATATTAAATCCTAAAAATGTTGTAATAATCATCGTGGAAGAATTTTGGAAATCATTCAAGTCATGATCATTGAAGATAAATCCATAAGTTCCTCGAGGAGCTCATATTCTAATACTACAGATACTGAAAAAGAGAGTGGACAAGGGACAAATTCAAATTCATAAACAGAGGAAGTCATGAATAAAATTCAGGTCTCACAAAATAGTGATGATTCAGAAGATGACTCGGAAGAGGAAACCATGGCTGAAGAATCATCATCAAAAACTCACAAGATAAATATAAGAGTAAAAATTAATCAATCAAACATCAATGGGGATTGGAAAACACCTGTACAGAAGAGGATACCAATGAATGAAGAAAATTCTCCATTCATATCATTGTGGAATCAACCTCATTTTAATAAGGGTTAAGGGTGAATCATGGTTTAAGGCCATTAATGAATAATTGGATCAGATTTATAGGAACCAGACATGAGAACTTGTTAAGAGGCCCAAAAATCACAATGTTATCAATATAAAGTTGATATTTAAAAACAAATTTTATGAGCATGGAAATTTGATCAAAAATAATGCATGATTGGTGTGTATAGTCTATCAATATATTAGAGGCATTGATATTGAAGAAAAATTCACTCTAATGGATATACTGGAGTCGATAAGTTTTTTTAATTCCATGAAGATTGAAAGACGGTACAAAGTTTATTAGATGGATTTCAAAACAGAATTCCTAAATAGTGTTCTCGAATAAGAGGTCTATATTCAAAAACTAGTGGGTTTTTTTATTTGAAATAATTAATTGTTGGTATATAGTTTGAATAAGTCTCTCTATGTTCGGAATCAGGCACCACAATCATGGTATTCCTGGCTAGCTAATTATATGAAGAACCTTCAATTCGAAATAGGAAGTTTCAATCATAATATCTATGTGAGGAATTCAAAAGAAGATCAATTTATGGTGATTTTGTACTTAGATGATATTATATTTTTCAGAAGCATGCAGAAATATATGAAATAATTTTCTAATCATGTGAAATCTGAGTTTGAAATATCTATGATTGGTGAAATCATATTATTTTTTGTGATTCATGTGGTTGAACATAAGGGTAAAACCTTCCTCTATCAGGAAAAAAATCCAAGAGAGCTTCTGTATAAATTCAACATACATGACTCCAAACTAATTTCGACTCCAATTATTGTTAGGAAAACCTAGAAATATTGACAATGATACATATATGGATTTCACCCTATATAGGGAAATCATTAAAATATTATTATAATTGAATGTGAAATGGACATATATCATATTTCCAACATTCTTAGAATCTAGCTTCCAAAGTAATCTGATGGAAGAGAATTTTCAATAAGTTAAAAAAATCATGAGTTATATTAAAGGTACACTTGATTTTGGACTATACATTGCACTATGAACATACAATAGATTATCAAAATATTCTGATGATGATTGGATTGGAGATGTGGTGGATAGAATGTCCACAATTATTGGATCATTATTCATTGGTAACAAATGTGTAGGCTACTTGAGCAAGAAATAATAAAGAACTTATCTCAGCATAGCTGAAGCAGAGTACATCTCTACCACAAAGTATTACACACATTTATTATGGATGAAGAAAAAAACTAACTGATATTGGTGATAATGTAAAATAATCAATGGTGATTCACTATGACAATAGGATTCCATTCAATCTTATGAAGAATTTAGTTCACCACTCTTGTACAAAACATATTGAGATCAAATATCACTTCATTAAGGAAATATTTGAACAAGGTGTGATTATAATGGACCATGTTGGAACTAAAGACCAAGTGGACAACATTATTACTAAGACGATGGTAAAACATGTGTTTTAGAAACATTAGTTGAACCTCTATGTTCAGCCACCTACCAATGCATAAGGAGGTTATGAATGTTCCCCTCTCCCCATTTTTGTTACCTGATTTGAACTATGATTGGAAGTGGTGCTGGTATATAAGGGAGATATGATCCAAGGAGAGTTTTTTTAGCTTTATAAGTACATATAAAGATGCTTTGGGTATATTTCAAAAGGGGATAATGGTGAAATTAAACATTATAAAGCTATTATGGTGGCAATTTTTGGAAAAACAATGCAGTTCTTTTGCGACATGATGAGAATAAGGTTTTGTGAGTTCTCATATCTTAGATTGGGAATATTTAAGCATTCTAAAGCATGATAACCCATTTCAAACTTCCCCTATTGTTTTCTACACATAGCTTTTCTCACATACACATAGATAGTTGGTTGAGTTGTTTCTCACCTTTTTGGTTAGGCTAGAAGCTAGTGATTTATTGAATTTATTTGAAGATTTATAATAAACCGAAAGGGGTATATTATCATAACCAAGGCCTTTATCATCTAAAAACAGATTCAAGTATGTTTTTTTTCAATTCACACTAGGATGATCATGGATTTATAAAGGAAAGACAGTGTTCTTTGTGACTAGGATGAGCGTCGTGAGTGTGTGATGAGTTGACATTGATCTTTATGAATATGACAATAATTTCAAGTGTGTGATGAGTTAATGGTGATATTTGTGACTAATAGAATATTTGTGAATGGATGAAATTACTCTATAGCTTCGCCGATACAGGTGCATCATGAGCATTAATTTGAAGGTTCACAATAAATCCTCTTGAGGCATCGGATCATTGCAAGAGGCTGAGCTTATAAATAATTACCCACACCCACTTCATTGAAACATAAAGAGTTTGGGAGAAAAGGATTAATCACTCTGATTTCATGAAGGCCATGAGCTTCTCAAATCTAGTCAAGGAAAAGAGATTTAAATTCCAATATACTGAATCGACCTTAAAGTCATTAAACTAATTAAGAAATCACCCAAATAAGTGAGAAAAGGGAGTCGGTGGGAGTGTTCTGAGGGAGGAAGTGTGCGATCTGAAAAATATTATAAAGGTAGTGTTCCTTGCATAGATTGACTGTGTCTGAACATCTATATTCCACAACATGTGATGCTTAGTGGATTTAGGCATGACAGAAACATGGTCATTGTATTATCCTCAGACAAGAACTTATTGGTTAACTCAGTAAAACTGTTGTTTTTTATATTTGTATGTGAATGTTTAATTGTTTCATGATTAAATCATAGAGGTTTAACTTGTTCCTATGAATTTGGTAACAATATCTCTCTCTTCGAAAGAAAATCTGAAACCATGATTCACCGCTCCCATATCATGTTGTTCTAGTTTCTTATAAGTGCCCCCCCCCCTAAACATTGACCTATGGTAAATTCATCTTATTTATATACATTTGATACGTTTTCTAAAAATTGGGTTTAATTCAACTTTAATTAATTTAATTTTACTATAAACAATTTATGGACAAATGCATGTATGAAGGGATATGAAGTACCCTTGAAAACTAGCTTGAGTCCAGAGACGATTATGGACAAGGGTTTTGTTATGAAATGTGTTATGTGATATTAATCGACACTTAGGGGAATAATTTAACTAATAAGAATTAATATAGTTTCCTTAGTGTAGGTTCCCTTAGAAAAATCCTTGAATGTAACAGTGTTGGACTAATATAATTGTCCTGAGCAGGCCATGATGGGAAATATATATATTCATATAATTTTTGATCTAGTTAAACAAATATTGGGGTGAGTGTTCCTTCTCCTATAATAAATGATTACCTAAATAGACATTCCCCAAGTAGTATTATTGATAGGTTGGGTAACTGGACCAACTAAAGATGAATTGAGAAGTGGGATAGGAATTTTTTGTCTCTATAGAGTGGTGTAAATATAGAATTTCATATGATTCCATGAGATGAATATGATAATAATGATTGATTTTATTCCCTATTATTGGTAGTATATGTCCCAAGTTATGATAATTATATAGAGGATCCCATTAGGGACTCTATATCATGACATTAACTAGGGGACCTTTGTTAGTGTCTCGTTATTATATTGACCATATAAAGGCTTAGTATATAGGAGATGGTATCATTGATTTTTTATGTCACCTTATAATACAAAATCATTTATTGTGAGTCTCATATGGTAGCAGTTAGATAGATAAGTTATGTACCTGTGAGGTTGACTGTAATTACATGTGATGGGTTTGGGAATATGGCCAACCATTATAATTATTATATATAATATTTTTTTTGTAGGCTTTCATCCCTAAATATTTATAATAAGATAAGATAGTATAGCAGGGATTCACTACCCTCAGCTTGTTATGAATTTCATTCCTATGATATATACTAGGATCTGGTGTTATAGTTGATATTACATGGAATTCCCAAGATATAACTTGGGATTAAGTGATGTCCTATATGGGATACATAGGATACTTTCTAATATCTCATGCTTTCACTTGCTAGTATATAGAATTCCTAGGATAATTTCTATGATCAAAATTTATTAGTGATGATATAGGACGAATGGGGATAATTATTAGGAACCTAATTTCTATATAATGAATTAAGGGATGTATATAGTACTCTTATGATCTAGTTTTATACCTAATGAATTATAGGGTACCAAGGATACCTTATAGGATCTGACATTATTCTTTTTGGCATTGGTTGTAAAGGATTACCTCATATTATCTTGCATTATTCCCGATGATGTGTTATGGTCAAACATGTTTTATACTAGATAAAGAAGTTATATTTGATATCAAGTTTCATGGTAGAACCCAAGGATCTGCGGTTTTTTATATTATTGTGTTTTCATGGTTTATTTATTCATCTAGGCATATCACGTGTACATACATTGTATTTACCGGTTTTTTTAGGGATTTAATTATTGGTTCCCTACTGATTTGTACTCACACCCAGCATGGGTGTCCATAGAACTTGGGTACCCAAGAAAACATCATTGTTTTCTAGTTCAAGTAGGGAAGAGGCCCTGTGTTTCCAGATTAAGAGGGATATCTCAGATGTGTATAAATATTTATATGTGGCATGGATCAGGGATGGCTATAGAGCCTTTTTTATGTTTTATTTCTTTAGTTTATATGTGTTTTTGTTCAACCAAATTAGTTACTATTCATGATTAATTACATCATGCTTTTGAATATTCATTGTTATAGCTTGAATTTTGTTTATTTCATCCATTTACTCTAGTTGTTTATTATTTTGGATGTTTTTGGTTATATTTTCATTAATGATTATTCTTATATGAGGTATTTTCCACTCATGGTAACACCTTAGACCCTCACTTCTAGTCGGTGGCCTCTAGATTATAGGGATGTGTGCCAAAGGTCTCATGGAAATCTGATCCAATAGAAGCAAATGAGATGTTGACTCAATAATTGATATCAAATCATAATTTTAATTTTTATTATCATTGGGGATATTGTAGATAGGGAATGGGGATATTCCAAAGAATATGATTTTCCCTAGATTATTCTATCTTTAACCACTTTTTGGTAGACAATCCACGTTTCAAGGTTTATGGAATTTTATTTCTTGTATTAACTGTAACAATTGGGTTATTTATTCAATATGATATATGTATTGGGATTTTAATTATGGTTTTGGACCATAGACCATTTTAAATAGGCCTATGTATAAACATAATTCTTGGAACATAATACTCACATTTAATTCAAGTGCCTATATGTGCTTGATATAACTTTTGACGGGGGTTCAATTGTTTAAAGGGATAAAAATTACTTATGTGGTGGTTTATTATATAACATTTTGGAGAAATTCTACTAATCTAAAAAATGGTATATTTCCTTTTAATGAATTATCATCAGGATATTAAAGAGAGATTATTATTGATGCTAGTTATATAGTCCCTCCTTAAAGTATGAATAAATACCCATTGATGGATCATTATAGGAACTTGATCCCTTTATACTAGTACTAGATAGAGAATGGGATCAGTTATGTAAAGTGTCAACAATAGCCTATATGGTTGTTGGACTCTCTATGATAATGTAGTTTTCATAATCACAAATAATTTCAATATATAAATTACACTATTTCATGCCATTTTAATATCTCTAAATAAATTAATTATGTCATACAGAAAAATATACTTAAATAATTCAATAACCTATATTTATGAATAAATATGTTTACAAGTGTATTTATACATGTACTTTTGGATACCACTTAATCTTGTAATTATTTGCGTAATACAGACACTTTGTAGCCTTTTTAGATTCCCTGACAACAATGTTTGACACACAAAATATGACACACCGAAGTCGACACACCGAAGATGACACACTGAAGTCGACACACCAAAGATGACAGACTGAAGTCGACAAATCGAAGTTGACAGATTGATGTTACCAAACTAAAGACAACAGACAAAATATGACTCACTGATAGTCATAAATAACTATTATGATTTTATTCATTCAAATTTATTTCTAAGGTTCATATTAACAAAAATTAATATTTCAGACATTATTTAATGTTGTATGTAGGACTATTAGTAGATAGTACGAGGTACATGCACGTGAAGAGATATTTATGCTTAGTAAACCTTGAATTATAAAAGGACTTCAATCAGAGATCAATTAGAAGGAGACAAAGAGATATACAGATACACATAGAGCTTGGAGAACATGCTGAAATAGAGACTGTGAAAACTCAAAATATTTAAAAAGAGAAAAAAAAGGAAGCTTGGGATCACCTAGTAACTACCTATTAGAGCTTTCTTAATAGCCTCACAAAGAAGATCTGAACACTTTCACAAAAACTACAACACTCTGTTATGAAGCCAGCTTTCAAAAGAGAACTCGAATTACATTTCCTCAACATTCATTGAATCCAGAGAATTACTGCACAACACACAGCGAACTCTAAACCCTATTCTCTTTCATAACTCTGTTGTGTTCTTATCATTACTATTTTTAGTAGTGTGTATATCTGTTTGAATATCACAAACTGTATCCTGAGCTAATCTGAAAGATAACAAAATATCCTCACTCTCAATCTCTTTTTACACTAGTATCCCACGTAGAATTGTGGAAGAGATTCTATAAGATCTGTTTATTTTATTCCCATGAATAACTATGGTAGAGGTCAAGTGTGACATGGATAGCCTGTGTGCTGTTTTGAACCCTGAACTAGGGTTTGGATGCATATTTTATTATTATAATCTACTTAGTGGTGGGTGATAACATTGTAGAGAGGTCTAAGTCTTTTCTTAAGACTGAACTTCCTGTTTTATCCACTGTGCTGTAATTTTGTATCTGTTATGTATTTGTGGCATTAAGATAAACTAAACCTTTATAGTTAGTTTAGCATGTTTTTATATCTGTTATGAATCAGTAGGTTTGTTTAAAAAGTTTTACTAATATTTAGATTGGGAAAGATGAGAACTAATCAATCTTCAGAGAACAAAATTGAACCTTCAATACTTTTATAAATTCCCCACAAACTGACTTTGTGTTTATTTTCATAGGGGGTATTATTTTGTAAAGAACCCTTTTTAAAAGAAATTTTTATTGATACTCAATTCACCCCCTGTTGAGTCATCTACTTTGACCAAAATTTGGTAACAGATGAGTTTTGAAGGTTATTATTAGTTTTTAAAATTGTGTCAATTATGATTGTAGTTGTGTTTCAAAGATCTTCGAATTTCTGTTATTTCTAAATTTTTATATTTTACAAATTATTTTACCAAATTTATTTTGAAAAATTGATTGGAAGGGGATGATACTAATGGACCACCTTTCTTTAATGGAACTAACTATGCTCAGTAGAAGCTTAAAATGAAAATACATCTAGAAACTATGGAATTTAAAATCTGGATAACTATTGAAAGTAAATATGCTTTTCCAGAAACTTCTAGAAACACTTAGGATGAACCTACCAAGACCTCCTATAAAAATAATTATAAAGTAATGAATTCTTGGTATTGTGCCCTAGGAGGTGAATAGTTTAATCATATTTCTACTTGTAAAACTGCACATAAAATTTGGGATACTCTCTCTGTTTCTCATAAAGGAACATCTAATGTTAAAGAAATGTGATTGAATACTTATACTATCAAATATGATAATTTTAGAATGATTCCTGATTAGTCGATTTCTAATATGTATCTTAGGTTCAAAGAAATTGTGAATACCATGATTTAATTAGGAAGAGAAGTAGCTGCCAAAGAGTAGATCATGAGGATTCTGTGATGCCTACCAGAAAGATGGCGTGGAACATCTGTGTCTATCAGAGAATCGTGCGATATTAATAAAATTCTAGTGAAGTAATTGATTGGAAAATTAATGATGTATAAATAATAATTGAAGGTAAATCAAGAGGAGGATGAACCAAAACGAAAGTTTGTAGCTTTCAAGACAATTGCATCAAAAAGTAAAGATAAAGAGACAATTCAAGATGCTATCAAAAGCACAAGTAGTGATGAAGTTTATTTATACAGTAATGAAGAAATGGCCTAGTTGGATAGACGATTCAAGAAATTATATAGGAAAAATAAGTTCTTCAAAAACCCCAGTTACAAAGGAATGTACGATAATAAGGGCAATTGATATTCAAAGAAAAATGATAAATCAGAAGAGATAGTCTGTTATGAATGTAAAATGAAAGGACATGTCAAGGATTACTGCCCAAAGATGAAATAAAAGAAAAAGCATGAAAATAAGGATAGAAGGTATAAGAAAGCAATGAAGGCCACCTGGAGTGCCTCCGAGGATTTCTCAAGTGATTCTGGATCTTCTCAAAATGAGAAAGATATGGCTAATATGTGATTCATGACAAACACAAATGAGGTTACCTTAGACTCTCCTACACGTGATTCTTATTATTCTGAAAGTGAGTCTAAAAATATGAATAATGATGAACTATTCTAATATTGCAACATGTTAGAGTAATCTTGTAATGAATTTAAAGATAAATATAAATCTTTGAAGAAACATCATGCTCTTACTGTGACTGCTAAATATGAACTCACATCTGAAAAAGAGAAAAATGCTCAACTGCTCAATGAGAACAATGAGTTAAAAATGTCTAATGAACAATTGAAGAAAGACTTAGAAAATTTTACTAATGGGAAAAATACTCATACTAAAATTATTGGTAAATAAATAGATCCTAAGTATACTTATGGGATAGGATATCAACTAGGTCAAATGAATTTATCCAAATTACATTTTTTACCCAAATATGGAAAATCTGCTTCCTATTTCAAAAACCAGAGTTGTACTGCAAGTTCCAGTTCCACAAATTCATTTACTATATCCAATTCTTCAGGACTGAATAGAGTTTATTTTTCAAATACTCTATATTCTACATGTGGGAAATCCATAAGATAGTTGTGGGTTCCTAATGATTATATCACTAATGTATGAGGACCCATACAAATATGGGTACCAAAGTCGTTTATTGGATAAACTGTTTTGTAGGTAAACTGCCTAAAGATTTCTTGTAAAAAACAGTTGTATATGGAAAGTGGGTGTTCGAGACATATGATAGGAGATTTTTCATGCTTTAAAAGTCACATCATGATTAATGGTGTACATGTTACATTTGGTGACAATGGTAAAGGAAAAATCATCGGCCTAGGCCAAATTGGTAACCCTAACTCTATTTGAATTTCTAAAGTACTGTATATTGATGGACTAAATTATAAACTGCTCAGCCTATCTCAACAGTGTGATGAGGGATTTAATGTTAAATTTGAAAATGATTCATTCCATGTTTTTTATGCCAAGAATAATTTAGTATTTACTGCTTTTAGAAATGATAATGTATATGCTATAAATCTAGACACACTAGCCTCACAGAATGTCTCTGGTCTAAATGCCTTTCACAAATAGTTTTGGCTCTGGAATAGAAGACTAATATATTGTAATATACATTCTCTTAAGAAGTTAACTAGAAAATACATAGTTAGAGACTTATCCAAATTAGAGTTTCCAAACAATAAAGTATGTAATCCTTATCAAAAAGGAAAGAAACATAAAATCTCTTTCAGTAAAAAGAAAAAAGTAAATACTTATAAACCTATCGAGTTGGTTCACATGGAATTGTTTGAAACATCTAGAGTTTCAAGTCTCAATGGGAAGCACTACGTTTATGTTCTTGTAGATGATTTCTCGTAGTACACCTGGACCTTTTTTCTAGGTTATAAAAGTGAAGCATGGTCACACTTTACCAAGTATGCTAGGATTGTAGAAAATCTCTGTGGATTTATGATTAAATCCTTAGGAAGTGATCATGGCCCTAAGTTTGAGAATCAATATTTTGAAGCTTTTTTCTCAAATAATGGATATAATCATATCTTCTCTGCACCTAGGACACCTCAACATTATGTTGTGGTAGAAAGAATAAATATAACCTTACAAGAACTTTCTCGGACTATGTTTAATGGATATGATTTACCCATTTAATTTTAAGCTTAAGCTATTAATATAACTTTCTACATAATAAAAAGAGTCTTAATTTGACCCAATCTTATGAAAACTCCTTTAGAGTTGTAGAATAATAGGAAACCCAAAGTAGGTTATTTTAAAGTGTTTGGATGAAAAGTCTATATTCTGAACACTAAAGATAATTTAGATAAATTTTCCTCTAAAAGTGGTGAAGGAATATTTCTTGGATATTCTACATAATGTAAAGACTATAGAGTCTTTAATAAGAAACCAAATGTTTGGAAGAATCTATACACATGAAGTTTTATGAATCATATCCACATGAGCCCAAGACATCACTAGAAAATGTTGAAGAGGATATGTCTAATCTGGACATTAATGATACAAACACAAATCTTCATGTGAAGGAATCTGTGAAAACTTAAAGTTCTAGAAATTCTCCACATCCAAACCGTCATGAACCAGATCAATCTGACCAACCTGAAATATCAAGTCCTAATTTCACTAGACCAACTAGAACCCTCAATAATGATCCCTTATATGTTGTTGTAGAAGATTTAGATAGAGGAACACAAACCAGATCATCCTAGAGAAACCAGGTTAAACATCAAGCCTTATTTTCACAACTTTAACCTAAACATATTAATGGTCCAATCAACGATAAATTTTTGGTAATGGCCATGCAAGAAGAATGTAATCAGTTTGAATGAAATAAGTTTCATAAAATTGTCGATAGATATAAGGATAGTTTTTCCAAAGTAACCTAGTGGTTGTTTAGAAATAAGGTTGATGAAGTTGGAAATATAGTATTAAATAAATCTAGACTAGTTGCACAAAGATATAATCAAGAAGAGGGAATTGATTATAAAGAGACTTTTTCACCAGTAGATAGACTTGATGAAATTAGGATCTTACTTTCCTATGCAGCACACTTGGATTTTAAACATTATCAAATGGATTTTAAAATTTCATTTCTGAATGGTTATATAATTGAAGATGTTTTTGTGGAACAACCCCCAGGTTTTTCAAATCCACATTTTCCAAATCATGTGTTCAATTTATCAAAAGCTTTATATGGTTTGAAAAAAATTCCAATAGGTTGGTATGAATGGTTAAGTATCATTATTATTTATAAAGGTTTTATAAAAGGACACACAGATCTCACATTATTTATAAAAAGTTTTTTCAAAAAAGTTTTAATAGCCCAAATATATATAGATGATATTATTTTTGGATCTTCTAAAAATTCCTTATGTAATGTTTTTTCAAACATAATGCAAAGTGAGTTTCAAATGAGGTTAATGGGTGAACTTAAATATTTTCTTAGATTGAAAATATTTCAAAATAAAAAAGGTATTATCTTAAATAAAAGTAATTACACAAAATATCATTTGAAGAGATATTGCTTTGATAGCATTATGAGTAGTAAAATCCCTATGAGTTCTACATGTAAGTTAGATCTTGATGAGCATGAAGAATCATTCGATCAAACTGCTTAAAGAGGAATGATTGGGAGTTTTCTGTAATTAACAACTAGTAGTCCAAATATTATGTTTAGTGTGTGTATGTGTGTTATATTTCATGTAAACCCAAAAGAGTCACATTTAAATGGTGTTAAAATAATTTTCAAATACCTCGAATATAAAACTAATTTAGGATTGTCCTATCCTAAAATACAACATTTGGATTTAGTTATATTTTCAGATGCTGATTTTGGTGGATGTATGTTAGATAGAAAGAGTACATCTGGAACATGTCACTTTTTGGGAAAGTTGCTAATATCATGGTGTAGTAAGAAGCAAAATTCAGTTGCATTATCAACTACTGAAGCAGAATACATTGTTGTGGGTAGTTGTTGTACACAAATCTTGTGGATACAACACACCTTATTGGATTATAGATTTCAATTATAACATATCCCCATAAACTATGAAAATGGAAGTACTATTAACATTTCTAATAATCCAATTTCTCATTCTATAACAAAGCATATTGATGTAAGAAATCACTTTTTGAGATATCATTGTCAAAAAGGCGATATAACTCTTGAGTTTACTGGGACTGAACATCAAATTGCTGATATATTCACTAAACCCTTAAATCCTAAGAGAATAAATTACATCAGACAAGTACTAGGAACGATAAATTAGTAGAAGATCCTTGAAACCGATTCTTATAACCTATCCTTAAAACCGATTCTTAAAATTGATCCTTGAAACCGATTCTTAAAACCGACCTTCATGAAACTAATTTTTAAAACTGGTCCAGGAAAACGATTCTTAAAACCGATCACTTGAAATTGATCTCATCAAACAGATCTCTTGAAACCAATATCTTGAAACTGATCTCATGAAACTGGTCTTCTTGAAACCGATCTCATGAAACTGGTCTTCTTGAAACTGATCTCATGAAACCGATCTCATGAAACTGATCTCTTGAAATCGATCTCATGGAACTGATCTTCTTGAAACCGATCTTATGAAACTGATCCCTGAAACAGATTCATTGACACCGATGTATTTAAAACAAAATTTGTAAATTCTTTCTATTTTAAATAAAATGATGATGTTTTGTATTCTTATTTTTTCCACATTTAAATTTTTATGATTTACGATTTATATTCCATCAATAATATATATAGTTCAATCCATCTGAACCATTCACCTTCCTCTCTTCCGAAAATCTTTCTACCTTTTTTTCACCCTCCCTCTCGACTCTCAACCTCTCAACATTGTTGAAATCTGAAGCCTTGTCATGGCGTGCACCAAGCGCGCAATGGATAAACCTAGAAAATATCCTTCTACTAAGTATCAGAAATGTGAGTCCAGTGGGAATAAAAAACTGATCTTGGAAAGTCGAGTGGTTACGGTTGAAAAGGAGGTGTCTGATGAGTGCCTTTAGTCAAGCAAATACTTTTTGTTGAAATTACTTGAATCTCAATGATGCCTCAGTTGGTTCGCCAACAATGAAAACCCCTATTATACCCAGCTAGTGCATGAGTTCTATCAACATTTGAGGATATCCCTAAATGAAGCTAAGGTAACAAATATTAAGTCTATGGTAAAAGGAAAGGAGATAGATTTATCATCTAAGGAATGGGTTGAATGCTTAGAAATGCCTCGTGAAGGTGTTTATGCTGACTATTCTAGTAATATTCAACCTTCCTCAAATTTTTTCTCTTATCAAGATGCTCTGAAAGAGATGAGTAGAAATGGAGAATCCATGAGGACTATTGTAAATGAATTAGAAGGAGAAGTAATACTACTTTTTAAGTTCATACAACATCAAATCTTCCCAAGGAAGAGAGATTTCTCTACTGTGACGTATCAAAATGTTTTCTTAATCTTTTTTTTGAAACATGGGATAAAAGTAAACCTATGTAGGTATCTAATAGTGCATATATCTAATTTGAATAAGCCATCCAAGAAGGCAGCCTTCTTGTACTATCTGAAGATGATTTCTGCTATGTTGAAAATGTTTGGTTGTGTAGAAGATGGAGATGATGTGATAAGTGTGTGTAGTGGTTTTTGTCTTCAAAAAGGAATTTGTAAGAGGATGAAAATATTCTAGAACCCATGAAAGAGATGTTGGGTAGGAGATGAAAAAAGAATATATGATGATTTCAATCCATTTGACCACCCTTTGAGACCAAAGGACCAAGTTTATCCATGTCTCAAACCATGAGATGTTCCACTTTGTTCTGATGAGGAAGCTGAGCCTGAAGTGACAAGGGAAGAAGGATCTCCTTTTTATGATATGAGTGATCCTGATATTGCTGAAAGTCCCAAAGATATGTCTTATGGACTTTTTAGTCCACCTTTGGACTTTCCCTCAAGAGAATATTTATTAGGTGAAGAGGATGAGGAAGAAACTATAGTTATTGGAGTTGATGGATATGTTAGTAAATATGATGAGGAATCTGATGATGAGGATGATGGTGATAATGGGGGAAATGATGTGCATGTGAGTGAGTCTCTAAAAATAGTACAATAAGTGGTTGATAGATCCAGTGGGGAATCTATACATGGAGCTGGTGAGGATGTTGAGAATGTTGATCAACAGGTTGTTGGTCATTGAGATGACAAACATGAGGACAGATCACCAATTCCAAATGCGGAAAATCAAGAGAAAATTCAGGAATTGAATAATTTTATAGATACTGGACAAGAGAAAAAAGATGTGGTCCTAGTGCCTCAAATTGAGGATGTACCTGGTGAAGTTAAAGTAGCTGGAGGACAAGCAGAACCTAAAGTCCGGTTGGTTCCTATTCCCAGACATGTTATTATGGCCCGAAACCAGAATGAAGAAGTTGATGTTGATGATGTTGTTCCTGAGCCTCAGAGAAGAAGGATCAGAATTGATACTGTTGAGCCAAGAGACTAGACCTATTCTAGAGAGTGGAATAATGATCGAGGATACATTATTTTCAGTTTAAAGTATGACTTAGATGAGGAGAGGGTACCTCCTCCTTCTACTTCACATGTCCTAGCTGAACCAGAACATATTTCACATGTTCCACCAACTACACCTCTACCAGCAAAACCTGTAGCTCTGTCAGTACCCAGTGACTATATCACAAAGGCTGATTTGTAGAAATTCAAAAATGATATCTGTGAGTCTATGATAACTTTAGTGGGATCCATAAGTGGAGCCTCCACCTCTATAGGTATCTCATTTTCTAATGCAGCAAAGATTTCAGGAATAGTGATCCAGGATATTCAACCGAATCTCATTACTATAGTAGAAACCATTGTTAGACACAATACCTTGCTGAGAGAAGAATTAAGAAAGATGGGAAATGAGTTAAATTATTTAAACTCAGACTTCAATACCTCCTTTAGTGTTGTTCTGTAAGTTCTTAATAACTTAGTGACTCATCTACTAAGTGTAGATCTAAAAATGTTAAAAGAAGATCTTGGAAAAATGTTGACTGTCCCATCGATTTCCAAGAGTGGGAAAAGTGTTGTTGCTGATTTGGAGTCTCTAAAGGTCGTGATGCGAGAGGAACTTCAAAAAAATTAGAGTGTTTCAGACAAAGAAACCCTTGAAAACGTACATCAAAATACTGATATTGTATACAATATGGTTAGATAGTGCACAAATGAAGCCTATGTATCTCAGAAAGAAATTAGGGAAAAGGTGGATCAGTATTTCACTAATATTTATACCAAGAACAATCTCATCAATAAATTCAAGTTTCTCATAGAAAATCTTATAATTCTTCCAATCACAGAGGCATTAAAGAAGAAATTTCTTCAATTGAAGGAGTTTACCCCTCTACTAAGTAAATTTATGGAATATAAGGATGACTTTGGGAAATCTATGTAATATGGTGGTGAAATCATTAATGACTTCATCAACCTACTCAATCCTTATCAGCATGTTCAGGATGAGGCTATTGTGGTCCCTCAAACTGCTTCAATTCATACTAACTCCCGGCCTCCTACTCCAATGACTGTCTCTCAGGCCCTTTCCTAGATTCAAACGATCATCACAGAGAAAACTCCAAGTCGAGTGTTGTCAGAAAGGCGACAAACCTTTGCAGGTATTGTTGCCATATGTGTTGCCCTGTCTGGTGTTATCTTCATACCACCTCTTCTCTCTACCTCTCCCAAACCTTATCCTTCTCCATTTAATCCTTTTGACAAAGGAAAATCTCCTCAACATCCAAACCCTTGGTGATGGATTGTTTCTTTTAGATAGAGATTTGTTCTTTTTGATTGCCTTGTACTTTTATGCCTATTAATGGAAATTTTTATGGTGTCTTTCTTTTGTGTTATTTCTCATTTTTGATTTTCTTTTTTCTAATCCCAAAAGGGGGAGAAAATAATGAATACATTATTTATCTAAGGAGGAGATTTTCTAGTTTAGGACACATGGAATGTACTCACCTTGACCTATTTACTCAGGGGGGGCTTTGTTTTTAAAAGTTAAAGCAAGGAAAAACTTTTGTTATATTTGACAATTGCATTCAGTGAAGTATGCTATGTCAAGATATATTTATTCTATATATTTTGGCATGTATGCCATAATTTGTTATTATCAAAAAGGGGGATATTGTTAGACCCTCTATGATAAGGTAGTTTTCATAATCAAAAAAAATTTCAATATACAGATTCTACTCTTTCATGCCATTTTAATATCTCTAAATAAATCAATTATGTCATACAGAAAAATATACTTAAATAAGTCAATAACCTATATTCATGAATAAATATGTTTACAAGTGTATTTATACATGTACTTTTGGATACCACTTAATCTTGTAATGATATGTGTTATACAAAAACTTCATAACATTTTTAGATTCCCTGACACCAATGTTCAACACACCGAAGATGGATAGACCGAAGTCGCCACACCGAAGTCGACACACTGAACTCGACACACCAAAGATGATAGACAGAAGTCGACACACTGAAGATGAAAGACCGATGTAACCAAACTGAAGACAAAAAACCAAAGACGACTCACCGATAATCATAAATAACTGTTTTGATTTTATTAATTCAAATTTATTTCTAAAGGTTATATTTAGACAAATTAATATATCTGACATTATTTAATGTTGTCTATAAGACTCTCCGTAGAAAGTATGAGGTACATGCATGTGCAGAGGTCATTATGCTTAGTAGACCTTGAAGTATAAAAGGACTTTAATCATAGCTCAATGATAAGGAGACACAGAGATATACAGATACACATAGAGCCTGGAGAACATGCTGAAATACAGACAGTGCAAACTCAGAATATTGAAAAAGAGAAAAACTCGAAGCTTGGGCTCAACTAGAAACTACCTATTGGAGCTTTCTGAACATCCTCACAAAGAAGCACTGAAAACTATCACAAAAAACTATGACACTCTTTTCTAAAGACAACTTTTAGAAGAGGACTCGAATAAAATTTCCTCAACATTCATTGAATCTAGAGCATTACTGCACCACACGCAGAGAACTCTAAACCATATTCTCTTTCAAAACACTGTTGTGTTCTTATCATTACTATTTTTAGCAGTGTTTATATCTGCTTGAATATCACACACAGTGTCCCGAGCTAAACTGGAGGATAACAAAATATCCTCACTCTCAATCTCTTGTTACAATTTTAACCCATGTAGAACTGTGGAAGAGATCATGTCAGATCTGTTTATTTGTTTTTACCATGAATAACAATGGTAGAGGACAGGTGTGAACTGGAAAACCTGTGTGCTATTGTGAACCCCGATCCAGAGTGTGGATCAAAATTTTATTAATATAAACTTCTTGGTGGTGGGTGATCACTAATTCGAGAGGACTAAGTCTCTTATTAAGACTGAACCTCTTGTTTTATCCATTGTGATATAATATTTTATTTGTTATGTATTTATTAACTTAAGATAAATTGAACTTTTATAGTTAGTTTAGCAAGATATTATATCTGTTTTGAATTAGTAGGTTTGTTTCAAAAGATTTACTAATCTTTAGATTGGGAAAGATGAGAACTAATCAATCTTCAGAGAGACAAATTGAACATTCAAGACATTTATAAATTCACTACAAAGTGACATTGTGTTTTTTTCATAGGGGGGGATTATTTTGTGAAGAACCCTTCTTGACAAATTTTTTTATAGATACTCAATTAACAACCTCTTGAGTCATCTACTCCCACCAATATTTGGTATCAAAGGCATTTTGAAGGTTACTATTAGTTTTTAAAATTGTGTCATCTGTGATTATAGTTGTGTTTAAAAGATTTTAAAATTTCTGTTATTTATAAATTTTTATCTCTTTGAAATTATTTTACCAACTTTATTATGGAAAATAGATTGGAAGAGGCTGCTACTAATCGAACACCTTTCATTAATAGAACTAACTATGCTCAGTGGAAGCTAAAAATGAAAATACATCAAGAAGGTATGGGATTTGAAATCTGGACGGTTATTTAAAGTAAATATGTTATTCCTGAAACTACTAGAAAGACATGAGATAAACCTACCAAGACTACCAATAACAATAATTATAAATCAATGAATGCTCTGTTCTGTTCCCTAGGAGATGAAGAGTTTAACCGTATTTCTGCCTGTAAAACTGAACATGAAATTTGGGATACTCTCTCTGTTTCTCATGAAAGAACAACTAATGTTAAAGAAATGTGATTGAATATATATATTATCATATATGATAACTTTATAATGAATCCTAATGAGTCAATTTCTGAAATGTATCTCAGGTTCAATGAAATTGTGAATACCGTGATTTCTATAGGAAGGGAAGTAACTGCCAAAAATCAGATCATGCGGATTCTACGATGCCTACAAGAAATATGGCATGGAATATCTATGTCTATCAGAGAATTGTGCGATATTGGTAAAATGCCAGTGAAGTAATTGATTGGAAAACTAATTATTTATGAAGAATAATTGAAGGTCAATCCAGAGGAGGATGGACCAAAATGAAATTATATAGCTTTCAAGACAACTACATCCAAAACTTAAGATAAAGATACAATTCAAGATGCTATCAAAATCTCAACATGTGATGAAGTTCCTTTAGACAGTGATGAAGAAATGGCCCAGTTGACTAGAAGATTAAAGAAATTATATAGGAAAAAGAAGTTCTTCAAAAATCCCAATTACAAAGGAAAGTACGATAATAAGGGAAATTGGAAAAAGGATTTGAAGAAAAATGATAAATCAGAAGAGATAGTCTGTTATGAATGTAAAAGGAAAGGACATGTCAAGGCTAACTGCCCAAAGATGAAATAAAAGGAAAATGTATGAAAATAAGGATAGAGGGTATAATAAAGCAATGAATTCCACCTAGAGTGCCTCCGAGTCTTTCTCTAGTGAATCTAGCTCTTCTCAAAATGAGGAAGATATGGGTAATATGTGTTTCATGAAAAACACAACTGAGGAAACCTTAAACTCTCCTGCAGATAATTCTTATTATTCTAAAAGTGAGTCTAAAAATATGACTAATGATGAACAATTATAATATTGCATCATGTTAGAGGACACCTGTAATGAATTGAAAGATAAATATAAATCTTTGAAGAAACAACATGCTCTTACTGTGACTGCTAAATATGAACTTACAACTGAAAAAGAGAAAATTTCTCAACTTATCATAGAGAAATATGAGTTAAAAATGTATATTGAACAAGTAAATAAATACATAGAAATGTTTACTGATGGGAAAAATATTTTTACTCAAATTCTTGGAAAACAAATAGCTTCTAATTATACTTCTAGGATAGGATATCAACCAAGTCAAAGGATTTTATCCAAATTACATTTTTTACCCAAATCTGGAAAATCTGCTACCTATTTCAAAAACCAGAGTTGTACAGACACTTCATAACCTTTTTAGATCCCTTGACACCGATGTTCGACACACCGAAGATAGATAGACTGAAGTCGACACACCAAAGTCGACACACCGAAGATGACACATAGAAGTCGACACACCAAAGATACCAGACTGATGTTGACACACCGAAGTTGACAGAACAATGTTACCAAACCAAAGACATTAGACAAAAGATGACTCACCGATAGCCATAAATAACTATTATGATTTTATTAATTAAAATTTATTTCTAATGGTCATATTCAGACAAATTAATATCTCTGGAATCATTTAATGTTTTCTATAGAACTATTCGTAGACAGTACGAGGTGCATGAACGTGCGGGTATCTTTATGCCTAGTAGACCTTTAAGTATAAAAGGAATTCAATCATATCTCAATGATAAGGAGACACAGAGATATACAGATACACTTAGATCCTGGAGAACACGCTGAAATATAGACTGTGCAAACTCAGAATATTGAGAAGGAGAAAAACTCGAAGCATGGGCTCACCTATCAACTACCTACTTGAGCCTACTGAACATCCTCACAAAGAAGAGCTCAATACTTCCACAAGAAAATGAGACACTCTATTATAAATACAACTTTCATAAGAGGACTCGAATAAAATTTCCTCAAAATTCATTGAATATAAATAATTACTTCACAACACATAGAGAACTCGAAACCTTATTAACTTTAATAACTCTGTTGTGTTCTTATCATTACTATTTTGAGTAGTGTGTATATCTGTTTGAATATCACACATTGTCTCCTAAGCTAAACTGGAGGATAATAAAACATCCTCACTCTTAATCTCGTGTTACACCTATATCCCATGTAGAACTTTGGAAGAGATCATGTGAGATCTTTTTATTTGTTTTTCCCATGACATAATTTGGTAGAGGTCATGTCTGACCTGGACAGCCTGTGTGCTATTGTGAACTCTGATCCAGGGCGTGGGTTAAAACGTTTATTAATATAAACTACTTAGTGGCAGATGATCACCATGTGGATAGGACTAAGTCTTTGCATGAGACTGAACCTCTTGTTTTATCCATTGTACTATTATTTTTTATCTATTATGTATTTCTGGAATTAAGATATAGTAAAGCTTGATAGTTAGTTTAGCAAGTGTTTATATTTTTTTTTGAATTAGTAGGTTTGTTAAAAAAGTTTTACTAATCTTTAGATTGGGGAAGCTGAGGACTAATCAATCTTCAGAGAACCAAATTGAACCTTTAAAACTTTTATTAATTCACTATAAACTAACATTGTGTTTATTTTCATAGGGGGTATTATTTTTTAAAGAAACCTTTTTAACAGAAACTTTTATAGATACTCAATTCACCCCCTCTTGAGTCATCTACTCCAACCAACACTGGTGATGAACCATGTAGTGTATTGGTGGGATTATACATAATAAAAATATATTTCTATGGTATAATCAACATGGATAATCATGGAATGATGTCTTCATATGTACCTGGATGATATTGTGCTCCCTAAGGGGGAAATTTCATATAATGAGGTTTGATGAGTATTGGTTCCCTAGAGTGGGGTGATGACTTAACATGTGATTACTAATAGGAGTGTGTGTGTGTGTGTGTGTCTAAGTTCATGAGTAACCTATAGTATTTGTTTTGGAATTCGTGTTTTCTTTTGATTCTTATATAGGAGTAGGGATGTCACCCCATGAGAAATGACACATGTGAGAGGTTTATGTGTGTGGTTGGAGAATATAGGGCCTTTTATTTATAGCTTGATATATTGATGATTCATGTACTAATTTTTGGATGATATATGATATATAGTGTTATCTTGATATATGGGTTATTATAGAATTGTGAGTTCATTAGATACTAGAAACATGAGAAAAGGCTTCGTGTGCGTAACAGTTTCGACTCGATATATGGTATTTGTTGGGGAAAATCCCTCAAGGTAACATTGCAATATTTTTGGGTTGATTGTGTTTGTTGACAGATCAGGTTCCCATGGAGAGTTGTCGAGTTCTGAAGAAGTTTTTGAAAATCCATGTTGACAAAGAATGATGACAAAGGAAAGGACGATCTGGAGATGGTACAAAAGAGCAGTACAAGGTGGCATCGTTTCCCAGTGTTTGCCAAATTTTTGGGGTCCAAAATATGGAGTTTGGTGGGCATCGCGAAAGTAGGATTTCCATGAAGATCATATTTTTATATTGCAAAGACATGAGTTTCTCAAAGATGGGATGCATGGATTGGATTTCACGAAGACCTGAAAAATGGAGGCGGTGATGCTTCGCGATTGTGTCAAATCTTTGTGAATGACAGAGTTGAAGCGCATCGTGGCGGTGAAGGGATTTCCGAGGGAGCTTCGCGGCGAAGGCGCGAAATAATGTTGATGGTGATGCTCCGTGATTACGACGAGCTCCGCGATCCGAAAATTTCCAAGGTGCTTCACGATTTGGACAGAATTTCGGCGGAAACTTCAGAGCTTCGCGATTTGAGATGATGTGGAGTTGACTTTGCATAGAAAGTTATAGGGTCAGTGGAATCGCCTATAAATAGAGGCCGACCCCCTCGAGAGAAGTAGAGTAAATTTTCAGAGAAAATCATTTGCTCTCAGTTTGTGAAGGTTGTTCGCTTAGCCTGTGTGCTTCGTGAAAGAAGACTTTAGCGGTGGCTATTGTAGATCCGCGAAAGTTGTGAGCTCCGTGTTGGCTCAGTGATCTTCGCGAGTGAAGTTGCTCTGCCACGACTTGAGCTTCATGGTAGTGCTTCACGAGAGTGCTTCACGAAAAGGTAGGAGCTTCGCGAATGCTTGTTTGAGCTTCGCAAAATTGGGATCCTCGCGAAGTAGGGTGCTTTGTGAAGGTGTTTCCAAAGGAATTGCCCAGTGGTTAAGAGGAAAAGGGGTATTCATCAGTGGATGAAAGTTAGACTTTAATAGAGCATCTATAAAGAGTTTAGGATGCATGCATTCATGAAATTGAATAGACCTATAGGTCTATAAACTGTGAATGGATCCCTTCCTATTGCAGTGAGTAAAGGAAGAGGAAGTAGGTGATCCTCTCCACCGGCCGTGAGCCAGAGAGAGAGAAACAAGGAGTGACCCTTGGGAAAGTAGTGAGCTAACCCTAAACTTTGTAAAGGCAGTGAGCCTTGGCATAGAAGTGGTCTAGCTCGAACTTTGTATCCACGTCTAGTGAAGAATAGTGGAATTTGGCACGATCGACAACTTGTCGGTGTATGCTCCTTGGACGTAGCCCAGTGATGGTGAACCAAGTCTAAATCTTTGTGTCTGCCTATTTGCTTCCCTACATTGCATTCAAAGCATCATCATTAGATAAATAAGTAAATAAGTGATCATAGTTTACACACAAGAGAAAACAAAGTGACCCTTGTAAAAAAGAGGTCAAGATCCAGTGGGGTAGGAAGAACTTTGAAAAAGAATATCCATACCCTGATTCACCCCCCCTCTCAGGGTATATAGGCCCCTATTGGTCCTAACAGTATTGAAATGGATATGACTTTGTGTTTCGTGATGTAAACCACTTTAGTCACTTTGGCCTTTTGGTTTGTATTTTGAGATATGTATTAGTTAGATTATTAGATCTATGTGTCACGAAAACATTCTGAGTTGCATAAAAAATAATGGATGGATACTATGCAGTAGTCAGAACAAAGTTGAGTGGATGGTGATCATTGGATATGCCTTGGAAAGAGTGAGATATCGGTCTTGTTGGAAATTAATCACATAGGTTCTTTAGATTAGATGAGTTTGAAATTTTTTTGTACTCGTTAAATTTTTTGGGAATTTAAGGCTAGGATTTAAGATATGTGACTCATGGGAGTGTGATTTGGGTTTTGTGACTAGGTGGTAAGAGTGCTTACAACTATTGGGTTTGGATGAGACCAAGATGAATACCATGCGAGAACCTATGAGATGGTTATTTAGAGGATCACTCTACCTTGTAAATGGGAGTTAAATGTTTCATGCATTCTTGTTAAAATTATTTATGTGAGAGGGTGAGTGTATGTTAAGTATGTGGAGTGCTTGTTGGTATGTATATCGGTGAGTAGTTGTCTATAGACCGAAGACCTATGGATTTGAAAATATACTCTCAAGCATAGTATCTCAAGGTATTGGATGATAATTGGAGACGTTTATCCTATATTTAATCTTGAAATTATGGATTTATGGTTTTTTTGTAACACCTAGGCATCAATTATAGTAATATTTTCATTCGAGAGAAACAATTGCATAATAAACATAGTTTTATTGAGTAATGTGATTGAATACTAAATTATCAAATTTTGAAAATTGAATTTTATAAAATTAGTTTCATTTGTAATTCATCATTTAAAAATAATATTATATTAAAATATTTATAGTTTTCATAAATAACTGATTTTTGTGTGTGAATAGTGAAAACATCGATTTTACAAAAAAACATAAACTTTTATGACATTATAATGATATATGAATAACTTGAAATATTGTAAAAATAGTTTATAGAAACAATATATATTTTATAATAATATAATGTATATTAAAATATAATTTTTAACTAATTAATATATTCTTATCATTTAATAAATCTATGTAATTTTTTATCTAAATAAAAAAAAATCATTATTTTTTATTTTACATGGTTACATTAGGTATTTTTTTAGTTTTACAGATAAATAATTATAATTTTTTTTAATGTAATCTAATTAATTCCATTAAAATAAACATTATACTTTATTTTTCTATAAAAACCTTCTTATTCTTAAAACAAACATTTTTCTAAAAACGCTATTCATTGCATTTTCTGCACTAATACTATGATTAATTTCTAACACTTATAAAAATTGTATTTTTTTAATGAATTAAATATTTTAAAAAAATAGTTAATATTCATTAATATTTTGAACTGAATTTTTTCATAACAAATATAAAAAATAGTAAATATTTCTATTCACGGTTTGGGTTAAAATGAGTTTACTGGGGGTTAAACTATGAGATAAGGGTATAAATTCAACATAAAATTGTCTAAAGAATATTTTTTATTTTTATTTATAACAGAAACATCTCATATTCTAATATTTTACAACTTTTATCCACTTTCAAAAGAAAATACTTTATAATATTAAAATATTTTAAGTAATTCCAATTATGTCTTTTCTATCATATATAAAAGCGAACCACTTATCCTCTCTTATTAAAAACACATGAGATAATTATCTTGAAAAATAAATAACTATGTCCCTTCCTGAACATATTACCAAATATCTATATAGTTTTTTCTCATCAAAGGAACAACTATGTGGGATTAAGGTGTATTGAAATAGTTATTTTCTGAACACAAGGTATAACTTTTAACTGAGGGTTTTCATTTTATTTATGCTTCTACCTATTTAAAATACTATATAAAAAATATCATATAATAAAATCATTGTATTACATATAAATAAATTTTATTATTTTTTTGGAATAACAAATATTCATCTCATTTCCATCTGATGGAATATGAAAACATCGTGTGTATGTACAAACGACTTAACATCTCCATAGTGTAATTTTTTTTCATTACCAAGTAACATGGATGGTTATAACTATAGAACTAATTAATATATATTATATTTATTAAATGATTATAATTAGGAAAATATAATTCTCTACTTAAAATTTTACCATTCCTCTCATTAAAGAATGATAACGTCACTCGTGCATATGTGTGGACTACCACCTTGATGAAGCAATGTGATTCATCTTTAATTTAAAACTTTAAATGATAATTATAAATATATATATATATAATTAATATATATGTTATTTATATCATGATAAACACTATAAATATTATATAACCATGATAAATATGCAATTACTAAAACTAACTAACTGAAACTTAAATTAAACACTCAAAAACAACAATTTTAATAAATAATTATTAATAAAAAGGTGTTAAAATTCATTAAGGGGGTCATATATGATAATATAATTTTTAATATATTTATTTTATAGAGTTATAATAAATTTAAAGTTTATATAAATCAATCTAAAATCACATAAAATGCTAGTCACGCCTGAGATTAGAGTTCAATTCACAATCCCAACCTTATTCATGATTATTTATGTCTAAGTTTTTGTTTGGGTAATTACATGATATTTTTATCTTAAAACCTATAAATTTATTTTATACTATTTATTTATATGGTTTTCATGTATTAGTTCATTTTTACCTTCTCTACCACTCAAAAACACCAAAAAGTTGTTTTATATGAAAAGCAACATTTTTTTTGATTTAATTGGGAATTATTTTCTTCCACATACATATTTTCATTAAAAAAAATTCAATAATGGTTTTGAAATCATAAAAGAAATTTTTGAAGAAATTTTTACAATTTTATATTTTATTTAAGATGTTTTAAAAAGATTCTTCTTGTCTTTTTTTAAATACGGTAATTTTTAACGAAGGTATGAAGGAAATATTTGTTTTAATACCGCATGAATGGAAATTTGTGTCATCATGACTACTCTTTAAATTGAAGATTACTTAAATATTTTCCATATTTATTTCAAAATAGAATTTTTTTCCTAATATTTTGGAAATTTTAATATTTATATAAGTGATTTCAAAAAGAAAAGGTTATTTTCCTCAAGAAATGTTTGACTCTTCTTTTAAAAGTATTTTCATCTATGTCAACATCATAATATGAAAAATATAATTTAATAGGATATAATATTATAATATCATTAAATATATTTCTATGGATGTCTTGTGATCATTTATACTAGAGAAAGTATTGATATTTTTTATGCTAGTTATTTCAATTTTAATAGTTCTTCATTATTAAGGAATGTAGATTAATTTGTATTTTTTATATATGTGATGAATGTATTGTACTTGTTAAGATATTTATGGGGAATAGAATCACATAGCCCCTTGATACACTGGTAGACATCCAAATATAGAATAAGATTTGTATTTGTCTTATTCCTTAACCATTTATGTAATATTTCATGGAATGAAACATCGATGGTATGTTTAAGATATCTTACTTAATGAATTCCATCATTATGAAATTATTTATTAATGTCCATGTGATTATTATTATAGTCATATTATCCATTGATTCATTTCATGCTCATGTGCTTATTTTAATGGGTCTATTTGACCATCAATCTTTCCAGTCATATCATTGATTCCTTTTTTATTCTATTATTAATTACATTGAATGCATTCCCTTATTGATCATCTACGTTCTCCCATTTATTTTTCATATGTTTCCCAAGATTCTAGGAATTGTTCTATGATTTTTGTACAAGGATGTTCTAGAATTAATAATAGTATTCTCAAAAAAAATACTATGTTGAAATTTATGATTTAATATCTAATGTGATACTTTATAATGTTTTTAGTTTTCAATGAATGTTAAACTATTGAATGCCTTTGTATGTGATCACTTATATCTAGTGCCAATGTAATAAATTTACCACTATATCCAGCTACTAGGATCAGGTTTATTATAGATTGTATCAGGGAATGTCAAGTAGGACCCCTGAGAATAATAGTTAGGAAAACATAGATTATAAAACATAACGAAATTATATATTTCAGGGATAATTATGATTATAGGGTAATATCACGATGCTTTGTTATAGTATAGAATGTATGGTTTTCCTAGAAAATACATCCACATCTAGATACGGAAAAGTATATGTGGCTATTACACTGATGCACTGAGGGGTAATAACTTTGAAAATAATGGATTGTGTATTAACTTGATCTCCATTGGAGCATAATGAGAGGGCCTAAGATTAAATACCTGGAGGGACACACTTTTTTTATATGATTTTGTTGATTCATATTTTCTTTTCAGTCTATTTTAAAATATTTGAGAATAATTTTTTGATTTGTAGATATTCCCAGTGATATTATATTATGATTGTGAGATTATCTATACATAAATTTTCTATTTATGTTAATTGTTTCACCAAATTTGGAATTATACATTTTGATACATAATGTTATGATCTAATCTTTTGTATTCCATTTTTTAGAAATGGATCCCAGTGTAAGTAATGTAAACCACATCAATATACATAATTTTTGTAGAGATTTACTCCTTGGAATGAAAATAAATCTGAACCTGAATCTAATTATGAAATAATTATAATTATATTGGAGTATTTGACTCAAGTTATGACCAATAACCATTTCTATATGGAGAAACTAACTGATCTAAAATGCAGTGTAAAAATGTTAGACTATTTCATGTGCCAATAGTATCCATAATACATTTGAACCAAAAATCCATTAGTAGATAATAAATGGATAACTTCCCTTTAAAATATATATATTACATTGGTAATTAATTAAAATAATAAGGTTGTTATAAAATTTTATCATCCCATGGGGGGATTCAGATCATTGGTGTTAATTTACTAAAATCACTAAGGTAGTTTATAAAGGGAGATCATGGATTGGAAGGATTTTTAGATAGTTTTATTTGAAAAATATTTTCCTCATGAACTATGAGTGGATATGTACAGATAAATTTTGAAACTATGACAAAAGTAAAAGGAATGTTTTTCAATGTATGAGTATAATTGTATGAGGTTATAAATCATGTTGCAAACAACGTACATAATACAAAGAGTATAATTGACCATTTCTTTGATGGGATAAAAAAATCATTCAATTAGAAATAGTATCCTAAACATTATCATCATATGAAGGTACAATATAATTTTTATAAACAATGAGAAATAAGTATCCAAGTATTATGAATTCTGAGGAAAGTAATAGAAGAAAAGTATGGATGATCACCTCATAAAAAATATATTATGGGAAAAGAGAAGGGGTAATTTCCAACCTGTGATATGCGGGAAAGGAAAAATCCTAGTATATTCTTGAAGGGAATATGAGTTCTCATAAAGTGTGGAGACAAAAGAAATCAAGATAAGAAATAAATGGGTATGGTATAAGACATCAAATTATAGTGATTTAGCGGTAAATATATGGGGAACTATGCCAAAAATTCCCTAAACGTCAAGGGAACATATCATAGAAGATACCTTTAGGAGAAGTCCAACAATATTTAATTATTATAGATGAAGATCATGTTCCAAGTGATATGTTGGTAAGTACTTTGATTCTATATTAAATGTTAGATAATTCTTTTTTAAATTATGTATCCAAGAAATATTTTATATCTTCCATTGTTTCTAAGAAAATTATATATTTTTTAGCACAGAAAGAAGGGATTTATCAAAAAAGACACCTATAGAAAATATAACTCAAAAAAGATATTTTAGTAAATCCATATTATGATAGATATTCTATTTGAATATTTTATAACTATACCTATTTTATAATTTCATCTAATTATTAGAATGGATAGTATTTCAAAGTATAATGAAAAAAAATTATTTCGAAGGGAAAGAGATCAGGATTATGATGAAGACATGGAATTCCTTGTATTTTGACCATAAATATCATTTACTAAATCATACCAAAAACCACCCCTAGTATCACACCTTAATGAAATATCATAATAAGAAGAGTAAAAAAACCTATGTATTGAAAATGTAACTAGGGTAGAATATGTTATTATTATGACAAAATAAATTGTTTTTTCCTGACTAACAAATCAGACTTCTACCTGAGTGTGACATTGAGTTTTTTATTGAACTCACCACTAATGTGAAACATATATCTAATACTCTCTATAGAATTTAAATATTAGATCTAATGGAGTTAAATAAAAAACTATAGAAGTTTTGTGATAAGGGATTAATATTCCTAAGTGTTTTACCTTGGGGAGATCCAGTTATATTTGTGAAAAAGAAGGATTAGATTATGTGGTTATGGGTTGATTAAATGATAATCAAGTCCATTATATTGAAGAAAAATTTATATATACCTTTTATTAATGAATTTTTTAACAAATTTAAGGATCTCAAAAAAATTGAAAGATCAATCTTCATTCTGGGTATCATAAATTTCAATCAAGGAAGGAACATATTCCAAATAAATCATTTCATGTGAGGTATGGAAATTATGAGTTTTTATTAATTCCCTTAGGATTTACTAGAGAACCCTTTATTTTTATAGATCTAATAAATAGAGTGTTTAATTAATATCTTGATAATTTCATTATGTTATTTAGTAATGATATCTTGGTAAACTCTAAAAGTTATGAAGAGTATAAGAGTATTTTATGAATAATTCATTAGACGCCTAAAGAAATGGAGTTATATGGGAAATTTAGTAATTGTGAATTATGGATTCAGAAAATTCGTTTAATTTATCATATTATAAATACTGAGGTAATATTAATTGATTAATCAAAGACAAATCCAATGGAAGAATTTATTATACTAGAAGATATAAAGTTGGTATATAGTATCCTTGGGTTGGAAGGTTACTACTGATGATTTGTTCAAAACAAATACGATGTACCAAACATGTTAACCAAGTTGACACCCAAAGGGGTTAAGTTTTTATAAATATATTAATTTAAAGAACCCTCAGAAAAATTAAAGTATAAGTTGATTAATGTTCTGGTATTGATATTATTATTAGGAGGGGTAGATTTTTTATATATAGTATCATATTAATGGATGGACTTTAATGTGTCCTTATAGATAATAATAATTTAATTTCATGTGAATGAAGAAAAAAATCCATGAACAGAACTATCCCACTCATGATCATGAGTTGGCAGGTAAAATTTGTTCCTTGAAGATATAAATTCATTTTTGTTATGGTAAAAAATTTGGGATATATATGAATCACAAGAGGTTGAAATGTGTCCTTTCAGAGAAATGTATCAACACAAGGAAAAGAATACGGATAGAGCTAGTCAAGGATTTTGATTTCTCAGTGCACTTCCACTCTAGGAAGGATAATAAGGGAGATGATGTGTTCAGTAGGAAAGAACATGGAGTTATTCCTAAGATGTGTATTGATAAGGGTTCTTTATTCAGATACATATTAAATTTTCTAATGGAAATTATTAGGTAAGGGAAACCATCACTCCTGTTATAAATAATTTCCAAACTATCCACCTTGGAAAAGATAACATGTTATGATATCAATGATAAGAGTTTATAAAAAATTATGTTGTTAATGTTGGGAATCTAGAATGTTTTTTTTACGAATATGGTGTACTGAAATTTGGGAAGAGGTCATGTGATTCTTCAACAAATTAGATGTGGAGATAATTGTTAGATGTACTCCATAGCTCTAAATTCTATATACACTTTGTAATAACAAAAATGTATTGGGATTTAAATGAGAATTTTCAGTGGGATAATATAAAATGGGAAATTACATACAATTTTTAAGATGCATTATTTTTTCATTTGTAAAAGAAAATATATTATATATTTAATGATCCATGCACCCTCTTCCTATTCATGTGTGGAAATGGGATAATATTAGTATGGAATTTTTCACTGGATTACCATTTACTTATAGAAATAGTGATTCCATATGGGTTATTTTTTATTAGCATTCTAATTTTTCACATTTCTTCACTGTAAGAGAAGATCTTCCACTAGATAGACTTACATGGATATATCATAATGAAGTTTTGAGACATTAGGTTACACCAATTTCAATTGTATCTGATCTTGATGTGCGGTTTAAACCAAATTTATAGAATAATTTTTAGAGGGATCTTGAAACCAATATATTTCTAACCACCTCTAATCATCCTAAAACTGATAAGAATTCTGATAGAACTATTTAGACATTAGAAGACATATTGATATTGTTCCCACTTGGCATTCACAGTATGTGGGTTCAGTATTTAACATTGGTAGAATTTTCATATAATAATAGATTCCATAAAATAATTTAAATGGAACTGTATGAAGTGTTGTATAGTATGACTTTTCATAATCTTACGTTTAGGAGTAATTTGGTTAAAGGATACTTTTCAGCCCATATAATGTGGAGGAGACAATAGTGAAAGTGAATACTTCTCAGAATCATATTAAGGAATCTCAAAGGCAACCAAATATCTATGTGGAAAACGAAATGAAGGATCTCTAATTTCAATTAGGGTGTCAAGTTTTTTAGACAGTATCACTATTTAAGGTTTTTATGAGGTTTATAAAGAAAGGGAGACTAATTCCCAAGTATATCGAGCCTTTTGAAATTATAGAAAGAATTTGATATGTTGGTATAGTTTGGTAATTTCGTCTAGCCTCTCTAAAGTTCATGATGTGTTCTATTTCCCTTTTATGAGAAAGTATATAATAGATCCAATGCATTTTCCGACCTTTTAGGAAATATAATTAGAACCATATTTATCTTGCTGTAAATGGCCTATCTGGATTTGGGATACAAGAGAATAATTGTTGAGGAATTCGATGACTCATATGCTAAAGGTATATTGTAAGAATCATAAAATAGAACAAAGGATATGGGAACCAAAATAAGTTATGATAAAGACTATCCAATTATATTTATAAGTTGAAATGCTTTAAATTTTGAGGGAAAAATTTTGAATGAGGGAAGAATGTAACACCTAAGCTTCAATTATAGTAAGCTTTTATTTCTATAGAAACAATATTTGAATACCTAATGTTTTATTAAAGAATTAGATTAAAACATAAATTATAAAGTTTTAATATTTAATTTTATAAAATTAATTTCATTTTGGAAATAATCTTGTAAAAATTATCATAGGGGAACTTTCTTAGATTTCTCAGAAAAAATTGATTTTTTAGTGAATAGTGAAAAATATTGATTTTCCAAAAACTATCACTTTTATAATATTATAATGAAATAAATAATAATTTAAAATATTAATTATCCATTTTAATATAATAAATATATCTATAATAATAAATATAATTCCTATAAAAATGTAATGTTCAACTTAGAATAATTTTCTCGACACTATAAATTTAAATAATTGTTTTCCCAAAAAAGGTTTTTCATTCTCTTCTCTTAATCAAGTATTTACATGGTCACTTTTGGTTTTAGTTTTTTTAAGAGAAAAATAATCTACTTTTATTTAATAGAGTAAAATTAATTACTTTTTTATCATCATTATACTTTATTTTTATTTAAAACTAATTTTATTTTTAAAATAGCTATTTTTCTAAAAACGATTTTCATTGAGTTTTCCGCACTTATATTAAAATTAATTTATTACACTTATAAAATTAAATATTATTAAATGGATTAAAATTTTTTAATCATAATAATATATATATTATATAGTAGTCAAATTAAAAAAAACATAATGATTCGTAAAAAAAATAAAAATACCTTACCATGATTCGGGTTGAAAAAGGTTTATCGGGGGTTAAACAGATATATAAGGGTAGAAATTCCACCTAAACTTTTCTAAACATTATTTTTGGGTTTTATTTTTATATTAAACTTCTCATATTTTAATATTATACAATTTTGAGATACTTTTAGATGAAAAACACAATATATTTTTAAAATATTTTAAGTAATTCCAACAATGTAATTTTCATTACATGTAAATGGGAACTACTTATCTTATATTTTTCACACATATTGAGGAGATTATAAATACAAATAAATATCATAATCCTTTATAAAAATTCATCCCTACTAAATAAAGTATCTACTCTCACCGATGGACCAACCTATATGGATTAAGGTTCAAACCAAATGTTGTGTTCTGAAGAAAATATATAACTTTTAATTAAGTGTTTTCATTTTATTTCCACCTATACATCCTTGATATATTATATAAGTATGATCATGTAACAAAAATAGTATAATAAATATAATTAAATGTTATTATTATTGTGAAGAACCCATATTCATCTCTTTTCCATCCTATGGAAAATGAAAACTTTTCTCATGTGTATGTATGACTTACCATCTCCACATAGCGGTGTAATTTTTTTATCATGAATTTATTAATTGGTTATAAATAATAAAATAATTCAAATATGGTACATTTATGACACAATTATTATTTTTTAAATATAATATAGAATTTACCTTCTCTAATATACACTAGTTAAAAATGATAACGTCGCTTTTACAAACGTGTAGACAACCACCTCCACAAAGCGACGTGATTCATTTTTCATATCTAAAATTAAATGATACTTATAAATATGTATATAATTTATATATATAATATTAATATATTTATAAACATTTTGGATGTGATCAAACCTTGAGAAATATGCATGGACCAAAACTACTAAACTGAAACTTACAATTTACACTCAAGAATGATGATTTAAATAATGAATTGTTAATAAAAGGGTGTTGAAATGTTATAAGTGTATAATTTATGATATTTTAAATATTTAAATGGTTATAGTATAGAATTCTAAAAAAATTAAAATTATTATAAAGGAGGCTAAAATCACAAAAAAAAAATAGTTGAGCATGAGGAAGGGGTTTATTTCAAAATCTCAACTGTTTCATGATTATTTATGTTCAACATTGTATTGGGAGATTATTATATATTTATATATTAAAGTCCATAAATTTTATTTTATTATGTTTATTTTGGGGTTTTTAAATTATTAGTTCCACTTTTACCTTATTGGTCACTCAGAAAGACAAAAATTATGACTTTTAAAGGAAAAAATAACTATTTTCGATTTTTTCAGGAATCTCCTGCATCCATGTACATATTTTCTGTAAAATTATTTCAATATACTCTAAATAATTATTAATGTATTTTTTCCCATTTTTAAAGTTTTATAAAAAAAATTCAAATAAAACTTCTCATCATTTTTATAACAAGATACTTTTTACAGAATACGTAAAAGGAATTTTTTTAACACTTAACACATTAATGGAATTTCTCACCAAACCAACTAATTTCTTTCATTGATTATTCCTTTATAGTTTTACAAGGACATTTTTAAAGATAATTCTTTTTTCAAATTTCTTTATTTTTTTATATTTTAAATAAGTGGTTCATAAATGTAAATGGTATTTTCCACAAGAAATGTTCCATTGATCTTTTTAAATCATTTTCAACTATTTAAAAAAAATTAAGGAATCATATACATTAATGAGTATATAATCCAATGATATAATCCACCATATTTCTCTAGATTTCTTATGACCATTTGAACTTGAGAAATTATTGACATTTAATATTATAATTATTCTAATATGGATTGTTTTTTATTATTAATAAACATTGATTAAGTTGTATTGTTTATTCATATGATGAATGCATTGAACTTAGTAAGTGACATATGGGGATCATAATTACATAACCCCTTGGAGAAATTTCAATATCATGAGACAAAATAGGTTGGGTATTTGGAATGTCCCTTACCCATTTATGTAATATGTCTTTGTAAGAAATTGGTTTTTATCTCAGGAATTAATCCATTTAATTTTTATCTAATTAATTATTTTTTACCTAATATGGATTTCTAAAGAGGTTATTAAGGTTTAGGGGGCACAGGGATTTTTCAAAGCTCAGAACCCCATCTAGTATGAAAATAGACTGGCCACAAAGTTAGTAGAAACTATGTAAGACAGGATGTATGGTATCTACTAACCATATAGTGCTAGACAATGGGGTTAATTAGGGCGCATGGTTTTCCCTAACCCTAGTCTAGGGGCCACTTTCCCATGAAAAAACTTTTCACATTTTTTATGTTGTTTTTCATGCTTGGTGCACAATATCTCTTACCTTATAGCCTAAATGAACAAAGTACCCCTCATAAATACAGATGATGCACAATTGGCGCATAGTTTGGAAAACCGTGCGACCCTTGTTTTTGGGTAAAATTACAAATTCACCATTAATGAAATGTTTTAACACTATTTCTTCTCCCCCTTTGTGTGTTCAATCATCCAGATCTCTCCTCTCTCCCTATTGATCTCCCAAAAAACTATTGTATTTTTGATCCTGTTCTTCCATCGAGAGTTTGATCCAAGTACCTTTTGTCTCATTGGATCCACTCCAGTAAGACCTTGATTAATTTTTATCAGTTCTTAATTTCTATTCTCCAAGATTAATTTAATGATGTGTGTGCCCATATACACTATTTTGAAGGCATTAGTCTATTCTTTAGATTTCTTCCAATCCAGACCTAACTAAAGGCTAATACTAGATGAGGAGAGTCATGTGAGTATAAGGTAGGTGGTCTATAACTTATTCCACATGTTTTGAAATTTTATATTATGTTTCATTCTACAGAATGTCAATTTCACTATGGATTTCTAGTAAATTACACTTTTCTCTAATTGGTTTCTGTGTTTGGAACCAAATGATATTATTAGACCCCTTAAGATAGACTATATAATATAGATCCATCACATTGTGTGTCCCCTCTTAAATACCTCATTGTCCCTTCAATCTCTTATGAAAAAAACACCAAATGGTGTGTATGGTCTTAATATAGAATGATGATACCCTTGAGATGGAATAAATGAAGTGGCTTAGCATGGATAATTCCCTTGATAATTAAAATGATTGAATAGAGTAGTGGTGAGTGGTAAGCCGATGTCACCTATTCTAAATTGAATAATGGTTATTCCCTTGTTTACATTAAATGATAATGAGAAATTAATTGTGCCTTTGATCAAATTAAATACAATGTTTATTTATTAATGATAGGTAATAAGGGTATGAAGACCCATGTGAATTCGAATGAATGGGAATGATGACCCTTAATAAACATAATTAATGGTCATGATGTCCCTTGTGAATTATAATGAATTGGAATGACTATCCTTATGCATGTATTATACCCAATGGACATGGTGACCCTTTATAATTATACCAACTTTGCATGGATATCCATACATAAATGTGATACTAAATTGGAATGGAGACCAATATATAAATGTGATTCATATGGGAATGGTGACCCTTATATACTATTGATACTATATGGGCATCACGTCTCTATTTTATGAAACTGGGCATGGAATCCCTAGTCTGTTATACTAGGAAGGGCATCCCTATTCTGTGATACCGAATGTGGCATCCCAGTTACGTGATATTGGTCATGGAATCCCAATTCTATAATACTGGGAATGATGGCACTATATGTGATAATGTTCATGGTTTACCCATTATGTGATACTGGTCATTTCAATAATTAATATATATTTCAGAATTATTATGTCATGGGATGAATTTGGTAGTGTTATCCTGGTATTCTATCAGGAACCAAAGTTTACCCATTTATAGTTTTTATTACTGTTTTACTTATTATATCTTCACACTAACATATTTTATACATGACTATATATTTATAGACATTTGGGTGGTTACATATTTGGATTTTATCTCACAACCTATTCAGGAAACTGTTGGGTAGTCGAATAGACTATATTATTGCAGTTTTAGATATGGGGAATCATCCTCTTAAGGATGTGCAACTTCTGGCAGGACTTGGGATGAAGCTGGTAGCAGATGACTGGGATGGATCTCGGGATTTTGGATAGATTTTTTTTCTTTTTTCTACTTTTTGTATAGTACTTCATCCTACTACTTATATTTATGATTTCCTACTTCATTGATACATGAAACACATTACCATCCTCTTGTGTATATGATTCATTCTCAGTTTACTATATTTGAATAGTATTCAGTGCTTGGTTACTCTTGTTTGTTTACACTATTTATTCATTGATATAATTCTTCCATTATTTATCTGTTGTTTATAGTATTTTTCTACTTTGGTAATGAGAGAATAATCTCCCCATTAACACACACAATACCCTTTCTGTTAATTAGAATCCTCTAAAATTTGGGGAGATGAACGTGAGTCCATGTGGCCCATCAGGATTGGGATGCCTCTAAGTGGAACTCGAGTGCAGGATGTCACAAGTGGAATCATAGAAATATTTTCATGATTTTATATTTTGAGAAAATAGTAATGAGATTAGAAAGTTATTGGATTTTGGTAATGAGTTTCTCCTAGGTGTATCAAACCCATGTATAGAAAAAATCCAAATTACCATGTATAGAAATTTCTATTTTCGGTATTGTTCTTATTAGAGTTGTAATGATTCAATCATTGTATGATGCACTTGAATTGTGATATTTCAATTGATCTAATTGAGATTTGTCATTTATCCTTGTCCTGATGAGATGATGGAAAATAAAAATTGATCAAGAACCTTTTTAAACACCTTGTAAAATATTCACATGCCATGCATATGTCATTCTATATAGAAGAATTGTGTGTTTTCATCACCTAAGTTTTTCATGAGTTCTTTTATTGATACAAATAGAAGTATTTTCATCTTACAATTCATGTCATTGATTGATAGAAACATAGTTGGTACACAGAGTGCATTTCATAACATAATAGTGTTTTCCTCTATATCCTATAGCAGACACCCTATCCATCCAACTATGGGACATTGAGTCATGGACCATTGGTCTCATGGATTGTAATGGGTTATGGACACCATATTTTGGTTCATAAGGTGTTGTGGGCCATTATGGATTGAATTTGGTGACCCATTTCTTTAAATCATTTAAAGATGAATTAGAATAAAAATATGATTTAAATGAAATTGGAATCACAATCAGAGAGCTTGACCTAGTCACGGCCTTAGTAGTGGGCAGTATGTAGCATATATTTTATTATACACAAATTTTTCTATCACCCAAACTTGACTCTTTGAATTGTAAGAGGGTTGAGATAATCGTATGTTTTTACATTTTTGACCAATGTCACCATAACATCCTCCGATCATATTTATAGAGATCAGTGAAAACCATGCCTTATAGGTGGTGGTCCTTGAGCTACTAGTTATACCTATCGTTATGCGTAATTTGGAACCTATTCCTTTTCCCAACATGTGTGATGATTCCCATTCTTGAGGAGATTCCATATAGCTTATGTAGCTGATTTAGGGAGTTATACACTTTTCCCTTTATATGGGAGATTTGACTAGGGACTTCTAGTAGAAACATCTGCCCCCATTTTTTGTGCATGGTGAACCACATGATGCATAATTATGGATTAAACCTGTTATGTATATATTAGGGAATCTAGAGACACCTCCTAAGAGGAGAGTGAAACTCACTCTGTATATATTGAGAGCATTTTCCAAACGTTGGTGGGATATTGAAAATTAGGTTTCTCAATATCAAGAAGCAATATAGAGGGACTTCCATTTTATCTTCTTTGATTATTTCTTTCTAGAGACCCTGAGTACCAATTGTGATGGGGAATTCAGGATATTTAAGAAGGGTTCGATGAAAGTCATATAATATACATCTTTTTTTAGAGAACTTCAATGCATTGCACATATCTATAATGATAATGATCCAAGGAAAGTGAGATAATATGAGGATGGTCTGACGCATCCAATTCATTATCAGGTCATTTTTTTTATGGTTGAGTAACATATCTAAAATATTAAACCCTAACCTCATCACCAAGTAGAACCTAAGGCAAGCAGACGTTGTGATCCAGGGAACTTCAGAACCCAGACAGAGTAGTGGTTCTACTGGTGGTCAGAAGAGATTATTTAAGTATGCCTGTATGAGTAGTGACATCCATATTACACCCATAGAGAGGTACATGGTATTTAACTAGGGTGGGAAACCTTTCAATAAGAGGCCGCATTTTTCTAAAGACTCGGTCAAGTGCTGAAGCTAAAGTAGATTGGGGAATATCCAACGATTCTTGTAGGACCATCCCATCTATTTTGAGTGGGAGAGTATCCATGATAACTCCACCTTCAGACGTAGGTTCAGTAGCACCTCTCTAGGAGGGTATCATGAGTACTACAGGTCATACAGGTAGATGAGGTCATGGCCAGGATAGCCAGACATTATATTTTCCTCACCCATAGAGTGCACCTACTCTAGGTAGTCAGGTTGTAGTATAGAGCTTGAGATTAGGCCATATATATTCAGTGCATCCTATATAAGAGGATCAGGATGTTGGGCCATCTACTATTTGAGGTACTATACTAGTATACTCTATTCACATTTCTGCCTTATTTGACAAAAGTACATCACATTCTTTCTTATTGGTTCCTATTGTGGAGAGTCTCAAAATTCATGTTTATAAATCTTGTTGTGTGAGGATGCTAGATAAACATTTCGGTACGATAATAGAGCATATTTGAGTGAAAGGAATGTCCTTTTGGGGTAGGCAGCCACAGTTTCTTATAGAACCTATTCACCCTCGAGATGGCCATCTTTGAATTCATTCTCAAAATGGACCGGCTAGGTTTTTATCCTTTTTATGTGGATTTTTATCACTATAATGTGTCTTTTACATCACTATAAAGTGATTTTTATACTCAAAATGTCGAGTGGGATATCCAGGATAGTAGATATGGACCATATAATCATTAGCTTGGTGCAGTAAATGAACAGATTTCTAGAATTTACAAGAATTATTAGAGACTATAACATATTGAGTTTCCTCTTGTAGTCGATCGATTCAAGGATGTCCTCCGCAATAAATTTTCAGGACTACCTCCTAAGAGAGAGGTAGAGTTCACAATCTATATAGTGCCTATATTTGCACCAATATCCATCCCTCCTTATAGTATAGCTAATACTAAGTTGAAATAGCTTAATAGGTAGTTAGATTATTTTGAGGCCAAAGGTTTTATACAGCCCAATACTTCTCCATGGGGTTCATAGGTCCTTCTTTCAAATAATTAGAATGGAACCCTTAGTATTTTCATGTATTTATCAAATGCTAAATTAGCTTATAATGAAAAACAGGTATCCCATTCCCCATATTAATGATCTTTTTTAGATTAGAGGAGCAAGGATATTCTTAAAAATCAACCTGATATCAGGATATCATCATGTTTGAGTTAGACCTTCAGATACTATAAAATCCCAAAATCCACTCCGGGATCCTATGCTAAAATCCATAAATTTACATTCTGACTTTCATGTTGTTAATTGTGACCCAATTTATTTTGATCAAAACCTTACAACATCAAAATGAGAACATGTATCACTTATATATTGAAGTTCCTTTAAGATCTATAGTTTTACATAATTAGAAAAAAAATATTACATAAACTACTCATATAAACTTAGACTCATAAGTCGGCAATAGGAAATTTCTCCCATTTAACCCAGAATTTATTATTTCACAATAAGAAATAAATATAATATTTGAGATATCCTTAATATTTATAAATCATTCAGCATCATTACTTAAAACTTGTGGTAAAATAAACATAAGAAGGGTGAGATCAAATAATCAGTAATGGTAAACAAAATAATTAATAATTAAATATCTTAAATAATCATAAGATTAAATAAGGGAATGACTAATTAATAAAAGTTTATAAAAAAATCATAAAATAACTCATACCCATCAATACCAATACCATTGAATATAAAAATATGGTAAAGGCAAGATTCATCAAAATCAATAATCATGAGGCATTTGATATAAATCTGGGTCATTTGAAACATTATAAACATATACAAAGCATAAATAATAAAATAAAGTAACCTTTGACATAATTATACATTTCACTATTATAAATGGAATAACTAAGAGTTCTACTTTCATATAGGTCACTCTTATAAATAGAATATTCATATGGACGACTTCCATTACCAATGCATTGGAGGGCTATCACGGACCCACCCGTATTTGGTCTTTCATGGAACCACCCATACAATGTCCAATTACCATTGAAAAATCATCACACATAATTAAACCATGGAGAAAATGGGTTTAATAACAATCCCTTTAAAACATGATTAACCCATGGAAAGTAAATGGGTTAAAAAGAGTATCTTTGAAAGAAGATTAACCTATGGAATGAAAAGTGTTAAATAAAAATATAATTTAAATAAATGTAATCCATCTAAACATTTAATTAGGATAGTATCAATAACAAATATCCTCAGTGGATGATAAGTAACAACTAGGTTTTTTAATGTTGATGGATGGAAATACTATTAAAAGATCCTTAAATCATTTTTAAGGAAATTAAACTTTTAATATTGAAAAAACTTTTGAAAAATCATTTATTTGAAAATAAATTTAGGAAACTATTTATTTTAAAATTAGACTTGAAAAAAGGAAAATAAAGCTTAAAAAAATTATTGTGGGTAAATCCATACATGTCAAACCAGGTAAAAAGAACATTCATTTTTCAGGGTAAAAAGGATTGAAAATTGTTTTGTTTGGAAAAAGATAATAATATTCAATAAAAAAACATTGGTAAAAGAAAAAAATGGTAAAACTTTATTTAATAAATCATTTTTTTAAGTTTAAAAATATTTTTTCAAAACGTTTTTAGAAAATAGGGTTTTTATATGAAAACAGGTTCTCTGACTAAAGAGAGAATGAAGTCTAGTTTTCTTAAAAAATATAAAATATTTTGAGTACCAAAGAGTTGTAAAATGGTAATGATAATTGAAAAATATCATAAATAACTAGATGAAGTTACAATGGAAGGTTTTATTGAACAATGGTCATACAATTTCCTTAAATGGAAATGAAATATAATAGCAATTATTCTTGATGAAAAAATCATTAAATTTTCCAAAGTGTCTCATACCACTTTGAAAAATTTCACCCATTAACCCGATGAATGGAATGAAAATAAATGAGTCTTAAAATATAATGAGAAAATTTAAGTTCATGACACAAAATTTCAATGGAATATTATATAAACCTCGTAAAATAAGATAAGTGTATAATATATCAAATGTCTCATAGAAGTCAAATTGTGATAAAAGCCAATTACCACTTTGGTAACATCGAAAACATATACCCCGTGAAATAATAATTATTAAATTATAAATTTAAATAACATTATGATAATATAATTCATTATATAATATATAAAAAAGGCAAGTATATACACCACACAAAAGAAGTAAGTGTTGAATACAACATTCATCTCACAAATGTAAAAAGTGAGATGAAAATCCCCTACCTTGAGTGTGATTTGTCATTATTGTTCCATATATTATTGAATAATAAAATTATTTTAATTACATAATTTCTTAAAAAACATTTAAAAAAAATTATTACTTTAATTTTACTTATAAATGAGTTATATATAATTACTTAATCAATAGTGTTTAAGCCATATTATTTGGTCAGATTCTCCTTATGTCTCAAAACAGACTTTGATAAGTCAACTATGGTCAGTATGGTAGTTACATAAAAATATCAAGAATAATAATCATGAAATAATTATCATATTTATAAATAAATTATAATTTGAAATCCAATCATAAATTATGCTTATGAAAAATGAAACAACATTACAATCACGGAGACGGTAGGCCGTATGTACGCTTGAGTAACATTCCCATTTTTCAATGATCAATATAGAAAGAGTGTAAGTAACATTATATATTTTCAGAATGATCATTATATCATAAATAACATGTTATTTTATAATATATAATTATATATATATATAATTCTGGTTATGTAAAATGAATCACATCGTATCAAGGAGCTGATAGTCCACACACCCACCAATAACATTATCACTTTTTCAGTGTGTGAAAGGGTAATAAAGAAATTGATATATTATATATAAATTAATTAAAATATATCATGAATATAATATTGATTTTATTTTTATCACATATTTTTAGTCAAACCAAACATTAATACATTTCATGTAATGTGTGAATGTATCACATCGCTTTGAGGGGTGGTAGCAACACTTCCACAACCGTTGTTATTATATTTACAAAAAATTGAAATAAAAATGGTATGTGTTATAAACAAATTAAATAAGCATAAAAGGATATTAATTATCATATATATCATATATAATTTGTCTTTCCATGATAATTCCCACCATTAGAGGTGGTAAAGGAAGAATAAACAATCAGCATTTTGTGAGACGATAGTTTTTTGTACACTTAAACGGTAAGTTCATTACACATTAGATATAAGTGTGTGTAATTTCAGGTTAAAATATTAATATAAAAACAAATAATTATATTTAAGTGACTTATTTTAGTATTTAATCATGGAATAATAATAAATGGAGGGTTATAGAAAGAAATAAAACATAAATGGTCATTGAAGAATGTTACCTCTTTGTTTCAGTTAACACTTTTAGTGTGCACAAAAAGACTTATTGGTAGGATTTATGAACAAAATGAGTCATATAAGTTGAGGTTAGGGATGTTTTGAGACAATTTTAGTCTATTTTATATGATTCAAAGTGGAATGAGAGGTGTGAGGAAAGGTAAATAGTGAATGCCTTTTTATAATGGAGGGTGAGGGGCGTTCTTTTAATTAACAAAAGGTAAAACTATTTAGAGGTATTCCTTACTTCTGAGATTCCAAGATGTAAAAATAATGGAATAAAGTTAATTAATTGTTGATAAAATCTTTAAAACACAAAAAAGTCTGTTTTTTTAATTTTCTTCCTTAACTTCTAAGTTTCCATTATTTTATCATTTTGGTTTTTGGTAAAGTAACAATATTTATAACCTAAATAATTTAAAAATTAAGACTAAATTAAATTGAAATATATGAGAACATATATACCCAATTAAATATAAATATTATATATTATTTACAAAATAAAAATCTCATTTTTCTAGAAATTAATTTTAAAACACGCGTATGTAACTCGTCAAAACATTGCATTAACCTGGACTGTGAAAACTATGTTTTTACTAGCTATGGGTTAATAGGTTAATTATAAAAGATATATTTGTACTTTAATAGACCATATTTTATATTTATTTACTCTTACAAATCACTTGGAACAATATAGTATTTTTGTTAATTTTAATTTATTTATTAAAATATCATTTATTTTAAAACAAAATTAATGTCAATTTTGACAGTATTTATTCAATTTTAATTTAAAAATGTCAAAATAATATTAAGTTCAAATATTATTAAAATTATATATCCAAAAATAAAATTATTTAGAGACAAAAATTCAATCAATTTTCTTCACCTTTAATATTTATAGTATCATTTATTTTAGTTAATTATTATTTAAACAGTCACTATGTTAGTGTTTTTTAAGAAATTTATATTAAACATTAACCTCTAAAAATTAATGGTAAATAATTATGATAAATATATCTCATTTATAGTTAAAATAGATATGTATAACTGCAAAAAATGTTTTTCTATCCATATCTCAAAGTTTTATAAATGTTAAAGGTAAGGCGGGTTACTTTTTTTGTCTTTTCCCTTACATAAATTATCAAATAGTGAAATTTAATTAACATATATCCCTCTGACCCATAAAATTAAAACAATAGGGTATATGTTCTTAATATTAGAATCCAATGGAATTTTAAAAAGTTCCTAGGTCGTTTTGGCCCCTAAATTTATGGTTTAGTCCCTTGTTAAGATAAATTTTACCTTAATCAATGTAATTAATTTTAATCACTTTCACTAATCATTTTGGTCAGAAATTTTGTTGATATTATTAGACTGAAAATTCCATACAATTTATAACTGTAAAAATCTTTTTTTCAAAATTAAATTCACAGAAATGACAAAATTAAGTTTAATGCAAAACCCACATACATGGAGAGAAAGTGGGGTTTTAAAGTGAAAATACTCAAAAGTTCATTAAGTATTTATATATAAATATAACATAAAAAATATAAAAATGATATAAATTGTATTAATAGATTTATAATTTATCTATTTTTTATTTAAAACTTATTAAAACAAAAATTTAACATTAATAGATATTTAAATGAAAATTCATTTTTCAAAAAAAAATGCAGTATTTTTTACTATTCATAAAAAATCAAAACTTCTCAGAAAAATAAAAAAAAATCACGTAAAGTAAATTTTGATATTATTATTTAAATATGAATATTATTTTTTTATATAAAACTATAAAATTGGAAAAAAGTATATTTAACACATTTCTCAATTAAGAGGCACAAAAACAACCATATTAAATAAAAATATTAATAGTGTATTATTGTTCAGTAAGACTCGGCGTTGCATATAACACATGTTATAAAAGGGACTAGATGTTGTGTGAAATTAAAGACAAACTTGGTTTCTCTTATGATGAAATTTAAACTATGTATTTCATGTAAAAATTTCCATTAAAGAATTTAAATTAAATTGAAATCATATATTTCATAAAATCTAAGGATGTTACATCCTACCCCCTCAAAATGAATTTATCCCTTGAAATTAAACTTGGTTATAAAACTATTAACATTTTTTTATTAATTTATTTAAACACACATTGTAAAAATGATTTAATAAAACATCATATTAAAAAGAGAAAGTGGAAAACATAAAGGACACCATAAGTTACGCATTACTAGGATTCCACCAAGGGAGAACATAGGTGGAATGGGGGAAAAGCATAAATAATTATTAAGGGTGATTGAGGTCATCAATAAAAAACAAGTTAATGATGAATGTAAGTTTAAGGGCCTTAGAAACAAAAATCTTGGATGATTAAAAAGGCCATCGATTCATCATAATTGATGGTACTAGGATAATAAATTTTTTTATTTCAGGATCCCTATCCTAAAGTTAAATAATTCTCTTATCATCTATTCAAAGAGGAAATATACTTACATGATGAGTATAATTTCATAATTTAATAAATTTCCACTAAAATATCATCTTTTTCAATAAAAAATCAGTATTTAAAATGAAATTTTAATTCTTTAAGTACAAAAATCGACTTTAAAAGAGCATATATACATAAAAGGGGTAGTCAAGCTATTCCACATATATTTAGATATTAACCAAAACCAAAAAATTTAGAATAAGGTAATATAATTCACAAAATGTGTAAACCTTCAAATGATACACTAACCATCAAAAGTTAATTGTAATACCCATATTTAAAACTTTATTATTCTATAAATAGCTATCCATACGATTCTTCAAACATTTCTTGACTATGTTTGAAACCCAAATATTAGAAGGATTTGATAATATATTCTTCCAAGATAAATAAATCATTATTCCACATATAAAACATCATATTACTTAAAAATAAACATAATTTTTACCTAAAAATAAATGTTTTACTAACCTAGACACCACGTAGGCCAGTGGTAGGTGCCACAGCCCTGTCACCCTTCAGTTGTGGGTTCAACCTTGCACCCATGTCAGATGTGTCGAGTTGCCACCCAGCCTTCATGCAATCCTTTTTTTCATTAATACTAAAAAATAAATATTCACTAAAAATAATTCATGTTGATCCTATGGGATAAAAAAATTCCTCATTCCAAAAAACGGCTCAAACTTTAAGCTCTCATCGGTTAAAACCTAAAAGGGGTGTAAAATAATTTTAACTTATCATAATAATTAAGCTTATAGATCTATAACATTTTACCTAACTCTATGTATAACCTTTCATGACAACATACTAATCTCCAAAGTTATCTAAACTTACATTTGATACCAACTGTGAAATACCAAAACTCGCACTCCCAGATCCTGTGTTGAAATCCATAACTTTACATTTTCACATTTATGCTGATAATTATGACCCAATGTTTTCCATAAAAACATTAAAAAATCAAAAGGATAACATGTATCACTTGAATACTTGTGGACCTTTTATATTTATAATTTTAGAGAATTATTATAGACTCCTACATAAACAACTCATATTAACTTATAATCTTAAGTAGAGAAAATTATATTTCTCTCATTTAACCCAAATTTTCTTAATTCACAATAGGTCATCAACATCATCCATGTGATATCCTTTATAAACATAAATAATTCAAAATAATTCATCAAAACCTGGGGAAAAGGAAACATAAGATGGGTGATCTCAAATTCTTGGTAAGGGTATACATAGACATTAACAAATAAATTTCATCAATAAGAAATAAGAGTGAATAAAAGAATAATGAAATAATAAAATTGTATGATATAATAATAAAATAACTTAAACCCATCAATACTTGGACAATCAAATATGAAAACATGGTAAAAACATGATTCATCAGAATCAATAATCCTGAGATATGTGGTATCAATATTGATCTTTAGAAACATTATAAAAATATAGAAAGCATATAGATACACATAAAGGTACCTTGGGATATCATTATACTTTTCACACTTATAAATGGAATAAACCTTCTGTCAAATTCCATTCATATCACTATTATAAATGGAATATCCATATAACCAACTTATATAATCAATGCATTAGATGGTTATCATGGACCCACCCATCATTGGCCTATCACGAAACAACCTGTCAAATGTCCAAGTACCATTGAAAAATCATCACACATAATTAACCCATATAAAAGAAATGGGTTCGATGAAAATACCTTCAAAACATGATTAAACCATGGAAAAGAAATGGTTAAACTAATAATATCTTTAAAACAAGATTAACATGTTGAAAGAAATAGGTTAAATAAAAATATATTTGAAATAAATGTAATCCATCCCATTAATGAATGAGGATGGTATCAATAAAAAATATAATCTATGGATGATAATTAACAACAATGGTTGTTGATGTTGATGAATAGAAATACAATTAAAAGATCATTAAACCATTCATGAGTGAAATATACTTTTTATATTGAAAAAAAATTGAAAATTCATTTATTTGATAATAACTTTGGGAAAAAATCATTAAAAATTAACCTTCTAAACATGAAAAGAAGGCTTCGAAGAAATGATGGCATGTAAATCCATACATTTCGTACGAGGTAAAATTAACATTTATTTTGCACTATAAAAAGGTTAGAAAATTGTCTTCTTCAGAAAGTGATAATAATATTCCATTGAAAACATTATTAAAATAAAAAAGGGTAAAAAATATTAAATAAATAATTTTTTAATGGAAAAAAATATGTTTTCGAAACATTTTTAAAAAATATGGATTTTTTACGAAAATAGGTTCTCCGAAAAAAGAGAGAATAAAGTCAGGTTTTCATAAAAATATTTTATAAAATATTTTCAGTACCAAAGAGAATAAAAATAGTACTGATACATAAAAAGGGGAATGAATAACCAGAGGAGAGAAATATTAAAGTGTTTATTTTACAATTTTAATATAATTTCTTCAAATAGAAATGAAATATCATAACAATTATTCTTAAGGAAAATAATAATTAAACATTCCAAAGCATCCCACGCCACTTTGAAAAATTTGAACAATTAACCCCAGGAATTGAATGAAAATAAATAAAACTTAGAATATCACGATAAAAATTAAATTCATGATATAATATGTCATTGGGGAAGTATAGTGATCTCACAAAAGAATATAGGTGTATAACATATCAAATGTTTCAATGAAGTCAAATTGTGACAAAAGTCCATTAAATATTTGGTAACTTGGAATCTATAAACCCCATGAAAGATTTATCATTAAACTAAAAAATATAAATACCATTAATTTAAAATAATTAATTATATAATTTATAAAAAAATTCAGTAGATACACCACACAAAATATGTAAGAAGTGAATATGACATTTATCTCATATATGTAAAAAGTGATATGAAAATCCCCTACCTTGAGAACAATATATCATGAATGTTCTCTATATTCCAGAAGAGTAAACTTATGTTAATTATATACTAGATTCATAACCTTTTAAATGTTTATTATTAATTTTATTTTACTTATAAATGAGTTATATACAATTACTTAATCAATACTGTCTAAGTTGGATGTTTTGACCACATTTGACTTATATATCAAAACAAACTTTAATAGGTCATCTATGGTCATTGAGGTAATTAAATAAAAATATACAGAATAATAATCCTGAAGTAATTACCATATTTATACATCAATGATACTTTTAAAACCAATCATCAAATATGTTTATGAAAAATGAACCTATGTTTCAATCATGGAGACGGTAGGTTGTACGTACGCATGATTAACGTTCCCATTTTTCAAAGATCATTATGGAAAGAGGGTAAGTAACATTAAATATTTAAGGAATTATAATTATATAATAAATAAATTTTTATTTAATCTTATATACTTATATATATAATTGTGGTGATATAAAATGAATCACATCATGCCGAGGAGGTGATCTTCCACACATCCACGAATGATGTTATCACTTTTTCAATGTGTGAAAGGGTAATAATGAAAATGATAAATTATATATATAAAAATAAAATTATTTCTTGAATATCATATAGATTTAATATATATAACATGTTTTTATTTAAACTCATCTTTAATACATTCCATGTAATGTGTTAATATATTTCATCGCTTTGAGGGTGCAGTAGCCCACACTTCCATAAACGATGTTATCATATTTACACAAAAGGAAAAGTATAAAGTTATGTGTTATAAAATAGTTATAGAAAAATAATATTATAATAATCATAATAAATATCATATATAAACAGTGTTTCCATCATAATTATCACCATGAGAGGTAGAAAAGGAATAACGAACAATCACCGTTTTGTGAGGTGGTAGTTCATCATACACATAAAATGTAAGTTAGTTACCCATTAGAAGGATGTTTGTGTAAGTAAAGGTAAATACATTAATATTAAAAAATATCATTACATATAGGATACTTATGTCATTATGTAAGCATGTAATAACAATAAATTAAGGGGTGCAGAAAGAAACAAAAAATAGATGGATGTTGAAGAATGTTAACATTTTTTTGGGTAAGTAATTTTGGTTTGCACAAAAAGTATTTTTATTCAGATTTATGACCAAATGGAGGATTATAATTTGAGGTCGGGGATGTTTGGAGACTATTTGAGAGTATTTTTTATGATCCAATGTGGCATGAGTGTTGTGAGGAAGGTGAAAGAGTGAAAGTATTTTTAAAATGGAGGGTGGGTGATGTTTTTTTAATTTCAAAAAGGTAACACTATTTGGAGGTATCCCTAACCTCATGGGATTCTAATATGTAAAAATAATTATTTAATGTTAATTTATGATGGATAAAAATCTCCACAACACAAAAAGAAGTGCATTTTTTTTAATTTGTTCATTATCTTCTAAGTTTCTCCAATTTTATCATTTTGATATTTATTAATGTAACTATATTTCTAAACTAAAACATTTAACCATTAATACTAAATTAAAAATTGAATTAGGAAATAATATATACCCACTAAAATAAAAATATTATATCTAATTTACAAAATATAAATCTCATGGGTTTTGGAAATTAATATTAAAATAGGAGAATGTAACGCGTAAAAACACTACTTTAACCTGAACTATGGAAACAATGTTTTTACTAACTATGGGTCAATATTTTAATTATAAAAGGTAAATTGGTACATTAATAGACCATATTTTATATTTATTGACACTTAAAAAGTACTTTTTAGAATATAAGATTTTTATTAAATTTAATTTATTTAATAAAATATCATTTATTGTAAAATAACATTAATATCTATTATGACATTATTCATTTGATTTTATTTTACAAATATAAAAACAATATTAAAATTCATATTTATTAAGTTAAAAGATGTGTAACTTGATATATTCATCTATAAAAATATATATGGATAATATTTCAATCAATTTACTTCGCCTTTAATATTTATAGTATCCTACATTCTAGTTAATTATTAACTAAACAATAACTGTGTTGGAATATCTTAAGAAGATAATATAACTAATTAATCTATAAAAATTAATGACAAATATTTATGATAAAACTAACTCATTTATATTTTAAAAGTATACATATAACCTAAAATATTTTTTTTACATATGAAAAAAATTTATAAATGTTAAAGGTAAGGAGGGTTCCTTTTTCTGTCTTTTTCCTTACATAACTATTCATATAGGGAACATTGATGAAAATTTGTCCCAATAACTATTAAACATAGGAAAAATGGGTTATATGGTAGAATTATTTTCATCCAATGACATTTGGAAACGTTTCTAGGTCCTTTTGGCCAGTAATTTTTAAGTTTATCCCTTGTTAAGTTTAATTTTACCTTAATCGTTGTAATTAATATTAATTATTTTCATTAATCATTTTGGACAAAATTTAAGTTGATATTATGAGACCAAAAGTTTCATTGTAATTACAATGGTTTATGTCCTTTTTTCCAAATTCAATTCATAGAATTAGAAAATTTTAGTTTAATGCCAATCTCGTAGAAGTGGCGAGAAATCGGAGTTTGTAAGTGAAAATGCTCAAAATTTCCTTAGATATTTATATCTAAATTTAACATAAAAATGGATTCCAATTACCTAAATTGGATTAATAAATATGTAATTGATATATTTTTAATTTAAAACAAATTAAAATTTTAATTTAATATTAATAATTATTTAAAAGAAAAAGGTGTTTTTGAACTAAAATGCAGTATTTTTCACTATTCATGGAAAAATGAAACTTCTCATAAAAATACCAAAAATTCATCTAAAGTAAATATTTATATTATTATTTCAAAAATTATGTTTTTTTGACATATAAAAACTATAAAAGTTACAAAAATTTAGATTTAAAATAGTTTCATCATTAAAATGTGGTAAAACTGCCATATTAAATAATAAAATTACAAGTATATTATTGTTAAGTAAGACATGGCCTTGAATATAACACAAGTTATCAAAGGGAATCGATGTTACATGCAACTTCAAATAATCTTCGTGTTTTATGTTATGCAAGATAAACTATGTATTTCATGTAACACAATCTGTTAAAGAATTTAAATTAAATTGAAAGTATATATTTAAAAAAAATAGAGATTTTGAAAATATTCTATATAAAACTTTCCATACTAGGAACATCATATATGAGTATCTTGTGATATTTTTCGGTCTTACAAATGTGCCTTCCATCTTCATGGATTTAATGAATAGTGTTTCTATCCCAATCTAGATTTCTTTTCATGGTATTTGTAGATGATATATTGGTGTATTATCATACCAGAAGACACCATGACACTCATATCGAGATCATTTTGAATAAACATAGAGAGAAAAATTTGTATTCTAATCTAAATAAATGTTACTTTTGGATTGACAATTTAAACTTCCTGGGTTATTTTATCTCAGAGGAAAAATTTTTAGTTGACACAAAGAATGTGAGAGTTGTGGTTACATGAGAGCATCCCATGAATTCCCTTGACATACGGAGTTTCTTGGTGATAGATGGTTACTACAAGAATTTTATATTGGACTAATAATACCGTTCTTCACCTCTTACTGATCTTATATACAAGGGTGTTAAGTTCCTATGGTCAGAAGCATGCGAGAAGGCATTTCATGTGATAAATGGATGGCTTACCTTGACACCTATTTTGATTCTTCCAGTGCCCAAAAGTGGCTATACAGCATTTTATGATGCATCTGGCATTGTCCTAGGAGAAGATATGATGCAGTAAGATAGAGTTGTTTCATAAGATTCGTGGCAGTTGAGGAATCATGACAGAATTACAAAACGCACGATCTCGAGATAGAATATTTTGTACACGACTTGTGTTGTTGGAGGCCTTACTTGTTGGGAGAGATTTTTGTGGTGTTTATAGACCACAAGTGCCTCGGGTATATTTTAACAGAGTGAGACTAAAATCTCAGGTAGTGAATATGGGATGAATATTTATACACCATTGAATTTGAGAAAGCCTATACATTGGGAAATGGAATTTTTTTTCCAATGCTCTGATTAGGCGGACTCAGCCATAGGCAGTTCAAGAGGGAAGTAGAAAATGGAAGCTTATGACCTTATTTTCTTAGATGCATATAGAAGTTCAGGACTGTCAAGGACAGTCAATACAATCATCTTTATGAGTGACCTCTTCACCATTAGAGAAGGTGAAGATGAGGTAGTTTTCATATCTTGAGGGATTGGACCAATGAGAGAGAATTATTGGTGGGGACGAGCCTTCATATTAGACTATTGAGGATGAAAAAATCTAGCATATACATGGGTGTATTTTGGTTCCCACAGATCGAGGAATTGATGCTTGATTCACATGCTTCCCAGTGGGTTGTTCACTCAGGTATCTCCAAGACATATTGTGATATGTTCCAAAAGTATTGGTGGTCAAGGATGAAGCATAAGATAGTAGTCTTTATCACTAGGTTTTCATATTTCAGAAGGTAAAGGCAGATCACCAGTGACAGGTAGTCGTTCTATAGTCATTACTGATTTTGTAATAGAAATGGGAGGATGTTTAATTGCATTTTGTCATCGGATTACCGAGGTCACCTCATTGTAACGACACAATTTTTATTTTCATTGACAGGATGAAAAAATTATCCCACATCCATTCTATCGGAGAAGCATTATTAGTTTATGAGATAATAATATTTTATTTTTTTGAGATTATATAACTACACAGGTTCCCTCATACTATCATTTCAGATTGGGAGCCTTTCTTTATATTGAGGCTCTGATAGGGGTTTCAGAAGGATATGGGTACAGAATTTCTTATGAGCACAACCTTTAACCCTTAGACCGATGGTCAGTTGTAATGGACTAAAAATTTTCTAGAGGAAATGGTTCAGGTATGTGCCTTTGATTTCGATGGTTCTTGGTAGAATGATATCCTTATCATCAAGTTTTCATACAATAACAGTTACCATTTGATGATTCATATGGATCCATATGAGGCCCTATATGGAAAGTCATTTCATTAACCCCTATGCTGGTTAAAGTCTTGAGTGGTAGTACTACTAGGTAATCATGTCTTTTAGAAGACGTCGGAGTAGGTTTAGCTGATCAAAAACTAAATTTCTACTTCTCATTCTAGATAGAAATTGTATGTCAATCACCGTTGATGACCTCTAGAGTTTGAGGTCAGGGATATTTTTCCTGTGGGTATCATCTAGACTCTCTCATAGATGGATTTGAAGGTAAGGGAAGACATCATCATTATTGTTCATACCATTTAAGATTCTGGAGAAATTTGGGTAGGTATCTAATCAATTGTTGTTACCTCGTATGTATCATTCCATTCATGATATATTCTATATTTCACAGTTTCGCTATTATTAAACAAACTCTTCAGAAATGTTTGATCTCGAGGATGTTGATCTAGATTCTGATGCTTCTTTTTAGAAGTATTCTATATGAATCATTGATTGGACCATGAAGACTCTTCATGGTTGGTCTGTCGCTTTAGTGAGGGTGTTATGGCAGCACGATTAGGTATATGATGAGACTTGGGAGTGGGAGGGCAACGTAAGTTCTCAATGGTCGAAATTTTTCTCATTTGAAGTTTTTCTATCCTTAGAAGGTGAACTCAGGGACGAGTTCCTTTTAGGGGGAAGACTTTAAGAACTCATTTTTTATCACAGGAATGGATCCTTCTAATTTTAGTCTATTTCTTAATTTTAGACATAATATGGATGTCTAATGAGGTTATAATGGTTTTATGGGTGTTTAGGGCGTGTTCGAATCTCGAAACCTCATCCAGTATAAAAATAGAATGGGCACATAGTTATTAGAAATCGTCTGATATAGGATACGCAGTATCTCTTAACCATGTGGTTCTGGAAAGTGGTGTCAATTATGGTGGACAGTTTTCCTTAACTATTCTCTAAGGGCATCACACCTGTGAAAAAAATATAGACATTATTATAGAGGTGTTTTGAATAGTTGGTGCATGGTTTCTCTAATAGTGTGGACTAAACATGAGAAAATACCCTCCCTACATGATTGGTGCATGTTTTGGATAATCGTGCAGCCCAACCTTATAACCTATTTTGTTGGGTGAAATTACAGATTCTCCCTTATTGAAACAATTTATCTTTCCTTATTCTCCCCCTTTTCTCATTCCTTCATCGGAAGCTCTTCCCTATCCCTTATGAGCTCCCAAATACACTATTATAGCTTTTTATCCTACTTATCTTTCTAGAGTTTGATCGAAGAACCATTTTTATTGTTGGATCCATGTTGTTAAGGCCTTTATTCCTTTTTAGTCATTCTTCATTTCTCTAATTATTGATTATGTTATTGAGGTGCAGGACCGTACTCCCTATTTTTTAGTCATTTGTTCTTCTTAATATTTATTTCATTCTAGAATGAACTAAATGAAAATATTGGATGATTAGAGTCCTATAATTTTGGTGTTGGTTTTCTATAAATTATTCTATAAGTTTTTATATTTTATATTATGTGATGTTGTGCAGCATGTCGGTTTCACCGTGCTTTCTATTTAATTGCATATATCTCTAATTATATTCAATATTTGGAACCTAATGATATTATCATACCCCTTAAGATAAACCAACTAATATGGATCCATCTTTTTTGTTTTTTCCTATTACATTCCTAATTTTCCCTTCAATTTCTTTTGTCCAAAACACCAAATGGTGCATTTAGTCTTAAACTAAGATTATTATACCATTCACATGGAATAAATGTAGTGTCTTAGTATGGATATTTCCATTTATAATTATAATGAATTAAATTGAATATTTTTTAGTGGTAATCCCACATCACCTATTCTAAATTGAACAATGGTTATGCCCTTGTTGATATTTAATGAAAATTAGAAATAAATTATACATGTGCTCAAATTAAATCCAATGGTTATTTATTAATGATATGACTTAAGGGTATTAAGACGCTTATTAAATATAATAAATGGGAATGAAAACCCTTAGTAAACATAATTAATGGGCATCATGGACCTTGTGAATTCTGATTATTGGTAATGACAAGCCTTATGCATGTATTATACCCAATGGGCAGAGTGACACTTTATAATTTTACTGAATGGGCATGGATATCCCTATATAAATGTGATACTATATTGAAATGTCAACCCTTATTAAATTGTTATACTATAAGGCCATGGAGTCCTTATTCTATGATATTGGGCATGGCATCCTAATTCAGAAATACTGGGCATGGGGTCCCTATTCTGCAATACCAATCATGGCATCCCTATTCAGTGATACCTGGTATGGAATCCCTATTTCATGATATTGGGAATGTCATCCCTATTCTATGATACTGGGAATTGATACCCTATATGTGATATTGGGAATAGTTTCCCCATTATATGATATTGTTCATTGTGAACCTTTATACATATTTCATATTTATTCTGACAAAGGATGAAGCAAGTAGTGTTAGCTTGGTTTCCTTTTTGGAACCATTACTAACCCATTTACAGTTTTTATTACTACTTTACTTACTCTATCTACACACTTACATATTATATACACTATAGGATATTTATAATCCTTTGTTGGTTACCTACTGGTATTTTATCTCATACCATGTTCGGGTTGTCTTTGGTTACCTGAACAGACTATATGGTTTCATGTTTAAATAAGGGGAAGCATCCTCTTACAAATATGTGACTTCTGGCATGACTTAGAATGGAGCCAGTAGAAGATTACTAGGCCAGAGCTTGGGATATTGGAAGGAGTTTTTAGCCTTTTTTAATATTTTCATAATACTACGGTATGCTGCTTGTATTCATTTTTACCTAATTTATTGATACATGACATACATTACTATCCTCTTGTGTATATGATTCAGTCTTCCATTTACTGCATTTGATTAGTATTCCATTATGGGTTATTTTTGTCTATTTTAGATGATTATTCATTGATATATTGCTTCCTCTATTTATTTTTTGATTGCATCATTGTTATAATTTGTTAATGAGGGCATAGTCTCCCCACAGACACACCCAAGACCCTCATTTCTAATCAGCAACCTCTAGAATTTTAGGAAATGATCTTGAGGCCATATGTCCCACCAATCATAGGTCACCACTGAGTGGAACTCGAGTTTGAGATGTCACAGTCTCAGCATGATTCCTAAACTATAAGATTAAGATGTATGTAATTATTCATTCCATCATTATGAAATAATTTATTGATATTTTGTGATTATTAGAATTGTTATGTTATCCACTGATAATTTTCAAGCTCATGTCATTACTTATGCAGAATTATTTGATCATCATTTATTTTTGTCATATTATTCATTCCTTTTTTATTAAAGTATGTACTTCACTGTATGAATTCCCTTATTGAACATTTGAGATACCCTTTAATTTTTTTCACCAAGATACCATAAAATCTAATATAATTGAACTCTAAGTATATTCTATATTGAAAAATAGTGTTCTGAAAGAAAACATTAAGTTTTACTTTGTGTTTCCAAAGGTAATGTGAGATTCAATAAGGTGTCTAGTTTTTTAAACCTACTAGACTATTTGATCCCATACGATGTGATCACTTGTATCTAATGTCAATGTAATAATGTAACCACAAGATTTGTACTATTAGGGTTAGGTTTGTTACATCAGGATTTGAAAATTGTTGAGTATGGCTTATAAAGAGTGACACGCATATAATATTGGAATTGATAAACATTATGCTAGAGGATTTTAATAATGAGAGTAATATGGTGGAGATTTCACTATTAAAAAATAGAGGATTTTAACATCATATTTTGTGAAATTTCAGTAGATACTGGCGATGATGATTGTATTGAGTCTGGAAAGGATAGAGATTGAAATTTTATATTGGAACATAGTTATCTGTTGGGTGGCCATATCCAGAAATTACATATGATAATAGAGGGATCATGATCCATGGAGTTAAAACCCTCATATGAGTATTATCATGGGTGTAATGGGACCATTAATTGGATGGTTGAGGTGGAATTGGGATTCAAATATACAAATCGATCCAATATTATATAGTTCTGTGGTAGATACTAGGTTTGGGTGTCAGATGAAAAGTTGTATGGTGCTTTTTCATTAACATCTATATTAGGATGGATTTGATGGTATTTGATAGAGAGTTGAATCAAATATATTTCTGTAATCATGAGTATAGTATGAAAGAAAATTTGGTTGGTTGAGGAAATAACCATGTAATTTCACCACGTTTTTCGTTAGAATTTTATATGGATGTTCTGGTGATCTCTTAAAGCCTCATGAATTTATGAATCATGTCTCAAAGATAAAATATCATATTAGTAGGTTAAGTCAAGTTCTTCCAGTAAAGGTTTATTATATGATGACAACCAATGGTTTTTCGATGATTTAGGTGTGGTGAGTTGGAAACCGCTCATAACGGTTTGATGGAAAATTAGAAATTTGTTTTTGTAACCAATTCCAATTATGGGGATCACCATGGATTTAGATCAGACATTATGAATAGATACTTATGGTGTGGATAACCTTATCTTAAGAAATAATCAATCAATGTAACTTTTGTGTCTATGGATAGTCTGGTGAGGTTGATCACTGTCTTGGTACTGATGAAGATGGTGAGTGGAAAACATGGTTATTGATTAAAAATGCACCTCATGTTTGGATTACATATTTAAATATCATACTGTGTTCACGGATAGATTATGTTGAGTTGATTGTGAATTTAAAACCATAATAGGTTATTATTGGTGCTTGAAAGATAATCGAGACTTCTCAAGGATGTTAAGTGTTATGGTGGAGAGGATATAAATAATTGTTCTTTGATAGGTCGTGAATTTCCAAAGGAATTTGAATTTTGGACTCCGAAGTAGGGTTAATATTGAGAACTGGGATTAAAATTTAAATTTATAGACTTCAAGTATCTCAAAAAGATGTTTTTAGATATAATCTAGGCCTATGAGGTGTGTCAAGTTCTTGGGTAAATATTGGGAGCATCAAGTGGATGTTTCAAATCTTAGAAAGTGTTTTACCTAGAGCATTATTACTACATGGTTTTGAGAAACAATGTTTGAGGACTACAAAATGTGTTTTCTTATAGGGGTTTGGCATAAGGGTGGAGCATGGTTCTAGACCAACTATGTGAAAACCATAATTTCATCTCAATGGGGATCCATATGGCTGGACCATGGTTTGTAAAACCTTGTGGACAAACTATGTGAGTTAGGAAATTATGATAGTTCTGAATGCAAGGTTGGTTAATCATTTGAACAAAAATAAATAAAAAGAATGTATCCTGTAAGATTTAATTAAAAGGGAGAAGTTAACTCTCCACCCCTATAGTTTTTAATCTTATATCCATATTTCTCCATTCTCATATATGTGAGGCTAGGAGGGTCCCCTCTTCTTTTATTAATTTCTTGATTCCCCTTTGAATGAGGTGTATTGGTGTGATTTCTTTAGAATTTTGAGGTGATTATCTTTTCATTATTACTCTATTCATCATTTTCTTAATATGCCTCTAATTTGGGTGATTTATTTTATATAATTGAGTGAAAATTCCAATGGATAATGGTGTAATCATCCTATTATGTTGAGGATTTTTCTTAGCATGGATGGAGGACGTTGTGGGGGAACAAACAAAAGTTGTTTCACACCATTTTAGTTAAGGTATGTCAACCTAAATGTTTTTAATGGTATTTTATGTAAATTAAATGCAAATGATGGATGAATTAGTGTTGATATTCGTAATTTTTTTTGAATAATTTTGTGAGTCTGGATTTATTCTTCTTGGTGTGTTTAGTCATAGTTTTAGTGTGATGGGATGTCCCAATGATTTATTTGGAAGTTGTTCCAATTTCAATTTAATTTTTAAAATTAATTTTAAATAGTTATAATTAATTTAATTGAATGTTTTTACATGAGAAAAATCTATTTGTTGATGGGAGATGTTTGATTGGGATTTTATGAGATTATGTGATGGTGTCTCATCTTAGATTAAAGGGAAAAACCATGAATGATGTAGTTGGTCATTGGACATTTCCCAATTCAAAATGAATCATATTTATATGCATGTGTTGTGTCGAATCACCATAATTGGTGATTGGAATTTTATCCATTTAATTTTTTTGTATTAAAATAAAATTCCATGGATATACTCAAATGTAATAGTCCATAAAGGAACATTAAGAACTAGATTGTTGCATTGGTTTTTGAGGGTTGAGGGATGGATTGTAAAATGTGTTCCATGAGACAAATAGAAACTACACTATATAATTTAAATAAAATTAATTAACACAGTGGCCCTATTGTTGGTTCCATTTAAAAACTCATTATACGGGAGAGTGTTAGAATAAGATGATAGGCCTGAGTAGGACATGATGGGGCTAATATATTCTTTATAGAATTTTGGATAATTTACTAGGGAGTCGGGTAAGAGTTACTTCCTCTCTAATATGTGGTTACCTAGGTAGAAATAATTATGGTCTGATTATAGATAGTTTGGGTGATTGGAACAACCTTGGATGACTCAAAAAGTGGGATGGACATTATGGAATCCATCTAGAGTAATCTATGTATGAAACTGCCTATGAGTCTAGGATATGAATATGATAATGATGAGGGTTGTTATTACCTCTAAGTGATGGGAATGGTTATAGGATATTAGAATAGGGGAGAGGGTCTCATTTTGGGTTTCTAGACTATGACATAGCCTAGGGGGATTAGTGGGTGCCCTAGACTTTAGTTGACCCTGGAAAGGGGTAGTGAAAATGAGCTTGTGTCATAGAATTTAGGTGTCACCCTAGAATCTGAAATAATTTGGTTTGAACCGGATATTTTTGCATGGATAGAGATAAGTCACGTACTTAGGATTTAGGCCCTTGTTAGATTTTTCTTACTAGGAAAGTTGGGGGCGAACCCCTTTATTAAAAAGAAAAGAAAAGACAAACCCTTTTAAGGGAAAAGGGGAACCTGAAATCCCATAGAAAACCCATAGGTTTGGCACAAGGACATAAAATACAGTGGCTCGAGAGCCCAGTGGGACATAACCCATTACAGAATCATAGTTTGATCAAAATCGAAATATTATGCAAAAAAAGCCAACAAGAAATAAATGAGTCCAAAGTTTCCACCACCACCACAGCACCACACCGCACTGAAGTGTCGCCGCACATCAAGATCCGCCGAAGCCAGATCTAAAACGACCATCACCCTTTAACAGAAAGCCGAAACGAAGCCCACCCCAACGCCACTTGCGCCGAGGAAGCCGCCAAATATAAAGAGAACACATGGGTAAAAACCCTAAATCATGAGAACCATTCGCCGAATCGGAGACAACATCCCGAACTATCCCGTCATGGCCCAACCAACCTCACCTCCAAGCTCCGCTGAAAGCCGAAAGACGATCATAGAGAGCCGCCGAAGCCCAAATATGCATCATGGACCCATCCCGCACTGAAAATTCATGTGAATCAATCATGGTCGTTCGCAACGCCTCACGAAGCGAAGCAAGGAACACTCCACCGCTGATGAAGCTGAAGAGACATCGTCCGATCAGCCGCTGCATCTGAAGCACCATCATTCGAAGAAGGATCCAGCCGCCACAACAAGGTCCATCGTCCGAAGGAGGACAAACCCTAGCGATCCTGAGAGCTCTCGGTCAAAGCCGAGAGGTATCACTTATTTCAAAACCCTAGTTATTATTATATAAGAGATGTTTTCATGTGGATGTTGGAACCTAGATTTTTTTTATTACAAAAGATATTAAGAGAGGGATAGATTTTAAAAAAAATTATGAATGATACACCTAAGATACATACATGTTTACAACTAATTCTATATGGAATGCTAAGGATATCACTTTGGATTTAGTGAATTCCTATATGGGATACCTAGGATAGTTCCTAGGATTCATTAATTGTGTCTTATATAATATTTTATACCTAGGATACTTAATATGATCCTAATTTATGCTTAAGTCATGGGATACTAGTGTTTACATCATAGGATCATAGTTTATGTATGATGACTTACTATATTCTTAGGGTATTTCCTAGGTTCTATATTTATACCAGATGACTTATGGGGTTATTAAAATATCTCTTAGGATAAGGATTTAATCCTATTGATAAGGGATACCTAGGATTGCCTCCTAAGATCTAGTATTACTCCTGATGAAATTTTATTCTAAGAGATATATGACACTAGATTAAGAAGGTGTACTTGATATCAAGTGTCATGTTACAACCTAAAGATCGATGATGGTTTATATTTTTATGTTACCTTGTTTTATTTATTCATCTAATAATATCACATGTGGATACACTATATATACTAGATATGTTAGGGACACTATTATTGGTTCCGTATTGAGTTTTAATCACTCCATGCTCTAGCAGCTATGGAACTCGGGTACCTAAGAAGACTTCACTATTTAAAATTTTAGGTTGGGTAGAGGATCTGTGTAGTATTATTGAGCATTATACCTTGTGGATCCAAATATTTTGGTGATATGTGTCTCGAATATGGAAATATATCCTCTTGTACATATACTTATATTTTTATGTCTATACGGGTTTGGCCTAATAAGTGACTAGTGATGATGTATTACTATACACTTTGGTATTTTCATTATTATAGTATGATTATTGAATATTTCATATGTGGACTCAGATTGTTTATTATTTTTGATATTATTTATTTATAATTTAGAATTTAATATTACTCAAATACAAGGTCATAGTTTCTCTATGGTAACTCCCTAGACCCTCAACTGTTGTTAGGGACCATTAATATATAGGTAGACACTCTTGAGGTACTATATCACACTGATCTAGTTAATATAGAGGTATATGGGGTAGGGTATCGTAAAAAATACGTCATTCTTTTTAATATAAATCCTATGAAACATCAAGATAAGATACATTTCTTTTTCCATTAGTGAATAGAGTGGTAGTCTTTTTTTTAATGCCAGAGACATAATAAAACAAATTATTATAGATAAGGATTTCACACATTTTTTATTCCTGATATATACGAAGTAAATTTTTGAATCCTCCTAAAATTTAAAATTTAAAATTCATATTATCCATAACCACACTTGATATAAAGGCGCAGTATATAGAAAGTATGGGGTCGACCCCACAAAGTGTAGGGAAAGAAGTGAAAATTCTCGACAAAGGTTGGGTCGCCCCAATTTCAATTGATTTTATTAATCTAATTTAACGACTAAAATGAAATAAATAAATTCAAAAAGAAAATGTAATAAGGGAAAAAATTAGTTTCCATGGGAGTTTTGTGAAAAAAAATTCCAAATACACTTGAAAATTAACTACATCTATTTGTTAAACAATCAATCAAATTTAAATATAGTAAAAATTGTCAATCAATATTAGTCAACCCTAGAATCTAAATTCATGGTGGCCTGATGAACTAAAATAACTATGATTCATTAGGATCATATTTCAATTATAGTAGGATAATTCAATTAAACTTTCATTAAATAATTACCTAAATTGTGTTAGGTTTGGTATTATACTAATCACACTTGGTCCATGATTTAATTACCTGAATGGCCCAAAGGCCTTATTTTTATTTTATTTTGGACAATCACCCTTTTAAGGTTTTAACGAGAACCCTTACATGACCCTTAGGCACAAGGTACAAGGCACGACACGACCCTACGACCAATACATAACCCAAAGGCCCAAAGGCATACTAGGCCCATTTCATGACTCGTAGGCCCAATCGACTAGAACTGTCCTCCATAGCTTCTACATCATTGATTTCCTATCTCCCCAACTTGAATTTCTGATCAGCTAGCAACTCCCCATACAAAGCTACATGGTTACTAGTCCCAATGGTGGTTTCCTCGTAAAACAATTTGGTACGTGTCCACTTTGACTGATTCCTCTCTCCCCTGTGGATCCAGAAGGTCAACATTGGTTGACCTCCAATGATGAATAAATCAACACCCATTAGGGGAGAATAGAATAAAGATATTAGATAAAAAATAATTTAATTAAAATATGTATCATTAAATGTTACAATATAATAGAAAACATGAAAACATGAAAGAAAAACTTAATGCGATGAATGGTCCCCAGGCTGGAAACCTAAGAGCAGCTCTCCACCGACATCTGAATAATATAGGGATCCTCCTCTAGACATCAATTTAAAGGCCTCCAAAGCACCCCAGGTGACTTAAATGTCTCATAAATTAGTCTCATGTCAAATCAGATAATATTGGGTCTTCAAATGTGTGTTTAGACATTAAATAAATCAAAAGTCACTACTTCTAAGCCCCTTCACACACTTTTTCATTGAAATATTTGTTTTTACACTATAAAATGTTTGATCCAAAACCAGAGATTCCTTATGGAATAAAATTGTGTCTTTATGAAAATAGATAGGTTTTTTATAACGTGATGCAAATGTGTCACATCGTGACACATGTTTTCATCTTCTAGATTTATTTTTTCTTTGTTCCTTATCTTTACACCTTGAAATATTCTTTTCTTACATAATAAATTATTACTTATGATATAAATGGGTATTTTATAGGATCATTTTATCCTTTTTGGAATGTATCTTTAGTTCCAAACCTTTGTAACATCCCACTAACTTCCAACATCATGGTAAACCATCTTTCAATAGACATATTGATCTGTTTGGCTTTAGTCGAAAATCTCAACTTCATCATCATTTTCTATTATCATGTCATGAAATGATTTTTCAGCTCAAAATGTCATAATTTCCTCCATATTTCCCCAAATGTATGTATTCCATAAAAATTAATAAAAAATTAAAATCAGGCATGAATCAAATATGAAATCAATCAATATTCAATGATTTCAAAAACAAAACATGTGAAAATATAAATAAAAAATATAGATATCAAATAACCCCACACTCAAACATTTTATAATCCTCATAAAAAAATTTAACGTCTAAATATTAAGGATCCATACATTGACAAGAAAATTTCCATATTATGATGATCAAAAAAACATGATATAAATGAAGATTATAAAAACATAATATATACCCAATAAATAATTTTTAACGATTACTTCATTTATAATTTCCAATTTAAGATATTTCCCCTTTATACATAAATATTTTAACCTTTCATTAACACCCATTCCATTTATGATTTATCTCACCATGAATGTTTCCCCTCATATATCAGGGTAACAATTTAATGAAGTTATGATCATAAATAATGTACCTTCTCTTAACCATTGACATGCATTGACTATACTTTCTCCATGCTATAAATAAAAATATCAAAATTAATCATGAGGGATTTTAAATAAGGATGAATTGAGTCTGAGGATGAGGGATAGTAATTTTGATGTTATAAATCAAGTAAGGATCAAAATGAGGGTAAACTCAAAGTATAATATATGATATTCAAAATACAAACTCAATGAAATACTCCTTAAAAAATATAATTTCATCTCGCACGCCCCCTAAAGAAAAAAGTAAAGGCTCATGGACAATTTAATCATAATTAATAAAATTTCATCTCTTGATAAAAATATATATTTTTACATTATTTGAAGGATATAACCAATATAAGTCTCACATTCACCAACTAACCACATAATATTTTTTAGATCATCAGTCTGGAAATGTTGATTTTTGAACTCCTTGAGAAACAATCCATTTTTTCATTTTTAGGAAAGTTGTTCCAAGGATAAGTCTCACATCCATCACATAACAAAAAATGATTTTTATATAATCAATTTGGAAATGGTGATTTTTGACCTACCCATGAAACAACCCACTTGTTTACACTAAGAGGGATAAAAGATAATTATAATGAGTTTAATTATAAAATTCAATAGAAAATCTAAGTGAAACAACTTCTTGTCTCCTCTCAAGAAACAACATCCCATCTCTACCTAGAAAACCCACTCCCAACACTGATTCAATCGAATATCATGGAAGATACAAAGAGTAAGGTAGGAAACAAAAATAATGGCTTTTAATGTTGATAAATCCTTATAAGGTCAAACATGGATTCTACATGAAAATATGGATAAATGTAAAGGTGGGTATCAAGGATAATGGTATCCTAAAAAATGGCCACAATCATTTTAAAAGTGATTTATTTCAATCATAACTTCAATAAGATATCCACGAAATTTCTAGTAGGTTGACATTACACAAGTATCAATCCAAAAGTAATAGGAAAAAATAAGAAATATTTTCTCTATAATCTTCTCAATAATGGTAACATAAAAAATGGTCAATTTAGTTATGGAATGAACAAAAAAGATTATTTTACTCAAATTAGGACTCTAAGAATCCATATTAGTAAATGAAATCATATTAGCAATAATTTATAAGAAACTCAAAATTAAAGTAAAAATATATCCATTAAAATGTCCATTTATAACTCTAACGTTTATGGTCAGTATAAATAATATTTTATAACATGTCAATATATTTTTTCTATGTATATATATCTTCTGTCTTAGCAAGTATATGATACATAAAATAAAATAATTTTTGGGATAATCAAATTCATTTAATCTCATGAAAAAATTTATCTTATAGTTATAAAAATGTAAGAAAACTTGTAATGTAAAAATATAAACAAGTAAAAATATTATCCCCCCCTTCCTTAAAGTTTTTCTGTTTTCCATTATTTCTCTCTCTTCTTATTTTTTTCATCTTTGGATTCTTTCATTGATCCAAAATATCAAAATAAAAGATGTGAAAGTATGGGATTAAAAACATTTATATCAAAATTGTATGTTAATCAACCATGAGGAGAGTTATTAAAATAATCTGTTAAAATAAAACTAAACCCTAGAAATAAATTTAAAAATCAGGGTTGCCTCCTGGTAGTGCTACTTGAAGGAATATATCTTAATCTTTTACCTTTTCCAGCTAAATAAAACATAATATAGAGCTAACCATCATGGATTTATCCAATTTTTATTATGTTATGAATTTGGGTTATTTCATTGCTTCCTCCTTTATTGGTCCTTCCGAACGGGTGCTAGTGGTGGGATACATATTGAGGATACATTAAATGAAAATAAAAGGAAATAAAAATATGAATATAGTTTTTTATATCACTTTCACCCCTCCAAATTCATATTTTTCTTTATTAGGTTAACATTATGGAATATATTCTTGTGTTTGGATTGTTTTTTATCCTAATATTATTGAAATTATTGTTAGGAGTACCATTATTATTTGGTCTCTATAAATCCATTGAGTTGACTTCATTTATTCTCATTATCCTCATCCTTCAATATTTCTCTTTCCTTATTAAATTAAATGTATTACATATCTTCAACCTCCTAAAGATCATACTCCTCAACAACGAAATAATATATTTCAATTTTGTTTATTTCTTATTCTTTTTGTAGTTTCAATAGGTATTCTCATTTTTATTTCTTGGATACTTGTATATGTATAAGGGATACATGAGGTTCTTCTTGTTCTTATACATAATCTAGAAATTCTTTATTGAGAATTTTGAGGATGATCTAATCATTGTTTTTTGATATAATCATCATTATTTTATTCATCTTTTTTCTGAAGGACCTTGAACAACCTCAACCTCCACTTCCTCATCTTCTTATTCAAAAAATTCAATAAATATATTAGAATTAAAATGTATGATATATAATATTTAATTCATATTAGAAATAATTTGAGAATGGTGGTTGGTATTTTCTCCATATTCTACGAGTTGTGCTTCTTTTTCATCCTTCATATTATCTATCACAATAATATACTATGTTAGAAATGTGGTTAGTCATTTATCTGAATTCTAGTCATGAGTGTTTTGGAAGAAATGGTATTCTTGGATGTACTACCCTTTAGGTTTTTTGTGTTAATAGCTTGGACTTCCTCAATTTTTGGGTCTTCTGTATATAACAAACTATACCAACATTTCAAACTATTAGTATGCTATTAAAAAGAGAATTTAAATTCAAAATTATTTGATATAGGTGAGTTTTTAATTCTACTTTTTCACCTATCTTAGCCTCATAATCATCCATCCTTTTTATATATAACATCATCTTACTATGCGAGCAATAAAGTTAGTCTATCTTTAAAGTTCTTCATATCCCAGGATCTGCATTGGTAGTTTTAAAATTTTGGTTCTCCTCTATATTTATGATAATAGGTTTATCTTAATTTTTTATGTTTTAATTCAACATATTCATAATAATATGAATCATTCAAGTTCATTTCATGACTTGACCACCCTTCTAAATTTAGTGCTTCCCATGTTGTCATATATTTTTGATATTTTATGTCTTACGATGGTGGTGTGCCATAAGACTGATATGAAGTGTACTCTATCCAACACAACACCAATAACTACCAAAATCATAATATTAAAAAAAATATTGAAAGTAAACAAAAACTAAAGCTAAAATCAACAAACATAAATGTGATTAAAAATGTATTTTTCCTAAGATATTCATATTTATTCATCTACAACACTCTTCTTCTCCCTAACAAAGGAACCAAAATTTGACATGTTTAAAGGATTTAATTAAATCATCTTGACATATGAAATTAGAAATTCATATTATCCTAAACTACACTATGTACAGAGGCACAGTATATTTAAAGTACAAGGTTGGCCCTACATAGATTCAGGAACATAACGACAAATCCTGACCAAAGGTTGGGTCACCAAAATTTTAGTTGAATTTATTAAACAAATTCAAAGATGTAAATTAATTAATTAAATTAAAGTAGAAAAGGGTGGAGGGAGACAAATTGGTTTCCATGGGTGGTTTTGTTAAAAATAAATTCCAACTGCACTTGAAAAATAATTAAATCTATTGGCAGCACAATTAATCAATTTTAATGATATGATAAATCTTCAATCACTATAAATATACCATAAAATATCAATTCATGTTGTTATGATGAATTACAAAGACTAAAATTATTTATGATCATATTGAAATTGTTTAAGGATAATCTAATTCAATGGTCATGAATTAATTACCTTAGTTCCATTGGGTTTCATCCAATATTAAAAGCCCTTGGTCTATGATTTAATAATAGATATGAAAAAGGTGAATCAAAACACAATAACAATTGAATAAAATCATCAAGAAAGTAAATTATTAAATTACACAATTTGGTATGTGCTCATTTTGATATATTCTGGTCTCCCCTATGGATCGAATAGATCATCATCAGTTAATCACGAACGAAGAATAAAGAAATAACCTTATTAGGGAGAATAGAAGAAAGATATTGGATAAATAATAATTTAATTAAAATATGAATCATTCAATCTTACAATAGAATAGAAAATCTGAAAATGGGAAAGAAAAACATAAAGAATTGAATGGTATTTGAGTTAGAATCCTAGCAACATCTCTCTACTAGCTGTTGAACGATGCCTTTCTCCCCCTGGATATCAATTTCAAATCATCTGAAGTACCTCAGGTTCACTGAAAGAGTGATAAATGAGTCTTGGGTCAGATATGGTCATACTAGATACTTAAAGATGTTTTTAGACATGAAATTCATCAACATAACACTTCCAATCCCCTTCATACACTTTTATGACATAAAATGTGTTTTAAACCATAAAATGTTTGATCCAAAACCCTAGGAGTCTTTATGGACTGAAATTAGTACTTTAAAAAATCTATAGGTGTTTCAGGGATTGAAGTGTATATTTCATTCCATAAAAAATGGGTTCATATTATAGATTATTGTTTTCATTTACACCATGTATTTACTCCTTTAAATCTTAAACTCTTACATCGTAAATTATTACTTACGATGTAAATGAGTATTTTCTAGAAACATTTTCTCTGTTTTGGTATGTTAATTCAATTATAAACCTTTGAAACATTATGTAGACCTCCAACATCCTGGGAAACCTTCTTCTAATAGAAATATTAATCTATTTTTCTTCATCCCTCAATCTTATCTTTACTATCATTTTCTATTTCCATGCCTCACCATGGTGGAAACTTCCTTTATCATCCCAAAATGTCTTGATTTCCTTCATATTTTTTCAAATATGTATCTTCCAAAAAGATTTATAAAACATTAAAATCTAGAATGAGTCTCATATTTAATCTACCAATATTAAATGAGTTCACATATAAAATATTGAAAATATATAGAAAAAAATGAATATCAATTTTCTTGAGATTAAAATCATGATCACTAAGAAAATTTTCTATTTATAATTTCATATAACCCATTTATATGCTCATAAATTCTTAAATATTAATTAGTGATTGGGGATACCACTTCTCAACATTTTACCCCTGAATTCAATATCGTTAGATCCATTGATTATAGAATTGATCAATAAATTTCAAAATATGAATTCTATAAAACATGAAAATATAATGAAAAAAACAAAAAAACAAGAAGATATAACTAGGATTTATTTATTCGTCAATGAAAAAAATAAATAATAAACTAAACATATATTTTTCCTACTTTATCCCCTACTGGAACTATGTGCATGGAAATATCAACAATAATAGTTTTTGTTTTATTATTTAATTAAAATAGGAACACAAAATATTATATAAATAAAACACAAAGATACTAGTGTAACTATCCAGGGTATAGAACATGTTAAATCATGGGTATTGGTCAAATCTATCCCAAGGAGTTAGAATATTCTATCCCAATTGATAGAATTAGTTAACACAATAAAATTCATATTAGGTATAAAAACAAAAAACTAATAATGTTAAAAATAAAACTTAAAAATATAGTCCTCCTACCAAGAACCTATCAATGTTAGTGTTTCCTAAATTCTGATTCCTATAAGGCTCATTGGGCCACTTTATCAGTATAAATTTTGTTTTGGAATTGAGAGGATGGAAAATCAACTAATCTAAAAATGATATTATTGCATGTTCTATAACTATTTTATATATTTAATTATATTTATGACATATTTAATAGTAAAAATACAAATTACCCTTTTTTTAAAGCGATTGATCGATACTAATTAATTTAAAATTAAATTATTTTAGTGAATTATTTTATCTCTTATTTAATACAAAATTTCTTCAAACTCTATAGTTTAAATCCATATATGAAGGAACTCTAGAAACATTTTAAATCATGGGGGTTTAATGTGTTATGATATATGTATTTGGAAAAAGAAAGTGTATTAATTTTTATCTCAATATAGGGAATAAAAACCCATGTGGTATGATGCCATATAATAATGCACATCATATATTTTAAGTTTATATGGAAACTAATCAGGTTTCTTGAATTTTATGTTCATGTGAATTAGCCCACTAAGAGTGGATTTATATCAATAATTTGTTGTGGGACATATATATGAGTGATTATTTTTGGTTTACTCTAAAGGATGGTATGGGTGAATGGATTAACGATTACACAGGGTTGGATTCCAATAGTGAGGAATTAAAAATAACATGGATTATGGTTCAACTAATATATGATTATTTAGTAGAATCACTTCCTTATGATAAATACATATGTTAAACTATTACACTATTGTTGGGGAATCTATTAAGGTAAAATGGTATGGTTTGGCCTAGGTTGGTGACTTGGGAAAGGTTTGAGCATATAATAGGCCATGAAGGATGAGAGAAACAATCCTATTTCTTATGAAAACTGATCCAGATGGTTCTATTTGTTTATTAGAGGATAGAAAGGATAAATTGGGGAACATTCCCCATGAAAGTGATTTGGGTGAGTGGGGTGACCAGATGATAACTTAAGAGAACTGTGTGCCTCTAGGAAGAAGGAACATAGGTGAATAAGGTGCCCTAGGATTTCCTTTATGCCTCATCATGACTATATATGGATGGAACCTGGGTGAATATAGCACCATAAAGATACCTTTATGACTATTCATAACTCTACATGAAATGAACATCAGTGCATGGGTCTCCTTAGTGACCCCTTTAAGGATGGGCATGGATCTGGATGGAGGGAACCAAGGTTCATGGTTCACCCTAGTGTGCCCTTGAAGTCTAAATATGTATCCACATAATATAAACCTAAGTTCAATCATTATTTTTCCTTTTTCGTAGATACCCTAAAAATGAGTCATTTGACCTAGCCTATACAGAGGGCTAAGTGAAGTAGTCTCCATTACTTCTCCTTGGTTTTGATTCAAAAATCACATAGGGGATACGTTTGGTGAGATTATGAGGCAGGGATAAGGATATATATTACCAGTTTATTTTGGTCACTGTTAGTTACCTTTTACTATGTCCTTTTTGAGTATTCATCTCAAAATTAGAGGCCAAGGGTCTTTTTTTAGGAAAACCGATCATGGGTAACCAACATTGTGTGGTAGCAATTTCTTAATGGCCCCGAAACCCAATTGTAGCTTTAGGTGTGGAAATAATTTTTAAAGTATGAGTATGGAATTTTAAGTTCACAAGTGTGGATTTGGTAGGGTGTGTGTTTAGCACATCAATAGGGTGTGTGAGGGGGACTTTGATAGGGAATACACATAACTTCATAAGAGCATGGACAAAAACTTAGGTAGGTAATGTGAATAAAAATTAAAGAGGTAATGAAAAGGGTTTTGGTAATTCGTGTACACATATTTAATCTAAGTAGAGGCTAACCAAAATTTGATAAACTCTATATTAAATCTTGCTTAAAGGGGCCATGAATTTTGATTTGGGTATCTCTTTTGGATATATGAGTAATCAAATAAAAGATAATATAATGGTTTATCCTTATAGATGGAGTATAATAATCTCCTAAGTTTATCATAGATAATATTCATCAGTAATACCCTCACAAATATTTTTATATATTCAAATGAAATCCATGGAACAATCTCTGTGATAGGTTTTCATAGCCACATTAAACTATTAGGTCATGTTTTTTAGGAATATTCTTCCTTTGATGTGTGAACAATAAAGAAACACCCTGATATAATATTTATATATTATTATTTCATTGATATTTTTTTATCCAAACTCACTTTATTTCATTTTTATGAGGATAACATTATGTATTTTATAAATTAGTGTGTCGGAACAAAATTGGGTGAAAAAAATTACCCCATCCACAAAATAGATTTATTTAGAATTAATGAATATCATTGAGATAAAAAGCAAGAAAATTTGGTGCATTATATATGTGGAAAGAAATTATATGAGATTTAATCCATATGAGTGTCCTTTTAATGAGGACAATCTTGACATGAGGCTAATTGTTTCAAAGTGGAGTATGTTTTTTGGGACAAAGAGGAGGACCTCAACTCAAGGATTTTAGGGCTAGGATGAGAATATAGGCTAAAGGATTTTGGGTTCAAGAAGATAATATCTATTCAAATTAAATTATACCCAAGAGTAGAATCTTGACTCAATTATTTTTTCGAGCTAATATGAGGATATCATCTTGATGAAATTTGGAATAAATAAGAGGATCTAGACTCGAGTTTTTTTGGTAAGAAGAGGATAAACTTAACTCATGGTTTTTTTACCAATAGGATAATATAAACTTAATAAAATTTTAAACACAAGGGGGATCTAAATATAATGAATTTTAGAAAATAATGGTAGGATATAAAATCAATTAATTTTTAAAACAAAGAGGATAAATCTTAACTCAAACATTTTTGGAAACCAAGAGAAGAATCACTTATCAATTATTATTTTTCCAAGTGGAAGATCTTGGCTCAAGAAATTTTGGGGAAAAAAAGGAGGATCTTAACACATTGATTTTATTAAAAATATTAGAATCTTGACTCAGGGAATTTGGGATCAAGAGGATGATCTCAACTCAAGGATTTTGTTACCAAGAGTGGAATATTGACTTAAGGTATTTGGGAACTAAGTGGAGGATCTCAATTAAAGTATTGTGTCTTCATGTAGAAGCATACCCATATATAGGGGCCCTAAGACTGGAATTTCATAAATTTTATTTGAATATTAGAACAATGCACCAGTGTATGATGTCAAGGGTGTTCAGATCTAGTTGAATAGTGGGAATGTGGATAAGGTAAATCATATCTTAGAATATATAATTTGAAATGGGAGATTATAATAGGTAGTAACAAGTTTACCATTGATAATAAGGAGTCCACCACCTCACCATTAGAAAATAAAACATAGTGTTACAAAAACATTTCTTCAGTATCATGAATATTTACATGGGTTACTTTCTGTATCAAAGTTAATTATGTTTTTCAGTATACCGAGGGGGTCTATTGAGATTAGTTTATATATCTATTACCAAAATTTATTAAAGGTTTTATTGTTAATAAAAAAAATATAGTGCATGGAATTTGGGTGTCCTTTATTTGAGTCTATGAATATGCTATGGGTGGTTACTGTAGGTTTTGGGCAGAGTAGAAGCATCCTTTGATGGTATGACCAAAAAATATTTTAGCCTTAATTTAAATGTAATTACTGATTCAGAAGATTAAAATTCCATGTCTAATAAAAACTATAGATTACATGACTGGATTAAAATGAAGGAACTATAAGAGGAGTATCTTCATATTTAACTTATAATTAATTTATGAGAAGATATAGAATTACCTCAACTTGTAATTTATCTTTTGCTGATGATATTGTTAACTAGATCTCATAAAACTATCATTACACTATGGGATCCAAGTAAAGAATCCCTCAATAGGTCATAAAAATGTTCACCAGAATATTTGAACATCATTGTAGAACCTTCATGTACTAGCACAACCAATCCTAGTTGCTTACATTGTTTATGATCAATCGCAGTGGTACTCATCTTAATGGAGGAAGAACAACTGATGAACTATTAAAGTTTTGAGAAATAAGGATGTGATAGTGTTCTCTATAACTATCTCTCGGGCCTCATAGAGTATTTATCTATCCTTTGTGCACACAAAAAGTAAATTAGGAAACAATTATAATTAGATATTTATTATGGGAAGTTTATGGTTGGAAAATCTCCCACAATCCCATTACCGACATTAATATTTCTAGTTAACCCTATAACCATTAATAATAATAAAATTATTAATCACTTGAAATTCATAATACATTAAGAATATAAATAAATATCACTTACACCATTTCCAATTAGACAGTTAAGCTCAATATACTTTCCATCCTTGACATTTATCGATCCGAAATAAATTCACATTAATAAATAAATGTTACTGCATTATTCTATGTTATAATAAATATTATATTAACAAAAAATGAAAATAACTATTACTATTATGATTATTTAACTCACTTTTATTTTGAATATCTTATTATTAAATAATGGTTATCAACCAAACAAGAATAGATCTTATTTATTCTAACTTGTTAAATTAATTACATGAATTTAAATGAAATTTCATATTAATTTAATGTGTGATTATGAAGGAATATTTCTTAGCGGCATTAGAAATAATCAACCAAAATCCAAGGTCAACATCTAAAAAATTGAAAGGAATGCATAAAGAAATATGCTAATGTTGTAACAACATACATCCTCCTACGAACACTTACCATGTGATATAATCTCTTTATAATGATATATAAAATCAAGTAGCTGGTATGTCGATTTCATCAGCCTATATGCTTGATGTCTCTTTTTTGACTTTCTAAAAATTAACTACTAACTAAACACCAAGGATAATGATTTATAAAGACAATTCCATACCCATCAAAGTGAATAAGATATCAAATTCCATCATAGGATATAAAGAATAAATCGTTTCATACATTATCCATTAATTCAATATCATTCTTGACATAACCAATGTATCCTACCTCGTTGAGATCATATTTAATCAGGGTTTTAAAGAAGACATCTAATACGTGAGTCATGATATCTAAAAATGATAAACATAAATTTGAAAATTCAATACACACATCTTCATATGGGAACATCCAATGAGACATGGAAATATGGGTTTCCTATTAATGGGTTTGTTCTCATAACCTATTATCTTAGATATTACCAAAGGTGGAATAGGAACCCAGGATTCTCATACATGGATATTACATTATTTTTTATGAATATTCCTTAAATTAAATAGATATTCAACTGATTCCAAAAATAGTTTAGTGCATTTGTAAATCTAGAACATGATCTTCTAATTGGATTAAAGATCTTTAACATCTCCCAGAAAGGTCTTCTCTCATAGTAATCCTCTTAGGATAACCCTACCTAATCCTTTATTCATAACCAAGGTAAAGGAAACATAATTAATAGTGAGTTCATATGATTAGTAAGGGTAAATATAAGAGATATCAATCTATGATCTTATGAAATGTGGTCCTCATCATAAATTACAAATTTCATACCCAAACTTTCATGGATCACAAACAAGATTCATGGTATAAAATTTTATCATTACAAGAAACATTATTTATAAGAATGAGAAATCATCATAAACAAATCAATAACTATAAGATCATGTCATTAAAATGTGGAGATATTATAAATATTGAAAACAAATCATCAGTAAAGGTTAACTACCAATACCAATAATATAGTGGATCAAGATGCACCTATTTCCCATAGTGGATTAGGACACAACTATTTCCCATAGTGGATCGGGACAAACCTGTTTCCTATAGTGAATTAGGATGCACTTATTTCCCATAGTGGAACAGGACACACATGTTTCCCATAGTGGATCAGGACACCCATATTCCCCCAAGTGGATAAGGACACGCCTATTTCCCATAGGGGATCAAGCCCGTTAAATTATTTACAATTTTTATATCATGAGAAGTAAATATTTACTCAATGCAATGGAGGGAGATATGGGTCCCACCTATCACATAATGAAAAACATATTTATGTGTTCCAAGAGATCATAAACATTAATCATACTATAACCAATGAAATGAAATAGGTATCATAAAAATTTCATAATATCATTACCTAAGGAAAATATAAAGGTTTCATAATCATTTAATCATAATATAATCCTTGAAGTAATCATGTTTCATAAGTATTTTATCATCGTATAACCTGTGGAATAGAAATATGTTTCATAAAAAAATTATCATCATAAACATAAACGATTCAAAGAAATAATAAGAAATATATCCTTGGAAAATAGCCCTGATAAGTAATAGATAACATAAATAGATGAAATATTATAAGAAAAATAATTTTTTAATATCATTTAAAACATTTCTAGAAAAAAATATACTTTTTACTTTAAAAAATACTTTCAAAAACAGAAATCATTTTTAAAACCTTTTTATTTGAAAATAACCTTGAAAATTTTAAAATAAATATTATAAAAACATTTAAAAAAAATAAATCATAGACCATTTTTAAATCTTGTTCCTTGAAAATTACCTTAAAATATCATTCGAAAAAAATATATAATTTTTTTTGAAATAACATAGATTTTCGAACAAAGAGATAAATGAAGTCATATTTCCTTAAAAACCATTTCTTAATTATCATAAGTACCAAAGTATAGAAAATGGAACCATTAATCTAAGATATAATTAATAAACAGGGGATAAGAAATTTCATGATAATTCTTTATAGGTAGATCATGAGGTTTCATCATTGGATACTTAATCATAAACAATTCTGGTAAATGATGAGATTGTAACATAAAATCATTACCACTTCAGTAACATTGAATCATAATCCCCTAAAAGGAATACCATAAAATAAATCTTAATATATTATTAGGATAAATAAATTCAGGATATATTATTCCAAAGGGGTTGTATAAACACCACATAAAATAAACATGTGATGAATATGGAATTTATCGAATGAAAAGTAAAAGTGAGACACAAATCCCTTACCCTAAGTCTTGATTTCATTTTTACTCAATGAAACCTCATGAATAATAAATATAACTTTATCATACATATATTATAGAACTATATTCATATAAATAATATCATATATAATTTTTTATGGCCTTTTATTAACTGTTTATTAACAATTCCATTTTAACGTTACGTTCTGGGTAATAACTGCTTTGTTTTTTGTCTATGTTTTTATTTCTTATATTTTTTGTAATATTACATTTATAATGGTTATATAACCTCAATAATTATAACCGTGATAAAATTTCATAAATATTTAGCATATTTTTCATTATATTAATCCATAAAATTTAGTGTTATGAAATGAAATACACCGTTCAGGTAGATGGTAAGTCATATATACGCATGAACACTTATTTTAATTTTCTTATTAGGTTAGAGATGTAAATAATACATATATAATAATTAAAAAATCATGGTTATGTAAATTATATCAAAAAAATTTATTAAACTCAACCTTAATACATTCTATGTAAAACGTGAATAAACCACAATGCTTTGTGATGCGTTAGTCTGATGTACACAAGAACTATGTTGTCATATTCCAAACAAATGGAAATCATAAAGATGTGTGTGATATGTTAATTCCAAAATATTAATAAAATGATAAATAACATTTATATCATATTTAAACTATAAATCCATAATTATTATCAATATTTATAGGTGTTAATGAAAAAATGAATGACATTAGTTCATGAGGCGGTAGTCCGTTGAACACAAGAACGATGATTTCGAAACCCATTTGATGGAAATGTGTGTGGCTGTAGGTTGTGACCTTAATAAAAATATATCATTATATGTAATATAATAAGTTTATTATAAAATCATGGTATAATAAAAAATAAATCGGGTGGAGGAAGAAATAAAATAGAGATTCTCATTGAAGAATATTACCTCTTCTTTGGGTATTCTCTATGGGTTTTCACTAAAACATTACAAGGATTAAATTGTACACAAAATAAGGCTTATAAGATGAGGGTAGTGAATTTGAGATGTAATTTGGGTTGACATTTTTTTGATACAAATGTCTTGATAAGTGTGAATAACTTGTGAGATTTAGTACCCTTTTATAGTTGATGAGGAGTGGCATTCTTGTAAATAATCAAAAAGTATTCACTCTTGGGAGGTCAAGATTACCTAAAGTGGATAATAATGGTATTTAAATATTTTTTTGGATGATATTTTATATCAAAATATCTAATAAAAATTTATATAGAAAATTTAAAAAAATTAGTACTTAACTTTTACATGTCCCAATGATTACCATTATGGTTTTTTACAAGAGTAACTAGTTTTCTGAAGTTAATAATTTATCCTTTATGAATAAATTAGAGATATTATTATCAGATAAATTTAAGAAAATTATTATTAATTTTATATATTATTTAAAAAATATAAATCCTAGGTGTCTGGTAAATTAAGTTTAATACAAGTTCATGTGACGCACAAAAACACTACTTTAACCTTAGTCGATCTAATCGAGTTTTTACTACTTAATGGTGAATATTGTCATTATAAAGGAAACTTTTGTCAATAAATGGAACATAGATGATATATTATAGTATTTATAAATAAATTTTCAGAATATATTTTTTTCTGTAATTATAAATCAATTAATAAAATAGTATTTGTTATAAAATGACATTAATGTCAATTTTCAAATTTTTCATTTAATTTAAATCAAAAAAATCAAGACAACAATGGAATTATAATATAATATTTTCATACATTTATAAAATTATATATTAATATAAAAATAATTTAATAAAATAATTCATTCAATTTACATCACATTAAATATTTTTTGTATCATTTATTTTTTTATTAACTAAATAATTATTATGTTGGCATTTCGTAATCATTTTTAGTACCTAATTCATAAATAACAAATAAATATAACTTATTATGATATAACTAACTCATTTAAATTTTAAAATAATATTTATAAATGAACCAATTTTGTTTTTGGCCCTATCCCAAAGCATTATAGATATAAAAAGGTGGAAAAGTATCATTTTCGTCTTTTTCTTTACAAAACATACTATATGGGTCACTTTCAAAGGAAAGTGTCAAAAGAATTACATATTTCATAAAATTTGATGGTAAAATTCTAAATAAACCCATTCAATAAAATTTATATACTATTTTAGATCATTTTCATTCTTATTATTCTAGTTTAAAACGACTGTAAATCCTTTATTTACTTCACCATGGTAATTAATTTTTACAACAGTCACCATTAATTTTGGTCAAACATTAAGTTTATATTATTATAAATAATATATTATTCTGATTAAAAAAATTTAATCCATTTTTACAAATTTATTTCATGTAATTGGAAAAAAATATTTTAAAATTAATCTTACAAACATGACGAGAAAGCGGGTTTTTAAAGTAAAAATGTTCAAAAGTTTACAAATTTTTTATATTTAAATTCAATATGAAAATAATTACAATAACATAAATTGGTTTAATATATGTATAATTGAACTAATTTTTCTATAAAACAAAATTAAAATATAATTTAACATTATAAATAAATTAAATGCAATGACAGTTTTCAATTACAATTCTGCATTTTTCACTATTCATCAGAAAATGAAACTTTTCAAAAAAATACTAAAAAATTCACCATAAGATAAATTTTACATTATCAATTAAAAAACTAATTCTATTTTATAAAATTTATTTTATAAAATTTAAAAAAAAGTATAAAATTTTTTAAAAAGTAATTTTATTATTGTTCACAAAACGACATAAAAACATTTTTTGAGAGAAAATATTATTTTCAAAACATATAAAGACTTTAATGAAAATTATGTATTTTATTATCAATATGTTTACTTTATATTAAAAATTATAATTAATATTTAAAAGTTTTTATCATTATTCATATCACTATGTTTAACGACTAGGTTATAACTGTCGTATTAAAAATATATCATGGTTTTGTTAAAACTCAGTGTTGCATGTAATACAAGCTAAGCTAGTGTTGCATATAGTGAAACCTTAACTTGATTTTTAATGTAACACAAGGCCTAAAATAAATTTAATTCATTCTAAAATTTAATAATTCATGAAAAAAATGTGTTTTACATTCTACCCCATTAATATTAATTTCTCCCTCAAAATTCATATCGGTCATCGAAGGTTTTACAATTGAATGTTTCTTTCATATAAAATCACGTCATAAAAAAGGTTAATAAAAAATACTCTTCAAAAAGGGAAAGGTATGTGGTAACCTCATCTATAGTAACACATACTAGGTTTCCAAATACGACAACATAGGTGGTAATTTAAAACATGGATGTAGAAGAGAAAACTAACACCCAAATACTGATAGAGGGTGATAGAGAACATTTTCAGGAGAAATTTAATGATCAAAAATCCGTAAAGAAAAGAGGATTGAAAAATGTCATTGATTTCATTAAAAATTAGTATAACTAGACAAAATTTTACTTCAATTCCATTTTCCTAAAGATGAATAATTTTAACAAGAATATATACTAAATTTCATTCTATTTCATGTGCATAATCTCACCCTTTGGTTGTTCCATGATCAATTTTCACTTCTTCTATTAATGCAAGAAATAATGAATAATTTGTTATTCATAAAGCACTAATGAATCATAATATCTATATATATTATGATAATTCATTCCTTCTATCATTATTTATCATAAAAAAATGGATATCACAAGTTATCCAGTATGAATAAATACTCATATGGTGAAATAATACATTAATATCCAAAACCTTGTTCAAAGTTCAAGATAAACAATTTCATAACTGGTTAACCTTTTAACCCTTTGGAAAGATGAAAATCCAAATATTTAGATATAAGTTCACTAAATTTCTCAAAATGAAATTAATATTGATCTCCCATATATCATAAAGTAGTAATTTATTTTCATATACCAAATATGTGAATACCTTTTTCAGATATTCTCTTGAAACATAGTAATAACCTGAATTACCATAAAACTATATTGAAAACATGAATATTTCGTTTTTACTTACATAGAAATGAGATTATTTGATATATTACATAAATCCAAAAAAAAAATTGAAATCTCTATCCATGATAGCATGAACCACTTTGACAAAAAATCATTAATCTATACCAAGGTAATCTGTACTATCCAATTAACTTTATTCTTATCCAACATATATGCATCAAAACTAAACATAATTTTTTCAACATAAAAACATATTCAGGTTTACTATCCATCAGTCATGTGTTTTCTATAAAATAACATTTCCATTAAATCAATTCTCTTATTCATAATCTCCATTAAACATATTATTTCAAATCCTTAACAAAAACATTATACTAAACAATATTTATATGTTTCATAATTCGTAATTCCAGAATCTAAATACATAAATACTTAAATCCTTAAACTTCAATGATTGGGAGGGAATATCCCATTTCTTGCTCTATAATTTAATTTACAGGTTATGGAATTGATTTGGGAAATGCCCATGTTATCCACATATAATAAATCAAACTCCTTAAGAATTATTCACTCTATGAGCCTTTCTCCCAAATAGATAAATTTTCGTCATCCATTTGAGATACTCTTTCAAGTTTTTATTCCCACCTTTTTGACATGTAATAATTTGATTATTCTTTTCTCTATATTCATTACTGAGTAAACATTCATAAAAGTAGGTCTTCCACTTATTCGATGTGTGAGGAATCTCACTAAATTTCATTTTGTTAATAATATATCCAGTTAGATTATTGGGCATAATCACAATATCTTTCTCTCCATTCATCATCCAATTTGGTTTCTCATAGTCACTGAATCATCCATCAAATTCAATGTTAACCTGATTACTTCTAATACCCTCCATTAACTAAAACTGAAAATTATAGTGTGAGAAACACTAATCATAATAGAAAACCACTTAGTTTGAAAAATCATATAGAAGGACTAAATCAAGATGACTTCTTTTGAATCCATGACACCTTAGGTTTTTTCGAGGTTATTCATAGCCATATTCTGTTTAAATCATTCATGATGCATCGAAAATAGTTTGTGAATTTCCAAATCATATCCCTCATGAGATTCAAACTATGTGTGTAGTATGGCCTATTGTCGTGCACTAGTTACCAATCGATTATAGATAAATACGGTGTTTTTAGGGTTGTTACCCCTCATTACATCTATGCTAGACCACATCCACTCTTAGTATCTAGACATTTAAATAATTACTTGAAAACCACTCTATCCTTTAACAAAATTCTAGGACATCTTCTTATACTTTAACTCATCCTTAGACATATCCATGGAGATAGACCTAGACTTATCCTTATAAATATCGCTAGGTATCTCACAAATGTATTCTCATACTAGTTGAAAATGTTTAACTAAACCATTCCTTTGATACCAACTATAGAACCCAAGGCTTCTAATATGTGGATATTACATTAATTTTTATTAATATTCACTACATTACACAAACACACACTCAAAGACCATAATATTTAACTATATTTGGAAACATGGAACAAAATATTCTAATTTGTTGAATGATCTTCAAAATCTCCCACAAATATCTTCTCACATAGTACTCCTCTTATGCATAACCTACAAAATCCTTTCTTCATAAAATAATGAAAGTATACATAATAAAGGGTGAGATCATATACTCAATAAGGGTAGACATAAGAGATATCAATCTATGATATTATAAAATAATATGATATGAATAAGGGTATGTGATCATTAAAATAATTTTTTCCCTCAGAATGTGTGTTCTATTTAGGAATCACTATTTTCGAACGGTTTCCAAAATATTCATTTAAGGAAGTGTAAAAACACAATAGTTCTATATCCAAAGGGATCTGATTTCCAAAGGTAGGTGTTCGTTATGTTTATTGAACTACAATACTTAAGAACTCTCATTGGTCGAGAAGATAGGAGGTTGAGCTCAATCCACCCTTTTGGGGGGGATTATTGCCTACTCTAGGATAATCTTATATATTTAGGATATGTTTTTAAATCCTTCATTAATTTCGAAGTATGATGTGAGTTAGCCCAATATTAGAAGTAAATTATATGCATATATGGAATTTAGAATCATCTATATGTATTCGAGGTTCTTCATTGATGGAGATATATGTGTGTATCTGGGGTTCTCCACTGATGGTATCCTCTTATATACTACTTAGAGATTATTTGGTTGTTATCACAATGATCCTGATTTTTGAAGCCACACAGTGGGGCACTTTGTATATTATGGTCATCTAGGTAGACGAATGTCACTCTGGAATTTGACATCACCTAGGGAGACATAAGTTGGTATGATATTGGGATTGAACCTATAGGTGGGCTTCCTTCGTAACCTTGTGAAAGGAATTATAACCCCAAGTTGAAAATTTCCCCTTAATGGGTACCATCATTCGTTTTAAGGTCATGTCATAGGGACACAACCGTATAGTTTAATTTCATGTGGTAATGACATCTAGGTGGAAGGTTCCTAGTCAAATATTGGTGTGAGAATTATGCCTAAACATACTGAGGAACTTGGAAGTAATATTAGATTTCATGTCGAATTAGACACTGTTGGGGATATGACACAAATATAATAGGGTTGATTTGAAATGTTGGGTTTGAACCTCAGGGAGGCTTCTTATGTATCATTTTTGGATAGGAATCAAATCTCAGGTAGTTCAGTAAGTCTCAAAGGGGAGTATGGCCCTTTGAGAGAAATATGTTGGGGATTAATCCTAAAGAGGATTCCCTTGTAATAGGTTCCATGAGATATTTTTTAACTAATGGATGTTTTGGGGAGCTTAATTTCAATATTACACCTAATGGGGAATCCTAGATTAAGATAATTATAATTGTGGATTATTTATAAGGAGTATTAACATTGATCTCAGGACCTGAGTGGGATTCCTATGTAAACCAGCTCACAGGAATCAGAGTTTTTGTAGTTTAGTCCTTCAGGTGGATTAGGTGGATATTGTGATCATTACAAACCTCTAATCCCATGTGATTCATGCTCGGTCTAAAAAACAATAGGATGTGAAAATTTCAACAAAACACACAAATGTTTCCTCCTTCACTGGTGGAAGACGATGGGGCTTTTGTGCAAGAGGTCATGGCTATGGTGGAAGTGTTCGTGGCTACAATGCTTCCCTCTCTTCAATTTACATTGAACATGGGTCCAATATAAGGATGGAATGAACCACTGATAGGATATGTGTAAGAAAACTCCTCAACATTATCCCTAGGGTAAGGTTCCATGTGAGAAGGGCTGTACAGAGTCCTGTCCTCAGAATCCAAGATAGGGAACTCCTCAACATTACCACTAGGGTAAGGATCCATGTGACCAAAGATATACAAACCTAAAAACGTCCCCCAATGATTTCGAACATCTTATAGGACATTTGTGGGAAAACTTTTACCATAGAAATACAAACCCCAATGGGAGACACAAGGATGTGCCTTTCCCTAAGGGTTTTAAATTACCAGGTCTTGTTGGAGGTTTTAAAATGATCCCTTTCAAATAAAGGATCTAGTAAAGGAGAATATATTCCTTAAATGGATTTGATGGAGGCTTCATGAAAGGATTTCGTAGGCTGGAAAAGTAACGTGAACCAAGAACGGGGGTGAAAGTGGGTGGCACGCAAGTGGGTGGTGAGAAAATATTATTAAGTGAACTAGTTTCTCCTTAGGTTATGAATAACCTTTATGACTATACTTGGGTGAGACTTGTCTCAATCCTTCAAAGTTCTTCACAAGTATTCTTACATGTGAGTCATGGAAATTAATGATTTAGATGGGAGATCACACAAGTATTCTTAAATCAGGGTCTTGGGTGAACTGGTCGTGCACGTGTTGATTATTTTAAAAACTGAATTGAATTAAGTCTCAATAATCTCCTTTAATTCACATTATTTTGGTGTTATTAAACTAACTTGGAGGTTTTGAAGTGATTTAATGAATCCCTAGGGAAATTAGAGATGAACTAGTCTTATGGAAAAATTCATATATACAAATGAAGGCCCAAAGGGTCTATTTTTTGGAAAATATGAGACCCCAAGAGAAGGTTGATTAGAATGCAAGTGGGTGGCATGTAAGTACTTATGCACTGCCAGAGATTTGGGATACCTTAGGTGAACCACTTTTTGAACCTTTTCAAATCATGATATTAACCATCTATTTTATCCTCTTATTTCTAATTCATTTTCCTTTGTCCATTTTTCATCCATGTGATGAAACTGAGTGTCAACAAAAGCTCTCCTTCAAGATTGGTTCCAAAATAAAAAACAGGGTCTCATCCTAAGTTAAGCAATGGGATGAAAAAGGAAAACAGGTCACACAATTTTTCATGTTTAAAAAGTCACATAGGTCTATCATGTAATCTTATTGTGTAGGTGGAATTACTCATCTATATATAGGTCCTTCACTTTATAAGAAATATCCCCCTAATAATTGGATCCAAAATAAAAAAACAGGGTCCCATCCTAAGGTAAAAAAGGGATGAAAAAGGAAAATAGGTCACGCAAGTTTTCGTGTTTATATGGTCACATAGGTCTGTCGTGTAAGCTTGTTGTGCAAGTGAGATTCCTCATCTATATATCGGTCCAAAACATTATATGAAAACTCTCATAATTTTTAAATTCAAGATTTTGTTGCACAAGTCTTCTGTGCAGACCCATTTCATTTCTGTTCATGAAGATTCTCTATGCATTTGAGTTGTGCGCCGTAAGTTGAGAAACAGACTTGTGCAGCACAGTTTCACTTTCACGCCATAATTCCCTTCCCAAATTTCATTATTTTTTCAAAAAAATTAAAAATGAACCTACTTTGAAATGAAATTGATATTCTTTTGTTGTTTCAATGTCCCCCTAGGAAATTGAAACTACAGACGAGTTGTCTATCAAGTGAGTTTATGAGATGATGAAGATCCTAAGGAATTATTACTATTAATTTTGTGACACCACAATTTCTGATTTGGTAGGGTGTCTGAAGAATCTTCATCGTGATTTTCTAGTTAGTAATTATCTTTCACTTTAATCTTATAACTATCTACGATAATTAAATATAATTGATCTGAATAATTATGTCCCAGTATCTTGGTTTCAAGACCACAAGAACTTCTCATCTGCAAACATTTATGGTTTGGGAACATATATTAAAGATGGGATGGTAGCCAAGGCCTACTTTATGAATCACAACCCATGTGCTCGGGATTTGAAAGCATATACACCTGAACTAAAGAAGCAATGTTATTCATCCTTTTTTTGATATTCACTAACAAATCAATAAAAAGGATGGAAGAAAATTTGGGACTTTCTCTTAGTAGGGGGTTTTAAGCCAGCATGGATTTGGGAGTACTAGGTCCACAAAACATGTGTAGAGTTGAAAGATGATTTGAAAGGAACCATAATTTACAAGGCAGTATGGAAAGTGTAAACCTATGTATTTAGGAATGATGATTTTGTGTCATAACTGCTGAGATGGTGGATTACACAGACGAATTATTTCTATTTGAAGCATTGAGAAGTAAGTATCAATTAATGGGACATCCACAAGATCATTGGGGATCCGATCCTTGGAGATATTTCAGATGAATTCATCCCACTGACGGCAAAATGATGTTGATAGTATGTCATCTTTGGTGCATGAGTTTCTGAATATAACTCACAAAATCAAGAAGGAAAATACCCACGTAAAGGGATATATTCATATGAAGAACTAGCTATAAATATTCTAGATGAAGAAGTAGAAAAGTACCACTTTTAAGCATCTAACAAGATTTAACAAGGCAGAAAAGAGAGGTTCACCTAGAACCTTTTACCTCATGCAATATAGTGGAGAGTTTGAAACATGGGTTTATGAATTCATCTCCAAAATTCTAATCAAAATGTGTCTTGGGGGTTTCATATACATGTCGCTCGGTGTCTATCTATTGCCTATTTGAGATTCCAATGGAAATGTAAGGATTGGAACATTTTTCATAGTGGGCAAGCTGGTAGAGAGGAAAATGGTGGGATTGGAAATCCATATTCTCCAAAATATCTGGAGGATATTGTTTTATATCTATGGATGGAAGTATCCTTTCAGAATATCAATACAATTCCAAGTTTTATAGGGATGGATCGTGACTCATTTCAAAAACTATGTTGAGCTGAGTGGGATCCAGGTCCTTGGAAGCTCATTCCAACCATTTTTATAGGATTTCTATATTCCACACTTATATTTTACACCTCCTGACAATCAAAAAAGGTTTAGTATGTTCAAGGAATTCCATTTCTTTCATTATAGGGATCTGGCTACATGAATGTTTATTGATGGTGGGATGACCATCTTAGAGATGAGGGTATATATGCAAGCTTTCAAAAATGGTATACTAGAAACAAAGATCGAAGGAAAAAAACAAATGTGAGGCCTTTTCTTCTTACTTATTTTCATTCCAATTAAAAAAATTTCAAAAACAATATTGTATCCCCTCTGGTTCATGTTATACTAAAACAACATCTGATGGGGGCTTGACAGTTATGGTTTCTGAAAACCATAGATAATACAGGGGAAGTTTTAAATCTTCCTGTAGTGTATATAGAAAGAAAATTTACAATCTGGTTTGTTGAAGCTTGGATTACATCATACTGTGAATGTGTGAAAAACAATGGTGTTCATCTGGTTGGAGTAAAGAGTAGGAACATGACTGAACCCTCTCGTTTGAAAGGTGTTTCATCTCCTTCAGAGGATGATTCATTAGAGTCATAGGGAAAAGATGACGAGGCTCCTAGATCTCCAAACTGAACTCCATAAAGATATAGTCCACCTTCTATAGTTAAAAGGGCTACCCCATCATATCTAACTGATACTACACCTAGGAGGTTGATTTTCCATCACCGAGAAGGGAATCAGGTTCTATTTTATCATCCACCATCTGTGATGGCAGGAATTGGGAATCTTGTCAGGTCTAAGGCCACAGGATCATATTCAAAGTATGTTGGAATGTATTCTGAATATGTAAAACTATAGGTGGTTCAAACATGGAAAAACCCATTTGGGATGCTAAAACTATGTGTGTGATTTTACGTATGGGGTTTCATATTCTAGGAATAGGAAATCTCTAAGCCTCATCTGATATTAACATTGACAATAATCATGATGAAGTAAAAAATTTATATCCAGGAGATAGATATTCTAATATATGAAACTAACAATTCAATCCCTCTCATAAATTAAGCGTAGGAAATGATAGATCACAACACTACTGAAGGGATTGACCATTAATATTTTGATGAATGGTGCGATATTGTTGATCTTAAGATTAAGATTCCTACTTCTCATACTGTTTCCTAATTTTCCTATAAATTTTAGTCAATGTTTTCTTACTCTTGGGAAATACCATTATAATTTTTAGCTGACTAAAGGAACGTCAGTTGAAATTCCATCACCACAATATAGCCCTGGTGGTACTGTGATCGGAGTTGATTGATGACCCCTTTAATCAGGATAATTACCTCCAGGCCAATAGGACATGGAGGATGAGATAAAAGAAGGATTTCCATCTCTAATAACAATTTTTATATATGATGATTCTAGTCCTCCTTTTAATAAAATGAATAAACAGGTACACCGAAGAAAGAAATTTGTGGTTAAACGCTTCATTAGAAGTGGTAATACTACTACAAATTGGGCTTTTAAGAGCGCTAAAATCCACCTTTAACAGCACTAGAAAGGAACTACTAATAATGGTGAAGATAAAGGGTGTCCCCTTTGTCAGCACTCAAAATAGCACTGATAATGGGTCCCCATTATCTGAGCTAAAAAGTGTTGATAAAGGTCCCCTTTATCAGCACTTGTTTAGCGCTGATAAAGGTCCATCTCTATCAGTGCTATTTTGAGCATTGATAAAGTCCCCCTTTATCAGTGTTATTTTGAGAGCTGATATTATACACATATATCAATGCTTAATTTGCACTGATAAAGGCCAAGTTTCCTGAGTAAACCCAGCACCTGCACAACACCTTCACACCTGAGACAACACCTGCACACACAGCACAAACAACACCTACCCCCAAAAAAGCATAGAATAAAAAAATGGCACACACAAGAGTTTTCCAAAAAAATCTATATAAATTTACTTGAAATAATGAATACAAAAAACACACTGCTATATACATTTCAAAAAAAACTAAGGTTACAGTTTCAGTTTTCCAACAAACAGGTAAAAACATTAATGTTTCATCCTTTTTTGCATCTATGATTCCCTCTCAAAGCATTTGAACTCAGGAAAAAAAGTACCTATATAAGAAAACATATATTATGTTAGTAATACAATAATGAAATAAATTAAACATTAATTTGAAAGAATACATTAACAAAATCTCAATTGTTACCTGTTACAACCATTACATGTCCACATTTCCTTGGATTGAATTAATGTTTTAGAAGAGACTCAACATGATTCATTGACATGTAAATATTTTTTAGTAAATATTACATGGATGAGAAAAGAAGAGGAAGAAATTGTAAGGGTTGGTGTCCTAAGTACCAACTATTTTGTACTTGGATTGTATAAATGTACACTTATTACATATTGTTAATTATTATTAAAAATTATAATATAATAATGTCCTGGAATATTTGTTACATTGAAAAGGTCATGGCAGATCCCCTCTATGATGATAACCTTGAAATGATATAACAATATTCTTAAATAAAGTTCTACAGTTGGATGAAATACTATGATAGGACACATAGTATACAGACCGTCATGTACGAGTAGTCGTAAGAAGACGAGACTCTCTCTCATGGAGTTCGCACTAGGTAATATCCAAGATGGGAGCTTATGAGAAAAGAACCGCCAGTAGTAATTATGCATGTATTGGTGTCATCAGACATTACTATCTACGAGCATGTGTAATGGTCCTTAGATGGGAAGATTATCATTAACTCATGTCATGACTCGCGCACATCGATTTGATCACGAAAACCATCACGAAGACAGTTGGAGGGAAGTAGGGTACGTTGGGTGCATCACGAATGACATGTTGTTAATGGATAAGTCAAGGAAGGATTTATCCCTTCCATATTTGTATAAGTTGATATCTCGGGCCCTTTGATTGAAATAAAATTGTCGAAAAAATTCCTTGGCCATGGTGACACGACGAGTTTATTTCTGGAAGTCAAAGAATGACAGATCAAGCATATAGGTTTCTGATACTACCATAAAACCTGCTTGATAAGATATTGAGACAAAGGGATTAAATTACACATTAAGCATTCGTATGAGGTGACACTTCAATGCGGTGTCAACTTCTTTCTCTTGGGTGCCTTGACCCATTGCTAGACAGTAATCTTGTACTTTAGGCAAGTCCGCCTAATGCCAACGGGAAAGAGGCCTAGAGGGTCACACAGTAAGTATATTCAAGTATCTCAAGTAGAATAAATATTATTCCCATACGTGGTTTAATAATTATTCAAGGAAGCCTAAATTGTTTTAATATTGGAGGAAGAATAAAATTAAAACAAGTACACACCATGTATTAATGATTACACATCGTGTTGTTTTTATTTTGAAAACAAGTACACCTCGTGTATTATTGAATGTACACACCGTGTAGTTTTCATTTTGGAAAGGAAATGAATAAATGAAAACAAGATATACATGTCGTGTACATTGAATGTACACGCCGTGTAGTTTTCAATGAAAAAAAGTGCACACTGTGTATTTATGATTACACATTGTGTAGCTTTTCCAGTTGGGATTTTGAGGAAATAATATCATTTTATTAAATGATATTTATTACAATCAGTGTGGGCGCATGTCAAGTAATTAATGACTCAGTATGGGGTTTAAAAAATGAGTTAATGAAATAAATAAAACGCGTAACGCATTTATTTATTGTCATAACTTTACAACCTAAAACCCGGTTATAAATATCCTCACAACCCCAACTCCTTTCCTAAGAGAATCATTGTTCACGAAAATTTTGGATAATTATCTCAAGACCGAAAGAACCCCGTCCTCCAAGACCACTCTCAATACCGAGAGAGATCTACCTCCATTAGATCTAGAAGATCTAAGGTGGACAACACAAGCAAAGGTTTCTCCACGCTAGCACCTGGAGAATCCTTTAGCGACATCTAGAGATACGTAGTGCACGTGTGGATCACCGCTATAGGAAGTATATCCTTGGCTTCTGTGATGCAACGATGAATCACATCGGAACATGATCGGAAATATCAATGAAGAAATAACACCAAAAAGGTACTTCGTGTCAATTAATTAAATTAATTATAATCAACCTGTGATGATCCTCATTTGTGGTTCTGAGACCATCCTTCTAATTTTTCTATTTCTATGATTCGATCTGTGGAGACTGTTGTTTATTATCTTATTGATCCCAGATTGATCATTTCTAATAAAAAAAGAGAAGTGGGAATATCCACCCACACGCTTTCGCTGCGCCTGGAACCTTTAAATGGTATTAGAGGGAGGTTACAATGTTTATTATAGTTGTTTGATTTTTATTGATAATTTATGCATTTATATTTGATTCAATTCAAGATAAATTGTTCTATAAAACTGAATGAATGAGATCTATTCTTCCTCCTTCTTTTCTTGATTCACACCATAGAAACGAATTTTTAATTATAATTTTGATTAAAATAAAAATGAGGAACTCATCCAAAGGATTCTCTCTTTCTGTCTGTACAACACAAGAATACACGTTGGGTAGTGAAAACTACACGTCGTGTACTTAGGTTCAACGAACCGGTACTGGTCCGCCAAACCACACTGTGTGAATTGAGCATGCCTAAGTATTTTTTACACCATGTTTACCAGAATTGAATGGCGCGTGGAAACCGGAATACACGGCGTGTTTGTTGAATCAACATTCCATGTAGTCCGATTCGGCCCAGGTGAATCCTTGTATAAGGAGAATCCATGTACCACGTACACAGGATTTCCAGGCCGGTAACCGCATAACAAGGCAGTACACACAGTGTTAGATTAATCTACATGATGTGTACTCCAAAATTTATGAAGTAAAAAAACACGCCAAAGCCCCCGACATGTACTTCGGATAAAGTGTAAAAAATACACCTTGTGTAATATATCCAACACGCCGTGTACATTGCAGAAATAAAATTTAACTAGGTTTCCTCCAAAGTAAAAAATAAATGTACAAGGAATATGAATGAGAAGAATCTCAAGTAAATTCAGAAAGGAATTTAAGATAAAGAATTGATTATTTATAAGATCATAATTAATTGAATTCATGAACGACTTATCTTAAATGAAAGAAAAATTAAAAGACATTGAATTTTAAATATGTGTAAATGTCATTGCATGCTATGGATGATCATGAGCTAGACCAAAGACCCTTTGTGTGTGTATGGTTTCATTTAAATTGGATTAATTTAAATTCATTATCATGAGATCCTTCTTCCAATAATATGTAGGGCATGCATACCCATGGTTTCTTTAATGTAAACCCCATGTAATGGAGGATCTCCAAAGTCAGAGGAAACGGTTCAAAACCCGAAGCTGAGGTGAAACCAACCCAAGAATATGCAAAGGTGGATAGGTGGGAGCTGCAAAATCTGAACTATTAGTTTCAAGGTGTTTTTTCCTAGGTCAGGGTTAGCTTATCAAAACTGCTAGATAAGCTAACAAATAAAATGTCATGATCATTCCATATTATTTTATTTCTGTTTGATTGCATGGTTTATTTATTATGTATGTGTTGTCGTGATCACATAATTAATGAGATAAACAAGCATGCAAAGATGGAATAAAATAGAAACCGGATTATGCGTAAACATTATCAGAACATGGTTAATCACTTACGAAAACATCACTTAATACTAACAATCATGTGATAATGTAAAACTAAGCATAAAGAATGAAATCCCCCAAATACCATATTAAGTCAGACCAAGCCTTTCGTTACTTGATTAAGGGAAAGACTCAATAAAACTATGTTTTTGGCCAAACTTTTTTGGGACACTTAATTTTATAAAAGAATCTCTTATGAAAGTTTCTGGTTGGATTAAACATTTTACATCAAGAGGAGTAGACCTTGTTAGGCTTGTTGTAAAATGGAGGCAAGTGTTGAGGAAATACAAGTCAGGATTTCAGGATTGGGGAGTCCACTCAACATATCAAGGAACTGTAAGCTCCCAGTTGGCAAAGACCTGCCTACCTAAATACCTTTAAATAGCTTGACCAACCCTTTGGGGGGTTATGCGAAGGGGAATATGGATCCTTTACACTAGAATGTCATGGAAACCGGACATTCAAAGTTCAATGGGAAGGGCCATTGGGACTTGATAAAATAGTAGGAGAAATAAGAAATTCATTTATTATTTTTTACAAAATGTAATAAAAAAGTACTAATAAATCTGCTCTTTTAATTTGTAGAATCAATATGACAAACTCGTTGACCACATTTTCTCTACGATCAATTCTGGATAAGGACAATATCCTCACCAGTAGTAACTTTCAATAATGGTTTAGGCGCCTTCGGGTTATCCTACTCCATGAACTAATGTTTTACGTGATGGAGTCCTCACTTCCTGATTCGCTAGACCAAGGGGCGAGTGATGAATATTTCTTGGTCTATGATCAACATTTGAACAATGCACGCGACATTAAATGTTTGATATTATCATCAATGTATAGTGAGCTCATGAAGTCTCATGAAGACATGGATGCATAAAGCATACTCGAGAACCTCCATGGTCTATACCATGAGAGAGAAAGATATGAAACGTTTGAGATATCCAAGGCTCTATTCCAGAGAAATCTTGGAGAGGGTTCCCCAAATGGGCCTCATTTATTCAAGCTCATTGGCTACATTGAGCTCTTAGAGATTCTAGGGTTTAAACTCCCCGAAGAACTGGGTACTAATCTAATTCTTGCATCACTCCCCCAGGGCTTATCTAACTTTGTTGTAAATTTCAACATGAATAACATTGAGATGTCTCTATCTAATATTCTTATCCTCATTCACCAAGTGGATAATGATATGAAGCGTGAACAACCATTTGTCCTTATGTTGAATAGAAGGAAAGGGAATGCGAAGAGATTTAAGCCTAAATCTTCATTAAGGCCTTCTAAGAAAATGAAGATCAAAGGGGAGGAAAGAGAACAGGAGGCTGTTTGTTTCACATGTGGCAAGAAGGGCCACTGCAAGAAAAACTGCACCCAGCCAAGGAAGCAATGGGAAGCTTCAGGTGCTTTTGTTATCGAATGCAATATATCTGTTTCTACTAATTGGGTATTAGATAATTCTTGTGGTGCTCGAATCTGTATCCAAATACAGGAACCAAGTAGATACATAAAGATTGACTGAGGTGAGGTGGATTGGAGAGCATCCAATGGGTCCAGACTCATTGTTATAGTGGTCGGATACTACCACTGCACATTTCCTATTGGGGTGGTCTTGGTATTAAAAGGATGGTATTATATACCTTCTGTAACCAAAAAATATTATTTCAGTATCCAGATTAGTTACTGATGGATTCGTCTTCAAATTTGAAAATGAATGTTTCTAATTTTATAAAGATAGCATTTTTTTGGTAGGTCACATTTATATAATGGATTTTATGTGTTAGACTACACAAATCAAGTAATGGAAATCGATGAAAAAGTTAATTCACATGACTCATACCACACCCAACTTTGGAATCAACGACTAGGTCATGTCAATGAGAAACGTTTGACAAAATTACATCAAGATGGGTATTTAGATTACTTCAAACTAAAACCACTTAGTGCATGTCATACATATCTACAAGGGAAAATGACCAAAGCCCCATTTAGTGGGAAAGGTGAAATGGCTAAAGAGCTTCTAGAATTAGTTCACACAGATGTGTGCGGAACATTTCCAGTTGAAGCAAGGGGTGGGTTCTTATACTTCATAACTTTTACTGATGATTTTAGTAGATATGGATATATTTACTTAATGAGGTATAACTCAGATTCTTTTCATCGGTTCAAAGAATACAAGAATGAATTTGAGAACCAGCTTGGTAAGAATATTAAGAAACTCTGCTCAGACAAAGGAGTATAATATCTTTATCAGGACATCATTGATTTCTTATATGAGTTAGGGATTCTATCTCAACTCACTCCTCCTTACACACCTCAATGGAATGGCGTAAGTGAAAGGAGGAACCGCACCCTATTGGACATGGTGAGATCAATGATGAGTCATGCGAGTCTTTCATTATCCTTTTGGGGAAATTCATTAAAAATAGAAGTACAAATACTAAACCAAGTACCAACTAAATCGATAAATGGTATTCCATACAGGTTATGGAGTGGACGAAAATACATGTTATAGAATTTACATGTGTGGGGTAGAGAATCATTTGTTATGGCCTATTCAGGTAACAAACTTGCACCCCAAGGCACAAAGTGTATCTTTATAGGATATCCCAAGAAATCAAGGGGATATTACCTAGACAACCCCTTAGATAAAAAGGTTACAGTGGAAAGACACACCATATTCATTGAGAGGGAGCACATATCAAAAAGAGATAGTTGGAGCGAGATAGACTTAGATGAAGTTGAGGCTCAAGATACACAGGATTTGGTACAAGAACAGATTCCACAAAGCCCCGTGGAAGAACATTCTGTTCCAGAGACACAAGAACTGTGTAGGAACACGAGAGAGGTGAGAGAACCAGAACAATATGGTTTTTTTATCACTGAGGATGGTGACTCATTATTGGTTGACAATGATGATCCTCTTACCTACAAGGAAGAAGTTGAAGGCACGGACATTTCCATGTGGCAAGAAGCCATGAATTCTGAAATGGATTCCGTGTACCAAAACTAAGTCTTGATTTTGGTAGATCCTCCAGTTGATGTAAAGAATATTAGTAATAAGTGGGTATTAAAGAAGAAACTGGACATGGAGGGACAAGTCAGCACCTATAAAGCACGAATGGTTGCAAAATGTTTTAGACAGCGTCAAGGAATTGACTATGATGAAACCTTTTCACCGATTGCGATGCTGAAATCCATTAGAGTCATATTGGCCATTGCCACTTACCATGACTATGAAATTTGGAAAATGGATTTCAAAACAGCATTCCTTAATGGGAACCTCCTGTAAGATGTCTACATGACACAACCTGAAGGGTTTGTGACTCCAAAGAATTCCAACAAATAATGCAAGTTTCAGAAATCAATTTATGGATTAAAGAAAGCATCAAGGTCATGGAACATTCATTTTGATGAAGCCATAATGGAATTTGGATTTGTTAAGAACAAATGTGAGCCTTGTGTCTACAAAAGGTTTATTTGAAGGGAAGTTATTTTCCAAATAGTATATGTTGATGACATATTACTAATTGGAAACGAAGTATGTGTCTTACAGTCAGTTAAGGCATGGTTGGATAAATGCTTATCTATCAAAGACTTGGGCGAGGCAGCATATATTCTTGGGATCAAGATCCATCATGATAGATCCAAGAGAATGCTAGGCCTAAGTCAAAGTACATACATTGAAAAGATACTAAAGATATTCAATATGGAATAGTCCAAGAGGGGATTGTTGCTAGTGTTACATGGAATTCATCTTTCCAAGAAAATGTGTCCTCAGACACATGAGGAAAGAAATAAAATGGCAAGGATATCTTATGCATCCGTGATTAGGTCAGTAATGTATGGTATTCTATGTACAAGGCTAGATGTTGCTTATGTATTGAGTGTGGTAGGCAGATATCAAGCTGATCCAAGAGACCGCCATTGGATGGCAGTCAATATTATCCTTAAGTATATGAGGCGTACTAAGGATATGGTCCTGTTTTATGGAGGAGATGAGGAAATATCTATCAAATGACATATAGATGCTAGTTTCCAGACTGATCAAGATGACCTGAAGTCACAGAATGGATACATCTTCAGTTTTAATGGAGGTGCATTGAGCCGGAAGAGCTCAAAGAAAGGTGGGGTCACAGATTCTACAGTAGATTCCGAGTATATCACAGCTTCTGAGGCAGCCAAAGAAGCAGTTTGGATGCAAATATTTTTCCAAGAGCTAGATGTAGTACCTAGCAGTAAAGATCTTATCACACTCTATTGTGATAATACTACAGCGATGGCACTTACAAAAGAGCCAAGGTCACATCAGCGGGCAAAGAACATACATCAGAAGTATCATCTCTTGAGGGATTTTTCTCAGAGAGTTGAAGTTGCAGTGAGATGTATTTCCACGGAAGAAAATGTGGTAGACCCCTTGACTAAAGCATTAACTTAGCAGAAAAGTGATCATCATGTGAGGTCTAGTGGACTAAAAGTCGTAGGCAGCTGTCTTTAGTCCAAGTGGGAGTTTGTAAGGGTTGGTGTCCTGAGAACCAATAGTTTTGTACTTTGATTATGTAAATGTACACTTATTATATATTGTTCATTGTTCTTCATGACTATAGTATAATAATGTTCTGGAATATTTGTTGCATTGATAAGGTCGTGGCAGATCCCCACTATGATGAGAACCTTGAAATGCTATAACAATATTCTTAAATAAAGTTCTACGGTTGAATGACATACTATGATATGACACATAGTATACAGACCATCATGTGCGAGTACTAGTAAGAAGACGAGACTCTCTCTCATGGAGTTCGCACTTGGTAATCTCCAAGATGGGAGATTATGAGAACAGACCTACCAGTAGTAATTCCGCATGTCTTGGTGTCATCGGACATTACTATCTACGAGCATGTGTAATGGTCCTTAGAATGGAATATTATCATTAACTAATTTCATGACTCGCGCACTTAGATTTGCTGATGAAAACTGTCATGAAGACAGTTCGCGGGAAGTAGGGTACGTTCGGTGCATCACAAATGACATGTTGCTAATGGATAAGTCAAGGAAGGATTTGTCCCTTCCATATTTATGGAATTTGATATCTCAAGCCCATTGATTGAAATAGAAATGTCGAAAAAATTCCATGGCCATGGTGACATGACGAGTTTATTTCTGGAAGTCAAAGAATGGCAGATCAAGCATATAGGTTTATGACACTACCATGAAACCTTCTTGATAAGATATTGAGACAAAGGGATTAAATTACACAGTAAGAGTTCATATGAGGTGACACGTCAATGGGGCATCAACTTCGTTCTCTTGGGTGCCTTGACTCGTTGCTAGATAGTAATCTTGGACATTAGGCAATCCCGCCTAATACCAACAAGAAAGAGGCCTAGAGGGTCACGCAGTAAGTGTATTCAAGTATCTCAAGTAGAATAAAGATTAATCCCATACATGGTTTAATAATTATTCAAGGAATCATAAATCATTTGAATATTGGTGGAAGAATAAAATGAAAAAAAGTACACGTCATGTATTAATGATTACACTCCGTGTAGTTTTTATTTTGAAAACAAGTACATGTCATGTATTATTGAATATACATGCCGTGTAGTTTTCATTTTGGAAAGGAAATGAATAAATGAAAACAATATATACACGCTGTGTACATTGAATGTACATGCCATGTAGTTTTCAATGAAAAACAAGTACATGCCGTGTATTTATGATTACACACTGTGTAGTTTTTCCAGTCAGTATTTTGAGGAAATAATATCATTTTATTAAATGATATTTATTATAATCAATCTCAGCACATGCCAAGGAATTAATGACTCAACATGGGGTTTTCAAAAAAAAGGAGTTAATGAAATAAATAAAATGAGTAACGCGTTTATTTATTGTCATAACTTTACAACCTCAAATCCGATTATAAATATCCTCACAACCCCAACTTTTTTCCTTAGAGAATTTTTGTGCACAACAATTTTGGAGAATTCTCTCAAGACCAAAAGAACTTTGTCCTCCAAGAACACTCTCAAGACCGATAGAGATCCACCTCCATCAGATCTAGATGATCTATGGCAGAAAATGCAAGCAAAGGTTTATCCACTCTAGCACCCGGAGAATCCATTGGCAATGTCCAGAGATACATGGTGCACGTGTGGATCCCCACTAGAGGAATTCTATCCTTGGCTTCTGCGACACAATGACGAATCACATCGAAAAGTGATTAGAAATATCAATGAAGAAAGAACACCAAAAAGATACATCTCATCAATTAATTAAATTAATTATAATTAACATATGACGATCCTCGTTTGTGGTTCTGGGACCATCCATCTTCTTTGTCTATTTATGTGATTAGATCCATGGAGACCGGTGTTTATCGTCATATTGATCACAGATTGATCATTTCTAATGACAAAAATCCAAGTCGGTACATCCACCCATGTGCTTCTACTGTGCCCGGAACCTTCAGAAATGTCAACAACAACATGGAATCCAAAAGGATTCACTTATTGACAATAAAAAAAGGGAGGAATCTCCACAGGTTATACAATATGACCCATACAAGACGGTGTATTAAATTTCATAGGAGTATTAAATTTTAGAATAAATTATAACATTTTTGTAGTGATACCACCATCCTAAATAGGTTATAAACCTAATAGTTACATATTTTAGGAGCCTCTAAGATTTTACTCTCCCATGACAGGTCAAAGGGAATGAGTTTTAGTGTGTCTTCATCAGACATCAGGTACAACCCTACTTGGACCCTCACCACTTATCCATCTCCAATGACCCCATAAAATATCTAAGGTCCCATTGAAGGTATGGAAGTAATGTATTTCTCAGTTTTAGAGAGGGCTCGATGATAACCTACACAATTAGATAAGCCATGATCATACCGGTTCAAATTTCTATTGATCTCCTAGGTCTTTAGTGTGATTATCTAGAACCCTCTGCCTCCCCTCCTTGAGAGGTCCCCCCTAGACAGCCCCCTCCCTACCCTTGGATAGCCCCCCACCACTCCATCTGCATCCCTCCTCCCTCCTCCAGGAAAACCCCCCTCCCTTTCCTTAAACAGCCTCATTCCCACCCCTTATACATCCCCATTCCCACCCCCTGGACAACCCCCCCCCCCTCCTAGACCCCCCCCCCCACTCCTGGACCCCCTACCCCTAGACATCCCCCTCCATACCCCTGTACAACCCCCTCCCTACCCTTGGACCCCCCCCCCCCCCACCACTCCGCCTATATCCCCCTCCCTCATCATGGAAAACCCCCTCCCCCATGCATCCCCCCTCTCTTTCCCTAGACAGCCCCCTTCCCACCCCTTGGATCACCCCCTTCCCACCCCCTGGACATCCCCCTCTCCTCCTAGACACCCCCCCTCCACTACTAGACACCTCCCCACTCCTATACACCCCCTCCCTCCTAGAAACCCCCTCTTTCCTGAACACCCCCACCCACCCTCCCACCTGGACACCCCCCTCCCTCCTAGTTCTTACGTGTGACTAGCCAGACCCCCCTCCCTCACCTCCCAAAGACATCCCCCATGGAAAGAACAATCTCTACCCCTGAATAGAACCCCCCCCCCCTCCACCACCACTCCACCTGCATCCCCCCTCCACCCCGGGACAACCCAACCACCCTCCCCCTGCATCCCCCATCCCCTTCCTTGAACCCCCCCCCCCCACCACCACCACCACCACTCCCCCTGAAGCCCTCCCCCACACCACTACCCCTACAACCCCCCCCCCTCTCTAGATAACCCCCTCCCCCTCCCACCCCCTAGAAATAAAGTATTAGATAACTAAATTAAAGTATTAGAGAATCCTAAAATGATGTTAGTTCAAAATGGATGAATCCAGTGTATACCCATTAATAACCTTCTTTATCCAACTATATTTTCATAATCTATTTGATAATTGAATAAATATTATTCATAGACCATCATCCACTAATATGAATTATAAAATCATATATAATTTTAGAAATATCCTAAGTGTACTAAATTTCAAATCCTATATGGTTTTTAATATTGATCAGTACATAATCATAGAAAAATAATCAAACTCCACCAAACTCCGTCGTCTTTGTTTCATGTACCTAACTTCCTCCATCGCATTGGGTATAGCGAGAGATAGAATAAGGGGTAGATAATGGATTTTCTGAGGTTATAAAGAGACATGAAGATCATTTGAGAAATTTATTGGCCTCCAAACCAAACATGAATAAACATTGATAACTCTTATAAATTGAATAAGATATTCAAAATTAGAATAATTGATTGGATTACTTAGTGTTATCCCCTGGGAATTCATGAACATGGATTAGCACTCCAATTTCAGGATTTTTGAAGAGGTACGGTTCAAAAAATCAAGGAAAATCACCAAAAAAATAATATATTATAGGAATAGAAAGGAAATTTTACATAACATTAACAAAAATATAATTTAAAAATACATAAAGAAAAAACATAGAGATCATATGACCCAACTGGAGGGCACCAATCCTATGATAATTATGAGAATGGATATATATATATATATATATATATATATAAGTAGTGGGGATACATCTTCTCGAATTCAGTTTCAAGTAAAAAACTTCTCATTCTATATATTTCATCCACATTCCAGGATTGAGGGTCAAAATTGATTGAGTTGAGAGTGTCCTCACAACTCTACTATATCAAAAATTATTCTTTCCATCAAACTCATATAGCATCATTAATTTTTCTAGCAAATGTATTCTACTACAACGTTGGTGTAGAGAAAAAGTGTATTTCTTAGAAATCTAATGTGAGAAAGGTAAATGAGGCATATGTTGGGTATTTATGAAATTAAATAAGATATATTAGGCCTCAAATTGAACTGGAATATAATTCTTGGGCCTTTACATGGTCTTGGAATTGGTTTGGTTGGTTTTAACTTTTGATTCCTCACTACAGACCCACTTCAGGCTACTCTATAAGTGATATACCCATTTTATATTATCAGTATTGAATGGAATTTAATGGATCTCTACCTAGACACCCCTAACTCATGTAAACACCCTACCTTCTAGACACACCCCCTCCCTCCCCTCCTAGACACCCCACTCATGGACACCCCCTAGACACCCCCTCCTTTTTGGACACCCCCTAGACACCACCTCCCTCCTGGACACACGCTACTTCCTTCCCCCCACCCACCTGAAGACCTCGACTCCCACCTATAGACCCCCTCCCTCCTGGACACCGCCTCCCTCTTGGACACCTCCCTCCCCTCCTACAACCCCCCCCCCCCTCCTGTATATGCCCCACCCACACTCACACCTAGACACCCCCTCCCTCCTGGACACCCCCTCTCTCCCCTCTTGGACACCCCACTCATGGACACCTCCCTGGACACCCCCTCCCTTTTGGACACCCTCCCACTCATGGACACCCCCTGGACACCCCCTCCCTCCTCGATACCACCCTCCTTTCTTGACACCCCCACCCACACTCCCACCTAGACACCCCCTCCCTCCTGGACACCCCCTCACTCTTAGACACCTCCCTCCCCTCATAGACACCCCCCACCCCACTCCTAGACACCCCATCCCTCCTGAACACCCCCACCCACATATAATGGAATCTAATTAGAAAATTTAAAATCCAAGATATTAGTTCCCATCATGCTTTTAATATGCTCGTGAGTGGACAGAATGATTATGCATTTGTCGAATTCTACACTATTGACCAGTGTATTCCAATGAACTATATCCTCCTAAACTTCAAATATTCAATTCATTTGTATCATAAGAAAGATAAAATTTTAATTAATTGCGAAAATAGAGGATTTTGGGTAAAAATGGACTAGAGTAAGAAAGGGGGACATGACTAATTAGAAATATCACATTAATTGCACGACTTGTTCAAATTCATCTGATAACATGACCATAATAGGATCACAATATCAAATGAACCTGGGATATTTATACGATTACACGACCATTGAAGATTTATGTGATCATGTAAAAAAGACAAGAATGCTTGAATCATGATTCAAGTGAATTTCCTTAATTGATTATGTGATTCGTTTATATGATTTGATCATGTGATGAGATCACACGATCAGTTCACATAAAGCATTCATACAAAGAAGATTATGTGACACGATCACGTGAAGAGGCTTATGTGAAGTAGAGAAAAAACCTAGGAGTTCTCGTAGAGATATGAAATGTTGAGTCATTAGTGAAATATATTTCCCATTACATCTGTTATTGAGCAGACAAAACGTTGTTTCTCTTTTTACAAAGGCATTTCACATGGACAAAAATCATCTAAAATAAACTAACCCTGAAAGGAATAATGAAAATCAATTCAACATTTCATTATATAATTTTTCCTTAAAATAGACATATTATATCGTAACATTACCTTTACATCTTTCCAAATGGTCTCTTTGGTCTAGATATAATCTAATAACAAAACTAATGATTCTTTGTTAAATTTACTACTGTTGGTTAACTACCGCTTACCATAGCATCTGATCTGAACATCCGATCCGGCTTACCCATGATGGTGTCGAATGAGAGCATCACTGGGATGGAGAATCGGAAGTTCAGATCACATGTTATGCTAAGCAGTATTTAACCAACAGTAGTGAAGAATACTTAGTTTTGTTATTAAATTTGTGAGTGTTGCACAACTAATATTATTACAACACACTACATTAGTAGAAACAGCTATATAAATGACCAAAATACAGAATATAAATGATCCATGACATAATAATTTAGGTCTACTGATTTTGGAAGCATAAAGAACTTGTTCATAAGATTCTCTCATTAAGTTTTGATTTACTTTAAAAAAATAATTTATAAAACCATTCTTCATAACCTAAGTATTTAAAACATAATAAAGGGTGATCATATATGCTCAAAAAGTGTAAAAAATGGAGATATCAATGATCATATAAGGATAACATAAGTATTAGGAATTCACATTCATCCTATTTTTGTACAATATTCCATTAGGTATTATGCCCATTTGTTTCTAAACACGTCTATATCATCTTGTGAATATGATTTTTTGTGACAATCATGGTAGTACTAAAAAATATAAATACACAAAGGATTAAAAAATTAAATGAACTCGCAATTATTTTCAAAAATACCTCTTCAGGGATTCTAGTTTGTTGATGAAATATAATCTCTTTCATAAATTTACAAACATAGTAACCACAGTACTTTCCATTTGTTTGTTTTGGAAACTGCAGAAACATCGAGAAAAATACGTAATTTGTTTCGATGTGTGTTTGGATAATGAAATGTTATTATATATACCAGGATACTTTTCCAGTTGTAGAGCTTATAGGCGCTCTGGTCCTTAGGCCCTGTATTCATCCCATGAAGTAGATGATATTGATACACCACCCTATCGTAACAGAATCCTCATTAAAATATAATAAAAATTATATAACAAGATGTTTAGTTCTAAAATGTTGGATCTAGTGTATTAAAAATTAACAAATGCCATCATTCATGGTCGGTTTGTTGCATATCCATGCATTGAATCTAGAAAATAAATATTTCAAGTATCCAAATTGACTGCAATCAGAATCCAATTCTGCTGAAAAACACAAAAAAAATATAATTAATGAAATAAATGAAAATATAGTTGATATGATTATATTGTAGAGTTTAACCCCTGAATCATTGGTATCAAAATGATTCGGTCATCCATAATTTTGTTTTCAAACGATTTGAGTAGGGATGAACTTATTTTTCCTATTCATCATCATTCACATCTTTAATCACAACCTCCATAAAATCTTATTCATTGTTCACGCTTGTAATCATATCAGATGATCCATAAAACTCCCTGTTATCCGAGCCAATACCTACATTCATTTTTCCCCATGTTTATTCCATCATTTATAACTACGATATATTAATTGATAGATCAGGTGTTCTTATAACTCCTCTAGACTAATTTTTCTTGAATAACAATAGTGTAAAGACGGATAAAGGATTTTAGAAGGTTCACATGCATGATCTTTTGAAAACTTGATAAACTTATTCACGCCATTTTCATACTCTTCTGTCAACCAATTGGAATTCATACCTTCTTTACTCATACTCATCCTATTTGATATAGTAATATTAATATTTAACAAAATAATTACAAAAAATATGTTCAACAAGCTGTGATAATCCCTTGCACTAGAATGTTTTAGTATCCCACAAGTGATCTATATGAATTGTTGTAAACCAGTTTTTTAGTGTTTCTCTAGTAACATAATGTCTCTAGTCAAGAACTATGGTACTAAACTAATATATGGTATGATTTTAAAAAGATTTCTTACAGGTGAAAGTATTCATTACATGTTTTTTTATGGTTATTTTACTAGGGTGTCCATAAAGTATCTCATAGAGTCCTCTAGTGAAGTAGTTTTCTAGAATTGTGTGGAATTTCACTAGTAACAAAGTGGTGTTCTATTGAAATGGGTAATTTTTTGATTAATATTAAAAAGTTTAATAAATACAAAATTGAAAAAAATGGAATATCAATCATGCCAATGATTGAAACACTATACAAACACAAAATCGTGCTCACAATCGCAACACTATACAAACCAAACTATCAAAATTTCAGATTTTACAAATCATCCCTTATTCAATTCCGTTTGTTAATTCATGTGTTATAAAATAAGTGTTATCATCCTGGGGAATTAATTTATTTGTCAAGTATACATAAATTACCAATTTTTATATTCAAATGTTCAATAGGAACCAACCAACATACAATTCATTTAGTGCGCAAACAAGGACCACCAAGGGTCCTGATTTTCAGCGGGGTGTTTACCCCCCTACATTTCACATTATAACCATCAATATAAAATAGAAATAACATGCGAAAAAGAGGAAACCAATGAGTAAGAGGAAAAAACTCACCGCGAAGGTGTCGTTTAGCGTGCGGTAGAGGTGCGTTCATGGTAGAGGAGAGGCGTGCAGCAGAGGAGATTTCCAACTGAAAAGAAAACATAAAATGAGAACTCATATGTTATACCTATCAAAAACAGGTCCAATGAGATTTAGTAATGGTACATGTTTGGTTAAAAAAAATATCGGTCTATAGTGGGATTTTATTTTTCATTAATTATATATACTTCCTATTTATTTCTTTTTTGTGTATCCACTATTTTACTAGATGTTCAACTTATGAATGGGATATGTCTACTTTTCATGAGATAGATCATTTTAAATTTACTCTAATTTTGGATTACATTATTCCACATTAATTGTATATTTTTTCTAGGGGATCGTTGTTATCCTGTAGGGATCATGAATGCCTCTTATGTAAGTGGATAGTCAGGTCAGTTGTTGGTTATGATATCATATTTGGTTGTATCATTACATTACCAATTGTAATTGACTCATGCCTATTTAAATGTATAATTGGGGGGGGGGGGACACTAATATATTCAAGGATTAAGAGAGGTAAAAATTACCCTAGGTCTCCAATACAAGTGATGAAAGATGAAACATACACAGGGTGAGGGAGAACCACACAAGAGGATAGGAAGGGGAGGGTGGTGTAGCACGGAGGGGTTCTTGATGAGAAAAGGGGAAAATATAGTAAAACCTAAATGGATCAAAGGGGAAGGGGTGGATTGTCCATGAGGTAGGGGACTTCAGGGGTGTGGGGGAGGGGGGTTTTTGTGTGGGTTGTCCATGCAGGGGGGGGGGCTGCCCAGGTGTGGTGAGGGTACAGGGGTGTGGGGGAGGGGGTGTGGGCGGTCCAGGGGGTGGGTTGTCCACTATGAAACGACCATTAGGGATCCTAAAGAGTGAATTATGAGATGGTAAAATTATGGGGAGGTGTGGTTTCGGTGATGGAGTCGAGTGACAAGTAAGGAATAGGGGAACCTCATTAAAAAACTAAAAAATATCTTTTCATTTCAAGAATAGGGTACACTATAGTGTTGCCTAAGAGTCTATTGCATAGTTCACCCTATGATGTTGTATTTTTGACTTACCATAAGGTATAGACTACAACACTCATCCCCTAGTAATAACCATTAAATCTTCATCATGAATTGTGATGTGACTATATGCCTCATTGAATAACATTCACACCCAAAAAAATATTATGGAGGGAATGACATAGCCAACCTCCCACATGATCCAAACCATTAGAATAAGGTGGGTCCCATGGAGAAACTCACATACAAAAAGGATGACCTAAAGAGGAATAACCAATATAACCTTCCACACAATCCTTACCACTAAAATAATTTATGTCTTGTGGAAAACTACATATACCCCATGATGTATAGCCAAACATAAACTTTAAAATATTTGAAAGAATGTTCACCTTGGTGGAGTATCTCGACATTGCAATCCCAAGGTCTCTAGGCCTCATCCTCTCATAGATATATAATAAAGATTATGATATAATGAAAAAAATGATAGATAAGCCTCATCCTAGATCTTATCTAGCCAATGATTGATACCTATCATCGAGCAAGAGGCTATTACATAAAGATATCATACATGACACATCCTAAGAATCCTCACTAAATGTATCCATAATTAGCATATCCTATAGCTAAAAAATATATCATGATGATCCCAAGACCTATAGGTAACAATATATAAATAAGAAATATCTTTATTCATATTTAGTTACCAACCTACACCACCCCATGTGTGGATTTCACGACCCTTAAGGTCATAAGGAATCCACATTATCATTTCCACTAACAACATAATTAACCCCACTCCATGTACTGTACCTATAAGGGTTCTAAGGGAGATGTCACAATTTCAAATAGTCATGATAACTATTTTCTGTGGGATAATCCATAATACCATGTACTCAATAATATATAATATTTAATATAGTTCTTGATATATCTCACAAAACAACATACCCACTGGTTATTCCAACACTAGTACCCACCAAGGCATCCCCCCAATCGAATGGTCGAGGGATAAATATCTTAGGAGAACACATATACAATGGTACATAAGATTCTATCTCCTTACCTTCCATGATATAATGATCACTCTCTAATCTATTATCTCACTCATTCCAGTGGGCCACCCTCAAAATATTATAGAAATCCTATACAATGGTTTACACATATTAATATCAATACCTAGTCTCCTAAGAGTCCTAAAACCTCAAACAAGGTGGTTAGAAATTAATAAATTCAATCCATCAAGAATCATCCAAATTGAATACATTAATAAATAAATGATCACCCAATCTCAAATTCCCTAGAAAGAAACATCACCGTTCTATATCACAAGAACACCACATGTATAGAGAACCACACGTTATTTAGAACAAAAAAAAATTGGGAATAAATTGATCATAAGGATTTTCTAAACAAACCATTTCTCATAATGTCCCAAATGAACAAAAAAAATTAAGGGTGAGAATAAAAATAAAATGATTTAAAATATCTTCTAAATAAACTATTAATATCAATATTGTGAATATAATTTTATAAAACCACATGGGATCCAAAAAAACCAAAATAATAAAAATTTTAATAGTGAAAGTCTATCACAATGTTTACAATATAACTCATTTGGGTTAACACACCCTTTTAAAATCTAACAACCCCTTTAGGACACTTCAAGAACATTACACACCCCAAACATATTATTTAGATATCAATTGGTGTAAAACTCCCATTTAAAAACCTTTATGTAGTACCGAATTTGAATTTTTAAATATTTTCATGAATTAAAGGACACTTGGGAATTTTTCTACATAATTGGTACTTAAACTATTCCATAATAAGTCTTAAAAACCTCCTAGAAATCAACATTATTCTATCATATGGAATATACATATAATCAAGATGGATTATTCTTCCTTCAATGAAAACTATTAAACCAAGAAACAATATTTCCATATAAACCATTAAGGATTAAAAAGTAGGAGGGATCGTGGTGGAGGAGGGATCACGGTGGAGGCAGTGGCGGCAGAGGCAGCGGCGGCGGAGGCAGCGGCGGCGGAGGCAGCAGCGGCAGAGGCAGCGACAGAGGAGGCAGCAGTGGCGGATGTAGTGACGGAAGAGGGGGAGGAGGACGATCATGATAGAGGAGGGGGAAAGGCGGTGGTGGAGGAGGAGCAGGAGTAGGGGTCGCGGTGGAGGAGGGGTCAGGTTCAGCTTTCACGAAGGCTTGAACATGTTCGAGAGAGGAGGGGCCTGTTAGGGTTCTTTTATAAAAACTACTGGAACCTTTATCGGTGCTAGTAAAAAGCACTGATAAAGGTATGTTTTATCAGCACTAAAATAAACGTGATCATAATAAATACCTTTATCAGTGCTTTTATATCTCTAATAAAGATAGACCTTTATTAGTGCAAAAGAAAAAAGCACTCATAAAGTACCTATTTATCAATGCTAAAATTATAGCACTGATAAAGGTTTATCGTTATCAGCACTAAAAATCGTTGATAAACAGCTATTTATTAGCACTAAAATTATAGAACTGATAAATACTTGTTTTTATAAAAGTATAATTTTAATAATTTATTTATAATCTTATATATTTATTTAAAATGATATATAGGATAAATATATATATATATTTATTAATAATTATAACTATAAATAGTATATATTTATTAATATATTTATTATTTAATGTAATTTATTACAATCTTATAATTATTTAATTATATATATATATATTTAATTATAATTTTATAAATACGATTTTAATTAAAATAATATATATATATATATATTTGAATTATTAAAAAAAATATTAAATATAAAAAAATTGTTTTTTATTTAATGTATACAAATAAGCATTATTTTTTAATATAAATATAATAATTTTATATAAATTAATAATAAAACCTTTTATCAGTGATAATAATATCACTGATAAATGTACCCTTTATCGGCACTAAAAAAAGCACTGATAAAGGGTACACCTTTATCAGCGCTTATTTTAGTGCTGATAAAGGAACACCCCTTTATCAATGCTTTTTGTTTAGTGCGTCTCTTTCCCTGTTTTGTGCTAGTGTAAGTCTTCCAGAAATCATCAATTTTGACCTCATCCAAGTAAATTATTTAAACTTCATGGAATTGTTGGAACATATTCTATTTATTCCCTTAATGAAGTAACGAATGTCCCACTGATAACTAAGGTGGGAAATTATAACCCTATGAAGATCCCTTCTATTGAAACAACCTTTTTGGATGAAGACGCATCTATGAAAGATAAAATATTATCTTTTCCTAGAACCACACCTACAATGGGTATAGGGAGAGAGGAAGCATCTTGTATGTTATATGTTCTTCATGAAAATCTATATATAAACAACTAACTTTCATTTCTATAATATTTTAGGTTCATCACATGCACTGGAAAATCCTGAGATGACTGATTCTGATCTAGCGGTTGTCACTAAGGATATTGTTCGAGGTCTAATTTCATCGAAGGATGGTCATGAACCAGCCACTCCGCATGTTCCCACATTTGACACTGACATGGGGCTTCGTATCTCATTAGAAGCTATGATAAATCTTGTCATGTCTTTTAAAGAAGTACTAGAACATCTTAATATTCCCACTACTATATAAAAATTTGGGGCACTAGATATATATCCAAATAGACTTGAGTCTTTATTTTATGTCCAATCAATCTTCTTATGCCTAATTCTTTAATCATGATGGGTTAAAATGTTCAAATCCATTTATAGAAACTTCTACAACAATCGTTTCTGGAGGAGACATGGAAAATACTCTCAATCCCACTATTAAAGAGGAGCCTACTTAAGTGAACCTTGAAATAGGAATATTTTCTAATGTTCATCCAGTGGGTCTTGGGAAGACCCAGGGAAAAATCCCTCATCAAGAGATTCCAGCTCAAACTATTGAGGATGGGAATGACGGGGAAGAATCATCTCAAGAATTTGATCTAATTTTGGGTAAGGATCACTAATTATCATGATTTCTCCCCACTCTTTCTATTATTTTAGAGATAACCATGATTCTGATTCATCGTGTAGGATTATCATATTTTATGAATATGTATGATGTCGAAGCATCTACGTTAGCTCAACCAACATAAGGAAGCAAGGCAATCACTGTTAGGGAGGGAGAAGAATATGGAACTTCATTAAGTTCGTTAATCCTAGAGTACATACCTCTTTATGACAATGATTTTGAAGTGGGACCATAGTTATAGGGTCCTATCAATATCACATGTTTCAAAGCTTGGAGATATATATGGAAGCTTATATTTGAGACACCCCTCAATTAACTACCTTTTTGAATCCCATATCTTTTATATTTATTTATCCTGTTGGGATTCAGTGGTTTTGATTACTGTGTAATCCACATTTCAATGAAGGAAACCATTTATAGGTGGGAGAAATATCACAAACTGAGGAAGGATATAATAAAACCTAGACTAGTTGGTAAAATCGATAAATTTCAAGTGGCAGTATCTCAAGCTAAGGCCAATCATAGCATAAAGATGGAAACAATCAATTGGAAGATTAAAGAGAAGACTATTAAAATATCGCATATTCAGAAAGATTTGGATACTGCTATAGAGTAACTTAAACAACATCACTGCTCATTATGATAAATCCAAAAATAAGGAGAAAAATCCATTGCAGATGCCACAGAAGTGCTTCGTTATGCCGAGGATATTGGGGTTGGTCAGATGACTAAACATCAATAGGTGGTTGATGGGTTTCATGAGTCTATTCAATAAATGAAAAGTTATGTCGATGACCTCTTATAACTTATGACATAGAGACTGTAGTTTATAGATGTACTTTTGGGGGGGTTTCTCATAAATGAAAATAATTTTTTTTGTAATCATATATGTCTTCATCCCTTCTTTTTATTGTAATTATAATTTCAAAAATGATTTTCAAAGAATGAATCTTTCTCATAAGATAATAATAACTACAATTATAGGGATGATATGTGCGCTAAAAATACTTTACCTACGTCTATGGGCCTAGTGAGCATAGTTTCACTATTCTTGGGGTCATATGGACAACCCTAAAAAATTTGTGTCTTTTTTGTTATCACCCTAATTTTTACCTATGCCTGATATAAAGGGGAATTAGTATGTGAGACTTGATTTTTTCTTCGGCTTCCTTTTTTTGGTTTTCATACAAAAAAGTTTTTTCTTTTAACTTTTTATCACTCGATATTTCTTAAACTGTACAGATTGTGTGTCTAGAGAGATGAAACATGACTTTTATCTAGATTTTCCTTTGAGGGTTTTCAAACTGGGGAGTACTATGTCTCTTTTTTAGTAGTTTAATGTCATTCATGTTGGACTAATATGTCCAGAATTTATGTTTCAATAGCTTTGAACATTAATTTTGATATTATAACCCAAACAAGGCTAAATATTTTGGGAAGGTCCTGATATTCCTTAGTTATTTCCAAGGGGAATCTTGAGTCATGATTTTTATGGTCACCAAATCTAAAACTTGATGTATAGAAATAATGGTGGTCTCTTTCAAGAAGAAAGTTATCATTGTTTGAAAACCCCGTTATAGGGGTTGTATAATGCATGGCCAGCTAGGGTAAGTGATGCATAGCCAAATAGTGTCATCCATTGGATGGCAGGCTTGTTATGTAGGCGACTTATACAAGGCCAACTACGGAACATACTACATAGTCAGATAAAAGAGCTCTCAAGAATTCTGACATTCTATTTCTGATACAAAAATTGGTTTAGGATTTGGATGTCTCAAGACCACTGTGGGTGTATTTTCCAATGAAGAATTTATAAGAATTAAAGGGGCCATATGTGCCGACATATACCATGAATGAGAAACCACTTCTAAAAAAAATTTATGTGTGATGGAGGATATATTTTTTAGAAATGGGATTTATGAAATAATGTTTTATAGTTTCAAGTCATGTAGAAATGACATTTTCATGGATGTGCAGTTTAACATCATGTAGAAAGGACAGTATGTTGTGTAATTTAAAGTCATGCAGCAAGGACATTAAGGGATTTGATGTAAGTTCTTAATATTAGACCAAAGGTTTGATGATTATTTGATTCCCGATAATTTTTCTAGAAATATGCTAATATATTCAGGTATGGAAGGATAAATTTTTAAGTTTTGATTTGGTGATTCCCAAATCTGAAGAGTGATGTGGAAAAAAGGATAAATAGAATTAGAGGATCTCTCTTCCAAGAACTAAGTTAACACTATTTTAGAAAACATGTTATGAAATCTGTATTATGTAGGTCCAACTAAGGAACATTCTACATATCCAAACAGTGTCATCCATTAGCTAACAGACCCATTTTGTAAGCGACATTATGCAAGGCAAAATGGGGGCCAGTACTGCATAGTTAGATAAAGGATCTCTCGATAATTATAACATTAATTTCTAAAAGATGATAAAATTTTATGAAGATTCATATATACCTGATCATTAAGTTTAGTTTATGGAGATAAGTTCTTGAAAACAGAAGTGGTACTTCAAGTCATAATTTCCAAAGAATTTGGGGAATAATATCTCTACAAAGGTCTAAACCAAGTCCAAGAAGTATGGTGCCGATAGTTTTAGGTCATATGACTAAGACCAAAATATTCAGGAAACAATTAATGGTATTATATTCAAATTACCCAAGGTTATTTAAATGTGCTTTGAGATAATGAGGGGGTAAAATTGTAAACCATGTCCTTGGAGACTTTCTGGTCGAGAGAAAGGATATGGGACAAATATAAAAAGGTTGACCACTTTAAACTATGGGTTCCTTCATATCATCATCAAATCTTAGAGGGAGATAAGAGGATTCTCCCAAGAACAAATTTACCACTATTTGATGAACCCTTTTAAGGGTGTATTATGTAGGGACAAATAGGGAATATTCTACATATCAAAACAGTGGCATCCTTTGGTTGATGATCACACCGCGATTCACTGTTTCATTTTCACCCTTACAACACTGTGCTAAACTTGTTTTATATTCAAAATTATAAAAATAATACTAAATTTCATTCCATGTTTGAATCATTTATTTTATGTTTCTCACTGTTAAAAAGGTAAATGTTATTGATTTTATGATTCCATTACATGAGGAGGTGATTTTAAGGACCCATGATGATGTCCAAGAAAAATGTGTCAAATTGTGAAAGATCCATGCACACCCGTGGATGAATCCATGCACTCATCCTGAACCGTGCATCCAAATGGTCTGAAATTGTGTGTACTAGTACAAAATTAATTGGGCTACATTTCATATGAAGGAACCCAAGACGCATTCGGCCATCCGGTGGCCCAACCAACCTGATCTGTACAGCACACTGAATCTGCACGAAGTCAAAAGTGGTGTGTTGTGATCTGTTCATATCACGGTCTCTAGTTGCCAAAATTGTGAAACACTTTCGGTGGAGACATATAAGAGGTTTCGATACAAATTTTTTATTTTCTCCAAAGTGATATAAGGATGTATGAAGGTCAAAACACATGTGACATGTGGTTTTAAGAAATTTGTGTGCTCGAAACCACCTTCCCATTTTCCTATAAAATGGTACCTTGGGCTCCCCATTTGTGAGTTCGACCTGGAGGCAAAGATATAGTATTTCAGAGACCCAAAGTATTCCTCTCCTAATCCATGATTTTTGGAGGGCCCTATCATCATATGGGGATCAACAATGAAGAAGGAGTTCCACATGTGCCTTCTCCTCCTCTCGGTGGAGAGCTAAACGGTGGATGATCATTTCGAGGGAGCTACACATACTTGGGAAGGAGTTCCAGAACGTCAAACTCTACTGGTTTTGTATAATTTGTGTGTGTATTATTTCCCTTATGTTTTATCTAAACATGTTTCTCCTCTAACTGCATTTCTTTGGATTAATTAAGTGAACCGGTTTTCATTTCAACACTAATTGGGTTGAAATTTAAAGTGGCAAACTTGGGCTATTCTGATTGGGTAACACCATGACCTCTTTCTCTCACACATACCAAATATATTAGTATTATTTGGTATCCATCAACATATTTTTTAATTCCAAACCTTGACAACATGATTTTTGTGTTGAGGGTTGGTACTTTGTGCAACGTTTTGAGAGGCAAGAGGGGAATCAAGATCTTGACAACCATCAACTAAAGAATTAACCAAAACCATGTTAAATTTTCAGAACAATGAAATGTCCAATATGTGTACTGAAATTTAAGTGATCTCTTTTTCTCATAATTCTAAAACAGCACTTTTATTTATCAACTATGAAATTATTTAAATCAATTCATTTTCTTAAAACCGTTTTCAAATCACCCCCTCTTTTGTTCTTCTTATTAAAAATTCACACTATAAAACCACCAACACTACTTGAGAGATGACCTAGGGTCTTCCCTGGACTAAAAAATATTCTCTAAATCACAATCAATTTGACATGTCATGAAAATGCGTTCAATTGAGAGGCCTTTTATATAGGCGACATTATGTAAGGCTAGTTGGGGGCACGTACTGCATAGTCAAGAAAAATAGCTTTCATGTGTCAGACATTCGGCCACCAAAAACCAAAGAAAGATTATGATGATCTGAAAAATATCAAAATTAAGAGTATGAAATGTGAAAGGGGTAATTTTATAATGCGAATGGGAAGTATTTGGAACAATATTGGCCATGAGTTTGGAGTCCCTTACATAGATCTGAATCATGTAAAATTGGAACATTTCTTGTTCCCTTGGTGGAATCTCTGAAGAAAGGACCCAAAATAAATCTCTTGTATAGATTTTTTTCATATATGGGAAATTTGAGGCTTTTTATATTGTGATGTGACTGGGTCCAGGGTTGAATATCTGTATGTCACTACGTATCTCATAGGGGTGAGAATCAAACCATACATAGTTCTTAAATAAAGGCCATCCACCCTAATTGAATTCATTACTGGAGGATAATGGGGGTTTCTTTGAATACAGATTCATACATAATATGAGAAATCATATTAATCTCCTCACATAGATCTGACTCATACATGGGGGGAAGATGCATTATTTCAATCACGTTATGACTGGGTCAAATATTGAATGTTTGGATGTCACTATGTATCTCATATGAGTGAGAATCAAGCCAGATGTAGTTCTAGAAATTGGTCTCCAAGCATAGTCTCGATCCATAAATAGGGAGAGGGGGAATTTTTTTCTTGAATGGTGACTAGACCAGGATGTAGGATCCAAGCATCACTATGTATCTTATTGTGGAAACAATCAAACCATATGTAGTTCATGAAGTACTCCCTCTAAAAGTATGATCTGTACACAAGGAATGGAGGATTTTAAATTATGGTTATACCTGGTGATATATCCCAAGTGTCATTATGTATCTCAATAGGATGATAATCAAGCCACATGGTGTTCTTGGAATTCCTTTCAATTTAATGTCATGTGGTAAGGATGAAGTTTCACAGACATGAAGTGATGTAAACATTGTTGTTGGGAATAAGAATGAAATAATGGGTGTCACAACATATCTCATATGGGTAATAATAAAGCTTCATGTTTTCCTTGAATGGATCATTATATAGATCTGATTCATTCATAAAAATTAAATGGGATTAATGATAAATCACATTTGGGAAAAATAATGGAGATCCGAGCATCAGTACATTTCTTTCTGGGAAAAAATTAAGCCACACATAGTTCATGAAATTTTTTCTCCACATTAATCAGAATTTGATTTGGGAAAGTGAACTTTTGATAAATTCTAGAATAATGGTTGTTCATAAAGCATCAAATCTTGGTATCACCAAGCATATCATTTTAATGGGAATCAAAGAATAAGTCTTGGAAAGGTTCTTTGTGCATATCGAGTTCATGCATATGGAACAGGAAGGGGAATTATCTTTTCTGAAATCATGTCTAGACATAGGATTGGAGATTCGGGAATACCTACATATCTCATTGGAAAGAGAATCAAGCCATGCGTAGTTCTAAAAGGTGATCCATGTTCAAGTTTGATTCATACACATAGGGGTTAAGATAACTTTTTAAACATTGTGGCTAGAATCGATATAGGAGATCTGGGCATCGCTACATATCTTTTTGAGGAAAGAATAAAGCCACATGTGGTTCTTGAAATGTTCCATGCAATTTAACATCGTGCAGTATGGACGAAGATGAACCAATGTGAAAAGACAAAAATATTCCTGCTAGACTAAGGGATAGGACCTAGGTGTCACTACATATCTTAATGGGGTAATAATCAAGCCACACATAGTTCTTGAGGATGGATCCCCACACCAATTGAATGTTGATGTGAGAAACATGGGTTTTAATATAATCCAGAAAAATTGTCGGGCCCAAAATAAAAGATGTTATGAGAATAAAACCATATTTTCTAGAAGGTTTCCTAGTATATAATTGAATCATATAAAAGAAAATAAGAAATTTTTTCTTTTATAGTTGTGGATAGGCCCGATATAGGATATCTAAGTGTCACTATATATCTCATTGGAATGAGAATCAAGAGACACATAGTTCTTAAATAACTGTACATTTTAACATCATGAAGTATGGATGGAGGTGAACTAATAAGAAATAAACATTATGGTTGGACCAGGGGATAGGACCAAAGTGTCACTACGTATCCAACAGAAGAAATAATCAAGCCACATGTTGTTCTTGAAGAAATATTCCTTGTGTATATTTAAATCATACACACAGAGAATTAAATATCTTTTTTTATCACAGTTGGACCCAAGATTACAGATCTGGACATCACTATGTATCTCATTAGAATGAGAATCAACCCATACATAGTTCTTAAATATAGTTACCCATGTGGGTCTGATCTAAAGATAGGGAAGAAGTGGGACTCAAATTCCACTAGGGAGTGGCAAGGATGTGAGTATGGTTTATGCATGGAAGCTGCTCATCGTTTAAGGTACCATAAGGAATGTCAACTCTGGGTATCTTGAGGGGTTTCTTAACATCAAATGAGTGAGATTTCATCTATATATTTTCATGTCATGTGGTAATTAAAATGGTGTTTTTCAGTTTCAGGTCAGGCGACTAGGACCTCATGTTGTGTAGTTTATCATTTTTGTGACACATATGATGCTGCTATGAAATTTAACATTATGTAGCATGAACAATAGTTGTAATGTAGTTTATCATCATACGACTAGGAAACATTTTTTGTGATTACACAAATTACTTCTTCAGGACCCTTTCATTGGTTGGAGTTGTAATATGTTCTCCATCCATTGAGATTAAAGAATTAACATCATTATAATAGACCTTATGTATGGAGTAAGGTCCTTCCTAATCTGTCTCAAGCTTTGGAGGCTTTTTTCCTGGTGTCATTGGAGTACTAAGGACCAAAATCAACTCTCCTTGGAGAAATGAATGAAGGAGGACCTTCTTGTTAAAGGCACATGCTATTCGGTTATGATATAATTCCATGTGATGCAAGTTATTCAGTCTCTTTTTTCCAGTCACTCTAACTCATCTAGCCATATTTTGGATTACTCATCAATGAATAATTGATCAAAAATGTAAACTCTAAGTGATGGAAACTAAAATTAAATTTGTAAAACTACTCCTATCTGGAATACCAATGAGTACGAGGTTGACTATGTGGCAGTATGGGTAGTAGTTCTATAAGCCTATAAGGCATGAAAGAGTTAATCAGGCCAACATTTCTTGTCTTTATCCACCATTTTCAGGAGTATGTTAGACAATGTTTTGTTGAAATCCTCTATTTGTCCATTTTCCATTACCTGATAGTGGCATGAATGGTTATATTTGATATTGCATTCCTTAAATAACTTCCCTACCTCAGCAGAATAAAAAATGGTGTCGTTGCCCATCAATATAGTATGAGGGACACCAAATCTAGTGATGATATTAGTTTGGAAAAAGATAACAGTTGTTTTGGCCTTGAACTCCTTGAGAGGTATATCATCATCCCATTTGGAGAGGAAATTGGTAACAGTATGGATGTACTTGTAATGTTTATCCTTAATTGGAGGATCAAGTCATACTACATCCATTCCCTATATAGAAAATAGACATGAGTATTTGGTTGTTTGTAGCAAATCTGGTGTTTGATGGATGAAGTTGGCATAAACCTATCATGGATGAAACATTTTAGTGAAATCTATGCAATCCTGCATCATCAAAGGCTAGAAGTATTCAAGCCTTTGGATTTGATTAGAAATATTATACCCAAGCTAGTGGGGACTATAGGCTACTGTATATACTTCTTTCATGATAGCCGTAGTTTCTTCCCAATCAATAATTATGAGGAAACTTTCATAGAAACCTCATCTATAAAATATCATTTGGTGATTTGGGACATCATATATAGTGAAATTAATTGCACGTCTTCAGATTTACTCTCTTTAAACACAACTTATTAGAATTTCTCCATATTAGAGATAATCCATGATGGGTGTTATCCATCCTATGGTAGGACAAAATGTTTCAGGAATGGGACTTATTTTATTTATTTAATCTATTCTAATTTAAACAAAAGGTGAAACCACAGAACGATGAGCAATGCTGATGATTGTTTCATCCTGGTTCAGATCTTCAATGGTTATAGCTGCATTATTTAATGCATAATATTGAGTATTTTGTGAATTCGGGATGGAAGTAAATGTTGGTTATAAGGAAACTTTTTCCATTAACCCTCTGTGCAATCATGTAGGGGGATTAGATCTTCTTTTCTGATGGTGTAACCCACATTAATCATTTTTATTACAAACTATAAATCACCCTTGACTTCCATGTGGTTTACTGGTACTTGGAGTTCCAATTCCAAACCTCCAATGAGAGCATAATATTTTGCCTCATTGTTGGTACAACCTTCTGATAATAGGAAAGAGTATAGAAACACTTCCTTTTTGGGGTAGATAATCACAATTCCCAGCCCATCATTATTGATCTTAGGGTCTCCCATTCTCTTCCCCATTGGACTTCTGGAAGTACCATCAAAGTACATTTCCTACATTTTTTGGGACTTTATTGAATAAAGAAGATTTATTCATCAGGTAGTTCAGTATTCAATGATGTTTCTTCTGCATATGTGTGATCAGTAAGGAAGTCTATAAAGGCTTGGCCTTTCACATATTTATATGGCACAAACTATATATCAAACTATTTTATAATAAATTCCCACTATTCCAGATGTCCTACCAACATAGGATGAATGAGGATAAATTTGATTGGTTTATTGAGAGATACCATGTGGACCTTGTGATGTTATAGTTAGTGATTCAGTTTCTAAAGTGAAATGATTAATACCTTGAAACTCTTTTTAATATATAAATATTGAGTCTTTTGTTTTATCATGGTTTGACTGAGATAATAGAGGTATTTTTCATACCTAGCATCATTCTTTTTTTGCGACAAAGGCACTCTGTGATCACTCCAAGGCTATCACATAAAAAATAACTAGTTTTCTTTAAATAGGTGGAATAAATACTGATGGACTCAAGAGATATTTCTTGAGGGTATCAAATTCCTCTTGACAATCACTGGTCCATTGATATGTGACACCCTTTTTCATCAATTTGGTTAAGGGAAAACACTTGTCTTCCAGATTAACTATAAAGTGTCAGATGTAGGCCAAGTGTTCTTGAAGTCCTCTAAACTCTTTCAAGTTTCACAGAGCTGAGATGTCAAGGATAGACTTATTCTTCTTGCTATCGACTTCAATGTTGTGATGGAATATAAAAAAACTGAGAAATTTTCTCGAGCTTACCTCGAAATCACATTTCAAGGGGTTTATCTTCAGATTATGTTGTCGAAGCCTACTGAATTTGGTCTCAATGTTTGTCAGGTGATCAGAATTTTGTCTAGATTTTTCCACTAGATCATTAACATATAATTCAAAAAAATTCCGCAAGAAGGGTTTGAAAATGTGGTACATTTCATGTTGGTATGTCATACTCACATTTTTCACTCCAAAGGGAATTACCCAACGGAAAAATACACCTTGAGGGGATTTGAAGGTTGTTGATTCCCCATATTCTATGGCCATCCAGATTTGGTTATACCCATAGTATCCATCCATTGAGAGAGTCTGGTAGCCATCTGTTGCATCAATCAAGATTTTTGTGATTGGAATCGAGAAGTCATATTTGGGATAATGGTGGTTGAGATCTTAAAAATCAATGAAAAATATAATTTTTCCATTCTTATTTTTCACTGGAACAATATTTTCTAACCACTTTGGATATTTCACCTCTTATATGAAGTTGGCTTTGATAATCTTGTCATCTTCGGCCTCAATTTTGAACAGATCCTTATCACCATGCAATGTACCAATTTGACCATTAATGTGATATTTGAGTCATTAGTGGTACGATGAAGGAATGTTCATATAATGATGTAGCCAAGGTCTTCCCAATAGAATGTTTAAAGATGTGTCCTAATAGACAATAATGAACTCTAAATCATATATGATATTTATAAACTGAGTTCTGAGTGTAATCTCACTGAGAGGTTCTTTCTCATTCTTGTCGTAACCCTATAACATCAAAGTGGAGGGAGAAAAGTGGGACTCAGTAAGGTCCAATCAGTTAAGTGTCTGAATGGATATGAGGTAGAATCTTGATAAATTATCAATAAAGGATCATCAGATGTCAATGTAATTAATCTTTTCATATAGGTACAATGGCTTGATATGACCATGTATGATAGCATACTCATCCTAATCCATGAAAGATAAGACTGCATGGAATTTTTCCAGATCATTCTCTATATGATAAAACACAATGGCAGAAACCTCGAATTCAAACTCTTGAAGTCTTGAAAAAGACTCAATGAGTTATTCTTGTAGATACTTTTATAAACTCAGGGAATCTAGGATAAATAACATGGCCAATACTTGGGCTAGTTGCTTCAACACATTTTACTTTTGATCAAGATGTCTTTTTCACCAGTATGGAGATTATATTTTACAGGTGCATTAGAGGCTGATGTTCCTGATGTGGATGGACCATTGTTCAAGGAAGAAGCTGGAAGTACTTCTTCTCTTGGTGGATTAGGCTAGATAGTTCTTCCTACTCACCTAGAATGTGGTGGTGTAGCCTCTAACCGGTCTTCCAATATGATCGTGTCAGGACAAACCCTGTCATGTTTGGGATAATTCCCTTGTTCCTACTGAGCCCACTAGGGGGACCTCCCACAAGTTATTGTTGCATAAACAGTTCAAGCTAGGGTGTGGTTGGAGTAGTCGATTCTATCATAACCACGTCTTCCCCTATATCCTCAACCTTGAGGACCTCTTCCTCCAATTCACCAATCTGGTGTAGGGAAATTATGTTCATAATCTAAATCAGCATTTTAGTAGTGATTCATTAAGTGAATAACAATAATGGAGTAGAAGATGAAATCTTCATCTGATGAATATTCTTCCAGATAGGCCAATTATTGTTGTTCTGTTTGGAGGGGCAGTGCTCGTGGTTTTGAGACAGTCGGCATGAAATCCACTAAGGTCAAGGAAAAATGTATACATGGAACAAGAACTTATTCTTCTTATAGAAATGTATCTTCTTTGAGGGTTGGCCTTCAAGGGACTTGGATTTTTATGAATATGGGTTTTTTGTAATGAAATTAGTTGGAGGCATATTTGGTTGTTTCAACTATGTCAGTAGAATGTAATGAGTTCTGTTGATTGTTTTCCTAACCATCCAATCATAAAATTTCTAAGAATTATTACTTTTGACTTCCTTCAACTCACCTTCTTCTTTTAGACCAGTAGTAGTAACACATGCTTCTTAGGCTGGTGAATTTTTCAGCTTCACTTTCCTAGAGTCCACCATCTTTTATAGGAGGTCCCTAAAAACAAAAAACTTCTAGATGGGGTTCCCTAACATTTGATGGAAGGGAAAATAGTTTGGTAGGTCATCCTCTCCTTCTTTGTTTGGATTCCTTTGACTTATAAGTTGAAATAAGTTTTTTTCCCAAATCAGAGATGGAGTAGTCAGGGACTTGGTTATTTCAAAAAATATATACCTTGTTTTTTAACTCCTCAAACTATCTCCAACTTTTTTCTTTTTGATCATGTTGATGATGAGGTCATTTCTTCTAATGCTCGAGAGGTGGAGCCCTATGATATGATGAGGGATTTGAAGTAGGTGTGGGTTTAGGGGCCCAATTAAGTGTAACTGTAATAGCTTCTTCTTTTCTTTCTCTTCTTCACAAATTTGATGAGATTACTTAGGATTTATCTCTAGTCTCTGTTATATAGTTTTCCACCTATTGAATAATCGGGTGAAGATCCTGAAACCCTTCTTTGTATTTCACATGTATTAAAGGTGTTTGTAACCCATCACAAATATTTTTTACACAGATGTGAAGAAACTCTTCTTGAGGGAGGGGTATATTCAAAGAGTATGTTAATCCTTCCCACTGAGCATTGAAATATGAAACTCTTTAATTCTCCATTTTCATGAAGTTTGTGAGATCGAAGACTTTTGTATTCTAAAATGTTGAGATGCACTAGAAAATTAACTTATGATGAAGATCTTCCCATCCAGTGATCGATCGAGACTGCAATCTCATGTACCATACAAAGGTTTTCCCATACTATGATTATACAAAGCATCTGAGTTTCACAACATCTTGTTTCTCGGGGATCCACATCATAGGATCATAGTGAGAGGTGAAATGTTTCAAGTGATGATCTGGATCTCCTGATCCATTAAATATTGTAAATATGGGATTCCCAATGTTTGGTGGGGGAGGATTCAGATATACCCATTCAAGATAAGCCTTCTTTTCATTTTGAACCGGTCTATGTTGTACATTTATAGCTTCTACTAGAGTTTCAACGACTCAATGGTGTTTATAAGAATTCAAGGAATATATGGTTGATTTGGGACCCAAATAGGTGTTCCAGCTAGAACTTGAACTGGTGTGTCAATTGGTAGGACTACTGGTGGCAGCGCTGCTAGTATATTTTATGTGTAACCAATAGGGGCAGGAATATAAGGATGTTCTTGACCCTGATCTATTTGTACTTTCAATGGAGGGAATTCCTTATCTGTATTAGTAGTTGCAAAAAACCCTCTTTTCTGAGGTTCTTTTAATGGAAGTAAAATATGGGGATCTACTTGTGAAGCATATCTGGTAGGAATACTACCTCATAGTAACTCTATATTGATTCTTCTCAACTCCTTTATCTCCTCATCATACTAATCAAATCTTTCCTCAAGCGGAGGGATTGACCATATATGGGGGAAAGGTGAGAAATGGTCTAACCGTTACATTTTCTCTTATTAGGTTCCTTTTGAAGAGGTAGAAGTATATTATTTGAGGGACAACTAAATTTTGGGTAAGCCTCTAATTTTGGGTATGCACACCTCCTTCATTTTCTTTGATGTGGATAGTGTTATGAACAAGAACTTCGTCTTCTGAATCCTCTAAACTAGATTCATTTTCTAGAGGATCTTCGGATCTTGAATTGATTTCATTCACTAACACATAATGCATTGCTGGAATTCTATCAATATCTTTGTGAGGTCACCTTCTTTTGTGCCCCCATAAGACTTTGTCCCCCTATTTGTTGTTTCCCTGGGAATTGTTTGGAGATAGTAACCTAAAGGGAATCCTAGGATAGTTTAGTTGCGCATTCATTTTGTGGATTCTTCCCTAATTGGTAGAAAACTAACTTCAGCTGAGGAGGGGACTGTGAATGTGAAAAATTCCCCAGCCCTACAGGATGGGGAAGTTCATGTTTTTCTTTATCAACCCTTTGAGCTCTATTTGTTAACTCCAAGGGTTGGGCTAAAAAAGACACCATCCCGATGGGATGGGGTGGTGTCTAAAATTCTATGATTGATATCAGTATATATAGTCTCACAACTTTATGGATTCTGGTCCGAACATTGATTGGGTTCATTATCTGGACCTCAATTAAATCACTTTCATCAAAATATCATTGTGATATTTTAGATATTTGTGCAATCTGATTGCTTACATACTCTAAGCGGGAGTCCTTCTCGATGTTCTCAAACGCTTGATGCAAAATTATCTCAATTGATTACTCTCTTTGGGCCTAAATTTTTTGGAATCATGTCGAGTCCTATTATTGTTAAGTATCTCTTCGGTTGTAAATAGAATTAATTTATTGTATCTTTATTCGGGAAATAACATTGCATGATACCACATTTTTTGGGCGTTTATGATTGGAGAGTTTAGTGAAATGAAATGATCCATGTACACCCCATCCTCTACTATGGACACCAGATGGGGTATTTGTGATCAATTGTCACAACCTCATTAATGCATTGTAGCATGCATATTGAAGGGCTCCCTATTTCTTCCCAATTTTTCGATGTTGGGAATCTAAGAGAGATTTCAAGTTAGTTTGGTTCCACAACCCTTCAATTACATTTACATGATTTTTATATTCATCATACGGTAATGCATTGACTTTTAGATGATGAAGAGTCTTACATATATTGAGGCAGATATCATGAATACAATATTCTACCAATATTTTTGGAATTCTATTTTGAGAGGTGGATAAAGGCCAAAACATGACTAGTATATCACCCTTAGCTAGTTTTTTCCCATATTGAACATATCCTATTCATTTTTTGAAATCGTTTTCTCCACTTTATTGGACCAAAGTTTGTGTTTTCTTACACTTTATTGAAATTCGAAATATCGGTAGAGAGTTACTCTATTGAATTGGAAGATAAAAGTCCAAAAGGTGGTTCAGAGAGTGACCATCACTTAGGATATCTTCTGGTTGGGAAATAATTTCACCCACCAGTGAAAAGTCATCAGACATTACTGGCCTTGTATTTTCATGTGCCTCAAGATAATTGGTCTTTCTCACCACTACATTATCAATTGGATGATTATTTTGAAAATGTGAATCACTACTACACAGATAACTTTCATAGAAAATTCTATCATGGGAAGGACCATAATTTTGGATTATATTCATGGGTATACCCTCTTGATCCTTGGTCTTCTGGACACGTGGAGGGTTTTCGTGGATCTCATCAGGCGATAAGTTCTTAAGACTGACCATATTTTCATGAAGCAAGCCATCATGAGGAAGTGTATGACGAGGAACATTAGAGTTACTTCTATTTCTCCCATAATTTGGTAATGGGGGAGTAGGATCTTAAGATTCAACAAAAAAATGTATGAGGGCTTCAAGAAATATATCATTAAGAGGAGTCAGATCACAGATCGACTCTTGATTCTCCAACTGTAATTGGTGATAATTGTTTTAGATGCCTTATTACAAGCATTTTGATCCATTTACTGGGAAGAGTGGTTATCATTTAAAGTTGTATATGGATTACTTGGATTGGATGTCAGAATATGCTGATTATCTCAAATTGGAATGAGTGAATGTTCCTAATCTGATTGTTCATATGATATGGGGAAGTATGACTCATAACTCTCCTACACAAGAATATAGGTATGTATCTACTTTGGGGTGACATGTTGATGAGCCAGCCGGCTTGTGGGGATAGAGTTGTGATTTTTGTCCCTTAGCTACTTCTATTTCCACCATGTTGATATCTTGGAAAGCCTCTAGGTTATGAGATGGAATTTTCATCTTCCCTTTCACCATTTCCAAGATGTACTTGGTGACTTCAATGGCTATTAATATATTTCTATTACATATTTAGAGAATTCGTATGTACCTACTCCTATCCTCCCTTTCCTGTTACTGGATACTAACAGTACTTGTGTGTTGGTTTAGAGAGTTGAGTCTTCCCTCTGCTTTTCATCAGTACTTTCTAACTAGATTCTTTGTGTGCTTCAAGATGAGGCTATTGGAAGGATTCCTGGGTATAGGAATGTGTATGTTCCTACTTATAGTACTCTACCAGATTATAATGGCAAGATTCATTGGATTCCACCATACAAGTCTGCCGGTTTGATGATTAATGGTGAATGGGTGTATATGATCGATCATTATTTACCACCAAACTAGGTTGGTAGGATTATTCGGATGAGGGAAAGGTAGAAACCTACTTTATGTAAACTTTTTTTTTCACCACCAGACCATCTGGAATTCTTGGGTCTGAGGGACCTAGGCTAGAAATCTGAAGGCAACACCCTCATCGTGTTGAGGGTTTACTACCGCGTAGCACTGGCGGTGGTGATTGTTGGTAGGATCCCTTGGGAGGGACCACTATATCTTCAATATGAGGACATATGTTCCCTCTTGGTTTACCTCAATGGAAAATGGGATATATTGGTGATTTTGTTCTGGGGATAATCACCCGAAATGGTTGAAGAAAGTGGTTGGCACCGTCTACTTCTGGATCACTGGTCATCACTGACCGAACGATTGGGGGTTATTCTTGATCTGGAGGTCCATTCGGACAGCCTCCAATGTTGGAATGGTATCGTGTTGATGATACTCTCGAACCAATCTGTTAGATACTCATCATTGAAGAAATTTAGTTAGTGATGGCATCCTTCATATGGATGAGGAGTTGGCTTGAACAACAGTCAGGGAGTTCATGGGTGTAAACTTGAAGGAAAGCATTTTGATTATCGAGAGTTCTTAGAAAACAATGCTTGTACATTTTAAAAACACAAACACCAAACTCTGGTATCTCATTCGAGTAAAAAAATTACAAACTAATTTCCTTGTTTGGAATGGGTAACACTATCATCTTGGTTAAGGATTCACGTCGGGTTCACCATTTTTTCCCTAAAAATGTGTGTTCTAGTTAGGAATCACAATTTCCTAACGGTTTCTAATGGATTTGTTTATGAAACCAACAACACCAAATGGTTATGTTTCCAAAGAGACATGCATTCCAAAGGTAGGTGTTCATTAGGTTTTTTGAACTACAATACTTAATAAATCTCATTGGTTGAGAGGATGGGAGGTCAGGCTCATCACAGCCTTTTGGGGGGAATTATTGCCTACCTAAGGTTCTCTTATAGATTTAAGATATGTTGATTAATCATTCATTAATTCCCAATTATTATTTGATTTATCTCAATATTATAAACTGATTATGTGTTGTCATGCGCGCTCTCAAAAATATTTATAAATAAGTGAAGCAAAGTGGCTGGCCTAGGTCATTCTCTTGAGGAGTTGTTACGGTCAATAAATCACTACTTCAATTCACTTTATATATATATATATATATATATATTTATTAAATGAAATGAAACTAAAATAAATTTATATTTGATAAATAAAAAAAGTACTAAAATTAAATATGGAGATGTAATGAAAACACAATGAATTCAAACAAAATGATTTTATAAAGAAAGGACACATTCCTGAGAGAATCACCCTAAGTGAACCTTCATCATCTATCAATTAGTTTAAAATTTAATTAATGAACATGATCCAAAGTATGCATAAAAATACCCTTCTTCCTATGGTTTAGAATATATATTACCCTCAACATTCACCAAGTTACCATACATCCACCTTCTCAATCAAGGGAGAATATTGTAGAAGTGAAAGTTAAACCTCGGGTAGCGAGTAGAGACATAAAGGCACCTTTCCCACTATGATCCCCCTCAGTCTAACTCTAAGAAAATAAGAAACATTAAAAATGATATTTCAATTACTTGGGTTAATTATTTTATTACTCCCCCATGAACATCCTTGGGTTAGCTACTCATGATCACGAGCATAAGAGTTCACAATGAGGAAGAAAATAGAGGAATAAAAAAAAGAGGAAAATAAAAGGGGAGAAATGAGAACACTTAAATTAAAAACTGAAATGAAATTAAAGAATGAATATAAATGAAAATAAAATATTAAACTATAGAGAATGGCCAACAAATGGTACTCCTATGATTTCAACCCTTTGGAATGAAAAGGACTCTTTTATAGGCAAAGGAGGTATAAATCTTGGCTCCAAAAATGATATCCAAAGGTTCTCGTGTGTTAGGCATATAAATTGATGAATTGGTAAATGTTGTATTATGTAAAGTTTCTCATCTAATTAAGTTACATATACCCTAAAAACATTATCTCGAATGGCCACTACATGTTGGATTTATGGCTTTTTGACTCTATATATTTAACTATGGATAAGTGACTCTTCATATTCCAATGCTCCACTTTCCCATGCATTAATGACCATAATGATGACCGAATTTGATGGGGGAATAGTTAAATAAATTGTTCCTATGGATTTTAGCTTTCTCAATATTTAAATTTTGATTATTTGTGCTATCAATTTAAGAGATATAGACTCAAAAAAATACAACATATGTGTATTGATTTCAAGTTCCACCTAGTGAGATATATTTGGGCCCCAAAATGAAGGATTGAAATTTTAGTCCATAATAATAAAATTAAGACTATAAAACATAGGAACCTATAAAAAATAAATTTTCAATTTTTATTAGTAAAGAAAAATTTATGGCCAAATCATTGAAATAAATTAAAACTATTAAAATTACAAAATAAAATATTTTAGTAATTAAGATCAAAATAATTCAAAAACTATAAAATGTGACAATTTCCTTTGAAATAAAACATTTATGGGATTAAAATCATTGAAATTCAGAATAAAATTATTTAAAATATTTTCTCTATCAATTCCCCCACACATAAACATTTCACTCCTGAGCAATCATCTAATACCATGGTCAAAACAAACTTCTAAAATAATAAATGACAACACAGGTCAATTATCTTATCAGATAAAATATAATGCCTCATACATGGATAAAAATTTCCTAACTCCTCAAAAATATTATTAATCCATTAAATATCATGTTAAACCTCAAATGCATGTTGTACCTACATCCCCATAAAAATAATTCTCTCTTCGCTCAAGGATATTTTATATAGAGTTTTTCTCATTCTCAAAAACATGGGTGATATCTATAGGTTTAATATTATCCTAGTATCTCAACTTAATAGAGTCGTAAATGTTTCAATCATGAGGTATTTTTCATGGGTCATTCTGAGTCTAAGGGTTTTCAGGTTTAAAATGTAATAACATTTGAGGCATAATGAAGAGTGTTAAGCTCTAAAATGAAGTAAATGCATGAAAATAGTTTTTCTCAAGAATGGTGTGATCGTCAATAAGATAAATAAATAACCTCCAAACACATATAACTTTGGGAATTTCACAATTAAAATTTCAGCATAAATTAATTACATACCTCTATTCACCATTTTTAGCATTGTTTTGTCCTGAATTCAGATCTAGATTTCTCTTCAGAATCATGTTTTTGACGAAAAGGGAGGCAGCTTTCGATCTTCAAAAAAAAGTGAAAACCCAGCACAAATTTTTAATGATATTTTGGTCTAATAATCTATCTTTAATCATTAAACGTCTTCCACCAAATCATAAATAAATATGGAATCAATTTAAATTCAGATCAAACAGATTCTCCAAGAAAGAGAAATATATCCCATCATCTCCCTCTGCCACACTTGAGTTCAACAATAATCAGTCATTTAAATTTAAGAGAACATTGTGAAGGGATAAATGTCTTGTAATGTTACTTACTAATGAGTTATTTCATGGAGACTATGGTCTTAATAAAGTTCATATTAAAAGGTATGCCAAATTAGATTTCAATGTAAAAAGGACTTTCAAAGTGATGTCTCAATCATACATAAAATATTCTATGAAATCTAATAGATTTGAAAAAGAGAAAAAGAGAAAGTTTTGGATCACACAACATATATCAAGACTCTCTAGAAAAAGATAAATAAAATAATATGTCGAATATGTTTAGAAACCTATTCGATTGGGAAATATTTTTAATTTAGAATGTACTAGTGCACATGAGTTTTACAATCAATCAAACTTCCTCAAATGAAAAGATCGGAAATCAGAAGAAAAAAATCCACTCATAAATAATCTAAATCCTAAAATATTCAAGTCAAGAAATGTTTCAAAAATTCCAAGATAGTTTGAATTTTAAAAAGCACTCAATTCATCTCCACAGTCCCAAAAATACACCAAAAATGAAAAAAAATGGAATCCTGAAAAATTCAGAAAAACGACATGAAAGAATAATTAATGCACACTAAAAATTCATAAAATAGGTAGACATCCTTACCCCACACTTATTCCATTCACTACCCTCTTTTTGGCTCAAATAATATCAATAATGTTTTTTCACCCAAAATTTATATTAGGCAATAAATAAAATAAATAAAAGTAAAGACACAACCTGGTTTTTTTTCAATGGCAATCTTGAGTTAAGCTCCTAACTGCTAACACATTAAAACTACAAGAAAGGAACTAAAATACATAATAAAAATAAATATAAAGAAAGATAAATGGGATAAATAATTCTTGGTTTGACCCCCCAAGAGGGTGCTAGATTTTTACTACCCCTTGTCATGTAGTTGTCGTTGATTATCCCCAATCTGAAGGTGGGTGTGGTTTCTTTGGGATGAACCACCAAATGTGAATTTTTCCAGTATCCATGATTAAACACAAATATTAGAGAACCCCAATTAATATAAGTAAGTTCAAAACCCCTAATAAATAAGAAATAGAAAATTTGAGATCTAGAGTGGGAGGGAATAAAAGATAGGGGTGTCCCCTGTGACCTTTTGTTCCATCCACCTCTATAGAATATGAAAGTTGTTATAGAGGAGGTAGTTTCACCACATTATTTTACAGATATTATTATTTGATCACCACAACATGGGGGGTCTCTTATTTAACATCCAATTCAATCCCCATTTTTTTATTAAAAAGTTCAAAAAAGTGGAAGTTAGAAAACAATTCAACTTGAATAGTATTAAAACAAGAATAATTAATAAAGAAATGTTCACTATCAACTAAGTTAGCATTGAAATTGATCTCTTTGGGTAGAACCATTGGAAACTATATCTTAGAAGTTTCATATTCTTCATCATCTTCCAAAGAAATAGGGAGGTCAAAAAGTGTTTATTTTCCAATATCAATCATTCATAGATAATTTTTTTGGTAATCTTCAACAATGTTTTTCCATGATTCTTGGAAAAACGGTTGATCTCCCATATGTGCGTCAGCTGGAATGCGTACATCAAGGACCTCCTCAAGAAATTTTTGAGTATGAGATGATATTATTTACTCACTTAGTATTTCCTTCTCACCTACCTTAGGTTATTTAACATAAAAAATGATCGGTAAAATCTCTTCAACAACTCATTCAGGTTCAGGTTCCATCTAAAATTCTCTTGACATGCATGTATGTATTCCGTAATCAACTCTATTTAACTCTCCAATTTTTCCACTACATTACAAATACTTTGATACTTAATATCAATATCATTGTAAAATTATTTTGGAACCTAATATTGGTTATTCCCTGAATAATAGTTTGATTTGAAAGACATTATGAACAAATAGAGTTTTTTTTAGTGTTTTAAAAATTTGTAATTTTTTTAATGAAAGTTAGGAAAATAATTTTAAAAAATGTGAATAAAAATATTCAGTGAAGACCACTTAGATCCTAGAAATGGATCTAATTTTATGAAGTGCTTTCGTGCTCTCTCTCAAAAATATTTACATCTAAGTGCATCATAGTGGCTAACCTAGTCTTTCTCTTGAGTAGTTGTCGATGTCAATCAATCACTAATTCAATTCACTTTATATATATATATATATGAAATAAAACTAAAATAAATTTATATTTGATAAATGAAAATTAAATACTAAAATTAAATACATAGATTCAATGAAAACACAATGAAGGAAAACAAAATGATGTAATAAAGAGAGGATACATTCCCAAGAGAATAACCAAAAGTGAACCTTCAATGTCTCTAAATTAGTTTCAAATTTTCTTAATGAACATGCTCCATCATATGCATGAACATCCCCTTATTCCTATGATTTTGAATATACAGTACACTTAATGATTGTCATGATACTACACATCCACCTACTCGATCGAGGGAGAATATTATAGAAGTGAAAGTTAAGCCTCAGGTGGCAAGTGGGTGTATAAAGGCGCCTTTACCACTAATATTCCCCTTAGTCTAACTCTGAGAAAATAAGAAACATTAAAAATGATAGCTCAAATACTTGGGTTCATCACTTGATTTCTCCCCCAGGAACTTTCTTGGGTTAGCTACTTAGGATCATGAGCATAAGAGATCATAGTGATGAAGAAAACAGAAAAAGAAAACAAAAAATATGGAAAAAAGGAGAGAAATGAGAACACTTGAATTAAAACATGAAATGAAATTATAGAATGAAAATAAAATAAAATAAAATACTAAACTACATAAAATGAATAACAAAGGCTACCCCTATGTTTCCAACCCTTTTCCTGAATGGTCTGAAGGCCTTCATTTTTATTTTATTATGAATAATCCCCCTTTTGATGGATAGAGTAGAACCCTACATAGAATTTAGGCCCAAGGAACAAGACCTAACATGACCTGAAGGACAATACATGACACGAAGGCCCAGAGGCATACTATTCCCACTACATGACTCCTATTCCCAAACCACAGAACTGCCCCTCCCTGGATTTTTAATCATTGATTGCCTAACTCCCCACATTACATTGTTGATCGGCTAGCATTGCTCCGTACAAATCTGCACGGTGCCTGGTCCCGATGGCAGTTTCCATACACTCTCATTCTTCCAATCTGATTAGCTCCACTTATAGTGACTGCTACTCTTAAATCTGATCCTCTTCTGGGTCCTTCTCTGTGTGAACTGGGCTACTCCATGGTCTCTATGGCCTGAAGGCACTAAGGCCCGAAGGCCATTGATGACCCGAAGGTCCTGAGACCCATTGGCCCAAACTGGTGGTCCGAAATCCCAAATCATGTGAATAGTTCCAGTTGCTACAGTACCAAACAATACCTTCTATAGTACTACTATAGTATCCTAGAAATTCACATCCATTTGGTTTTGAACCTGGGTCTCTTGGATGCCAAGCAAGAGCCCTTACCACTCGGTTACGGGCTCATTGGCAAGTTTCCAACCCTTTGGCCAAATTGGTAGGCTTATTAAATGGCCAATTTGGTGACTTTAGTCTTTTATAAAGTTGTTCCTCTCCTTTATTTTCATTTATTGTAAACAAGTCATATAAAATGTCTACCTGATTTATGAGTTATGGTTTTTTGACTCCAGTTATTTAATTCGGGATAGGTGACTCTTTATATTCTAATGCTCTAATTTCCCAATCATTAATGACCGTGAGGATGACTGAATACGGTAGGTCCATAGTTAAATAAATTGTTCCTTCTCATTTTATATTTCTCCATGTTGAATTTTAGATTATTTTGGACATCTCTTTAAGAGATATAGGCCCCAAAATAAAGTTTTCAAGATCTATGCATGGATTTCTAGGCCCTCATTTTGAGCAAGATTTGGGCCCCAAAATTATGGATTGAACTTTTATTCTAGAATAATAAAATAAATCCCATCAAAAATAGGAACATATAAAAGAAAAATTTTAAATTTTGGATCATAAAATAAAACATTATTTCCGAAACATTGAAACAAATTAAATCCGTTAATATTTCAAAATAATCAATTTTAGTAATTAAGCTCAAAATAATTCAAAAACTATAAAATGTGAAAATTTCCCTTGAAGTAACACATTTATGGGATTAAAAACATTGAAATTAATAATAAATTAATTGAAAATATTTTCTCTATAAGAAATTAATTATTAGCATATGTAGAATTTATAATCATATGTATGTATTCAAGGTTCGTCAATGATGGAGATATTTGTGTGTATATAGGGTTCTCCATTGATGGTATCCTCTTATATACTTCTTAGATATTCTTTGGTAGTTATGAAAATGATGGTAGTTTTTTAAGCCACACAATGAAGCACTCTAGAATTTGTCTTCATCCAGGTAGACGATTGTTACTCCGGAATTTATTATCATCCAAGTAGACGAAAGTTGTTATGATGTTGGGATCGAATCCATAGGTGGGATTCCAATGTATCCTTGTGAAAGGAATCTGAACCCACATAGTTCAGTTCCACTTAATGGGGAACATCATACGTTTTAATTTCATGTGATAAGGACCCAATCATATAGTTTAATTTCATGTGGTAAGGAAGTCTAGGTAGAAGGTGCCTAGTCAATTCTTGGTGGGGGGACTTATGCCTAAGAATCCTGAGGAACTTGGAAGGAATATGAGATTCTATGTTCAATTAGACCCTTCTAGGGATATGACCCAAAGATAACAAGGTTGATTTGTAATGTTGGGTTTGAACCTTAGGGAGGCTTCCTATGTATCCCCTTTAGATATGAATCATATCCCATGTAGTTCAGTAAGTCTCATAGGGGGTATGGCCCTTTGAGATAAATAGCTTAGGGATTAATCTTTAAGAGGATTCCATTATAATAGGGTCCCTAAGAGATGTCCTAACTCATGGACATTTAGGTGGTATTAATTCATTATTTACTGCAAAGGATGGTGGCTAGATTAAAGGAATTATTATTGGGGATTATTCCTAAGTAATATGTCCATTTGACCTTGGGGCCTTAGTGGGATACCTACGTATCCTAGCTAAAAATAATCAAAGTTCTCATAGTTCCATATTTCAGGTGGATTGGGTGGTTGTTGTGATCATTAAAAATCTATAAGACCATGTGAGTCATTCTCGGTGTGACAAACAAGAGGATGTGAAAGATTAAACAAACCACACACACTTTTCTTCTTTCGTTGGTGGAAGAGTTTGGGGCTACGGTGGAAGAGGTCATGGAAACTGAGAAAGAGGAAATGGTTACGGAACATCCCTCTCTTCATATTAAATTGAAAATGGGTCCAACGTAAGGATGTAATGAAGGTGAATAATATAGAGAGGAGCAAGACTATAACCTCCAATATAAAAGGCATGGGTCCTACACCAAGATGGTTTCCTTTAGATATGTCATATGTGAGGAGGGAGACTTTTTCTTTGGTGATGGGAAAATTAAGTGTGATTCTTATCCTCCCTACCAGGGACCGAAGGCTCCAGGTCTTAAATATTAGAAGGGAGGATAGATTTCTATCCTCGGAATCCAAGACTGGGAACTCCTCAACATTTTCCCTAGGGTAAGGGTCCATGTGACTATAGATATACAAACATAAAAACATCCCAAGGATCCTAACCATCTTGATGGAAAAGTGTGGGAAACCTTTGACCATAAAAATACAAACCCAAATAGGAGACACACTGATGTGCCTTTCCCTACGGTTTTATAAATCAGGAGGTCTTGGTGGAGGTTTCAAAATGACCCTTTCAGATAAGGGAGCTATTCAAGTAGAAGCTCTGGAATGAATGGCTTTGAAGGAGGCTTCATAAAAGGCTCAAATTGGATGAGAAGGTTAGGTGAACCAAGAAGAAGCATGCAAGTGGGTGGCATGCAAGTGGGCGGTGCGCAAGTAGGCTTGGGAGAATTCGTTTTACCAAAGCTAAATAATAACCTGAATAACTATACTTGGGCGAGACTTGGATTAAACCTTCAAGGGTCTTTACATGTATTTTTAGATGTGAGGTGCACAAATTCTTGTTTGAGGATGGGATATCGCATAAGTGTTCTTAAATACGGGATCTATGAAAACTAGTCGTGCAAGTGTTGTTAATTTTAAACATTTAATGGACTTAAGTGTCACTATCCTCCTTGAATTACCTCTATTTAGGTGTTATGAAACTACCTTGGAGGTTTCAAAGGACTTAGGACAAGCACTAAAAAGATCAGAGTGTAAATTGGCCTTTAGGAAGGTCCGTCTGTTCAAATGAATGTCCAAAGGGTATAATTATAAGCTAATATGAGACCCAGGGTGAAAGTGACTTGGCAATCAAGTGGGCAGTGTGAACGTACTTTTGTATTGTTGGTGATTTTGGATACCTAAGGTGAACAAATTTTTAAACCATTTAAAATCTTTATATTCTCCATCTATTTTCTCCTCCTTTTTTATAAGGCATTTCCCTTTGTTATATTTTCATCCATGTGATGAAAAAAGTGTCAATTATAACATACAAAGTTCATACCAGACCTTTCATGGATCGTAAACATGATTCATAGAATGATACTTTATCATTTCAAAAAACATGGGCCATAAGAGTGATAAATCATCATAAACCAATCATGAACTATAAACACATTCATTAAAAGTGTTGTTCCATCATGAATTTTAAAAAAACCATTTCATGTGTCGAGGTTAACTACCCAGATCATCAAAATAGTGGATCAGGATGATCCTATTTCCTATAGTGGATCTGGACACACTTATTTCCCATAGGGGAACAAGACACACCATTTAACCATAGTGGATCAGCACACACCGATTTCCTATAGTGGATTAGGACACACCTTTTTCCCATAGTGGATTAGGACGAACTTGTTTCCTATATGGGATCAAACCTGTCAACTTGTTTCCCATTTTTATCTCATTGTATATAAATACATACCAAATATATTAGAGAGAGATATAGGTCCCACCCATCATATAATGAAAACAATATCTATTTGTTCCACATGATCATAAACTCTCATCATATCAGACCCCAAGAAATGAAATGGATATCATAAAAATTTCATCATATAATAACCTATAGAAAATTTAAATGTTTAATAATCATTTAATCGTAGGGTAACCTAGGGAAATAAGTGGTTTTCATAATAATTTTATCGGGGAATAACCCATGGAAGACAAACAGGTTTCATAAATAGCTTTTCATCATAAAAATAAATTACTCAGTGAAAGAAAAAGAATGGTATACTTGGATCATATTACCATTAAGGAATAGTTGAAATCACTGGATGAAATATTATATGAAAGATCATTTTGAAAGATCATTTAAAACATTGATTGGGGAAAATATCCTTTCTTATTTGAAAAATTATTTCTAAAACATAAAATATTTCTGAAAACATTTTTCTTTGAAAATAACTTTGAAAACATATAAAGGAAGATTTGAATATAATTTTAAACACTATTTAAATCATAAAAAATTATCAAAATATGTTTCCTTGAAAATTACCTTAAAATATAATTTTATAACATTTTTAAAAACATTATTATAAAACATGTCTTTCAAGAAACATATATATCTGACTGAAGAGATAAATAAAGTTCAATTTCCTTTAAAAAATTTCTTACTTATATTTAGTACCAAAGAGTGTAAAAATGGTAAAATTAATTGAATATTTCATGAATAAATAGATTATAATAAATTTTATGATAATTATTGATAGTTATATCATTATATTTCATCATTTAATACTTAATAATAAAAAATCCTGATAAATGATGAGATTTTAACAAAACATTCTTACCACTTAGGTAATATTGAGTCATAAGAACCATTAAGAAATAACAAGAAATGTAACATAAAATATTATGAGGAGAAATAAATTAAATATATCTCATTTATAAGGTTCTGTATATACAACACATAAAAGAAACATGTGGTGAATATGGAATTTATCTCACAGAAATAAAAAGTGAGATCTAAATCCCTTACTTTAAGTCTTGAATTACATTGTACTCATTAAAAACATCTGTATAATAAATATACTTTTATGATAAAACTATTATATAATGATACTTATATATATATATCATACCATATATGATTTTCTTATGACCTTTTATTACCTATTTAGTATTGATTTTATGTTAACATTACGTTTCGGGTAATAAATGCTTTAATTTTTCATATAAGTTTTGATTTTTACAGTTTTTATTCTATTACATTGATCATGGTAATATAAAATCCATAAATATAACCATTATATAAATATCATAAATATCATAAATATTTAGTATATATGTATTTATAATAATGCAGAAAATTTAGTGATTGGAAATGAAATACACCATCCATGAAAACAGTAAGTCGTACGTATGAAAGACTTCTTCATTTCATTTTATTGTTGGATTGGAAGAAAAGTAAATGGTATGTATATTATCATTATAGAATAGTTTTTATGTCATATATATTACAAAATTTATTTAAAATCATCCTTAAAACATTACAGGTAAATCTCAAATGAATCTCATCGTTTCGCAAGGTGGTAGTCCTCCGTACACATGAACAATGTTATTGTATTCCCCGAAAATGGAAAGAGAGAAGTTATGTGTGATATAATAATTATATAATAATAATAACATAAAAAATATAATTAATATCACATAAAAAATATAAATTCATCCTTATTACCATCCTTGAAAGGTGGTAATAGAAAAAGAAAACAACATCGGTTCGTAAGTTAGAAGTATGTCGTACACACGAACAGTGATTTCATAACCATTTGATGAAATTATGTGCATTTTTTGGTCATACCCTTAAAATGAAAAACATATTAATATATTTAATATAATAATTTAATTATATATTCCTAATATAATAATAATTGAATGGGTGTCAGAAGAAATAAAATAGAGATTCTAGTTGAAGAACATTACCTCTTCTTCGAGTATTATCCTTGGGTTTGCACTAAAGCCTTCCTAGGTTTGATTTATAACCGAGATAAAGATTATAGGATTAGGGGAGGGATGTTTATAAGTGTTTTTTATGTATCTTGATCAAAACAAATGAATTGAGAGGTGTGAATAAGTGGAAATAGTGAGTTCCCTTTTATAGTTGAGGGGAGTGGCATTCTTGTAAATACACAAAAATATTCACTATTGGGAGGTCATGATTGCCTAAAGTGGCTCAAAAACAGATAATTAAAGGTTTTAATGGATTATATGGTCTATAAAAACCTACAACACACATTTATACATGTTTTAGAAACATTTCCTTCCTTAACTTCTAAGTTTCCATATTCTTATAATTTTAGTTTTTCACTACAACCACTAGTTTTATAACCTTGTTAATTTATCCTTTATGACTAAATTAAAATGATCTTTGTTAGATAATTTGAAGCTAATTATTATAAACATTATAAATAATTTATTAAATATAAATATTTTGTGTTTTGGTAATTAATATTAACATAAGTTCATGTAACGTGCAAAAAACAACCTTAACCTTGACCACGCTAACTGGTTTTTTACTATTTAGCAACAAATATAGTCATTATAATAGAAACATTTGGTCCATTAATGGACCATAGTTGATATTTTAAAATATTTAAAAATATTTTTTCCAAATAGAATATTTTACTAATTTTAAATCAATCAATTAAATCACATTTATTATAATAGGACAATAATTTCAATTTTGACAACATTAATTTAAGTTAAATTAAAAATTATAGAAATACAATAATGAAACTAGAATATATTATGTTCAAAATAGTGTATCATGATATATTAATCTAAAACTAATAATTTAACAAAAAAATTCATTCAATTTACTTCACTTTTTTTATTTATAGTATTAGTTATTTTATTTTTTTTATTAACAAAATAATTAATGAGTTAGAATTTCATAAGAATTTTAAGTAATTAATTAATCTATAAAAATTAAAAATATATAATTATGATAAAAATAAATCATTTATATATAAAAATAATGTTTATAACCATACAAAATTTTTTACCTAACATAAAACATTATAGATATACAAAAGGAGGAAAGGCATATTTTTTTGTTCTTTACTTAACTTACTATATGGGTCACATTCAAAGGAAAATGGAAAGTGATTTACATATTTTATAAACATTTATGTTAAAATTATAAGTAAACTCATTCAATAAAATTTAGATGATATTTAAGATCATTTTCACTCTTATAATTCTAGTATAACCCCACAGCAAATCCATTTTTACCTTAAGTGTGGTAATTAATTTTTAATGCTTTCACTATTCATTTTGATCGAAAATTCTGTTGAAATTGTTAAAAATTATAAATTATTTTGATTCCCAATATAGAATTTATATTTGAAAATTCAATTCACATAATTGGAAACAATTATTTTAAAATTACACCCATATATGTGCTAAGAAAATGGGTTTTTAAAGTAAAAATGTTCAAAATTTTACAATGTTTTTATATCAAAATTCAATATAAAAATGAATCCGGTGACGTAAATTGGATTAATATATATATAATTAAAATAATTTTAATTTAAAAATATTAAAATATAATTTTAAAATTATAAATAAATTAATTGAAAAGGTATTTCCAATTAAAATTCAGTATTTTCACTATTTATCAAAAGAAAGAAACTTTTCAGAAAAATCTGAAAAATTAACCCTCAGCTAATTTTGAAATTTTGATTCAAAATTAATTTTATTTTAATAAATTAATTTTCTAGAAGTTTCAAAAATTAATTTTATTATTGTTCAAAAAATAGATAAAAATAATTTTTTTGAGAAAAAAGAGTATTATCAAAACAAATAAAGACGTTATGGAAAATTATGTATTTTCTATCAATATGTTTTACTTATATAAAACCATTATACTTACTATTTAAATAATAGTTATTAATATTCATATCACTAATCTTAACATCTATGTTATAACTATCATGTTAATAATATATCATGTTTTTGTTAAAACTCAGTGTTGCATGTAACAAAAGCTAAGATAGTGTTGCATGGAGTGCATGATTAACTTGGTGTTGCATGTAATGAAATAATTCAAAGAAATTTAATTTATTCTTAAAAATAATAATTCCTTAAAAATAGAGGTGTTACAAGAAAACATCAGGATAAGGTGTCTCTTTGTATTATGAGAATCTTACCTATAATATCTTGTATCGTCTATGTACATTCATACAATATCATCTGTCCATAGATCAAGGTTCAAGAATTATGTCATGGAACCTCTAGGTTTTCATTGTAGAAGGGAAATTCTATGAACTTTCAATGAAACATATATTCTTTGGACATTATCACATTTACATTTCATGGAATGGAATAATAATAATCTAATAAAAAGACATCATTAAAATTGAAAACAAGAAATAAAGCACTAAACAAGTCATTTCAAGGGAACCAACTACAATAGACACCCACTTGAAATGGAGACAACTAACAAAAAAAATTCTATCCACTAGAACTCACAATATACACATTCCTCTTTTGAGATATATCTATGGTAAAGGGGTCCACTACAATTTTTATTTGTGGATACTATGCACTCCAAAACATTACCTCATTAAGAAAAATCCATCAATAGATAAACCTTATAAAGTATATGTTTCTCCCTTTGATGTGATCTTATCTCTAAGATAGAAACTAGTACAGTATTATCATAGTAAAATGTGATAGGGTATTTACTATTAGGAACAACATCAAGATCTTTGACGCTATTGGGAATCCAAAATGCTTCCTTCGTTGAACCAAAATCCAAAATATACTTAGACTAAGTTGTAGAATCGATAATAACTTTTTGCTTAGAAATATTTCACTCACATCTCTTCTGTTGAGATAAAATATATATCTTGACTATTACTTCAAATAATTATGATCTATCTCAAAGATAGAATCTATGTAACCCCTGATAACTAGATCTTCATATCCTCCCTACACTAAGAACATGTCATTAGTTCGCCTCTGATTCATAATTATATCCTTAAGATCAATCCATTTTTTTCAACTAGATATTCTTAATAGTTTTATACAATGATAAAATCATAGGAATCATCAGGCCTCATACATAACATGGCATTCATGAAAAATCTTAACAATGAAGGATATGGAATCTTAATCATTCTATCTATTTCTTCTTGTGTCTAAGGAAGCAATTTATCAGAAATATTTATAAAATGTGAATCTAGAACCAATCCCTTCATGGATAGTTTCATACTATACCTATTCAGTATATGGTTAGTTTATATACCTTGACTTAGTCCAATTATCCCCTTGGATCTATCATTCATGATATTGGCCCTTAGAATGTAGGTTGCATCACCTAAGTCCTTCATGCCGAAGTAATTTTTCAAACCTGAATTAACCTCTTATAAGGATGGGGTTTCAGATGCATTTCCACTAGGTCATGCCTCATCGTTCCATGTGTTGGGATTCTCACCGATGGTCAAATTTTTGCCCTGTATTCCATCTTTACAAAGGTAGGCAGCACCTGTCACCTCTAAAGGGATGTTTTCTCCTTGATCGAAATGGGATGATGGGATGTCAGTCTCTCCTTCTATGGATTACTCCTCGTAATTTTTCACCTAGTCCAGGACTCCCTTAAATATTAAGATAATGTTTTTGAAACTCATCCTAGTGCCATATCATTTTTGAAACTGATTGATTACACTTCTTCTTTCAAGAAATTCCAAAGGGTTCAAGTCAGGGCAGTGACCTTCGGTCAGGAGGGTAGTCACACTAGACATTGTTGGTGTGTCTGGATACTAAAACACTAGTACACATGTATTTTACCTTATCATAGGGATTATTGAGGGCACATAATCACAAGTAATCCCATGTTGAATTCTAGGAATTTTATTACAGATTCATGTGTCTGAGGTTTTCCTTGGATTTCCATGTTTAGCACGAGGTATGCCACGATTTTAATGTCTAAAGGAGACAGATCGGAATCTTAAAAACACCAATGGAACTATATCAGATGGGTATATCCCAAGGAGGAAGCACCTAGAATGTTTACTGAATGGATGGGTCATAATTCCCAATTAGGATAGAATCAAGATGACATGTTCCACAAAGGGGAAGTTTTCACACCATGAAGACTGATTTGGACACCACTGAGGGTGGATCAGAGAGGAAGATGGGTCCATGAAAACAGGACACCATGGTTTACCATTGGCTGGGATTAAACCTCAAAGAGGATTCCTACTTACCCTTTTTAGAATGTAGGGATCAAAACCCCCATTATTCAAATGGGTGATGTATAAAATCAGTGTGTACACAAAGGGTAAAAACCTTGAGATATGATGGGGATTACTCATGGTTAGTATCTCAGGTTATACAAAGATAACTGAGATGAACAGGGCTTATGCATGGTAGAGGCTTAGGAGATACAAATAGAACTAAGAGGAATGGGGATTGTGCATGGTTAGCAGCCCATATGGATGGCATGATTTCATCAGGATGTGGCATCCCGGGTAAAATCTAGATAGATATGGATGAAGTATCAAAGGATGGAATGAATAGGTATGGAATCAAAAAATTGTGTGAAGGTGAAGGAGTTGGGTTTGAACCTCAGGGAGGTTTCCTACATATCCTAGTGGTAGGGAATAAAATTCCATATAGTTCTAGAAGAGGAATAATGAGTCACCTGAGGAGGCGGCTCATGAGAATGGACACATGGATGGGTACCTGAAGGAAATGGAACCAATGGGTTAAATAATGATCTTACAGAGACATCAAGGCTCAAGGGAGAGACTAGGATGAGGAGTAGGTTGGGCTTGCACCTCAGGGTGGATTTCTACGTACCTTTCTCAAATAGGGAAAATATCAAAGTCCATGTAGTTCAGGGATGGGGCATAGGATTAGTTGTACATAAAAGACAGCAATCTGAAGACATTTTGGGGCTTATGCATGGTCAGAATCCCATCACAAGAGGGACACTCTTGTTTGGAGAATTATGGATTGGGTGTGGTACTTATGCACTGAGATGGCCCAGGAGATGGTCTGACACCACCAAGTGGTGGTCCAAAGATGTGGGGTCCCAACAAATGGGACACCAAAGTTTACCAATGTTTGGGGTTGAACCTCAGAGAGACTTCCTACATACCCTGTCTATAAGAAAAGGATAAAAACCCACATAGTTTAAAAGCACAATGTTTAATGTAATGAAGGATGAAAGGGGTATACAATTTAACATCATACGGGATGAGGGTAAACTGATTTGAATTGGTCAGGACTGGTGGGAAATGGGATTTAACTTCATGGAGGTTTTCTACGTACCTTTCTTGAAAAGTGAAAGTATCAAAGTCCACATAGTTTGGTAAAGAGTGGTGCGGGGCTTACGCATGATTGGAGGCCCAAAGAGGATGTCATGGTTGATAATTACTCTAAGCCCATGTGATTCATGATTGTTGTGACAAACAAGAGGAAGTAATGGACTTAATGAACATATCGTGAAAGATGAATCATTGAGGAGTATAGTAGTGCTTACATGTGATTAACATCCCAAAGAGGAAACATGGACTTACACATGGTTGGCATGGTAGAGGAAGATTGGGAAACCCAAGGAGGGGGTATAGATATATGAGGAGGATATCTCCATCATATAGGGGTAACCCTACCAAGGTTTGTTGGTGCTTATGCAAGGGTTTCCTATAGATCACATGGTGACAAAGTGCAGTGGGAGAGGAGGAGTGAGAGGGTCTCGTGACCATCCCATTCACGGTCCTCTCAAGATTTTCACTAATGTGGTGATCATAGTTTAATGTCATGTGTTGAGGATGTGGGGTATCTTTCCAGTATAACATCCTATAGTTCGGATGGTGAGGAATCGCTCCTCACCCCTAGGACTTACATAACTCATACCAGCCTGCACTTGGGGAAGGGAAGGCATAAGCAATGGTTTAATGGGTTTATGGAGTGATCCATTGAACGGTCCACGTTAGCATGTCTATGCAAAGAAGTAATAGTCGTTGGTGTGTTTATGTGAAGAAGCATAAGGGAGGGAAACACAACATTAATAACCACTCAGGGAACCTTGAAATCACTTTGTACAAGCCTGGAGGGTCGTACGAGAGAAGTGTTAACAACACAGGGGTGTTGAAAATAAGAGGGTCTTGGACATAGTACCATGGGGTAAGGACAACACGTGGATCACATAAGAAGTGGTGAGTATAATACTGAAGGATTGCACGCAAGATGATAGGTTGAACGCAAGATGGAGCCCTGTGTGAAGGATTGGAATTTTACAATGGAAAACTTACACACAATAGAATCTTTTTGATGAAATTTACTTGGAGTAAAACGAAATTGGTGAGGGTCAATCCCTAGTGGGACCACCCAAAGGAGGAACTCTAGGAGACCTGTCACACAAGAAATGGTACCTTGAATCCATGGATTTCATGTCGTCCCAGAAGGGTTGTCTCATGTGAATCAGAGCGGCATTTAATCTTTCAGAGTGGTACCCCAAGGTGAGGGGATATGCTCTTATTAAAAGTCAAAAACCTTAGCAGCGTTACGCAAGGAGGTCCACACGAAATTTAAATTTGATGTCGCATTGGGCATGCAAGATCTTGTGCACGGTCCATTTTCCTTCACAAAATCTTGATTTCATTATCACCTTGGACTTGACCCTTTTTTTAAATAAATACTCTAAAGAATACCTTTGACATCACATTAAGTGCACAAGATCTTGCACGTGGATTTCAATCTTGCTCGCAAACCTCAAATCTTTCATGCACCTCCCTTGGGCATCTTGGGATCATTTGTTGATTCAAAATATGCCTTTGGTTTGTTCAAAAAGGTCCCATTCATGGTCTTAACAGAAATTAAGTACCAAATAATTCCCCCTCATAATTTGAGCAGAAAGGGGACAAGAAGGTTGGGTTTGAGGGTAAATTCAAAGAAAATATCACATTTTCGATGGTGCATGCGATAAATCCAATTCAGCATGAAAAACACTTGCACGCGAGCGGAAGGGTCAATTTGTGCCTGTAAATACATTGGGGACCAAGGGCTCCATACCTTGACTTTTCTGTGTAACAAGAGTTTTCTCTCATGCACGAAATATTCAATGTTTTTTTATAAAAGATCTTGATTTCAGTTGGTGCCTTTTGTGTAACCACTGGTTCTTTCATTCCACAATCAGTTCTTTAATGCTTATAAATTAGACATAATTCTTGCGTGCATGTCATCCATCTTGCATGAAACATCCTATCTTATGCATAAAACCTCCATTCCTTCCTCCAAGTCCCTTTTTTAATTTTTAGACATGCCTAGGATGGTCGGTGAATATACTGATGTTGAGAGGGAAGCTACCTATGTTGCACGAAGGTCCAAGATGATCACAAACCCCCATATTATTCATGTAAGAAGAGTAGTATTTGATAACCATATGCTATTTGGTATGTTAACATAGGCTCAAAATGACTATGTTCTGAGCGATAGTCTATCGATATGAAACTTTGGTATTGTAGAAGAAGTATTGATGTTGAGTTTCACGATTGAATCACCATAGTCATGGGTGACACGTGAGGATGACCTTTCGTAGTATAACATCATGTATAACGGTCACCCTACCAAGGAGACTCATGACATAGTTGTTTACATCCTGAAACCAAGGACCAGGACTGTTGTGGGGAGTGATCTGGTTCCTGAGAAATTTCTAACTCACTATGGGAGCATTTTCAGGAACAATATCACCGATGAGACCAAGGGTTGGTAGGAATGTGAATTTAGGTCTGGGGGAAACTTTACAAGCCAATGGGCATGGATGTATTTGGTATTCCAAACATACGAGGAGTTCATAGCAGAGATTTGAAATATTGGGTTGTTTGAGATTGTGTGGACATCACAATTACATTTCTACCATCAATAGGACCCGGTTCCAGAACTATTCATCCAATGGTCTCTCAATACCAATACTTTCCATATTCACCATAGGGAGGTTGGTATCAGCCAGTAGGGTTTCCATTGTATCCGAGGCATCCACCTAGAAGGGTATCGGTATGATGAGTTTCTATCCATGGAGAATTTCTGGAGAGAGAGGACATGGATTACCATTATGACGTAGAACTTATTAGAGCTATCAAAGGAGAGGCTAAGAATCAAATAGTTTCTGAAGGACATATTCTTTTCTAAGTGATTCAACTAGTTTCTGATACAAGAAAAGGAAGTGAAGATGCAAGTCCAAGGGAAGCAGTGCCAAAACGCATCACATAGGGGTAAAATAGGATCGTATTGGATGGTCCTAAAATCATATGAGTACCAATCACGGGGATTTAGTGTGAAAGAAAGTTGATAGCCAAATGTACAGTATGGCTTGTTCCGTACTCCGTTCCTAAGTGGGAGGATGATGCAAGTACGGTGCACAATGATGAGAGTATTTTCAAGGATTCTAGTGATGGATAGGATCATAACATCCAATCATAGACTAAAATTGTGAGTGCATGTGTTGGAAAAGCTGCACGACATTTTGGGGTGCATTTCAAGTGGAAGTACACCCAATAGAATATACAGACCAATATAGATTCTTCATGGTTGGGTTGCAGCTCACTATGGCAGATATGACTACCCGAACACCATCTACCCTCCAGGTGACGGTCTACGACCATCTCTATTGAACATCACTAGGATTAGGACACTAATTATCAATGAGGAAGGGATAAATCTTAGCATCGGAAACCATGAATTTTTTTCATTAAACCATTTTGAACCTCAGATGGCCAGATGGTAGATGACGGTAGAGGATCACGGGCATTGAAGGAATACTTGAAAAGTATTAGGGGTAGTGTGCTGGTGGCCCAGATCAATGGGAAAATATTTTTTGAACCCTATGTGTAGTTGTGGTTTTCCAAGAAATTTGGGTGCATGAATTGGATGACAAAAAAGGTGTATAAAGGGTTTTGGGAGGAGAAAAAATCCTGCATACTTCACCATATGTGGCTCATGTTCATGACTACTGACTTTGGTGATTTAATTACCTTTCCTCCCACTGATATTAATGTTGTCTTGTCAAAAAAGTATGACAACCATTGGTTAGAAGCGTATCTAAACAAGATTCTCTGGAAATGCGTGTGGCAGATCAGGGTGGACAGTGTGGAGTCTGGACAATGAGGAAGCATATGAGGTGCTACTGGGGAAGTGACACTGGGAATAAGCTAGGGAGATGGAACAATGCGGGCTGGAACTTAGGTGACAGGAGCATCACAAGGTGAGAATGCACCTTTACCTTATGAAGAGAGGTGGTCTCATGGGAAGCCTCAGGGTCTATCTAGGGAACTCCCTGGTAGGAAAATAATACCTCTTCTAAAGCCAACCACTGATGGAATTTTCCCTTCTCTATTATTTTCCTGGAGTTCACTACGACAATATATGTCCAATAAAGATATATGGAAAATACTAGTGTGTACTGGGCTTGATCTACTAAAATTAGGGAATATTCAGGTGGAAGAGAAGGTGGAAATTCATCTCAAATATGTTTATTTTACAGCTATGGACATTTATGCATGCCAATGGTGGCGATATGAAGAACCACATATTCTTGTGAAAGTGATGCTTATCTAGGATCATGACCCGGAAAAAGGTACGTCCGAGGATGATGATGAAGAGGAATAAGGAGAGGAAGAATAGGAAGATGAAGAGGAAGAAGAGGGAGAAGAAGAGAAATAATAAGAGGATGGAGGTGAGGGACCTATCGGTGAGGGACCTGAAGGTGAGAGACCTTAGGGAAAATAATCTTTTCAGGGAAGCCCATGTGAGATGGTGAAATCGTAGGTTCTAATGTGGAACTAGTTGAAAAAATCAAGGTTCGTGTCAACTCATATCTATACTGGTCTTTATCTTTTCATAATTCAAATTCATTGAACAAGCTCTACCTATTTCACAAACACATCGATCATGATAGTCATAAAGTTCTCCCTACAGGGGATGAGAATATACCCATGAATATGGAAATACATACTCATGAATCAGCATCTAGAATCAAGCAGGGTGGAGGACCGACCATAGCTACAGTGGCTGAAGATCCAGCCATGGATGAAGTGGTCAGTGGTGTTCCAGCAGAAGGGGCTGAAATTCTGACCTTAGAGTCTAAGGTTATTCCCGCTACCCAGAAGGAGCCAGTGGCAGTCATTGAACTAACAAGCATTGAGGGATCTCATGTGGTGGTGGATCCTATCATGACTCAGAAATGGGATACCACTGTGATTGGATCTTATAAATTTCTACCTTTATAGGATTTCATATTTATTAGGGAACTCAGCTGAACAAGGTATCAATTCCCAATGCAGTGATCTCAATATTAGAGGCTCGACAAACTGTTGATATGGAACATCTGTGGGAGCTCTACCAGTGGTTCCACAAGTCCATGCAGAACCAACCATTCAAAATGGTCCAGCCCTGGAACCTAGTGAGCAAGAATCTACAATCATAGGTGATACTACTACCAGGGTTTAGCTCTAGCTTAGTGGGGGGAGGTCTCCAAATAAAAAATGATCCCAGAAGAGAACCCTTCCACTAAACTCTTGCCTATTTTTCCTGAGTATAAGCCTACAGATCCGAAGGATATGGATGAATCTGATCCTAACGTGGATGATGAGATTCATATGAAATGTCTTAAGGGGTGGAAGTGCATTAAACTTTTCCTCATTCAACTATAGGAAAAATGGATGAGCCGGATGGGGTCACTTTGCACATTGCTACGCTTTCTCTGCACCGGGGGGGGGGGGGAGGTGGACGCTCACCTTATTTATATAATAATATGTGATTATCTAGTTGAAAAGATGTAGGAGAGTGACCAATTCTCCGATATTTCCCAGTTTTGGATGAAATCAGAAACTATATAGAAGTATCTTGAGGTTGAGCAGGAATTTTGACACCTTGAAGAGCGGGAAAATGAACGAGGTACATTTATTGCAAGACAATTCAAGATCATTTAATAGATTAATGCTCGGCTCTAGGAAACCCAAGATAAAGTAGTAAAAGAAATCCATTAAATGATTTAATTCCAAACCAAGCATGAGAGAATGTAGGTCAGAGCCAAGAAACTCTGCTCTGTAGCTGCTGATGAAGAAAGGGAACTCAGGGAGCGAGAGAAAATCTTGGAGGCCATATTTCATAAAGTGGAAAGAATGAAGTGGTCCATTAAAGGGAATTATCCATAGGGGTCATATTTTTTTATAAACTTATGAAACAAAATTCCCACTTTGTTAACTTATACTAAACTGCGTTCATTACTATATTGTTTTCCTTCTTGTTTTAATTAGTGTATATCGAACATAACTATGAATTAACTAACGATTAATCCCTAAGCTCATGTGGGTCATACCTGGTGTTAGAAATAAGATAAACCAACATATTCATTCATTTTTTTATGATATTTCCAACAAAACATTGAATACTTTGGGTTTTTTTGTTGTTAAATGGTTGCTCAGAGTATTCGGGTGGAGATAGGTCATGATTGAAGGGTATGGTTCCCAGAACAGACAACCTGTCTTTCTCAACATGCTATAGTTCATGAGTGGGGTAACACTAGGGATGTTAATATCCATCTTAACTAAGGGGAATGAGTGGTTTGATTCATGGTACCCAGAATTTGGAGCACAATGATGAAGGTGAGCCATCACAAGATAACTGGTAACCTTATTCGAAACACAACACCTATATTACTATCTTGGAATGGGAACAAATAAAAGATGCTCCACCGCTGACTGGTTTTAAAAACAAGGTGCCTAACTAAAAATGTCATCTGATTCCTTATGAAATATTTTCTTAGAATAACAGGTGATCCAAAGTGGCATGGGGCCAGACCATTGGGGGGTCCCTTGGACGTGAGAAAGGATGAGGATCCAAATAAAGGGTGCACAAAGAATAGAGATAGAGTGATGGGTTGTTCGAATAGAGTCTAACACTCTTGAAACTAAACCACTGTGATGAAAGAAGACCAGGTGGGTGTGTCAACCCAAATTGATATCAAACCTATTTCTAAACGGGACCTCTCTAGTGAGGACCTAGAATACCTTGTAGTTTAACATAATGAAAATGAGGACAATAGGCATGCAGTTTTAGCATCAAGTGGTGAGGATGATGGGAACCGACGAGGAGGAATGTGTATCATGGTACATAACCTGTAGTGAATGGGTACAAAATAAATCCACATGCCACATCACATGTTCCTGAAATGGGGCTAGGTCCAAGAGGCCAGAAAGATGAAATTTGTTGTGACTGGGACATAGATGAGGAGTCTAGATGCCACTATGTGTCCCTTGATAATGGGAATCAATCCATGCATAGTTCTTGAGGACGGTATAGTATATGGAAAATACCAAAAATAATGATATCCTATTAGGTGAGGAAAATAGTATTTATTACACAGTTTAATGTCATGTTAACTAGGACACTGGAAGTCTTAGTTTAAAGGTTATATTGTTCGGACCGCATGGGGTGGAGAGTTGAATTATAGCATCATGAGGCAACCCAATGTGAATAAGGAAAAAATAAGTCCACATCCAAATGCACCTTTCCATAGAGGAAAACCTAGACTGAGCAGGGGGCAGAAAATTTTATGACATTGTGGATGGACCTGAAGGTAAAGTACTTAGGCATCACTATATATCTTGTAGGGGAGAATCAAGCCACACGTAGTTCTGTAATGTGAAATGACAGAGGGCCAATTAAAAAGGGTAAAAATATTCCCGAATAAATACATCATACAACTAGGTAGTTTATAAGTACACAACCAGGATGTAAAAGGTGTAGTTTAACATCTTACAATAAGAATGTGGGAGATCCTAGTTTATGGACTTAGAGATCAGACTAAGGGGAAGTGTGATTCCTCCATGCAGGCGCAAACCTTTCCTATATCTCTATACTCATGTGATCCATCTTTGATGTGGGAAACAAGGGAGGAGAATATTTTTACAATACATGGAATCACATTGTAGGGAAAAAATGTGAAGATTCAAGGATGACCCCACAATGTTTTATCATCCTCTCAACGCGCAAAGGTGTACAGAGGAGCTAAACCAAGGTTGTCAACATTCTATATGAACATGATGAAATGGAAAGGAATGTGAATCATGAAACCAACATTTAGGGAATAAAGGGTTTGTTGTATTGGTAGATGATATGTATTCCCCATATTCTAAACACAAAATCCATATCACGTGACTTGGGATGTGAATAAACAAGTGAGGGTTTTCCACTTACAATATTTGCGATACAGGACCTGTCTCAAATGTCGTTCAAGATATTTCGTGACAATGGAAAAAAATTATAAGAGATCCATAAGTCTAAGAAAACATACCACTTGGGGGTCCTTTCGGATGTGAGAGATTATGGAGACCCAAACAAAGGGTCACATGAAGTGTGGAAATGGAATGAGAGCATGTCCATACAGAATCCATCACTCTAGGCCCTATACCATAGCACATCTAAGAATGTTTATGAGGCAGGACATAGGCCGAAGGGATCAACTAGGGGCATACAACTCGAGGAGATCAGAAAAAGAAAGGGGTAAAATGGGTTAGTGAACCCTGGGTTGGACCCAAGGAAAAATTACCTAGAATTCCTACGTACCCTATGAGGGAAGGAATAAATCCATACATAGTTCTTGAAATGTTTTTCAATTTAACATTATGCGATAAGGACAAATATGAAAGGGGAAATCCCATAGGGGGGTAATTGTTGTCATTATTATAGACCTAACAAGAATGGGACAAAAGAAGTCCACATTCCACACCACATAATCACTTAAGAATCAATATTGTGGTGCTGAATAAATGAGATAATTTGTGGAGCCTGGGCTGGGCCTGGGGAAAAAATTCACGGGTATTCCAATATATTCTATGAGGGTAGAAATCAAGAAACATATAGTTCTAGAAATGTCATGAATTTTAATGTCATGTGGTAATTATGAAGATTAAAGGGGGTTATTTTTTAGGGAGGCACATGGTGTGGCTGTTATAGACCCGACATGAATGGGACAAAAGAAGTCTAAATCATTCCACATGCTTCCAAAATGAATCTTGGGATGTAAGACTGAAAATGGGGAACTTGGGCCTAGATCTGAGGAAAAAATGTTTGGGCATTCCTACGTATCCCATAAGGATGGGAAATAATCCATACACAGTTCTTTAAATTACACGAAGTTTAACGTCATACGGTAAAGACAAAAGGTAAACAGGGAAGTTATAGAGGGAGGGACATGGTGTGGATGTTGCAAACCCGATATGAATAAGAACAAAATAAGTCCACATCATACCATATGAAACCCTAGAAGAAAAATAAACGCAGTGGTGGAACCAAGGAGATTGAAATATTTTCTGGGATGGACCTGAATATAAAACATCTGGGCATTCCTACGTATCTTGCGAGGGTAGGAATCAAGCCCTAAATAGTTCTACAAATTCCTGGCAGTTTAACGTCAGGTGGTAAAGACAGAGAGGGGAGATACTTGAAGATGAAAGCATGACACAGTAGTTGTAAGACCATCATGAATGGGACAATATAATCCCACATCACACTATGTGCTCCCATGATACCTAGGCTAAGAGGCCAAAAGGAAGGCAGAATATGTGGTACCTAGGGATGGACCTGAAGACAAAATATCCAGGTGTTCCTATGTATCCCATAAGGATGGGAATAAAACCATACATAGTTCTAGAATATTGTGTTGTTTAACATCATGTGGTAATGACAAAAAAATTATTAGATTAAGGTCATAGAGCTCAAACCATAATTTGTATTCACCAATTGCATTTTATCATAATGAAGGACTAAAGAGATCTTAGTTTAAGGTTATAGATATTATACCATTTTTGATAATTTTAACTCCTCTATTTTATCATCACAAAGGATGAGGTTTCACTCAGGCGAAGTACTACTTGTGGAATTTGGAATTGGTGGGAGTAGTAATATGTTCACCATCTATGGTGACTAGGGAGTATACACCATTTGGGTAAACCCTGTAAATGATATAGAGTCCCTCCCATTTGGGTTCCAACTTTGGTAGCTTTCTATTGGGTATCATTGTCATCCTCAATGACAATACCGTGTCACCTGGAAGAAAATAATGAATACAAAATTTCTTATTCATGGCTCTGGCTATCATGTTCTAATGCCTCTCCAGATTGTGAAAAGCATGAATCTTGTTCTCATTGCAGGCTTCCAATTCATCCAGGCATACTTCTTCTACCTTTTCTAATATAAGATGATCGTAAATAGCTATGTAGAGTGACGAAAATTTAATCTCAATGGACAGTACTGGATCTATTCTGTACACCAGGGAATATGGGGTCACCTTGGTGGAATTACAAGTCGTTTTCCTATAATCCCATAGAGCGTTGGGAAGTTTTTCTGGACAAATCTTCTTATTCTGACCAATCATCTTCTTCAAGATGTTAGATAGAGATTTTTGAATGCCATGATCTGTACATTTTCTTATAGGTAATAGCAAGAGGTATGATTAGAATGGATATTATACTTGGTGTACAATTTCTTCATCTCGTCTGGTCGAAAGTTAGTATCGTTATCGGTGAGGATGGTTTAAGGGACTCTGAATCAGTGGATGACATTTGAGCTCACGAAATCAATGACAAAATGGTATTTTACATCCTTGAGAAGAATTGCCTATTCCCACTTGAAAGGGAAATCCATAGAGGTAAAGATGAACCTACACTATCAAGTTGTTGCTGGTGTATATGGTCCTACGACATCAAGTCCCCATACTAAAAAGGGCCAAGAGTACATAGTGTTATATAGAGGCTCTGGTGTCTAATGCAAAAAATTATAATGGATTTGGAACATGTGGAACCTCTTGGAAAACTCAATGCAATCATGGATCATGGTGGGCCAAAAATAGGTCGACATTCCGATATGATGAGAGAGTTTTGACCCTGCCTGATGAGGTGTACATGAACCAACATGGAATTCTTTCATAACCTAGGGAATATCATCTCATTGAATGCTACAGAGCAGAACTCCATCGAACCTAGGTTTATAGAGGATCTGCTCAAGACTGGGACCACTCTGGAGGGTGAACTGCACTTTGCGGTGACAGATTCGCTCACATTCAACTCTATCTATCCGTAGATTTCAGTTTTGTAGGTACTCGACGAAAGGATTTATCCAATCAGGGGTCTCTTATAGTATTGTAGTAGGGTTACCTGAAGGTCCTAATATGGATGCATTGGTGGTAATGTTACTTACCAAGTTACTATCATCATCTTCTGGGGTGATGGGAGTGGAGACTCTTGGATGCACCACATGGATAATCAAATCATCCTTTTCAGGATCTGAAAGATATGCATCAAGGTTGGACAAGGAATCATCTCATCCATTCTACGATCAAGTAACATGAGTAACTTTTACTCGACAAGGAAACTGGCTAATCAGCTGGTGAGTGCACTATTTCAAGGGTACGAGCTCTGGCTTCCTAAAAATATAGTCACCATTGATCTATTTTATGGCTAGCTCAGAGTCACCATTCACATGTAGGTGGGGTACATCAATCTCAAGGGCTATATTGAGACCACTAATGACATCTTGATACTACACCTCATTATTGGTGCAGCCTTCTGACAATAAAAATGAATAAGGTAGGACTTCCTGTGTAGTTTGGGTAAAGAATATTCATAGGCCTACCTTATTATGCTTGGTATCATTGATTATTCTACTAGTTGGGCTTCTCAAAGCACCATCGAGGTGCATCTTCCAACATGGAATGGCTTGATCCACTGAGAGGATTTCCTCATATGAGAAATCATGATCTAGATACTGCTCTATAGGGGATGGATGCGAGGTAATGAAGTTTTCCAACACCTAACCCTTGAAATCTTTTTGCAGAATGAATATGATGTCAAACTACTGAAGGATCACTGGCCACTGAGAAATATGGCATGCTAATATGGGGTGGTTCAGAATATATTCCAATGGGTCTAAGTGAGACACCATATGTATCTCATGGTGCTAAAAATAATGTCTCAATTTCTGGACTATGAATACTAGTGCAAGGTAGCTCTTCTCGATTGAGTAATATCTGATCTTTGTATAAAGGAACATTTTGATGAAAAAGTATAAACTATTATTTATTCCCTCATTGTTCTTTTGAGGGATAAGGGCACCAAGGGACCATTCCAAAGTTTTCACATAAAGGACTATAGGCTTTCCGAAGATGGGTGGCATCAGAACCGGACGCTATAGCAGATACTGCTAGATCTCCTAAAAAGAGACCTGGCACTCTTCATCCCACTGGTAGTCTAAACCTTTCTTCATGAGTCGAGAAAAGGTATTAAACTTTCGAGACAAGTTTTCAGTGAATCAGAGTATGTAGGCCAGGTGGACTTGAAAATCACAGAGATCCCAATTTTTTTTTGAAGTATGAATCTGAATGATTTCATTGATCTTCACTGGATCGATCTTGAAGCCTCTATATCTGACGACAAAGCTGAGAAACATTCCAGAGGTAACCCAGAAGGTACACTTCAAGTGGATTATCGTCAGATGGAGGGAGTACGGAAATATGAACTGTAACGCCCCGACCCTATTTACCCAGAGTCAGTGCATTATTACATAACATTGGAATGATACAAGGAATCATTTCCCCAAAGACCGATCATTTTAGTAACATTGGAGTACTAGATACATACATAAGTTTTACATTACATGATGAAATGAAAATGAAAAAATGTGTCTCCAAAGAATACACTCATATACCATATCCTATTCCTACAGTTCAGTCTTAATATTCTTCTCCACACCTGGTAAAAATAAAATAAAAGAAAGGGGTGAGCTCAGATGCTCTGTAAGGATAACAATATAGTATAAACTATCATAAAAAAGAATAAAAATTTAAGGAAATTCATAAGACCCAAACAAAAGCATTTTAAACTTATACTTAAGCATAATATGTCAAAGATAAGTAAAAAAATCCATTTACTTATTCACTTGGATATTTTACTAGTAGAATAATCACCAGTAATATCAATAGCTAATTTCTTAATGATGGAATACATAATGTTGGACACCATAACCACATATTCAAGGCCTCATGCCAATACCATAATAAAGATTTTATCAAGGCCTTGGTCCAAGACACTAGTTTGTCTCATGAGACCTATTGATGCATCGAAGAGCTATATCATGCTCCACCTGTCACTTACTAAGTCCAACGCATTCCTTATATGAAAAGGTTGAAACATAACATAAACATTCGTATTAAAACTAGCATAAGAGATGTTAATACTTTTACCATAAATCATGAATGGTTCGAAAATAACACATCCACAGTCAAACATATCACAATAACCTTCAATACAATATGAAATATTATATCATAAAAAATCAACTTCAAACAAGTGTAAAATCCATCAAAAGATATTGACATTGATGAAATCAAAACCATTTGAGAGAAATATCTGTTTCAATTTTGAAATCATTTAAAAATCACATAATTATAAAAGAAAAAATTTATTATTAAAATATTCTTATAATATTGTAAGGGAATATTAAAAGGTTATATAATGGTAGAAAATATCTGCACTCTCCGTATAAGTTAAGAAAACAGTCTTTCCTTAATTTTTTCGAAAATCTCATAAATGAACTTTTTTGGAAAAAAACGGAAAGATTCCTTTATAAAAAGTTTATAAAAATTAAAAAAAAAATTGTAAATGAATTTAGAACATAGTCTAGAAAATATAAAAAATGTTTTGTAATGCATTTTTAAGAAACATGGATGTGGATGATAAAGAGGTCCCAGTAGATACTCACATATAAATAAACTCAAATAATAACGAGATTGTATAATTAACCCTTACCTTGTACTTTTCCGTGATTGAGGGTAGATTAACCTTCTGTATAATAGTTAAATCATTGTTATTAAATTATACAAGAACATCATACATAATTATGATATCTTATATGATCTTCTAATATTGCTTCGTTAATAATATTTCAGTAGTATCATTGTTTCGGGAGTTACCAGATTTGTTTTCCTTTATATGTTTTGTTATGTAAGTCATGTTTTTTATGGATTGGATTTATTTGATTCATATGAAGAATAATATTAAGTTCTTAAAAATTATTTTTAATCATAAAATAAAAATTACTCTTGAATTATTACGATGGGGAATGAATCTCATTGCGTTCGTAGAGGCGGTAATCCGTACGTACGCACGAGCGACAATATCATTATATTGATGGTGAAATCATATGTAATTGGATGGTATATCATATATGAAGAATAATTAACATGTTATATTTATTATTTACATAAATTCTACTTGTTATTATATCCATCCAAATAATTAAGTGTTGAATAACAAACACTACTGGAAATTCGGGCTATAGCCACAGTTTAAAACCGTTTCTATAGGTCTTCAAACTGTGGCTATAGGTAATATCCACGATTTGAGGAACTGTGGATAAGTTTGGTGTGGCTATAGGCCTAGAATTATATCCACGGTTTAGAACCGTGGCTATAGGTCTAGAGCCATGGTTCAAACCATGGATATAGTTATACAGCCACGGTTCTAACTGTGGTAATATATCTATAGCCACAGTTTAGAACTGTGGCTATAATAGATGAGGGACACAATTTATTTCCATGGTTAGAAACTGTGGCATTAGACCTATAGCCACAATTTTTAACCTTGGAAATAGACCTATAGCTGAGGTTAGAAATCGTGGCTATAGGTTCTGAAAAACCATAAAATAACTACCCCCCCCCTGCACAGCCCCCCCTGCAGTGGACCACCCCCTGCAGAACCCTCCCTCCTGGACACTGGGCACCCCCACCCTACATAACCCCCCCCCCCCTCCGCTGGACAACCCCCTCCCCCCTGGACAACCCCCTACAAAGCTCCCCTCCTGGACAGACCCTGGACACCCCCCCAGACCCTGGACACCCCCCAGATAGACCCTGGACACCCCCCGGATAGACCCTGGACCCCCCCCCCAGACCCTGGACACCCCACCCTAGACCATAGACATATCCCCCTAGACAACCCAGACATCCACTCCCCTGGACAGCCACCCCCCCCCCCAGAACCTGGGCACCCCCCAGACCCTAGACATCCCCCAGACCCTGGACAGATCCCCCTAGACAGCCCATACCTCCTCTCCCCTACACAGCCACCCCCCACCCTCCTGTACAAACCCTATAACACCCCACCCCCCATAACATGGAAACCCCCCCACCCACCACACCACACCTTGCCTGTTTCACCTCCCCACTTCCCCTGACCTCCCCCACTTGCACCCCCTACCAACCCCCACTTGCACCCCCTGCCAGTTTCCCCCCTACCCCCTGCCAGTCCCCTCTAAATTAAATTATATATGAAATATACTTAAATAATAATAATTAAACAACTCCAAATACAAAAAACACATAACTGCACTTACATGAGTCTCCCTATAAGATAAACTACCAGAGAAGTCTGGAACCAACTCAAAAGTACCTACAGCACAAGGTAGAACATAGTTGTGTTCATCCCCTAAAATTATGGTAAAACAAAACATGTTAGAATATTCACAAAGAATATAACTCAATAAATAATAATAGTTCATCCCCCTTACTATACCCCCTTGACAGCCCCCCCCCCCCCCCCACTACTGGACCCCCTGGATAGCAGCCCCCCTGCTGGACCCCCTGGATAGCACCCCACCCCCTACTGAACCCCCTGGACAGACCCCCCCCCCCCTGCTGGACCCCCCCTGAATAGCTTCCCCCCCTGCTAGACCCCCCAAACAGCTCCCCCCCTTGCTGGACCCCCCCTGGAGAGCATCCCCCCTACACATCCCCTGCACACCCCTTCCCCACACTTGAACCCCCCTGGGCAGAATCCCTCCCCCCACACACATCCCTTTCACCCCTTGCACACACCCCCTTGCACTCCCCCCCCCGGCTGGACCCCCCTTACACACACCCCTTGCACCCCCTGTTCTGTGGCTGGTTATATGGAGGTGTATTGGTGTGTGTTGTGGTTCTTCCTGGTTTCAGGTTGGGTGGGGAGGGGATACTCGGGTGGAGGAGTGTATCTTCAAAGGGAGTGGTATGCAGGTAACTTTGGATGCTTCTTAAAGTTGAGGCTGGGAGATGTTGGGTTTATTCAATAGAGACTTATAGAGATTCTCATAGTGGGGTTATAGGTTTCTTGTGGAGGATCTAAGAGGTGGGGTTGTGAGTTTCACGTTGCTGTTTGGAATTATAGGAACTTTGAAGATGGGTTTTAGCTGGGGGTGTTGCTGTTTTGATTTTTCTACATGGTGTAATATAGGATACACTTACATGGTGCATGGTGCTGGTTGGTTTGTGATTTCTACTATGGTTGGTAACATGTTTTGGGTGCATAGGGGTTGGCTCTCTGGTGTTTCTTCATTGTTTTAGATTACTATTGTAGGCTTCTGGTTCTCTTGATTGCCTAATGTGGATAATATAGTTTGGGGTGGGTCTTCAGGTGGTGGTTTGGAGTAAGTTCAGTTGGATTGTGCTCAGTTTCCCCATCTTGTGTATTCTAGTTGTTGATGGTGTAGGGATTTCTATAGTAGATGTTCTAAAATTCCCTTGAGATGCTGGATGCTACAGGTTGGGAGGCATGTTTCTGGTATATGGGTGGTTCTCTTTCTAGTGTGGTGCATTTGTTTGACTACTTAGTGGGTCTAGAGGTGTTAGATTCAGGTTGGGTATTATCTCACATTTGGATCAGGGACTGTTTGGGGATTCTTGAGGTTGTATGATGGGTTAGGCATGGGTCATGCGGGGCACTTCGGATGGATGGTACTAGTTAACTGTTGGTTTTTAGACTTTCTTATAGTGTGGTGGTCCATTTTGATGCAAGGTGTTCAGATGGTGATGGATGGTGCCAGATGGTGGTCTGGGGATGATTTGGTTTCTAGCTAATATTTTGGGTGTTGTGTCTACTATAGGTGCTTATTTTCGTTGGATCTGGTGTGGTTTAGGGTTCTTGTGCAAGTAGGTGTTTGTGTAGTAGCCATTAGTTGGCATGGTTTTCTATAGGTCTTTCACTCTAGGATTTGTTTGGATAGGTATGTTGGTCTGGTTGGTTGATGTTGGCTTCGGTTCTGGGGGTTCAGTGGTTCTATTTCTTTGGATAAAGCTAGACTTTTGGATGGGTGATGGATTTTGGCAACTTGTGTGTGTGTGTGTGTGTGGTAGTGAGTGATTTCATTAATGTGTGTGTGTTGTTGGTTTCTACCATTTGTGACTACTTCTTTTTGGGTTTTTATATTTCTCCTTTAGCCGCCTTGTTTCCTTGGTTATACTTCCCCTAGGAGTGCTTGTTGGTTTTGTGCTTGGGAGCATCTGTGATTCCTTCTGTTGGTTTGTAAGTGGTGCATATGCTGGGATTTTATTCTATTTGGTGGGTTTCTAGTGTTCTATTAATATGATACAATATATATATGGGGTATTCAATAGATGAAATGTGGAAACACAAGTGATGGAAGTTGTAAAAATGGAAATTAAAAGAAGTGAAAAGGAAATAAAAGGGGAAGGGGATAATCAATTATGACCCCAAGGATACTTTCTCCTAAAAACCCTAATTATAAAGCACCAAAAAGTTTTATCACTCCTTTGATAATCCTAACATGAATTAACCTAAGAAAAATCTCAAAATTCGTAATTAACCTTCAATGGGTACAAAGAGGTGGCTATTTATAACCAAATGTGAGTGATACATTTCAAAATACCTAGTCCAAAAAACATTTAAACCCTAACCCACGATTTTGAATTTCTTTACACATGTTCATGGATTTAGGGGACAATATATCCACCGAGAAGACTTTTTGACATCACCATAAAAACTTTGGAGATTCCCACCATGACACTGGAGGTCAGGGGCTGGTGAGGGCTGGAACTGGTGGCTGGGGCTATTTTGCTGGTGGCAGAGGGCTAGAATGAGTGTTTTGTAGGAGAATGGGGGTGGTGGATGTTGTGGTGGCTAGTGCTGGCTGGATTGCAGGTAGATGGGGGCTAGTGTGGGCTCGAATGCAGGTGGAAGGGGGCTGGAATGCTGGTGGAAGGGGGCTAGTTGCAGGTGCTGGGGGGATGGTGCGAGCTGATTCAAAGGTGGCAGGGGGGCTGTTTCGGGCGGGAATTTTGGTGGCAGTGGGCTGAAATGAATGTGGAAGGGGGTGTGTGTGGGATGGATGTGGCTGGAGCAGGGCCAAATCATGGCATTATCGGGGTGTGACAGCGGCGTGACTACGGTGTATTGGCCCGGTCTAGCGACATCCACAGGGCAGCATCTTCCGTCCAGGAGAGAAGGGAGGAGGAGGAGGCGGGGCAACATTCTGTCCATCGCCCTACCGGAAGAAATTGTGATTAGTTAGTCTCAACATTGATCACAAGACTCATGGAATACTATCACTGCGAACCGCCACGGGGTGTTGTCCTAGAGTAGGGCCAAATCACGGCTTGATCGTGGAGTGACCGCGGTGTGACCACAGCGTGACCGCGACGTGACCATGGCGTGACTGCGGCATGACCACTGCATGTTGGCCCGGTCCAGCGACATCCGCGGGGCAGCATCTTCTGGCCATGTGCGAAGGGAGCGGGAGGAGGCGAGGCAACATTCTGATCGTTGCCCCGCCAGAAAAAATTATGATTAGTCGGTCTCAACATTGATCAGAAGACTCATAGAATACTATCACTGTGAACCACCGCGGGGTTTCGTCCTGGGGCAGGGCCAAAGCACGACATTACAACAGTGTGATAGTGGTGTGACCTCGGCATGACAACGGTGTGACCACGACGTGACTATGGCGTGTTGGCCATATCCAGCGACATCTGCGGGGCAGCATCTTCCGGCCAGGAGCGAAGGGAGCCGGAGGAGGTGGGGTAGCATTCCAGTCATCACCCCGCCGGTAGAAATTGTAATTGGTCAGTCTCAACATTGATCACAAGACTCATGGAATACTATCACAATGAACCACCACGGGGTGTCGTCCTGAATTAGGGCCAAATCACAGCATTACTGCAGCGTGATCGCGGCGTGACCGCGGCGTGACCACGGTGTGACCGCGGCGTGTTGGCCCAGTCCAGCGACATCCACGGGGCAACATCTTTCCGTCCAGGAGCGAAGGGAGTGGGAGGAGGCGGGGTAACATTCCAGTCATCACCCCACTGGTAGAAATTGTGATTAGTCATTCTCAAAATTGATCACAAGACTCATGGAATATTATCACTGCGAACCGCTGCGGGGTGTCGTCCTGCAGCAGAGCCAAATCGCTTCATGACCGCGGTGTAACCACGGCGTGACCGCGGAGTGATCGCGGCATGACCGAGGCTTTTTTGTCCTAGTCCAGTGACATCAACGGGGCAATATCTTCCTGCCAAAAGTGAAGGGAGCGGGAGGAGGCGGGTCAACATTCTGACCGTCTCCCTACATTCATATGATAGAATATATCAATTATTTAATATGCTATAACAAGGGATCACCAGAGAATGTTGTAGCGAGCAGCACAATGACGCAACGTCTAAAGGGAAACAAAACGACAGAAAATAATCACACACCCTACACAAACCATTTACAAATTCATTCACTTTCCCTAAACATGGAAATTTTATATATAATATTCAAAGCGTGAAAAGGAAAGTGTCATGGTCAAGGCATATGACTACTCGGGAAATGTCATTTGAGTTAAACGAGTATGATAAGCCAATTTATATTATTCAAAGAAAATAAAAATTAACTAGCCACAAAACAAACACCAAAAAGAGGCATATGAAAGACTCAAACCAAATCTAAACATGATACAAATAACTATCAGAACTCTTTGGTTTAGAAGACTATGAACCTTTGTTGGAGGGGTTTTATTATAAAATCATGTCATTTATTTATCACAAAATTCATTTAATTATATTTAACATTTATTCTAAAACTCATTTAGCACAAATCAAATGCAATAATTTAAGAAACCAGATCAACATAACTATCACTATGAGTTTTCACAGATAGCGCACCTCCATTGGAGGGGTTTTATTATAAAAACATGAATTTATTTATCAAATGAAACAATTATATTAAAGAAAACTTATTCAAGATTTCAAATTCAATATTATTAAGAAGAATTAAGAAAGAAGATAAGCATTATTGAATTAAAGAGGCTAGAAGAGGGATCCTACCTCAAGGTGGAACCAAACCATCCACTTCGGCTCTTGGAACTTTCTAACTAAAAGTTGATGCTCCCCCACTGGGTATACGCACCTTCAAACACATGCAAGGACACCTAGTCCCTATGCACACTCCTGTATGGCCATGATCTTGTGCAAGGGGATCCTTTCACATATACTTTATATTCATATACCTGTCTCCACTCACCTGCGTATGCATTTATATATATATACATATAAATATACATGGGAACACATTGCCCCATATGTCCATAATCACTGTCATGACTAATTATAGCTGACTTTATTTGCTGGTTCATAACTAATTATAGCTGGGATAAAGGGAAAGTTATACCTTCTCAAGGAAATGACCAATGCACAAGATGTAGTCAATCATTTAGTTCATCGAGTTACTGTGAACTATTTCTCCCAATATGCGATCAATCGCTGCACCCTACTTAATATAAATTCAAAAGAAAAAACAATTAATATTGTAAAGTGAACTGCTAAGGCCCATTTAGTCATGAAAAACAACAGTTTTTTTATTTCAATTTAGCATAATTAAATAAAACATTTAAAGGTTTAACTTGAAGTGCACTGAGAGAGAAATTGAGTCTCACATTAAGTGAAATCTTACGATTTTAAGTGGTGTCTCACCAATATAGGAAGATAAAATAAACCATTAAACCACTAAATAACATGTTTGATTAATTCTAATTACCTTCATAACACCCAATGGCCGCACCTCAATACACTGGTTACCCCGGACAACGTTTTGATGAATTTGAGATTGGGCATGTCCAGAGATGTTGCAAAACATCCCTTGTTTGAATTATTACAAATTCATAATCTTCTTTGAAGAATCCAAAAATATAATCCAAAATGTGGGGGGGGGGTAATGAGTCGAGCTGCATGTTTAAATGATAATTTGAAACTGTTTTGAGTTGTACCTGCGTACATGAAGTTACAAACAACTGAGGTTTCCTAAGGATCAAGAATTGATTTAGGTGTTCGATTAGTAAAATACCAAAAAACATGCTATAAAGGTTTTCAGAACATTAGATATTAATATATCAAAACTAATGCCTCATTCAGAATATTAGAAGTGCATTCAATGGAAGGGAAAGATGTGTGGAATGTAAAAGTGGAAAACAAAATTGAAAATAAGTGATGTTTAAAAAAATATTTTGGTATATAAAAAAATAAAATGGAAAATAAAACAAAATAACAAAAACATTAAAAAAATGCAGGTGGGAATGATAATGAAAAAGGTTGTTTGGTCATTTAATTTCACTCCTGCACTTGTTTTATAGGATGCAAGTGAGTTCAACCTATTTTAATAGAAATGAATTTCATGGATTCAAAATTAATATAAACCCTAAAACCATAAATCTTAAAACCCCAAACCCAAAAATTCTAAAACTTAAAACCTTAAACTCGAAACCATAACTTCTAAAAGTAAAAATCCTAGAATATAAATCATAGAATCTAAAAATCAATAAGGCTAGAGGTTAAACCCCAAATCTCAAAATCTTAAAACTATTTTTGGATTTGTGTATCCCCCCTCCACCCTACCCCTTGACCCCTTCCCCCTTCCCACATGCCCCCTGCCCCCCTCCACCCAGCCCCCTGCCCCCTTCCCCCTGCCCCCCTCCACCCTGCCCCCTTCCCCCTACCCCATTACCCTGCCCCTTTCCCCCTGCCCCCCATCCCAATAGCCTGCACAGCCCCCCTGCACCCCCCAGGCCCCCTAGCCTGCACAAGCCCCCCTGCACCACCCCTGCCCCCTTCCCCCTACCCCCCCTGCCTTTAGCCTGCACAGCACCCCCCCCCACCCTGCACCCCCCAGCCCCCTAGCATACACCAGCCCCCCTGCACCACCCCCCTAGCCTGCACCATCCCCTAGCCTTCACACCCCCCTGTGAGTCAAAAAAATCTTTGTAGATGCCAGTGGTGTCTCAAATGAGAAGAGTAAGGATTAAAATAGAAAACATAAATTCAATAATGTCAAACAAACTATATGAGCATAAACTACCACTGTGAGTTTTTGCAGACAGTGCACCTCTGTTGGAGGGGTTTTATTACAAAACCATGACTTATTTATAAAACAAAACAAGTATTTTAACTAAAACTTGATCAAGAATTTCAATTTAATATAAACAAGCATGAATCAAGAAGGCAGCAAAATGAAATTTAAAAAATTCTTGAATTAAAGAGGCTGGGAGAGGGACTCTACCTCAAAGGTTCCAATCCACACACAAGAGGATCCTTATATATATGCTCACATGAATAATCATGGGATATGCTTTGTTGCTGGTTCTCTGCTTAGCATGCATCCCTATCCACAGACACAGCCAATCATGTGAAAGCATACACACAAGAAATCCAGTTCTTGTGAAGACATTGAGACAAATAAAACCTCATAAAGATATATTCGTAATTAGTTTTAATAATAAAAGGGATGAGAAGAATTCTTGGGGAGGAAGCCATTTCAAAAGGATCATCAGTGTTTGAGAAATAATATTGGAAAAACGAGGTCCAATAGAAATGTACTCCAAAATCCTGTATTAAAAAGAACAGAACATTGGTTATCAAATGAAATGACAAAAGGTAGTATTGCGTTAAAATTTATTGAAATTACCTCTCAATGTCATCAAGGATTATGATGCTTAATTGTGACTTATAGGCATCCTCAAATACCTGAAAAGGACAGGTAAAAAAATGACTAAAAGTATTCAGTATACAAGTTGAAAATTCAATACCAATGGTGTCTTCACAACCCCTACCCCCTTGCACACCCCCCCATCCCCCACTTCCCCCTTTAACCCCCCCCCCCCCCCCCCGCCCCCGCCCCTGCCCCCTACCCTCTTCCCAAGCCCGGAATAAACCTTCCATGGTCCTTGAGTAGCTCGTGTGCTCTCATCATGTTAAAAAGAAAATCTCACGCAAGGGAAGAAATAAATCCATGTTTCCCAAGGCTGCTTGAAATTCCAGAAGTGCATGCATGAAGAGTCCATCCAGACTAGGAGCTAAATTGGAAAGGATAAACTGGTTGAGAAACTTTTCTCAACCCAACAGCTCACACTGATGAGAATGAAAATCCACCTTATTCCCTAATTATTTTTCTGTTATTAGTGTGCCATAAAATGCAGGTAATTGAAGGTGAAATTACTTCTTAAGAGGAGATCAAATGAAGGGAAGTAAGCTGGAATAACTATTCCATGTCTGAAAAAACATTCACCATCTTGGTATGATTTATCAAATGGTATTCCAGAAAACATCATAAGGAAAGATCTTCCTTGATGGAGTGAAGATAGTGTGTCTTCTCGATGGGGAGATGAGTGGAGAAGACCCTTGAGAAGCTTCCAGACATATTTATTCCATTCAAATATAGAATTTCTGGAAAGTTCTTGAAAAAGTCATTGATGAGGTATGCATTTCTCTCATCCCTTTTAATGACCAAATAAAGTCTGATATTAAGGGGGATAAATTTAATTAATCAATGATAAGAAGTTGAAGAAATTTGAGATCTCAATGCTGATTTCTAAAACCTACTATATGTACTTGAATGTTTTCAACATGTGTATTGAGATGAGTGCAAGATCTCAGGTTGTAATTCCAAAAGGAATGAAGATATCAATTCGCATCATTTGGTTTCAACTTGAGGACATCTGAACAGCCCCTAAATGAGTCATGGGAATCAGAATCAGTTGGTATCATGTTCAGTTTGTTAAAGGGTCAGCTTTGTTTTCCAAATCAAACCCTCATATTTTCTACACCAAACATGGATCACATAGACTTTGAATAGAATGAATGATGGAACATTGTTTAAGAATTAAGTTATACCATCATATTTCATGAACTTTGTATTTATTTTCAATAAGTGGAGAAAATAAAATGAGATAAGTCAATGAGAAAAAGAGGAGAGAATAAAATTAAAGACCATCTTCACATAACAATTGCTAGATTAGTATTGACAATAAACACAAAGTGAAAGATAGGTAAATCCAAATTGTGTTTGTGTCATAGTTGCTTTCAATGAGGAAAAAAATTTATTTCATTCCAATAAGAAGATGATAAATGTCTTGCAAGTTATTTGGAGTACCCAAGCATATTGATGAGACAATTGGGAGCTAGACAGCTTAGAAGGGATTTGGAAGTTCCCAAGCTTGTTGAGAAGGAATATAAAGTTCCCAAGCAAAGGTGTTAGTATGCGAATCTTATATGGGGATTTAATAATTATCCTGAAGCTTGGAAGTGATGTAAACCACCACCACTAATTATTTCACAAAGCAATTAACAAAAGAAGGAAGTGTTTCCAGTCCCCCCTGCCATCCCACCCTTCTAGCCCACCCTGCAGACCCTCCTGGACACCCCCACCTTCCATTCCCCCCTCCCAGTCCACATTTCTCTTATATAATTAACACATGCCCATGAATCTTGTTCTTGATTCCATCCCCATGTGGACATCAGTTAATAATGTCACTTGCTTCCTTATAATGGTGACAACCTAATGATCAAATTTGACTATAATTTCAATTACATTGTATATTTAGACAATCCCATAAATATCTTTCTCATTTCTGGAAGTGAGGGAATATTATGTTTTCCGCATATAAGCAAAGGATGGATCTTCAGTTATGATCTGGGCAGGAAGGCTGTTATATCTTCTTTTGTCAAGCCATATAGACATTTTAGTCTCATAATCTAAGTAATACTATTCTCATCACCTCTATAATCCTAGATTCATCACCAATGTCATCATAGGCTAGTCACCTGTGGTATTTTAGGCTCATCACCTAATGAACTCCATGCTCATCACCTAAGGAATTCCATGCTCATCACCTAAGGAATTCCATGATCATCGCATAAGGATGGGATTATGATGCATTAGGAAAGGTGAATCATCATATTCTTATCACATAATAAATCTTATACTTTTCATATATGGAAAGGTAGGGTCCTCTTATGCTCATCACAAAATTCTAGTCATAATTTTATGTCTAGTGGGCACTAGTCCCCATATTCACATTATAGCAACATGAGCCTTTTGCATATAACATTTCATGATTTTAACCATAATTCATCATCAGAGTACAATTCAAGGATAGTTAAGTCTAGTGTCTTTGAAGACTAGGTACATTCAACAGAAAACATGGGGCTAAAAAAACACTTCTTTATTTAATCATCATAATGAGCTCCTAACTTCCTTTGAGCCCTCACATCTACATAGAGAACCCTGGGGAACACATGAACAAAGGGATGAGCTAAAAATCCCATAAAGGGAATGAACATAAGGATACATCTCAAGCACATGAGTTAGGATACATGAAATAATGATATAAAAAGCATGTAACTTATAAAATCAAATAGTAAAAGCATGGGATCATATAAATATGGAATAATATAAATGTGTCAGAATCATAAAACATTTATTTAGTACGGGTCAATTCTAACTGCCAATCCCATTTCCCATTTCATTATTGTTCAAGGATAACCTCCAATCCTTTTTCCCATTTCAATACGGGTCAAGGCTAACCGCCAATCCCGTTTCCCATCACATCTCGTGAGACTTAACCATACCCAATGCATTGGAGCTCTATCTGGGCGCACCCATCTCAAAATTTTCATGAATATTCTTACCACATAAATAACCTTTCCACATAAATAATCATACATAATCAATCATACATAAACATAAGGTTACCCATGGAATGAATTGGGTACCACAATCATGACATAAAACATATCCAATGGGCATATCACAAAAGTGTCCATTAAAGGAAGGTATTAGAATATACATGGACATTTATAGGGTAAAATAGGAATATAATATGGTAAGTAGTGTCAAATATAAGTGAAAACATATAAAAAATGTATTTTATAAACATTAGCATTAAAACATTTTTGTGCGGTTTTATGGAAACACTCTAGAGATTTTCAAATAGAAAAGAGGAAATTATTTTATATAAAACCATAATTGAACCAGGAAGGTTTTAATAATAAAAATAATTATTTTATAAATAAAATAGTGTTTTAAAACATAGGATATAGTGCACTTGAAATTTGGGTAAAAATTTGGGAATCGCCCTTAAAACAAGTTGGCTTATCGGAAAGTTCTAAGGAGGGAATCTTTCAAAATCATGTATATCCCAGGAAGAATGTGATGTAAGGGTATTGATATAATAATCTTTTACAACTAACCATAAGTAATAAAACTCAAATATATAGATAATATAACACCATTTTGAAAGAAATATAAGGAAAGCCGAAAGAACAAAGAAGGTTCGGGTAGAATTCGTTATGATTTTATCAACATGGCGTCGGGTGTGACCAAAAGGGATTTATGAGAGAGAAATGGGGTTTCTCATCACTTATAAATCCAGAAGTAAGTTTGGGGGAGGTTCCTAAACATACCCCATCATTTTCTATTACACATATAATGGCACAGTATAGAGAATAATCTTGATTAAGAGAGAAAAGGAGAGGATCCCTTACCTTAAACCTGGTGGTGTTCTCCACTTGTTATTAATGACCTGAATAAACAAATTAGGATTATTAATTAATAAGCCTAGAACCTCTTATATATTAAATTTATTTATCATAACCCTTTTTAGTTCATCCAAATCCTTTTTGATTAGTTACAAGGTTCAATTTCATTGTTCGGGCTTGTTTGTTTACTTGGCTTTAAAAGATCGGTTCACTTATATTCAACTTTGGATTATATGAAAGATGAAAGTGGGTGCCCAGAATTGAAGTTATATTCTTTATTTAATATCCATGAGATTACATGGTTTTAGTTTTAATTAGGTTACTTATAGTGATTTTGAATTATTACAAATATAACCTTAGTGATAACTGTATTTGTTATTCGGTGGGTTTGATTACAAAGAATGTGTTTTGATTTATAACTTAATTCCATTTGTACCAAAGGATTACAGAACCAAAAATAGGATATATATTACATATATAATAATCTGGTTCAACAATAACACAAATATTTTCATGACCAGAATTAAATATAATAATAGAAATTGATAAACTGTTGTCCTTGAATGTGCTAAATTATCACATCTCAAACGGTGCTTTCATTTCTTTCAAATAAAAGGGTGGGGAAAGAAGATAATAAAATTTACCACTAACATGAATAAATTCCAGTACATGTATGCTACTGGATTTATCATACTATTATGGTTAAGGGAGGTTAGGAATGAAATTAAAAGGAAAATAACTTCAAAGAAAAGAAGAAATTTGGAAAGAGGAATTTACCTCTTCAGACTTCATCCTTTGAGAACCTCTTAAGGGGAGAGGTTTTGGTATTTTGAGGAGGCTGAGAGATTTTGGACTTGGGGGAGGACTTTGGGGAGATATTTGGGCAGAATTTAAAGAATTCTTGGAGCTTGAGAGGATTGGAGAGAATTGGGAGTGAAGGGGGTTTTATAGTGGAGGAGAGGAGGGATTTAATGATTTTATAATCCTTAATTTATTATTTCTTCACAAGACAAAGAATAGTAAGTATTCCATGACCAAGAATAGTAAATGGGTCATGTAAATTCTAAAAATGGGTGGTGACATCATCAATGATGCTAGGAATAGTCTATTTAGCTTATAATGTATATAAACGGTAAATTACCGTATTTTACTATTCATCAAAAATTCAAGTATTTCAGAAAAATCTCAATAATTCACCCTAACCATTTTTCAACGTGTAGAATCCAAAAATAAAGTCCATTTTTCAAAAATAATTTCTAAATATGATTATTTTAATATTTAATTAAAATCATAATTTATTATCAAAAACCAGATTTAAAAACATGCATTAAATCATTCTAAAACATAGGTATATTGTACTTCTAACTTGAATATTATTTTTATAATATCATAGGTGAGGTTACTATTCATTAGGGTATATCACTATTCGTAAGGTTATATTAATATTCATTAGGGTAGGTTACTATTCGCCAAAAAATTATGTTTTTCTTATTGGACTCCAAAAAACATCTTGAACACAATCGTGTACATCAGATTTTAAAAATTTCAAACACAGAAGTGAAAAACTTATGTTTAAAGGTCACATATCACTTAGTAGTTCATTATTATGTGAATTATGGAATATCTATAAGAATGGAATTTCCATTAAAAACATTGGTTCCTTACACTCATCGTATAAGTTTGGTCACGATTTAAATTCCAATGGGGATTAATCCTCTTATACTCCTCACATTAGACAAATAATGGCAGAATTGTCTATAATATCATCATATGGCCTATTCAAAATATTATGGTGACCAACCACTCATGGAAGGTCCATACCAATTCTGATATTTCCAATTTTAATCCCAATTCCTGGAGAATCCTATACTTCTAGAATAAAAATTCAAATTTCATCATGATTTCACAACCCATAAAAACATTAGTCATTACTTATAAGATATGGTTTGGGAGATGCATGGGATACCCTTATCTATTTAAAAAAGTATTTTTGTTAATAAAGGTTTGTATTATTCTTTAGGATTCATCATTATGTATAGTACACATCGTTATTGTATTATCAAGGATATGTGGATGATATCTATGATATTTCTATGTGAGTGTGTGTGTGTGTTACACCCTAATATGGACCACCCAAAATGAACCCACACATGGATTCTACATGACCTCAAGTTCACCTAACCATAAACCAAATTCTTCTAACTAGTGGTGAGGTCCTCAAATATTCATCAGGACATTCTTCCCTCTAATATAAGGCCTGATGGTCATGACCAAATATACTGAAAATTTGGAATCACCTGTCAATATAACAGACATCAAAAAAACTTGTAGGAACAAAATAGAGGGCTAATTAATGCCCCACATTCTAGACTAGAAATAAATAAATCTATATATTGTAGAAGATTAAAATAGATCAAAAGAAATAGCAGAAAAACATAGAATCATATATAAATAAAATGGAAAGATCATCAATACATGCTAAATGATAACTAAAATAAATTTGGAATATGGACCAACTAACATAATACAGCCTAATAAATCCTTCTCCATGGTAACTTACTAGACATTTACAACTTTTACATATCTAATAAATGCTTCTACCCTAAGAGAAAAAAAGAAGGTATCGTCGTTTATATTGAAACTCAGGTCGTGTATATGAGTTTGGGTGAGTCCAATGACCTAGGTGGAACCCCCAATTTCTCAACAATACAAGTTAGTTGGTCCAATGCACCGTATGAAGGAGGAAGGCCTGAAGAAGGGTATGGATAAACCCTTATGTCGATGCACCAAATGGAGGAGGAATTCCCAGAGAATTATATGGAGGAAGGGAGTACCGCTCGAGGGATGGAGAAACCCTGAATGGAGAAGTCGGGCTGTGATTTTAGAATCTGTGATGTGAATGAAGGAACCGTGATGAGGGATGGAGGAACCGAAGCCAGTGAGGACGAGCGATAGAGGATAGTAGTGAGGGCAAGAGAGGAAAGCCACGAGGGAAGAGAGGAGGGCGTGGTGAGAGAGGTCGTCGGGGAAGAGGAGAGGCCATCAGGGGAGGAGGGCACTGCGGTGAGAGGGTCGCGTATCGGGGATGGAGGAGGAGCCCAACTGGAATCGAAAAAAAGGGGACACATATCGGGGATGGAGGCGGAGCCCGACGTGAATCGAAAAAAGGGGGATAGAATTGTGTATCCATGGATTAAAAGTTAAACTGTGTCTATAAAGAAGCTATAGCCATGGACCTATAAAACCATGGCTATAGGTGCATGGCTATAGCTTAAATTTCCAGTAGCGAAACTACACCACGACGTGGAGATGGTAAGCCATACGTACGCACGTTTGGTGACTTTATCATTAATAGGATAGATATAATAATGAATATATTTGTACCATATTTGTAATAACATCATAGTAAGTATAAGGTACTGGATTTATTATTTTGGTATGGAAACCACAAAGAAAGAGGATGTGGAAGAACAAAAGAACTTTGAAAGAAGTGATGAAATTATTACCTCTTCTTCATGTTCTTCCTTTTGATTTGATCAAAAGGGCTCCTTAGGTTGGATTATAATCAAAATAATTCCTCTAGGTTGAATTGGGGGTAGTTGGGAGGATATTTGAGTTGGTTTTATGGAGAAAAATGGCTTTGGAGGTGTTATTTTGAGAGAAGTAGAAGTACCCTTTTATAAGAGAGGTGAGGGTCAATTTAGGAAAATCTTGAAATATTAATTTATTATACAATCATATTCAGTTTATAATGGATAAAAAAGATTTATTTAGATGATAAGGTGGGGATGGGTCGAAAAAACCTCAAACAATAGGTTTTAGATAGGTTTAGGTCACCATATTAACCTTATCTTTTATATTTAACTCTTAGTTATACAGTTTAACTTTTTCCATGTATTCTTGTAATATTATAATAAATGGTTAATAAACATAATATAAAAATAAAAGAGAACCCTAATTTGTCCATTATTTCATATCTAACATTATCTAAGTCCTTTGGATGAGCCTTATATTTGTAGGAAAATTATATCAATTAATAATCTAGTATTTGTTTTAAAAACTCATTTATCTCAATTTTGACACTATTTAGTATTTGGTTTTTGTTAGTCAAAGAAACTTGATTACTTAAAAAAAATAAATTTATGCTGAAATATTATATTAACATATAAAATTAGTTTAATGCATCAAAAGTCTCAATTTTTATTTATTAGGATATTTATAATATCAATTATTTTAATCTTTTATTAATAAGGTAATTACTGTATCATAATTGTGTCATAAATATTTTTATTATTTAATGTCTAAAAATTATAAATAAAATACCATTATATAGAAAATCTTTTTATATTTCTAATTAATATTTATAGTATAATTTATCTTATGTATAACCCAATATTTAAAAATTTTGTTATGAAAATCTGAATTTAACACTTTTAACTATTCTTTAAATAAAATAAAAATAAATGTCCTAATATAATAAAATTGGACCAAATGGATCATATTTTATTCATAAGGTTGATTTCGGTCTAAATAAACTTATCTAATAGAATTAGGACATGTTTTGGGGTAATTATATTATCATTGTTTACCTTTAATTACCCTATTTACTTTTAACCGCGGTAAATAATATTCAAAAGTAACTATTCACCAGAAAATATTTTCATCCTATTGAACCAAATTTTACTTACTGATTTCAACTGTGTCTCTTGGGTTTTTTAAATTCAATTCACCAAAGAGGTGAAATTATGTTTTATGCAAATTTGAAAACGTGCCTAGAAGGTGGGTAAAAGACATTAAAAGTTCAATAAATTTTTCTATATCTTATTTTATTATAAAATGGCTCCAATGAATTACAATGAACTTATATAGGTATTATGTATCTATTTTGACCTAAAATAAATTTAAATAAAATAAATAATTATTTAAGTAAAAATAAATTTTTAAATAATAACGCAGTGTTTTTCACTATTCCTCAAAAATTGAATGTCTTTAGACAAATACCAAAAGTTCACTATAAACAAATTTTTATTTTTTGAATCCAAAAATGAATTCCATTTTTGAAAAATGAAATTTATAAAATTTCAAAAAGTGGGTATTACTATTCATAACGGCTAGTTTTATTGGTCGTGTTGTGTTGGAATTCGAAGTTGCGTACATCTCAAGATCTGGCATTTTTTCAAAGAGAAACTTACCACGGAAGCTTGGGGTGTTACATTCTTCCCTCCTTAAAATGATTTCATCCTTGAAATTTTTATAGTACTACTACATAAAAAGATTCGAGTGGTTCTTCATCATAAGTTCCTTGGGTTCCCACGTTGCCTCTTCCATCTTATAGTTTCTCCGTAGAACTTTTACTAGACGAGTTTTCTAGTTTCTCAACACTTGTTCTCTTATATCAAGAATCTTGATAGGCTCTTCATAATAAGATAGATCGGGTTTGAGTTCTATTTCTTAAAATGTGAGTACATGCGTTGGGTTAGGAATGTATTTTCTCAACAGTGACATTTGGAACACATCATGAACTTTGGAGAGACTTGGAGGCATTTTCAAATGGTAAGGTACAACCCCAATTCGTTCTAGAATTTTGAAAGTTCTGATGTACCTGGGACATAATATACCCTTCTTACTGAATCTTACAACACCCTTCCATGGAGATACCTTAAAGAAAACATGATCTCCTTCATGGAATTCCAAATCCTTACTTTGGTTATAGGCATAGCTCTTTTTTCTAATATGAGCAGATTTGATGTGGGTTTAGATAATTTCTACCTTTTCCATTATTTTCTCAACAAGTTCTGGGCCTACGAGTTTTCTTTCACTAACATCATCCCAACAAGTTGGTGTGCGACATCTATTTCCATATAATGCTTCATATGGTACCATCTGAATACTTTAATGGAAGCTATTATTATAGGAAAATTCTACCATAGGTAAATATTGATCCCACATACCATGAAAGTAAAGTGATCAAGATCTCATCATGTATTCTAAGGTTTGAATAGTTCATTCTGATTTTCCATCAGTTTGAGGGTGGTAAGAAGTGCTTAAGAAAAGTTCATTATCTAGGTATTTCTAATGAATTTTACAGAATCTTAATGTGAAACAGGGATCACGATAAGAAACAATCGATAGGGGTACACTATGAAGTCTTGAAACTTCATTAATATATAGTCTTTCTAAACATTAAAGTGGTAAATATTCTATTATAGAAAGAAAATGTGCTGACTTGGTAAGAGGATCAACAATGAATCATATTGCATAATTCCTTCTAGGAGTCTTTGGTAGTCCAATGATAAGGTCTAACATAATATCATCCCATTTCCACTCAGGTATGGGAAGAGGTTGCATGACTCCTCGAGGATGTTGTCTTCCAGTATTAACATGTTGAAAAACCATACATCTTGACACATAATCAAAAATCTCACTCTTCTTGTTGTCCCCAAAAACATTTTCCTTCAAATCTCTATACATCTTAGTGCTACCAAGGTGTATAGAGAAATTGGCGCTAGGAGCATCATCCAACAATTCCCTTTTTAGATCAGGTATTTTGGGAACACAAAGCCTCCTCCCAAATTTCAGAATTCCATCTTCATATACGAAGTCAATAAATCTCCCATCATTCACATCTTTAACTTTATTTTGAAACTCTTCATCATATGTTTGAGAACTTTTTATCCTTTATAGTAAAGATGGTTTGGAAACCATTTGAAAAAGTATTGATGTTTCACCTTCCATTATTATTCTCACATCCATATTTACTAGATCCATGAACATATGATCCCTTTCAACTCTCATATTATTCAAAATTCCATGATCCTTTCTTCTCAAAGAATATTCCCCCTTATTTTCCTTCCCTGGGTTGTAGTGTATAGGTAAATCATAATCCTTGAGTAGTTCAATCCATTATCCTTGCCTCATGTTGAGTTCTTTCTATGAGAAAATATACTTAACACTTTTGTGATTAGTATATATCTCACATTTTTAACCATACATATAGTCTCTACATATCTTAAAAGAAATGATTACATCTGATAAATCAAGATCATGAGTGGGATAGATTTTTTCATGAATTTTTAGCTGTTGTGATGCATAGGCAATAACTCTATAATTTTGCATAAGGACACAACCAAGTCCGTTATTTAAAGCATCATAATAAATAAAAAACTCATCATTCCCTGATGGTAGAGTCAATATAGAATAATTGACTAATCTTATCTTAACTTATTATAAATATTCTTCACAATATTTTATCCAAAAACAATTTAACCCCTTTACGTGTGAGCTTGGTTAATGGGTTCACTAATCGTGAAAAATTCTAGACAAAACACAGATAATAACCTGTTAGACCAATAAAATTGTGTAACTCAGTTATACTTTTCAGTTTTGGCCATTCTTGGATTCCCTTGGTCTTTGAAGGATTGAAAGATATTTCATCCCTATAAAAAATATGGCCAAGAAAAGAAATTTCCTAAAGCCAGAATTCACACTAGCTAAACTTCCCATATAATTCATTCCTTCTGAGGATTTTCATAACAGTTTGCAAGTGATGATTATGATCTTCATAGATTTTTGAGTATACCTATATATCATCAATAAATACCATTAAAAAGTCATCAATATATTCCTTGAAAACTTTATACATTAGATCCATGCAAAAAGAGGGTGCATTAGTCAGTCCAAAAGGCATTACTGTAAACTCGTAATGACCGTACCTAGTTATAAATAATGTTGCATAATGTCTTCATTCTTCACACACAACTGATGATATCCAGATCGAATTTAAATCGTTGAAAAATATTGAGCTCCCTGAATTTGATCTAATAAATAATAAATGGGAGGTAGGAAAATTCTTGTTCTTTATTGTTATAACATTGATCTCCATGTAGTCAATGCACAACCTCATAGATCCATCGTTCTTCTTAACAAAAAGAATAGGTGCTCCGCATAAAGAAACATTATGGAGAATAAATCCTTTATTACTCAATTTGTCAAGTAGTTTCTTTAGTTTCACTAATTCCACAGTGTCTATTCTATTAGGCATCTTTGATATGGGCCTTGAACTAGGAATTAAATCAATGGAAGACTCAATTTCTCGTTCTGGGGATGTCTAGGTAAATCCTATGGAAACACATCAACATATTCTTGAATAATATATACATCCTCTATTTGAATATTCATTTCCCCACACATATTTATTTCACTCTCTTCATCCACAATAATTGAATTTAGTAGAGCTACTGGGGTGGATCTAGATAAGAATCAGGTGGTGACGTTTCTACTCTAAAGATAAGGTACTCTTTATCATCATTGAAAATTGTAACCTCCTTCTTATTACAATAACTTTTCACATCATAGTCCGAAAGATAATCCATACCGAGGATTATATCAAATTCAATCATGGGTATCCCGATGAGATCATCAGATAAATAACATTTATAATCCCCAATGGGAACTGATTCACAAAACTTTGTTTCAATGATACTTCCCTTATGAGTTTTGACTAACAACTCCCTTGTTAAGTCAAATTGGAAATATCTAATTGTCTTAGCAAACAGGGAATATATGAAACAATACGATGATCCAAAATAAAATAAATCATTGGCTAAATTTGAGGAAACCATTAAATTACCTACCACCACGTCATTCTGAATTTCAACCTTAGTAGTAGTGATCGCATAAGCTTGGCCTTGCTCCCTTAGCCTTTTCTGAGGTAAGTATTCCTGAATCTTAGGAAATTCATTTGCATAATTTCAAATTTTTTTACAATTTTATCATTCCATATTGACAGCCTATTTCTTTCCCTCGCAATCATGTTCTTGGTGGCCTTTTTCACCACACTTGTAACAGACTCCCATTCCCTTCAGTTACGAACTGATGTGTTTCTTCCCACATTTACTATAATATGGAAATTCAACTTTTCCCTTATTCCCCTTATTTCCATTTCTAGATTTTTCAGAAGATCTCTTCTTCACTTTCTTTTCATTAAAGTTATAAGTCTTAGAGAATTCCTTTTTTGTCTTGATATCACATGAGACAATATATCTGTACAATGAGAAGGATTGTGAGACTAATGATTGACAAAGAAATGGGTTTAACCCATCAAAGAATCGATCAATCTTACTCATTGGGTTATATATATAATATGATGCATGTCTTTCTAACCTTGTCAAGGTATCCTTATAATTTGCGACATTCTCATCCTCCTTTTTCCTCAGACTCATAAATTGTCATTCCATATCCTCTCGATGGTCACGAGGAAAGTATTTTTCTAAGAAATAATATTTAAACTCCCTCTATTCCATATTTTATACTTCTTTATCCTCCTTTGGGTTTTAAATTAATTACCATCATTGATCTACATCTCCTGTGAGGAAGTAAACTACCATGACAACTTTTTCCCTTTCAATACTCCCCAAATCATGAAATATTTTTTCTAAGTAACTTATACATTGCTCATCTACAAATGGATTAGTAGTCCCATTTGATTTTAGTGGTTTTTTCCTTATGAATCGGTCTAACATTGATCCTCTGCATTGTGGATCAAGGTGCCCCATATGGGTAAGGTTATTATTCATAACCTGAGGGAGTTTTCCCAATATGGTAAAATGTTGTTTAGAACTGGTTGCATCACCATCTCCACTATAATTATCTTAAGTAGGGGGGAAATACCTTCATGGATTACATGCGTTGATAGGGTTTCCATTCCTTCCATTAGACACCATTACTGAAAAATGGCATATACTAGATTAGTTTATAAATTGTAATACATAATTCCAAACTAGTAAAATACCTAACCTAAATTGAACAGTTTATGCATATAATACATAATTATAAAAAAAATTCTTAGAGGAATTATTTACTTATAAATCCTTCATAATGGTTTTTAAAGAAATTGTGAATTATCATAAGCATATCCCTCGGGAGTGTCATAACCAAGAGTTCAGTAAGGCTCATTGTCGTGTACTAGGATACCCCGGGTCAAGCTCGAAACTCTTTGTCGGAGTTTTCACTCCTAGGTACATCTGTACCAAAGCCGAATCTACCTGATCATATCCAGTCAAGGATTTATTTCCTGGAAAATACACAAAATCTCTACATTAGCAAAATTCAAGGAAGTTCTTCTATACTAATTCTTAAATTCCAGCTTGGGGTAATGTTTTCTAATCGGAGTTTTTCTAAATCTAGCTTCCAATGTTTGTAATAAACTTCATATGATACCAAGTAAAACGCCCTAACCCTAGTTACCAAGAGTCGATACATTATTACATATCATTGGAATGATACAAGGAATCATGTCCTGAAAGACCAATCAGATTAGTATCCTTGGAAGTACCCGATAAAAACATAAGTTTTATATTACATGATGAAATGAAAAAGAAAAATTGTGACTCCATAGAATACACTCATATCCCTTAGCCTATCACTGAAAGTCAGTCATAATGTACTTCTTCACATCCTAGGGAAAATAAAACATAAGAAAGGGGTGAGCTGAGATGCTCAATAATGATAACAATATAGCAGAAACTGTCATAAATAAGAATAAAAATTTAAGGTAGTGTATATGACTAAAACAAAAGCCTTTTTAACTTAAACTTCAGCATAATATGGAAAAGATAAGTAAAATAATTCCATTTACTTATTCACATGGATATTCTACTAGACGAATAATCACATGTAATATCAATAGATAATTTCATAATGATGGAATGCATAATGTCGGACATCATAACCACATATTCAAGGTCTCGTGCAAAGAATAGAATAAGATTTTGTCAAGGCCTTTTTCCAAGACACTAGTTTGTATCATGAGACTTATCGACACATCGAGGAGCTATAGTGGTCTCCACCTTTCACTTACCGAGTACAATGCATTCCTCATACAAAAAGGTTGAATCATAACATAAACATTATTATTAAAACTAGAATACGAATTTTTAATACTTTAAACATAAACCATGAATGGTATAAAAATAACACATCCACATTTAAAAATATCATAAAATCCTTCAATACAATATGAAAGATTCTATCATAATAAATCAACTTCAAACAACTGTAAAATCAATCAAAGAATGTTGACATAGATGAAATCAAAACTATTTTACAGAAATAAATATTTCTATTTTGAAATCATTTAGAAGTCACTTAATTATAAAAGAAAACATTTATTTTGAAAATATTCTTATAATATTTTGAGGGATGCTTCGAAGGTGTTATAATGGCAGAAAATATCCGCACTCGCTGTATAAGTTAAAAAACATTCTTTCCTTAATTTTGTCGAAAAGGTCGTAAAAGACTTTGTTTGGAAAATAATAGAATGATTACTTTATAAAAAATTTATAAAAAGTCAAAAAAGGGTATAAATTACATTTAATCATAGTGTAGTAAATAGTAAAAAAAATTGAAATACATTCTTAAGAAACAGAGATGTGGATGATAAAGAGGTCCTAGTATATACCCACATAAAAACAATCTTGGATAATGAAGAGATTGTAGAATTAACCCTTACCTTGTAATTTTCCTTGATTGAGGGTATATTAACCTCCTGTATAATAGCTAAATAATTTTTATTAAATTATAGAAGAACCATATACATAAATATGATATCATATATGATCTTCTAATATTTCTTTGTTAATAATGTTTCAATAGTATTGTTGTTTTGGGTGTTAACTGATTCATTTTCCTTTATATGTTTTTTTACGTAAATAATTTTTATTATGTATAGGATTTATTTGATTCATATCAAGAATTATATTAAGTTCTTAAACATTATTTTTAATCTTAAAATGAAAATTATTCTTGAATGATTACGATGGGGAATTAATCTCATCATGTTCATGGAGATGGTAATCTGTACGTACGCACGAGCGAAAATATCATTATATTGATGGTGAAAAAATATGTAATTAGATGTTATATAATATATAAAGAGTCATTAATATGTTATATTTATTATTTACATCAATTATACCCATTATTATACCCATCCAAATAATGAATTGTTGAATAAAAAACTACACCAGGACGTGGAGATGGTAAGTCGTACGTACGCACGTATGGTGACTTTGTCATTCATAGGATGGATAGAATAATGAATATGGTTGTACCATATTTATAATAACATCACAGTAAGTATAAGGTATGGGATTTATTATCTTGGTATGGAAACCACAAAGAAAGATTATGTGGAAGAAGAAAATAACTTTGAAAGAGGTGATGAAATTATTACCTCTTCTTCAGGTTCTTCCTTTTCATTTGATCAAAAGGGCTCATTAGGTTGGATTATGATCAAATTAATTCATATAGGTTTCATTTAGGGTATTTGGGAGAATATTTTATCCAGGTTTGGCCGAGCCAAATGGATTTTTAGGTGTGAGTTTGAGATAAGTGAAAGTACCATTTTATAAGAGATGTGAGGGTCACTTTAGGAAAATCTTGAAATATTAATTTATTATACAATCATATTCCATATATAATGGCTCAAAAAGGATTAATTAAGTGTATAAGGTAGATATGTGTCTAAAACCTCTCATCCAATAGGTTTTAGACAGGTTTAGGTCACCATATTAACCTTATCTTTTAGATTTAACTCTTAGTTAAATAGTTTAACTTTTACAATGTTTTCTTGTAATATTATAATAAATGGTTAATAAACATACTATAAAAATAAAAGAGAACCCCAATTGGTAAATTATTGACATATCTAAAATTATATAAGTCCTTTGAATGAACCTTATATTTTTAGGAATATTATATCAATTAATAATATAGTATTGTTTTAAAAACTCATTTATGTCAATTTTGACACTATTTAGTATTTGGTTTTTGTTAAAGTCAAAAAAATTATTACTTCAAAAAAAAATTAAATCAATAATAACCTGTCATATTAACATTTAAAATTAGTTTAATGCATCAAAAGTCTAAATTTACATCTATTGGGATATTTATCATAACAATTATATTAATATTTCATTAATAAGGTAATTACTGCATAATCATTGTGTCGTAAATAAATTTATTTATTTAATGTATAAAAATTATAAATAAAAAAATTATTTATTAAATATATTTACCTTTATAATTAATATTTTTAGTCAAATTTATCTTTTGTATAACCCTATATTAAAAATGTTTTAGTTATGAAAATTTTAATTTAATACTTTTAACTCTTCTTTAAATAAAATAATAATAAATGTCATAATCTAATCCAAGTAGACCAAAAGGATCATATTTTATTCATAAGGTTTATTTTGTTCTAAATAAACTTATCCAATATAATTAGGACTTGTGTTTGGGTAATTATAATATCATTTTTTACGTTTAATTACCCTATTTACTTTTAACTGTTGTAAATAAAATTCAAAAGTTACTATTCAACCAAAATTATTTTCATCCTATTGAACCAAATTTTACTTAATGATGTCAATAATATCTATCAGATTTTATAAATTCAATTCACAAAACTGGTAAAATTATGTTTTACTCAAATTTGCTAATGTGCTTAGAAGGTGGGTAAAAGACGTTAAAAGTTCAATAAAATTTTTTATATCTAATTTTAAAATAAAAGTACTCCAATGAATTATATTAAACTTATATAGGTATTATGAATCTATTTATACATAAAATAAATTTAATTAAAATGAATGATTATTTAAATAAAAATTAGGTTTTAAACAATAACGCAGTGTTTTTCACTATTCATCAAAAAATTGAATGTTTTCATAAAAATACCAAAAATTTACCCTAATCTAGTTTTGATATTAAAAATCCAAAAATTAATTCCATTTTGAAAAATATAATTTATAAAATTTTAAAAATTGGGTATTAATATTCATAATGGCTAGTTTGATTGGTCGTGGTGTGCTGGAACGCAAAGTTGCATATAGCGAAGCTGTTGCAATATTCAAAGAGAAACGTACCATTGAAGCTTGGGGTGTTACATGAAAACATTTTCAAGATCTCTGATATGGTCTTGAAACTAAAGTTATTTGACCACCAAATCTTCCACATAGCATTCCACCATTGTCTCGAGGATCGGTTTGAATATGCGGTGCATGGCAGGCTGATAAGTGGCACTTGCATTCTTCAGACTAAAAGGAATTAATTGGTAAAACAAAGTACCTTTTAGTGCTCTAAATGTGGTATAATATTAATCATTTAGAGACGTTCATATTTTATTATATATGGAATACCCATCCGTGAAGGATAGAGCTTGGAATCTAGTGGTAGCATCAATCAATAGCTCTATCGCAGGAAGGGTAAAATCATCCTTCGGAAAATGATGGTTGAGATCCCAACAGTTAATGTAGACTCTAATCCTTACAGTATTTCTTAGAATGGTTATGTTGTTGGATATCCATTTTGGGTATTGGACTTCCACGAAGAAGTTGGCTTTAATGATTATATCAACTTTGTCCCCGACCATGGAACCATGAGAAGGGAGCATCTTTCTGGGAGGTTGTTTAAACCCGCGATGGTTCATCGGGAGACCAAGGTGGTGGAAGATGACATGAAAATCTAGTCTTGGCATCTCTTCGTAGCTCTTGGAAAATACATATCTATTATTCTTTAGGAAATACTTTTTTTTTGTTCTGCAGACATGGCTATGCTGTCCAGTTTCAGTTTCAGATCTATCTCAGTGTTGAGGTTCACCTGTACCAACTCATTGGTGATGCTGGAGAAACCTTCCTCAAATGTTGGATGAGTTTCCTCAAAATTCACCTACATTTTCTATATCTATATGATCATCGGCATGGGGAAATTATTCTGAGTTGGCTAGCCCTGACAGGAATACTGGTTCTGTCCTAAGTGGCGGTGGAATCTTTACTAAGGGACTCTTGCGCTGCTGAAATCATGGTGATGAAATATGTTGATATTATTCCATCAGGGATTCGACCCAACTATCCAAACTTAATAATATCAAAGAAGTAGTGGTTCATAGTCTTGTTCCGGTTCAACCCAGCTTGGCGTAACAAGAGAGTATGATGTATTATTGTTTTCATGGGGTTAACATCCCGATACCTTATAAGGGTGAGGGGTTCTGGGAATACTTGATCCTGATTCATATAGGAGTACAAAGTGATCTTCTTGGACTCCCTATACCGAGGAATGATCTTTCCCATTATCCCAGAGATGACAATGTAGTGTCCCATGTCTGGGGATGTGGCCTCCAATCGATGTCTTGAGAAAATGTTAGCATCATCCAGGACTTCCCATGGTTCAGCCACAATGGTAGTATGCTCAACCTCATTGGCCTAAACCAACCTATCATTTCTCCTATAGTAGTCAACATCGCAGTATTCACAAGAGTCAAAGGGAGACGCATCACCTTGTATCATTCCCACTCAACCATTAAGGGAGTACTTGAGGCAATAGGGATATGAGTAGGGGACTACCACGTGCAGATAGATCTAGGGTCTACCCATCATCACATTATAGAAGGTGTCCTATGAGATAGACATGAACTCTGTGATATCAATAAGGCCCCATAATTGGGTCTTCAAGCTTATTTTTCTAACAGGAATCATCTTTTCTCTATCATAACCTTTCATATTAAGTTAATAGGGATCCAAACCTTTTTCAAACATCCCCATCTTGAGGAGTGTTCAGTTCAGGATAATATTGATTCTAGAACCTATGTCAACAAGACAACTGTATATTTTCATGCCATTTAACTAGCCAATGATGTACAGTGGGAGGATGTTCCCCTGTATAAGAGAACCTTCATCTTACCTTGATAATGAAATGATGTCCTGACTTTCTGCATGCTTGTCTTTTTCAACATAGATGGTTGATGCGGTTTCTACCTCTGTCTCAAACTGGAGGGGGATTCTTAAAGCCTCTGTGAAGGATTCGTGAATGTCTATAGATAGGAAGAGAGCCTCTAGGATTGAGATCCTTGTATAAATGATAGCAAGGTGATTAAGTACATAATACTTCCATACAAGGTGAAAACTTCTTCTGACATGATGTTTCACAGTGGAAGGAGGTATAACGGACTCTATAGGTCGAACTGGAAGATTTAGGCTTATTCTAGGGATACCCTGCTTCTCATCTTGTGGCTCATTTAGTGTAACTGTTGGCTGATGTCCACATGACTGAGCTATGTCCAAAATTGAATATGGTTGAGCATAGTGTGGTCCTGGTAGATCTACCTTATCAAGAAATACAAATGGAAGTGGGAGTGAATCTGATGAAATATGACAAGAAGGTTGTGTGATTTGAGCTCTGAGCTAGGCATACTATCTGGTCTCAGTGGCATGCACAGCTTGGATGGGAGGAGTGTCCTGAACATTCTGGTGATTCACGTACCCAAGGCATCATCGACGCTGGTGTCAACTAGGTACATTAAGAGGGTCTAATTGGAATTCCTTGTCTTAGGGGACTATGTATGGGGCCACTAACTTGATGGTGTTCACTGAGGTGTACTCTTTATCATCACTTTAGGAGCCCTCCATTTTTGGGTGGATCCTGGGGGAAATCCCCATCTCTAGGTTCATGAAGTTTCTGAGAGTACGGGACAGATTTAGAACAGGTGGATGGCTTTGATCTCCCTTGTAATGTCGGTGCCTCCCTTTCTAGGAGATGGGAGAATAAAATTTAGGGTAAAAAGTAGTATATAGGGGAATCACATTGAATTTAGATGGATCGGGTTGATTCAAACTAGCAAAGATAATACCATGGCTTGACCAACTACATTGTGTGCTATCCGATCATCATATTTCTGAGACCCGCAAATGGAGACCTGTATCCATTCTCCCTCATTGTTACTATAAATATTCGCAAACACACATGACACTTGTTCTAGGGCTACACCCAATCTAAATATGTTGTTATAAACTTGGTACTAGATCCATTATTTGAACATATAACACTGCTTGATATTGAATCCAAGGAACCAGTGATAGAGGCTGTAATTGGAGTGATTAGTGAAATCTACCTCTTCGGGCCTCTTGTATTATGGAAACTGCATGATAACCTATTCCAAGGAACTTTGAAAATATTCGGGGAGTTGATCTTCATTAAATGATTAGGTATAGTGTCTTCGATCCGGTTAAGGGACTCTGGGATCCTCTCCCTGACGAGGGGCTGGAGCCCAGTGAGGAGGAGCAACCTGGTTATCTCACCTATGTGGTGGTGGTTTGTTATATGGTGTAACCTACTGATTCTAAGGTGGGCTATTCTCGTGCTATTTATTTGGTGGTTGGTTTCTTTTCTCGTGCTGTGTATTTGGTTTTGATCTTGGTGGTCTGCTGCTCAAGGGATTTTGCATCCAATTATCTATAAAAAGATTTTCCAGATGAGGTTCGGGGAAATGGTTTTTCATTGTTTCATGGATATTCGGAATTTGATGTTTGAGAGGGTATGGATTCAGCCATTGGTTCCAGGCACATGCGCTTTTGCACGGGATAGCTATTCGTTCATCTTTGAGATAGTGGAAGCTGGATTTAATGTTTTTTGTTGCTGGGTTGAGCTTCTCTCTTGTAGTGTGGGGCGATTTTGGTCTTGATATTTTAGTCCATTGGGGTTCTTTGTTTTTTCTAAGTCGATGATGTAAAGGTTTCCCACTCACCCCTTAAAAGGGGGTCAATTTCAATAATAAAAAATTAATTGTCAGTTAGGCCGGTGATTCTGAGCTAGAGGCTAAGCCTAAGGCGGTAGCCCTTAGTGAGGTTGTGGACGTGGATCTGCCGGTAACAATTCCAACTGTCTAAGGGACTCTATTTTTTTTATAGTAGCAGTCTCATCCTTGTTGACTCTCCTTGAAGGATATGGGGGTGGCAACAAATGTTCCTTCTTGGCTTATTGTAGGGATTCCTCTATAATTTGAGCCTTATCAAAGAAATATTAAAATCTACCAGGGAAGTTCTCAGTGATGAGATAAGGGACCAGTATAGTATTAACATTTCCCACACACATCAGTAGAACCTGTTCCAAAATTAGTGTTATATCTAGTGAATATGTGAGGCCCTTCCACCTGGCGACAAATTCTATGACCCGCTCATCTGACCTTTACTGTTACTGGAGGAGGTCAGCAATACTATTCTTGTGGGTGATGGAGATGAATTGATATAGAAATATTATAAAAATATTGTAGAGACCTGAAGTTTGACGTACATGGATAGTGCATTACTTTTGTGGAATACTTAAAACATAACAAAAACTAAAACTCAAGGATCATAATAGTTTAGTGTATTTGGAAAATCAGAACATAATCTTCTAATCGTGGTGAAAGATCTTCAACATCTACCATAAAGATCTTCCCCTTTTGTTTTCTTACCTAAAACATTTCTTTATATCCTGGGGAAAAGAAAACATATAAAGGGTGAGCTCAAATTCTCACAAAGGGTAAACATAGAGAACATAAAACAATCCCTAAACATTTGAATGTAAAAACATGAGCATAAAATCTAAACATCAAAATATTGAGCAATGACATAAAACATTATAGTACATAAGGAATATATCATAAAAGAACATTAACCATGATAAAATATCATGGTAATAAAACTTTTAGTTGTGTAAAAACATTAATCACATGACATGATTTCCATATTAGCCAAGGAATTGCTGCCAAGACCATCTTAGTGGACAAAGTCCCTTACTGAACCGGGTTTACTTGTCGTTCCATCCCTGTATTACTGAACCGGATTTACTTGTCATTCCATCCATGTCTATATCATGAGATATAAATATTTACCCAATGAATTGGAGGGAGATAAAGGTCCCAACCATCTCATAATGAAATCATTCTTACTTCTTCCACAAAATAAACATAAATCATTCATCATAACCCAAAGAATAAAATGGTTTTCATAAACATCATCCCATCATGACATAGTCTGTATAAAAAGATGGATATAATTTCATCATAAGAAAATTGAAACCATGTAAATCATAGAGACATTATATTTGAAACATACACATATGAAATAATGTCACCTTAGATGGAACATGGTTTTGATAAAACACTTGCAATGAATTCTTGAGGAAAATATCCTTTTTTTGAAAATCATTTTCTTTTCACAAAATGCCATGAAAATTTAAAATAAAATGATTTTGTGGAAAATAGTCATGAAATCTTGTAGAGTAAGCTTCATGAAAATAAGGCATTATGAAACCGTAAAAATCCATTCATTCCGTATAAGTTAAAAAAAATTCTCCTCGTACTTTTTCCAGAAAAGTCAAAAAATACCATGTATGGTAAACAAAAGAAAGATTCCTTTCATAACACAAAGTAAAAGTCGTAGAGGGGTAAACATTCCATTAAAAATACATGTAATAATATTAAACACTTTAAGAAAAACATTTTATGGTCATGGATGAAAAATATAACCCCAGTAAATACTTACGAATAAACAATCTCGGATAAGAGCGAGCTTGCAAAATTATCCCTTACCTTAGGTCTGATATGCTTCGTATGTATCTGAACCTCCTGTATGATGATTTAAATAATGTCATTGACTTATTACAGAATCATATTCTTTGTTATGATATCATATATGGTTCACTTATGACCTATATTACCCATTCTTTTATAAATTCCATGTTAAAGCAACATTTTGGGTAAAATCATTTCATTTATCATATGTGTTTGGACTTGTTGTTCTTGATATTATTATTATTTATATCATGATTTACTTACTTTAATAATTTAAATAATTATTTATATATAAATTATATTCATTATATATATATATAATATATAGATAAATGAAATGAAATACACCATTCATGGAGACGGTAGGTCGTACGTACGCATGAACGTTGTTTTCCTTTCCTTATTGACTTGAATGGAAGTAAGTAGACGACATATATATATACATACATACAGTAGCTTTAAAATTTCATATATTTCATTATTATTCATTATACATACTTTATAATCATTCATGAATGGTTATCATGAAAAATGAATCTCATCGCATTCTTGGAGACGGTAGTCCGTACGTACGCACGAGCGATGATATCGTTCCCATAATTATTGAATAGAATTGGAGTGGATGGTATAATATATTAGAATCATAATGATTTTATAATAATCATATATATTTATTCTTTACATCATTATACTCATCCAAGTAAGGTGGTGGTGGAAAAACTGATTACACCACGGTGTGGAGACGGTATTCCGTACGAATGCACGCATGGTGATTTCGTTTTCCATAGGATGGATAGAACGTGAAATGGGGTTGTTTCATATATATAATAACATATCATTATATTAGTGATACTTATGTTATTACTTCATAATGAAACAACTAAAGAATATGAATTAGAATAAGAAAGAAACTTGAAAGAATCGGTAGAAGAGATTACCACTTCTTTGACGCACGTCCTTTAACTTCCTCTTAAGGGACTAGAGTTGGTCTTTTGAGAAGACCAGAACCTCAAGAATATTGATATGAAAGTGTAGAAGAGAAATGTTCAGGGGTTTTCTGAGCTTCAAGGCTCAAAAGGGTGTGAAGAGAAGAGGGAAGGGGTACCCTTTTTAAAAGGGAGGATAGGGGCACCTTTGGAAACATAAGAAATATTAATTTACAATAAATTGGAAACCCACTTAAAAACCTCCAAAAATGACTCAATTCGTAGATGAGATGAGATAGGGTTGTAATCTTATGAACCATTAAAATTTATACATGTTGAGAATTTATTTTAAACATTATCAACTTGATTTATCCTTATTTAATCTATTTAACTTTATTTGTGGTAATAAGATTCTAAATTTTAAATTGTTATAAATAATTACTTATGTGTTGTGAATTGTCCATAATTGGATAATTTATGAAATTTTAGACCATATAAATTTAAATTTAAATGTTTTAAATATTTTTGTGATTTTTAAACAATTTTATATTATGTTATTTTTATAAAATAACAATTGTGTCAATTTTGACACTATTCATTTACATGAATTTAAATAAAATACACATAGAAGATATATTCTAACTAAAATATTTAATAGCTTCATAAAATTTCATATGTTTCTATAAAATTCATGGAGAACATTAAATATTTCATATAATATTTATTTTAATATTTTTAAAACCATTTATTTGATATTTCAATCAATAAAATAATTTCAACATCACTGTTGTTTCACCTTTAATGATAATTATTTAATCCCTAAAAATTATAAATAAATTCACATGAAGTATATAATTTTATTAGATTTCTGGATACTATTTATGTTTGAAATTTCATGAAGTTTATCACTATGTTAAAATTAGTATACTTATAAGATTTAAGAGAGTGACATATTTTCACTTTCTTTAATGTTATTAATAATTATGTCATTTTCATGGTCAAAAGTCCATGAAATTAATCTATTATGACCCTTATGTGATATGGGTCGACCTTTATTCATCCAATAGAGTTTTTCAGGTTTTAGAGTAATTTTATAATATTTTATTTACCCTAAATTACATGATTTACCTTTAACCATGGTAAATAAAATTTACTGTAGTTACTATTCATAATTCCCAAAAATAAAAATTATCCTATTAACATAATTTTGACCCAATGATTCCAAATCTGGAATCCATTTTTTCAAATTCAATACACAGAAGTTGCAGAAATTAAATTAAAATTAATCCTGTTGTCGAAATAAAAAGGGTTTTTGTTTAAAACATTGCAAAAGATTGAATTGATGTAACTTACGAATTCAATGTAAAATCAATGATAATGACATAAATTATATTAAATGGTAAAAATGTAATCTATTTATACTTTAAAACCATTCAATATTATAATTTTACCATATAAATTATTACGATTAAAAAGTTGTTTTTAATTAAAATATACCGTGTATTTACTATTCATTAAAATATGAAAGTTATCATAAAAATATTAAAACTTCATCCAATGTAAATTTTTATATCTTGATTCAAAAGAACAAGTTTATTTTTTAAAATTTAACATATAAAATTTTCAAAATTTATATTTAAAATGGGTGCGCCCTTGAAAGGCGGAAAAACTGCATTTTTTGAAAAATACTTATTTTACCTGAAAAATTTATTTTGTTCTCATACCATATTCTAGAAAATGTGTAAGATGAATAATAATGTTATAAAATTCAAAATTTAGTTCATACTATTCATAATGGCTAGTTTATAATAATATTATAACCATATATCTTTGTTTAGTGAAACCCGGTATTGTGTACAACACATGCTATCGAAGAAGGTCGAGATTGCGTGTAATGAAAGCTAAGTCAGGGTTGCGTGTAGTGCAAGACTCGTTTGTTGTCTCATAGAAAATAATCCAACCATATTTCATTTATACATTTAATATATATATATATATACACACACTCAATGTTGCGTAGAATAACTAATATCAAACAAACTTGAAATTGTGTGTAACACGATCCAAGAATAGTGTTGCATATACTGCAAGATAATACGGTGTTGCGTATAGTACAAGATAATTTTGGTGTAGCGTACAACACAAGATATCAATGAAATTAAAAGAATATTTTTCATAAAATCGCGGGTCGTTACATTCTACCCCCCTTAAAATGAATTTTTCCCTCAAAATTCGTCGGGTTTATAAATGGTTTACTACTTAAAAGTTTCTTAAATAAAAACTCACATCGTAAAAAGAAATACCAAAACTTATATTTAAAAAATAATGTATGACGCGTAATGGTTACCCAAATTAACTAATCACTGGGTTTCCACATAGGAGAACATAGGTGAAATTATGGATATGAAAGATAAATCTAACCATCAAGATCTGATGGAGAGTGGTAGAGAACATGGCTATGAAAAAGCCAAAAATCAGAAAGCCATAAATTTTTGATGATCTAAGGTAACATCAAATTCATTGGATATGAGGACACTAGGACAACATTTTGGGTTTTCAAGATCATTTCCCTAAAGTTGATGAATTAAAAGAAATACTTACATGATTTTGGAACAATCTCACTGTTGTTCGTGCCTTGAACAATTTCCACTTCATCTCTTAAGGAAATGAAGTTGAATTTGTTATTCGTGAAGTGTTAGCAGATCATGTGATAGAATGATAGGTCATTCCATCTGTCTCAAACATAAGGTGAGAAAACGTTATATACAACAGTCCATCTTATGATGAGATTAATCGTATATGGTTCCAAAAATGGACTTATACTTCATCTATCATAACTCTTAATAAAATAAAACTAGTTTCTACTAACCAAGGATTTCTTGTAGGCTAGTGGTAGGTGATAAATTCCTGTCGCACTTTGTTTTTGGGTTCGATTCACATAGCCTTGTCCGACACGATGGGTTGTCGCCCATCCTACAGGTTGTCCTTTTTCTAAAACTACATAATTATAACATTCTGTCAATAATATTGAAAATAGTTCTAGCCTTAAACAATACTAACTTATGTCCAATATAATCCATTTAAAATATTTAGGCTTATCCAAAATACTTCGGTCCAATCTTATAGTATAAAGAAAACAATTACTATAAATGTAATCTACCGAGGATGTGAATACCATCATTTATCCCCGATATATCTTGTTGATCACATTCCAATCATGTGAATACCTTAATCATGTATTCTCTTGAAAAATGAATACCCATTGAACCTTAGTGAAAACATGAATGCTGTAAAAAGTTAGCTCTTTCCACATAACAAAATCTCAAAATTTCTATATACTCAAACCATGATATCACTTTTTCCTTATGTTAGTCATGAGCTCATGATTACTATCATATATATTATTTTCTCCTTATCCCTTCATTATACACATTTCATCTACTTTCCAAAAATATTTAAATCACTTTTCATGGTTATCAGTACCATAAAATTATTAAAAACCACAATGATCCAATACATTGATATTCCAATATTCCACGATACTTAAAATGAGATTCCACAACATTATCTCAGAATCATGTTACATAAACACTTATTCATTCCACAACATTGTTTTCATACTCAACATCAAAAATTATGATCGCATGTGACTTCCCTTTATCCTTTGCCTTAAGAGGATGCTCATGTCGATCATCATTAACCCTTGGATTAGGGAATTGATTAGAATAATTCCTCATTTCCTTGCACTTGAAGCATTGAAGTGTTGGTGGAGCGTTCTCGGTAGTCTTTTCTCTATTCATGTCATTAGAAACCTTTTTCCCATTACTTCGGCACTCAGCTGCTCGATTTCCTTCTTTTCCACACTTGAAACATTTTTTAGTACCATTTAGACAATCTCCACCATGCTTCTTTCCACACATTGAGCATAAAGAAACATTCATCCTCTTTTCACCATTGTTCTGAGATTTCTCCTTGAACTTCATCTTTCGTTTCTTATCAAAACCATGAGATGGATATGTAACACCAACTTTCAGTTCTACCTTGATATCACAACGGATAATTTATTCATAGCTACTGAAGTCTCTTGTAGATAATGCCCTTCGAAGACTTGGTTTTCAGACACTGAAGAATCGATCAACTTTACTTTCAGGTTGGATAATAAATCCAGATGCATGCCTTTCAAGCCTTGTAAAATTCGCTTCGTATATACCAACAGATTCATCATCCTTTTTCTTAAGCTCAAATAAACCCTTTTCCATCTTTTTTTGAAGAATATTAGGGAAGTACTTATTGAAAAATAAGTTCTTGAACTCATCCCATTCCATGGATTCAATTTAATCTTGGTGCCTTATATTCTTAGTTAGAGTCCACCATTGATCTGCTTCACCCTCTAAACGGTAAACAGCCATAATGACTTTTTCATGTTCTAAACAATGATGTATGGAAAATATCTTTTCAATGGTACTAATCCATTGTTCAGAAACAAGTGGATCAGAAGACCCACTGAAAGAAGGTGGACCTTCCCTTATGAAGGACTCAATAGAATATTGTTCCCTTTTCTTCTCATTTGGATGTCCACAATGATTAATAGCATGTGTAAGTATAGCAATAAGATTTTGTACTCCATCTCCAATAACATTGGTTTTTTCAGGAGTACAATCATTGCATTCTCCATTACATTGATCAACGTGGTTCCTTCGGTTTCTATCCATCGTCTAAAACCCAAAAATAATAGTGTAAGAGACAAGAATCATGCTAGGAAAACAACATAATAAATGGGGATTACTTTCAATATCTAACATCCAAGATTTAATTATATGACTGTTACCTTAATCATAGGACTATAACCTATACTTATACTTAACCTTAGGGACATCCCTAGACATACCTTAGAAATATCTCTAGGGATCTCACTAAAGTTTTCACATCCTAGTTTCCAAAGGATAACTAAACCTTTTCCTATGATTCCAACTGTAGAGACCCGAATCTTGAAGTACATGGATAGTATATTACTTTTGTGGAATACTTAATACATTACAAAAACCAAAACTCAAGGATCATAATAGTTTAGTGTCTTTGGAAACTCATAACATAATCTTCTAATTGTGGTGAAAGATCTTCAAAATCTCCCATAAAGATCTTCCCCTTTTTTTCTTACCTAAAACCTTTCTTTATATCCTGGTGAAAAGTAAACATATAAAGCGTGAGCTCAAATGCTTAGTAAGGGTAAAGATAGAGAACAAAAAACAATCCATAAGCATCTGAATGTAAAAACATGAGCATAAAATCTAAACATCAAAATCTTGGGCAATGACATAAAACATTGTAGTACTTAAGTCATAGATCATAAAAGAACCTTAATCATGATAAAATAACATGGTAATAAAATGTGTAGTTGTGGAAAAACATTAATCACATGATATGATTTCCATAGTAGCCAAGGCATTGCTGCCAAGACCATCTTAGTGGACAAAGTCCCTTACTGAACCAGGTTTACTTTTCATTCCAGCCCTGTATTATTGAACCAGATTTACTTTCCATTCCATCCATGTCAATATCATGAGATATAAATCTTTACCCAATGCATTGGATAGAGATATAGGTCCCACCCATCTCATAATGAAATCATTCTTACTTTTTCCACGACATAAACATAAATAATTCATCATATCCCAAAGAATAAAATTGGTTTCATAAACATCATCCCATCATGACATAATCCATATAAAACAAATGGATATCATTTAATCATAATAAAATTGAAACCATGTAAATCATAGAGACATTATATTTGAAACATACACATATGAAATAATGTCACCTTAGATGGAAAATGGTTTTTATAAAACACTTGAAATGAATTCTTGAGGAAAATATCCTTTTTTTCAAAATCAGTTTCTTTTCACAAAATGCCATGAAAATTTAAAAGAAAATGATTTTGTGGAAAATAATCATGAAATATTGTAGTGTAAGCTTTATGATAATAAGGCATTATGAAACTGTAAAAATCCATTCATGTCGTATAAGTTAAAAAAACATTCTCCTCGTACTTTTTTCGGAAAAGTCAAAAAGTACCACGTATGGTAAACAAAAGAAAGATTCCTTCCATAACACAAAATAAAAGTCAAAGAGGGGTAAACATTCCATTTAATATACATGGAAGAATATTAAACACTTTATGAAAAACAATTTATGGTCATGGATGAAAAATATAACCCCAGTAAATACTTACGAATAAACAATCTCGGATAAGAGCGAGATTGCAAAATTATCCCTTACATTAGGTCTGATATGCTTCGTATGTATCTAAACCTCCTGTATAATGATTAAAATAATTTCATTGACTTATTACAGAATCATATTCTTTGTATGATATCATATATGGTTCACCTATGACCTATATTACCTGTTCTTTTATAAATTCCATGTTAAAGCAACGTTTTGGGTAAAATCATTTCATTTATCATACATGTTTGGACTTGTTGTTATTGATATTATTGTTACTTATATCATGATTTAATTACTTCCAGAATGTAAATAATTATTTATATATCATATATATTCAGTATATATATATAATAGATAGATAAATGAAATTAAATACACCGTTCATGGAGACGGTAGGCCGTACGTACGCATGAACGTTGTTTTCCTTTCCTTATTGACTTGAATGGAAGTAAGTAGATGACATATATATATATATATATACACATAAATCCAGTAGATTTACCATGTCACATATTTCATTATTATTCATTATACATACTTTATAATCATTTATGTATGTTTATCATGAAGACTGAACCTCATCGCATTCGTGGAGACGGTAGTCCGTACGTACGCACGAGCGATGGTATCGTTCCCATAATTATTGAATAAAATTTGAGTGCATGGTATAATATATTAGAATCATAATTATGTTATAATAATAATATATAGTTATTATTTACACCATTATGCCCATCTAACTAAGGTGGTGGTGGAAAAACTGATTACACCACGGCGTGGAGACGGTATTCCGTACGTACGCACACGCGGTGATTTCGTTTTCCGTAGGATGGATAGAAGGTGAAATGGGGTTGTTTCATATTTATAATAACATATAAGTATATGAGTGATATTTATTCTATTAATTCATAATGAAACAATTAAATAAGAGGAAGTAGAAGAAGAAATAAACTTGAAATAATTGGTAGAAGAGATTACCTCTTCTTTGACGCACCTCCTTTAAGATTCATCTTAAGGGACTAGAGTTGGTATTTTGAGAAAACCAGAACCTCAAGAATGTTGATAGGAAAGTGGAGAAGAGAAATGGTCAGGGTTTTTTCGAGATTCAAGGCTCAAAAGGGTGTGAAGAGAAGAGGGAATGGGTACCCTTTTATAAGGGAGGAGAGGGGAACCTTTGGAAACATAAGAAATAATAATTTATAATAAATTTAAACACCATTTAAAAACCTTCAAAAATGACTCAATTCAAAGATGAGATGAGATATGGTTGTAATATCATCAACCAATAAAATTTATACATGTTGAGAATTTATTTTAAACATTATCAACCTGATTTACCCTTATTTAATCTATTTAACTTTATTTGTGGTAATAAGATTCTAAATTTTAAATTGTTATAAATAATTACTTATGTGTTGTGAATTTTCCATAATTGGATAATTTATGCAATTTTAGACCATATTAATTTTAATTTAAAATTTTTAAATATTTTTGTGATTTTTAAACAATTTTATGTTATGTTATTTTTATTAAATAACAATTGTGTCAATTTTGACACTATTCATTTACTTGAATTTAAATAAAATCCACACATAAGATATGTTCGAACTAAAATATTTAATAGATTCATAAAATTTCATATTTATCTAGAAAATTCTTGGAGAAAATTAAATATTTCATATAATATTTATTTTTATATTTTTTAAAACCATTTATTTGATATTTCAATCAATAAAATAATTTCAACATCACTATTGTGTCACCTTTAATGATAATTATTTAATCCCTAAAAATTCTAAATAAATTCACATTATATAGATAATTTTATTAGATTTCTGGAGACTATTGATGTTCTAAATTTCATGAAGTTTATCACTATGTTAAAATTATTATACTAATAAGATTTAAGAGAGTGACATATTGTCACTTTCTTTGGTTTTGTTAATAATTATGTCTTTTTCATGGTCAAAAGTCCATCAAATTAATCTATTACAACCCTTATGTGATATGGGTCGAATTCTATTCATCTAATAGAGTTTTTTTAGGTGTTAGGGTAATTTTATAATATTATATTTACCCTTAATTTCCCGATTTACCTTTAACTATGGTAAGTAAAATTTATCGTAGTTACTATTAATAATTCCCAAAAATAAAAAGTATCCTATTAAAATAATTTGGACCAACTGATTCAAAATATGGAATCCATTTTTTCAAATTCAATACACAGAAGTTGCTGACATTAAATTAAAATTAATCTCGTTGTCGAAAGAAAGCGGGTTTTTGTTTAAAACATTGCAAAAGATTGAATTGATTTAACCTACGAATTCAATGTAAAATCAATGCTAATGACATAAATTATATTAAATAGTAAAAATATATTCTATTTATACTTTAAAACCATTCAATATTATAATTTAACCATATAAATAATTATGATGAAAAAAGTTGTTTTTAATTAAAATATAGCGTGTTTTTACTATTCATTAAAATATGAAAGTTATCAAAAAAATATCAAAACTTTATCCAATGTAAATTTTTGTATCTTGATTCAAAAGAAGGATTTTATTTTGTAAAATTTTACTTATAAAAATTTCAAAAATTATATTTAAAATGGGTGTGCCATCAAAAGGTGGCAAAACTGCATTTTTTGAAAAATACTTATTTTACCCGAAAATTTTATTTTATTCTCATACCATGTTCTAAAAAATGTGTAAGATGAATAATAATGTTATGAAATTAAAAATGTAGTTAATACTATTCATAACGGCTAGTCTATAATAATATTATAACCATATATCATTGTTTAGTGAAACCCGGTATTGCGTACAACACACGCTATCGAAGAAGGTCGTGATTGCGTGTAATGCAAGCCAAGTCAGGGTTGTGTATAGTGCAAGACTACTTTGTTGTCTCATATAACAGAATCCAACCATATTTCATTTATACATGGAATATATATATATATACACTCAATGTTGCGTAGAATAACTACTATCAAATGAACTTGAAATTGTGTGTAACACGATCCAAGAATAGTGTTGCGTATACTACAAACTAATACGGTGTTGCATATAGTACAAAATAATTTTGGTGTAGCGACATCACAATACATCAATGATATTAAAATAATATTTTTTATAAAATCTCGGGGTGTTACAAAGATCCTCCCAACCTACTATGGATCTGATTGGTAACTATTTGTTCCAAACGAATGTAGGCCCCTCCAAAGTCTATATGAAACACCAGATCTTAGCAGCTTCTTGTTGTGTTCGAGTTCCCAGTATGGGTCCAAATCTTGAAATGAAGTGGTACACATGTTGCAGTGGATCACCCATCCCATTAAAAGGGGTGAAGGTAGGATACCTGATGCCTGAGGGTGATGGAGTATCATCTACCCATGTTGTATATGGCTTTCCATCAGGGGGGGGATCGCTACCTATCGGGTGTAAAGATCCTTGAGGAGAGAAACGAGAGAATACATTGGATCATATTGACAAGGATTCCTATCTTGGTAAGGATTCATAAATACCAGAGCATGGGAAGGTTCTTCAATGTGGTAAGCATTATGAGAATCTAGTGGAATAACCCAAGGGGATGATGGAGGAACCTATGGAGTGGCCGATATAACCTAAGGAGAAACTACTAGAACCTGAGGAGAATTACCATGCAACTCTAGTGGATTTGGCGATGCATACTGGGGTCTTTTACTATAAACATGAGCCTCTACCCTATATAGATGGGTAGGATTATCGATATCACCTAGGGGAAATTCATCGTGGAGATTTGTACATGCCCTTGTTGGCCCGGCGGGGGTGGTTGGGATCATGCATGGGATCATGCATGGGATCACCATATTATAGATGTCGTTCCGCGGCTAACTCAGCAAAGAGATCATCGATGATCCTTCTCTATTCTTCCAGTTATTGACTCAGCATGACCTTTTTGGTATCCTCTTACATCTTATGCACTAAATCAGATGGGTCTGAGGGATTGATTATCCCAACGTGTCATTTCCCTTACTAGGATCTCTATCGATTGGAAATGAATCGAAAGGTTCAGAAAGGCCAAGAATTTATATTTTTTGGTGAGTGTGGACACCAGCAGGGAATGACATGCATTCTTTTACCCCAGTGGGATGTTCATCTTCTCCAGTCCTTATGCTAATGCCCCCTTCCGGGTATATCTTTGGAACAACCATGTTTATTGTGACGATTCCCAATGGAATGTCCTAGATATCACTAATTGAACCAGGTTGGTGCATAATAGAAATTAAATGAAGGGTAGAATACTTCCCCTAGCCATGGATCTGGAAATGTGGGAAATCCTCCTTATTAACTCTATAGAGCATAGTGAATCTCTGAACGCATCATTTTTTAGGGTTCAATTACAACCGGGTGATGAAGGGTGTTGATCAATAGGGAGTGATGCCAAATAAACTAGGAGACACTTCCATCCAATTTCATCGAAGTGTTCTTGTATTTTGGTGAAATCTAACCATCGATGATGGAGATTGAAATACATCATCCCTATGATTCAGGGGAAGCACACAACCTCATCGTGTTTGAGGGACTCCAGAATATTTAATCATCCAGTTTTAATTGGCGATAACATCTCTGGGAGATGGTCCACTATGATAATTCCCCACAAAAATCTTAGTTCAGACTCAGGATATGTTCCCTTGTTTCCCCATTCTTAGACTAGGGGCAGTTGAGGGACCAATAACAACACTGACATCGACCATTAAGAGGGTGGACTGGTCGGTGGAGAGTATGAAACGTGAGTCGAAAAACAGTTATATCATGGTTTTTCCTCCAGATAATGCACTGATTATATCACCACATCCATATAGTATGGGGTTTTTTCCACTACTTCCTACATAGGGGCGTAGTTATTGGTGGTGGATCGGGATGGTGATCATCTTTGACTGGTCCCCAGAACAATTCTATGTGATCTCTTGTCAAAGTAGAGAATGATCATATTGATAAAAGGGGGTTGCATAGCTAGAACCTAAAGAGGATCCAAATTTTCATCCTCCTATATATATCTATGGATGGATTAATGGATCTGATTCATCTCTCTTTCTAGGAGAACAAAGTTGATACTCTTAGTTCCTACCCCATACCCCAATATAGAGGATCGAGGTGAGGGTTCCATCATTGAGTCGCACTCAACTTCAATGTCTGAAAAGTGAAAGGTTTGACCTTGATCTGAGGATTCTCAGGTCTCTTCCTTTGGAATTAAAGACCCTCCCTCCTGCCCTGGGATGGTTCTTCATGGAAGGTCATATTTTCTACATGGGGAGGATGTTTGTATGGGTTGATGTTGGAGCAGGGTGGACTCCCACTTGGATGAGCCGGGGTGTAGGGGAACCTCGAAAAATTTCCAATGGAACACAGGGAGGACCTCCATGATAATGGTTGATAGGGTAAGGAGGACCTTCTCTCTGGTTAGTGCCATCATGGGTAGGGGCCCCTCTTGAACTAGAGATGATGTGAGGGGGACCTTCACGTTAACGACCTGAAATATGGAAAAAAACTCTGTATCTGGGATCATGAAGACAGGGTGAACCTCCGTTGTGACTAGTAATGGTGGCATGGGGAGGACCTCCATACTGAATTTGGGAGTGATAAGGACCTCCACTCTGGATAATGATAGTACGGGGAGGACCTTCATACTAAATATTATTGTCGTGGGACAACCCATGATGGATTTTACTTGCGCTGGAAACTCGTGGAGTCAACTAATCCTACCAATAAGGTGGTTGAGGCCTCAATCCTGATCAGGAATAGAGATACCCTTGTTTTGTAGTAACATGGAGGTGATAACACACATCGGTGGTGGATCAGGCAACAGAATCCGTAGAAGATGATACCCCCTTGTGGGTATCTTCTTAAGCTTACACCTGAAATTGGAATCGAGTCAGTAGAGCTAGGGCCAGCTATGCATGGGTATGGATCACCTACTCCTCAGTTTACGGGATTGGCTGACAGTGTTGATGTGGCCAAGTGGGAGCCGTTCTTGGCAGCTCCTTGGCTGAAGTCGCAGTAGGGAGGACTCATAAATCCCTTACTTTGTCGGCATAAGGGAGTGGTTTATAAGATGATTTTGGGGAGAGGATCGTAAAATGATTTAATATTAGAGTGGGGAGCATTGGCTCCCTATGCAACCCTTGTGGGTGGCGATGTTGGTGGGGCATATAAGCCTCCAAATCATGATGGTCCATACCCCTCATTGGGATGACCCCCTCCTGTTCATAACATTGAACAATATTATCAATCACTATCCTTTGAATAACTTCAAAGGTTATTATGGGGTGTGGGTTCCCATTAGCTATGGTCGTGGGATTCATAGTAGAAGAGGTGAAGCTGTACGGGATTTCCGTATTTGTATGGACCCTACCCCTGTGTCTGTGGGCAAGAGGTGACCGGATTTCTACATCTGTATCATGGGTCCTGCAAAGTAGGAAGATTCTATCATCAATAAAAAAATTTAGGAAACTGATTCCCAATGCCCCACCATTGTTCAGTGTTCCATGGATTGATAGAAAGATCCATGCTAACAACATCACAGACTAGGATTCCCAATGATTAACTGACCCAAATTTGGGTGAGTTTCATGCAAGTCCCACTATTTCCTTGGTAGTACCTAGCACTGAATAGTTAGATCTAGTGACATGCTCATCTGGTGATTCTCTAAATGCTACTAATCCCCATATTGAGGAGAAGAATTTCACATCGGGTTCACCATTTCTGTTTCTGAAACTTTTTCATCGGGGTGTGCCTCATCTTGATGTGTGTTGGGATGTTCACTGATGTTCATGTTGTTTCCCCACATTTCCACTTTCCAAAGGCAGGTGACATATGTCTCCTCTTGAGGTATTTTTTCTCCTTGATCGAAATGGAATGATGGGATGTCGTTCTCTCCTTCTGTGGATTCATCCTTGGAATTTGTCACCTAGTCTGGGTCTCCCTTAAATATTAAGATGTTGTTCATGAAACTCTTCCCATTCTATATATTTTTGGATACTGGTTAATTACAATGCTTTTGTCAAGACATTCCAAAGGGGTCAAGTCAGATCAACAACCTTGGTTCAGGAGGGTAGTTAGGTTGGGCATCCCTGGCGTGTCTGGACACTGAAACACTAGTACACCTAGATTTTCCCTTATCAAAGGTCTTCTTTAGGGCATGGAATCCCAAGTCATCCCATGTAAAATGTTGGGAATTGTATGTTATAGGCATTGATTTGAGGTTTTCTTGGGCTTCCCATGTTTAACACGAGGTATTCCATGAGTTTAAAATCTAGCAGATATGGATCAGACTGGTCAGAACACCGATGGGAGTGGATCATATGGGTAAAAACCCTAGGCGGGAGGAACTATAAATTTTACTAGATAGATGGGTTAGAATTCCCTATTAGGATAGACCCAGGATGGTGTGTCCAAAATAGGGGAAGGTTTCACATCGTGAATACTGATTTGGACACCACAGAGGGTGGATCAGAGAGGAGGATGGGTCCACACAAAGGGGATACCAAGGTTTACCATTGTATGGGATTGAACCTCGAAGAGGATTCCTAAGTAATCTGTTTAGAAGGAAGGGATCAAAACCCACATATTTGGAATGGTTGAGGCATGAAATCAAAGTGTACAAAAAAGGAAAACAACCTGGAGATATGATGAGGCTTATGCATGGTTAGCAGCCCGGGTGTTATAAAGAGCACTAAGATGAACATGTCCTACGCATGGTTAAAGGGTCGGATACTACAAAGAGCAATGAGATGAATGGGGATTATGCATGCTTAGAGGCCCATATGGATGTCATTATTTCACTAGGATGTTCTGGCCCGTTAAAATTAGGATGAATATGGATGAAGTATCGAAGGATGGAATGAATGGGGATGGAATCGAGAACCAGTGTGAAGGTCATGGTATTGGGTTTAAACCTCATTGAGGTTTCCTACATATCCTAGGGGCAGGGAATCAAATTCCATGTAGTTATGGAAGTGGGGAAATGAGTCACCATAAGAAGTGTCCTGTGATAATTGATACATGGATGGGGACCCGAAGAAAATAGAACCAATGGGTTAAGTAATGATCTTCAAGATATGCCAAGGCACGAGGGAGATGCCAGGATGAGGAGTGGGATGGGCTTTCACCTCGAGGAGGATTCCTAGGTACCTTTCTCAAAGAGGGAAAGGATCAAATTCCACGTAGTTCAAGGATGGGGCATAGGATTGGGTGTACACAAAAGACACCAATATGAAGACATGTTGGGGCTTATGCATGTTTAGAACCCCATCGTAATAAGGACATTCTTGGTTGGAGAAGTATATATTGAGTGTGGGACTTAGGCACTGAGATGGCCCAAGAACTGGTTTGACACCACTAAGGGGCAGACCAAGGATGTGGGACCCAAAAAAGGGGGAACTAAGTTTTACCATTGTTTTTGGTTGAATCTCAGGGAGGCTTCTTACATACCATGTCTAGAAGACAAGGACTAAAACCCATGTAGTTATAAATTATATAGCTTAATTTCATTCATGAAAAAATGGGCATATAGTTTAACGTCATGCGAGATGAGGGTAAAACAACATGATGTGGTCGGGGCCAATGGGTTATGGTCTTGATCCTTGAGGAGGCTTCCTACATACCTTGTTTTTAAAGGTCAATGATCAAATTCCATTTAGTTATATAAAGAGGGGTGTGGGGCTTATGCATTATTAGTGGCCCAAAGAGGATTTCATGGTTTATTCCTACTTAAATCCCATGTGATTCATGCATAGTGTGAGAAAAAAGACGCAACAGTGGACTTGATGATGACGTCATGAAATAAGAGTTGGTGAGGAGTAGAGCAGGGCTTACGCATGATTAACAGCCCAAAGAGGAACCTGGGACTTAAACATGGTCTGTGGCCAAGGGATAGGAATATTGGGAAACTCCAGGAGGGTTTCTAAATGTACGAGGAGGATATGGTCATAGAATAGGGGGGCACCCAACCATGGTGTGTCGGGGATTACGCAAGGGTTGCCCAGGGTGCACATGGTGACAAATTGAAATGGGAGAGGAGGAGAAATAGGGTGCTTGTGACCATTGCCTTTACAGTACTATCAAGCTTTTCACTCATGAGGTGATCACAGTTTAACATCATGTGTTGAGGAATTTGGTTTTCTTGTAATTTTGACGTTCTAGAGCTCAGGCAGTGAGGACTTTATCCTCTCCCCTAGGACATACATAACTCGTACTTTCCCACACTTGGGGAAGGAAAGTCACAAGAAATGAACAATTTTAATGGGTTTTTGGAGTGATCCATTGTAGGGTCTATGTTATCATGGATATGCAAAAAATAAATATCCATTAGTGTGCCTATGCAAAAAAGAACAAGGAAGGGAAATGCCACATGAAGTACCACTCGGGGAACCTTGAAATCACTTCATACAAGCCTGGAGGGATGCCTGGTATAATTGTGCTCAAGAAATTGGTGTTTTGCATAATATGGGATCGTACATGATGCCTTGGGGTAAGTACAACACATAAAGCACATACAAAGGGGTGCATCCAAGATGAAGGGTTGTGGACAAGATGGAAACCTGGACACAATATTGGCACGTTACAATGGAAAACTTGTGTGAAAGAATAATATTTTTCATGAAATTGACATAGAGTAAAAAGAAATTGAATAGGGTCATTACTTAGTGGGCCAACCCAAAAGAAAACCCTTAGGAGACCTGTCATGCAGGATCCAGAACCTTGAATCCCTGTCTTTTGTGCGACCACGGAAGGGTTTCCTTACGCACAGTAGAGCGGAATTTTGTCTTCTTGAGTGGTACCCTAAAGTGAGAGGGTAGACATCTATTTATAGGAAAAAACTTTAGTGGGAGAATTCAAGTAGCCCCATGAAGAATTGATTATTGACATCGCATTGGGCACACAAGATCTCATGTGTGGTCCATTTTCCTTCGCACCGTCTTGATTTCTTTAGTGCCTCGAACTAGAATGTTTCTTCAGAGGAAATACATGGAATAATCCCTTTGATTTCTCAAATATTGTGTGCACTTCTCTTGGGAATATCGGGATCGTCTGCTGATTCAAAATATGCCTTTGGTTCGTTCAAAAAAGTGACATTCACAGTCTTAACCAAAATTCATCCCCAATAGCTAGTATATCATTTCCAATTAGTAATATGTCAAAAACATGTACTATTATGAAAACAATTATATTACCACTAGTCCACTTGTAAACACAAGGACCATGTTCATTCTTAATGAAACCAAATTCCTTTTTGGATTCATAGAATTGAATGTTCCATGACCCAGATGCTTATTTTAATCCATAAATGTTTAAAAATTTCATATCTATTTGAAATTTACTATTGTAAAAAACACTATGGTTGTTTCATATTTACATCCTCTTAAAGGTTCTCGTAAAGGAATGCAATTTGAAAATTAATTTTCTAAATATCATAGTCACGGTAAGCTATTGTGGAAAATAAAATTCGGATAGATTTAAACAAATAAATTGTATAAAAGGTTTCATTATAGTCAATTACTTGAAATTGAATTAACCATTTTTTTCTAATATTCATTAATTATACATATTTACATCACCTTCCATGTCTAGATTTCTCTTGAATACCCACTTACACCCAAAAGGAATTAGATCAATATGTAGATCGATCATAACCCAAACATGGTTTCGATATATAGAATTAATCATAGAATTCATTTCTTCTGTCCACATAATAGCTTATGGGATCTTTACTTCCTCCTTGTAAGACATTGGATCATTATTTTCCTTCAATAATGAGTCATAATCCTTAGTGATAAGAAAACTATATCTCTCTCATTCTCTTACCTCTCTTGAACTTCAACATAGTACTTGTGTTTCAGGAGAATATTCTTCTATGGGGACTTGTGGAATCGATTCATGTACCAAATCTGGTTTATCTTGAGAATCAACTTTATCTAAGTCAATATCAATCCCACGATACTCCTAGAGGATGTGTTCCCTATTAAGAATAACAGACTATATTGTGATAGTTACTTTCTTTTATAAAGTGTTTTATAGATAGTAAACCCTTTTTTCCTTTGGATACACTAAAAAGTTACCCATCATGATTTTTGTTTCAAGTTTGTTTCTTGAGAAATATTTAAAAATTACTCACATCCCAATGCATGAACATATAAAAAAATGGGTTCCCTTCCACTCTAACTTTAAGGGAATATTGTTTTCTATTTTACATGGTACTCAATTTAGTTGGAATGAATCCATCTATACTGTATATCATAAAAATGATAATATAATTCTTGTGTGAGTCATCACCTACCTTACCATGTCCAACAAGGTATGATTCCTACATTAACTAACACTATTAAACTATGGTGTATAAGGTGGAGTGAGTATATATAGAATCAAAAACTCTTATAGAAAGTCAATCAATCCTTAGTTAAAATATTAGCAACATCCATACAATAAAATTTTATTTACTTGCTTACCATATTGATTCTCAACCTCATTCTTGAACTCCATGAATTTCTCAAATGACTCAAACTTATACCTCATTAAGTATATATTTATATATCTACTAAATTCATCAGTAAAAGTAAAAAAGTATGAGTATCCACCTCGATCATCTGCTTAAAAAGGGTGATAAACATCATTGCGTACCAAATCTAGAAACTTTATAACCATTTCACCTTGACCACTGAATGGAGTTTTGGAAATATTAACTAAAATATAAGGACATATTTCAAGTGTCTTATGATCAATGTGTCTAAGTAACCATATTGGAAGAGCTTTTTCAAATTCTTCTCGTTTACGTGACCAAGATGGTGATGTGACATCCCGGACCCTAAATCCACTTAATAGGTGCCCCAAGACCGGTGGGACACACAGTCTCAAGCGTATCTCCCCAAATGCCAGAGGCTTCCTACTTGCAGCGAGGTCCTAGGTTGTGTCTTTGGAAAGACTATTACCTCATTAGCATAGTTTGTCACGGTGGAAGGATTATAAATGAATAATAAAAATCGGAAGCAATATAATTTAATAGAGGAAAAAAAGTAATGCAATAGATAAATGAGAATAATAATAACTATATCAACTGACATAATGATGATGTAATGACATGTCACTAGAAAACAGGAAAACATGGATACAAGACAATAGGAATAACATGTTCCACAAATTAAAAAAACAAAGGCTACTCCAAGCATCCTGAGATCCTAGTCAGTCATCTACTATAAATATTTGTCCTATCATCACGTAATCAAGTGTTTGAAGTTGTATAATTCCATTTGTCAACACCTGTAACCATATAATCTACTTTGGGTACAAAACGGTGCCCAAAGAGGGTGTAAGATAAATCTCCATGGGCCACCACCAATGGTGTCTATAACATCTGGCACGTGTAATGTAATATAGAAGTGTGAAGGCATGAATATATAAAGTAAATAGAATAATAAAATATAAATAAATACCCAAGTACCTACTTCATCCCTCGTCTAGTGTCTGAACATGTAACCAGTACATTTTATTAAGTAATTACAATTTAATGTTTACTGGTCATGTGATGCTTAACCAAAACTGACATCATTTCATGATAGTATAATTATTGAAGTTCCCAAGATGTAACAAGGAAACCTAAAAATATATCTGGGGAGGGATTTCCAGGATAAAAACTAAGGTAACTTAGATCTCATGGAATGCTAACTCATTAGTATCTTGGTCGAGCTAAGGGGTAAGCGTGTAATCCAAGGAGTGCAATCCAAGGAATTCTACAATAATGTGCATACTAAGCCCAAGGTGATCAACCAAGGTAAAATGGGGCTAAGCAAGGATAAGGCCCTATGGGATTTCACCATGGCACCAACTTATCAATTCTGGATCCAGGGAGTGTATATGTGGTATCATGTAATAATGTAAAGGACCCTACAGTAGTATACTGAGTGTCTGAGGAATAGAAAAGAATCAGAGTCTAGATGGGTATCAACCTAAGAAAACTACATCCTTGAATCCGAATGGGGATCCCAATTCCCAAGGTATTCTCCTCTCATAATCCAAGCCGATCTCAAGTCAGTCTATTCCTATTTGATATTGTCATCATTTAATAATTCATTAGGCTCAATCCTTGTCTTCCATTAGTTTGGATAGTCCAAGTAGCATTGCGACCATTTAATCAAGTCATTATTAACCGTTAAAGAATATTCAAATTTTGAGGTTCACTCTGCTACTTTATATCAATATGGAAAGGGGTGTTATGGACATGTAACCTTTATTCAGTCAATTTTGATATGGCCAAGTTATATACATAGTATATTTTCCATTTCAAATTTCACATTTAATAATCAATTTGAAGCACTTACCTTAGGCGGGTCAAGTGGTGAGCATACATGGTACATTCAATTATGAAATTATCATTAATAATAATCCATTTATTATAGGAAGGCTCTCCTTTAAAAATTTCAATCAAAGGCACACCATAACGGTGGCTCAAACATGTCGAAACACTAAAAACCCAATTATAGAATAACCTTCAACATGAGGTGGATTGATTTGTGGGTGTAACTGCTAATAAATAATCACATATTTGTAAGGAGCATAACCATATGATTCTAACAAGTATAATCAAGGTATGTAAATTTAAGAAACAACCTCCAATGAAATTGGTGGGGCCCACACGAATATTCCTAAATCAATGAACTTTAGGTATGAGATATTGACCACCCACCTTAGGGTTGTACGACTCTTGTCCTCCAGTATTGGCCCTTGATTTGGCTCAGATAAAAGTATATCTATGAAAAGGTGTAAAATGATCACATGAAGATATCTAGGTCGATAGCAAGAGAGAAGAATAATTGATAAATAGGACTCGAGTACTTACTGTTTTGCATCAAACATAATGAAAGTAAGCTCAATCGGATGCTGGATGAAGGAGATCTCTTGATCCCTAGCTTTGTCCTTCAAAAATCATCAAAATGAGAGGAAAAGGTCTTAATCCCACTGGTTCTCAAGATTAGTTAGGAAGGGGTAAATAGATCATTAAGGGAATTTTGGACATTTTAAATAGGATTTTAGTATGCGCAGGGTTTTTTAAACCGTGCGCAAATCGTGCTAGATGATTCTGCCTGAAAAAACATCCTCTTATAGTTTGATCAATCTATGTTCAATCCATGCATGGGTACCTAGGGAGAAAGGGACATTCGAACGGTTAGGCTGCATGGTCGTGTGCCCACCAATTGAGGTGGCAATGTTCGGAAAAAATTGGCATGGTTTTCCAAACTATGAGAAATTCTTGCATGGTTTACTATAAATTATGATCCAAACTTGTTTTCCCCAAAAATATGGGTTCTAGGATTTGAACAAGTCCTAGAAAGCCTCATAATATTTACTAACTCATTAGGCATCCATATTAGGTTCAAAAAAATTAAACTGAAAATTAAAGGATCTATACCTGAGTTAAAAACCAATTTCTTAGAGTCTTACCCCCTTAAAAGAACTCACCCCCCTAGTTCTCCTTCCAAGGGTAAAGAAACATCATCTGAGAAAAAATCTGACCACTGGGAATGTACATTGTATTCCCTCTCCCAAGTCTCATCTTTTAATATTCTATGCTTACATAGTACCCATACGAGAGGAACATACTTGCCTCGAAGAGCCTTCATGCTTCGTTCAATGATGCATATTGGATATTCCTCAAAGGTCAAATTGGAATCTAACTCATTTCCTCAGGATTAAAGGTATCTGTTAGGAATAAAATGGTCCAAGATTTCCTAAGAGGGGGGTGAATCAAGGTATGGATATTCTATTTCAAAATTCTTCCTACCCCACTAGATCTTGACCTCTATATTAAAAAGGTCAATTTGTTTTCTCTTATGTTATTAACTTTTATCTTGTTCTTTTATTATTTATCTAATAATGATGTTTTGGATGCAATTCAAGAAATCAGGAAGGCATACAAAGATATTTTTTCTTGCTTCACCCTCACTGGGCTACGTCCAAGGAGCATACAATGGCAATGTGTCGTTGTACCAAATCCACTAAAGCAAACTACCAATTTACAATGTTCTGGATAGATCACTTATATGCCCAAACTCACTACCTTTACAAAATTTATGGTTATCTCACAACTTTCCCAAGGGTCACTCCCTGTCTCTCTCTCTTCGGATCACTGTTTGTAGGTAGGATCACATTCTTCCTCTTCCTTCGCTCACTGCTCTTGGAAGGGATCCACTCACAGTTTATGGACTTGTAGGTCCCTTAATTATAAAAAATGAGTTCATATTTCTTTATATTTAGATGTTATTTTGACCTCCAAATTTCACCCACAGATAAGTCTCATTTTTCACTGAAGGTAATGGGAAATTATCCAACTTTCATGCATCCCTAGAGTGACTAGTGTGCTTCTCTATGCTTGGTGTGCTTATCTAATGTCTGGCGCACTTCTCTATGATTTGGAATTATTCTCCAAGACTAGTGCTCAATTTTCACCTAAAAACTTGCATTAAAACCCCTTCTTCAACACAAAACTTGGGCAACTCACTCCTTTTTATGTCCAAACCAATATTGGCATGCAACTATCTACTGGCGCGCAACTTCTGAATATCTTTATATTTGCACGACCAAACCACCACTTGCAAGCCCAAACCACCTGCATGAACGGAGATCTAATTTTCTCTAAGTGTTGATATTCATTGAAAATTAGGAGGGGTATCCCTCTATTTATAGTAATTTTGGGTACCCTGAGTGCCGACACGCAAGTCTCCTCCCAGCGCGCATGTCCAGCCGCCCTAGTCTCTTTTTCCCTAGTCACCTGGCGCTCCCAATCCTAAACACGGGTGCCCCTATTTACTTTTCCATATTTTGATGTTATGATATTGAAAAACATATGGAACACAACTTTACAATCCTCCTAGACATGGGCACGCAATTTCCGTTTCCAAAAACATTTTTCTCCATTTGTCGATTTTGAGTCCCAAAAATTTGGCAAACACTGGAAAATAGTGGCACCTTGTATATTCTCTTTTTGTGATGACTCCATATCATCCATTACTTTTTATAGGTTCATCAATCAATCATGGATTGTTGACAACATACCATGAACTCGAAAAATCACCATGTAAACCCCCTTTGTCAAAAAATTTGTACATCGTAGTCTGCTTTGTCAAAAAAACAACATGGAGGCCCACTCTATCAACAAACACAATCACCTCAAAAATGCTTCAATGATACATTGAGGGATTTTTTTTCCAATAGTATGATATGGGTCATCATGATATTAGAGAAACTGTGATAAATGAAGGACGTTGTTCATGGAACGATACCTTTGAGGTAGTAGCAACTGATAGGCCACCGGCCTGACTCTCTCTATAATCTCGAACGTCCCAAGGTAATGAGATGAAAACATTACCTGACTCATTAATTGTCTATTCCCTAGCTTGGGTGATACTCAAAGAAAAAAATTATCCCAAAACTCAAACTCAATACGTCATCGACAATGATCGGCATAATATTTTTGTCTAGACTGAGTAATCTGCATACGCTTCCTGGTCAATTGATACTATTCTAAAGTATCCTAAATAAGATGAGCACAAAGTAGGTCCACCACACTTGCCTCTATCCAGCACGATGGTGAATGGAGTGGCTTTCCATATAAGGCCTCAAAATGAGCCATCTGAATCGTCACCTAAAAATAATTATTATAATATAACTCAGCGAGAGGGATATGCTTCTTCGAAGAACCGTTGAAATCAAGGACAAATACTCAAAGCATATCCTCTAGAACATTTATTGTGCGTTCTGATCATCCATTGGTTTGAGGGTGAAAATATGTACTTAGAAGCACCTGAGTCCCTGTAGCTTTATGTAAACCTTGCTAGAAGTGTGAAGTGAAATGAGCATCCCTATCTGAAACAATAGTACATTGAACCCCATGTAGTCCTATGATATCATGGATATATAGTATTCCCAACTCATCTACTGAGAAATTCTCCCATAAAGGAATGAAGTGGTAAGATTTTGTTAGTCATTCAATGTCTACCCAGATAGCATTGCTACCCATCGGGGACCTAGATAAGCTGACTACTGAATCCATAGAAACATCTTCCCATTTACATTATAGGACCTAAAGTGGCTGTAACAAGCCTATAGGTCTTTGGTGCTCTGCCTTCTCCTTCTGACAAGTGGAATACCTAGTGATTAAGCTAGTAATATGACATTTCATTTGAGGAAACCAATAATTGTGTTGTACATCTCGATAAATCTTCGAGATGCCTTGATGAACTGCCCACTAAGAAGTGTGAGACTCTTTCATAAAATCCTTTATCAAATCTTTAGGAACTCGGATATGTCCACATAGATGTAGGATGTCGTCTTTGTCAAAAGACCAATCCGGAGGTGGGTTATCTCTTACTATACTCTCATGGGGAACCAAACCTTCAGGATCTAAAAACTACCTACTCTTCAACTTCTCAAGCATGGAAGAGGTAACTATTAAGGATAAGAGGTATGACTACTCATCACTATCATGAAACTCCATATGAAGTTTATAAAAGAGTTCCATTGACTTCCATTCATCATTGGCTTCCTGTACAGCTTGTGTCTGAGTTTCTTGACTCAGTGAATTAGTGACCACATTGTCCTTTCCAGGCATATAAGAAACTGAAAATCAAAGTTTTGCAGATATTCAAACCATATCCATTGTATGAGGTTCAATTTACACTGAGAAAATATATACTTTAGGATCTTGTGATTTTTATACACCACAAAGCGCTCACCCAATAGATAATGTCTCCAACAATGTAAGTCATAGACAACTGATGCAAGGTCAAGGTCATGCGTCGGGTAATTTCTCTCATGAGGCCTCAATTTATGAGATCTGTATACAATGAAATTGTCCTCCAGTATCAACACTACTTCTAGGACAATTCATAATGCATCGAAGAATATGATATATCCTTTACCTGGTTCTGGAGGAATCAAAATCAGTGTCGAGATAAGCCTCCCTTTCAATTCCTAAAAGGATTTCTTACATGCTCATGACCACAAGAACTTAATACCCTTCATTATATTCCCAGTAATAGGTGAATAAATATGTAAGAAGACATGTATAAAATTCCTGTAATATCCTATGATCCCTAATAAAATCCTGATATCAAAAACGTTTGTGGGCTTCTCCCAGAACACTACAACACTAACCTTTTTAGGGTCAACAAAAACTCTTGATTCTGAAATAATATGACCCAATAAGTGGAACTTTTTAATTCATAAGTCTCACTTAGTAATCTTGGCATAAATCTAATTCTCTCTCAGTATACTCAGAATGATCTCAAGATGTTTTTCATGGTCGTTATGAGGGGGAGAATACACCAACATTTCATCCATAAATACCACTACAAAATATTCCAAATAGGGGTGGAAAAACTATTCATTAAATCCATGAAAATGGAAGGAATATTCATAAGACAAAATGTCATAACAAGCTACTCATATATACTATACCTTCTATGGAAATTTGTATGAGGTACGTCTGATTTTCTGATGTTCACATGATGATAACTCGATATTCGGTCTATCTTAGAGAAAACCTTTGCTCCTCGGAGCTGGTAAAAAATATCATTTATTCATAGAAGTGGATACTGATTCTTGATCATAGCTAGTTCAACCTTCTGTAATCAATGCATAAACAAATATTTCCATTCTCCTTTTTAGAAAAAATCACAGGTGAACTGCAAGAGGATGTACTAGTCCGTATAAAGACATTGGCCCCAGGGTCCTTTATATGCTTCTTGAGCTGCAAAACCTCAGTAGGTTCCATCCTATATAGAGGAATGGACACTGGAGATTCTCCTAGAACAATATCAATTGTAAACTGTACCTCTATCTTAAGAGTTAATCCAGAATATTCATCAAGAAATACTTCCCTAAAACAATCAACTACTGGAAGGAAATTAGTTTGAATAAAACCTTGATCCTCCATGAAAAGATTTACAATTTGGGCGGTCACTTATCCTAGACCATGATTCTTCAGTCCATCTCTCATAGACTAGACATCCCAATCATCTTTGATAAGATAATTGATGCCTTCTGGTGATATAAAAGAGACTATGTGGTGATATATTTCTACAAAGGTATGATAGTGGACTAATCGATCCATTTTGATAATGAAATTGAAGCCCATCATCTCAAGAAAAAAGAGATTCCACAAGAATGGGTAATTTCCTACCTCAAGGGGAAAGAACCTTCACTATTGTATTCACTCCATACATATTCCCAATGGTATATTGAGGTTCATTACACCATAGTTATATTGTATCTCTAGTCTGAGACTTTCCATTACAGATACAGAAATAAAATATTTTGAAGTACGTGTATCAAAGAAAGAAGAGACAATTGTGGAGGCTACTAGAATAGTACCCCATACTGTAGATGGTCCCATGGACTGATTTGTGGGTATCGTCTATCAAACATTCAATTGACATAATCCACAGCCATATGCAATAGATGGAATACCACAATCATGATTAATCTTTTGGATCTGCTAGTGACCAGGGGTCGGAATACCACGGCCACGACCTCCTCCTCAGCTAGACCTGTCAGGGAAATTCCAACTCCCCACCTAATGTGGTGTAAAATAACTTTCTCCGATAGGTGGAGTAAATGTAGATAATTTTCTACTAGAATCTGGTGGAAAGGTCATGCATAAATGTTAAAGATGACCCATACGGCCGCAAGCTCGACACTCCATAGGGTCTCTGTCACATTGGGGCTTATTATGCCCTTTTCTTCCACACCGATGACACACCACATAGCTATAAAACTAGATAATATATCTTCCACTGACCTAACGAGAAACCTCAAAGGAACGTTTCCTGCCTCCGGATGAAATATTGGCCTAATGTGGCACTAATAATTTAAACTCGGTATTTGTTCTATCCCTTAGGTTATGCTCAGTGATAAGGTTCTGATAAACTATTGTAGAAAAGGTAGGAAGTAAAAAAGGTATTCACTTGAGTTTAGATGGCGTACTGGATCCCATCCTAAAAACGTCTAACATGAGAAATCTCACCACTAGCTAGAAGAGGTGAAAAGAATTCTAAATTAGTTAAATGTGATGAATATTCCATAACAGACATAGAACCCTTCTTGATATGCATGAACTCTCTGGATCTTTCAGCTCTCAGTGACTAAGGAATGAACTGATCATAGAAGGTAGTCAGGAAATCAACCCATAACATTCCCTGATGATGACCAGCCTGGGCAACCACATCCCACCAATTCTAGGCCGAATCCATAAGCATGTATGTAGAAATATTGACTCTCTAATCTGGAGGCATTTCTAGATGCTCAAAGATAAACAGCATGGCATCTAGCCAAGACTCAGTAACCTGAGAACCACCAGCCCCAAAAAATGTAGAAGGATGTTGTTGCTGGAACTCCTAGGTTAGATATTCTATCGTAGGTGGAAACCATTGAGAAACTTTATTGGAATGTATCAGATGTAGGAAACTATCATGGACTTAGGCATCAGTGCTCGAATCTGGTACAGCAGGCAGTGCCTCAAGTGGCACTCCTAGAGGCAAGACTGGTGGATTAGGACCCACCATGTCTGGAGAATGGTTGTCACCAACCTCATGAAAAATGACAAGAGTATGTCGTGGTGGTATTGGTATAAAAATTCCAAGAAAACACCTTAGAAAAATATTAGGATCATAATATAGAGTCACTATCAAAATTCAACATAAGAAAACTCACTACCGAAGGCATACTACACAAACTACCTTCTTAGATAGATAGGTATCAGTAAGTACTCAAATATAAGTTTCATGCCATTTTATAGTTAATTTCCAAGTTAAATCCTTTACCTTTAATAGACGTGACAAGGAGATATAAGGATGTGCACCCAATTCATTTTAGATTTTAGGATTCACTTTATAATGGATATCCATTTTCGATTAGTCAGTTCCCAAACACCTATCACCAGAAATGGCACCCCACATACTTATAGAAAAATGGAACTTGGTAAATTACTCATCCCAACCCATGAGGGCACATAAACCTCATGAATTGAGATAGTAAATCACTTAATCACAGCCAAAGTAATACAAGTACAAGTAAACAATCACAACATCACTCAACAATCACAAGAATATCAAGAAACACAATGTAGAAAACTGTACCTATATGGAATGGCAATATGTATGACATCTGAACTCTTGGTTCCTATAATGATGCATGTAATAATTATCCTTTCCCTCATATCATCGGGCTAAGTATGATATAAATTCTCAAAAGGGTAATTATCAACAACACCACATATCATGTGCATCACCCAATGGTGAAATAGTATCAACTTTAATAAGCAAAAGTAGATCAACAATTATAATTTAGGAAACATGGTTTTTACCCTGAAAAAGGGTTTGTGATGCCCATGAACATCTTATGACCTAGTCCCAGGTGTTTCTATTCTCCAATCTATTTTCCCCAAATAATAAAGCAAGAAAATAAATCACCTTGGATACCACTTTGTGACGTCTCGGACCTGGATGCCACTTAATAGGTTCCCCAAGCTTGGTTGGCCACATGGCCTCAAGTGCATCTCCCCAAATGTCAGAGGTTTCCGATAAGAAACAAGGGCCTAGCGTGTATCCATGGTAACTTTGCGCCCTCATTAGCAAATTGTAGAATAGTGGAAGGAATATAAATGAAGAATAAATAGAGGAAGCAATAAAATTAAATATCAGAAGTAAACTGATGTGATAGATAAATGATAATAACAATAAATGTATCAACTGACACAATGATGATGTAATGACATGTCACTAGAAAAATAGAAAACATGGATACAAGAAAACAAGCATAACATGTTCCAAAAATTAAAATAAAACAAATGCTACTCCAAGCATCCTGAGATATTAATCACTCATCTACTATCAAGATCCATCCTATCATCATGAAATCAAGTGTTTCAAGATGAATGCTTCCCTTTTTCAATACCTACAACCATGTAATCTACTCCAGGCACCAAACAGTGCCCAGAGAGTGTGTGAGATAAATCACAGTGGTCCACCACTAATAGTGTCTATAACATTTGACAAGTGTAATGGAATATAGCAGTGTGCAAGCATGCATATATAAAGTAAAGAAAACAGTACAATATAACTAAATACCAAAGTACCTATTTCAGTCCTCAGCTAGTGTATGAACATGTAATCAGTTTATTTTATTGACTAATTACCGTTTAATGTTAATAGGTTACTTGAGGCATAGCTATCACTTACATTACCTCAAGATAGTATAAGTAGTGATGGTCCCAATACATAACAAGGAAAACTGAAAAGATATATGGTGAGGGTGTTCCAGGGTAATAACCAAGTTAACGTAGATATCACAGAATGCTAACTAAGTAGTACCTGAGTCTAGCTAAGGGGTAAGAATGTAATCAAAGGATCATAATCCATGGAATTCCACAATAATATTCCCACTAATTCCAAGGTTATAGACGAAGGTAAAATGGGGCTATGTAAAGACAGGGCCCTGTGGGCTTTCACCATGGAACTGAAAAGTAAATGATGGATCCAAGGAGTGTATCTGAGGTATCAGGTAATAATGTAAAGTACCCTACGGTAGTATACTGGGCATCCAAGTAATAGACAAGAACCAAATTCTAGGTGGGTGTCAACCTAAGAATACCACATCCTTGAATCAGAATGGTGTTCCCAAGACCCAAGTTATTCTCCTCTCAGAATCCAAGGCGAGCTTGAGTCAGTCCATTTCTATTTGATATTGTAATCATGTAATCATTCATTAGGTTCAATCCTTTTATTCTATTAGTTTGGATAGGCCAAGTAGCCTTGCAACTATTTAATCAAGTCTTTATTAACCAATAAGGCAGATTCAAATTTTGATGTTCACTGTGATAACTTCCATCAATATGGAAAGAGGTGCTATAGACATGAAACCTTTATTCAATTTCTTTTGATAAGGCCAAGTTATATACTTAGTATACTTTCCATTTCACATTTCACATTCAATAATCAATTTGAAGCAATTACCTTAGGTAGGTCAAATGGTGAGCATACATGGTATATGCTATTATTAAATTCTCATTAATAACATGCCATTTAATATAGGAATACTCAACTTTCATAAGGTCAAGAAAAGGCACACCCGAACGATGGGTCGAACTTTTCGAAACACTAAAAACCCAATTATGAAATAACCTTCGACATGGGGAAGATTGAGTTGTGGGTGTAACCGCTAACAACTAATCACGTATTTTGAAGGACCATAACCATATGATTATAAATATTATAATTATTGTATGTAAGTTTAATAAACGGACTTTGATGAAATTAGTGGGCCCCACATTAATATTCCAAAATCAAGGAACTTTAGGGATGAGTTATAGACCACCCACCTTAGGGTTTTACGACTCTCCTCTTTCGGTATTTTCCCTTGATTTGGCTCAAATCATAGTAGATATAGAAAAGGTGGAAAATTCTCACATGATGAAATCTAGGCTGAGAGAAAAAGAGAATAAGAACTGCTAAAGAGGACTCTATTACATACCAATGTCCATCCAACATGATGAACTAAAGCTCGATCAGATGTTGGATGTAGGAGATCTCTTGATCCTTAGCTTTGGCCTTCAGTAAGATTCAAAATGAGAGGAAAATGGCTTAATCCTATTGGTTCTAAGATTAGGGAGGAAGGGGTAAATAGATAATTAAGGGAATTTTGGAAATTTTACACATGATTTTAGCATGCGAATAGTTCTTCCACATGGTTTTTCAAACCGTGCGCAAACCATGTGAGACTGTTCTGCCCAAAAAAACATTATATGCACGGTTTGATCAAACTATGTGAAAGACATACACAAGTACCTAGGGAGAAAAGGGAATTAACACGATTAGGTCACATGGCTGTGCACCAACTGTGTGAGGTGGTTGGGTCTGAAAAAACACAATCCACACGTTTTTCCAAACTGTGCATAATTCCTGCACGGTTTACTCTAAATTGTGGACCAAGCATGTTTTACCCAAAAAGATGGGTTATGGGCTTCAAACAAGCCCCAACCACCCTTATAATCTTTACTAACTCATTAGGCATCAATATTAGGTCCAAAGTAAATAATTAGACCAAAAATTAAAGGATCCATACCCGAGTGAAAAATTGGGTTCTTACAGGTGATTCTATAACTAGGTGATAAATTATTCAGGCGTGTTTGTTTCATTAGTTTTTAATTTAACACATAAATACAACTACTAAATTGTTCCATTCCATAACATATACTATATTTATAAAATTAGAAACCCTTATTTCCAAATATGAAAGTAAATTCATCCATATATTAACAATAATCATAAACAATGATGTTGGTAATTCTAGGAACAAAATAAAAATTCTTTAAAACCAAAATCAATCATGTTTGAAATCCAAGATTGTTGTCTCCAATTTCAAGAGTATCCAGCCTCATTCCATTGGCAGCCATCAATCCACCTCATCTCTGGTAATATTTTGAAATCGACATGGTTCCTATATTTGGATATAAATGTGATCACTATAGGAAAATTTAATACCCTTTTGTAGATATGGAAAGAGTACACTAAATAATAAACTCAATTTAAGATTCTCATTTCATATTTAGTTGGGTGAAATTCATTATCTAGGGACCCTTCTTGTCACATAAAATGCATAAAAATCATGCTCATTTCCTTGCCTCTGGATATTCTTCTTCCTGGAAGGATGGTACTCTAGAGCCTTATACTTGTAATTAGTCTTCTTCCCCTTTTCCTTATTCTTCCTCTTCTTATTCACCACATGGACAATGGGTTTTTCTTGCCTTGTATCTTTATAAAATTGTAAAAAAAGTGTAATATGTTCTATTAGTGTCTTCTCACTATTTAACATAGTATAATTCACAATGAAACTAAAGAAATTATTAGGTAGTGATGAAATAACAAGATCTATTCACAAATCATCAAGGATATTAAAAACCAAGATATATAGGTGACCAATGAAACTAATCATCTTGACCACATATTCCCAAGATGGAACTGACACTCCAAGATTTCACGTGAGTAGTGAATTAGATATATCATATTTATTCTATCTCTCCTTCTCTTGATAGATATCCTTATGGTTATAAATGATGTTATACACATCTATATCCTCATATTTCATTAAGGCCTCATTAGACATGGAGGATAACATAAAATAATGGGACATCCATTGCACCTTCCATATTCCTCAAATAGAGAGATACTTTTTCCTCACTAGTCACTTTAGAAATGAACTTAGGGAGTCGGGATTTCATTATGTACAATTTTCATCTATGGTATAGTATAATTTGCAAGAACCTATACTATTCCTGAAAATTTTCATTGGTGAGAAGGTTATCCTTCTCAATTATGGATGGCAGTGATATTGTTGATGTCATTTGATTTTTCCATTTCTAAAAATTAAGTGTAGATAATTCATACATGTTTTTTATTACAAAAATATATTAATAAACTTAAAATTTAATTCCATTATTCTCTAACTATTTATCAAAAATAGAGATTCCTCACCATCAATTTTCGAATATCTTCCCTCCTATATATTCGAGTGAAAATGATCTATAATCCCCTTATCATAACTCTTACTTGGGCCTGACATGATATTTGAATGGTTTTAGGTAGTCATAACTTTCTGACTACATTAACACGTAGTTATTTGATCTATTGAGTGCACTCCCCAATCTTGAAATATCGTTTAAATATTTTCTCATCATTTTCCTCTTAGTTACAATGAATCCTGCTTGTGTAGTCAACCCTTTATGTGAGCTAAGTAAATTTAACCCAAAACCATAAGTAAAACATTACATGATAATTAAAAGCATCTCAAATTGGGTTGTTAAATCACTTGGAGCTATAACATAATTTTTAACTAATTATTGGAAGTCTATGTCAATTTAATATTTTAGTTTGAGGGATTTTTTCTTTATGCATAAATTCCATTATATCACTTCACATGTCTTGTTAATCTTAAGTGGATTTTAATTAACTGATTAACCATGTTTGATAAAACCTTTATGCATAATCCATTTATATTTTATTCCATATTTCATTCTTATTAATTCAATTATTAGGTGATCGCATAGTATTCACAAACATAAATATTTAACCTTGCAACTAATAGAAATAAAACAAAAGTGGAATTATCATAATATTTTCTAATTGTTAATTTATCTAGAGAATGATAAACTAACCCTTGACCCAAGGGTAAAACACAACGAACCATATCTTGGTTCATGTTGAAGAACTACACTTATTCTATTATATATCTCTTTGATTGGTTTCACCTTAGATCCTTTACTTAGATCACCTTCTCTCAACAGGTAGCTTCATCCATACATAATATTTCACTCATACATATGTGATAGGATCCAATAGATTGAATAAAATGCGTATACATAAAAAACCATTAGCACATAGGCCCACACATAATAAGTGTGAGGTGATGACACATAGGACATAATTTTAATTTAATCAAAATAAATTAAAGGAAACTAATTAGATATATAGGGTCGGTCTAATCGCATTATCATCAATTCACAATATGCAATGATCAAAAATTTGAAATATTATTATCAATTACTTTGAATTTTTATTTAATTAAGATAATGTGCGATGAATTAATCCAACTAATTAAATTTATCATAATTCCATCCAAGCGTCCTTAAATCACAATCATAAATAATTTTAAACAAAATTAATTTCATTTAAAATTAATTAACTACATTAGTGTACTTGGAGTAAAAATTATGTTATTATACAAATTTTAACATAGAAATAGATTTTATATATATATAGAATTAAAATTATTAATTGATGAAATCTAATATAAAATAAATGACTCATGAAACACATGAAAATTGGTTTTATTAAATATTTAATTTTAATACATGAAAAACTAAAAACAAAATTTGTTACAAACTACACGTCGTGTAAAAAATTAAATAGTGTGTATTGTCTCCAACCTGTGGTCGTAGAACACACCTTGGGTCTAGTTGTGTATACTTTTGTGGATTATTTCAAGTTCCATGGTGTTTAGTCCAACTTACATAGTGTGTAACCTCATAGTCTCACTTTATGTCAGTCCTTGTGACATGTATCTGAAACAGGGAACAATGGAAAATCCCATATTTTCAAACATGAGAAAACAAGGACTACACGTCATGTATAGTGTATTCATAGTGTGTAGTTATTCAATCTATGTTCAATTATATCCATATATACATAAAGATATTATTATTTTTTTGATCTTAAATTTGATATCATCAGATCTATCAATCTTTATCACAAGATATGGACACAAAAACAAAATAACACATCATGTATTTAGGTTGTACATGTCAAAACCATTTATTTATTTAGTTTGACTAGAGCCATTGTAACCTTCAGATATTATGAATTGAATGCTTACTTATTTTTAATCATTAACCTATTACTATTTTTTATTGATAAAAAAATAAATGGAAGTTTTGATTGTGTTTATATATTAAAAAGAATCATTTTAAGTAAATGAATGTGCAAACACATGAAATAAATCAATAAAGAATTACAAATTGAAAATGTGACCCCTATAATACCACCTATAGGTTAAAAGCACAACAGAAGCATCCTCTGATGGAATTAATAACTTTTCTATTATTCTCAATTTACGCGTGATGATTTAAATGCCTTATTAAAACCTCATGTATAAAAAACACATATATTACTTGACTAGATTAAAATACTAAATCCATAAGAGTGAGATCTCACATACAATTTATAATTAATATTTTTGAAGATATAGAATTACCTCAACATGTAATTCCACTTTTGTTGATAATCTGGTTAATTTGATCTTTTCATAAAATCATTTAGCTATAGGATCCAAGTGAAAAATACATCTAGTACTTATCAAGATGTACACTACAATATCTAAACATTGATGTAGAATCATTGGGTTATATCATGGATGATCCTAATTGATTTTATTTTTTTTGGTTCATCACAATAGTATTCCTCTTGATAGGGGAAGAACTCATGATGATCTCTCTAAGGATTGAGAGTGGAAGAAGAGAGAGTGAACTCTATATATCTCTAAAGGTATTAAGAGGGTATCTCTTTATCCATTGTATACAAAAAAAGTGAATTTAGAAATATTGTTACTTAGATATTTATTATTTCAGGTTAACAGTTGGAAAATCACACACAAGACCCTTACCAACATTAATATCCATAGGAGTCCCTATGTTCATTAATAATAATATTATTATTAAAAAATTGACACATGAAATGCATTAATAATTTAAATAAATATCATTCACATCATTTCCAATCAGACCATTAAACTCAATATGATTTCCTTCATTGACATTTATTGATCCTCAAGTACTGTCTATTTAATAAATAAATGTATTTGTGTTATTATATGATAAAAATAATAAATATTATGTTCATAAAACTTGAAAAAAAAATTATTATTATTTAACTCACATATTCTTTCAAATAAATTTTTATTAAATTATGGTGATCAACTAAACCAAGATAAATCTTATTTATTCTAACTTATTAAGTTCATCACTTGAATTTATCTGAGATTATGGATACATTAAGTGTCTGACCCACTAGGATTATTTCTCATTGTAATTATGCATAACTACCTAAATTCCAAGTTTATAATATTTAAACACACCAAGGCACCCATAGATAAAGAATTTAATGTTAAAAACAACATTCGACCTCCTACGAATGCTTTTTGTGTAATAAAATCCTTTTATTATGACATCTAGAATCAAATAGGTTGTAGGTTGATTCCATCAACATATATTCTTAATGTCTATTTAAATGAATTTATTGAAATTAACTCACCCATCGATCACTATGGACATGGATTTATGTTGGTTGTTCCTTTCTCGTTAAGGGACCTAATATACTGAATTGTGAGATATGAAAAAATGGATAAATCCTTACTCTCATTATCTATTAATTAAATATATTTCATTATGTACCCAATGTATCCTACCTCACCAAGAGCATGTCATCACGGTTTACATCAATACATCTAATTATATGATTAATAATATCTAGTAAATATAATCTTAGAGTCTATATATTGATATAGATGTCTACATATAGGTGCATTCAATGACACATGAAAATATGGATTTCCTATTAACTTGTCTGTTTTTATAACATCCTATCCAGGATATTACCAAAGGAGAACACCATGAGAAGGTGTCTCAAATTATTCTGCGACTCCTAATCTTAATAGATTATATCTTCTCTATCCTATCAGATAATATCATTCACCCTTAATCAAGGCTCAAGAATAATGTGGTGGAACCACTAGTTTCTCATCATTGAGGGAACTATTATGACTTTTTATTGTGATATATACCCTTAGGACATTATCAAATAAAAATTTCATGTATAGGAACAATAATAATGTGATAAAAAAACTTCATTAATAATGAAAATATATAATCAAGTACTAAAGAACTTGATTCTAGGGAACCAACTCCAACAGATATTTAACAGCTTAAATGTAATTATGTTGTTCACTCTACTAAGGAGGGTCAAATAAAATTAGTTTATGAAGTTTTTTTCAGTTATTATAATATATTTTGATTAATTATAACACACAAATTAAATATAAAGGTATATTTATGAATAAATCAATATTAAAAAAAGGTTTAGAGCGCCATGAATCTTACACCACCATACATTAAGCACACTTTCACAATAAATGGATATGACATGAAATGAACCAGGTATCTGATTACCTAAAATGAATGGATTTAAAATGTAAATACTAAGAAAAAATAATGTATAAATGTGTAAATAATTTAACAAGAGTGAAGAGGATTTGGTCTAATTGTTTCCTAATCTAGTGGATCTAATGAGTATAATATGACGTTTTCTAGGGAAACATTCTAGTACCAATAAGCCTTGAAAATTTTTCACTATCAATATAGTTTTTTCCTAAGCCCTAGAAAGGAAATTCTTAGTGATAATAGACTATAATTTTCTCTCAATCTTCCCTTTGTGGGTTATTGATATTAAAATTTTGTGACTTATTCTTTTACAATCTATAATTTACTTAGTCCAAAGAAGGGTGAGGAACTCATGGAATTATTGAGGGAGTCGTTTCTTAATTATCAACCATATGTAGGAATAATAAAACTTTATTGATAATTTTTTTGAGTTTATTATAGATATATAAATATGTTTGAATTTTGTATGAAGTGGTTGGATTAGAGTTCTAAATAAATACGGAGTTGTTGATTATTTAGGAAAATTAAAAAATTACTCAGTATATAAAGTTATTCTTGAGTCTTCACTGAGTACATCATATTCACTATAAATATTCACACTCTAAATAAGTCTTATCTAGAAACAATATGTAATAGTGGCCCATAAATTACCATGTTAGAAAAGTACTGATTCATAATGTGACATATCAAGGTGGTTATCTCAATATATAAAGGTTATTATATGTCCACAAATTTTTTAATGTATTTAGGTATTTGAAATAAAAACTATATATGAATAAATATTCAAATTTTAAAAAAATATAAATAAAATTTTATTAATTAAAATACACTAACTTCAACGAAAAAAACATCTCTTTATAAATCTATTACTAAATAAGGAGATAGAAATTCTAGATTTACAATAATCATCAGATATAAAATATGAAAACATATGATTAACATGGTAACTCAAAATCATAGCATGATTATTTAGGATCATCCATAATTATAAATCCACCAAAGAGTTCAAGAGTAAGAATACATTGAAACTTAAAAATTAGAATCATCCTTATGAGTGAGAAACCTTGAATCTGTAGGTTTGGGTTAATAAGAATTTTTATTAAGTGGGGTACTTATAGATTAAAGGACACATATTGATCATTGATAAATAGTCGTTATAGTCCTTTTCGAATAAAAATAATAATAAGTAAATAAAATAACATATGATTCACTTTTGAACGATTTATAAAACCCTTGGTTAGATTGTAATTTTAAGAAGTTAAATGTGAAAAATATAATATTTATTAATTTAAAACTTCTTACTAATAAATAATAATATAAAAAAATAAAGTTTCCATAATACATTTATAATAATTTGAAAATTATATAATTTAAAAAAAATTGAAATAAATTTTTTTAATGAACATGAACTTAGTTTATTATTCTTTTTATATATTTTAAATTTTATTCAAAATAAAAGTGGAAAATATGAAAGAATGTTATGCTAGCTCAACCATGCATTGTTAGAGAAAGATCAACCATGAACGAGTTCCATCTCGGCTAGCCTACATGGAAGTAGGAGGGTTTGAGTGACTATGTATAAACTGGGTGGCATGGTGGGAATGTATAGTTCCCATATAGTGTGTGTGGTGGTGTGAAATGAGGCAAGAGGGTCAGTTCACGCCATATATTTGTGTGAAGTGTTTTTGGGTTCCAAACCAGGTACCTTAGATCAAGTTGTGGATGAAACTTCTAACAATATATGGGCGTATGTCACCAAGTAAGTATTAAATGTTGGATGGGAAATGTGTTTTACTATTAATCTAATTAAAAACACATTCTTATAAAATGGGCGTACTATCTAATCCATCCCAACAATCCAGTCACTTGAGCCTTTTTATTCAACCTTAAAAAGAACTAAGAAACCATCATCTTCTTATTTTTCTCCTTTTGGCACAATCCATTGTCTTCATATATGACCTAAAAAACATCTCAACTCGATACCACCTTACCTCAATGGTAATTTCCATTAGAGAAAAATATATACAACTAAAACTAATAAACAATAGATTGGTCCCTTTGAATTTATCTCAACCTATAGTGAATTATAAACATTAATATCATTAGTGATCATTTCTATAATCAAGTAAATCTTATTGAGAAATTTTTTTGAAGCCAAAAATGAGTTATATATATATATTTATAATGGTATCATCCATAACTAAAAACCATAGATAGATTTTTGATTCATTGTATCTTTGTCTTCTTATTTTTCTTAGGTTACACAATTATGATAGTGACATATGTGAATATATATATAAATATATATATAATTTTAACAATATTGTTTTAACCAAATATCATCGACAGATCATTTTAGATCCCCCGGCTTTATTGATTCATCCTCGGGTCACATACTACATGGTGATGAAAAATATATATTTATATATATAGATAATAATTAAAATAAATTCACTATCATTATAATCCCCAGCTTGCTCCACAAGCTCGTAAAAACTCAAACTCCTCAAATATTCAAGTTTGGAGTTTTATGAAATAATAATTGGATAAATCCCTTATACTGTTGTCATTTCCATAGATCTCCCCTTAAATTTCTTCAAATTAAATGAAAACCACACTTAACATTTTAAACCTATAATAAAAAAATGACAAATAAAATCACTCCTCATAGATATGGGAAAGGATTGTAAAATCATACCAATATCACAGTGTTTTTAATTTTTTTTAATAAAGATTTAGTTTTCAAAAATGTTATATATAGACATTATATTCAAACATTTATAACCCCATGTATTTTTAACTAGATTATATTTTTCCCTCATTCCATATTTTTAAGTGCTGGAATTGGTGATTATCACGGCCTAAGCTCGATATAATTTCTAGATTTAGCGTGAGGGGATCCTATACTCTTAAAATTATATATTTTTTATATTTAAAAGATATTTTTATTAGGGGTAATTATTTAAAACTTTTATTTATATTTTTCCCCTAAAGGTTCTTCATCATTGGGTAAATTATTTTCATAAACTCCTAGTTATTTTTCTAAAATTAAAATTGTAGGGGAAAATTATTTTTAATTCCTATTGTATAGTTTTAAAACACCCTATTAGAAGGTAAAAACATGTTATCAATAAAAAATCAATTTTTATGAAATTAAATTATATTATATTTTCCCAAATATTAATTGGGGAAATAAACTTTTTATGTTATTTTCATGGTAGTTTTCATGATGTGTTTTTTTAATAATTTTATTTAATGAACTTCAAGGGGGTTTATAGTTTAAAAAAAATTATTTTAGGTATAAAATGTTATTTAAAATTTATGGATGTTATTAATGATTATTGTTATGTAAATGAAATATAGTTATACTTGAAATTTCATGCATGTTTTTAACATCATACTTTTAAACCTAATTTTTAATAAGTGTTTACAATTGTTTCCTATGAATGTATTGACTATTTATAGAGGTATGGATTCTTATTATAAGAAACGTATGATAAAGTATAATAAATATGTGATTATTTTCCAAATATGAAATAAATTAAATATAATTAATGTTTTTGAAACATTGTTTTATTGGATTTATAATGAGAAGGGAAGGATTTTATAAAATAATTATTTAAATATTTTTAATGAAGATATAGGATATGTATATGAGGAATGGGTATTCAACCCATGAACTCCATGAGACTTTATTCTAAATATTAATCTTTAACATCCTTACTGTCCCCGTCATTTTATTAAAAAATTTATAAGTATCATTATATTCCATAAAGAGATATTATTCTAAAAAATAACTCTTTTCGAATTTCAAGGTGAAATCCAAATGTATTTCAATGGTTGTTATATTTTAAAATAAATTTATATTTTAAAGTAATATGTCTTCAAAAATATTTGAACAATATTTCTTAAAAAAATTCCTTGAAAACCCCGGTCTCATATTTGTGAAAAAATTATTATATAAAAATATATTTATTTTATATTAAAAGGAAATGTTTTTAAAAAGGGTTTTATAGAATTTATTAGAAGATTATTTTTTCTTGGTTTTAAAAACACTTACTCAGAAATTTTTTTGATCACCCCACATTTTAGAAATTTTTTTCAGAGGATTATCAATGAGTAAAAGATCAATGGTGTTTGTTTTAATTAAATATGTAACTCATGTGAAGTCAGATAGCTGATATAGAATTTTTATGAATGTGATATTTTTTATGGTTTGACTTAATACTCTAAAACATAAACCAAAAAAATCTCGAGCTATATATATATTAGTTTCCTATTTAAAAAATAATATACATGATTTTTTTAGCATCGGATTTGGGAGTGCAGGTCTTGGGCTATTACATTTATCACAGATGTGTAAAGTTACTCAGTGGGGAGAATGAAATAATGAAAAGTAATAAACACAATGATATGTCAAGGTTGGTTAATTAATATATAATGGTTACCATAATACATAAAGTTACATAGTTGACAGTGAAATTTTGAAAAGTACCAAGTTTTACTATAATGTGTTATGGAGACACTATATGTATAAATAATATGTAAGGGTGGTCATAAAAGGATATAAAATGGTTCATTGAGAATGAATGAGAAACTTGACTTAGTGAATAATGAAACATTGAAATGGAAAAAACCTTACATTGATATATAAGATATTTCAAAGTGTCAACTGAAATGTGGAAAGGGTAAAATCTATGTTGTGATATAAAATATTTCATTTGTTATATAAATTTTAATAGCTTGAAAATTTTTATATTTATAGAGATAAAAGTAAGAAAATAATTAATTGATCTTCAATTTAAAAACATAATTATGATTTAAATAGACTGGATTTTAGCTGAGTAGTTAATGTGAAAATTAAAGAACAAGGTTATGTTGTGATGAGGCTTTTCATGCCATAAATAGAAGGATCATACCAAAATTGTTTCTAAATATTCTCATACATATATACAATAATGAGAAAGTTTATTTTTTTGAAGTAATAATGAATGTAAATATCAATATTTACAGAGATCCTTCAAAAATAATTTTTAAGTCTCATATATGAAAATATTAAAAAAATGGTGATAAAACTTGATACTTTATCAGAAGATCTTTTGATTGTTTTTAAATAAGGAATATGGTTGAAATAGATTAAGAAGAGTTTTTCAAATCCAAATTATAGATATAATATTTATTTGTTTCTATGAGTGAATGAATGTAAAAGAATGGAATGGGAATAAATAAAGCAGTAGTTGATAAGGAATATTTTGTATTAAAGAGTGAGAAAGAGATAGTGAGACTGATGAGAATTTGTTTCTATGGTTCATAATCTATGTCAAGGAAATAAAAAAACGATAGTGATCATCTAATATAATTTCTATTAAGGATGAAAAAGAAAATTAGTGATTTTATGTTATTATGCAAACATTGATCATTTTGAATGCTTGAGAAAAAGGATGATGTGCATGTAATACTAGTGACTATATTCTAACATTTAAAGTCATAAATGTTAATGGAGAAGATCATATATAGTGATTCTATGACACCAAAATCATACTAATGATCTTATTCATAAGCATATAAGGTGTATCATGGAAGACTAGAGTGATCCAGTATAATATATGCTAAACCCATACTATCAGGAGGTAGTGATATTTTCAATAGAATTGGATATTGAACCTACATTAAGGTTTATTATAGAGTAAAAATCCTCAAATATACATGATGGGTTAAGGATGACACCTTCTAAATTATTGTAATAACTTTTCTATGATACTGTTAAATTATGTGTCTTGAACTTAATCCAAACACATCAAGGAGTAGCCACCCATATTGGGTCATGAACACCTAGTAGAAATTCATGCGTACCTCAAATTGATTTAATTTTATTTTAAAACATGTGATAATGAGATTTAAACTGATTATATCAAAACATCGACCATCCACAATGGTTTATTTCAAAGAATAAATTATTAAGATTATTATTGATTCACCCCCCCCCCCACTTCTCAGTGATACATATCCACTTACCAAGTCACTGCAAGTGGTATCAGACCTAACTAGGTTCCCGATGAATAATCCCATATTAACTTCAGAAAATATTTAGAATATCAATTCTATCAATATTATAGTTTTTTCAATGTCCATTGGTATGTTTTACCATGGTTGGAAGAATAGGATGATTCCTTATCTTCTTTCTCTTGACCTAAAAGTTAAATATTCTCTTATAATGGATTTTACACAAGTTGAGAGAGGTGATCCTATGAAATTTATAGAGAAAATGAATTTGGAGGTTGAGTGTAACATACTATATTTATGTATGTTTTTTCTCTCCCTAATTTACATGTTTTATTCTTTATAATTAATACAAACATGACTAAAAAATAATTTAATATATGAATGAAAATAACAAAAAAATATTTAGTCATAATGAAACACTAAAAAAGTACATGATAACAATTATTTCATACGAAAAACTATTACATACCAAGTATGATTACAGCTATTAAAAGTGAATAAATTAAATTGTGACAATAAATAGAAAAAAAATATCTTTACAACTATGGAAACCCCATAATAATCTTTACCCTTGAGAATCATCATTAGTATAACCAAACCTACAATGAAAAAAACATCATGAAAGGAGAAACCATTTTATAAAATCAAAAATAAATACTAGAATAATGATAAGTGTTAATTGGGAAGTTAAAATGGACTGAATTTAGAAGATATAATGGGGTATGACAATTGTTAAAGGGTATATTGTCATTGAGTATGATAAAAAAAAACATCTTATCGGTTCATAATTACTAGTACGTAGTTGATATACGTAAAGTTTATTTATATGTTCAAAAGAAAAAATTTCATTACAAATAATTTATTTGAAATAAAATAAATAATTTTTTAGTCGAATTAAAATATACTAATTCATTTGAAAAAATATCATTTCTTCTAAATAAATTATTGTTATGAATTACAAATTTTTATTTAATTTATTTTTTTAAATAATGATATCAATAAATTTTATTAATAAAATTAAATAAATTGTTAGTAAATAAATTATTAACATATAATAAATAATTCTCGAACTATAAGGAAAATTTATTTAAATATAAAAGTCTAAATAAAAATATTTTCTTTAAAAAAATTATGTTCATTATATATTTTATATTCCTTTAAAAGTTAAATTTATCACATTTATGGTATGAAATTTAATGAAATTCATTTTACATATATATAAAATGAATAAAAAGTTATTCATTGATTATTAATTACTTTGGAATAAAGATAAAAATCATTTAATGCTATGAAGACCTATTTTCCAATGAATTTTTTTTCTATACATTATGTATTTTTATATTAATAAATTATAATTTTAAAAATTAAATATTGATTTTAATGAAATTAATTTTTTATACTTTTAAAAAAATAATTTATCATCCATCCACTAATTATTACTTGGTAATGAATATGATTAGATACATTTTTTTAAAATACGTTTTTTAAATTGTCGTTTATGTGTTATGCATTATGCATTCTTAAATTAAGATTAATTAAGATCATATTTAGAAACTGAATCGAATAAAATTGATTTCATATTTGGAATAATAATTACTAAATTAGTTAATAGTTTCAATTTCATCTTTAAGAATAAATATATGTTTTTTAGGTAATAATTGATTTACCAAGGTAAAGGTAAAATGAGGTAAAAGAGTTTAACTAGGGGAAAAGACATAAATATCATAAAATTTTATCTCTAAATGAGTGGATAAGGGTATCATTACTTGCACATTATCTTATCTTAATTATTTTTCAACATCGGATCCACTTTCAATGAGAAATTACATTCTTTGTTCATTAAGGAATGGTTATTTTGGAAAATTCCACTCAAAATCACCTATAATAGGATCCATCCACAAACAAAAGAATATCACACATTTACTTAGGTATTATCTTAAATAAAATACAAAATTATATCTCTAAAATTTATCTCTCTCATTTAGTAAACTCATGTCACAATGAAGAGTCGTTAATCCTTCATTTCTAAGAGAAGGTCCAATCCTTCAATGTAAGTGTTATCAAATCCTTAATCATTATTATTTATCTTCTTCATATACCACTTATTAAATTATATTTATTGAATTAATAACATATTTTTTAAACCATTAATCTTCTATAAAAGTGATATTATTACAATATAATAACATGTTCTTACTTATTCAGTCATATAACATGTTTATGTTTTGGTCAATTTTACCATCTAAAAAAATTGTGTAAAAATGCTTCTATAATGAATGACTAGGAAAAAATTAATACTGATAATATCGAATAATAATGATTAGTTTAATAGTTTTTTTTCAAATTATTTAATTAAAATATATTTAAGTATATTTATTAATAAAATAAATTTTTTATTGAATAAAAATTCAAGAAAAGGGAGATTTTAAAAGCTAATGATGAACCACCATAAAAAATTCCATAAAAAGTATATTGTAATTTAAAACTATAAAAACAGACCTAAAAATAAATCTATCCATTTTTGAGGTGATGAAGGAGTGGGACCTCCGTACCGAATCTGGTATAAAACAAATGAGACAATTGATACCTAAATATTAATTTTAACAAAGAATGATTCATAAATGGGTAGTAATTTTTTTATGAATGGTATAAATTAAAATAAATATAAATATGGCTCTGATATAGGTTGATATTAAACCTAAATTTATTAAATATAATTTTATAGTCTGTTAAATCAAGTGACTATCCAACTAAAGGGTTTTATTGACTCAATATTTGTTCATTGGGTAATAATATCTCTTCTATACTATATTATTAAAACTCTATTATATTTTTTCCATTTATCTATTTTATTTCATATTCTTTTCGATAGAAAAATTAAATTTTTGTAAAATAATATTCCTTATTTATGGATTTATTTCTTCATAAATATGTGACTTTGTTAAGAATAATTTATATGCCCTCTATTAGCAGTTTATCCTGTATTGTTATATATATTCATATAAAAAATAAAATTCTTTATTATTTTAAAATCTAAATATATATTATATTATTTAACATTTATATTTCTCTTTAACTCTTTTCAAAATAAAATTTTATAAATCTTTTATTGATGTGATTTTTCTTTGAAACTTCCTATAAGGATTTAGAATGTATTTATTTTCATTTTCATATATATTTTATCCTTCACAACACATTTCTTATTATTTTCCTTTATTTAATTTCAATGTATCATTATTTGGAATTTTTCAATGTTTTAAATATATTCTTGATAACCCTTTTGGGTAAAAGGATTTTTAAAGTAATATAAAATCATTGTTTTTATGACATTGTTAAAAAAATTGAAAACTTATTTTATGGTTTCACTTCCATTTTCATCTATATATATAAATTATATTTCTCTTATAGAGCTATATTTAACTAATTTCCCTATAAATTCTATTATGATATAATTCCCTTGGGACATTGATTATTTGGTATCGAGGAATCAAACTCTTACTTCTATTTATTTGATAAAATTTGAAAATACCATGTAACCCATTTTATTTCCAAATTTTTTTTATAATATACATGATTAATTTCATATGGGACACTTTTGTATAGTTTATCATTATGTTATGATTGGTTTTGATATATCCCTCCAATTTATTGGGAGAGTCATTCTATCACCTGAGATAATGACGTTATGCACAGACCTAAATGTTGGAACCAGGGTCTTAAAAGCATGATTTGGCGTATGGTTTGTGTTTTTGGCAAAGGTACTTGCACGCCGAGCTCTTGGAGGATAAAAGACTTGCGCGCTATATGTTTTTGAGGATCAGAACATCAAAATTTGGCTAAGGAAAGAAGGTCGCGCAAGTGTTGGTTTGGTCGCACAAGTGAGTTGCGCGACAGAGGTTATTGAAGACAAGACTTGCGCGCCGTCGAGGGACTTGCGCGCCGACGCGCAGGGGGTCCAGTTTTCCTATAAATATTGGACCACCCCTCATCATTTCTCATGGAGCTCAAGACTTCTAGATTGTTCGAGCTCTCATCGCGCAGGTGGTTGAGTCGCTCAGGTGGTAGTTTTGTCGCGCAAGTAGAGCTTGCGCGTCGGTTGTTGGCTGTGCAGCCAAGGCGGTTTGGAAGAGAAAGGAAGTGTACTGCGCAAGTTTTTTGTCGGGGAAGAAAGAGTCGCGCAGGTGCGTTGATGACACTTGTGAGCCAGTTTGGACTTGTGCGCCGTAGTGGGACTTGCGCGACTGTCTTGGAGAAGCGCGCCTGGTTTTGCTGAAGCCCACCGGCCTGTTTAGAGCTGCACGAAATCCAGGAGACTACCCGATACATTTGAGGAAAAGTGATATTCTGCATCTGGAGAGAATCGGACTTCAATAGAGCATCTACAAACAACAAAGGATGCATTCTTATGAAAATGATGAAGAGACCTTTACGTCTATAAACTGAGTGGGACTTCACCAACGGCAGTGAGCCAGGGGGAGTCAACGGGAGTGTCCCGAGGGACGTAGTGAGCTATCCCTGAACAATTGTAAAGGTAGTGATCCTGGGACAGAGTGTGTGTACCCGAACCTTTGTAATCCCAATATAGTGAAGCATAGTGGATTTTGGTATGACCGACAACATGTCTTCGTATGCTCCTTGGACGTAACCCTTAGTGGTGAACCAAGTAAAAAGGGTCGTGTCTTCTCTGTGCATTTGAATGTGCGCTTTCTGATCATAATCATCATACAGGTTCAACAAGTTTCTACCAGCGTGGGAACAAGATCCATCACATTAAAAGAAAAAGTGGTCACCCCGATTCACCCCTCCCCTCTCAGGGTGTTCCGGGGTCCTTCAAGTGGTATCAGAGGGTAAAGGTTACTGGTGTTGAATCTGACCTTCTTCGTCATGGAAAACGTGGTCAATGTCAGGGGAGTCCCTCACTTCGATGGAAGCAATTTCCAGATCTGGAAGAACAGAATGAGATCTCATCTAAGATCTCTTGGAATGGAAGTTCTTTTTTCTACTGTGCAAGGAATACAAGTAACCGATCCAACAGGCCTTTCTATGACTGAAATAGACAGGAAACTTCTTGATGCAGATGCTAAAGCACAGAATGCACTCACTACAGCCCTTTCTGATCAGATCTACCTAAAGGTGATGAATTGAACCTCAGAAAAATCTATGTGGGATAAACTTGAGAATATTTATGAAGGTGATAGAAAAGTGAAGGAGGCGAAACTACAAGTGCTGCACAATCGGTTTGATGATCTGAAGATGCATCCAGACGAGAATACAGACTCTTTCTTCAATCGAATTACTGAAGTGGTTGGAGCTATTCGGGGTCTAGGCAAAGAAATCAAAGACATTGATATTGTAAAAAAAATATTGAGAAGACTTCCACCTCTTTATAATGCGAAGGTGTCAGCCCTTGAGGAAAGAGATCTTTCAAAACTTTCTTTAGATGATCTACTGAGCAGTTTAGTAGCATATGAAATGAGAGTCAAACCTGAAGATGTTACGACTCGGGTGAGCAAGTAAATGGAATTCAAGGCCATGGATAAACTGAAAATCTCAACGGATAGTAGAGGTGAAGATGACGAAGAGAAAAAAATTCTTTCTCTCATTGCAAAGAAGTTCCAGAAGGGGAAAGGGAAATTCAAAGGGAAGTTACCTCTCGCGTGTTTCCGTTGTGGAAAAGTTGGGCACATTGATTCTTAGTGTTTAGAAATGATCAATGATGAAGATAGTGAGGATGAAAACTTCAAGAAACCTCAGAGAAGGTTCTTCAAAAAGGGAGACTTCAAATCTGGTAAGAAAATGCAAAGGAAGAGTTTTGTCTGTGAAGAGGAAGAAGATGATAATGAATTCTGTGATGAAGAAGAACCAGAATTCAAAACTGGGAACCGTGCTTCTATGATGGCCACTGTTTAAAAGCTAGAAGATACTTGAAGGAGAAAAACAACTGAGAACTTGTGTAGATCCTGAGATGCAACTTAAGTATGCGGTAAGTAAGCTTAAGATTAAATGTAAGAGCTGCAATAAGTGGAAATCAATTGTAGAAGAATCAACTGAATATGTTGATCAACTTGAAGCTGAAATTGAACGACTAGAAGAATTTGTGAAGGTACATTCTAAAATAATTGAAAGAAATGATGATACAGTTGATCTGAAGCTGAGAATTGAAGAGCAGGCAAAGGTCATCAATGACTTCACATCCAGACTGGATGAAAAATCCAAGACGGCTGAGGGTCTTGAGGAGGAAGTAGTTACTCTAAGAAGTAAACTGGAGACTGAATCAGTTCCAAAAGAATCGAGGAAGAAAATACAGTTCGGAAGATTCTCAGATGCATAATTACTTGCAAGAGCCAAGTGTGGTTCAGATGGGGTTGGAAAAATCTTGAGTGATCAAAGACCCGCTTGCATGGGAAAGAGTGGAATTGGCTGTGAGGCTGAGTCATCAACTGCTGGAAGTGAAAATATCCAAAAGAAAGATAAGATGAAAGTTGAACATGATGAAATGTTACCTAGAGTGCTGAAAAAGGAATCCTCAATCCAAACTAAAAGGAGACCCGAAAATTATCCTCAAACATTCAAAAATGACAGACAGTCTTACTATTCTCCCAAGGAAGAAGGTATAAGGAGATATTCAAGTGAGAAGACATTTCCTCTCATTAAGTGTCAGTTTTGTGGCTATCTAGGCCATACCATGTCTTATTGTGAAGAGGCAAGAAGCTATCTGAATGGAGAAGATATAGATGGTCAACAAAGGAGAACAATCTCATATCCTAATTCTCATAGAAGAAATAATTTCTATGGATATTGTTTTCGTTGTTCTAACTTTGGTCATAAGGTCGTTAATTGCAGGAAGAGAAGAGACATAGACACCTCATACCAAAGTTCAAGACAAGTAAAGTCTCGTCAGTAAGACAGTGTTGCTCTTTCAAACAGGTTCTCACCTCTCACAGAAGACTTTGACTATGAAGAACCTGGGTATGCGGAAGAGATAGTTGAAAGGACATCAGTTCTATATACTCAATCTAATGTCTCATGGAAGGAAAGGAAGAAGATTGAGAAATCGAACCTTGCAGAGGTATCCCTCAAAGCTACAAAGAACAACAGTACCTGGATTCTGGATAGCGGTTGTTCATCTCATATGACGGGTAATGCCGGCCTACTAACGAATATCATAAAGAATGTTGATGGTACAGTAAGATTTGGTAATGATGGGGCTCTGAAAATCAAAGGGAGTGGAAGTACCCAATTAGCGAATGGAGAACTAAAGAAGACTGAAGTCCTTTGCGTAGATGGACTACGTCATAATTTCCTCAGCGTGAGTCAACTCTGTGACTCAAGACTTATAGTTACTTTTAATCAGAAAGGCTGCACTATCAAGGGAAAAACCGGCAATTCACTTATGAAAGGATACAGAACAGAAGGAAACTTGTATCAGGTTGATAGTGAAGAAAATGTATGTTACATGACTGTTGAAGAAGAAAACAATTTGTGGCATCAGAGATTGGGACACATCAATCAACAAGACATGGAGAAAATATCAAAATTAAGAATTTTCATGGACATTCCCAACCTGAAGAGTGAGCGTGAAAAATCTTGTGATGCTTGTATTCGTGGGAAGCTGGTCTGCAGTTCATATCGGCCAAATAAGAAAAGAGCGTCTCACCTTCTTGATCTGATTCATACAGATGTTTGTGGGCCAATAAATGTTTCCGAAACTCATGGAGAAAGGTACTTTGTTCTTTTCATAGATGATTACAGTAGAATGGCATGTGTGATGGTCATTCACAGGAAACGACAAGTCCTTGACTGCATGAAAACATATCGGCGAATCGCTGAGAATGATACTGGACGAACAATCAAAGTGTTGTGATCTGACAATGGAGGAGAATACACATCCATTTAATTTGAGAACTATCTAGAGAAACATGGGATACAGCATGAGATAGCTGCTGTGAGAACTCCACAACAAAATGGAGTTGTTGAACGTAGAAATCGACAGGTGAACAACATGGCACGAACTATGCTGATTGAGAGTCGTATTCCACGACATTACTGGAAAGAGGCTGTTCAAGCTGTAGTATACATTCAGAATTGAACAGGACTTTATATGAGTGACAGGAAGACACCATATGAGTTGTGGCATGGACGGAAGCCTTCTCTAAAATACTTTCGTGTGTTTGGAAGTAAATGCTTCATCAGGAACAAAGAAGGAAATCAAGGGAAATATGGTGACAATGCGGATGAAGGAATTTTCCTCGGTTACTCAATGAACAGCAAAGCCTACAAATGTTTCAACAAGCGTTTAGGAAGGATTGTGGAAAGCAGTGATGTTAAAATAATTGAAGAGAAAACCACAAATGCTTCAAGGACGTCATATGCTGATATGATAGAAAGTCAGGAAGAATGTGAACGTGAAGAAAATACAAATGAAAAAATAGAGGAAGCTGTTCAAAACACTCAGCAGTCACATCATGATGTTGACTCAGAAGAAGAATCTGAAGTAGAAACTATGGCTGAAGAGAATACTACTGATCCTCGCAGGAGAAATCGAAGAGCTGAGATTGATCCATCCAACATAATTGGGGACAGGAGTGCACCCACTCAAACAAGAAGGATGAGGAATACCACGCAATCTGCATTTCTATCAGTTGTAGAGCCATCCTCATTCGAAGAAGCTGCAAAAGATAAATCTTGGGTGAAATCCATGAATGATGAATTAGATCAGATTGACAAGAATCAGACATGGGATCTTGTCCAGAGACCCGAAGGTCACAATGTAATTGGTACCAAATGGATCTTCAAAAATAAGTTTTATGAGCATGGAAGTGTCATCAGAAACAAGGCACGACTGGTATATAAAGGATACTCTCAGATTGAAGGCATTGATGTTGAAGAAACCTTTGCTCCAGTGGCTAGACTGGAGTCAATCAGGATTTTCCTTTCCATGGCACTCCAAAGAGGATATAAAGTATATCAAATGGATGTCAAGACAGCATTCTTGAATGGTGTACTCGAAGAAGAAGTCTACATTGAACAACCAGTGGGATTTGTTTTGGGTACTGATGAAACAAAGGTCTGCAAACTGATGAAAGCCCTATATGGTTTGAAGCAGGCACCACGAGCATGGTACTCACGGCTGGACTCATATCTCAAGAAGTTGGAATTCAAAAGAGTAGGAGTTGATCACAATCTCTATGTGAAGAATTCTCCAAAAGATCAATTCATGGTTCTTGTATACGTTGATGATATCATATTTGGTGGCAGCAGGGAGAAATCAGTGGATGAATTTTCCAACCACATGAAATCAGAATTTGAAATGTCTATGATTGGGGAGCTCACATATTTCTTGGGGCTGCAAGTGATTCAAAAGAAGGAATACACTTTCATCTCTCAAGAAAAATATGCAAGAGAGTTGCTGAAGAAGTTCAATATGCAAGACTCCAAACCAATGTCAACTCCGATTGCAGTTGGCACTAAACTTGGAAAGCATGAGGATGGGAACTCTATTGATCCCACCATGTACAAGAGGATCATTGGAAGCCTACTGTACCTGACAGCGACAAGTCCAGATATTGTGTTTGCAACATGCCTTGCGGCCTGCTTTCAGAGTAATCCAAAGGAGGAACATATGGCAGCAGTAAAAAGAATCATGAGGTACATTCAAGGTACACATAACTTTGGGTTATTTTTTGCTTCAGGCAGGGACAGTGAATTATCAGCATTTTCTGATGCTGACTGGGCTGGTGATGTTGTAGACAGAAAGTCCACTAGTGGTGGAGCTTTCTATATTGGGCAGAAATGTGTTGGATGGTTGAGCAAGAAACAAGAAAGTACTACTCTTAGTACTGCTGAAGCTGAATATATCTCCTCCACAAAATCATGAACTCAACTTCTTTGGATGAAGCAGCAGCTAACAGATATTGGTGATAAGGTGCAGCAACCAATGGTGATTTATTGTGATAACAAAAGTGCAATTGATCTTACAAAGAATCCGGTTCAGCATTCTCATACAAAACATATTGAAATACGGTATCATTTTATCAAAGAAAAGGTTTAACAAGGCGTGATTAAAATGGATCATGTGGGAACTAATGAGCAAGTGGCTTATATCCTAACCAAGCCATTGTATGCGGCTGTGTTCGAGAAGCATCGGTTGAAACTCGGTGTTCGACCACCTCCTACTACATAAGGAGGCTTCGGAAATCCCCTCTCCCTGTTTGTTTTAACTGTTTTTATCTGCTTATGGATGTGATGCAGGATAATGGGGGAGATACTATTCAGGGGGAGTATGGATTGAGCTGAACGTTGAACAACTTATCGGTCTTTGGTTTTATTTTCAATGGGGGGGAAAGGAATAAATTCAAGGCACAAAATTCTTCTGTGATGAGAAGTATAAGAAGAAGGATAACATCGGGCGTCATGGAGAATTTCAAAACACCGGAACCCAATTCAATCCTCCCCTCTTGTTTTCTACATCGAGCATTTCTCATGTAGACTTGGAGTGTTGACTGAGTTGATTCTTGCATTTTGGGTTTGCTCAGGGTTGGAGATCTATTGAAGTTATTCTGATTGCCAACAAACCCAAAGGGGGAGATTGTTGGAACCAGGGTCTTCAAAGAATGATTTGTCATATGGTTTGTGTTTGTTTTCAATCCTCAGTGGAAGTTCAGGATGTGTACAAACAAAGAGATCATACCGTTCAAGGAGAAAACAGTAGTGAAGGTGGCGCAGTTTCCCAGTGTTTGCCAAATTATTGGGCCTGAAAATCCGCCAATAAAGTAAAGTGTTTTTGGCAAAGGTACTTGCGCACAGAGCTCTTGGAGGATAAAAGACTTGCGTGCCATATGTTTTTGAGGATCAGAACATCAAAATTTGGCTAAGGAAAGAAGGTCGCGCAAGTGTTGGTTTGGTCGCGCAAGTGAGTTGTGCGACAAAGGTTATTGAAGACAAGACTTGCGCGCCGTCGAGGGACTTGCGCGCCGACGCGCAGGGGGTCCAGTTTGCCTATAAATACTGGACCACCCCTCCTCATTTCTCACGGAGCTCAAGACTTCGAGATTGTTCGAGCTCTCGTCGCGCAGGTGGTTGAGTCGTGAAGGTGGTAGTTTTGTCGCGCAAGTAGAGCTTGCGCGTCGGTTGTTGGTTGTGCGGCCAAGGCGGTTTGGAAGAGAAAGGAAGTGGACCGTGCAAGTTTGTTGTCGGGGAAGAAAGAGTCACGCAGGTGCATTGATGACACTTTCACGCCATTTTGGACTTGCGTGCCGTAGTGGGACTTGCGCGACTGTCTTGGAGAAGTTCGCCTGGTTTTGCTGAAGCCCATCGGCCTGTTTAGAGCTGCACGAAATCCAGGAGACTACCTAAGACATTCGAGGAAAAGTGATATTCTGCGTCTGGAGAGAATCGGACTTCAATAGAGCATCTACAAACAACAAAGGATGAATTCTTATGAAAATGATGAAGAGACCTTTACGTCTATAAACTGAGTGGGACTTTACCAACGGCAGTGAGCCAGGGGGAGTCAACGGGAGTGTCCCGAGGGACGCAGTGAGTTATCCCTGAACAATTGTAAAGGCAGTGATCCTGGGATAGAGTGTCTGTACCCAAACCTTTGTAATCCCAATATAGTGAAGCATAGTGGATTTTGGTACGACCGACAACATGTCGGCGTATGCTCCTTGGACGTAACCCTTAGTGGTGAACCAAGTAAAAAGGGTTGTGTCTTCTCTGTGCATGTGAATGTGTGCTTTCTGATCATAATCATCATACAGGTTCAACAAGTTTCTACCAACGTGGGAACAAGATCCATCACATTAAAAGAAAAAGTGGTCACCCTGATTCACCCCTCCCCTCTCAGGGTGTTCCGGGGTCCTTCACTAAATGACATGATCAAAACACTATTTGTTGACCTAATTGATATGTTCACAGCTATATTTGTGGACTTAATTGCATTTAGGTATTTCCAAAAATCTACGTGTGGACCTAATTTATATTCTGATAACTCTATAGGTTGTCCAAATTTATATGTTTATTAATCTATGTGTGGACCTAACTATGTTTGAATATATTTAAAACCAAATATGTGGACCTAATTGATATATTAAAAACTCTTTTTAGGGACCTAATTTTTATGTTTTCAACTATATTCATTGACCTAATTGACATTATCACAAATATATTTGGGTTATTAATTTTTTTAGCTATATTTATAATTATATGTGAGGACTTAGTTGATATGTTCACAACTCTATGTGTAAACCTAATTGATATTTTCAAAACACTATGTGTGGAATTAATTGATATGCTCATAACTCTATTTATAGAACTAATTGATATATTTTCATCTCTATGAATGGACCTAATTGATATGTTCACAACTATATATATAGACCTGAATTTTTTAATCTATGTTTACAAAGCTATAGTTTACCTGTATTTGTATTTTTATCGCATACCAAGGTTATGATCTATGGGTTATCATTATTATCTCATGTTTTATAATTATTATTCCATGCTTCCATTATAAACCATTTAAGTTTACATTCACTTTTATCATGACTTACGGAAAAATATTATGATTCCTTGTTCTTTATAATCAATATTTCTCTCATTTTCAAGATTTATCACAGGGTTATAATATAATCCCTTTATGATGAATTGATAAGTTTCTTCCTTATTGATAATTTTATCTAACTCCTTATGTTTCTCATTACCTAGGGGAATTACAATCGTGGATTTTTTTGGGTGGAATTTGTGTAAGGATAATTTTGTGGAAGATATTGAAAAAAATCATTGAGACATTTATATAGATAATCATTAAAGACACTAAACCTTTGGGTTCTATAATTCTGGGTTTATTTATGATATATAATGTTTAAAATATAGAAATAATGTAAATTATATTCATGTTTCCTTCAGGTTATCTCAATTGATATCAAAGTTTGGTATAATTATTTTTTGGATTATTTTAAGATGTATAAGGGAGACCAATGTAATGAAACCTAGGTTGAACTAAAAGTATCATAGGCTAACATGAACATGAATTAGATTAAGACATCGTAAAGTTGACTTTTTATTTTTTTTATCTACACTAATTATCTACATATGTTATTTTTTTAATCTCTTTAAACCTTTTTTGTTTTAATAAATTTATAGAACCATAAGTAACTGAGTTAAAATTTTGTTCAATGTACAATTAAGTGATTATCAATATGAAAATCCAAATATAATGGGATATGGTGTGGAAACTTTTATGGGTATGCCTACCGAGCTATATCAAGTTATGTTAAACAAATAAAACAATATCAAACTAATAAAGACAATAAATATGATAAAAATAGTGTTTTATATATTTTCATGTGATAAAGACCATAGATGAAAGAATATTCAAATTCCTACATGCCAAAAATGTGGCATGGAACGATCAGGGAAATGTGTTAAAGAAACTAGAATATATTTTATGTGTCATAAAGGAGTGAATATGGAAACTAACTATGGAAGAAAAAGGAAGATTTTGGTTAGAAAATATAGGAAAATAAATTTATTCATAAGGTTATAATAATAATAAAATGTTTTAAATGTTTTGAATTTGGGAACTATGTAAACAGATAAACCTGACTAAGTGTTAATGAGGAAAATTGATTTTAGAATCCTTATAAGTTGAGGGATAAAGGGAGGTATTATAAAATTACAAGTACTAAAAATGTTCAAGAAAATAAATTTTCAAAAGCTACACTCATCATTCACTTAATATCTATAAATTTCCTATTTCATTCTAGTTTTATCCACTCCTTTTTATCTAAAATTCTTATTAAGTGCATCAAATCACCACCTCAATTATTAGATATTGAATTATGAGTGGAAAAAACTTATTGTATGATGATCACATGACAAGTTTATAACTCTTATCCAATAGAAGTTTGCAGGAATATACTCTCTTTAGTCATCTTTGATGGGATTCGGTGCATGAATTGGTTCTTCATATATAGAGGCCATAATAATTTCTCATATCGGGGAAATCAATTTTCATATCCCAAATAAATACATGATCATCCATTTGTACAAGTTTTAATATTAAATACCAATATAAATGAATTCTATTATATTGTTTTTATACACAATCATGAGGGGTAGTTATCACAAAAAGTTTGGGAAACTTACTATAGAAGATATACCAACTATGAATGAATACATAAATGTTTTTTCTAAAGAGTTGGTTGGTCTTCCCCTAGATCATGGGGTTTAGTTATTTATACAACTCATACCTATAAGTATGCTTATATAAAATACTCCTAAAAGAATGAACCTAATTTAATTGGAATAATTAAGGAATAAAATCCTAGAGAGTCTTGGTAAGGGTTTTATACACCCTAGTGTTTCACCATGGGGTTCACCAGTACTCTTGATTAAAAAGAAAGATAGATCAATGTGCCCTTGAATTGATTATCAAGAATATAAAATGATACTAATCAAGAACAAGTATCCTCTATCCCATATTTATGAATTTTTATTTGGAAACAATACTTCTCAATGATTGACCTTCAATATAGATATATCCAGTTAAGGTATAAAATAAAGGATATACCCAAGATACTCTTTCACACAATATATGGACACTATGAATTCATAGTGATGTCATCTGGACTTACAAATGCCTCAGTCATATTCAGGTATCTAACAAATATTCTCTTTATAAATTACCATGAAATTTTTTTTTTATCCTTTATAGATGATATTTTGATATATTCAAATATCAAGAAAGGGAATGAAGATCAGTTGTTTATTATACCGATGAACTTAAAAAATGAGAAATTTTATATAAAATTTATAAAGTTGGAATTATGGATATAAAAAATATCATTTAAATGTTTTTTAATCCCAAGAGAGGGTATATATGTGATTTATTCAAATATATAGGGGATTGAAGAATGAACCACAAAAAACAATGTAATAGAGATATGTAGTTTTCTTAGATTTTTTGTATACTATAGATACCCGGTGACAAATTTCTCAAGACTATTGAATCGATTAACAAAGTTGAAGACAATATTTGTTTAATTTTAAAAAGTTGTTTTATTTTTTTGAATGAATTTTTTATGTTAATTTTCATTTATTTATGGTAAATTATAGATTTTTTAGATGATAATATTCAGCATAGTACAGTTTTATGTTCAATAGAAGCCTTTATATATATCTTTTCAAGAAGAAGATATAATTCGGTCACTAGAAGAATAGGTGACCCTATAAAGACACTATAAGGAGTTACTCATATGATCCACTACTCAAACCTAATGAAGCCCATTGTTGTGGATGGATTTTTGGAAGAAGAGAATTGATATGAGAATACAACAAAGGCTTTTATTATCAGAGGAACCTTGGCATAATACAACACACCATAATCTAAATTATCATAAAAGGATTGTATTACTACATTTTTAAATAATATATGATGTAATGTAGTATGTTAATTTGAAGAATAATTTTAACAATTAAATACTAGACTGTGTAACTGACATAAATTTTGTAGAGTTCAGAATCTTTTAAAGAAGAATCACATAAGAGTAATGATCATAATGAAGAGTAAACATAAGGAAGAAAGGATTAGATGAAAAAAATAATATATTCATGAATAAATGTTATGTTAAAGAATATTTTATGTAGAGAAAAATCAGAGGAATAACTAGAATATTTTTATAACAAATTTCAAACTACAATTATTATCTACATTAGATAAAATTTTACGAGAAGATGGAAGATGAACATTAGAATTTTTTAAGGTTAATTAATTATGATGATTATGATATGGATAATAAATTATTAATATTAATGAAACAAATTCCATGATTCTATCCAAGTTTTGAGTTATAATTGAAAATATGGTTTGATGTGGTTTTTTGTGGAGATTTATATTGAATCTAAAGTTTCAAGAATCATTAAAGGTGCTTAACTATATTTTTGAAAATTTAATTTTTGAGGAGTTCAAATTACATGTATCTCCTATTTTCTTGGGATATGAATGAGTTTATAAATATCTAAGTTAATTTGATATTTTTTTCTGAGTTTTTGAGATTAATGAGTGGAGAAAATTGAGGATGACTCTTATCAATTAAATTTTTATGAGAATAATTACCTAACATGTGATTTTAAGCTACCAGTAATAATATATCAATCAAAGATATGGATAAATATTTTTTCAAAAATGGTTTTTAAAAAATGAGTATATAAATATATATCTATTATGACGGAAAATATGAGCTTATTAGTATTAAAAAAGTTTTTAAAGTAGATAGATCATTATAAATAATTTGTCAAGTCATTACTATGTTAATAATATCCTCATCAAATTTCATGAGTGTGAGAAATTAAAAATAATAGGATGTAATTTATTTAAGGTGGGATAACATAACACACAATATTAAAGTATTCATTTTATTTCTCTACTTTAATTATTTTATCATGTATAAATAATAGAAAATTTTATAAAAATAAATCATACAATACATGAATCAAAATAAAAACACTTTATTCAATCGTAATGGATGATTATAAAAAAGTTTATGATAAAAAGTATTGTATAATATAAAATATTACATACCATGGATGATTACATCCATTGCGTGTGCATAATTTCAAATTGGACAATTAATGGAAAATAATAATATATTTATAACTAAACAATACCCCAAGTCATCTTCACCCATAAGACTCTTCATTAGTATAAATAAACCTACAATGGAAAAAAACATTTTGAAATGAGAAAGAATTTTTTAAAATCCAAAATGAATACTATCGGAATGAGAAGTGTATTGTGGGATGTTAAAATGGAATGAATTTATAGGATGTAATAGGGTTACTATAACCATTATTTGAGCATTATTAAATGGTATATATTCATTGAGTATAATACATTTAAACATATTACAAATTTAGAGTTTCTGGTATGTGGTTGATATATATAAGGTTTATATATATATATTGAAAATAACAATTTTAATTTTAAATAATTTATTTTAAATAATATTAATGATTTTTGAATATAACTAAAATATATTAATTCATTTCGAAAAATATCATTGATTTCAAAGAAACTATATTTATTGATTACGTATTTTTGTTAAATTTATTACTTTAAAATAATGATATCAATGTAATTTATTTATATACTTCAAGTTTTTATTATTAAATAAATTAATAGCATCATATAAATTATTATGAAATTTTAAAGAAAAATAATTTAATTATCCAATCATAAACAAAAAAATATTTAAAACCCTTATTTATAATATATATTATCTTTTTAATCAAAAGATAAATTTCTCATAGTTATATTTTAAAATATAATAACATTTACAATTTATATATATAAAAATTTATAATTATTAATGAATTGATCATTAAACAGTTAATAATAATGATAAATTCATATAATGTGAAAAAGAACCTATTTTTAAAAGAAAATTTTTCTATATGTTTTGAATTTTAATTTTAGTAAACTGAAATGATAAATCTTAAATAATTATTTCAAGGAAATTTAATATTTATATATAGGCATAAATAATTTAACATCCATTTAATTATTATTATCTAGTAATGAATAATATTAAATTCATATTTATGCCTAAAATTACCATTTTTAAAAAATTGTTTTTCATATATTATGTGTTATTATATTAAAATTAATCGCTAAAACCTCTTGAAATTTAATCTAATAAAATTCATTTCATATTTTTAATGAGAATTTAAAAAAAAATCAAAAATGGAAATTTTATTTTTAGGAAAAATTAAGATACTGAAGTAAACAAATTGTGTTACCACGATAAAGGTAGAATGAAGTGAAAGGGTATAACAAAGGGGTAAAGACCTATAATATTAAAAAAACACTATCTCTAAATGATTTTATGATAGATTTATTTACATCCTCTAATATTATCTCAATTATTTTTTCACTTTTTATCCACCTTCCAAGATGAATTCCATACCTAATTCATTGAGGAATAATTATTTGTAAAAATACCATTCATGATCACCTAAAAAAGGATCCCTCTATTACTGACCTCAAATCACACCATTACTTAAATTTAATTTCGAATATCAGCCCAAATTTTCTCTATAAAAATCATCTTTCATGTTGGCAACCTCTAGTCACAAGAAGTAGTTCCAAGTCTTTCATTTGCTAGAGGCTCTCTGAGAGAATATTAAAGTATTCAATGTAAGTGTTATCCTCTCTTTAATTATTCTTATTTATAATCCTCAACCACCAATTCTTAAATACAATTTTTCAATTTAATAATATGTTTTTAAACCATTAATCCCCCATAAAATTGGTATTATTTCTATATAATAACATTTTATTAACCATTTAGTCATTATAACATTTTAATGTTTTGGTAAGTTTAACCACCTACATAAACAATATTATAACATTAACATCATGAATGACTAATAAAACTTAAATACTATTAATAAGATATAATAATGATGAATTTATTATGTTTCCATAACTCTAAAATTGTGATATATATAATTATATTCTTTAATAAAATAATTTATTTTAATTAAATTTAAATTCAAAAAAAAGATTATAACCTCCTTTGATAAATAATCCGTAAAACATACATAAAAATACATAAGACACAAAAATTTAACCTCCATGTAAATTTTTTAGGTGACATAAACATGGGAAAGTAAATAGGAGTGTAATATTCATAATGAAGATGAAACAAAATTGATGGGATAATTAACACATGAATATTAATTTTAACAAATAATGATTAATATGTAGGCATTAAGAAATTATTAATCGATGGTTTAAGGTAAAATAAATATAAATTTGGTTCTGATATATATGAATATTAAACCAAAATTTATTATACAAGAGGTTAGATCATGTCTAGTCAATTTGGAATCCATTGTATGGGTATTCATAAATCAATATTTATTTATTGAGTAATAATTTGTCTATTTCAGCTATTTTTTATCCAACAATATACTTTTTTATATTATTTTTTTAAATATACATTGAGTGTTTACATTATTTCAATATTTTTATGTTGTTCTTCCTGGAAGTGGTTTGTAAGTTTCCAATCTTATTGAGGAGTATGAAGTTCCCAATAAATAAATAGATAAATTATCTTATATAAATGTTGGTTAAAGAGAATATTGGGTTCAAAAAATTATAAATATCATATATATTTCTTGAATAAATTTGAGTATGATTATAATAAAATAGATTGATGTTCATAGTTCCATCCTTATGATTATAATATTAGAAACGTCCAAATTATATTGAAAATTATTTAGATGAAGTTATTCTTTAAAAAAAGAGTGTAAATTAGGTTAAAGGAATTTTAAAATAAAGTTTTTTTTACTATATTTCAAGGTCATTAGGTATTTAAAAAATACCTACTGGAGATAAAATAAATTGATAGGTTTTTTAGCTAGATCAAACCATCTGAGCATCCTAGAAACTAGTTGTATATGGACAAGACTAAGATAGGATCCATCCAACAGGGTAATAGAGAAATCATAGGGTCTTTATGGTTTGGTAAATATATGAGAGCATAGTTTTTTAAGTATTATTATTATATTACATTAGTGTAAGACATGTAAGATTGTTGGAGAGCTCTAAATCTCGGTGTATTTCATTGAGATGGCTATGAAACGTATTTTTTTATTATGAATTATCATCCCAAAGAAGTATAATATGTGGGACTCTTATAAATTTGGATACTTTTCACTTATTACAAGGGTAAAGACCATATTCAAATCAAAATAAAACATATGATTCCATCATATTTATTTCCACACTCATAGGATCATGCCACTAGTTTCTTTTGAATCACCATATAGGCCAAGATCAATGTTTCAAACAATGAGATTATTTAATTGATAGATCATAGAATCTCATATAAAATTAATGGTGATTTAATTATGGAGAAGAATTTTGTATTTTGAATATGTAAATTCTTTTTTAATCTTCAATTATAGAATATTATAGTAGCTAAATGTTATGATCCAAGACAAGTTCAAATATCACATGCTTCAAAAATTAAGTCTCATTTCACATAGTGGAATTCCCTCATGTAATAAAATTATCATGCATGTATGATATTTTGATTTCATAAAAAGATTACTATAAAATAAGATATTTTTTGTTCATAAGGAAATCTTCTAACATATAAAAAAACACCACATAAGATATCAGAGAATCACATAATCTATTACATTCCTTAGATATTATATATCTTATGGGAGTGTTGAAATCTTAAATTTTAAATATGAATATTCCAAGTGAACATAAATATCTTGTTTATAAATATCATGATTCAAGAAATCATGATTCAAACATATGATTGAGTTATATGAATAAATAACCATAGTCTTGGCACTTTAAAATAACGAGAATTCAAAACCACTACTATAAATTCATATTTCATATGTATATGTGGATGATTTTTTAATATAAGGTTTTTTCCAAGTGAAGGTTTTATGGTATTTACATATATTAGATAAGGAATAAGGAAACTAATATATATCTATAGTTTTTATTTAATGATATTTGAATATTGAGATTAATATATAATTGATTGTGATAATTTTAGAAAATATGATGTTGCACATGTTATCTATATATAATATATTTGGGTTGAAGATCAAGATTGAGGTGATTGAGACTATATTATAAAGAGTAATAAATTCTTGTGTCATGAGAGGGAACTGATACTGTAATAATATTCAACAAAAATTTTTGCATCAAAGAAAAGGTAGAGAGCTTAACAGTAATATTTTTTCATATTTTAGAGGTTGAGAAAGTGAATAGAGAAGTCCCAAAACTATATTAAATTGTAAAAAACCTTTATAATTGAATAAGTATGTGCAACTGATTATCCAATATTATTCTATAAAGTCTAATAATATAGTCTAGTGATAAAGTATAAGTACATTTCTTATGCATTAAAGAAGAATATGGAAAACAATTAGTTCAGCTACACTCCTATAGATTATATTCCAATCCAAGAAAATAGGTGATCCAGCCAATGGTCTTCATATAACATAAAAGCCTGGAAAAGTTTGAGGCATCCCACTTTATTTCTAAAAGTGAGTAAAAATATAGATCCATATAGTCTAGGGGGATTTCATCTAGCACGAGTGATTTTATTTCAAGTAATTGTGTGATCATTATCTTATAAAAAACATAAATCCATTACTTAAATTATATTTGGTCACTGATAGGATAATGGGCCCATGGTCCTACCCTTTCCCAACATTACTATGAAAATAAATAGGAATCTTTGTGTAATTACTCGACCCAATGGGGCCCACCTATCCAGTGGAAGGCTGATTCTTCACAACCACAAGATCATCTCCATAAGGTAGGGGTTGACAACAAGTTCCTAGAAGGAATAACAAAAATGGGAGGCCTTTGGATAATTTACTTGTATGAATTCACCCAAACATCACTATGAAGAACTATATATGAATAATAATAAAATATTTTAACATCTATAGATAAACCATGAATGCAATAAACTCTAGGTAAACATCTGAGTATGAAAAAATATAAACTGAAGTAAAAAAATAGGGGGAAATACATGCCCAACCAGAGTGATGTCCCAACCTGACAACAACTATAATAAAGGTACATTGAGAGAAGACTCTTCTCTTGATCTCCAAGCCCAGACCATTATTTGTGATCAAAGCACCCAAATATCCCTAAACTTCACCAAGGTCACCACTGATATTCCTGTTGTCTGCATACAACACAACACATGCAGGTAAATCTGATGCAGGGGTGAGTATAAACATACCCAGTAGGATTCCCCAAAAACTAAGGGATAAATAGAAAGAATACAATAAAATTATTCCACTCAACCCAACAAACACATGTCAATAACAAACTAACATAACAACAAAAACATCTATATATGCTCAAAAAGAATCCCAAATGAAGAGAGAAAAGATATCTCTATCTCCACATCCCATCTAAGAATGATACATTTTCATGGATCTCCAAGGTCCATCTCCAACACCCTATATCAATGACAATCGCACAAGAAACCATGTGGAGGGGTACACTCCTCATCATTATGCACTACAGCCGAGGGATCCATATCTCTAATCCTTGTAACCCATGTAACCTCCCTAGAATATGAGTGGAGTGGCCCATACCACATTACTGTGCTCCATAGCCGAGGTAACCACAACTCCCACAGAGGACCCACACACCGCCAGAGCTCAAAAGATCATTGAGTGTCACTATATAGTTAGATAACTCATACCCTATAGTAGTAAGGGGAGTAATAACCCTCTATATGTGAAGAATATAGGGAACCATTTCCCTTGTGCAATAAGGGAATACTAATCGAAATATTTCCTATGTAAACAATTTGGGGAACCCATGCTCTAGTGTAACAGTAGAGTACTAACTCCAATATCTCTTTCATATAATGGGTAACTCATGCCCAAGAGTAATAGGGGATTATTAACCCCAATAAAACTCTGATGAACACACCCAGTCACTACCATCATCAAATGTCAACATAATAATCTTCATTCTTAGAACACCTTGCATTGTAACTCATATAACACAATGACGTTCAGCATCATGTTCTACATGGAAAAAAATTCCGAATAGGCTACTTGTAGGAAATAATATGTTTCAAAACAAAGGAGAAGGGAGACGGAGAAGTTATAAATGGAAATACATGGCATGTATGGGGGTCTGCACAGAGTGTGACCCCGTCTCATCGTCTGGTAGTGTTATCCTTTTAAAACATCTTAGAATCCATGTTAACATACATGACATTTATAGGTGGCACATGACATGCATCGGCCACTCACAGCCTTTCAAGGTATAACTATTCATGTTTGTATTCTTTATGTTGTGCCTGTATACCTAGCAATTTACTTTGGTCATTCTTGGGTACTGGTTCATGCCTATGTACTCCCAGAGTACACAGCATGTCTCGCCGCACAGGGTCCCGGGGAAGTGCTAGTTCATACATGGCCTTAATAGCTGGATGTGGTCACACAGTGTGTGGGCCCATCCATATGGTTTGTGATCCTTAACTTCGACCGAAACCCTAGACACCGACTAATCTGAAGAATATATCATGTTTTCTTCTACATTACATTGTGTGTAGACTCATTTTCCAGAAAAGTTCTAATATTCCAAACTGATTCACGATCTATCCTCACATTCTCAAATCACACCTAAAATACACCCAAAATTAGAGGATCTGCCTCATACTATCATTTTATGGACTCTAGTGGCCAAAAAAATGGATTTTAATTATCTATAGGAATCTCACAATGTTCCTCGTGCACCTCTCACTCGATCCTATTAACATTATATATATTTGATCCATAAAAAACCGATAAACCATTCTAATCTATCCACAAATCATTGATCTAGTAATAGAGCACACATGCACTGTGAATCTTGGGTTCTGATCATGCTCAGACCCACCCGACAATGTCAAATCCTGGTCTTGTAGGCCAATGATTATGAATGTGAATCATAGGTGGCATAAAGGAACAAGAATGAAGGTTTAACCATAATTGACAAAAAAAATTGGCCAATGATCATAGATCGAGGAAACTAGGGTGATAACATGGTATAAATAAAGAAATAAACAAATTAGTAACTTAATTTGTTAAATGGCCTCATGTGATGAAAGTATAATCACGGATCAAATACAGAGAGTAATATCCATGCTCAAACTTTTAATAAAAATGAGAAAACCAAAATAGATGATCCCTACCCCAATTATGGATCAATTGATGATGAAAAGTTTTTCCCTATGAAGGACGAGTGTCGCAGCATTTGATGCCTCTCATTCCACCTCGATCTAGTCGTCGTTCATCGTCTGATATCAATCCACCAAAAAATAATGCCAGAGGATCCTCTATAAATATTTCAAGGTTATGTGTATAACCCTAGAGAATCATCACAAGATGGTATTTATAGAAGATTTTTTTAGTTCATTTAATTTAACAAACAAATAATTTATTTATTTATTTTAATTAAACACACTCGCCAACAGCTACCCCAATTAGACATCTGGTGTTGACTATCCTTAGGTTGAACTTAGTGTAAACCCCACATTCTAGACACACGTGTGGTATAAAAGTTTAGATCTGAGGCTGTGATTGAGAGTTATTCCAGTTTTTTATGGAAATTACATGCGTGTGATATTAATATTTTTTATATTTTTATAATATCATTTCTGGGATCACAAGGCTTCGGAATCTCGTGCCATCTCATTTATTGGCCCAGAAAAAATTCCTAGGAATATTACAAAGTCTTATATGGAAAAAACATTATAAATAAATTATTCCCCCCTTTAAGTATTTTCATCCCTCAAAACCACAAGCTAACGAAAAGGTGGGGATATTGATCCCCTGCCTAGGTCTCCTTCTCTCAGGAGCTCTCCCGCATGCCACCTTGTTATATACCAACACACACCTAGGGTAACAATAATCCCATGATGTTTCTTCCAAATACATATCACAACCACCACCAGGCACCTTGAAAATCATCTCCACAGTGCAACGATTCGTGAACATGTCTCCTCAAGTGTGAAAAGTGGAAAACACCAAAAACTCAATCTAACTATAATCACATGGTCGATAGGTACACTACCTCGCTAAGCTAACATAATGACTAGATAAAAGTTCTACAATCCTTAGGGATAACAGATCATCTATGAACAATACATGTGATCCTCAACATGGAAAGATATATCAGAATAGATTATCTCCTCATCAAATTCGAAAGGCCACTATCATTAGTCCACAAATGACACCTAATGCTTTATAGGTTGTCCTCATCCACCTCTAGATGAAGTGAAGCCCTTTCACAACAATAACTAACACCAACTATAGGCCTATAAGTGAAAACTACCACTAACTATGACTAGTGTAGTGGTAACCTACAGAGTCTCATATACATGGAATCAAATGGTTCTATGTCGATGGGGGAGTAATAACTGTTGAGATGCACACTCCATTGATGGTAGGTGATCCACCTGGATATGGCCCCAAATAAAACTTGAAAACCCAAATAATGTTATCTAGAACCTAAATGGTCCACTCTCCTTGGAAATATATCAATGGTAGAAACATTGTTCGCAAGCACGGATAAGTTCTAAAGTCCTCCTACATCCTCTCCAAAATCATGAATTGAAGAATGCTTCATAGTTTGACTGATCATTGAGGGAATTCCATGAATCTAGACTTCCTCATGCATGCACAAGCATCCCAAAATCTCCACTAATCTCTACTATTAAATGGTTAGAAATTAGTTCAACCTGTATATTCATTATATGATCACTCAAATATCACCATGGACTCTCATTAATAGGGTAATCCTCGTCACGAGAACCAAAAAACAAAATCCATTTTTCACTTTGTCTTTTAAGATTAATCTCTACCAATTGGTTGGTAATATGTCAATAATTAAACTAATAAACAAGATGCATCATCCTTGGCCTCCAAAACTGAAGCCAAATGGTATGGGTACAACCATTATTATTCTGGTGTACAACTAAGGGAAAACCCTACTATTTAGATTTACTTGTAGCATGGTCGGTTCCATGACCATCCTTGAACAAGGATGTTGTGTTCAAATTATTCATAGAAACCATAAAGAATGTATTTAGTGGATATCTGTTCATGCAATATCTCCCAGTTATTATCCCTCGGTTGTGCCTCCCTAACTTTCTGAAGAAGCGGAGGGGTAACATCCATCAACTAGATGTACATTGAACCACACTCACCAAAAAGGGTAAAATAAAAAGAGTTCAATTGTTTTATCACCTCACTTGACAATAGAAAAAGTAAAAACTTTCTATGAACAAATTCTTTCATGTCGACACCCTAGTTTTCCCTCAAGCTCATGCCACTTAAACCTCTATAAGGTCCAATACTAATCGCATGTCTTAAAATACATATCCTAAGAAGTGTACCTTCAAATCTAGAAATGACTCCCATAGATTTTTCATACGACTAGAACTCATATAAATTATCTATCTTCATCCTCATGTGTTTTTCATGCCCTAATTCTAAATTTGAGAATTTGAGGTTCCCATCATAGGATACGGAAATGAACTGATATGAGAAGGGTTAATGATCCAACTCATATGTCTTTTGATCTCTGATGGGTTGTTTAACATGCAAAAGGATATCACTAGGAACTCAAATCCACTATAATGGATCTAGAAATCCGTGCTCACTACATCTACCTCTCGAACCTAGGGTTGTTGATAATCCAAACTTGTGGTAAAACACTAAGATCCAATTTTCCTCCATTCAATGGGTTAATAGGTCATAAATTCTCGTGGGTGGATACTCATCTTGAATATTCACTTGGATTAGGTGACACCAATCCACACCAAACCTCAATCTATCATCCTCCTCTTAGGAGAACAACATATAGAATCCCAAGAAAACATACTAGGTCTTATGAAAACCCTTATTTAGATACTCCTCTAATTGTACCGATGGTTCTCATGGTTTCATGTAGTCATCTGATTTGCTAATGTAGATATCAAGTGGTCCCCAGTAAAATTACATGTATAAAAAACTATTGATGGGGAGGTAAACCCAAAATTTCCACAAGATGGGTTCCCTCATACTCCTCCATCATCATAGGAAATAGGAATACCAAGGAATCAAATTCTCCAAGGGTAATACTAACCAATATAATAAGAAAGTGGGATAATACAATCCTATCCTACATGGGGATCACTCATTATCAATAGAGGAAAACTTCATCCCATAAAATCATAAGTGCTGCTACATTCACTGGTAGTAGTAATATGAGAATGGATGGTAAATGACCATACCATATTGAGGGAATCATCCTAGGTTCCCACTTTTGCAATGAAATTATATCATGCGAGGCTCAATTTCTACTCATAGAGTTATGGAACACCACCAGCAGAAATGTGTGATCATTGGTCCTCTTTATAGGAGACTCCATCATAAAGTTCGATCAAAAAGTCCTCTACTAGTACCAATGGGTTTTGAATAAGGGTTTTATCTAGGGAAATGTGTCTTATGACTCTGTAATAAAACTAAAACAATAGATAAGAATAAACTGATCATACCTTTATCATATCTAGAGTTTTGGGGTCAAACAACCCTACTACTCAAAGCCATATTTCCCCTTGCCTACCTATCCTCTTTAATTAGGGAACATTTCTACACATGGCACAAAAAACAACCTCAAAACACAAAATTTGAGTAAACTCATCCTCCATTCCTAGAAACTTTATACTTTGTGTGGTACTCTCTCACCTTCACATTTTTTTATCACATTAGAAGGATGCATCTCAGTGGGGGAGTTTCACTCTTCCTTGTATGCCTGAACTCATTTCTAACCTCACAAACATAGGTCTCTACTGATGCCTCACATCACCCTGGAGAAGTCATGCCACCAGGAACAACATCAAAATAGGTCCCATCAAAAATTTACTTTCTCACCAAAGTCTCATTATAGTACCCTACTACCTAATAAGGGGGATCTACCTCACCAAGAAACTTGGGAAATCTAAATTTCCATAAACTACAATGTTAAATCAACATATTCTAATCATCTATTGGTACCACTTGAACAAAAAGATACTCCATGAAGGAAAATGGTTTCCTAGAGTAATCACCTGGTTAGTCAAGGTCTGCATAGGCTAGAAAACATAGACCACCATTTTGAGCTAATCATCTACTACATATGGTTATGGATTTACATAGAACCTCAATGATACCAAGAATTAGAAATCATGTTACACATTAATCATATTCATACCATCATCATGTTCTGCTGGAGCCATCCACTTCTCAACATGTGGCTGAACATATTCCTGGATCACTAAAGGAGTGTCCAAGTACTACTCAAAATGTGGTAGCACTACTCAATGCTCTCCTGGAATAAATGCATCATGTATGGGCCCCTAAACTGAGGACTCATCACTCAACTAGTTTTTGTCACAACAGAGTCTCAAAATACAAGTGGGTTATCATCATATATAACTACCAAAAGTTATCAAGATATACCATGGTCAAATAGAATATCTAGGGAGATGACTCAAGAATATCATAGGATTCAAAAGACTCAATCCTATATGATGCATGTACCATTAGTTTCCCTACAACTGATTTATTTGTATTCCAAGTTTACAAGTAGGTTTTCAGAGTCCTAGGGAATGAATAAATTTATTGTCACACCATCACTGGGTTCTATGGACCGAAATCTAAACTTAGGACACTTTGAAACCACTTCCCCAAGGCACAACCAATACTCATAAGGTGTAAACTACAAACACAATCCTATGTAATGAACCTCACTCTGATACCACTATGTGAAGACTCGGCCCCTCAAGTCAGACCTAGTTTTCATAAGGACATGTTGTCACAAACCCAAGCCCACCTCCATAGGCCAGGGGCCGGTGAAAAGTGTTGATAAGGCATAAATAAAATGGTAGGTATTTTATTAATGTACCTATACACATGAACTCAACCACCTCCACGAAAAATTGAAAATGAATAATAATATGATATTTTAATATCTAGAGAAAAAAAATGCATGCAATAAACTCTAAGGAAATATTAGAGTAAAAAAATATAAAAACTAAATCATAAATAGGGGAAATACATGACCAACTAGAGTGATGTCCCAACCTGACGATAATTATAATAAAGGTAAACTGAGATAGATCACAACTCCTAATCTCATAGTATAGACCACTGTACTTAGTTAATACACCCAACTATCCCTAAGATCCTACAAGGTCACCATTGATCTATCCATAATCAGAATAATTCACAACACGTGTGGGAAAATTCCATGAAATGGTGAGTATAAACATACCCAGTAAAACACCCCAAAAACCAAATGGATAAATATAAAGAAGAAAATAAAAAAATTTATCTAAACCTAATAAATACAAGTTAATCACAGACTAAGATAACAACAATAAACATATAAATATTCCCAACAAGAATCCAAAATTAATATATAAGAGAGATATCCATATCTATATCCCAGTTAAGAATGACGAATCTACTCTTATCTCCAGGGTCCATCTCGGATGCCCAACATCAAGATAACACATATAAAAAACTATGTGGAGGGACCCACTCCTAACCTCCACACACTATATCCAAGGAATACATTTATTCAAGACATGTAACTCATTTAACCACACACAAAAATGATTAGAGGGTTTGCATCCCACAACTATGCTCCATAGCCGATGGATCCACAACTCCAATAGAGGACCCACATACCACCAAAGCTCTTAACGATGGGGGGTTTCACTCTGGAGGTAGGGAACCCAAACCCTATAGTATTAAGGTAATTACTAAACCTAAATTTGTGAAGAATATAGGGAAACCATACCCTAGAGTGAAAGTATAGTACTAACCCTAATAACACATGTGTAAAGAATACATGAAACCCGTGCCTTGGTGCAATAGGGGAGTACTGACCCTGATATCTCTTATGTAAAGAATATGGGGAACCCATGACCTATTGTAATAGGGGAGTACTAACCTCAATATATCTCTAATATAATAGGGAACCCAATTACTAGGGTAACATGGGAGTAATTATCATGATAACACACCGATGAACACACCCAACAACTATCATCATCAAATACCAACTGAATAAGTGTATTTCTTAGAACACTTTGCATAATAACTAGTATGAAAAAATGAAGGAACCCATCATGTTCTATGAAAAACAAATTATAGGATATTAGTGGGGAAAAATCCAACTCAAAACAAAATATAACAGAGAGGGATAATTTCTTAAGGGAAGTACATGGTGTGAATGAGGTTCCACACGAAGTGTCACCACACCTCTTCACCTTGATGTGTTCTCCTTTGTATAAGGCTTGGAATACATGTAATAATAATGATCATATACAAGTGTCTCATGTAATGACTTGGAAACTTAGGTCTAATCTTTGTAAAACTAGTCATTTTTTTGATCTTTGGGTCGTTCATGTGTACTAGGCTATGTACTTGGCTATGCCTAGGTACTGGCCCATGCCCGTGTAATCCCGAAGTACATAGAATATTTCACCTCATGGGGTCCTAGGTGTATACCAGGTATCACATGGCATGTATTCTCAGATAGGATAAAATTAAATGTGGTCTCATCTACATGGTGTGTGATCCTAAACTTATATTAAAACCCTATCAGCTGCAGAATCTGATGAACATGATGTGTGTTCTTTGACACTACATGGTAAATAGTCATTTTTTTCAAAATTTTCCAATTTTCCATATAGATTCATGATATGTATTCACTACCTTAAATAATTCCTAAATATAACCCTAAATCAAATGGATCCACCCCAACAATCATTTTCTGGCCTCCAGTGGCTAGAAACTTTCTTTTAAAGATCCATACAAAGCCTGCAACGCTGCCTGTGTGCCTCCTGATCGATCCAAATTCTACTCTGGATCCAAGACCCATCAAAAAAACTCAAAACCCATCATGATCTATCCACAAATCACTAATATGGTCATCAAGCACACATCCAGTGCAAATCTAGGGGTCTGATCATGCTTGGACGCATCCTATAATATTGAACCATGGCCTTTTATACCAATGGAGAAGTGTTGGAGTTGGTTCCCTAGAACCAAATTCTAGGTAATTTATGATAAACATTATTCGTATTTTTAATATTAATAAACTCTTTATCACTTCATGATTTTTATAATACGTAGAATAGTATGTGATAATTTCCTAAGAGTAGTTTTCACAGTAAAAGGTCATAGTAGCTCCCTACTATGATGAGAACTCAAAAGTGTTACAAAACTATTGTTAAATATTTGTTCTATAGTTAGATGATATAAATTTAGGGGTACAAATGATATAGGCTATCAGGGGCGGATATTTATTTGAATTTGTGGCACCCCTGCATGGTGTATGCCCTTAGTTATATCCATTGTAGCATATTATGAGAACGAGACCCACCATTAGTAAATCTACATTTATATGTGTCATTTCATGTTCCTATATTTTGATGTTTTTATTTATCATTGTACTTTATGATTATTATTAAAGAATATTATAAGTTCCATACTTTTATGTATTGAAAAAAATTGTAATGACATATGTTCGCAGTGAGGTAGGATACGTTAGGTGCATCATGAGTAATATTACATTAATGAATAATGTGAGAAATTATTTTTCCATTCTGTTATTTAATGTAATTTGATATCTGAATCCCTTTGATGGAAATGATATAGCCTAAATAAATCCATGTCCATGGTATTCAATAGAAAAAAAAATTAGGAAATTCAAGGAAAGAGACATCAAACGTATAGGTTGATGGTACCAACATACAACCTACTTGATTAGAGATATTGTGATAAATGAATTTATTACACAATGGGAATATTTATGTGGTATTATTTCATTAAATAATTAAATTTTTCTATATGGTTTTCTTGGTATGTTTCTAGATGATAACCTTGGATATTACGCCGCTTCATCTAATACCACGAAAAAAGAGGCCCAGATAGTATCACGGTAAGTGTATCCAAAATATCAGTTAAATAATATATTATTAATTAACATTTAATAAGTTATATAAAAATTATTCCCACACATGGTTTTATAATTATTCATGTTTTCATAATTATATATATATTTTCACCAATTACTTGACAGAATATAATGTTAGCATAATATTTATTAAATATTTATTTTTTATTTAGTGAATATAACATTTACTTATTTATTTATTAGTGAATAATTAAATGATATTTATTTATTAAATAAATAATCATTATTCAAGGTCCGATAAATATTTTGGAGGAATGGCGGACCAAGTTTTTGGGTTTGGTGGGAAAAAATATATATTCAATATTATTTGATTAAACAATATATAATATAATTCTCAAGTTAAGCACATGTTGAGGAAATATTATTATTACTATTATTATTATTTTAGATATGGGGTTGCTCAGGGTATTAAATAAATATTAAAGGGAACTTGTAAAAATATTTATTTCTAAACACTAGCGGTGTTTAAACCCAATTATATTATTTTTTCAAGAGATACAATCCATTTTCTTGTGTACAATGACAGTGGGAGAGAATACTCTAAATCCCTAGAGAGCTCCCTTCCCAAGAATGCTCCTAAGAATGGAGAGATATATTCCTCCACCTCCCAATCTCGATTCTAGAGAGATCAAATAGAATGCTTTATAAGTGATTCTCATGGCGATCAAAGGTGAACGATGCAAGTTATAGGATCTACCATGCTAGCATATGGAGATTCCTATAGTGATGTTCATAGTTTTTTTGAACATGTGTGGATAACCTCTATAGGGAATATTCTCTTGATTCCAACTATGAAATGAAGATACAATGTATATCTATTGTCAGATCCATCAATAAAGAAATAATTCATGAAAGGTAATTCTTTAATTGATTAAATTGATTATAAATAATATGTGATGATATTGTACATGGTTTCAGAATTCTACCCCTTGTTTGTTTTCTTTGATTCAATTTCATTGACTATGATATTCATCATCGTGGAAATATTAGAATAATCATCGATCATGACACAAATAAAAGTTCATCATGAGAAATCGCATACTTCTGTTGTGCTTGAAACCTACAAGTGTTATCTGATCGATCACCTAATTAAATATAATTATTTAAAGATCATTGATTGATTTACAAATTTTTCATTTAGTTTTCAATTCAAGTTTAACCATTCTTTAAATTAAATTATGATATCTTCTTCATCCCTTTTAGTTTCCAATAGATATAATCAAATTGATTAATTTGATTAATTAAATAAAATTGAAAAACTCATCCGGAGGTGTCGATGATTCTAGTCGGATAACACAAGAGTACACATGGAGTACCTGGAGGTACACGGCGTGTACTAGTTTTCAATGCATTGGGAATTAATTTGGAATTAATTCAAACCGTGTTCATTGAATACATGTGGTGCATTTAATTTCTTACAAGATATATTGATCAGGATAGCCTAGAGCACATTCATCAGGAGAACATGTCATGTAGCCCATGTACATGGTATGTAGTCCTATAGGTTACAGATGTACCATGTATTTTCATGCATGGCCTACCTGACTGTTGACCATGTAACACAGAGACCAAACATCATATACTCCAATTTTTCTAAGGCACATTTTACATGTCGAGTCTCTAGGAATTTTCCTCAGATAGACAGTGAGGGACTTACACACCGTGTATCTCACTTGTACACATCGTGTACTTGTACCAAATTGTGTAGAATTAAAATTAATTTACTATACGGTGTAAACCTTATCAACATATGCTTGGGTGTGGTCATTATGTTGATAGGACACACCATGTGATGGGTTTTAATATATATATATATATATATATATATATATCTGTGTGTGTGTGTGTGTGTTTGATTAATTTCTATGTAATTTTCAGATCTTAATATCATGTATGAGTCATATTACAGTTATTACTCTACGTTTATTGAAGCATAACACATGATAGAAAAATAATGTAATTCATGTAATCATTAATTTGATAGTACAAGTTGTGAAAGTACGTGATAAGTCGTGTATGTAATATATCACAAGATTAAATAGTATACGAGTATAATACATATTGAGTAGATTCGGATGGGTATTCACCATGTTTCCTCTAGGGTAAATTTATGTACACAGTTAATTTTAAAAAAAATTATTTAAGTTGTTTAAAATTATTATGAATGAGAACCTCAAGGAATTTAGGATGAGAATTAACATAAAATAATTGATAAATTAAAGAAGATTATTAATTGATTTGAGTGTGATTTATCTTAAATAAGAACAATTAATAATTTAATTCTAGTTTTATTAAATGTGTAATTTGTTGCATTCATGTGGATGATCATGAGAATAGAACAAATCATTGTATGTGATTGGTTTTATTTAATTTATAATTTAATTAATTTATTGTCCTACTTTCCATCTATTCATATATTATGTAAGGTCCTGTGTTCACATGGTTTCTTTTATGTAAACTCTTTCCCCTCATCTACATGTGAGTAAAAGCATATGTAATGGATGGAGCTCTTAAGATAATGGAGGGAGTTCAATTTTGGAGTCAAGGCTAAATCAATCCAATAGAGAGGAATAGGTGGATAGGTGGAAATATGTAACATGAACTTTCATTTGTTAAAGGTATTTTTCCCCTAGATCAATGGTTAGTTTAAAAAATACTATATAAAATAAAAACTAGTAATATCTTATGACCATACCATTTTATTATTTTATTTCTATAAATTTTCATGGTATTTTATTATGGATGTTCTGTCACCGTCACATGAATTTATGAAATTAGCAAGTATGAAGGATAGAACTAAAATAAATTGTCTTATGAATAAATATTATTTAATTCAGGTTCAATCACTTAATTAAATCCACTTAATATTAAAAAGGATGTGATAAAGATGGTAATTGTACATTTATGTATAAAATATAAAATCCCTCAATTATATTTATTAAGTTGGTATAGACTTCCAATGCTTTATATAAAATAGCACCATAGTTCAAAGTGATTAACCAAACAAAGTTGGGGTGCTTTCAATTATTAGGAAATTATAAATTGATGTTTTGGGTTGATTTAACTTAGTTCACATCAAGGGTTAAATTACGAAGAAAGACTTAGTGTAACTAAGATTAAGGGGTTGAGGAAATCCAATTTAATGATTTCAGGATTAGGGAGTCACTCATCATATCAAGGAAGTCTGAGTTAATGTCATTGGAATTGATAATTCCTACCTAAAACCATTCTAGTTTCTTGAACAACCAATGTTTGGGTAATGAGAAGGGGAATATGGATCTTTTACATAATAATTTCCCAAAAACAATATATTCTAAAGCCAATGGTTAGGGATTTTGGTATTCGATAAAATAGTGGGAGACAAATAAATATAATTTTTATTTATTTTTCTAAATTTTATCAGATAAATTACTAGATTTATGCTCATCTTACTTGTAGAAATAGTAATAAAAATGACATCAAACTATCAAGGTGATCCATACTTAAGAAGGATAACATTATCACCATCACAAATTTAAAAAAAGTGGAAAAGGTGATTATTCATTATCCAATTCCATGAAAAGAAATTCTATGTACTGGTGGAACCTATTCCTAAAGCACCTAGTAATGAGGATAATGTTGAATATTTTTCTCTCTATGAGAAAAATTTGGATGATGTTATAGATGTTCAGTGCTTCATGTTATCACACATGACCAATAATATTTTGAAGAAACATGAGGACATGGATGAATATAGCATGATGTATCACCTTCAGGACCTCTATCCAGATAAGGCAAGACAAGAGAGATACACTATCTCCAATTCTTTGTTTATAACTAAACATGGAGAGCATGTGCGAGTTGGGCCTCATGTAGTAAAGATTATTGGATACATTGAACAATTAGACATATTAGGGATTTAATTCCAAGATTAGTTTCACACATATCTCATACTTCCATCACTTTTTAAGAACTTCTCCAGTATTATTATTAATTACAATATGCGAAATAATGAGAAGAGTGTTTCAGAACTTCTTACTTTGATTATCCAAGTGGATAAGGATATTGGGTGTGACAAAATTGTGTTCCTTATGGTGAATAATAAAAGGAAGAAAATGTGAAGGGACAAAATAATCATAGAAAGTCTACATCTCCCAAGAACCATCATTCCAAGAAGAGGAAGATCTGGAGACACGGCAAGGAAAATGAGGTAGAATTTTTTTCATGTTTCAAGCAAGGTCAATGAAATAAAAACTTCACCCAAAAGAAACGGGAAGCTAAAGGTGTGTTCTTTATTGAATGAAATATTTCAATATATACACATTGAGTATTAAATACAACTTTTGGTGCTCACATCTATATACAAATGCAGGAAAAAATTATATTTAGAAAGCTTTGTTGAGGAGAGATGGATATACGAGTTTCTTATGGTGCTAGGATGGCTGCTCTAACCATTGGTGACTCATATATTTAATTTCCAATGTGATTGATTTTGGTCTTAAAATATTATTATTGTTCACCAACTATTACCAAGAACATAATTTATATATCATTTCTAGATACATAAGGGTTTATTTTCAATTTTTGGAAATAAAATTTGATTCTTTTATAAAGACAACATATGTTCTGGTATGGAAAATTTAAATAATGGTCTTTATGTATTAGATTACAAAAAACAAGTTTTATAAATTTATAACAAATCATGTCCACATGAATCATATAACACCTAGCTATAAAATCACCATCTTGGTAATGTAAATTTGAAGGGTTTGAAAAAGCTCTCTCTAAATGGTTATTTATAATCTTATGAGCTAAAACTACTTGAAATATTACAAGATCATTTGTAGGGAAACACGATCAAACCAAAATTTGGTAGACAGGGTGAAAGGGCCACATAGCTTCTTAGTTTATTACACAGTGATGTGTGTGTACTATTTCCAAAAGAAACTAGAGGTGGGTAACATTACTTTATAAATTTTACTGATTACTTGAGTAGATATGGTTATGTCTACTTGATGAGGTATAAGTTAGATTCCTTTCAGAAATTCAAGGAATTCAAGAATTAAGTAGTGAATCAAATTTAAAATAATATAAATAAGATTCAATTAGATCAAAGTGGTGAATATCTTAACCAAGAGTTTAATGGATATCTATAGGATTTTAGGATTCTATCTCTACTAACTCCACCATTCACACCATAGTGGAATGGTGTTAGGGAAAGGAGGAATCGTATCTTGCTAAAAATAGTAAGGTCAATGATGATTCATGAAGATATTACATTATCATTTTTATGATATTCATTTAAAAATTCAGTATATAAATTAAAGTGAGTACCAACTAAAGTAGAAAATTGAATTCCTTTTAAGTTATTGAGTGAAAAGAAACCTATTTTTTTCATATACGTGTATGGGGTTGTGAGGAATTTTTTAAGGCCTTCTCAAGAAAAAAACTATCACCCTAGGGAAAAAGTGAATCTTTATGTGGTATCCCAAGGAAACAAAGAAATAATACATATAAAACCCATCAAAAAATAATGTGATTGTCTCTGGACAAGTCATCTTTCCGGATAGAGAGTACATCCTAAAAAATTAAAGTGGGAGAAAGCGTAAATAAAATGAATTTGTTGCTCAAGATACACAAGAGTTGGCATAAGAACATATTCCATAAGTTCCCTTGGAAGAATCAGTTTCTAAACCAAAATTATTGTGTAGGATTGATAGAGAGTTATGATAACTAGAGAGTTATGGTTTTCAACTCATCGAAGATGGTGACTCATTATTAGTTGACAATGGTGAACCTATCTCCTAAAAGAGGTAATATAGATCTCTTAAGGTAAAATATTAAAAGAATCCATGAATTATGAAATGGATTCCATGTATCAGATCCAAGTTTGGGTTCTGGTTGACACCCCAATTGATGTAAATCCCATAGGGTGAAATGGTTATTCAAGAGAAAACTTGAAATATAAGGTAAATTAAATACCTATAAAGAAAGGTTAGGGGATAAAGGTTTTAAATAGAGTTAAATAATTGACTATGATGTTGTTTCAGACGCTTTCGTCGGGGCGCGCGCATCCGTCTGTGGGGAGGACGCGCTGCTTGTTGCCCCGCATTCCTGCTTTCCAAAGGCGGGCGGCATCCGTTCCTTGTTCATGGACGTCTGCTCCTTGATCGAAACCGGGATGATGGGATGTCGGTTCTTCCTTCCGTGGATTCCTCCTCAGAGCTCATCACCTATTATGGGTCTCCCTCATAGATTTAAGACGGGTTCGTGAAGCTCATTCCCAGTGCCATATTTACATGGATTTCGGTTAATTACGCTTCTTCTGTTAAGACGCTCCAAGGGGTCTTGTCGGGACAGCAACCTTCGGTGAATAGAATGGTCACGTTGGGGCATCGTCGGCATGTCTGTCTTCGGTCCCTCATCACATGGCTTCTCGAGGGCGTGGAAGCCCGAGGCATCCCGCATCGTACGCGGGGAATATGTACCATCTGAATCTGAGGTTTTCCTCAGCTTCCCATGTTTAACACGGGGTATGCCGCGATTTTAACATCTTGCGTAGACGGATCGGGTTGAAGGGACCCTAGGGGGGAACACCGATGTTGGGGCTAGCACATGGGCGGCTTCCCATATATCATGGAGTGGGATGGGGTGACATGATCTCAGCGGGATGTGGCGGCCCGGGTAAGGATCAGGATGGATGGTGGAGTGAGACATGGGGCTTACGTTCTGAGACGGCCCAAGAGGGGGGATACAGTTTAACGTCATGCGGGACGGAATACAGTTTAACGTCATGCAGGACAGAATACAGTTTAACGTCATGTGGGAGGAAATACAGTTTAACGTCATGCGGGACGCAATACAGTTTAACGTCATGCGGGACGCGATACAGTTTAACGTCATGCGGGACGGAATACAGTTTAACGTCATGCGGGACGAAATATAGTTTAACGTCATGCGGGATGAGGGGTTTGGGGCTTATGCTCTGAGGCGGCCCAAGGTGGTCAGGGACCCGACATGGAGAGGTCGGGACGACCGGGTGGTGGGCTTGAACCTCGTGGAGGCTTCCTACGTACCGTGCGTTAGCACGGATCAAAGTCCACGTAGTTCGCTGTGATGGGGCTTACGCTCTGGGGTGGCCCATAAGAGGATGTCATGGTCGGTGCACGCTCTAAGCCCACGTGAGTCTTTCTCGGTGTGGGAAACAAGAGGCAGCAGGGACCAGACGATCACGTCGCGAATGGTGCGTCCATGAGAAGCGGAATGGGGCTTACGCGTTGAGCGGCCCAAAGAGGAAACCAGGGCTTACGCGTGGTTAGCGGCCCTTGGTGTCGGGGCTTACTCCAGGGTGGAGGCCCGTGGTGCGATAAAGCGCAGTGGGAAAAGGACTCAACTGGACTTGGCAGGGGGGAAGTACGGAGATGCACGGGTGCAGTCATCCGCAAGAAAGGCTAGGGGCTTACGCTCTGAGGCATCCCTTCCCCCGCGGACAAACGCCGCTCCGACAAGGAGGATCTCATTCCATGTGAGGAAGAGTCCATTCCCGTGGAGACGAGTGGCGTAAAGAATGTCCGATCTGGGGGGACCCTGCGTGTGAAGCACGGGGTCGGACCACAGTTTAACATCTTGTGTTAAGGACTAAGTGCTTATCAGTTTAACGTCCTGCATCTTTGACGAGGTGGGTTTGCTCCACACCCCTAGGGCTTACATGCCCAACGCCCTCTACCCCTTGTGGGAGGGAAGGCATCGGCAAGGCCGTGGTGAAGGGGGGCCGCAGGGAAAACCACCGGGGGGTCCACGTTAGCGTGGCTATGCAAAGAAACAATATCTGTTAGCGTGCCTATGCGAAGAAGCATAAGGAAAAGCAACGCAACGGGAAACACGGCCCAAGGTACCTTGAGGTTACTTCGCACGAGCCTGGAAGGCCGTACTGGAAAACAACGCATGGCGCGCATGCCCGGCCGGGGAGACATCAGGTGCTAGTGCAGGGGGCAGCCAAGGGGCGTCAAGGTGAGGGGTCCTGGGCTTTCCGCGCAAAAACAAAGGTTTGCGTGCAAAAGATCGGGAGGGCGCGTAATTGGAGCAAAGTAATTGCGCGCGAAGAGGGAACTACGCGCAGGGTATTGCGCGCGTGGTAGGGTATTGCGCGCGCAGCAGGGTATTGCGTGCAAGAGACACGGGTTGCGCGCAAGGCTGGAATACCGGGGAGGGGGCAAATTCACTGAAGTTGGTGGAGTTGCGCGCCAATGCGAACTCTGTGGCAAGGTTGCGCGGAATGAGGGTTTTACCTGGAAGTCATCTTGTGCGTGGGGGGAGCCGAATTGCGCGCATGGGAGTCGCTTCGGATTCCTCAACACTCAAACCGTTTGGGGCCGCCTTCTATTTATAGGCGACCTCCGGCACGGAATCCAGGCGGCGCGCGAAATTCTTCGCGCGCGAGCGCAGCCGGTGCGCAAAAAGCTCACCACGCAGAACCGGGGCGCGCAAAGATTGCACTCCTCAAGGGCTCAATTCTGCAAAACCCGGTGATTCTACGTGCGCAGAACAATTTTTCGTGCGGAGCCTCCTTTATTTCACGCACCACATCCTGGGCCTCCGAATCGGGCCTCGGATTCCGAATATGACTTCTCTTCGTCATTCCGAAACTTCCTCCGAGAGTTACGGACTTTTTTCGGCGTCAAAAAATGCCCCCCCTTGGAATTGGATCGGCTAGAGGTTGCAACGATCGGATTCCAAGGGAAACGCCGAAACACCAGAAATCCAAGTCTCTTGATCAAGTTGCACGCAAAATTCCGATGGGGCGCGCAAAACTTATGGACGCGCGTGAAATCCTCTTTCTGCGCGGCGTGGAACCCTGGCCTCACCTATAAAAAGGGGCGCAGGGTCCCAGATCCGTACTTCCGCTTTTTCCGCGCGATAAGATTATCGCTCTCGTGCGCGAAATCACTTCCGCTGCTGCGCGTAATAACGCTCTGGCAGCGCGGAATTCCATCCGAAATTCGGCCGTGATCTCGCGCCTGTTCAGGATTTTCCGCGCTCAGCGTGCCGATTGCGCGCTCATCTATAGGATTTCGCACAACTCATCCAGATTTCGCACAGAACTCTCCGATTCTGCGCCCTGCATCCTGATTTCTCCCATCTCCCGAAAGATTTGAGATGGCTGCAAACCGATTTGATGAGGGGGAAGCCGATGCCCGTAGGACAGAAATGGCGGCAAACGAGGAGGTTTATGGCGCCAAGGTGATTGTCTCCAACAATATGACCTTGTTCAATCTGTTGACTCCAACCCAAAAGGCATATCCCTTGTCGGAAAACCTCCCTCTCTGGAATTTTGGCATCCTAGAGGAGGTTCCACTTCCGGGCATCGAGGTGGACGTGCCGCGGTCCTGGGTGACTCGGGAGGACGAACTTCCTCGCTACAACATCACCAACAACGGCCATCCTGCTAGGGAAACTAGACATACAGACGTTTATGTCCTGAACCCGAAGACTAGGACCATTACCGGGTATGAGCCTGTGGTGTAGGATTCTCCGGCCCTCTACGCGAGCACGTTCCGTCAAAGCATCACGGATAACACAAAGGGCTGGATGAAAGATTGGGACCTGCGGTCCGGGGGTAACTTCACCAGCGAATGGGCCTGGGCATTCTGGGTTCACCATACCTGTGACCAGTTCGGGGACGAACTGCGGTATATTGGCCTGTTCGAGGCGGTATGGACATCACAGTTCCACTTCCACCGCCAGCCTTAACTCAGACCGGAGCTATTCACCCGGTGGTCTCCTGACACCAACACGTTCCACCTTCATCATGGGTAAGTCGGCATCAATATCTGGGATGTTCACTACATTGGCGGTATCCCACTGGAGGGTCACCAAAATGATGAGTTCGTTCCTCCAAAGAACACCTGGGGAGACAGGTCGCGGATGCCTATGCTGACGTGGCACTTGCTGCAGCTGGCCAAGGAGAGGCTGGGAGTCAAGGAATATCTGAAGGACGTAGCCTTCAAGGGCTGGTTTAGCCTGTTCCGTGAGAAAGATCCGGCCATCAAGATGCCGGGACGGGGCAAACGGTGCCCAACCGCGACTCAGAGGAGCAAGGATGGGTCATACTGGAGGACTCTGGAGGCGAGGCAATACCAATCATGGGGATACCGCGTAATTGAGGCCCGGGACCCGAACTTCCGGTATGACGGGTTCCTTGCCGCCTTCCGGAGCGCGTGGCTCCTACCGGTGTGGGACGCGAGGATGGGCGTCCGTCCAGCGACTTTGGTGATGGCGGGCTCCATGGCCACCAACAAACGGCTCAACTTGGGCGTCCCCGTGCTGGCCAAGATGTATACCATCTTGGGGTGCATCTCATGAGGGGGGTCTCCTCGGAGAGTATGTGGTCCCTTCCAGATCTTCCATGGCTGGGTGGCAGCGCATCTTGGCGGGTATACTTTCCCAAACGTCATCCGTTTTCTGGGCAATGGTCTGCGACCGTACATGCTAAATATCGTAGGGGTGGCGCCGATGACGCTCAATGAGGAGGGTGTGAGGATCCTTATCGAAAACCATGCCAACTTCAACTTCATCTCGTTCCCCACCCCGGTCGGCCAGCTGGTGGACAATGGTCGAGGCTCTCTAGAACAGCAAGAATACTTCTAGAGCATTCGGGGCGGGGTGCTCATGGCTCGGATCGACGGGAAGGTGATTTGCGAGCCGTACATGCCATCCCGATTCGCTAGGCAGTTTGGGTGCCTCCAGCGAATGCCGAAGAAGGTATTCACGGCTGTCTGGAAAGAGAAGAATCCATGCGTCATGTGCCAGATGTGGCTGATGTTTACCACCTTTGGCTCTGGCGGCGTCGTCACCCTTCCCCCCGTCGGGGTCGATGTCGGGCTAGAAACCGAATACACCAAACACTGGACCATTGCGTACCCTGAGGGGCTATTACTCAAGCGCGTCCGGCAACTCGAGGTCAATCGCGCGAAAACTGGGCGACGGGAAAGAAGGCACGGTGTCGTCGGAAGGGGGGAACCAAGGGCGCGTCAGGCAGCGAGGCCTGCGCAGGCCAGGACTTCGGTAGCAGGAACATCACATGGTGCCACCACGTCCTCGTTACCCACAGGGGGTTCACATGAGGCAGCCAGGGAACTGCCTGTGAAGCAGTTAAGATATCTACTTGAACCTTCTCAAGACGCAATTCTACCGGCACTATGGTCGGCCTGGATGACCCCGCGGTAATCGCTGAGCGTCGAAGCCATCTGGCAGAAGATAATGCAAAACGGGATCCAACTGCCAGAGGTCAGGCTCGTTCGAATTACCGACCGAGTAAATTTCCATCGGCGGCATGCTTATCTGACAGTCGTGGACGCATACGCACGCCAGAGGGGGCGGCATGCGGAGCCAACTTTCCTAGTGAAAGTGATGCTCGGCAAAAAGAATGATCCAGAAGCGATGCTGCCGGGAGAAGGTGATAGTGACGAGGAGCCGGAGGGGGAGGAGGAAACCGGAGAGGATGAAGGAGAGGTAGAAGACGAAGAAGAGGATCCTGAAGGTGAGGGGTCGCAAGGGGCGCCCTACTAAGGGAGTCTCCGAGAGAGCAGCGAGATTGCCAACTCTGATCTCGACCTAACCGAGATTCTCGAGGTTTGTCTCTGTCTTCATTCATTTCCCTCATTCATCCATTCTACTAGTGCTTGGTGTCAAAAGATCCCATCTAACAAGCGTATGCCTTGTGCAGTGATCTCAAAACTGGAGGCACGTCAGGCTGTGGAGCCCGGGCTGTCCGTGAGTGGACCAACGGCGGACATACCACCTCGTTCAGAACATGCTCTCTCCACTGAGTCATCCCCAACAATTGATGAACAGGGGGCGGCAGACATCAGCGGCACTATTCCTGAGATGAGGCCAGAAGCTGGTGGAGGTATCATTGCTGCTGGGGTGAGAGAAGGTCGCCCGGACGTTGAGGATTCTATCCCTCATAAAGACATCCCTAGGGCGGATCCTGCTGCCGATCTGCTGGCGGCCTTCCCCATATACCGACCCGCTGACCCTGAGGAGATAGATGACACAGACTCAGAGGCAGCCGAGGAGAGCCGGATGACATGACGCAAAGGGTGGAAGTGTATCTAGCGCTTCCTCAGGCATACCCAGTCGGATTGGCTGAGGTGGATGGGATCACTTCAAACCTGGCTATGCTTCCTGTGCACCGGAGGGGCTGACGCTCAGCGTCTTCATCTGATGGTCCGTGATTACATGGCCGAGAAGATACGTGAGAGAAGCCGGCACACTGACATTTCCCAGTGCCGGGAAGGATCGGCGGGTTCTCAAGCGTTGCTGAGGGCGGAGCAGGAAGTCTGGCGCCTCAAAGGGAAGGCAGCAGATAAGGAGGTCTTCATCGCATCATGCTATGAGCTTGTGGAACAACTGACGGACCAGCTGGTTGATGCACAGGAACAACTGGTGGAGGCGAGTCACCAGATGACCGTGCTTCGAAGCGAGCAGGCGCAGGCACAAGCTAGGGCTGGCGAGCTACGCTCTATGGTGGCCGATGAGGAGAGAGTCTTCAAAGAGTGAGAAGCAGCCTTGGAGGATACCAGCCAGAGGGTAGCAGCGCTGGAAAGATCACTTCAGCATGTTGATCCCTAAGGGCTTTGTTTTTTCCATCTCATGAACTTTTTTCTTGTACTGCTCATTGTCTCAGTCTAATATATGGCCAAATCCACTCCTTTGTACCCCTGGTTTAATGCGCTCAACCACAGTTTCGAAACGAATAACAAATCACCCCTAGGATCCTGTGGGACGTGCCCAACGCGAGAAGCAAGAGATGCTCCTACCATCATTTCGTTCAACTGTGGGGCATTGACCAAGATTCAGGCGTCCAAAATCAGGCCTGGACTTTTGAGGAGACCCCGGGCCGATTGGTGTGTCGACTTCTCAATGTTCTTTAACACACGAGCGGGACAATTCCTGGGGCATTGAAATCCATCCGAACACAGGGGGATGGGGAGAAAGGGTGAATCACGCTGCCCAAATTCGAAACCCAACGGGGTGAAACCATGGAGGATAACTGTCAATTGTGGCAGAAACACAACATCCATATCATGTTGGCCTGGAATGGGGACAATAAATTAGGGCTGACCGCTGACCATGTTCGCATCATGGGGCCTAACTCAAATATCGTCGGTCAGTTTCCCGGAACGTTGGCCCCGGACAATAGGCGGACCATAGGTCTGTCATCCATACTGTTAGGGGGTCCTGTTAAACATGACCAGTCCTCTAGAACGTTGGCCCAGGATAGTAGGCGGACCATAGGTCGAGCATCCATATTGTTAGGGGGTCCCATCAAACATGAAAGAAAATGATGATCCGAATAAAGGGGAATGCAAAGCGTGGGAGGTGGAGTAGTGGCTTGTTCGAATAGAGTCCAACACTCTCGATATTGCGCCACCATGGCGAAGGCACATTAGGCGGACATACCGACCTTATCACGGGTCGTCCCAATTTCCAGGTAGGACCTCTTTAGCGAGAGAACTGCCGCTTCCCATTATTACCATGGGGAATCCTGAACCTGCTCGGGGTAAATTCCCCGATTACACCACTTCTCAGGAAGTCGGGCCGAGGGGCCCACAATAAGGAAGGACGGGGTTTAGCAATCCCTAGGGCTGGACCCAAGACAAAATGTCTGGGCGGTCCTACGTATCTCATTAGGATGAGAATAAAGCCACACGTAGTTCTTGAAGCATAGTTTAATGTCATGTTGGACGAAATACAGTTTAACGTCATGCGGGATGGAATACAGTTTAACGTCATGTGGGACGAACCATAGATCTTAGTTTTAGGTCTTAGAGCTCGGACCATAAGTATCTTAGTTTTAGGTCTTAGAGCTCAGAACATGATGTGGGAAAAGGGAGAAATGGACACACGGCACGGCTGTTACAAAATCTGACGTGAATGAGGACATAAGCCCTAATTACCATGTGCTCTCCGGGGAAATGCTCGAGTCGAGGGACTGAACACGAAGGTGGGCTGGACCCGCGGGGAAGTGCCCCAGGCATTCCTACGTATCTCATAAGGATGAGAATCAAGCCACACGTAGTTCTGGAGGGTGACACGGTAAGATACCAGTGCCAGGGAAAAGGGGAGTGCGGGCGTGGCCCTTGCACTGAAAGAAGCGAATTTTGATAAATCTTGTTTGTCCTTTAAGGTGAGTGGTTTTTTTTGTGAAGAGACAGACCTAGAGCAGTAGGCCATGGTGTCGCCACAAGCATCAAGTCGTGATAGGTGTTGACAAATGGCATCGCGCAAGACCAATACCCAACGTGATGTCCTCTACATCGAGGTCACCACAATGCAGTGCCGCTTTTTTTTCGTCTTGCGACCAGGACGATAATGTCACAGTTTAGGGTCGTGTGATTGGACCAACAACATAGTTTAAGGTCGTATGGTTTGGACCAACAACACAGTTTAAGGTCGTATGGTTTGGACCAACACACAGTTTAAGGTCGTATGGTTTGGACCAACAACACAGTTTAAGGTCCTATGGTTTGGACCAACAACACAGTTTAAGGTCATATGGTTTGGACCAACAACACAGTTTAAGGTCATATGGTTTGGACCAACAACACTGTTTAAGGTCATATGGTTTGGACCAACAACAGAGTTTAAGGTCATATGGTTTGGACCAACTGCACAGTTTAAGGTCATATGGTTTGGACCAACAACGCAGTTTAAGGTCATATGGTTTGGACCAACAACACAGTTGAAGGTCATATGGTTTGGACCAACAACACAGTTTAAGGTCATATGGTTTGGACCAACTTAGAGAGGAGCCTCAGGCAAAGGGGCCTACGAGGGTTCAACAATCTGGGAGGGGCAGGAGACGCTAGCTCCCAACTATGATGGGCCCGAAATGCAATGTTTTGGTGACTCCTCACTCCCCAAGGGGATGAAGGTCAAGACGTACGCAACCCGTAAAGAAGATACCCAAGCACATACTCTAGCGCTCAGATCGCAGGAGCCCCGAGAGACACCGTTACGCAGCTCGGTCTGTCTGATGTGTCGGGGTGTACTGAGGGTTAGTACAAGTAGTGTCGAGATTCCACCTTGACGCAGTGGGGCGGAACATGACATGAACAATTCCACCAACATTCAGGGCCTGGGGAAACCATCGTGATGACTGAGGATTAATGCTAACCATGTTCGAAACGCAGCATCATGTCGTGTTAGCCACGGGGACAGACAAATGAGAATCAACCACTGACCATGTTCGCAATGCGGGATTTGTATCAATTTGTTGTCTGAAACCCTCAGGGGCGTTGGCCTATGACGGTAGGAGAGCCCTTGGGCGTTGTATCCAGGCCGTTCTTGGGGGTCCCTCCGGGTATGAAGGATGACGAGTGCCCGAATGAAGGGGAACACGAATCTTGGAAAGTGGATGGAACTTGCCTAAGTCGAATCTGGCACTCCAAGTTCTAGACCAGAGTGCCTTGATCACATCAGCAGACCACTGGAAAGGTTCAGAGGGCTCAGTCCAAGAGCGGCCAAAAGATGGTTGATCCCTGGGCAAAAGAGGGGGCGTAATGCCAAACACCCTGGGCACCAGGAGATCGTGGGATCTCCTAAGAGATGGGGTTGGACCTGACATCTATGTGTTCAGGCGGTCCTACGTATCCCATAAGGATGGGAATCAAGCCACACGTAGTTCTTGAAAGGGGGGCATCTTTAAATGCCATTGGACAGAGGAGGGATAAACCCTGAGAACAGGGTGTGCGTGGTGCAGCCATTGCAAACCCGACATGAATGGGGACATAATCTCACACCACGCCACGCGACCCTATGGTCGAAGTCCCAAAGGCAAAACAGACGCGACAGCAGACCTCAAGCTAGACCCAAAGACGAAAGGTCTGGGCGTTCCTACGTATCTCATAAGGATGAGAATTAAGCTAGACGTAGTTCTTGAAAATACAGTTTAACGTCATGTTGGACGAAATATGGATCTTAGTTTTAGGTCTTAGAGCTCGGACCATGGAGCCCAGATGTAGGGAAGAGTGTAGTTTAAGTTCGTGTTGGACCATACAGTTTAAGGTCATGCAGGACCATGAAAAGGGTAGAACCAAAAGAGGATCTTAGTTTTAGGTCTTAGAGCTCGGACCATGGAGCCCAGATGTAGGGCAGAGTGTAGTTTAAGGTCATGCTGGACCATACAGTTTAAGGTCATGCAGGACCATGGTGCCCAAATGTAAGGAAAAATGCATTTTAAGGTCATGCTGGACCGTAGATCCCAAATGTAGGGCAAAATGCAGTTTAAGGTCATGCTGGACCATAGAGCCCAAATGTAGGGAAAAATGCAGTTTAAGGTCATGCTGGACCATAGGTTTAGGCAAAGTACTTCTTTTGGAACCTGGCGTTGGTGGGAGTAGTGATGCGCTCACCATCCATAGTTACTAGGGAATACATTCCATTGGGATAGACCTTGTGGACAATAAAAGACCCCTCCCACTTGGGCTCCAACTTGGGTGGTTTCCTACCGAAAATCATTGGCGCTCTGAGAGCCATCACCATGTCACCTTTCAGGAAGGAGCGGAGGTGAACCTTCTTATCGAAAGCTTGAGCCATCCTGCTCTGATGCCTTTCCAAGTTATGTAAAGCGCAGAACCTACTTCCGTCCAGCGCCTCCAACTCGGCTAGAAGGATTTCAGCAACTCTATCCGTCGATTGCTGATTGTAGACCGCCGTGCGCAATGAGGGCAGCTGAACCTCGATGGGTAGGACGACCTTAGCTCCGTATACCAGGGAATACGGAGTCACCTGGGTGGAATTGCGAGTCGTCGTCCTATAAGCCCAGAGGGCGTTGGGGAGCTTGTCTGACCAACTTTTCTTGTTCTGACCAACCATTTTCTGCAAAATTTTAGAGAGGGTTTTATTAAATGCCTCAATCTGTCCATTTGCCTGCGCATGATAGCGGGAGGTGTGGTTAGAGCGAATGTTGTACTTGGCGTACAATCTTTTCATCTCGGTCGCTCGGAAGTTGGATCCGTTATCGGTGAGGACGGCGTGAGGGACCCCAAACCGGTGGATAATATTGGAGCTCACAAAGTCAAAGATGAAACGAGCCTTGACCTCTTTGAGTAGAACTACCTCTGCCCACTTGGAGAAGAAATCTGTAGCAGTCAGGATGAACCTACACTAGCGGGCCGTCACTGGCGGGTAAGGCCCTACGACATCTAACCCCCAGACTGCAAAGGTCCAAGAATAATTAGTAGTATGGAGAGGCTTCGGTGGTCGATCCAAAAAGTTAGAATGAACTTGGAATGCATGACACCTCTTGGCGTACTCGATGCAGTCGCGGATCATGGAAGGCCAGAAGTATCCCAGCCTCCAAATCTAATGGGAAAACTTCGACCCATCCTGGTGGGGGCCACAGGAACCAGCGTGCACTTCCTGCATGACCTGTAGGATCTCAACTCCTTGAAGACAACAGAGGAGAACACCGTCAAACCCGCGCCTGTAAAGGAGCTGCTCACGGCTGGGACCGCTTTGAAGGGTGAACTGTGGCGCGCGGCGCCGAATTTGTTCCCGCTCTGCTCGGTCCATCGAAAGATTGCAGTGAAGGAGATATTCAACCGAAGGTGTTCTCCAGTCAGGAACTGTCTCCATCACCACGCCTGAAGCCTCGGGGGGTCCTGACGTAGGGGCACCGCTATGAGATGGTTCACTCGCGGGCCACGATCGCCCTATGGGATAAAAGGAGAAGGGATAACAGGAGCAATGACTCTCTGGTTCACCACGTGGATGATTAGGTCATCCTGTTCGGGCTCCGCGAGTGATGCGGCCAGGCTGGCCAAAGCATCTGCTCGACTATTCTGCAACCGGTGAACGTGAAGGACATCTGGTCGGGAGGGGAACTTAGCCATTAGATGGAGAGTGCACTCCAGAAATGTCATGAGTTCCGGATTCCTGACAGCATAGTCACCGTTAACCTGCATGATGACTATCTCAGAGTCCCCTTTCACACACATATGGGGCACGTTAACTTCCAGAGCCAACTCGAGGCCAGTGATGAGGGCATTATATTCTGCCTCATTGTTGGTGCAGACTTCTGACAATAAGAAAGAATATGGCAGGACGGCTTGCTCTGGGGTGATGAAGACGATACCTAGGACCACTCTGTTAAGCCTAGGATCATTGAGCCTTCTACCGGTAGGGATTCGGGAGGCGTCGTCAAAGTGAATCTGCCAGCATGGGGTGGCATGGTTGACTGAGAGGATTGCCTCATCAGGAAAGCCCAAATCCAGTGGATGGTCCGCAGAGGTTGGGTGGGTGGCTAAGAAGTCTACCAATGACTGCCCTTTTACGGCCTTCTAAGGTACAAACCTAATGTCAAACTGTTGGAGGATCACCGCCCAGCGTGCCAATCGGCCGGTCAACATAGGCCGGCTCAGGATGTATTTCAACGGGTCTACCCGAGAGACCAGTTGTACCTCGTGGTGCTGCAAGTAATGCCGCAATTTCTGTACGGCGAATACGAGCGCCAGGAAGCTCTTCTCGATGGGAGAATATCTAATCCCTGTGTCGAGGAGCATGCGACTGAGGTAGTTGAGGCTATTCTATGTTCTCTTGTTGTTCTTCTGGGGGAGAAGGACGCTGATGGATTGCTCCAAGGCGGTCACGTAAAGGACCAGCGGCCTTCCGGGAATGGGTGGCATCAAGACCGGAGGTTGAAGCAGATACTGCTTTATTTCCTCAAAAGTGGTCTGACACTCTTTATCCCACCCATAGGCGGCGCCTTTCTTCATGGGCCAAGAGAAGGGATTACATTTGCCGGCCATATTCGCAATGAATCGGCGTATGTAGGCTAAGTGGCCTTGGAGGCCTCGAAGCTCCCGAATATTACTCGGGGGAGGCATCTGACCGATGGCCTTGATCTTCTCGAGGTCGATCTCGATACCTCGATACCTCAAAATGAAGCCAAGAAACCTTCCGGAGGTGACCCCGAAGGCACACTTCAACGGGTTCATCTTCAAGTGGCGAGAATGGAGGAAACTGAACACTTTCTCAAGGTCTTTGAGATGGTCCTGATGCTGACAAGATTTAACCACCTGGTCATCTACGTAGCACTCCACCAATGTCCCAAGTATTGGCTTGAATATGCGGTGCATAGCCCGTTGATAGGTGGTACCCGCATTCTTCAGGACGAAGGGCATAACCCTGTAGCAGAAAGAGCCCTGGGGGGCCCTGAAGGCAGTAAAATCTTCATCCTCGGGGTCCATCCAGATCTGGTTGTACCCGGAGTACCCATCCATGAAGGAGAGGCCTTGGAACCCGGCTGTCGCATCGATCAACAGCTCTGTCACGGGAAGGGGAAAGTCATCCTTCGGACAGTGGCGATTAAGATCACGGAAGTCGATGCAGACCCTGATCTTCCCGTTCTCCTTCCTGACGGACACAATGTTGGCTAGCCACCTGGGGTACTAGACTTCCTTGAAGAAGTTGGCCTTAATGAGCTTATCAACTTTGGCCTCAACCATGGAACCATGAAAAGGGTGCATTTTCTTGGGAGGAGGCTTGAACCTGTGATGGTTTGCCGGGAGGCCAAGGCGGTGGACGACTACCTGGGGATCTAGTCCCAGCATCTCATCATAACTCTAGGCAAACACATCGTGGTGCTGTCTGAGGAAGTCTATGTACTGTTGTCGTTCCTCGGGAGGCATAGCGGCGCTGACCAATGTGGGTCTCAGGTCTGCCTCACTACCAAGGTTCACCTATACTAGCTCGTCGACCGTGGCGGAGACGCCCTCCTCAAAGGCAGGAGGAGCATCTTCCATGTATTCTTCCCCTCTTGTGGAAGGATCTTTCACGGGGGGAGCCATTTCGGGGCGGCTCGACCCTGATGGGGAGCTAGCACCGGCTTGGGCGGCAGAGTTCGTCACAACGGGAGCCTCATGCACCGCGAAGATCATGGCGATGAAAGCAGTCGATCCAATCCCATCCGCCCTTCGACCCAAGGGGCCATGCTTTATGAAATCAAAGCAGTGGTGATGTGTTGTCTTGAGCCGGTCGATTCCGGATTGGCGAAACAAACACGTATGACGTACTGTCATTGCCATGAGCCCAACGTCCCGATATCGTGCAGGGGTAGGAGGCTCGGGGATCACCTAAGCCTGATTGGTATATGAGTATGAGGTGATTTCCCGCCGTCACTTAGACCCAGAAATATGCCTTCCTATGGTACCCGAGACAACAAATCACTCTCCCATATCGGGAGTCGTGGCCTCCAACCGATGGATCGAGAAGACATATGCGTCATCCATACCTTCCCAAGGATCACTTGTGACAGCGGCGGGCTCAACCTCACATGCCAGGATTTGCTTGTCCTTGCTCTTGTAATAGTCAGCGTCCAGGTAACAGGCTTCACAAGAGGCAAACGGAGACAAATCTCCTTGGAACACACCCACTCGACCCTTAAGGGAGTATTTGAGTCACTGGTGGTATGATGAGGGAACCGCTGCGTGAAGATGGAGCCACGACCTTCCCATCAATGCGTTTGTAGGCAGTGTCCTGAGAGACAACCATGATTTCAGTATTGGCAATTAAGCCACTGAACTGGGTCTTCAGACGAATCTTGCTGAGTGGAGTCTGCTCAGTCCTGTCATACCCCTGGATTCTGAGGTCGGAGGGAGTTAAATCATCCTCGAACAACCCCAGTTTTCGCAGTGTCCGAGTTGGGATCAGTTTAATCCCAGAACCTGTGTCGACAAGACGGCGATGGACTTCAACGCCATTGAACTGGCCGGTGATGTACCACGGGCGGATGTGCCCCCGTATGGGAAGGTCTTCATCTTCACCAAAAAATGAGATAACTGCCCGACATTCGGCATCCCCAATCACCTTGGTGTGGAAGGATTCTATTGCCGCTACCTACATTTCAAACTAGAGGGGGCTCCTTAGAGCCTCGGCGAGCACCTCACGCATTTCAGATGATAGGTGAAGGGCCTCAAGGATGGAAAGCCTTGCCAGAATGCCATCCAGGTGCTTCAAGACATCATACTTTCGCGCCAAACGCGAGCTTCTGCTTACAGGAGGTCGCTCTGCGATTGGGGGAATGGCGAGCCCTGCTGGCGGGACCGGTGACTGACTGGTACTAGGAACGTCCCGCTGTTCACTAGCTGAAGCCCGGGAGGTGGCTGTCATGACAATACAGGAAGGCCGTAGTCGGCCAGTGGCAGGGCCGGGCTGGTTGCGATGCGGGCAAGGCGGTTCCGCCTGATCCAGCAACACAAATGGTGGTGGAAGCGAACTTGTTGTCACCGGGTGAGGGAGTCGCGAGTGCTTCTCTCTGTACCGGGCCTACTGCCTGGTCTCGGTAGTGTGCACGACCTGACTGGAGGTGACGACTGTCGTGCCCCGGTGATTCACGTAGCCACATCTCTGTCGAATTTGGCGACGACTGGGGACATTGGGGAGGTCCACCTGGTGATCCTCATCGTTGGGAGCCACAAAGGGATTTACTAACTCTACGGTGTTAACCGAAGCGTACCTCGGGCTCTCAGGGAGGTCCACCTGGCGCTCCTCGTCGTCGGGAGCCACAAAGGGATTTACCAACTCTACGGTGTTAACCGAAGCATACCCCGGGCTCTCGGGGAGGTCCACCTAGTGCTCCTCGTTGTCGGGAGCCACAAAGGGATTTACCAACTCTACGGTGTTAACCGAAGCGTACCCCGGGCTCTTGCTCAAGGAATCATCCACTACCGGACGGGATCTCGGAGGGATCCCCATTTCTGGGGGCATGGAATCGTCAAGCCTGTGAGAAGATGATGGCAATGGCAGGATGCGTTCTTTCTTCTTGAACCGCCGCCTGCTCTTCTGGGAAGAAGTAGGCTGGGAAGACGATGTCGAAGCGGCGCTTGCAGATTCCGAGGGCTCTGGCTGATCCAGGCGGGCACAGATGATGCCATGGGCACAGGAAACCATCCTGCAGGCCATCCAGTCATTATACTTTTGGGACCCATGGTCAGAAACCTGTTCCCACCCATCCTCTTCGTCACTACTGCCATCTGATCCCACGAAGACACCTACCACCTTTGTCGGGGATGGGCCCAACTTGACTATGTTGTTTTCAATCTGGTCTTGGAGCTAGTCCTTGAACACATATCATTGTTGGATGGTGTGTCCCAGGAACCGGTGATAAGGTCAGTAGTTAGGGCGATCCATGAGACACGCCTCTTCTGGCTTCCGGCACTCAGGCAGTCGCATGATCCTCTGCTCCAAGGCGCTACGGAAATAACCGGGGACCTGGGCCTTGCTAAACGAGTAAGCCTGATTCCTTTTGTCTGGAAAGGGGACTCTTGGGGGCTGACCATGGCTAGGGGCCGGAGGATTAGGTCGAGGAGGCGGAGCCGGATTACCTCTCCTAGGCGGTGGCGGTACGTTAGGCGGAGGCGCCTGCTGATTTTGAGGCGGTCGCTGCTGGGCCGGAGGCTGTGCCCGTGGGGGTGGACCCCTACGAGCCTACGGAGCTGGCCTCACTGGCAGCAACTCCAGCTATCTGGGGGTCTCTATCTGGGCCACAGCAGTGGGATCGACTCTGGCGGCTCTCCTTGTGGAGATTACAGGAGGCAGCGGGCGTGCTTGACCGGCCTGTTGCAGGGCTTCTTCGAGGCGTTGAGCCTTGTCCGAGAAGTCCCAGAACCCTCCAGGGTAATTATACGTGATCAGGGAAGGAACCAACTCCGCCTTGACATTCCCCACACACATTGTCAGTAATTTCTCCTGAGTCAGTGGCATGTCAAGGGAGTACGTGAGCCCCTTCCACCGGGCGACGAAGTCCGCGACTCGCTCGTCGGGCCTTTGCTTGCACCTGAAGAGGTCTGAAATGTTCGTCTTCCAGGTTGTGGAACTGAACTGGTAGAGTAATTGTCGGTGAAGGTCCTCCCAGCTAGTCATTGATCCAATAGGGAGCTGGCTGTACCAGACGAATGTTGGTCCTTCCAGTGTCTGAACGAAGCACTGGAGCTTGGCATCCTCCTACTGCGCCGGAGTCCCTGACATAGGCCCGCACCTCAAGTTAAAGTGGTACAAGTGTTGTGGCGGGTCTCTAGTCCCGTTAAAGGGGGAAAAAGTGGGGTTCCCAAATCCCAGCGGGGCCGGCATTTCATCCACCCATGCGGGGTACGGCTTTCCATTAGGTGGGATCGCCACCTGCCGAGTTTCCAGGGCCTCCAAGCGAGCGATGAGTACTTCCATCAGATCATCCGGATGCGGATTCCTGTCCTGACGGGGATCTCTAACCACAAGCTCATTGCCAGGCTCTTCGATATGATAGTCACGCTCAACGGATCGGGGGGCAGCTGGCGGAGCGACTCTCGGAGTGGCGGGAGGAAACCGAGCAGGGTCCCCCAGGTTATCTCGCCGCTCGGGAGGGTTCGGCAAAACATATCGCGCCCTCTTGCCATGGGCTCCAGTGTCTCCCCTTTCGGCAAACACGACACGGTCATGGTTGGCCGGGGGGATCTCAGCAAGGGGTTGATGGTCCTGCCCCTGCTGTCCTGGTCTTGGAGCACCGTAGTCAGGTCGCCGCTCTGCAATGCGTTCGGCCAAGAGCTCAACAACCAGCCTCTTTTTCTCAGCTAGCTGTTGGCGCCGCATGGCCTTCTCGGGATCTTCCTCTACCTTCTGCACTAAGGCAGATGGGTCGGCGAGTTTGACAGACCCGACGGGCTCTTTACCCTTGTCGATGTTTTGGCCCAGCGCCAGTGCCTCCGTGGGTACAGGAAGTCCTAGGAGGCTCCTCTTTTGGCGAGTAATCCTCCCAGATGGGTCCAGTAGCGGCCTTTCCTTGGGGGTTGAGTCTCCATCAAGGGGCTCCACAATGTTTCCCTCATCTGAAAGATCATCCATGTTGACTGCTACTGCCCTTGGCGACGTTCCCTCAGGGCCGCCCAGTGGATCGGGCTGCCGGCGGATCGCACAGAAGAGGAGAGCAGCGTACTGCCCCCACCCGCGGACGTGCGCGTGAGGGGTGGCCTCCTCAATAACTCTACTGAGTACTTGTAAAATCTGGATGCATTGTTGATGAAGGGCCGTGTGGTGGTCCAACGACTCGGGGTACCGAACCGCGGGGAGTGATTCTAGGTCGTCCCGGCAACACTGCTCACCGATCTCCTTGAGATGCGCTTGGCTCCCGGGATAAGGCGCTAGCTGATGGTGGAGTCGGGAGTGAGTCACTCAAAGAATCTGGCGGAAGCATTCAAACTCTCCCGGGGTGAGTGACTCTAGCACATCAAAACCTGATTCTGCGACCGGCCAAAACTTCTCAGGGAAGTGGCCCGCTGCAAGAACGGTCCAGAAGCTCCACGGCTCTAGTTCGGGGTCTGGAACCTGCCGCCCCTGCTCGTCCAACGAGGAAAGTAGGGGAATTGGCAATGGAGCCGAGGCAGGCCGCCGGGGCGGTGGGCTGGCCGGCGGGGAATACGGCGAACAGGCCGACTGGCCGCCGATCCCTGGGTCATCCTCCAGGGGTCGCAGTGCCCTGGCTACCACGTCGCGATAGGATGGGCCGGTGGATGGGCCTCCTGTCACAGCGTCGGTACTCGCCGAGGGTGTGTCGCCTCGCGATTATTCCGTCGGTCCCCAGAAAAGTTCCTCACCCTCCCTAACAGGGGTGGGAGGTTCTTCCGAGGAGGTCAGCGGCAATTGCGGGCTTGATCCCTGGCGGTACGCCAAGTCCTCGTCCTCCTGTATATACCTTCGAAGGGAGGAGGGAATCATACGGATCTCGCATTCGGGGAGTATGAGACTGACGCGCCGTGTCCCCACCCCTGCCCTCAACTCGAAGGGTTGGGGGGGAGGTTCCATCGTCAAGTCGTACTCTGCCTCCGAATCCGAGAAACGGACTAGTCTAATTCCCGTCCAGACTCCCCTGACATTCCTCCTACGGCGACGATGCCCGGCCTTCCTACCCCAGGGTAGCTCTTCAGGGTAAGGATGACTTCCGTCATGGGGTCCCCCAGCCACAATAGAGCTGGGGCAAAGGGGACTGAAGGCCGGGGTGAGAGAAGCACCGGGACAGATGTCGAAAGGGACATGGGGAGGACCTCCATGTGATCGGGTGACTGGATACACAACGACTCCATGCTCATGGCCAGCAGTAGGGGGAGTGACCTCATACCCCATGAAACGGGCGCTGGAAGGAGTCATACCCAGAGCATAGCCGCCACGAAGAAGATTTCTGCTTTCCAGATTGGAGGCACAGAATGAGCCTTCATGGTGAGCGGCACTACCGCGGATTGGTCCGCAGTGGCCATTGCTAGTGTCCGCGACCGGGAGACTCGGCCCAACTTGCCTGCAGGGCGGTCGGGGTTTCGATCCCAGTCGGGCACGTGGCTGCCCCTGCTCAACGTGTGCGAGAATCTGGTAACAGGAGTCAGCAGTGGATCAGGCCACAGTGGTTGCTGATGTTGATGCCCTAGGACGGGAATTCCCTCCTGCTCACGCCTGATGCTGGCGTCGAGTCAGATGGGCTGGAACCGGCGGTGCGAGCATGAAGATTGCCTGCTCCTCGGCTCGGGGAGTCGGGCGGCGGCGTCGACAAAGCCTGGCGGGGGTTCTTGTTGTTAACCCCTGGGATGCATCGCCGATCGGGTGGACCCGGACATCCCCCACCTCATTGGCGTAGGGGAGGGATGTGTCAAAGCGCTCCGGGGATAGGCTCCCGAAGCGGTTGAACGTCGGCATGGGGAGCGGCAGCTCCCTGCGTGACCCTCAAGGGTGGCGATGGTGGTGAGGTGCAGCCGCCTCTAGATCCAAGCGGGATATGCCCCTTGTGGGGATGACCCCTTCCTCGTCATACCTACGAACTAGGTTATTGATCACCCTTCGTTGGATGATTTCTGATGGGGAGAGGGGGCGCAAGCGCCTGGCTGCTACAACGGTTGAAGTCGGGGAGACCGTGGGATAGGTGGGACCGCACAGGGTAGTCGCGTCGATACTTCCCCTGCCCCTGCACTGGTGGGCAGGTGGCGATCGAGCTTCGAATGCAGTGATCTAATTCCTGGAAACAGGGAGATGTAACCATTAGTATCAACAGGAAAGGAGATCAACAACCAAGGCCTAGCGTCATTCCGTCTTCCGTGGTCGGCGAGAGGGATCCATGATGACGACGTCACAGAACGGAGTAGTTAACGTCCTGACGGCCTCGAACCCTGGTGGGTTCACGTCCCGGTGAGGGTTACCCAGACCTGGTGACATGCTATTATTCCAATGCCCCCAACAGCTACCATTCCCCGTGTTGAGAAGAAGAGCTTCACATCGGGTTCACCATTTTATGTTTCCGACGCTTTCGTCGGGGCACGCGCATCCGTCTGTGGGGAGGACGCACTGCTTGTTGCCCCGCATTCCCACTTTCCAAAGGCATGCGGCATCCGTTCCTTGTTCTAGGATGTATGCTCCTTGATTGAAACCGGGACGATAGGATGTCGGTTCTTCCTTCCGTGGATTCCTCCTCGGAGCTCATCACCTAGTCCGGGTCTCCCTCATAGATTTAAGATGGGTTCGTGAAGCTCATTCCCAGTGCCATATCTACATGGACGCCATTTAATTATGCTGCTTCTGTCAAGACGCTCCAAGGGGTCTTGTCGGGACAGCAACCTTCGGTGAGGAGAATGGTTACGTTGGGGCATCGTCAGCATGTCTGTCTTCGGTCCCTCGTCACAGGGCTTCTCGAGGGCGCGGAAGCCCGAGGAATCCCGCATCGAACGCGGGGAATATGTACCATCTGAATCTGAGGTTTTCCTCAGCTTCCCATGTTTAACATGGGGTATGCCGCGAGTTTAACGTCTTGTGTAGACGGATCGGGTTGAAGGGCCCCTAGGGGGGGACACTGATGTTGGGGCCATCACGTGGGCGGCTTCCCATATATCATGGAGTGGGATGGGGTGTCATGATCTCACCGGGATGTGGTGGCATGGGTAAGGATCAGGATGGACGGTGGAGTGAGACATGGGGCTTATGTTCTGAGACGGCCCAAGAGGGGGGATACAGTTTAACGTCATGAGGGACGGAATACAAATTAACTTCATGCGGGACGGAATACAGTTTAACGTCATGCGGGACGAAATACAGTTTAACGTCATGCGGGATGCGATATAGTTTAACGTCATGCGGGACGCGATACAATTTAACGTCATGCGGGATAGAATACAGTTTAACGTCATGCGGGACGAAATACAGTTTAACATCATGCGGGACGAGGGGTTTGGGGCTTACGCTCTGAGGCGGCCCAAGGTGGTCAGGGAACCAACCTAGAGAGGTCAGGGCGACCGGGTGGTGGGATTGAACCTCGTGGAGGCTTCCTATGTACCGTGCGTTAGCACGGATCAAAGTCCACGTAGTTCGCTGCGATGGGGCTTACGCTCTAGGGTGGCCCATAAGAGGATGTCATGGTCGGTGCGTGCTCTAAGACCACGTGAGTCTTGCTCGGTGTGGGAAACAAGAGGCAGCAGGGACCAGACGATCATGTCGTGAAGGGTGCGTCCATGAGAAGCGGAATGGGGCTTACGCGTTGAGCGGCCCAAAGAGGAAACAGGGGCTTACGCGTGGTTAGCGGCCCTTGGTGTCGGAGCTTACTCCAGGGTGGAGGCCCGTGGTGCGACAAAGCGCAGTGGGAAAAGGACTCCACTGGCCTTGGCAGGGGGGAAGTATGGAGATTCACGGGTGCAGTCATCCGCAATAAAGGCTAGGGGCTTACGCTCTGAGGCAGCCCTTCCCCCGCGGACAAACGCCGCTCCGACAAGGAGGATCTCATTCCATGTGAGGAAGAGTCCATTCCCATGGAGACGAGTGGCGTAAAGAATGTCCGAGCTGGGGGGGACCCTACGTGCGAAGCACGGGGTCAGACCACAGTTTAATGTCTTGTGTTAAGGACGAAGTGCTTAGCAGTTTAACGTCCTGCAGCTTGGACGAGGTGGGTTTGCTCCACACCCCTAGAGCTTACATGCCCAACGCCCTCTACCCCTTGTGGGAGGGAAGGCATCGGCAAGGCCGTGGTGAAGGGGGGTCGCAGGGCAAACCACCGGGGGGTCCACGTTAGCATGGATATGCGAAGAAGAAATAGTTGTTAGCGTGCCTATGTGGAGAAGCATAAGGCAAAGCAACGCAATGGGAAACACGGCCCAAGGGACCTTGAGGTTACTTCGCACGATCCTGAAAGGCCGTACGGGAAAACAACGCATGGCGCGCATGCCCGGCAGGGGAGACATCAGGTGTCGGTGCAGGGGGTAGCCAAGGGGCGTCAAGGTGAGGGGTCCTGGTCTTTGCGCGCAAAAACGAAGGTTTGCGTGAAAAAGACCGGGACGACGCGCAATTGGAACAAAGGAATTGCGCGCGGAGAGGGAACTACGTGTAGGGTATTGCGCACGCGGTAGGGTATTGTGCACGCGGTAGGGTATTGCGTGCAAGAGACACGGGTTGCGCGCAAGGATGGAATACCGGGGCGGGGGAAAATTCACTGAATTCGGTGGAGTTGCGCGCAAAGGCGAACTCTGGGGCAAGGTTGCGCGAAATGAGGGTTTTACCTAGAAGTCATCTTGCGCGCAGGGGAGCCGAATTGTGCGCACAGGAGTCGCTTCGGATTGCTCAACACCCAAACCGTTCGGGGTCGCCTTCTATTTATAGGTGACCTCCGGCGCGGAATCCAGGCGGCGCGCGAAATTCTTCGCGCGCGAGTGCAGCCGGCGCGCAAAAAGCTCACCGCGCAGAACCAGGGTGCGCAAAGATTGCCCGCCTCAACGGCTCAATTCCGCGAAACCCGGTGACTCTACGCGCGCAGAACAATTTTTCCGCGCGGAGCCTAATTTATTTCGCACACCACATCCTGGGCCTCTGAATCGGGCCTCAGATTCCGAATATGACTTCTCTTCGTCATTCTGAAACTTCCTCCGAGAGTTACGGAATTTTTTCAGCGTCAACAGATGTAACATTTTCATCAGTTGCAATGTTTAAATCCATTATAATTCTACTTTCTATAGTATCTTACCATGACTTTGAGATTTTGAAGATGGATTTAAAACTACATTCCTTAGTGGGAACCTTTAAGAAGATGTATATATGACACAAGTAGAATTTTTTGTGGTTCTGGGTGATGACAAAAGAATTTTCAAGTTATAGATATCCATTTATGGATTAAAAAAACATCAGGGTCATGGAACCTTCAATTCGATGAAGATATAAAAGAATTTGGATTCATTAAGAATTAATCTGAGCCATGTGTTTACAATTGGTTTAGTATAAATATATTCATCATCCTAGTAGTATATGTTGATGGCATAATACTTATTGGAAACAACATACCAGTCTTACAGTCTCTTAAGGACTAGTTAAACAAGTGTTTCGCCATGAAGGACATAAGTGAAGTAGCCAATATTCAAGGGATCAAGAACATTTATGATAGATCCAATAGGTTTCTTGGACTAAGTAAAAGTACATACATTGACCAGCTACTAAAGATATTTAGTATAGAACAATCCAATGGGGTATTGGTTATAATGTCACGTGGTTTACATCTTCCCAATAAAATATGTACTCAAAAATAATTGGAGAAAGAGAGAATGAGTAATATACCATATGATTCCGCAATAGGATCAATCATGTATTCCATGTTATGTACTAGACTTGATGTTGCCTATGCATTGGTCATGGTAGCCAAATATCAAACAGATCTAGGAGAACAACATTGGTATGTTGTTAAGGCTATCCTCGAGTATCTGAGAAGAAATAAAGATATTTTCATAGTGTATTTAGGTGATGAGGATCTAGTCATCAAGGGTTATATTGATGCTTGTTTACAAAAAAATCAAAATAAAACGAAGTTGCGGTCATTATTTTTTTCTGTCTCAGTAGAGGAGCTGTGATATGGAAGAGTTCAAAGCAGCCAATTTTTCTTAATTCTATAGTGGATTCTGAGTATATAGTGGATTCTCATATAGCCAAGGAATTTGTTTGGATATGAAACATTGTCTACGATCTTTATGTGGTACCTATAAATAAATACCCTATCACATTATATTATTATAATACTCCAGTAGAGAATCTTTAAGAAGATCCAAGGTCACACCAACAGAAAAAACACATACTTCGAAAGTGTAACCACTTGAGGTATTTTTATCAGAGGGGTGAATTTTCACTAGGTAGAGTAACCACTGTAGAAAATTTGGCCAACCCCTTGACTAAAGGCCTATCTCAGAAGAAGCATGAGTATCATGTGAGATCAATAGAACTGAATGTTATTAGTAGTTGGCTCTAGTGCATTTGGGAGTTTATTGGAGTTGGTTCCCTAGAACCAACTTCTATATACTTGATGATAACTTTTATTCATAGTTTTTAATATTAATAAAATTATTATCACATCATGATAGTTCTTATACATATAATACTATGTGATAATGTCCAAAGAGTAGTTGGTGCCCTAAAAGTTCATATTAGTTCCCCGCAATAATGATAACCCAGAAGTGCTATAACGGTATTCATAAATATGTGTTCTATAGACAGATGATATAATTTTAGGGACACAATTTTTTTTAAAGGTTAGGTCTGAAGCCTTAATTTATTATTTAAAGCAAAGACCACTTTAGACTGAATAGAGGGTGACCCATTATATAGCACGAAGGCCTAGGGGCAAGTGGCCTGAAATTAGGCATAAAAGCCCATTTTTTGGCCCAAAGGAGCCCTCGGTAAACAGAACTGCTACAGTACACATGCTGCTACAGTACTATCACCACAACAGTCCCTCTGCCGCTACAGTGTCGCCACTGCTACAGTATTGCTACAATACCCTTCTACAGTCCTACTGTAGTGACTCGAAAAATCCTCATGTGCCTAGATTTTATCCTGGGTCTTTTGGATGCCAAGAAAGAGCCTGTACCACTAGGGTACAGGCTCATTGGTAGGGAAACAAATTAAACATCCTGTCAAGGGTATAAACTCATAGGACTTTGAGTCACCTTCTCATGATGTAAACCTTTGGTGATATCCAGTGTAGGATATTATAAGAATGAGGCATGCCAATATAAAATCAAAATTTATATGTGACATTGGATGTTCTTATCTGCGAACATGGGTATTGATCCTTAGACATTAAGATTATTATTAGTGAATATTATAAGTCAGATACTTTGGTGTATTGATGAAAATTGTGATGACATATGTTAGTGGTGAGGTAGGATAAGTTGGGTGTGTCGTGACTAATATTACATTAATGAATAATGAGAAAATGGATTTTTCCTTTACATTCCTTAGTAGAAGTTGATATCTCAGTCCCTTTGATTGAAATGATATAGAATAAAATAAATCCCTAGCCATGGTGTTCGATGTGTAAGTTTAGTTTCTCGAAAGTCAAGCAAATAGTCAATGAGCATATAGGTTGATGGAACCATCATACAACCTACTTAATTAGAGGTGTCATGATAAAGGTAATTTATTACACAGTGAGTGCTCATATGAGGTATTGTGTCGTTAAAGTATTAAACATTTCCTCTATGGGTTTCTTAGCGTGTTTCTAGATGATAACCTTGGACTCTAGGCTACTTCACCTAATTATTCTTAGAATGAGTCCTAGATGGTCACACACAAAGTGTATCCAAAATCATAGATAAATAAAAAATTATCATCTATTATTTAATAATTAGAATAAATATTATTCCTAGGCATGGTTTTATAACTATACACATTTTATTGATCTCATATATTCCATCACCAATTATTCAAAAGAATATAATGTCAGTGTGATATTTAATAAAAATTTATTTTTTATTTAGTGAATATAAACATTATTTGTTAATTATAAAATAATGTAGTGATATTTATTTATTAAATAAATATTCATTATTCAAGGCCCAATAAATATTCTAGAGAATGGCGGATCGAGTTTTTAGGTTCAGTGAGAGATAATATATATTGAATATTATTTAATGAAATAATATTAAATTTAATTTACAAGTTATGTACATGTCGAGGAAATAATATTTTTATTATTATTTTAGACATGGGGTTCCATAATATAGTAAAAAATATTTAAAGGTAAATTACGAAAATATTTATTTCTAAACATTAGAGGTATTTAAACCAAATCATATTATTTTTCCAAGATAGCCAATTCATTTTGAGGTATGAACAAAAAAACTGGAGATAATCCTCTCAATCCCTAGAGATACCCCTCTACAAGAATTCTCCCACAAATAGAGAGAAATATTCCTCCACCTCCCACTATTGAGTCTAAATAGATTAAGGATAACTGTTTGGAAGAGATTCTCATGGATATTAAAGGTGAATGATGAAAGTGATAGGATCTTCCATACTATCACCCAAATATTCCTACACTGATGTTTAGAGATTTGTGGAATACATGTGGATCACCCTATAGGGAATATTCTCTTGATTCCTACCATGAAAGATCGGTACAACATATATCTATTTTCTGAACCATAAACAAAGAAATAATTCATGAAAGGTAATCCTTCAATTCATTAAATTAATTTTAAGTAATATGTGATGATCTTACACTTGGTTCCAGTATTTTGTCCCTTGTTTGTTTTATTTTATTCAATTTTTTTTATTACGATATTAATCATTGTTTAAATGTTGGATTTATCATTGATCGTGACAAAAATAAAATTTGGGCATGACCCATTGCATGCTTCTGTTGTGCCTATAACCTACATGAAGAATGAGAAAAAAAGGTTGGGGGAAAGGCACAAGAACAAAGATGAAACCACTATTGTAAAATATTTATTGGAAAACGATCATTGATAGAAAAAGCCAAGGTGATAACATGGAATGAATAAAGAAATAAATTAATAAACAACTTAATTCATTAAATGGACTCATGTGATGAACGGATAAATAAAGATAAATTACAGATAGGAATATTCATACTCAAACTTCTAATAAAAAGGGTGAAACCCAAAATAGATTATCTCTACCTTTTTTATTATTGATCAATCTTTAATAAATGCTTTCACCTATTAAGGATGAGTTCCACTACATCTGTTATCTCTTCTTACACCTCGATCCAGTCAACATTCATCATCTGATGTTGATCTATCAATGAATAATGTCATAGGCTCCTCTAAAACTCTCCCAGTATTATGAGGATAACCCTATATAATATTCATAACCGGTTGTTTATAAACAATTTTAAATTGGTCACTTAATTTAACAAGTAAATAAATAATTTATTTATTTTCATTAAACACACCCACTAACGGATCCCTCAACCAGACGTCCAGTGTTGACCAACCTTATATCGTGTTTAGGGTAAACCCAAAATTATGAAATCAAATGTGGTCTCAAATTTTTTATCTTAGACTCTTTTTCGGATTTATTAAACATTTTCAAGGATACTACGTGTGTGTGATATTAATATTTTTAATAGTTTTATAATATCAATTTCGGGCTCACCGGGCCTAAGAATCTCACACGATCTTAGCATCTGGCCCAAAACATATTCCTATGAATATTCCAAAGTATTACACACACAAAATAAGATTCCATAATTTTTCCAAATGAGATAATAAACAAAATTAACTATATATAGTCATTATTATGGAGGTTGACCTCATCAACAATTCTAGTGTTATGTTTTGTTGCATTTGTATTCTATATTTTCATACATATCAAACAAATGAGAGATAGAGAGAGGGGTATCCACTCAATGAAATAGTGAATAGGTGATAAATTGATAAAGGTTAAATTGGTTTAAAAGTATGTCATCAATGATCGCCCACACCACCCACCCTCTATTATTGTACACATGTGATCCTAAAAGTTGATATTATAAAACCATGTTATACCACTTTTAGATTCTCATTTATGTTAAAAGTGTGAACTTTTTTAGTTTCTTTCAAAGGAAACATGGAATGAAAGCATAGAGGATAAATTTAAACACTTGATTAGATGGTTATTTATTCAAATTCTCAAAATAACATAAGTAAGAATTATTTAAGAAAATTAAACAAAGTGTCTCTCTTATCCAATGTGTTATAAAAATTGAATTCTACATGCTCAAACACTAATGAAGATATATCAAGAATTGATTCAGATCTTCTGGTTGAATCAATAACCAAGGATATGTAAATCTCATTTTCCTCGTAAACTATAAATATTCAAGTGATAAAAAGTTAATAGAAGTTTTATTTTGGGGTTTTCTAAGAAAAAACCAAGAACAACTAAGGAAGATCACATGTATGTGAATTTACAAGATGAATCATTTATTACTTTGAAGGATTTCATGTATAACTATCCTGAAGAGATAGTTTCTTTATTTTTGGATCCTTTTCACATATTTTGGTAGAGATCACCCATCCTGAAGAGGAATTTGAAAAATTGATAACATTATAAAATAAAGAATGAAGATTTTTTTGAATCTCTCCATGAAAATTGGATCCAAAGAAACAATTTATACAATACATGAAGAAAGTTCATGTAGTTTTAAGAATTATTGGCTCAATATAGTCCATTAAAGAGAAGAAGTAATGAAATGGATTATAGAAAAGACCCATGAATTTGAATAATTGATTGCCATAAATAATTCTCAACTGATGATCAAAAAATATAATACTAAAGAGCATGATAGAAAACTTCAAAGGAAAATACAAATTCATGACAATAAATTTTAAGAAATGAGAAAGTCATATAAAAAATGAAACCAATAGAGGATGAGAAAATAATTCTCAGTATAAAATTCTTAGATGTTGAAATTAAAATACTGAATCTATAAATGGTTTAAGTAATGTATTCCTAACAAACTAAAAAGTGAATTTCTAGAAAATAAAATTATAAGGTGGTTTATTATGTAAAAATTCCTTTATTTGGTGGAAAACATCCATAGGACATATAATGATCAATCTTTAGCAGCCCAAAAAGAGAATTTACTACCAAATACTATAAATAATGATTTTATTAAATCTTTTCTTATTTCTAGATCGAGGATTAACATAAAATATAAAAACTTTTAGATAATAAAAACCATGAGGATCCCAACACATTATATAATGTGGTTTAAAATTGTTGTATGAGAATTTTATCCTAAAATAAATACAAATAAGTCAATGAAAAGGTAAAAAATAGCATAGAGTCAAATCTAAATAGAATATGGATCAAATAAGAAAAAGGTTTGTAGGATATTATTTTTATTGTAAAAGTTTTAGGCATAAAGATTTAGATTTCTAGTATAATGTGACAACCACTATAATAATTTAGAGCCCAACATTGAGGGACAAAAAATATGACAAGAAGAAACAAACATAATTAAAAAAAATCTATACGATACAAACATATTTGAGAAGCTTCCAAATCATTGAGGTGTTTATAATAAAGGTGGTAAAAGTAATAGTGCATTCATATTCAATAAAAATAAGAATGTACCAAGTGTTGTTAAATAAAAAAACCATAAAAGTTAAAGAAAAATATTTATTCATTAGTGTTAAGTAAATAAATGAGAAAATTAAAACAAAATAGATACGAGAAGTTTAAGATATGTTCAACACTGAAAAGAGTAAGACACTTATTATGGGAAAAAAGGGGGAACCTTGTGGATTTTTTTAAGAAATGAATGAATGTGAGTATTTATATAAGTAATATTGAGAAGAAAAGAGGAATAGTCTAAGAGAAAAATAAAAGGACTAACCTAGTGAGAATCTCTCCTAATAAGCCAAGTGAAAGAATCAAGAAAATTGATCACTTTCCCAAAGAAACTTTTATCATTTACCCATAAAAATTTGAAGAAGTAAGAATATTGGAAGAATAATAATCAAGTTCTAGAAAAAAAATTAAATGATTTCATTCCACATAAACAATTTTAATTTCATGATATTTCTTTAAATCAAAATACAACACAAGGAATTTATAAGAGTTGTATCGGAAGTGCAAGAAAACTAGGCACAACTCAATGGATTATCTAATAATTACACCATCTTAATAATAATTATTAAAGAATATGAAAGGTTCACCATGTTATATGAGTGTCTTGATAGATCATGTAAAACATAATATCCCAAATAAGGATAGAAGAGAAGAATCCATCCTTAAAAAGAGTACAGTCTTAAAAAATAATATTCCCAACATAAAGAGTCTATCTAAACTTGGAGTTAAATTGGATAGGGAAAACTAATTGAGAATAAATTCTCAACTCATCTACTCACATTGATGATAAAATAAGGTTTCTTTTAATTACCTTATCATTTGTGGTGTATTTCTCTATTAACTATTCTGATCATTGAAGGTGATGTTAGTTCTAAAATTAAGAACTAAGGCAGTAAATTAAGCTCGAATAACTATTCCAAATATAATGAAGTATCCATCTTGGTATAATTTATAAAATGGTATTCTAAGTTACATATGGAGAAAAAAAATACCATGATGAAGTGAAGGTGGAGAAAATCCCTTGAGGGGAGAGTTTCTTGAGAAGATACAAAAGTTGATAGTATATATAAATATGAATTTGAGAATATTTTTGTGAGAGTTTAATTTAAAAGTTATGTATTTAAAATATCTTATCCTTATATTAAAAATATTTAATCCTAATATTAATGGGGAGAAATTATTTTAATCAATGACAAGAAAAGATAAAAAATTAGTGAATAAATCAGGGATACTTTTGAAACCCCACTACATGTACATGAATTTTTTTGGCATGTGTGTTGATATGAGTATTGGATGTCATGTTTTTCTTCTAAAAAGAACCAATTTATCAGTTTTAAGTATTTGTTTCCAGCATGAGGAAACATGAACAGACCCTAAATGGATGATAGTAATTTGACTCAATTGGTTTCATTCTTTGTTGATTAAGGGAAATATTTATTGTCTAAATCAAACCCTCTTGTTTTCTACATCAATGATGGTTCACATAAAGTCAAATTGGAATAAATTATGGGAAATTAATTTTGTTTTAAGTGATCCCATCCTATTATATGTACATTTTATTTATTATCAATAATAGGGAAAAAAGAATATGAAAGTTATTCATGATTGATGTGCAGAAAAGTATTTGTGATGAGTAAAAATGAATTATTTGATATTTTAAAAAACCTTTTTCTATAATGGGTATTGAAAACAATTAATTAGGTAGATATTTTTTATCCCACATTGCGTTTTATATTGTATTTTTTCCAATTAACATTGAGTCTTAACATAAAGTCAATATATTAATATTGAGTTTCATGGAATGGGCTTGGAAGTTCCCAATACTATTTAGAAGGATCATGAATTTCACAAGAAATAGATAGATCAATTATCATATATACATGTTGGTTGAAGTGGATATAGGGTTATATAAGGAATAATGTTTATATATATTTCTTGGATAAAGTTGTGAATTATTAAAAGAAAAGTTATTGAGGTAAAGAGTTTCATCCTTATGATTATAATCTTAGAAAGTAAAACAATTGTGCTATCAATTATCTATATGAATATAATATTCAGAAAAGGAGAGTAAATCAAGTTTAGGGACTTTAAAATATAAGTATTAGTTGTCCTTAAATTTTATGATCATTCTATATTTAGAAAATTCCTACATGAAACAAACAAATGGACACCTCTTTATCCAGGTCAAACCATCTGGCAAACCCGGCCACCAGTTATAGCTGGCCAAGCTTAAGATCGAATCCATCTGATAGGAGAATGGATAATTCATGGATTACATGGTTTTTTATAGTTATGAAAGCACATGTAATGAAGCATTATTAGTATCCACCATGGGTTTGGGCATGTTGAACCATCATAGTACACCAGTTCTATGAATATTTCATTGAGCTAGCTATGAAGTGAATTTTTATATTAAGTGATTGAATCCAAAATAAATATTTTATGTGGGAATATTCTAAATATGGATACTATTCATTCATTAAAAAATGTAACACTCCACATTTAAATAAAATTATAACATATGATGTCTTCATCATCCTTATGACACTAAAAGTAGTGTGCCACGAGTTTCATGTGTGTTATAATGTGAGATAAGATCAATGTTTCTAACACCGATCTAATTGACTTGAGATATCATAGAATCTCATTACATATTTTAAATGATATTATAATAAATAAAAATTTAATATATTGAATATATTGATTTTATTCTGACATTCAATGATATAATATCAAAGTACTTAAATTTATTGATTCAATATAATTTCAAATCCCACATAATTCATAAAATATGTCTCATTTGATAATCATGGAACATGGGTCAAATTTGATACATAGGGGAACTCCACCATTAGTTCTTAGCCATAATCATATAGAGGGATTAATTTATCCTAATTTATGGAATATTTTCAATTAATATTTTTGATCATGAATTCTAAATCACCATTGATGTTGACATATGTCATTGGTATCTATGAGGATAAATCTAAAGAAATGATGAGGGCTTAAAATTCTACCACATTTTTTGTGAATCATTCGAATATAATAAATTAATAGATAAATACCATCATGTATTTGGAAATGAACATGGTCCCTATGCCAAATTATTTACCCTTTGGGTTCTATATTTATATGCTCATTAGGCTTTTATAAACACCATCAAATTATATTTTTCATGATTTATATGTATCAATTAGGGAAAATACTTCCACATCAAGGAGATATATACTTAATGGCCATCTCTCATGATTAAAGTGTGCCACAAGAAATAATTCTAACTCCTTCCCCTTGATATCATTTTCAGGAATGAACTAGATGTTTAAATATTATAATATGACTTCCTATCATGCCATAGATCTGATTAGCATAGATCATTTGAGGATATAATTTAGTGGGTCAACATTAAAGACTAATTGAATCTCAAGTTGATGTTGATAGTGTCTCAACTTCTATGTCACAAAGAATACTTCCATACAGCTCTTCCCGATATTAGAGTACCAAGTCCAATTTCCATCATGGTTCAACTAAGATAATACATACTAGTTTCTTTATTCGTATTTTTTTATCTAATAGCTCTCCAATTAAATACTCTAAAGCCGAAATATAATAAAATAAAATTTCCTTCGACCAGTGTCATCATGAATAGTAGGTTTAGGAGGTACTACTCGAGGTTATCGAGGGATCTCTAGTATTCCCTGTATCACTAGTAATTAACATATTTCTTCATTAATCTGGTGAACGATAAGCATTGACCAATGATATTGGTGATAAATAACCTAAATATGGAAACGTAAATCTAGATAGGTTCATAGGTGGTGGAATATCGATAATTTCTTTGGTATTTTAGTACTTAATTTTATATACCAATGGAATACCCTCAAAATTATAAATTTTATTAATGTAACCCTAAAAGCATACATCTAGGGGTTTATTTTTAGTCTATGTTGTCAAATCCTCTTAAAAACTACTTCATTTTAATTAATATGTTCACAACACTATTTATATTTTACTATGATGTTATCTATGTAGCACTGTAAAATTTTCCCCAAAAATGATTTTGAGGATGTAATTCATATCCCTTCGTTATGTAGAAACAGTGTTCTTTAAACCATAGCACATTACATGATAATAATATATCCCTTTAGGTTATTTGATAGAATATCCCTCCTCATGTTCAAAGGAAATTAAAATCATATAATAACAAAATTACCCATCAATTAATAAGAGGGTTTAAAATCTAATTGATCAATTGATCAATAATTTCATGATCATGATCAAAAATTCATGTTTCAGCCAGTGCCTATTGAGTCCCATGAAGTTGATACAAACTTGGATCTAACAATTTTTCTTATTGATAGGGATAATATTTTCCAACCACTTTAGATATTGTAATTTTAAAATGAAGTTTCCCTTAATGAGTCTTTTGGACTAAACTTATAATCCCCCATCAAGAGTTGGATACATTCTTCTCACCACTTATTTTTTTCCATGGTGGTCATCTAGAAATTATAGATAATGGATGGAAACCTTAGGATTAAATTTGAGTATATTAGTGTAGTTCTAGGAGAACACATCTTACTGATATATTAGGAAGTAATTATACTCCACTTGATCCTATGGGTCCATGTATGTACTGATGAGTGTGGGTCCCATATCCTCCAATGTACTGTGATGAAATTTTTTTATCTCATTTAAATAGAGAGATAGACCTTCCTAAAATGGTGTAGGGGAATCTATATGTCCATATTCCTCCTCCTCCTCTACCTCAATGTTTGAATGTCTAGAAGATGAAGTGGTACTTTTATATCCTGAATATTGTGTGGGAAAATTTTCATCTCTAGCGAGAAATGAGAGGATGTCACTAGGTTTTGAGGGTGATTGTTAAATTTTATTACCATCAAGATAGTTTTGGGTATCCTATCCTTCCTCAATTATATCATCAAATCTAGAATAGGTACTAACCTCAAGAGTTTTGGAAGATGATATGAGGGTATATTTGGTTTCTTACGGTGATATCGATGTATATTTAAATCATGATGATGATGTAAAAATATCCTTGGGTATAAAATTCAAAGTGGTATAAAACGTTTTATAGGATTACTTTCACTTGCGGTTTCATTTCACATAGATGAAGCATGATCACCATCAAACTTAAAATTCTATATCATCACATTTATCACAGTATTGATAGAGGAAATTAAAATCCTTGAGCCCTAATTTCTCTATAGGGATGGGTTTATTAACTTGATCTTAATGATTTTAAATACATTGTACCCATCAAGAAGGACCTAAGAGATCACTAGATAATCTCCCAAACCACTGGAAGTAAATATCTAAATGCCACCTCATATTTTCAGTATTTTCTCTTACCTTTTGTAGAAGTTGTAAGAACCTGGATTTTCGTATGAGGTATGAATTACTTCCTTTTCAGTTTTAATGTATCAATGTTGCCTAATTTGATTAAAAAATTTGGTCACTGCTGTATAAGGGGGGTTTGGGGCTTGTTCAGAGCCCAGAACGCATGTTTTGGGGTGAAAATGGCTAGGCACACAGTTGGTTCAAACCATGTGGGGCAGGCCGCATAGTTTAATAAACCGTGCGAGGACGGGAAGATATTATAATGAGGTTTAATGGTTAGTCTATACCATGAGACTTGATCCTCATAGACATTTGGTAACCTATGTAATTTTAAAATAGGAGTTTTGCATAGTTTTTTCATGTTTAGTCAAACCATGCGAGGAAACAATGTGGGTTCCCTTATCCTATAAAAAATTGTGCACAGTTGGCGCATGATAGAGGAACATTTTGAGATCTACCTTGATTGAATATTCTTATATTTTATCTCATTACTCTATATTATATCTGATTCAAGTGAGGAACATCTCATTGGATCTGCATTGGTGAGTACTCAGTTCTTTTTAGCCATTCATCATTCCTCTTCTTATAAATTATGCTATTTAGTGTAGGTTTCATGTGTAGTAGAAGCATGCAATGGGAAGTTCCTGATATTGATTATTGTCATGATTTATGATCAATCCAAGATCTATATGATCTTTAATATCTATGATCAAATGGATTGAATCAATGATAGAAAACATTAATCATGCCATAACCAAAGAGAGAGAAGATCAACACATATTGGTTATAATTAATTTAATTAGATAAATAATTACCTTTAATGAATTCTTTCTTTATTGATTAATTTAGTGATAGATATATGGTTCACCATTGTGTAGTTTTAGAAACCAAGTGTATATTTCCTCTATTAGTGATCCAAATGTGTTCCAAGAATCTCTAGACATCACCGAAGGAGTCCCTGGTTGCTAGCATAGAAGATCCTTGCGCCTGTATCATCCGACTTGATCACCTTGAGAACTGATTCCAACGTGTTCTCCTTAATATGGTGGAGGGGTATTGGTCTCTATTCCTTGGATCTTTCTTTGATAAGGGAGCTATGTAGGCTTTAGAGGATCCTCCAAGATTCGTTGTGCAAAACTGAATCGACTCTTGAAAAAATAACATAATTGGGTATTTATATTGCTAGGGTTAAAATAAAATAATTTAACAAGTGCTATTAATTTTTTATTTAATATTATAAAAACCCCATGTCAAATAATAATAGTAATATTATTATTTCTTGACATGTGATTAACTTGTGAATTATAATTAAATATTATTTAATTAAATAATATTCAGGATTTATTATTTATCACCATACCATTAAACTTGGTCCACCATTCCATCACAATATTTATCACACCTTGAATAATGAAAATTTATTTATTAAATAAATATCACTAAATTATTCTTCAATAAGTAAATAAATATTATATTCACTAAACAACAAATAAATATTCATTAAATATTTCACTCATAATATATTATCTCGAATAACTAGTGATGGAGCAAATGTAATCAAGCATACATGAATAATTATTAAACCATGTGTAAGAATAATATTTATTCAACCTGTTAAATAATAAAAAATAATATATTATTTAACTGAGATCCTGATTCACTTAGTGTGTCACCCTCTAGGCCTCTTTCTTAGTGACCTTTGACAAAGCATCCTAAAGTACAAGGTTATCATCTAGAAACATGTCAAGGCACACATAGAGAAAGAAATTAATGTCACAATGACATTTCACCTCATACAGATGCTTGAAATTTAATATAATACCTTTATCACAATATCTCTAATAGAGAAGGTTTCATTCCAATGCCATAAACCTATGTGCTCTATATCTCTTTCTTTGACTTTCCAGAAATAGAACTTTCCTATAGAACAACATGTTCAAGGATTTATTTAGGCTATATAATTTCAATCAACGGGCTTAAGATATTAACTTCCATCAATTTAAATAATGGATAAATCCTTTCTCTCATTATTCATTAATGCAATATTACTCATGACACACCCTACGTATCCTACCTCTTCGTGAACATCTCTTATCATGGTTTTCATAAATACATAAAATTACATAACTCATAATACTCATTAACAATAATCTAAATGTCTAAGGTACTATACACACATACATAGAAAGGAACATCCAATGACACGTATGAATGTGGATTTCCTACTGGTGGGTCCCACTCTCATAATATCCTAATGGATATTACCAAGGGTGTACATCATGTGAAGGTACCTCAAAGTCCTATGAGTCTCCACCCATAATAGCCGGTATCATTTGTTTCTCTCAAATGATATCATTTGGCTAAAAAATATATATTCAAGAATAGGGTCATAGCACTTTCAGATTTTCATTATAGCTGGGAACTACTATGACAATTTAGTGTGATAAATACTCTTAGGATATTATCTCATACTATGTCATGAAGAAGAATAATCAATATGTGATAATTAGTTTTTTAATATTCAATGAAATGAATACATGTTTATCAAAAAGTAAAAATAAGTTTATTCTTGGTCGCCTACTCCAACGGACTCCCACTTTAACTAGATCCAACTACTAGAAAAATTTATTCCACTATTTCTCACATGATATGCATTCTTCTGCTAAGATAAGCCTATATTAAAGAGGTGTACCATGTTCTCTTTCATGGGTACTCTTCTCACTGAAACTTCACCCCTTTGATAAAAATTCTTCAATTGGTGATACTTTCAGAGTATGTTCTTGGTCTATTAGTGTGACCTCGGCTCTTTTGTAAGAGCCGCTATTATAGTATTATCATGATATAATGTGATAGGTTCTTTAATGATAGGTACCACATCAGTCTCCTGGAAAAAGTTTTGAATCCAAATGGATTCCTTGGATACATAAAATGTCGCTATATACTCACATGTCACTGTAAAACCAGTGAAAACTAGTTTCTTTGAACTCTTCCAGCTCACCGCTCCTCCGTTGAGACTGAAAATATATCCTAATTTCCACTTTAGATCATTCTAATCTTCCTAAAAACTAGGATCAGTATAACCCATGATTACAATATCTCTATCTCCTCCATACACTAGGAACATATCCCTAGTTCTTCTCAAATTCTTAAGGATAAACTTAATAGCAGTCCAATATTTTTCTCCTGAATCTTCTTGATGTCTTACAACCATTCTCAATAAATAGGAAACATCAAGTCTAGTACATAACATGGCATACATGGTTGATCCTATCATGGAAGTGTGTGCTATCTTACCCATTCTCTCTTTCTCTTGTTGTTTTCAGGGACACATTTTCTTATAATAATGTAAACCATGGGACATTAGAACAAATCCCCTCTTATATTTTTTCATACTAAACATCTTTAGTATCTGGTCAATATATGTACTTTGAATCAGTCCAAACATCCTCTTTGATCTATCACAAATGATCTTTATCCCAAGAATATAGGTTGTTTAACCTAACTCCTTCACAGAGAAGCACTTGTTCAACCATTCATTAATAGATTGTAAGACTGTTATATCATTTCCAATATGTAATATGTAAATTAACATATACTATAAGGATAATGACTTCATTACCTTTTAACATCTTGTAAACACATGGCTCACATTTATTATTAATGAAACCAAATTCTTTTATGGATTTAGAGAATCGAATGTTCCATGACCTAGATGATTGATTCAATCCATAAATGGATCTATGAAACTTTAAAATCCTTTTGGAAACACCTTTAGTCACAAAGACTTCTATTTGTGTCATATAAAAATCTTTATGAAGGTGCCTATTAAGGAATGTATTTTTGACATCCATCCTCCAAAACTCATTTTCATGGTAATCTATTATATCAAGTATGATTCTGATGGATTTAAATATGTAAACTAGCAAAATGTTTTCATCATAGACAATTCCTTAACCTTATTTAAACCCTTTTTTCACTATCCTTTATTTATAGGTACTTACTTTACCTTCATTTTCCAGTTTCTTCTTGAATACCCATTTGAAACTGATAGTCTTTACATCAGCTAGTGCATCGACCAAAACCCAAACATGGTTCTGATACATGGATTCCATCTTATAATTCATAGATCATATCCATCATTCAGCTTCTAATATCTCTAACACCTCCTTATAGGATATAGGTTCATCATTTTTAACCAATAATGAGTCACTATCCTTGGTGAACAGAAAACCATATCTCTCTGGTTTTCTTACCTCTCTTACACTTTTACAAAATAATTGTGTTTCCAAAACTACTTCTTCCACATGGATCTATGGAATATGTTCCTATACCAACTCTTGTTTATCTTGAGCATCAAATTCATCAAAGTAAATATTTATCCTATTATTACTTTTGAGGATGTTCTCCCTCTCAAGAAATATGGCTTGTCTGGCAACAGTTACTTTCTGGTCTGATGGTTTGTATAGGTCATATCTCTTTTTTTCCATGATATACCCTAAAAAGACACACTTCATGCCTGGGGTGCTAGTTTTTTCTGAAAAGGTATTAACAAATGACTCACAACCCTATACATATGTTTGCGATAAAATGGGTTTCTTTCTACTCCATATCTCGAAATGAATTCCATTTTCATCTTTACTTGGTACTCAATTTAATGTGTATGTCATAGTTTGTAATGCATACCCCCAAAAGGATAATGGAAGATCTGCATGACTCATCATAAACCTTACTAGGACTAGAAAAGTATGGTTCCTCCTTTTACTGAAACCATTCCACTATGGTGTATAAGGTGGATTGATTTGAGATAGAATCCCAAACTCCCATAGAAATTTGATGAACTCTTGTTTAAGATATTAACCACCTTGATCTGATCTAAGCTTCTTTGTCTTAATAACAAGTTGATTCTCTAATTAATTCTTTATTTCCTTGAATTTATCAAAGTACTCATACTTATACCTCATCAAGTAGATATATCAATATCTACTCAAGTCGTCTGTAAAATTAATGAAGTAAAAATATCCACCTCAATCTTCTACTAAAAATGGTCCACACACATTAGTGTGTGCCAATCCTAGAAGTTTTGTGTCCCTTTAACCCTATCCACCGAATGGTGGTTTTTAAATTTTTCCTTGTAAATAAGAATTAAATTTATCAAGTGGTTTTTTCTCATACGAGTCTAAATAACCATTTTGGAAAAGATTTTTCAGATTCTTCTTGTTTACATAACTAAGATGGTGATATCATAGATGGGTGTTATATGAGTCGTGTAAACATGATTCATTATTAATTTCCAACATTATTTTTTTATAATTTAATACATAAAGACCATTATTTAAATGTGTCCTACCATAAAATATGTTTTCCTTGTAAAAGAAAAAAAAATTATTTCCAAATTTGAAAATAAACCCATCTGTATCTAAAAATGACACAGAAATTATGTTCTTCGTAACTATAGGTACACAATAAAAATATCATAAAACCAAAATCATTCTCATTATAAATGAAAGTTGGTAGTCATCAATGTCTAGAGTAGTCAACCTCGCACCATTGGCTACTCGTGGATCCACCTCTCCTCTGTAAATCTTTTAGAATCTACTTGGTTCCTACATTTGGATAAAGATGTGAGCACCACAAGATGTATCTAATAACCAAAGTGTATAAATGGACAGATTTAATTCGATAACAAACACACATTTGGCTTCCGCTTTCTTATTTGTTTAGTTCTTCTTCTAGTGGCCTAGCTTTACACATTAAAAAATGTATCGCTTCCCTTTCCTTACCCTTTTTTGGATCTTCTTCTACTTGGAAGGACATTGCTCGGGATCTTTATATTGTTTATAAGTCTCGATCCCCTTTTCCTTGTTCTTCCTTTTATTATTCACCATAAGGACCGTGGATTTATCATGGCATGTTGCCTTTTCCACTTTGAGAATCAAGGTCAAAAGTTTCAAAAGACCCCTATCATTATTACTCATATTACAATTCACAATAAATCCAGAGGAGGTCTTGGGTAGTGATGAAAGTATGAGATCTGTACACAACTCATCTGGGAATATAATCCCTAAGATGTCCAAGAGTTCAATGTATCCATTAAACTTGATTACATGAGGCCCAACTGATGCAGAATCTCCAAGATTAGTTGTGAATAAAGAATTAGAGATCTCATACATCTCTTGTCTCGCCTTATCTTGATATAGATCCTGAAGTTGATAGATCATGTTATTGGAATCCATAACATCATGCTACTTAAAAATCTTATTGGACATGGATGATAGAATGAAGTAATAAACATATGTAGCATCATTTAGATGTTTCTCATAGAGAGATAGTTCTTCATCAGTTGCCTCATTTCTAGGTGAAACTGGTAAAGGTTCTTCCAACTCATACAATTTCCTTTCATGGTGAAGGATGACACGTGGGTTCCTTTACCAATCTTGGAATTTTTTGTCGGTGAAAAAGTTTTACTTATCAAGTATGGATTGTAATTTTTTTTAGTATCATTTTATTTTTTTCTATAAAATAATATAAGAATAATTTTATTAATTTATCTGATAACATTTAGAAAGAAAAAAAATCAAATTTTTTTAGTCTCCCACTATTTTATTGAAACCCAACATCCCTCACCATTGGATTCGGATTATCATTATGCTTAGATATTCAAGTGTCAAGGATCCATTTTTTCATTCTCATTACCCCATATTTGGTTATAAAAGATACTTTAATGGTTTTAGGTAGGCATTAAAAATACTAACTGCATTAATTCATAGTTCCATGATCTGTTGAGTGGAATCCCCTATCCTGAAATCGTTAATTTTATGTTTCCTCAACCGTTGACTCTTAGTTACACCAAGTCCTTCTTTGGATTTCAACCCTTGATGTGAACCAATTTAATTCAACCCAAAACCTCATGTTATAATTCCCCAATAATTGTAATCACCCCAAATTTGGATGGTCAAAAACATTGAACTATAGTTCGATTCTAACTAGAGTAATGGAAGGCTATACCGACTTAATATTTTATTGAGGTATTTTATCCTTTATGTGTAAATTTAAGATTATTATCTTTATTACATGATTGTTAATATTAAGTTGGATTACTTAAGTGATTAACCATGACTTAGATAATATTTACTCATAAGCTGGTTTTTTTAGTTACATCTGATATTCTGGTTAATTCTTTAATTATGTGATGATGATGAAATGTCTATAATGAAATAAACATGAATATTTATATAAATAAAATAAATTGTATGATCAAGATATTATACTAATATTTATTTTATCTAGCAGTTGATAAACTATCCATTGACCTTGTGAAGAAACACCTTGAACCAATTGAGGTTCGTGTTTACTTCTTTCCACCTATCCACCTTTGTATCTACTTGGATTGGTTTTGCCTCAGCTCTGAACATGAACTGTCTCCACTAGCTTGGGAGGTCCATCTTTTATAGATGCCTTTTACTCACACACAGGTGAGGGGAAAAGGTTTTTATATAAAAGAAACCATGGGAACGCAGGCCCTACATAATGAATGGAGGGAAGGCATGTAGACTAATAATTTAATTTAATAATAAATTAAATGAATCCAATCACATACAAAAGTTCGGGTCTATATCATTATCATCCACATGAATGAAATAAATTACGCATTTAATAAAACTAGAATTCAATTCTTAATCATTTTTATTTAAGATAAATCATGCTCGAATCAATTAATTATTATTATTTATTAATAAATCCTTTTATATTAATTCTTATCCAAATTTCCTTTAGATTCTCATCCATTATAATTTTAAAAAAATTATATAAATTATTTTAAAATTAACTTTGTACATAAATGTATTTTGGAGGAAACACGGTGAATACCCATTTGATTCTTCCCAATATGTATTATACTTGTATACTGGTTTACTCTTGTGACATATGGTATATATGATTTATCACATACTTTCACAACGTATACTTCATGGATAATTACCCAAATTACATGATTTTTTGTCAAGTTTTATGCTATAATTCATGTATAGTAACAAATTTTAATACAAATCATACATGATATACTGATTTAAACATTATGTAGATATTAATTAAACATTTAATATTTATGTATATTAAAACCTATCACGTGAAATGTCTTATATTTACAACCACATGCAAGTACATGTCTCAAGTTTTACATAGTAAAATAAAAATAATTGTAACTTGATATAATTACATGGAATTTAGATTCAATCTACATGGCATGTACTCCTCTCACCATCTATCTGAGATATATTCCTAGGGACTTGTCATGTAAAATGTACCTTAGAAAATTTGGAGTACATGGCATGTCTAATGGGCCACACGCCGTGTTGACTCTATGTTACATGGTCACCATTCAGGTAGTCCGTGTATGGAATACATGAATTTTCTTTGTCCTGAAGGTACTACAAGCTGTGTATGTGTGCTACATGGCATATAGTCTGACTAATAGTTTGCTACTTAATTCGGGCCAATATGAGGTGTATTAATTGTTGTAATTAATGCAATAATCAATCCATAATCTCGAATTGATTTCGAAATAAAATCTTGATGTGTTTAATGTTATTACATAATGTGTGACTCCGGTTACATGGTGTGTAGTATGGTGTTTTCCAGAAAAAAGCATTGGAACCTCCGGATGAGTTTCTCAATTTTATTTTAATCATAAATTTCATCGTCTCGATTAGATCTATGAGAAAAAAAGCAGGAAGAAACAGATCTCACAATTCAGATTAAAATATTGATTAAACTTTAATTTATAAACTAAATTATATATAATTAAATCTCCAATGTTTTTTTAGTAATTATAAACAATTATGTGCCCGATCTGATACCATTTGTAGGTATCGAGCATAGTGGAAGTGTGTGATGGGTGGGGCCCAGCATTGATTCTTTTCATGATTGATGATAAATCCAAGATCTATATGATGTTTAATCATCATAATCAATGGAATTAAATCAAATATTGAAAAAATTAATCACAATGAAACCAGAGATATGATATTAAAACATATTGTTTATAATTAATTTATTTAGTAAAAGAATTACCTCTAATGAATTATTTCTTTATTGATGAATCTAGAAATAGATATTTAGTTCACTATCATTGTGTTGTAGAAACCAAGTGTAGATTTCCTCTAGAGTTGATCCCACATGTTCTAGAAATCTTCAGATATTGCTGAAGGATTATTCAGGTGCTAACAAGAAAGATCATTGTACTTGTGTCGTCCACCTTCATCACCTTGAGAATCGCTTCCAAAACATTCTCCTTGATTTGGTGGAGGAGAATTTATCTCCATTATTAGGATCGTTCTTAGATAAGGGAGCTCTCTAGACTTGAGAGGATCCTCCAATATTTTTTGTGCATAAATTAATTGGATCTTGAGAAAATAACATAATTTGGTATTTATATTGTTAGGGTTAAAATGAAATAATTGCACAAGTTCCTTTAATTATTTATTTAATTCCATAAATATCACATGTCAAATAATAATAGCAATATTATTTTTTCTTGACAGGTGATTAACTTGTGAATTATAATTAAATATTATTTAATTAAATACGCTTAAATATTTATTATTTCTTACCAGACCATTAAATTCAGTCTGTCATTCCTCCACAATATTTATCATACCTTGAATATTGTCTATTTATATAGAAAATAAATATCATGACATTATTCACCAATAAATAAATAGATATTATATTCACTAAACAATAAATAAAATTACTAAATATTTTTCTCAGAATATATTCTCCCGAATAACTAGTGATTGAATAAATATAATCAAGCATACATGAATGATTATTAAACCAAGTGTGAGAATAATATTTATTCAACCTATTAAATAAAAAATAAGAATATATTATTTAACTGAGATTCTAGATACACTTAGTGTGTGACCCTCTAGGCCTCTTTTTTAACAGCATTAGGTGAAGCAGCCTAAGTTCCAAGGTTAGCATGTAGAAACATGCCAAGGCGCCCATAGAGAAATAATTTAATACTGAAATGACATGAAATATCATTTAGATACTTATAATATAATATAATCCCTTTATCACAATATCTCTAATCGAGCAGGTTGCATGCCAATGCCACCAACCTATGTTCTCGAAATATTTTCCTTTGACTTTTTGTAAATATAAATTCCATATAGAGCACCATATCCATGGATTTATATATTTTATATCATTTTCATAAAATGGATTGAGATATTAACTTCCTTAAATGAACAAAAGGGATAACTCCTCTCTCACATTATTCACTAATGAAATATTACTTGTGATGCACCTAATGTATATTACCTTACCGAAATCATATGTCATCATGGTTTTTGTCAATACATCAATATATGAGACTCATAATAATCATTAATAATAATATTAAAGTCTAAGGACCAATACACAAATTCGATGATAGGAACATCCAATGACACGTATGAATGTGGATTTCCTACCACCGGGTCTTGTTCTCATAATATCCTACTAAATATTACCATGGGTGTACACCATGAGAAGGTGCCTCAAAATCTTATGAGTCTCCACCATTGATAGCCTATATCATTGGAGTCCCTCAAATGATATCATCCATCTATAGAATATATATTCAATAATAGTGTCATAGCACTTCTGAGTTCTCATCATAGTGGGGAACTACTATGACCTTTTAGTGAGACAGCTACTCTTAGGAAAATATCACATATTGTGTCACACAGAAGAACAATCATGATGTGATAAGTAGTTTATTAATATTCAAAATGAATGTTTATCAAAAAGTATAATTAATTTGGTTCTTGGGAACCACCTCCAAAATTTAGGTGCAAGTTGATTTGTCCTATTTTCTGGTTCTTCGTTTGTTCTTTATTTTTCACCTGATTTGAGATGAATTAGGAGTTGATAACAGATGATCAATCTACTACTGAGCTATAGTATGTGGTCTATACTTATCCCATTGGTTTTGGTGCTTTATAGACCTAACTTCCTTTATGACACCCTCTAGACTTTCCAATATGGCCCCAAAATTGAATTAAGTGAATTGGGACCTATTAGGGAATCCCTTAGGTATCCTTGAGATATTTTGGTGGTTGTTTCCCCAACCAAGGACACCCATGGGGTGTTCCCTTTGACTATAACGCATGTTGAACCTTTCATGAGGTGTGACTTAGGTTTTCTTAAATAAAGTAAGCTCAATTTTATTTAAATGATATTGGTTTTCTTTCTTGTGAGATGTTCTACCTCCTTTCCATATTAAACATGATGTTGATTTATTAAATGGTTTATTTGGAAAATGTGGAAATAAGTGGGTAAACTCATGTGTTATGTTTAAATGTGAATTTTAAACCATGAATGGGTATACTCATTGGTTGCCTTTGAATTTGAATTTAAATATATGAGTGGGTATACTCATGAGATTAAATTGAATGTGAAATGGTTATTGAGTGGGTAGACTCATATTGTATGAAAAGGTAAATGGTATGAAATGGTGATTATTTCCATAAATTAATTAGATGATGTTCCTTGGATCTCGAACACAGTATTGGATGTCTTAGATAGAGTATGATATTTGGGTCTTGATTCCATGGGATGTATTAGGCCTTGCTACCCCATATATGTGGATTTCTCGGACTCGCGTAGGACATGTTTGGGTAATATTCTCCTAGGAATCCAAACAGTGCCTAACTGAGTTTCCATTGAAATGATCCTTAGACTCAATGAGGATACCTTTGTCTTGTACACCTTGGATCCAACCCTTCATGGTATAATACTCTATTTATATGGAACGGTTGTGGAATATGTGATATTCTTGGTTGAACAGATCGGCCATGGTTGTTTAACACTTAAGGTTGTATGGAAAGACTATGGTTGACATGACATGTTTGGGTGAACAAAAAGGTCATGTTGGTTATTTATGTGTTGTTCGTAGATTCCTTGATATAGGATCTTGACTATCTTTTTAAGGGATCCTCAATAGTCTATTTCGGTGTAACAGGTTTAGTAGTTATAAGCCATGGGCATATTTACTTTCACTTACTGCTTTCCTGTTTACCTGCACACTGTTTATCTTGTTATATTTTACAACCAATACTTTTATAGATCTTTGGGTGGTTTCCTAATAGTATTTTATCTCACACCCTGTTCGAGACACTATAGAGTACCCGAATAGACTATCTGGATATAGGTAGACACCGATAAAATCTCCCATAGTTTGATGGTTGATTTTGTGACATGTTTAGGATCTTGGGATCATGGGGTAAAGATGAGGCTCATGATTCTATTTAGAGATAGAATTTTTTGTCATTTTTGTCATTTTGGATACATTTATTGTATTTTATTGTTATGTACCTATTTTGGCTGGTTTTTAGAGACAGGCATCATCATCATTATATATGATAAACTTATAGCTTTGATATATATTATTGTCTTGTTTGTTTATCAGTTGTATTCTTATTGTATCTATGTATTCTATTGACCATTATTTAGATTTTATTTCATTACACTCTTTTAATGAGTGCATAGTCTTCCCATAGACACATCCTAAGAACTCACTACTATTCGGCATCCTCTATCATTTAGAGAGATGTACTTAAGGCCATGTGACCGATCAGGCTCAGGGGACAGTTGAGTGGCATCTGGGTCTGGGATGTGACAAAGTGGTGTAAGATAATTATTTTCCTCTTTGATTTACTATTTGGAAAAAATAAATAGGGATAGGAAGGTATTGGAGTTTGGTAATGAGTTTTTCCTGGGTTTATCTAACACATATATATGAAAAAAGCCAAATCACCTTGAATTAAATTGTTTTTTTCTATATTTTTTCTTTTACAGTTGATTTGACTTTGCCGTTGGGTGATGCACTTGGATTGTGATATTATTATTGATTTGAATATGATTTTTTTTATTTTTAAACCCAATGAGATGATGGTATTTCACCTCATGAATTATTTTAGACACTCTCTTGAAATCACAAGCCATGAATTATTCCATGTCATATAGGAAACATTGCCTATTATTCATGCTGTTGTTATAGGTTTTGTGATAGATATACATATTTTTTTGATATATTTTGTTCATTGGAAAGATAAAGTGACATCATATTTAATTTCATAAGGATTAGGGTAACTTATGGACTTGAAATTGATTCACCTTTTGATTCAATTATTCAATGTGAATTTGATATGGTATGGATTATATGGGAACCAAATTTTGTTTCATGAGGTGTTATGGGCCCTCATAGATTGCAACTTTGTGAACCATTGGTTAAACATTTTTCATAAATGAATGATATAAATTCAATTTAAAATGAATATTAATTGAAATTGAAACTTGGAATGATAAATAGAGGCTTGACCTATACCCATCTTTTGAGTGGGAAAGAGGCAGTGTTTCTTGTGGTGTTTGTGACTGTTTTTCTTTACAGGAGTAGGATGTATGGTATGTCCTATTTTTAGGAGTTTTTTGACATGTTATATGATTTTGAGATGTGAACTTTGATGTTTTTATTTTTGAGACATGTGTTTGGAATTATAGAGTCATTCCACCATAATGGACTACAGTTATACACCAAAAGGTATGAGACAACCATTCTATAGAGGTGGTGGGCCTTGGGATACTGGTGGATCCTCCTTTTGTGACAACTATAGAACTATCTATTGATTAGAACATAGGTGTTTATGCATAGTTTAATGAGTTTTTTTATTACTTCTTTCAAACTTTTCAAGGAGAATTACAGCCTTCCTTATCGATGGATGAGATAGCATAGGTGTTCCAGCAGCATCATCCTTCCACATTTTTTAGGGATGGTTGTATAGAGGCTACTAAGTTATGTCTTAAGACTAATATGTTTATTTTATATAACCTTGATAAAACTTCTAAGAAGAGAGTGAGGATCTCAAATTGTATGCCTTGTGGAGTAGCAAATCACTTGTGGGATGTTCTAAACCAGACTGACAGGCTGAGAGATATAGTTTGTGTTGATTTGAAAACCAGGTTTTATGAATATTTCTATGCCAAGATGATAAGATAAGATTGGGACAGTGAATTCATTCTTCTATATCAGGTTGTAAGGATGGTTATGGAGTACTTGGAATTTTTTATAGAGTTACAACATTTTGTGCTAACATGTCTTACTGATGAGCTATCGAGGGAGAGACACTTTGAGGAAGGTCTCTAAGATGCTACCAGTGTAATGTCTTGTAATTCTATGTAAACATTTCTGAAAATTAAATGGGATTATTTCGAGACCAGGAACATAGATGGAATGTGATTCCAAGTCTTGGAGTGGCCGGAATTTCTTTTCTAACTATTTTTTAATTTTATTAAATAATTATGCGAGCGGGTTTTTCTAACATTTAAACTAGTGACCGAATCAAAAATATGAGGGCATTGTTAATCTCAGAGTGTCAGGATTCACCTATAAAGGACCTGACATCGATTGACATGGGTTGACCAGAAAAAGATAGTTTTCTGACTTTTCAGAAGAAAAATAAAAAAATTCAAAAAATTATTTAATTATATTTTCTTCTTCGTTACATAGTGACTCATCAACACTACGGTACAACAACATGGTGACAATGAATCCATTAATAAACCTCATTAATGAATCAGTGTGGTGATTCTACAACGTGCATCATGTCTTCCTTCTTTAATTAAAAATGGATTTTGTGTTGAATAACAACCCTATAATTCCTCTGACAAATGACAAAGGAAACCTCTCCAACGAAGAACGATGGTGAATCAAAAGTGGCAACAACACTTTGGAGAGAGAATTTGGGACCGAAGATCAATGGAGAATGACATACGATCATCCTCGACCAACCACCCTTTTCCCAGGTATGGGTTTAAATCTATGTGATTATTGTTCCTATGTTCTTACCTTCTAAATGAAGAATGCGGATCAACTCACTAACTAGTTAATCAAAGGATGATTTCTTCTTGTGGTATTTAGAATAAATATTACGGGTGGATGTTGGGGATTAAAAATCTTAGTGAATGTATTATGCTTTGTGACCTCACTGATAGGAACAGATGCAGGCCAAAATGAACAAGGGCACAGATTGTTCACTGGGTGTTCTTTGTGATCCCCTCTCTCTCCCCTATTGTTCTTCACCAATGGACCCATGAGGTCGCATCATGTTTTTCGGGGAGCTTCCAAATGAAACTGAACCCCCAGAGAGATGGAAAGGAAGTCTTAAGGCCATAGAGATAAAGGTAGTGACCCGAGGATTGCAATAGTGCTTCTAGAATAGAAATTGGACCACCACACCGATAGTGGTGACACATGGAAGGAGGGGCGTCGGCGGTGGCATGGACACCCAGAAGCAAAGGCCGCCGGGTTGATGGATAGCGGTGGTGGGGACCCGAGGTGACGCGGTCGTAGGTGGTGACAAGGTTCGTGACTAGGGTGGGCCGTGGTGGAGCAGTGGTGACACGGCACTCTACCGCGTCGCTAGGGGGCGACACGAGGTCAATAAATTTCATGTAGAGGAAATGGTCGACCACGTGGTATCAGAGGCCGTGGATTTATGTCGTGATGGAGGGGGGCGTGGCTCCTTCGAGCCACATCGGTGGAGTAGGGATGTGGTGCACGCTGCGTCCCAGTTGGATCGGACCAGCCCGCCCAGCGGGCCTGGTTGGAGCAGCAAGCCAGACCCAACATCGAGCAGAGCCAGTGGAGAAAATCGGACCGCTGGGCGGCCCGGACTGGGGGAGAATCATCCTTCCATTATGGGCTAGGTCAGATTGAAAATTGGGCCTCTATATGGCCCAGTTGGAAATAAATTAGTCCAAAAAAGTCATATTGGGCCGAAGAATGTGGATCAGGTCACTGGGCGACCCGCGACTAAACCGAGTCAGGCCTAGCAAGGCCCAATGGGCCTGGCCACTAGACTAGGCTGAATCGGGTTAGCCTAGACCCAACTAGGTTGGGTCAGGTCGTCCAAAATGGGTCGATTCATGTGGGAACCTCGCATCGGGTTGGTTGGGTCGATCTGAACAAGTCAGACTGGGTCCGGATGCAACCGACCCCTGTTTACTAAAACACCTATATCTTTCAGACCGAGAATCCGATTGATGCATCATCTACAGAGTTGGGACCATTTTGACAAGACGGTCCTTTGAGTATACTCTATGTGTGTTTTATTGGTAGTCAATATATGACCAATGGCTTGACGATTATGATCTACCAGAGTCAACCACATTATAGAGCATGAATCCTACATTTGGTCGTGACATGAAGGATATGATGAGTGGGACCTCAGTGTTCTAGAAGCTGAGAAGACCTTAGTAGGCTAGTATCTCAGCGGACCTTAGTGATCTATTAGTGGAGCGGACCTCAGTGGTCCATAAATCTATTAGACCTTAGTCGTCCAGTAGATCAGAAGACCTGTGTGGTCCAGTAGAGGAGCGTACCTCAATGGTCCAACAGACGAGCAGACCTTATTGGTCTAGCAGTGGATTAGACCTCAGTAGTCCAGTAGTCGACCAGACCTCGGTGTTCTAGCATCCGAGCAGACCTCAATGGTCCAGTAGTGGAGCAAACCTCAGTGGTCCAGTATCCGAGAAAACCTCAGTGATTCATCAGGGATGAGTCCCTCAACCGTACAAGATGATTCAACTTTATGATTGATAGTCTTACTTTTTATACTTTGATTTATACCTGGTGTGAGCTATCTTACTTTGTGTTCTTTCTTTCTGGTCTTTCCTTTTTGGTTTGGGGTACCTACTGAGTATTGTGTTACCCACCCCTGCACGGGCTTCGCATACATGTGTCGTGTCTCATGCAGGTGATCGATTCTTTGACGGAGACCTTGGTGTTCTGGGACCAAGTGGCGCTCAGTGATACGGGATAGACAACCATAATTCTATTACTATAGTCAAATACCCTTAACCTACCCTTTAAGTAGTGGCTCGAGTGAACATACCATGGAATTTGTACCTTTGTGGTTTTGATCTTGTATTCTATCCCCTTGTACTTTCAGTCTGTACTTTACTCTTAGTAGTTGTCTCAGTGACAGTTGTGGTTTACATTGTGTTTACTTTCCACATTTTGATCTTTGTGTGTGTATATAGGTTTAAAGAAAAATACCTTCCCTTTTTTGATATGCCTATTCAGTGTTAGTCTCCATCCCCTAGCCTATGGAAGGAGGGCTTCAGGTAGTCACAGCACAGGCCCTAGGGGACGGGTCATGAAAAAGTGGTATCAAAGGGAATGTGAGCTCTACTTGAAGAACTAAGAGTCTGAATTTTTTTATGGGGCAATAGTTTCTAAGTGTATTATGCTTAGCTTTCAGGCCAGGCAGTCTATTGTTGGTGAGGCGGACGACGTATCCATACACCAAGACCCTGAATTCTTCTTTCTGACTAGGTACATGAAAAAAATGGTTGTAAGAATCTTTTAATTCTTTCTCATAATCTTTCTAAGTCAGAGTCACCTCACTAGGTATAATCTATTAATCATGATTCATCATGATCTCTTTCAGGATGCCTCTATGTAGATAGTCATCCAAGATTCCAGTTCATGACCACGAGGATGTTCTACAGAGTGATGAGGCTTCAGTACAGGGACTCTTGCCCGAGATGGTACCTTTGGGAGGTGTCCCAGTGATTCCACCGTCTGTTGGTTAGTAGTTACTATTATCTCTAATAGTATAGGATGTACATAGGCTTAGTTCCTTACACTAGTTCCAAAGAAAAAGACCTTCTAGGTTGAGGGGAGAGACAGATCCTTCGGTTGCTAAGGATTGGCTGGAGGCAGTGACATGAGTCTTCTTCTTGGTGAGAACTCCACTTGACCAAATTTTTGTTCTATCTGCAAGCCTTCTATAGGGATTAGCAGGGAGATGGTGGAGTTTAATGATCCACACACATGAGGAGGTGACCCTAACCATGTCTTAATTTGAGTGACTTTTTAGGGAGGAGTTCTTCCCCGTGACTTTGCACTCAATGCGCATACAGAAGATGCTTCACCTACAGCAAGGTAGCCTGACAGTGGCGGAGTACTCCATGAGGTTGACATACCTCTCCGGTTACACTAAAGATATGGTACGGGACCCTTTACTCAAGGTTCAGACCTTTGATAAGGAACTCTTAAAGGATATTAGGGCATCAATGATTTCCCTCATCATCCCTATGTAGGCTGGGGTGCTAGAATGATCTCTACTAGTGGAGAAATTCCTCGCAGAGTAGGCACTGGTGGTGGGAACTACCACCGGGCGACAGGTGGATGAGTCATCTGTGGAAGGTAGCCGAGAGATGACACAAAGGCCCAAACAGTCCAGACCATTTAGAGGAAGACACTAGGACTCAGGGTTGGAGGTACGTGGCTCCCGGGGTAGAGGGAGTCTTTATAAGAGTAGAGTATGCTACACGTGTGGTGGGGAGGGGCACATGTCTCGGGATTTCTTGACTCACCATGTAGAGGACCGATAGACGGTTGAGGGACCGCTGAGGCAGTAGTAGAAGATGGCGGTCTGCCAAGCGACTGACATGGTAGAGAAGCTGGATGAGTGGTGGGAGGTGGTCATAGGTATGAGGTACTAAAACCACCACCCCAGGTAGTCCACCATGGGCTCCAGGAGCAGGTGGAAAGGGGTGGTATCATCTTCATGAGATCATGGCATACGGTCCTGACATCCTAGAGATGATACGAGTTATTATTTGTGTCTTCTCCACTTTAGCTGTAGTTCTTATAGACATAGGTTTTGATCACTCATTCCTTGTTGTGGACCTTATTCGGATATCGGATATTCCTATCGATTCATTAGCTTTATCCTTACAATTAGATACTCCTATGGGAGGGATTTCAAAGATCACAGACTGGTGCCGACAGTGTGAGCTTACTCTTGGGGGATAGAGCTTCCACTAGGATCTCCTAATAGTTGCGAGGAGGACTTATGATATCAATATAGGTATGGACTGGCTATCAACAGTTCATTCTCAGATGAACTGTTTTGGGCGTACAGTGTGTTGTGTCCGCAGAGATGGGAACTGGTTTTCCTTTGTCGGTGAGAAGGGAAACGGAGTAGCGCTGGATGGACTTGCGCATATGAGGGTGTAACTGATCACTCATCAGTTGGTTATCATGACCCTTGGTGCAGTGGATGAGATGATTCCACAGTTTTCTATAGTAGTAAACGAGTACGATGATGTATTTCCAAAGGATGTTCTAGGACTATCTCCTTGTAGAGAGGTAGATTTCTACATTGATATGTACCCCATGATAGCACTGATATCTACACCTACATATTGGATGGATCCCACATAAGAAGGGGTTCATAAGGCCCAGTGTTTCACCATGGGCATCCCCAATGTTTTTTTCCAAGAAGACAGATGGAATATTGAGGTTATCCAGGGACTTCCGGCACCTGAACCAGGTGAAATTGAAGAACAAGTATCCTCTAAAGAGGATTGATGACCTCTTTCATTAGATGAATGGGGGAGATGGTTCTCAAATATATTCCTCAGATCATTCTATCACCGGCTTTGAGTACAAGATAAGGACATCTCGAATGTGGCTTTCATATGTTTATACGTCCACTATGAGTACTTATTGATGCTGTTTGGAATGACAAATTCCCCAGTAGTGTTCATCGGACTCATGAACAGGATCTTCTCAGCATACTTAGACTAGTTTTTAGTGGTCTTAATTGATGAAATCTTAGTGTATTCAGTGTTCAAGGAGGATCACACGATACACCTGAGGATGGTTCTGTACACACTTTAAGAGAACCAACATTACGAAAATCTCTCAAAGTGTGGGTTCTAGATACGGAATGTCCACTTCCTGGGACATATCATCTCAGAGTCTAGAGTTGTGGTGGATCCGATGAAGATAGAGGCGGTGATTTCTTAGGAACCACCCAAGATAATTACTGATGTTCAAAGTTTCCTTGGGTTGGTTGAGAACTATCATTGGTTTGTACCTAACTTATCCAGAGTGGCAGAACCCATGATGGCATTTAAGAATAATTTAAAACCTTTTGTGTGGATAGAATATTCTAGTATATATTTCAGTAGTTGAGGTAGATTTTGACGAGTGATCCTATTTTGAGGTTTCTAGAGGAGGAAACAAACTACGTTGTGTTCTTTGATGCATCAGGAACTGATCTTTGTTGTGTCTTGATGTAGGGGAAAGAAGTGATCTCTTACGGCTCATGAAAATTGAGACTACATGAGAAAAACTATGCAACTCATGACCTTGAGTTTGTAGTGGTAGTCTTCACACTAAATATGTGGTGACACTACCTTATGGGTGAACGATTCATCATCTACTCTGACCACAATGGTATCAAGTATATCTTTTCTTATAAGGATAGGAATCTGAGATATCGATGTTCTCTATAGTTCCTCTAAGACTATGACATAGAGATAATCTATACTCCTAGGAAGGGGAACATGGTGGTAGATGCTCTCAATAAGAGATCGATTTCACAGCTATTGAGAGAGGCCTCATAGTAGTTGGAATCGCTTCAAATATCCTTCGTGGATAGAGAGGATACATCTATTCTTTAGTTGATGGTAGTTTCCCCTCCACTCTTACAGTGAGTGAGGGAGGAACAGCTCAGAGATTCCAGCTGTGAGACTACATGTGCCCAGATATCCACAAGGCATACCCCTGATGGATATTCAAAAGTTGGGGAACACGCCATCCTTTTCAGAGGACGCACTATAGTACCAGTGGCATTGTGGAAGGATATGTTTAGGGAGTTCCATAAATCCCCTTTGTTGTTATAGCCAGGTGTAAAGAATATTTACTAGGACCTCTGACATCAGTACTGGTGTTCAGGGATGAAGAAAAAAGTGGTAGAGTTTTTCTTGGGATGCCTCACTTATCAACAAGTGAAGGCTGGGCACTGGGTTCGAGAGGGTTTAACACAACTCCTCTAGGTACTAGAGTGGAAGTGGGATGGTATATCGATGGACTTCTTGATGGGCTTACCACATACATCTATGGGGTGCGATACCATCTAGGTAATCATAGACCAACTCACCAAGTCATCCCAATACCTACCCATTCGAGAGAAGTGTTTAGTAGAGAGCTCGGGACGCCTCTACGTACAAGGTATGGTTCAACTCCCTAAATTCCCATATACTATAGTCTCATATCATGATTCACGCTTTACATCCCGATTGTGAAAACAATTTAATGAGGCTTATGGGATTCAACTATGCTTGAGCATAACATTTGATCCATAGACTGATGGTCAGATGGAGCGGACCATTAAGACCTTGGAGGACATGCTTTGTGTGTGTGTCCTAGATTTTTTTCATAGTTGGGAGGAAAACCTACCACTAGCGGAGTTTGCGTACAACAACATCTATGACTCCACCATCGGTATGGAACCATTCGATGCACTATATGGATGACCATACAGGTCCCCGTTATGCTGGACAGTACCAAGGGAGTCTGCACTCATGCGTCCATAGATGGTATAGGCTACCACTGAAAAGGTGAAGGTCATCTGAAAGCCGATTAAGACTACATAGAGCTGACAGAAGCCTTATGTTGATAGGAGACAAAGACCCTTGGAGTTAGAGTATGGGGGACATGTATTCCTACAGGTCTCTCCTTGATGCGGTATAATCATATTTGGTCGGGGTGGAAAGTTATCTCTTAGGTTCATTGGACCTTTTCTAATACTATGTAGAGTGGTTGAGGTGGAATACTACTTAGCTCGGCCACCATAGTTGGAGGGGGTGCATGAATTCTTCCATGTATCCCAGCTGAGGAGATACATGCACGACCCTTCTCACACCATTGACCATGGTGAGCTGGAGATTGATGACGGGGGACATTCAAGGAGTACCCAATAGAGATAGAGGATCGACAAGAGAGTATCATATGTAGATAGTTGATTATTCTAGTGCATGTTCATTGGAAGCATGAAAATCTCTAGGAAAGCACGTGGTGGCAGGAGGCTCAGATTTGGGCTCAGTACCCCCATTTGTTTAATTATCCCTTGTTTTGGCTTGTGAGGACGTAAATCCCTAAAGGTGGGGTTAATTTAATGTCCTTGAATTCCATGTAAAATTTTTTGAAAATTAAATGGGATTATTTCAAGACCAATATCTAAGAAGTAATGTGATTTAGATGCATGGAGTGGTCGAAATGTACTTTCTAACTATTTTTAATGTTCATTAAATAATCATGCATTTGGTTTTTTCTAAATTTCAAACTAGCACTCATATCAAAAACAGGAGGGCACCTTTGAACTCAGAGTTTCGGGATTCACCTATGAAGGACCTAACATCGACCATCACAGGTCGACCGAAAAAGACAGTTTTCGGACTTTTCAGAAGAAAAATAAAATAACATAAAATTATATTATATTATATTTTCTTCTTCATTACGCAGCGACTCGTCAGTGCTACAGTGCAGCGATGAGGAAAAAATGAATCCATTACTGAACCTCATTAATGAATCATTGTGGTGATTCTTCATTGCACAGTGTGTCTTATTTATTTAATTAAATAGGGATTCGGGGTTGATTAACAACACTAGAATTCCTTTGACGAACAACAATGGAAACCTCTCTAATGACGAACATCGGAGAATCATAAAGCGGTGAAGACACTTTGAAGAGTGGATTCGGGACTGGAGATCAACAGATGATGACGTACGATCATCCTCAACCAACATCCATTTTTATAGGTAGGGGTTTAAATCTATGTGATATGTGTTCCCCTTTTCTTACTTAATAAATGAAGTATAAGGATCAACTAACTAATAAGTTGATATGCGGATAATTTCTTGTTGCTGGATTAGGATAAATATTGTGGGATGATGTTGGGAATTAAAAATATTAGTGGTTGTATTATGATTCATTACCCCACTGATAATAACTGATCCGGGACAAAATGATCAAAGGCTCAGATTGTTCATTGGGTGTTCTTTATGATCCCCTCTCTCTCTCCTATTGTTCTTCATCGACAAACCCACGATGTCGCGTTAGGTTTTTTCGGGAGGTTCTGAGTTCGACTGGACCCCTGGAGTGATGAAAAGGTAGTCTTAGGTCCATAGAGACAAAGGCAGTGACCTGAGGATCGCAACGGTGCTTTCAGAATAGAAATTGAACCACCACACTGACAGCGGTGAACCACGGATGGAGAGACACTGACAGCACATGGTGGCACTGATAGTGGTGCGTAGTAGCATGGCCACCCAGCAGCGGAAGTCACTGGCTCGACGGAGGGTGGTGGAAGGGACCTGTGGTGGTGCAGACGTGGGTGGTGACGAGGACCATGGCCAGGGTGGGCCGCAGCGGAGCAGGGGTGATGCAGTTCAGCGCCGCATCTCCAGGTGGAGGCACGAGGTCAACGGACCGCGTGCGGAGGACCCGGCTGGCCATGTGGCGTCAAAGGTTGAATATTGATGTCACGGTAGAGGGGGATGAAGCTCTGTCAAGCTGTGTCGATGGAGCAGGTACATGTCACCCACCACAGCCTAGGCGGATCAGACCGGCCCACCTAGTGGTCTGGGATGGAGTAGCAGGCTGAACCTGGCATCGGGCTAGTCCGGCAGAGCGAATCGGGTTGTTGGGAGGATCGGGCTAGAGGAGAACCGGCCATCCATTACAAGTTGGGTAGGATAGAAAACCAGGCCACTATGCAGTCTAGATGGAAATAAACCGGTCTGACTAAGTCGAACCTGGTCGGTGAATGTGGATCGGGTTGATGGGCGACCCAGTGGGATGGAGCCACGGTCGAACCAGGCCAGGTCTGTCAAGGCCCAATGGGCCTGGCCACTAGACCAGGTCAGACAAGGTCAGCCCAAACCCAATTGGGTCAGGTCGAGTCTTCCGAAATGGGTTGGGTCATGCAGGACCCCTGGGTCAGGTTGGTTGGATCAGTCTGACCAAGTTAGACCTGGTTCGGACGCAACCGCCCCTGTCTACTAAAACTCCAATATCTTTTAGACCGAGCATCCAATTGAAGCGTTGCCTATGGATTTGGGACCCTTGATATGAGAAGTTCCTTTGAGTACACTCGAGGTGAGTTTTTGTGGAAGTCTAAATACAACTGATGGCTTGAGAAGTATGATCTCCCGAAGTCAAGCGCACTAGAGGTCAGGAATCCTACAGTTGGGCATGACACGAAGGATATGACAAGTGGGAACTAGGTGGTATAGGAGCCAATCAGACCTCAGTGTTCTAGTAGATCATTTTTCGAGTATTGAAGTGGACCTCATTGGTCCAACAGCTGAGTAGACCTTAACGGTCCAGTAACTCAACGGACCTTAGTGGTTGAGGAGGGGAGTGGACCTCAGTGGTCCAGCAGCCGAGCGAACCTCAGTGGTCCAACAACCGAGCAGACCTCAGTGGTCCAATAGCTGAGTGAACCTCAAGGGTCTAGAAGTTGAGTGAACCTTAGTGGTCTAGTAGTGATGCAGACCTCAGTGGTCCAGTAACTGAGAAAACCTTAGTGAATCATCGGGGATGAGTCCCACAGCAGTACAAGATGATTCAATTTTACGACTGATAGTCTTACTTTCTATACTTTGAGTTATACCTAGTATGAGTTGTTTTTCTTTGTGGTATTTAATTTTTGGTTTGGGGTTCCTACTGAGTATTTTGTTACTCACCCATGCACAAGCTTCACCTGCATGTGTCATGTCTCGTGCAGGTTATCAATGCTTCAACAGAGACCTTGGTGGTCTGGGAGCAGGTAATACTCAATGAGATGGGACAGATGGGCATACTCTTATGGATATAGAAAGGTACCCTTCACTAACCCTTCAGGTAGGGTCTCGAGTGAATGGACCATGAAAGTTTTACTTTCCTATATGGTTTACGGCTTGTATTCTAGCCCCTTGTATTTTCAATTTCTATCATACCCTCAGTAGTTGTCTCAGTGACAGTTGAGGTTTACTTTGTGTTTACTTTCTGCAGTTTGAGCTTTTTATGTGTGTACAATTTTAAATTAAAAGGCCTTCCCTTTTTTTGATATGCTTATTTGGTTCTAGTTGGAAGCCTCTAAAATATGGAAGATAGGCTTGGGGTAGTCATGGAACGAGCTCTAGGGACGGGTCGTGATAATCAAATCTCTAGTCAATGTGTTCAGATTGACCTTTATCACTAAAATTATGAATCATACGCTGATTAAATAATAGAACATGAGGGAAAATGGGGGAATATATCAAAGTAGTGATGTTTATTTCCCCAGTGGTTTGGCATATTTAGGAAGGAAGCACTATTTTGAGGCTTCCGGTGAGATGAGTACCAGTAACGTTGTGAATACTAGAAGATCAATGTTCTTCCATTAGTGTGGAATATGTGGACACATGAATAATCAGTGTGATAATTGTTGGATTTGGTGGCCTAGAACCAACTACTTTGTACTTTATTCAATAATAAAAGCATTATCACATCTTGATTGTTCTTCTGCATGACAATGGATGTGATAATGTCCTAAGGATAGTTGTTGCATGATGAGAATCCAGAATTTCCATAACACTATACTTGAATATATGTTCTATGGCTGAATGATGTTCTTTGAGGGACACAAATAATACATGCCATTAAGGGTGAGGAATCATAAAAATTTGAGGCACCTTCTCATGGTGTGCACCCATGGTAATATCCAGGAGGATATTATGATAATGAGACCCGCCAGTAGGAAATCCACATTTCATAGTGTCATTGGATGTTCCTATCTGTGGATATGTGTATTGGTCCTTAGACTTTAAGATTATTATTAATGGGTATTAAAACTCACACACTTATATGTATTGATGAAAACTTTGAAGACACACTGTTCGGAGCAGGGTAGGATATGTTGGGTGCGTCACGAGTAATAATGCATTAATAGATAATGTGAGAAAGGATTTGTCCCTTCTGTTTCATAACAGAAGTAGATATCTCGGGCCATTTTATGGAATTGATATTGCCTAAATAAATTTGTGGTCATGGTAAGGAATGAGCAAGTTCAATTTTGGAAAGTCAAAGAATGAATAATTGAGAACATGGGTTGATATCACTAGCATGCAACCCGCTTGATTTGAGATATCGTGACATAGGGATTATATTACGCAGTAAGCGTTCGTATGAGGTGAAACGTCATTGCGGTGTTAAATTATTTCTCTATGGGTGCCTTGGCATGTTTCTAGATGCAAACCTTGGACTTTTGGCAGGTTCAACCTAATTCCACTGAGAAACAGGCCTAGAGGGTCACACACTAAGTGTGTCCATGTATCTCAGTTAAATATTAATTTAACAAGTTAAATAAATATTATTCCCGACTGTGGTTTAATAATTATTTAAGGATGCCTGATCATATTTATTTATAAACTAGTTATTCAAGAGAATATATTGTGGATGAAATAATATATATTTATAAGTGAGTAATGCAGTTACATTTATTTAAGAAATAAATAGACATTACTTAAGGACTAATAAATGTGGTGGAAGAAATAAAGAAAAATGGAAAATAAAAGTACACGCCATTTATATTAAATATACACTTTTTGTAGTTTTATGGAAAAGGAGTACACACCGTGTATTAATGATTATACGGCATGTAGTTTTTCTAGTCGGTATTTTGAGAAATAATATCCTTTTATTAAATGATATTTATTATAATCAGCCTGGGCGCATGTCAAGGAATTAATCATTTGATATGGGGATTTTCAATAAGGGTTAATGAAATAAATAAAATGCGTTACACATTTATTTATTGTAATAACTCTATAACCACAAACCTGATTATAAATATCCTCACAACCCCAACACTTTTTCATAGAGAATCGCTGTGCACAAAAATTCTGGAGAGTTCTCTCAAGGCCGAAAGAACTCCTTCCTCCAAGAAAGCTCTCAAGACCGAGAGAGATCCACTACCATCGGATCAAGGTGATCGAAGGTGGACATCACAAGCGAAGGTTATTTTGTGCTAGCACCCAGAGATCCCTTCGGCAATGTCCATAGAAACGTGGATCACATTTGGATCACCGCTAGAGGAATCCTACACTTGGATTCTATGACACAACGACGGATCACATCGGATTGTGACCGGAGACATTAATGAAGAAAGAATTACATCAAGGTAATTCTTGTCAATTAATTAAATCAATTATAACCAACATATGATGATCTTATCTCTATGGTTCTGGGACTCCCTCTTTTGTTTTTCGTTCTTCATTCTATTCTAAATATCCAACGTTTTACATCGTGATGGATCTCAGATTGATCATTGTTAATGCTAAAATTAAAGTTGTAAAAACCCACCAACACGATTCTACTGTGCCTGGAACCTACAAGTGGTATCAGAGTGTTCATATTGTTGATTATAATTATTTAGTTTTTCATTGGTGTTTTACACATTTAATAATTTAGTTGTTTCAATTCAAGTTAATCGTTCTTAAAAAAAATCTGAATCTCGAGATCTGTTCCTCCCCTCTCGTTTCTCGTTCACCTTACAGAAACGAATTTTAATTTTAATTTTGATAAAAATAAAAGAGAGGAACTCATCTGGAGGTTCCAAACACTCTTATCCATACAACACCAGAATACACAGCGTGTATTCAGAAGTACACGGTGTGTAGTCTAGGTTCAATTCATTGACTGGTCTGCCAAATTAGGTCATGTATTGGATCCTATCTAAGTCATTTATGACACCATGTGTTGACCAGGAATAGGTGTCACACAGTTTCCGGATTACACACTGCGTGGTCCAACTGAACATGGCATGTAGTCCCTTCGGGTTGGGGTTGGACCGTGTACCTCATACATGGATTTCCCGGTTGGAAACCGTGTAACACAGAAACTACATGGCGTGTGTCCCACAGAACACGATGTGTACTCCAAAATTTTCGAAGTACATCAACACGTCATGTCCCCAGGAATGTGCTTCGAATGGACGGTGAACAAAATTACATGTCGTGTATTCGGAACTACACGCTGTGTACTCATCCAAATTACGCAGATTTATTAAAATTTAATATTATATTATACAAACCCTTGAGACATGTACCATAGTGCAGGCATAAAGCTGAGGCACAACACGTGACAGGTGTTTTATATATATGTGTTTAATTTAACATCTGTGTAATGAATGGAAATTCACCGGGTAGCCTCCAAGGTACAAGTTACGTACAAGGATAATTTAAAAGAATTTATTTTTTTAAAATTAGGATGGATGATAATATCCAGGAAATTCAGAAAAGGGTTTAAGATAAAAGGATTGATTAATTAAAGATAATTAATTAATTCGATCATGATTTATCTTAAACAAGAATGATTAAAGAATTGAATGCTACTTATATTTATGCGTAAATATGGTTGCATGTATGGATCATCATGATCTAGACCAAGAACTTTGTATGTGAATGGTTTCTTTTAATTTATTTATTTAAATTAAATTTGTTGGCATGTGAGCCTTCTTCTCATTAATATATAGGGCATGCGTGCCCAAGGATTATTTTATGTAAAAACCCCTTTTTACCCCTCACCTGCATGTGAGATAAATGCATATATAATGGATGGAACTCCCAAGCTGGTGGAGGCAGGTCAAGTCAGGATCCAAGGCAAAACCAATCCAAGGAGATATAAAGTTGGAAAGGTGGAAAGTTGTAAACATAAACCTGAAAGGTTCAAGGTGTTTCACCCCTAGGTCTTAGGTTATTTTATCAAACTCTAGATAAACTAACCAATAGAAAATCTCATGATCATACCATTTATTTTATTTTTTTCAGTTTCATGGTTAATTTATTTTGGGTGTGTTGTCACGATCACACAATTAATGAATTAAACGAGCATGCAAGATGGAACTAAAATAAAACTGCCTTATACATAAATATTATCTTAGACATGGTTAATCACTTATGTATATCCCACTTAATATTAATAAGAATGTAATAAAAGATAATAAATTGGAAATTTACGTATAAGGATAAAATCCCTCAAAGAAATATTAAGTCGGTGTAGCCTTCCATAATCTTGGTTAGAGTAGAACCATAGTTAAAAGTGCTTGACCAACCCTAGTTGGGGTGATCTCAATTATTGGGGAATTATAATTCATCATTTTGGGTTGAGTTGACTTGGTTCACATCAAGGGTTGACTGCCACAGTAGGACATGGTGTGACCAAGAGGCAAAGGTTGAGGAAATCCAAAATAAAAGGATTTCAGGATTGGGGAGTCCACTCAGTGGATCAAGGAGCTATGAGTTAATGCAGTTGGCATTTGGAATGCCTACCTAAAACCCTTAAAGTTGGTTGACCAAACCTAGTTAGGGTAATGTGAAGGGAAATATGGATTATTTCCACTAGAATATTCAGGAAACAGAATATTATGAAGTCAATGATGAGGGCTATTGAATTTCGATAAAATAGTGGGAGGAAAATAAATATTAATTTATTTATTTGTATCAATTTTATAATAAAGTACTAAACCTTTTCTCATATTAATTTTTAGAAATGGAAAAGAAAAATGACTTCAAACATATCATTACGAACCATAATCGAGAAGGAAAACCTTCTCACCGGCACCAATTTCCAAGAGTGGTAGAGGTATTTACGTGTCATCCTTTTCCACGAAAGGAAATTGTATGTCCTGGAAAAGCCTATTCCAGTTGGGCCTAGAAAGGAGGCCAGTTATGAGGAACTATCTCTCTACATAAAACACATGTATGATTCCACAGATGTCTAGTGTTTCATACTATCATCCATGTCTAATGATCTCTTGAAGAAACATGAAAAACAAGGACGTGTAGAGCATGATGTCTCACCTTAAGGATATCTACCAAGAGATGGCGAGACAGGAGAGATATGAGATCTCCAATGCTTTGTTTACAACTAAGCATAGAGAGTCTGTGCCATCTGGGCCTCATGTAGTCAAGCATATTGCCTGCATTGAATGCCTAGACATCTTAGGGATTAAGTTCCTAGATTAGTTATATATTGATCTCATCCTATCATCACTGCCCAAGACCTTCTCTAGCTTCATTCTCAATTATAACATGAGAAACAATGAGAAGAGTCTATCGGAACTTCTAACCTTAATTCTCCAGGTAGATAAGGACATGGGGTGTGACAAACCCACAGTCCTTATGGTGAATAAGATAAGGAAGGAAAAGGAAAATGGGCCAAAGACTTATAAACGGTTTGAAGCCTCCGAGCGTTGTCCTTCCAAGAAGGGGAAGATCCAGAGGCAGGAAAAGGAACGGGATGCGGTGTGTTTTGAATGTTGCAAGAAAGGCCACTAGAAGAGGAACTGCACCCAAAAGCATGGGGATGCTAAAGGTCCATTCATTATCGAGTGTAATATTTCTACTTCTACTCATTTGGTATTAGATACAGCTTGTGGGGATCACATCTATATTGAAATGCAGGAACCATGTAGATTTAGAAAGATTACCAAAGGAGAGGTTGAACATTGAGCTACCAATGGCGCAAGGCTGTCTGCATTGGCTATTGGAGATTACCACCTCTCATTGCCGACTGGGGTGATTTTGGTATTACATAACTATTATTATGTGTCTAGTGTTACCAAGAACATAATTTCTAAATCTTGTTTGGATATAGTTGGATTTATTTTCAAGTTTGGAAATAAGGGTTGTCTATTTTATAAGAACAACGTATGTTATGGTATGGTGCATTTAAATAATGGTTTGTATGTATTAAATTACGAAAACCAAGTGTTGGAAATCGATAATGAAACAAACTCACATGACTCATACATCACCCAGTTGGGGCATCATCGTCTCCATCATGTAAACAAGAAGCGCTTGACAAAGCTCTGCCAAGATGGTTATTTCGACTCTAATGAGCTAAAACCACTTGATAGATGTCATGCTTGTTTACAAGGAAAAATGACCAGGCCGCCCTTCAGTGGACAAGGTGAAAGGGACACAGAGCTTCTAGGATTGGTTCACATGGATGTGTGTGGACCATTTCCAATAGAATCTAGAGGTGGATATTCTTACTTCATTACTTTTACTGATGATTTGAGTAGATATGGATATGTCTCCTTAATGAGGTATAAGTCAAAAGTCTTAGAGAAATTTAAGGAATTCAAGAATGAAGTAGAGAATAATATTGGTAAAAAGATAAAGAAACATCGATTGGATCGAGGTAGAGAATATCTGAACCAAGATTTCATTGATCTTCTACGGGAGTCTAGGATTCTATCTCAGCTCACTCCTCCTTATACACCATAGTGGAACAGTGTTAGTGAAATGAGGAACCGCACCTTGTTGGACATGGTGAGGTCGATGCTGAGTCATGAAGATCTTCCATTATCCTTTTGGGGATATGCATTACAAATTGTAGTATATACATTAAACCGAGTACCAACTAAGGCGGAAAATGGAATTCCATCCGAGTTATGGAATGGAAGGAAACCCACTTTGTCGCACACATGTGTATGGTGATGCAAGACATTTGTTAAGGCCTTATCAGGCAACAAACTAAAACCCTGAGGCACGAGGTGTATCTTTATAGGATATCACAAGGAAACGAAAGGATATTACCTATATAACCCTTCAGACAAGAAAGTGATTGTTTCCAGACAAGCCGTCTTTCTTGAGAGGGAGCACATCCTCAAGAAGTATAGTGGGAGAAATATTGACTTCGATGAAGTTAATGCTCAAGATACACTGGATTTGGTACAGGAAAAAGTTCCATAGGTCCCCATGGAAGAGGTTACAAAAACACAAGTACTGTGTATGAGATCAAGAGAGGTAAGGGAAAAAGAGAGATTTGGTTTCCTAGTCACCGAGGATGGTGAATCATTATTATTGGACATTGATGAACATATCTCCTACAAGGAAGCCGCAGAAAGCTCAGAAGCTGCAAGATGGATAGAAGCTATGATTTTGGAGATGGATTCCATGTATCAGAACCAAGTCTAGTTTCTAGTCGATGAGCCAGTTGATGTAAATCATGTTGGATTAAAATGGGTATTCAAGAGAAAATTGGACATGGAAGTTCAAGTTAGCACCTATAAAGCAAGGCTAGTGGCTAAAGGATTCAGACAGCGTCAAGGAATTTACTATGATGAAACCTTCTCACCAGTTTCCATGTTTAAATCCATAAGAATCATACTTTCCATAGCAGCTTACCATAACTACGAGATTTGGCAGATGGATGTCAAAATGGAATTACTTAATGGGAACCTTTAGGAAGATGTCTATATAACACAACCAGAAGGTTTTGTGACACCAGGTGAATCCAAATAGGCTTCCAAGTTTCATAAATCCATTTATGTATTAAAGCAAGCATCCAAGTCATGGAACATTCGATTTGATGAAGCCATAAATGAATTTGGTTTCATTAAGAACGAATGTGAGCCATGTGTTTATAAGTGGTTTAATGGGAATGAAATCGTTATCCTAATAGTATATGTTGATGACATATTGCTTATTGGAAATGATATATCAGTCTTACAGTTAGTTAAGGACTGGATAAACAAGTGTTTCTCCATGAAGGACTTGGGTGAAGCAGCCTACATTCTAGGGATCAAAATTATTCGTGATAGATCCAAGAGGCTTCTTGGACTATGTCAGGCTACATACATTGACCAGATACTAAAGAGATTTAGTATAGAACAATCCAAGAGGGGATTAGTTCTAGTGTCACATGGCTTACATATTTCTAAGAAAATGTGTCCCCAGACACAATAGGAAAAAGATATATTGAGTAATATCCCATGCTCTTCGGCTATAGGATCCATCATGTATGCCATGTTATTTACCATGCTTGATGTTGCCTATGCACTGAGCATGGTAGGCAGATATCAAGCAGATCCAGGAGAACATCATTGGACTGCTATTAAGATTATCCTTAAGTATCTGATAATAACTAAGGATATGTTCCTGGTGTATGGAGCAGACGAGGAGCTTGTCATCAGAGGGTCTGCTGATGTTGTTTTTCAGACAGATCAAAATGATCTGAAGTCCCAATCTGGATATGTTTTCTGTCTCAATGGAGGAGCTATGAGCTAGAAGATTTCAAAGTATCCAGTTGTCACCGATTCTACAGCGGATTCCGAATATATAGAGGCTTATGATGTAGCCAAGGGAGCCTTCTAGATTCGGAACTTTGTCCAGGAGCTTGATGTTATTCCTAGAAGTAAAGATCTTATCACGTTGTATTGTGATAATACTACAGCGGGGGCTCTTGGAAAGTAACTAAGGTCACATCAACGGACAAAGAACATACTCAGAAAGTATCACCTCTTGAGGGATTTCTATCAAAGGGGTGAAGTTGCAGTGAGTAGAGTGTCCACATAAGAGAACATGGCGGACCCCATGACTAAAGGCTTATCTCTGCAGAATCATGAATATTATGTTAGAGCTAGCGGGTTAAAGGTTTTTAGCAGTTGGCTCTAGTCCAAGTGGGATTCTATTGGAGTTGGCGGCCTAGAACCAACTACTTTTTACTTTATTCATTAATAAAAGCCTTATCACATCTTGATTGTTCTTCTGCGTGACAATGCATGTGATAATGTCCTAAGGATAGCTATTTCATTAAAGGTTCAAAGTGGATCCCTACTATGATGAGAACCTGGAAATTCCATAACACTGTTCTTGAATATATGTTCTATGGCCAGATGATGTTATTTGAGGGACACAAATAATACAGGCCATTAGGGGTGAGAACTCATAAAACTTTGAGGAACCTTCTCATTGTGTGTAGCCTTGGTAATATCCAGGAGGATATTATGAGAACGAAACCCGCTAGTAGGAAATCCACATTTCATAGTGTCATTGGATGTTCCAATATACAGATGTGTCTCTTGGTCCTTGGACTTTAAGATTATTATTAATGGGTATTACAACTCACTCACCTAGATGTATTGATGAAAATTCTGACGACACACTGTTCACAGCAAGGTAGGATACATTGGGTGAATCACGAGTAATACTGCATTAATAGATAATGCGAGAAAAGATTTGTCCCTTCTGTTTCATAACAGAAGTAGATACCTCATTCCCTTTGATGGAATTGATATAGCCTAAATAAATCCATGTCCATCGTAGGGAATGAGCGAGTTCAATTCTAGAATGTCAAATAAAGAATAATCAAGCACATGGGTTGATGGAACTAGCATGCTACCCACTTGATTCAAGATATCATAACAAAGGGATTATGTTACACGGTAAGCATTCATATGAGGTGATACGTCATCGTGGCATTAACTTCTTTCTCTATGGGTGCCTTGGAGTGTTTCTAGATGCTAACCTTGGACTTTAGGAAGGCTCTACATAATGCCACTAAGAAAGAGTCCTAGAGGGTCACACACTAAGTCTATCCATGTATCTTAGTTAAATATTAATTTAACATGTTAAATAAATATTATTCCCAACTGTGGTTTAATAATTATTTAAGGATACATGATCGAATTTATTTCGACACTATTTATTCTAGATAAAATATTGTGGATGAAATAATATATATTTATTAGAGAGTAATGAAACTACAATTATTTAATAAATAAATAGTCATTACTCAGGGACTAATAAATGTGGTGGAGGAAATAAAGAAAAATGGAAAATAAAAGTGCACTCCATGTATATTAAATATACACGCCGTGTAGTTTTATGGAAAATTAGTACACGCCGTGTATTAATGATTACACGGCGTGTAGTTTTTTCAGTCGGAATTTTGAGGAAATAATATCATTTTATTAAATGATATTAATTATAATCAGTGTGGGCGCATGTCAAGGAATTAATCATTCGACATGGGGTTTTCAATTAGGGTTAATGAAATAAATAAAATGTGTAACGCATTTATTTATTATCATAACTCTATAACCACGAAACCGATTATAAATATCCTCACAACCCCAACACTTTTCCATAGAGAATTATTGTGTGAAACAATTCTGGAGAGTTCTCTCAAGGACAAAAGAACTCCTTCCTCCAAGAATGCTCTCAAGATCGAGAGAGGTCCACCACCACCGAATCAAAGTGATCAAAGGCAGACATCGCAAGCAAAGGTTCTTCCGCTCTACCACCCAGAGATCCCTTTAGCGACGTCCAAATATACGTGGAGCTCATGTGGATCACCACTAGAGGAATCCTACACTTGGATTCTACGACGTAATGACATATCACATCAGATTGTGACTGGAGACATCAACGAAGAAATAATTCCATCAAGGTAATTCTTGTCAATTAATTAAATTAATTATAACCAATATATGATGATCCTATCTCTATAGTTCCGGGACTCCCTATTTTGTTTTTCGTTCTTCATTCTATTCTGAAGATCTGTCATTTTATATCATGATGGATCTCGGATTGATCATTTTTATCGCTAAAATGAAAGTTCGTCAAACCTACCAACGTGCTTCTCTTGCGCCCAGAACCTATAATCATGACCCAGTTGAGTGTTAATATTGTGGTGGGATCATCCATGTGTAGTGTTTCTTCAAGACCTTACCTCCATCTATGATTGGTAGGGGTTATATATGACACCAAGTTCAGGATCATGTTTCTAAGTTCTACAATGGGTAGGGAGATGGAGCAGTGTTGGTTGATCATGCTGAGGTAGTGGTGGTCATGGTCAAGGCATCCAGACATCAGATACATCAAAACATCAAAGTGGTAATACTCTAGGCAGTGAGGTTTTATCACAGGGCCATGGTTTTGGTTAGATCTATTCTATACATCCTACCCCTGAGGATCAGGGTACTGGATCGTCTACGGTGAGAGGTGCGATCTTAGTATCCTCTACTATTTCATCTACTCTTTTTGATACAAGTGCATCGCATAATTTTAGATTTGTGCCTATGGTGAAAGTACTTGGGATCATTATACTATCTTTTGAGATCATTATGACACTAGAAACTATATTTGGGATAAGAATGGAGGGTGTACACTAGTGTAATGAGTTCCCCCTTGAGGTTGGTTGGTGTCACTTCATCTATAATCTTTATGTCCTTAAGATGAATGGGTTTGACATCGTACTTGGGATGGAATGGATTTTATATTATCGATATTATCTTGATTTTTATCATCATATGGTGACTTTTACATCACCATAGGGCACAATATATACTCACAAGGGTGAATGATATGACTAGGAGAGCTGATCTAGACTAGAGCAGCATGGTCTTGGTAGCATGATAGTCCAGATTAGTAGTTTGTATCTGGATGATCAGGGAGTGCATCAAAAAAAACTTCCTCTAGTGGTTGATCATTTTAGGTATGTGTTCCCATATGAATTTTCTAGTTTACGCCCTAAGATAGAGGTGGAGGTCTCTATCAAGCTAGGCCCAGGAGATGCATCGGTATCCATTCCTCCTTAAAGGATGGCTACAACGGAGTTACAGGATCTCAAGAGGTAGCTAACGGATTTGGAGGCAAAGGGGTTCATTAGACCTCCACAGGGTTCTCTGATCCTTTTTACAAAAAAAGAGGATGGTACCCTTAGTCTATGCATGGATTACCAGAAACTGAATCAGATGAAGGTCAAAAACTGGTATCCCTTTCCATATAAAGATTGCCTATTTGATCAGCTTCAAGGAGATCGAGTGTTTTAAAAAATTGATTTGAGGCCCAGATATCACCAGGTACATGTTATACCTAATAACATACCTCTTACGTCCTTTCATAGAATTTATGGTCTATATGAATATATGGTTATGTCATTCAGACTCCCGAATGTGGTAGTAGCTTTCATGGAGCTGATGAACTGAGTATTCTATCCTTGTCTGGATTTGTTTGTGGTGGTTTTCATGAACAATATCAGGGTGTATTCTCACAATTTACATGAACATGCCAAAATACTTGAGATCATTTTGGATACCCTAAGAGATCATCAGTATCATGATAATATTGAAAAGTTACACTTCTGGATGGATCATATTCACTTCCTATGTCATATTATCTTAGAGATAAGAGTATCAGCAGACCCATAAAAGGTGATAGATATAGTTTCCTAGGATCATCCCAAGAATTTCTTTGACATATAGAGTTTCTTGGGTCCAGCTAGATATTACAGGAACTTCATACCGGATTTCTCACACTTATAATATTTGTTTCAAAGCTTGATTAAGAAGGGTGTAAAGTTTTTATGTCCAGATACCTAGGGCATAGCCTTTTAGGAGATGAATGGGATATCAAATTTAGAACCAGTCTAGACACTGTGATAATAGGGAAGCATCTACACTATGTATTATGATGCATCATGGATTGGTCTAGGAGTAGTATTGATGTAGGGGGATAGATTTATGGCATACGGGTCTCAGCAGCTGAGGCGACACAAGAGGAATTACCCGACGCATGATCTTGAGTTAGGTGAGGTTGTTCATGCATTGTGTTATTGGAGACATTACTTATTAGGAGAGAATTTTGTTGTGTATACTAACCAAAAAATCCTCAAGTACATACTTACACAGCGTGATCTAAATCTGATTACGCAAAGGTGGGTGGAGTACCAACAGTGTTTTGAATTCAATATTTCCCGCATATCTAGTAAGGGAAATGTAGTGTAGGATGCACTAAGTTAAAGGACTAAAATATAGGAAGTTCAACATGATAGTAATGAGTGGAAGCTTATGTATTTGTTCTCTGAGATGCACTTGGAGGTGCAGGGAAGTCTAGGACAGACTTACCTATAATCCTTATCTATGATCTCTACCCAACTTGATAGAATGAGTATGAGGTAGTTATCAGATTCAGATGGCCTAGTCCTGCGGGAGAGTGTGGAAGGTGAGTACCCACCTCCAAGTTGGTCCGTATGTGAGGATGATATCATGTGTGTCCATGGTTGCATTTGGGTTATAGTGGAAATAAGTTGGGAGTTGATGTGGGAATTTTATTCCTCATCTTGGGAAGTGAATTGGAGTCACCAAGATGTATCAGGACTTACGTCATCAGTACTAGCAGTTGGGTATGAAGAGTGAGGTTTTTGGTTTTGTTACGAGGTGTTCCACCTGTAAACTGATGAAGGAGGTACATTATACTTTTACGGTAATTACCTATTCCTGAGTGGAAATGGGGTGATTTCGTAATGGATTTCATAATTGGTTTATCAGGTCCTTTGTAAGGTAGTGATGTTGTTTGGGTTTTTGTTCATGGGATCATTAAGTTTGTTCATTTCTTACTGATTAAGGAGACCTTCAATGTGGATGATCTTGGGAGGTTGTATAGCCATGAGATATTATGACCCCACATGGTTGAAAACACTATCATTTTAGATAAGGATGCTTGTCTTACATCTCATTTTGGGCATATTTTGTAGAGAATTCTAGGTACATAGGTGCTTCTAAGAATAGCATACCACCCTCAGACTGATGGAAAATATGATTGCACGATTCAGGTTCTTGAGAACATGTTGCGATCATGTGTCCTAGATTTTGGGAGCTCTTGGGAGAGGAATATACTCCTAGTTGAGTTTTTCTTCAATAAAAACTATCAGGAGACAATACAGATGGAACCTTATGAGGATTTGTATGGTAGGCTATGCTGATCACCCATGTACTAGTTATAGGTAGGTGAGGTAGTTTTAATGGTACCACACCACATGCGGGAGACTTCTAAGTAGGTCCATTTGATTCATAAGTGGATGGATACTACACAGTCTTGAGAGAAATCTGATGCCACTCTCCGCAGATGTCTTCTAGAGTTCAAGGTTCGAGATTGGGTCTTTCTATGTGTTTCACTGAGGCTCAGACACAGAATTATCATGATATAGGGTAAGCATTCACTGAAATATGTTGGGAAGTTTTAGATTTTAGAGATAGTCGAGTCAATAGCCTATCATTTTTAGTTACCTCAGAGGAATTGATACATGCGAAGCTTCTTCACATTTATCAATTATGCCACTATCATTTGGGAATGTCTCATTATTTTCATCCTATGGAGGATGAGTTATAAGAGGATGTTTCCTTTGAGGATCATCCTATTAATATCATTGATAGGAGCATGAATATTCTCCAAGTCTATTTAGTTCCTCCAGTATGGATGCTATGGAAGAATGACCATTTATAGGAAGATACTTGGGGTCAGGAGGCTGACATACGTTCTCAGTGTCCAGAGTTTTTTTCAGATGAATCATGACAACCCTTGAGATGGAAATTTGAGGATGAAATTCATTAAGGGGGGAGATTGTAAAAATCCAGATTTTTTATGGGGTAAATATCCATTATTATTCAGTTTTAATGTTTAAATGTGGCCTAATTTGATTAACCTTTTAGTTTACAGGTGTATCAAGGGTGTTTGTGGATTGTTCGAAGCCCAAAACCCAAGTTTTGGGGTGAAAGTGTCCTAGAATACAGTTAGTTAAAACCAAGTGAGGTAGGTTGAAAGGTCTGATAAACAGTGTGAGGCATGGTTAGAGAGAAGTAGGAGGCCACACGATTAGTAAAAATTGTGCGACTTTAGCCACCTGTCTGTGTGGTATCCTTTGAAATTTTAACAGAGTATTTTTGCAAAGTTTTTACATGGTTAGTCAAACCATGTGGGGAAACTGTGTGGTTTCCCTTATCCTATAGCTAACCGTACATGGTTGGTACATCGTTTTTTAAACCGTGCACTCAAACCGTACAACCCCTTTAATTTTAGAAATTTTATAGTATAAATAAAATTAAAAATATATTTTATCTGAAATATCAGTTTCTTACTACACATAGAAAATTAACATTTTAAGAGCTTCCTTGAGAGACTATTCTTGGTTTTTATCTCGTTTCTCTGTACAATCTTCAATTAAAGAATGGAACATCTCATTAGATCCGCACCCTTGAGTACACAATTCCATTTTAGTCATTCACTGTTCTTATTCCTATCGATGATGCTATTTAGGTGCGTGTTTATTTTCCCTATTTTTAGTTTATTTGTCCATTATTACTTTTTATCCTAATCTGAGTTAAATTATGAGTTGATAGGGGATGACCACTCTACTACCAAGATATGGTAGGTGGTATATACGTTTTCCATTTATTTTGGTTCATTATAGACCTATATTCCCTTATGCCTCTAGCTGGACATTCCAACACAACCATGAAGTTTAAATAATAAATTGAATTAAGTGAATTAGGGCCTGTTAGGGAAACCATTAGGTACCCTTGAGATGTATTGGTGTTTGTTTCCCCAACCAAGGCCACCCATGGGGTGTTCTCTTTAACTATGACACGTGTTGAACAACCAATGGGGTTTGATTTAGGCTTTCATAGTTAATGTAAGATCAATTGTATTTAAATGAGATTGGTTTTATTGATTATGAGATGTCATAGATCCTTTCCATGTTAAACATGATGTTGAGGTATTAAATGTTTTATTTTTAAAAAGTGTAAATGTGTTGTTAAACTCATCTATTTTGTTTAAATGTGAATTGTAAACCATGAGTGGGTATACTCGTTGGTTTCCTTTGAATTTGAATTTTGAGACTAAATTGAATTTGAAATGGTGATATGAGTGGATAGACTCATACTGTTTGAAAAGTTAAATGATATAAAATGTTGAATGTTTCAATATATTCCTTGGATGATGATTCTTGGATCTTGATCACGGTATTGGATTCCATGGATAGACTATGCTCCTGGGGTTTTGATTCTATGGGATGTCACGGGCCTTTCTACCCCTTGGATCTAGCTTTCTTGAACTAACATAGAACATGTCTGGTTAACATGCTCCTAGGAATCCAACTAGTGCATAACCGAGCTTCCATCAAGATGAGCATGGGACTCAATGAGGATGTCTTGGTATTCTACACCTTGGATATGGACCTTCATGGTCTGATGCTTTGTTTATACGAAATTTTTGTGGAATATGTGATATGTTTGTTTGTATGGCTCAGTCATGGTTGTTTGACACTTCAAGTTGTACGGCAAGGTCATGGTTGACATGACATGTTTGGGTGAATGACAAGGCCATGTTGGTTATTTATGTATTGTTTTTAGATTCATTGATATAAGAGATTGACCATATTTTTTCGGGATCTTGAGAGGTTATTTCAATGTTAATGGTTTAGTGGTTACATTTCATGGGCATCTTTACTTTCACTTATTACTTCCCTATTTACCCGCACAATATTTATCTTGTTAAATTGAACAACTAGGGCTTGTATAGATCTCTGGGTGGATACCTAAGGGGATTGTATCTCACACCCTATTCAGGCTACTATTGGGTACCTGAATACGCTATCTGAATGCAGGTAGAGACCAGGGCAAGCACCCACACATTAATGGCTGATTTTGTTCCATGCTTAGGGATAAGTGAGCAGAAGATCAAGTTGAGGATCGCGATGGTATTTAGAGAAATAACTTTTTTATTTTTATTTTTTTATTTTCGATAAATGTATTGTATTTACTATTATGTATCCATTTTGGATGTTTTTTATAGACATATATCATCATAATTGTGTATGATACACTTCTAGATTTTTTATATATTCATGTCTTGTTTATTTATTATTTTTCATTATATTGTATCTTCTTCCACTATTGACTATTATTGTCATTCCTTGACGTTACACTCTGTTAATGAGGGCATAGTCTCCCCATAGACACACCCTAGGCCCTCGTTACAAGTTATTAGCATCTAGAATTTTGGTAGACGTTTTTAAGGCCATTGTACCAACCAAGATCAAGGTACTATTGAGCGGTGTCCAGTTCCGAGAAGTTAAAGAATCCTACTTCATCATACTTGGATTCACAAGATTTGCAGGGGGAATCATCACAACATAGTACTCTAAACTTTCCATTGATAGGGTACTTTAGGAATTGATGGTAATATGATAGTATTGTTGTATTTCTATGAAGACATGACCTTATTAATAGAACATTAAATGAGGTGTAATGTTGGAATACTATCAATTTATATTCAAATGTGAGATCTCTGAATTTGAATTTTTTTTTTTATCCATCTAAGAGGCTTCTGCTAATTTTTACATACCCTTTAATGATCATTTTTTAGGGAGACAGGTCATACTCATTAACACCCAATATTTATAGAGTTTTAACTAGGAAGATATTAATATAAAATCTATTATCAATAAAATATTTATGAATGTCTACATAATCATGTTTTCTAGATATGTACAAGGGTCTGATATATCACGGAATAGTTACTTCTCAATTCTGATAGGTGAATATGATAATCATGTTTTATTATACTAGAGTAGTCTCTAAGAAATAAACCTCGGTCTCCTCAAATTCATCTTGAAAATATAGGGTCTTTGAAGGTAATCGTAAAGTGATTCCTTATGTTCTTTAAATACATGAATTTCATCCATGATTGAATATTTATCTAATACAATATTTAGAATCTTTAAGAAATCATAAATCTATAATGTGGGTCATCACTTCCCAATGTGGATTTGTTCCTTTTCCAGAGTTTTTGAGGTCAAGTAATTTTATTTTGATGATCTTTGTGTCTTGTCAAGATCTGAAGCTATGTTTATGGCTAAAGGGTTACGTCAAACTAGAATACTGATGTGCATGTTCTAATATGATAGTTGTACAAATTCCACATAATCTTCTAAGAAAATTGGATTTTAATATCCCCTAGAATATTTAGGTGTATATAAATGTTCCTTAGGATATTTTTAAAGTGAACTCCCTTGATTTTCATACACATATATAGATTTGGTGGTGATGTTTCATGGAGGTTGTGATATTCTATAGTTTTGTCTTCCCCGATTCCCATGGATTTTGTGGACTCTTACCCTGACTCTTCATCTAATGAGGGTTCATTTTGATGGGTTGGATCCCATTATCCAAGTGATGGGTTAGAAAATAAATAAGATTTTTGAATGGTTTTGGGGTTGGTCGAAGATCCTCTCCATACACCTTATTCTACTTTCACCGATTATACATACCTCTAGAGGGTGTAGTCAAGGGTGTGGATTTGGAAGGTGAAACATAAATTAGGGCCATAATTAGTTGATTTAGTTTTTCCCTAAGGATATCATGAGCTCGATCAACTACCTATTGAATTATTCATCCATTGAAAATTGTTTCACACCTAACTGGAAATTTTTGAGCACCTTCATGTTCAAGTTTGGTAGTGGAAACATAAGATACATGGGGAAAATATTTTTCCAGTTCCACCTATCTTAAATCAACCATTATTTATAAGATTTTTTTAAATATAAATTTCTATTGAATATTGTGGACTAAAATCTGGTGTAAATGGAAATAGTCAACATGATCAATGAGACTAAACTCATCAGGTTTTATAACCTCATAAAATATAAGAATATTTTTCCCAGGGGTGAAATAAAATATACTAGAATATTCTCATTTCAAAAAAGTAGGTTTGGTTTCTCTAGTACTTATATTGTGATGACCTTTCTATTTTTTATCCTCCAGAAGGGGCAGTTTTTCTATTGTTTTCACTTCACAAGTAGCACCGAGTGATACAAATATTTACAGGGTTCCACAAAAGAAATTAGTACTGGTTTAAGTGTAACAGTAGTGGTTTCCACTTTTATAAACCTTTTTCCATGAGCATCATTCTAGGATAATATAAGGATTTGGTTTAATAAATGGAATCCTATTTATATTTTTCATGGTTGAAACTCATAGAATCTATCTGGTAGATTCAATGGAATTATAGGTGTATGAAGTTCATCATGAAAATTTTATATACTAATTTCTAGTAGATTCTCATGAAAAAGTTTCATATTAAGTAAGTGTCTTAGAACAAACTATCTATTGATAAATTTAGAGACATTCTCAATTTCACACTCCTTGAAACTTGAGAGGTCAAAATTAATCCTCTTCCTTATCATAGATCTAAATTGAAATGGGAATTAGAAAAGATATTCCTAGATCATAATAGACTAAGCTAGAAAGATATTATACCAAAAAAGTGTTAGTACCTCCAAAGTTTATATGAAGCATCTAATTTTTAATACCTCTTGTTGATCAATCATTCCCATCATAGGGCTATAATGGGATAGAAAATGTGTCAAGTGCTTCTATAGATCTCTCTTTCCATTAATGGTTGGGAAATGGGATTCTAAAAGATTGGTGGAGGATGGATGGCCTCCACCAACTCATGGTTTGGTTTCCTCTCATGTTATACTAGGTGGTTTCACCCTTATATAAATTCCATTCAAGTGGAAAGGGACTTGATGGATCTGAGGAGTTTTGGATGAAATACTATCTGGGTTAAGCCTTGGATATGGGTGGTATGAAAATATAGATATGGAAACCTATGGTAAAAAAAAATTTTGAATCCATTTATGAGATAGACTTGTGTGGATTTCCCAAAATAAGGGATGTTGTTGTCATAATATAGTAAAATCCTTATATTCATAAACCACACAGTTCCACGGAACTAATTTCCTAGATACATAGCTCACTTAGTGATTGTAATTTTCTATTTTGGGTTGAGTGACTCCCTCTTGGAGTGTGAGAGGATAAAAATTCCACTGTTGGTTAAAGGTTGCACTTAGTGGGAATATTAACCCTGAGTAATTCAGTATTGATTTATTTCAAGTTTTCTATCTCAGCTTCATAGTGTTATATAATCTCTTCATTAGAGAGGAATTCAACCTATTTAGGTGGTGAGGGGGTATATTTTTCCCTTCCTTTTATCTTTAGTTGAATCAGATAGAGGGGATAGAAAATGAACATTTATAGTGACAAGTTTTGGGTTTTTCTCTAATTTCAGGTGTGAACACCTTCTTCATGTGTTTCATAGAAAACCATATATTGGGAAAATGTTTATTCATTATGTTCCTAATGACATATATCTCATCCCGCATACTATATCGGATTATCATGTATGAAATTCATCAAAATATATTGGTTAGTGGGGATCATTTCATCATTATCTAAGTAATATATTGAATCATTATTCTTACTTCCCTCTTCAAAATTCACATTAGGATCCTCATTTATATCCCCTCTCTTAGTGGTTAATTTTATATTATTACCCCTATAAGGTTTAATAATATTTTTCAAACATTCTCTTGGATGTGATTTGTGGATTTTGATCCAAAGGGATTCTAAAACCATCATTACTGAGTGTTCTCTAAATGATATGGTTATATCATGTAACAATAGAAATGATGGGGGTGATGGATATTGGTGGTTACCACCTCAATCGGAAATGATCAACTTCCTTGGAGGAGATGGTAAAAATTCCCCTCGACTCTAAGGGAAGTGGATGAATTCATCTCACCACCACCACTGCTCTCTGTTATTAAGGATTTGATGATCCCTAGGGTGGTGGAAGTGGTAAAAACCCCATATCCCCATGAGATAGGGTTTTTATTAGATTTTTATCTTAGTGGATACCAATTCAGTCTTCTTAAATTAGCATGTGTTCTCCCTGACACAGGACAAGTGTAGTGATTTTTCAAAATATAATCCACCTTCCACAAAGTTTTGTTATATAGTTAAGGACTACACCTTTCTCAACTAATATTCTTACACATACTTTTTGGAGGCTTGGTGAAAAATACTATCTATGGATTATTCCCTTCATCTAAATTTCTTTTGTGAATTATTGGTAGTACGATTATGTTGGATAGACCAACTATCATATGCAATATTTGGGCTCGAGACCTTTCCTATAGAAATAAAATTGCACGATTACCTCGTTGGGGGACTCTATAGACCTGGTAACAGGGTAAAATTGAATTCTTTGTATCCCTCCCATCCGTATATATTAATTTCAAATGGGGAATTGATGATTATATTCCATAGTTCCTTTAGTATATGAAGTCAATTGTGCTAAAGGTTTTTATAGTGTTTCTATGATCTCAAATTCTGAGCTATTGGGAAATTAGAAATGTTAATATGAAAAAATATATCTTTTTCATTATCTAGAGATGTTTTTTATACTTATAATAGGGTATATGTTTATACTTTATCTGATAACAATTTTCTCATTAGTTCTATCACAAGAATGAAATGCACTCATACTTTATGAAATCTAGGATATCATACCAGGGAGTGAAAATTGGATAGAAAATGCTTATGTGGTTATACACATCCAATTATTTCCATGTCTCTATGTTTTTCTCATCATCCCTAGGGGTAATTATTATACCTTATCTAACCATCATGTTTATTTTCCAACTTCTTTATCATTAAGGGGGGCTTACTAAATTCATTTTGATTGATCCAAAGTATACACAGGGTGAGGGTGGTTTATAACATGACCTTTTTCCCAAAAAATTTATTGATATAGATGAAATTTATTATATGGGATATGAGGTCATGGTCATAACCAAATTTCATCGTTCGATCACTACTTGGTATAAGTGAATTCCTAGAGCATCTTTGATAATGGAATTATCTTATTTTTATAATGAATTGTTACAATGGGCAGAACATTGGTGGTGAAAAACTTGGATTCCATGTGGAGGACCATCATGGTTACCAATGAATGGGTTGTTAACAGAAAAACCATCTTATATATTAGACTTTCACAAATATTATCATAGAAATAGTTCTCATGATTGAGCTCAATTTTCCACATGGGGTATTTATAGCTTGTTTTATGGGGAGGTATTCTTGCATGAATGAACAAAATATTGAGGGGAGGACCTCTATAGATAAACCTTCTCTGTATTTCTCATGATGAGTTAGTATATTATTGGGCCGCCATAAATAGGTGTTTTAGGGACTAAAGAACATTATCACTAATCAATTTAGGAATATGGTCCTCCTATTGAGTTGTTTTCTACCTTCGAAAAGATATCCTTTAGGTTACTCTCTTTGGGGAAATTTGATGACCCTATCGAATAGGATTCAAATTTGATGACTCCTTTGTCATAAAAATACTTAGATAATGTACTCCTTAGTGATGGATAAGGATATTTTAATGTCCCTTATTTTCAATAAAAAAAATGATGGGTTTATTCAAACTGGGAGGGAATATGATTCTACCTTTCATTAGTCATAAAGATTTATCATTAGTCATCCTCATACCTAAGGGGAGTATGAATGTTTTTATACTTATTATCCTCTACCAAAATATGTTGAAAATCCTCATGGATTGTAATGGGGATATTATATCACTCTTGTGTTTATATCATAATATGTCAATGGTACTCCTAAAGGGTTAGTCTAATATGGTCCTGATCTCATGTAGCTATTGGGATATGTTTAAAACCCACTTCGTTTTTAGTAGAAGTAAGGATATGGGATTTCTCTTTAGTGATCATAGAGATATGATGACTATCACCCTATGTTGCTACTATTAGGATGTGCTGACAACTGTTTAGTATATATGAAGAAATATAGTTCTATCTCTCTATTGTCACCAATATTTTCTTACAAGATTCAATAATAGGTATATTAATATATTTCCATTATTCAATGGAAGTGGGGATATGTTTCCACTAATGCCCGCCAATAACCATCGATATTTGTTGATGAACTTTATATTTGAGGGGGGAAATATGGGAATGTCCCAAGATCACTATTGGGATATAAAGACCTGATCCTAATGTCACAAAAGTGAATGGGAGTGATTATCTAGTTTGAGTATAGATGTATTAATGATCTTACACTTGTGTGTATTGAGATATCCTATCTTGGGTAATAGGGACAAGGGAATGTTCTTGGTTTCCACGGGTCCACTACCATTAGAGAGACTTCCTCCAGGGTTCTCAGACCTGAGTGGTTAGGAGTGAGATCTCCTGGATGTCCATCTCAACATGGCTCCAAGGAACTAGGGACACACGACATTGTTGGTGATGATGGTGATTTGCATGATCCCTCCTATGAAACTCCTTCACAATGGTGAGGTCTTAGTTAACCTTTTTATCCTCCTCCCTCAGATAGGTAAGGTACTAGTTTCCACAATCCAAGGAGAGGCTCCAAAAGTAGTTGGAAGTAGATATGGGTTCCAATTTCTTCATTTTTTTTCTCCTTAGGTGGGATGGGTTGTGATGCTTCCGGGCTTCAAGGTTATCATGAAAATATTTAAAGTAGAAATGGTACCATGTTGATGATAATCAATTACCAACATATTTACCATATAGTGTTAAAGGTAGTGGTTGGGTGATATATTCCTTCCACCCATGGGGGTTATAAACTTTGCATCAACTGAATAATTAGATTTTCTTCTTGATGAATCCTCTATTACTTTGGATCGTAGGGGTCTCTTGATAAGGGTACCTAAAACACAAGCACATCACAAATAATAAACCCATAAATATAGTATCATAAGTAAGTGTATTTTTCAACAAAATACTTTAATAGTTCAATGAAAACTTATTTATATTGGTTATTAAAAGATTCAAATCATGTTCTCCTTTTTCTTTCTAATATTTTTAATAGAAACTATCAATGTTTCTCTTACACAGTGTTTTTATTCATTGTGTATATGACTTCCAATTGTAGTAAGTCTCATTGACTTTTCTTGAGAATCCTTGGAATCAGAATTTTTTGAGATGATGAGAGTTTGGTCTCATCCATGACTTTTGAATGGAAAGTATTCCCCACTTTAGGATTATCTTATAGATTTAAGATGTTTTTTTGAATCCTTTCCAAATCCTAGTGTGGTACTGGTTACCCTTGTGATATTGATTATATCAAAACAATGGGTTGATGTGAACATTTATATGTATTATATGTTTTCCATATTTCTTCTATTAGTTAGTGATTCTTAGTCTTAGGTTGATTTGGTTTAAATCCATATAGTTGGGTCTTTTGGGGTTTATATACATATAGGGAAGCAATAGGTATTTATATTGTTGGGATTAGGCCAATAATAAAGGCTTCCTACATATCCCTATAAAGAGAACTAAAATCCACATAGTTTGGAGCCACTCAAAGAGACACATCATACCTTTTAGGTTCATGTGACAAGGACCACTTCCAAGAAATTTAATATCATACATAATGGACAATTAAGAGAAAGTTTTCAAGAAAGTGTTTGTGTATATCTTATGCATGAGTGGACCTTTCTATTCAGCCTCAAAGAGAATATGTCCTAATAAGGATGAATTTTTTTACTACTAAAATGGAATATGGACCTTTGGGTGGGGTCATGATTTCATTGAGAATATGACCCAATTATATAGTTGATTGGACTCATGGGAATATAGCCTTGTAAGTATGATATGGCCTCATCTGGAATATGACATAAAGAGGTTTGTTTACTAGAGAATATTTCTTTGGGGAAAATATTTGAGCTCATGGGAAATGTGGCCCATTAAAGAAGAACGTAGGTGATTTCATGAGGAATATAGACCCTACAAAGTTATTCTCACAAGGAAGTTGAATTTAGTGAATGTTCATCAAATATAATGGGAAATATGGTCTATAAAAGATAGATATAAACATATTCATAAATAATATATATCTTAAGGATGGATATGTAAGATGATGTTCAGTTTTTTACATTGTAGAGGAAGCCTATATATCTTGACTAATATTAATCAAATATCACATAGTTCAAGATTCAAATTTTAAGGTCATATGGAAACACCATAGCATGCAGTTTATTATTATGGAATAAGAATGAAATTTTTTAGTTTTATTTCATGTGACTAAGATGTTGGATTGATATTTTAACATCTCATTGTGTGGATGTTTGTGTAGTTAAAGGTGAAATAATAAATTATTTAGAAAGGATTACTCATATGAAGGATTGCCTTTGGGATAATGGATCATTAATTAGACCAACTTGGTTTCCTTTGATGATTCCATGGTTGGGGTTTGTACTTAGGAGGAGGTTCACATATTGTTTGGGAGTTAAGAGATAGTGGTTGGCACTTACAGAAGAATGTATGTTTCCAAGGTGAGGGTGTTCTTGGCTCGTTGATGATTCAAGGTAATGAAATCATCAATGGGGTCCATCTTAGGCCTTATAGCAAAAAAAAAGCACGAATTGTTATGACTAATTGGGTGGACCAAGGCATCCAACAAGTTCCCAAGCCAACAGGGCTTTGACCTGGGTCATCCAAGTTTTAGTGTATGAATTATGAATGGATTCAATGATCTTACTATACCAAGTACCCTTATTATTAGGGGTATACATGATTAAAAATACATTGAGTACCATATTATTTATGGGGAAAATAGTGGATACCATTCATCAAGGGAATTCCTGATTGAAAGGCATTTATGTTAGTGTCCACATCCTGAACCTATATGTCTGGTGGCTTTGGAAGAGGCCTTGATAATTGGATGCTCGAATAGAAGACCAAGGTAAAAGTATTTAATACCATTAAATCATGTGTTAAAATAGTACACTATCATGGGAGTAAGAGAGAATGGTTTTCCCTAGTGAAGTTATAGGTGGTAGCCTTGCTTTACCTATATGAGGTCTAGGCAAAGGCTTTGGTTCGCAAAAATATGGTCCAAGGGAATACCCTAATTAACCCATTATAGAGCTAAGTGGTGGGATTTGTTCCTAATTTAAGGCTAAGAAATGGATTATACATCCCTCAATGAAACCAGAATACTCAATGAAAGAATTAACAGGTGGGTTTTCATCTCAAAACTGAGTAAATTGATGCCTTTGGGTGAAGCATGATCCTTATGATCAGAGGTCTGCTCATATGTTTTTAAGTGGAAGACACTATAATATTTCACTAAATGAAGATCACTCATCCTAGTTACATGAAACTAATGAAAAATTGGACTTCCTCAAAGGTTTATTAATGTTTTGAACCTTTAGGTGGCATGATTACACCTTTGGTTGGTGAATTACCTTGGTTTTGGGAATAAATGGATACTTGATGGGGACTTGAAGACCTAGGAATTTGGAGATATAGGTTCCTATTTATCTCCACTAAAATATTCAAATAATGAACCCTTGGGTCATATTTATAATAAAATATATGTATATGGGTGCATGGGTTTGTATTTCTCATAATGATGTGTGCACATGTCATGGTGGGTGTAACTGACTCTTTCCAGTGGATATGACCATGGAAGGTTGGGTGTGCATGAATATATGGGCATTATAGAATTATCCTTATTCTTATTGACTTGGGTGAAGGTAGTTATTTTTCCCCATGACCTTTTTTTTCTATCATTATTCCTAATTTATCCAAAGGAGCGCAAAAATTTTGAATAATAGTTTTGAAATAAAATTGTGTTGTGAAATTTTAAATGATTTATATATATATGGTATCTTCTATTTAATTGGTTTTAAATGTGATATCACTTGTATTTATTTTAAATTACATTTTTAAAGTGTATTTTAAAGTTTAATAAACTATCTTTGAATCCTAAGCTAGGTTTTGGGAAAATAAAGGCCCATTTGGAGAATTCTAGGATGTTTTTTCCATGATATGTGAGACCCTATATAAATCCATATTCCTTATATTTACTTCCACATATTTTGATTTCCTCAAGGGGGGAATTTTTGTATTTATATATAGGTATTTATTGTGAAACATGGTTTGTTTCTTGTGAGGTTGTAAGAGGTGAGATGAGATTTATCTAAAATATTTGAAAACTATCTTATGAAATGATCTCATGTTGTATTTGTTTTCTCACCTCCATTGATTAATTTCATGGAAGTCCTAGGTAGTTATGTAGAGGGTTCTATGAGTGAAACCCCTAGTGATAATTGTGTTCTATTTTTTATTAGTGGATAATAGATAATATGTTCTCCTATATAGGGTTATATTTCCCATGGAAACTGATATTTCCTAGGAAGGGCTCTAGGGCCCGTCTTGTATGATAGCATTACTAGGACATAGACAGGTACTTCTAGGTCAGCATAGGATTCCATTCACTATTTTAGGATTGTATTAAATGGGGTCCTAGAGAAATTCCCAAGATTCTTAGCTCTTATTTAGTATTAGTTGGTGTATTTCATTATATAGCCTTTTTCATCCTCTAGTCTAGATTGATTGCATGGAACTATTCTTGATTATTTATTTTTTTATTCCTTGTTAATATCTTTGTGTCTTCTTGGGGTTACATTATTTTTTATTTATAATTTTGTTCACATTAAAATCAATTTATAAAATGGTTACCAAAAAGGAAGTTAAAATGATAGGGATGTATATTTCATCAAATGGATGTTGATAAATGAACTTAGAAATAGGAAATGGGTTTTGGATTGTTTTTCTATAACTTAACAAAGGGCCCTCTTTTTATGGATTTGAAATGATTTAAATTAAATGGTTTTTGTTCTTCCCTTTATCACTCTAAGAAGGGGGGAATTTTGTAAAATTAATTAAGGAATATTATTTGGTTTCATTATACATGAATTTTAAAACATATGTTACATTTGTATTTCAAACATTCATTACTTACATATCTTTTGAAAGGAAATGACTCAAACTCTTTCGTAAAAATATACTATGCCTATTTAGAACACACCCTATATGGGTGTATGTAACTCTTATGATTTATTCCATGTGATTAGTTCATGATTGTCCTTGTATTTTGTCTCTTCTTTGGGACCCATGTTTGATTTTGAACATTAAGTGATGGTTTAGTATTTTTCGAGTGACCATGGCTCACATGGAGTTAGTTCATAGTAGTTCAAATCCTATTTTTGGTTTATTTTTCTTGGATGGTTGTGTATCATCCTTTCTAGTAAAGATTATTTTATATTTTATATTTTATATGTGATTATTATTATTATTATTTATCCATTTATGTAATGGTTCAATTTATGAGTGTGTTTTTTATTATTGTTGTGTATTTTTCTATTTATTTATTTATTTTATATTGAACTTTTTATTATTATACATGGCCATCCGATGTATGGAAGGGTCATGCTAAATACTTGTTGGTTTTCATAGTTTTTTATACTATTATTATAAGAGTGAAACCATTCTAAAGTGTATGTTATAGATACCTAAGAACTAGTTTCCAACCTCTGGGGATTGGGAATGCCCATCGAACCCAATGGTGGATCATTTTGAGTACCATTTCAATACTAGACCGGGTTGGTTCATTACTAATGGTATCAAAGATCATGTTTTTCAATAGCCTAGGTTTCTGAATATCCATCTTGATATTTGGGAAGTCTAGTAGTATGCATACAGGGATGTTGGAACTCGAGAGGTAGGTGTGTATAGATTCTTGAGAGATCTTTCTCATTTGGAGCCTTGAGATATTATGGGTGTTCTGGATTTTAATCTTTTGTTTGAGGTTATTCGTGTTTATTCTTGATGTTTTTTAATATGAAATGATAATATTTTGATCCACATTGAGTGTATCACTAATTTTGGGGGGTCTACTTGATATTTTGTGGTGGAAATAGGGGAAGAACTAGATTTTCATAGTTAGATAACACCATTTTTAAAACTTAGTTAAGCCCATGAAGATAGTTTTATAAGACATCATAGGGTTTGTTTCATGGTTAGTGCATAATTAATCAACTCCTACGGCCAAACCATGCATAGTTTTTATTTTCCACTAGATTTTTTATTTTCACTCCATGAGTCTTCAAATAGATTAAAATGGTATTTTACATTGGTTATCTGTTTTAGGAAACTGATATTCAGATGGAAAATGACGTTTTATGTGTTGAGTTGTTTATAAATATTGTTTTATGATAGAATGATAAATCGACTTGATGTTATGAAATTTTTTTAAATAAAATATCTACAAAAAATATTTTTGGGATTTAAAGACCAATCTGCACGATTTAATTGTATGAAATTTTTTATTAAAAGGAAACATTGTGGAAGTGGTTTATTTTATTATAGAAATTTTAAAAAGTGTATGGAAAGGAAGAGGAAATTTGATGGAAATTATTTAAAATTGAAATAATTTTTCTTATAAATTTTTTTGAAATAGAATTAATATTAATGGGTGCTTCGGCTTTATAATTACATTCTTGAAGTGTTTTTGAAAGAAAAGGGGGCCTGGAAAGTTCAATTGGGTTCTTTTGTGAAAAGATTTTTAAACTATTATTAAATGCATAAATTTCAAAGAAATTTATTTTTAATGAGTTTTATAAATAAATTTTATCATATATAAAGGGGTTAGGCCTATTTTCAAATAATATATACCTTTGAAAAGTGAATTTGATGCTTATTTTGAAAAGGATAATGGTTTAATGAAAATGAACGTTTTTAAATATGTTTTTTGTATGTTTTTTCCTAGTACTGTGTGTAATTGTAATTTGTACTTGGTTTTTATTAGGTCTAATGAAGGGGTTAAATTCATGTTTTGTGTTTTGAGTTGTACCTTCCAAAAGGGATTGAGGTAATGTGAAAGTCCATATTTTAGAATGATTTATATGGTGAATTCTCTTTTCATTTCAGTGTGTCTCTTCTGGTTATTTACTCTATCCAAACTCTAAAGGGGGTGGTGGAGTTATAACCTTCCCTAATCCTAGACTTATTACGTTATCATCCCTTATTCTACAATAATCAAGGTCCTTTTTAGAAAATTAAGTGGATATTTCATTTTTATAAATCCAGTATGTTGGGTTATTAATCAATTGGAATTTCCATATTAGTTTTGGGTGATTTATTATTATAGGATTTGTGTTTATTGAGCTGGAATGGATCTAGGATTTTGAGGTGATTTTTATTAGATGATTTACTTATTATATTTACAGTTCTTTAGTTGTGAGGTGTTGTTTATTATGGTTTTTCTTATACCTTAGTGTTTTATTTAGTCATTTGGGGATGTTCATGGTTCTTTCTTTGGTTGGATTTTGATGGGTTAGACTTGGGAAGGCCTTAGGTGTTTAGTTCAGGTGACTCGGATAGATGTAAAACCAGTTGATATTATGCATTGTTTGTTGTCGACTCTGATCTTTTTAGGTTCACCATGAGGTTTTAACCTAGGTATAAGGTTCTAAATCACGCTTATACTTAGTTTTCTAACCTAAGGTTAGTTTTCATGTTGCTTTCTCACATAGGAATGTCAATGGTTAAGGTATCCTTTCTCTTTTGATGATATGGGATGTAATAAATTTTGGTGACCTTTCTTCATGATTGTGTGGGTATCCCTTGAGTTGTGATTTCTTTGATGTTATTAGAGTAATTCTCAGAAAATTATAGAGATTTATGGATGGTTGTGTTTTCCTTTGATATCTTAGTGGTTTTACCATTTCGGGAGTGTGCATCCATATTCTCTCAATTTTATATGAATTATAAATAGTGGGGGACCTATAATAGGATCTTTTATTCAAATAATCTTATGATCTATTTATTATGGTTTTGTTTTGTTTAGTGATAGTTTTTAGTGTTTAGGAATTTTTTTCACTGTTTTGAGGAGTTGTGTGTTTTTTAGATGTTCCATTCTCACTGGACCTCTTTATAATTTCTTTTCCCTCCCACCCCTTATGTAGGAATTGAGGTTTTATGTTTTCCTTTACTTTTACATTCATTAATGACTTTTTAGGGGTGGAAAGTAGTATTTTGGTGAGAATTGTGAAAGATTCTTATCACTGTTGTTTTATATTTTATAATATCTTAATAAATTTTAAAATTTTATAAGTTATGTGCTTAAAACTTAATTTTTCTAGAAATTCTCCTTTTTCGCATACTTAATCAGAATGATTTAATATAGATAATGCATAAGCCTAAATGAATGAACCTTTATGGTTCATTTTTTGTGTGTTTATAGATAGCACATGGTTGGGTCTAGAAAATTCGATTTATAGTGTAAACTTTTCCCCCTTTTTGTCTTATAGTACTGGAACACGAATTAAAAAAACTAAGGAAAACTATTTGGGTGGATGTTTAATAGAGCTAAAATTAATTATAGAGGTGTTTTTATGGTATCGTAAATCTTGTGGCCAAACCATGTGAGTGTGTTATGTTTGACTAGTGCAAGATGCATGGTTGATGCAAAGTTTACTAAATTTTATGGCCTATTTTGGGGAAACCAGTTATAATAAATGATAAAAGATTCCTAGAATATTAAAATGGAAATTAAAAATAAATAAAATAATATCACAAAACATGGTGATTTACTTGGTTGGAGAAATGATACCTATGTCTAAAGAGTGGCAAAAAAATTCACTATGATCGGGAGGAAAATTACAAGTAAATTTTAGAGTTTCAGTCACACCCAAAAATCCTATATTGAATGAGATAATAAAGAAGATAATATAGCTATGTCACCAAACACACAATAATTCCATTGTTCTATAGTTACTGGTGTCTAAAAGTCCACATAGTTATAATATCATTTTCTCTACATTATGAGATACTATAGTAACCATTCCAAACTCTGCATTGCTACACCATTCCAACAATCTCCCACTTAGAGATAGATCCTCTATTTTGACTTTTTTATGCTACTGAATTAGACAACTTACATAACTTTAGCTCCTCCTCTTCTTCACTCATCTATTTATTCATCCATTCAAATATTTGATTTCAAGCTGATGATTCATGAAATAACAGGTGTTTTACCTTCCGCACTCCCATAGTGTTCTCTTATATTCTATCTCTCATCCTATATTAATCAATGGAGACCAAAATAGGTATAAAAGTTCCTAAACTTCTCTATATATCCCAATAATGTATTTCCTTTCCCAAATAATAGAGACACCTCTTTACTTCTCTTCTGGTATATTAGTATCTACTTTATAGCTTTCCACTTTTTCTTTTTAGGGTTATCCATGTATATTATCACAACTCCCACCATATGATAAATACCATCATAAGTACAGACTATAAAATACATCATGCTTCTAATAATTGATGTACATTGAAATATTTCTATGTACTCAACCACTCCTTCTGTCTTTAGTGCTTACTCCTTTGAGAGTTTGAAATAGCATTCCAAGGGAATAAAAATGGATTTTATTCCCGTATACTTAATATATTCTAAGCCCTTACAAAATATTTAGCCTATGATAACATCATGTTTCCTATTATGCGGTCCCTCTTTATATTCATCCTCAAAAAAATTTCATCTTCTCCAAGATCTTTAATCTCAAACTCCTCAAATATTTAAACTTTCATCTCACTAATCCTCTACATACATGATCCTACAATAATTATTTCATCCACATATAGAAGAATCATAATTTACCCATCACCAAAATACTTTAAGTAGAAGCACTAGTCTATACCACACAATTTTTATTCATTTTTATACATAAATTCATCAAGATTTTAGTTCCACTATATGGGTGATTACTTTAACACATATGATCAATTTTAGAGTTTTCACAATAGTTATTCTTTCCCTAACTCAATGTATCTCTCTGTTTCATTCATATATATATCCCCCTTTATATACCCATGAAGGAAATGTATCTCACATCAATATACTCAAGATATAATTCATCTGATGCAAGACACTGAGAACCACCTGGATGGTAGTAAGCTTCACTACAGGTGAGAAACTTTTAATGAAGTACACACCTTCATTTTGTTGAAACCCTTTCACCATATGTCTTTCCTTGTACCTCCCCTTAACATAATGTTCTTCCGTAACATGTTATACCCATTTTTTCTACAACTCTTTCTTTCCTTGTGTCGAAGGTGTCAGATCCAAAGTATTTTTTTCATGTAATGATGAAATCCCATCCTTTATAGACAACTCCCACTTTTTTGACTCCTTCAACTACATTTATTCTTCAAAATAACCTATATATCCATCATTAGTCAATAAAAAATAATGTATTAATGTTTAGTACCTCTTTATAGTCATTCTCACCCTTTTTTATCTCTTTAACTCCACTTGAGGAGTAGGATCCATTGATGTTGGTGTCACATGCTTAGGTATACCTTCAATCTCAACTTTTTCATGTAACTTTGATTCTTTATTCCCACTATCATTATTATCTATGTGAAGGTCCTTCATGTTACACCTTTATTAAATATCATGTTCTGTCTTCTAATGATCACCTTGTCTTTATCAACCCAAAAATGATAACCAAACTCCTCATCACCATAACCAATAAAGAAACATGATTTAGTCTTAACATAAATCTTTTCCCTTACAACATAATCTATATGTACAAATTCCAAATTGAAAAATAATAATAAATATGATTCTTATATTATTTATAGATAATATATCCTCAGGAAACAATTCTCTCATTGGTATAGAAGGACTCATGTTGATGATAGTGTTTCCATGTTTATTATATCTTCCCATAAAGTCTTCAGTAACCCTGAATGAAACCTCATGCATCGAGAACTTTAATTTAGTGTGCTATTAATCTCTTATACTACACCATTAAACTATGGTGTACCTAAAAGAGTCATTTAACACTGAATTCCATTATTAGTATATAATTATCAGGACTCATTACTTCCTTACTCTTCATTATTGTCAGACCTCAAACATTTTATCTTTGATCTTGAATCATTCTCCACTATGGTCTTATACTTTTGAAACACCTTAAATAAATCATATTTTCTTTTCATATATTATAATCAAACCTTCCTATTTAATTTGTTAGTAAATTTCACATGATATATTGACCCTCTAAAGGATTATACTAGTACAGGCCCCGATACATCAGTGTCCACCAGGTCTAGCTTCCCGACCTTCAATGTTCTACCACCTTTTGCAAATGATACCTTATTACACTTTCTTAAGATACAATCATCACATAATCCAAATTCTACCAAATTTATATCTAGTAGAATTATTTTTATTTTTAACACCTTAATCCCCTTATCATTCATGTGTCTTATCCTATAGTTACATGGTTGTGAATCCCAGATAGAATTCATTGATGTATGCATGTCCATGAAACTCTCTAGCATACTGTATAGGGTACCATTCTATGCTCCAGTATCTATGACCATAGATACCTTAGAAATCCTCTATTCATGACATGTGAACATGATACTAAAAAAAATTCATCAATATTAATAACATAAATAAGATTTTTTATCAGTCAATGGATATACCTTTCATTCTCTCAAGCTAGTAAAATAGCATTGTTGGTTTAAATATGTGCAACAACCTTCCCCAAAATATATAAGGGTTCATCATTAGTAATATGTACCTTTATAAACTTTCCATGAATATAATTGTTTAGTAAAACATTATATGAAGTATAATGGAATGATTACCATGATTCAAAATCCTAAGACTCCATAGGGCTATCCATGCTCAGCAATAACACATCATCAGTTCCTTCATCTTCCATGTTTGTGGTATTGGTTTCAAGAACATTTTTGTTTTATTTGTACTCATTATTGATGTGTCCTTCATTCCCATAAATCCAATATATGGGATCAGTAACCTTTTCCTTATCTCAACTCTTTCCTCTTGATTTTTATCATCTTTTATAGGTATCTCACTGCACATATTTTCATATTTCTTCCACATTAAGAGCACAACCATAGAATTTTATAGATTCACTTTTTTGAATATCTTCACTAAGGATTAGTTCTCACACATCCATATAAACTATCTTTGTATTTGCTGAGGAACTACTCAAGGTTATTACAATTTCTTCCCATATATTAGGTAATAAAGAAAGTAAAATGTTCTCATACTTCATCATCGAACATAATTCCCACCAATTAAAACTAACTTGTGATTTTGTTTAATTAATTAATGTGATCAGAAAAAATATTCCCTTAAATTATTTTTAGATTTAATAGTCATCAAATTAGGTAAATTTTTTTCGATACAGAAGGATTATCACTCATATTCATGATATATTTCATCAACTCCTCTATCGACTTCTCCTATTTAATGTTGAAACCCATTTTTTCTAAAGTAAGGTTCATAGCACCCACAACCTTTCGATCCAATAAATCTTAGTCCATATAATCCATAACAATTGTTTTTTACTCCAAAATGGTAAGTGAATATTTTTTTATTAAATATAATACTTTATATGCATCTTATAGTAACTAAAATAAATTCCATCAAATAAATCTATCTTCACCTTTCCTTCTTCTATAGTTAATTTTTTATTTGGGAAAACTAAAACACAATATTTTGAACTCAACCTCAGATACTAGTTGTCACAAAAACATCAAGATCAATAAATGAAAAATGATTCATAGAAGATTAAAATGGAAAAGAAAAATAATGAGAAGAAGATAACAAGAAACATTGATTTATGTGGTTTAAGAAATGATCCCTGCATCCATGGGGAGGCATAGAATTTACTATGATCATGAGGAGAATTGAATGGAAATTTTAGAGTTTCATACACACCTAAAAGTCATATATTGAATGAGATAATAAATAAAATGATGTAATTAGACCACCAACCACATAGAAAGTCCCTATTTCTATACTAACTAGTGGATGTAAGTCAAAAAAGCTATAGTATTATTGTCTCAAAATATCGAGGTTCTACAATAACCAGGATAAATTCTGTGTTGCTGCAATACCCATCAGTGTCAACTGATTAGATCTTATATAGTCTTAATAGAGTTTATATAGTACCCAAAAACTTGGTTGAGGTGTCCTTCGGGCCCTTGACCCCCAGGTAGGGGTTCATTATCCCTTGTAACCCCCTATGACCTCACCTTGGTGGTCAAACTGTAAGATTTATAGTCTAGTGTGTTGTATAGGCCACTAGAATTCAACCCCACTTAATCCAAATGGATTGGAATTCAATATTCCAACATGAACTAACTGTGTGAGCTACTTAGTTCTTATTAAAAGGTGATTTTACCATTTTCTATCATATGTTTTAAGTGTTGGACCCTCCTCTCCTCCCTATCCCATTCAGCTGACCCCCTTAGTACCCAATGGGATGTCTCACCCTCTCCCTATGTCATTAAGACTCCAAGACTTGATTCCATTTATATTATATTAAGGTAAAACCCTTTTTTATTCTTATGGTTAATAAAATTTAACCCCTTTTGGGTCTTGGGATTGAAAAAATAATGTTTTTTAAAGAGAATTTAAATAATAAATTTTATTGGATACTTTTAAAGGATTTCAACATAAATGGAATATAATCTTTAATTGATATTAAATTTTATCCCACATGTGTTAGTTTTAAAGGATATATTAAAATAGGATTTCAAATGGGTGGAAATTTGGCAGTATCCTGAGTCGGGTTTTAAGAAAATAAAGGCTTTTTGGAACCTTTAAGGAAGTTTTTTTAAATATGTGTGAGACCAACTATGAATCCCTTTTCCTTGTATTTATTTCCCCAAATTTACTTGTCCCAAAGGGGTTTGTTATGTATTTTTATATTTTAATTTACTATGAAAATGGGGTTGTTTCTTATAATATTATAGGAGGTGTATATGATATTTAATTCAAATACTTGAAAACTAATTTTATACGATAATATCATATCTGTTTCTTTACTCACTTATATTGATTGATGTCATGTGAGACCTAGGTAACTTAGTAGAGTCTTGGATTATTGCAACCCCTATTGTAGATTATTTTTAGGCTAGTTTTAGTGGCCTATGGATTTTGATCTCTCATGGGATGGGTCAGGTTCCCTATGGAAACTGAGAACTCTCAGGATGGTTTTCATTCTCTAACTAGTTTTATGGGATTACTAGGAAATATATGTTTATTGTAGGTTAATATAGGGTTTCAATCTCTAGATTGGGATCATATTACTTGAGTTCATACAGACTTCCTAATTGATCTTATCACTTATTAAGGATTACGTAGAGGATTTAATTATAAACTTTGATTTCATCCCTTATCCATGATTAATTACATAGAACCATTACTAATTTTTTATTTTATTATACCCTATTGGAATCTTGGTTCCTGCTTATGGTTACAATTTAATTTAATTATAATATTTTTCTTTCAATCAAATTTGAAAAATGGTTTATAAAATGGAATTTAGAATGAGGGTGATGTGTATTTCATCAAAAGGGTGCTAAGAAATGATCTTGGAAAGAGGAAATGGGATTTGGGTTATTTTAAAAGAACATAATAAAGAAACTTCTTTCCATTTATCTAAATTTTTTTATTAATAGAAATTGGTTATATCCTTTCCTACTCTAAAACGAGAGATGTTTTTTAAAATAAATTAAGGAATTTTATTTGGTCTAATTATACATGCATGATAAAAACCCATATTCCATTTATAATTTAAACTATCATTAATAATAATGCATCTTGAAATGAAATGATACAAACTCCTTAGTGAAATCCTACTAGGTTTGTTTATATCACACCCAACATATATCATTGGATGCATATAGCTATTATTCTTTCATTAATGTGCCTATTTTATGATCTTCCATGAATTTGGTCTCTTTTTCAGGGCTCATGGGGTTCCCTAGACCCATACTCTAGGATCTAGTGCTAAAAAACATAAAATTTACACACTAGATTTGATACACACCCATAATTACAAGATAATACAACATTTAAAGTCAAAGTACCCTTTAAGTTTAGATTTATTAAGAATTATGAAAAATATTTAACTATTTTAACTCTTGTTATTTGAATAAAAATGAAGTTTTTTCACATTATATAAGTTACTTATTAATCCATAATAAGCCTTATAAATTTCTAAAAAATACTCTACACTAGATACTCTTCTAAACTCAACTTACATATTACATTTCTTCACTACCTATAAAAATTGAAGTATAAAAGACCGATGAGCGCATATTATTAGTTAGTGAAAACAAAAGTGATGACAAGAAAAGAACATAAGTGATCATAATATGAGAATATTGGAATAATCAAGATACATAAGAAAGTTATACCCAAAAAAATCATATATCATGAATCGTATCATAAGGCTTATCATAACATAATATATGAATCAAAAGAGTGTGTAAACAAGAGTTAATAAACATGATCCATTAAATCAAAACATATTTAGGTGAATAAGCATAAAACTATGAAATATTATAAATATGGCATAAAAATTATTATAGGTAACTTTAATTTCCTTAGCCACACCATCAGTGTCCATGATTACAAGAAAAAAAAATGTAATCTTGAATACATATCTCATGAGATATAAACTTTTAACCATTAAATTATAGGGAAATATAGGAATTAATATATAATTCATCCAAACTTACTTGTTCCATAATAAATAAATAATTCAATATAACATAAAAAATTGTATCGAAAGTGGGTTTTATTTCCTCACATCACAAAGAATCCATGGAAAAAAAATGGGTTTTATATACTTTAAAAATATAATCATATAAGGAAAACATTAATAATTCAATGAATAATTTTAATGTGATATACCCATGGAAAATAAACTAGTATCCAAATATATTCAACAACATTATATCTAAATAACCTTTATTAAAGATATTAAATCATATGGTGTTTACACTATATAGATAATTGGTATATGGTTAATTGAATAAATTCCTCAATAAATCGATGTATGATATCTATCTAAACACCATTTAATCAAAGGAATCAAAAATTGGGTATTCATAATGGAGAGGCATCAGACAAAAAATTCCACTTATGCACCAATGATGATTTGTAAAGAAAAAGGAAGTGATGGATCGTTCCTCTGAAAGTGGGGGAAGTTTCATAATACATCTAAATAAATAATTTTAATTTATAATTGGGATAATTTCCCCAATTATGTATAAGATATCTTGAATAATAATGACTTAGATGAATAACACCCTATTTATAGGTTTTAGAAAAATCAATTTGGAAATAAGAATTATCGGTAATTTTATAAAAAAACATTCTTAAAGAAGAATTTTATAAAACTAGAACTACTGGAAAAGTAGGCTATACCAATGGTTTATAACCGTTGGTATAGGGTATACCAACGGTTTTCCAAACCGTTGGCCAGTTAGCCGTGAGGAAATCCCAATACCAACGGTTTCATTTAAACCATTGGTATAGGTGTTTGAGAATTCTGGGAAACTCTTTACCAACGGTTCAGAACCCTTGGTATAAGTTTTTCCAGAATTCTGGAAAAATCTTTACCAACGGTTCATAACCGTTGGTATAAGTTTTTCCAGAATTCTGGAAAAAGCTTTACCAACTGTTCAGAACCGTTGGTATATGTTTTTCCAGAATCCAGGAAAAAGCTTTACCAACGGTTCATAACCGTTGGTATAAGTTTTTCCAGAATTCTGGGAAAAGCTTTACCAACGGTTCAGAACCGTTGGTATATGTTTTTCCAGATTTCAGGAAAAGGCTTTACCAACGGTTCAGAACCGTTGGTAAAGCTTTTCCCAGAGCTGCTGCACTGCAGCCCCCAGAAGCCCTCCAGAAGCCCTACCATACACCTGCATAAAAAAACAGTGCACAATATCCCTCCATTATACCCTCCACTATACACCTGCATAAAAAATATCACAAAAGCCACATACAGACTTCAAACAGTATAAAAAACACCTAAAATATCCCAAAAAAACACATATTACAACAATCATCCAGTGTAAGACATTCAAATTGACTCAAATCCCATTTTTTTGTGATACTAGGTTTGGGTATGTAATGATTTGTGATGAATTTTGCATTGAACTCCTATTGTTTATAATATATGGTGAAAAGATATTTTCTTAGGAGTCTCGTCACTTATGACCCCATGAGTGAAACTACCCAACTCATGAAAAAGAGTTTGCGACTATCGTTGATGAGTGTAAATTTCAGTTGTATTCACTTAAAATGTTTTCCTTTTGAAATAAAAGAGAGACTTTGAGTGGTGTCGTCCACATCGCGCCTCGGATTGAGGTGGAGTTGACTCGTACATGTCACAAATGACCCATGGATACATGTCCTAAAGTATCAACAGTATCTGAATGCCTTTGGTCTATTTTCCGTATGTCAGTTGTTGTTTTAACTTAAATTGTTGTCCATTTCAAAGAAAAGTGACACACTTTGAGTGGTACCGGCCACACCGCACCTCGGATTGAGGCGGGGTTGACTCTTACATGTCACAAATGACCCATAGATCATTGTCCTAATGTTTCAATAGAATCCGAAAGCGTTTGGTCGGTTTTCTGTATGTCGTTTTTTTACTTAAAAGCGCATCCATTTTAAACAAAAGAAAGACACTTTGAGTGGTCCCGGCCACACCGGCCCTCAGATTGAGGAAAGGTTGACTCATACACGTCACATATGACCCATGGATCGTTTTCCTAAAGTTTCAACAGAATCCGAATGCGTTGGGTCGGTTTTCCGTATGCTAGTTGTTGTTTTCACTTAAAATCATGTTCATTTCAAATAAAAGTTATACACTTTGAGTGGTGTTGGCCACACCGCACCTCGGATTGAGGCGGAGTGGACTCGTACACGTCACAAATGACCAATGGATACATGTCCTAAAGTATCAATAGTATCTGACTGCGTTTGGTCAGTTTTCTGTATGTGGTTTTTTTACTTAAAAGCGCATCCATTTTAAACAAAAGAAAGACACTTTGAGTGGTCCCGGCCACACCAGCCCTCATATTGAGGTGGAGTTGTCTCGTACACGTCACATATGACTCATGGATACATTTCCTAAAGTATCAATAGTATCCGAATACCTTTGGTCTATTTTCCGTATGTCAGTTGTTTTAACTTAAATCGTTGTCCATTTCAAAGAAAAGAGAAAAACTTTTAGTGGTCCCAGCCACACCGGCCCTCGGATTGAGGTGGGGTTGACTCGTACACATCACATATGACCCATGGATCATTGTACTAAATTTTCAACAGAATCCAAATGCGTTTGGTCGGTTTTTCGTATGCCAGTTGTTGTTTTCACTTAAAATCATGTCCATTTCAAATAAAAGTTAGACACTTTGAGTGGTGTCTGCCACACCGCGCCTCGGATTGCTGTGGGGTTGACTCGTACACGTCACAAATGACCCATAAATCCTTTTCCTAAAGTTACAATAGAATCCGAAAGTGTTTGGTCAATTTTCTGTATGTCGTTTTTTTTACTTAAAAGCGCATCCATTTTAAAAAAAGGAAAGACACTTTGAGTGGTACCGGACACACCAACCCTTGGATTGAGGCGGGGTTGACTCTTAAACGTCACATATGACCCGTGGATCGTTGTTCTACAGTTTCAATAGAATCAGAATGCGTTTGGTTTGTTTTTCGTATGTCAGTTGTTGTTTTAACTTAAACTGTTGTCCATTTCAAAGAAAAGTTAGACACTTTGAGTGGTACCGGCCACACTGCACCTCGGATTGATGCGAGGTTGACTCGTACACGTCACATATGACCCATGGATCGTTTTCCTACAGTTTCAACAGAATCCTAATGCATTTGGTTAGTTTTCCGTATGTTAGTTGTTATTTTAACTTAAATTGTTGTCCATTTCAAAGAAAAGTTAGACACTTTGAGTGGTGTCGGCCACACCGCGCCTCGGATTGAGGCGGGGTTGACTCGTACACGTCACAAATTACCCATGGATACATTTCCTAAAGTATCAACAGTATCCGAGTGCATTTGGTTAGTTTTCCATATGTGGTTTTTTTTCTTAAAAGCGCATCCATTTTAAACAAAAGAAAGACACTTTGAGTGGTACCGGCCACACCGGCCCTCGAATTGAGGCGGGGTTGACTCTTACACGTCACATATGACCCATGGATCATTTTCCTATAGTTTCAATAGAATATGAATGTGTTTGGTCGGTTTTCCATATGTCAGTTGTTGTTTTAACTTAAACGGTTGTCCATTTCAAAGAAAAGTTAGACACTTTGAGTGGTGTCATCCACACCGCGCCTCAGATTGAGGAGGGGTTGACTCTTACACGTCCCAAATGACCCATGGATACATGTCCTAAATTATCAATAGTATCCGAGTGTGTTTGGTCAGTTTTCCGTATGTGGTTTTTTTTACTTAAAAGCGCATCCATTTTAAACAAAAGAAAGACACTTTGAGTGGTCCCAGCCACACCGGCCCTCGGATTGAGGCGGGTTGACTCGTACACATCACATATGACTCATGGATACATTTCCAAAAGTATCAACAGTATACGAATGCTTTTGGTCGGTTTTCCGTATGTCAGTTGTTGTTTTCACTTAAAATCTTGTCCATTTCAAATAAAAGTTAGACACTTTGAGTGGTGCCGGCCACACCGCACCTCGGATTAAGGCGGGGTTGACTCCTACACGCCAAAAATGACCCATGGATACATGTCCTAAAGTATCAACAGTATCTGAATGTGTTTGGTCTGTTTTCCGTATGTGGTTTTTTTACTTAAAAGCGCATCCATTTTAAACAAAAGAAAGACACTTTGAGTGGTACCGGCCACACCGGCCCTTGGATTGAGGCGGGGCTGACTCGTACACGTCACATATGACCCATGGATCATTTTTCCTATAGTTTAAATAGAATCTGAATGCATTTGGTCTGTTTTCCATATGCTAGTTGTTGTTTTCACTTAAAATCATGTCCATTTCAAATAAAAGTTAGACACTTTGAGTGGTGCCGGCCACACTGCACCTTATATTGAGGTGGGGTTGACTCATAAACGTCACATATGACCCATGGATACATGTCCTAAAGTATCAATAGTATCCGAATGTGTTTGGTCCATTTTCCGTATGTGGTTTTTTTTACTTAAAAGCGCATCCATTTTAAACAAAAGAAAGAATCTTTTAGTGGTACTGGCCACACCGGCCCTCAGATTGAGACGGGGTTGACTTTTACACATCACATATGACCCATGGATCGTTTTCCTATAGTTTAAACAGAATCCGAATGCGTTTGGTCTGTTTTCCATATGTCAGTTGTTGTTTTCACTTAAAATCATTTCCATTTAAAATAAAAGTTAGACACTTTGAGTGGTGCCGGCCACACCGCGCCTCGGATTGAGGCGGGGTTGACTCGTACATGTCACATATGACCCATGGATACATTTCCTAAAGCATCAACAGTATCCTAATGCGTTTGGTCCATTTTCTGTATGTGGTTTTTTTTTACTTAAAATCACATCCATTTTAAACAAAAGAAAGACGCTTTGAGTGGTACCGGCCACACCGGCCCTCGGATTGAGGCGGGGTTGACTCGTACACGTCACATATGACCCATGGATTGTTGTCCTATATTTTAAACAGAATCCGAATGCGTTTGTTCTGTTTTCCGTATGCCAGTTGTTGTTTTCACTTAAAATCTTGTCCATTTCAAATAAAAGTTAGACACTTTGAGTGGTGTCGGCCACTACTTCAAAGCACATTTTACATATCATTTTCCACATGCATAAACATGAAATACATGGCTAACTAAGAAGGCTAAGTAAAAAAAATAGAAAAATGAGTATCACAGTACCAAGGAATACTAAAGGTCTAGGTAGTAGACTAATCATACAATAAGAATCAAGTGCAAAAAATAGAATCTGAATGCAACGTCCCTATAGAAGCAGAGGAAAACCCCAAAGTGGAAAACCATTTTCAAAAATAAAGAGTTATACAGAATTAAAAAATGTAATGGATCAATCTGCCTCTGATCACCATCACCATCACCACTATCATCATCAACCTCATCCTCTCCACCATCTATGTCCTCGTCGTCATCCTCGTCATCATCCCCATGCTCATCGTCGGCCTCATCCTCGTCCTCGGCATCATCCTCGCCCTCGGCCCCATCCTTGCCCTTGGCCCCATCCTCACCCTCGTCCACATCCTCATCCTCGCCCTCTTCCTCTTCAGCATCCTCGTCATCACCAGGAATGTCATCATCTCGATCGCCACTAGAGCTGCCACCTGGTGCATTGGATGATGCACCCATCGATGACATAAATGTCTGACAAGCCGCACTAGCCTCTGGTGGAAGTGATGAAGATAATGCTTTCATCAGTTTCATAAATTCTCTGTCTCTTGTTTGAACTTGTACTTCCAACTCTGTGACCCTTTTATCATACTGTCTTGCATGCTCCCTGACCTGTTCCAACTCGGTGGTACTAGAATGGATACCTAGAGACGACCAATACCTCTTCGGGACTATATTCTTACCAGGTCGGCAGCGTACTCGACCAGAGTGCTCATCTCCCAAAACCTGATATAAATGATCGTGTGGCCCAAAATTGTCAGGCTCCTGGGCATCAACAGCCTCTAAAGCAGCCTGTAAAAAATATTAATAGATTATTAAATTTCAAATTAGATATTAAACTTTGAAATAAACAAATTAAAACTTACAATCTTCTCTTGGGTCGGTTCATTTACCACAGTTCCATCTTTTTTTCTTCTACTCGAGCAAAACAATTTTGCTCGAGGGATACGTCCTTCAACATTCATTTTGTGCTTCTGTAATGACATTGAAACAATTTAAAGTGAAAGTATAATCATATATTCATTATTCAATAAATCACATAATTTAAGTAGGATCCACTAAAAAGGGAAAGTCCTAAAGAAAAATTATAAACAACTATATCGTATCTGCTGCCTCTCATGATCTGCCATAGTTGTGCACCCCAAAGTGTGTAGGTATTGCTTTGAATCAATGTTTTTTTTGTTTTTTCAGAATATTCCTAAATAATGATTAATAATTAATAAGATTATATTAATGAAAAATATGAAAACTCTCATTTAAATAACTCAAATGAGATTAATACCTTAAATTTGGTAGTCACCCAATGGGTAATCATTTGGAGATATTTCTCTATCAAGAAGTCATCCACGATAGGTAATGTCTCTAACTCCGTTCCCACTCTATCACACCAGCCAACATACATCTCATGATTATAAGCTCTCCAAAGCTCTCCTAGCTCTTTTAAACGCGCTGGTCGTGCACCTTCGCCATCAGGGAAGTTAAACCGAAGCTGAACCCAAATTGATTAGTTCATTTAAATACAAAAATATACTACATTAAATCCAATATATTTTTACCCATATTTGTGCCCACGCATTATCCTTGACTTCGGGTGGCAGATGTCTCCAAGAGAGAGGGATGACCGGAATGATATCGGAGTATTTGGCTAGCGTCGCCAAAAAACCCCGACATTGCTGCCCAGATTTCTCAATCATTTGTCCATCAACATTGTATTCAACCATCAACTATGTTTTGCGGTTCCATACCGCACGCAAGCGAGTACGCCCCCTCCCCCGCCTCCTATCTGTAGATAAATCTGTTATTAAAGAAAAATAATATCAATACAAGTTATAATAAAAATAAATTTTGGTATAAAAATTTGATAGAGTTATATAAATATACCTGTGGTAGTCGGATCAATGGGTGCAGAAGCTGAAGGAATATCCTGTACAGGTGGAGTGTCCCTCAGTGTATGCTCCTCAGCCACATACTGTGTCGCAGCAGGAGTCGAAGAAGGTGGAATATAATAGCCCGGAGATAATGAACCAGAAGAAAAAGATGATGGCATAGACGTTTGGCCAGCTGGTAGTGTAAACATCAGAGGTCTAAATATCTCATATGTCCCTGAAGACATGCCAGGATCAAAATAGGGCGTAGAAGATACGTCTGTGGTAGTGGGTCGTCTAACTCTCACCCCAGGAGCCCTCGTACCACCGGCCTTAGTACCGGGACCACTAGATGATCGTCCATCTCTGACACCACCCCCCCCCCTCCTACCACCAACCTCTCTACTGGGAGAAATATCAGGCTCCTCGTTAGATATCTGTCGTCTAGGGGGTGGATCCTAAAAAAAAATTGACAGAAAAGTAAACACATGATATTATAAGTTATTGAAATATTTATATTTTAAATAAAATACTCACAACAGGGATGAGTGTAGGAACACCCATCTGTACCATGCGACGATTATTATCTGTCATCTTTTTCCACCGCCTCTCTTCAATGGGTGTCATTTCCTGCAATGAAAACAAATATGGAAGTAATTAGAAACAGATAACTAATGTGTAACCCAAGAAAAAAAATATAGAAAAACCATTATGATAAAAAGAACATAATGAAACAGAAGATTTATGGTGTTATGAAGGTAAGTACTAGGATACACACTCTGAATGATGTAGGTGAGAACACGACTGTATGATTCTATATATTTCCCACCACAACTTCAGGTTCACAATCAACTCTGACAATTGAGTTGTTGGGGTCATCATAAGTAATAAATGGATTGCTTCCAATTGCAGTAGGGATAGTGTCAACTTCATCATCACCATCATCAAAAACATGTCTGGGATTTACTTCAATAATTACACCGAATTTAGGATGACGATGATCTTTTACATAAAAAACTTGTTTCACCATTGATGCCAATACATATGGTTCATCGGTGGCAAGAGTGCGAGTCATGTCAATAACTCGAAATCCACAATCATCAATAAAGGTGCCTTGCCCCGTCATTGAATCAAACCATTGACATTTCATCCTCGTGACTCGACCATGCGAGTAATAATCCAAAATTATTATTTTCTCCACGACACCATAATAAGCAACATTTTCAGAACGAGGTCTAGTGTCCGATGAACTGGCATAACAGTCTGTTGTGGAAGTTAGCATAACACCATTATGTTGTGTTCTCATGTTTCTTTCTCGTTCAGTGATAATAAATTTGTATCCATTGATCACGAGTGATTTACAAGCATGAACCATGGTATTAGAACCAAAAGCCAAAGCTCTTATTTCCTCAGAAACAGATTCTGTAGGCAAACTCGATACCTTAAATATAAACAAATAGTAAACTTAATTAAATATTATTTCTATTTAGTTATTACAGAAATATTTTTACCTTCAATTTCAACCAAGAAGAAAACCCTTTGCTACGCAAAGTCTCCTTCTTTCTCAAAGATAAAGAACGATGCTTTCTATATATCAATTCTTTATGTTCCCTGTAGATAAAAATAATAATAGTTTAACAAATATTTAAAATTACAAGAGATAAGATAAGAGATACATGTACAATTAACTTACTTGATATACTCATCGAACAAATCACAATTGAACAACACTGTGGGATGTGCCATCTCTCGCTCTTCAAGGCTTAATGTTGTCAATGTATATGATCCTGGAATTCCTCCTGTCTGAGGAAGTGATGGAAAACTGGGTTCAATTTTCCCATACTGTTCTTCTTCATTTCTCATTGGTCTGTTTATTCTCATAGTATGATCAGACAAATACATTGAGCATAAATCCATACATTCTTGAGCCAAGTAACCGTTCACAATAGAACCTTCGGGATAATTCCTGTTCCGAACATATGATTTCAATGTGCACATGTTTCTTTCAGTTGGATACATCCAACGAAAAGCAACGGGTCCTCCAAGAAGTATTTCGGTCGGAAGATGGACAGTCAGATGCGACATGCATGTAAAAAATGATGGAGGGAATATTTTCTCTAACTCACACAAAATTAATGGTGTCTCTGCCAATAGTTTTTGCACGAGGGATTTGGACAACCTCTTAGCACAAAGATCTCTAAAAAAATAGCACAACTGAATAACTGAGACTCTGACATTATTGGACAAGAGATGAAGGATTTCTATTGGAATCAACTCATGCAAAAGGACGTGATAATCATGAGTCTTCAAAGATTTCAACTTCAACTCTTTTCTGTTGACCCGTTTTGATATATTGCTTGAATAGCCATCAGGAACTTTAATAGTCTCTAGCACTTCTAGAAATTGATTTTTTTCAGCAGGAGTCATCACATAAAAAGCACATGAAACTTGCCATTTATTTTCACTGATACAGACAGGATGAAATTCTTGTCTGATCCCCCAATCTACCAAGTCGCGCCGATATCGTAAATCATCTTTTGTCTTCCCCTTGACATTTAGAAGAATCAAAAGCAACATTTCACATATATTCTTTTCAATGTGCATTACGTCTAAGAAATGACGTAACAAGTTGGTTGACCAATATGAAAACTCAAAGAATATACTCTTCTTCTTCCAATTGTAACAGGTATCATTGGAAACATTTTTCCTCTTTCTAGATTTCATTACACTCTTCCCAAATGAATAACTGAAATCTTTCAATTCATTAAGCACATCAGTTCCAGACATACGCTGAGGTGGATCTTCATTCTCCATGGTATTGTCAAATCCTCAACGATTGTTTCTATATGGATGGTTCATTGGCAAGAATCGTCGATGTCCCATAAAACTAAAACTACGACGATATTTCAGTCTTCTCGATCGATTATTCTTCATACAAACAGGACATGACAATTTTCCTTTTGTGCTCCATCCAGACATCATTGCATAAGCATGAAAATCATTGATAGTCCACATAAGTGCAGCATGCATCTGAAATATGTCTTTCGAACATGCATCGTATGTGGGCACACCCACATCCCAAAGAAGTTTCAACTCTTTTATTAAAGGTTTCATGTATACATCTATATCATTGATGGGATCAGAAGGGCCAGATATCAGTATACTCAAGAAAGTGTAAGGTTTTTTCATACACAACCAAGGGGGAAGGTTATAAATGTGTATGAAAACCGGCCATGTGTTGTGCGAAGTAAGCATCTGCCCAAACGGATTAAAACTGTCACATGAAAGACCTAGTCTCACATTACGCATGTCGGCTGCAAATTCAGGATATCGAGCATCAAATCTCTGCCATGAAAATCCATCTGTAGGGTGAACCAACTCTTCATTATTCTTTTTTCTCTCGGTGTCATGCCATCGCATTTTTATGGATATTTCATCAGACATGAAAAGGTTTTGTAATCTGGGGATTAATGGAAAGTGCCACATTACTTTTTGTGGCACACGAGATGGTGTTCCATCGTCTTTTGGCTTCCATCGGGAGGTTCCGCATTTTATACAATCATTTCTTTCAGCAGTTTCCTTCCAAAATAAGCTGTAATCATTCGGGCAACCATGTATTTTTTTTTTGAGAATCCAAGTTCATCAACCAACTTCCATGCCATATAGTGGTTTGAGGGAATATCTGCATCATCTGGAAGTAAGTCCTTTAAGAAGGTAAGAATGTAATCAATTGCAGTATTTGAAATCCCAAACATAGTTTTCCCATGAAACAATCGGATTAAAAATTACAACTTTTTCATTTTATCACATTGCCGATATACTGGAGTCGTCGCAGCATCATTCAATTTTTTCACCCTATCAACATCATCATTGTCATTGGACGCATCATGTGTGCTTGTATCGAAATCTTGTTGGCTGGACATCCTTTCCTTCTCATGATGTCGAATAAATGGAAACTGGCCATATATCAAACTCTCCAATTCAGTCCTATCATTTGGATCATCAACATTTTGAGATTCCATTTTCTCTCCATTGTGATACCGCACATAATAGTTTTTTTTGAAACCATATTTGGTTATATGATAGCTAACTGCTTCATGGCCCAACCAAGGTCTTCCAACATAATTAAAACATGGGCAGTGTATGCGACCACTATCTGAAGCCTTGTCAAATGAAAAATCTAGAAAGCTTTTCAAATTATTTTGAAAATCGGTTGAAATCCGATCAGTTTCGTACATCCAACTTCTATCCATTCTGTAAAAAAATCGCAATAAGTCATTTCAAAGAAATTCAATAATATTAAAGTTTAATCAAAAAAATATTTACGTAAATGACAATTGTTTACTCTATATAAAATCATAACTGACACATTACTCTATATGAGAATCATATTAAGAAATACAACAAAATACAGTGTATATTAGAAAATAAGATACAAAATTTCTAATGCCTATATTCAAGGATTGACCAGTAAGATATTGGAAGTGGATCAAGGAATACATAATCCTTAAGGGTCTTGTTGGGAGTATATGAGTTTTATACTTTAACTTCTTCAAGTAGATCAGGATGAGGAGTAGGATGAGGATCATGAGAGTGGTGGGACTGTCCAAGGGGGGTGTGGCGTGTCCAGGGGGTGCAGGGTGTCTAGGGGGTGGTGGGGTCGTCCGGGGGGGTCGGAGGTGTCCAGGGGTGGGGGCTGTCTAGGGGGGTCGGGGTGTCCAGGTGGGCGGGCTGTCCGTGGGGGTGGTCAGGTTGTCCAAGGGGGTCGGGGTGTACAGGTATATTTATATGAAAAGAATACCCCCACAATAATCATGCAGCCCTATCATTAGTCTAAACCCCTAGAACACATAAAAGAAGCAAGTATGGACATTTACTAAAATATTTAACACCATACGAATGAAAATACACTTTAAATATATTTTGAGAGGATATAATGGTGTGTGTGAAAAAAAATGATATTAAATCAATTTAAATGAATATGGAACAAATGAGGGTTTATAATACACTAAGAGTACCTCAAACAATCCAAAACCACTATAGCACCACATATTCAACTTCATGAAACAGGACTTGGAAATATTACCTACATCTTTACTGATGACCACCTAATTGGAACACTCTATTTATGGTTCTTGAACACAAGGAACAAACAATGTTTGGTCTCTACCAACTCAATCACCCCCTTGTAGATCATAATCTCGTTTCCCCTTATACTAAAATGGTCTCACTGGAAGCTACTATTAATACCAGAGCTAAACCATTCATTCTCCATAAAACAATGATCAAAGAACCATCGGAGGTATCTCTCATATAGCCACAATAATTTTTATCTATGATGTAACGAAATTCACAAGAATAACTTTTATTCAATAACCTTTTGGTATATAATGTGCATCAACAATGGTTCAATTATATGGTTCATCACATTCCAATTTATTAATCACCCATACATGATAAAAATTGAAAATTGACTTTCATTTAATTACAACCATCATATTTCATTGAATTCTTAACAAGCATAGAAGCATGGAAATTGGAATCTAATAACTTTAATTATTCCCCAAAACTTTTTAATAAATTTAACATGAAAAATAAAACACTTTGAAATCTAAATAATCACTATGAAGTAAAATGAGCTTGGAATTCTATTGCACAAGTAAAAACACTCAACGATGGAATATATGAAAAGAATATTAATATAAATTATTAAAACAAGATAATAAAGTAACAATGAATGTTAAAACTAAACATGTGATTGAATTTTATAACATATAATAAAAATTTCTTGGTAATGAAACATGAAAGGAACATCAAAAAATTAGACAATTGTCTAATGCAATATATATGGGCTGGAATATGCATGGAATGTAAATAAAGAACGAAAACATAAATTGGGCTGGAACAGAAATTCGGCTAAAATATGAGAATAGAAATTGGTCTCATCCCACATCAAAATCAAAACTAAAAACTAAGAAAATACCTCATCCTTGGATGGGATGGAGGAAGAGAACCCGAAGCACCTCCAAAATTGCCTCCAAAATCGCCCAAGCGCTCCCGTTTAGGGCTCTGGATCGCGAATGGGGGAGAGGATCGGCTACTTCCAATTTGGGGGAAAGTTTTCCCAACGGTTTTTAAAAACCGTTGGTATATAACTCCATCCCAAACCTATACCAACGGTTCAAGGAGAATCGTTGGTAAAAGGTCACCTAAATCCCACTTTTACCAATGGTTCACATTGAACCGTTGGTAAAAACACCCCTATACCAATGGTTGTGATGAACCGTTGGTAAAAGCTTCTAAAAAACCATCTATACCAACGGTTATCAGAAACTGTTGGTATAGATGGCTATTCCTAACGGTTTAGTAAACCGTTGGGATATAAGTGTTGGGAAAACTCTATTTTCCAGTAGTATAGGATAAGGGTAATTTATTTTATAAACTATAAAAATTTAAAGGGAAATTTTCATATAAAATGAAAAAGGTAGCAGAAAAATGTGTATACATGAAAAACGTTAAAAATAGATAATTTTCAAACTTTGATGAAAATGACCCAAGATAAAAACATTAAAAATTTCTGTAAAACATTTTAAAGAAGTTAAATTAGTAAAACAATATCATTAATCCATTATTGATGCATAGATAATAACATTCTAAAAATAATGCAATGAATATGAACAATGAAAATGGGATGTTCTCGACCAAAAAGAAAATATAGGTCTGTTTTCCATACAATGGGTAAATAATTTTCCATGGGGGAAAATTAAATAATGAGAAGATAGTTAAATCCACAAGAATAATGAGAGTATAATAAAGTTATGGGTTATTTAGATAGAAAAATATAAAAATCCCCCATATATATTATATCTCAAAATAAATCCCTATTTGAAAATGATATTAGTGATGAAATCCTCATAGTATGGGTAAAGAAAAAATCAAAGGAACTTGAGAGGAAGATCATGAAATGGAAATTAAAATATCATTAAATGGAATATATTTTTTAATTTAAATTAATAGGGTAGTGAGTACACTATATAAAACAAAAAATGGTGTGCAATATGAAACATGTCTTTTGAAATTAAAATTGAGACATGAATGCCTTACAAATTTTATAATTTTTTATTCTCATCCCTCTGAGTGAAAGAACATGGAATATAAATTTGAACCTCATGAAATATAATGGAAATTTGATAGTTATATTAAAGTTAATTAGTTGAACTGTTTTAAGAAAAACATCTTGTATAATAAGAAGTATGTCTCAAGGGTTTCAATGTTGAGACATGAAACCCCTACCCAGTATTCCTATTTATTTGAAAGAACTCCAACCTCCTATATAAAAAATATAATTATATTAATCACCTATTTCAAAAAAAAACATATCGACAACCTCTTATATACTTAATTTGTAATATTTTATTATAAATTTATTAGTTTTTTAGATTTTATTTTCATCATCAAATTTTATTGCTTCAATTGTTTGTTTAGTTTTAGTTTTTTAATAGTGGTGTTTCGCTTCATTCTTCTAAAATATTTAATCATCACTAAATTATAAAAGGCTCTATAATTTATGATTTACAAGTATTTATAACACTATAATTTAATTATATGGAAATTTTGGTTATGAACCTTAAATATGAATTCAGTGGTGGCCATGTTTCGATTATTCATAGTGGACGAAGAGTGTTTTCTTAAATATTGAGATAAATTTAGGTATTAACATTACAGAACTTAAAACATATAATTATTTACTTATTTATATAAAATATTATCAGAAATTAAATTCCCATATTCATCCATGATATAAATTTATCCCATTCTTCAAGTCGATGGTTAAACCAACCCGAACAAGAAAGTACTATAATTCAATGGGTGAATATGGTTAGGAGAGTGTTTATTTTGAAATAATATAATTATAAAATAAGAATAATGATATTATTTATATTATTCTTAGTTTTTAAATTAGAAATCAAAATATTTGGATAAATTATATGGATTATATGTAAAATTCAATATGTCACTTTCGTAGAGGCAGTATTATGCACATACGCACCTAAGACGTTCACATTTTTCATAGAATGGGAGGAAGTTATAGGATGGTTTATAATTTTAGAACATTAAAAAAGTAATAAATATTATATTAATTTATTAATTATACTTTCAATATTATCCATGATATATGGATAATAAAAATAAGACACATTATTCATGGGGGCAGTAGTCCAGAAAAACGCATGATGATGTTTTTATTTTTCAATGAATTAGATCGCTTAAAGGTAAATATTAATTTTTTATTTTAGAATCATAAAATTATAATATATAACATATTAATTAATCATTAAAATCATTATAAATATAAATTATAGGCTTTTATGAAATATTTAATATGTCGGTTCGCAGAGGCAATAGTCTGCACGTACATATGATCAACATTCTATTGTTTTTATTAGTGGATGGAAATGAATAAATATGGGATGTTTATATAATATAATAAAATATTTATATATTATTTATACTGATTTAATGATATTAATTTGGTTATATAAGGTTCGTAATAGGAATATTAAGAAGAAGAAAAATTGTCTAGTAATACTTATGTCAAGAGCATGAATTTTCTATTAGAAATCTCCCAGGAAATGGAGGTATTCTGCTAACTAATAGAGACCATAGGCTTAACGAATTAGGATAAGGTTAAAGGTGGAAGAAAATTTAAAATTTTTTAGAATGAAATTATATGGTAAATTTTTAACATAAAGTGGTGGAAGTGTCCCATTTTATAAGTGAAGAGAAGGGTTATTTTAGAAGAAAAGTTTACATTTTCAATAATATAAAGTTACTATCATAGGGTAAAAGGCACAAAAAGAGGGGGGAAGAGAATTTAAAGGTGTTTTTTGGTATATAAACACCTCAAAAATTTATTTGGAAACATTTTTTAACATATTTTGGGTCATTTTTTCTTAATAAATCAATTTTTACCGTTTTTACTTTTACTGAGGTAGTTTATTTTTGACTATGGTAATTAATTATAATGACCAGAATTAAAATTGAAAATTTTATTCTATTTAAAACTTATGATTAAAATTCTAAAAAAATTATCAAATAAAATTTCTAATGGTTTGAAACATTAATTTTAAAATAAATGCACATAATACATAAAAATAGTTTTTAGAAAAAGTGTGTTTTTGAGATTACAATTTATGTATAGGGAATAATTGTAAAAAAATAATTTAAAGACATAAATTCGTTCATTATAAATAAAATAAAGTTTATGAGTCATTAAAATAAATTCAAAACTGAATTTTACCAGTATAATTTTTAATTAAAAGAAAAGATCAAAAATATTTTTTATTAGAAGTAAAATATTACATTTGTTTTATAAGGATAAACATAGGTTTTATAAATTTAAAAAATATATTTAAAATACATAAATTTATTACATAGTTAAATATTTGATAAATTAATAGGTTTTATAAAACACTTGTTTTTTATTATATAATGATAATGTAAAAAAGTCACTATTTTGGAAAAAATTGTATTCTTCACAATTCATCTAAAAATAACTTATCTAAAAAAATCCCTAAAATTATCAATAATTAAATTATTATATGAGAAACTCATAATTGAATTTTATTTTATTAAAATTTTGGAATTTATATACCTATATTTTAGATGAAAATACAATATATAAATAAAAACTGTTTTTATGGAAAATACCATTTTTGATCATTAAGTGCTTTCTAATATTATTTCAAGTCAATATCTAATTTAAAGAATTTTTATGTTTTATTTATTATATTTAAATATCATATGTTATTATAATAATATTTTAAAATAGGTGAATTTAATATATTAGGGTAAATTATACAATAATCTAAAAAACATTTATTTGAAGAAAACAATTAATATTATTTATGTATATTATAAATATTGACATTTTAAAATGATTGATATAATTTTATTTAATAAATATTTTATTTTTATTATATTTTTATTATTAATAATCATCTATTATTTCATGAGTCATTTTAGTTAAATGTTGTGTATGTTCGGTGTTGCGTGTAACACAAGTTATTGAAGAGCGGATTAATTTAAAGGATTCAAAATCTTATATCATTATAGATCATGTATGGATTTGACTATTTGAGAGATGGTTCAAAACTTGGTGAGTTACTATGGGGAATAAAGATTTTGTTCGTAGTGGTTTGGGTCCTATATTTAGTTTATTTTTCATTGATCGTTGTGTATCATCCTTATCATCCTAGATCCTTCTTTTGGTTTTTTTGTATATGTGATGATGATTGACATTTATTATTTAATTCTAGAACGGTTAGGTTTATGAATGTTTCTATTATTATTGCTTTATATGGATCAGTATGGTTATTTCTTTTAGGTTTTGTTGTTTATTCTTGTGCATGGTCATCAGATGTATAGAGGGTTTATGTCAGATCCTTAGTGGCTTCAATTTTTTTATATTATTATTTTAAGGGTGAAACCATTCCTATGTTTTATGTTCTTGATATCCAGACACTAGTTATCAGATCTGAGGATCTCAACGCCATTTGGTCCTAGTGTTGTATTGTTTCAGGTACCAGTTCGATGGTATCCTCATTCGGTTCATTATAAAAACTCTGTGCATTGACCAAATTGATATGTTCAAAAATCTATGAATGGAACAAATTACGTTTTGCTATGATCAAAACTCTATTCATGAACCTAATTATTATAGTGACAAATATATAGGTGGACCTAATTGATATATAAAAAACTCTATGCAAGGACTTAATTGATACATTAACAACTCTATGCATGTAACAACCTAGGTATTTATAGAATAATTTTTTTTATATTTATTAGTATTTTTTATTTAAATAGTAACTCTTAAAAAATAATTTATTATAGTTATTTGTTTTAAAAGATTAATTTTTCAATTATATATTTTTATTTTTAAAAAACTATTTTTATTTTTTAAATTCATCATGTTGAAATTATCTTAATATGAAGTTTTGAGAATTTTGTGAAAAAGTTTATTTTTTTAATGAATAGTGAAAAAAACTACATTTTATTTCAAAACTACTTTTTTTCTAATTTATTTATATAGTTATATTATCATTTTAATTGATATTAATGTATAATTAAATCATTTTTTTATCATTTAATCCAATATAGGTCATTGTAATAAATTTCACAATGAAATTAGATATAAAAACTTTATGAACTTTTAAACGTTTTTACTTTAAAACCGAGTTTTCTTGATCTGTCAACGGGATAAATTTTAAATTAATATTAACTAATTATATTAATTGAATTTTGAAAAAAGTACATATAAGGTGTTAATCCATATGAAATTTGTGGCCAAATAGGAACAATTTAATTTTTGATGAATAGTAACTTTAGTTGTTTTTTACCGTGATTAAGGGTAGATCGGGTAATTAAGGGTCAAAATAATATTATAAGTATTATAAAATTACCGTAACACTTGTACTAATTTAATTGGATGACTATTTATTTTATTTTATGATCATTTCTTGACAAAAGGCATCCATGAGTCTATTTTAGGACAACTTTGAGCCATTTTGATGATTTTAATCCATTTATAGTATTTTATTCAAAGAAAATATAATTCAAAAAATTAAAGTTCCCTTATCATGGATATAGGTAAATATACATGATGAATAAAATAAAGGATTATTTCGAACCAAATTAATTTATTTCATGTCGGTAATTTATTTTTAATTTTTATATATGAAATAATTAACATTAATGCATGTGCAACACTGATGCAATGATTGTGCAAGCATAAGAAAAATAAATAAAATGTTTTTATTAAAGTTATAAGAATTATTAAATGACATAAATTTTGGATAAAACTTTTTATATAATAAAATAATTATAATTATCAGGTTTTATGCAAATTGGGTACATTCTAGACCCACATTGATCACACTAGTCCCTTTATGTTATTTTATTAAAAAATAATATAACTTATTCAAACTACAACTTTCAATTAGTTTAATATCTTAATTTTTGGTTTTCCAGAAGTGATTTTCAAAAAAATAGTTTTTTTAAAGCTAATGGAATTATATTTCACACAATTGTTTTTTAATTTTTAGGTAATAAATAATTAAATTAATGGCTTGGACAATTACGATGAATTTAATATAAATAAAATTAATGATTTTAAAAATATTAAAATAAATATAATTTTAATTTATTAGTTAATTAAAATTTTCAATAGGTAATTATAATATGTATAAGATATAATAAAAAAATTAATTCGTTTTGGAAACTTTTTTATCTATTTAAAGTCATGACTGTGAATAGTTTTTAATTTGACAAAATTACTTTTCAATGAATAAAATATTTTATTAAATTATTTAAAAATAAAAAAATTATTAAACAAGGAAAAAATGAGATTATGTTTTCTAAGATATGTTGTAATATTCTTTTTATCTCTTTTAGAAGTCTTAAATCATATAATAAATTTATTATATTTTAATAATTTGAGTAATTGATATGTTACCCCTCACCTCAATTATAAAAGGAGGCTCCCTCCTTTACAAATTATCATCACATCAATCCATCTTTTTCGGATAACCACTACCAAATTCCCTCATTCTCATATCTTTCCACATTCTTGTGCTTCTCGTATCACAGAAAGGCCACTTCCAAGAACCTTTAATGGGTTCTCAAGGGGAATTTTTCAAGAAGTTGGGTTCCTTTTTCTTCTCTTTCAAATTCTTTTTCACTTATACCTTATCCCCACCTCTTATACAATGTTTCATGAAAACTTTAGTATCAAATATATACTATAGTGATATTTTGTTTTTTTATATTCCTCATAAAATCACTCATCTTCTCTTTTATTTCTTAAATAATGAAATCATTCTTCATGGTGCGTTAATTCACCACCTTCATGGATGATGATTTTTCTTTTCCATTTTTACTGAAATCATGGAATGTTTAATTTCACATGAAACTGTATAAAATTACCTAAATGTAAATCTTCTATGACTTCTGGGTTATTATTTCATTTTTATAAGGAATACCATAAACAAACTAACATTGGAAACCATAGAAAGAACGCACCTGAAACAACGAAAATAAGAAAATATTGTTAAAAAATGGGTGGAAAAATATTATAAGAAGAAAATGTAAGGTATTATTAACATTATTTTATTCCTTTAATATATTAATTGCAATATTCAAACCATTATAAATAAGTTTTGAACACATTTCAAGGAAGTCAAACCTGAGGTAAGGGACTTTCCTTTTAAAATACTTTTAAATGTCTCTTTTACAAAATTCAAAAAGATTGTTCTTTTTTTATATGGAATTAGAATTTTTTACTGATTTCATGATTCTATATTACTATAATGTTTCCATTATATGTTTCTATAATTAATTATTAATAAAAAGACATCATTATTTTATGCATAGTCTTTATATTTTAAAATGGATTTGTTTTACAAAAAAATGGGTATTTTGAAAATCTGAATGGGTTTTTTTCAAGGGTTTAAATGAGTTTTAAAGTATTTTATTCATGATATGTTCCTTGTAAAAAGTTTATTTTGGGTTGATCTGATTATATCTCAATATATGATGGGTTTAGCCCCATTATAACTCAAGATATGTGTGGTTTAGCCCATTATAGATCAACATATGGTGGGTGAGCCCCATTATAGCTCTCTGATGCATTGGGTACTCCAAATATGGTATTTGACTAAATAGTTATTCCATGTGTAAGGGTTAATGTAAGATTGATATGGTAAATATTTCCAAATGAAACTACATGATGTTTCAATGCATGCTTATTATTTCTTAAGAAAACTTTTTATAATGGGTTTTCATGTTTTCACTGGACTAATGGTTTTTCTTTCATTATGTCCCTTACTGATCATTTTTTGCTCATCCCAATTTTTTAAATGTTTTTCATAATTTATAAGTATGTGTAATGTAAATGAGTAATTCAAGTTAAATTTTATGATGTTTTTTCAAAGAAAACATGTTTTTTAATGCTTTATATTATGAACAAATGGGGATTATTTTAGTAGTATACTATTTGTATGAATGTTGTTCATTTTGTATATATTATCTCCTAATATTATAAAACTCTAAACTTGAAAATATCATTAATGTGAAATAAAGTAATTTCTTGACTAAAATTCAAGATTGTGTAATGTTTTAATGTTGGTCCCTTGTAGTTCGTATCAAGGGATAGTTTAGATAATTTTAGGGGTTAGGGTGATATTAATAGAATACCATAAATGATTTGTACTCTTTAGTTAATTTGAAATGATATATAATTTAAAGATTATAATTTTTCTTAATCTAATATATTATTATACAAAATGATTTTTTATAGAAGAAATAGGGAAGGTGAAGTAGAAAGGCACTGACATAATGATATCCTGTTGAATCTACAGCCTGGAATGGTGGGAATCGGAACTGATCAGTTTGTGATAGTAACAGCTCAGTTGACTCAGGAGATAAATAGTGGTAGTATCCATGATATATAGGAACTTGATATACCACAAATAAACATGTCTTTTTTGGAGCATTTTATGAGGAAACATCCTCCAGAATTCACTAGAACCACAAATCCAGTGATAGCTGAAGGATAGATAAATGCTCTAGAAAAGTTATTTTATGTTGTGGGATGTTTGGAATACCAAAAGGTAATGATTATAAAATAAAAACATATATTTTAATTAAATTTTAATGGTATTAAATGTTCATTTTTGAACTTATGGGACTCAGTTAGTGCATTTTCATTATGAACATCCATTCTCATCATTTGGGCACTTCATTCCTAATATACACCAATTTAGGCCCAATGAGTCATCTGATTCTAAGGAATTTAATTATAAATATTTTAATTTTATATTTTGGGAACTATATACACACTTAAATTTGAACATTTTTCATTCAGGGATCAATGGATGATTCATAAACGATGATGGAGATATTTGGAGATTAATGGAACCAATTCTAGAGAAGGCAGATTGGACACCAGCCCACTTATGAGACTGTGGGGCCCAACATACAGGCCCAATAAATCCCAAATTTTGTGGGATGATATAATACATGTATAGTAACAAATAAGTCTTCATGATTCAATGCTAATTCGGCCTCTATGGTGGTCATGATGGCAGACCAATTTAGAGATACAATTATGGGCCAGATTCTGCGGCCCAGAAAAACAGCCCACTAATTTGATCATATCTTGGAATTCCCAACTCCAAATGGGCCCAAATTTTACAGGCGGTTAGAAGAAATCCGGAGCTCCATTTCTTCTCATATGTCCCACTCTGATTCGTCCATCTATAAGGTCTTACAGACGAGTAAGTTCGGTGAATGAAAGCTCGATGCCACCTCGGGTCAAGGGTGGAAAAATCAACTATCCCTTACTTTCCACCCACCTATGGCCTACCACAATTAATTGAGGAGACTTGGACTGCTATAGGCTCAACCCAAGGGATCAAAAATACCTATTTAAGGTAGTGTTGTTTGAGTATTGAAGGATCTTGGAGCTTCTTTTCATCTTAATTTTATGCTTCCAATTTCTCTTTGTAATGTTCTTCCTTCACATGTAATTGTTTTAATTCATCCTTGTTTCTTAATAAAAGTTCTTCTTCTCTTATTATTATATTATTCTCCTTATCGCTTTGATAACTTTGGTTCAAGGTGTGAACTTTTTCATACCAAACCTTGTGAGATTATCATACAACGGTGGAGTGATTGTTATTTTATTGCATTTTTTTTTACTTCTCCATTTCCTCCCTCATGAGTCTACCTTCCGCTTCCATTGAAACGATAGAATCAATGGAGGGCTAACCCACTTATGGGTTGATCCAAGGGAGTATAAAGGGGCTGGATTGGAAGTTATTTATCACCTCATTAATTTATAATCACTTCTTTAATTGATATTTCTATTTGATGATTTTTAAACTCCATCGTCCTTGTTGAATTTAAAGCCACACACTTCAAGTGCTAATACGAACCTTTACCTTGAAGTGCTCAAAACTTTGATCCTTCAAGTGTATAGTTGATTAGTATTAAAGGGTGTAGGCATTAAACCAGTAAGTGATGATGTTATTTTATCTCCTTAAATGAACCCATCTCAAATTTAAAAAATTGAAATCATTAAAAAGAAAATACGTCCAATCCACCCCGAGCGATAACCTAGGATCAACTCATTATTTTAAATTGAATTCACTTAAATCTGTTATTTATACTTTGAAACCATATAAAATCAACCCAATTTGGCCACTTCAAATCCAAAAACAGTCCATAGAATGTACGTGTCTATAGGTTTGTTCTTAGGTCTCTGACGATTCGATAACCCAAGCGAAACTACAAGGACCGTTATACCTTCATCTCTTGGGTAAATTTGAGTGAGAATCAATATTAGGCGCCATTTCCGGGGACCCAAGTAATTCATATAAACACCCATTCTATTCTCCCACATTTCTTCTTTTCTCATCCAAATTCTCTTATCTTTTCCCTTTCTCGTTTTTTTTTCTTCTGGCGCATGTCCGCCTACACCCGCGATCAATCAAACCGTCTAGTTAGGGTGGATAGTCCTGGGGTTGGGGAGTCAAGTACACCAAGGCAACTCATTCCATTAGATCCTAATCTTCCTAACACTCTAGAGTCCAAAATTGATTTAATTTCAATGGAAGGTCTTCAAAGAAACCAACTCATAAACCCAGGTGGGAACCAAAATGGAAACCCAAATGAGGCAGCCCCAAACTTGGGGAATGAAATTGATCAAACCATGAATGACTACCTCACACCTTCCTGGACCAATTCCCCCTCATGAATTAGACACAATTCTCTATGATATGCCAACTACATCTTTAAACCCCATGTCCTAAACCACCTTCCCACATTCCATGGAATGGAGTCCGAGATGTCATACCTGCACATTAAGGAGTTCAATGACATTGTAGAAACCATGTGTCCCCCACATCAACTACAATCAACAAATATGAGGCTATTTTCTTTTTCTTTAAAGGATCGAGCTAAAAATTGGCTAAACAATTTGATACCATAATCCATCAACTCTTGGGACCAACTACAAAGCGAATTCTACAAAAAATACTTTCCCCACCATAAAACAATTGCACTTAAAAAGAGTATCCAAAACTTTTTTGAAAAAGAGGGAGAGTCATTCTATGAAACATGGAAGAGGTACAAAGACACTCTAAACATGGTTCCACACCATGTTTTTTCTATCCCTGAACAAGTGATATTTTTCTATGAAGGGTTGGGTCCTAGGAACAAACAATTCATTGACATGATGTGTAATGGAACCTTTAAAAACAAAGCCCCAAATGATGCTTACGAGTATCTAGACAGCCTTTCTGAACAAAACCAAACATGGGGAACTTCACCTTATTCTGAAAAGCCACAAAGAACTAATGGAATTCATACACTTAGAGAAGAGGAAAGCCTTAGGGATAAACTCGCAGCACTCTCTAGGAAGGTTGAAGAAATAGACCTTAGGAAAGTCCCTGAAATCCAAACTGTAGACCATGTTTTCACAATTTGTGACAAACATGACCATAAGACAGACAACTACCCAACCATTCCATCCATCAAGGATGTTCTTTTAGAAGGACCTGCAGTGAAAGTAAATGCCTTTAACTTCCAAAATCCTCAATACCAAAAAAACTTCAATCTTAGGTATAACGACCACCCAGGCTTCCGCTGGAAAGATAACCAACAACCTAGCCAACCACAAGGACAAAATACTTACCCCCATCAGAACTACCAAAGCCATAACCAGTTCCAAACCCAACCTATCCAATACCAACAACCACAGGTCCATTTTCAACAAACCATACCACCTCCAAAATATCCACCTAGGATAAACCAACCTACTCAAGCACCCACCCAAACTGTTCCACAAAGCCTACTAGAACAACTGTGCAAACAAATGGAGAGTATGAACTCAGAAGTCTCTTCCCTAAAACAAGAACTTCAAACCATCAAAACTAGAATGGCACCCATGCCTACTTGGGCGGTTCCATACTCAACTTCAAGGGGAGAGTCAAGTTGCACTCAAACAACTCATGAAAAACTAAAGGTTGTGACTATTTTAATAAGTGGAAAATTAATTGAGAAACCTGAACAACTAATTCAGAACCCACCTAAAGATTCAAACTTGGATGAAAATTAAAATGAACCACAAGATCAAACTGAGTAAACTGATAACAATGTGAAAGAAAAAACTCTTCAAAAAACAACCCCACAACCTGTACCATTTCCTCAACGCATGAGGGGGAAAACCAAGCCTTTATTGAGTGAAATATTGAGGTAAATCTTCTCACAAGTCAAGTTGAACATTCTGCTTCTCGATTCCATCCAAACCATACCTGCCTACTCAAAGTACCTTAAGGAATTGTGCACTTTTAAAAGAAAATTTTCACATAAAAACCAAGTCCTTTTGGCTGCTAATGTGATTACCACCATTCAAGGGACCATTCCTCCTAAGTTGAAAGACCCAGGTTGCCCTTACATCAATGTTCAGCTAGGAGAAAGCAAAGTTATCAAGGCCTTGTGTGATCTAGGTGCTAGGGTCAATCTCATCCCCTATGACGTGTACTGCCATTTAGGCCTAGAAGAACTCCAACCCACATCTGTCACACTTCAACTTGCTGATCGTAGCATTAGGGTTCCAAAGGGGATTTTAATGGACGTTCTGGTAAAGGTTGAAAAATTCATCTACCCTGCTGACTTCATTGTCCTTGACAACCATCCAAACTTAGGAAATAAGGAACAAACCCCAATCATCCTTGGTCGTCCTTTCCTTGCAACAATCAACTCTGTTATCCGAGTTCGAAATGGGAACATGAAAATCACCTTTGGGAACATGAGTCTAGACTTGAACATCTATAATGCAAGCTCACAAATAGGGGATGACGTGGAAATTCATGAAGTAAACATGATAGGAAGCATAGATAATGAATCCATCGAACATCAAGGAATATTTGATGAATGTTTAAGTTAGGATGAGATTGATTTCCTTTGTCCATATGAAGGAATTTTATCTCCTTGGCTTGAATCATTTTCAAATTTCTCTTATGATGAAGTCTTAGGTCCAACAATCAGTGAAACCTTTCAAGAAACCACTTTCATGGAGACCACTCCAATTTCCTTCCCTAAATCTGATCAAGGCAATATAGTAGCTGAAACTTCTACATATGAGGAATCAATCCTATCTGAAACTCTAAAAAAAGAAATTGATCTTGATCCAATGTCCCAATCTTCTTCTGAAATTCTAAACCAACCTGATCTTGAATTGAAGTAACTTCCTGCCGCACTAAGGTATGCCTTCCTATAGTACAATCAAACACATCCTATTGTCATTTATTCTTCTCTTGAAACTAACCATGAGAGGATGCTTCTAGATGTCCTTAGGAAACATAATAAAGCCATTGGTTGGACCCTATCTGATATTCCCGAGATTATCCCACTTGTTGGGACTCATAGGAGTGTCCTAGAATTTGATTCAAATCCATGTCATCAACCTCAACGGTGACTTAATCCTAATCTCATGGAGGTAGTAAGGAAAGAACTTCTGAAATTGTTAAAATCTGGTATCATATATTATAGCATCCCACCTTTTTATCACATAAACTTTAATTACATTTTACAAAAACCGAGGATCTTTAAGGTTTAGTGTCTTGGAAACCAGGAACTTAAAACATGAAAACAACATAAAGAATTCTTCTTAAACACTTGAAAGGCTTCTCCTCATGTTCACCCTAGGCTCATTACTGAATCTCATAACCTAGGGACATACATCAAAAGAAAGGGTGAGCAGAAGGCCCAGCAAGGGAAACAAGTGAAACATTTTACATATGAACTTGGGATACATCAATAAAGTCATGAAAAGAACTTTAAGGCATGAAAATGAAATCATGAGGCATATCATAATAAAAATAAAACTTTTTCATAACTTGAAGATGTGGCTGCAACATTTAATATTGGCAATCGTTTCGTTTCATCAAGGTCCATCCCCAAGGTGTTGTTAAAAATTACCAAGGTTATTCACCAAGGCGTCGTTAAAATGGTCATCTCTAGAGATTAAGTCTTTACCCAATGCATTGGAGCACTATCAGGGCGCACCCTTAAATTTGCCTTTATTATCATGTGAGCCACATATATCATCATCAAACATTTCATAAATAACCCATATAGCATAAAATAAATGGGTTTCATTTCATAATCATAACATTTTAAAAACTGCTTTAATGACATGATCTTTACGGCACTTTAAACCCACGGAAAGGGAAGCGGGTCTCATGTATGTAAATCCCAGAACTTAAAATGGAACATTTTGATATATATGTGAATACCCTTGTAGAAATAAGAGCTTTGAGTATTCACTTTATAACATAAAATAATTTTTGAGAAAAGAGAGAGGCATTTTGAGGGGAAAATTCTGCAGCATAACGGCTATGTTACAAGGTTTTAGAAAACATTGAGAAGAGAGGGGACATGAGTCAAACATTCATAAATGAACCATCAAACAGTAGAGGGACAAAATATAAGGGATTTATGAACATGGTAATGAAATTTGAAAATATACCATATGAAATGAAGAACATGAAAGGAAGAAAACAAAACAAGATTTCTCTTGTGAAAATTCGGCAGCCTAACGGCATCACTTAAACTTCAACAAAATTGAATTGACAAGGTCAAATAGGGTCTCTCATCATATGAACATAAGAGTCCAGTATGATAGATATAGAGATCATACCCCAACATAATATAAAGGAACTTGAAAGAATTGACATGAAAGTAGAACTTCAAAACGAGAAGGGTGAAGAACCACTTAAAAATTCGGCAGCCTAACGGCGCCACTTAAGACATCAAAATACTGAATTGAAGAGATCAAATGGGGTCTCTCATCATGTGATCATAAAAGACCAGTATGATAAATATAGAGATCATACCCCAACATAATAAAAATGAACTTGAAAGAATTGACATGAAAGTAGAACTTCAAAACGAGAAGGGTGAAGAACCACTTAAAAATTCGGCAGCCTAATGGCGCCACTTAAGACATCAAAATACTGAATTGAAGAGATAAAATGGGGTCTCTCATAATGTGATCATAAAAGACCAGTATGATAAATATAGAGATCATACCCCAACATAATAAAAATGAACTTGAAAGACTTGACATGAAAGTAGAACTTTGAAAAAGAGAGAGGTGAATGAATCCCTTGAAAATTCGGCAGCCTAACGGCGCCACTTAAACTTTCTTAAAACGAAATGATGAGAGTAAGAGGGGATATTTCATCATATGAACATAAAAAGGGCAGTAAGAGGAGTATAAAAGAACATCCTCCAAAATAAGAACATGGAGCATAAAAGGAATGACATAAAAGAGATCACTTGAAAAGAAAGAGAGGGGTCGGATCCCTTACCTTAAAATGTAACTCTTAAACCTCAAAGGTTGGGACCTTGAGGGCTTGGGGGCACCTTGGGAGGACTCCTTGGGAGGTAATGAGACCAGAACTTCGTTGGGGAAGAGTGGGGAGTCGAATGGATGAGAGGATGGCTTGGTATTTATAGGGAAAGTGAGGGGACAAGGCATTAATGGCAAAGGGACACCTCATTAGTGGTTTTGGCAAAACCATGGGCTTGCCCATGGTATTTTCCCATGGTATTGGCCACTTGGGACACCTCATACCTTATCTCACTATTCATAATTCGAACATATTGATTACAAACTTAATACATAATTTAATGATGTCATTAAACACCCGTAACTTAAAAACTGTATTTTCACTATTCATCAAAAATTCAACTTTCTCAGAATAATCCCAAAATTTCACCTTAACCAAATATCAACGCTCTGATTACAAATATGAACTCCATTTTATAAAAAATTTTCTAAATATTTTTAATTTAATTTTTAAATAAAAACACTATTCATCGAAAATTCATTTTTTTCAGAAAAAACCCCAAAAATTACCATAACATAATATCGATGCTCTGAGTTCAAAAATAAAGTCATTTTTATAAAAATAATTTTCTAATTATTTTTAATTAAATTTTTAATTAAAAAACACTATTCACCTGAAAAAACTAATACTTGAATAATAATTAATGAAACCGTTATTTAACTATTTTATTGAATAACATTACTTAATCAAGGTGCCTAGATTATTTTAAAACTTTCTTTAAGTGAGATTACTAATCCATTTGGTCATATTACTAATCCTAATCATAAAATCACTATTCATAATTTACTATTCATCAAAAATCAAGTTGATCTTATTAGACTCTAAATTTCGTACTGAACATAATTGTAGAAGACCATTTTTTGAAAATAATTACACATTTTTATTTATTTAAGGTTTACACAACCATTTTTAAAATATCCTTTTTCTAAAATTCATCAAAAATATGCATACAATATTTATCCGGTCATTTGAAAATTCATAAACATCATCATAAGAAGAAATCCAAATTTTTATTTAAAAAAAATATTACACAAGGCAATTACGGTCTCGTTACATAACCCCTTATAATACCAGCATAGGACCTAAGAGTAAGGTGTGCTAGGGTGATAGAATTTTGGGGCGGCTCAGTCAACATTGCCCGAGTAGTAATTTCTATCAGTTTGAACTTCTCGCGAAGGCGATTCCGTTCTAGCTTCACATGATGAAGTTCGGCTTGGATTTGGTCCAGAGCAAAGCCCAATGGTGCTACCTCCTTCCCAATCTCTGTTAGATGGGCTTCGATCGGCCCAAGGCTACTAGGTGAGGCCATCAAATCTTCTTTCTATAATAATTAACCAAGATTACTTATATTTAGAGACAATAATCAAAACATTTTGTTCACAGCGGTCATGTTGACCAATGGTTATATAATAGTCAAAACCCACTGATCTCATTTTAATTATAATCATGTTTATCAAATAAAACATTTTTTTTAGTATAAAAAATAACACATGAAATTAGGAAACAAGATTTATTCAAAATTTCGGGTCGTTACATATATCCCATAGCTGAGAGTGAGTGGGTGAGCCCAATCCAAGTGGTTCCAAAAAAGGATGGAATCACAGTGATAACCAATTAGGATGGAGAGATTCTTCCAACAAGGGTGAGTAGTGGATGGAGGGTCTGCATTGACTATAGGAAACTAAACTCATTCACCAAGAAGGACCATTTCCACTTACCATTCATTGACCAAGTCCTTGAGAGAGTGGCAGGTCATGCCTTCTACTGTTTCTTAGATGGGTACTCGGGGTACAATCAAATTGAGGTCTCCATAGAGGATCAAGGGAATAATACATTCACATGTCCATTCGGAACCTTTTCTTTCAAACGCATGCCCTTCGGGTTATGCAATGCCCCTGGAACCTTCCAGCGGTGCATGATGGGAATCTTCTCATACATGGTAGGGGATTTTCTAGAGGTCTTCATGGATGACTTCTCTGTGTTTGGGGATACATTTGAGGGATGTATGAGGAATGTAGAGAGAGTCTTGTAAAGATGTGAAGAAAAGAATCTAGTCCTAAACTGGGAAAATGCCATTTTATGGTTAAAGAGGGACTAGTTTTAGGACATCTGGTCTCAGGTAGGGGGATTGAAGTTTATAAATCCAAGGTTGACATCATTCATCACCTTCCATCACCCAAAACTACCAAGGAAGTGAGGTCTTTCTTAGGACATGCTGGTTTCTATAGAATATTCATCAAGGACTTTAGTTCAATATCTCATCCCCTTTGTGCTCTCCTAGTAAAGGATGCTCCATTTGTTTGGACAGAAAGCTGTGAGGGTTCATTCTCAACCCTCAAATCTTCTCACCTCTCCTCCCATTATGAAATCTCCAAATTGGAACCTTCCTTTCGAACTTATGTGTGATGCCAGTGACTTTGCTGTAGGAGCTGTGTTAGGACAACGTTGTGATAAAAACCCTTATGTCATTTCTTATGAAAGAAAATCCTTAAATGATGCCCAAATAAACTACACCACCACTGAAAAGGAGTTACTTGATATTGTGTTTGCCTTGGAGAAGTTTAGGTCCTACCTCTTAGGATCCCCCATCACTGTGTTCACTGACCATTCTGCACTAAAATACCTCTTCCAAAAACAAGATGCTAAGGCTAGACTGATTAGGTGTATCTTTCTCTTACAAGAATTTGACCTCACAGTCAAGGATAAAAAGGGAGTTGAAAATGTTGTAGCTGATCACCTCTCTAGGATGGAATTCAAAGATAACTCAAATCACCTTTCTATGTCTGATTCGTTTCCGGATGAACACCTATACTCTGTGAGTGACTGCCCTTGGTATGCTAACATAGCAAATTTCTTAGTGACAGGAGTCATTCCAAAATTATTAGGGACTCAATCTCGAAGGAAATTTCTTTCTGATGTTAGACACTATGTGTTTGATGATCCATACCTCTATAAGTTCTGCCCTGACCATGTCATTAGGAGGTGTGTTCCAGAATCTGAACAAGAGTCCATCCTTAAATTCTGTCATAGTGAGGCATGTGGAGGTCACTTTTCCTCTAAGAAAACATCTGCTAAGATTCTTCAATGTGGTCTTTTCTAGACCACCCTCTCAAGGGACTCCTACACAATTTGTCAAAGCTGTCCTAGGTGTCAACAAGTGTGGTCCATCACAAAAAGGAATCAAATGCCACTCACTCCCATCTTAGTGGTTGAAATATTTGACTATTGGGGAATTGACTTCATGGGTCCCTTCCCAAACACTTGGGGATACCTCTACATACTCTTAGCTATTGATTATGTCTCAAAATGGGTTGAGGCCATTCCCACTAAGTCCAATGATCATCAAGTTGTTATTCGATTTCTGAAAGAGAACATATTTTCTCGATTTGGAATTCCTAGGTCTATAATCAGTGATCGAGGAACCCATTTCTGCAACCGCCCATTCTCTTCACTCATGTCTAAGTATGGTATTTCTCATAAAGTGTCCACTGCATACCATCCTCAAACCAATGGTCAAGCTGAGTTAGCGAATAGGGAGATTAGGAAAATTCTTGAAAAAACTTTCAACCCCTCTAGGAAAGATCGGTCTGAGAAACTCTTAGATTCTCTTTGGGCCTATAGAACCGCATATAAAACCATTTTAGGAATGTCCCCATATAGGTTGGTTTATGGTAAATAATGCCATTTGCCAGTGGAGATTGAACATAAGGCCTTTTGGGAAATTAAGAAAATGGATTATGACCTCTCATTGGCCAGAACAAAAAGGAAATTAGATCTCAATGAACTGGAGGAACTAAGGATGGAGGCTTATTAAAATTCAAGGATCAATAAAGCTAGAGTTCAAGCCTACCAATCTAGGAATATCAAGGTCAAACATTTTGAACTGGGAAAACTTGTTCTCTTGTATAGTTCAAAAATTCATTTACACCTGGGAAAGTTAAGGTCTAGATGGTCAGGTCCTTTCATAGTGCGTCATGTATACCCCCATGGGGCAGTAGAGATTCAAGATCCCACTAGTGGTCACATTTTCAAGGTAAATGGTCAAAGGTTAAAAAAAATCATTGAATCATTCAATAAACAGGAAATAGATGTTGAGTTAATTGAGCCAATCTATGAACTAGGAAAAAATTGATAAATTTAGGATCTATGTTGGGCTAACGACGTTAAACAAAGCGTTGCATGGGAGGCAACCTGTGGTTTTTATGTTTCTAATATTTCTGAATCATATTTATTTTTCAAATAAGATTAATTAATAATTTTATATTTAAAAATAAAAAAAATAGACTTTTGACCTGTTCTTATATTATGAGTATGGATGGGTACGAAAGGGGAGCACCATATTCATCTGTGTCACGTGGTGTGATCCTTGAGTAATACCTTACCCAAAAATTTAAAAATAATACAATGTATCATCAGTTTATTTTGTTGTATTTTTATTATTTTATAGGTTAAGATAAAAATAATAAAAATAATAAAAATAATATAATAATTAAAAAAAGGGGACACACCATAGGTCGTGGGGAAAACCCTGTCACAACCGACGAAGCCACGGGGACTCGAACCCAGGACCGAAGGGAGACAGGGGAGCATTCTTACCACTGAACTACAGCTTAATGTGATTACTTATTCTATAATTTTTATATATATACTTATATTTTACTTATATATATATATATATATATATATATATATATATATTGTCTTGTTTTGTTTGTTTGTTTTCCATTTTCCACTAGGGAACTTTGCAAGCGACATGGATATCAAAAGACTAAATTCGAGCGACAAGAAATTCAAACTTCAACCACGAGGTGACTTCATTCAATGATCCTCATATTTCAATTTCCTTATTGAACTCCCCTTTTATTCCTCTTCCCCATTCTAAGTTCTATTTTTACAAAACTAGGGACAGTTTCATTCTAAGTTGGGGGTGTGGAAACAAAATGTTTGTTTAAAAAAACAATGATAAAAAAAGAAGTAAAATTCCTTTATCATTCATATAATAACATCTTTGCTCACATTAAAACTACATAGCAAATAAATTTTATTTCCTTGAATCCTAATTTAATTCATGATTAAGTTTAAAAAGCATTGATTTTGGAAGTTTGGTTGTCCAATGAAAATTTTCATCATTTTTATTTTCATCCATTAAATCAAAATGCCACAATGAACGTCCTCTAGACTGTGGGGTACTAATTTGAATTTTTGGGGTCCCATAATAAATAGCATAGGCTGGTTTGATTTTTATGAATAATATGAGTATTCAAAATAATAATAAAAAAATTGCATGTAGAGCAATGGATTGATAAAATTCGAGGATTTTAGCACTTGGAGATCGTGACTCCAGAGTTGTCTAGACCTGAGTTTTTCAATATATCTCTATTTATGGTAATATGACTTTGTTTTTGATTAAGTTAACTCGAGGTGACGCCCGAGTATGTGGGCTTCACTTGGTGCCCTAAGGCCTTTGAGTCTGGGAGTCATTAGAAAAGTCTTTCTACATGGGTTAATTTGATTAACTTCAATCTCAATTACTATAGCAATATTGCAAAAAATATCCAAAAAAAATAGGAATGGAGAATACTCATATTAGGATTAAATGTGATTCCACCTAGCACTTCCATGATTTCCCCCTTGAATGAAAATGAACCCCCATATCTATTGTGATTCACAACACATCATTACACCTAATTGAGTTGGATGAAGTATGATGATGGATTTGATCAAAGGAATGGGCTTGGGATTGGGATCTTCTTTTAAATTCATCTTGTTTTAAATTATCTTGATAGGTTATAAAAATATATTTGTGTGCAGTTTACATTGTGAGAACTGTTTGTTATAATGTGTTTGAAGAAAGGAATTCAAATAAAATCATTGAATTATTTGCTCGGGACTAGAAAATATCAAGTTGGGGGGTGTGATTATCCAATAAAAACATATATTTTAATTACATTTTAATGGTATTAAATTTTCATTTTTGATCTTATGGGACTGAGTTAGTGCATTTTCATTATGAACATCCATTCTCATCATTTGTGCACTTCATGCCTAATATACACCAATTTAGGCCCAATGAGTCATATGATTATAAGGAATGTAATTATCAATATTTTAATTTGATATTTTGGTAACTATATCTACACTTAAATGTGAACATTTTTCATTCAGGCATCAATGGATGATTCATAAACGATGATGGAGATATTTGGAGATGAATGTAACAATTCTAGAAAAAGCAGATTGGACACTAGCCCACTTATGAGACTGTGGGGCCCAACATACAGGCCCAATGAATCCCACATTTTGTGGGATGCTATAATAAATGTATAGGAACAAATAACTCTTCATTATCCAATGCTAATTCAGCCTCTATAGTGGTCATTAAGGCAGCCCAATTTAGAGATACAATTTTGGGCCAGATTTTGAGGCCCAGAAAAACATCCCACTAATATGATCATATCTCAGAATACAAAACTTTAAATGGGCCCAAATTTTACAGGCTGTTAGAGGACATCTAGAACTCCATTTTCATATTCTATGTCCCACTCTTATTCTTCCATCAAGAAGGTCTTCCAGACATGTCTGTTCGGTGAAGGAAAGCCGGCTGCCACCTCGGGTCAAGGGTGGAAAAATCAACTCTCCCTTACTTTCCACCCACCTATGGCCTACCACAATTAATTGAGGAGACTTGGACTGTTGGAGACTCGACACAAGGGCTCAAAAATACCTATTTGAGTCAGTTTTGTTGGAGGATTTAAGGATTTTGGAGCTTGGAGCTTGTTTTCATCTTAATGTTATGCTTCCAATTTCTATTTGTAATGTTCTTCCTTCACAAGTAAGTTGTTTTACTTCATCCTTGTTTCTTAATAAAAGTTCTTCTTCTCTTATTATTCTGTTCTTATCCTTATCACTTTGATACCTTTGGTTCAAGGTGTGAATTTTTTCTTACCAAACCTTGTGATATTATCACACAACGGTGGAGTGATTGTTATTTTATTGCGTTTTTTTTACTTCTCTTTTTCCTCCCACATGAGTCTACTTTCCGCTTCCATTGAAACCATAGAATCAATGGAGGGATAACCCACTTATGGGTTGATCTAAGTGATTATAAAGGTTCTGGATTGGATGTTATTTATCACCTCATTAATGTATAATCACTTCTTTAATTGAGATTTCAATTTGATGATTTTTAAACTCCATCGTCCTTGTTGAATTTAAGGCCACACACTTCAAGTGTTAATACGAACATTTACCTTGAAGTGCTCAAAACTTTGATCCTTAAAGTGTATAGGTGATTATTATTAAAGGTTTTAGGCATTAAACCAGTAAGTGATGATGTTGTTTTATCTCCTTAAATGAACCCATCTCAAATTTAAGAAATTGAAATCATTAAAAAGAAAATATGTCCAATCCACCCCGAGCGATAACCTAGGATCAACTCATTATTTTAAATTGAATTCACTTAAATATGTTAGTTATAATTTAAAACCATATAAAATAAACCCAATTTGGCCACTTCATAGCTAAAAACAGTCCATATAATGTACGTGTCTATAGGTTTCTTCTTAGGTCTCTGAGGATTCGATAACCCAAGCTAAACTACAAGGATCGTTCTACCTTCATCTCTTGGGTAAATTTGAGCGAGAATCATGTAATAATATCATTTTATCAATTTTAAGGTTAATACGATAAATGGTGGTCTCTTATTAGGAATAAAAGAGAAATATGTGATCTTGAAATTATGGAATGGGATGATTTTAAGAGTCTTTTTCTGGATAAATATTTTCCTAAAACTATTCCACTCAGAATGGAGAAACAATTCATAGAACTAAAGAAAAAAGATGATGATTCTGTGGCTGTATATAAATCCAATTTTACAAGTTTTTCTAGGTACAAACTAGATTTTATTCTAGATATTGATAGTAAAATTAATAGTTTTTACTCTGGTTTGAAACCATTTTTACAAAGAGCTTTGGCTTCATGAGAGTTTAAAATCTATGAGAAACTTGTTTTTTGTAATGAAAAAGTTGATATGGAGTTTGTTGACACATATATTCTCTATGAAAATAATAATAATAAGAGGTTAAGTTAGTATACATTGGGGAAGAATTCATTAAAGAAATCTAGAGGTAAGAAAATCAATTTCTCTTCTTGTGAAAAATGTGGTAAAAAGAATCCTGGAGAATATCTTATAAGGTCTGAGAAATGCAACTGATGTGGAAATCTTGGGAATATGTCTCATGAGTGCAAGAAAAATGATTTGAAAATTAATGATAATTTAATGGTGAGATTCTTAAACTATAATAAATTGGTTCATTTTGCTAATGTGTGTCTGAATCTAGTCTCTTTGGAAAAAATCAGAAAGATTGTAATTAGAAGGGTGTGGTAAAATCCTTTGCAACCACTTCAGAAGATGTTTAGCCATCAAAGGAAGTGTTATCTAGTACATTTCTTATTTTTATAGATTTTCCCAATATTTTTTTTGATTCTGGGTCAACAAATTCCTTCATTTTTTAAATTTTTTTTGTTAAATTGAAAATTCCACCTCATGAAATGAAGCTAGAACTCAAGGTTAAAACACCTGGAGGAAATATTATGGAAAAAAGAAACTACAAGAATATGCTTATCTTTTTCTATGGAAAGATTTTACCTAAAAACCATGTTTTATTTCCTCTAATAGAGTTTGATGTTATTCTAGGTATGGGCTCGCTTTCTTTTTATCATTCTAAGATAGATTTTAGAGAAAAATAGGTTATTTTTCAGAAAGAGTTTTAGTTTGTGTACAATAATGAACCCATAACATTGATAATATATCAGGAAACTAAGAAATTATTAAAAGATGGAAATGAATGTTATCTTACACACATTTTTAAAAATAAGAGAACTGTTCAGATTAATGATGTACTAGTGGTAAAGGAGTATCTTGATGTATTTATTGATGATTCTCCTAGTTTTATTACTAATCAAGAGGTGAAGTTTACTATTGATATAGTTCTTAATGCTAATCCAATTTCTAAACCTTTTTATCGAATGGATCAAAAGGAATTTCAGAGTTGAAAAAGTAGTTTCAATAATTATTAGATAAAGGCTTCATCTAACCCAAGACATCACCGTGGGGTTCTCTTTTCTTGTTTCTTAAAAAGAAAGATGGTTCAATGAGACTTTGAATTGATTATAGAGCCTATAATAACATCATTGTTAATAAAAAATATCATTTTACTCGTATCGATGATTTGTTTGATCAGCTCCATGGAATATAGTATTTTTTGAAGGTTCATCTGAGGTTGGGGTAACATCAGTTGAAAGTAAAGGAAGCATACATTCCAAATAATGTGTTGTGTACTAGATATGGGCATTATGAATTTGTTTATATGTCATTTTGGTTAACTAATTCACCTGATGTATTCATGTATCTTATGAATAGAATATTTTATGAGTTCTTGGATAAGTTTTTGGTTGTGTTTATTGATGAAATTTTGGTATATTATAAATTTAAATAGGAGCATGAAAGATATATAAGGGTTGTTTTTCAAACATTAAAAGAAAAGAAACTATATGGAAAATTCAAAAAGTATGAATTTTAGTTACAAAAAATATATTTCCTTGGTCTCATTGTTTCCAAATATAACATAAATATTGATCATGTTAAAATGAGAGTTGTTAAAGAATGGAAAAGACCCAAAAATATAACCTAGATTCGTAGTTTCCTTAGTTTGGTAGGCTATTACTAGAGTTTTGTTGAAAAACAATTTATGGTTATCTAGACCACTGACTAAGTTAACTTGAAAATGAGTTAAATTCATCTGGAGAAAAGAATGTGATGAATATTTTTAAGAATTGAAAATAAGATTGGTGAATGATCCAGTTATAACCCTACCTTTTAGAAGTGGTGAATTTTCCATATATAATGATGCTTATTTGAAGGGACTTAATAGTGTTCTGGTTCATAATTATCAGGTAATTGCTTATGCTTCATGTCAATTGAAATCACATGAGTTAAATTACCCTGCAAATGATTTAGAATTAGAATCTATTGTTTTTGAATTAAAAATTTATAGGCATCATTTGTCTGGAGTAAAATGTGAAATATATATTGACCATAAAATTTGAAGTATATATTTACTCAAAAAGAATTGAACATGAGACAAAGATGATGGCTAGAACTCATCAAAGATTATAATTGCATGATCAATTACCATCCTGGAAAATCAAATAGAGTGGATGATGCTTTGAATCGTAAAAATAATGATACATTAACCATGATATGTTTGTAATATTACCCCTTGGTGAATGATTTGATAAATTTTGTCTTGGAAGTTGTTGATGCATGAAATTCCTCTGTTTAGTTTCAGGTGTCAGTTATTAGATAGAATTAAGAATGAAGAGAAGGAACACCATGAGTTGAAGAAAATGATAAAAATGGTTAAGAAAGGTAATTTGATTGAATTTAATATTGATAAAGAATTTGTTTTGAGGTTTTGTAAGAGATTATCTATTCCTTGTGATCCACAGTTGAAGAAAGAATTGTTATGTGAATCTCATAGTTCTCTGTTTTTAGTTCATCCTAGCAGCACTAAGATGTACATGGATCTTCAAGAGTATTACAAGTGGAATGGAATGACAAGAGATATTTCATATTTTTCTAAGAAATTTTTTGACATGTCATAATGTTAAAGAAGAGTGGAAGTTACCGAGGGGGATGCTTCATCCTTTTCTATTGATAGAGTGAAAATGGTAAAATATATCTGTGAACTTCGTGGTGGGACTACCAAATAAATCTCTAGGTAACAATAAAAATTGTGTTATCATTGATTGTTTGATTAAATATGCTCATTTCATTCCTATTCGAGACACTCTTCCTCTATATCATCTTTTTCAAGTGTTCCTTGAAGATATTTTCATGTTACATGGAGTGCCTATCTCCATTGTATCAAATCGTGATCCCAGGTTTACAACTAAATTTTGGAAAGGCATTCAGAAGTTGTTGGGAACTGAATTAAATTTCAACACATCCTTTCATCCTCAATCTGATGGATTGCTAGAGAGAACAATTCATACATTTGAGGACATGCTACGGTCTTGTTCAATGGATTACTAGGGAATTTGGGATCAACATCTTTCTTTAGTTTAGTTTTCTTATAATAACATTTTTCATTCCAGTATACAAATGTAACATTTTGAAGCATTATATGGAAAGCGGTGTCAGAATCTTGCATTTTGGGATGAAGTCGGGTAAAGGAAGTTGATTGGACCAGAATTAGTTGATGAATTGGCAGAACAAAGTTTAGTTGATTCAGTGGCACATGAGGACAACTCAGAGTAGCACTACCATAAAATAGGGCAAGGGAAGCCACTTGTTTCATCAGCCCTAAGTAGAAAGTGCTGATAAAAGTTGAGCCTTTATCAACGCTAGATAAAAGCACTCATACATGTATCTTTTATCAGCGCTAAGAAAAGCACTCATAAAAGGTACACCTATATCAGTTCTTTTCTTAGCATTGAAAAAGGATTCATTTATCAGTGCTATATTTAGCGAAAATAAAAAAATTAATAATTTATATTCAAAAATAATGTTAATTTGGATACATTAACTAAAAAACATGTTTATAATTTAATATATATTTTATATTAATACAAATTTATATATATAATGTTTTAAGAAAATTGTTTCTAAGATTATAATATATATATATATATAATTATAAGATTATAATAAATTTCATTAAATAATAACTATATTTATTTGATTTATTAGATTTATTGGATTTATTAGATTTATTAGATTTATTAGATTTATTAGATTTATTAGATTTATTAGATTTATTAAATTTATTGGATTTATTATAGATTTTTAGATTTATATTTATTAAATTTATTTGATTACTTAATTAGATTTTTTAGATTTAATAGATTATTAGATTTATTAGATTCATTATATTTGTTATATTTGTTATATTTAATATATTTATTTTATTTATAATTAATATATATAAATAAATTTTAAATATATTTATTTATATTAATTATTAAATATATGTGTATTTCCAATGAATTTGGTCAATAAATATATTGATCATGCGTGCATATGCTATGTATCATAATGTTCATTTATACATTATACCCTTCCTTATTATTCATGTTGTCCATTGATGGATTGTTTTTTATTATATATATTTACTAGATATGTGATTAATTCATGTTACCCATATATACTATTATATTCTCAAAAATACTTATAAATTACATTAAATATATTTAAATAATAAATATACTTATTATATTTATAATTATTAAATTTTAATTATATATAAACAACTTTTAAATATATTTATTTGCAATTATAATTAAAACTATATATATATATATATATATTCAATTAATTATAAAATTACAATAAGTACATATATTACAATTTTATAAATATTTATATATTTATATATTTATATATTTATATATTTATATATTTATATATTTTTATATTTATATATTTATATATTTATATATTTATATATTTATATATTTATATATTTATATATTTATATATTTATATATTTATATATTTATATATTTATATATTTATATATTTATATATTTATATATTTATATATTTATATATTTATATATTTATATATTTATATATTTATATATTTATATATATATAATTATATACAAATATTTATAAATATATTTATTTATAGTTATTACTATAAATAACTATATATGTGTAAATAATTATAAAATTATAATAAATATATTTATTATACTACTTATAAAGTTATAATATAATTAAATAAATATATTTATTAATATATAAAAATATTTATAATTATAATTCCTAAATGAATATAGATATATTTAAATAAATAAAAAATTATAATAAATATATTAATTATATATATTTATATATAAATATTTATAAATAAATACAAATAGTTATAAATATAATACTAAATAAATGTAGATATATTTTAATAATTAAAAAATTATAATAAATATATTTATATATATTTATAAAATTATAAATATATTTTTTATAATTTTATAATTATTTAAATATATATATATATAATAACAACTATAAATAAATATTTATTTATTTAAATAATTATTAATTTATAAAAAATATATTTATTATTTTCATATATAATATTATATATAACTAAATATATATATTAATAAATATATAGAAATATTGATAAATAAATTCAAGTATTTATAGTTATAGTTATAGATAAACATAGATATATTTAAATAATTATAAAATTATAATAAATATATTAAATATATATTAATAAAATTATAAATATTAGAAATATTAATTTGTTATAATTTTATAATTATTTATATATATATATATATATATATATATATATTCATTTATAATTTTAATTATAAATAAATATATATTCATATAAATAATTATAAAATTAGAATAAATATAGTTGTATATATCTATAATCTTTTTTTAAATAGATGAGACCTTGCCCAGAAAATCAAGGCTCCTTTATTGAACAAAAACAAAAAACTTACACAAGTCTGAAAATAAGAGTCTTATCATAATCTCTCTTAAGAAGAGGTAAAAACTCATCAGGAATATGATCATACCAAAGAAAATAAACAACGCCAACACCTTTATTTGCAATGCCATCTTCCATCAAATTTTCTTCTCAATAAGTGTGAGTGATGATGTGATTCCTTGAGTGAAGAGAATCCAAGCAATTGATCCAACGATTAGTGATCTTCCAAGATATGTAAAGAGATCCCAACCTGATAGCTGAAACAATAGTTATAGAATCACTCTAAAGCAAGAGATTATTCCACCCATGTATCTGACCTTGTTCCACCGCAACAATAACACCAAGCATATCAGATTTAGTTGAAGAGGCAACACCACAAGAACCATGAAAACAGTCAAGAACGCCACCTTGGTGATCTCTGAAGATAGCACCATAGCCGGAGGGACCCATATTGTCTCAAGAAGCCCCATCATAGTTGACTTTGATCCAACCAAAAAAAAGGATGCTTCCATAAAACACCCCAAGTGCCATTTGGAGGCCTAAAAGATCCCTTTACTCCAATCCAATTTATAACGGTCATGTCATGAATTGAATTGGAGCAGAAATGTTTACTTGGGATGATGGCCTCCTGAATAGTAGCAAGAATGCGAGAAAGAGAATTGCAGGTCGAGAAGGACACACCAAAATGGAGTACCTGATTGAGGATATACCATATGTAATATAGAAACTCTGATGCAGCAACCAGGAATAAATCAAACAGTTGTATGGAAAGAGAGAGGGACCCCCAACTTTGAATGAAATCTCGAATGAGAGTCATCTGTGGTAATGAGATTTCAAACAAATATCCAATGGCTTTCCACATTGAAGCAGTTGCAACATAGCTAAGAAAAAGATGATCTGCATCCTCCCGGTGTTGATGGAAAAGAACACATGAGAAACATAACGATATTCCATGGTTTTGCAGATAAAAATATGTTGGGATTCTCCGATGATCAACTCTCCAATCCAATATATATCGGGATGGCCTAATGAAATTCTTGTGCAACCCCTTCATCCACTAAAAGTCCACATTGCAGTACAAAGAGAACCTGTAAAATAACTTAGAAGAAAGAAAACATTAACAGTGGGTTTCCAAGCCTAGAAATCCTCCATGTTAGAGACACAATACTTGTTAACCAGATTCACAATTTTCTCTAGAAGATCTTCCATGTAAACCAGGTGGTCCTTAATAGAAATATTCAAATCCAAGTTAGTGTCTACACCCCCACCAAATCAATAAGAGGAGTACCGCACCAATTTTCTATCCAAAAATCAAGAGATGAATCCTGAGAGACAATCCATCTTGAATGATGATCAATTGAGGAAACAAATTGAAGGTAGGACAAACAAAATAATCAAGTTGATTAAAATCAACATTCATAATCCTATTTATAAATTTCTCCCAAAGGAAAGCAAACTCCTCAGAGTTTCTATTGAAGAGTCTCCACATAAAATAAGCTTGCAGAGAATCATTGAAGAGATCAAGGTTTTTTATACTTAAACCCCCATCATCATAGGGTTTACAATAGTAGATCCAAGAAACCATAGCCAATTTTCTCTCAAGAATGTTTTTAATCTAGATGAAGTTCTTGAGAGAAACATTGATATTCATTATGAGAGAAATATGTCATTTGTACACCATAAAATAATAAACAAACCTAGAGACAATAACAGAATTAACCAAGAAAACTCTACCAGCCATAGAGAGAGTTTTTCCTTTCCAAGAAGCAAGTTTTATTCTGAAGTTTCTAAGAATCTCTATGAAATATCAGTCCTTAAGCCTTCCCTAAAACAAAGGAACCCCCAAATAATTGAAGGGAAGCACTCCCTCGTGAATTTCCAACTCTCTAACAATATCATTCTTCCTGGGGATAGAGATGTTCCTCCCAAAGTAAATGAAATATTTTTCCCAACTTATTTCTTGACCAGAGACATAAGAATAGTGAGAAAGGGATCTTTTTATATTCCTGATATTTATCTTATCTCATTTGGTGAAAATAATAATGTTATCAGCATATAACAAGTGAGTATGAGCAACCAAACCCCGAACTGTATTAATAGTCTTCATTTTCCCATTGCCTGCCATAATGGAGAGAAGTATGCTAAGGTAATCCTCCCCAGTTGAGAAAATAATAGCAGAAAGGGGATCACCTTGTCTGACCCCTCTGGAGAAATCAAAAAACCCCTCGAGGGATCCATTAATAAGGACATAGATATTATAATATCTGAAAATGGAAAGGACCCAATCAATAAAGACACCATTAAACCCAAACATTTCAAGAACCTTGTAAATGAATCTATAGTACATTATGTCAAAGGACATCCTGACATCAATATTTATGGTAATTTTTCCACCTCACGTGGATTTCTATAATAGATTGAAACATTCAGAAGCAGTGATGAGACAATCCTAAATCAATATCCCTTTGATAAAACCAAACTTATTGGGAGAAACAATTTTGCCAGCAATCAAAGCCAACCTTGTGGCCAAAATTTTACAAATGATTTTGTAGATATAGTTAACTAAAGAAACTGGTCTAAAGAGATTTATTTCATTGGCATTATCCACATTTTTAATGAGAGCCATAAATTGAGCATTCAAACCATGAGGAAGGAAACCCCCATTAAATAAAGGAATGACAAGCCTGCAATCATCAGATTGAACAATGTCCCAGTATTCTTGACAGAAAAAATTACCAAAACCATCCGAGCCTCTGGAACTTTTATATTTGAGACTGAAGACCGCTTATTTCATCACAAGATTCAATGGAATATCAATGATATTGTTGTCGTCTTGATGATGCACCGGTTTGGGAATGATACCTTCCAAAGGATCATTAGGAAGGGAAGGACCATTAAAGAGATCCCTGAAATAAGAAATCACATGACATGAAAGATCCCCCCTATTGTCAATAATATGATCCCCATTTTTTATAAAATATAAAGGCCTAAAAACCTTCCTTATCTTCTATAGATAATTAAAGGTACTTGGAGTTCTTGTCACCATCCTTCGACCATTTTTCCTTGAAAATATCTCTTTGCAAGGCATCTTTAAAATTAAAAAGATTATTCGGATTAGAAATTCACTCTGATTCCCCCTGAACATCACCTGAGAAGATAGACAAGGTACTTTTCTCCTGTAAATTCCAGAGAGAATCATCAAGAGATGATATTTCATGGTCAAGAGAACTGAAGCGATCTTTGATCCAAGTTTTAATATCCCTTTTAAAGAGTTTGAGCTTGATGACACAAGAAAACTCATCCTTACTGCTATTTAAAGATATCCAAGTTTGTTCAACAATGTATCTACACTCGGGTTTATTGATCCATGACTTGTTGAACCTAAAAGATAAAGGAGTATGAGGATCCTTACCCACCAAGTCAACCAAAATGAGATGATGATACGAATTGAATATGGATAAATTTGAACAAGAAATGGAACCCCAAGAGTCAAGAAAATATTTATTAACAAAATCCCTGTCAATACAACTGGCAAAAAAGTAGTTCAAAAACTTTCTATACCAAGTATATTTATCTCCAGCTAGATTGGCCTCAAACAACCCACTAGATTCAACACAATCTCTAAACTCCCTGGATGAAATAGCATTAGACATGGCCCCCAATTTCTCATCTGGATTCATGATGACATTATATATATATATATATATCATATATATAATTTTATTAATATATATATTAATATAAATAAATTATTAACATAATATCTTTATCAGTGATTTTTAGCGCTGATAAAGATGGGTCTTTATGAGCGCTAAATAGGCGCTCATAAAAGGTGTCTTTATCAGCGCTATAAATTTAGCGTTGATAAAGGCCCATCTTTATCAAAGATAAAAAAATCATTGATAAAGCTATGTTTTACTAGCACTTTTTATTTTAGTACCGATAAAAAATACCTTTATCTTATATTTTTAACTAGTGCTGATAAAAGGTTCATCGGTTTTTGTAAAAAAAACCCTAACAGTATCCTTTATTCTTGCATCCATCAAGATCTCATGGAAGCTGACCCCTGTGCCACCGAACTCTACTCTACCCCGACCCCAGCTCTTCCATCATCGACCCCTCGTCTTCCACTAAGTCTTTCATCGTTGTGAACTCCTCCTCCTCTTCGAACCCACCTCTACCGTAAACCCTCATCCACTGCTCCTCCTCCACTATGAACCCAGCTTCCCCATGTGCCTCTCCTCTAACGTTTTCCTCTCCTCTGTTGGAGGACTCCTCTATCGCATGCCTCTCCTCCGTTGGAAGAATCCTCTGTCACACGCCTCTCCTCCGCCATGAACGCACCTCAGCCGCGCACTGAACCACACATCCATGGTGAGTTTTCTCCTCTTTCTCATATTTTTTTCATGTTATTAAAGTTTCATGTTAATTTTCATGTTGGTAATTATATGGGCTAAATTCCCCACTAAAAATCATGGTCGTTGGTGATTCTTATTTTCACACTAAATGAATTGCATGTTGGTTGTCCTTGTTTCCACTATTACTACACTCTGATCCAATTATGTTTTGTGGTGTTTTTACCATTTTTTTGTGAATTATATATATTTTAAAATTGGGAGTGTTATATTTGGTAATCCAGATAGAACCTATGGTATGGGTCTCCCAAATATGTAATGATTTTACAAAAAATTAAAATAAATTATTTTCACTGAAATTATAATGTTCTAGATTTTTCATCCACACCTAAAAAGTTGATGTTCTTTATCTTTTGTAATGGATTGTGAAAATGTGGAATTTTATAGACTTGTAGATATGAAATTAGTTTTGGAAAGTGGGATTTTCAGAGAATTTGGAAGCTTATGTGGAGGCCTTGGGAATACTAGTGCATTATTGATTTTAAAATATAAAATGTTTGATAAATATAGTATTGGAAATGATTCAAAGGTATTTAGATTTGATTACTATGTCACTGTTTGTGACCTTATCTTCTTGAGAGAGTGATGAGAGTTAATCAAGTTTGGTTCACATATGTAGTGAACCATTTTGGATCTCAAAAGGTTTATTAAGTAATGTTGGGTGTGATTAAATGAAATTCGGAACTTATGGTTTGGGTATAATCAATGTTTATTCATGTTCATTGTTTTTATGGAAATGGATTCAATGTAAATATTGAATTTCTATTTTTGGTGTTGTTGATGGGATAATAGTGTGGTTAGGCGTTCTTAAGGATTTTAAAAAAGATTCATACTCATAAGATTCTTTTAAATGTTTTTGTGGTAGATTGGAAAAAAGTTGGATTATATGTGGTGGTTCTATGATCAATGTACTTTAGTTCATTTTTATGTTTTCAGTATGAATATTTGGTATGATGTGAATAGTTTCCATTGGGTTCCTGATATTCATTTGAGGCATGAACTAGGTTTTTTTATCTTCTTGTAAAGGGTCATTGTTTTTTATTTGGAAAATGGTTTGATGGTCAATTGTATGGGTGTTTGATCACTTTTGATAAGTGTATAACTTAGGGAATAGGGAATTTAGGTGTTAATTTCAAGACCCAAGACTCTACTATAATAAGTAAGCACTTCATTACTATAACTATTTCACAACGTACATTCAATATGGTATTAAATAGGGACTTTCATATTCCATCATTCATTTTGAGGTCTTTTTTATATAATTTTTTATTTGATTGAACCCTTAGAATCCTTTGTCATATTTTTTTATATATAAATGTATATGTTGGGGAGACCATTTTTGAGGTTTTTTACACACTTTTATATTATAAATATATCACATAGTTTCATTTGTTATTATTCATTGGATGAAATTAATATAATAAATTGTCCAATTGAGTCAACCCACCTTGATGAATATTTGTAAGATAGGAAATGTATATTAGATTAAACATTCTATGTTTTTTATATTATATATAATGTAACTCTTATTGAGTCATATTATTATTCTATAATGGAAATCATCGCATTCCACTTAAAACTAAATGAATTATATGTCAACAAAACCAATTTAACCTTCAATTAAGAGTACAATTTAGTGGTTATGTAATGGATGGGTTGACTAAGTGGGAATGAGTGAGATGAAATTAAAATCATGATTGTTAAAAAATAACTTAAGGCATAATTTATACTAAAAAAATTGATTTTCCTAAAGATTCAATGGTGTAAATAATTTTTATATAAAACACATTGTGTTTAAATGGTTCATTTTAAGATTATTACTTAGGTGGATTTTAATATTCATTAAAATCAATTATTTAAACATAAATATGATTCTGAAAACAATACTCTCTCTTTAGAATTATTATTTCATAAACATAAAATCATAAATTTTTAATGAATTGGAATTTGTGGGGATTCTTTTCAATTCAATGGTCCTGTAAGAGTCTTCTATAACCAAGAGATAATTATATAAGAATGCACCTTTGTGGGTTGGCATGTGGATGCATTAGACTTGAGAAGTGGGGTATTGGGAGCACTTTCAATCTAGTAGATGGGTTCATGATTATTGATTTTCTTAGGTGTATTTATAAAGGAAGGAACCAATAGTTCTTCATGTGATATACATATACATTGTTCTTGGGGTATACAACCAATTTATTTGGTCTGAGACAAGGATAATTGGGATAATGTAGTGTCTATAGTAAACTAGAACATGAGTCTTTCATGGTTGCGAGTGTGGTCAGTGACTATAGAACATATCTGTTGGGGCTATGGTGTTGTGGTGAAGGATAATTGATATAACTGGACAATAGAAGCATGGATAAGGGATATCCAATGGTTGGAAGCACAATATTAAATGCTTTTGGAAAATATTATTATTACACCTACCTTTGGAATAATGTTTTGGAATCATACAACACTGATTGATTTGGGATGAATCGAGGTGTTTTTTATGTATCTTTTATAAACTATATCTATTGGGATCTATGTTTTCATGAAAATTACTTAGTGGATCTTTTAAAATGATTCAATTGTTTTAAAATATTTCTTAGAGGGATATCACTCATTTTAAATGATTAATATTTTTGGTTCATGAATTTGTCTTAAATTCTTTAAAAAAATTGAATTGTTGTTTTTTGAAAGAGTTTTTGGAAATTATTGATTTATTTAAAAAAAAGGGGTGTTATTTTAAAGAGGAATTTATTTAAATGGTTGGTTTTTTAATTGTATTTCAAGTGTGATTTTTTAAATAGTTTTAAAAGGAAATTTGAACTGTTGTTTTTTCATAATATTTTAAGTTTATATTTTTATAGAATTAGTAAAAACATTACATTATATCAATATTTTTTAGATTTATTTTGTTAAATACTAATATCACTGAATCAAATAGGATGGATATTAATAAATACTGGATGGATGCCAATCATTTGATAAGAGATTATGAAGATGGAGTGAAAGAGTTCCTCAAGTTTGCAAAATATCATGCATGTGAACCTTCTAAAATCCTTTTTCTGTGTTTACACTATTGTTATTCAAGAAAATTTAGACCAAAGGATTTGGAATATCACTAGATCTATCACGGAATATATAGAAGTTATAAATGTTGGAATAAATAGGGGGAAAGGTGAATATAGCTAGTGGTTGGGATAATAGTGCGTTTTATGGGTCATTAGATATGATTACAAGTGTGGAAAATAAAGAAGACTGTATCAAGTATGTGATTGAATATGTGAATGATGATGAAGATAATATTGAAGAAATGAGAAGGACAGTTGAAGATGAACTTTGTGATTTCCCAAAATTGTTTTAGCAGTTAAAGAGTTTTGCAAAGAAGCCTTTTTATAGTGGTTTCGCTTAATATATATAATTTTAATTCATACTAAATCTATATAATTTGAAAGTTTTCAATAGATGGAGTGATTCCAGTTTACAAAATTACTCTCTCTCTTGAAGGACATACTCCCATAAGATAATGATATCCCGAGATGAACATAAGATTCCAAACTAAAGCAACATTTGATGGGTATGATCTCTGAAGGAATACATGCCTTCCTGAATGATTTTATACTATTTTTCAAGGACCAAAAATTACTTAGATAATTCCCAAAGTGTGATTCTTCTTGATACAAGAAATATGAATCAGTTCCTATGAAAGTTGTATGGTAATTTCCAATCATTTCAAGGTTTAGGTGCCTATATGGAAGTGAGGAGACCACAGGGAAATTGATGTGGAATGCATATAGAAGAAACAAATATGGGAAACTATATCACCTCAGAGACTCTCCTCAGTGGAAGAGAATTGATCATGAGTATCATGATTTTGGAAATGGGCTGAGAAACATTAGTCTTAGGTTATCTACAGATAGAGTGAATCCTTTCAGTTTTAAAATAATCACTCACAGTACATGGCTGGTTATGTTGGTAAATTATAACTTTCCACCATGGTTATGTATGAAATGAAAACACATCATGCTATCTATGCTTATATCAGGACTGAAACAACTGGGTAATGATATTGATGTTTATTTAGCTCCATTGATCGAGGATATGAAATTATTGTGGGATTCAGGTGTTACATTGTATGATGATTATAGAAATGAATATTTCACATTGAGATCCATGTTTTCCAGGTTGATAAATGACATTCCTATTTATAGAAATTTTTTAGGATATAGAATTAAAGGAATTCATGGGTGTCCCATCTGCGAACAAGGTACATGGTCAATTAGATTGAAAAATTCATCGAAAACTATTTTTCTTGAACATCGTAGATTTATACCCCAATGATACCAATCTTGGATGAAATCATTTGATGGAAGTTTATAAGAATGTACAGCACTATCTCCACTAAATGCCGATCAAATATGTGAGAAAGTAAAATATGTGGGCACTGTTTTGGTAAACAGTTTTTGAAAAACCTTACAAAAACTAGTTGGAAGAAGAGATAATTTTTTTAATTAACATACTAGAATTTTTTTTATGTCAGATACTTTATTGATGTTATTAATGTTGAAAAAAATGTATGTTATAGTGTCATCGGCACATTGCTAAATGTACCCGGTAAAAAAAGGATGTAATTAAGCCTTGGTTGGATATGGTTGACATTGGAATACGAGAAGAGTTTGTGCCATTGAAGGGTGAAAGATGAACTTTTATTCCTCTAGCTACTTAAACTCTTTCTTGTTAGGTGAGATATCAGTTTTTCAACTTCTTGAATAATGTATAGGTTCCAGAGCGGTATTCATCGAATATCAAGAACATTGTGTTAATGACCGATTTAAAGTTAAAGGGTCTGAAATCAAATGACTGTCACTTTTTGATGCAATATCTAATTTTCATAGATTTATGTTGAATTGTTTCCCAATAATGTTCATTATACATTAATGAAGCTCTGTTTCTTTTTCAAAGATATATACAGCAAAGTTATAGACCCAAAAGAATTGACAAGTATGGAAAGAGAAAGTGTTTTCATATTATATGAATTGTAAATGTTCTTCCCACCAACATTATTTTATATGATGGTTCATTTGATGGTTCACTTGGTGATAGATATTTGACTATGTGGTCCTATACACTATAGATGGATGTACCCCATTGAACGGTATACGAATATTTTGAAAGGGTATGTCAAAATTCAAAATCGGCCAGAGGGTTGTAGTGTGGAGTGATATATTGTTGAGGAATCCATTGAATTATGTACCTAATACTTGTCTAGTGTGGAAAGCAATGTTCTATCAAAATATCATCACATTGGGTGGCTTACGGGTGAAAGAATTTCTAGAATAGAGGTTGTCACAATCAATATTACAGATCGGGAGTAGGCCCACATTTACATTTTTCATAACAGTTTGGAGGTTGGCCCATATGTCGAAATCCCCAAGGAAATTATTAGGCATTTGAATCCATCAAGGGAAGAAAAATGGATATCAAATACACATAATCAATAGTTTATAAGATGGTTTAGAGACCATATATTTAAGGAGTCACATGAAAATATGGACTCAATTTCATAATGAATTCGATGGCTAGCAGGAGGACCAAGTGTGTATGTATTATCTTACAATGCTTATGTAATTAATTGTTATACATTATATACTAATAAACATGATGAATACATTACCATGAAGAACATTGGAGTTACACTTGTGGTGAAAGTGATGCATGTTTTTGGTGATAAGGATAGAAATCCAATTTTTGTGAATATGTCATACTTTGGCATCATTAAACAATTATGGTAATTGGATTATACGAACATTCAAGTACATATTTTTCAATGAAAGTGTTTTGATAACATGAGTGTTGTTAAAAAAGATTATTTGGTATTCATGAAAGTTGATTTTAGTAAGAAAGGTTATGAAGACGAACTATTTATAATGGAGTCACAGGCAGTACAAGTATTTTATGTTCTAAATCCCGCAAACCAAAACTGGTCAATTGTTCTATTATCCACCAAAACCACTGAAGGATCAGATGAAAATTAAATGGAGGATAAACCTTTCATTAGTGAATCAAAATCCTTTCGTAGAATTCTCAATATTGATGGCATTTTGTATGTCATAGGATACCACAATGAAGGGATTTAGATAGTCGATAGAGGGGTCAAATCCCTTCAGTCTTTAAAAAAAGAGATAGTTCAATGATCAGGTAATATTTTTTGTAATATACATCATGTTACCATATGTTATTATCTATTCGTTGCTTCTTTTATGTAATCTAAATTAAATGTTAAACCACTTATATAGATAATGACTTCTTCATGTGATGATTCTCCCAATACCGAGGCTCAACAGGTCTCTCAACCTACTGCTGCTCGTAATGAAAATAACCAATAGTTTTCTCAACCTATTGCTTCTGATTCTACTATTACAGAGGTACAACCAACATATGCACATGTCGATTCTAGCTCTCCGGAGAAACATATTGATTATGTTGAAACTGAGTAAATGGTAGGAAATAAAACATTGGTGGTGCATAAAAAACATGAGAATTGTAGTTTTACGGTGTTAGAAAAAATCCTTAGGTAAAAAAGAGAAAGGCATGAAATATGAGGTCGGATGGAATAAGCAGGGTCAACATGTTAACCCCAATAAGTCCACGTTCATTAGTTACATTGGAATCTTCACTCGGAAATGATTTTCAATTGATATACAGTCGTGGAACTATGTTTTCACTGGGCTTAAGACACTGATGTGGGTAGATATTATGGTAAAATTATGATATAATTTCTTTAATTTAATAAATAATAAAATAATAAAACATTGAATTACTCTTCATCATCCCTTATAGAGTGTATTTATAGTGGATGACTCACACAGGGACTATGTATTAAGGGTTTCTGGAAGGATTCACAGAGGATTTCACACCATTTTAATGAAATATTATCTTAAATATACTGAAGGAAAAATAAACACACACCCATATTCTATTTATGTACACCTAATAACCCAAGGATCATGGGATGTGTTTACTAGTCTTCATGCGGAGCAGTATTTTTGGATACATTTTGTTTGGTAATACATTGTTTTATGATATGTGTATTCATCACATTGATTAAAAGTTTTTTTTATGAAATAGAAACTGAGTGCTGAAAATAAGGGACAAAAAAAACCAGCGTACCCCGACTGTAAAGCAAGAATGGGGTACGCTTCAATTGATAAAAAATTGATACTTAGTTTAAATTTGTTTTAATACTTTTATGTGACATAAAACAACACCATAACTGTATTACTCAATTTATATATATAATTATGAATCCAAATCCAATGTCACTTCCATATCATGCCATGTGCTATGGAAGGAGGTGCGTGTAAATAAGAATGGGATACTAATAGTTGAAAACACACAAAAATTATGAGAAACATGTGTAAGTATGACATAATAAATATTTGTTTTGATTTAAATCGATATTACATAATAATGATTACTTATCTTACTATATTTTCTACCTTACATACTCACAGGAATTAGCAACACCCAAACTAGATATGGACATACTTTTGGTGGCCTTAAATTAGCCAAAAAAGTATGGCCACATCAGAGGTGCAGGTTTTGGGGTGACACCCTGAACATTTTTTGCGGAAAAAAAACAACAGGAGGATCAAAGTGAAGAAATAAAAATGATGAGAGAAAGAATATATATACTTTAAGAACATATGAAATTGTAGAGAGATTTCATGAAATATATGATGGCGGGGGGAAAGATAAGAAATAATTCAATAATAACCAGTGCGTGATGATATCGTCCTATCCCCCTCTAGCTTTGAGGTGAGCCAGTCCCCAAAAAAACTTGTCTTAGCTGAGGTAATCAATGTTCTAATAATTATTTTTGTGAATTTTGAATCAGATAGACACTGATACCTTTACTTTATTGATATTTTATAGGGTGAAAATGAATTTGATTTATATCTATCAACACTCACCCATCACCTTGTAGTGAGGGTTATAGTATTCAATGTCCAAAATGCCATGCTACATAATAGAACACTTCCAACAGGTCATGTTAAAGTGTTGATTAATGTATCTCATGATCCAAGCACTGATATACCTATTCCAATTGATGAGGAAGATAATCATAAAGTTGAAAAATCTCTTGGAACATTCATCACATGGTCATTATAGCTTGTAAAAAAACATGTCTATAAGGAGGTATTCATTCTCAATTTATTTTTTATGATAAACCTTTAACATTTAATGAAAAATAATTTGGACCGATGAATGTTATTGCAAATGGACACAAGGAAGAAGGTGGAAAGAAAGAATGACTCAAAACCATCTCAATGATCAACCAACCAATCAAAATGATCTATCAAAAGCACCTTAAACTTGCATGTTCTACATTCGCATTTATTATCATTGCAATCTCATATGAATAAAAAGTTGAAAGATGGTGGGGTTCAAAAAATTGTTTTTTATGAAAATATGTACAATTGGAAAGATCTAGATTTCATTAGTGTTGACAATGTAAGTTAAATCATGGAGCATGATTGGCTAGGAAACTCAGTTGTAAATGTATACATCGGGTATTTTTTATGATTTTATTTTCCAAAAGATAATATAATATGACAATTATCACTAAATACATTTCATATTTTTCACAGGTGTATATATGAAAAACAATTGAAGGGATTTCCATGTGATAAAAAAATTTGAACTCATTATTCCTCATGTCACCTCTATAGAAAAAATAGATATAGAATTCGAGAAAGAGGGAGAAATAATGACAGTCCTCCTCAAATCGTTTAATAATAAAAATACAGATGATAGACTCTTCTTAATACCAATGATGTTGGGGGTAAGACTGTAAAATTTAATCATATAAAATATATTTTAATTCCTTTCATTACTTATTCATTTTTGTGTTTTTAGGCAGCATTGGATGCTCATTATGATCAATTTGGATACTAAAAATATTTATTTCTCAGATTCAATGCATGGATATCCAACAAACCGACCACAAATAATGGTGTTTGTAAATATGTAATATATTACATCCAACATTTTAGAACAAAACATCTACTTATATAATTTATATTATCTTTTAATGAGGATTCTATTATGATAGGGTAGTGTGTGAATACCATATACATCATGGAATGAGTCCCGGGTAAAAGGAAAATAAACATCACAAGTACTAATAATAGATACAAAGCAGGGTATATATAATAAGATTTCACTCTCTAAACAGATATAAAAAAATTACTTATTTTTTCAATGTTTTTACAGTGTTTGAATCAAAAAAATGATAGAGATTGTGGTTATTATGCTTGTAAATTTATGAAATAGATCGTATTCCATAAACAAAGTAGCATCACTAAAGAAGAAATTTTGAAGATAACTACTATTTTATTTAAAATATTAATTAATCATTTGTGTATTTATATTTTTTCAGTACTACCATGATTTTCAAAAAGAATAATATTCACAAGATGAGATATATTTTTTTATAAATGAATAGGTAGCATACTTGATGGAAGAATGTACAAAAATATCATGTAGATGTGAATGGTATGACTCGAAGTGTCAGTTTTTATTTAAAAAATTTAGTATTTTTAGTAAAAAGAACAAGTGTCATACTGAAAATTGAGAAAACTCATTAGGATTTTTTTGATACTTTATGAAAATTATCCATAATTCATTTGTGACCTGTAGGGATCAAACGCACCTAAATAAGACACAAAGTGTGACCATTATGACTTTATGTGTGTATATTTATAAAAATTAACAATAAATTTAGAAAAAAGAACAAGTGACATACTAAAAACTGATAAAAACACATTTCGAATGTTTTGATACTTTAGGAAAATGATCCATCAGAAATTCGTGATGTGTAGAAATCAACCACACCTCAATCCAACAAATGGTGTGATCGATATGACTAAAAGTGTCCATTGCCAGTTTCAAATTGACATTTTAGCTCAAAACGTGTCACTCACTAAAAAACAGAAAACTCGATCTGATTACCTTCATAATTTATTACAATGATTCATAAGTTCTTTGTGACTTATATGAATTAGTCTCATCTCAAACTGATGCACAATACAGCCGGTATAACTCAAAATGCTTATTTCTAGTTTGAAATGATGTTTTAGTAAAAAACACAACTGACATACTAAAAAATTAGAAAACAAATTAGTATTGTTTTTATGATTTATTAAAACTGTATATAAGTCATTTTTAACATGTAGGAATCAACCTCACCTCAATCCGACACAAGGTGCGACCAGTATGACTCAAATTTTCTCTTTTTATTTAAAATTGATATTAATTTTAGTAAAAAAACACAACTGGCATACTGAAAACTAAGAAAACGCATTAGTATTGTTTTTATAATTTATGAAAATGATACATGCATCATTTTTAATGTGTAGGAATCAACCCCACCTCAATACAATTCACTATGTGACTGATATGACTAAAAGTCTCTATTATCAGTTTCAAATTAACATTTTAGCCCAAAATGGGTCACTCACTGAAAACCAAGAAAACTCACTCTGATTGTCTTCATAATTTAGGAAAACAATTCATAAGTTCTTTTTAACATATATGAAGTAGTCTCATGTCAAACTAATGCACGATGCGACTAGTATGACTCAAACTGTGTGTTTCTAGTTTGAAATGATATTTTAGTAAAAAAACACAACTGGCATACTAAAAATAAATAAAACACAATAGGATTGTTTTTATACTTTAGAAAAATGATCTATAATTCATTTTTGACATGTAGAAATAAACCTCGCCTCAATAAGACACATGGGGCGATCGGTATGACTCAAAGTGTCTCTTTTTATTTAAAATTGACATTACTTTTGGTAAACAAATACAACTGGCATACTGAAAACGAGCAAATTTATTCGTATTATTTTGATAATTTTGGAAAATTATCCATGAGTCATTTTGGATGTGTAGGAATAAACCCCACCCCAATAAAATGCACAATGTGACTATTATAAATCCAAATGTGACTTTTTATTTAAAATTGACATTAATTTAAGTAAAAAAACAACTAACATACTGAAAACCAAGAAAATGAATTCATATTGTTTTGATACTTTAGTAAAATGATACATGATTCATTTTTTGATCTGTAGGAATCAACCACACATCAATCTGATGCACAGTGTGACTAATGTGACTAAAAGTGTATATTATCAGTTTAAAATTTACATTTTAGCTCAAAATGTGTCACTCACTAAAAACCAAGAAAATTCTTTCTGATTGTATTCATAATTTAGTATAGTGATTCTTAAGTCCTTTATGATGTGTATGAAGTAGTATCACGTCAAATTGGTGCACAATGTGACTGTTATGACTCAAAAAAGTATGTTTCTGTTTTGAAATTATATTTTAGTAAAAAAACACAACTGACATACTTAAAAAAGAGATAATGAATTTGGATTGGTTTGATACCTTAGAACAATGGTCCGTGAGTTTTTTTTGACATGTAGTAATCAACCACACCTCAATCCAATGAACTATGTGATCGATATAAATCCAAATGTGTTTTTATTTAAAATTGACATTAATTTTAGTAAAAAGAACAAGTGACATACTAAAAACTGAGAAAACGCATTCAGATTATTTTTATACATTAGTAAAATGATCCATGAGTCATTTTTGATGTGTAGAAATCAACTGAACCTCAATCTGATGCATGTTGTGACTATTATGACTAAAATTGTTCGTTATCAGTTTAAAATTGAAATTTTAATTCAAAATGTTTCACTCACTGAAAAAAAAACAAATGCCCTCTGGATGTCTTTATAATTTAGGAGAGTGATTCTTAAGTCATTTTTGATGTGTATGAAGTAGTCTCACCTCAAACTGACACATGATTCACCCTGTATGACTCAAAATGGGTGTTTCCGGTTTGAAATGATATATTAGTAAAAAAACACAACGGTCATTCTGAAAAAAAAACCTCATTCAGATTGTTTTGATACTTTATAATAATGATCCATTAGTCATTTTTCATGTGTATGAATCAATAACACCTCAGTAAAATGAATTATGTGACCGGTATAAATCAAAATATGTCATTAAAATTTGAGTTATGGAGAATTAGGTATAGGGCCTTACCAATGAATGGAACCTGCAGCGAATGGGAGTTAACATGGCCTCAAGGTGCTGGTGTTGCAGGTCCTCCAATCAGGATTTAGTGGGGCATCTCTTTTATGATAGTGATTGGGCTAGGAGTGTTTGGAAAACTTTCAGGTCCTTCTTCGGGTGGAGAAGTTTTGATGGGACGAATGGTGATTTTTTCAGTGCCTGGTTTAGGGGAGCTGGGAATCATGGAGCTGAAAGAAAATCCAAGACTATCATTTTATTTGAAGGGTGATGGATGATATAGAATGCTAGGAATAACAGACATCATAGTAACTCCTCTGGATCGCTGGTTAGCATTCTGTTCAAAATAAAGAAGACATTTCTGGATTTGATTAGGCTGTGTCCCGAGTGTTGTGATGTTCCATTTTTGCACATCATCACCTCCAATCTCCCTATTGTGTTTCGGTATGGCTCTTCAAGGCAGGATCGTTGGGTTCGCTGGATTCCTCCGAGCATGGGGCTCAAGCTCAACACGGATGGGTCGGTGCTCCAAGGGGAGATGCGTAGTGGAGGAGTCATCTGTGACCAGTCTGGGCCTGTGATCACTGTGTTTGCTGGGTGGCTCGGGAGATGAGACATGCTACAAGAATAATCCTTGGCTTTCGCTGATGGTCTGCATATGTGCATTCTCAAGAAGTTTCACCTGGGTCGGGCGGAGACAGACTCCAAGGTGTTGTTCAATGCGCTGCAGGGCAAGGGAAGGATTCTGTGGGCTATTACTTATACGGTTAGGCGGTGCAATCATTTAATGGGGGCTCACACGGAGGTCTCTCACACCTGGCAGGAGGGTAATATGGTGGCTGACTTTTTGGCGTCTATGGTAACTCCAGATCGAAGTATGTTTTCTTTCTCTGACTTGGGTTCCTTTCCTAGTGAGGGGTTGAAATTTGTTGTCAATGATTCATTGGTCTTACTGTAATTTAGACCACTATAATGTGGTTTGTTGTTTGTGGTTTGTGTTTTCATATCAATAAAAATGGTAATTTTCAGTCATGTAATTTGATATTCATTTTAGTGAAAAAAACAAGGGAGATACTCAAAACCAGGAAAACCTATTAGAATTGTTTTGACATTTTAGGAAAATGATCCATAACTAATTTATGACGTATATGAATCAAACCCACCTCAATACGATACACGGTGTGACCCGTATAACTCAAAATGTGTATTTTTTATTAAAAATTGACATTTTATTAATGTATTGTATCATATTAATGTTTAATTTTGTTATTTATAGTATTACTAACACAATATCTATTTTCTTATATATGTTGAACTTTTTTATTGAGTTGGAATGATTTTTTCAGAAACTAATACCATGAGAAAATATTTTTGATAGGGGATCACGTATGTTAAAGGATGAAACATTAATGTTTTTAACTATTTTTTGGATAATTTTTAATGCAATTATATAAAACATTGTTTGAAATGTATATAGCATTGTTTCCCCAACCCTCATGTGCTCTTCTGTGTTCTTGTGTGTGTTGTGATGGTGTTGTTTTATGTAGGTGGAGTGTGTGTATGTTTTGCATGTGCAGGTGTTGTTGGTGGGTGTGATGTTATATAAACAGCACATCACATGTATCTAGGCCTTTCTTAGTGCTATTTTCAGCACGAATAAAGTGGGCCTTTATCAGTTATTTTTTAGTACTATTAAATAGGACCCACCCTATCTTCATTGATATTAAAATCACTTTTCTAGTACTGTCAAAAGAGTTTTCTAGCAGTGATAAAAGCACTAGTTGTAGTAGTGAAGGTAGAAAATTTATACATATAACAGGAGTAAAGAGCTTTCTTTCGAGGTAGGTGATCATGTTTCCCTTAAAATCTCTCCTTGAAAAAGTGTTATGTGTTTTAATAAGAAAGGAATTTCAATTTCATGGTTCATCATACCTTTTAAAATCCTGGATAAAGTTAGACCATTTTCCTACTGAGTATCTTTGCCTCTGAGTTTATCTTAGGTATGCAATGTTTTTTATATTTTGATGTTGAGAAAGTATGTTCCAGATCTATCTCTTGTTTTAAGCCCATAATTAGTTCAATTGTAAGAGAACCTTACTTATGAATAGAAACCTATTTAGATTCTTGATTATAGAGATTAATTTTTACATAATAATGTAATTTACCAAGTTAAGGTTTTGTGGATAAATCACATGGTAGAAGAAGCACCATGGGAATATAAAAATGTTATGAGGGAAAAGTTTCCTAATTTTTTTAATAAGTGAATAAAAATTTCAAGGATGTAATTTCAAAAATGGGGGAGAATGTAACAACCTAGGTATTTATAGAATAATCTTTTTTATATTTATTATCATTTTTTATTTAAATAGTAATTATTAAAACAAATAATTTATTATATGATTATTTATTTTTAAAAATTAATTTTTCAATTATATAATTACATTTTTATAAAAATATTTTCATTTTTTAATTCAAAATTTGGAAATTATCTTTGTATGATTTTTTTAGAATTTTATGAAAAAGACTAATTTTTTATGAATAGTGAAAAATACATCATTTTATTTCAAAAAAATCATCTAATTTATTTATATAGTTATATAATCTTTTTAAATGGGTTTAAGGTATAATTAAATCAATTTTTTTATCATTTGATTCAATGGAGGTCATTGGAATCAATTTCACATTGAAATTGGATATAAAAACTTCATGAACTTTTCAAAGTTTTTACTTTAAAACCACATTTTCTCAATCTTCCAGTGGGATAAATTTTAAATTAGTTTTAGCTAATTATGTTGATTTAATTTTCAAAAATGGACATATAAGTTTTTAATTAATATGAAATTTGTGGTCTAATAGGAACAACTTAATGTTTTCGAATAGTAACTTTAATTATTTTTACCGTAATTAAGGGTAAATCAGGTAATTAAGGGTGAAAATAATATTATAAGTATTATAAAATTACAATAAAACTTGTCCTGATTTAATTGGATGGTTATTTTTAGACCAAATGAATCCATGGGTTGATTTTAGGATGCTTTTGGGCCATTTTTATGATTTTAATCCATTTATAGTATTTTATTCAAAGAAAATCCAATTTAACAAATTAAATAATTTTCCTTATCATGGATATAAGTAAATATATATGATGAAGGAATATAAATGATTATTTTGAACCTAATTTATTTATTTTTATCATGGTAATTTATTTTAAATTTTTATATATGAAATAAATTACATTAATGCATGCGCAACATTGATGCAGTGTTGGTGCAAGCATAAGAAAAATAAATAAAATGTATTTATTAAAATTATATGAATTATTAAATGACACAAATTTTGGATAAAACATTTCATATAATAAAATGATGACAATTATATTTTTTTATTATAACAGGGGGTATTATGGAAAAATATAGATCACGCTAGTCCCTTTAGGTTATTTTATTGAAAAGGAAGACAACTTATTCACACTATAACTTTCAATTAGTATAATATTTTAATTTGAGGATTTCAAAAACTATTTTTGAAAAAAAAGTATTTGGAAATATATTTCAATTATATTTATTCTAAAATTTTATTTTTATTTTTTAGTTAATAAATATTTACATTAATGGTTTGGACAATTATGATGTAGTAAATATTTAATTAATGAATAAATTAAATTAATGATATTAAAAATAGTAAAATAAAAATAATTTTATATTTTTAAGTTAATTAAAAATTTATATAGGTAATTATAATATGTATAAGATATAATAAAAAATTAATTCAAATTGGAAACTTTTATTGATGTGTTTAAAGTCATGATTGTGAATTGTTTTTAATTTGAAAAAATTATTTTCGCATGAATAAAATATTTTATTAAATTATTTAAAAATCACAAAATTATAGAAGAATTCCAAAAATGAAAGGATTTGTTATAAATTTTCATATAATATTCTTTTTAACCCTTTTGGAAGTCTTAAACCCAATAATATTTTTATTATATTTTAATAATTTGAGTAATTTCTATGTTACCCCTCACCTTAATTATAAAAGGAAGCTCCCTCCTTCAAACATTTTCATCACCTCAAGACATATTAATTGGATAAACTCTGTAAAATTTCCTCCTAATCATCACTTTACACATTCTTTTTTTTTATTCTCATAAAAATGCCACTTCCAAAAGCCTTTAAGGGGTTATCAAGGGGAATTTTTCAAGAAGTAAGGTTCATGTTTCTTCTATTTTAAATTATTTTTCACTTATACATTATCCCCACCACTTATCCAAGGTTTCATGAAAACTTAAGTATCAAATATATACTTTAGTTTTGTTATGTTTGTGTTATATTCATCATAAATTCTCTCATATTATCCCTTATTTCTTAAATAACGAAATCATCGTTCGTGGTGTGTTAATTCACCGCTTTCGTGGATGATGATTTTTCATTTCCCTTTTTACTGAAATCATGGAAATTTTAATTTCACATGTAATTTTTTAAAATTAAATTAATATATATATGTTATCATTGTTGGGTAATTATTTCATTTTGACAAGGAAGGTCATAAATAAACCAACCTTGGAAACCATGAAAAGAATGCACCCAAAATAATGGAAATAACAAAATATTGTTAATAAAATGGAGGAAAACGTTATAATAAGAAAATTTAAGTTATTATAAACATTATTTTAGTTGTTTAATATATTAATAACACTATTCAAACCATTATGTATAAGGTTTTAAGACATTTTAAGTAAGTATAACCTGAGGTAAGAGACTTTCCTTTTAAAATACTTTTCAATCTCACTTTTAAAAAAATCAAAAAGATAGTTCTTTTTTTTATATGGAAAGGGAAGTTTGTATTAATTTCATTATTCTATATTAATAAGATGTTTCCATTATATTTTTTCATAGTAAATTTTAAAAAATATGATTTAATTATTATGTGCATGATCTATATATTTTAAAAGGGATTTTTTTTACAAAATAAGGGTATTTTGAAAATCCAAATGTGTTTTTCTCAATGATTGAAATAAGTTATCTAGTGTTTTATTCATGATATATTGCTTGTAAATAGGTTATGTTGGGTTTATCCCATTACATATCAAGGTATGATGGGTTGATCCCCATTATAGCTCAAGATTTGTTTGGTTGAGCCCATTATAGCTCTAGATATGACGGGTGAGGCCCATTATAGCTCTTTAATGCATTGTGTAATCCGGATATGGAAGTTGACTGAATGGTTGTTCCATGTGAAATGGTTAATGTAAGAGTGATATGGTAAATATTTACCAAGAAAACTGCATGATCTCTCCATGCATTCTTATATGATTTCAAGAAAAGGTTTTATAATGGGTTTTCATGTTTTCACTAGACTAACGGTTTTTTCTTTATTTATGTCCCTTACTGAGATTTTTATGATCATCCTATTTTTATAAATGTTTTTCATAGGTTATAAGTATGTGAAAGAGAAATGGGAAATTCAAGTTAAATTTTATGAAGTTTTTTCAAATAAAACGGTTTTTTAATGTTTTATATTATGAAAAAAATGGATATTGTTTTAGTAGTATCCTCTTTGTATGAATGTGGTTTGTTATGTATGTATTATATCTTAATCCTATAAAACTCTAAACCTAAAAAGATCATAAATGTGAAATAATGTAATTTCTTGACTAAAACTCAATATTATGTACTGTTTTAATGATGGGTCCTTATAATTGATGGACTAAGTTGATATATTCATAACTCTATACATGGATATAACTGATATGTTCATAACTCTATGCATTGACCTCATTGTGTTTTGTTGTGTTCAGAAAGTTATGGTTTACCTATTAATGTATTTGTGTCATAAACCTAGGTTAGTCCCTATAATGGACCGGAATTCCATGATTTTTTAAAAAAAATTAAATGGGATTTTTATGAGACCAGGCTCTGAGATGGAATGAAGTTATGAGACCCAAAGTGGCCGAGGTGGATTTTTAAAAATATTTTCAGGTTTATTAATTAAATATGCAATCAGGTTTTTCTATCTTTTGAACCAGTGCTTGAATCAAAAATTTTAGGGCACTGTTGAACTCAGAATGTTGGGATTTTCCTAGAAAGGGCCTAACGTTGGTCGGCGTGGGCCAACAGAAGAAGTTAGTTTTTGGATGTAAATAAAATAATTAAGTAACAATTGTTTTATTTTAAAATCCTTATAACATCTAAACGGTAACTCGTATTGGAAATCTGAGAGTATAGTTGATCTTGTGAGGGATTGTTTCCATTAGGCGGAGCTTAACATCAACCGGCACGGGTCGAGGGTGAAAGTTATTTTTTGAGATTTCTTTAAGAGAATTAAAATGGATCACATTCGTGGTTTTGGAAAATTCTAAATGGATTCTAGGATTGAAAATCTAAGGGCACCGTTACATCCTGAATGATTACATTACCTAAGAATAGACTTAACATTGACTAGTGTGGGTTGACCGGAAAAGTTATTTTTTGGGTTTTTTAAAGAAAAAAAGTTAAAAATAAAATAAAATTGTTTTATTTTATTTTTCGGAATTTTCAAATCTTTAGAGCCCAACGGTCTTCCAACCAAGTGAAACTAAATAAGATGTTTCATTAAATGAAATAGTGTAACAAATTCATAACACCAGCGTAACAGAAACATTGCGACACGTTTTCTTTAAATGAGATGTCGGGTTGGAGAATCAATCTATAATTCCTCTGACAAATTTTGAAGGTATTTTCTCCAATGAAGAATGCCAATGAACCTAAAAGAGGTGATGACACCTTTGGAGATCGAAACCGAGATCGAAGATCGACGATCGCAAACGACGAAAATGTGGAGACGTTCTTCATCATTGGAAGAACCTTTTGAGGTAGGGGTTGTTATTTAAATTCTATTATTTTCCTTCTTTTTGGTTTTAAATAACGAATGTAGATCAACCCAAGAATAGTTTGACCCGCGGTTCGATCATTCTTGTGGGAGGTTTGACTGCAGGATGTTTTGGGGGATTTGAGGTTCGGGATGTTTTTCTGCTAAACCCTTATAACAGGAGTGGATTAACGACGTGAATAATAATAATGGAGGTTCGTTCCTCAAATTTGATTGTTTGTTTTCCCTCTCCCTTTTTCGTGCGTTCTTATTGTTCTTCTAGGGTCAACGAACGGCCGGTCGTTGTGAAACATTTTTGGTACAACGACGACGGAGGTACGGCAATGAAAGATGATGATCAGATCGAGACAGCGCAGAAAATAACATTGATCGAGCACTTTTTGGAAAAAGGTGTTGCAATAAGGATTTGAGTCCTAGGAAATGAAGAACATAACCTGAGGGTTCCGTAACAGACTCTAGATCGAAGAACAGACCACCAAAGCATGTCTGGTGGTTTGCGGAATAAGTTGTCGTTGTGCCACAGAGGAGGCGACGGCGGCAGCCGCGTGGCTGTCGTGTGCAGAAACCGTGGTCGGATCCAGGGTGTGACCTAGACCCCATAGAAAGTCATGGGTCATGTAGAGAAAACTCTTATGCTATGCGGACTAGTTGACTGGGGGTACGATGCTAGGTGGCGTCACGGGTTTTCTGGATGCAGCGAACCACCGCATTGTCTGTGGTATCACCGCATGACCAGACGCACACGATCTGGCCACGTGCAGTAATTTCTGGTCCACTAATGCAGACCAATTAGACAGGGTGGCAGTGCCAGCTGGTGACACCTTGTGGCAAGCGGATGAGGCTATTCCGCGTCCGGTCTGAAGGATCTAGCTCACTCTAATTCTAGGTCGGATTGCTACTAGTGGGACGTGCATAGCCAGCAGGCCAGGACAGACCCATGGCCCAGCGAGCTGGGCTGGGTTGAGTTGGATCGGGTCGGTCGGTCGGACTAGACCCAGACCCAATTGACCCCCTTTTCACAAAAATGTTAGAAACTTCTAAATAGAGTGTATGTTTGACGATCCATCTGCGGCATTGGGACCGTTGTGATGAGATGGTCCTTTTTAAATACTCTAAGAGAGTTTTTTAAAATCTTTTGGACAACCTATTTGATTTAAAGAGTAGGCCCTCCTGGTATGGGAAGACTTTGGGTATAATCGGGGTGATTCTTATGATGAAATTTTAGGACAGTTACTCCCTTGATGACTCAAGGTGCGGGTACTCCTTATCCCTCTACTTTAGTAGAGATGGGACTCCCCATTTTTTTGGGCCAGGGTTCTCAGAGAAGTTTGTAATGGAAGATTCGGTACTCCCCTACAGCGCCAGAGAGCAGGTCCACTATCCTTGGAGTTGGCACTCCCTTATTGTACAAGGGTGCGGTCTTCCATACCAAACGCATATAGATTCGATACTCCCCTATCAGGTAGGGAGTGGGTCCTCTATTGTAGGATTCAGTACTCACTTTCCATTATAGGGTGTAGGTCCTCTTTACGTAGTTATACGGCAGAGTCGGTACTCCCCTGCCATGTGAGGGAGCGGGTCCTCTAGCATAGGGTCAGTAATCCCCTAACGTACAAGGGTGCGGGTCCCCCATAGCGAACAAAATAATAGAGTCAGTGATCCCCTTCTATTTTAGGGTTCAGTTCCTCCACACATGATCAAATAGAGTCAGTACTCCCCTTCTAGGTAGGGTGTGGGTCCTCTATTACAGGATTCAGCACTCCCCTATCATACCAGGGTGTGGGTCCTCCACACATGAACTGACAGAGTCGGTACTCCCCTATAGTATCAGGGTGCAGTTCCTCTAGTCACTAAGTAGCACTCCCCTACCAGGTAGGGTGTGGATCCCCGGTTTAAGATAGATCTCCCTTGGCAGTCGGACAAAGTAGTGAGGAGCGGGCCCATCCACTTGATGAAAACGATACCAGGACAATAGTTAGTGCTCCCTCATAGGACTGAGGTGTGGACCACTCTTTAAAGGATCAACTGAGGTATCATAGGTTAGTTTGGAGCAGCACTCCCTCAACTAAGCACATTGATGAGGAGCGGGATTCTTCACTTGGGTTTCCTTACTCTTGGATGGGCCGCAAGACTATGATGACTTGAACTCCAGTGTAGAGCACTAGATTCGGACCTAGTAGAATGTTCCCAATAGAGAATTTTCTCTTAGACGTACCATATATAATGGTATGATATTACTCGATGGAGTGAATCTCTCATACAGGTGCCATCATGGAAGGCTGAGCTCATGGAGTGTGATCTCCTAGTTTGAGTTTTATGCCTTGAGCCTTCAATGAGAATCCTGATACTGGTTGTGTGATTGGGACCACATGTTTTTTTAGTGGTTAAGATAAGTATATCTAGATGTTCATGGTATATGTATGGGAATATACCAGGGTAGAGCTGACTCTGCATTCCTTTGTGTTTTCCTCTATTTTTTTACCTTTGTGGTTTCGGGGTCCCCGAATGAGTATTGTTTTACTCACCAATGCACGGGATTTTCATGCACGTGTTGTGTCTTGTATAGATGACTGGTTCTTTGAAAAATTCTGGGGAGGACCAGGTCCTGGTGGTGTTCAGTGAGATTAGATTGACGTGGTTCATTTCTACAACTTCAGGCAGCTACCCTTCACCTACCCTTCCGGTAGGATTCTCGATAGATTGTCTTCAAAGAATTGGAGTTTTACTTTTGTTTTGTTTTTCTTTTGGTGGTCTAGTATACTGGTCGAGGTTTCCACCATGTACTTTTCTTTCCATTGTACTCTGGTTGTATTTTACTTAGTGAATTTGATGCATGGATTCCTTGGATTCTACTTTCTAGTACCTTTGGTTGGGAGTTGTGTGAGTATGTACAGGTACTCATGAAAATGCCTCCCACTTGTGGGATAATACCTTTGGTGCTAGTTTCCAACCCCAGGCCTTTAAGAGGAGGGCTTGGGTTAGTAAGAGAACAGGCCCTGAGGAAAGGGTCAGGACAAATTGGTATCAAAGGAGGTCGTTTCTACCTCAACGACCGGGTGTCTGTTGTTTTTGGTTTTGGGCAACATTGTTAAGTGTTTCAAGTTCATTTTTCAGGTCAGGGACTCCAGTTTTGGTGTAGCGGCCGACGTATCCATACACCGGGACTCTGGACACCTATTTTCCAAATCGATACATGGGAACACTGGTTTCATGGAAATAAAGGGTACATGAATCATGTAGGAATGGTTGTGCTTTCCATGTACTTCTTGAGTAATCTCTCCAGATGTACTCTTTAATTGTGGTTTATCTTAATATTTTTCAAGATGCCACCACAATGACATCTAGATAGGATTCTATAACGTGATCGTAATGATGATTTGCCCCGAGTGGAGGCTTCAGTGTAGGGAACTAATTCTGAGGTGTTACATCTGGGTGGTACAATAGTGATGCCACCACCCATCGATCAGAAGTTGTTACCAGTGATACTAATAGAGGATGTGAGCAGGCTGAGTGTGCTATATAAGTTCAAGAGGTAGAGACCTCCCAGGTTCTGAGGTGAGATAGATCCTCAGGTAGCTGAGGATTGGCTTGATGCGGATACGCGAGTCTTCCACCTAGTGAGGATGCCTTCCAACCAGATGGTGATCTTAGTCGTAAGCCTTCTTCAGGTCTCGGTAGGGAGATGGTGGAGCTTGAAAATCCAGACACACAATGAGGTGACCCTCACCTAGATTGACTTTGATAGCCTCTTCAGGGAGGAGTTATTTTTCGAGACTTTACACTTTGTGCGTATACAGAAGTTGTTGCACCTAAGGCAGAGCACCATGACGGTAACAGAGTACTCAGTGAGATTCAAGGATCATTCTCACTACAGTATAGATATGGTTCAGGACCCTTACCTTGGGGACCAGACCTTCGAGTAGAGAATACACTGGGATATTAGGGTGTCAATGATACCCTGTAGCATTATGACGTATGATGGGGTGTTGGAGTGATCCCTGGTGGTTGAAAGCTACCTGGAGGAGGAGCAAATAGATGTGACCTACTGCAGAGGTCATGAGGTAGAGGCGGCTTCTAGAGCTAGCAGACGATAGGAGATAGGATCGCGATGTAGAATTCATACCCATACCCGAACACATACACGTGGGTCTGTGGTGTAGGAGCAGCACCAAGTAGTAGATAAATCGTAGGAGAGGTGATGTTACACTTGCAACGGCCGGGGGAATCCCACTAGAGAATTTCTGACCCACCGTGTCGTGGAGATGGATCTGGAAGACGATCCTCCTTGACAAAGACAGATCTTGGACCAAGGAGTTCTTCAGGTCAGCGGACGAGGCGAAGAAGTTGTACGAGCAGTAGGAGGTGGTTTGTTCTAGGCTTAGGGAGCTAGAGGGTGAGGGTGAGGGCATCTGCATGCAGTCATGTCTTATGACCAAGAAGCTCCAGGAGATATTCAAAGTACAATCTATGTCTTTTCTTTTGGATTCCTTTTTAAATAGACACTGGTACTAGACATTATCCTTTTTCCAAGATTTATTTTTGATACTTCGAGGTTCTGGTTGGACCATGCACTTTACCCTCATGCTTAGAGACTCCTACTGGAGTAGATTTTTTGATCACACATTGGCACTGATAGTGTGACATGACTCTTATAGGTGAGAGTTTTTATTGGGATCTATTAACTGTGGTGTTGAGGACTTACAACGTCATACTTGGTATGAGATACTATAGTTTATACTAGGATGGAATGTATTAGGAAAAGTATGTTGTGTGTCTGTGATAGTAAAGAAGGGTTTTCCCTTATGGTGAAAGGGAAACCCAAGCAGTATATAGTGGACTCTCTCAAAGAGTTCTGTTTTGGATTGTTTCATGGTGGCAGAGTTAGATCCCATGTTTGCAGATGGATCATAGTGCTTAGTGTTTTTTTTCACTTGTCGTAGATAAAGAAACATGTTCTCGTCATTACACGATGTTGACCTAGCAAGAGATGGACATGAAAAGTGGTCGATCTTGGGTTCCTTGAGGTGTGTGCTTGTAAGCAGCACATAGACCCTTGATGAACTCAGTTTTCTTCCCCTGAGTTTAGGATTTTTCTTTTCGGGGATGAAAATCCTTGAGGTGTGGATACTATAATGGCCCATAATTCCATAATTTTTTGTTCTTAAATTAAATGGGATTTTTACGACACTGGGCTCTGAGATGGCAAAAAATTATGAGACCTGGAGTGGTCAGAATGGATTTTCAAACTTTTTTTAAGGTTTATTAATTAAATATGTGAGCGGGTTTTTCTATATTTTGAATTGGTGCTCAGATAAAAAATAATAGGGAACTGTTGAACTAATAATGTTGGGATTCACCTAGAAAGGGCCTAACGTTGGCCGACGCGGGATAATAGTGGAAGTTAGTTTTTGGCCGTAAATAAAATAATTAAGTAATAATTATTTTATTTTCAAATTATTATAACTCCTAAATGGTAACTGAGATAGTAAATATGAGAGTGTCGTTGAGTTCATGAGGGTGTGTTTCCCTTAGGTGGAGTTTAACCTCGATCAGCACGGGTTGAGGGTGAAATTTAGTTTTTGAGCTTTTTTAGAGAATTAAAATGGCGCGAGTACGTAGTTTTGGAAACTTATAGATGGGTTCCCAAATTGAAAATATAAGGGCACCGTTTTATCCAGGATGGAGACATTATCTAAGAATGGACTTAACATTGACCGGTGTGGGTCGGCTGAAAAAGTTATTTTTTGGGATTTTTAAAGAAAAAAAGTTAAAAATAAAATAAACTTGTTTTATTTTATTTTTATAAATTTTAAAATCATTGCATCCCAAAGGTCTAACAACCAAGCAAAACTAAATATGTTATTTCATTAAATAAAATAGCTTAATAGAAACACTACGACACATTTTCTTTTACTAAGATGTCGGGTTAGAGAATCAAGCTAGAATTACTATGATGAATGTTGAATGTATTCTCTCCAATGACGAATGCCAGTGAATTGAGAAGTAGCGATGAGGCCTTTGAAGATCAGAACCAAGACCGTAGATCAACGATCGCAAACGAAACCAATGCGAAGACGTTCTTCTTTGGCTAAAGAACCTTTTGAGGTAGGCGTTGTTATTTAAATTCTGTTTTTTTTTCATGTTCTAGGTTTTAAATGATGAACATGGATCAACCCATGAATAGGTTGACCTAAAGTTACATCATTCTTGTGGGAGGTTTGACTATGGGATGTTTTGGGGGATTTGAGGTTCTCGATGTTTTTCTGATAAACCCTTCTAACGGTAGTGGATTAACGTCGTGACGAATGAAGGTGGAGGTTCGTTCCTAGAATTTGATTGTTTGGTTTTCCTCTCCCCTTACCACACATTATTTGCGTTCTTCATGGGATGATGAACGATCGGTCATTATGAAACCTTCTTAGTGTGATGATGATGGAGGTGCGACGATGATAGATGACAATCGGATCAAGGTAGCGTGGGAAATACTGTCAATCAAGCACTTTCTGGAAGAAGGTGTCACAACAAGGATTTGAGTCCCAGGAGATGAAGAACATGACCTGAGGGTTTCGGAACAGCCTTTGGATCGAATAAAGGACCACCGTAGCACGCCTGATAGTCTGTGGAACAGGTTGTTGGTGCGCCACGGAGGAGGCGACGACGGCAGCCACGTGGAGAAACCGCGGTCGGATCTGCGATGTGACCTGGACCCGCTGCAATGTGGAGAAACCTGGTCTGCTACACAGACTGGTTGACCAGGGGTACAACGCCAAGTGGCATTGTGGGTTTTATAGATGTAGAGAACTGTTGTGTGACTGGACACACACAGTCAGGCCGCGTGTGGTAATTTCCAGTCCACTGATGCAGACCGATTGGATGGGGTGGCGGTGCCAGCCGGCACCGCCTGGTGGTAAGAGGATGAGGCTATGTCACGTTCGTTCTGAAGGAGTTGGCCCGCTTTGATATTGGACAGGGTTGCTACTGGCGGGTCGCACCCAGCCAGGTGGGCCAGGCTAGGCTGGGCCCCGCCTGTCTGGTTCCGGGCCCCTTGGTTCGGGTAGGAACCAGTTCTGGTCAGCTCCGAGTCAGGTTGGACCTAGGTTGGGTTGGGTCGGTCTGACTAGGTCGGACCGGACTCGGACCCCACTGGCCCCCGTTTCACAAAAATTCATGTAACTTCCAAACAGAGTGTTTGTTTGAGGAGCCGTTTACGGCGTTCGGACCCTTGCAATGAGGTGATAATTTTTAGATACTCTAAGGGAGTTTTTGAGAAAGTTGTAGGATGACCTATTTGATTTAATGAGTAGGACCTCACGGTATAGGCATACTTTTGGTAGAATCGGGGTGATTCTTATGATGATATGTTAGGATAGTTACTCCCTTGATGACTCAAGGTGTGGGTATTCCTTATCCCTCTGCTTTGGTAGAGACGGGACACCCCACATTTTAGGGATGGGTTCTCAGAGATGTTTATAAAGGAATATTTGGTACTCCCCTGTCGTGTCAAGGAGCGGGTCCCCTATCCTTGGAGTTGGCACTCCCCTATTGCACTAGGGCATGGGTCCTCCATACCTAATGCATATAGAGTCAGTACTCTCCTATCAGGTACAGAGCGGGTTCTCTATTGTATGATTCAGTACACTTCTACCGTTCCAGGGTGCGGGTCCTCCTTATGCAGTGCTACATCATATTCTATACTCCCCTTCCATGCTATGGAGCGGGTCCTCTAGCCTGGGGTCGGTACTCCCCTAACGTACTTGGGTGTGAGTTCCTCATAGCAGAAAAACTAATGGAGTCGGTACTCCCTTATTTTTTAGGGTGTGGGTCCTCTACACATGATCAAATAGAGTCGGTACTCCCCTAGTGGGTAGGGTGCAGTTCCTCTTTTATAGGATTCAATACTCCCCTATCGTACCAGGGCGTAGGTCCTCTACACATGAACTGACAGAGTCGGTACTCCCCTATCATATCAGGGCACATTTCCTCTAGTCACTGAGTAGTACTCCCCTGTCAGGTTAGGTGTGGGTCCTTGATTGGAGATAAAGCTCCCTCAGCTATCAGACACAATATCAAGTATTGGGCTCATCCACTTGATGAAAATGATACCTGGATAGGATTTAGTTCTCCCTTAATGGACTGAGGCACAGGCCACTCCTTACAGGAGTGAATCAGGTATCGCAGGTTAGTCTGGATCAGCGCTCCCGTAACTAAGCACGGGGAAGAGGAGCTGGCTTCTTCACTTGGTTTCATTAGTCTTGCATCAGGTGCAAGACTGTGATGACTAGACTTCTATTGTCGGGCACTAAAGTCGAACCTAGTATAATTTTTCTGATAGATCACGTTCTCTTGGATGTACTATTTGGAATGGTAGGATTATACCTGATAGAGTGCATCTCTCGGACGAGTTCCATCAAGGATAGTTGATCTCATAGAGTGCGGTTTTGGGGTCCGCTACTGAGTATTGTTTTACTCACCCCTACAAAATCTTTTCCCGCACATGTCGTGTCTTGTGTATACGACCAATGATTTGACAGGGTCTAGGGAGGACCATGGCTTGGTGGTGTTCCATGATATTATACAGATGAAGTGCACTTCTACAGCTTCATGTAGCTACCCTTCACCTACCCTTCAGGTAGGCTTCCCAGTGGATGAGCATCTGTGACTTGGAGTTTTACTTTTGTTCTATTTTTCTTTTGGTGGTCTTCAATACTGGCCCAGGTTTCCACCATGTACTTTACTTTCCGTTGTACTCTAGTTTTTTTTACTTAGTGAATTTCATGCATGGTTTCCTTGGATTTTACTTTCTAGTACCTTTGGCTGGGAGTTGTGTTCATGTGTATAGGTACTCAGTAAAATGCCTCATGTTTGTGGGATAATGCATTCGGCACTAGTCTCCATCACCTGCCCTTTTGGAGGCGGGATTGGGGTAGTCACAGCACGGGCCACGGGGGATGGGTCATGATAGTCTCCATGGATCATGATTATTATCTCATGTTTCCACATTATTTTTCCCAGGTATATTTTATGATTCTATGATGATTATTTTAAAGTAACATTTCCTTCTATTATTCTATATGGATAAATCTGATGATTCTATGTTCGTTTCAATAAAATATTTCTCCCATGTTCATTTTATCTCACATTCTTTAAATCTAACCCCATTATAACTCATTGAAAACTTTTTCCCTTATAAAGAATTTTATCTCACTCCTTATTATGTTTCCCAATTTTAGGGAATTTCATGTATGTATGTATTTAGGATTAAGTCATGTGAGGATAATTTTGAGGGAGATATTAAAGAAAAAATGTGCAAAATGAAATTTATGTAGATAATATCAAAATATATTAAACCTTTGGGTTTTGGGATTGTGTGTTTATTTTTAAGTTTTAATATTTATATAATTAAACTGATTTAATATATATAAATTTATGATCAATTCATCGCATTCATGTAAAAAAGATGGATGTAATTATGATATCCTTATATGGGGGAATTTATACAAAAGTAACAAAACTCTAAAACTGCCAAAGAAATATGGGATAAACTTGAAAACATTTTTAAAGACAATTTCAAAGTGAAAAGGCCAAACTATATATTTGGAGGCAAATGTTTAAATTTATCATAAATTATGATGATGAGACTATTGATGAATAATTTTTAAGGGTGAATGAAATTATCCTCAACATAAGAGGCTTTAGAAAAAATTAAAAAGATCCAACCATTGTCAAGAAGTTAATGGGAAAATTCTCTAATTATATTGATATACATTAATACCATGGAATATACATATAACATATACATTGATTAACTATATAACTTTAATATTTATTTTTAATTAAGAAAGGTTGTAGATATCAAGATGAATATCAAGAAGGATATGGAATTCAAAGCTATTAAAAATCCTAAAATCAAGAAAGAGGAAGATTAGTACTCCTATGAATGCAAAATAATAAGTTACTATAATGAGTTGTAACCTAATGAATCATATTAAAAATCATGAACCTCAAGTAGTGATAAAGAAGTTTAAGAAGGATAATTTGAGCACAAGTTGAATACTAATCTTAAATCATGTATTGACCAAAACACCCAACATAATAGGGAAATAAAATACCTAAATAAAGAGTTTGAGAAGATAAAAAAGGTAAATATTAATCTTATAATAATGAGAATGATTAAATTAATGAAATAAAACTTATTAAAGTAAGAATTTATTGATAAGATAAAATATTGAATGATTTTAAAGAAAACTATACTACAAAGGAAAAATAACTAAACAAGACACAACCAAGGTGTCTTAAATATGAAAAATCAACTATAAAAAGTGATATATGACTACAAAAAAATTAAAGTAAATAATTATTAATCATAAAAAAATGAGATTTATTACAGAAAATATCAGGTAAAATCTACACTTTTGAATCAAATAATGTTAAATATATTTTAGATAACAATAGAGGATATAAAGGAAAGTATGTGAATTTTGGGATTGAGAAAAATCATGAGAAGAACACTTCTATATCAATAAAAGTTTTAGATAGATTTAAAAGGTAAATTCCCCCAAGGGAAAAAACAAAGGAAGTTAGGAATGTACCTATAAATAAAATAGAATTTCAAAGAAATATTTATCAGCATCATGGAATATAAAATTATAGAGGTTATTATTAGTTATATAGAGAATATGGGTATAAATACTCTGATTTTTGGTACAAAATTTAATTTCCTTATAGTCAAAGGATATGTAAAGTGATGGGTATTTGTCTATGGAATATGAGAAATGATTCTTAGATGAAAAGAGTTATAAACAAAAACGTTTCCTATAAAGAAAAGTTTTGATTTCCTAGATGAAATCTTTCAAAATTTTGACCAACAAAGTCATCTTGCTAAATAATTCAATGAAAAATATTATAGGTAAAACTCTTCAAGTATTTTGAGATAAAAACGTTCATAGAAGAAGAAGAAAATTAGAATTCACTTAAAGTGTATCTTAAAATAAGAAAGATAAGTAAGAAATGGAAACATTATAGGGTTTTTTATCTCATGTTACTGGAGATATAAATATTTTGATGAACAATGAAGTGCATGATAGAGGTGATGTTACTTTTGGGAATGAAATTTCCTTAAAAATCATAGGAATCAGTTAAAGTGAGAGTGAAACTAAAAAATTAAAGTTTGAAGATGTTATGTTTGTTGATGATATAAAACATAATTTTTTGAGTGTCACATAGCTTTATATTGATGGGAATGAAGTCCTTTTCATGGGGAATTCTTATATCATGAATTTCATGGATATAAGAGTTATCACAAGGGGAAAATTAATTAGTGGTAACTTGTTTAAAATTATAAATTTAGTGGATACTTGTTATTTAAGATGAAAAAATGAGAATAAATGGTGGTATAAAAGACTTTCCATATTTTTCAAAGGATTTTGAAAAAAAATATAAAAGGGTGATGTTGTAAGATATTTTCCCCAAATAAAAAGAGAAAGATGAGATATTTAGGAAACATTTAAAAATAAAAAAAATTACAAGATAATTTATTTGTGAAACATTTTAAAATTGAAAAATGACATAAGGAATTCATTAGATAGTGGAGACTCTGTCTATAAGGCTACTTTAATTGATTCATTTGTATTTTTTTAAGCCAACGAGGAATAAAACCTATAAAGGTGATCTTTATTTCATCAAATTCATTATTTATTTTACTATAATTAAAAATTTGATGTTTATGAATAATAAATCTGAAGTTGTGGATATATTCAATATCTTAATAGAAAACGTCAAGGAAGATTTTTGGGTATATATAAAGAAGATAAGAGCTAATAATGGAAGTTAGATCACCCATAATTCATTTGAATCCTTTATTTTCAGTCATGGGATCAAGAATCAATATAGTGCTCGATATAAATTCTAGAAAAAATAGATTTTCATAAAGGAAAAAATATAATCTTTTTTGAAAATAAGATAACCATTCTAGAAGAATACAATCACTTCAAGTTTTTCTAGATAAAAGTTGTCAGTACTATAGTTCAAATTGAAAATAAGTGTTTTATGATACCCAAATAAAATATGATTTCTTATGAGATTTAGTACAATAAGAAACCTTAAATTAATTACTTTATAATTTTAAGAAGTACATGTTTGATGATTATTAAAAATAAAAATTTAGAAAAGTTTGATGATAAATATAAGTAATGTGTATTTATGGGATACTGATCTAATATAATAGGTTATAAGTTCTAGAATAAGAGGCTTTATAAGATGGTAGATTTTTTTTATGTGATAATATTTGAAAATAAAAAAAAATAGTGACCCAAAAAAATAAAATTTTGAAAATATATAAGTGAACAACACTTATATTTATGTAAAAGTGATTTAAGAAGGAACTAAAAATGAACCAGATCATTGTAATTCAAATTTAAATTAGATTTGTTATGATGGTGGTGCTACTGGATTTGAAAAATTAAAACAATGAAGATAGAAGAATTATGTGGATCTAAAAAATATAATTGGAAATCTAAATTCACTAGTTCAGAATAAAAGAAGGTTGAGACTTGATAACCAAACATACCTTATTTATCAATTTGATCCATATTGAGGATATTAATCACAAAGAATAGATAGACATAATAAATGAGGATCTAGATCTGATTAAAATAAATGAATCATGGGATCTTGTTCCTAGACCAGAAAGGTATAGCATCATTGGAACCAAGTGGGTGTTAAGAAACAAGTTAAATGTAAAAGGTTTGGTTTTAAGAGATAAATCCATATTAGTGTTCAATGGATACTCTCATGATAAAGGATTTGATTTTGAATATATATTTTCACTTGTTGTAATACTTCAATCCATAATAATGTTCTTGGTTACTGTATCCTATAGGTTTTAAAAAATCTATCAAATGGTTATGGAGCCTTTTTCTTGAATGGACACATTTAAGAAGAATTGTATATTGAATAACCTGAAAGTTACTTTCTTGGAAATTGGGGAACTATATTTTTCAAGATGAAGAAATATTTATCTAGGACAAAACAATCACCTAGATCCTGGTATTCAAAAATGTATAGCTACCTGAGAGACATGAAATTCACTAAAGTGAAAGTTGACAGTAATAATTATATAAATGAGATGATCACATGTACTCGTATTTTCATTATTTATGTTTATGAAATCATTTTTATAGGTGAAAAATACTATACCTATGAGGAATTTTCGACATAAATGAATAAACATTTTGATATATCTATGCTTAATGAAATGAATTTCTTCCTATGATTATATGTTATGTAAAATAAATATTTCATTTTTATTTCCCAACAAAAAAATGTTGAGGAATTATTAAATAAGTTTTCCATGTAAGTTTACAAAGTGTTATAGAAACCCATGATAGTTTTGGTGAATCTAGGAAAGGATTTTAGATAACAAAGTGTGAATTAAAGGGAATTTAGATGGCTAATTAGTAGTTTTCATTATCTCACTACATCTAGGCCTGGCATTTTTTATGTAGTGGAATTATTTTCTAGGTATCAAAGTAATCCAAAATAATCATACATGATGGCTAGAAATATTTGTCTCAAATTTATAAAAGGGAATTTTATTTTTTAGTTATTATATAGAATAGGTGAGAATCTAAACCTATATGGATACATTAATGATGATTTGTCTAGAAATTGTGATGATAGAAAATCAATATTAGGTCGTATATTATTTTTGGGAGAAAGTTATATGATCTATAATTTCAAGAAAAAAAATTCAATGACATTAAGAACTATAGAGTCTAAGTATGGGGTTGTTATACATTCTTATACACAAATTATCTAAATGAGAGAGCAGTTTCAATATTTAAATATGGGTATTGAGAAGCCATTGGGGAATTCATGTGATAGTAAAATTTCCATTGATCATTCCAAGAATATATTGTGGAACTCTAGATCTAAACACATTTACATCAGATATCAATTTATCAAGGAGATGGTAGTAAATTGATATGTGAGGATATAATTAATTCCTAAAAGGCATCAAATTCTAGATATTTTCAAAAAATCTATGTCAAAGGATATATTTAAATAATTAAGGTATAATATTAAATTTCAACCTTTACCTCTCACTAAAGGTAGTTTGGAAATACCCATATTCTTTTGGATTTAATTTTCAAAGGGGAAGAAAGGTGCCAAACTCTTATGTATTTTTATTTTGAATCAAAATATGGTATTCCTATAAGAAGGGGGAATCAGTTGATTGATTGAGGGGGGTCATCAAAATCTATTCGACAATATTTTCTTTTCATACAGGGGTGGAAATATCTCAAAAAACGTTTTTTATTGATTATTTTAGTGTTATGACATTTATCTTTTACAAAGGATATGATTTCATGAAATCTTGTGTGTTTTTTTGGGTTAAAAACAAATCCAAAGGGGGATATTGAAAACCCATGGATTTTTTTTGGGTGAGGTTTATTTATTATCAAATATATGTGAGAATAATTATAAGTTCTTTAAAAAAATAGACTTAAATTGACATAGTTGAAGTTGATTTAAGTTGTTTTGTATTTTTTGGAGTAGAAATATGGATAAATCTGGAGTTTTATATTATTGAAAAAAATTTACAAATTATTATGTATATGATGTTTTTCATGAGTATATATTAAGTATGTAAAGTCACTATAATTTTTTACTCTATATTTAAGGGTTTTTTAGAAAAAAAAATATTTAAGTGTAGTATATAAATCACATATTGTAAATTAGGAAAGTTTTGAGTAACATAGTGATATGATAAGTTACATTACTCAATACATAAAGGTTTTCATAGATGTGTAAACATACTCTGTGCCTAGAATGAAAACGGGAAAAGTACATGACAATGTAATATGCCAAGGGAATTTTTTTATACATAATGGTAATCACAACATTTAATTTTAATTGGTATATATTGAGATTTGATAAAGTCCTAAGAGACAGTATAATACGTTACGATGAAACTGGATATCTAATGAATATGTCAGAGTAATTATAAAGGGATACTTAAGGGTTCATGGATCATATATAAGATAATTTTTGTAGTGAATATATAAATAAATTTATTGAAAAAAACATATGTTGATATATAATATATTTCATAGTTCCTACTAAAATATGAAAAATGAAAAACCCATGATATGATACATGAAATATTTTATTTCATATATAAAGGTTAACAGTTTGAAAAATATTATATTTGTAAATAAAAAAGTTAGATGTTTCTTTATAGATATTAAATACATAAACATCATTATAATATAAATGGAGATTATTCTACTTATGAATAATTGAGTTAAGAATTTCAGAAGAAGGTTGTATTGTGATGTGGGTTTTCACTTCATGAAGAGAAGGATCACGCCACAAGGGAACTACATATGCTCATATAGATATGCAGTAATGAGAAATAAAATTTTCAGGAAATAAGAAGGAAATTACATATTGTGATTTTATGAGATTTTCAAAAATAATTATAGGGTTTCAAATATAAATAATTCAAACTAATTATTTTTATCAAAATTAATCCTTTTTTCAAAAGATATTTTGACTAATTTTAAATGGTGAATAAGGATGGTATAGATTAAGGGGATATTTTCCATATTTACATTATAGGAATAATATTCTTTTATTTTTTAATGAAATAAAGAAGAAGAATAAAATGAAAATAAATAAATATTTTCCCAATACTGCATCATATTGTTAATCTTTCATATTAAAGAGTGAGAAAGAGAGTGTGATATTGATGAGAATATTCTTTATTTGTTCATAATTTATGCCAAGGAAAGAATAAATTTATGTTAATAATATAAGGTCTTGTTTTATGCGAAATAAAAAAAATTACATGATCTCATGTATACATTGATCATTCAGAAATCTTGATAAAAAGGTAAACATGCATGCGGTGATGCTAGTCATATTCTGAATGATCAATGAATGGTCTTGGAATATTGTAGGGGTATATTATAGTCTAATTGAAACCCCTATTATAGGTAGATAGTAATTTCTCCTAAGGATGTGGATGTCAAACTTTCCCTAAGGTTTCCTCTAGAGTAAAAATCATTAAGTGTATATACTAGGTTAAGGATGATACCTTTCCACATATTTTAATCACTTTTATACACAAGTGCTAAAATATATTCCTTGGACTAAACATAAATATAGCAAGGAGAATTCACCCATAATGGGGGTGAACCTTGTAAAAAAATCTTATGTGCCTTTGATTTATTTTATTTTAGTTTTATATGGGTGAGAATTAGATTTAAAGAGAGTGTGACATGACATTAACCATCCATATAGGTTAATTTCAAAGAATAAATTATAAAAATCATATCACTAATACATCACCCCCCCACCAATCTTGTCAGTGATACATCATTACTTACCAAGGAACATTAATGGGAAAGGATTAACAGTGAAAGACATGATTGTAACTTAGGTTTCCCTTTATAGGTCATTAACATAATGATTTTTATGTCATTTTTTATATTTTAAGATCTTATTAATTAGACCGGTCTTGGTGTTTTCAATTTAAGGTCATATATATTAGACCAAAAAGGGTGTTGAAAATTGGGAATGTAGTTGGGATTAGTATAGTATATTTAGGAATCTTCACATATCCTATGGTAATAGGAATCAGGCCATGGGTATTTCTATATAAGGGTAATTTTTTGATGTCTTTGTGCATGGACAATTATAAAGACCCAACATGAATTGTTAAACTTGTATGCTAGGATGTTTTATATGGTTAATTAGATAAAGGGTGAATTTATGGTTTCATTCATAATGAGAGATCTAGATTTCATTATAAATTATCCCAGTATTAGGATAATATAGAAAATTGATGTAAATAAGGCTAAATTTATGGTTTCATTCATAATGAAAAATCTAGGCTTCATTATACCTTTATAAGGTTAATAAATTTGGTTCCCATGTATGTAATGTATCCTTTGATTAGGATATGAATGTTACTGAAGCTAAGATCTATGTAGTGGTTATTTAAACCTAATCTATTGAAGGTTATGGGATGAGGTTGTTGGTAATTAAGAGATTGATGTGGTTACCCCTGGATTGAAATGAAATGACTATATTCAGGATTGTGTGATGATCACCATGGTTAGATGGTATCAGGAATGTTTATATTGAGGTAACAAGTAGTAAAATAATAACCCTAACTCTATGGTATGGGGTATTTAATTGTAAGGAGAACCTTTGTTACATGAGGATAACATTTCACTATGGAGAAAACATTCTCAAAAATCTACCAGAGAGGTGTTCCATCGAATAGTCTGATGTTACATGGGGCTAGCCATATCACATGATTTTGAATTTATAGGTCAACCAGACTCTCTATATTGAGATGATTTATCAATTTAATGTGGATCTTCATTCCAGATATCATCATATAGGTAAATTCTTTCCCAAATTAGATCGACATTAATTTTCCATGGATTTTTATTTTCTTATTAAAACTGAGTCACATGTTATTTATTTGAGATATCCCTAGTAGTTTTACATTTCTAGTGGATAAAATAAATAAAGAGACAATTTTTGTTCTCAATGGTATGATAGGTGGTTGATAGTGGAAGTTCAGGGGGGATCTTGATGACTGGATCTTCCTTTTATGTTAGAAATACTCTCCTTATTTTCCTACTAGTTTATGAGTAAATTTCCCACATATGAATCATCAATAACTGGGACATCATCAAAATCATTCTCTAAGGCATCGATTAGGGTAGATATGAAATCATTATAGGTTTGTGGGATATATCTAAATTCCTTTTCATCAATATTGGGAGTAGAGGATATTGAACCATAGATGATTATATAATAAATTCATTATCTTTATCAGGGTTTTACTTATCAAAATAGGTTAATATTGCTCAAACTAAGAATATACAATATGGATGGAAATAGTGGATCCAACTTCACAAATCACTTCTTCTTCATTATACTTTTCTATCAATATGATATTATTGATAATGGTTAATTAATTCTCTTCATAAAAAGAGGATCTCCTTTGGTAGGATGGTGCTCATCCACCCAATTATGGTGGAATAAAGTCCATGAATGTTTATAATGGGTAGGAATGCATCGATAATGCATTATATTCTCTTTGTTCTAGGTGTGACAATGGTTTCATCTCTTAAATGGTTACAATTCAATAGGTGTTATAGTTAGAGTTATAGAGGGACTTGGAGTCATTAGTAGATGATTCATTCATGCCCTAATGATGGAATGCATTGGATTTTGGGTCATCCAATTATCAAACTTATACACATTTCTATCTGGCACCTATTTACATTCTTATCTTTATTTAGGGAGACCAGATGACATAAATTCCACATGTTCCCTAAGTCTATCCAAGACTAATAGATCTTAAACAACAATATATTGTAGTAAGTCCATAAAGAAAAAGCATAATTGTATCATTTAGCCTAACATCCAATAGTGGGGGTAATGATTTGGGTGATCATTTATCCCTGATCCATCTATACTATTGACTTATAGAAATTTGATCAAGTTATCTTCAATTATAGAATTAAGGTTCCTTATAACTTGGTCATTTTGGAAAGAATAAGTTCTTTTCTTCCTTCTTTCAATGTCAAGATGCACCAGTTTTGATAATGTATTCTATACTACTTTTAGTTTAAGAGAGACATTTGTTTCTTATATTTCTCAATAATTTCTTATTTTGGATGGTAGTTTCTTCTAATATTTTATCATGTTTCATTTAACAGTATCTTCCAATTTTTATTATGTTTCATTGTATTATAAAAATCCATCGTTGTATGTTTATGATATGACCATGTTTTCCAATTCATCCTCCATGTTATTCAATAAAATATCTAGTATCATCTCTAGAGTATATCTAAATAATAAATTAAACACCTCTATCTTTTAGTGAAATCTATCACTCAATCATTTTCATGTCGGTTTTAGTTAGGGAGGTTATGAAAAGTTTTTTTCCTTTGGGTGGACCAGAATTTTTAGAGGATTTATCATCATAGATCTTCCTAACTTGAGATAGACCCAGTGGAAATATTATTATACCAAACAAAGGTGGGTCCTTCCAGAGTCTATAGAAAACATTTGAGCTCAGTTTCCTCCTATAGTTCTAGGTTCCCTAACATCGGGCCACATCAAAACGTGAAGTGAGTATGATATTAATCTGAGTCCCCCATGCCAATGAATATCAAGAAGTTGATATTCACAAATCTGAGAGGAGGGGGAATCAAACACACCCACTTAGGATAAACCATTCTCTCCAAATTTACCAATACCCATTATACTTTAATATCATCCAATTGAGTATTAATGCAATCCAATATCTACACTTGTGAAATTGTAACATATGATGCAGTTTTCATTAGATCACTTGTACAAAAATGTGTTGGGTAACTCATTTGAGATGGAACAAGATGAAATGATTAAGCCTATGACAAATAATGTGATATTAGACTAAACTTCTAAAATTCAATAGGATATACAATTAATCCAATAAGATAATAGGTTCTCTATAGAGTTATCACTATTATTGAAAAGTATAATTACCTTGGATGAGGTTCATCATATATTAAAGTATTTATCTTCTTGGTTAATGATGTTAACGGTGGTGGTGGGGGTAAAATTCTACATACCATATAGTATAGGTATGATCTGGGGGTGTTCTAGTAGTTGTTGTATTCGTTCCCATTTCATAAAATTGAATTCAGAGGAATTCCAGATGCAGTGAATCATTTATCAGTTCTAAATGAGAAAGAATCACCTCACAATATGGTCCTTATTTAATATTTTTTGACTTCTTCAATCATAATTCTTATTTTAATTTCATGGAAACCTGGTAAATGGGTCTTGATTCTTGAACAATATGAAAAGAACCACCATGATTACTAGATTTTTAAATGTTTTCATGGGGGATAACTTGGGGATTTAAATCCCTCAAAGAAGAAGGGTAAGTTTACTGGGCTATTGTGGTGAACCAAGATAAACATAACTTAAATAATAAATTAATTTCATGATTTAGATAATACATCAAACAAATAGTTTCACCATATGAGGACTAAAATGTTTAGTGTCTTGTATATTAGTTACATAAACATCTTATTTTACAACACTTGAAAACATTACTCCATACTCACACTCATCTAGAACCTTTTCAATAAATATCATATGATATAAAAATATTCATAAACTAGGTAATATAAATATAATAAAGGGGTGAACCCATCCACTCAAAAATGTAAAAACATATCATAATGTATCAGATCATCAACATGATAGAGAATGTGATAAACGGATAAATATCATGAGATTGTAGATGATAATAATAAAATGCTATAGAGAAACATAAGATGATTAAAATATCATTAAGGAAGAATAAATTTTATTACATGGCTCAAAATAAATCTCAATACTAACAAAACATTTGAGAACATTATAAGAGTTAATAATACTTTAAATATAACACATAAGATGAAAACATGGCATATCATGAAAGTGAAATGCATCTTCTAATGTGTAATAACTTGATAAATAACTTAGAAATTTTGAACAACCATAAGCATCAGAAAATATTTGTGACAAAACTCATTATGCTTGTGCCTTTATGAACAAACTTATTTTATCCATGCCTAAAAATGTGGGCAAGCTTATTATTCCCATGCATGTGTGTTATGACCACACAAAACTATCTCATGAGATATAAAATTAAACCAATGGATTGGAGGGAAATATATGACCCCACACATCATCTTTTATACATATATGTGGTACTTAAAATCAATCATCCTCGTATCTTAAAGAACCCATGAAAAAATGGGTTTCCCAAATTTTTCCAAAAATATATATCTCATAACATAAACTTAAGAGATACTAGTATATAAAAATTTCATTTTCCAAAATAAATAATATCATAAAAAGATATTGAAACATCAATTCATGATATATATCTTATAGGAAAAATGGAAGTGAAAATAGAAAATATTTCACAAAATCAATTAAGAGTTTTATAAAAGAAGACATGAAAATTACTTTCAAATAAAATTTTATGAAGGGAAAGATAAGATTTTTGAAAAACTTATCATAAAGAGTTTAAAATAAAATATCATTTAAAATAAAATAAAAACTAATAAATCCTAATTGGTAAATAGTGAAAATAAATTCATTTATTAACCTTTTTGTTTAGTTTAATAAAACCACATCAAAGAATATTTGAAATACTTTTATTTCATCAAATATTTAAATGAAAATAAGAATGATATAAAAAATAAAACATATTTAGATTTCATTAAATAAAAAAATGTTAGTAAAAATATGGATAAGTAAGATAATATTCATTAGTAAGAATGAGATTAATTCTTAGAAATGTTATACTTTTATTATAGAAAACTTTTATCAAATAAGTGGTTATTAATTGATGAGAAGTAAATTCAGTAGAGAATAAGAGGAAATACCAAAAAAATAGGGGAATGGTGGGATAAAATAAATATCAAAAATTATATTCAAGTAAGAAATATTATGACCCAATGAATAATAAATTGAGTTGATGATTCCCTGACTATGGACCTGATTTGTTCTACCCACATATCTGGTTTCTTTAGGACCTTAAACATTCTCTTAAAATTATCCTTGGAAATAAATGGATTTGGATAACTTATGGTGACCATAGTATAATAAACTTAATATAGGTTTCTAGGATAAATAAAATGGTTGAGTTTTTGAAAGGGTTTTAAAGGGAAAGGTATTACAGGAAGTAGTATAAGGATCTAATTTTATATGTGAAGTAGAGGGGAATTTTGGAACCATCCTCTAAATTTTCAATAATATAAAGTTACAATTAAAAGGTAAAAGGCTCAAAAAATATAAAAGGGGAAGTAGAATTGATTTTTAGTTGATCCAAAACTTAACTATCCATTTTAAAACATTTTTTTAGTATTTTTTGGGTTATTTTCTCTTAATAAATAAATTTTTACTATTTTTACTTTTATTGGGGTAATTAATTTTTAACTTTATTAATTAATTTTTGTTTAATAATTTAAATTAATTTTTTTTCTAAATTTCAACCTCTATATTTAAAATTTTAAAATAATTTTATCAAATAAAATTAAAAACATTATAAACAAATAATTTTAAAACAAATTCACATATAGAATAAAAATAGTTTTTAAGAAAAAGTGTGTTTTCTGTATTAAAACATATGTTTCATCCATAGTTATGAACATTATAAATTTTAATAAAATAAGGTTAAATATAGGTTATTTAAATTTAAAATACATGAAATTATTCCTTAAATAAAATTTGATCAATTAAAAGAACTAGGTCTTTCTTATATAGTGATAAAATAATAAAGTCAACATTTTTCTAAAATATATTTTTTCACTGTTTATCTATAAATCGTTTATCTTAGAAAAATCACAAAAAAAATAATATTAGGATAATTTTGATTTTTTTATTCAAAAATTAATTTATTATATCATATTGAAAATTTAAATTTGATAGAAATTAATTTTAATATAAAAATGCATAAGTGGAAAATAAAATTATTTTAAATAAATGAAACTTATATTAATATATCATTTTACATGGTTTCATAGGGTGGTAACTTTTATTGTTACCCATCAATTTAATGGCCATAATATATTATCCATACTTAATAATTTTATTTTATTAATATATCATGGTTTTTTTAGTTTTGTGTTGTGTGTAAGATAATCCAATCAGTATGATATTTATTTAAGAAATAATATTTACTAAGACCATTTTTCATTATATTATACACCATTAAAAATAATTTCATCCTAAAATTTTTTATTACTATAAAGGAAGTAATTGAGGGTACTTTTTCCTCATTAAAACCTCAGGTCCCCACATAAGTTATTAAAACATGTGATTCTTTCATATAAATTTTACTATATGAATGGTCTTGTTCCATAGCACTTTATCACTTCAATCTAATACCTCAACTGGTTATTCCTCATATGAGAGATCATGTTCTAATTGCATGTCTTTTGAGTTCAGTTTATGTGAAGTTTCTGGTATTACATTTTCAAATAAAATACATAGAACACATCATGAACTTAGGAGATATTAGGAGGGAGGGTTAAATAATAATCCACTGCCTCAACATGAAAAGGGATCTCAAAGGGAATAATGTACCTAGGGATCAACATTCCTTTCTTCCCAAATCTCAAAATCTACTTCCATTGAGATATTTAAATTGACAACTTGTCCCTAACTTTTACCTTTATATTTTTTCAAATATTATCTTTAGGACTCTTCTATTGAATTTTTATTTCTTTCACATGTTGTTGAATAGTTTGAACCTTCTCTATCATTTCTTAGATAATATCAAGACATATCAGCTTCCTCCCTCAAATTTAATCCCATCATGTTAGAGTTTTACATATCTTCCCATAAATATCCTCATATAGTGTTATCTGAATTCTAGAATGGGAACTATTTTTATAATATAATTCTATCAAGGGGAGGTATTGATCCCAATATCCTTATAAATTCATCAAAAAAGATATCAATATATACTCTAGAGTTTGAATGGTTCTCTCAAACTGGTCATATATATGGGGATGATAAGTAGTGTTGGAACTCATCTTTATCTCCAATGTATTCTAAAGTCTTCTCTATAACCTTGATGTAAAATTCAAGTCCTGATCAGATACAATACAGAGTGGTACTCCATGCATCCTTTATACTTCCCTTATATATATCAATAGCAAGTTGGTCAAGGTAGAAATATTATTGGATGGTAAAAAATGTGCTATATTTTTAATGGAATCAAATAAAATCCAAATAGTATTATGGTATTTTGATATTTTAGGGAGTCCTATGACAAAATCCATAGTGATTTTTTCCAATTTTTATAATTTTATGGGTAATGGTTGCAACAAGCCTTTAACATTTGATTTTTAGCCTTAACTTGTTGAAATAATAAGCAATGAGATATATATATATATATATATATATATATCTGTGTGTGTGTGTGTGTATTATTTCTCTCTTCATTTTCTCCCACAAGAAGTTTTTTTTTTAAATTATATACATCTTGTGCAACCTAGATTAATAGAGAAGGATGAGCTATTGGAACCATCCAAAATTTCCTTCTTCAATTTAATATTTTATGGGACACATATTCAGGTTCCAAACCATATAACTTCATTTTTATCAAATTTGAAATGTGGAATACTAACTACATTTTTGTAGCTCTACTTCATATTTCTATGCTTCTTTGATCTTTATGTTAATAGGAGGTTGAGCAGTCAGTTGGGAGAGAAAAGATTTATATCCTAACATGAGTATTGGGTCCTTTTCAATAGTCATAATGGATATATTCACATGATATTTATTTATTAGTGAATTAGGGTAACATCCAAATATTCTATATGTATTTCTATAGAAACAAAATTTGCATATATGAAAACATACTTTATACACAACCTAGAGTCTAAATGAACCCACGATATAGTATACATAGATAACCTAGCTTTTGGACTGGTGGGTATGAATGGGATTAACTAAATTATTCAATTTATATATAATTTTTTTCATAAATTCAATGTATTGATTTATTCTTAATAAATAAACATTACATTTTTAATAAAATCATTTAATGATTAAAAGACCTATTTTGAAAGAAATGTATGTTTCTACATGTTGTATATTATTATCTAAAAAAGTTTATTTATAACTATAAAAAATTGATAATAATAAAATTTATTATTAATTTATAAATAAACATCCAGGAATTAATTATCTAATGGTTATTAATGATGATAGAATCATTTAAATGTAAAATATTTTTTTTCATAAAACAATTTTTAGGTGCGCAATATGTTTTTATCATACTAAATTAAATAAATTATTATTGATTAATATTTTTAATGAAATATGTGGAGTAAATATTCACTAAAATGTCTTAACATTTATTTTATTATTTTTACTCGGCAAGGAATGAATGTAAATTCAATTTTATGGTTTAAAATGCATTTTTTTTTAAAATGGGTTTCTATTGTGTTTCGTGGGCCAATATTAAAATTAATTTATATCACTTATAGAAAAAAAAATTGATAAAATTTATTCCATATTTTTAATCATAATGTCTAAATTTTTTAATGATTTCACTTTAATTTTTAGTAATAATTAATAGTAAAAACAGTAAAAAATTATTACCACAGTTAAGGTTAAAACGGGTTTACTAGGGAAATAATCTAAGTGATAAGGGTAATATTCCAACATAAACATGAAATATTTTTATTGGTTGAATATATTTCAAACCTATATTATCATAAATTATAATTACTTTCCATTTTGAACCACTTTCATAAGAAAATTGTGTTGAATTACATAAATATTTTAAGTAATTCCATATTTGTCCTCTCCCTCGCTTATAAAAGGGAGCCACCTATCCTCAATTATTTATGAATTTTAAATATTATGAATAATAAAAGACCTAATATAATAAATTAATATATTCCTTCACTTCATCCTATATCCTATGGTTCTCTCCTAAGTCCAAATTTTCAGCGCTTGATGTATACTCTAAAGGAGGTCTCTTAAAGAAGAGGTAAAAATTCTAACTGTGGTATTTCAATTTTATTTCTTATTATAACTTCTATAATACTATTGAATCAAAAATAAAATGATGAATAAAATATCATAAATATAATAATATTTTATTATAATTATATAACAACAAGTTTTCACCTCCTTTCGATCAAATGAGAAATAAAAGTATCACTTAGGCGTACGTGTGGACTACCGCCTCCATGGAGCGATGTGGTTCATTTTCCCTAAATAACTAAAATTGATGGATATAATTAAATATTTAATAAAAAATATATTTATAATATAATTATGATTTTACAATGATATGATATTATTTATCATTATTTTTTCCTTTTAATTAGAAAATGAAAACAACATTATTGTGTACGTATAAACTAGTATCTCCATGAATGGTGTAATTCATTTTTCTATCTATACCTTTAATGGATGATTATAAATATGTATATAATGAATATATATTATATTTAAATAATTTTTAACACTATATGGATTATAAAACCATGATTAATATTCAATTATCAAAATTTTCAAACCAAAACATTTATGAAAAATGAAATAGTTAACACCTGGAAACAGTTATTTTAATAAAGAATTATTAATAAATGGTTTTTGAAATGTTATAAGTGAATAATATAAGATATTATAATTATTTTTATATTTCTTTTATATAATTATAATAAATTTAAATTTATCATATAGTAGGTTATATTTATTTCAAAGCAATTTGAACTTGAGGTAAGTGTTTTGTGTTACAATCTCATTTTTATCAGGATTGTTCATACTTAAATTTTCAATAATGAAATTATATGATCTATCTATCAAAAATATCATGGATTATTTTATCCTATGGTTATTTTTTAATATTATATTTTTCTTCATATCATTTTCATCTCTTTCAATACTCAAGATATCAAAAAAATATTTTTAGGAAAAACTAACAATATTTCTCTCCCCGATCGGGAATATTTTTCTTCTATGTCCATATTTTCCATAAAATGTTTTCAAAAATGTTTTTAATATTATCCAGTGATTTAATAAATTTATTTTTAATCATATTTTACATTTTAAAAAAATTTTAAAATAAATATTCTTTTCATTTTCCAACCAAGGTACTTTTTATCAAAGGTGTAAACTGAATATTTGTTTTAATGTATTCCACACAAATGGATTTTCCCACTATCATAAATAATATTTTCTTTGAATATTTATTTAAAAGTTTACATGGTTATTTTCAAAGAAATATTTTTCCTAATATTGTGTAATTTTTTGTATTTTATATAAGTTATTTCAAAATGAGAAGGCTAATTTCCATAAGTAATATTCCAATTATCATTTTAAGTAATTTTTCACCAATGATAACATTTTTTTGTGTAACTTAAGTTTCACTAGGGATATGATCCTATGATACCATCCATAAAATTTCTATTTATAGTCTATGAATATGATTATGAAATATCGATGAAGCCCATTTTATTTTTTACTGGTTAATATATGATGAAATGGTATATGTTTTTCTACTCTTGTGGAAAACATATGAATGGATTATGACTATTTTCAATATGGGTATGTTATATCCCTCTAATTAATTAGGTAAATATTACTATTTTACGATACCACAGGGTATATGGGAGAATATCTCAAGCCTAAAATAGGGTAAATGGGAGGTTATCAAAATCTCAAAGTTGGTACATGGATGGTTATCTCACACCTAACATGTGATAAATATCTTGGTGGGTTTTCATGACATAAGATTTCTATGATTATGATTCTTCAAAACTTTATGATATTTTTTATGACTTCATCTTATATCAAAATTATTCTCTCATGGAACATGTTCTTTGATTCCTTTATAATTCATGTTTTACGAACTGGTGGGATTTATTCCACAAATCATGATTATGATCTATGAATTTATGGGTATGATTTTCAAATTTTATGCTCATGTTCTCATGCCATTATTATCAGGTTATACTTAAAAATGATTATTGAATGATATCTCACTTTTTTACTTTTACTTATAATATGATCTCACCCTTTATTATGTTTCTTTTTCCTCAGGATATAAATAAAGTTTTTAAGTATGATATGTCTAAGAAGGGTGTTAGTTATGAAGCACTTATTGAGATATGATGTCGATATTTTATGTAACATTTTTTTATGTATCCAAGTTTCCAAAGATAAAAAACTTTATGATTTTTTCATGAATCATAATGATATAAAATGAATATTTATATAATAATATTTAATATTTATGTATGAAATTCTTGTTTTATCTTAGTTGGTATCAGAGAAAGGTTTAGCTATTTTTAGAAACTAGGATGAGGAAACTTTAGTGATAACCCTTAATAGAAGCCTAATTATAGGAGAACATTATATGTTATGGTAAATAAAGATGTGTGTTTTTCCTAGAAAATTCATCCCTGTCTGGATACTATAAATTGGATGGAGTTATAGCACAAATTCATATAAGGGTAATAACGTTGAATAGGTTGGATTTGGTATTATCTTTATCATCACTGATGTAGGATAAGTGGTCATAAGATTGTACACCCAACTATATTCCCCAAGTGATATTTTTGGGTTAATTAAAATTTTATTTATGAACTATTATAAAGTATTTAAATATATAATTACCATTTATGACCTAGATTAAACCTAAGGTTTCATATATTTAAAAGAAAGTGTTATGATTTAGACATCCTATTAATAATTTTATTGATTATGTAGTTTCTAACTATGATTATTGTTTCCCAAGTTATGACTTTTTTATTCAATGACTGGAACCATAATAAATCATGTTAATGCTGAATTTGATGGAAAATGTCATGATTTTACTATAGAAAAAATGAATGATTTGGGATATGGTACATGGAATATTTTTTTATGCTTACGCTAATTTCTAAATCCATGAAACATAATGAACTTACAAATGAGAGATATATGGAACAATATTCTATTAAGTACTTTATAAGGAAACACCCACCTTCTCTTAGTAGGTCCACTAATACACAAAATTCTTTGGAATGGATTTATACCAATGAAAAGACATTTTAAATTGTCCTATCTTCAAAGAAAGAAAATTTTATTTTGTCTATTTATAGTTTGGAAGGATAAGAAGATCAATGGTGGACCTTTATTAAGAAAATGAGGCAACAAGAGGAAATTTTCTATATGGAATTGGATGAGTTTATAAATTTATTTTTAAATAATCACTTTCCTTATATTATTTATATGAAAATATATAAGTAATTACTTTAGAAAAATCATATGGTTGATGAATCAATTATTACCTATGAGTAAAAATTTACAAGACTTTCAAGTTACACTTATCGTATTATCATCCAACCTGAAAGTAATATTGATTGATTCTTAAATGTATTAAAACCAAATATTTAAAGGGAATTATCCTTAAGGTTATTTATTAGATATGAATAAATCATTTGGTGTGTTATCAAGGTTGAAATTGAGATTGGATTCACCCATCAATATCATGGTTTTGATAAGAAAATAAATATGGAATTCAAATTAAATTATAATAAAAAAATCTATGGAGAGAAGAATATGAGTCTTCATTTACTATAAAAGTGTGGAAAGAAACATTGAGTAAATTTTATTAAGGGGGTAGTAGATTCTCTATGCGTGTAAAGGAAGTTCATCAAGAAATAAAATTATGAAGTGATGGGAAGAAGTTATTTAATGATGTGAATGGATAGAAAACTCTATTGAAAGAACCAATTATACTCCAATTTTTCAAATGAAAGGAGTATGGGAATAATTCTATACATTTCTCGAACATGAGGGTTAATGATGATAATCAATGCCTATAACCTATTAATCCTAGATACAAATTAAAATCTCATTTGATCACTATTTTTTATGTGGGTACAATAACAAATTGGTGAAAGGTATAGTTACCATCCACTTAAGAACTGTTAATGTCTAAATTGATTTTAGATATATCTATTAATTTATATCCGATGAATTTACTAAGGGTATCACATTACCACGCCAATGATTAGATACTAAATTATAATTGAGAACTCTTAATGGTATAATGATCATATCTAAAGTCTATTATTCTACTCTAATTTAAATTTATTGGAATGTACTTCATAAAAAAATTATATTCACACTCTAGTTGAATTTTTTGTTATTTTAGGAATAGATTTGATTTATTTATATAAATCCAATATACATTTTCAAGGAAGGGAAGTCACATTTTATATTCTGAACTATCCTATGATTATATATCAGTGTGAGGATAAATATGAACTTTCAATGGAAATTACATCAATTTTTGGGCCTTTATTCCTATTAAATTAGAGTATTTATCTCATATAGATAAGGAGAAACCCTATATTAAAGATAATCCTATTGTATGGGAGTTTCTTGATGTTGTTATGGAATAGTTTCCTAATCTTACTATGAATCATGATGTTGAGTTTCCAATATAACATATACCTATTGGTGTACCCATTTAAAATTATCCATATATAATAAACATGAATGAGTTATAATAATTGAATAATCAAATTGAGTTGAATATTGATAATGTATTCGTTTATCCAAGTGTGTCACCATTGGGTGAACCTATTTTTTGTTAATAATAAAGATGGATTAATGCAAATCGGTATTGATTATCAAGAACTTAACAAGTTCACAATCAATAATAAGTATCCACTACCCAATATTGATGAATTGTTTGATCAATTATAAGGAGATTTATATTTTTCTAAGATTGACCTTGGATATGGATACTATCAATTGTGGGTCAAAATTGATGGCATACCCAAGATAGCCATTTGAATGAGTTATGGACAATATGAATTAATAGTGATGTCATTTTGTCTTAAAAATGTTTCTATAATCTTCATGAATTTAATGAATAGCATCTTTAGATATTACCATGATCAATTTGTCGAATCATTTATAGATGATATTCTTATATCTTCCAAATTTATGGAATAGCATGAATATCACTTGAGGATTATATTGAAGACCCTAATGAAGGATAAGTTGTATAAAAATTTTAATAAGTGTGAATTTTGGATATATAAAGTTTCATTTTTATATCATATAATCTCAAACAAGGATATATCGGTAGATCCATAAAAAAGGCATAATTGAACATTATCCTAGACTAACCACAGTGACTTAGATCCATAGTTTTATTTGATTTTTTGTATAATATCAACACTTTGTGAAGAAAATATCACAACTATATAATAAACACACAAAGTCAACTCAAAAGGGATGAAAATTACTTTATACTAATTAATGTGAATAAAATTTCAATGAATTGAAGAGAATGTTGTTCAGTAAACCTCTGATCACACTACCCTATAGTATAAAGGGTTTGTAATTTACAATGAATAATCAAAGAAAAGTCTAGGATGTGTTCTTAGGAAGAATGATATGGTGATAAATTATGACGCATTCCAATTGAAGGTTAATGAGAATAATTACCTGACTCATGAACTTGATTTAGTAGTGGAAATATTTTCATTAAATTTTTGTATGAATAATATTTACAAAGTAATTAGTGATATGTATTCTGATCATAAAATTTTAAGGTACAAATTATAATGCCCTGGTCTCAAACATTACATAATCTTGATTTAAGTCAATAATTTGAACTTATTTCACATTAAGGATATTTTCAATCTTTGAGATTTATATAATTATTCCATAACTCTTACATAATAAATTAAATATTACAAAGTAGACACTTCTACTCACTATCCATTTTTTATAAAACAAAAACTTTCAAAAAGAAACATGGTCTCGTTTTATGTTTAAACATCATAAATTTTCCTTGATCCCATCCTTGACTTTATTATTCTTTAAATATTGTGAGAAGAATTTCAAATTTTGGATGATCATAAGAAACTTAGTAAGGGATACAAAAATAATGAAAACTGTGAGTCTTGAGAAACATGTTAACCATGAATACTTTATCATAAATTAATACCTTTCACCTTTATGAAGTAGTAAATACTATTCACTGAATATAAGCTCGTTTCTTACACTTTTGTAATCAAAATATTACCATAAAAATCATATAAATCACATATAACATATAAAGGTAACTTGGGACATAACCATACTTAAATGGAATGACCATATGGTCGACTTCCACACAAATCAATAAATGGAATATCCATACGACCAAATTTTATACCCAATGAATTAGTGGTTATAACGTAACCACCCATCATTAGTTTATCACGAAACCACCCTTATTTGGATTATCACGTAACCAACCATTTTCTGGTTTATCATGTAACCACTCATCAAGTGTCCAAGTACAATTATATAATCGTAACACATAAAAAAATTGCAATTGTCATCATTTCACTCAAAAAATTTCATTTGGAATCATAGTAAAGAATTTCAAGATATTGAAATATTCAATCCACTTTCAAAACCATTTTCAATACCAAAATACCCAAAAAATTGAATAAGGGATTTATTTTTCTTTTAAAAACATTTTGGCTTTTAGAGGAATCCAAATACCAAATAATGGTCATTGCGGCGGAAAAATCGTGGTCGCCACGTACGTTAAAAAACATTCCTTTTTTCGTTAAGTTAAATTCTTCATAGAAAAATATTTATTCCAAAAAAAATAATTAAATTCAAATTCAAATTGGCTAATTATACATAGTATAAAAGAAGGTGGTATATAACATCAAAATATGCCTCAATGAAAGGAGATTGAGACGAATCCCTTACCTTAAGTTCGATTCATCATGTATGTTTATTTTTATTCTTAAATAATAAACTTAGGTTAATTTATAATTTCTTTAGAACATTTTTCAAGTTTATTATTTCTTTTATATCACTTATTACCAAGTTATAAAACTTACTTAATTATTTAAGTTCACATTGGGTGTTTTTTCAATATTCGGTACTCGAGTTGAAGATTAACTTGGTATGATGTCAATAGTCCATGTGGTCATAATTCCTTATTCTCCAGAATAATAATCATTAAATTATTATAATTTTTTTCCAAAAAAATTATACCTTTAAATAAAACCATGAAGTGTGGTTATGAAAAATGAACAACGTTATAATCATGGAAACAGTAAGTCATGCGTACGCATGAGTAACGTTTACATTTATCATTGATCATTATGTAAATAAGGTAATTATTATTTTATCTTTAAATAATGATTATAATATTATTAACATATTAATAATCACATAAAATATAACTATATATATCATAAAAGTGATGTGGTGAATAAAAATGATCTACATCGCTTCATGGAGGTGATAGTTCGCATGTACGCACGAACGATGTTATCTTGTTTATGTGCATGGAAGGTAAGAACAAAATTGAAATATTATTATTTTAAAATGATAAATATGTTATTTATATCATATATAAACATTTAATCTATTATTATCACTAGTCTTTATATATTATAATGAAAAACTAACTATATCAGTTTGTGAGGCGGTAGTCCACCGTACACATGAACGAAAATTTTATTTCCCATTGGATGAAATTGGAGATGGATTCAAGTGATGATATTAACATAATAACATCTCATTATATTGAGGATACTATAGCTATTATTTTATCTTTGAAGAAGAAGATTTAAAGGATGTGGAAGAAGAAGTAAAATAGAAACACTTAAAAATGATACCTCTTCTTCGAGTTCATCACCTTTGAAGAACACCTTAACACCTCTAAGGAGGGTGTTATGCCTAAAATAAGGATTAAATAATTTGGGGAATAATTTTATGAATGTTTTTGGGCATATATTTTTGGAACCAAAATGATTTTTAAGTGTGAGTATTATTGAATAGTGGGTATCTTTTTATATGAGAGGGGAGGGGCACCCGTGGAAACTCTTAAGATATTAAATTAATATAAATTCAATTTTGGTTCCAAATGGTCCTAAAATAATTTGTTTCCAATATAAAATTATTTTTCGTCAAATCCGTATCATAAAATAAAAATTATACAGGTTGTAATATTTTTTAATCCTTATCTTTTTGTTTTAACCCCTTTTAACTCATACCATTTTATCAAGTAATTTACAATTATAGGGTTAAAATAATTACCAAATCATTCCAAAAGTTCAATTAAAGATTCATTAATGGAATTTATAGAAATATCCTAACCATTTGGATGAATCTTATATTTTTATGAATTTTATATCATTTAATTAAATATTTTCTATTTTAAAATATGAATTATGTCAATTTTGACACTATTCGTTAGATGACTTTTTTAAAATATCATAACAACTTGATTCCTTTGAAACAAATACATTTAATCAATATTAACATTTCATAGTCAATAAAAAAAATTCCTGGATTGAATCAAATATATTAAATTATATTTATGTTAATATCATTAATATAATTTATTTGATTCTTCATTTAATAAATATATTATTGCATCATCATTGTGTTATAAATATATTTAATTATTTAATTTATAAAAATTAGAAATAAAATAGCATGATTTAGTTAGTATTTTTATATTTATAATTACTATTTTTAGTCAAATATATAACTTATATAATCCAATATTAAATTTGTTTTAGTAATAATAGTCATGTTCATGATATTTTTTCCTTTACTTTAAATTAAATGTTATGATTGTCATAATCACACCAAAGTGTCTTACAAAGATCAAAATATCATCTCAAGGGTTTTATTTATTGTCCATAACTCATACAATAATATTATAACAGGTTTGTGGGTAGTTTTATATTATTATAGTATTATTTTTACCCTTATTTACATGATTTATCTTATAACTGTAGTAAATAAAATACCAAAATTACTATTCACCAAAAATTATTTTTATCCTATAAAACCACATTTTTTATACTGATTACAACTATATATTTTATTTTTTTAAAATTAAATTAACATAAGTGGAAAAAATAAATTTAAAAATTAATCTCGTTTTCAGAATGATAAAATGGGTTTTCAAAAAGTAAAAACCATCAAAAGATTGACAGGTGTTTATATAAAATTTTAATGTACAATTGCTTCGAATGACAAAAATTGGATTAAATGATAAAAACATAATCTAAATATACTTTACACACAATTCAAATGATAATCTAACAATACAAATAAATTATATGAAAAGGCAGTTTTGAATTAAATTGCAATATGTTTCACTATTCATTAAAATATGAATTTCATCAAAAAAAATAAAAAAAATAAACCAAAGTAAATTTTTATGTCTCGTTTCCAAATATGAAGTTTATTTTTTCAAATATAATATATAAAAATGACAAAAAAATTAGATTTAAAACGGTTCTCCATCAAAAGGCGGTAAAACTGCATTTTTAGAAAAATACTTCATTTATCTGTAAAATTGAATTATTTATTATATAATTTCTATAAAACATATAAGATGAATTTTAAACATTAAATTTAATATATTTCATATATATGTCATTAATAAAATCCAAAAAGGGTGATTTTATTATTTTATAGACACACTTATGTTGCATTTAAATAGTTTTCCAGAAAAACACAACCTTTTTATTCAATTGGTTTTTATTTAATTTCTTATTTAATTTGGTAACTAATGAATCATTAGATAAACATGTTTAAACCATATTTTTATAATTTAGTTAATACTTTTCATTCCTACCATTCTAATGGCTATGTGATAACTATCATATTAAATAATAATATTAAGTTGTTCATTTAAGTTAAATGTGGCGTATCATGTATGTTATCTGTAAAGACCGATAAAATACAAGGGAAATTTTTTCTTAATTTTCTTTTGGATTTTACAAGAATGCAGTTTCTGACGACACCTGATTCTGAGGCCCGGTGTGCCCGGAATCATTTTCCGAAGTTTAGCTCGGGTACGTTCAGTGAACGAACGAGTGGGTTCTTCTAACTTATGAACCGGTGCTCGGAATCGAATTCCGAGGGAACTGAAGAAATTGTAGCGCCGGTAATTGCTTAGAAACAGGTTTTCCGGAGTTGCGTTTTCTCGGGTGTGGTTTTTAATTTTTGGGGTTAAGTTAAGAAATAAAATAAAAGTGGTGCAACCGGTTTTATTTTTTTTCCTTTAAAGCGGTTAACCTAAGTTAATTGGATGATGTGGGACCCATAATATCCTACACCTTGGTAGGATATTTTGTGAGGTGGGACCCACACGAGCCCACCATTTCTTTTCTTCTTAAGTAACGCACCCACACCCCCTATTAATGAAGTCAACTCATGCGTTTATTCTGGTTAAGAAACGCCTCATTAATGTGGCGGTTTAAGCGTTGCAATTAAATTCACTTAACTGTTTCATTCGTTTGAATTTTTTTTAAAACGCAAGGCTTGTGAAATAAAAATAAGACAACTACTATTTTTATTAGACTGGTGGTGTTGATAGGCTAGGGAGAATTCCCAGGCTCTTGAAGTCCTTCCTCCTCAGCGAAGAACGTGAAGAACGCGAAGAACGCCGGATCCTCGGAAATCAACGACGCTCCTTCCGCGACGCTGCTTCTGCGACGCCTCTTCCGTGACGCCTCTTCCGTGACGCCTCTTCCGCGACGCCTCTTCCATGATGCTCCTTCCGCGACGCCTTCTTCTGCGACGTACTTTTCCACAAAGAATCCTCGCTCATCGAATTCGACGAGGTAGGGGTTTGATTCAGTTAAATCTTTGTGATTTATACCCACGGCATATGTTTAAATATTTTTCGGAAGACATTTAAAACCGCTAACGCGGTGGGTGTGGACCAACGAACAAGTCTGAACCCATCGTCCCTTCGTTCTTGGTGTGCGGATCGGCGGGCGACAATGAAGCAGGCCGCACGGGCGATGTGAGGTCTTCGCGGTGAACAACCGGTCCTGGGAGGGCCGTTGGCGAAGACGGCAGGAAAATCTGACCACCGGAGCTCGTCCAGTGGTCCACAGAGCAAACCGCTGGCGCGCCTCACCGGCACGGCGGCGCCGGCGGAAGGAGGCGGCGGCCGGCACCGGTCGGCCGCCAGGAGACGGCGGCGCCCGGCGCGCCGCTGGGAAGAGCCACCGCGGCGGCAGGCCGACAGTCCTGCAACCGCGCGGGACCGGAGGGGGCGGGACGCGGCAACCGGCCATGTCTGTTGGCAAGGGGCGGCCCCCACGCGGGGCAGTGGTTTCATCCAGGGGGCGGTCCCCCCCCCCCCCTTTGCGCGGCCGCTCGGCCAGCACCAGCGCGCCGGAACGAGCCGCCCGGCCGGACAGCTAGGCCGGGCCGGGCCACGCCAAGGCCAGGCTGGGACGCGCCAGCCAGGCTGCGCCGCGCCCAAGCAGGCCAGACCCAGACCCGGGTCGGGTCTCCCCAGTTCGGGCCGACCCAGGGGGTACCAGGCCGGGTCGGAGCGGGCCCGAACCCCCTAATACCGGACTTTTTTGGTCTATTGCCCATAACTTAGGCTACGTACCTCCGATCGACGGACCGTCAGTTTCGTAGAGATACTTGGATCGATATGGTCGTTTTGGTATATAAAACTCAAGGTTTTGGAGAACTCCGAGTACGGTCGGGTTGGTTTGGATACAAAACCAACTGGGCCCTCGGAGCGGAAACGCTTATATCTCGAGCTTCGGATGTTCGATTGACGTGCCATCGACTTTTTTGGATTCCTCTTGATGAGATGGAACTTTTGGAATGCTTCGCCTGAGTTTTGGATGTAGTTGGATAATGGCCGGGTTGGATTGTACCTGAAATCCAACCGGGCCCCTAGAACGGAAAGGCTGATAACTTTCAGACCAGATGTCCGTTTGACGAACCGTCATCGGCGTTGGTGATCACGTTGAGAAATGGTCTCTATGAGCATACCCTATGAGATTTCGGGGTACAATCGAGATACGGCCGGGTTGGTTCGCACACGAAACCAACCGGGTCCCTGGGATAAAAAGTCTAATAACTCATAGACTGGGTGTCCGATTGACGCATCGTCTGTTGTGTTGAGACCCCTATGACGAGGAGGTACTTGAGATACTTCTTCATGGAACCTTGTGATACTTGGAGTATCGGCCAGTAGCTCGTGGAGAGGACCCTCCCGGTGACGATCTAGCAGAGTGAAGAGACCTAGTAGCTGGCTGAGACTTGACGACTGCTGATCTATCGACTTGGTCTGTTTCGGATAGCCCAGTGGGGATCGCTTGGTTATAGAGGCAGACCCACGGCGGAGGAGCGCTTGGTAGTAGCGGTAGACCCGCGGTACTCAACAGAAGGAGTACCTCTGTAGGCTATGAGGGGGAGCGCTTGGTTGTAGCGGCAGACCCACGGTGGATGAGTGCTTGGTTATAGCGGCAGACCCGCGGTACTCAACAGAAGGAGTACATCTGGAGGCTATGAGGGGGAGATCTTGGTTGTAGTGGCAGACCCACGGCGGAGGAGCGCTTGGTTGTAGCGACAGACCTGCGGTACTCAACAGAAGGAGTCTGAAGCGCTTGGTTGTAGCAGCAAGCCCACGGTACTCGACAGGTGGAGTACTACAGGAGCCCAAGGAGTCTGGCACGCTTCGTTGTAGCGGCAGGCACTCTGTACTTGATAGAGGAGGAGTTTGGACCGCTTTCTTGCAGCGTAAGGCCCTCTCTACTCGACAGAGGATGAGTTCGGCGTGCTTGGTTGCAGCGGCAGGCTCTCTGTACTCGACAGAGGAGGAGTTCTCCAGCAGTCGTGGTTTTGACATCATGAATAAAATCCTGGTTGAGCTGAGTCTATAATCCTTGTGTTTCCTCATGATTGAGTTGGGTTACTTGATAACTTAGGTATATGTATGGGCATATACCTGGGTAGAGGTTATCCGTTGATTTCATAATCCTTGTGTTTCCTCATGATTGAGATGGGTTACTTGATAACTTGGGTATATGTATGGGCATGTACCTAAGTAGAGGTTATCTATTGAGATCTTCTTTTTGGTTATCCTTTTTAGATTTAGTGAGACCTTGAGGGTATCGGGGTCCCTACTGAGTATCGTTATACTCACCCCTGCACGGGCTATGCCCATACCTCATTGTGTTGGTTGCAGACGACGGACAGCGCGGACAGAGGCCGAGTGTTCGAGGACTGGACGGTACCCGGAGGTGGACCTCATGACGAGACAGTATCCGGTGGTGGACTTCACGATGAGGTGACGCTCAGAGAAGGTTGACGGGCGAGAGCGTTGTGGAGGCTATCTGTACCTACCCTTCAGGTAGGATCCGTGGTGGACGATCCAGGAGCTGCACTATCTGTACCTACCCTTCAGGTAGGATCCAAGGAGGATGACCCAGGAGCTGATTCCTTTCTTCCAGCTGTTGTACTTTCTTTCTGTTGTAGCTGTACTTTCGATTGGGTTTGTATTCTGGCCCATTTACTTTTCAGCACTTCCTTTTTGTACTTGGTGTTTTACTTATGCTTGTACTCTATGGTGTTTTGTTACTTTTATAAAGGCAATGTCTTCCCAATTATAGGGATTTATGCCTTTGGTGCTAGTCACCAGCCCCTAGCCTATGGAAGGCGAGCTTGGGGTAGTCACGGCATGGGCCCCGAGGACGGGTTGTGACAAATTGGTATCAGAGGAGTTTGGTTCTACCGCAGAACTCAGGACTCTGATCTTTTTCTATGTGAAGCAATAGTGTTGAGAGTATTGAGTGCGGTTATCAGTCCAGGGACTCCAGTGTTGGTGTGGTGGCCTACGTATCCGTACACCAGGACCCTAACTTCTGATTTCTGACTTAATTCACAAAAACATTGATTGCATGTGTGTTTCAAGTTTTCTCTGTGATTACTTTTTGTCATCTCACCAGGTATTCTGTTCTGACCATGGTGCACCTGTCTCTTTCATGATGGCCCCACGACGACAGCCAGTTAGGGTTCCGAGCGTTGTGAGGGACAACATCCCACCGAGCGACGAGGCCTCGGTACATGTCCCTTTGACAGCAGAGGCACCGTCGGTACCTCTACTCGCCGAGCCACCGATGCTACCAGCCCCAGCCGCTGACGGTGAACATCGCCTTAGTGCACTGCACGAGTTTCAGCATCAGCGACCGCCCAGGTTCCATTGAGAGACGGACCCTTAGGCAGCCGAGGATTGGCTGGAGACAGTTGTACGAGTTTTTTGTTTGGTAGGGACACCAGCTGACCTTATGGTGGTCCTTGCAGTGAGCCTCATGCATGCGGCAGCAGGCAAATGGTGGAGCTTGATGCTCCTGGTGCACGACGAGGCATCTCTCCTTTGGACGGACTTTGAGAGCCTTTTTCGCTTAGAGTTCATCCCAGCCACCCTCCGAGCGGTGCGCATCCAGGAGCTGCTACAGCTGTGGTAGGGTAGCATGACAGTAGCCCAGTATGCGGTGAGGTTTACCGATCTCTCATGCTATTCGACGGACATGATACGAGACCCATTCTTTAGGGCCCGAACCTTCGTGCAGGGGCTCAGGTGAGAGATCAGAGCTTCAGTTTTTTCCCACATCTTTCCGACTCAGACAGGGGTGTTGGAGCGATCCCTCTTAGTGGAGAGTTTCCTTGCTGAGTAGTCTCCAGCAGCAGGACCCACCACTAGCTGGCACGCGGCATAATCTTCTACAGCGGGCAGCAGACAGATGATGTAGGGGTCCAAGAGGACTAGACCTAGAGGTGGTCGACCGCATGACACAAGATCGTTAGTGCGAGGCACCCGGGGTGGACAATGACTTACCATGAGCGGACAGTGTTACTCCTGCGGTGGGGTTGGTCACATGGCTCATGACTGTTCGACCCGCCATACAGATGACCAGCAGATGGTTGAGGGACCACCCAGGTAGAGGCATAGGGTCAAACGTGGCGGTCCGCAGGGAGCAGGCAGACGAGGCAGTGGAGATGGTCGAGCAGTAGGTGGTGGGCGACGCTTTGAGGTTGTACCACCACCACCACCAGGATGTCCACCCCGACCGTAGGGAACAGGTGGATGTGGGAGAGCTCAGCTTCAGGAAGCTGATACCTACGATCATGGAGTTCCGGGAGCAGATGGACAGGAGCGGGACTAGCTCCAGCCCTGGAGACTTTTGTTCATGTTTCCTCTAGCTCTGTTGATGTTTGTTTGTAGATTCTTTGTGTCTTTGTACTTTGAGCTGCAGTAATAAAAGACACCTTTCTTGTGGCATTTACCTTCCTGTCCTCTCTTTATGTTGTTACAAAGAGGTTCCGGTTTAAAAAATGTTGACTTGACCCTCACTTTGAGATTCCTACTGGAGGAGACCCAGTGACCACACACTGATGCCGATAGTGTGACTCAACCCTTGGAGGCGAGAGTAACGGTTGGATCTCTTGGTAGTAGCGTCGAGGGCTTACGACGTCATCCTTGGTATGGGTTAGTATCATCCATGTCGGTATTGAATATATTAGGCGAAGAACGTGGTTCATCCAGGGGATGAGACCAGATTTCTCTTATCAGAAAAAAAAATTCAGCAGCTCTTGTAGGACCAGAAAGGTCCAAGTCATCCAAGAGCGGATGAGGACAGCTCAGAGATGGCAAAAGTATTGTGCTAACAGGGGCGGAGACCACTAGAGTTCGAGGTTGGCAACCACGTTTCCCTATGGGTCTCACCTCGACGTGAGTTACGGAGATATGGCCGAGGCAACAAGTTATCTCCGAGGTTCAACGGACCTTTCTAGGTCCTCAGCAGGGTAGGCTAGGTGGTTTACCGCTTGACCAACTCACCTTAGTTGCACCAGGTGCATGAAGACTTCCAGGTATCTCAAATGAGGAGATATGAGCTCGACCATTTTCTTTTCATCGACCATGAGGAGCTGGACTGGGGCGATGGGGTGACCCTCACAGAGGTTCCAGTGGGGATCGAGGAACGACAAGAGTGGGTCCTACAAGGACGGGTCGATTCCTCAGGTGTGCTTTCACTGGCAGTACGGGAACCTCCAGGTGAGCACATGGGAGCAGAAGGCTCAGATGCGTGCTCAGTACCGCTTTTGTTTCCCTAGTTTGTGTTATAGCTTTACGGGGACGTAAAGCCCTGAGGTGGGAGTAATTTAAAGACCTGAAAAATTCAAGGGAAATTTTTTCTTAATTTTCTTTTGGATTTTACAAGAATGCATTTTCTGACGGCACCTGATTCCGAGGCCCGGTGTGCCCGGAATGATTTTCCGAATTTTAGCTCAGGTACGTTCAGTGAACGAACGAGCGGGTTTTTCTAACTTTTGAACCGATGCTCGGAATCGAATTTCTAGGGAACCGATGGAATCGCAGCGCCGGTAATTTCTTAGAAACATTTTTTCCAGAGTTTCATTTGCTCAGGTGTGGTTTTTAATTTTTTGGGTTAAGTTAAGAAATAAAATAAAAGTGGTGCTACCGGTTTTATTTTTTTTTTCTTTAAGTCGCTTTACCTATGTTAAGTGGATGATGTGGTACCCACAATATCCTACCCCTTGGTAGGATATATTGTGAGGTGGGACTCACACGAGCCCACCGTTTCTTTTCTTATTAAGTAACTCACCTGCACCCCCTATTAATGAAGTCAACTCATGCGTTTATTCTGGTTAAGAAACGCCTCATTAATGTGGCGGTTTAAGCGTTGAAATTAAATTCACTTAACTGTTTCATTCGTTTGAATTTTTTTTTGAACGCAAGGCTTGTGAAATAAAAATAAGACAACTCTTATTTTTATTAGACTGGTGGTGTTGAGAGGCTAGGGAGAATTCTCAGGCTCTTGAAGTCCTTCCTCCTCGGCGAAAACGCGAAGAACGCGAAGAAAGCGAAGAACGTCAAGAACGCGAAGAACGCCGGATCCTCGGAAATCAACGACGCTCCTTCCGCGATGCTTCTTCCGTGATGCCTCTTCTGCTACGCTCCTTCCACGATGCCTTCTTCCACAACGTACTTTTCTGTGATGAATCCTCGCTCATCGAATTCGACGAGTTAGGGGTTTGATTCAGTTAAATCTTTGTGATTTATACACATAGCATATGTTTAAATATTTGTCGGAAGACTTTTAAAACCGCTAACGCGGTGGGTATGGACCAACGAACAAGTCTGAACCCACCATCCCTTCATTCTTGGTGTGTGGATCGGCAGGCGACGATGAAGCAGGCCACACGGGCGATGTGAGGTCTTCGTAGTGAAGAATCAGTCCCGGGAGGGCCGTTGTCGAAGACGGCAGGCAAATCCGACCACCGGAGCTCGTCTGGAGGTCCGCAGAGAAAACCGTCGGCGCGCCTCACCGGAACGGCGGCGCCAGCGACAGGAGGCGGCGGTCGGCACCGGCCGGCCGCCAGGAGACGCCGGTCGTGTCTGTTGGCAAGGGGAGACCCCACATGGGGTCGCGGTTTCGTCCAGGGGGGCGGTCCCCCCCCCTTTGCGCGGCCGCTCGGCCAGCGCCAGCGCGCCGGGCCGAGCCGCCCAGCCAGACCGCCAGGTCAGGCCGGGCCGCGCCCAGGCCGGGCCGGGCCGCACCAGCTAGGTCGGGTCGTGCCCAAGCAGGCCGGACCCAGACTCGGGTCGCGTCGACCTGGTTCGGGCCGACCCAGGTTGTACCGGGCCGGGTCGGACCGGGCCCGAACCCCCTAATACCAAACTTTTTCAGTCTGTTGCCCATAACATGGGCTACGGACGTCCGATCGACACACCGTCAGTTGCGTAGAGATCCTTGTATCGAGACAGTCGTTTCGATATATAACACTCAAGGTTTCGGAGAACTTTGAGTATAGCTGGGTTGGTTCGGATACGAAACCAACTGGGCCCTCGGAGCGGAAACGCTTATATCTCGAGCTCCAGACGTCCGATTAACGTTCCGTCGACTTTGTTGGATTCCTCTTGATGAGAAGAAACTTTTGGCATACTTCGCTTGAGTTTTGGATGTAGTTGGATAATGGCTGGGTTGGATTGTACCTAAAATCCTATCGGGCCCCTAGAACGGAAAGGCTGATAACTTTCAGACCGGACGTCCGTTTGACGAACCGTGAGTGGCGTTGGTGATCACGTTGAGAAACAGTCCCTATGAGCATACCCTATGAGAGTTAGGGGTAAAGTCGAGATACGGACGGGTTGGTTCGCACACGAAACCAACCGGGCCCCTAGGACAAAAATGCTAATAACTCATAGACCGGGCATCTGATTGACGTGTCGTCTGTTGTGTTGAGACCCCTATGACGAGGTTGTACTTGAGATACTTCTTCATGGAACCTTGTGATACTTGGAGAATTGACCAGTAGATCATGGAGCGGACCCTCCCGGTGACGAGCTAGCAGAGTGCAGAGACCTAGTAGCTGGCTGAGACTTGACGACTGCTGGTCTATCAAATCGGTGTGTTTCGGATAGCTCAGTGGGGAGCGCTTGGTTGTAGCGGCAGACCCATGGCGGAGTAGCGCTTGGTAGTAGAGGCAGACCCGCGGTACTCAACAGAAGGAGTACCTCGGAAGGCTATGAGGGGGGGGGCGCTTGGTTTTAGCGGTAGACCCACGGAGGAGGAGCGATTGGTTGTAGCGGCAGACCCACGGTACTCAACAGAAGGAGTACCTATGGAGGCTATGAGGGGGAGCGCTTGGTTGTAGCGATAGACCCACAGCGGAGGAGCGCTTGGTTGTAGCGGAAGACCCGTGGTACTCAACAGAAGGAGTCCGAAGCGCTTGGTTGTAGTAGCAAGCCCACAGTACTCGACAGGTGGAGTACTATAGCAGTCCAAGGACCCTGGCGTGCTTGGTTGTAGCGGCAGGCCCTCTGTACTCGACAGAGGAGGAGTTCGGCGCGCTTGGTTGTAGCGGCAGGCCCTCTGTACTCGACAGAGGAGGAGTTCGGCGTGCTTGGTTGCAGCGGCAGGCCCTCTGTACTCGACAGAGGAGGAGTTATCCAGCAGCCGTGGTTTTGACATCACGAATAAAATCATGGTTGAGCTGATTCTATAATCCTTGTGTTTCCTCATGATTGATATGGGTTAATTGATAACTTAGGTATATGTATGGGCATATACCTGGGTAGAGTTTATCCGTTGATTTCATAATCCTTGTTTTTTCTCACGATTGAGATGGGTTACTTAATAACTTGGGTATATGTATGGGCATGTACCGAAGTAGAGGTTATCTGTTGAGATATTCTTTGTGGTTGTCCTTATTTGATTTAGTGAGACCTTGAGGGTCTCGGGGTCCCTACTAAGTATCGTTATACTCACCCATGCACGTGCTATGCCTGCACCTTGTTGTGTTGGTTACAGACGACGGACAGCGCAGACAGAGGCCGAGTGTTCGAGGACTGGATGGTACCCATAGGTGGAACTCACGACGAGACAGTATTCGGTGGTGGACTTCACGACGAGGCGACGCTCGGAGGAGGTTGACGGGCGAGAGCGTTGTAGAGGCTATTTGTACCTACCCTTCAGGTAGGATCCATGGTGGACGATCCAGGAGCTGCGCTATATGTACCTACCCTTCAGGTAGGATCTGAGGAGGACGACCCAGGAGCTGCTTCCTTTCTTCCAGCTATTGTACTTTCTTTCAGTTGTAGCGGTACTTTCGATTGGGTTTGTATTCTGGCCAATTTACTTTTCAGCACTTCCTTTTTGTACTTGGTTTTTTACTTCCGCTTGTACTCTATGGTGTTTTGTTACTTTTATAAAGGCAATGCCTTCCCAGTTATATGGATTTACGCCTTTGGTGCTAGTTACCAGCCCCTAGCCTATGGAAGGCGGGTTTGGGGTAGTCACGGCACGGGCCCCGAGGACTGGTCGTGACATTATCAAACATGGTGTTTCCTTCTAAAAACGCAGGATGATACATTATCCCACCATTTTGGAAATTTCATACTATTAATTTGAATTTGGGGTTGCTAACTAAGGTATGACTTTTCAAAATACCTTTATTTCAATCCCACATCGGAAAAAAGATTAACAAAACTTCCACTTTAAAAGAAAGGAAAGAAGGTACGAAGGACACCTTAGATAACACATACTAGGATTACATGTAGTAAAACATGTATCAGGAAGAAAAATTAACTATCAAGTTATTATGGTGAGTGAAAGAAAACATGATCCGGAAAATTTTAAAAATCAAAAAACCATAAATTTTTGATTGGTTAAAAGGTCATCGATTTCATAGTAGGAAAAGTAAACGGAAAACTTTTTTGTTTTAAGATAATTTTCATAAAGTTATGGAATTTTTTTACTACTTATAATAAGAATATAAATATATATACTTAATTTACAAGTAGAGTTTTATCCATTAATAAAATTTAACCACAAACTCATTAGAATCAACTTCTAGAGAATAACACAAACCATAAAATATGATCTATATATTTCCCCTTTCTTTATACATTAACCAAAAACAAAATGGTTAGTACAATATTAGATAATTCCCCTAAAAAGAATAATCCTTTATAAGGAGAAGGACTACTTTTAAATCTCCATAATTCAAAATTAATACCCAAGTTCTCTATAGACAATTCAACAAAAAAATGTCCTTAAAATTCCTCAAAATAATACAAACTAAGATTTAAACCCAAAATTTAGAAGGATTTCATCACATTGTATTCCAAGATAAGTATTAACATTTACCTCCATAAATAACTCATAATGTCTCATACCAAAAATTAATTTCCTAATCACATATTCTCACTGATAGGTTAATCATTTCCATAAATAACCCAAATCACTATAAGTCCACAATAAAATCATAGATTCTTCAAAAATATAATTCAACCATTAATCCACCATTAAAATACCATAGTATTCTATTTAAATTGATCATATAGGGTTCTCAAAATGGTGAATGTATTCAGAAATAACATTAATCATGTAATCACCAAATCATTTTCCAATCGCATGGTTATCTATTCTATAAAATATATGTCTTCCAAATCAACTTATTCTCAATCCGTAAAATCATTTAACTAAAAATAAAAATTTATACTAACTGGGGACTTTATGTAGGCTAGTGGTAGGCGATGTTTCCTTTTCACCCTTTGGTTGTGGGTTCGATTCCCACGGCCTTACTGTATGTGATGAGTTGTCACCCATCCTGTGGGTTGTCCTTTTTCTAAAATGATATCATTCTTATACAATTATAAAAAGTAATATAATGTCCTAAAAAATAACTATAACTTATTTTAACCTCAAATTTTATCTCATACCTTTCATTTTTCATCCCAAAATATAATAACTCTTAATTACCTCAAAAACAAAAGATCATATGAACCCTAAATTTTATCCAAAACTTTTATTATTATGTCCGCACAAGAAAAGATAATTCTTTATTGAATAATATATTCACATAAAAAACTTCATGGTTACACATACTAGAAAGATCTTCCAAATTAATCTCATTATCAAAAGTTCATTAATACTTTTAAACATTTTATCATCCTATAAAAAAACCATAACTCTTGAATCCCTTATACGGAGACTTATTAATAATTTTTTGTTCTTCATGATACACTAACCATTATTTTCCATCTTATTCCTTAAAAATTATTTCCTAAAAAAAACATGCATCATGTCCTAAGATTCAATAATGTCAAAACATGAGACAAGAAATAATACATACCTTTCATATGTCATTTTCATTTTCCTCATCTTCAATTGGATTGAAATTAGGTACTGCTAAAAATATATTTGTATGGTCCTGCTAATCCCATTTCTGAACCTTCTTCATAGGAAACCGATTTTTAAAATGACCATACTCCCCACATTTGAAACATTCAATTTATAAATCATAAAGAACATTTTTCCCATTCATGGATTCAACAGAACCCTTCCTTTTTTCTTGGAAGGTTATTTCTTTATGACCTTCATTGACGCATCTATAAAATCTTACCATCCCTTTAAAACATTTTCCTAGGTGTTTCTTTCCACATACTTGACACATATGTCATTGAATATATTATGATCATTATTACCTGAACTTCCAAAAGGATTTATTTCTCTCATATATGATGCATCATAAAAATAACTGAGGTTCAACCGGTTAATCATGACTCATGATAGTTGGTTTAGAATAACCACTAGAGTTCTCATTACAGCTCCCATTTCATTTGGTTGCTTATTCAGAGAACAACCACATTTTCCTTCACATCCATTATTACTTTTGTGTCTGCCATCCTTTTACTAAAACTAAAAAGGTTACTGTGAGTATATATAAACAAAATGATCATATACTATATTATGAGGAAGATGAAAACTAAGATACACTTATTCATGTTATCTCAAACTCATTCAATTTATCTAAAATAACTATTAATATTTCTAATATGATAACCATTGTGGTTATATACCACTTTTCACTTATTCTTGAATAACACCCAAACCTCTAAAGTTATCAAAACCATCCTTTAATACCAACTATTAGGCCTCAACATTAAACATTACATAATCTTGAGTTAAGTCAATAATTTGACCTCATTTCGCATTGAGGATCTTTTAAAGTTTATAGATTTAGAAAATTAGTCCATAATTTGTACATAACAACTTAAATATTACAAAGTAAACACTTCTACTCACTATACATTTTTTTATAAATCAAAAACTTTTAAAAAGAAACATGGTCTCGTTTCATGTTTAAACATCATAACTTTTCTTTGATCTCATCCTTGACTCTATTCTTCTTTAAATCATTTTAAAAACATTTTAAAACTTTGGATCAGAATAAAAATATCAATAATCAATAAATAATGAGGTAAAACTATTAGTCTTGTGAAAACATTTAAACCATTAATACCTTATCATAAAGTAATATATTTCGTCTTTATTAAGTAGTAAATACTCTTCACTGAATATAATCTCATTTATTACCCTTTTTGTAATAAAAATATTACCATAAAACTCACATATATCACATATAACATATAAAGGTAACTTGGGACATAACCATACTTAAATGGAATAACCATATGATCGACTTCCACACATATCACTTAATGAAATAGCCATATGGATAACTTCCATACCCAATACATTGTTGGTTATAATGTAACCAATCATCCTTGTTTTATCACAGAACCACTCATCTTCGATTTATCACATAACCACCTGTATTTGGTTTATCAAGTAACCACCTATAAAATTTACAAGTACCAGTATATAATCATAACACATAAAATATTGCAATTATCAGCATTTCACTCATAAACTTTCATTTGTAATTACAATAAATCATTTCAAGATATTGAAATAGTCAATCCAATTTCAAAACCTTTTTCAATTAAAAAATACCCAAAAAATTAAATAAGGGGTTTATTTTTCTTTTAAAAACTTTTTTTCTTGTAGAGTAATCCAAATACCAAATAATGGTTACGGAGGCATAAAATTCATTATCGTCGCATATGTTAAAAAACATCTATTTTCTCATTTAGTAAAAAGCTTCATAGAAAAATATTCCTTTTGAAAAACTTTGAATGAAATTATAATTAAAAGGGGTTAATTATATATCATATAAAATAAGGTGGTATATAACATCAAAATTTTCCTCAATGAAAGGATATTGGGATGAATCCCCTTACCTAAAGTTTGATTTGTCACGTATGTTCCTTTTTCTTCCTGAATAATAAAATTAGTTTAATTTAAAATTTCTTGAGAACATTTTTCAAGTTTATTATTTACTTTATATCTCTTATTACTATTTTCTAAAACTTACTTAATTATTTATGTTCACATCGGTTGTTTTGGCGATATTTGGTACTCGTGTCGAAAATGAACATGGTGTGATGTAAATAGTCAATGTGGTCATAAGTCCTTCATATCCATAATAGAATTCATGAAATTATTATCATTTTTATACATAAATTTTACCTTTAAATCAAACCATGAAGTTTAGTAATGAAAAATTAACAATGTTATAATCATGGAGATGGAAAGCCTACAAACGCATGAGTAACGTCGCCATTTTTCATTGATCATTATGGAAAAAAGGTAATTACTACTTTATCTTTAAAAAATTATCATAATATTATTAAAATATTAATCATAATTAAAATATAAGTTTATATATCATACAATTGATGTGCTGAATCAAAATGATTCACATCGTTTCATGGAGGTGATAGGTCACATGTACGCACGAACGATGTTATCGTGTTTATGTGCATGGAAGGTAAGAAAATAATTTAAATATTATTCTTTTGAAATGATATATATGTAATGAATATAATATATAAACATTTAATCCATCATTATAACAAGTCTTGATAGATGGTAATGAAAAAACACTATATTAGTTCGTGAGGCGGTAGTCGGTCGTACACATGAACGAAAAGTTCATTTCCCATTTGATGAAATCGAAGATGGATTCAGGTGATAATATTAAAATAATAATATATAATTATATTGAGGATACTATAATTATTATTTAATCTTGTAAGAATAATATTTGAAGGATGTGGAAGAATAAATAAAATAGAAACACTTAAAAATGATACCTCTTCTTCGGTTGATCACCTTTGAAGAACACCTTAACGCCTCTAACGAGGGTGTTATTCCTAAAATAAGGCTTCAAGAATGTGGGGATGCATTTTAGGAAGGGTTTTGGGTATATATCGGCCAAACCAAAAGGCTTTGGAAGTGTGATTATGAGAGAAGAGTGGGTACCTTTTTATAGGAGAGGGGAGGGGCACCCTTGGAAACTCTTAAAATATTAAATTAATATAAATTAAATTTCAGTTCCAAATGGTGCCAAAATAATTTATCAAAAATATAATATGACTTTTGGTTTAATCCCTATAATCCAATACAAATTAAGTTTTAATATTTTGTTAATACTTATCTTTTTGTTTTAACCCCTTTTAACTCTTACCATTTTATCAAGTAATTTACATTTAGAGAGTTAAAATAATTACCAAATCATGCCAAAAGTTTAATGAATGATTAATTAATGGAATTTGTATCCATTTTTCTGAATCATATATTTTTAGGAATTTTATATCATTTAATTAAATATTTTATATTTTAAAATATGAATTATGTCAATTTTGAAACTATTAATTAGATGACTTTTTTAAAATATCATAACTTGACTCCTTCAAAAAAATAAATTAAATAAATAATAACATGTCATAGTTATCCATAAAATTTTTGGATTTCATAAAATATTTTAATTATATTTATTTTAATATTATTCATATCATTTATTTGATTCTTCCTTTAATAAATCTATTATTGCATCATCATTGTGTCATAATTAAATTTAATTATTTAATGTCTAAATTTTATAATTAAAATACCAAAATGTTTTTAATATTTTTATATTTATATTTACTATTTCTAGTCGAAAATATCACTTATATAACCCCATATAAAAATAATAATAAGAGTCATGTTTATGATATTTTTTCCAATACTTTAAATTAAATGTTATAAATGTCATAATCACACCCAAGTAGATTCCAAAGGCCAAAATTTCATCCCAAGGTTTTTCCTGGTCATAAATGACTCATAAAATAATATTAGTATAAGTTTTAGGGTAGTTTTATATTATTATAATATTATTTTACCTTTATTTACTAGATTTACCCTTTAATCATGGTAGATAAAATACTAGAGTTACTATTCACCAAAAATTATTTTGATCCTATTAAACCAACTTTTTTATACTGATTAAAACCATGTCTATTAGTTTTTGAAAATTCAATTCACAAAAGTGGAAAATTTAAATTTAAAAATTAATCTCGTAGTCAGAATGAGAAAACAAGTTTTTCAAAAGTAAAAATCATCAAAAGATTGACATGTGTTTATATCAAATTTCAATATGAAATTACTTCCAATGACCAAAATTGGATTAAATGATAAAAATATAAACTAAATATTCTTTAAAACCAATTAAAATGATAATCTAACAATAAAAATAAATTATACGAAAAGGCAGTTTTGAATTAAAATGCAGTATTTTTCACTATTCACTAAATATGAATTTTTTTAAAAAAATACCAAAATTTCAACTAAAGTAAATTTTTATGTATATATTCCAAATAAGAAGTTTATTTTTTCAAATATAACATATAAAAGTTACAAAAACTATATTTAAAAAACCTTATCTATCAAAAGGCGGTAAAACTAAATTTTTAGAAAGATACTACTTTTATCTGTAAAATTGAATTTATTCTTATATAATGTATATAAAATATATAAGATGAATTTTAAAAATTACATTGAATATATTACATATATATTTCATTAATAAAAATTAAAAAGTTTTATTTTATTATTTTATAAAAACACTTATGTTGCATTTAAATAGTTTTTCAGAAAAACACATTCTTTATATTTAAATGGTTTTTATTTAATTTCCTATTTAATTTGGTAACCAATGAATCATTATATAAATATGTGTAAACCGTATTTTTAGAATTTATTTAATACCTTTAATTCCCACCATTCTAATAGATATGTGATAACTATCATATTAAATAATAATATTAAGTTTTTCATTTAAGGTAAATGTGGCGTATTATGTATAATATCGAACATAGAGCTTCCTTTTAAAAACTCAGGATGTTTCACATATTCACTCAGAAAAATATAAATATGCACTAGAGAATATTTTTCAAGTAGATTAAATATTATTACTGCTAAATACATTATCAACCTGGGAAAGTGAAAAAAGTGGATAATTCTCTAAGTTAAAAGGATTATATAAGATTATCTATGATGAGGATCCTAAAATATCTAATATTTTCATATTTTCAAAGGATAGACCTTGAAATATTGAAGGAAGGGGATAAATATTATCTTTCTAATATGAGTTTTCAACCATTTATCCATGTGAATAATAAAATAGAATAGAAGGAAGATATATAACTACAAAAGAATATGATAAATGTTTATGGGTTTAACTGTGATTGTGATGGAATAATAAGGTTCAAGAACTAAGTATGCATCTCTTCAATATCATACTTACAGAAGGATTTATGGGTAAAATATCATAGCAAATAATTATCTATTAATTATGGAAGTTTGAAAATGTATAGAGATATGGAAGAGTAATTCCAGTGCGACAACATTAAGAGATATATTGAAGAGTGTGTACCTTAGTTCTTGATATGTCAACAAGTTAAGGTTGTGCGATAGAAGTCTAAGTGGATGTTACAACTATTACACATACTAGAATGAAAATGGGAAAATATAACCATGGATTTCATTTTCAGACTCCCTAAACATCTAAAGCACATCATGTTATTTGGGTTGTAGTGAAACACCTTATGAAATCATCACATTTAATTTTTATCAGATAAGATTTCTATCTTGACCAGCTTTCCTAGATATATATTAAATAAGTGGTAAGGTTGAATGGATTACTGTATTATATTGTATCTGATAGAGATCCAATGTTTAGCTCAATATTTTGGTTAATTATTTAGAAATATATTGATATAGAGTTATGTTTAAGTATTGGTTATAATCCTTAGATAGATCTTCAATCTAAGATAACCATTCAATACCTCAAGTATATTCTAAGATCATGTTCTATACATGTCAAAGGTGGTTGAGATCAACACCTTCCTCTGATCAAATTCTATTATAACAATAGTTTTTGCTCAAGAATTTAGGTGGATATTTATGAAGCCTTATATAGAAGTAAGTGAATTACTCCAATATATTGGGATGAAGTTGGATAAATAAATCTATTGTAACTTGATCTTGCTAAGTAAATGGTAGAGAAATTCATATTAATTTAGCATCACAAAGTAGATCATAGTTAATAGAAAATTTATGCTAATAATAATTATTGAGATCTAAAATTCAAGGTTGGTGAGAAGTAATTCCTATGAATTTATCCACTGAATAAGGTTATGATATTTAGAAATAATGGAAAGATAATCCCTATATATATCAACCCATTTCATATTCTTGATCAGATCGGGGTGGTTTCTTATCACTTGGGGCTTCCACCAAACCTCTCTCAAGTTCAAAATGTGATCCATGTATCTATTTTAAAGAATTATAGGATTTATCATTCACATGTACTGAACTCAAATTTTATACCACTGGAATATGTTCTTTCTAATAAATAACAAATGGCATATACCTTAGATCATAGAGATAAAGTTTTGTGGAACATGCTAATCATCTGGTTAAAGTTCTTTGGAGTAATTTGAAAACTAATAAAGCTACATGGGAATGTAAGGATGTGATGAAGTATATATATCTTCATTTTATTATACTAGATTGAATGAACTTCAATAGAAAAAAACATTTTAAGGGTGTGGAATGTAACAAACAATGATTTAACATGTATTTCCTTTTAAATAAACATGAAGTATTTGATATCCTGTTTTACATGCAACCTCAAGTCTAAATCAACTCATAATATAGTATACCTTTATAACCAGGTAATTAGATTGGTGGGTACAAATAATATTAAAGAATTGTGAAATTCATATGAATTTTTTTTACTAAATTTAAATTTAATGATTAAGACCTAATAAAAAATCATTACATTTTTAATAAAATCATTTAATGATTAAAAATACTATATTTTAAAATAAGTGTATGTTTATATATGGTATGAATTATTTTCTAAACAAATTATATTGATCAAAATTAAAAATTTATTATAATAAAATTTATTTTTATTTTATTAATAAAGATCCATATATTAGTTATTTTAAGTTTTTAAATGAATATAAAATCATTTAAATTTTAAAATATTGATTTTTCATTAAAACAAATTATGTGTACAATGTTTTTTATCATAATAATTTGATAAATTATGTTTGATTAATGAATTTAATTAAATTTATAGATTATATATTCACTCAAATATTTTAATATTCATTTTATTGTTTTTTTTAGGTGAGGAATGAAAGTAAAATTAGTTTTATACTTAAAAATATATTTTTCTAAAAATGGGTTTTTGTTTCATTTTGAGAAATTATTTTAAAATTAATTTCTACCACCTATAGAAATTTAATTTGATAAAATGGATTCCATATTTTGAATCAGAATTTAAATTTTTTTAATAATAATAATATCATTTTTTATAATTACTAGTAAAAAAAAGTAAAAATCAGTTACCATAGTTAATGTTAAAACGGGTTTATATGGTGGGGTTAAACTAAGCGATAATGGTAATATTTTAACATAAACTTGTATAATTATTATATTTTCAAGATTTTTCAACCCTATATTATCATACCTTTGAGTTATTACCCATTTTTAGTGACCTTCACAAGAAAATCTCATTATATTCTTTAAATATTTTAAGTAATTTCATGTGCATCTTCTCCCTCACTTATAAAATGGAACCTCATCTCCTCCCTCATTCCTGAATTTTTAGACTTATAGATTAGAAAAGGATTGAAATAATACCATCCTAGATTCCTTATATTAATTATAGATCATTTGTTATTATTCCAATACCATTCCTTCAAGTATTATGGTGTAAACAAAATGCGGTCTGTCAAAGAAAAGGTGTAAATATTAACTAATCTATTTCAAATTTATTTCTTATTACAGCTTCTCTAAACTTGTTGTATCCATAATATCATTCTTAATACAGTATAATAAATATACTAAGATGTTATTATGATGATTTAACAACCATTTGACACCTCCTGTCCATAAAATGTGAAAGGAAAGTATCTCTTATTTGTATGTGTGGACTACTGCCTCCACGTAGATATATGGTTCATTTTACAATACAACCTCAAATTGAAAGATATAATTAAGGTTTTAATAAAAATATATGATATTTATGATATACTTTTTATTATGTAATAAAAAAATATTATTTACCTTCCTTTCATTCTTTTTGTTAGAAAATGAAAATATTGTTTATGTGTATGTATGAACAACCATCTCCATAAATAGTGTAATTTATTTTTCTATATCTACATTTTATGGGTGATTATAAATATTTATATAATGAATATATATTATATTTATATAATTATTAAAATTTTGGAGATGATGGAATTGTGATCAAAGTATAATGACTTAAACTATCGAATAGAAACTTTCATGAAAAATGAAACAGTTAAAACCCAGAAACCATGATTTTAATAAATAATTATTAATAAATCAGTATTGAAATATTATAAGTGGATCATATATGATATAATAAGTATTTATATAGTATTTATATATAATATTAATAAATTTAAATTTATTATACATTATTTTAGATCACTTATGAATGAAATCAAACCCGAGGTAAGGGTTATATATTCCAATCTCATTTTTATTGGGGTAGTTTATGATTAAATTTATAATGATCAGATTAAATGTTATATCACTAAAAATATCATAAATTTTATTTTTATATGGTTATTTCTATAAATTAAATTTTTTACTTTAATTTTATTCCCTTTAAATACTCAAGATATCAAAACAATGTTTTTAAGAAAAACCGACTTTATTTCTCTCTTCGATTTGGAATAATTTACTTACATATCCATATTTTTTTAATATTATTTCAATAATGTTTTTAATACTATCCAATGATTTATAAAATTCATTTTTACTCATGTTTTTCTTTATTTAAAAGTTTTAAAAGGAATACTCTTATCATTTTATGAAAAGGAACTTTTTATCAAAGGTGTAAACATAATATTTTTTTAACATATACCTAACAAATGGATTTTCACACCATCATGACTAATATTTACGTTTAATATTCCTTTAAAAGTTTCTATGGTTCTTTTAAAATAAATGTTTTTCCTATTATTATGAAAAAATTTATATTTTAGATATGTTATTTTAAAATTTAAATTGTATTTTCCACAGGGAATATACCACTGATCTTTTTAAGGTGTTTTTCATCTATAATAAAATACATTGATATTACTTATGTTTCATAGGGAATGTGATCCTATAATTACTTCCTTATTTTTTATTGGGATGTTTTTTTATTGTGACGATGAAATATTTATGAAACGTTTTTTCTTTTTAATGGGTTAAGAAATGATGAAAAGGATAAGTTTTTTTATGATTTTATAACACACATATGAATGGATTATGATTATGCGGTGAATGGGTTTGTTATATACTTACAATGCATTGGATAAAGATTAATATTTTATAGTCTCAAAGGCTTAAAATTATATTATCACAAGCCCAAAAAAAGGTACAAAGGAGTTTATCCCAAGCCTTAAGTGGGTGCTTGGGTGGGTATCCCAAGCCTAATTTGTGATGAATTTCTTGGTGGGTAATCATGATATAATATTTCTATGGTTATGATTATGCCACTCTTTTATAAAATTATCTTATGAAAATTTTATTCTCTCATAGATCAAGTTCATTTATTCCTTTATGATTCATGTCTTCTGAACTACCAAACTTTATGCCATGACTCGTGATTATGATCTATGAATAGCTGGGTATGATTTTCAAATGATCAGCATATGTTGTCATACAATTATACTTATGTTATGCTTAAAAATGATTACTGATTAATAACACCCATAATTTTAGTTATTGAGAATCTAATATTACCCTTTATTTTTATATTTTCCCCCAGGATATGAAGAATGGTTTTAAGTATGATATTTCTATGAAGGGTTCAAGTTTTAAAGAAACTAGTGTTAAATGTTGGAGATCATTTTTGTAATAGTTTCTTACGTATCCAAGTTTCCAAATTCAATTAACCTTTATGTTTATGGAATAAATCATACTGATATATAATGAATATTCATCTATTAAGGTGTAACATTTATGTATGAATACTTGGGTTACCTCAATCAGTCTCATTATTTTCCTTCCCTCAGTGGTAATATATTGAGAAGACGCAATCTTTTATCAATTACAACCTTCTCCATTAGCACATATTATAATTTTCTATTTGAATATATATTTAAAGCTCCTATTTTTAGTATATATATCATTCTTTTCTCTATAGAGATAAATTTTCTAAATTTTTATTGCAAAGATCATAGTCGTAGCTCTAAATTGTGTGTTGGGTAATTTTGGTCATGAGTATTTAATTAACATGTTGTATAAGAATTTAACTAATCATTCTATATGAGGATAAAACCAAATCCATTTCTCAAATCATTATTATATATTACAAACCCTTCTTATCTACTGTTTAATGTATGTATAAGAGTATTGGTAAGCCTCTTTTTCAGTACCATGAAAATTTCTTCAAATTTCTCTATCCAAAGAAAATTTACTCCCTTATATATTAATTTGGTTAATGTATTTTATTTTCATGAGAAATCACTCACACATAATCTATAGTATACATTTAACTCGAGAAAAATATGGATCTTAATTATTATGTTCATTCTAGACCACTGTTTGATAACTTATATCTTTGATGGATCTACTGATATTCTCTTTCTTGTGATTATATGACCCAAGAATGATACTCTATATCCAAAATTCAAACTAGCTAAATTTCCCATACAGTTTCTTCTTTCTCAATATCTTTAAAATGGTATACGAATGATCTTCATTATCTTCCTTAATCTTTGAATATATAAGAATATCATCTTTAAAGACAAACAAAAATTTATCATGGTGGTATATAAAGACCCTATTAATTATATCCATGAATATATAGGGAGAGTTCATATGTTTAATGGGAATCAATATAAATTTATAGTGTCCATAAATTGTATAGAAAAATGTATTAGAATAATCCTTCCTTTTGACCCTTAACTGATGGTATCCATATCAAAGGTCAATCTTAAAGAAGTATCGATCTCCTATAATTTGATCCAATAGATCATTGATACAGGGTAGAGGATAATTTTTAGTGATCATGTTTTTATTAAGATCGTGATAATCAATGCAAAGATGCATTCATACGTCTTTCTTTTTGGAAAATATGACTAGTGCACCCCATGGTGAAGCACTACGATGTATAAAACCCTTTTCTAGATTCTATTTTAGTTACTTATTTAATTCCTCCAACTTAATGGGATCCATTATTTATAGTATTTTTGAGATAGTCATGGATCTAGGTATGAGTTTGATTGAAAACTCAACCTCATGCTTTGGGGGAAGACTATGTAGTTTATTGAGAAATTAATTAGTATAATATTATAAAATATGTACATCATCAATGTTGATTTATTCCCCTATAATTTGATTTAATATTCCCTCATTGTTGGGTATCACAACCTATACTATAGAATTTTTAATCATAGGGAGTTTATAATAAATCATGCAATGATACTTGATTACGGAGTGATTTGGGATATTAAATGAGATTTCTTAATCCCAACAGTTTATATGTTAATTATTCAGAGAAAATCAATCCATACCCAATATTATATCAAACTCAACAAATAAATGAATAATTTTATATATATGAAGTATCCTCCCAAAAATATTAATTGGATCATATTTATATATATTATATTCGATCATTGTATGACAAGGGTTTTTATGGATAGTTCAACTTTCATTAATTAAGGTGGTGATTCCATATTCTTACAAAACTTATGTGTTATAAAAGAATATGATGAACCAAAATAAGATAATATATTATTATATCTAGAAAATAGATCAAGTGTACCACGCAACACTTTACTATCATGATCTACCTTAGTGGTGGTGATAGAGAATACCATTACTTATTGCCTCAATTTGGGAGGTTTTTAGGGCCTATTTTCTTCATTAGACTAATAGTTGTGTAATTGATCTTTATAATGTATAAAATCCTTGAACATGAAGCATTGCAGTGTTGGTGGAACATTATTTGGGACCTTCTTCCCTTTTGTTGTGTAAATCTCCCTCTTTGACTTTCTTTGATAGTTGTAGACATGGTTTCCTTTTTTTACCTTGGTTAAAACAATTCCCTAATCCTCTAAGGTAATTAACCTATTTATTTTTCCTATATTGATTTCATATAGGAAATTAGACTTTTTCCCACCATGTGGTTTGTCATCAGAGCTTCTGTGAACTCTACTTTCCTTTTTTTCCTGAATAATGAGATGTTCTAGTGGCCATCTCTAATTTAATATCACATTTAAAAATATCTTTATATATAAAAAATTATATTATGGATAACACCCTTTTAAGACAATAATTTAATAAATAAGTGACCAATTCTATATTCAGTGTCATAAATACAACTATAGGTATAGTGCATGATACTTGTGAAATTTTATTCATAAGGTCCAATAGATTTATCCACATTTTGTTTCAATTTAAAGAATACCAACTCTATTTTTTGTGAAGAGTATGAAGAAAATACATTGTGAAAAATAACTTCTTAAACTATCCTCTTTATATAGTAACTACTTACTCACTTTTCATGTCATTCTTAATGAGAGGCCACCACTAGTTAGCATCGTCTTCTAAATTATATACGGCCAGAATGACCTTATCATGGTCTGAGCACTAATGAATGGAAAATATATTTTCCATCTCATTAACCTACTAAGAATCCACTAATGGATTAAGCAACAAACTAAAAGAGGGTAGATATTGTCTTGTGAATGAATTTATAGTGATTTGTTCCTTCCTTGTCATGTTTAGGATATCAAATCAATTTACAATATTTATCATAGCTTTAGATAGTGGGGTGATCATTTCGATGAGGTTTTTCATTCCACCCAAATCTCATTAGGTTTCATATTAGGAAAATCTCTACATACATTTTACCTATTATTAACTTAGTTCTTTTAGGTTACCACTATTACCTAGAATAAAGGGAAATAAGGAATTATTATACTTAAATTAAGAATGTACATATAATTAAACTATAAACTTGGAATTAATATTTCATAAATGATGTGGATAAGTTAATATATGAATCTATGGGCATAAATCTAGTTTATCCATTGTTAGTTTTATAACTAACAAGTTTATATATTCAAATATTTAATAATAGTTCATAATGAGAATATGAATTAACCAAATCATATCCCCAATGAGTGTCAAACTAGGTGTACATATAGGCCTTTTTTTATGCACTAGGTGAAGACTAATTTAATACCCAATACACCCCTTTTAATATTAATACCACTAGGTAAATTTGTGTTAGATCCTATATACACTTTTAGTATCTAGACTAGGATTTTATTACAAGGAAAACCACACAATCTCTACTTTACCAAAATTCCATGATGTTATTTTACACTTATAATTATCCCTTAGACTTATCCCTAGGTTTTTTTTAAAGATATCTAAAATAATCCATAAAATAAATAAACCAATATCTAAAATAATTAAACCCTTCTATAATACCAACTATAATGACCAAATATAAACATAAATTAAATAATACATTAATTTCATAATTTAAATAATATGTCTCACATGCATTCACACTACCCAAGGACCGAATGGTTTAGTGACTTGGAGATTAGCTATATAAACATCTTATTTTATAACACTGCATTACTCAATAATCAAGATCTTATGGAATCTTTTCTATATATATCATATGATATAATCATATTTATAACCTATTGAATGGAACCATAAAAAAGGATTGATCTCAAACACTTAGTAAGGGAAAAACTTGTCATAATGTATCAGATCATAAACATGAAGGTGAACATGAGAAAGGGATAAATATCTTATTAAAAGATCGTGATACCATATATTATAATCATAAATTATTATATATTAATATAATATCATAAAAATATCATTAAAGAATCATAAAAGTTATAACATGGCTCAAAATATATCTCAATACTTATAAAATATATTATCACAACAAAAGAGTGTGAAATAATTTAAAAATAATTCATAACATGAAAACATTGAATATAATGAAAATTAAATGCATTGTGTAATGTGTAATAACTTTATAAATAAGTTGAAAATGTGGAAACCCCAAAATAATAGGAAATCCTTTATGAGAAAACTCAGTATGTCCACACCTAAGTGAAAAAAAACTCATTGTATCCATGCCTAAAAAGGTGATAAAATTCATTATGCCCACACCTGTGTGAACAAACTCATTATGTCCATTCCTAAATATCTCATGAGATATAAAATTTATCCAATACATTTAAGGTATATATAGGACCCCACCCATCATCATACTTACATATTTGTGCCACCTAAAATCAATCATAATCATATCATAAAGAACCCATGTAAAAATAATAATTTTCTTAAACATTTCAAAAAAATATCACATAACATAAACTTAAGAGATCATAGGATATAAAAATATAATTTTCCAAAAGTAATAATATCATAATAATATATAGGGGGTGTTCAAAAAATCACTTTATGAGAGATAACTCTTAGATGAAAAATATAACTGAAAATATAAAAGTTTTCACAAGTCAATTTAAACTTATTATAAAATAATAAGTAAAAATTGCAATCAAAAACATTTTTAAGAATGGAAAGAGAATAATTTTGAAAAACTTATCATAAGAAGTTTCAAAAAATATATACTTGAAAAGAAAAAAAAATAAATCTAATAAATCTAGAGTGGTAAATAATAAAATTAAATGCCTTTATTAATATTTTTAGTTCGTATTTAAAAAACCACATAATAGAAACTTTGAAATACTTTTATTTCATAAAATTTGTAAATAAAATTATAAAGATTATAAATAAAAAATATAATTGGATTTAATTTAATAAAACACCTTCGATAGGAAAAATGGACATGGAAGAGAATACTTATTGGTAAGATTGGGAGTTATTCTTACCAATTCTATACTTTTATTTTGGAAAAAATTTTATTAAATAAGTGGTTATTGATGATTAAAATCAATTTCACAAGAGAATAAAATGATCTACCAAATAAAATAGAGGAAATTAATGATCAAATAATTCTTGCGAAATATATTCAATTTAGGAAGACTATGTCCTAATGAATCTAAAATTGAGTCGATAAAACCCTTACTATTGTTCGGAATCATTCTGAGCATGTGCCCAACTGCTTTGGGACATTGAACTTTTTCTTGAAAGTCACCATGAAAATGAAGGGTGTAGGATAACTTATGGTGACTAGAGGATATTGAACTTGAGATGGGTTTCTAGGAGGAATAAACATGTAATATTTTAGAAATAAATTTGAAGGTAATTTTTTAACATAAAGTAGTAGAAGGATACCCTTTTATAAGTGAAGATGAAGAAAATTTTGGAAGCAAACTTTTGATTTTCAAAAATTTAAAGCTATTATTCGAGGTTAAAAGGATAAAAAATGGAAAAATTATGAAAGGGGTAAAGTTTGGTTGAGCCACACTACAACCATCCATTACCGGGGTAATTAATTTTTAACCAAAATGATTAATTTTTAATGAAAAATTTAAAATTAACCTTTTTACCTAATTTTAGGCTTCCAATTTCAAATTTCAAAATCATTTTTTCAAATAAAATTTATAATGTGGTGGAAATTTAATTTTAAAATAAAAGCACATATCACATAAAAATGGTTTTTAGGAAAAAGTGTGTTATCAATCTTAAAACTTATATATTATTCATAATTATAAACATTGTCAGTTTTTATGAAATAAATTGATTTATTATAAAAAAAAGGTATGTATCTTCCAAACCAAGTAAAAACTAACATTAAAATAATCCCTTAAAAGAAAAAAAATAGTTTTTATTAGAATTAAAATATTACTTATGTTTTATAAGGTTAAAAATATGTTTTATAAATTTAAAAAAATATTTCTAAAATGAATAAAATTATTCTTTGAATAAAGATATAATTAATTTAAAAATATAGGTCTTTATTATATAATAATAAAGTAATAAAATTTGTCACTTGATAAAAATTTAATTTTTAACTATTCATCTAAAAAACAATTATTTTAGAAGAGTCCCAAAAATAATATTAGGATAATTTTGATATATAGAATTCAAAAATAAGTTAATTCTATGAAATTCAGGTTTCAAATGTAAGTTAAATTAATTTGAATATAAAAATATGTAAGTGGGAAACAAAAGTATTTTACATAGATGAATCTTATATTAATATATCTTTTTAAATAGTTTTCATAGGATAGTTATTGCTATTGATACCCATCAATTTAATGTCCATAATATATCAGTCATATTTAAAAAAATTATTTTATTAATGTATCATTTTTTTAGTTTAGCATTGTGTGTAAGGAAATCCACTCGACATGATATTTATTTAAGATAAATTATTTACTAAGATTGTGGATCATTAGAGTTAGCAATGATTTCTTATACTAATTTCTATATTCCTACTATGGATAAACTAGAATTATCCTCTAGATAACATTAGGATTTGATATTGAGTCTGGAGGATTTTAATACCAGATAAATTCCTACAATAAATATGCATATTTTATTATATATGGTATATTAGAAATTAAAAGTTCAAATTTATTAAGACTAATATAAAAATTAATGAAAAATAGATAAAATAAATAATTCAAATACAATATTGATGTCTCTTGAATTATATTCTCTAATAAACATCATAGATATAACAAGAATGGTAAAAAAGAAGAATAACACAAGCCACATAATCGGTATATTGATAGAACTAAAAATGAGAAGTGTTATTTAATGGATTGGTTTAAATGATTTTATAGGAAGTAAGAGTAAATATGGTCATTTTTTATTATAACTATTAGGCATTATTACCATTGGGTATTATAATCGTTATTGATATAGTCATTATAAAGTTACCATTAGAATTATTGTATAACAAAGGTAATGATGAGATCTAATTGATATATAAGGGAGAAACTATAGTGTAAAACAGTAGGAATATCCATTATGAAGTTTATTTATCTATTCTAGGGAAGGAAGTAGCATCACTGGGGTTCCAAATTGACCATGCCTAAGTATAACTTAAATAATTTAAGTTCGAGAAGAATCATCTATGGGAGAAGTTAAATTTAGTTTAAATCCCTACCATATAAATTTTGTCCAAACCACCACATTAAAGTTACATTATCACACACCATACCCTTAGTTCTTATACTGGTGTAATACGGGTTTATGTATTTAGAGGTTAAGAAGTATTAAAGTGTAATTTATTTTAGAAACGAACTGGTGTTTACTCCAATACCACATTTTTATCAAATATTTCACCCTTATTTAAAAGTTAAAATTTAAATTATTATAGGATGAATTTTATAAAATGGATTTATTATTTGGAATAAATACATTAAAATTATCTAAGGGGTAAAATTTAGTATTTTTTGGTAAAAATAGTAAAATATGGTAACAACAAGGAATATGGTAAACATAACATCATATAAGTGTACGAATGACTCAATTTATACAAGGTAGTGCTATTTTCATAATTTTATCACTAACCATTATAATTTATCATTAATTAAGTTAATGAGAAACTATAGGGAGTATTAGGTAAATTAAGATAATTGAAAAATAAAATATTCTACACTTTATTCCATGAAGTTTCACTCACCACACCAATAAATACCCACCCCCACTTCCCATTTATTAGAAACAACATTTTAAGTTCTCTATTCATATATATTTCAAGGATTATCCCTTTAAATTTCATATTTCATATTCAAATATTATTGTAGTGTCAATTTTTGTTTTATCCTTATAATATACTATACATTTTAAACCCATTTAACACCCATTATACTTTATTCACAAGTCATTATAATACTAAAATTCTCCCAAGAGTCATAAAACTCTATAATGTCTTATGATAAAAAATACTTATGTATTCCATATATTTTTGATATTTTGGATGTGTAATTTCTAATAGGTGGTATTTTTCTATGTAATAATGATATTTTTGTATCTAGTAGATCCTCTATCAAATCCAAAGTGTAATAATGTTAATTTTGTAACAAGTTCAACATTATCCTATATGGAATTCTTTTCTTAAGAAAATTATATATCCCTAATGTGTATCGAATATATTTCATTACATGATAATTATTTTAAGGGGATTTATACTTTCATCCTAATCCATGGGGGTGTTACTTTAATATTATCTAGGAAATAATATTACAATATTTTATTATAATTAAATCATTCATAACAAATTAATCACACCCAACATTATATAGGAGTGTCCATCCACTGCCTATGGTCACCACTATCATCCAATATTATTAGGTAACTATATAGATCATCCTATATTCATGGTTTAAAACTCATATAATCAATTAATCCCACCACCTCAATTGTCTCTATATATTTACTATTCCCCTTTCTAAATATTTCACCAGATATGAAATCCAACATATCTTCTGGTGATCTGTACTTCGGGTGTTCAGTTTCGTTTATAAGGCCCCAGCCATAAACCTTACTTAATCTTGAGTTAATACAAGATTACACATTGAGGATCTTTTCAGGTTTAGAGTTTTAGAGAATTAGATCATCAAACTTGCATTACATTCCACATTTAAACATAGCGGTTACATAAAAGATAGTATTCATTTTTTCCCATCAATGGAAACATATTTAAAATAAAACATGGATTCTTTCTTGACACTTCCTTGAAAATATCATCATGTCATGTACCTTTCCCTTGACCTGTGAAAAACATTTCAAAAAAACATGGGATGAGCATAAAAAGCTCAGTAAGGGATATAAAAATATGGAAAGGAAACATGAGTTCATATATACATAAGAATGAAATCATACTTTACCCATAAAACATAGGCACTTTAACATATCTCATCAAATCATGAATAAATCATAGAAATCATAAGACATGGAAGGTAACTTGAGGAATTCATAAAATTCTTACGTAGGGAGTAACCCTCTTGGTTACGTTCGGAATACCCACCACAGTATATTCCCTAAATCTCTTCGGATAAAGCATAACGTTTCACTCCTTCGCGTTACCCAATGCATTGGAGAGCTATATCGGGCTCACCCGCCCTTAGTTTATCATGGAACCACCCGTCTTCATAAACAATGCCCAAGAACCATAACATAATCATAGCACATAACTTAAGCATAAAGTAAATATAACATTCCCATATTTCAATAACAATATAACATTTTAAGATATTGAAATAATAAATCCATTCTAAAAACCATTTTCGAAACCATTTAAAACATTTAATAAAGAGATCTTTTAATCAAAGTGTCCCATACTACTTTAAAGGTTTTAACATTTTAAACCATTAATATCCATATAAATAAATCCTTAAAACCATTTTGAAAAAATGGATATTAACGAGAAATATTTTTAATAATAAATCATTAAAACATTTAAAACCATATTTTAGTTAAAGGGTTTTTAACAAAATGAGAGACACTTGAATACAATAATTGAGGAATAACATTTAATCAGAACTTTATAATATCATGAGAATAAAGGAATTCATGATATAATATTCCAAAGGACAGTATATACACCATATAAGAGTGAATTGGTTCATAACAACAACGAAGTCTCAATAGAAATGTAAAATGATATGAAATCCCCTATAAAGAAGGTATCCTTAAATCAAGGATAAATCAATCTCATAATTATGTGTGACAAATATAAATACACCCAATATAAGAGGATATTAAGTGTAAAACAATCAAAGTTCATTCACACATATTCAAAGGATTACATATTCAATAACTACATGTTGAACCCAAAGAAATCGAAATTGGGTTAAGAAGTTCCCTTGACAGCCTAACGGCGTCACATCAAATTTTAGAAAAAGAGTTGATGAGAGAGATAAAGGGTATCTCATCACTTGGACATAAAATCTAAATCAATAAGGATATATAAGAACATATCCCAACATAATAGTATGTGAATTAAAAGACATAACAAAAGAAGTCTTTTAAAAAGAGGAGGCTGAAAGGTTCCCTTACCGACATGGGTATCTTTCGAAACATACACCCTGTGAAATAAGGACAACACAACATTGATGTAAATACTCATAAATGAAATTATATTACACAATGAGTAAAATAATGGTAAGTACATACACCACTAAAAGGAAATTGTGGAAAATGTAGCATAAATCTCATGGGAATAAAAGTGAGATGAAAAATCCCTTACGAAAACTCGGCAGCCTAATGGCGCCACTTAAAACTTACAAAAATGGATTGATGAGATCAAATAGGGTATATCATCATATTAACAGTAATTTTACAGAAAGAGGAATATAAAAGAACATCCCCCAACATAACAAAGATGCTCTTAAAAGAAGTGTCATAAAAAATAGTACTTAAAAAGAAAGAGAGAGGTTAGATCTCTTACGAAAATTCGGCAGCCTAACGGCGCCACTCAAAACTTCCAAAATGGATTGATGAGAGAGAATAGGGTCTCTCATAATATGAACATAAAAATTACAGTATAAGTAATATAAAAGAACATCCCAATCACAAGAAATATGTTCTTAAAAGGAATGACATAAAAGAGTGTGCTTAAAAAGAAAGAGAGGAGTAGGATCCCTTACCTCAAGTCTGACTTGCCTTGTTCGTTTCGTTATATTCCAGAATAATAAACTTTGGTCAATTTATAATTTCTTAAGGAACTCATTTAGAGATTATTATTCAGATAATACCACATATTATAATGTTATAATAATTGTTTAATAATGTTAGTTCATATCAGACGTTTTTGCCGATGTTTGGTACATGAGTCAAAAATGAACTTGTTTGAAAAATGATTGCCCATGTAGTTATAAGTAAATAATTTCCAGAATAGTATTAATGATTAAAATATCATATATATCCATTACATATTAATTTTATACTATTCTAGATCATTTGGAGATAAAAAAACGAAAAGCACCATTCATGGAGACGGTAGGTCGTACGTACGCATGAACGCTACTTTAATTTTTTTCATTGTCATATTAACAGAATTAAAAATAAATGATATATATATATATATATTTATATATTATAATTTCAGTATAATATATATGTTATATAGGCCACATATTTTCATTAATTTAATTCTTTATACATTCCATGTATTGCATGTATGAGTCACATCACTTGAGGGGGCGGTAGTCCACACTTCCTCATATGAAATTATCGCATTTACACAACATGAAAAGAATAAAGGTATGTTTTAAATATAAAATACAGAAGCATATAGTAAACATAAATACCATATATATAATATATAAAATACAGTGACATCATAATGGCCACCTTTAAAGGTGTTAAAAGAATATTGAACAATCATCGTTTCGTGAGGCAGAAAATCGCCAACCACAGAAATAGTATGTTCTTTAACCATTAGACGAAGGTGTGTGTAATTGTAGCTAGAATACATATTATAAAAACATCCTAGTATATTGAAGATACCTTAGTTGTTACAAAAGAAATGAATAAAAATAGTTTAGGGGGTTGGAGAAGCAAAATAAAACAAAAGGACTCAAGTGAAGACATTACCTTAAAATCGGGTAACTCCCTTTGGTTTGAGCTCAAAGGCTTCCTTGGGAAGGCTTCTGCCCAAAGTGAGGCTTCAAGGAGTTAGAGAGGGATGTGGAGAGACAAAATGGTAAGAGTTTGGCCGAGCCAAAGGCTTTGGAAGTGTGGGTAAGGAGGTAGAGTTGGGGGCCTTTTATAAGAGGAGGGGAGGGGAACTCTTGGAAAGGTATAAAATGTAACTTTATTTTCAAATGATTTTCGGATTTTAATGGTCCCAAATTGGTGTGTTCCAAGTATAAGGTGATAAGGGTTCGAAATTCACCCATCCAATAGGTTTTGTACATTTTTAGGTCTTAGATTTTACATTATCTTTCCATTTTATTTAAATCCTTTATTAATGAGGTAATTGCTGCATCATCATGATGTCATAAATAATTTAATTTATTCGATGTCTAAAAATTATAAAAAAAAATCATGATGTAGGAAATCTTTTTAGATTTATAATGAATATTTATAGTCTAAAATATCATTTATTTAGACAAAATTAAAAATATTTTACTTAGGTGATACATTTTTTGTTACATTTAACATTCTTTAAAAATAAAAAGATAAAAAGTCACTTTCTCACAAAAGTGATTCCATGGGGCCCCCAAGTTTGGTACAAGGCATCCCATGATCGGCCATGAGACAACCAGTAGCCTTAGGACACATTTTTTGGTCATTTTTAATTATTATGATATTATCTTATTATCTTTAACTACCCGATTACTCATTAATCAAGATAATTAAAGATAATTATCGTCGTTACTATTCATAATGTCCAAAAACAAGAGTCTTAATTAAATAATTTGGAACTTCTGATTACAAATATGTAATAAATTTTACCAAATTCCAAACACATAAATTGAAATAATTAATTTAAAAAAAACTTCTCGTTGTCAAAACAAATAGCGGGTTTTTTAGAAACAATATTTATGAAAAGTTTGGCACTTGTTTATGCCTAATTACAAAGTGAAATTAATCCCAATTACCATCATTAAATTACATGGTAAAAATATATTCTAATTACACTTTAAAATAAATTAAAAAGATAATATAACCATATAATTAAATTATATGAAAAAGCAGTTTCGATGTAAAATGCAGTATTTTTCACTATTCATTGAAAAATGAACATTGTCAGAAAAATACCAAAAATTAACCCAAGGTAAATTTCAGTGTATCAATCATAAATAATATGTTTATTTTGAAAAATAGAGCTTATAAAATTGTCAAAAAGTGGATTTAAAAGGGTTTCTCCATCAAAAGGCGGTTAATCGACCTTTTAAAGAATATGAGAATGTTTACGCTTAAAAACTAGATTCATTTGCATTTTTAATCCTCTAACATTTATTGAAAAAAAGTAAAAATATTTTACAAAAATATATAATCATTTTTTAGTTATTTCTGTTCATTCCTGCCATTACAACGGCTAGGCGTTAACTACCATTTAAAATAATATTATTTTATTATTAAAGTGGAGTGTAAGATTTCAAAGAAACTTGTTGTTGTATATTCGGTACGCCATCGAGAATAGAGTTCCCTTTAAAGTAATATTAATATTTTATTCACAAATATGGATAAATGTGAAAATGACATACTCTTTATTTACGTGGGGTGTTACATCCTTCCCCCCTTTTGGGAATTTTGTCCTTGCAATTTTAAAATTGAGCTTGGAAACATCCTTGAACGTCCCACATCGGAACAAGAGTCGTTAAAACAATCACTTTAAAATAAAGAAAGGTAAGTACAAAGGTCACCCGAGTTAACCCATACCAGGATTCCATGTAGGAAAACATGGACATGGAGGAGAAAACATAGGGTCATGTTCTGATGGAGAGTGATAGAAAACATGTTTAGGAGAAAGTTAACCACAAGAAAATCACAGACTTGTGATGGGTTAAACGGTATTTGATTCCCCAGTAGGAAAAGTTAATTGACAACATTTTTGTTTTAAGTTACTTTTTATTGAGGAATTTATTCATAAGGAAACAGAATCACTTATCATGTTGAATTTCAACTATTATTATATTCCTTACACAAACTCATATTTTCTCCAAAAGACGAGTAGTTAGGAAGACTTGTTCACATTAAGAGTACTATAATCAACTTCTAGAGAATCACCTAATCCACCAAAGATAACTATAAACTTCCCATGTCTTTAGACTTTAACCAAAACCAAAACCAAAAATGTTAGTACAAGATCAGATAATCCAGAAAAGGATAACCCTTTAAAAAGAAAATCTATGCTTAATCTCCAAAATTTGTCCAAAAAAACCCAAAATTCAACGAGGACCATTCGATAAACAATTTTTCCATAAAATTCTTCAAATTAAACCAAACTAAGATTGAAACCCAAATATTTGAAGGATTTAGTCACATAGTCTTCCAAGTTAAATCGTAACATTTATCTCCAAACAACATCAGTTGCTCCTAAAGTCTCATATTGAAAAGTAATTAACCTAATCACATATCCTCCATGATAGGTTAATAATTTCCATAGATAACCCAAAATCATCTCATTCTAGATTCATAAGATCATCTAACTAAAAATAATTAGTTAAACAAACCAGGGACTTCATGTAGTCCAGTGGTAGGCGATAAATACCAGTTGCACTTTGGTTGTGGGTTCGATTACCGTAGCTTTGTCCGACGCGACAGGTTGTCACACGGTCTGCGTGTTGTCCTTTTTCCAAAACTATATAATTCTCAAATAATTCCCCAAAAAGAGATAAAATCATCAAAAATAACCATAACATAATTTAACCTCAATTTTATCTCATGCCTTTCACTTCCATCATAACATATAGTAACCCATAATTACCTCAAAAGTAAGGATCATATAAACCCAAATGGTTCTTTATAACTATGTCCACAAAAGAACAGATAACTATTCCTTGAATAAAATTTTCATATGTTAAACATCAAGGTTACACATACTATAAAAAGTCTTCTAATGTAACCCCATCATCAAAAGAGAATTAATACTCTTAAGAATTTCACCATAACTCTTGAAGCCCTTATATGTTGACTTCTTACTCATTCAACATTCTTCATGATCAATTAACCATTCATTTCTAACTTATTCTGAAATATTTCTTTCCTACAAAAAAATCATGAATCGTATCCTAAGATTCCAAAATAGGAAAACAATAGTTATGAAATAATCCATACCTTTGATTGGTCATTGTCAGTTTCTTCATCCTCAATCAGAATGGAATTAGGTATTGGTAAACGAATATTTGTGCGATCTTGGTGATCCCATTCACGAAACTTCTTCATAGGACATGTGTTTGCATAATGACCATGCACACCACATTTAAAACATTCAATTGATCCCTGAGAAAGAACTTCTTTCCCTTTCCTCAAGTCAACTGGATGTTCCTTTTTCCATGGCAGGTTCTTGCTTTATGACCATCATTTCCACATCTATAGCATATTTCTGTCCCTTTGAAACATTTTCCTAGCTGTTTCTTTCCACATCTTTGACACATAGGTTTTTGAACACACTTACCTTTATGATTATTACATGTAGTTCCATAGGGACTTGTTTCTCGCATATATGATGCCTTAGAGAAATCACCAACTTTTAGGTGGTCAATCATGACTCTAGATAGTTGGTTGAGGATAATCACAAGAGTTCTCATTACAGCCCCCATATCATTCAGTTGCTTTCTCAAAAAACTGTCACAGTTTCCTTCACATCCACTGTTACTTTGGTGCCTGCTAGATCCAGCCATTTACAAAAACCAAAAAGGTCAGTGTGATTATATCAACAAAACCATCATATACTAATGAGGAAGATAGACACTAAGATATACTTACTCATTAACTTTATCTAAAACTAGGACTCTTTCTGAAATCCTAACCATTATGGTAATGTCACTTATGCTTAAAGAATACCCTAACCCCTAAAGTTATCTAAACCGACCTTTGATACCAACTATAAGGCCCCATCCTTAAACCTTACTTAATCTTAAGTTAGTACAAGATTACACATTGAGGATCTTTTCAGGTTTAGAGTTTTAGAGAATTATATCATCAAACTTGCATTACATTCCACATTTAAACATAGTGGTTACATAATAAATAGTATTCATTTTTTTCCCATCAACAGAAACATATTTAAAATAAAACATGGATTCTTTCTTGACACTTCCTTGACACTATCATCATGTCATGTACCTTTCCCTTCACCTGTGAAAAAAAATTCAAAAAAAATTGGGATGAGCATAAAAAGCTCAGTAAGGGATATAAAAATATGTAAAGGAAACATGAGTTCATATATACATAAGAATGAAATCATACTTTACCCATAAAACATAGGCACTTTAACATACCTCATCAAATCATGAATAAATCATAGAAATCATATGACATAGAAGGTAACTTGAGGCATTCATAAAATTCTTACGTAGGGAGTAACCCTCTTGGTTACATTTGGAATACCCACCATAGTATATTCCCTAAATCTCTTCGAAGAAACCATAACGTTTCACTCCTTCACGTTACCCAATGCATTGGAGAGCTACATCAGGCTCATCCGCCCTTAGTTTATCATGGAACCACCTGTCTTCATAAACAATGCCCAAGAACCATAACATAATCATAGCACATAACTTAAGCATAAAGGAAATATAACATTCCCATATTGTAATAACAATATAACATTTTAAGATATTGAAATAATAAATCCATTCTAAAAACCATTTTCGAAACCATTTAAAACATTTAATAAAGAGATATTTGAATCAAAGTGTCCCATACTACTTTGAAGGTTTTAACATTTTAAACCATTAAGATCCATATAAATAAATCCTTAAAACCATTTTGAAAAAATGGATATTAACGATAAATATTTATAAGAATAAATCATTAAAACATTTAGAACCATATTTTAGTTAAAGGTTTTTTAACAAAATGAGAGACACTTGAATACAATAATTGAGGAATAACATTTAATAAGAACTTTATAATATCATGAGAATAAAGTAATTCATGATATAATATTCCAAAGGACAGTATATACACCATATAAGAGTGAATTGGTGCATACAAAACAATGAAGTCTCAATAGAAATGTAAAATGAGATGAAATCCCCTATAAAGAAGGTATCCTTAAATCAAGGATAAATCAATCTCATAATTATGTGTGACAAATATAAATACACCCAATATAAGAGGTTATTAAGTGTAAAACAATCAAATTTCATTCACACATATTCAAAGGATTACAAATTCAATAACTACATGTTGAACCCAAAGAAATCGAAATTGGGTTAAGAAGTTCCCTTGACAGCCTAACGGCGTCACATCAAATTTTAAAAAAAGAGTTGATGAGAGAGATAAAGGGTATCTCATCACTTGGAAATAGAATTTAAATCAATAAGGATATATAAGAACATATCCCAACATAATAGTATGTGAATTAAAATACATAACAAAAGAATTATTTTAAAAAGAGGAGGGTAAAAGGTTCCCTTACAGACATGGGTATCTTTAGAAACATACACCCCGTGAAATAAGGACAATACAAAATTGATGTAAATACTCATAAATGAAATTATATTACAAAATGAGTAAAATAATGGGAAGTACATACACAACTCAAAGGAAATTGTGGCAAATGTAGCATAAATCTCATGGGAATAAAAGTGAGATGAAAAATCCCTTACGAAAACTCGGCAGCCTAATGGCGCCACTTAAAACTTACAAAAATGGATTGATGAGATCAAATAGGGTCTCTAATCATATTAAAATTAAGTTTACGGCAAGAGGAATATAAAATAACATCCCCCAACATAACAAAGAGAATCTTAAAAGAAGTTTCATAAAAAAGAGTACTTAAAAATAAAGAGAGAAGTTAGATCTCTTACGAAAATTCGGCAGCCTAACGCCGCCACTCAAAACTTCCAAAATGGATTTATGAGAGAGAATAGGGTCTCTAATAATATGAACATAAAAATTACAATAGAATTAATATAAAAGAACATCCCAATCACAAGAAAGATGCGCTTAAAAGGAATGACATAAAAGAGTGTACTTAAAAAGAAAGAGAGGAGTAGGATCCCTTACCTCAAGTCTGACTTGTCTTGTTCGTTTCTTTATATTCATAAATAATAAACTTTGGTCAATTTATAATTGCCTAAGGAACTCCTTTAGATATTATTATTCAGTTAATATCACATATTATAATGTTATAATAATTGTTTAATAATGTTAGTTCATATCAGACGTTTTTGTCGATGTTTGGTACATGAGTCAAAAATGAACTTGTTTGAAAAATGATTGCCCATGTAGTTATAAGTAAATAATTTCCAGAATAGTATTAATGATTAAAATATCATATATATCCATTACATATTCATTTTATACTATTCCATATCATTTGGAGATAAAAAAACGAAAAGCACCGTTCATGGAGACGGTAGGCCGTACGTACGCATGAACGCTACTTTCATTTTTTTCATTGTCATATTAACGGAATTAAAAATAAATGATATATATATATATTATAATTCCAGTATAATATATATGTTATATAGGCCACATATTTTCATTAATTTCATTATTTATACATTCCATGTATTGCATGTACGAGTCACATCACTTGAGGGGGCGGTAGTCCACACTTCCTCATATGAAATTATCGCATTTACACAACATGAAAAGAATAGAGGTATGTTTTAAATATAAGATACAGAATCATATATTAAACATAAATACCATATATATAATATATAAAATACAGTGACATCATAATGGCCACCTTTAAAGGTGTTAAAAGAATATTGAACAATCATCGTTTCGTGAGGCAGAAAATCGCCAACCACAGAAATAGTATGTTCTTTAACCATTAGACGAAGGTGTGTGTAAGTGTAGCTCGAATCCTTCTTATAAAAACATCCTAGTATATTGAAGATACTGGATTTGTTACAAAAGAAATGAATAAAAAAAGTTTAGGGGGTTGGAGAAGCAAAATAAACAAAAGGACTCAAGTGAAGACATTACCTTAAAATCGGGTAACTCCCTTTGGTTTGAGCTCAAAGGCTTCCTTGGGAAGGATTCTTCCCAAATTGAGGCTTCAAGGAGTTAGAGAGGGATGTTTAAAGACAAAATGGGCAGGGTTTGTCCGAGCCAAAGGCTTTGGAAGTGTGGGTAAGGAGGTAGAGGTGGGGGCCTTTTATAAGAGGAGGGGAGGGGCACTCTTGGAAAGGTATAAAATGTAACTTTATTTTCAAATGAGTTTTGGATTTTAATGGTCCGAAATTGGTGTGTTTCGAGTATAAGGTGATAAGGGTTCTAAATTCACCCATACAATAGGTTTTGGACATGTTTAGGTCTTATATTTTACATTATCTTTCCATTTTATTTAAATCCTTTATTAATGAGGTAATCGCTGCATCATCATGATGTCATAAATAATTTAATTTATTTGATGTCTAAAAATTATAAAAAAAAATCATGATGTAGGAAATCTTTTTAGATTTCTAATGAATATTTATAGTCCAAAATATCATTTATTTAGACAAAATTAAAAATATTTTACTTAGGTGATACATTCTTTGTTACATTTATCATTCTTTAAAAATAAAAAGGTAAAAAGTCACTTTCTCACAAAAGTGATTCCATGGGGCCCCCAAGTTTGGCACAAGGCATCCCATGGTCTCCCATGAGACAACCAGTACCCTTAGGACACATTTTGTGGTCATTTTTAATTATTATGATATTATCTTACTATCTTTAACTACTCGATTACTCATTAATCAAGATAATTAAAGATAATTACCATCGTTACTATTCATAATGTCCAAAAACAAGAGTCTTAATTACATAATTTGGACCTTCTGATTAAAAATATGTAATCCATTTTACCAAATTCCAAACACATAAATTTCAATAATTAATTTAAAAAAAACTTCCCGTTGTCAAAACAAATAGCGGGTTTTTTAGAAACAATATTTATGAAAAGTTTGGCACTTGTTTATGCCTAATTACAAAGTGAAATTAATCCCAATGACCATCATTGAATTACATGGTAAAAATATATTCTAATTAAACTTTAAAACAAATTAAAAAGATAATATAACCATATAATTAAATTATATGAAAAAGCAGTTTCGATGTAAAATGCAGTATTTTTCACTATTCATTGAAAAATGAACATTGTCAGAAAAATACCAAAAATTAACCCAAGGTAAATTTCAGTGTAACAATCATAAATAATATGTTTATTTTGAAAAATAGAGCTTATAAAATTTTCAAAAAGTGGATTTAAAAGGGGTTTGTCATCAAAAGGCGGTTAATCGACCTTTTAAAGAATATTAGAATGTTTACGCTTAAAAACTGGATTCATTTGCATTTTTAATCCTCTAACATTTATTGAAAAAAAGTAAAAATATTTTACAAAAATATATAATCATTTTTTAGTTATTTCTGTTCATTCCCTCCATTACAATGGCTAGGCGTTAACTACCATTTAAAATAATATTATTTTATTATTAGAGTGCAACGTAAGATTTCAAAGAAACTTGTTGTTGCATATTCGGTACGCCATCGAGAATAGTGTTCCCTTTAAAGTAATATTAATATTTTATTAACAAATATGGATAAATGTGAAAATTTCATACTCTTTATTTACCCGGGGTGTTACATCCTTCTCCCCTTTTGGGAATTGTGTCCTCGCAATTTTAAAATTGAGCTTGGAAACATCCTTGAACGTCCCACATCGGAACAAGAGTCGGTAAAACAATCACTTTAAAATAAATAAAGGTAAGTACAAAGGTCACCCGACTTAACCCATACCAGGATTACATGTAGGAAAACATGGACATGGAGGAGAAAACATAGGGTCATGTTCTGATGGAGAGTGATAGAAAACATGTTTAGGAGAAAGTTAACCACAAGAAAAATCACAAACTTGTGATGGGTTAAACGGTATTCGATTCCCCAGTAGGAAAAGTTAATAGACAACATTTTTGTTTTAAGTTACTTTTTATTGAGGAATTTATTCATAAGGAAACATAATCACTTATCATGTTGACTTTCAACTTTTATTAGATTCCTTACACAAACTCATATTTTCTCCAAAAGACGAGTAGTTAGGAAGAATTGTTCACATTAAGAGTACTATAATCAACTTCTAGAGAATCACCTAATCCACCCAAGAGAACTATATACTTCCCATGTTTTTAGACTTTAACCAAAACCAAAACCAAAAATGTTAGTACAAGATCAAATAATCCAGAAAAGGATAACCCTTTAAAAAGAAAATCTATGCTTAATATCCAAAATTTGTCAAACAAAACCCAAAGTTCAACGAGGACCATTCGATAAACAAATTTTCCATAAAATTCTTCAAAGTAAACCAAACTAATATTGAAACCCAAATATTTGAAGGATTTAGTCACATAGTCTTCCAAGTTAAATCGTAACATTTATCTCCAAACAACATCAGTTGCTCCTAAAGTCTCGTATTGAAAAGTAATTAACCTAATCACATATCCTCCATGATTGGTTAATAATTTCCATAGATAACTCAAAATCAGCTCATTATAGATTCATAAGATCATCAAACTAAAAATAATTAGTTAAACAAACCAGGGACTTCACGTAGTCCAGTGGTAGGAAATAAATACCAATTACACTTTGGTTTTTGGTTCGATTCCCGCAGCTTTGTCCGACGCGACGGGTTGTCACACGGTCTGTGTGTTTTTTCCTTTTTACAAAACTATATAATTCTCAAATCATTCCCCAAAAAGAGATAAAATCATCAAAAATAACCATAACATAATTTAACCTCAATTTTATCTCATGCATTTCACTTCCATCATAACATATAGTAACCCATAATTACCTCAAAAGTAAGGATCATATAAACCCAAATGGTTCTTTATAACTATGTCCACAAAAGAACAGATAACTATTCCTTGAATAAAATTTTCATATGTTAAACATCAGGGTTACACATACTATAAAAAGTCTTCTAATGTAACCCCATCATCAAAAGAGACTTAATACTCTTAAGAATTTCACCATAATTCTTGAAGCCCTTATATGTTGACTTCTTACTCATTCAACATTCTTCATGATCAATTAACCATTCCTTTCCAACTTATTCTGAAATACTTCTTTCCTACAAACAAATCATGAATCATATCCTAAGATTCCAAAATAGGAAAACAATAGTTATGAAATAATCCATAACTTTGATTGGTCATTGTCAGTTTCTTCATCCTCAATCGGAATGGCATTAGGTATTGGTAAACGAATATTTGTAAGATCTTGGTGATCCCATTAACGAAACTTCTTCATAGGACATGTGTTTGCATAATGACCATGCACACCACATTTAAAACATTCAATTGATCCCTTATAAAGAACTTCTTTCCCTTTCCTCGAGTCAACTGGATGTTCCTTTTTCCATGGTAGGTTCTTGCTTTATGACCTTCATTTCCACATATACAGCATATTTCTGTCCCTTTGAAACATTTTCCTAGGTGTTTCTTTCCACATCTTTGACACATTGGTTTTTGAACACACTTACCTTTATGATTATTACCTATAGTTCCGTAGGGACTTGTTTCTCACATATATGATGCCTTAGAGAAATAACCAAGGTTTAGGTGGTCAATCATGACTCCAGATAGTTGGTTGAGGATAATCACAAGAGTTCTCATTACAGGCCCCATATCATTCAGTTGCTTGCTCAAAAAACTGTCACAGATTCCTTCACATCCATTGTTACTTTGGTGCCTGCTAGATCCAGCCATTTACAAAAACCAAAAAGGTCAGTGTGAGTATATCAATAAAACCATCATATACTAATGAGGAAGATAGACACTAAGATATACTTACTCATTCACTTTATCTAAAACTAGGACTCTTTCTGAAATCCTAACCATTATGGTAATGTCGCTTATGCTTAAAGAATACCCTAACCACTAAAGTTATCTAAACCGACCTTTGATACCAACTATAAGGCCCCAGCCTTAAACCTTACATAATCTTGAGTTAATACAAGATTACACATTGAGGATCTTTTCAGGCTTAGAGTTTTAGAGAATTAGATCATCAAACTTGCATTACATTCCACATTTAAACATAGGGGTTACATAAAATATAGTATTCATTTTTTTCCCATCAACGGAAACATATTTAAAATAAAACATGGATTCTTTCTTGACATTTCCTTGAAACTATAATAATGTCATGTACCTTTCCCTTGACCTGTGAAAAACATTTCAAAAAAACTTGGGATGAGCATAAAAATCTCAGTAAGGGATATAAAAATATGTAAAGGAAACATGAGTTCATATATACATAAGAATGAAATCATACTTTACCCATAAAACATAGGCACTTTAACATACCTCATCAAATCATGAATAAATCATAGAAATCATATGACATAGAAGGTAACTTGAGGCATTCATAACATTCTTATGTAGGGAGTAACCCTCTTGGTTACATTTGGAATACCCACCATAGTATATTCCCTAAATCTCTTCGGAGAAACCATAACGTTTCACTCCTTCGCGTTACCCAATGCATTGGAGAGCTATATCGGGCTCATCCGCCCTTAGTTTATCATGGAACCACCCGTCTTCATAAACAATGCCCAAGAACCATAACATAATCATAGCACATAACTTAAGCATAGAGGAAATATAACATTCCCATATTGTAATAACAATATAACATTTTAAGATATTGAAATAATAAATCCATTCTAAAAACCATTTTCGAAACCATTTAAAACATTTAATAAAGAGATATTTGAATCAAAGTGTCCCATACTACTTTGAAGGTTTTAACATTTTAAACCATTAAGATCCATATAAATAAATCCTTAAAACCATTTTTAAAAAATGGATATTGACGAGAAATATTTATAAGAATAAATCATTAAAATATTTAAAACCATATTTTAGTTAAAGGGTTTTTAACAAAATGAGAGACACTTGAATACAATAATTGAGGAATAACATTTAATCAGAACTTTATAATATCATGAGAATAAAGGAATTCATGATATAATATTCCAAAGGACAGTATATACACCATATAAGAGTGAATTGGTGCATACAAAACAATAAAGTCTCAATAGAAATGTAAAATGAGATGAAATCCCCTATAAAGAAGGTATCCTTAAATCAAGGATAAATCAATCTCATAATTATGTGTGACAAATATAAATACACCCAATATAAGAGGTTATTAAGTGTAAAACAATCAAATTTCATTCACACATATTCAAAGGATTACAAATTCAATAACTACATGTTGAACCCAAAGAAATCGAAATTGGGTTAAGAAGTTCCCTTAACAGCCTAACGGCGTCACATCAAATTTTAGAAAAAGAGTTGATGAGAGAGATAAAGGGTATCTCATCACTTGGACATAGAATTTAAATCAATAAGGATATATAAGAACATATCCCAACATAATAGTATGTGAATTAAAATATATAACAAAAGAATTCTTTTAAAAAGAGGAGGGTGAAAGGTTCCCTTACCGACATGGGTATCTTTAGAAACATACACCCCGTGAAATAAGGACAATACAACATTGATGTAAATACTCATAAATGAAATTATATTACAAAATGAGTAAAATAATGGGAAGTACATACACAACTCAAAGGAAATTGTGGCAAATGTAGCATAAATCTCATGGGAATAAAAGTGAGATGAAAAATCCCTTACGAAAACCCGGCAGCCTAATGGCGCCACTTAAAACTTACAAAAATGGATTGATGAGATCAAATAGGGTCTCTCATCATATTAAAATTAAGTTTACGGCAGAGGAATATAAAAGAACATCCCCCAACATAACAAAGAGAAGCTTAAAAGAAGTTTCATAAAAAAGAGTACTTAAAAAGAAAGAGAGAAGTTAGATCTCTTACGAAAATTCGGCAGCCTAACGGCGCCACTCAAAACTTCCAAAATGGATTGATGAGAGAGAATGGGTCTCTCATAATATGAACATAAAAATTACAATAGAAGTAATATAAAAGAACATCCCAATCACAAGAAAGATGCGCTTAAAAGGAATGACATAAAAGAGTGTACTTAAAAAGAAAGAGAGGAGTAGGATCCCTTACCTCAAGTCTGACTTGTCTTGTTTGTTTCTTTATATTCCTAAATAATAAACTTTGGTCAATTTATAATTGCCTAAGGAACTCCTTTAGATATTAGTATTCAGTTAATATCACATATTATAATGTTATAATAATTGTTTAATAATGTTAGTTCATATCAGACGTTTTTGTCGATGTTTGGTACATGAGTCAAAAATGAACTTGTTTGAAAAATGATTGCCCATGTAGTTATAAGTAAATAATTTCCAGAATAGTATTAATGATTAAAATATCATATATATCCATTACATATTCATTTTATACTATTCCATATCATTTGGAGATAAAAAAACGAAAAGCACCTTCATGGAGACGGTAGGCCGTACGTACGCATGAACACTACTTTCATTTTTTTCATTGTCATATTAACAGAATTAAAAATAAATGATATATATATATATATTATAATTCCAGTATAATATATATGTTATATAGGCCACATATTTTCATTAATTTCATTATTTATACATTCCATGTATTGCATGTACGAGTCACATCACTTGAGGGGGCGGTAGTCCACACTTCCTCATATGAAATTATCGCATTTACACAACATGAAAAGAATAGAGGTATGTTTTAAATATAAGATACAGAATCATATATTAAACATAAATACCATATATATAATATATAAAATACAGTGACATCATAATGGCCACCTTTAAAGGTGTTAAAAGAATATTGAACAATCATCGCTTCGTGAGGCAGAAAATCGCCAACCACAGAAATAGTATGTTCTTTAACCATTAGACGAAGGTGTGTGTAAGTGTAGCTCGAATCCTTCTTATAAAAACATCCTAGTATATTGAAGATACTGGATTTGTTACAAAAGAAATGAATAAAAAAATTTTAGGGGGTTGGAGAAGCAAAATAAACAAAAGGACTCAAGTGAAGACATTACCTTAAAATCGGGTAACTCCCTTTGGTTTGAGCTCAAAGGCTTCCTTGGGAAAGATTCTTCCCAAATTGAGGCTTCAAGGAGTTAGAGAGGGATATGGAAAGACAAAATGGGTAGGGGTTGGCCGAGCCAAAGGCTTTGGAAGTGTGGGTAAGGTGGTAGAGGTGGGGGCTTTTTATAAGAGGAGGGGAGGGGCACTCTTGGAAAGGTATAAAATGTAACTTTATTTTCAAATGAGTTTCGGATTTTAATGGTCCCAAATTGGTGTGTTTCGAGTATAAGGTGATAAGGGTTATAAATCCACCCATCCAATAGGTTTTTGACATGTGTAGGTCTTAGATTTTACATTATCTTTCCATTTTATTTAAATCCTTTATTAATGAGGTAATCGATGCATCATCATGATGTCATAAATAATTTAATTTATTTGATATCTAAAAATTATAAAAAAATCATGATGTAGGAAATATTTTTAGCTTTATAATTAATTTTTTTAGTCCAAAATATCATTTATGTAGACAAAATTAAAAATATTTTACTTAGGTGATACATTCTTTGTTACATTTAACATTCTTTAAAAATAAAAAGATAAAAAGTCACTTTCTCACAAAAGTGATTCCATGGGGCCCCCAAGTTTGGCACAAGGCATCCCATGGTCGGCCATGAGACAAAAAGTATCCTTAGGACACATTTTTTGGTCATTTTTAATTATTATGATATTATCGTATTATCTTTAACTACCCGATTACTCATTAATCAAGATAATTAAAGATAATTACCGTCGTTAATATTTATAATGTCCAAAAACAAAAGAGTCTTAATTACATAATTTGGACCTTCTGATTACAAATATTTAATCCATTTTACCAAATTCCAAACACATAAATTGCAATAATTAATTTAAAAAAAAACTTCCTGTTGTCAAAACAAATAGCGGGTTTTTTAGAAACAATATTTATGAAAAGTTTGGCACTTGTTTATGCCTAATTCCAAAGTGAAATTAATCCCAATGACCATCATTAAATTACATGGTAAAAATATATTCTAATTACACTTTAAAACAAATTAAAAATATAATATAACCATATAATTAAATTATATGAAAAAGCAGTTTCGATGTAAAATGCAGTATTTTTCACTATTCATTGAAAAATGAACATTGTCATAAAAATACCAAAAATTAACCCAAGGTAAATTTCAGTGTACCAATCATAAATAATATGTTTATTTTGAAAAATAGAGCTTATAAAATTGTTAAAAAGTGGATTTAAAAGGGGTTCGCCATCAAAAGGCGGTTAATCGACCTTTTAAAGAATTTTAGAATGTTTACGCTTAAAAACTGGATTCATTTGCATTTTTAATCCTCTAACATTTATTGAAAAAAAGTGAAAATATTTTACAAAAATATATAATCATTTTGTAGTTATTTCTGTTCATTCCCGCCATTACAACGGCTAGGCGTTAACTACCATTTAAAATAATATTATGTTATTATTAGAGTGCAACATAAGATTTCAAAGAAACTTGTTGTTTCATATTCGATACTCCATCGAGAATAGCGTTCCCTTTAAAGTAATATTAATATTTCATTCACAAATATGGATAAATGTGAAAATTTCATACTCTTTATTTACCTGGGGTGTTACATCGTTACACCCTTTTGACTATCATACAACTTTATCATCAAGTGAACTAAACCCATCCACTATCCCTCCATCACCCATATATAGTTTTTTAAATAATTCCTTCAAATTCATTCTCCTTATAGTGTTTTTACTTTATTACTCTAGAAAATGAAGCTCATTATCCCCAACAATCTCTCACTTGAGATTTATTTAAAGGATTCACCATTATTAATTTCTTTTTAAACTTCCATATATTTTCTTCCCTCTTTGAACATAATTATATAGTTTCATGATGCTAAAAACATAATTTCTAATCATCCAAGTCTAACTGAGGCACAAGATCACCTCAACACTTCCTTTGCAACAACCTTTGTCAATAATTCTTTCGAATTGTGAACATCATCAATCTCTCATAGGTATAACACTATATCCTCCAAAAACATCAAAAATAAGTGGTAATTTAGCTGAATTTTATTTATATTAAAATTAAACATTGGGTTTTAGGCTAATTGAATCATGAATTTTGAGTCAAAAAACAATATCCCAACTTTTGGTCCTCTTTCAAGATCCTCTAGTAACCCCTTCAACCATAACAAATGTATTTAAATTAAATCCTAATATAAAATTAAATCACAATATTTAATTAAATCCTTTTAATTTTCTTCATAATATATATATTTTTCATGGTGAGGGTTAAATTTTATTTTTTTTATTGTATAAATATAATTTAGTTGACTTGCAATGATTATGCATGTAAAATACATGATAGAAATGATGAAGATACTTGGAATTCCAAAACCCAATTTGAATTAACCATAAAAACAAAAATTACCTTTATGAAATCCCCATTCAATTACATATTAATCAAAAAATAAGTAAACCCTGCATGATATTTATGAGAGGGTGAGTAAAAAAATAAAAAATTAAAACCCTAAAAAAATTGTGGGGTAGAACCAGTGGAGGAGCTTGTATAGTGTTGTTACTCACCCCAAGACCTTCACTCTAAATGATCCTTGGTAGTATCATAGAAACCCTCTATTTATAAATCTCCAGGGGTTCTTAGGATTCCTGTAAGTTTCCCATAAATTTGTAATCAATTTTCCCTAATTCAATCCTCATATTAAATGGTCACCCGAGTCATAATTTAGAGTCCTTCATGAAAATCAGTGTTCAAGCTCTTCTTTACTAGGTCTTTCCCAGAAATTTCATGGCATGACATATGATATCACGCCATGAAAATATTTACCCCCTCTTTTTTATTATTTATTCACTTAATTATCACTTTCCTTTCATTTTTTAATGTTGTAAACATGATCCATAAAATGAATCTCCAGTTTTCAGTGCCATAATTTCTATTTCAACATAATTCAATAGTTTTGACACCTGGAAGCATCCAATTATCATCATTATCATAGGAATCTAACTTGAAATGGAATTACTGATCCTTTTTAGCTTATTTTTTTTATAATCCTAAAATTATTGTATCCTTCCAAGTATAAACAAATCTATTAAACATTTTTGAAACAATTAATCACTTAATTCAAAAATGTAATGAATTTTAATACAAAAACTTTTACATGAAATGCATGTATTGAATCCCCCACACATGAATTTAGAATTTTCCTCAAGTATGGAATTTCAACATACCAAAAATTATTCTCACCCTACCATGATTTAAATTCAATTTCAAATAAAAAACTAATAAAATGGTAAATTTAAATTTTTGAGCGTCACATTGTAAAATTCATCAATTGATTACTTTTTAAAGAAACAAATATACCAAGTATTTTAATTTTATTGTTTTAAAACATCCAATACTTTTCATGAATCCATTTTTATTTTTCAATTAATTATTAATATGAACTTAATTTTTAATTTACCTCACATTGAATTTTTATATTCATCATCAAGGAACAAATGTGAATAGAGTGATGTGCATGCCTCGAATAAATTTCACTTACCATAGGCTTTCAATAAATCTAGAATCTACACTGTATAAATAAATATATCACAATTAATCATAATATATTTATCATTATGTTCAAATTAATCTAATGATTAGGTTGGGTGGGTAAATGATGTAAAAAAATAAAGCTCAAAAATGAGGTTTGACTCTAAATCATATTGCACGATATCAAAAAAATAGGTTCAATTAAAATATCAATTTATATATCTCATCTCCATCTTCCCCCAAAAAACATTAAAGTAGGATCATGATATAAGTACGCATAATGAATGAATCTCCCTCTCTTAATTTTTAATTAATTTTATTTTATCTATTATTTTTTTTAAAAATTATGTTCTGAAAAAAAATCACATCCACCACCTAACCACATACGATAAAAATAATGTTTCTATGGAAATGGTGATCTTTGATCCTCCCAAGACACATCCTAAAAAAATAACAAGATAAGTTAATGATAAAGTACAATGAATGATACAAGTCCCGTCCTAAAATCATAATGAAAAAACCACAGCAAAATCTCCACAATGTAGTATATCCCCATCCACCATGGAAAGCCTCTCCCCAACAATTATTCTTTTAAATATCATGAAATATACTATTATTAGGGTAGGAATCGATATTTTAGACTTGTAACATGGATCTTTTTCCTAAAATGTTCATTCATGGCTTCTAAACTCTTAAAAGGGATTAATTCAAGGTGGGTCTAAGGATAAAGGGTTAACCAAAAATGCATCAATCATATTAAAAATTATTTTTTCTAGTAATAGATTTGATAATATGCTAAGAAAGTTCCTGAAGTTAATTTTCCCAAGTCTCACAAGAAATATACTATAAAAATAAATGGGAAATATTTGTCTCATGGGATGTCTCATGAATGAGATGTATGGTTGGGAAAATCACTCATATCAATGCTTATGAATAATAAAAACAATTCATGTAAATATCAAAAATTCAAGGAAGGCCAAATCTCAGAAAAAAATAATTTTCAAAAATAACATGGTTCCCAAAATAATTATTTAATAATTATAAAACTACTTGTTTATCCCTACTAATTCTTTCTGCCATTTTTCTCATTCAAATTTATTCATAGAGAAATTTAAAACATGAAATAAAATTATCCTAAGTAGTTTATATATCCTAGTTCGATTGATTAAATAAACAATTAAACAAGGGGAATGAAATTGGTAGTTAAAACTGTAAAACAATTAAATTTGGGGAATAAAATTAAAAAGTTCAAAATTAAAATTCTTACCCCTGTTTCAATAATGATTTAACTTTAGCTATGTAGGTTATGCCTACACCATATTCATGATGTGTATCACCCCTACTGCTCCTTATCATTCTTCTTTCTCTCTAGTTCTTTAATGATGGACCTAAAAATAAAAATAAAGAGGTTCAAGTGTAGGACCATTTAATAATTATCAAAAATATAAGTAGAATTAAAATTAAATCATAACAAAATAATAAATCTAAAATCCTAAAACGTAAAAAAATGTTTCCTCTTGAAAGATGCTCTTTTTAAGAGGTTGTTTAAATTGATAATACCTAAGTTAGCTAATTAGAGTTTGATACAAGGCTAGCCTTCTTGGGTTATACCAATATTGATTTTATTATGCATTCATCTCAACTCTTCTACTACTTAATGAATTCAGCATGAAATCCATGGGATGTAACCAAAGTCTTGATAGTATTAAAATAATTAAAAGGAATTTTTAATTTTTCTAGACTCGGTAAAATTCTTCTAGTTTAAATACAAGCTACATGTGTTGAATTTATTCAATGTTATATTTAGGTTCTACAATAAGTACCACTTCCTCCTATTCTACTTCTTCATGGTCAGTGCAGATGGTTACACATTATACTTCTTCTAGCGGTGAATATAAATATTCTAAAAATTCTATGATAAATGTGGGAGTTTTATTTTCTCTTATTTTTTCTTTTTCTTCTTACACATGCTAAGGTCTTAATTTTTCAAGGAATATATGAAAAATATCAGTAGTTTAGGTAAATTCTTATGGTTTTCTTCTTATTACTGTAGTTTTCTGTATTGTGTATTTTCCCACTCAATTTCTACAGTAATGTTTATTTCTTCTTCTTCATCCTATGAACTTGAAAAGTAAATGGAATTATGGTAAGGATCAATTTTAGCTTCTGAATTTTTACTTACCTTTTCCTCATTGTTCATGATTCTTTTCTCCTGATACACCTCATCAAAATTTGATTTCAGGATATGAAGTGTTTTGTCATCAAATCAAAGGTACGGTTGTGGGTGATATTGCAATTTATTCTTCATCATTTTAATTTATTAATGGTAATTTATCAAATACTTTAATAGTAAGGAAACCCTATCCTTTTTAGTCAATGTGATCTACACCACATTAATCACAACCAAAAATACCCATATGCGGTAAAAATAATAAAAATACAAAAATAAAAATCCTATGCTAAAATCAGGAAACAATAAAGATGAGAAAATAGTTTTCCTATATTATTAAACTAATATAATATCTACTTTTATCCTTGAAAATGGAACCAAAAATTGATAGTTCATGGGGTGTCCTAAATTCCATAGGATTAATGAATTTAAAAAATTAAAAACACAAAATCAAAAGTGTTAATTCTACAATTAAACAGTATATTATTTTCAAGTCCTCGGGTTGTTCCCATGAGGATTGGTTAGGGAAAATAATTAATTTAATAATAAATAACTAATTTATTTATGATTTTTCAAAAAATAAATCTAATCTAGAGAGCATGTGATTAATAAAGAATGTGGAGGAATAATATAATAAAACAAAACTTACCAAACATGAAATTACAATGTTCAGGAATTACGGATTCTAGGTTAACATTTTGTCATTGTTTTTGTTGAAATTAGGTCAAATAAATCTTATTGGTCCATATGATCACTCTCCCTCTAACAATCTTTTTCTAATAGTCAAATACTTTAGTTAGTTATCTAAATATGTAACCCAAAACTATTTTTAAACATAGAACCAATTCACTCCCAAAGGTCATGGTGAGGTTTTAGTTCTTATTTTTCATTATAGAGTTCTCATTTAATTATCTTATAATAACCATGAATGTCAAATAAAATAGATAAAGGAATAAGAGATTTGGAATGAAAAAAATAATACTTTGAATTAACCATAAAACCAAAAATTAACTTAGTATAATCCTACTTAAATGACATATTTGATACAAAATAAATCACCCCATAATTCTAGTCATGAGAGGGTGAGTAAAAAAATAAATAAATTAAACCCTATAGAAATGGAGGAGTAGAACTAGTGGAGGACCCTTGTAGTGCAGCTACTTTCCCAAAACCCTGGTCTCTAATCAGTCCTTCGAAGAAAAATGTAGCAACCCTCTATTTATAGATTTATAGAGGTTCTTGGGTTTCCTTTAAGTTTCCCATAAATGCATCATCAATTTGGCCCAAATTAATCTCAAAATTAAATGGTCAATTGGGTCATGATTTGGAGTCTTTTTTGAAAATTAACATCAAAAACCTTCTTTATTAAGTTTGTCCAAGAACGGTCATAGAGTGAATTATGATGTCACATTATGAAAATTTCATCCCCTCACTTTTTTGTGCATTGTTAACTTCATGATTTGAATTTAATTCATGCCTTTAATTTTTTTACATCTTAAGAAAGATTCATTATGTGAATCACCAATCTCCATTGTTCAAATATTTTTTTCAACTTAATTCTTCAATTTTGACCCCCAAAAGCATAATATGATCATCCATTATCATATGAAGCTATATTTTAGTGTAATTCTTGATATTTTTTAGATAATTTTTCTCATAATCCTAAAACTAATGTATCCTTCCAAATATAAATAAATTCATTAAATATTTAGTCAAGAATAAATCATTTGATTCATAAAATTGATGTATTTTAATAATAAAAATTATGCATGAAATGTACATATAAACAAATCCTTCTGATTTGGAATATTTTATATTATAAACTTATGATGCTCAAGACTTTTTTAACCATGAACTATCCAGTACATATGGATTGGGAAACACCATTATATTTTGACTTATTTATTCCTATAAATCCTCTATATGGTCTAGAGTTTCCAAACCTAATGTGCTCATTGAATTCCCTAGAAATTTTAAATTTATCTAAACCTTGTTTGAAAATTATACTTTCCTCCCATCATAATTTCCTACCTATATATAATCTATCCATAATATCTCTTTGTTGAAGATCACATTTTGACTTCTAATGACTTTTCGAGAGTTATTATCCTATAGTAAAAATATGAACTCTACATCATTATAGTCAACAGAGTAACATGATTTATACTTAGCTTATATATTTTATCATTATTTGGAATCAATATGAAAATAGGTTCTCTCTCTAAATACATAGAGTTATTTGAAATCAATATTCATTCCAGACCAATAAATATTTAAGATTTGTTTTCCAATAGGAGATGATGGACTCTGGTTGATCAAGTATGTCACACAAATCTCAACCTCCAGCCAAAATAATTTAGAGAACCCCGTGTAAATTCACATAATTATTTCCTTCTCTACCAAGGTATGGTTAATCCTCTCCATAACTCTATTTGTTTCTAGAGTTCTTTGAATGTTCTTCTTAAATTGAATCTCCTTCCACCAGTAGAGTCTCCATAATTCTTTGATTTTATACTCTCCACCATTGTCTGAACATAAATAATTTAACTTGTATCTAGTATCTTTATCTACCATATCTATCCATCTAATTAAATTATCATTTTCCTCATACTTCTGGATTAGAAATTACACCCAAACATTGAGTGTAGAATCATTGATTAATGTCACGTAGAAGTGTGACCCTCTATGAGAATGCACCGGTGTCAGTCCCCATACATCTATGTGAGAAAGAAACATATTATAATGATTTTATGTTTTAACTAATATATATAAATACATCATACATATCTTCACAAAGACACAATCCCTATATATTCCATAATCCATGCTTATGGCCTTTATCAATCCTTTGGATGAAAGTATATTCATCCCTTTATCAATAAGGTGTCCAAGATAGTCATGTCATAACTTTATTGAAGTTAACTCTCATGTATGAATCACTCCTTCTGGTGAACTTGTAAGTTTTAGCTTCTAGTGATTCAAAATATTTCATACACCCTTCATAAATTTTGTAAATAAATCTACATCATTGAGTTTCTTAATAGAAATTAGGTACTTCCATTGGCCTGGAATATGTCTCACATCCTTTAACTCTAGAATTATTTCATTCCTTTTCCAAACTAAAACATCACCTTTACCCACTATCTCAAGATATTTTTCATCTAAAATATACACCTTTTAAAAACTTCTATAATTATAGTTCTTCATACTCCCTCTTTCTAACATAACAAGGAATAAAGCTTTGGAGTTTGTTGCCCAAGACACTAATGAACTAGTGGTACTTAGAAGTAAGTTTCACTTATATTCTAAAATGGGATTCATAGATCTTCTTCAAGAGGAATATATTTGAGAGTTCTACCTCCAATAATTACAATCTTTATTTAGGTGGCCTTTTCTCCTATAATTCCAGCACATGGGAGCACCATCCACCGATATGATACTACTCGATCTTCTCTTTCCTTTCCCCTTATGGTGACCTTTTAGTCTAGTGGTATATCATATCCCTTCCACATTGTATGAGTTTTTAAAATATGACTAAATATCCTTATAAATAATCTTATCATTCAAGATTAGTTTATGAATGTATGTGAACTTCAAGTATATCTTTCTTCTTGAATTAATTATGGTAGTAACCATCATATCTCATGATTCCGTGAGAGAAGAGAGTAACAACATCACCCAAACCTGGTATTTAAAAACTACCTTAACTAAGTCTAAATGAATTCAAATAGAATTTAATTTGTTAATATGATTAGGGAAAGATCATTCTTACAACATTTCCATGTCAAATGATCTATGTATTAAGAACACTTTGTTCATTGTCAAATTTTCCATACATATCATCAAAGTTCTTCATGAGTTTTGATATTGTCTTCACTACCCAAATATTTGACACCACATTTCAAACAAGTGACATTTGTATCAACCTGAGTGTTTTCTTATCTAACCATTATTATTCTTCCACTTTCATTTATTTTGGATTGGATCTAGTTAATACGAGTTCAAGGTATTTCTGTGGAAGGTAATCCTCCATATGCATCTTTTAGAACCCAAAAATTGATCTATCAAACTTCTCCATCCGGACCTTACTCTCAACAAACTCCATGCCGCTAAAACTTGGGAACTCACACTACTTCTGGAAAATGTAATATGAGAGGTCAAGAAGTGTAAAATGATATTATTATTTTTAAGGAAAATGGTATAATGGTTCTAGTGAACCCATATATGAAACACCTTCACCAGGGATAAATCCTTTAGAATCACTCTAAAGTTAAGCTTTGATGCCACCTATTTGGTCTAAGGCCACCTTCTGATTAAACCACCAAAATATATGTTACTGGAACTTGATGAGGTGAAGAAAAAGCTCCAAAATAAAATTAATGCATATAATGTATAGATCTTGGAATTCGATCACACAAAATCAACCATATTGAAATATAAAAACTCTAAACAAATAGATAAGGATGAATGGATACAACAATCGTATAGAAAAAAAATAAAAATAAAAACAATGATTTCATGATTTAGAATTGCCTCCTAATCCAAGGAAGACTTTTGATTTATTATTACTTGAGTGAAAATGATTTCAATGATTGATTTTACTACAATCATTCACAACACAATTGATTTAACCCTACTCTACATAAGAGTTCCCATCTAATGCCTTTGGTCACCACTGCCATTTGATCTTCCCAGGTCACCATCCACCTAAGCCTGTTTTCATGGTTAAACAATTGTATATTCAAGGAATCACACCACATCAACCATATATATCATAACACTATTCCCCTTCATATGATTTTTCTGAATATGAACACCCATGTATCTTCTGATGATATAGACTTATGGCATTCAGTTTCACTACACCCTTTCAGATGTCATCTACTTTTATCATTTAGTGAATTGAACCCAACCACTATATCTATATCACCCAATACAATCATCATAAGTAAATACTATAGATTCACACTACATCTAGTGGTCTTACTTACCTCCATTGGGAAATAAATATCACTCTCCCCAACACGTCATCCCTTGAGTAGAAAGTATCACCATATGAAACTGCTAGTATATTACATTGATCTTCAATTTCAATTTTTTCTTCACTCATATTAATCTTTGAAAAAAATTAAATAGGTTTATGACCTAAAAACCTCTCTCAATATGATTCATCTTCCAAACCCTATTCAATCTATTGGATGGTCTTCGAATCATGTGAGGAGACCTCCTGTTCCACAAATATAATGAATCCTTATTCATAACTACATTCACTTCATTGAAAACCATTACCTCAATATTGTGAATCATTTCATCCATGTTGCCTCATGTATGAACAATTTACCAAATAAAATATTCCATAATCCCCATGAAAAATTGAAATATCATACTATTGGCTCTAATAACACTATTATAGAAATTACCATTCCTAGGAAAAAAATGCTTGCAAAAAAAATATGATCATCCTAATGTAATAATTGAATTATAATTTAAAAGGATTAAAAACATCCAAAAACATATTTTAACATGGAAAAAATCTCTAATGTGGAAAATTGAATAAAATCATGGGGAATATCTAAAAACATACACTAATAATTTGAGAGTAAAAAATTAAAATAAATTCTAAAACTTGAATATCAGATATAATGTAAAAAACTTGATTGAAAACCACACCCAAATACACCTATTTTATCTCTCATAAAATCATATATATGAAAAAATTAACTCTATTATGACAAATCATGAAGATTTTATGAAAAAACTTCACCCCTTGTGAAAAACCATCACCCTCTATGATAAAACATCACCACTCAGAAATCTTCATCCAAACACACATCACCATCAATATGATTTCAATGATTATTTGGCTCATTGTTACACATTATTTATGATTTTAAAAATATATTGAAAAAATGGAATCCATATTCCTCTCCACAATGATGATGTGTTTGATTTGAACTAAAACAACCAACAGTAAGCTATGGTGGTGCGTGTGATTTTTTAGTTGAATACCATGATCATTTAAACATGCATGTGATGCATGAAGTTGTTAAATCTTTCTCCAGTATGATTTCTCATCAGTTAAAAACAAATTAGTTGGTTTATTCATGGATATAACACCTCATTCATTAAAGTGGTCAAGGAATAAACACTCTAATGGGTGTAACACTCGAGTATTATGAATTGACACTCGAACCGTTTCTGATGGCCAATACTCCTCATTCAATGAATACTATTGAGGATACCAATAAGAGGATTTGATCCTATTTTATTGGTGTTTGGTATATTCATTTGAATATTTCATAATAACTAAGACTCTATTATATTCTCAAAGCTAGTTCATCACTCAATGAAGGCTCTAGAACCCCCTTCATTCATTCATAAATCCTCACAAAGTGTTTGGGGATCCTTTGTTCAGTGCCCCCATGAAAACAAGAGGAATACGTCTGCTACTCTTATTGGTCATCATCAAGTTAACACCATCAAATAAGAAATATGGATTATTCTATTTTTAAGTAATTCCAAGTATTCTATTTTATGCTTTGTTTTTTTTTAAATACACTTACATGTTTGATTCCTTAGAGATAGATCCATATGTTTTTTGGATTGTCTACCACTTCTAGGGTCATAAGATAATCTAACAAATACATTCCATGGTATCAAAGTACTATTATTTGAGGAGGAAACATGTTTAATTCATGTTATTGAAAAAATATCATTTTCACTAAATTGTAGTGGTGAATGTGATAGTTCTTGGATGGGATTCTCCATACACCACAACTGGCCCCATGGATTAGAATTCCCTATGTTCCTTCAAAACATCTAGATCATTAGAACCACGATGTAGTGAAAATTATAATACAAATTTGAGTTTAAACTATATGAATATAATATTTATTACCTTAACATGATGTGTCTATTGAAGATAAGTTTAACCACATGAAATTAAATAGCTTGTTTGGTTGTTTTGACAAGTTTTTTTATCCTAGATTAACTTTACAAAAATTGTTTATAATAAGGTAATATATTGGTTACCATTACATGAAGGATGAAAAATGGACATAGGTTGGGTAGCATAGCATATTACAAGCCATGGTCAAGATAAAAATGTTTAAAAATTATTTTTTAACATTTTTATATAAATGTTTTATAAAAAATTTATAAACCATTATAAAAGGTATTTTTTGATATTTTAATTTATAAAAGGTTTAAAAATTAATTAATTATAAATTTCTCATAATAAATTAAATGTTTTTTGAAACATATAAAATATTCCTAAATATTAAATTTTGATATTAAAATTCCTTTTAAAAAAATATATGGCATTCCTTGTTATCTAGAAGTAAAAGGGTTTTTTTTAGAAATCATAAAGGGTAATTTATAAAGTGATTATAAATTATAAAATAGGCCAAAATATAAAATATATTATATTTATAATTATTAAATGTTAATAATTAATTAAATTTAAAGTGTTCAAATTAAAAAGGTATGACTTATTTAAAAGTAATATTTAGACCACATCAAAAAATAGATGATTAATAATATTAATGGTTTAAAAACTTTTTGAAATTTCATATAATGATAATATGAAAAGCTCATCTTGATTTTTAATTTTAAGTGTTTATATTAATTTTTTAGCTAATTTATAAAAAACATTATAGTCTAACTCACCATTAGTGGTGGGGTGGTAAGGTTTTGGAGGTGGGGGAAGGTCACGGGGTCAAGTCCCCAAACATGCATGTTACTATGATTGTGTTCCTTATTTTTTGTTATATGGTGGTAGATATAATTGTCCTATTATAAAAGTTTTATAGTTAGCTTATATATATGAATAGTTCATAAATTTATCATGTTTTGGAAAGTAAATAAAAAGTTTATTTATTTTTTAAATTATATTCATATTAATGTTTGGTAAATTGTTTAAGAAATGTGAATATTGTGTATCTATTCGTTTAATTATGAAACTACTTATATAAGATACATCCCTATATTAAATTATAGGTTTGACTCTATAAATTTTAGTTTTTACCAACCTTGACCTCAGTTTTTATTTTAAGTTATGAGATCTAGAATAATTTATGAATATATATTTTACATATTAGGTGATAGAGATACCATTAAGTGAATTATATATTGAGTAAAGATACATGGATAGAGGGACTTGGGTTCGGACCACCTATTGTCCTGGAGGCTTATTCCTTTCTATAAAATTGAATGGTGTTTGATATCTATCACTCTGGGATTACTCATGTGAAAATTTTAAATCTCACATAACTCAATGCCTTTATTTGAGGAGTTCATATACCTTATTTATATGATTCATCTCAATATGTATGAATAAGTTTGGATGAAATTTTTACATGTGTAGCACAAACTTATGGGTTGTGTAAAGTGTTTCAAGTTAATATGGTGTGAACACATTAATTCGGTGGTTAAAATAGGAATTAAAAAACTAAAATAATAGAATCATGAATACAAAAAAAGGTATAAAACGTGGGATGATAGTAATTACATAATATGTAATAGTTATGAATTTAATATATATATATATATATATGATGTATGATAAATTGGTGAGACTGGAAAACCCCCAAAATAATAAGTGTAAGATTCCCTCCAGAGTGGATATTTTCAAGACCTTGATAATCCAATCATTTAGTTTATGATAAATTTTGGTTCCCATATATTATCTTTTGTAAGGAAAGAAATCAATAAGTAACCCTGGATTATCTAGTTGGGTAGGTCATGCTAAAGTCAGGTGCCCCTGGATTTTCCATTCATAGATTATTTTTTATGTTTACTTCGGGTTAAACTATCTAGGAGGCCTTAATAGGATTATGTTTCTGGAGGAATATAGTTAAGTGGATCTATATAATAGATTTGGATAAAGATTTATTCTCTCAGCTATCCAAGATTCATAATTTTTTTGATTAGGATGATTCACTACCTAAATAGATAAGTAATGGGAGAAATTTTAAAGCAACCCAAAACATAGTTAAATATTTCTACTATCTCACTAAATTAATATGATGTATGGGTTCATCATTTTTAGTGGTATTAATTTTATTTAAAGTACTTAATGAAAATATATAATTCATGATACTCACGTCGTGATATTTCTGTATTGTAGATTATAGAAAACTAAATCACAATCATATTGAGATCACTAATAGGTATGACCTATAAATTAGTAAATTATTGGTATATAATGTTGAGAAGTTTTATTAAGGAGAAACATTATAATTTCTCAAATTTGAATGTTATAAATATTAATTCCACTAGCCCTAAAACAAGGGTATTAAATTCTTGGTGTGCATTACACATTTTTTCTCAAAAAAATTGGCTCATGAAGGAGGTAAATGATAAAGGGTGAAGTGTATATTCATGTTAGTAATATAGAAAAAGTTTTTTAATTAAAATTAGGCACTTATAATCTAATTCTACCTAGTAGATTAGTTCAAGAATCAAAAAACTATTATTATGTTTCCACCGTAAATAGGAAATTGATTTTTGTATCTTGTTTGGACATGATGGTATTTTCATTCATTATTAATAAAGAGAGTTTATCTTTATATAATAATGAAATTATTTATGGTTTTGGGATTGTAATAAATGGTTTATACATTATACACATGGATAATAATGTTTATAACATTCATAATAAAATTTCAAGTTTGATTATAATCTCACCTACCTTTGGAATTATCACCTTAGACATATAAATGAGAATGAAATTAAAAGAATCCATAGAGATATATTGTTGGACTCATTTTGTTATGAATCATTTAATACATGAAAATATGTTCTATTGGGAAAAATGAAAATTTTTCCTTTTGGGACAAAAGGTTAAAGGGATAGTGTACTTTGGATCTCGGACATAGTGATGTTTGTAGACCAATGAGTACTCAAGAAAATTATGGTTATAGATACTTCATTACATTTATGGATGAATTTATTTAGTATGGTTATGTATTTATAATAAATAAAAAGTATGAAACTTTTGTAAAGTTCAAGGATTTTAGAAAAAAATTCAAAATCAATTGGGATAGAGTATTAAGATTCTTCTATCAGATCGGAGTGGTGGATACTTAAGCTAAGGATGTACTGATTTTATGAGAGATTGTGGAATTGTTCCACAACTCACTCCCCATATAACACCAAAATAGAATAATATGTATATTATAAAAAATAATACCATGTTTTATATGGTTTAATAAATTACGAGTCAGTGTGAACTTCCTATTTAATTCTAGAGTTATACTCTAGTGACTACATAAATCTTACTAAATGGGTTCCATCTGAAGTATTCATGACCAGGAATTATCCAAAAAATCCTTTAATGAGGATTTGGCATTGTGAAGTACTCATACATATATTTTCTTCAGATAATATTATCCCCAGATCAGATAAGTGCTTATTTTTTTGTTATCCTAATGAAAGTATAGGATATTATTTCTACCACCCTATTGTACATAAAGTGTTTGTGGCTAAAATTGGTATATTTCTTGAGAAAAATTATATAAGTTAAAAAATTATTATAAGGAAAGTTAAAATATTTAAATATAAAGACCAAAAAATTAGAATTTTTCCTAACATAGGAGTTGATCTGATTCTGCAAATAGTTGTGGAAGAAGAACCAAATCAAGTTACACAAGAATCTAGAAAGTGTTGTAGGATACATCGGTAACCTGAGAGATGTGTATTTCTCATTACTAGTAATGATGAAGTTACATTTAAAATTGATGAATATACTTTCAATCAAGAATACATTAAGATTTCTGATTCTGAAGAATGATTAAAATATTTGGAATTGAATATAGACTCCATTTAAACTGACCATATTTAGAACCTGGTGGATGCACCATAAGGTGTTAGACCTATAACACCCCATGTTTCAGTGTTTTATTTATTTTATTTATTTAAATATTGTTTTAGGTTATTTAGTTTTGTAGTGATTTTTAGCCCTGAAAATTTTAACAGTTTAAAGATTTTAAGGGACGCATAATTAGACCATAGGGTTATTAAATCAATCTATGACCATGTGTTTAGATCCATCCTTAGATAATGTCATTTTACAAGGTTACTTAATATTTAGTTAAACTATGTGTGGATCATATAAGTAACTGTGTATAGTGATTTGGGATATCTTGTGTGGGTCGGATGGGTACTGCATAGTTTATTAAACCGTATAGGTTACCTAGAAAATAAAAAAAAATGTTTTTATTTTATATTATTTTCTTTTAAACATATCCTTGTATTGTCTGTATTGCACCCCCCCCCCCCCATGAAACCATCAGTTCAAGTTCACATCCACCTCTCCTAATATCCCTCCTTTTCATGGAGATCTCATGTGACTCCTTCATAATTTTGGGTCAGGTCTTTAGGTAAAGACTCATATCTTATATCTCCTCTATTTTCCCATGGTTTTCTTCCTCCCCCTTTGCATCATGTGATTTGGATAAACCCTAATATGATTTTAGTCTGATTTTGACTTTGGTTTAGGATTCTGAGGCTCGTGTGGGTCCTTCCTTTCTTGCTTGGGTGTCTATCATCATAGGTGAAACATTTTGGAGAATCCACCATAGATTCTAGGTAGGTTTTCCCATGTCTAAATCTCTTGATTTTAGAACTATTGAGTGCTTGGGTTTTTTATTTTTTGTATTAATTTTCTAATAATAGTATTTATTATGTTTAAGTATTATTTGTGATGAAAATTAAGTTTTTCTTGGTTTTTATCTCAATATAGAGGTTTTATAGATTTTAGAACATGTTTAAAACCTTCCTCTATTAATCTATGTTCACTATTTTGTTTTCCAATTTCTTGAATGGTTTTTTGAAAATTATATTAAAGTATTAAAAATGGGTTGGGGTTTTTAAATTTATTTTTAAATGATTTTTAATATCATTTCAACGGATATTTTAAATTTAAAGTATTGATTAATTATTTAAATAATTATTTTATTTCAGTCTTGATATTTTAAAAGTGGGTTAACCTTTTTTGGGTTAATATATAAATTAAAATGACTCATTTCGGACTCTTGGAAGAGTTGAGTGAAAATTAAATTGATTTATTTAAAGGGTTTTCATATGTATTTTAGTAAATTTTTTAAAAATATATGTTTGTAAATGGATTCTAAAGGTTTGTCTTCAAATAATGCTTTGAAATGATATTTTAAACCATTAGTAAACTCCTTATCATTTAAAACCTTTTTCAATAAATGCAATTTTGGCACTCTGAAATAGTTTTTAAATGTGTATATGTGTGTGAGATGCTCTTGAACTCCTTATTTAATTGTGAACTCTAAGTGGGAACATTGATTATGATTTTTATATCAATTTTCTCCCAAGTAGAATATTGCATATTATGTTTGAAATGTAAAGGGGGACATTTCTTGGGAGGGAATAAAAGGTGAGATGTGATTTCCTACTTTTCATTATGCTATAAATTATGATTTATCACCTTCTATTTATTCACATGCATGGGGGTCCTAGTAATTTTAGTGAGAGATGAGAGACATTTCTATCTGCTCTTAATGAGATGGACTATATCATATATGGTTCCAGAGACCATAGGGGGTGTTCCAACCAGTGAGTCTAGTTGGAGTATTTATTGACTTTGGGAATTTGAGGTTAGTGTTTTTTTAGTTTTATTTATCACATTGAATAAGTGTGTTTTGTAAATTATTTGGTATAAATTTCCCTTTAATTTTATATAATTTCAAACTAAGTGATCCATTTAAATGGGTTCTTTACTAATTTAAGTTAGTGTTATTAGTTGATTGTACTATGTATGTACTAATCCAAGGAAATGTATCAAACTTGCAGCGTGTTGAGGGTATTGGAGGGTGATATGAGACTTTATTTTTTTCTTATATTTATATTTATTATTTATTTCATTTATGATTATTTGATATGGTGTGGGAATCCGAAGTGTAGATAGGTAATGTTGGATTTCTAGCAGAAATCCATTTCTTATTTAACTCTAATTAAAGGGTGAAATCATTACCAAAGTTTTTTCAAATTCCCTAGAACTTTTTTCTATCCAATGGGGATTAGGAACACCCATAGGTATGTTATGGGCTGATTTGGGTGTACGATGGATGGACGTCTCTAGCTAGTTCATCAAAAATTGTACCAGGGTCTAATTTTGATAGTGTAAGCCTAGGTTTTTTATAAACCCTTGTGTAATTTGGAGTTTCATGGTGGAATCAAGTAATAATTGGTCATTGGGACAAAATATATACTTCATGAGTAGGTTCTTGATCACCACATATCATATAGACACTTGAGTAAACATGGGTAGTTGGGATTTTAATTTTAAGTTTGAAATTTCATTTGATTTATTATAGATAGTGTGTTGATCTCCATTTTCATGATGTGAGTTTCTTTAGGAGTCATATTATATTTTGGGGCGAAAAAAATGGAATTGGTGGAATGAGGATGATTTTAAGGACTGAATAAACTTAGATGAGACTATATTCTTAATCTTAGGATGTATTAGGAATTATTGTGTGGCTGGGTAGTGGTCCATCAAACTATGTAGCCTGGTCAAGCATATTTTAAAAACCCATTTTCTTTTAATATTTAGACTTCCCTTGATAGAAACTCAATGATTGGGGTGGAATCACGGGAGTTTTATGATATATTAATAATTTGGTGTAAAATTTTGGTGTGTTTTTGGTTGTGTGAGTTTGATGAAACGTTTTTTGGGATAAAAAGGGAAATTTCATAAAATATTGGTTTTTAAACTAGTTTTAGGTGGTTGTTTGAAAGAAGGTTTTTTCATTTTTTGGCTTATAAAATGAATTTCTTTAAAAGGAATATTTGAAAATGCTTTGAAAATTGAATTTGGGATTCCAATTTAAAATATGTGTATAAAAATTTAGAAAAAAAAGATTTTTTATTAAAAGTTGATTTCAAGTGTGTTATTTTGGTAAAAATGGGTTTTAAAACATTTTAATGGGAATTTGGAAATTTTTAAAGTAGGGGATCCTTGTGATATTTTAATGATCTTTAAAATTTTACTAGATTTATTTATTTTGGTTGTGTCCTTTAGTTATAGTAGGGATATTTAGTTTTTATGCATGTGACATAAACTATTTGAGTTCATGTCTCATGTTATTTGAATTCTTCCCCTTCAAAAATTCATGAGAAAGGATGGATTTTATCTTTCAATTGATAACACTTGGAGTGATTATCTTATTTTTTAGGTTTGGTTCCTATATTTAATGGACCTATATAGACTTGGAATAAAATGGTATGTCAAGAATCCATATTACTCCTGGATTTGGATCAAGGTTTCTTAAATTGTGATCCATGCCTTTTTTGTTGTGGTCTAGTTTTATCATGAGTGTGTAGGAAGAACATAATGGATTTCCATAGGAATCTGATAATACTTGTACTTGCAGTTATCCTTTAGTTTTTGTAACTCTATTTTTATGGTTTGTAGGTTAATAGAAGATTTTGTGGTGTCTTTGATCTGATTTTTTCTTTAGGTGATTCTATGTGGATGCTTATGAGATGTCAGCTGTTTTTTGTGTTTCTTGTGCTTTAGTGTGTTGGAGTTGTTATCTTATAATCAATTGGTTTGTAAATTATATTACCAAATATATTCTAATAAGTGGATATTAAATATATATTATCAAATATTTATCATTATTCTCAAATAATTTAATGTGACAATTTCCTAGGGTATCTATCACATCAAAATAGGTTATAACAATTACCTTCTATGGTGAGAACCATGATATTATATGATGATATCTCTTAAATATTTTTCCTACAATTAGCATGAATAACTATGATGGGGCACTTATTTTTTTTACTATTAGTTGAAAGTTCTCATAATAGGATGAGACTTCATCTCATTAATTTCAAACTTAGTGATCTCCAAGATGAGAGATTATGTGGATTGACTCACTAATAGGAATTATGCATGTTTGTGTGTCATCGAATACTCTTATCTGCAGCATGTGTAATGGCATTTAGACCTTAATATAATTATTAATATATACATGATTCAAGTGCTTAAATGTATTGATGAAACATATGATGTACCATGTTCATGCTAAGTAGGATATGTTGTTTACATCACAATTGGTATGTTATTAATGAATAGGTCAAGAAGGATTTGTCCCTTCCATTTATAGAAGTTTATATCTTAGTCCTTTGATTGGAATGGAACCATAAAAATAATTTCCATAGACATGGTGATGTAGACAGGTTCATTTTGAGTAATCAAAGAAAGATATATCAAGCATTAAAGTTGATAACACGAGTATGCAACTTTCTTGATGAGATATTGATACAAAGGATTATATTAAAAATTCCACACTCATATGTGGTCTTTGATGTTATGAAATTACCATTTTCCTCTTAGGTGGCTTGACCCGTTGCTAGATAGTAATTTTGGACTTTAGGATATCCCACCTAATGGTAATGAGTAATAATCCTAGAGGGTCATACATTAAGTGTTTTTATTGATCTTAATTAAATTATATTTGAATTTAATTATTGGAATAAATATTATTCTCATGTCTGAGTAATAATTTTATTCATGATTTATTAAACATATAAATTAAGTAAATATTTATTATCAGGGTAATTATTCAATTATGTATATATAGAATATTTATTTATTTATTTATTTATTTATTTATTTATTTATTTAATAAGTATTTAATAAAATATTTATTCTGATATTCGATAAATTTCAAGGAGGATGAGTGGATCGAGATGAGGTACAATTATAAATATTAATTTTCAAGATTGTAAAATAATATTTATCATTATTCTAGTAAGTACACGTTATGAGAAAATAATAATAAAATTATTATTATACGTAATGCGTTTATTTAAGGGTTTAATAAATTATTAAGGGCTTAAGTAAATTATTAAACATTTAACCCTAACACGCAACTCTATAAATAAAATGTTGTGTCTATTGTGATAGGTGAGATTCATTTGGAGAATTATTATTACCAATGAAATCTACAGCACTCTCTTTGAATAAAAAAATACACTCTAGATTTTCTTCTCTAAATCCCAATAGATTATCATCCCTCATAAATATTCTCAATAATGAGAGTGAAAAGATAATTCTTCAAGCCTTAAGTAATCATCATGGTGATCAAGGAGAACACGAAATAATCGATCTATTCTTCCAGCACTTGAAAATCCAATGGCGTTGTTCAGAGATCAAATGAGAATGTGTGGATCATCCCTAGAGGGATTATTTACTTATATCCTACATGCACAAAAATTTTAGACCAAAAGGGTTTTTAATGATAAATATCTTTATCAAATAAATATCTCAAGACCAAGGCATTATTTACTCTTATCCATTTAAATTAATTATAAATTTAACATGAAATATCCTCTCAGTTCTGGTGTGTCTATCAAGTTTTATTTGAAACTTTTAATTGGTCATGGATACCACATCATGTACATTAAAAAATATCTATTGAACCTGGAAATTGCTAAGTCGGGCCTAGTCCAAAGAAGCACTTCCACTATTCCATGAACCTTCAAGTGGTATCAGAACTTTCACATTCAAATTTATAATTATTTATTTTATTATTCATTATTACATATTTAAAATTTAAATTTCATTTTATGTTTTAATTCACTATTAACATTTCATTTGGATCTCTTCTTCCTCCTATTCATTTCTCACTCACTTAAAAAATATTGGTTTATAAGTAATGAAGAATGAATATGAAGAACCAATTTGGAGGTTCCATGAGATTTTTATGGATAACACAAGGTTACATGGTGTATACTCCTTATTTACACATTGTGTATCCTTGTTTATTTCACTAAGAAACATGTATGGACTTCAGGTCATCATGTGATGAATACACACCGCATGCATTAAATTATCCATGTGTAGAACCGTTGGGGTGGTACATGGTTTTTTCATTCTACATGTGATGCAAATTTCCTACATTTCATTTATTTAACTTTTTTTTATCATAAAAATTGCAAGTTTGAGATGCGTCATGTAATTAATACCCCATATACCTCATATGTGACGTGTACAGGTTGGAATTCATGAAACATGAATTACACACTATGTTTCCTTCCTATCCATTATGTGACTCATAAATTTCCATGGAAAATACACACTGAGTCCTTAGGCATGTACTTAAGACATTCAGTGAAGTAAATCACATGATGTGTACTTTACCAGTTTATACAGAAATATTAAATTTAATTAATTCATTCATTAAAACTCATTGAACTAAGTTCCATGAGTTATTTAATTGAATTTACATGCTATTCGTTATGTTTTACAATATATTAAATATTTAATTAATTCTTTTTAAGGTCATTTCATAAAAAAAACTCAGCATCAATTAAGTTTTATAGGGAACATAATTTTCATGTGTTCTGTGTTTGATTAATTTAACAGTACACACCATGAAATTATGACGCATTTCATGAGTTTAATATGTCATGTTAGTTCATTCTATACAAAAAGGATCATACTAAGTAGTTCAGATAGGTATTTTCTGATTTTCTTCTAAGAAAAAATTTGTCTACTATTTTTATTAAATTTTAAATAAAATAAAATTTTATATTTTATATAAAAAAATATAGTGGATGGTAATATTTAAAAATATTGGATGGAATAAGATAAAAAAAATTAATTAATTAATAATATAATTAATCAGATTAATTCAAGTGCATTTTATCTTATCAAATAAATAACTTAAATGAATTCTTACTAGTTTTTTTAAATGAGTGGTTTTTGCATGTGTATGACTGATCGTGAGCTTTGATCAGACCAATGTGTATGTTGGATTTATTTAAAAAAAATTATTACAAGGGTTCACTAATATTTATTATTAGATTATATATGATGGTCAATGTGTCATCCCTCCCTCCTTTATTATGTAGGGTCAACATGTCCAAGGTTGTTATATGTAATTCCCCTTAACCAATCCTTGGTTACCCTAACCTACACATTATTTATAAAACATATGTAATAAAAAGAGTATTTGAAGGCACATGGAGTTGGTTCAAGGCATATTCAAGGTGGAGGTGGATCAAGACAGAACCAAGAAAAATCTAACCTAAGTAAAACATAGGTGGATAGGTGGGATGTTATACCTCATTCCAAGGATGACACAATGAGTTTTCCCCTATATTCATAGGTTGATTTATTATTCACTTAATAAATAAACCATTAGATAAAGATCATGATTGTGTCATTTATTTATTTATTTATTTTATTTCTGTCTTATGCATGATTTATTTTATGGATAAAAGACAATAGTAACATAAATAAATGGACTAATATGAAAATATGGAATTAAAATAAATGGATTTTGTGTAAATGTTTTATCAAAACATGGTTAATTCCTAAAATAAAATCCACTCAATATGAACAAGACATTTATAGGATAAAACAAGAAAATTTTACATAGAATAAATAAAATACCTAAACATAATATTAAGTCGTACGAAGCCTTCAATTACTTTATTAGGACTGAAACCATAGAACTAAGTGTTAGTATAACCTTTTTTAAGACACTTAATTTTATTAGGTAGCTATTATGAATGTTTTCGATTGACTTAACTATTTTACATCAAGAGTATTAACCCTTCATAGACATCATATAACTTGGAGTCAAGTGTTAAGGAAACCCAAGTGAGGGTTTCAAGATTGGGGGGTCTACTCAATGGAATGAGGATTCATAATATTGTAGCTGGAAAAGACTTTCCTACATACACCTTAGATTAATTGACCATACCTTTTCTTGTGTTATGATAAGGGACATATGGATCCTTGATACTGGAATGTCCATATAAATATACATTCTAAGTCCAATGGTGAGGGCTATTAGGAATTGATAAAATAGTGGAAGACATATAATTAAATTTATTTCATCTCAATTTTTTTAATTAGATAAAGTACTAATAATCTGCTCTAAATTTTGTAGAATTAAATGGAAAGTTCAACAGCCACAATATTATCCCTACGAACTAACCTAGATAAAAAAGATATCCTTACCCATACAAACTTCCAAGAATTTTATAGACACATTTGCATCATACTACTCTTGTAAAAAAATTATATATGCTAGAGTCTCAAGTTACTGATTCGAAGAATATTTACTTATCTATAAGAAACATTTGGATGATGTGTTAGATGTCTAGTTTTTAATATTATCTTCCAAGTATGGTGAATTAAAAAAACATGAGACTATGGATGCATATATAATTCCCATTCATTTCATGAACTTTATTAGGATATATAAATATAATAATGGATTGAGATATCCAAGGCACTCTTAAAATACAATGTTATTAAAGTCCCTCCAGCTGGACCTCAAGTAATCAAAATGATAGGCTACATTGAGTGTTAGTAAATTCTAGTGTTTAAACTACCTAATGAATTTTGAACCGATCACGTTCTCACCTAATATTATAAAATATTCCCTAATATTATTTTTAATTTAAACATGAAAAATATAAAAAAAAAATCACCCATATATCCTCGCTATAATTCTCCATACTGATAAGGAACTGAATCCTGAAAATTATTTTTTCCTTGTAGTGAATAAGAGTAAAGGTCAAGGAAAGAGAAAAAAGACAAATTCAAAGTATAGGGATTCTATACACCACCCTTCCAAGAAGAGTAATATCCAAGGGTAATTAAGGTATTATGTTATTTTCTATTTCTGATGTAGTGATAAGGGCAAATTGAAGAAAAATTGCACATTGGGAATGAATCAAGGTGATGCTTTAGGTATGTATATTATTTAGTGTAACCTTTAAATTTATATGAATTGGGTATTGGATACCACATGTTTTCCCCAAATTTTTATAAAAATGTATAACCCTATAATATTTCAAAAAAAATTGTAGGGTGAGGTGGTTTTATAGGCTACAAATGGATCTAAGTTAGCAGCACTTTCTATTGGATACTGTCATCTCACATTACTGATGAGAATGATCTTGGTTCTTTATAATTGCTACTATATGTAAATAATTACCAAAAACATTATTTTAAAATATAAATTAGATATAAAAGGATTTATTTTCATGTTTGTAAATTAAATTTTATACTTTTATAAAGAAATTATATTTTATAGTAAGGAAGATTTATATAATGGTAATTATGTATTAGATTAGGAGAACCAATTGTTTGAAATAGATAAAAAATATGACTTGAATGACTCATACCACACCCAGATATGGCATCAACACTCATGTCATGTAAATGATAAATTATTTACTAAGTTATATCAAATTGTTATTTAGATTCATTTGAATTAAAAACATTTGGTTTCTTTTAAATGTGTTAACAAGGTAAATGATCAAAGCTCCATTTAGTGAAAAAGGTTAAAGGGTCATATATCCTATAGAGTTGGTTCACACTGATGTGTATGGATCATTCATAGTAGAATAAAGGGTTGGATACTCATACTTAATAAATATTAATAATTATTTTATTAATTATAGATATATCTACTTTATGAGGTACAAGTTGGAATCCTTTGAGAAATTCAAGGAATTCAAGAAAGAGGTTTATAACTAGATTGATAAAAATATTAAGAAAATCCACTCAGACCATGGTTTATAATATCTTAATCAAGACCTTTTTGAATATTTAAGGGAGTACGAGATTCTATCCCAATTCACTTTTCCTTATACACCCTAGTATAATGGTGCAAGTCAAAGGAGAAACTGCACCTTGTTATACATAGTCGGGTAAATGATGAAACATGAAATATTCCACCACAATTTTTGGGATATTAATTATAAACAACATAATAAATACTAAAACAAGTACCAAATAATGTGGCAGATGGTATACCATACCAATTATGGAGTGGAAAGAAACCTGTTTTATTGAAATTATATGTGTGGGGACATGAAGTGTTTGTTAAGCACTCTTAAAGAAACAAACTTACATACCAAGGAACAAAGTGTATCTTTATAGGATACACCAAGTAAATAATGGGATATTACTTATACAACCCCTAAAATTAAAATTTAATAGTGGAAATACATTCCATGTTCCTTGAGAGGGAGCACATAACTAAAAGAGATAGTGGAACCAAGATAGACTTTGATGAAGTGTGGACTCATCGTACATGGGAGTTGGTATAGGAATAAGTTCCAAAAATCCCTATAAAAAACTATTATAGATAAATATGTATTGCGTAAGAGTACACGAGGGGTAGTAGAATATAAAAGATATGATTTTATAATCAATAAGGATAGTGACTCGTTCTTAGTTGATAATAATGATCCTCTAACCTATAAGGAAGTATTAAGTGGTACAGATGCTGCTAAATGGAAAGAAGTAATTATTTCTAAAATATATTCCATATATTAAAACCAATTATAGATTTTGGAGGATCCTCCAGTTGATATAAATATCATTTATTCCAAATGGGTATTCAATAAGAAATTGTACATGGATGGTCAATTCAATACCTATACAACATGACTATTTTCAAAATGGTGTAAACAGTATCAAGACATAAACTACGATAAAAAAAATTCACCATTCACCATGCTTAAATCACATAGAATTATACTTTCCATAGAAGCATAACATGACTATAATAATTGTTATATGGATGTAAAAATATTCTTCCTTAATGGGAAACTTCATAAAGATGATTATATGACACAACTAAAAGGGTTTTTGACTCCAGGTAATGCTAATAAAGTATGAAAGTTACATGGATCCAGCTATGAATTAAATAAATCATCCTGGTCATATAAAATTCATTCAAATGATTCTATATCATAATTTATTTTTTGTAATAAATGGATGCGAACCTTGTGTCTATAAACAGTTTAGTGGGAGTGTGGTCATTTTTCCTAATAGTATATGTTTATGACATTTTACTGACTAGAAATGAGATACCAGTCTTACAGGACATTATGATATGGTTAAACATATGATTATACATGAAAGACTTAGGAAAATTATAATATTTTCTTGGTATCAAGAACCATTGTGATATATCCAAGAAACTAATCAGTTTAAGTCAGGGTAATTATATTGAAAAGATACAGATGAGATTTTCAATAGAACAATCCAAGAGGGGATTGTTTCCTATGTCACATGGTATTCAAATTTACAAGAAACAATTTCCTTATACACATGAGAAGATACATAGGATGGAAATGATTACATCAGTAATTGGTTTAGTCATGTATGTCATGTTTTGTAAAAGGATAGATGTTTCTTATATTTAAAGTGTAGTAGGAAGATATTAGGAAGATTTAAGAGACGTAAATTGGATGGATTTCAAAAAAATTGATAAGTATCAGAGGTAAACTAAGGATATATTTCTATTATATGGAGCAATGAGGAGATAATCATCAGGGGATATGAAGATGCTATTTTCTAAAAAGATCAAGATGATCTAAAGTCTTGATGAGTATATGTCTTCAGCATTATTGGAGGACTCATGAGATGGAAGAGATCAAAAAAAGTAGTGGTTACTAAAAGTGGATTTAGATATATTTTTCCTTTTTATTCATTTAAATAAATAGTATGGATATGTAATTTTTTACAATAGCTAGATAGGATACCTAGAAGTAAAGACCCTACCACAATTTACTGTGATACTAATGTGGTGATGGATCTCACAAAATAAACAAGGTCACATGGATAAATAACATACTTTAAAACTGTCATCTCTTGAGGTATTTTTATCAAAAAGGTGAAGTTGTAGTGAGGATAATTTCCACAAAAGACAATGTGGTGGATTTTTTAAAAAAACCCTTGTCTCAGTAGAAACATGGTCTTCATGTGAGTGAGGCAGACTAAAATTTGTTATAATTTCACTCTAGGATAAGTGGGAGTTTATTAGTGTTGGTGTCCTAGAACCAAATGGTTTATACTTTATATTATCAAATACTTTCAAAGAAATTAATATTAAATATATTTTATGAGATATTAATCATTATTCTACATCACTTTAATGTGATAATATACTAGATTATATGTCACATTAAAATATGTTATAGCAGTTCCCCGATATGATAAGAACCTTTAGATGATAGGAGGGCATCTCTTAAATATTTTTCCTACTGTCAAAATGATGAACTATAATGTGACACATTGTTTTTAAACTATTAAGTGAGATTTATCATAAGAGTATTAGGATTCATATCATGAAGTTGACACTTGGTGATCTTCAATATGGGATATTATGTGTACAAACCCACTAAAAATAATTCTACATGTTTTTGTGTCATTGGATATTCCTATATATGAGTATGTGTAATGGTCCTTATACTATAATATTATTATTAATACATATCATGACTCAGGTACTTATATTTATTGATGAAACTCATGACGTGCTATGTTTATGATAAGTTGGATATATTGGGTATGTCAAGATCGGTATCTTATTAATGAATAAGTTGAAGAATGATATATACAATACATTTAGGGAAGATAATATATCTACCCTTTTATTGGAATGGAACTATCGAAATAAATTTCATGGACATGGTGATGTAGACATGTTCATTCTGGATAATTAAAGAAAGATATATCAAGAATTAACATTGATGACACAAGTATAAGACTTTGTTGATGAGATATTGCGAAAAAGGATTATATTATACCATCTTCACTCATATGTCGTTGTCGATGTTGTGAAATTGTCTTCTTCCTCTTAGGTACCTTGACCCATTACTAGACAGTAATCTTTAACACTAGGCTAGACTCCCTAATGCCAATAAGGAAGAGTCCTGGAAGGATACACACTATGTTTTTTCATTGATATCAATTAAATTCTATTTTAATTTAATTATTGGAATAAATATTATTCTCAAATCCCGAAGAATGATTTTATTCAGGATTTATTGATCGCATAAATTAAATAAATATTTATTCACAATGTGATTATTTAATTATGTGGATATATAATATTTATTTATTTATCTATTTAATGAAAAAATATTTAATTAAATATTTATTTGGGTATTCAATAAATGTCAAGGAGGATGAGTAAACCAATATTAGTTTCAATGATAAATATTAATTTGAAATATGGTAAAATAATATTTATCATTACGCCGGTAAGCACACGCTATGAGAAAATAATAATAAAATTATTGTTACATTACATGGGTCATTTAAAGGTTTAACATATTATTAAGGGAATATGTGAAATTAAATAATATTTAACCCTAACCCATAACTCTAAAAATATACTGTTATTTCTATTGTTCTTGGGGAAATTGATTTGGAGAATTGTTATGAAAAAATAAATCTATATCTCTATGTTTCAAGACCAAAGATCTCTCTAGTGTTTATTCTCTCAAACCTAAGAGATTATCCTCCCTTCTATATCCTCTCAAGAAAGAGAGTGCAAGGATGGTTCTTCAAGCTTAAAGAAATCACTATAGTAATAAATGGGAATAAACAAAGATGAATGATCTACCATGCTAGAACTCAGCAATCCATCATCATTATTTGGAGACCAAAGGAGCAAATGTGGATTACTACTAGATGTATTATACACTTGTATCCTATAATAAAAATGATGGTAGACCAAAAGGGTTTTGGATGATCAACATCTTAATTGAATAATTATATCAATACAAAGCTATTCATTCCTTCTATCCTTTTAAATTAATTAAAAATTTAACATTAAATAACCTCTTAGTTTTATTATGTCTATCAAGTTTCATCAAAAAAATAATTGGTCATGTATATCACATCATGTACATTATGGAATATTCATTGAACCTGACAATGTTTTAGTCAATCCAGACCCCGATAAGTGCTTATGTTGCACCCAGAACCTTCATAGTAATGATTATATTTCTTATGGGTTGTGTTTTAAAGCATGTGGATTGAGTCTTTGGTATTGGTGGGTTGATCATGGGAAACCTTATAGTTGGTGATTGGGTAACTAGGATAGTAGTTTCCTTTAGGTTTTTGGGAACTCGAGGGTGTTGGTTTCCTTTTGATGGGTTCATCATGATATGGTTCCTTGGTCTGAGGTCCTAGATTATCCATTGCATATGGTAACCCAATGTTCTAACCCATTTCATTCTATAAGTTTGGATATGATCTTGATATTCTGGGTGTATTTTCATTGTGGGTTCATAGGTGTTCCTTGGGATGTTTCTCACTTAGAAATTGATTGGTTTCTTTTTGGATGATTGGTATGGTGGATAGAGAAATTGTAGTTTCTTTGGGTGTTTTGGGGAATTAGTTCTTTCTTGGTGTTGTGCCTTCTAGAGAGTGTGGGTATCATTGACCCACCATTTTAGACAAATTCTAAATGGTGGGGAGATATTGATAGGTCTTAGTATTAGTGGCGACTTATGTCCCCTAGTAATTGGGTGAATTCCATTTAGATACATTGAATGTTGTTTGAGGATATCCTATGTTGGTCTTGAGAAGTAGTTTAGTTGGTGGTATCTCCCATTAGGATCTATCCCAGATTCTTTGTATCTCTCCCCGCTTTCTTGGATGTTGGATTTTTTACTACCATGATGTCTTATATCAATTAGAATTATATTTATAGGGGAATAAAGTGTTATAGTGGGGTATTATAATACCCCATGTTATAGTGTTTTATTTATTTAAATATTGTTTTAGATTATTTTTATTTTCATTAATTTTTTCCCATGAAAATTTTAAAATTTTAAGGATTTTAAAGGATGCTTGATTAGCTTGCATAGTTAGTAAATTGTACATTGACCATGCATTTGGAACTATGCTTGAATATTTTCATTTGACGTGGTTATCACATTTTTAATTAAACTATGTAGGGATCCTAAGATTAATTGTGCATTATTTTTTGGGTGTCCAGTGTCGATTGCACGGGTACCGCATCGTTTATTAAAAAATTTTGGTTTCCCAGAATTTAAAAAAAATGTATTTTGCTTTTATTTTATATTACTTTATTTTAAACCTCTCCAAATCGCCTCCCTCTGTATGTAAATGTCATGTGATTCCTTATCTATTTTTAGATGCATCTTTAGGTAAGAAAACGTATTCCCTCTTTCCTCCATTTTCTCCCTATTTCTTTCCTCCCCATTTTTGTCTCCTAATGTGGTTTAACCTTGGGTAGGGTTTCATTCTGATTTTTATTCTAGTTATTAATTCTATGGCTCATTTTAGTTATTTATTTCTTGGTAATCTGACTTCATAGGTGACACATTTTGGAGCATCCACCATCAATTCTAGGTATGTTTTTCCATATCCTAAGATTTTAATTTTATAATTATTAATTTCATAAGTTTTTAATTTATGGTTTAATTTTCAAATGATAGTATTTATTATGTTTAATTATTATTTGAGAATAAAATTTAGTTTTACTTGATTTTCATCTCAATGTATAGGATTTGTAAATTTTGGAACGTATTGAGAACCTACTTTTATTAAGCTACGTTCACCTTTTTTTTCCAATTGCTCGAATTTATTTTTAAAAAATGTATTAAAGCATTAAAAATGGTTTGGGATTTTAAAATTGGTTTTTAAATGATTTTTCTTGGAATTTCAAGTGAGACTTGAAATACCAAATATTTATTAATTATTTAAATAATTTTTTATCATAATCATGATGTTTTAGAATTTTATTGACCTCATTTTATTCGAGAAATAAATTCAAAATCCTTGTTTTAGACTTTTGGAGGATTTGAACAAAAAGTGAATTTATTTCATTAAAGTGTTTTCAAATGGATTTTAGTAATATGTTTTACAAAATGTTTGGATATAAATTTTCAAGGGTGAGTTTCAAATAATGTTTTGAAATGAGTTTTCAAACCATTATTAAATGGATTAGATTCTTGATCCCTTTTCAATAAAGGTTCATTTATAACTTTTAAATGGTTTTTAAGTGGGTGTGAGAGAGAGAGAGAGAGACCTTCTTTATCCCCTAATTGAATTGTGACCCCCATGGGGGGAATATTTATTATTCTTTTGATATGGATTGCATCCCAATGGGCATATTTTATATTTTGTTTGAAATGTGAAATGTATTATTTCTTGTGAATTCCTAGGAGGTGATATGTGATTTCCTACTCTTCGTCATATTCCAACTTATAATTTCTTAACTCTTGTTTATTATAATCAATGGGGATCCTAGGTGTTTTAGTGAGACATAAAGGATGTTTATATATAGTCCTGATGAGACAAACTATATCCTCTATTGTGTCAAAAATCATAGGGGGAACACCAATTGGTGAGGCTAGTCAGGAGTAGTTTGTTGGTTATAGACTTAGAAATGCATCCATAAGCCTACAAATGGTTCTGAACCAAGTATGTCTAGGGTCACCACATGATATGTTTAGTATTTTTCCATGATTACCATACTATTTTAACTAGGGATCATTCACTTTTTGTGTTCCCTCATTCAATTGGTACTTAGGGCTTCGTCCCCCACTGCTATCCTTTTCATGCGATTCCGGGGTGTTTATTTTTTATTTCTTATGAATTTATCTAATTTCCTTTTAAAAAAAGTTTTAAAATAGTTCTAAAAAGTGTATTTGTAAAGAAAACTAAAAAATGGATTTAAAATGGTCATTTTTATTAAAAAGGGGCATAATCCCAATAAAAAAATTAAATGACTATTTTTATTTAAAGAAAATAAAAGGAAAAGATTGTAAATAATTGATGAACATTATGTTGTATTTGGTGTAAAATTGAATATAAAACCTACTTTTTAAATTGTATTTAAATATAAATTTTAATAGATACTTGATTAAAAGTTTATCATGTGGCAAGGTAGGTGGTGGCCTATTAAGCGAGTTTATTCTCACACCTATTATCATATCTCAGTTGCAGATTTTTTTATTAGCTCTTGAGAACTCTTAGAGTATTGATTGACTAGGGTAATTTGAGGGTAGTGTTTATTCAGTTTTATTTATCACATAATCTAATTGTGGCTCTTAAATTATTTGGTGGGATGTATTAGAGGGTGAGTTGAAAGTTTATTTTTTCATCTGTTTAAATCTTCTTTTTTTCTTATTTTATTTGACGTGAGTGTCTGACGTGTGGATGGGTCATGCCAGATTTCTGGTAGAAACCCATTATTACTTTAACTCTAATTCAAGGGAGAAATAATTACCTTTTTCTGTTTCCCTAGTTCTTTTCATTACATAGTTATCTTGAATTCCCCTCAGGTACATTTCAAGATGGTTTAGGCATTTGTTGGATGGACGGATTGGGTTGGTTCATGAAAAAATACATAGGGTGTAAGTGAATTTTCCATAATAAAACTAATAAGTATGTTTGAGTGTCAACCTATAAAGAATTCCTAGCGGAATAGGGTTATAAAAAATCATGTTATGGACTATAGATAAAACTTTTCACCTATTTCAATGATAAATTCCATTCAAATTTTTCTAGTCATATCAGGTCATTATGATTATGATATATATTAGATGGATGTCAAAATCACTTTCATTAATGGGAATTCATTAGAGGATGTGTGTATGATATAACCTAATGGTTTTTAAGTTCTAAATGAGTTTTCAAAGTTATTAAAGTTATAAAGGACCATTTATGGACTGAATCAATCTTCTTAGAGTTAGAGTATATGTTTTGATGATGTAATAAAAGAGTTGTGTTTTATCAAAAATTTGGATGATTACTGTGTATATAATCTGGTTAATGGGATTATAGTAGTATTTATAATATTTTATATAGATGACAGACTTCTTATTGGAAATGATGTCCCAAAACTTCACTATATGAAGGTGTGGCTGGGTAAATGCTTATCAATGAAACACATTGGGGAAGAAGCCTACATAATGGGAATGGATATCTATAAATAAATATCTAAAAGATAAATTATATTGAGTCATAACACATATATTGGTAAAGTGATAAATCATTTTAGCATGGAGAACTCCATGAAGGGATCTTTTCCAATGTTGAATGGAAGGAGTGTTAGGAAGATTCATGATCCTTCTAAAAAGTTGTTAAGGATGGATAGGATTCCTAAATTCTCCATAGGATCAGTAATGTATTCCATGTTGTGTACCCAACTCTATGTCTCTTATGTTTTGAGAATAACTAGTAGATATCAATCCAATATGGGTGATATTTACTGTATTTATTTGAAGAACATTATTAAATACTTGAGAAGGACTAAGGGTGTGTTCTTAGTCTTTGGAAGAGATGATGAACTTTGTGTAAAGGGTTACATGGATGCTAATTTCCAATACGATAAAGATGATCTGAGATATCAATCTAGATTTTTTTTTCCTGAATGGTGGATCTATAAATTGGAAGATATCTAAGAATTCCACCATAGTGGACTCAAAAATAGAGGCATAATTCATTATTTTATCTGATTCTGTGAAGGAAGATGTTTGGATCAAGAATTTAATTACTAAACATGGATCGGTTCTTTGCATTGAGAGAGAAATCAAGTAGCATTATCATAACAATGGGGTTTTTTCTCAGTCTAGGAAACATTTGTCTCAAAAAAGGACCAAATATGTCCTTTGAAAATATTATCTCATATGTGAGATCATTTATAAAGGGAATATAAATATCAACCAGGTGCCTATGGAAGAGAATGTATCAAATTAGTTGATGAAACCATTATCATAGAAAAAAATGAGTGTCATGTAGAATATTTTGATGTTAGACACATGAGAGATTGTTTTTAATTATTGTAAATGTATCATGTAATTATAATAAATGAAATCTACATTTATCATTCATTCAGGTGTGTTACACTTCATTTTACATGACTATACTAATGATAATATCCCCTCAAAGTGTGACTTTGAGTTGTCTCTAACTGATGATCATTATGAAGTATTATGGGTTGTGATGATATGATAAGGTTGGGATAAATGGAATATTTTATTGGTTTCAAAGATTTATATAATATATATGAAGAGTAAATTCATGAGGTAATAAGTAGATACTTATTACTTAGATTGACCTACCCAAGCATATCTTAAATAATTTCATACAGTCGTCAATATACTTAGGGGTGTATATTTATTATAAATCCTTATTACCTGGGGATGGAAATATACCTATAATAAGAAAATTTATAATTTTATAAACTACTTATACAAGTTTGAAAATAACTTAGCTAATAAATGGGTGGTTGGGTATGATATTGATCATGTCACTAGTAGGAGCACAACTAAGATGGGGTTTTTCCACTTGTATAAAAAGTAAGGACATTTATCCCTTGATTTAATTAGACTAAGTAAATTCATAATCATGCTTACTTGAGTCTCATATGATGTGTTAAACTACTTATATGAGATACATGAGATGTTCTCATCTATAAAATGAATGAAATGTGATGTATTCATCGACTTGGTTGGTCTTTTTTAAAAATATATATATATATATGAGTTGGCTATATTAGATTGACATGTTTCATGTCTAGTGGTTACTCGATGTTTTGGAAAAAGGTATTATATAGGTATACATATGATTTATATAATAAATCATGTGGTGGAAATGTTCAAATATAGATATGAGTATGTTTGAGGAAGATCACACCATACCCCATAGTTACTTTAGTATCACTTATGTTTTTCAAGAGTTTGTTCTTTGTTTATATATATGAAGTAGGTATTTCAAAGTTTTTTTAACACTTATAAGGACCACAGGGTCACGCAACTAGTTAATTAGATAAATATTATCTTTTGGAAAAGTTTTTTTTTCCAAAATGAATAGTGTTTGATGAAACCATATCAAAAAGAGTATAGATGGATTCAAAAAGAGTTGTGAAATTTTTCATAAATCTATATTGGGATTTTAGTGCAAGTTGAAGATTATTATATGTTCACTAAAATGGACACTACTATACTATGGTGGTTCTTGTGATATCATGGTTGACTACCACACTTGTTTGAGCATGAATTTAATGCATTAATTTTCCAAAACTTTCTCCTATACAATTTTTCAACAGTTACAAACCAAGGATTTGGTTTGTTCATGGTTAGTCAATTGTATTCATGGAATTTTTCAATGAATGAAGATGAAAAAAAGTGTAACACCCGATTTTTAGGTGATGACACATGACCTATTTTATATGGTTTAAATTCTTCATTAAATGATGAATGTCAAGTATTCGTATAAGATAATATGATCCTCTCCTCTTGGTTTGTGGGTGGTTCCTGTGACGATTAGATGATAGTAAAGACTTTATTCCATTTACAAAGTTATTTTATCACTCATTTAAGGCACTATAACCCCTTAATGCATTCAAGATTATCTGTGAATCATTCTTGGATCCATTGGTCATTGTTCCCCCCTCATAGGGAGGATTCGTACGCCTGCTTCTCCTCGTGATTGTCATCAAGATAAATCTATAGAAGATCAAAGATGGAGTCTACTAATGTTCAGGTGTTCCAGGGATGTTGTTTTATACACTTTTTTTTAATACACTTTCACATTTTATTCATTAGATATAGATCTATGTATGTTTGGTTTTGCTACCACTACCAAGGGTTTTAAGATTATCCAATGAAACCCATCATGATGCACATAACCCTTATCTCCAATAACTTTTTCTATTGTATAACCTTTCACCTTCATAACATTAATCAGTGCCTATGAAGCTCATTATGGGGTGTTTCATATACTAACTCCTCATGTGGCATCATTTTACCTCCTTTTATATGGTAGGCATCCCAACAAAAAATCTCACTTGTGGATTTTTTAAATTAAAACATTATAAGATAAAAATATATCACTTTTAAAAAAGTATAATTTTGAAAAATTTAAACTTATCTTCAATTTTAAAAAATTAAAATACTAAATATTATCAATTATAACATGAAATAGGTCAAAATTCATTGTAAATTTCCATCCCTACAATAAAACAAATAAAATACATGCAATTATTTGGTGTGGTATGATCAATATATCAAGGAAATGTAAAATAAAGTTCATAGATCAAACCCATATCTTGAATGTTGACACGTATTGATCCCCATGATCCAAAAAACCTATCATTTATTTAGAAAAAGTGTAATACAATCATGATGACATCAAATGTTTTGGGGAGGAATACGCCCCCAAGAAATAGCCAAGTTCAATAGATAGAAACTTATATTTAATTAAGTATATGTATTTGAAAGGTATTCCATAGTTATAATGATTTTTAATAAAAATTGTGAAGTAATGTGTTTATTTAAGATGAATTTGAAATGTGTAATTAAATAAAAAAATATGAAAGAAAGAATATATTTGAAAGGAAAATAATAAAGCATTAAAATAGGACAAAATATTTAACATGATTTAGCCCATTGTGGACCTACATTAATGGAAATAACACCACCGCATGCATGAATTTTAATAAGATAAAAAAATAAAATAGTTAAATGATGAAAACATCCAAGAAGGAATCAATGAAACATAATGAAATATTCATATGATATTACTTTGACAAAAAATTAAAAGTAATATTCAAATAATTTACAATTATGGATAGATTTTCTATCCATTAGTTTGGATCACTTCATGCATAGCTCACTTGATGCCATATTCTTCTAGACTGGAGCATCACCACCAAAGGTGCTCGATCTCCAGGTTACTTTCTAAACAGATTCAATTTCAGAAATAGGAGTCCAAACTTATTCTTAGTGAATGGGCATCAATGAAATCTACCACAAATGGAGAATCAACAGCTCTAACAGATGATGGAAGACCGAAAATGAAATATTCTTCAAAGCACAAGATGAACAACCACTAGGTTCTTTTCCATAGTGAGAACCAAATAAAACCCATGGAGGAGTGAATGAGTAATGTTGAAGCGATAGATCCATCAGTGGTGATCAAATTTATTTACATGGTGTAGAGCCTCAAAAATTTCTCTAACTAGAAGATGCAATACATGAATCTGTGAACAAAATAAACACCCAAAACTGTGAGCATGTATAGGTCTAGAATTAAAGGTGCGGAGAGATAATAAATGACTAGGACAGAAAACATGGTGGATCAATAACATGGAAGTAGTGAATGAGTGAGAAAAAGGAAGGCTGCATGAGTCCATTAAAAGAAAGGCATATAAACCCTATAAAAAAGGATTCCAAAAAAATGTGAGCATAAAAAATAATTAAACCATTTTTTTATGCATGCATATGTTAAATCATATAAAGGTAGAATAATATGATAGGATATTTCAAACTAAAAACAAACCTAAATTCACAATTCTCCACAATATTTAATTTGAAATTGGAAATGTTCTTTCACCTATAGTTATTGAATGGGAACTAAATTCATCCTATATAAACTGTATTTGAATTTTGATAATGTTGTAGATTTATTAAAACTACCATCTGGGTTATTATCAGTATATATCTTGTTGACACATACAGTTCTAGATTCAATGATGTATCTAATAAAATTTAACCAAATTTATATATGTTTGTATTTTCCATAGAATATAGGATTTTTGGATAAATGTAAAGAAGACTGAATATTACAATAAACAATAATAATATAATTATTATGGTTAAGTTTAAATTCCAAACCCTTAATCCATAATGCTTTCTTAAAAACCTTGTGTAGAGAAATGTATTCAAATTATGTGATTGAAAGAGAAACCAAAGATTTCATGTTACAATTCCAAGATATAGGGACTCTACAAGTAGTTAATACATATCCAGTTAATGAATTTCTGGTATCAAAATTATCTTCATAATCAACATATATATATCCAATAATCAACTCAATAGTATCAACATTCTTTTCATAACAAAAAAATGGGGTTTATGTGTGGGATATCTACCTAAGAATCCACTTTAGGGCATGCTAATGTGGATTACATGGGATATAAATAAATATTTTAAGAATGTAGATTTCAAAGGCTAGGTAAATTATAAGGAAAATCATGGAATACATAATACATAAAAAAATGTTGGAATATATAATTTTGGATATGTACTCAACATTAGTAGTGGCATTAGGTTATTATCTTAAATAAATTTTAAAGTGATGTGAAAATGGATAATTAACAAGTTTGAGATATTCAAACTGATATCTCTTAAGAAATTTCAAAACATAATCATTTTGGGAGGGATACAACATTTTATTAGATCTTTCCCTATCAATTTCCATGCCAAGGATCTATTTTTATTCTCCTAAATATTTAATTTCAAAAAAAACCTTCAATTATGTCTTAATATAATTAATTATTTCCATATTATTTCACATAATCAACATATAATGATAAATAATTCCATTTTTTGAAAGTCTTAAAATAAACACAAGCATCATATTGACTCCTGGTAAATTTGTTATTAAGCATAAAATAATTAATTTCCTATAACATTTCCTAGAATATTACTTTAAAAAATATAATTATTTATTAAAAATTCATACTTGGTTAGGTTTAAACTCTTTAGAATAACCATCATGTGGTTTCATGTATAATTTCTCATTAAATTCACCATGAAGATGGGTTGTTTTCACATCTAATTTTTCAATGTCCAAATCACAATACGCAGTAAAGTAAAGTATAATCCATATAGAATAATATTTAAAAATTGGTGAAAATATTTCACCATATCCAATTATTTCTCACTGAAGGAATCCTTTGGACACTAACCTGGCCTTAAATTTAACTAAATTTTCATTTTTGTTGTCCTACTTTAATTTGTAAATCTATTTAGAACCAATTAATTTAGCATTGGAAGGTTTTTCAATAATAAAATAAGTGTGATTTTTATTCTAGGAGTTTATTTCTTCATCAATTATAGACATCCACTACTTTTAATATCCATCATTGATAGCTTTCTTATATGATTGAGGATCATCATCTATAATATCCTGGGCCACATGAAAGGAAAATGAATCCATATCATATTTATTAAAGTCAGAAGGAAGTCTAGTGACCCTCCTAGATTTATCATGGGTCAAATGGTAATTATAATTTTTATTATGAGGTTCATATTCAAACTCTAAATCAAAACTAGATTTAGTTTGGATCATAGGTTGAGGATCAGGAGGAGGAGGCTCAATATTCACCTCAGACTAGGTTAATGTTTGAGCATCAATAGCCTCATAAATATTTGCATGATCATAGAATTACGTGACATATTTGGACATAGGATAATAGTATTTTTGAAATACCACATCTCTATAGATTATACAATTCTGGTATATAGGTTTATCAACCAACAATTTATAACCCTTGACACCTTCAGGGTATCTAATGAATACACAATTAAGATCTTGAAGTTCTAGCTTATTAGTTTAGACATGGGAATATGTAGTACACACAAACACTCTTAGGTGGTTATAATAATGTGTTTTATTATTCAAAAGTTCCTCTTTGGATTTAAATTTATTAATAGAAGATGGTCACCTATTAATTAGGTATGTTGTCATAGTGGAATATACTACCCATGATGACTTGGGTAGGCTTGAGCATGAAATAATACTTTAGACTCACTCAAGGATAGTTTTATTCATGCTCTCAACAAGTCCATTCTATTATGGGGTTTACCTAATATCCTGGTGTCTTGTAATACCCTTATTTCGATAGAACTATATTATAATCCATTATTAGATCTCATTGTTTTAATTTTATTTCCAGCCTGGTTTTCAATAATGCATTTTCATGTTTTAAAGGTTTCAAAAACATTATATTTTTTGAGTATATAAATTCATACCTTTTTTAATAATTCATCAATAAAGGTGAAAAATAAGAATCTCCACCATGGGATTTGGTCCTTACTAGTCCCCATAAATTATAGTGTATGTACTATAAGGGGAAACTAGCTTTAAAAGTGGCCCATTGAAATTGGCTCACTTAGATTTTCCCATTACAAAATATTCAAAAAAGGGAATATTAATAGGTGTAATATTAGTTAACATCCCTTTATTATTGAGTTCCTTAATACTCTTGGAGCTCACATCCCTAATATTATATGGAATAATAATGTATTATCAATATTAGTCACATATGCACTGAATAATTATCTAGAATGGTTCTTCTCATTCAACACATGAAGTCCATTAACAAGGGAGCCTTTAATGATTGTTATATAGTCTTTATATATTTTCAGGAAACCTAATTCAAACCTAAAGGAAAATCCATTTTGGTCCAAAATTATAGGATATTATGTTTTTATGGAGGTGAAGAACCCACCTAACATCTAATAGAGTGATGATAGAGTGTTAATATAGTTATATTAATTCAGAAACTATTCTCACTACTTTACACCTCCTATTTATGAAATTAGAATCCATAATCCTAGACCCACTCATGGGTGAGTACATGCATGGATACATTTAAAACCCATGTTTTATCATAACTAGAATCCAATAAAATGGACTGGTCAACAAGTTCTTTGGTCTCTGGATTTTGTTTTGGTTTTCTACACTCGAGTCTTATATGTATGAGCTTACCATAATTGTATCAAATAACTTTCCTATCCTTGGAATTAGAACTCATTTTATTTGCTGGGTGTTCTTGGTTTTGTTTTTTCTATAATCTCTCTTCTTACCCTTTTATTATGGTCTACCTCTAGTGAAAATATTTTCATCCACACCTTTAAATTTAGGTTTTTAATATAATTCCTTATAAATTAGGGAATATTTAACCTCTTTTATGGTTAGAGAGTCATGACCAAACATCATAGTCTCAACTAAGGTACTATAACAATTTTATAGAGATATCAAGAGAATCATAGCTTGATCATCATCATAAATAGTCACATTAATGTCGGCTAAACCAAGCATGATTTTATTAAATTCTTCCAAACTATCTTTAATTGAAACAAAAAACTTCATTTTTAATGTAATCATGTGATTTTTCTTATAAATTATACCAATAAGAAATGTATTCATATAAATCTTCTCCAATTTAAGAAAGATTTTTACAAAAATACTTTAAAAGGAAACTTCTCTAAGGACCTTATTACCTAAAGAAAGAAATGAAGAACTATTTTCTTTAAAAAATGTAGGGACATATTAGTATGTAATAGAGGTATGAACAACATCAAACTGAGTAAAAATTAGTTTCTTTGTTCCATGTAAATCATTAATTAAGATATATTTCACAAGTAGGTCCCTCGTTTTAATTTACCACAAGTTAAAATCATTATCACCATCAAATTTTTTGATTTCATGCTTAGTTGAAGACATATTTAACCAAAGGATATGATACCAATAAATAAGAAAGATCAAAGGATTGACACTTATATTCAATTAAGTATACAAATTCTAAAGTTATTTCATGGTTACAATGATTTGTAATATAAAACACTAAAGCAATGTGATGATTTAAGATGAGTATGGAATGCGGAATAAAATCGAAACTGAATACAAAAAAAAAGAATGTATTCAAATGAAAATGTAATAAAGTATAAAAAGAGGATAAAATATTTAATGTACTTCATCCTGTTATGGACCCACATGCATGGAAATAACACTATCAAACTCATGCATTTTATTCATCTCAAAACAAAGAACAAGTAAAAGATGAAACAGTCTATAGAGAATCAAAGGAATACAATGAAATCTTCAGAATATATTACTTTGATAAGAAAGTAAAATAAATATTCAAACAACTTACAACAATGGATATCTTTGTTATCTAGTATCCCGGATCACTTCATGTATGGATCACTTGAATACTTCTTCTTCTATACTAGAGTGCCACCACCAAAGGTTCTCAATCTTCGGAGTACTATATCATGATCTTGAAGATCAATAATAGGCAACCAAACTTCTTATCAAAGTCACATCGATGATATTTACCACAAATGGATTAAAAACATATCTAGTAGATAATATTAGGCTAAAAATGATATGTTCTTCAAAGTACAAGATGAACAACCAAAATGGTTTTTCCAAACTGAGAATCAAAGAAAACCCGAGGAGGAGAGAATGAGGAATGTAAAAGTGATGGATGTGGCATGGGTTATCAAACCCCCTTACACAGCATAGAACCTTGAAACAGTCCCCCCAACCAAAATTTGTCACGTACAAAGGATCTAAATTTCCAAACAAAAGAAGCACCCAAAACCTCAATCACTTTGAGGGTTTGGATTAAATGGGTAGTGATATGGTCAATAAAAAATATAAAACCTGTGAAAGATTATTTACATGGTATAAATGAATGAGCAGGGAAAATTTAGGCCCCATGAGGCCTCTCAAAGAAAGTCCCATGCAAAGGCCAAGTAACTCAACAAAAAATTAGATCTCTGCAGAAACATTTGAGCATAAAAAATAATTAAACCATTTTTTCATTCATGAATGTATTAAATCATGTAAAGATATAATTATATGATATGAAATTTCAAACTAAAAACACACTTAATCTATAAAAAAGATGTCTTAACGGCGGTTTATTAGAGGAAATTATGGAAACCGCTGCAAAAAAATAATATTAATTATTATTTAATATATTCTTTCATTTTGGTATAACTAAAATTATATTCTTAATATTTTTTTATTTAGCATTGGTTTTGTTAAAACTACCATAAAATATTTTTAAAAAAAATATCAATTTTACACTTCCACCCTTGATCCCCATGGCCCCGACCCCCCCCCCCCCCCAAGCTCCCACTAATGTTAACCATAGAAACCCCCCACCCCCGACAACCATTCTCTCCATGACTGAAACCACCAATAGTGGTGCCTCTTCCCATTTTACTAGAGAATATGACCCTTGACAGTGGCACCATCCCTAAATCCATTCTCCACATGACCCCATCCCTCTCCTCTCCCTTCCTTGACCTAATTTTCCCTACCCCTATTTTTCTGTGAGTTGGAATTTTCCAGCCTCATCTCCCTGACTTCAACACAGTTTGGTTCCCTCTCCTCACCTTATTGACATTATTCCATGACTTTTGACCATGTTATTATGAGGGGTAATATTTATTCATTTATGTTGTTTATATTTTTCATGTCATATTGAATCATTTTTGCATTGAATTTATGTTATATAAAATCAATACCCAATCCTTTTTAATAATGAAGTTGGGTGATGTTAAAATTTGACTGTACTTGTTTGGATAAAATTTTATATATTTATATTTGAACATATATGGAGAAGTTTCGAAATCCAATTCCTATGGATAAAATTTGGATTAATTTACCTCAAAACACACCATAGTATGCTAATTGTTTGGAATAATTTTTAGATTATGTAATTACAAACCAATCAATGAGTGGTATAATAAAATTTTTATATACTTATTATAAATTCAATATATGGTTGAATATAAATGAATTATATGAGAACTTGATATTGAAACGGTTTTTTTATCTATATGTATGTTGGATTTTTCATGGAAAATCGAATGTTATAGAAAGTAAAAAAATAACCATCTTTCCAACAAAACATAAAGTGACCCTCTATAGGATAAGTCAGTTTAAAAATTGATAAATGATGAATTTGGATTTTCATGATACAATATCTAATATTTTAATAGATCAACAGAAACTTTAGTTTATCCTGAGTAGGTTAATCTTGCTCAGAAATTCAATGAACAAAAAATGAGTTTTTATGAATTAGTTGAAGATGGAAAATAAGAACTATATTAAGGGTGTTCCAAGTATTCAAATTTGTCTTTTATTCTTAATTTATATCATATCAAGTGGCTTTATGGAATTACTAAAAAGGTAGTGTGTGATTTTAGAGTTTATTTAAGATGCATTTACTGAAGCTAAGATCCCTGCATCATTATATGAAATGAAGATAATCTTCAACAAACTTGGACTTGATTATACAAAGATACATTCATGACCTAATGATCTCATGCATTATTGGGGAGTAGATTATATTAAATAATAATGTGTAAGATTTCATAAAAGTAAATATAGGTTAATCAGAAAAAATGAGAGTACAAATCAATACAGCGCCATGAAGAAGCAGATGAATAAAACTCCCACAAAGGTATTGTGCTACTTTCCTCTGAAACTACAGTTGAAAAGATTATTTATGTCATCTAAGACTACATATGGCATGAAGTTGCATACTCAGGATAATAAAAATGATGGCATGATGAGACATCAAAAATATTCAACATCTTGGAAACTATTTGATTCATTATATCTAGATTTTTATTCATATCCTAGGAATGTATGTTTAGGGTTGTATTTTGATAGTTTTAAACCTTTTGGAACTTTAAGTAATAATTATTTCATATGACCAATTGTTTTGATCCCCTATAATCTACCTCTATGGATATGTATGAAGAAGAATTATTTCATTATTTTAATGATTATTTCTAGAATTGAAATTAATGTATACCTTTAACCTCTAATAAAATAATTAAAATAATTATTAGACTATAATGAGGAAACATATGATGATTCAATGAGAAAACAATTAAAAATGCATGTTATTTTAATGTGGGAAATTAGTTACTTTCCTGGACATGGAAACTTATTTGGTTGGAACACTCATACTGGTTTGTCTTATCCATTTTTTATTCTGATTTTGAACCTAAATGATTATATCATAGTAAAAAATGGTGTTTTATGTGTCATTTTAGATTTATTGATTCTTCTCATAAATTCAAGTTTAACAAGACACAATTCAATAGAGTTATTGAATTTATAAAGTCACTAAAGTGTTATCTAGTACAAAAATCTTGGTACAATTAATGAAAGTTGTTATAGAATTTATAAAATCATATCAATTTAAAGAAGAAGGAAAAGGGTATCAGGTACAATATCTGAAGTAGATGGAACAAAATAGTGGAATAAAATGAGTATATCTTTCAAACTACCCTATTGGGATTTTAATTTGATACGTCATAATCTTGACATAATGCATATTGAGAAGAATGTCTATAATGGTGTCATTTTTACATTGTTTAATGATAAGGGTAAATTCAAGGATCACCATAATGCTCATAAGTATTTGGAATCAATGAATACAATTTTTTTAAGGGAAAATGATAATGGAAAGTATACTTTATCTATTTTTAAAATTAAAAATCATAGGAAATATGTATTCCTTTCAAATTTAAAGAATGTAAAAGTTCTAGATTTATATTCAAGTAACATTTCACATTGTGTTAAATTAAAACATTGAAAGTCACATGGATTGAAATTTTTTTACTCATATTGTAACACCCCAAGCTTCCATGGTATGTTTCCCGTTGAATAATGCAATATCTTGCGTTGTACGCAACTTCGAGATTCTAACACACAACGACCAATCAAACTAGTCGTTATGAATAGTAATACCCACTTTTTAAAATTTATAAATTTTATTTTTCAAAATGGACTTCGTTTTTGGATTAAAAATATCAAAATTATCTTAGGGTGAATTTTTGGTACTTTCTTGAAAACCTTCAATTTTTAATGAATAGTGAAAAATACTAAATTTTAATTAAAAACAACTTTTTTAATAAAAATAATTTAGAGTGTTAAATTATTCATTTGAGTGGTTTTAAAATATCATTAGATTATATTTTTATAATTTAATATAATTTAGGTCATTGGATGTAATTTCACATTTAAACTTGACATAAACAAGTGTCCATCTTTTGATAGTTATTATTTCTTAAAAACATGCTTTTTATTTTGACAATGGGAATTAATTTTAAATTAATTTATTCCACTTATATATTTTGAATTTGGAAAAATTGATTCCATATTTGGAATCAGTAGGTCCAAATTTTGTAAATATGTAACTTTTATTTTTAGACATTATGAATAATTACTTCGGTAAATATTTTATTTACCATGGTTAATGGGGTAAATATGGTAAATAAGGGTAAAAATAATATTATAATAATATTAAATTACCCTAACACATGTCCTAAACCTATTAACTGATACATGTCCGACCATGGGTATACTTGGGTCGATTTTGGGACCCCATGGAGCCACTTGAAAGTGATAATGACACCTTATATTAATTAATTTAAAGTAAAGACAAAAATGATATAAACATATATATTTTAGTAAAATAATTTTTACATGGGGTTATATAAGTTATCTATTCTACTATAAATATTCATTTGAAATATAAAAATATTTTCTACATCATGGTATTTATTTTATAAATTTTAGACATCAAATAAATAAAATTATTTATGGCACAATAATGATGTAGTGTTTACCTCATTAATGAATGATTTAAATAAATGAGATTATAAAAATTAAAACAATATCCAAAACCTATAAAATTCTTAGTGGATTATTTTATTTAGAACATGATTCATCTTATCTTATACTTTAATGAGTTTTGGACCATAGAAACCAAAAATCATTATATAATAAAATAATATTTTCAAGCATTCTTAAAGAGCCCCCCTATAAAAAGCCCTCACCTCTAACCCATTAATCACACCTCTAAAGCCTCCTGGGTCATCCAAAATTTGCCCAATTAATCTCCCTACATACCTATGTTCCTCTTAGAAGCCTTACCTTAGGCATAAGGAACTTCAAGGAAGCCTTTTGGTTCAAACTAAAGGGAGTTACCCGATTTAAAGGTAACATCCCCTCTTAAGTTCTTTTCTTTTATTTTACTTCTCCAACCCCCTAAAATCTCTTTATTAATTTATTTTATAACAACACCAGTATCCTCAATATACTAGGTTGTTTTTATAGGAATTATTTGAACTACACTTACACACACCTCCATCTAATGGGTATAGAACATAATTTTTCTATGGACGGCGAACTACTACTTCACGAAACGATGATTGTTCAATATTCTACTACCACCTCTTATAGTGGCCATTATGATGGCACCATAATTATATATAATATTTATGATATTTATTTTATCTATAATCTTATGTGATTCTATTTTATAGCATACCTTTATTCTTTTCATGTTGTATATATACGATAATTTCATTTAAGGAAGTGCGGACTACCGCCCCGTCAAAGTGATAAGACTCATTCATACCATACATGGAACATATATAGGATGGTGTTAATGAACTTATGTAACATATATAAAATATTATATTATAATGTAATAATAATATACCTATGTATCATTTGGTTTTATTTCCTTTTAAAATAAAAAAAAAATGAAGTGGAAGTAGTGTTCGTGCGTACGTACGGATTACCATCTCCACGAATGCGATGAGATTCCTTCCCCATCATAACCATTCAAGAATAATTTTAATTTGATTATTAAAAATAATATTTAAGAACATAATATCATTCTGTAAATGAATCAAATACATCCTATCCATAATAAACATGACTTACGTAACAAAACATATAAATGAAAACGAATCAGTTAACACCTGAAACAATGATACTACTAAAATATTATTAAAAAAGAAATAGTAGAAGATAATATATGATATCATATTTATGTATGTAGTTATTTTATAATCTAATAACAATGATTTAACTGTTATACAGGAGGTTAACGTACCCTTGATCGAGGAAAAGTACAAGTTAAGGGTTAATTTCACAATCTCTTTATTATCCGAGGTTGTTTTTACGTAAGTATCTACTGGGGCCCCTTTATCATCCACATATGTGTTTATTAAAAATGTTTTTCAAAACATTTTTAATATTTACTAGACTATGTTTTAAAGTCATTTATACCCTTGTTTTAATTTTTATAAAATGTTTTGAAAGAAATCTTTCCGTCATTTTTCAAACAAGGTACTTTATGACCTTTTCGGAAAATTAAGGTAAGAATGTTTTTTTAACTTATATGGCGGGTGCAGTTATTATCCACCGTTATAACACCTTTGAAGCTTCCCTTACAATATTATAAGAATATTTTCAAAATAAATGTTTTCTTTTATAATTACATGAATTTTAAATGATTTAAAAATAGAAATAGATTCCTCTCAAATAATTTTGATTCCATCTATGTCAACATCCTTTAATGGATTTTATACTTCTTTGAAGTTGATTTATTATGATACAAATATTCTATATTGTATTAAAGATTTTTTTATATGTTTAAATGTGGATTTTTTATTTTTATACCATTCATGTTTTATGGTTATCGTATTAACATTTCGCATGCTAGTTTTAATATGAATGTTTATGTTATGTTTCAACCTTTTCATATGAGGAATATATTGGACTTAGTAAGTGATGGGTGAAGTGGTTTTGGGCTGCTATCGTCATAAGATGCGTGTTTTGAGGTATGTTTTGCTACTTAGTTTATTCTTATCTCTACTGTTTAGTTGTCACACCATCTAAATTAAGGTCCTTAATTGTTTAAAAGGGTCCTTGGTTAATTATTTGTAGTGCGTTAGACCTCGCTGGGATGGTTTTGCGCAGCGGGCGTCAAGGTTTTCTACATGTACATGCATAGGGTAAGGAATATATATATATATATATTCCCTCTTTATGTATATTCCCTCATGGCATAGAGAGTATGTGCAATGCAGCTTGGGGTGTATGTATATATATATATATATCTGTGTGTGTGTGTGTGTGTGTGTGTATAAATTCATGTGCATGTATACGCCAAGGTTTGGTTTGAGTGGTAGTCAAAAAATAGTGTCATGTTTGAGGTAGGTCCCCCAATGCACTCTCCTTTAAATTTAGAATTTATTAATTGCTTGATATTTCATTGATTTTTGATAAATGAGAAATAATATTACATAATTATTTTTTGAGTAAATATTTGATGTAAATGAAGCTATTTATTTTATGCATATATTTTGAATTATTTTGTTAATGAATTGACACACAATAGAGAAAGAATTCTCGTTTGTCTTTTGAATATAATTCAAGAACTTTCAAGTGTGGTTCTGGCTTTATTTCGAATGTTCTCTACTGATGCATGAAAAAAAAATTCTTTCTCTAGATGAATGGTGTTTCTTTAAAATTTTCTTAATTCCCATTTGGCACTTTGAAAAAATAAATTATTTTGAAAAACTTTCTTTGGGGTGACTCAGGGGTGATCCTATTGTGTACTTCCATTGTGTGAGTAATTGTGTGTGATGTTTTTGCATCATGACTGGTTACTTGATTGACATTGTTGACTCACCCCCTTTTTATTACACATGTTGACATGGGAACCTGGCATAGTAAGTGAATCTTCTGTGAACTATTCTTGCACTAGTTTAGACTACGCATTGGCTAGTGGCCCTTAGTATAGGAATTTCTTTAATAGGGGATTGGGCCGCTTGGTTAGGCCAGGTAGGGAAACACCGAGCGTTTGGGCATTATAACGTCATCGAGAGTAGGCATGCCTTCAGGATGAGTCACACGTATAGAACGTTCTAGATTTTTCATGAGATCCTAGGTTTGACCCATGTTTTATTTATCTTTTATTTGTATGTGGTGGACGATTGAGGTGTTTAGTTTGGTTATTATCCCCCGCATTCCACTTTTCCATTTCCCTTATTGTGATTTGTGTGTGCATATGGTTTTCCTCTAATTTAAAAACAAAAATTTGTATTTTAAATTGTTCCCAGAAATTTTTTTAAAATGTAATGCATCATTATCCTTCAAACCTTAAACTTGATTTTAAATTGAAAAGGGAAATGGATTATTACTTGATTTATAAATGAGAGTGTGGGTGAAAAATCATATTTTATATAATGTAGTTCAAACCTGAAATTAGTAAAATTATTTATTTAATGGTAGTGATTTGGGAACATATTGTTAGGCATGCCTACTAAGTTTTAATACTCACGCCTATAGTATTTTTTTGCTTTTAGTTTCTGTTACAGGTTTGACTCAAACTTATTCTCCATGGGAGAGTGTTGGTTGTGGTTTAGAGAGTGACTTTCATGGTCATGAGGAGTTTTTGTCATGGGCAGGTTAGTGTGTTTTATAGGTTGTTCTTTCTTTTTTGTGTTTTTTATTTATTTTGCAATGTTCTGCTTTTTTATGCTGGTTTATATATTTTAATTGGGCGTAATCATTCCCATTCTTTCTCTTCTGATTCCCCGGAACTTGTCGCCAGTCTCGGAGGATCGGGAATGCCTCTCGGGCCTTATCAATGGCCGACTCGGGTGACCATTTTAGGGTTGACCCATGTTGGTTCGTGACAAAATGGTATCATATGAGGTTTTGTTCTTATTATTTGGGGTGTCAGGTAGATCAGAGATAAGATTGTCGGTACTCGAGTAGTAGGTACAGGAAGAGCATCACGAACTCTTGCTCGTTCTGATCCTCAAGTAACTAGGGGTGGCTCAGGATTTAAGGTTTTGGATTTGGTTTGTGTGGATGGGGGATGACAATAGGAGTAAATTGGTACTGTGCACGGTCTCACATGGAGTAGCAACCCATGTGATGCCCGAGAGTACAGTTTGACACTCCTAGTGGTTGGTGCTTGCCTAGTACATGATCTGTTAAACCATGTAACCGGTTCTGGCATGACCACTAGTTCTTCGTCCTAGTGTTTTAGTGTTGGTGATGTCATCGTTCAGTTTTGGGTTGGTGTAAAGGGGTTTTTAAAAGGAAATCAGACTTTGTGGTTGCTCTTATTTTTCTATTGGTGTGAGTTTGACATGATTTTTGGGGTGTGTTTCTCTTGGACCTTTTTTTTGTAATTTGGCATCTGATTTGTTGAAATTAAATTTCTAAAATAATTTCTTGGGTTATTTCAAATTGAAGTGAGTTGTTTTTGAAATGAGAAGCATTTTGAAAAAATTTCTTGAAATTTTTGAAATGGTTTTGGAAAAAGGTATTTTCAGAATATTGGGAATGTTTTGTTTTGAAAGAAGAAGAGCCTTATTTTTTCTAGTGGTATTCTTATGTGTGATTGCATGTGCATGTGGAGGTGATTAATGGATAGTAGGTGGATCATGTGGATGGGTGCCTGAGTGGCACGGAAACTCACATCTGCGAGGCACACAGGAATATCAGTGGTGGGTGATTTATTCCTAAGGCCCCTTTTTTCCTGAAATGTTTATTTGGGTAAATGGTTAGAAAATTTATTGATGTTTTTTTATGTGTTTTGGTTGTGAAATGAGTATTAGGTTGATTTTGTCTAAGAGGACTAGAGAATAAAAGTGGTTTTTTCTTTAAAATGGGTTTTTTTGATTAAATGATTTTATAATTGGAAAATGGATTTGAGTTCAAAGTGAAGATGAATTTTTTCAAAAGAGATTTTAGGCTTTGTTGTGCAGTTCTTGGTTTTTCAAGAGGGTGTTTTTCTTTAAGAATGAATTGATGTTTTAAATTAGAATTATTGGATTTGTGTCTGGAATGTGGATGTTTGTTTAGGGAAGTGCTTGGTTTTATGGAAGGCTAGTTTTGTGTTTCTTGTTCTATATATTCCCCCTAGAAAGGTCCCATGGGTTTCCTATAGGTCTCTCAGTTCTTGGCTCAGCCTAGACTCCTAGTGGAGTTGTGGAGTTGGGTTTTGCTCGATTGCGTCGACTGTTTGTAGACATCATGGTCGGTTGGGTACCATTGAATGCTTTTCGAAAGTGATGAGTGTCTTCAGTTTTTAAGGGACTCCAAATGTTGTGTGGGTGTAATTTCCCTTTAGTATGTTTGGAGGAGAGGGACTGAACTAGTGAACAGTGATCGTTCCTTTTTGTTTTGCGAATGAGGATATCTTGAGCGATCCTTAATACTAACTTCATCTTGTGGTTTCACCTAAGGAAGTTAAGGTGAGTAAAATTGGTGGATATCATAGGTGTTCGATCATTCAATAGATGATGAAGGAGATGTGTTGACCCTATGATGAGCTAGTTTCATATTCCTCATAGTTAGTGTGGAGATGGCATATTAAAACTTGTAATAGTTGTTGGTTTTGTTCATATTGTGGTAAGTGAAGGTTCCTCATCCGATGAGGATTGCGAACAGAAGGGACCTATTATTTGAATGCTCCTTCCATCAGTTTGTGTTATGTGTCTGATAGACCACTCTATTTCCTATCTCTGGTGTGGTTAGTTGGGTAGTCTAAGTCGTTCACCACAAATCTCAGTTGGTAGGTTTACAGAGTGGTCTCTTGGAACACGATGAGAAATTTTTAGGTTTTTTTCCTGTGGAGGAAGTTCCTGTCAGAGATGGTCAGCTTATGAATGTGAGGCGATAGATGCTTCGGACATCAGGGACCCAACCATAAGTCTCAGGGTGAAGCTTGCGTGTAGTCAAAACTCATCGGACGTGGGATGGGTTTGGTCAGACTTATGTCTGTATTGTCAGGATGGGGACGACTTAAAATTACCTATTGTGGTATTGTCTCTGAATTCTTTATCTTTTTTGTGAAGGTCCTAAAGGCCTTGTCTCTTTATTATGGTCATAATTTGTGGGAATACCTCTTGGTCTCTAAGGAGGTTTAAAGAATATGTATTCTTATAAATCCAGTAGGTGTGCTCTTTGAACCTTCTTATGGATCGTAAAGGAATCAAAATTGCACATGTTTCAGAGATGGTCTTGTCTTGTGGAATTGACGCGTGCCTATACAGATCGCCTCTTGGTTGGGGGTTTCTGCTATCTAACCCCTCCAATGTGGTGTATTATTGTCCAGTGTGGGAATCATTCATGTAGGTCGGCCCATTTTGGTGGGTTCGTGATGAAGAATTTTGTCTGTATCACTCAAAGTAAACTTGGAATGCCTGCACGGGTGTCATGGTGTTAGGAAAATTCTAAAATGGTGGGGAGACCCAATCATCGATGTCTCCTTTTGTGTTGGTTTGGTTAAACTTAGGGAGCTTGGAGGGTCAATCCACTGTTAGAGGTTTTTCTGGGTTTGTGAGTTGTTTTGGTTTGAAGAACCAATGTTTGACGAAATCCCTAATATGGTGGGGAGACCACCATGGGACGAACTTGTGGAAAAATCTACCTTCAAAGTGTTATTGGTGGGGCAATCCTTTTCTTCTTCTATGCCCCTCCTTGACCATGGTAATTGATTATCTCGGGTATTGGGTTGCTTGACAAGTGTTCTCAAAGGTCTCGAGTGGCCCTGGTGATCCCTAAGTGAGGGGTTGGGCTATTTCATATTATAGTTGTATTTGGAGGTGAATTCCTTGTTGTTAGTGGTTTTTCTTGGTGATTATGGTTTTGATAACTTTAGAGTTTCAGGTTATAGTTGTTTTGAATGCTTGTTCTTCAGGCGATCGAGGTTTTGTTTTAAGTGTCTTTGTGATCTCACTTGTAATCATTGGTTGACCTAGTCTTTTAGGAATTTCTAGGGGTAGAAAGTGTCATAGTGGGGATAATTTTCACACTCGAATGTCGCACATCAGTAATGGTTTTAATTTTTATTTTATTATTATTTGGTTTAAGTCTTAAGGTTTTTTTATTATTATTATTTATTATTTTACTTCCTATTTCATTTTCTTTTCTTTATTTTCCATTTCTTTTATATTTTTTTCTTCTCTTTTTTTCCCACTTCTCCCCCCCCCCCACTTCTGCCACACGTAGGACCTCCCTCTCCCTTACCCTAAGTTGTGCCTCCCTCCTCATCCATCTCGGGACAACTGCGTCGTGCCACCATCCCTCCTCTCCATCCAACCGCATCACACTACCCCATTTTCAGCATCGCATCGGACTCGCACCACCCTGCTTCTCACACCACCGGACCCACACCACCCCCTTTTTTCAGCCTGTTTTTCAGCACGACGTACCTCTTTCACATCTCTGTTGTGCTCGGCCAACTTCCCACTCCCTCTTCGCTGGTGCATTCTTCTTCGTTTGGTTGATTTCATCCTTTTAGAGTTTAATGAATTAGGGTTTTGTGTTGTATTTGGTTGGTTTTTTATTCTAGGGGTTTGATGTATTCATTTTAGGGTTTAATTTGATCACTGTGTGGTGCAGTTGTGCGACAATTAGAGTTCAACAAAAAAATTTGGGAATTTTGACACCAAAGGTATCTAGTTATGTGAATAAACATTATTTGGTGATTTATTTTTCTTGTTTAATCAATTTAGTATGTTATTTGATTAGTTTTCTTGGTGAGAATATAGTTTTACTTGATGTCTAATATTCTTTTTAAGTGTTTAGTAATGTGTTTATGTGATATTAATGTTTTGATTTTATGAAAACCCATGTTCATATATTCGTAGTGTTTTCTAAAATGTATTGTTGGTTTATTATTTTGCGCAAGGGCTGAAAATTCTGTCTTGACATGTAAGTGGTGTGAGTTTGGACTTAAAAGGGGATTTTGGGTGGTCTTTTGTTTTCAAAATCTTGTTATACTATTTGGAGTCACTTCAAAATATTTTTTTAAGTGGTTTATTAAATATTATAAAGTGTTTGAACCATGTGTAGAAAATGTTTTAGTGTGAGTTTAATTTTAAAGAGGGGAGTTGGAGTATGTTTTTTTTCTTAAGTGAAGCTTTGTTGTACATCTTGGAAAAGTTTTATTAATTATGTAAATGATTTATTAAGTTGTGAGTGTGATTCAGATTGGATTTGTGACATGTTTTCCATGAAAGTTGTATTTATCATGTCTTTCACTTAATTTATATTATTTTATGGGAAGTGAAATTGTTTTAGTTTTTCTTTTTTTTAGCCTTTGGTAGTTATTGGACTCCCTTGTATCGTTGTAGGGTTTTTTTCTCATCATGGTGTGGGTTTTGGTCGTTAGAAAAAAATACTTATAGTTATATACATGGTTAAGCATGTATATATTTATATCCTCCTTGATCATATTCCCCCATGGTGTGGGGAATGTTTACTTGGGATAAAGGTTATATATATATATATGAAAATGTATATGCATATAGGTGAAGCGGTTTTGGGCTTCCATCGTCAAAAGCTTCATGTTTTGATGTATGTTTTGCTACTTAGTTTATTCTTATTTCTACTGTTTGGTTGTCAAACCATCTAACTTATGGTCCTTAATTGTTTAAAATGGTCCTTGGTTAATTATGTGTAGTGTGTTAGACCTCGTTGCGATGGTTTTGGGTTGCGGGCATCGAGGTTTTCTACATGTACATGCATAGGGTAAGGAATATATATATATATGCCCTTTTTGTCTATATTCCCTCATGGAACGGGGAGTATGTGCAATGCATCTAGGTGTGTGTGTGTGTGTCTATATATATATGTGTGTGTGTATAAATTCATTTGCATTTATACACCAAGGGTTGGTTCGAGTGGTTATCGACAAATAGCATCATGTTTTAGGTAGGTCCCCCACTACACTCGCCTTTAAATTTAGAATTTATTAATTGCTTAATATTTCATTGATTTTTGATAAATGAGAAATAATATTAGATAATTATTTTTGGAGTAAATATTTGATATAAATGAAGCTGTTTATTTTATGCATATATTTTGAATTATTTTCTTAATGAATTGATTCACAATAGAGAAATAATGCATGTTTATCCTTTGAACATAATTCACAAACTTTAAAGTGGGGTTATGGTTTGATTTCGAATGTTCTCTACTAATGGGTATGTTTTGCTTTATCTAGAGGAATGGTGTTTCTTTAAAAGTTTTATAAGGCCCGTTTGGCACTTTGATAAAATAAATTATTTTGAAAAACTTTTTTTTGGGTGACTCAAGGATGATCGTGTTGTGTACGTTGATTGTGTGAGTTTTTGGGTGTGATGTTTGTGCATCGTGACTAGTTACTTGATTGAAATTCTTGACTCACCCCCTTTTTATTAAAAGTGTTGATAGGGGAACCTAGCATAGTAAGTTAATCTTCTGTGAACGATTGTTGCACTAGTTTAGACTACGCACTGGCTAGTGGCCCCTAGTACGGACTTTGCTCTGCTGAGGGATTGGGCCCCTTGGTTAGGCCAAGTAGGGAAACACTGAGCATTTTGGCATTATGACATCATCAAGAGTATGCATGCCTTCAGGATGAGTCATGAATATAGTATATTCTGGATTTTTCACGAGCTCCTAGGTTCGACCCATGTTTCCTTTAGCATTTATTTGTATGTTTCGAATGAATGAGGTGCTTAGTTTATTTGTTCGCCCCCACACGCCACTTTTCCATTTCCCTTGTTGTGTGTTGTGTGTTTTTATGGTTTTCCTCATATTTAACACCAAAAATTTGGATTTTAAATTGTTTGCAGAAATGTTTTTAAAATGTAATGCATATTTATCCTTCAAACCTTAAACTTTCTTTCAAATTGAAAAGGGAAATGGACTATTACTTACTTTAGAAATTATAGTGTGGGTGAAAAATCATATTTTATATAATGTTGTTAAAACTTGAAATTAGTAAAATTCTTTATTTAATGGTAGTGCTTTGGGAACAGATTGTTGGGAACGCCTACTGAGTTTTAATAATCATGCCTAAAATGTTTTTTTTAGTTTCTGTTGTAGGTTTGACTTGAGATTATTCATCATGGGTGAGTATTGGTTGTGGTTTGGAGAGTGACTCTCGGGGTCAAGAGGAGTTTTGGTCATGGTCAAGTTAGTGTGTGTTGTTGGTTGTTCTTTATTTTTCGTTTCATTTATTTACTTTTCATTGTTCTACTTTTTTCTACCGCTTTATTTATTTTCATTAGGCGGAATCATTCTCATTCATTCTCTATTGATGCCATGGCGCTTGTCGCCATCCCGGGAGGATCGTAAATGCCCGTCAGGCCTTGTCGCGGGCCGACTCGGGTGACCGATTCAGGGTCTACCCAGGTTGGTTCGTGAAATCCTCTGAGGAAGGCTAAGATATTTGATTCCTACAATATTCATGGATTCAAGTTTCATACAATTTATCTTAAATAAGGCTTGAAGACTCAAAATAGTGGTGTATTTACACTTGAAAAGGTGGGATACTATGGAAATATGATTGATATAATTGAATTAAAATACCATGGTCATTTTTCATTTGTTTTATTCAAATGAAAGTGGGATAACAGTGATAGGGGTATAATGAAAGATTCGTTACATTTTACTTATATCAAATTCTCTCGCTTGATCCATACTAGTGATTGTGTAGAGAATGATTCATTTATCTTGGATTAACAAGAAAAGATGGTTTATTATGTAGATGATGAAATACATAAATGTTGTATTGTTTTTGTATACTGAAAACATAGATACTTTTATAATGTGGGTGATTAATGTTGATTGGTACTTTGTGATAGTAAACATCATCAACCACAAAATATTCAATATTTTTTTCCTGAAAATATTAAAATGATTGTACTTGTGATAGAGGATGAAAATAACTCATTATAATGGAGGTTGATAACAATAAATATAATTGAATGTAAAAATTGGTAATGAAACTATATTCCAATCTTTCATTTATAAGTGTTTTGTAAATATATGCATTATTCCATTTTTTCCTTTTTGGTAAAAATATTCTAATTATCCTTTTTTTATACATTGAATATATTTTAAACCATTTTAATTAAAAGGATACTGAGAATAAAAAAATGAGATACTAGTTGAACAAAATCTCAGAGCACCCCACCACTAATATCATCTTCAGTGGATCTGAGTGATTCCACTATACAAGAGACTTCAAGTTATCTAGAAGCTTCCCAGGCTAATTTTGATTTCCCATCGTCCAATGCATTTTAAGAAATGGAGTTGTTTTCAACCCTCCATCTAGGGGATATTGATGATTTACCATTACTAGCGTGTATTTAATTTTACAAGAAAGCTATATATATTATTAATTTTTAAATAAATATTTCAAATAGATAAAGATAACAATAGAAGAGATATTAATATACACAGAAGATGTATGGTACTTGAGATACAAAAAAATTATTATTCTATTTTAATGAGTTTGGGGTGCCTACTGGTGATGCTATCATAATCTATGAATAGATTCTTGGGAAGCTTACTTGTGAGATGGTGATATTTCCTGTTAATTATAAATATTGGACTCATATTCCCATAGTTTGGAAAAAAAGGTGTTTAATCGCCAAGTAAAGGTAATGTTAATTTAATATTCATTAAAAACTAATTTAAAAGGCATGAGTAAAATTATTAATATACTTATAAAGTGTTATGTTTTTTATTTATAGATGTTTTTTCATTTTGATGTCCCTGACTCTATTTCACACCCATAGACCCCAAATATTTTGGGAAATAAATGTTGGGACTTTAAATGGATACTGAGGAACAAGTTTAATGAGACATATCTGATAACTTGATAAATGTATGACAATCTATTTAAAGGTGTTTCTAGTGAACAGTGGAATATGTTTGTCAATATTGATAGAGATACATCTCATGAGGTAATTTCATATTTTAAAGTATCTTAATAACATAATCACAATAAAATTATAATTTTTATTAATGATGCTATTTTTATATGAATTATCTAAAATAATATAATAAATCATGAAAAAAATATTCATTTCACATATTTTTTGGATCGTAGGTTTTTTCTAGAAAAAGATAAATCTTGGTTATATTTTATACATTATTATTTATATTATTTTATAATAACTAAATGTTTTTTATAACTTGTATATATTTTTTTATAAAGGCTAATGAATTAGGTCACTTTTTTGGTTAGACAGATATGTGGCTTAAAGTTCATAGTAAAACTGATAATAGTTTTGTGAATAAACCTACCAGATACATTAGTGTAAGTACTTTTCAATACTATTTAATGTGATTTCATTACTATAAAAACATAATAATGGAAAAAAAATTATAATAAAAAACAATACTTAAACCAAATTAAATGGGGTTGGATACAAGGATCAAACAGTTTCAATAAGCTATATTTGCGTCATTTGATCCATGTAGTAAGCCCCAATTAATTGTTTTTAAGCCTTTTTATTGTTATAATTTATTTTTCATTATTATGTTTTTATATGAATTAAATAAGATCAAATGGTATTGAAAAAATTATTAATTAGATAATATTATGAAGTTTAGATAATTTAAAAAAAAATTGTTAATATTATTGTATCAATAGGTTAAAATTCAATAATACCTGGACATGAACCCTTCACAATCATCATTAGTTTTTGAGAATGATGAAGTTGCAATCGTTTGAGGGTGGAAGCATCCTAAGTGTGCACAGGGGGTGGGTTCTAGGATTACTCCATAAGCTATCTCTGGTAGGGTGTCATCGTTATTTATAGATATACCTATTAGGGGTGTGATTAGTATTGTTATGGTGACAAAATACTTTTACACATACTATTACATGATTTTAAGCATAATTATCCATGAAATACAAACCAAGGATTTAAAATTATAGCATCTTTGGAAGACTAGGTATATAATTAGAAAACAAAAAAACTTAAATAAAACATATTTTTATTAATATCCATAATGAGATAATAAATCACTTTGATCTCTTATAACTTCATAGGATAACGTTGGGAATACATATAAAAAAGGAATGGGCTAAAATGTCCATTAAGGGAATAAAAATAGGATTGAAGTATATCACATGAGTTAGAAGTCATGACATGATGTGATAAATGGAATAGATCATGAATAAACATATAGAATCATAAAATATAGAACATGGAATAATATTATCATGGAAATATGGGAAAGTGGAAGAAACATCTTACATGACATAAACAAGATTCAAGGCTGACTACTAAGACTGTATCACATGGTGGACAGAGTCCCATAATGGATTGGGTTTACTCCTTAATCCAATACATAACATCTCATGAGACTAAAAATTTACTAAATGCATTGGAGTAATATATGGGTGAACTCATCATAACATGTTCATGAATATCTGTTCCAAATTAATAAATCAAACATAAGGAATAATCATAAGGGTTTCCCATGGAAAGAATTGGGTTTCACAATCATGTTATAAAACATAACAAAAGGGAATATCATGATGAAATCAATGAAATAAGTGATTAGATCATTCTTGGACATTAATAGAGGAAAAATAATAATGAATCATGAATAATGATGTCCAAATAAATTGAAAACATGAAAATATTGGTTATGAAACTTTAGAAATGTGCCACTTTAACAAGGAATTAGGGAAAATAATAACGAGTCTTTAAAGTGGATAAAGGCCTAATTGTTTGCATAAAACAACAAAATAACTAAAAATGTTTTTCATGATAAATTGAATTATTTTAGAAAAAAATTTTAAGCTTAAAATAGTTTATGAAGTGTAATTGAAAATGGGTAAGAAACAGAGAAGTTCCCTTTAATCAGGTTTTCTTATCGAGAGAAATTGAGAAGAGAACATTTTAAAACATGTAATTCCCCATTAATGAAAGATGAATTGAGATACATACATATATTTGGTACATGTACATAGAATATAGAAGAATTATATAAGAATATTTAAGAGATAAATTTAGGCAAAGATAGAGAAAGTGTAACCCAATGGAAATATGGAGGTTAGGATAGATCCATTACGTTAAGTCTGAATACATTATACACTTACAATTAATGTCCTAGATAATCAAATTAGATTCATTAATTGATTAATTAGGAACCTATTACACATTTATTTGATTTATTATAATTTATAAAGTTCATTTATGGCCATTTTGATGAGTTATAATATTTAATTTTTTTGTTTCATGAGTGTTTGTTTCATGGTTTCATGGTCAATTCACTTGTGTATAATTATAGAAGTTCTTGTTGAATGGAAAAAATATTACATAAGTTAAATAAAATGCTATTAATACACTACCATAATTTTAAATGGTTCCATATGTCATTTTTTTCTGACATTATGGTGATTCATTTGATAAAATATTAATGATAGATGTTTAGTTTATTTTGGTGGTTTTTCCAACCATCATGCATTAGTTTCATTTTATTTAATATTGTGTCTATATATTAATTATATAATAAGAAATAAGTAATAATATAATTATAAAAATATTATTTAACCATAATAATATTTTTATTTCCATCCTTGAAGGTGGTAATAGAAAACAAAAACTCATTATCCAAGGAGACGGTTAACCGCCATAATTTGGAAAATGGTTTCCTTTATTTAAATAAAAGGATATTAGAAAAGGGGATACATAGAAAATATTAAATTATAAATATAAAATTCAAATATATACATGAAACTATATTTATTATTATTTGATGTATCAATTATGTGATAAAAATTTATATGAAGGAAAGAAATTAAAAGAGGCGGTTTGGGAATGTTACCTCTTGAATATCACCCCCTTGAAAGACCCCTTGAGAAACTTGGAATTGGTCTTTTGTTGAGACGAGCAGCACTTAAACATGTGTAAAGTGTGTTGGAGATTATTTTTCAAATATTTTTAAATCTTAAAGTCTTTTAAGGTGTGAGGAGAAGGGGTGGTGATGAGTGGTGTTTATAAGGAGAGGAGAAGGGGTGTTTTTGGAATTTCTCAAAAATATTAAAATATAATATGACTATTCTAGATCCAAATGATTCCAAATAGCCTATAAATTCACATAGAGTGAAATTTTAGACCATATATTATCCTATTTTTCCTTATTTAATATTTTTATAATTTTTAATTATTTTAATAAAATATTAATCCCATAAAATATCATTATTATCAATTTTGATACTATTCAATACTATGACTTTAAAAACATCAAGAAAATAAGTAAAATTTAAAGAAACTAATTTTTTATATCCTATAAATTTAATTTTTATCTATATAATTTTTTTTATTTCCTTAAATATCTCAAAATATATTTATTTTATATTTTTAATATCATTCATTTGATTTTCCATTTATTTAATAATTACTGCATCATTGTTTTGTAAGCATTTAAGGTAATTATTTCTTACCTAAAATTTAAAAATAATTTCCATGATAAAGATAAATATTTTATTTTTCAAAATACTATCTATTTTCAAATATATCTTCTATATAAATACATATTAAAAATGTTATACTTATTAAAAACAATAATGTGGCATCTTTGACATTTCATTAAATAAAATACTATAAGGGTATTAATGTCAACCAAATGGATCCAAAAAGTCGTAAATTTGACCCATGGATGATTATGGTCTAAAATTACTCATAAAATTGAATTAGGGAAAGTTTTAGGGTCATTTTATAATCCTTATCATATTATTTTTACCCTTAATTACCTGCTTTTCCCTTAACTATGGTAACAAAATTACTAAGGTTATTATTCATATTAACCCAAAATAAAATTGGTATATTTAATAAAATTTAACCTCCTGATTCCAAATATGCATTAAATTTTTCAAAATTCAAAACCCATAATTGGGGTAATTTAATTTAATATTAAACCGGCAAAACGCAACTAAAAACGTTTTTTTCCAAAAAATGCCCTTTTTAAGTATAAATTTTTTTTATACTAAATTAATGTATAAAATTAATTTAAAAGATCAAAACTAGATGATTTAAAATAAAAATTAACTAATTATAGTTTTAAAATAATCAAAAAAAGAATTTGACTTTGTAAATTCTTTAAAAGAAATTACAGTTTTCAATGTAAATCAGTATGTTTCATTGTTCATTAAAATTTCAAAATTTTTAGAAAATTATAAAAAATTCATCCTAAGATAATTTTGACATTATTAATTCAAAAATTAATTTTATTTTGTAAAAAAAATCTAAAAGTGTAAAAATTAATTATATTTATTTTATCATAGAAAGAAATAAGATCATTTTTTGAAGAAAATGTATTTTTGAATAGTAAAATGACTTTACTAAAAACTCAGTGTTTGTTTCCTAAAAATTAATAAATATATAATAATATGGTTATTCTTATTCATACTCTCTAATTCAACGGCTAATTTATAATGTTCATGTTCAAATAATAATATTTTAATAGTATATCATGGTTTGTTTAAACTTGGTGTTGTGTGCAACAAAATATACTAAAAAATCAATTATTTAAAGAGAAATATTTCATAAAAAATATTGGGGTGTTTCATTCTTCCCCCATTATTAAATTTCACCCTCTAATTTTTTTTTTACATACTAAGGTAAAAACTGGAGAGGGTACTTATCGTTTATCACTTCCTCAAGTTCCCATATTTCCTCTTTGTATTTATGGTTCCTCCATAGTACTTAAACAGGTGAGTGGTCTTGTTTCATAGAAATATTTATCTCTATTATCCAAGATATTCACTGGTTTCTCCTCATAAGATAGATAATTTTCTAGTTGTACCACCTCTGAATTTAGTACATGTGAGGGATCTGGTATGTACTTCCTAATGAGGGATATGTGGAATACGTCATATACATGAGACATGGTTGGTGGAAGTGCTAGTTGATATGCCATAGATTTGATGTGATCAAGAATCTCAAAGGATCTAATATACCTCAGACTTAGCTTTCCTTTATTTCCAAATCTCATGACTCTCTTCCATGGAGATATGCGAAGGCATACCTTCATCTAACCTCAAACTCTAAGTCACGTCAATGATTTTTGTATAGTTCTTCTACTGAATTTGGGAATCCCTGATGTGCGGCTGAATGGTCCTCACATTTTCTACCATTTTTTTGACCATTTTAGGTCTTATTAGCTTATGTTCATGGACTTTATCCCAACATACAAGAGTTATACATCTATTTCCATGAAGGGATTCATATGGATCTATTTGGATGCTTGAGTGGAAACTATTGTAGTGAGAGAACTCAAATAGTGGAATATGATGATCCCATCCTACTTTAAAGTCCATCGAGAATGTTCTCAACATGTCTTTTGGTGTATGAATGGTACACTCAGACTGGCCATCATTTTTAGGGTGATATGTTTTATGTAAGTTCATCTCATTGTTTAGATCATGTTGGATACTTTTCAAAAAAATAGAGGTAAACCTCATATCTTGATCGGATACAATCTATAATGGTACTTCATACTACCTCACCACTTCTCTAATGTATATCCGTGTAATTTGATCAACTGAGAAGTCCTCTCGAATTTCAATAAAGTGATTTTTCTTTATAATATGATCCACAACAACCCATGTATCATTATTTCCTCTAGATGTATTTATAAGTGCAGTAACAAATTCTATCGTGATTTTTTTCCATTTCCATGTAGGTATAGGTAATGGTTACATCATCCCCTTAGAAATTTTCCTTTCATCCTTCACTTGCTGACATACCAGGAACTTTGATGTATATTTAGTGATCTCATTCTTCATATTGTCCCACCAATAATGCTCTCGGATATCTTGATACATCTTTGTACACCCTAGGTGGATGGAGAAGGTCGAGTTATGTGAACCATTCAAAATATCCCACTTTATATTAGTATTTTATGTTACACATACTCATGACCCAAATATTAGGAATTATTCCTCATTAATTTTGAACTCCTAGGATTTAATACTTCTAATAGATTCCACCTTATTTTGAATTTCCACATCATTTATTTAATCAACCTTTATCTTCTGTATAAGGGATGGTTGAAAAATAATTTGAGAAATTAATGATGGTGTTCCTTCCCTTATTATTCCCATGTACATCCTTTGTAAGTATAAGATGATTCGATCCTTCTAAATTCTCATCGTTGATAAAGTTGCAGGTTTTTTCAACATAGAGAATGTTACACTTTATTTTATTTAATAGGATGGTAGTGGATTGATAAATCATAAACCTTGATGAGATCTAACCATATTTTATGGTTTATATTAATCTCCTTATATGTGAATATATATTTTAAGATATTGTGATCAGTATATATCTCATAATTCTCCCCGTAGAGATCATGGTGGTAGATTTTCAACATAAAGATCATAGTCTCCAACTCCAGATCATGTGTGGGATAGTTTTTCACATAAAATTTCAGATACCCCAAGGAATAGGATATTAATTTATCATTTTAAATTAGTACATATCCTAATCTCTCTTTAATGCATCGCTTTATACCACAAAGAGTTCCACACTTGTGGGTATTGTAAGTACTAGTGCAGTGTTAATTCTATTTTTCAACTCTTTTAAGTAGTATTTTCATTAATTTATCTAGAAAAACATTACCACCTTCCAAGTTATCTTGTTTAATAGGTTTTATAATCGTGATAAGTTCCTAAAAAATCATTTTTAATACCCAGCTAGACCATGGAAACTATGAATCTACATTAAAGATGTTGGTATGGGCCACTCCTCAATTGTATTTGTCTTAAAAGAGCCCATATACATCCCTTTGTGGGTGATAATATGCCCCAATAATGATACATAGTCCCTCCAAAACTCACATTTAATATACTTTTCATATAGTTTCTGTAACGACCCAAACTTTCATTAATGGAAATCCCTCTTGATCTAATTAAATGTATCTTTTTGTAAAAATTTTATATAAAATCTCAACTTCTTTGGTTTTATGTTTTTGGATTTTAAAATACTATTAAGAATTTTGACCATTTCTAATATAGTCATTGAACATTGATCACATGATTAGTATAAATATAGGGCTTTAACAAATCCAAATTACTCAAAAAAAGGAAGTGGTGGCCTTATCCAATAGACATGCCCCATACGAATCCCATTTTTCAGAGCTCAGAAATAAGGTTTCATCTTTGGGCTTCACTCTTGACCAAGCCCAAGATGAGCTTGAATATGTTAAGCTCGAGCAGGACCGCATACGAGAGAGGTAGAAGTTGATAGAGATTACCACCCAAGAAATGTTATCTGAGCCACCCCAAGAGTCTGTCACCATCGCACACCTTACTCTTTGGTCTTATGTGGGTTTTATAAGGGTTTATGTAAAAAGACCTTAGTCATATGGTTATGTACATTATTTTTTTATATAATAATGAATATACTTTCATTTTATTATTGTTACCTTGTAAATATTTTTTAAATCACAAATAGTATTTTTAGTTAATGTTCAACTAAGAAATATATTTTGATGAATTAATGTATTTTTGAATTAAATAATTATTTAATAAAATATTATTATTATTATTAAATTAATTTTTATTAAATATAAATGATCGTATAATTTTATGAATGCAATTGTAATTTTTATTAAATTTTGAAAGCCATTTTTGTCAAAACCCATGAATTTTCGATAAATGTCGGTTTTTATTTTAAAAGTCAAAATTAATATATTTATAAAATTATTTAGATAAAATTAATATTATTTCTAGAATCAGGACGTCGAAATTATCCAACGGTGAATTTTTCATAATTTTTTGAGACAGTCAAATTTTTGGGTAAAAATTAACTACCGTTTAAATATATAATGTGTTTTGTGACATCATAATGACCCAATGGTGATGTGATAAAATAATATAAACTTTATTTTCGGACAATATATATGATACCATTAAAATAATGTTATTTTGGGTTTGTTTGATTTATTTTACAAAGTTTTAGTGGACCCTTCAAGACTTATAAAACATTTTGTCTTTTTAAATTGTTCTCCTTGTGAGTGTGACTCACCTCCACATAAGCAACCCCATTATTTTAAGAAATTAGGACATTGGACTTATAAAATATTTTTTTTAACTTCCCTTTTCCAAAAACCATGGGCAAAAACCATGGTCTGGTTTGTGTTTTGGATTAGTTTAATGTGAGGTGTCCCAAACCTAAATAATAAAGAATGCCCTCACCTTTACTATATAAACCCACTCAATATCCCACTTCCTCCTCACTCAAAGCCTTTGGAGTTCATACAACCTCTTCCCTCCTTTCTCTAGAATCCTCCCAAGGTGCCCCAATCTCCCAATAATCCTCTCTCAAGCATCTCTCAAGCCTTTGGAATCACACTTCCAAGTAAGGGTTTTCTTCCTTTCTCATTTTTTTCCAATATTATTTAAGTTTTTATGCCCTTTTAAGTTCAATTATAAATGTTGGGGTATGGTTTTTCACCTCCCCCATACAGACCTATTTATGTTTTAATTATGGGATACCCCTTTCTCTCTCATTAAATGCCTCCCATGTACAGCCATTACTATACCGAAATTCCGAAAGGAATTTCCCTCTCCTCATTTACTTTCCAGAAATTATTTTGTATCATGAATCTAAATTCCATTACATTTGTTGGGACATGTATCTATATGACCCCCTTACTTTCCATGTCATGTAAATATGATGAGACACCCCTTTCTATCTCATCAACCATTTTTATGAGTTATTATGTCACATCATTATGTTGTCAAAATTACACCACGTTTTTCCAAGCCAAAGTCATTGTGTAGTGAATACCGTGCCCATTTCTCTATCAAGGGTATTCACCTTTATACACATTTACTTATTGTTTAAAGAGTTTCATGTATTTATTCCACATTCTTTTATCATGGAATAAATTATTATGTTGAATGATTCAATGTTTTATGATCCATGTGGCACACTCATCCATGAAATGAAATTTTTAAGAAGGGTGCAATGAGGATTTACTCATTCTCCATGTGCAATGAGCCTTGTCTCATACTAATTCCATGTTAAATGTTGTTGCCACATTTCCATGTTATGATCATCATGATTTATCATGCCTTTATGTTTATGCTTCTCTTGTGCTCTATTGATATGCCTATTGTCTAAAATGTATTGTATTACTCATGTTATTCCATGATTATTCCCTTACTGGGCTTTATAGCTCACCATTTTCTTATGCATCTCCTCAGGTTATCCCATGCAATTCTATGTACGAGGGAATGTAGTGGTCATGTAAAAGAAGTTTTCAATAAAGATATTTTTTTCATGTTTTAATTTTTCATTTAATGATCCTAATCCCCAAAGACACTAGACCTCTCAATATTCTATATTGTATCAAATTAAGTTTATGTAATAAATTATGTTTAATTGTGTAATAAAATATCACGGTTGTCATATTTTCTCCCTTTGAAAAGTCTTTAGCACATTATTTAAATGTTTTTCCTTGCACTTAAATTATATCTTTATATCATTTATAAAGACTGCCACAAATTTGTTGAAGAATACCTAAAAGATTTATTGATTAAGTCCATGAAAATTTCTAGATCATTAGTGATTCTAAAGGGAATCACTATGAACTCATATTGTCCATATATATTTCAAAAGGAAGACTTGGGAATATCTTCTTTTTCACCTTTAATTGGTGATATCCCAACTAAAGTTCCACCTTAGAGAAATACTTGCCCTGTAGTTTATATAATAATTCATCTATATTTGGAAAAGGATACTTGTTCTTTATCATGATTTTTTAGGCTCGTGATTATCAATTCATAGGCACGTTGATCCATCATTCTTATTGATGAAGAGGACCAGTGCACCCCACAGTAAAGTACTCAGGCATATAAAACCCTTGTCCATTTTCTCTTGTTATTGCTTCTTTAGTACTTCCAACTCAATGGTGTTTATCCTTTAATGAATCTTTGATATGGGAAGAGATCTGGGTATAAGTTAAATTGAGAACTCAACCTATCAGTTAATGGAAAGACTAGAAAATTTTTCAGGGAACACATTAGTGTAGTACCTAACAATGGGCATGTCTTCAAGCATGATAATGTCCTTTGTCTCAATAATTTGAGATAGATATAAATTCTCATAAGGAAATAATATCCAAACTTGAGTTGATGATTATTAAGGAGGTTCATCCTCCTCCTTACACTTCTACAGAATTGGAGGATTCCTCAGGATGTGAAAATTAATCTTCCTCTCCCGAATATTGATGTTGGATTTTTATAAAGATATCCAATCCATGCCCAATATAGCATCAAACTACACCAAAGGGAGTAAAATAAGAATTTATGGGAGGCTTGGTCCACAAACATTGACTAGCAAGGAGTTATATACTTTAAATGAAATAATTACCCCATTTTTTCTCATAGATAACTCAACTTCGATATTTTGAGGTGGTGTTTGAATAGTTCTACTAAACTTGTAAGATATGAAATAATAAGTAGAACCATAATCAAATAGTGTATTCCCTATTATTGAATGAATAACCAGAATACCTGTCATCACATCATTCTTAGGATCCACCTCAGTAATAGTGATAGCATATTCCCTTATTTGCTGCCTTGGAGGTTGTTATCATTGATTTTCTCTGAAAACCCTTAGATTAATGCATTTTATCGCATAATGTACATGTTCCTTACAGTTAAAACATTGTATTATAAGTTGAGTGTTTATCAGAACCTTCCTTTATTCTTTCAAATTACTGTTATTCTTCAAATACCTTTGATAATGATTAGCCTGATTCCCCTCGCTTCTACATTTGAACCATCTTTTTAGTTCCAATTAGAAATTTCTAGAGATGCTTCTTCCCACACTTTTAACACATGGGATATTGGATTTTATTTCCCCCATGGGATTTATCTATTCATTTTCCCATATTAAACTCAATTTTCCTTTTTTTTATATTTGATCTCATGAGACCACTGAGAGTGTCCAATATCCATCTCAACCTTTAGGGCACAATAGACAATCTCCTCATAGCCTTTAAAGTCTTGAATCGCTATATATTTTCATAAAATAAGATTTAATACACTAAATAAGTGATCCACCTTGCTTTATGTATTCATGAAAAAGCTTGAGTCGTATCATGAAAGCCATGAAAAGTTTCCCTCATATGATCTGATGGACTCATCTTCCTTTTTATTTATTTTGGGGAACTCCCTCTCCATCTTAAGATGAAGATTTTGGGTAAAATATTTATTGAAAAATATTTTCTTGAATCCTTCACAATCCATGGAATCAATTTCCTCTTTAGACTTTGTGTTTTTTATTAGTGTTCACCACTGGTCATATTCTCCAACAAAACTATATACTTTCATCATAACTTTATCTTCTTCCGAGCATTGGAGGATATATAATATCTTATCAATGGAGTTAATTATCTATTCCATGAGGATAGGATAAAAATATACACTAAAGGTAGGAGGTCTTTTTCATATAAATTATTTGACTGTAACTTGATCATTCTTAGAAGAAGCAGGGTATTCCACATGATTCAGTTTATTATTCATAACTTGATCCAGTTGATCCACTACTGTCATGATTTTTTTACCTCCTATCCACATTAATTTTGGAATCTTGTTAGGTAAATAATCACATTGATTATTAGCATGTATTCTACTATTTCACTACATTAACTAAAAAAAATAAAACTAAAATTAGTGGGTTTAATACTTATCTAATGATCATATAAAAAGGAAACTATGAACATATAAGGATAAACTTATAAATGAAAATTATATCTTAATTTGTGATTCCCTATGTTTCAATATTGGTTATCCATGGTGATAGAAGTATCCATAGGGTTCTTACTAAATTTTTCTAGTACTAATACCCAAAATTAACTAGACCATTATCTAACACCAAATATAGATACCCAAGCCTTTTACACATATTATTACATGATTTTAGGCATAATTATCTATAAAATACAAACCAAGGATCAAAAATTCTAGTGTATTTGGAATACTATGTACATAATTAGAAAACATGAAACTAGAATAAAACATATTTTTATTAATCTCCATAATGATCTTATAACACCCTTTGAGATCCTATAACTACATAGGATAACCTGGGTAATACATGGACAAAAGGGGTGAGCTAAAAATCCTAGTAAGGGAATAAACATGGGATTTAAGTATAGCACATGAGTTATAAGGAATAACATGATAACATAAAAGGAATGTCTCATGAATAAACATATGAAATAATAACATATAGAACATGGGATCATATGATCATGTAAATATGGGAAAGTGGCATCAAAATATAACATGAAATAAACATGAGTCATGGCTAACTGCTAAGACTATATCACATGGTGGACAGAGACCCATAATGGATTAGTTTTACTTCCTAATCCCATATATAACATCTCATGAGACTAAAACATTACCCAATTCATTGGAGCACTATATGGACCCACCCTTCATAACATGTACATGCATATGTGTGACACATTAAAAAATAGATCATAAGGAATAATCATAAGGGTTGCCCGTGGAAAGAAATGGGTTTCATAATCATGTCATAAGGCATAACAAAAGGAAGTATCAAGATAAAATTAATGAAATAAGATATTAAATAATTATTGTACATTAATAGAGGAAAAATAATAATTTACCATGAATAATGATGTCCAACTGAAGTGAAAACATGAAAATAATGGTTAGGTAATTTTAGAAATGTGCCACTTTAACACAGTTTTAGGGAAAAAATAAAGAATCTTTAAAAAGGATAAAGAAATAGTTTTTTTCATAAAACCTGGAAAAAAAATCGTGATAAATTGAGTAATTTTAGAAAAAACATTGTAATAATCAAATAGTTTATTAAGTGTACTTGAAAATGGGTAAGAAATAGAGTTCTCTTTAATCGGGTTTTCTTATCAAGATGAATTGAGAAGGGAGCCTATTAAAACATGTAATTTCTCATCAAAGAAAGATGAATTGAGATACATAAATATGTGTGGTATATATACACAGAATATAGAAATATTATATAATAATAATTAATAGATATACTTAGGAAAATAAATAGAAATAATAACCCAAAGTAAACATGAATGTTCAGAGAGATCTATTACCTTATGTATGAATATGATCTGCACTTTCACTTAATGTCCTGGATAATCAAATCAGATTCATTAATTTCTTAATTAAGAACCTCTTCCACATGTATTTTATTTATTATAATTTTATTAAGTTCATTTTTTGCCATTTTGATGAGTTATAAGGTTCAATTTCATCATTATGAGAGTTCTTGTTTCATGGTTCATGGTCAGTTCACTTGTGTATAATTATGGAAGTTCTTTACGAATGAGAAAACTATGCCAGAAGAGAAACTAAATGGTATTAAAACACTTATTTAAGTTTAAATGGTCCCATATATCATTTTTTTATAACATGAGGATAATTCATTTTATAAAACGTTAATGATAAATATTTAGTTTATTTTGGTGGTTTTTTCGACCATCACGCATTAGTTTCATGTTATTTAATTTTTTTTCTATATATTAGTTACATAACATGAAATGAGTTAAAATATAATTATTAAATTATTATTTAGCCATAATAATAGTTTTACTACCATCCTTGATGGTGGTAATGGAAAACGAAAACTTGTTATTCATGGAGATGGTTAACTGCCATAATTTGGACAATGGTTTCCTTTATTTGAATAAGAGGAGATGAGAAAAAGGTCTAGATAGAAAATATTACATTATAAATATAAAATTATAGTATATACATGATACTATATTTATTATTATTTTATCAATGAAAGTGGTGAGGATAAGGTAGAATAAGAAAACAAATTAAAAGAGGTAGTTTGAGAATGTTACCTCTTAAATATCACCTCCTTGAAGAACCCCTTGAGGAACTTGGAATTGGTATTTTGGTGAGACCAATAGATTTTGGACATGGGTACAGTGGATATTAGAGTTTTTGGTATAGATTTTGAAATGTTAAAGTCTTATAAGGTTTGAGTAAAAGGGGTGGTGAGTGGTGGTATTTTTAAGGGGAGGAGAGGGATGTTTTTTGGAATTTCTCAAAATATTAAAAAATAATAAGATAATTCTAGAGCCAAATGCTTCTAAATTTACCATAAATGAATATAAAGTGAAATTATAAACCATATAATATCCGCTTTTTACATATTTAATATTTTTATGATTTAAAAATAATTTAATAAAATATTATTCCTATAAAATATCATTATTGTTATTTTTGATACTATTCATTTCTATGACTTTAAAAACATCAAGACAATAAGTAAAATTCAGACCAACAATTTTATTCAATCGTAAACATATAATTTTAATCTATATAATTCAATTAACACCTTAAATATCTAAAATTATATTTATTTTAATATTTTTAATATCATTTATTTGATTATTCAATTTATTTAATAATTACTCTACCATTGTTATGAAATCATTTAAGGTAATTATTTCTTCCATAAAAATTAAAAATAAATTACCATGATGAAGATAAATATTTTATATTTCAAAATACTATTTATAGTTGAACATATCTTCTGGATAACCACATATTAAAATTTTTATACTTATTAAAAACAATAGTGTGACATCTTTGAGTTTTCATTAAATAAAATACTATAAGGGTTTTAATGTCCAATAAGTGGCTTAAAAAGGTCATAAATTAGACCCATGGATTATTATGGTCTAAAATTACTCATTTAATAGAAATGGGACAAGTGTTAGGGATATTTTCTAATAATTATCATATTATTTTTACTTTTAATTACCCAATTTACCATTAACTATGGTCAGAAAATTACAAGGTTTATATTTATATTAACCAAGAATAAAAGGGTACTATTTAATAATTTTGGACCTCATAATTCCAAATATGGAATAAATTTTTCAAAATTCAAAACACATAAGTTGCGGGATTTAATTTAATATTAAACCAGCACAACCCAAAAAAAATATTTTTTTTGAAAAATTCCGTTTTAAGTATAAAATATTTTTATACTAAATTCGTGTATAAAATTCATTTTAAAGACCAAAAATATATTATTTATTATAAAAATTAACTAATTAAATTTTAAAAATAATACAAAATATAATTTTTCTTTGTAAATTATTTAAAATAAAATACAGTTTTCAATGTCAAACAGTACTTTTTAGTATTCATTAAAATTTCAAACTTTTTAGAAAATTCTCAAAAATTCATCCAAAGATAATTTTGACATGCTGAATTTAAAAATGAATTTTATTTTTTCAAATAAATTTTCTAAGAGTTTCAAAATTAATTATATTTATTTTCTCATAGAAATTAAAAAGAATCATTTTTTTAAGAAAAAGTATTTTTGAAGAATAATATGAATTTAATAAAAATTAATTTTTTATTTCCTATGAATTAATAAATATATTTCATGATATTGTTATTAATATTCATACCCACTAATTAAATATCTAGGTTATAATGGTCATGTTAAAATAATAATATTTTAATAGTATATCATAGTTCATTTAAACTCAGGGTTGTGTGCGATATTATCTACTAAAGAAATAAAATTATTTAAAGAGAAATATTTCATCCAAAATCTCAGGGTGTTACAGTCATTGATCGGGAAGCATAGATAAAACTTTCAAGGTTGAAAGAGAAACTAAAAGAACATGACTTTTATAAGAAAACATAGGATTAGTTGTGATCGGTAATGAAAAATGTCTTAGTTTCTATATTTCAGAGGATGATGGGCATGATCAATAAATAAATTACAACTTTTATAGCTCATCATGTGGAGTTAAATTCTAAACTCAATCCATAACTCAATAAAAAGTTTTAAAAGATATCAAATTTTAAAAAAAAATGTGTACCATCAGGTTGAAATCAAGAAAATGTTTCAGGATGGCTGTGAAATCATAGGTAAACAACCATAAATTCATTTGTGAAATATAGGAACCAATGCCACATCAACCCAAGTTACAGTTTTTCCGAGATGCCTCTAAATTCATTTTTATTATTTCAAAAAACTAAAATGTATAATGTTAAAAACCATAAAAATGGTCTTTAATTGATTTTTAATCATGGTAAAACCACCGTTAAATTATTTGTGATGTGTATGAGTAGGCAACATGATCATCCAATGTGTGATATCCCTAGAATAACACAATAAGAAGTTTTATAAGATATAAAAGTCTTTAAAAATGTGTGTCAAGGGGTCAAAACTGGGAAAAAACATCAAGCGGTTGTGAAATCATTGTAAAAATACTATTGAATGATTTATGAAATGTAGGAACTGATGTCGCAAAAATTAGAGTTATGATTTTTCTAGGATGCCCATAAACGTGTTTTTAGTGTTTAAAACACTAAAATGTGTCTGTGACTATAAAAACCATAGAAAATGGCCTCATATTAACATGGAATCAATTGGAAACCATTTTTAAATTATTTATGACATGTATGAGCATAAAACATGCCCATATGATGTGCGATGTTGTTGTAATGACTCAATAAGAAGTTTTAAAAGATATAAAAATCTTTAAAAATGTGCATTATGGGGTCAAAACCAAGAAAACAGAATCAGGTGGATGTGAAATCATAGAACAACGACTATAGATTGATTTTTGAAATTTAATAACTATCTTCACATCAAACTGAGTTATGGTTTACTCGAGATGCATGTAAACATGTTTTTAGTGTTTTAAAACACTAAAACGTTCATGTAATGATCAAAACCATATAAAATGACTTCATATTGATGGGAAATAATGGGGATACTATTGTTGAATTATTTTTTATTTGTACAAGAAGAAAAATTTCCATATGATATATGGTGTTCTCAAAATGACTCAATTAGTAGTTTTAAAAGATACCAAAGTTTTTAAAAACATGTGTCAAGGGGTAAAAACTAAGAAAACGGTGTCATATGGACATGAAATCATAAGAAAATTATTTTATATTTATTTTTTAAATTTAGTAACTGACACCACATCAATATGAGCTGTAGTTTTCCCATGATTTCTATAAACGTGTTTTTAGGGTTTTAAAACACTAAAAAGTGAGTGTAATGGTCAAAACCATAGAAAAAGACCTCAAATTGACATGATATCATAGGAAACCCACTATTGAATTATTTTTTACATTTAATATTAGACAACACATACATACGACATGTGGTGTGCTCAGAATGACTCGATAAGCACTTTTAAAAGATACCCCAAAGTCTTTAAAAAAGTGGATCAAGGGGTCAAAACCATGTAAATGTAATTGGATGTCTGTAAAATCATAGAACAATAATTTTAGATTGATTTTTGAAATTTAAGAACTGACACCACATTAATTTGAGTTTCAATTTTCCCAGGATACCCGCAAACACATTTTTAGTGTTTTAAAAAACTAAAACGTATGTGTGACAGTCAAAACCATAGAAAATGATCTCAAATTGATGTGAAATCATAGTAAAACAACTATTGAATTATTATTTTTGCGTACTAGTAGACAAAACATCTATATTATGTGTTGTGAGATCATAATGACTCGATAATAAATTTTAAAAGATACTAAATTCTTTAAAAACAAACATCAAGGGGTCAAAACTAAGAAAATGAAATTGGATAGTTGTGGAATAAAAGGAAAATGAACATAGATTAATTTGGGAAATGTATGAACTGGTTCCATGTCAATTTGAGTTTTTTTTTTCCGAAATTCCTGTAAACACATTTTTAGTGTTTTAATACACTAAAACGTACATGTAATGATCAAAACCATATAAATAAAACTTATACTAGCATGAAAACATGGGAAAATAACCATTGAATTATATTTGGCATGTATTCATATAAAAAACATTCATTCGGCATGTGGGGTACTCAGAATGACTCAATAAGTAGATTTAAAAGATAATAAAGTCTTTAAAAACATGCATTAGGGGGTTAAAATCAATAAAATGGCATGGGATGACCATGAAATCATAGTATAATGAATGTAGATTGATTTTTAAAATTTAATAACTAATGCCACATCAATCCAAGTTATAGTTTGTCAGGGATGAAAGTAAACATTTTTTTAGTGTTTTAAAATACTAAAACATGTGTGTAACGATCAAAACCATAGAAAACAACCTTAGATTGGTAGAAAATCATAGAAAAAATGTTAAATTATTTATTTTGTGTATGAGTAGACAACATGTCCACTCAACGTGAGGTCTTCTTGGAATGAATCGATAAGTAGTTTTAAAAGAAATCAAAGTCTTTAAAAATGTGCATCATGAGGTTAAACCCAAGAAAATGGTGTTGGATGGCTGTGAAATCATAGAAAAAATACCGTATATTTATTTTTGAAATGTAGGAATAGGATATGCATCAATTAGAGTTACAATTTGTTTAGGATGCTCGTAAACACATTTTTATTATTTTAAAACACTAAAACATGAGTGTAATGATCAAAACCATACCAAATGACCTAAGATTGGTGTGAAATCATGAGATAACCACCATTGAATTATTTTTTATGTTTATGAGTAGAAAACACATACATCTGATGTGTGGTGTGCTCAGAATTACTAAATAAGTAGTTTTAAAATATATTAAAGTCTTTAAAAAACATGCATAGGGGATCGAAAAAAGTAAATGGAGTTGTATGATCATGAAATCATAGGACAATGACCATAGAGTGATTTTTAAAATGTAGGAATGGATTCCACATAAATCTGAGTTATGTTTTATTTAGGATGCATGTAAACATGTTTTTAGTGTTTTAAAACACTAAAACATGTGTGTAATAGTCAAAACTATATAAAGTGACCTTAGATTGATACAAAATCATAGTACAACCACTTTTTAATTGTTTATGAAGTGTGCGAGAAGACAACATTGTGACTTCCTAGACCCAGATGCCACTCAATAGTACCTCAAGCCCAGTTGTCCACATGGCCTCAAGCGCATCTCCCCAAATTCCAGAGATTTCCAACTAGAAGTGGGGGCCTTAGATATGTCCATGGGGAGACTATTCCCTTATTAATAGAGTAGAACAGCAATATAATCAATATATAAATATCGGAAGTAGTATAATAATGAATAAGAAGTGGAAACAAATGTAAATAATCAAGAAACTCATATCAATACTCAAAAGAAATAACTGAATAATGTACAATAGATGATAATTTCATGTATAAAAAGTATAAAAAAATGGATTCAAGCACCAATAAATAGTACTATATAAGCTATAGAAAAAGAATCCAAAAAGGGAAAAATATATCTATAATCCCAAGTTCTAGCCCAATCATCAACTACCAGCTCTATCCTAATTCAGACCATAATTTATACATCCATAAGAGGACGCTTCCCCTTATCTTTACGTGTAAGCATATAGTATTTCTAAGTTATATAGGAAGATCGGATAGGGTGTGAGATAAATCTGGGTAGGCCACCACCCAAAGAGTCTATAGATATCCAGTATATGTATATAATATGAAAATGTGTAGGTATAAAAAATTAAAGCAGTAATAACAAACTATAAATGGGTCGGCTCTAGTTCATGAAAGGAAACCAGGCTCACACTACCTACTTCATCCCATACTAGAATAACTCTAAAATAGTATCAAGGGTTAAAATCCCTGATATCACATTTATAAGCAACATCATGCCCAGTATCATGGTAGTATAGGGGACGCCATTCCCAGTATCATAGTACAGGTATGCCATACCCGTATAGTATCACAGTATCAGGATGCCATACCCAGTATCACAGAATAGGGATTCCATGACCAGTATCATAGAATAGGGATGACATGCACAGTATCACAGTATAGGGATGTCATTCCCAGTATCACAGTATAGGTACATCTTGCCCAGTGTTACAGAATAGGGATTTCATGCCCAGTATCACATTTATATAAGGTTAACCATACCCATTCATCATTATAAAGGGTCACCATTCCCATTCATATTTATATAAAGTGGGAGGGATGTCATACCCATTTGGTATAATAAATGTATAAGAGTCATTATGCCCAATTTAATATAATAAATGTATAAGGGTCATCATGCCCATTCATTATAATTCACAAGGGCCATTATGCCTATTTATTATGTTTATTAAGGGTCTTCATTCCCTTATGTCATATAATTAATAAATAACCATTATCTTTAATACGAGCCAAGGTATAATCCATTTCTCATTATCATTTAATGTCAACAAGGGAAAAACCATTGTTCAAATTAAAATAGGTGACGGGGGATTACCACTCACCACTATCCAATTAAATTCTTTATAATAGTGTTAGCTATGTTATGACATTACATCCATCCAGTTCATTTATAATATCACAATCTAGAAGCAAGATCGAACACTCCAATGGGTGATTTGGCCAGATTCTCATTAAATCCATTTCTCCATGTAATAAGGCACGCCCAATGGGGTGGATCCATCTACGGTAGTCAATCTCAAGGGGTCTAATATAATTATTAGGTTCCAAATAAGGCATCCAATTTAAGGAAATTATAATTTAGGGTAAATTCAAGGTGAAACTGACATGTGGTGCAAGGACACATATTATAAAACATCAAGACTTTAGGAATGATTTATAGACCACTTACCTTGTACTAATATGAATATTCTAATCTAGTATCATCCTTTATTTCAGCCTAGATTGGAAGAAATTTGAAGAACATACCAACACCCTAAAAATGGGGCATATGATCCTACACCTCGATAAATTTATAAAGGATAAGAGAAACGAATAATAGCTAAAAAAGAATTAAGATCTTACCGGTGGCTATCCAATGAGACTGAAAGTGCTTCGATCGAACATCGAATGGAAAACTGGGATAAAATTATACAAAAGAGATTCAAAGGAGCACAAAGAGGGAGAATGGATGGTGTTTTCCACTGTAATGAGCAAGGAGGAGAATAAAAAAAATGTTTAAACATTTGATTAAGTGTGAATTCATCTTTTCACCCAAAAATCATGGGTTGTAGGGTTTGGTTGTACGGTTAGCCAAACCATGCACCAACCATACATATCACCTATGCTAAAAATGTAAGACATTTTTCACGGGTGTGTGACTCCTGTCGCATAGTTAGGGAAAAAAATTTACTCGTCTTGATCCTTTGTCCAGCCCCACATGGATAGGAGAGATCGTGTGGGAGGGGTTTTAAAGTTTCTAATAACCATGTGGCCTGGTGTTTTTCTCCACCGGTTGGGGTTTCGAGCTCCAAACAAGCCCTAAACACCCCCTTAAACTATTATATCATCAAAAGGTATTCATATTAGGTCTAAAAAAATAATTAGACCAAAATTAAAATAACTCGTACCTGAGATAAATATTAGGTTCTTATAGTCTTCCCCCCTTAAAGTAACACATCCTTGAGTTCACCTTCCAAGGGCGGAAAAACTTCATCTGATAACAACTATGGCCACTGAGCACGTACATTGGCCTCTTGCTCCCAAGTCTCATATTGTACCCAGTCGTGTTGTGCACACATACTAAAGGGACAGACTATCCTCAGAGAGCCTTTGTGCTCAGTTCAATTATGCATATAGGATACTTCTCAAAGGAAGCATCGACATCCTTCTCAACATCCTCAAGATCAAAAGTATGAGATAGATCGTAATGATAACAATGAAGCTATGAAACATGGAAGACGTCATGCATGGCATGATACCTCTGAGGTAATAGCAACCAATAGGCTACTGGACCAACTCTCTATAGAATCTCTAACATCCCAAAAAATCACAATGATAGCTTCCCTTGCCTTTTTATCCTGCTATGACCAAGTCTAGGTGATACCCACAAGAATAAACGATCCTCGACCTCAAACTCCAGAGGTTACCAATGGAAATCAGTATAAGATTATTGTCTAGACTCAGTAGTAGAAATCTACTTCTTGATCAACTGAACCTACTCTAAAGTCTCCAAAACAAGATAAGGACCCATTAGCATTGCCTCTTCTATATCTAACTAGAATAGGGGTGAACGAAACGGCCTACCGTATTGGGGATTATAGGGATCCATCTGAATTGTCCCTTGGTAACTGTTATTTTAGACGAACTCAATGAGTGGGATATGCTTCTCCCAAGAACTACTGAAATCAAGGATGCATGCTCGTAGCATTTCCTCTAGAACTTGTATAGTCCATTCTAACTGAACATAGATCTTTGGGTGAAAGGTTGTGCTCATAAACACATGTGTACTAATATCCTTATATAACCCCTTCCAGAATCTCAATGTGAAAGGAGTGTCCTTATCTGAAATGATAGTACGAGGGACCCCGTGTAGTCAGATAATCTCACAGATGTACAATATTCCCAAATCATCAACTAATAAAGTATACTAGATATAAATTAATTGATCTACCTTCATTATTTGATCCAAGACTACCCAAACTACATTGCTACCTCGAGGCGACCTCGGTAAGCCGATGAAAAAATCCATAGCAACATCCTCCAATTTCCATTCCAGAATTCCAAATGGCTTTAGCAATCATGTAGTTCACTGGTGTTCTAACTTCACCAGTTGAAAGGTGTAACACCTAGTGATAAATCATTTTATCTAATTCTTCATCCATGGAAACCAATGTTTTCAGTGCATATCACAATACAACTTGGAGATACCTGGGTGAACTACCCACTAAGAAGTGTGTGACTCCCAAATCATCTTATCTCTCACATTTATGGGAACCTAGATACATCCATTTATACACAGGATGTCCTTGTCGTCTATAGTCTAATCCAAAGGCGGGTCCTCACCAGTAATGCCCTCTCATAGGAACAAGCCTAATTGATCTGAAAACTGACTCATATTCACCTAATCCAGAAGTGAAGAGGTGATTGATAGTGATTCAAGTACAGACTATCAATGATGTCTTGAACTTCTATATTCATCTCAAAAAACATATCCATAAGCTATCATTCACTACTGTCCTCCTAAACTTCATGCATCTAATTCCTCCCATTCAGATCATTGGCAATAGAATTGTCTTTCCTAGGTGTATAGGCTAGCTAGAATTTAAATCAATGTAGATATTATACTAGTATGAAATGCATGTGATTTAAGTCTCACTGTTTAAATATATGTAACACCCCAAGCTTCCATAGTACGCTTCTTCTTAATAATTTAATAGTTTGCGCTACATGCAACACCGAGTTCGAGCAGACCATGACATATCAAACTAACCATTTAAAAAGATGTTATGAATAGTATTAACCACATTTTTAATTTTATATATATCCCATATAATTTTAACATTCATATTATGTGTTTATTAGACATAATATAAGGATAAATTCAAGTTTATAGATAAAATAAGTTTTTTTCAAAAAATGTAGTTTTCCGAATTTTAATGGAGAACCCTTTTTAAATCCAATATTTGACACTTTTAAATATTAAATTTGATAAAATAAAATTCTTCTTTAGAAGCAGGACATAAAAATTTTGTTTGGATAAATTTTTAGTGTTTTTTTATAACATTCATATTTTAATGAATAGTGAAAAATACTGCATTTTAATTCAAAACCGCTTTTTCATCTAGATTATTTATATTCTTATATTATACTTTTAGTTGGTTTTAAAGTATAATTATATTAATTTTTTATCATTTAATATAATTAAAGTCATTTTAAGTTATTTCACATTGAAATTTTATATAAACACGTATCAATATTTTGATGGTTTTTACTTTTAAAAACCCATTTTTTCGTTTTGACAATGGGGATTAATTTTAATTTAATTACTGAAACTAATTTGTTTTAAAATTAGAAAAATGGATTCCATATTTTTAATCATAAGGAAAAAAAATTTAAATAATTACCTTTTATTTTTTGACATTATGAATAGTAACTTCAGTAATTATTTTTATTTACCATGGTTAAAGGGTGAATCAGGTAAATAAGGGTAAACAAATATTATTATTATAATATAAAACTACCCTATCACATGTCCTAATCCTATTTAATGAGATATGTGTGACAATTAGAATCCTCTTGTCGATTGTAGGACCCCATGGAGCCACTTAGATGTGATAGTGACATGTTATAATAATTAATTTAAAGTATAGAGAAATATAACACAAATGTGTATCTTTTACTCAAACAATTTTAATGTGGGGTTATATAATTGATCCCTTTGACTATAAATATTAATTATAAATATAAAAATATTTCCTACATCATGGTATTTTATTTATAATTTTTAGACATTAAATAAATAAATTTATTAATGACACAATGATGCCACGGTGATTACCTTATTAATGAGTGATTGAAATAAATGATATTATAGTTATTAAAATAAATTTAACTTGAGATTTTATATGTCATCCATGAATTTTTTGGATAAATTTTACCTATTATGGATGAGTTAATTATTTTTTTTAAGGAAATAAATTGTTATGACTTTAAAAAAAATTACTAAATAGTGTCAAAATTGACATAAATGAATTTTTAAAACAAACACTATTTTATTAAACGATATAATTGTCATAAAATCTAAGATTCTGAAAACTAACTTATATAGTGTTAAAAATTTCATTAATTATCCACTTTATGTTTTCTTGTCATTCTATAGTAACTATATTAACCATATAGTATAAAAATACAAGAAGACATGGTAAGAGTTAACTTATTTAACTAAGGGTTAAAGCCAAAAGATAAGGTTAAATTCATGACCTAAACTTGTCTAAAACCTATTGGTTGATATTATTTTAACCAATAATAATATTATCCTAGAAATAAGTCACTTTTTTCCATTAGAAACCTAAAATAAATTTATAATAAATTAATATTTCAATACTTTTCTAAAGTTTCCCTCACCTCTCCTATAAAAGGGAAATTCTAATTCTATTTTATTCACACCTCCAAATCCATTTTGATCATCTGAACCCTACCCAAATCTCTTCCCAACTTCCCTAAATTCATTTTAGAGGCCACCATTTGGGAATAAAACCAACTTAAGGAGTCATTTTGTGCAAATCAAAAAGAGACACCCGAATAAGAGGTAATCGTTTTATCCCTTATTTCAATGTTCTTTTCTTATTATATGTTCTATTCCTCAGTTTTTACCATAATAAAATAAAAACACAATAATCTAATATATTCTGAGACTTTTTATGATTATGGTACAACCATATTCCTCCCTTTACCCATCCAATGAAAAACAATATCACCATGTGTGCGTACGTACGGCTAACCGTCTCCATGTCGTGGTGTAAAATAATTTTCATCTATACTTTATTTTGATGGGTATAATGACAAATATAAATAAATTAAATAATAAATATAAAATGATATTATTTATTTAAAATTAATATTCCATCCAATTCCATACCATTTAACCATTAAGAAAATGATATCGTTGCCCGTGTGTACGTACGGCTTACCATCTCCACGACGCGATGAGATTCATCTTCCACATTCACCATACAAGAATGATTATAAAAATATATATTAAGAATAAGTATTAAATATATGACATAATAATTCTACTAGAATAATATATATATATATATATATATCATTCACTTACTTTCACTCAATATGATAAGAAAATGGAAACAGTGTTCATACATATGTACGGCCTACCGTCTCCATGAACAGTGTATTTTGTTTCATATATCTATCTATTATTTATTTTTATATTATGAATATATATGATATATAAATCATTTTATCCTAATATAATTAATATGATCAATAATAACAAGTCAAAATACATGCGATAAAGAATGCGATTATTACCTAAAATGTTGGATTAACTTGGAATTGTTAATAAACATGTAATATAAAGTCATAAAACAATCATATATGATATCATAAATATTATTATGATACTGGTTCAAGTTAATAATATGTTCAAAATAATTATAAAGGAGTTTTTAACACATATAGAGTGTATCAAACTTAAGGTAAGGGTTAATTTCATAATCTCGTTATTATCTGAGATTGTTTATGTATAAGTGTTTACTGAGACATATTTATCATTCATGTCCATGTTTCTTAAAAATGTTTTCAAAAGGAATATTTTTAATGTTTTATGTAAGGGTATCTTTAACCAAAACATCATTATAAATGTTTTAAATATTTATACTTATAAACCATTCTCTTTAATGTCCATGTTTTTAAAAAGGTTTTAACGATTTATTTATATGGACATAAATGTTTTAAAATGTTAATTACTTTCAAAAGTTTCATATTGGTATGGGAAATTTTGATTAAAAAATGTATTTTAAATTTCTTCTTTTATAAATTGTGCAACTTTTCATGTTTTAAAATTAAAAAAGGGATATTTCTCTGAAAAAGTTTTAATAATTTTATTAGATTATTTTCATGTATGTCAACATCCTTTGTTGGATTTTATGATTAATTTATATTGATTTAATATGATAAAATCATCCATATTGTATTGAAGGGTTTATGATATTTTTTATTGGGGATGTTCTATTTTAATATCATTCATGGTTTATGGTTAAAGTATCAACATTTCGTATGCTAGTTTTAATACGAGTTTTTATGTTACGTTTCACCCTTTTCATATGAGGAATGAATTGGACTTAGTAAGTGATGAACGAGGCCCTCTATAGCCCCTTGATGCATTGGTAGGTCTCATGAGATAAACTAGTGTCTTGGTAAAATTCCTTGATAGAATATTTGTGTATGGTCTTGGCACAAGGCCTTGACTTAGTGGTTATGATGTCCGGAATTATGCATTCCCTTGTTATGAGATTAATTATTGGTTTTACATGTGATTATTCGACTAGTAGAATATCCATGTGAATGTTTAAATGGAATTATTTGATTTATTATTTCCATATTATGCTTAAGATAATGTTTTAAAAGGCATGTGTTTTAGTTTTGTACCTTTCCTTAAATTTTATGATTATTTTTTATAGCTTTCACTATATTGTTTATCCTTACTGAGCATCTAAGCTCACCCCTTTCTTATGTTTTATTTTCCCAGGATTCCAATAAGTGTTTTATAATTTATATATGGGTTAATCTAGGAAAATAATGGAATTATCAAAGGATTATCTATGCTATATTTTATGTTATAAATTGTAATGTAAAGTTCATATCTGTAATCTATTTTCCAATATTGCTAAACTGATCGGTCCTTTGGGATTTGATTCCTTGTAATCATGCCAATGTATTAAAATAATGCACTAGATCTGGGCTTCTAGGTTCGGGTCGTTACAGTTGGTATCAAAGGAATTTTAGCAATAACCTTGGAAATAGATATAGAAAGCTTAGATAAGGGATCATAACCCTAAGATAGAATTTGTGGATAAGTATAGAAGAACCCCCTAGAATTTTGGTAAAGTAGAGATTTCGTGGATATTCCAATAAATACATCCCTGTCTGGATACTAAAAGTGGGTGTGGTTCTTGTAAAGATGTACCTAGGGGTGAAAACTCCCACAAGGTGTTCTAGGCCTGACTCGGGGTAACCGGGTACATGAAAACGGGCCTTACTGCGCACCTGGTTTAACACTCCTGGGGGATATACTTAGGATAATTCATATTTTATTTACAAACCATTATGAAGGATTTATGATTGAATATTTCCTCAAAGGAACCATATTTATGATTATGGATTAGATATGCATAAAATTTTCGATTTATGTTAATTATTTTACTAGTTTGTAATTATGAATTATGATTCATAACCTAATCTAGTGTATTCCATTGTTTAGAAATGGAACCTAATGGAAGAAATGGAAACTATATCAACACACATAATCCATGTAGGTATTTCCCTCCTATGTAATATAATTATAGTGGAGATGATGATGCAACTGGTGTTGAATAGCTTATAACCATACTGGGACAGGTGACTGAGGTTATGAATAACAACCTTATCCATATGGAGCACCCTGATCAAAATGTGGAGGATCAATGTTATACTGATTCATGAGATAACAACCTCCAACATTCAATGTTACTACAAATCCATTTTTAGTTGAGCAATGGATAAGTTCCTTAGAGAAAATATTTCTTACTTTGGAGAGTAACGAAAGGGAAAATGTTTTCATAGCAGTTTACCGTCTCTCAGGATATGCAGATCAATGGTGTTCATTAATTAAAAACATGAAGGAAGATTAAGAAGTATCAAATATGGAATGGAGGGAGTTTAAAGAAATTTTCCTATATAAATAATTTCCTTGGGAATAGCGAGCTGATATGGAAAGGAAATTTCTAAGTCTGAGGAAAAAAGAGGATGAGAATGTTTCAAATTATGAGGCTAACATCACAATATTAGAGAGAAATGTTAAAAACTACATACTTAACCCACAATGTAATATTGATAGATTCTTTGATGGGTTAAAACAATTCCTCTGATGGGAACTAGTCTCACAATCTTTCTCATCATACGAAGATATAGTCTCATGTGCTATCAAGATGGAAAAATAATTCTCTAACTCTTATGAAATTAAAGTAAAGTAAGACAAGAAGATAATGGTTGAGTAAGATATAGATAATAGGAAAAAGGGAAAGAAGGATTTTCTCTTATGTGATAATTGTGGTAAGAAACACCCTGGTACTTGCCTAAAAGAAATGGAAGTTTGTTACAAATGTGGAGAAAAAGGTCACCAGGCTCATGATTATAAGGGAAAGAAAGAAGTTGTGAAATTATATAATTGTAAATATATGGTAAATTATACAAATTATTGTCCAAATAATCAAGTAAATATAGCTTAGAAGAAGAAAATGGATCAAGGTCAAGCTTATGTTGTTACTACGGTCGAAGTGGAAGAATTAATGTATTTGTATTTTTGGATTCAAGAATTATATTCTGGTTATAAGAAGAATGTGATATATATAAGGATTGTACTACACTAATTTTTATTTTCATTAAGGTTTTAATATTATGAAGGTAATCATATATTCATTATGTGAAAATAAGATCAACATTACATTATTTGGTAAATCTGATGTTACAATTGATTTTGGAAATATAGAGACCTTTTAGAAAAAGTTTGGACAAAAGTATTTTGGATAACTCTAAAGGTTGGAATAGATTAAGTTGAACTTTGTATAGTATTTTTTAAGGTTCAAACATTTCTTAATATTATTTTTGGAATGTTATAATAATATAGTTTTAGAAAAAGGACAACCTGTAGGTCGGGAGATAACCTGTCATGTTGGACAAGGCTGCGGGAATCGAACCCACGACCAAAGTGAGATAAGGCTTTATCACCTACCACTGGCCTATAAAAATTCCCTATTTAGTATAACATAGTTGTATTTATTTAAATTGTGTAATTTTATATTTGGAACCTTATACGATGAAGATAAATAGAATATTTTTTTGAGTTTTATTATATTTTGAAGATGAAGATGAGTTTGTGGTAGGAATTAATTAAAATATGAAACTATACATATCAAGTAATTATGTTTCAATATGTTCTTAATATATTAAGTAAATTAATTATTCAACTCTAGTTAAACCAAAAAAAATCCTAGTACATTCTTTTATGATGAATAAAATGGCCCCTTGGATCATCAAAAATTTATACATTTATGGTTGTTAACCTTTTCCTAATCATGGTCTTTATCTCTCTCCAACAGAACATGATCGTTAGTTTTTTCTTCCATATCCATATTTTCCTACATGGAATCCTAGTATATGTTATCTCAGATGACCTTCATACTTCCCTTTCTTTATTTTAAAATGGAGGTCTCATTAATCAATTATTGATGTGGGATTTCAATAAATATATTTTCAAAAGTCAAACTCATAGTTTTCAATTCCAAGTTTCAATTATAAGGACACAATTTATTAAATGAGGGGATAATGTAACACCCCAAGCTTCCATGGTATTCTTCTTCTTAATAATTCAATAGCTTGCGCTACACGTAACACCAAGTTCAAGCGCACCATGACCTATCAAACTAGTCGTTTAAAAAGTAGTTATGAATATTATTAACCAAAATTTTAATTTTATATATATACCATATAATTTTAACATTCATCCTATGTGTTTCTTAGACATAATATAAGGACAAATTCAATTTTTCAGATAAAAGAAGTATTTTTTAAAAAATGTAGTTATTCGCCTTTTAATGGCAAACCCTTTTTAAATACAATATTTTACACTTTTATATATTAAATTTTAAAAAATAAAATTATTATTTATAATTTTTATGTAAAAAAATTTGGATAAATTTTCAGTGTTTTTCTAATAACATTCATATTTTAATGAATAGTGAAAAATACTGCATTTTAATTCAAAACTGTTTTTTCATCTAAATTATTTATATTGTTATATTATCCTATTAGTTAGTTTTAAATTATAATTATATTAATTTTTTATCATTTAATATAATTAAAGTAATTTTAATTAATTTCACATTGAAATTTTATATAAAAAAGTATCAATCTTTTGATGGTTTTTACTTTTAAAAACTCATTTTTTCATTTTGACAATGGGGATTAATTTTAATTTAATTACTGAAACTTCTGTGTTTTAAATTTGTAAAAATGTATTCTATATTTGGAATCGTAAGGTAAAAAATAATTAAATAAGCACCATTTATTTTTCGACATTAGGAATAGTAACTTCAGTAATTATTTTTATTTACCATGGTTAAATGGTGAATCAAGTAAATGCGGGTAAAACAATAATATTATAATAATATAAAACTACCCTAAAACATGTTATAATCCTATTTTATGAGATATGGTCTAACATGATCATCCTTGGGTCGATTTGTGGACCCCATGGATCCACTTGGATGTGATAATGACATGTTATAATAATTAATTTTAAGTAAAGAGAAATATAAAACAAACATGTATCTTTTACTAAAACAATTTTAATGTGGGGTTATATAATTTATCTATTTTACTATAAATAGTAATTAGAAATATAAAAATATTTCCTACATCTTTGTATTTTAATTATAATTTTTAGACATTAAATAAATAAATTTATTAATGACACAATGATGATACAGTGATTACCTTATTAATGAATGATTGAAATAAATGGTATTATAATTATTTAAATTAATGTAATTTGAACTTTTTGATGTCATACATGAATTTTTTGAATAAAATTGACATGTTATGGATGATTTAATTCTTTTTTTATGTAATCAAGTTGTTATGACTTTAATAAAAACCAATTACTCAATAGTGTCAGAATTGACATAAATGAATTTTTAAAACGAACACTATTTTATTAAATGATATAATAGTCATAAAATATAATATTAGAAAAAATGACTTATATAGTGTTAAAAAAATTATTAATGGTCCACTTTATATTTTCTTGGCATGTTATAGTTACTATATTAACAATATAGTATAAAAATACAAGAAGACATGGTAAGAGTTAACTTATTTAACTAAGGGTTAAATCCAAAATATAAGGTTACATTCATGACAAAAACTTGTCTAAAATCTATTTTTTGAGATTATTTAGACCCATACTCATATTATCCTCTAAATAAATCAATATGGAGCCATTAAAAACTGAAAATAAATTTATAATAAATTAATATTTCAAGACTTTCCTAAAGTTCCCCTCACCTCTCCTATAAAAGGGCACTTATCATTCTCTTTTATTCACACCTCCAAATCCCTTTGGCTTGGAAAAACCCTACCCAAAACTCCTTAAAACTTCCCTCACTTAATCCTAGAGTCAACCCTTTGGGAAGAAAATCAATTTAAAAATTCCTTTTGTGCAAATCAAAAGGACATACTCGATGAAGAGGTAATCGTTTTATCCCTTCTTTCAAAGTTCTTTTCTTATTCTACTTCCTATTCCTAAGATATTACCATAATAAAATAATAAATGTGTAATATAATATATGATGATATTTTTTATGATTATGGTACAACAATATTCCTCCTTTTACCCATTCTATGAAAAACAATATCACCATGTGTGCGTGCATACGGCTTATCATCTCCACGCCGTGGTGTAAACTGTTTTTCATCTATACTTTATTTTAATGGGTATAATGATGAATATAAATGACTTAAATAATAAATAAAAAATTATATTATTTATTAAAAAATCATATTCCATCCAATTCCATACCATTTAACCATTAAGGAAATGATATTGTTGTTTGTGCGTACGTACGACTTACCGTCTCCACGACGCGATGAGATTCATCTTCCATGTTCACCATCCAAGAATGATTATAAAAATTTATATTAAGAATAATTATGAAATATATGAAATAAAAATTCTACTAGAATAATATATATATATATGTATTTATGTATTTATGTATTTATGTATGTACATATATGTCATTCATTTACTTCAACTCGATGTGATAAGAAAATGGAAACAGTGTTCATGCGTACGTACGGCCTACCATATCCATGAATAGTGTATTAAATTTTATATATCTATCTATTATATATTTTTATATTATGAATATATATTATATATAAATTATTTTATCATAATATAATTAATACGATCAAGAATAACAAGTCAAAACAAATGCGATAAACAAAGAGAATATTACCCGAAACGTTGCATTAACTTAGAATTGTTAATAAACGAGTAATATAAAGTCATAAAACAATCATAAATGATATCATAAATATTATTATTATTCTGTTATAAGTTAATAATATGTTCAAAACCATTATACATTAGTTTCGGACACATATGGAGAGTATCAGACTTAAGGTAAGGGTTAATTTTGAAATCCCATTATTATCCGAGATTGTTTATGTATAAGTGTTTACCGGGACATATTTGTCAATCATGTCCATGTTTCTTAAAAATGTTTTCAAAAGGAATATTTTTAAGGTTTTATTTAAGGTACACTTTAAACAAAACATCATTATAAATTTTTTAAAGATTTATACTTCTAAACCCTTCTCTTTAATGTCTATGTTTTCAAAAAGGTTTTAACGATTTATTTACATAGAAATAAATGTTTTTAAAATGTTAATTCCTTTCAAAAATTTCAAAGTGTAATGGGGCACTTTGATTCAAAAATATATTTTAAATTTATTATTTTATAAATTGTGTGACTTTTATTGTTTTCAAATTAAAAAAGAAATATTTATCTGAAAAAGTTTTAATGATTTTATTATATTATTTCCATCTATGTCAACATCCTTTGTTAGATTTTATAACCAATTGAGATTGATTTATTATGATACAATCTTCCATATTTTATTGAAGGTTTTATGATATTTATGATTGTATATGTTCTATTTTAATACCATTCATGGTTTATGGTTAAAGTATTAGCATTTTTTATGCTAGTTTTAATACGAGTGTTTATGTTATGTTTCACCCTTTTCATACAAAGAATGTATTAGACTTAGTAAGTGATGGGAGGGTCCTTCTATAGCCCCTCACTGCATCAGTGGGTCACATGAGACAAACTAGTGTCTTTTCACAAGGCCTTGATAGAATATTTGTGTATGGTTTTGGCAAGAGGCCTTGACGTAGTGGTTATGATATCCGGTATTATGCATTCCCTCGTTATGAGATTAGTTATTGATTTTACATGTGATTATTCAACTAGTAGAATATCCATGTGAATGTTTAAATGAGATTATTTGATTTATTCTTGCCATATTATGTTGAATGTAATGTTTTAAAAGGTATGTTTTTTAGTTTTAAACCTTTCCTTAAAAGTTTACGCTTATTTGTGATAGATTCCACTATATTGTTTATCCTTACTAAGCATCTGAGCTCACCCCTTTCTTATGTTTTATTTTCCCAGAATTATAAGAAGTATTTTATAATTTATTTCAGGGTTAAGCTAGGGAAATAATGGCATTGTCAAAGGATTATCTATTTTTTATTTTATGTTAGAAATTGTAATGTAAAGTTCATGTATGTAATTTGTTTTCCAAGACTACTAAACTGATCATTCCTTTGGTATTTTATTTCTTGTAATCATGACAATGTATTAAAATAATGCACTAGCTCCAAACTTCTAGGGTTAGGGAATTACAATATATATCTGAGGCACTTTTGGTCTGTAAAGACCACAAAACTCTATCCCAGTAAGTAATTCCTCCAACAACACAAGGCATGTACAATAGCTACTAACTCAAGATCATGCATCAGGTAATTTCTCTCATCAGGCATCAACTATTGAGATCTGTACACAATGATTCTATCTTCTTGTATCAGCACGACTCTTATTCCAATGCATGATGCATCACAGAACACTTTATAGCCTCTTCCAGGCTCTGGAAGAATCAGAATAGGTGTCAATGTGAGGCTTCCTTTCAGCTCCTGAAAGGCCATCTCTCACGATTATGACTACTGGAAATCTACACCCTTATTTGTAATACCATTAAGAGGTACAGTAAGTCATGAGAATTATTTTATAAAATTATTTTAGTAACCATCTATCCCCAATAAACTCCATATGTCCAAGATGTTCTTGGGCTTCTCTCAGGTAACTACAGCACTCACATTCTCTGGGACAACTGAAACTTCTGCCTCCGAGATAATATGACCCAAGATGTGAACCTTGTTGATCCAAAACTAACATTTACTGATCTTAGAATACAGCTGGTGCTATCTCAATGTATTCAAAATTATCTCAAGATGAGTGGCATTCTCTCTTAGAGTATGATAATACACCAATATTTCATCTAAAAATACCATGAAAAATGAATCTAGATTAGGATGTAAAACCTTATTCATCAAGGATATAAAGATAGAAGACACATTCATAATACCAAATGGAATCATGAGATACTCATATAATTCATACCAACTATGTAAACTTGTAAGTGGAGTATCTTAAGGTCAGACTTGAACCTGATGATATCCCGATCTTAGGTCGATCTTTGAGAATAAACTCACTCCTTTGAGCTGGTCAAAAAGATAATATTTGCAAGGTAAGGGATACTGGTTTTTCACTGTAAGCTGATTTAACTTTCGGTAATCCAGGAAAATCCTAAGGGTTTCATCCACTTTCTTGGAAAAAAGAACTGGTGAAACCTAGGGAGAAGTATTGGGCCGTATAAAACCATTTGCTTATAAATCCTCTAGATACCTCTTGAGCTCCTACAACTCAATAGTTTTGATGTCTCGGATTTTTTCGTGTATTATTTTTAGAAATTATATAGATTGATTTTGAGACCAGTCACTGAGATTGTGTGTGATTCTGATGACTGGTGTGCCCAGAACAATTGTTTGAAAATATTAAACTTTTAATAACACACGTGCATGGTTTTCATGAAAAAGTGGGATAAATATTAAACGGTAGTCTGGAATAATATTAGGGAATAGTTGAGCTTATAATGATGAATTTACCTTAGGTGTGACCTAAATTTGGTTGATGTGGGTCATCTGTAGAAAATTTCGCCAGGGATGTAACTGTAAATAAAATAATTAAATAAAATTATTTTATTTTTAAAATCTTAATAACTCATGAATGGTAGCTTGGATTGGAAATATGAGACCACCGTTGAGTTCGTAATGTGGTTTTTTCCCTAGTTGTGGCTTAACCTTAGTCATAACAGGTCTTCTGTGGAAAAAATCAAAAAGGACATAATAATCAATAAATAATTTAAATAAAAAAAATATGTTAGCGCATCGACTTTTCCCTTAAATGTATCCTTATGAAGAAATATCAGGGTTTGTTTTATAACCTTGTGAATACTGGAGAATATCTAGGGAGAGATTTGGAAGAACTCTCTTGAATAAATATCCATAGATGGTGGATCGATGATCAACATGCAGCCGATTCGAAGGAACCTCACCAATGATGACGACACATCAATCTTCATTCGTTAGTGACTAATCTGAATCGAGGAAGGGTGGTTGTTTATTTGTAATTTTTTACCAATTCTTAATTTCTATGGAAAACACAATTCACTCCAAGAATAGATTTATTCGTGGTTTGATCGTTGTAGGATGGTTGATAATTACAGGGTTTATTTTTGGGATTTTTCCAAATTTCTTCTTCATTCTTTATTCTCACAAGAAAAAATAGAGTCTGACATGAATAATGATAGGGTTATTTCCTAAGGGTGTTCTTGATATTTTATCTACCCCATTCTTGATGTTCTTCTCCAATGGATCCTTGTGGTTGCGAATTGACTTTCTGAGAGGTTCTGAATGCGATCAGACCCTCAAATTGGAGGAAAACCGAAAAAAAAGGACGGATCTTTGTAGATCGGGACCTAAGGAGCTTAGGTCTTTGACCGTTTCATTTTATGGGCAATGGAGGTGGCTCAGTGGTTCATAGAAGGGACAATTGGTGTGATGGTCCAGTGAGGTGTGGTGGTAGTATGGCAAGGTGAGGCAACAGCAATCAGAAGTGTGCAGCGCGGCGGGTGGCCACATGGGAGCCAATGGAGGCAGCAGAGCTGAGACATAGAGGTGACACGACACAGAGGCTGTGGGACATAGCAGAGCCATGGGATGCAGTGGCAGTGGCGATCACATGGGACACGTCCATCAACCGCGTGGATTAGGGTCAGGCCAAGTGGGTTGGTCCAATCGGGATGGGATGAGAGGGCCAATCCAAGCAAACCTATCCAAACAAACAGGGCCAATCTGGGCCAAGGGGGTCAGTTTGGACCCAGCAGACCAGGCCGGATATGGGCAGGACCGGAGTTGAACCTCAGGTCGACCCAGGGCGGTCGCACGGTAGACCGTGTATGGTCGACAGTGGTGGTCAACCACCATGGAATCTCGAGCTATCATGGCGTGGTTACATGGATCGACCGCGGGGTAGTTGATCATGGGTTGGATCGACTATGGTGGTCGACCACCACAGTCGGTCCATGGCCCAGTGACCCTCATTCTTTGAAACATCAAACTACAATAACTTTTAAACCGAACATCTGTTTGATGAGCCGTCTGCAGCGTTGGGACCTTGATAATGAGATGGTCTTTTTGAGATAATGTGGTGAGTTTTAGATTGGACTAGTATAGTTTTATAGCATTTCCCTTGGTTCTTTCCTTGAGGGTTCGGTACGGCATTACATCCACATCACTAGACTGTAATCCCCTCTAGAGGCCAAGTCCCAGATAGAGTCAGGCATCCCTCCCCAGGACTGGAGTGTGATACTCTATCAACCCTAGTAGAGTCTATGGAATCTTGTAACCTCTGTGAGAAGTTTACTGATCCTCCACCTAGTGGGCTACATTGGTAGGGTATGTGGTATCCCCCGGTGTGACTGGGTGTGATCCCCTACGATGTGAATTGATCCATATTAGGTTAGTGGTATCCCCTAGTGTGATTGGGTGTGATTCTCTCTCTATGGTATCATAATATTCCTTGACCAATACGTTCTCATTTGGGTAGGTCTCAAATGAGCTAGACCTCTTCATGAGTGTCTTTGATGATATCATGGCTTGAGTGAGATCTCCCAGAAGGAGATTGCTTCAAGAAAAATCCTATGGCTAACAGTTGGTTAAGATTGCTCGATGTCATGGTGTTTCTCATGAGTATATTTGGATATTGTTATTATATGTATTGTATACATATACCTGTGTGGAGATAACTGTACTTTACTTTGTGGTACTTGCTTTGTGTTAATTCCTTTATGATATTTTCCTTTTTGGTTTTGGGGTGTCCTACTAGGTATTGTTATACTCACCCCCGCATGGGCTTTGCCCACACGTGTCGTGTATTGTGCAGATGATCGACCCTTTGATGAAGTCCTAAGTGGACCAGGACCAGGTGGTGCTTAGAGAGGACAGATAGATATGGTGTCTTAATATAGTTTAGATGATAGTCCTAGTACTTCTTTTCTTATAGGTTGTACTTGTGATTACAGACTCTTGTTGGTGGGCTTGTTTTTTCCCGGTTTACTTTCCAAATCTTTCATTGTTGTACTCTGGTTGTGGAATATAGTGGTTTTAATGCATTGTTTACTTTTTTTTTACATTTTAGTATTTATGTCTTGGATATGTGTGTGTGTGTGCCTATAGATACTTAAGTCTAATGCCTCCCATTTGTGAGATAAACCTACTCGGTGCTAGTCACTAGCCCCTGGCCTATTGAAGGTGGGATTGGGGTAGTCACGACATGGGAACCACTGGTACGGGTCATGAAAGAGTGGTATTAGAGGGTTCGGTTCTACTTTAGGGTTTGGAGTCTGTGAGGTTGGTTTATGGAAACAATGTTAAATGTTTTAAGTTCGAGTTTCAGGTCAAGGACTCCAGTGTTGGTGCGGTGGCCGACGTATCCATAATCCAAGACTCTAATTTCCTGCTTTTCGACTCAGTACATGAAAACATTGGTTGTAGGGAAAAAATGGTATATGAATCATATAGGAATGGTTGTTTTTCTATGTCCTTATTGAGTCAGATCTCTAGATATACTCTATTGACTATGGTACATCTTGTTTTTAATTCAAGATGCCTCCATGTAGACAGTCAGCTATGATTCCACTGTATGATCATGAGGATGATTCACTAGGTGACGAGACATCAGTACAGGGATTTGTATCGGATATAACACCTTTTGGTGGTGCACCAGCTATACCACCACCTATAGAGTAGAACATAGTACCCGCAGTACCAATGGATGAGGTGTGTTAAATGAGTGCACTTCACAAGTTTCAACAGTAGATACCCCTCAGGTTTTGAGGTGATCCCGACACATAGGCGGCTAAGGACGGGCTTGAGGTGGTGACCTGAGTTTTTTGTCTAGTCAGGACGCTATCAGATCAGATGGTAGTCCTAGCAACAAGACTTCTACATGGCTTACCAGAGAAATGGTGGGGTTTAGTTACCTGATCTTACTATGAGGTGACTCTTCCATAGACAGAGTTTGAGAACCTTTTTAGAGAGGATTACACACCTTATAAGATACGGGATATGTGTATCCAGGAGCTTCTACATCTATGGTAGAATAACATGACGGTATATGAGTATTAATCATGGTATAAAAACCTCTCTAGGTACTTGATGGGTATGATACATGATCAATAATTCATGGCTCGAACCTTTGAATGAGGTCTATATAGGGACATATGATCCTGTGTTATATCTATTGGAGATGGTACCCTAGAACCAACTTCTATTTACTTTATGATAAACATGTATTCATTGTTTGAATATTTATAAACTACTTATTACATCATGATTATTCTTCTGTGTGATACAGTATGTGATAATTTCCTAAGATTAGTTTTCACACTAAAAGGTCATAGCAGTTCCTCACTATGATGAGAAACCAAAAGTTTTATGAAACTATTATTGAATATATGTTCTATAGTTAGATGATATCATTTGGGGGACACAAATGATATGGTCTATCAGGGGTGGAGACTCATAGGACTTTGATACACCTTCTCATGGCGTACACCCTTGGTAATATCCAGTAGGATATTATGAGAATGAGACCTGCCAGTAGGAAATCCACATTCATACATTTCATTGTATGTTACTATCTATGGATGTGTGTATTGGTCCGTAGACTTTAATATTATTATTAATGAGTATTATGAGTCACACACTTAGATGTGTTGATGAAAACCATAACGATAGATGTTCACGGTGATGTAGGATATGTTGGGTGCATCATGAGTAATGTTACATTAATAAATAATGTAAGAAAGGATTTGTCCCTTATATTATTTAATGGAAGTTAATATCTCAAGCCCTTTAATGGAAATTATATAGCCTAAATAAATTCATTGCCATGGTGATCAATAGGCAAGTTCTATTTCTGGAAAGTCAAAGTAAGAGATAATCAAGCACATAGGTTTATGGCACTGGCATGGAACCTACTCAATTTGAGATATCATGATAAAGGGATTATATTACATGGTAAGCATTCATATGAGGTGACATGTCATTGTGGCATTAACTTATTTCTATATGGGTTCCTTGGCTTGTTTCTAGATGCTAACCTTTTACTTTAGAATGATTTGCCTAATGCCACTAAAAATGAGGCCTAGAGGGTCACACACTAAGTGTATTCAGAATCTTAGTTAAATAATATATTATTATTATTTATTTAATAGGTTTAATAAATATTATTCTCGTATGTGGTTCAATAATTATTCATGTATACTTGATCGCATATAAATATTTATTTTCTATTTAGTAAATATAATATTTATTTATTTGTTGGTGAATAATGTAGTGATATTTATTTAATAAATAAATAGACATTATTCAAGGATCGATAAATATTGTGGAGGAATGGAAGACCAAGTTTAATGGTCCAGTGAGAAATGAAAATATTAAATATTATTTAATTAAATAATATTTAATTATAATACGTAAGTTAAGAGTGTGTCAAGAAATAATAATATTACTATTATTATTTGACATTGTGTTTTTCTAGGATTAAATAATAATAAAGGGACTTGTGAAATTATTTTATTTTAACCCTAGCAATATAAATACCCAATTATATTATTTTTTCATAATCTGATTCGGTTGTGCACAAAGATTCAAGGAGAATCCTATCAAGCCAATAGATCTACCTTCTCTAAGAATTCTCCCAATAACGGTGAGCAATCCTCCTACACCAGATCAAGGAGAACACTTTGGAAGCGATTCTTGAGGAAATCAAGGTAGATGATGCAAGTGCAAGGATCTTCTATGCTAGCACCTAGAGACTCCTTCGGTAATGTCTGGAGATTCCTGGAACACGGTTGGATCATTGCTAGAGAAAATCTACACTTGGTTTCTACAACGCAACAACGGTACACCACAGAACTATCAATAGACACATCAACAAAGAAAGAATTCCTTAGAGGTAATTATTTATCCTATTAAATAAATTATAAAAAATATGTGTTGATCCCTCTCTCTCAGTTCTTTTTAAATTCTTCTTGGTCTATTTATTTGAATCCATTACATGGATCACATCATTCATCATCTTATAGATCTCAAATTGATCATTGATTATATAAAAAATTAAAGTGGGGAACCGTCCCTCCCACGCTTCCACTACGCCCAGAACCTACAAGTGGTATCAAAAAGGGCCCATAATTATTTATAATTATTTAAGATCATTGGTGATTTATGAATTTATAATTTATTTTTTCAATTCAATCTTAATTGTTCATTTAATATTAATTGCGAGATCTGTTTCTTCCTCATTTGTTTCTTATAGATCTAATCGAGAAGTTTAATTTTTTGATTAAAATAAAATTGAGGAACTCATTCAGAGGTGCCAAGGATTCTTCCCAGGTAACATAACAGTACACACTGTGTAACCGAAGTTACATGTCATTTAGTTGTGTTCAATGCACTAGGAGTTAATTCAGAAATTACTCAACCTGTTTGAATTAATGACACATGGTGTATTTAATTCTTACACTATGTGTTGACCGGGACAGACTGGCACATGGTTAACCAAACTATATGCCATGTGGCCCATTGGACATGGTTTATAGTCCCTTTGCATCAAATATAGGTCATGTGTTCAATACACAGCCTACCTGATGGGTGTTCGTGTAACACAGATTCAACACAGCATGTGGCCCATTGGACACGTTGTGTACTCCAAATTTTCCAAGGCATGGAATACACACCGAGTCCCTAGGCGTGTGTCCTAGATAGATGGTGAGAGGTGTACATGTAGTGTAGATCAGATCTACACACTGTGTACTTAAACCAATTTACGTATATTTAAAATTTATTTATTTTACTATGAAAACCTTGATACATGTACTTGTGTGTGGTTATAATGATAGGACACGCCATGTGATAGGTTTTAATATAAATAAATATTTAAATGTTTAATTAATATCTATGTAATGTTCAAGATCTATATATCATGTATGAGTCGTATTACAATTTGTTACTATACGTACATTGAAGCATAACATGTGACCAAAAAATCATGTAATTCATGTAATCATCTGTGAAGTACATGTCGTGAAAGTACATGACAAGTCATGTATTCCATATGTTCCAAGAGTAAAATAGTATACGAGTATAATACATGTTGGGTAGATTTGGACAGTTATTCTCCATGTTTCCTCCAAGGTACATTTATGTACAATGTTAATTTTAAATGAATTTATTTAATTTTTATAAAATTATAATGGATGAGAATATCAAGGAAATTCAGATAAGAATTAAGATAAAATGATTGATTAATTAAAGATAATAATTAATCAATTCGAGCACGATGTATCTTAAATGAAAATGATTAAATAATTGAATGATAGTTTTATTAAATGTGTAATACGTTTCATGCATGTGGATGATCATGAGCTAGACCAGACCTTTGTATGTGATTGGTTTCATTTAATTTATTATTAAATTAAATTGTTGACATGCATGCCTTTTATCCTCATTATTATGTAGGGCATGTGTATCCATGGTTTCTATTATGTCAACCCCCTTTTACCCCTCACCTACGTGTGAGTAAAATCATATGTAATGGATGGAGATCCCAATCTAGTGGAAGAAGTTCAAGTTAGGAGCTAAGGCAAATCCAATCCAAGAAATATACAAAGGTGGTCAGGTGGGAAGTTGTAAACATGAACCTCATATTAGTTCAAGGTGTTTCTTCCCTAGGTCAGTAGTTATTTTATCAACTTCTAGATAAACTAATCATTATAACAAGATCATGATCATACCCTTTATTTTATTTCTTTCAGTTGCATGGTTATTCATTATGGATGTTTTGTTGAGATCACATAATTAATTAACTAACAAGCATGCAAGATGGAACTAAAATAAACTGTCTTATGCGTAAATATTATCTAAAGATGTGGTTAATCACTTAAGTAATCCCACTTAATATTAACAAGCATGTGATAAAGATAATAATTGGAAATTTACACATAAAGGATAAAATACCTCAATAAAATATTAAGTCAGTATAGCTTTCCATTAATTCGGTTAGAATCGAACCATAGTTCAAAGTGCTTGACCAACCAAATTTGGGGTGATTTCAATTGTAGGGGAATTCTAACATGAGGTTTTGGGTTGACTTGACTTGGTTCAAATTAAGGGTTGACTTCCAAAGTAGGAATTGGTGTAACTGAGAGGTAAAGGTTGGGGAAATCTAATTAAATGATTTCAGGATTGGGGAGTCCACTCAACGGATCAAGGAACTATGAGTTAATGAAGTTGTCATTTTGAATGCCTACCTAAAACCTTTAAAGTTTCTTAACCAACAAAAGTTGGGGTAATGAGATGGGAAATATGGATCCTTACCGCTCGAATATCCAAGAAAATAGGATATTATGAATCCAATGGTGAGGGCTATTAGGTTTTGATAAAATAGTGGGAGATGAATAAATATAATATTTATTTATTTTTCTAAATTTATCAGATAAAGTAATAAATATTTTCTTATCTTATTTTTAGAAACAGCATTAAAAATAACATCAAATGTATCATTGTGATCCATACTTGAGAAGGAAAACCTTATTACTAAAACTAATTTCTAGGAGTGGTGAAGGTGCCTATGGGTCATCATTCACCGCAAAAGGAAATTATATGTGCTGGAAGAACCTTTACCATTTGCGCCTAGAAATGAGGAAAGTGATTAATAACTATCTCTCTATGAGAAACATCTAAATGATGCTAAAAATGTCTAGTGCTTCATGCTATCATCCATGTCCAATGATATTTTAAAGAAGCATGAGTAAATGGATACATATAGTATGATGTCTCTCCTTCGAGATCTTTATCAATAGAAGGAAAGATAAGAGAGGTATAAGATCTCAAATGCTTTGTTTATCACTAATCTTAGAGATTCTACGCCATGTGGGCCTCATGTAGTCAAGTTTATTGGCTACATTGAATGCCTAGACTTGTTAGGGATTAAATTCCTGAAGTAGTTTCATATGGATCTTATACTTTCATCACTTCCCAAGACATTATCTAGTTTTATTATGACTTATAATATGAGAAATAATGAGAATATTTTATCAGAACTTCTGACCTTGATTCTCTAAGTGGATAAGGACATGGGGTGTGACAAATCTGTAGTTTTTATGGTGAATAAGAAGAGGAATGACAATGAAAAGCGGACAAAGACTTATGAATAGTCTAAAGCTCCTGAGCATTATCCTACCAAAAAGAAGAATATCCAGAGGTAGGGAAAGGAAAATGAGGAAGTGTTTTTTGAATATGGAAAGCCAGTCCACTAAAAGAGTAACTACACTCAAAATCATGGGGAAGATAAAGGTGTTTTCGTTATTGAGTGAAATCTTTCCATATCTACACATTGGGTATTAGATATAGCTTTTGGTTCTCACATCTGTATCCAAATGTAGGAACCAAGTAGATTCTAGAAGATTTCAAGAGGATATGTGGATCTTTAAGCTACCAATGGTGCAAGGCTGGTTGTTCTGGCCATTGGTAACTACCACCTTTCATTGCCGACAAGAATGATTTTAGTTTTACATGATTGTTATTATGTACCTACTATTACCAAAAACATAATTTTTGTCTCCTGTTTATATATAGATGGGTTTATTTTTAAATTTGGAAATAAAAGTTGTTTATTTTATAAGGAAAGCATATGTTATGGTATGGATAATTTAAATCATGGTCTTTATGTATTAAATTATAAAAACCAAGTGTCATTAATCAATAACAAATCATGTTCACGTGACTCATATAACACCCAGTTGTGGCATCACCATCTTGGTCATGTAAACGAGAAGAATTTGACAAAGCTCTATCAATATGGTTATTTATACTCTTCTGAGTTAAAACCACTTGATAGATTTCATGCTTGTTTACAAGGGAAAATGACTAAACCACCATTTGGTGGATAGGTAGAAAGGGCCACAGAGATTCTCGGATTGGTACACACTGATGTGTGTGAACCATTTCTAGTAGAAGCTAGAGATGGATATTATTACTTCATAACTTTTACTAATGACTTGGGTAGATATGGATATATTTACTTGATGAGTTATAATTCCAAGTACTTTGAGAAATTCAAGGAATTCAAGAATGAATTACAGAATCATCTTGGTAAAAAGATAAATAAACTTCTATCAGATCTAGGTGGAGAATATCTTAGCCAATAGTTCATCGACTTTCTATGGGAGTTTGGGATTCTATTTCAACTCACTTCGTCTTATAAACCATAGTGAAATGGTGTTAGTGAAAGGAGTATCTGTACCTTGTTGGGCATGGTAAGGTCGATGATGATCCATACAGATCTTTCGTTATCCTTTTGGGGATATGCATTACAAACTGTGGCATACACATTAAACTGAGTACCAACTAAAGTGGTAAATGGAATTCCCTTAGAGTTATGGATTGGAAAGAAACTCATTTTATTTCATACACATGTATAGGGTTGTGAAGAGTTTGTTAAAGCTTTTTCAGGAAACAAACTAGAACTTCAGGGAATGAGGTGTATCTTTATAGGGTATCCCAATGAAATAAAGGGATATTAACTATGCAACCCCTCAGATAAGAAAGTGGATACCACCAGAAAAGTTGTATTTATTGAGAGGGAGCAAATACTTAAAAAGGATAGTGGAAGAAAGATTGATTTGATTCAATGAATCCATAAAAAAATTTGGTTTCATTAAGAATGAATGTGAGTCATGTGTATATAAAAGGTTTGCAAGTTGCAGAAATCCATTTATGGATTAAAGCAAGCATCCAAGTCATGGAACATTCGATTTGATGAAGCCATAAAGGAATTTGGTTTCATTAAGAACGAATGTGAGCCATGTGTTTATAAGTGGTTTAATGGGAATGCAATCGTTATCCTAGTAGTATATGTTGATGACATATTGCTTATTGGAAACGATGTACCAGTCTTACAGTCAGTTAAGGAATGGTTGAACAAGTGATTCTCCATGAAGGAATTAGGTGAAGAAGCCTACATTCTGGGGATCAATATTATTTGTGATAGATTCAAGAGGCTACTTGGACTAATTCAAAGTGCATATATTCATCAGATACTAAATAGATTTAGTATGGAACAATCTAAGAGGGGATTGCTTTTATTGTCACGTGTATTACATATTTCTAAGAAAATTTGTCCCCAAACACAACAAGAGAAAGAGAGAATGAGTAAGATCTCATACACTTCACTAATAGGATCAATCATGTATGTCATGTTATGTAGTAGACTTGATGTTTCCAATACATTGAGCATGGTAGGCAGATATCAAGAAGATCTAGGAGAATAGCATTGTAATATTATTAAATTTATCCTTAAGTATATGAGAATAACCAAGGATATGTTCCTGGTGTATGGAGGATACGAGGATATGGTCATCAGGGGTTATACTGATACTGGTTTTCAGAAAAATCAGAATGATATGAAGTTGCAATCAGGATATATTTTCTATCTCAACAAAGGAGCTATGAGCTAGAAGATTTCAAATCATCCAGTTGTTGCTAATTCTATAGTGAAGTCTGAGTATATAGTTTCATTTGATATATCCAAGGAAGATGTTTGGATTCAGAAATTTTTCTAAGATCTTGATGCGGTACCTAACAGCAAAGACCCTATCACATTGTCTCGTGATAATACCGCAATGGTGGATCTTTCAAAAGAGCTAAGGTCACACCAATGAACAAAGCACATACTCTGAAAGTATCACCTCTTGAGTTATTTTCATCAGAGGGGTGAAGTTTCAGTTATTAGAGTACCCATGAAAGAGAACATGGCATACCCATTGACTAAAGTCTTATCTCAACAGAAGCATGAGTATCATGTGAGAGCTAGCAGACTGAAGGTTGTTAGCAGTTGGATATAGTGAAAGTGGGATTCTATTAGATTTAGTACCCTAGAACCAACTTATATGTACTTTATGATAAACATGTAGTCGTTGTTTTAATATTTATAAACTACTTATCACATCATGATTGTTCTTCTGCATGACATAGAATTTGATAATGTCCTAAGAGTAGCTATCGTACTAAAAGGTCATAGTAGTTCCCCACTATGATGAGAACCCGGAAGTGAAATGAAACTATTCTTGAATATATGTTCTGGAGCTGTATAATATCATTTAAGGGACACAAATGATACAAGATATTAGAGGTGGAGACTAATAGAACTTTGAGACACCTTCTTATGGTGTATGACCTTGGTAATATTCAGTAAGATATTATGATAACGAGAGCCGCCTATAGGAAATCCACATTCATAAGTTTCATTGGATGTTCCTATATATGGACATTTGTATTGGTCCTTAGATTTTAATATTATTATTAATGAGTATTATGAGTCACTCACTTATATGTATTGATGAAAACTATAATGATAGATGTTTGCAGTGAGGTAGGATATGTTGGGTGTGTCACGAGTAATATTTCATTAATGAATAATGTGAGAAAGGATTTATCCCTTCTGTTATTTAATGAAAGATAATATCTCAGGACCTTTGATGGAAATTATATAGCCTAAATAAATTCATTTCTATAGTGATCAATAGGTAATTTCTATTTCGGGAAAGTCAAAGAAAGAGATAATCGAGCACATAGGTTGATGGAAATGGCATGCAATCTGCTCGATTTGAGATATTGTGATAAAGGGATTATATTACATGGTAATAATTCATATGAGGTGACATGTTATTGTATAATTAACTTCTTTATCTATGGGTTATTTGTCATGTTGTTAGATTCTAACCTTGGACTTTAGGCTGCTTCACCTAATGCCACTAAATATGCCAGAGGTTCATACACTAAGTGTGTCTAGAATCTCAGTTAAATAGTATATTATTATTATTTATTTAATAGGTTTAATAAATATTATTACCGTACATGGTTTAATAGTTATTCATGTGTTCTTTATCACATATAAATATTTATTTTCTATTTAGTAAATATAATACTTATTTATTTTTTGGTGAATAATGCAGTGATATTTATTTAATAAATAAATAGACATTATTCAAGGCTTGATAAATATTATGGAGGAATGGTAGAATGGGTTTTATGGTTTGGTGAGAAATGATAATATTGAATATTATTTAATTAAATAATATTTAATTATAATTCGCAAGTTAAGAATGTGTTAAGAAACAATAATATTACTATTATTATTTGACATGGGGGTTTTCTAGGATTAAATAATAATAAGGGCACTTGTGAAATTATTTTATTCTAACCCTAGAAATATAAATACCCAATTATATTATTTTCTAATAAATCTATTCAGTTGTGTATAATGATTCAAGGAGAATCCTCTCAAGTCTAGAGAGCTCCCTTCTCTAAGAACAGCTATCAATCCTCCTCCACCGGATCAAGGAGAATGCTTTGGAAGTGATTCTCATGGCGATCAATGAGGATGATGAAAGCTCAAGGATATTCCATGCTATCACCCAGATACTCCTTCAGTGACTTTTGGAGATTCTTGAAACACATGTGGATCACCGCTAAAGTAAATCTATACTTGGTTTCTACAACTCAATGACGGTACACTACATATCTATCACCGGACACATCAATGAAGAAATAATTCTACAGAGGTAATTATTTATCAAATTAAATTAATTATAAAAAATATGTTTTTATCCCTCTCTCTCAATTCTAGTGTAATTCTTCTTGTTATATTTCTTTGACTCAGTTATGTGGATCACAGAGTTCATCGTCACATAGATCTCATATTGATCATTTATTATGGAAAAAATTATAATTGAGCATTTTCCATCCCGCAATTCCATTGTGCCTAGAACCTACAATCTCTCTATACATTCCCACCTATTCTAGGTTTATAGGGAGAGCCTTGGTAGTTGAGATTTCCTTGGTTGGGAAGATATAGCCAGTGGTAGTCAGCAATGGGAAGGTAGGAGTAGAGACCTCGGCAGTAGGTAGCCGACATTAGTCTTAGGGACTTGGACATACAATAAATTTCAAGTGTAGGTCCCAAGATATATGATATGAAGTTTAGGGATTAGAGGGTGGTTCCAGTCATCCCAGATAGAGGTAGTTTTATTCATGTGGCGGCAGGGGACATCTCGCCCGAGATTGTCCAATCAGTCATACCGTTGATAGGGAGGCTATGGATAGACCACTGAGGTAGAGATGGAGATAGGAGCAGGGTGATCCACAAGGTGATGGATGTGGCAAAGGAGTTGGGAGAGTATGAGGAGGTGTTCAACGCTTTGATATGTTACCACCACCACCCCCAGGTGGTCCACACTAGGCTCAAGGAGAAGGATAGAAGGGGAGGGGACAGCTACATGCAGTCGAGGAATATAACTTAGGGGATCCAGGAATGATTAAAGGTATGATTTGTGTCTTTTCAACCTTATTTGAAACTTTTATAGACATGGTTGTTAGTCATTCGTTTCTTACCATTAATATTGATCAAGACTCAGAGATTACGATTGAACTGTTTACTTGACCCTCACACTTGGATACTCCTACTGGAGAACACCCAATGATCATGCACTGGTGCCAACAGTGTGGCCTGACTCTTGGAGGTGAGAGTTTTGGTTGGGATCTCTTGGTATCAGCATCGAGGCCTTACTATTTAATTCTTGGTATGGACTAGTTATTCACAGTTCATGCTCATATTGATTATTTTTGTAAAAGAGTGTGGTGTTTCTGTAGTGGTGGAACTATTTTTTCCGTTGTTGGTGAAAAGGAAATGCAGGTAGTGTAGGATGGAATCACACTTAGGAGGGTGCAGCTGATTACTCATCAGTTGGCTAGCCTCACCCTCAGTGTAGTGGATGGTATGAGTCCTCATTTTTCTTCAGTGGTGGAAGGGTATAAAGACGTATTTAATGAAGATGTTCTTGGTTTACTTCCCCATAGGGAGATAGACTTTTTAATTGATTTACACCCCCAGATAGACTCGATATTTATACCTATATTTTGGATGGATACCGTAGAGCTTTGTGAATTAAGGGTGCAGTTATAGGGATTGCAGAGGAAGGGCTTAATGAGACCCAGTGTTTCAACTTGGGCATCCTCAGTTTTGTTTTCCAATATTAAAGTTTGTAGCTTGAGGTTATATGTGGATTATCAGCACTTGAACTAGGTGACCATGAAGAACAAGTATCCACTACAGGGGATCGACGACCTCTTTGGTCTATTGAAAAGGGTGTGGTGGTTCTTGAAGATCGACCTTAGATCAGGCTATCACCAGTTACGATTACGGGATGATGATATACCGAATACAACCTTTAGATGTCATTACGATCACTATGAGTACTTGGTGATGTTGTTTGGTATGAAGAAATCCCCAGTAGTGTTCATGAGACTCATGAACCGGATCTTTCAGTCTTACTTAGACGATTCATGGTGGTATTCATCGATGACATCCTATTGTATTTGAAGTTCTATGAGGAGCACTCAAGACACTATAGGATGGTCCTGGACACACTCTGAGAGCACCAACTTTGTGGAAAACTCTCAAAGTGTTAGTTCTGGATTTGAGAGGTCTATTTTATGGTACACGTCATTTCATTGGCTGGAGTTGTATTAGATCCAGTGAAAACTGAGGTGGTACTTTCTTGGGATCCACCTAAGAGTGTTACTGAGGTGTAGAGTTTCCTTGGATTTGAAGGTTACTATCGGAGGTTTGTATCTAACTTCTCCAGAGTGAAAGCACCCTTGATATATTTGACATTAAAGGGGAAATCGGTGATTGCCTATGGTTTGCGCTAGTTGAGACTGTATGAGTAGAAATGCACAACTCATGATCTTGAGCTAGAAATAGTAGTTTTCACATTAAAGATGCGGTGACACTACCTGATGGGCAATTGGTTTATCATCTGCTTTGATCACAAGAGTCTTAAGTATATTTTCTCTTAGAAGGATTTGAACTTGAGATAGAGGCAATAGCTAGAGTTCCTCCAGGACTATGACTTTGATATTTTTTATACTCCTATAAAGTGGAACGTGGTGGAAGATACTCTAAGTATGAGATCTAGATTGTAGTTGTTGAACGAGGCATCAGAGCAGTTGGCCTCATTGAGGATATCTTTTGTGGATGGATATGGAACATCTTACCTTCAATCGATGGTTTTCACCCATCCAATCTTACAACGAGTCATGAAGGAATAACTTGGGGACACCAACTATGAGACCTTATGTGCTTAGATGTATATAGAACATGCTCCTGATGGATATTCAAAATGTGGAGAGCATGTTGTTCTTTTCAGAGGGTGCATAGTTTTACCAGTGGTGTTATAGGATGAGTTTTTAAGGGGGTTCTATACATACCCTTTAGAGGTACATTCAGGTGTGAAGAAGATGTACCAAGACCTCTGACGTTGGCTTTGGTGGCCTGGTATGAATAAGGGAGTTTTAAAGTTCGTCTCTCGGTGCCTCACTTGTCATCAAGTGAAGGCTGAGCACCAGCTTCCATTGGGTTTAGCTTAACCCATTGAGGTTCCGGAATGGAAGTGGGATGGGATATCGATAAACTTTTTGATGGTTTTACCATGTACATTCATGGTACATGATGCTATCTAGGTGATTGCTGACCGGATCACCAAGTCGGCCCACTTTCTGGCTATCTGAGAGCAGATTTCAGTATAGAACTTGGGATGCCTCTGCATGTAGGAGGTAGTTTGACTCTATGAAGTTCCATCAACGATTGTTTCAGATCATAATGTTCGCTTCACATCTTAATTGTTTAAGGGATTTTAGGAGGTGTTTGGGACCCAGTTACACTTGAGCACAGCATTTCACCCACAGACAGATGGCCAGACTGAGTGGACCATTCAGGTTTTGGAGGACATGTTGCAGGCGTGCATGTTAGATTTTGGTTTTAGTTGGAAGGATCACCTACCACTAGTTTAGTTTGTATAAAACAATATCTATCACTCCATAATTATTATGGCACCATTCGAGGCCTTTTACGGGTGACCCTGTAGGTCACACCTTGTTGGACTAACCCAGGAGAGTCAGCACTCATGGGCCTAGAGTTAGTGTGAGCTACTACAAAAAAGGTGTAGATAATTCAGGAGAGGATGATGACTGCACAAACTCATCAAAATTCTTATAATGACTAGTGGTGGAGGCCTTTGGAGTTCGAGGAAGGAGACCATGTGTTCCTTCGGGTTTCACATTGATGGGGATTATGGAGATTTGGCCGGGGAGGTAATTTATCTCTGAGGTTCATAAACCCTTTCCAGATACTACATAGAGTTGGTGAGGTGAAGTACCACTTGGATTTACCACTGCAGTTAGATCGGGTACATGACATCTTCCATGCGTCGCAACTGAGGAGGTATGCGCATGACCCATCTCACATCGTTGATTGGGGTGAGTTGGACATCGAGGATGGAGTGACTTTTGCTGAGTACCTTATGGATATCAAGGATTGGTAGGAGAGGATCATTCATTGGTGAGATATTCCTTTAGTGAGTGTCTAGTGGCAGCATGGGAATCTCCAAGAGAGCACATGGGAGCAGGAGGCTCAAATTCGTGCTCAGTACCCTCATCTGTTTTGGTAGCCCTTATTTTGGATTTCAGGGACGTAAATCTCCAAGGTGGGGAGAATGTAACATCTCATATTTCTTCATGTATTATTTTTAGAAATTATATGAATTTATTTAGAGACCAGGAACTGAGATAGAGTGCAATTCTAAGGCACAGTGTTCCTGGAATAGTTTTTTTGAAAAATATTAAACTTTTACTAGCACACGTGCACAATTTTCCTAAAAAAGTGGAATAACTCTTAAACTAGTGCCTAGATCAAAAATTTTATGGCATCATTGAGCTCAAAATGGTAGATTTATCTCATGAAAAACCTAACTTTGGTCGACACGGGTCATATGTGGAAAAAGTCACCATGGACATAATCATAAATAAAATAATTAAATAAAATTATTTTATTTTTAAAATCCTAATAACTCATGAATGGTGAATCAGATTAAAAATTTGAGACCATTGTTGACTTTGTATTGTGTTGTTTTTCTTAGGTGTTACTTAACCTTAGTCGGTGCGGTTCTTCTATGGAAAAACTCGAAAAGGACATAATCGGCATTAAATAATTTAAATATAAAAAAATCTATTGTCGCAATGACTTTTGCCCTAAATGTATCCTTATGAAGAAATACTAGGGTTATATTCATAACCTTGGGAATGTTTAAAAATCACTAGGGATATCTTTGGAAGAACTCTCTCAAACAAACGGTGATGGATCGTGGATCGATGATTAACGCACATCCAATTCAAAGGAACCTCGCCAACGATGAGGACACAATGATCATCCTTCATTAGTGACTAATCCAAATTGAGGTAGGGCAGTTGTTTCTTTTTTATTTTTTCCTCATTCTTGATTTCCATGATGAACATGAGTCACTCCACAAACAGATTGATCTGCGGTTCGATTGTTGCAGGATGGTTGATAATTGTGGGGCTTATTTTCAGGAGTTTTTCTAATATTTTCTTCATCCTTTATTCTCACGATAATGAATTGAGACCAACACAAATAAGGAATAAGTTCATTCTTCAGGGTGTTCTTGTGTTTTTCACCACCCTGTTCTTGACGTTCTTCATTGTTGAATCCCCGTGATCATGACTTGACTTTTCGGGAGGCTCCAAAAGCAATCAGACCCTCGTATTGGAGGAAAACTAACAACATAGGCTAGATCTGTGTAGATTGATACCCCAAGGAGCTCATATCTATGACTGTTTAATTTTATGGGCATCGAAGGTGGCTCGGTGGTCCGTAGAAGGGACCACCGGCATGGTGGTCTGCAGAAGGGACCATCGGTGTGGTGGTCCAGCGAGGTGTGGTGGCGGTCCGAGGAGGCGAGGCAGTGGTGATCAGTGGTGTGCGGTGAAGTGGGTGGACGCGTGGGATCTGGCGCAGGCAGTGAAGCCGGGGACAAAGAGTCGGTGTGATGTGGATTCCTCGGGATGCGGCGGAGCAGTGGGATGCAGTAGCGGCTGCGTGGGACATGGCCGGTGACCGTGTGGAGAAGGGTCGGACCGAGCGGGCCAGGCCAAATGAACAGGGTCGGGTTAACCAGGCTAGTCTGAATGAATAGGTTTGGGGCAAGTGGGTCGGGCCGATCGGGATGACCCCAGGCACAGTGGGTAGTGTCAAGTGAGCAGGTCGGGTCGGACCCAGCGGACTGGGTCGAATTCTAGTTGGACCCGGGTCGGACCTCGATTCAACCCTAGGTGGTAATATGATAGACTTTGGATAGTCAAACGTGGGGTGGATCGACCATGGTGGTGGGATTCCATGTCCAGTGGACCGACTTTGCGGTCAGTCCATGACCCAATGACCCCCCTTCTTTGAAACTTCAAACTGCGATAACTTTCATACGGAGTGTCTGTTTGACAAGCCATCTATGGTGTTGGAACCCTGATGATGATACATTCTTTTTGAGATAATGTGGTGAGTTTTTATATTGGACCAATATAGGTTGATAGTGTTTCCCTTGGTCCTTTCCTTGAGGGTTCAGTGTGGTATTACGTCCACATCACTGGACTGTAATCCCCTCTAGACGGCGAGTCCCAGATAGAGTCAGGCATCCTTCCTCAAGACTAGAGTGTGATCCTCTATCACCCCTAGTGGAGTATGTGGAATTGTGTAACCTCGGTGAGTAGGCCACTGATCCTCCACCTAGAAGGCCACATCGGTAGGGTCTATGGTATCCCCTAATGTGACTGGGCATGATCCCCTATGATGTGAATTTATCCAGATTGGTTTAGTGGTATCCCCCAGTGTGACTGGGCATGATCTTCTCTTTGTGGTATCATAATCTTCTTTGACCAACACGTTCTCATTTAGGTATGGTCCAAATGAGCTAGACCTCTTCGTGAGTGTCTCTGATGATATCATGGCTCAAGGGGTGAGATCTCTCGAAACGAGCATTCTTTAAGAAGAATCATATGGATGAAATTTGGTTAAGGCCTCCTGATAGCATAGTGTTTCTCATGATCATATCTATATATTATTGTTATATGTACTATAGACATATACCTATGTGGAGCTGACTGTACTCTCCTTTATGGTACTTCCTTTATGGTACTTCCTTTGTGGTGTTTTCCTTTGTGGTTTCGGGGTGTCCTACTGGGTATTGTTATACTCACCCCTATACAGGCTTTCCCTAAACATTCCATGTCCTATGCAGATGATCGGCCCTTTGACGGAGTCCTAGGTGGAGCAGGACCAGGCGGTGCTTAGCGAGGCCAGACAGACACGGTGTATTACTACGGTTTAGACAATAGTCCCAGTACCTATTTTTCTACAGGTTGTACTTGTGGTTATAAACTCTTTTTGGTGGTCTTGTTTTGGCCCTATTTACTTTCCAATTATTTCATTATTGTACACTATTTGTAGGATATAGTGGTTTTCATGCATTTTTTACTTATTGTTTTTACATTTTAGCATTTTTTGGCTTGGAGATGTGTGCATGTGTATAGGTACTTAAGGATAATGTCTCCCATTTGTGGGATATGCCTACTCAGTTCTAGTCACCAACCACTAAACTATTGGAGGCGGGATTGGGGTAGTCACAACATGAACCCCTCTGGGACAAGTCGTGACAATAGTATTCATCCTATAAGGAGGAATGGATAATAGTGTAGCTCCAATCACTAGCTCGATAGTAAAATCTACCTCTCTCTTAGGAGGTAGTCCTAAAAAAAATTTGGGGAAGACATCCCTGAATCGATCTACTATAGGAGGGAACTCGATCCAATGCAGTCCCTGATCATTCATATAATGGCTAATAATCTAGGTGGTCATTTCACCTAGACCATTATGTGATAGTCCATCTCTATCATCCTGGACATCCCACTCTCTTTTTGAATATACATACCACCCTTTGGTGATGTAAATGAAACCTTCTAATGATAACAATTCACATAGGCATGATTGGGAACCAACTAGTTCATTCTAAGAATGATGTTAAAGCCAATAATCTTGAGGACATAGAGGTTTTATGTAAAACGATGGTTGACTACCTCAAGAGGATAGCCCTTTCATAGGTATATTCTTTCAAATCATATACCCAAAGGTGTATCTAGAATCATTACGCCACAAGAGTACTCAATATGAAGTCTGAGACTCCCCAAAATAGGAACAAATATGAAGGAATGTGATGAACCTATATCAAATAAGGTAGAAATGATAGTAGAGGCTACTAGAATAGTACATTGAATAGTATATGACCCAGCATCCTGCTCCTCTGGTATAGGTTGTACTGAATAGATATGGCACAATCCCCATCCCTATGCTACAACCTGACTGCCTGGAGTAGTTCCACTCTATTGGAACTGAAAATCCAAATTCTGGATGCCATGACCATGAACTCCTCCTCAGCCTGTACGACCAGTAGTACTCTATCTACCTACCTAGTAAGGTGCTACTGAACCTTCTCTTGAATTTGGAGATAGAACAGATCCTCTCCCACTCAACATAGATGAGAAGTTCCTACAGAAATGTTGAAGATTCCCCAATCTTTCATAGCCTCGTCACTTGATGGGGTTGCTGGGAAAAAGGGGCCTCTTATGCCTAGGATTACCATACTGGTGACATACCACGTAAATATCTACGGGTGAAATTGGTTACCATTTCTCATGTGTGCAGTCTCAAATCGTTGATTTTTACCGCTAGTAGATCTACTACTTATTATGAGTTATGAAACACCTTGGCTCACATCATCTACTTCCCTCAGGTTCTGCTCGGTGATAAAGGCCTGGTTCACTATATCAGATATGGTAGTCAACCAAAAATATTGACCTGATAATGAATAGGATGCCTCATACCATCCTCAAATATTCTCACTTTCACTAGATCATCAACGGTATAGATAGGCGTGAAGTGCTAAAGCTCTATAAAATGATTTGAATAGTTCATAACTTCCATAGAATATTTTTCCAAGTTTATGAACTCCCTAGAACGATCAGACCTCAGGGTCTCTAGAAATAAATAATCAAATAATCTTGACTAGAAGTCCATCCATGTCATTTACCAATACTAACCATCTTGATTTATAATATCCCATCAGTGTTGGGTGGATCCTGGAAACATATAAGTAGCGAGTTTCACTCTCCTCTCAGGAGGTGTCTCCATATTCTTGAATATAGACATAACAGTATTGAGCCATAACTCTACATCATTTGGTTTTCCATCCCCTGAAAACATTGGCTAATTCTGATGTTGGAACTCCCTAGTCAACTCTCCCATATAAGGGGAAGAGAGTGGACCTCCCTGAATCATATGCATAAGTCGCAGGAAATATCCTCAAAACCAGGCATCATCTCCCACATCGAGAACAGGAAGAGGTTCCACTAATGGAGGTATAGCTAGAATCTCATGGCCCACCACCTATAAAGCATGGTAATAACCACCCTCCTAGCATATGACCGGAGGACATCGCAGTGTCATTTCTCTACAATTTCCAAACACACACCTCATATGGGATTTGATAACGGCATAATCCACAAATATAGAACTAGATAGGTACAAAGTCTTTATATGTAATAGTTTCACCCCTCTTCCAACTCAAATAGTTAGGTCTAGGTAATAAAACACTAATATATAATAACATAGATGCTACCTACTACCCACTAATAAGGTCGAGACTGGGTCAAGCTATCTGATTTGAAATTTCAATTTGATTTTAACTCATAATTATAGTTCAATATGATTTAAATGGTTGAACCAAATGGTTCATAACTTCTGATTCATAAGGTCCCATACACCTTATGAACTAAAATGTGGTGTCCATTCAATCCATACCATAACATGTTCCAGTCCATGCGACCAATGGTCCATGACTCAATGTGTCATAGTTGACTGTTTAGGGTGTCTGTCATAGCCTATACAAGAAAACATTGTTAGGTTATGAAAGGCACTCTAAGTACCAGCTATGTTTCCTCAATACCCTGAAAGAATCATTAGATGATAATAATTCTATTTATAATAGTCAAAGCACTAATGGAAATCACAAGCAATGAAAATAACACAATGCTTCTATATGGCATGTCATATGCATGGCATGTGAATTCCCTACAAGGTGACTGATATGATGTATGATTAATGCTTTATTTCCCTCATCGCATCGGGCCAAGGATAATAGATAAATATCAATTGGATCGATAATAATGTCACAATTCAAGTGCATCACCCAATGGTGGAACCATATCAACTGTAATAATCACAAAGTAGAAAATAAAAATTTCCATTCGAGACAATTTGGCTTTTCTCTGCACATGGGTTGTCTACTCCCATACACAACTTACTACCAAACCACAATTCCTTAATAATATTCTAAATATGGTCCCAATATATTAATGCAAGAAAATAAGACATCTCTGATACCACTTTTTGATGTCCTAGACCTGGATGCCACTCAACAGTTCCCTAATTCCGGTTGGCCACATGGCCTCAAGTGAATCTCTCTAAACACCAGAGCTTGTTGTTTAGTAATGAGGGTCTTGAGTGTGTCTGTGGGGAGACTATGCCCTCATTACCAGAGTAGAACACTGGTACAATCAATATATAAATAGCATAAGTGGTATAACAATGAATAAGTAGTGGAAAAATATGTAAATAACCAAGAAAAAAATATCAATACTCAAAATCAGTAACTGAATCGTATACAATAGATGATAATGCCATGTATATAAAGTAGGAAAACATGGATGCAAGCGGCAAGCAGCAGTACTATATAAGATATAAAAAAAGAATCCAAAATGGGAAAAATCTATCCAGCATCCTGATCTCTAGCTTGGTCATTTTCTACCATCTTCATCCTAAGTTAAGCTAAAATTCATGCATCCGTAAGAGGAAACTTCCCCTTATATACACCAAAAATCATATAGTATGTTTGGGTTTCATAGATGGACTGAATAGGGTGTGAGATAAATCTCAGTAGGCCACCACCAATAGTGTCTATAAATATTCAGTCTATGTATACAATATGATAGTGTAGAGGTATAACAAAGTAAAGAAGTAATAACGACTGTAAATGAGTCGGATTTGGTACCTAAAAAACCAAGCTGACACTTCCTACTTCAACCCGTGTTAGAATAACTCTGAAATAGTATAAAGGGTCGCAATGCTTGATATCACATTTATAAGGGACATCATGCCTAGTATCACAATAGTATAGGGGACATCATGCCCAGTATCACAGTATAGGGATGTCATGCCCATATAATATCACAGTATCAGGACATCATGCCTAGTATCATATAATAGGGACGTCATGCCTAGTATCATAGTATAGGGATGCCATTCCTGGTATCATAGTATAGGTATGACATGCCCAGTATCATAGAATAGGTATGTTATGCCCTGTATCACTTTTATATAAGGGTTACCATGACCATTAATAATTATAAAGGGTCACCATGCCCATTCATAATTATATAAAGTAGGAGGGATTTCATGCCCATTTGGCATAATAAATGCATAAGGGTCATCATTTCCAATTTGATACAATACATGTATAAGGGTCCTCATGCCCATTCATTATAATTCACAAGGGTCATCATGCCCATTTATTATGTTTATTAAGGGTTGTCATGCCCTTATTGTCGTATCGTTAATAAATAACCATTGGATTTAATACGATCCAAGGTATAATCCATTTCTCATTCTCATTTAATGTCAATAAGGGCATAACCATTGTTCAATTTAAAATAGGTTACGTGGTATTACCACTCACCACTATCCAATTCAATTCTTTATAAGAGTGTTAGACATGCTACAACACTACATCCATCCATTTCATTTATAATAACCCAATTTATAAGCAAGACCAAATACTCCAATAGGTGTTTTGGCTGTATTCACATTAAAGACATTTAGGAATGTTAGAGGGAACGCCCAAATGTTGGGCATGTATTTTATCAATAATACACTCTAAGTCTTGTTTATTTTGATGCTCAAAAATACCCTTGTTTGTTTTACTAATGATATTACTTTAAGTGAATTTGAGTAAAATAATATTCATTTCAATATTTATTCTGGAATTATATTCAAGTTATTAATTCTCAAGGAATATTCTTCAAAGAGTTTGGAACATGTTTCTAGTGTATTTTGGAAACATTGACATTGGTAAGCATAGCATAAGGAATTAACCCTATGTTTAGAACAATGAATAAGGAATAAACCATACATTCAGAACAGCACATATGGATCATCAACCCTATGTTGTTGAGAAAGTATGGTTAAGGAACCCTACATTGGTAAGGAACCTTAAATTTGTGAGAAGGGAAAGTATGGTTAAGGAACCCTATGTAAGTAAGGAACCTTATATTTGAGGAAACAAATGTATGGTACATAAACCTTACTTTTGTAATCAACCCTATATTTGGTATTTTTTTCATTACATGGATGAACCATATGTTTGACTATTCAACGACGGAGCTTTTAATCCGTGATATTATCCATGATTTATGCAATAGAATTTACAGTAGTAAAGATATATTCAAATATCATTTATTACCAATTAAAAGGATTATTATGATCGATTCAAAGACTCCTATTCACCAGAGTAAATAATTTATATTTCTTAGGGAAGTTACGACTCACCTGAATAATTTGAATTTGAATATTTGTGATCTGTCAGGCGACTTTCTTGGATCTGAAAACCTGAAGCAAGCTATTTTTCTATATATATGTTCAGAAAATTTTTAATTTTGATATACATGATACATGATACATGGTATATACGACTGTATATTTGTGAACATATTTTTAAAAACAGAACTTTTTCAAAGAACAAATGGCTATGTTGTCTTCTAAAGAGGTTGCATGCTGAAGTTATATATTTCAATCTCTTTCTGTTTTATCTGTTGTTTTTTATATGTTTCCAATTTTATTGAAGATCATTTTTAACCAAGATCTCTTCAAATCTATTATTTCTTGAATACTTTCATTGAAGAAGAATATCCATATTCTGGCAATTGCTGCTTCAACTGTAAAGTTCAACCTAAACCATCAAAAAAATCAAACTCTTTTGATTTATTAGAGTTTTGACTTCTCGGACTCAGTCATGGATTAAGTTTAAATTTCTTGCACTAAGATATGGATAAATGGTTCCCTATAAAAGAACTATAAGGCTATGTTTATCCTTATTGTAAAAGGTGTCAACTTCCTACACTCACTTGTGGTTAGGTCTTATGATAAGAGGACCTTTTCTAATTAAAATCACCAAACTTGTAGAGAGAAATTTGGTGGAGTGAACTAGGGGATCTTTGTGCCCTGAAAAACTATAAAAATAGTGTTTTTCATCTTTACTGTTTATTTTTTTCTCATATTTCTTACATAATATAACATTACATATCTTCATAAAATAAAAACAGAGTTAAACACCATGATCTGTGAAGATTATCTAAAATACACAATTCACCCCCCCCCCCTCCTATGTAACTTTGTATTATTCTGACCTAAAACCAAAGGGGTGGCTCCATATAAGTTATTTGGTCTCAAGGGGTCTAATAAGATCATTAGGTTCCAAAAAAGGAAACCAATTTAAAACAATTACAATTTAGGGGCAACGCATGGTGAAACCGGCGTGTGGCACAACTGTACATATTATAAAACATCAAGGCTTGAGGAATAATTTATAGAACACCTGCCACATACTCGTATGATTATCCTCATCTAGTATCAGCCTTTCATTTAGCCTAGATTGGAAGAAATTGACCAAAGCCCATAAAATAGTGCATATGTATAAGGCCCAAACCTTAAACATTACATAATCTTGAGTTAAGTTAAGAATTCTCATTGAGTATATTTTCAGTTTTAGAGTTTTAAATAATTAGGTCATAAATAATACATAAAAACTCAAATATTAAAAAGTAGACACTTCTACTCACTATCTATTTTTTTCACAAAATAAAACTATTTAAAATAAAACATGAATTATTTTCTTGATAAAAATATTCTTGACTTATTTCTTTCTCTTACTCTTCCTTATGCCCTGTGTAAAACATTTCAAAAAGTTGGGATGAGCATAAAAATCTCAGTAAGGGATACACAAGGAAGAAAAAACTATTAGTCTTGAAAAAATATGTAAAGCATGAATACTTTATCACAAATTAATATTTTTTACCTTTAATAAGTAGTAAATACACTTCACTGAATATAAGCTCATTGCTTACTTTTTTGTAATCAAAAGATCACCTTAAAACCCATAGAAAGCATCATATAACATATAAAGGAAACTTGGGACATAACCATACTTAAATGGAATAACCATGCAGTTGAATTCCATGCATATCACTGAATGGAATAGTCATATGACTGACTTAAATACCCAATTCATTTAAGGTTATAACATAATCGTCCATCCATGGTTTATCACAAAACCACTCGTCTTTAGTTTATCACATAACCACCCATCTTTGGTTTATCATGTAACCACCCGTCAAATTTCCATGTACCATTATATAATCATAACACATAAAAGATTTCAATTATTAACATTTCACTCATAAATTTTCATTTTCAATCACAAGAAATCATTTAATGATATTGAAATATTCAATCCATTTCCAAAACCATTTAAAACATTTAATAAAGAGACTTTTGAATTAAAGTGTCCCATACCAATTTGAAACTTTTGAAAGAAATTAACATTTTAAAATCATATATATAAATTCATAAAACCCATTTTTAAAACATGGACATGAATTATAATGTTTTAGAATAATAAATCTTTAAAACATTTAGAATTATTTTTTAGTTAAAGATACCTTTGCCACTTGAGAAACACTTGAATAAAATTCATTAAGGAATAACATTAATCAAAACTTTAAATATCATGAGAATATATTATTTCATGATATATCATGTCAAAATGGTTGTATATATTCCTTATAGGATAATAAAGGTGCATAAAGTCAAAATATGCCTCAATGAAAGGATATTGAGACGAAGCCCCTTATCGTGAGTCTAAATCGTCACGTACAATATTTATATTTTTGAATAATAAAAATAGGTTAATTTATAATTTCTTAATAACCTTTTTCAATTTTATTATTCCTTTTATATTACTTATTACCATGTTATAAAAACTATGTAACTATTTAAGATCATATTGGATGTTTTGTCGATATTCGGTACTTGAGTCAAAAATGAACTTGTTTTTATGTAAATTGTCCATGTGGTAAAATTTTCATCATATCCAGAATAGTATTAATGATTTAAATATCATATATATATATTATATATGTATTTAGAATAATCCATAATATTTTGAGATAAGAAATGAAATGCATCATTCATAGAGACGATAGATCGTACGTATGCATGAACGCTACTTTCATTTCTTTGTCATATTAAAAGAATAATAATTAAATGGTATAAATTTATATTATAATACTAGTATTATATTAATTTCATATATGTATCATATTTTTAATAAAAATATCCTTTATATGCTCCACGTATAGCGGGAACGAGTCACATCGCTTTGAGGGGGCGGCAGTCCATACTTCCTCAAACGAAATTATCATATTTACCCAACATGGAAAGCATAAAGGTATGTTATAAATAAAACTTAAATAATAATAGATAAAATATAAATATAATATATATAATTTTTAAAAATATTGTCCATTATAATGTCCACCATGAAAGGTGGTAGGGGAAAATTGACCAATCATCGTTTCGTGAGGTAGTAGTTCGTCGTACACGGAAACAATATTTTCGTTACCCGCTAATTGGAGATGTGTGTAAGTGTAGATAGAAACCTTAGAATAAAAAAATACTAGTATATTTAGGATAATTTTTTTATTTAATCATATAATAATAAGAGTTTATGGAGTGGATAATGGAAATGAAACTAAAAAGTATGAGAGAAGGTGTTACCTCTTAATCGGGTAACTTCTTTTAGTTTATACTAAAAAGCTTACTTGGGAGGATTTATGACCTAAGATAGGATTCTAGGATAAGGGTAGTGATTCTAGGAATATTTGGGTAGGGATTTTCCAAACAAAAGGGTTCTTGAAGTGTGAGTATTAGAAAAAGAGAGGGTACCTTTTTATAAGAGAGAGAAGGGGCACCTTTGGAAACTCTTAAATTATTAAATTAATATAAATTAATTTTTTAATTCAAATGGACCCAACTTAATATATTTATAATATAATGTTAGTATAGTTATAAATACTCTCATCCAATAATTTTTATACATGTATTGATTTTATTTTAAACCTTCTCTTTTTGGTTTACCCTTAATTATTATCTTTTAATTTTAATTAACGTAACAACATTTTATTATTAAGAGGATATTAATTTTACTTATATGGGATTAATTTCCAATAATTAAACACTTAATGAACTTTTATGCCTTATAATAGTCAATTTGTGATTTAAAAATATTTTTAGGATTTTTAAATAATTTAATAAATTAATATTTTTATAAAACATCAATTATGTCAATTTTTACACTATTCATTTTATTGAATTTAAAAAAAATCTAAACAGAGAGATAACATAGAAAAAAACCATTTAATAGTCTTATAACATTTCATATTTACCTGTAAATATTGTTTATGACATAAATTATGTCGAATAATATTTATTTTAATATTTATAATATCATCTATTTGATTCCTTCATTAATAAAGCAATCACTACATCATTATTGTTTCATAATTAAATTTAATTATTTAATGTATAAAAATTATAAATAAAATACCATGATGTAGGAAATATTTTTATATTTATAATTAATATTTATAGTCAAATATATCACATATATAAACCCATGTTAAAATTGTTTTAGTAAGAAGAGATATGTTTATAATATATTTTCCTTTACTTTAAATTAAAAGTTATAAGTGTCATAATCACCCCCAAGTGTCTTAAAAAGGTCAAATTTTTATCCCAAGGGTTGTATGGGTCGTCCATATCTCATATAATAGGATTAAGACAAGTGTTAGGGTATTTTTATATTATTATAATATTATTTTTACCCTTATTTTCCTGATTTACCCTTTAACCGTGATAAATAGAAATAATTACTAGTTACTATTCATCATGTCCAAAAATAAAAGGAACCTATTTACAAAATTTGTACCTTATTATTCTAAATATGGAATCAATTTTTCCAAATTCAAAACACAGAAGTTGCAGTAATTAATTTAAAATTAATTCTCATTGTCAAAACGAGAAAACGGGTTTTTAAAAAGTAAAAAACCATCAAAAGATTGACATATGTTTTTATCAAATTTCAATGTGAAATTAACTCCAATTACCAAAATTAGATTAAATGATAAAAACATAATATAAATATAATTTAAAACCAATTCAAATGATAATCTAACAATACAAATAAATTAGATGAAAAAGAAGTTTTGAATTAAAATGCGGTATTTTTCACTATTCATTAAAAATGAATTTTATCAAAAAATACCAAAATTTAACCAAATTAAATTTTTATGTCCCACTTCTATATAATAATTTTATTTTTTCAAATAGAACATATAAAATTTACAAAAAAATATTTAAAAAGGGATCACCATCAAAAGGCGGTAAAACTACATTTTTAGAAAAAGACTCATTTTATACGTAAAATTGAATTTGTTCTTATATAATTTATATAAAACATATAATTTTAATTTTAAACATTACATTTAATTATAATAATTATATATTTTTTGAAAAAGGACAACCCGCAGGATGGGTGACAACTCATCGCGTCCGGCAAGGCCGTAGGGATCAAACCCACAACTGAAAGGCGACAAGGGTGCATCACCTACCACTATCCTACGTGAAGTCCCTAGTTATTATGAATTTTTTTTAGTTAAATGAGTTTATGTAATAATAATAAGTTTATTTTGGTAACTTATGTTTTATCAAATGGATATCATTAGTATTAGAAAATGATTTGGTGATTAAGTGGTTAATGTTATTTCAGAAGACGTTCACCATTTTAGAAACCCTGTATGATCAAGTTAAATAGAATACTATGGGATTTTATTAGAGGATTGATGGATTAATTGTATTTTGTTATAATATATGATTTTATTATGTATTTATAGTGATTTGGGTTATTTATGGAAATGATTAACCTATTAGTGAGAATATGTGATTAGGAAATTAATTTTTGGTATGAGACATTAAGAGTGATTTATGGAGATAAATGTTAAAACTTATATTGGAAGACTATGTGATCGAATCCTTATGAATTTTGGGTTTCAATATTAGTTTGGATTATTTTTAGGAATTATAAGGACATTTTTTTGTTGAATGGTCGATGTAGAACTTAGGTATTACTATTGAATTTTGGAGATTTAAAAGTAGTCATTCTCCTTATAATGGATTATTCTTTTTGGGGGAATTATCTGATCTTGTACTAAACATTTTTTGTTTTAGTTAATGTCTAAAGATAGGGTAAATATATATATCATCTTTTATGGTTTATGTGATTCTCTAGGAGTTTATTCTAGTGCTTTAGGTGTGACCAAGTTATCTTAAATACTCATCGATTTGAGAAAAAAGATGAGTTTGTGGTGGAATTCGATTAATGTATGAAACTATACTTGTCAAGTAAGTATGTTTCTTTATGTTCTTATTCTAATTTTTAAAATAATTCCCTAACTTTATGAAAATTATCTTAAAACAAAAACATTTTCTATTTACTTTTCCTACTATGAAATCAATGACATTTTAACCAATCACAAATTTATGGTTTTGTGATTGTTAACTTTCTCCTGATCATGTTTTCCATCACTCTCCGTAATAACTTGATAGTTAATGTTTCTTCTATATCCATGTTTTTCTACATGGAATCCTAGTATGTGTTATCTCAGGTGACCTTCGTAACTTCTTTTCTTGCTTTTAAAGTGGAAGTTTTGTTAATCATTTTTATGATGTGAGATTGCAATAAAGGTATTTTGAAAATTCATACCTTAGTTACCAACCCCAAATTCAAATTGAGAGGATGCAATTTCAAAAGGGGTCGGAGAATGTAACATCCCGAGTTTTTAAAAGGAAACATTATGTTCGATAGCATACATGATACGTCACATTTAGCTTAAATGAACAACTGAATATTATTATTTAATATGATGGTTATCACATAGACATTAGAATAGTGGGAATGAAAATGATTAACTAAATTATAAAAATATGGTTTACACATGTTTATATAATTATTCATTGGTTCCCAAATTAAATAATAAATTAAATAAAAACCAATTTAATATAAAGGATGTGTTTTTATGAAAAACTATTTAAATGAAAATAAGTGATTTTATAAAATAATAAATCTTGTTGGATTTTATTAATGAAATATATATGTAATATATATTTCCTCAAATGTGAATGTCTCCAAAAATACCATTAGTCACCTTAATATTTCATAACGTAAAGCCTCAAAATGGGTTTCTAAGAGATTGAACTTATGATCAACATTAAAATTATAAACCCATGGTGATATCCCTGCTCTTAAGAAAATATTATAATCTCCAAAGTTGTCTAAACCATCCTCTGATACCAACTATAAGGATCCAACCTTAAAAATTACATAATCTTGAGTTAAGTCAAGAATTATTATTGAGGATTTTTAAGGTTTATAGTTTTATATAATTAGGTCATAACTATTATATAATAACTCAAATATTAAAAATCAGACACTTCTACTCACTATCCATTTTTTCAAAAAAAATAAAACTTTTTAAAATAAAACATGATTTCTTTTCTTTATAAAGATCTTTTTGACTTTTTCCTTTCTATTACCCATCCTTATGCCATGTGGAAAACATTTCAAAAACATGGGATGAGCATAAAAATCTCATTAAGGGATACATAAGGAATGTAAAAACCATTAGTCTTGAAAAAACATGTAAACTATGAATACTTTATCATAAAGTAATAATTTTCACCTTTAAGAAGTAGTAAATACACTTCACTGAATATAAGCTCATTTCTTACCATTTTTTGTATTCAAAATATCACCTTAAAACCCATAGAAAGCTACATATAACATATAAAGGTAACTTGGGAGATAACCATAATTAAATGGAATATCCATACGGTCGACTTCCACACATATCACTAAATGGAAAATCCAGATGACCGACTTCCATACCCAATACATTGGAGGTTATAATGTAACCACTCCTCCATGTTTTATCATAGAACCAGTCATCTTTGGTTTATCACGTAACCACCCATCTTTGGTTTATCACGTAACCACCCGTCAAATATCCATGTACCATTATATAATCATAAAACATAAAAGATTGAAATTATTAACATTTCACTCATAAATTTCATTTTCAATCATAGGAAATCATTTCAAGATAGAATTTTAAAAAATTCATATCCTTATAAATAAATTCATAAAACCCATTTTGAAAATATGGACATGAATTAGAAGGTTTTAGAAGAATAAATTTTTAAAACATTTAGAACAATGTTTTAGTTAAAGAGACATTTGCCACTTGAGAAATACTTGAATAAAAATCATTAAGGAATAACATTAATCAAAACTTTAAATATCATGAGAATATATTATTTCATGATATATCATGTCAAAATGGTTGTATATACACCTTATAGGATAATAAAGGTGCATAACGTCAAAATATGCCACAATGAAAGGAGATTGAGACGAATTCCCTTACCGTGAGTCCGACTCGTCACGTATTTATACTTTATTGAGAAAAATTTTCAAGTTTATTATTCCTTTTATATCACTTATTACCATGTTATAAAAATTACATAACTATTTAAGTTCATATCAGACGTTTTGTCGATATTCGGTACTTGAGTCAAAAATGAACTTATTTTTATGTAAATTGTCCATGTGGTAAAAAGTCCATAATCTCTAGAATCATATTCATGATTTAAATATCATATATATCCAGTATATATGTATTTATAATAATCCATAATATTTGGAGATAAGAAATGAAATGCACCATTCATGAGGACGGTAGGTCATACGTACGCATGAACGCTACTTTCATTTTTCTGTCATGTTAAAAGAATATTAATTAAATGATATAAATGTATATTATAATAAAAATATTATATTAATTTCATATATGTCTCATATTTTTAATAAAATCATCCTTTATATGTTCCATGTATATTAAGAATAAGTCATATCGCTTTGAGGGGGCGGTAGTCCACACTTCGTCAAACGAAATTATCGTATTTATACAACATGGAAAGCATAAAGATATGTTCTACATAAAAATTAAATAAGCATAAAGATAATATAAATATAATATATATCATATGTAAAAATATTTTCCATTATAATGGCTACTATGAGAGGTGGTAGGGGAAAATTGAACAATCATCATTTCATGAGGCAGTAGTTCACCGTACATAGAAATAGTTACCCATTAAATGGATGTGTGTGGAAGTGTAGATCGAAACCTTAACATAAAAAAATCCTAGTATATTTAATATACTGGTGTTGTTATGTAATAATATAATAAGAAGATTTTAGGTAGTGGAGAATGGAAATGAAACTAAAAAGCATGAGAGAAGGTGTTACCTCTTAATCGGGTAACTTCTTTTGGTTTATACCAAAAGGCTTCCTTAGGAGGCTTTATGCCCAAAGTGAGGCTTCCAGGATGAGGGGAGGGATTCTAGGAAGAGGTTGGGTAGGTATTGGCTAAACCAAAGGGTTCTTGAAGTTTTATTATTAGAGAGAAGAGGATACCTTTTTATAGGAGAGGGAAGGGGAACCTTTGGAAACTCTTAAATTACTAAATTAATAGAAATTAATTTTTTAATTCAAATGGTTCCAACTTAAGATATTTTGAAGATAAGATGAGGATATTTTGAAATCCTATCATCCAATAATCTTTATACCTGTATTGATTTTATTTTAAACCTTATCTTTTCGGTATACCCTTAATTATTCTCTTTTAATTTTAATTGTGGTAACAACATTTTAATTATGAAGAGGATATTAATTTTACTTATATGGGGTAAATTTCCCATAATTGGAAACTTAATGAACTTTTTGACCTTATAAGTTACTTTTTTATTTTAAAATATTTTTAGGATTTTTAAATAATTTAATAAATTACTATTTTTATAAAACATCAATTATGTTAATTTTTACGCTATTTATTTTATTGAATTTTAAAAAAACTAAACAAAGATATAACTTCAAAAAAACCATTGAATGGTATTCTAACATGTCATATTAACCTATAAAAATCGTGGATGACATAAATTATGTCAAATAATATTTATTTTAATATTTATAATATCATTTATTTGATTCCTTTATTAATAAAGCAATCACTGCATCATCATTGTGTCATAATTAAATTTAATTATTTAATATATGAAAATTATAAATAAAATACCATGATGTTCGAAATATTTTTAGCTTTCTAATGAATATTTATAGTCAAATAGATCACTTATATAACCTCATATTAAAATTGTTTTAGTAAGAATATATATGTTTATAACATATTTTCTTTTACTTTAAATTAAAAGTTATAAGTGTCATAATCACACCCAAGTGGCTTCCAAAGGCCAAATTTTCATCCAAAGGGTTTTCTTGGTCAAACATATCTCATCCAATAAGATTATGAAAAGTTTTAGGGTAGTTTTATATCATTATAATATTATTTTTACCCTTATTTACCTGATTTCCCCTTTAATCGTGGTAAATAGAAATAATTACTAATTACTATTCATCGTGTCCAAAATTAAAAGGGACCTATTTACATAATTTGAACCATATTATTCCAAATATGGAATTAAGTTTTTCAAATTCAAAACACATAAGTTGCATTAATTAATTTAAAATTAACTTTTGTTGTCAATACGAGAAAATGGGTTTTTTAAAAGTAAAAACCATCAAAAGATTAACATGTGTTAATATCAAATTTCTATATGAAAGTATCTTAAATGATCAACAATGGATTAAATGATAAAAACATAATCTAAATATACTTTAAAACCAAATCAAATGATAATCTAAGAATATAAATAAATTAGATGAAAATACGGTTTTGAATTAAAATGCAGTATTTTTCACTATTCATTAAAAATGAATTTGATCATAAAAATACACTACTGGAAAAATGACATATACCCATGATTCAAAACCATTCTGATTCTAAATATGGAATCCATTTTTTCAAATTCAAAACACATAATATGCAGTAGTTAATTTAAAATTAATTTTCGTTGTCAATACGAGAAAACAGGTTTTTTTAAAGTAAAAACCATCAAAAGATTGACATGTGTTAATATCAAATTTCAATATGAAGGTACCTTAAATGACCAAAAATGGATTAAATGATAAAAATATAATCTAAATATACTTTGAAACCAAATAAAATAATAATCTAACAATATAAATAAATTATATGAAAAGACGGTTTTGAATTAAAATGCAGTATTTTTCACTATTCATTAAAAATGAATTTGATCATAAAAATACACTACTGAAAAAATGACATATACCCACGGTTCAAAAATGTGGGTATATCCCCCAAAACCGTGGGTATAGAATATACCCACAGTTTTGGGAACCGTGGGCAACCAAGATGTTGGGATGGGTCCTCGACCTATACCCACGGTATACCCACAGTTTTGGGAACCGTGGGAAACCGAGGCGTCAGGATAGGTCCCCGGCCTATACCCACAGTTTAGCCTTCTGCCCGAAATCACCCCATCTCACCAAATCAGCTGCGTTAATTGAGATTATTTTTATATATATTTATCTAATAATATTAATTTTAACTACCTGTGGAAAAAATTAAACGGTGGGTTTCAAACCCGCGCTGCAACGATGCCGCTAAAGTCCATTACCACTAGAGAAATTACAGTTTATTGAATATTTAGATATTTGTTGTTATATATAAAAATTGAAAAACTGGATGAAATAAAACTACACGTGTAAGTTTAGAACCTGTGTTTTTCTCCTATAAGGCAGAACGGTCTTGCCGATACAATAAACGTAACTACAGTTTTATATACATTTATTATGTTATATATATATATATTCTCACTCAAAAAATAAGAGATCCTATACCCAAAGTTCATTAAAACCGTGGGTATAGGTCTAAGATATACCCACTGTCATGACCCGTCCTCGGGACCCGTGTCGTGACTACCCCAAGCCCGCCTTCTATAGTCCAGGGGCTAGCGACTAGCACCAAAGGCATAAATACCTAAGCTAGGAAGGCATTGCCTTTATAAAAAGTAAACACACACAATCAGATTACACAACTAGAAGCAAAGCACTAAGCAATACTGAATACAAAAGAGGTGCTGGAAAGTAAAAGGGGCCGGAAATACAAGCCCAACAGTAAAGTATAAGGAAAAGACAAAATAGGTACAACTAAAAAGTCAAATAGCTGGAAGGTTTCTAGAATCTCATGGATCGTACACCACGGATCCTACCTAAAGGGTAGGTATAGATAGCCTCCTCAGCGCTCCACGTCTGTCTGTCTCCTTCGGGTACTGACTCGTCATGAGGTCCACCTTCAGGTACCGTCCAGTCCTTGCACACTCCGTCTCGGTCAGCGTTGTCCATTTTCTGCATCCAACACAACGAGGTGAGGTCAAAGCCCGTGCAGGGGTGAGTATAAAGATACTCAGTAGGGACCCCGAGACCCTCAAGTTCTCACAAAATCCACTAAGGATAAATCACAGAAGTAAGATACAATCACGAAATATCAACCAACCTTACTTAGGTATATGCCCATACATATACCTAGGTTACCAATCACAGTCCGGCTCCTACTATCGAGCCCAAGCACAACCCAGTCCACAAAGGAAGTAAAGTCAATCACCACGATGATAATGGTTGAAATACATGACTCATCTCACACAGGTATACTACTCATGTAGAGGGGTAGAGATGATTAGTTGTAGCCACTAAATCATCTCCTCTGTCGAACCCACGTAAGATCCTAGAATATTATCAGCGCTGTCGAACCCACGTAGGATCCTAGTACCGAAGTCGTCACTGTCAAACCCACGTAGGATCCCGATACATAAGTAACTACTGTCAAACCCACGGAGGATCCCGGTACAGAAGTCATTGCTGTCGAACCCACGGAGGATCCTGGTACAGAAGTCATCACTGTCGAACCCACGTAGGATCCTGGTACAGTAGTTATCGTTGTTGAACCCACAGAGGATCCTGGTACAAAAGTCATCGTTGTCAAACCCACGGAGGATCCTGATACAGAAGTCATCACTGTCGAACCCACGGAGGATCATGTCATCTCAGTCATAGCCAACCCTAGGGTTCCCGCACACAGCACGCTCGATTCCAGGAGGGTCCGCTCCTCGAGCCAATAATCGATACATCAACTGCCACGAATTCTTGAGTTGATGTATCTCGTAGTTTCGTCTCATCATAAAGAACCCAACACGACAGACGGTGCGTCAATTGGACGCCCGGTCTGTGAGTTATTGGCATTTTCGTCCCAGGGGCCCGGTTGGTTTTTAGGCTCAAACAAACCCGACCGTACCCCAACTGCATCCGAACTACATGTGGAGTATTCCAAAAGAATCGCCTTGCTCCAATAATTCCATCGCCATAGGCGGTTCATCAATCGAACACCCAAAGCCCAGAATGCGGTCTAAAAGGTGTAAATGGCCATAGCGGGTCCGGGTCCGATCCGACCCGGCCCGACCCGGTCTGAGGTAACGGCCCGGCCCGAAGGTGGCCCGGTGGCCTGCCCTAGCTGCACCCAGGGGGTGGCATGTGCCCCCCTGGCACCCAAACGGCTCTGTCGTTCGGGTGTGAGCCGAACCGGTGCCCGGTGGCACCGGTGCGGCACATGCAGGACCCAACGGGGTCTCTCTCGTCCCAGTTGGCACGACCGGCCAGCCGCTCCGACTCCACGGAGGTCGGCCTCTACTGCACCTCCACCGCGGCGCGACGGCGCCGCGCTTCTTCATCCGTCGCGGCCCTCCCGGCCATGATTCTTCTCTGACGCGGTGCGACGGCACCGCGGACCGCCTGGCCGCGGCTTGGTTTCTCTGCGCGGCAGGGCGGTGTCGTGCCCTTGCGGTGACCCGGTGGCCTTGCGCTGCCGGCTCCTTTTTATAGTCCACCTTCGTCGTCATCAAACGGGAACAAACAAAGGGGAGGTTCAGACCGTGTTCTTGCGGTCCAAACCCTCCTTGTTATGGTGCTGACATTTGGTTTCCAAACTATAAATTCAATGACTAAGGACGGGTATAAAAACAACACAAATACCCTACCTTGTAATCGGTGATCGCTTGACGGAGTCGCGGGAAGGCGACGTCGTTCTGTCAACGTCATAATAGGAAGAGAGGTACTCGTCGTTGGTGGACGGCGTTCGAAGGTGACGTCGTCATGAGCGACATTCTTCGCGAGCGACGGCTTATCCTTTGACGCGGATGAAGGTCGTTGGAGATGTCGTGGGCATCACTTCCATTTCCTTGCCTCGGTTGAAGAACAATGAAGAAGGAAGAAGATGGCGTCGTCGTGTACTTCGTGGGTGGCGGTGCTTCCCTTCCTTGCCCTGGGTGAAGAAGGAATAACTTGAGGCTCGTTGTTCTTCGGAGATGAGAGGCGTTCTTCGTTGGAATAATTCATTCCCCAAGAACTCCAAATCTCCACCAAGAGAATCACCAACCAAAATAAAATAATAGATTCTCTATTATTTTATTGTTGTCATGCATTCCAAAAATAATTCAAAAGAATTCAAAAAGATTAATTAATTGAGGCATTAATTAATTTCTAGGTGTGTTGGCACCATTATGAAAGAATGTGGAAAGATTCAAAATAAATAAAGGGAGAGTTGGCTTCATTAAACTCAAGGGAAGTTTAAGAGACTTCCCCCAATTTAATGAGAGTTACATGGGGGTTAAAGGGGGTTTATACTCGTGTGGGTCCCACCTAGTTATATCCTCCCAAGGGAGGTTATGCACTGGTGGGCCCCACCTCCAACCTCCCCTTGGAGGATTAAACCGCCACAAATAAAAATATGTTGTACATATTTTTATTTAATTTATTTAGAAAACCCCAAAAAAATAACTTCCAACCTTGATAAAACGCAACTGTGGTAAAGGTCCCCTTAAGAGAATATCGGCACTGTGAGTTCAATGGTGTCCTCGGATTTAAATTCCGAGCACCTGTTCAAAAGATATAAAATCCCACACGTATGTTAGTGAACTTACTCGAACAAAAATTCAGAAATTGATTTCGGACACACCGGGCCTCGGAATTAAGCGCCGTCAGAAACTACAGACTCGTAAAATTCCCATGTATTTAAGAAAAATAATCATGGAATTTCCAGGTCTTTAAATTATCCCCACCTCAGGGATTTATGTCCCTGTAAGCTACAATTCACACTAAAGAAACAAATAGGGGTAATGAGTATGCATCTGAGCCTCCTGCTCCCATGTGCTCTCCTGGAGGTTCCCATGCTGCCAGCTAATGCGCACCAGAGGTATCGACCGTCCACGCAGGACCTTCTCCTGTCGATCCTCAATCTCTACTAGAACCTCCATGAAATTCGTCCCGTCATTGATGTCCATCTCTCCATGGTCTATGATGTGAGAAGGGTCATCCACGTATCTCCTCAACTGAGATACTTGGAATACGTCATGAACCCGGTGCAACTGAGGTGGAAGAGCCGAGCGGTAAGCCACCTCGCCTACCCTGCTGAGGATCTGAAACTTTCCGTTGAATCGCGGAGACAACTTGTCGCCTCAGCCGTACAGTTCCTCGTAAGGTGTCATCCCGATGGTGGAGTGGTAGCTATTGTTGTACGCAAACTCTACCAAGGGTAAGTGATCCTCCTAGCTGCGACCAAAGTCGAGGATGCATGCACGGAGCATGTCCTCGAGAGTCTGAATGGTCCTCTCATTCTGACCATCCGTCTGAGGATGGAAGGCGGTGCTCAAGCGAAGCTACATCCCGAAAGCCTCCTACAACCCCTTCCATATCCGGGAAGTGAAACGAGCATCTCGATTGGAGATGATCGTCTATGGAACACCATGAAGTCGTACGATCTCCTGTACATAGAGCCATCTCAGGCTCTCTACTGAGCCCTGATCTCTGATCGGTATGAAGTGGGCCGACTTGGTGAGTTGGTCTACGAACACCCAGATAGAGTCATGTCCTCTGTATATACATGGAATTACCATCACGAAATCCATGGATATCCTATCCCACTTCCACTCTGGGACCTCTAAGGGCTGAACCAAACCTGTTGGAACCTGGTGCTCCGCCTTCACTTGCTGACAAGTGAGGCATCGTGAGACAAACTATGCTACTGCCTTCTTCATACCTGGACACCAGTACTGTCTTCGGAGGTCCTGATACATCTTTGCCACTCCTGAATGTACCGCTAAAGGAGGTGTGTGGAACTCCCTCAACACTTCCTCCTGAAGTGCAACTGGTACCACGGTACGTCCTCTGAAGAGAATGATGTGCTCCCCACCTTCAGAAAATCCATCAGGTGCCAGCCCTATGGATATCTGAGCACGTCGCGTCTCACAGTCAATGTCCTCATGTTGTGCCTCCCTGACTCGCTAAATAAGTGGAGGAGTGGCTGTGAGAGATTGCATAAAGGATGCTCCATCTCTATCCACAAAGGATATCTGCAATGTGGCCAACTGCTTCGTCGCCTCCCCTAGAAGCTGAATGCCTGATCTCCTAATGAGAGCATTAGATACAATGTTCCCCTTCCCAATATTATAGACTATCTCGAAGTCATAAAACTAGAGGAATTCAAGCCAATTTCATTTTCTCAGGTCTAGGTCCTTCTGAGAGAAGATATACCTGAGACTCTTGTAATTAGAGTAAACTGTAAACTGTTTGCTCAACGAACTATGGGTGAGACTAGCCAATTATAAAGAACTCGACTACACCCTTCTTCACCTATGCCCTACAAGAGCTACTAAGATTTCTCCTTTTTCCAAAAAGAGAAATCCAGTCTCATCCCCTTGATGAACCATGTCCTTTGCCTAATACAGTCAATCTTGACATGAACGGTGCTAATTCATTCCATGGACGGCGTCGAAAGGCCTAGACACTACTACCAAGAGATCCAACCATTACTCTCGCCTCCAAGGGTTGAGTAACACTGTCGGCATCAGTGTGTGGTCACTGGGTCTCCTCCGGTAGGAATCTTGAACGTGAGGGTCAAGTCAACGGTTTTAACCGGAAACTCTCAGTATCAACCACACAAAAAGGCAGGAAAGCAAACGTCACAAGGACAAGTGTCTTTTATTACTGCATCTCAAAGTACAAATACACAAAGCAACCACAAAAAACGATATCAACAAATCTAGAAGCATCATGAACAAAGGCCTCTATGCCTGGATCTAGTCCCGCTCCTGTCCACCTGCCCCCGGAGCTCGAGGTGAACCGTCTAGGGGTGGTGGTAGTGGTAGGACCTCGAAATGTTGTCCACCACCTACTGCTCGACCAGCTCCTCTGCCATGTCTGCCTACTCCCGGTGGATCACCATAGTCAAACCTCTTCCTCTGCCTGGGAGGTTTCTCAACTATCTGTTGATCGTCTGTACGGCGGGTCAGACAGTCACGTGCCATGTGACCCTGCCCGCCGCACACATAGTATTATCTGCTCCTCATATGGATGGCTCTGTCTCGTGTGCCCCACACAACCGAACCTGTATCCTGGGGTTTCCCACCTGATGGTCTAGTCCTCTTGGACCTCTGCGACATCTTTCTACTGCCGGCTGCAGAAGACTCTGCTACGTGTCGCCCTATGGTGGGTATCGCTGCTGGTGTCTGCTCATCAAGAAAACTCTCCACAAGAAGGGCTCGCTCCAGCACCCCCACCTGTGTCGAGATGTTGAGGGAGATCATCGAAGCCCTGATCTCATGCCTGAGTGATCGCGTTGTCAAGTGCGTCAAATTAGTTGTTTATTTTTTACTAGAATTTCTGCAGTATAGCAGCAACCCTAGGTCGTCTCTCGACGGATCCTTAGATCATTAATTTAAAAAGAGGATTTTGATTATCAAAGTAGAAGGTGAATGAGGTTTTGTAAAACTTGGGGGTTTTATGATTAAATATGAAAATAGAAAATGAAAGCGATAAAACAATGTAGAGATTAACAGAATTAATTAAGCGTGATCAACTCGGGGTACTCTCATGATGTTTATCCTTCATCACTTCATGATATAGGGTTATGATCTTTTAATCCCTGGTTTGTAACACCTATAACCAGAATGTTACTGAGTTTATACTAGGATACCTCCTAGTGTTCAGTCTAAAACACACAATGATTCACCGGACACCGCCGATGATGGGGTGAATTGTGTTTGACTTCATAACTGAAACTCACCAAGGCAACACACGAAAAACTCAATGTGTTTTCCAGGTTTGTATGTTATTTATTTGTGATACCATGACATAAATGTACATGTCCTTTATAGTTCTTGTGTGAGTTCAATTTACCAATATGAACCACACAAACACCGCAATTGAAATGGGGAAAAGAAAGTGGTGAACGGTGTGTGAAACTTCACATGAATGGGTACCCCCAAACATGGTCATATGAGTTGATCATGACATACCAGTACATAACTCAATAAAATAAGAATATAGGATGATGAAAAACAACACAAAAACCTAGAATTCAAAATATCATTCAAATATTACAAACATGAAGCTTGGTATTTACATCACGTTCCTCCCCTGGTGATCACAAAGGGTTTAGAAACCCATGGGAGAGGAGGAAGAGAAAGATGTTGGGGTAGAACTTCTCATAGCCTCCAGAACTACTAGGGATGTTGAGAAGACTCCTTGGGGACTCCAAAATGGAAGCACCTTGCCTCCTGGCCGAACTTGCAAATGGGGTGCCCAAGGTGTCTTTTTATAGCCAAAATGGGAAGTGGTTTTGGGAACCTAGATTTTGATAAACCACTTGGATAAAGGTTTTCGCATATTAGATAGTCTAATATCCATTTTGAAAAAACTGGAAAGTTGTATCCCCACGTATTATCTATCACCACCGAACGTTTGGCACCATTTAGACAAATATAGCTCACGATATTAATAAAATACATAACCCCACTTTTGACTTTGTGTAAATTAGGTGGCTTGGACAGATCAGTTCGGATGGGCCCCTTAGAAGCCGAATCAGGATCGGTTTCCTTAATATGAAATGTATCCTATTAAATTCTGGACCGGCCTACAAAATTTCAGCTAATTTAAATGCATGTATTTTGCGTAATATTTAAAATAGTGGACAGATTTCCATGGATCCATGCAATTTTGGCCCATTTTTCTTCCACTTCATCAAGGGCCCTCCAAATCACCTCCACCTACATTGAAATAATAAAAACAAGTAACATTGCCCATTATAATATTGATTAACATTAATTAATTAATTCAAAAATAAAGTGCAATTTATTATTATATCTGGAATATTCATTACAAAACTAGTTTAAAACAGCAGCGTAAAGGTGGAATAAAACAAGGAATCGTGGTACGATCACACCCCCACATCTAAACATTTGCACTCCTGGGAAAAGTCACATATCCAAATAAAATGATGCATAAATATATATATTTCCAACATCATGAAAATTTAACATTTGAGGAAATTTTAATTCACCAAAGTAATGTGATCAATGCACGAACAGCACCAAGGAGTTCTTTCCAGTGAAAATGGAAAAAGATGTCTCATAAATCATATCAAAATAAAATTCAAAGAGATTCATGACACCAATATGAGTAAGGAATTAAAAATTAAACAATTCCATTAACTCTCCATGTGTGTGTGAAAACCATTCCATGTTATTCTTTCCACTTTCTATCAAATAAATATAGGTTATTTTAATATTATTCAGCTTTAAATGATTTTTCACCGAACCTTTCCTACATCCTTTGCAATCATATTTCAAGACCCACTCACTTAAGCATTCCCAGAAGTCAGACCCTAAGCTCCCGACCTAGATATCCCCATATGTTTCACATTTCATCACTCCCCTCATTTATTTATTTTTTTAGAAGTTCATTTGGAACAAATCTCACACTCATCTCTCAACCCTTGTTTGATCTCCTCACGACACTAATTTCAATAGTTATAACAAGATCAAAGGTTGAGGAGGAGTGGTTTTTGACCTGCCCAAGACACAACAATTTTTTATTTTTGAGGGCGTACAACAGTCGGACATTAGGTACACACGCATAGGTCAATATGGTACAGTAATGAAACAGATCGGATAAGGAACGAATGTATGGAAATATCATTTAAAGCTGAAAAATATTAACCCAACATATATTTACCTTATATTAAGTAAGAAATAATCACACTTTGTGGTTTGTTGCAAATATTTTTGGAGATATTAGTGACACAGTTTTCCCAAAAACTACTCACACAAGGGGCATCAATCATCTCAAAGGTTTCACATAGATACGACCATTTATATCATTGACAGAAAACTAATTCACTAAAAAAAGAAAATCACTCCTTGATGTTAAATTCATACAAATATTATTTTTAGCCTTCGTTGTGGTATTTTTACTTTCCCTGCTTTATGGTCACCAAATCATCGAACTTCGAAATTGTTTATGGGGAAAAATGAAAATACCATAAAGAAGGCTAAAAAGAGAAGAAAAGAGAAAACGGTGAAAATTACTAACTAACCCAGAAATGTATCCACCCCCCCCCCCCACACCTATAATGTGCAGTGTCCTCACTGAAATAATTGAGAATGTGAGAAGGAAGGATAAAACATGGGGTGTTTTATTGGTATGATGCATCGATAAGGTGGATTTCCTCCACCAGATTCTTCGAAAAATCCTCATAGAAGTGTTTAAGTCACTTCCCATTGACGGTAATACTTCGTCCACTCTACTCATGCAAAATCTGTATTGCACCAAAAGTGTAAACATTAGTAACAGTATAAGGACCGAGCCATCAGGAACGAAGCTTACCTGGGTGGAGCTTAATCCTAGAATTGTACATGAGGACCTTCTCACCAATATGAAACTTCCTCTGATGAATCATCCCATCATGGATTGCCTTTGTCCTTTCTTTGTAGATTCGAGAGTTCTCATATGCATCACGCCAAATTTCTTCCAACTCCTGAATCTACAACTTCCTATACTCACCTGCATCTGAGAGATTCATATTACATTGCTTAACGACCCAATATACATAGTGTTATACCTCCACCGGGAGGTGACAAGCCTTTCCAAACACAATCCTATATGGTGACATTCTGATCGGGGTTTTAAAAGCAGTACGGTACGCCCAAATTGCATCATCAAAGCGCAAACTCCAATCTTTCCTATTGGGTTGTACCGTTTTCTCCAAGATTCACTTAACTTCCTGATTTAAAATTTTTGCTTGTCTGTTAGTTTGGGGATGATATGCAGTGGAGACTTTATGAACAATCCCATACTTAAGAAACAAGTTTTTCATGTTACGATTGAAAAAATGTGAACCCTGATCACTAATGATGAATCTTGGTAGACCAAACCTACTGAAAATCTGGGACCTCACAAAATAAACAACAACTCGAGAGTCATCGGTCCTAGTAGCCTTTTCTTCCACCCATTTAGAAACATAGTCAACAACTAGTAATATGTACACAAATCCAAATGAATTTGGAAAAGGCCCCATGAAGTCAATGCCCCATGCATCGAAGATTTCACAGAATAACATGAGCTGTTGGGGCATTTCATTCCTCTTGGAGATATTCCTTGTGAATTGACATCGAGTACATGATTTAAAAAATATATGGGCATCTATATACAATGTTGGTCAATATAATCCCAAGTCAAGGGCCTTTCGAGCAGTACTTTGAGAGCCAAAGTGGCCCCCACAATCTAATGTGTGGCATAAGCTCAAAACTGAGGTGAACTCATGGTCAGGGACACACCTACGAACAACCTGGTCACTACAGATCCTCCATAAATATGGGTCATCCCAAATGTACCATCGAGAATCATGTTTAAGTCTCTGGGATTGTGAAGTGCTAAAATTAGTGGAGACCCTAGATGTTGCTAGAAAATTCACAATGTCCGCATACCAGGGGGTAAGGTCCACAACATCACAAAGGTTCTCATGAGGGAAGAATTATCCAATGGGGATAAGTGAGTCTACATGATGGTCCAGTGGTGGGGAAATACTACTAATGTGGTCAGCTACCACATTTTACACTCCTCTCTTATCTCTAATCTCAAGGTCAAACTCCTGGAGGAGGAGCATCCACCGAATTAGGTGGGGCTTAGCTTCAGGTTTCTTAAGGAGAAACTGAAGGGCGGCATGATCAGAAAAAACAATGATTTTTGAACCAATGAGATAGGATCGGAACTTTTCCAAGGAAAAAACAATATAAAGAAGTTCTTTTTAAATGGTTGTCTAGTTCTCCTGGGCAGGGTCAAGGGTACGTGAGGCATACGCAATGACATGAGGGGACTTCTCAACCCTTTGTGATAAAACTGCCCCAACTACAAAGTTAGAGGCATCACACATAAGCTCGAAGGGAAGATCCCACCTTGGTGGTTGGATGATGGGAGGTGATGTGAGACTCATTTTTAGTGAATTTAAAGCATCCTTAAAATTTTTATCAAAAACAAATTCAGAATCCTTTTGTAATAACAGAGATAAGGGAAGTGCGATCTTACTAAAGTCTTTAATGAATCTGTGGTAAAAACCAGCATGACCCAAGAAATACCGCACCTCACGAACACATTTTGGATATAGAAGGGATGAAATTAATTCAATTTTATATTTATCAACTTGAATTCCCTTATTTGAAATGATATGCCCAAGAAATATCCCCCGCTCAACCATGAAATGACATTTTTCATAATTTAAAACAAGATCTTTTTCAATGCAGTGGCAGAGGACAGAACCTAGGTTTTCCTAACAATCATCAAAAGAAGAACCATAAACCGTGAAATAATCCATAAATACTTCCATACAACTATCAAGGTACTCATAAAAAACACTCAACATACATCGCTGAAAAGTACCAAGAGAATTACATAGGCCAAAAGGCATTCTTCTGTATGCAAATATGCCGAATGGATAGGTAAATGTGGTCTTTTCTTGATCCTCAGGGGATATATGGATTTGGAAATAACCTGAATAGCCATCAAGGAAACAATAATGGTACTTACCAACCAGTCGTTCTAACATTTGGTCAATGAAAGGTAAAGGAAAGTGGTCCTTCCACGTGGCTTGATTCAGTCGACGGAAGTCAATACAAACTCTCCAACTGTTTTGCACGTGCATTGGAACCAATTCATTCCTTTCATTTGACACAACTATTATTCCTGTTTTTTTAGGCACAATTTGAACTGGGCTAACCCATTTACTATCAAATATAGGATAAATGATCCCAGCAGTAAGTAATTTACTGACTTCCAATTTTACCACTTCAAGGAGAGTGGGATTCAACCGGCGTTGATCCTGCCTTACGGGCTTAGCCTCATCATCCAAAAGTATATGGTGCATACAAATAGATGGGCTAATCCTAGGAATATTATCTAATGTCCATCCTATTTCCTTTTTACACTCTCTCAAAAGATCAAGCAGTTTTGATTCCTGCTGTTGAGAGAGGTTATTGGAAATAATGATGGTTAATTGGTCAATACCCTCAAGATAGGCATATTTTAAATTTTATGGAAGTGGTTTAAATTCCAACATCGGGGGTTTTTGGATTGAGGGAGTGGATTTAGGGGGAGTGAGGTCCATGAAACTATCTATCTGCTCATGTTTATTCTCAAAGGAAAGAGAATCTATTGAAATGAGATTTGCAGAATCATCAATAGTCATGGGTACCTCAGAATAAACACACTCACCAATTAAAGCACAAAATTTAAATTTTTCTGAACCCACGCAATATTCAAAAGAAGAACCAAAACTCAAATCATCCATGGGTGAATAAGAGGAAAATAAATTAGAGGATGGGTCGAGGATAGAATTTTGTGTGTGTTTGTCGTTAGAGAGCACTTCCATCGAATAGATAGGAAGAGTGGAGTGCTCTTCAATGGGGTGTTTCATAGCCTCAAGGATGTTAAAACTTACCTTTTCTCTACCAAACTCCATGGACAACGTACCATTGTGAATGTTGATGATCATCTTTGCTGTTTTGAGGAATGGCCTCCCAAGTATGAGAGGGGCATGTCCTTGGGTTCGGGTATCTTTCATCTCAAGAATGTAAAATTCTGTAGGGAAGATGAGATTCTTAACTTTTACGAGGACATCCTCGACCACTCCTGATGGGTGTGTTGTGCTTCGGTTGGCAAGTTGCATGACAATTCCTATTGGTTAAAGCTCTCCAACCTGCAAAGAAGTATACACGGAGTGAGGCATTACATTAATAGAAGCACCTAAGTCTAGCATAGCATCAGAAAAGAAGGTCTCCCCTATGGTACAAGGTATCGTGAATGTGTCTGGATCCTTGAATTTGGTTGGCATTGCTGGTTGAATCAAGGCCGAGATATTCCTTCCCAGGTTGACTCTCTCATTCCCCTTCAGCCTCCTTCTATGGGTGCAAAGATCTTTAAGAAATTTGGAATATCGAGGGATTTGTTTAACTGTATCTAATAAAGGAATGTTAACTTGAACCTTTTTAAATGTATCCATTATATCTTTATCAATCTCATTATCAAAATTATTCTTAGATTTAGAGAGTCTTTGAGGGAAAGAAAGAGGAATGGATTGTTCATTTGAATCATCAATGACAATTTGATTACCATTTTTGTCTTGTTTTTCTTTACATGAAATTTTTGAGGGTTGGGAAAGAGAGGTTTCATGAGGGGTGAACACCTGCTGTGCAGAATCATTAGAAGGAGAAACTTCTTTACCACTACGAAGTGTAACTACACATACATTACCTTTGTCCTTTAGATTGTCAATGGGTTGGAATGGTAGTTTTCCAGAACCTTGCATCTTAAGCTCACCGATGGTGTTTGCCAATTTCCCCACTTGAGTTTGCAGGTATTGAATAGCTAATTGTGTGGTTTGTTGGAACTAGAGGTTCTGGGTTTCCATTTGCTTCATCGTATCCTCAAGGCTTGGTTCAGACTTGGGAGGAGGAGGATTGTTTTGAGATGTTGAAGGATAAGAAGGTTTCATACCTTGGCCTTGTTGATACCAGTTCTGCTTGGGGTAGCTTGAGTTTCCTCCTTGTCGGTATTGTGGTTGTGCTTGCCACTCGGGGTTTGGATTTGGCCTGAATGTTTCTTGATTGAATGGTGGTGCTTGTTGGAATGGACGCCCAGGGAACACTGTGGCACAAGACTCAGATGAATCCTGAAGTTGTGGGCACTGGTCAAAAAAATGAGTATTATCAGAACAAATGCCACAATGTAATGGAACAGGATGAGAGTGTGAGTTACCTTGCGCTTGAGCTAATTGCCTTAGAATGGTATGAATCTAATCAAGTTTATTATCTACCTTTTGTTCTAGGGATGATTGACTTGCCTCATGAACTCCTCAGGTTGGTGCAATAGCTCATGTACCAAATTGTTGTGCATTTTGAGCCATGTTGGCTATTAAGTCACGAGCGGCAGAAGGAGTTTCGTCAACTAGGGAACCACTAGCTGCAGCATCAATCATTCCACGATCCATGGGGATAAGTCCCTCATAGAAGTATTGGATTAATAGTTGTTCACTAATCTGGTGGTGGGGGCAGCTTGAGCAAAGTCTTTTGAATCTCTCCCAATATTCATGAAGGGTCTCTCCTTGTGATTGTCTAATTCCACATATTTCTTTCCTAATTGAAGCAGTTCAGAACGCAGGTAAGAACATCTCTAGAAAAAGTCATTTTATGTCATTCCATCCCCAAATTGTGGTAGGAAAATAGTATAGCCAATCTTTGTGTGATGACCCAGACTCTCTTGGTCCTTCCCTTTGCCAAAATCCGGGTTCTAAAGGAGTGGCGTCTCGGTGAGACCTATCGGTGAGACCGATCGGTGAGACCGATCGGCGAGACCGATCGGTGAGACCCATCAGCGTGACCGATAAGAGAGACCGATCGGTGAGACCGATCGGCATCACCCGGCCTTGTCAAGTTGTTTCCAGTAACACTCCTTTGCGTAAATAGGGTTTTAAACCCTATTCTGACTCGTTTAACCGTGTTTTAAGACCCGTAACGCCCATAAGAGTTTTAATTAAATGCTTCATCAATTCATGAGTCAGCATCAACCACCTGACCCCTTTTGTGATGAGTGGAGCCGCGTGGTCAACCCACGACCCCCGCGCCTTAAGCGGTTTCGCGTTTTCACCTCAACCGTCCCCGGCTCTTATAAACTAAGGGTTAGTCGTGGTTTCTCCTTTCCTCGATCGTGGCTTTTCACAAACAGCTTCTGGTGCATCGGGACCACCGCATCGTTATCCGTAAAGTTCCTCGCCCCCGGCCTAAACGTTGATCATCTATCAACAGGTAGGTAATTTCTCCTTCGTCTCTCTCTTTTGTGTATCATGCGGGGTGGGCGTGCTTTTGATCCTGTAGAATTGGGTAAACTAGACCTAATTAAAGATAAAGAACGAATTCTATAAAGAAAGAAGAGGGGGGGGATGTGATCGTCGATGGTGTTTTATATTTTGATGTTGTTTCTTCTATGACCATCTTGTTGAGTTGTGCTGGCTTATACCTCCTGAAAATCGAGGTCGTTGGTGGTCGTTGCTTGTGCACTAATAAGCCCTGCTCATGTTTTAAATGGCTTTTTTGTGGTTGTAAACTCCTGCTATGAAGAGTGAATCGGTTAATCACGTATATCTGGCTGAATAATTGAAAGCACCAGGATCAACCCTTCTGTGATAACTCTCGGTTATAAAACACGGAATTTGAAATCATGAAGTGTGTTAAGTCATTTAAATCTGAAAATCCCTGACTTATGTTGGTGGTGGTAGTGGTTGTTTTCCTTTCGGGCCGATTTCTAGAAATGTGGGAGGGGATGGGATCCCCTGTTCTTTTATACTCTCGGTGGTCGTGTGAACTTGGGGGATGGGATCTTCTGTTGGTATGGATTCGGTGGTTGTGAGTTATAAATCCAGGTGGTTACTTGTCTGTCACAAATTGGGGTGGAATCCTCTGTTGTTGAGAACCAGGTGTGGACGTTTTGGTTGTTGTTTGACTGTTTACTTTCCTGGACTTATGCCTATGCCTACTAGTTGCCCAGTAGTGCTTAAACGTAAACATTGTTACTGAATGTGAAACAAGAAAGGGGACACATGGGTTGTTGGCGTGAGTCATGACTCGGACTTGAGTGTTGTAGTGATCTGTAGGCTGTCTGAAGAAAAACCTAGCTTTGGGTGAGTGCTTGTTACATATATATATATATATATATATATATCTGTAGCTTTGTGTTTCTTATTCGCGCCCCACCCAAGTTGAGCACTTAGTGCCGAACACCCCCATTTCATGGGGGAGGGTGTTTTTCCCAACACTATTCTTAGTGGCTAGTTATTAGATCCTTTTCTGCTCCCTTTCCCGGATAGCCCAAGTATCTTCGGGCAGGTTGTGATGGCCTGAAGTCCATTATTAGGCCAAGAACCTTCGGGCGGGGTTGTGTGGTGGTTGGCCAGGTGGGTGCGGCAGGTGGTTTCCCAAGAGTCTTCGGGATGAGGCCCAGGTGTCTTCGGGCGTGGTAGTGGATCCTTTAGCCTAGGTGTCTTCGGGCATGGTGGTGGTTGTTCTGGCCTAGGTGTTTGCAGGCATGGTTACATGTGACAGTTGTGGCCCAGGTGTGTGCGGGCGGGATTTAGTAGTGGGACTGCATGCGGTTGAGGCCCAGGTGTGTGTGGGCGGGATTTCGGCAGTGGGACTACGTGTGGTTGTGGCCCAGGTGTGTGCGGGCGGGTGTGGCAGTGGGACTGCGGTGAGAATGGCGGGATTGGTCCGATGCGTAGGATGTCTCAATAACCAGTGGGAAAGTGGCGCGGGGTACCCAAAAATCGATGTGCTCTTATTACATATATTACTTGACTTGCGTTATTTGGGGAGTGAGCCTTGGTGAGGCCTGGGATGGATAGTTTGCCTTGTTAGGTGTTTGGTTTACTCTTTTCTCATGGGACTTTAGTACGTTCCCCCACTTGTGCACGAGAGTCTTTGGTTTTCCCTACTGAGTGTACTTGTATGCTCACCCTACGTATATAAAACTGCTTTCAGGTTTCCAGGAGGACTTCGGGGATTACGCAGGACCTTACTAGCTCGGACTTTTGGAGCAGTTGCAGTTGTTGTTTTCCTTTTTGGTACTAACCTTATAGTCACCTTTTTTCACCTTGTGGCTTTTACTTTTGACACATGCATGTGGGAATGGTTTATTTTTTGCTTTACTTTTCTCTCTACCTTGGTGTTGTTGGGTTTTCTTCTCCTTATCTCTCGATCCTATAAAATAAAAAGGGTAATGCCTTCCATTTGCGAGAATTTTCTATACCCTTGGTGCTAGTCGCCACTCCGGGACCTATTGAAGGCGGGTTTCGGGGGTCATTATCTCTCCTTCAACTTAAAGAAGGAAGGTCCTGGCAATCAGCTAACCCTTCCCTCCTTTTGGTGAAGGCGGGTCGTGACAGAATGGTATCAGAGGTGATGGTTGAGAGATAGGATGGAGTCTGGAGTTAGGCACGGTGAGGATTGCATGGGATGGTAAGGCAACGGTGTTGGGTGACCTTGGAGCGTGAATTAGGCCAGGGAAGACCGGCTAGGACACGGGATTTTAGGGCCCCCCGTGATCTGATGCAAGGACTCTGGACCTACCGAACGACCAAGTGAGGCCACACTGATTGCAGGGTAGAGACCCTAGGAAAGGTACATGCATCATAATAACTTGTGTTCTTGTGTTTCTGGGATGTCTTGGGAATTAAGAATAAATTTAAATCTTAAGAAGTTTTAAGAACGATATTCTGCACTACTTGGGCTTAGGCATTACTTGTTTACCTTGCAGCTATGGCACCTGGAAGGTGACCACGTGTGGTACAGGCGATCGAGACCCCTGAGACTACTTTGGCCAATCGACAAAGAGCTAATCGAGAGGAAGAGGATGACCAGTGGTAGAAGACTCTTCGAGCCTTCCAGCGATAGGCCCTCGAGAAGTATGAGGGCAGCACCTCCGATATGAAGACGGAAGGCTGGCTAGAGGAGCTAGTTATAGCCTTCGGCCTGATTCGGGCCCCGACCGAGTACTGGGTTCCCCTAGCCGTTATCCAAATGTGGGGAGCGGCACGTCACTGATGGATGCTTTACCTGGGAGAGAGGAGAGAGTCTGAGGTGGCTTGGGTGGATTTCGAGAAGGAGTTTTGGGCGGAATTCCTCTCCTTGACGATGAAGGCGGAAAAGAGGCAGGAACTACTCTCCCTCCAGCAGGGGAGTATGTCTGTGAGGGAGCTAGGGATCAAGTTCAAGGACCTCCTACGTTTTTCTCCGGACCTCTTTCCCGATGAGGAGTCTCGGGCAAGACGTTTGGAGGAGGCACTCCGACCCTCCCTCCAGTATGGTGTTACCCCCTTTACCCTGCCGACGTACTTGGAGGTCCAGAAGAAGGCCGAAGTGGTGGAGCGGATGCATGATCTAGGGGGAGTGTCGCGAGAGGGGATCCAGATGGGACCATCAAAGGGGAAAGCCATCAGCACTAGGCCTCCAGCGTCAGGACCCTCTAGGTTCCGACCCGCAGGGAGCAGGCCGCAGTAGTTTCAGTTTCGATCCCCCGGTCCTCGCCCTTTTCCTACGGGCCCGGGACCACGGTGCTTCATCTGTGGCAGCCCTGGGCATCTCCAGAGTCAGTGCCCAAACCGGGTGCAGTACAGCAGTGGAAGTCAGCCCCAGCACCCACCCCAGCAGCAGCTTCCAGCCAGACCTTTCTAGCAGCAGTAGCAGGGACAGCGAGCTCCCGCTCCTCCGAGGGCAGACATAGGAGGAGGCCGGCCTCAGGGCGCTCCACAGGGACCTCGACCAGGGTGTGGTCGGGGGGGTGGCTAACAGCCGAGGGGCAAGGGAGCTGGGTGTGGACAGTTGCACGCTGCAGAGGCAGCAGTCCCAGCAGGGCCATAGGTTGTTCGAGGTACGATCAGTCTTTTTAGCACTCTTGCTTATACTTTGTTTGATACCGGAGCTTCGCACTCCTTCGTTGCACCCAGTCTAGCCCGTGCCTTGGGTCTAGATGCCGAGAGACTTCCAGTGCCCCTGGTGTTGAGCACACCAGTTGGAGGTCAGACCGACTTTTTGTTCGTTTGTCGGGGATGTAGACTGATGATAGGGCCACATCAGTCAGTTTGGGATCTTCTTCTGCTACAGATACAGCTATACGATGTCATCCTAGGCATCGATTGGCTATTTTTTTGTGCGTCGTCATCGACTGTTTTCTAAGAAGGGTGGTGTTCTCGGACTTGGATAGCCGGCGTGTTACCTTCACCGGCGAGCGGAGCAGTCCGAAGGGAAACAGGAGAGAGAAACCTCTCCTCTCCTTGTTGACCGAGCTGACGGTAGAATCAGTAGATGCGGAAATGGTGGAAGTGCCAGAGATCGTCCGTGAGTTTATGGACATCTTTACTGAGGAGGTGACGACTCTACCCCCTCGACGTGATATCGAGTTCGGGATAGACCTCCATCCCGGCGCTCATCCAATCTCGATGGCTCCTTACCGGATGGCACCTTCGGAGCTACGGGAGTTGCGGATACAGATTGACGATCTGATGAAGAGGGGTTATTTTCATCCGAGTGCGTCACCGTGGGGTGCTCCGGTCTTTTTTGCAAAGAAGGCAGATGGAGGTCTTAGGCTGTGCATAGACTACAGGAGGCTGAATCAGGTGACGATCAAGAATCGCTACCCTCTCCCAAGGATAGATGATCTTTTCGACCAGCTGAAAGGAGCAGGATGGTTCTCAAAGATTGACCTGCGGTCTGGGTACCACCAACTGAGGGTGAAAGAGAGCGACATCCCGAAGACAGCGTTCAGGTGCAGGTATGGACACTTCGAGTTCGTAGTCATGCCTTTCGGTGTTATGAATTCCCCGGCTGTGTTCATGGGACTTATGAACTCCATCTTCCGGGAGTACCTGGATCGGTTCGTGGTTGTGTTCATCGACGACATCCTGGTCTACTCTAAATCAGAGGAGGACCATGCAGAGCACCTGAGGACAGTTTTGGAGGTCCTCCGACAGCACCAGCTATATGGGAAGTTGTCAAAATGCAAGTTCTGGACGCGAGAAGTGCACTTCCTCAGGCATGTGGTGTCTGAGCAGGGGGTAGCGGTCGACCCATCAAAGGTTGAGGCATTTGTTTCTTGGGCAGCACCCAAGAATGTGGCAGAAGTCCGAAGTTTCCTCGGGCTGGCAGGTTACTACCAGATATTCGTGCCCAACTTCTCCCAGGTAGCAGCCCCTTTGACGGCCCAGACCAAGAAGGACCAGGCTTTCGTATGGAGTGAGCAATGCCAGTCAGCCTTCAGCTATCTGAAGGAGAAGTTGGTCAGTGCACCAGTGCTGAGATTACCAGAAGAAGGGGTGGCCTATGAGGTATTCTGCGATGCTTCGGGACAGGGCCTGGGATGCGTGTTGATGCAGCGACGAGGGGTGATCTCTTATGGGTCCAGGCAGCTGCGTTCCCATGAGCGTAATTACACCACCCACGACCTAGAGCTTGCAGTGGTCGTTTTTGCGCTAAAGTTATAGCGGCACTACCTCATCGGGGAACGCTTTGTGGTCTTCACGGATCACAGAAGCTTGAGGTATATCTTCTCCCAGCAGGACTTAAACTTGCGACAGCAGAGATGGGTGGAGTTCCTCCAGGATTATGACTTTGAGATCTCTTATACTGAGGGCAAGGGAAATGTGGTGGCCGATGCTTTGAGCAGGAGGACGCAGAAGGATGCGGTCCGAGAGTCGGCAGACGCCTGGAAGGCAATGGAAGAGTTGGCTGCCTTACACCTGGATGTGATGATGGATAGCGGCAGAGGCTGCCTATATCAGATGACGGTGCAGTCATCCCTGTTTCAGCAGGTGGAAGAGTCTCAGTGGGGAGACCTGGAGTGCGAAGTGATGCGTGACCAAGTTGACCAGGGCAATGCTCCGGAAGGATGGACCGAGGATGGTCAGAACCGGATGCTTTTCCAGGGAAGGTTGTTTGTCCTAGAGGCGATGCGCGGCAGGGTTCTCAGTGAGTTCCACAACTCACCCCTGGCGGTACACCCTGGAGTTTCCAAGATGCACTAGGGTTTGAAGAGGCAGTTTTGGTGGCCCGGATTTAAGCAAGCGGTGGCAGAGTTTGTGGCCAAGTGCCTAGTGTGTCAGCAGGTGAAGGCTGAACACCGAGTTCCAGGCGGCCTACTACAGCCCCTAGGTGTCCCCGAGTAGAAGTGGGAAGACATCTCAATGGATTTCGTCACGGGACTACCCAAGGCCCAAGGAGGGTACGACGCCATCTGGGTGGTAGTGGACAGGTTGACGAAATCGGCTCACTTTCTGGCGATCATGGAGTCGAGTGTTGTGGGTGCTTTGGCACGAAGGTATGTGGATGAGGTGGTGCGGTTTCATGGAGTCCCGAGGTCTATAGTCTCGGATAGGGATGCACGGTTTACCTCGCGGGTCTGGAGAGGATTGCAGCATGTGTTTGGCACCCAGTTACGCCTTAGCACTGCTTTCCATCCCCAGACAGATAGACAAACGGAGTGCACCATCCAGACCTTGGAGGATATGATGCGAGCATGTGTTCTGGACTCAGGAGGGTCATGGGTGCAATACTTGCCTCTGGTAGAGTTTTCCTACAATAATAGCTACCACTCTACCATTGGCATGGCCCCGTTTGAGGCTTTGTACGGGAGGCCATGTCGTTCGCCTGTGTGTTGGACCGAAGTAGGAGAGGCAGGCATCCTTGGTCCGGAGGTGGTGCAGAACACGACAGAGAAGGTTCAGCTCATACGAGAAAGGATGAAGGCAGCCCAGGACCGACAGAAATCGTATGCTGATACCAGGAGGAGGCCCTTGGAGTTTGAGGTTGGGGACCACGTGTTCTTGAAGGTCTCCCCTCGGCGTGGGCAGCGGAGGTTCGGCAAGGGGAGTAAGCTTTCCCCTAGGTTTATCGGACCCTTCCAAGTGTTGCGGCGGGTCGGCGAAGTGGCTTACCAGCTAGCATTTCCACCACCGCTACTAAGGATACATGATGTCTTTCATGTGTCCCAGCTCCGTCGGTATCTGCACGACGATTCACACGTCCTTGATTGGGGCGAGCTGGACATCGAGGATGGCGTGACCTTTGTGGAGAGACCAGTGATGATCGAGGATCGAAAAAAGAAGGTGCTTCATGGGCGAACCATTCCCTTGGTTTGCATGCTGTGGAGACATGGTGGGCTTGAGGAGAGTACGTGGGAGAGGGAAGCACAGATGCGTACCCAGTACTCAGAGTTGTTTTGAGTTTTGTTCCTTGTTGTACCTGTTGTGATAGAACGTTTTGTCTTTTGGCTATGAAAGGTACTGGTTTCTTTCCTCTGCTTGTGTGTGAAAACCCCCGGCTATAGGGAAGGAGAGAACCCGACCCCAAATCAAGACGCATTAAGGTGGATGCGATTAAACCCGTGCGGGCGAGTCAGTGCCGCCCAAAGCGGATAATATCTTGACATGGGAGAAGAGACTTCCCAACCCATGTACCCGGGCATTTTGGCATGGTATGTTTCTTGGTTCGTGACAGGAATATGTTCTTAGTTAGCGATGAGGTTCACTCTTGAGAGGTATCTTTTGGGGTGGTTGTTCGGACCCGCCCTTTCCTTCTGAGTTGTCTAAATTCTCGGGGACGAGAATAGTTTGAGAGGTATCAGATGTGATGACCCAGACTCTCTTGGTCCTTCCCTTTGCCAAAATCCGGGTTCTAAAGGAGTGGCGTCTCGGTGAGACCTATCGATGAGACCGATCGGTGAGACCGATCGGTGAGACCGATCAGTGAGACCGATTGGCGAGACCGATCAGTGGGACCGATCGGTGAGACCGATCAGTGGGACCAATCGGTGCGACCGATCGGTGATACTGATCGGCGCGACCGATCGGCGTCACCCGGCCTTGTCAAGTTGTTTCCAGTAACGCTCATTTGCGTAAATAGGGTTTTAAACCCTATTCTGACTCGTTTAACCATGTTTTAAGACCTGTAATGCCCATAAGAGTTTTAATTAAATGCTTCATCAATTCATGAGTCGGCTTAAACCACCCGACCCCTTTTGTGACGAGTGGAGCCGCGTGGTCAACCCACGACCCTCGCGCCTTAAGCGGTTTCGCGTTTTCACCTCAACTGTCCCCGGCTCTTATAAACTAAGGGTTAGTCGTGGTTTATCCTTTCCTCGATTGTGGCTTTTCACAAACAGCTTCTGGTGCATCGGGACCACCGCATCGTTATCCGTAAAGTTCCACGCCCCCGGCCTAAATTTCGATCATCTATCAACAGGTAGGGAATTTCTCCTTCGTCTCTCTCTTTTGTGTATCATGCGGGGTGGGTGTGATTTTGATCCTGTAGAATTGGGTAAACCAGACCTAATTAAAGATAAAGAACGAATTCTATAAAGAAAAAAGAGGGGGGGCTGTGATCGTCGATGGTGTTTTATATTTTGATGTTGTTTCTTCTATGACCATCTTGTTGAGTTTTGATGGCTTATACCTCCTGAAAATCGAGGTCGTTGGTGGTCGTTGCTTGTGCACTAATAAACCCTGCTCATGTTTTAAATGGCTTGTTTGTGGTTGTAAACTCCTACTGTGAAGAGTGAATCGGTTAATCACGTATATCCGGCTGAATAATTGAAAGCACCAGGATCAAACCTTCTGTGATAACTCCCGGTTATAAAATACGGAATTTGAAATCATGAAGTGTGTTAAGTCGTTTAAATCTGAAAATCCCTGACTTGTGTTGGTGGTGGTAGTGGTTGTTTTCCTTTTGGGCCGATTGCTGGAAATGTGGGAGGGGATGGGATCCCATGTTCTTTTATACTCTCGGTGGTCGTGTGAATTTGGGGGATCAGATCTCCTGTTGGTATGGATTCGGTGGTTGTGAGTTTTAAATCCGGGTGGTTACTTGTCTATCACAAATTGGGGTGGAATCCTCTGTTGTTGAGAACCAGGTGTGGACGTTTTGGTTGTTGTTTGACTGTTTACTTTCCTGGACTTATGCTTATGCCTACTAGTTGCCCAGTAGTGCTTAAACGTAAACATTGTTACTGAATGTGAAACAAGAAAGGGGACACATGGGTTGTTGGCGTGAGTCATGACTTGGACTTGAGTGTTGTTGTGATCTATAGGCTGTCTGAAGAAAAACCTAGCTTTGGGTGAGTGCTTGTTACATATATATATATCTGTAGCTTTTTGTTTCTTATTCGCGCCCCACCCAAGTTGAGCACTTAGTGCCGAACACCCCCATTTCATGGGGGGGTGTTTTTCCCAACACTATTCTTAGTGGCTGGTTATTAGCTCCTTTTCTGCTCCCTTTCCCGGATAGCCCAAGTATCTTCGGGCAGGCTGTGATGGCCTGAAGTCCATTATTATCCCAAGAACCTTCGGGCGGGGTTATGTGGTGGTTGGCCAGGTGGGTGCGGCAGGTGGTTTCCCAAGTGTCTTTGGGATGAGGCCCAGGTGTCTTCGGGCGTGGCAGTGGATCCTTTAGCCCAGGTGTCTTCAGGCGTGGTGGTGGTTGTTCTGGGCTAGGTGTTTGCAGGCATGGTTACATGTGACAGTTGTGGCCCAGGTGTGTGCGGGCGGGATTCAGCAGTGGGACTGCGTGCGTTTGAGGCCCATGTGTGTGCGGGCGGGATTTCGGTAGTGGGACTGCATCTGGTTGTGGCCCAGGTGTGTGCGGGCGAGTGTGGCAGTGGGACTGCGGTGAGAATGGCAGGATTGGTCCGATGCGTAGGATGTCTCAATAAACAGTGGGAAAGTGGCGCGGGGTACCCAAACATCGATGTGCTCTTATTACATATATTACTTGACTTGCGTTATTTGGGGAGTGAGCCTTGGTGAGGCCTGGGATGGATAGTTTGCCTTGTTAGGTGTTTGGTTTACTCTTTTCTCACGGGACTTTAGTACGTTCCCCCACTTGTGCACGAGAGTCTTTGGTTTCCCCTACTGAGTGTACTTGTATGCTCACCCTACGTATATAAAACTGCTTTCAGGTTTCCAGGAGGACTTCGGGGATTACGCAGGACCTTACTAGCTCAGACTTTTGGAGCAGTTGCAGTTGTTGTTTTCCTTTTTGGTACATACCTTGTAGTCACCTTTTTGCACCTTGTGGCTTTTACTTTTGACACATGCATGTGGGAATGGTTTATTTTTGGCTTTACTTTTCTCTCTACCTTGGTGTTGTTAGGTTTTCTTCTCCTTATCTCTCGATCCTATAAAATAAAAATGGTAATGCCTTCCATTTGCGAGAATTTTCTATACCCTTGGTGCTAGTCGCCACTCCGGGACCTATTGAAGGCAGGTTTCGGGGTTCATTATCTCTCCTTCAACTTAAAGAAGGAAGGGCCTGGCAATCAGCTGACCCTTCCCTCCTTTTGGTGAAGGCGGGTCGTGACACTTTGGCTACACCATCAAGGGAGAAAGGGAAGTCCCTAAACTTAATTAGGTCCTCATACACATTTTGGGGTTTCATGGTGGAGCAGACTATATGAAACTCTTTAAGATGTTTGTAAGGGTCCTCACCAGGAAGACCATGGAATTTAGGAAGAAGGTGGATGAGACCTGATCTCAGCTCAAAGTTGGCTACTTCCTCAGGATATTGGATGTACTCAGGTTGGTACTCCACATCAGGGGTGGTCAGTTCTTTTAAAGTTCGATTATTTACAGCCATGTTTTCTTGGATTTGATTGGGTTCAATTTTGGATTGGTTTAGAACCACTTGAGGTTCCAAAAGTGGTTCCTCAATGTTACTTGATTGACCTTCTCTAAATGCCTTGATTTGTGTGTGAAGTGACTTTTCAATTTCAGGGTCAAATTTCAATAGTGTTTCTTTACCAGATCGGGTCATGCAAATAATTTGTGAAGTTTTTTTTTGAATATGGATAAAATAAATTAAGAAGGGTGAAAAGAGAATATAATGTTATAATACAGAATTATAGAGAGGGAGATGGAGAAGAAGAGAGAGATAGAGAGAGAGAAAGAACACATGAAACGCACGGCCGATTGTCGCCTATCGACCGGTCAAAGTTTTGGTGCTCTGCTAATGTGTATAGCAGCACTCGGGTCGAATCCTCGGTGATGGTACTTCGTAATAGTCGATTGTTTTTAGTTGATTGTGTTTTGATTAGGGGGTTTGTTTGCAGAGCTTAATTGAAATGATTTATGGATGATGTTTGATTTACCAAATTGATAAAGATTGGGGTGAGTTCATCATTGGGGAGTTAAGCATGTGATATCCTTGAGCCTTACTTTGTATTGCATTAAATTAACACCCATGTCATAAGTTGATGTTGATTGGAATTCCTAAGTGTGAAGGCTTTAATCCAAGCCTTAACTTAACTTAGGGTTCTAATCTCAATCAAAACTTATTTATGGTAGTGTATTTATGGTTCCAATAATCCATGGAAACCACTTGTTAAACAAAACATATCATTAATCCATGACATATTAAGTTTAACATACACAATATTAATTTAAAGAATACCCATCGAGCAAAACTCTCAATCAATTAACATCCCCAAATTATAACTCACCCCAATGAGAGATTTACTCAGCCATTTGGATGTTTAATAATCTGGTAATATATGTTTATGGTGATGAATTATAAAGAGAAGAAAAAGAAAGGGACAAGATAAGAGTAGTGTGCCGAACACACACACGAAATAATTTAAGAATCAAAAATGGAATTTCGATTGAATGAGGAAGCTTAAGAAGGGAAGGGGATTGAACTGAATTTAAACTATTTTAAGAACATTAATATTAAAATACAGAAGTTGGAATAGAATAAGAGATATTGAAGAAGTAACTTGCATTAAAACAGAATTACAAAGAAAGAGAATTACAAGATTACAAAAATGAAGAACACAAAAGTAAGTGAAAAGAAAGAGAGGAGGAAAGGTCTCTCAAGTGAAAAATTGAGTATGGAAGGTCCTCCCAAGCCTTTGGAAAAGATTTGGTCGTGCCAATGTGATCTCCTCTCTTCTGAAATGCCAACCCCTCTCAAGGAGAGAAGGGGAGAGTATTTATAGCCCAAGGAGTGGACTGTTTGCATTCCCAATCTGTCCCTCCACCTGCATCGCCAATTTGGCAATTCAGACAGCCGAATCTTCAAATATCTTCTTCTTCAAAGTTTTAGGCAATAATGTTGGCCGACTACTCTCAAAATTTGGAGTCATTTGGACGTAAGGATAAAAAGTTATGGCCGGTTGAATAAACAAACATAAACTGTCCATTTCAATCCAGTCTTTTTGAAGTCCATAATGTGAAAGGGTTTTTGAATATTAAGATGCCTTCAAATCCGAATGGTTTCTTCAACAAAGTCGGCCGCCTACATCCCCTCTTTCACACTGCAAAAGCTCAGCTCTCTTGGATGATTACATCAGGAGATATGTCATTCATACTATACTGATTTTCATTCTCGGCCAGAATGGTGGGCTGGAATTCAAAGATTCATTTGGGCCCCTTGTACTTGGATTTGGGCCATGAAATTTTTATCCAAGATGACATGTAGTGTCCCCCGAATTAGGGTGGAGAGTTAAGGTTTTTGAACTTTTAGATTGAGTCCAGTAAATCAATCTTCATGAATAGTCCAGTTTCTTCACAGATTCTTTGGTCTTGTTTGTGAGGACCATATGACCCTTCAAATGGCAGAATTGGATCATTTGTTCCTTCTAATGAAATGTTGTATATTGAAAGGATAATCCTACAAAACAAGAACCACATAATTTGGATCAGTATAGTGATAGTTATAATTAAAACATTAAACTGACTCAATTTGACTACTTCTAAAAATGCTCAAATATTATACTTAATATTAAAACATTAATATTTCACACAAATTATTCACATTTCATATAAAATAAGTAAAGGGGGAATATAATAAGTCATGAAAATATTAATAACATCAACTCCCCCACACTTAGATTTGTGCGTGTCCTCATGTGCAACAAATATAAAAACATGACAAAATCATTTTCACTCACCAACAAATATAAAAATTTTGTTTTCTCCAATTAGGGGAGGTTTAGACTATTTCACTCATCCATATTGAATTCCATCACAAATTTGGTTCACAATAATGCATCAGAAACAATTCATTTTTTCATGTTCAAGGTTTGAATTAGAAAATGTAGGCACTCAAAACTTACTCCTCTCAAGATGATAAAAATGTATTTTAGGAGGTTCACTCATTCACCAACAAAAAGTGAAAATCAAGAGTTTGTAAGAGCTCTCAGCTTCCATTCCCAAATCTAATGTGTACAAGAATCAAGAGGTCTTTTAAGGGGTTTTTCAGTGGCTATGGGATGGTAGGTATATAATGTTCAAAGGAAAAGAGGGGTTAAAAACACCAACATGGAAAAATCAATGCACATTTTTTTTTGAAATTTGATTTGAAAGGAAATAGAAACACATATTTACAAGGGCATGAATGTGTGATGAATGAAAAGTGAGGGAGATAGAAAATGGAATAGGGTGAGATGATGGAATATGTACAACATGTAAGACTTCCAATAATGACACAATACAAAAAGATTCAAGTGTTCTTTTTTTTCTTTTTCTTTTTGCTCTTTTTTTTCGAAAGTTGTGCTTGAAACAAGTCTCACAGTCATCTCCCAACCCATGTTTGATCTTCTCATGGAACTAATTTTAGTAGTTATAACACGATCAAAGGTTGATGATGAATGATTTTTGACCCACCCAAGACACAACCCATTCCTTTTTTTTTCATCATTTTTTTAATATAATTTTTTTTCATTTTTTTTTGAACACTTTTCAATGACTTTTGTACAAATGACAATTACACATATACACCCCAAAGCTCACATAATTACAACCTCTCCCCCACACTTGAATGGATGCTTGCCCTCAAGCATATGATGACACATTGGAAATCAATGAAAGTACGCCCAAAAATGAAGTCCATTCCCCCCACACTTAAATTTCAATAAATTGTACAATGAAAATCCATGAAGATGTTGGGTGGGACAAGGTATTAGGCTTGTAATGTGGCTATCAAAAGAAAGGTTTTCATAGGCTCAAAGGGGCTTTCAAAAGTAGGATCAATGTAAGGGTAACGGGAGGCTATTTGGCTATTCTGATTCTCATGTGGCTTAGAAAATGCCTCTATCATATTAATGCACACAAAAGATGGAAATTCAGCTCGAAGGTCCACAAACTCAAGACTCACAATCAGTGGTGAAGACACACAATGAAAAAGATGGCCATAGATGACCTTGGCATGAAGGCTAATGTTATTCCTCACGGTAGGGGAGAATCATTTTCCACCAAAAATTGTTCATTCAAAATGTTTGTTATTGACACAAAATTGTTTACCCAAGTTTGAGATAAAAATTCAATATATTTGAGTTTAAAACAAGCCTTTGACTCCCCAAAATGGTTGGACAAAATTTCAAAACTAGATGGTGAGTAAGCATGACTCTTTTTTTTGTAATTTTTTTTAAGTAATTGTGTTTTTTGGTTTTTTTATTTTTTAAGGTTTTTTTTTTTTTTAAATACACACCCACACAAGAAAGATAAAAAGAAAGGGTTTGATGAATAAAGTGGTAACAAAATGAAAGAGAGAGGAAGAAGAAGAAAGAGGTAGAGAGAGGAAGAGATAGAGAGAGAGTTAAAGGGAAAGAGGTGCCCCCTGGTTTGGATTTGGTGGGTCGCCATTTCCATCTAGTGGTGGGTCAATGGAAGTCGATGTGGAACCTGAAGTGAATGGCCTCTCATGGTGATGCTTTAACCGGTGTCCATTTACTGTGAATGTTCTTTTTGAAGAAGGGTCTTCGACTTGCACTGCACCAAATGGGTAAACATTAGTAATAATAAAAGGTCCATCCCAACGAGAATTGAGCTTACCTGGGTGAAGTCGAAATCGAGAATTGAAGAGCATTACCTTTTCACCTTCATGAAATACCTTTCGAATAATGTGCTTGTCATGGAGTGACTTTGCCTTTTCTTTGTAGAGAATGGAGTTCTCATACGAATCGAGTCGAAGCTCCTCCAATTCAGTCAACTGCAACAATCTTTCTTCACCAGATTTTTCACAATCTAAATTACAAGTTTTGATAGCCCAAAATGACTTATGTTGGATTTCAACTGGTAAATGACAGGCTTTACCAAAAACTAGCCTAAATGGAGACATCCCAATGGGTGTCTTATAGGCTGTTCGATAGGCCCAGAGTGATTCACCAAGTCTATCGGGCCAGTCTTTTCTTGTGGGCTTAACAATTCTTTCAAGCACTCTTTTCACTTCTCTGTTAGAAAGTTCAGCCATTCCATTTGTTTGAGGGTGATATGCAGTGGATGTTTTATGTACAACCCCATTCTTTTTCAAAAGTGACTCCATGGTTCTATTACAGAAATGAGTTCCTAAGTCACTTATCAAAACACGTGGTGTTCCGAATCGATGGAAGATATAAGTTTTGAGGAACTCACTCACAGTTTGAGCATCGTCTTTCCTAGTGGGTTTGGCCTCGACCCACCTAGAAACATAGTCAACAGCAAGGAGAATGTAGGATAATCCATTGGAAGGGGGAAAAGGTCCCATGAAATCGATGCCCCAAACATCGAAAAGCTCACAGAAGATTAATGGCTTTTGAGGCATTTCGTTTCTTTTAGAAATTGTGCCAAACTTTTGGCAAGTGGGACATGATTGACAGAACTCGTGTGAGTCCTTGAAGAGTGAAGGCCAAAAGAATCCAGAATCTAGGACCTTTCGAGAAGTCCTTTGTGGTCCAAAGTGGCCACCTCCAGGCATTGAGTGGCAGAATTCCAAGATGGAGGATTGTTCAGTTTCATCAACACATCTCCTAATTACCATGTCAGCCCCAGTTTTCCAAAGTTTATTATCTTCCCAAAAATAATGCTTTGAATCACTTTTCATCTTTTCTTTTTGTTCTTTTGAAAAATATTCAGGGAAAACACCAGAAACCAAGTAATTGACAATTGGGGCATACCATGGTAACTTTGGAGTGAGAGATGAGAGGTGTTCAGTTGGAAATTTAGGATCAATTATTTCAGAATGAGAAGAATTAGAAATTCTACTCAGGTGGTCAGCCACAGGGTTTTCTTTTCCAGGTTTATCTTTTATCACAAGGTCAAACTCTTGGAGCATTAAAATCCATCTTATTAGCCTTGGTTTGGAATCACTTTTCTTAAGTAAGAACTTTAATGCTGAGTGGTCCGTGAAGATGATGATTTTGGCACCTAAGAGATAGGGCCGGAATTTATCCAAGGCAAAAACCACAGCTAAAAGTTCTTTTTCAGTCACAGTGTAGTGTGATTGAGTTTCATCCAATGTTTTTGAGGCATAAAAGATGACATGAGGAATGTTTTCTCTTCTTTGACCAAGAACAGCCCCAATGGCCCTATCAGAAGCATCACACATCAATTCAAATGGTAAGGACCAATCTGGGGGTTGGATTATTGGAGCAGATGTGAGAGCAGATTTTGAGTTCGATGAAGGCTCTCTTGCAAGCCTCATCAAAATTGAATGTGACATCATTTTGAAGTAAATGAGTGAGTGGGAGGGAAATCTTGCTGAAGTTCTGAATAAATCGCCGATAGAAACCGGAATGACCAAGGAAGGACCGAATGTCTCGAACTGATTTGGGTTCAGGAAGTGATTGGATCACCTCAATTTTGGCTGGATCAACTTGGATACCCTCTTGAGAAATTATGTGCCCTAGAACAATCCCATTTGAAACCATAAAGTGACATTTTTCAAAATTCAGCACAAGGTTGCACTTGACACACTTTTGAAGGACCAAAGAGAGTGAATGTAAGCAAGATTCAAATGACTCGCCATAAATGGTAAAGTCATCCATGAAGACCTCCATGCAATTCTCAATGAATTCAGAAAAGATACTCATCATACACCGCTGGAATGTTGCAGGAGCATTACAAAGGCCAAAAGGCATTCGCCTATAGGCATAGGTTCCAAAGGGGCAAGTGAATGTGGTCTTTTCTTGGTCTTGAGGTGCGATTGGAATTTGGAAGTAGCCGGTGTAACCATCAAGAAAGCAATAGTGTGACTTTCCGGCCAATCTCTCAAGCATTTGGTCAAGGAAAGGAAGTGGGTAGTGATCTTTTCGTGTTTCAGCATTCAATTTGCGATAATCGATGCACACACGCCATTTGTTTTTCACTCGAGTTGTGACCACTTCTCCATGTTCATTTGTGACAACTGTTATCCCGCCCTTCTTAGGAACGACTTGAATTGGACTAACCCATTCACTATCAGAAATTGGGTAGATAATACCAGCTTGAAGAAGCTTGGTAATCTCTTCCCTAACTACCTCAAGTATGAGTGGATTGAGTCTTCTTTGAGGTTGCCTAATTGGTTTGGATGATTCCTCTAGATGGATGTGATGCATGCAAAGGGCAGGGTTGATTCCTGGAATATCCTCTAGGGTCCAACCTAAGGCATTTTTGTTTTCCTCTAACACTTGAACAAGTTGGGACTCCTCAGTTTCAGAAAGTGAAGCAGAGATAATGACAGGGTAGGAGGGATCATGGAAAAGGAATGCATACTTGAGGTGTGAAGGAAGTGGTTTTAGATCAGTTTCAGCCTTGATTGGAGAGCTAGACAAGTTAGGAGTAGGAGAAGGGATTCTAGATGGGTTTGGATCATTTTCCTCAACACTGTTCAAGGTGGAGCAGTAGAGATCAGAGTTGATGTGGGATTCAAGAGAGTTTTCAAGTTCCTCTAGATTGATGGAGTCTATGAATGAGAGGTCCACATCAACTTCACCATTTATGACTTTGTTAATCATGGTGCAGATTTCACAAGATCCTTTATCATTAGAACATGAAGAACATGGTGGATTGGGGTTCGATTGAATCTTAGAAGTGTCCTCAAAAGCATGGATTGAGAATGCAGAGTGATCCTCAGATGGGTATCGCATGGCTTGGAAAATGTTGAACTTGACCAGTTGGTCACCGAATTCCATGGATAAGATGCCTGAGTGGACATCAATCTTGGTTCTCGCAGTCATGAGGAATGGTCTTCCTAGAATTAGGGGAGATCGAGAAGAGGTCGTCTCACCTTCCATGTCAAGGACATAGAAATCAGCTGGGAAGATAAGATCATTGACCCGAACAAGAACATCCTCAATTATCCCCTCAGGACTGGCAGTGCTTCGATTGGCTAATTGAATTACAATACCCGTTGGGTGCAAGGGACCTAGACCAAGGTTGGAGAAAATGGATTTGGGCATGACATTAATTGAGGCTCCTAGGTCTATGAGTGCATCATCAAAGTTGGAACTCCCTATTTGACATGGAACCGTGAAGGTCCCTGGATCTTTGCACTTCATGGGAATGGACTGTTGAGTTGAAACATTTTCAATGTTCCTAAGTTGCCTCTTATGGGTGCACAATTCCTTAAGAAACTTGGCATACTTAGGGATTTGTTTGATGGCATCTAAGAGGGGGATGTTCACTTCAACACGTCTAAACATGTCAAGCATTTCAGGATCAGGTTCAAAGGACTTCTTAGGCTTGGAGATGGCTTGAGGAAAAGGAATTGGGTTCCTAAGTGGAATGGAAGAAGGTGAAGGAGTGGATTCAAGTTCCTTTTCCAGCTTTTTGTTATTTTCATTTTCTAGATCAACATCGAAAGGGGGGTTTGAGGATTTATCTTGAGGCATAGCAAGTTGCTTTCCTGATCTAAGTGCAATTGCACTTACATTACCCTTGGGGTTGGGTAATGGTTGAGCTGGGAGTTGGGATGAATTGGATGGTTGTTGCTGGCTAAGGTGGGATGCAAGTTGACCTATTTGGGTTTCAATGTTCTTTAGGCTAGAACGGGTGAAGGAAGCAAGATCCTCTACAGCACTTTCCCATGGTTGTTTAGAAGAAGAGGCATGTCCCAAATTGGGTTGGCCTTGATTTTGGTTCTTGGGAAAGCGATTGTATTGGGTGGGGAATTGGGAAGGCTCGTTAGGATAGTGGAATCCAGGAGGAGGATTGTTCCTTTGAGGTTGAGGAACAAAAGGATAAGGTTGATGGAAGTTACCACCACCTTGACCATATTGGAATTGGTTTGGGTTTTGAGGAGGGAATTGAGGAGGATGAGAAATGGGATTACCATACCTCAGAGGTGGGTTAAAGGTAGAAGAGAAGGGCTCAGAGTGGGGTTGGTTGAAGTTTCTAACAAACTGACCTGATTGTTGAGGGTTGAAGTTTCGCTGATCATATGCCGCATTGAGCTCCATTGGACTAGATGAATCAGATGGATCATCTTGAAGTTGTGGACATGTGTCAGTCGGATGAGATGGAGAGTTGCAGATTCCACAATTCTTGATAGGTCCGGGGAATAGTGACTATGGAGAAGATGAGGTTGGGGCTTTGGTAGCCACCGCTAGTTGACGCACAAGACCTGTAAGTTCACTCATCCACTCAGTCATCTTGTTGGGCTCTATGGATTGATTATCTTGGGCTTGTTTCACTTGAGCATGTGCTCGAGTATGGAATTGCTGCGTGTTTGCAGCCATGTTGCTTATGAGTTCTCTTGCAGCTGCAGGAGTTTTATCAACAAGAGCACCGCCACTTGCGGCATCAATGAGAGTTCGCTCCATAGCCAATAACCCCTCATAGAAGTATTGGATCAGGAGTTGGTCAAGGATTTGATGGTGTGGACAAGTTGCCACAAGCTTTTTGAACCTCTCCCAATACTCATGGAGTGATTCATTAAGGAATTGACGGATGCCGCTTATTTCCTTTCGGATAGAAGCTGTTCGGGAAGCGGGAAAGAACTTCTCAAGGAAAAGTCTCTTCATGTCAACCCATGAGTTTATGGAACCAGGTGGGAGGTAGTAGAGCCAAGACTTGGCAGAATCCGCTAGGGAAAAGGGGAAAGCTCTAAGCTTGATTTGTTCTTCAGAAACCCCTTGAGGTTTCATGGTTGAGCAGACCACTTGGAACTCTTTGAGGTGAAGATGAGGATCCTCACCAGCTAGACCATGGAAATGAGGAAGAAGATGAATCAAACCCGACTTGAGTTCGAAGTCAGCCTCTATGTTTGGATATTGAATACCAAGAGGTTGGTAATTCATATCAGGGGCAGCAAGTTCTTTTAATTTTTGTTCCCTAGGATTGGCCATATCTAATTCAATTGGTTGAATGAGGACTGGTTCTTGAATTATTTGAGTATCTCTTATGTTCCTCCTAAGTTGGCGAAGTGTTCGCTCAATTTCAGGGTCAAACAAATCCGATGGATTGTTTGGAAGGCTACGGGGCATTCAGAGAGATTTTGGAAGAAAGAGGAAGACGGGTTTTTCTTTGTATTTTTTCAGTTTATGATTTTTAAGAGGAAGACGGGTTTTTCTTTGTGTTTTTTTTTCAATTTTTTTAAACTTTTGTATTTTTTTGGGTTTTTTTTTACAATAACCAGAAACTAATGACTACTTAAAGCACCATCCCCGGCAACGGCGCCATTTGAAATGCACGGCCAATTGTCGCCTATCGACCGGTCAAAGTTTTGGTGCTCTACTAATGTGTATAGCAGCACTCGGGTCGAATCCTCGGTGATGGTACTTCGTAATAGTCGATTGTTTTTAGTTGATTGTGTTTTAATTAGGGGGTTTGTTTGCAGAGCTTAATTGAAATGATTTATGGATGATGTTTGATTTACCAAATTGATAAAGATTGGGGTGAGTTCATCATTGGGGAGTTAAGCATGTGATATCCTTGAGCCTTACTTTGTATTGCATTAAATTAACACCCATGTCATAAGTTGATGTTGATTGGAATTCCTAAGTGTGAAGGCTTTAATCCAAGCCTTAACTTAACTTAGGGTTCTAATCTCAATCAAAACTTATTTATGGTAGTGTATTTATGGTTCCAATAATCCATGGAAACCACTTGTTAAACAAAACATATCATTAATCCATGACATATTAAGTTTAACATACACAATATTAATTTAAAGAATACCCATCGAGCAAAACTCTCAATCAATTAACATCCCCAAATTATAACTCACCCCAATGAGAGATTTACTCAGCCATTTGGATGTTTAATAATCTGGTAATATATGTTTATGGTGATGAATTATAAAGAGAAGAAAAATAAAGGGACAAGATAAGAGTAGTGTGCCGAACACACACACGAAATAATTTAAGAATCAAAAATGGAATTTCGATTGAATGAGGAAGCTTAAGAAGGGAAGGGGATTGAACTGAATTTAAACTATTTTAAGAACATTAATATTAAAATACAGAAGGTGGAAGAGAATAAGAGATATTGAAGAAGTAACTTGCATTAAAACAGAATTACAAAGAAAGAGAATTACAAGATTACAAAAATGAAGAACACAAAAGTAAGTGAAAAGAAAGAGAGGAGGAAAGGTCTCTCAAGTGAAAACTTGAGTATGTCAGGTCCTCCCAAGCCTTTGGAAAAGCTTTGGTCGTGCCAATGTGATCTCCTCTCTTCTGAAATGCCAACCCCTCTCAAGGAGAGAAGGGGAGAGTATTTATAGCCCAAGGAGTGGACTGTTTGCATTCCCAATCTGTCCCTCCACTTGCATCGCCAATTTGGCAATTCAGACAGCCGAATCTTCAAATATCTTCTTCTTCAAAGTTGTAGGCAATAATGTTGGCCGACTACTCTCAAAAGTTGGAGTTATTTGGACGTAAGAATAAAACGTTATGGCCGGTTGAATAAACAAACATAAACTGTCCATTTCAATCCAGTCTTTTTGAAGTCCATAATGTGAAAGGGTTTTTGAATATTAAGATTCCTTCAAATCCGAATGGTTTCTTCAACAAAGTCGGCCGGCTACATCCCCTCTTTCACACTGCAAAATCTCAGCTCGCTTGGATGATTACATCAGGAGATATGTCATGCATACTATACTGATTTTCATTCTCGGCCAGAATGGTGGGCTGGACTTCAAAGATTCATTTGGGCCCCTTGTACTTGGATTTGGGCCATGAAATTTTTATCCAAGATGACATGTAGTGTCCCCCGAATTATGGTGGAGAGTTAAGGTTTTTGAACTTCTAGATTGAGCCCAGTAAATCAATATTCATGAATAGTCCAGTTTCTTCACAGATTCTTTGGTCTTGTTTGTGAGGACCATATGACCCTTCAAATGGCAGAATTGGATCATGGTTCCTTCTAATGAAATGTTGTATATTGAAAGGAGAATCCTACAAAACAAGAACCACATAATTTGGATCAGTATAGTGATAGTTATAATTAAAACATTAAACTGGCTCAATTTGACTACTTCTAAAAATGCTCAAATATTATACTTAATATTAAAACATTAATATTTCACACAAATTATGCACATTTCATATAAAATAAGTAAAGGTGGAATATAATAAGTCATGAAAATATTAATAACATCAACACACCAAAAACAACCAAAAATAAAGACAAAACCCAAAACAAAAACAATCAAATGGGGGTGGGGTATTTAAAGGATTATTAATTAAGAAGTAAAATAAATAAATAAATAAAATAAAGAAAAAAATGATCTTGGCTCCCCGGAAACGGCACCAAAATTTGATCGCGTTGTCGAGTGCGTCAAATTAGTTGTTTAATTTTGACTAGAATTTCTGCAGTATAGCGGCAAGCCTAGGTCGTCTCTCGACAGAGCCTTAGATTATTAATTTAAAAAGAGGATTTTGATTATGAAATTAGAAGGTGAAAGAGGTTTTTTAAAACTTTGGGGTTTGATGATTAAAGATGAAAATAGAAAATGAAAGCGATAAAACAATGTAGAGATTAACAGAATTAATTCAGCATGATCAACCTGAGGCACTCTCATGATTTTATCCTTCATCGCTTCATGATATAGGGTTATGATCTTTTAATCCCTGGTTTGTAACACCTAGAACCAGAATGTTACTGATTTTATACTAGGATACCTCCTAGGGTTCAGTCTAAAATACACAATGATTCACCGGACACCGCCGATGATTGGGTGAATTGTGTTTGACTTCATAACTGAAACTCACCAAGGCAACACACGAAAAACTCAATGCGCTGTCCAGGTTTGTATGTTATTTATTTTTGATACCATGACATAAATGTACATGGCCTTGACAGTGCTTGTGTGAGTTCAATTGACCAATATGAACCACACAAACACCGCAATTGAAAGGGGGAAAAGAAAGTGGTGAACGGTGTGTGAAACATCACATGAATGGGTACCCCCAAACATGGTCATATGAGTTGAGCATGACATACCAGTACATAACTCAATAAAATAAGAATAGAGGATGATGAAAAACAACACAACAACCTGTAATTCAAAATATCATTCAAATATTACAAACATGAAGCTTGGGATTTACATCACGTTCCTCCCCGGGTGATCACAAGGGGTTTAGAAACCCATGGGAGAGGAGGAAGAGAAAGATGTTGGGGTAGAACTTCCCATAGCCTCCAGAACTACTAGGGATATTGAGAAGACTCCTTGGAGACTACAAAATGGTAGCACCTTGCCTCCTGGCTGAACTTGCAAATGGGGTGCCCAAGGTGTCTTTTTATAGCCAAAATGGGAAGTGGTTTTGGGCACCCAGATTTTGATAAACCACTTGGAGAAAGGTTTTTGGATATTAGACAGTCGAATATCCCTTTTGAAAAAACTGGAAAGTTGTATCCCCACGTCTTATCTATCACCACCAAAAGTTTGGCACCATTTAGACAAATACGGCTCGAGATATTGATAAAATACAGAACACCACTTTTGACTTTGTGCAAATTAGTTGGCTTGGACAAATAAGTTCGGATGGTCCCCTTAGAAGCCGAATTAGGATTGGGTTACTTAATATGAATGTAGCCTATTAAATTATGGACCGGACCACAAAATTTCAGCCCATTTGAATGCACGGATTTTGAATACTATTCAAAACAGTAGACAGATGTCCATGGATCCATGCAATTTTGGCTCATTTTTCTTCCACTTCATCAAGGGCCCTCTAAATCACCTTTACCTACATTGAAATAATAAAAACAAGTAACATTTCTCATTCTGATATTGATTAACATTAATTGATTAATTCAAACATAAAGTGCAATTTATTATTATATTTGGAATATTCATTACAAAACTAGTTTAAAATAGCAGTGTAAGGGTGGAATAAAACAGTGAATCGTGGTACGATCACTGAGTCCCTGCTCGAAGGTCCGGGCCCTGAAGAATGGGTCTTGTACCATATTTTTGGAGTAGCGTGAGAGGTCGGTGAACCTCGCTGCGTACTGAGCTACCATCATGCTACCCTACTATAAATGCAGTAACTCCGGTATCTACACCGCACGAAGGGTGGCTGGAACAAACTCTGACCGGAAGTGACTCTCGAAGTCCTCCCAGAGTAGTGATGCCTCGTCATGCACCTGGAGCATCAGGTTCCACCAACTTCCTGTTGCTGCATGCAGGAGACTCGCGACAAGGATCACCATGAGGTCAGCTGGTGTCCTTACCAATCTGAAAACTCTCACGACAGCCTCCAGCCAATCCTCAGCTACTTGTGGGTTCGTCTCTCCCCAGAACCTGGGCGGCCTCTGGCGCTGGAACTCATGCAACGCACTCAGACGGCGTGCACTCTCTACTACTGGAGCTGGTGGTATCGGTGGCCCAGTGGGCAGTGGTATCGCTGGTACCCCCGCTGTGATGGGGCCCTACACCGAGACCTCGTCGTTCGGTGGGATACCATCTCGTACAAAACTCAGAACACTGTTGGCTGCCTATGTGGGGTCATCCTGAAAAGAAACAGGCGTGTCACGGTCAAAACAAGTTATACCTGGTGAGATGACTCAAAGAGATCACAAAGGAAACTCTTGAAACACACACGCAATCAGTGTTTTCGTGCACTGAGTCGGAAATTAGAGGTCAGGGTCATGATGTATGGATACGTCGGCCGCCGCACCAACAATGGACTCCCTAGACTAAAAACCACACTCAATACTCTTAATATTATTGCTTCATAGTAAGACAGATCAGAGTCCTAAGTTATGTAGTAGAACCAACTCCTCTAATACCAATTTGTCACGACCCGTCCTCGGGACCCGTGTCATGACTACCCCAAGCCCGCCTTCCATAGGCTAGGGGTTGGCGACTAGCACCAAAGGCGAAAATCCCTAAGCTGGGGAGGCATTGCCTTTATAAAAAGTAAAAACACACAATCAGAGTACACAACTAGAAGCAAAGCACTAAGCAATACTGAATACAGAAGAGGTGCTGAAAAGTAAAATGGGTCGGAAATACAAGCCCAATAGTAAAGTACAAGGAAAAGACAAAATAGGTACAACTAAAAAGTCAAACAGCTGGAAGGTGTCTAGAAGCTCCTGGATCATCCACCACGAATCCTACCTGAAGGGTAGGTACAGATAGCCTCCTCAGCGCTCCACATCCGTCTGTCTCCTCCGGGTACCTACTCGTCGTGAGGTCCACCTCTGGGTACTGTCCAGTCCTTGCACACTCCACCTCGGTCAGCACTGTCTGTCGTATGCATCCAACACAACGAGGTGCGGGCAAAGCCCGTGTAGGGGTGAGTATAAAGATACTCAGTAGGGACCCTGAGACCCTCAAGGTCTCACAAAATCCACTAAGGATAAATCACAGAAGTAAGATACAATCACAAAGTATCAACCAACCTTACTTAGGTATATGCTCGTACATATACCTAAGTTACCAATCACAGTCCGACTCCTACTCTCGAGCTCAAGCACAACCCAGTCCACAAAGGAAGTAAAGTCAATCACCACGATGATAATGGTTGAAAGACATGACTCATCTCACACAGGTATACTACTCATGTAGAGGGGTAGAGATGATTAGATTTAGCCACTAAATCATCTCCTCTATCGAACCCACGTAGGATCCTGGAACAGTATCAGCGCTGTCAAACCCACGTAGGATCCTGGTACAGAAGTCGTCATTGTCGAACCCACATAGGATCCTGGTACAGAATTCACTGTTGTCGAACCCACGGAGGATCTCGGTATAGAAGTCATCGTTGTCGAACCCACGGAGGATCCTGGTACAGAAGTCATCATTGTCGAACCCACGTAGGATCCTGGTACAATAGTTATCATTGTCGAACCAACGAAGGATCCTGGTACATAAGTCATCGTTGTCGAACCCACGTAGGATCCTGGTACATAAGTCATCTATGTCGAACCCACAGAGGATCCTGTCATCTCAGTCGCAGCCAGCCCTAGGGTTCCCGCACACATCACGCTCGATTCCGGGAGGGTCCGCTCCTCGAGCCAAGAGTCAATACATCAACTGCCATGAAGTCTTGAGTTGATGTATCTCGTAGTTCCGTCTCATCATAAGGAACCCAACACGACAGACGGTGCGTCAATCGGATGCCTGGTCTTTGAATTATTGACATTTTTGTCCGAGGGGGCCGATCGGTTTTTAGGCTCAAACCAACTCGACCGTACCCCAACTGTGTCCGAACCACATGTGGAGTATGCCAAAAGAATCATCTCGCTCCAAGAATTCCATCGCCGTAGGCGGTTCATCAATCGGACACTCGAAGCCCAGAATGCGGGCAAAAAGGCATAAATGGACATAGTGGGTTTGGGTCTGGTCCGAACCGGGGTCTGACCCGGTCTAAGGGTCCGACCCGGTCCGAGGTAATGGCCCGGCCCGAAGACAGCCCGATTGAAGGCAGCCCGGCCCGATGGCGGCCCGGCGGCCTGCCCTAGCCGTGCCCAGGGGGGTGGCACGTGCCCCCCTGGCACCCGAACGGCTCTGTCGTTCGGGTGTGAGCAGAACCGGCGCCCGATGGTGCCAGTCCAGCACATGCGGGACTCGACGGGGTCCCGCTCGTCTCGGTTGGCCTGAGCGGCCAGCCACTCCGGCTCCACAGCGGCCGGGCCAGCCGGCCGCCACCGCACCTCCACCGCGGCGTGACGGCGCCGCGCCATCACCATCACGGCCCGACCTGGTCGCGGACTTTGGATCCACCGCGCAGTGCGACGGTGCTGCGCTTCTTCATCCGCCGCGGCCCTCTCGGCCGCGGTTCCTCTCTGGCGCGGTGCGACGGCACCGCGCCCCTTCGGCACCGCCGAGGCCCACCTGGCCGCGGCTTAGTTTCTCTGCGCGGCATGGTGGTGTCGTGCCCTTGCGGCGACCCGGCGGCCTTGCGTCGCCGGCTCCTTTTTGGGGTCCACCTCTGTCGTCATCAAACGGGAACAAACAAAAGGGAGGGTCGGACCGTGTTCGTGCGGTCTGAACCCTCCTTGTTACGGTGCTAACATTTTGTTTCCAAACTATAAATTCAATGACGAAGGAAGGGTATAAAAACAACACAAATCCCCTACCTTGTAATCGGTGAGCGCTTGACGGAGTCGCGGGAAGGTGACATCTTTCCTTCAACGTCGTAAGAGGAAGAGAGGTACTCGTCGTTAGCGGACGGCGTTCGAAGGTGACGTCGTCATGGGCGACGTTCTTCGCGGGCGACAGCTTCTCCTTTGATGCGGATGAAGGTCGTTGGAGATGTCATGGGCGTCACTTCACTTTCCTTGCCTCGGTTGAAGAACAGTGAAGAAGGAAGAAGATGGCGTCATCGTGTACTTCGTGGGTGGCGGTGATTCCCTTCCTTGCCCCGGGTGAAGAAGGAAGAACTTGAGGCTCGTTGTTCTTCGGAGATGAGAGGCGTTCTTCGTTGGAATGAGTCGTTCTCCAAGAACTCCAAAGCTCCACCAAGAGAATCACCAACCAAAAAAAAATACCTTCTCTATTATTTTATTGTTGTCATGCATTCCAAAAATAATTCAAAAGAATTCAAAAAGATTAATTAATTGAGACATTAATTAATTTCTAGGTGTGTTGGCACCATTATGAAGAAAGGTGGAAAGATTCAAAATAAATAAAGGGAGAGTTGGGTTCATTAAACTCAAGGGAAGTTTAAGAGACTTCCCCCAATTTAATGAGAGTTACATGGGGGTTAAAGGGGGTTTATACTCGTGTGGGTCCCACCTAGTTATATCCTCCCAAAGGAGGTTATGTGCGGTGGGCCCTGTTGGAGTTGGTGGTCTAGAACCAACTACTTTGTACTTTATTCATTAAATAAAAGCCTTATCACATCTTGATTGTTCTTCTGCGTGACATGTCATGTGATAATGTCCTAAGAACAGCTGTTGCATTAAAGGGTCGTAGCGGATCCCTGCTATGATGAGAACCCGGAAGTGCCATAACACTGTTCTTGAATGTATGTTCTATGGCCGGATGATATTATTTGAGGGACACAAAGAATACAGGTCATTAGGGGTGAGGACTCATAAAACTTTGAGGCACCTTCTCATAGTGTGAGTGCATGGTAATATCTAGGAGGATATTATGAGAACGAGACCCGCCAGTAGGAAATCCACATTTCATAGTGTCATTGGATGTTCCTATCTACGGACGTGTGTATTGATCCTTAGACTTTAAGATTATTATTAATGGGTATTACAACTCGCGCACTTAGATGTATTGACGAAAACTGTGACGACACACTGTTCGCAGCGAGGTAGGATACGTTGGGTGCGTCACGAGTAATACCGCATTAATAGATAATGCGAGAAAGGATTTGTCCCTTCCGTTCCATAACGGAAGTAGATATCTCAGGCCCTTTGATGAAATTGATATAGCCTAAATAAATCCATGGCCATGGTAAGGTATGGGCAAGTTCAATTCCGGGAAGTCAAAGAAAGAATAATCAAGCACATGGGTTGATGGCACTAGCATGCAACCCGCTTGATTGGAGATATCGAGACAAATGGATTATATTACACGGTAAGTGTTCGTAGGAGGTAACACGTCATTGCAGCGTTAACTTCTTTCTCTATGGGTGCCTTGGCGTGTTGCTAGACGCTAACCTTGGACTTTAGGCAGGCTCAGCCTAATGCCACTGAGAAAGAGGCCTAGAGGGTCACACACTAAGTGTGTCCATGTATCTCAGTTAAATATTAATTTAACAAGTTAAATAAATATTATTCCCGACTGTGGTTTAATAATTATTTAAGGATGTCTGGTCGCATTTATTTTGACACTAGTTATTCGAGAGAATATATTGTGGACAAAATAATATATTTATTAGCGAGTAATGCAGTTAAATTTATTTAAGAAATAAATAGTCATTACTCAAGGTCTAATAAATGTGGTGGAGAAAAAAAATGGAAAATAAAAGTACACGCCGTGTATTAATTATTACACGCCGTGTAGTTTTTCCAGTTGGGATTTTGAGGATTTAATATTATTTTATTAAATGATATTTATTATAATCAGCGTGGGCGCATGTCAAGGAATTAATAATTCGACATGGGGGGGTTTTCAATAAGAGTTAATGAAATAAATAAAACGCGTAACGCGTTTATTTATTGTCATAACTCTACTAACCTCAAACATGATTATAAATATCCTCACAACCCCAACATTTTGTAGATCCATTGTTGTGCACAACGGATTTGGAAATACTCTCAAGCCAAGAGAGAATTCCCTTTACACCAAGAACGCCCTCAAGTTACGAGAGAAAGATCCTCCACCGGATCAAGGCGGTCGAAGGCGTACATCGCAAGCGAAGGTTCTTCCGTGCTAGCACCCGGAGATCTCTTCGGTGATGTCCGGAGAAACATGACACACGTGTGGATCACCGCTAGAGGAATCCTACACTTGGATTCTACGACGCAACGACGGATCACCGAATCGTGACCGGACACATCAACGAAGAAAGAATTCCAACAAGGTAATTCTTATGCATTAATTAAATTAATTATAATCAACATATGATGATCCTCCTCAAGGGTTCTGGGACTCTTCTTTTCTTTTCGTTCTTCGTTCTATTCCGAAGATTCGGCGTTTTATATCGTGACGGATCTCGGATTGAACGTTGTTTAACGTTAAAATTAAAGTTGGGCAAACCCACCAATGCGCTTCCGCTGCGCCCGGAACCTTCAAGTGGTATCAGATCGGGTCATATCGTTGGTTATAATTATTTAGTTTTTTGTTGGTGATTTACGCATTTAATAATTTAGTTATTTCAATTCATGTTTAATCGTTCTGGAAATCTGAATATCAAGATTTGTTTCTCCTCTCTCGTTTCTCATTCACCTCATAGAAACAGATTTTTCTTTTAATTTTGATTAAAATAAAATAGAGGAACTCATCCGGAGGAGCCAAATGTTTCTGTCCGTATAACACCAGAATACACGGCGTGTATTCGGAAGTACACACCGTGTAGTCTAGGTTCAATGCATTGACTGATCCGCCAAATTAGGCTGTGTATTGGATTCTTTCTAAGAATTTAAGACACCATGTGTTGACCAGAAACAGGTGGCACACGGTTTCCGGAATACATGTCGTGTGGTCCAATGAACACGGCGTGTAGTCCCTTTGGGTTAGGGTTGGGTCGTGTACTCTGTACATAGCCTGCCCGGCTGGAAACCGTGTAACGCGGAAACTGCACGGCGTGTGTCCCACTGTACACACCGTGTACTCCGAAAATTTCCGAAGTACATTAACACGCCCTATCCCCGGGCGTGTACTTCGGATGGACGGTGAAGAAAAAGTACACGTCGTGTAGTCGGAACTACACGTCATGTACTCACCCAAATTACGCAGATTTATTAAAATTTATTATTATATTATACAAACCCTTGAGACGTGTACCATGGTGCAGGCGTAAAGCTGAGGCACAACACGTGATAGGTGTTTTATATATATGTGTTTAATTTAACATCTGCGTAATAAATGGGAATTCGCCGGGTTGCCTCCAAGGTACAAGTTGTGTACAAGGATAATTTTAAATGAATTTATTTGTTTAAAATTATGATGGATGAGAATCTCAAGGAAATTCAGAAAAAGGGATTTAAGATAAAAGGATTGATTAATTAAAGATAATTAATTGATTCGAGCGTGATTTATCTTAAACAAGGACGATTAAAGAATTGAATGCTAGTTTTATTTATGCGTAAATATCGTTGCATGTATGGATGATCATGAGCTAGACCAAGACCTTTGTATGTGAATGGTTTCTTTTAATTTATTTATTTAAATTAAATTTGTTGGCCTGCGAGCCATCTCCTCATTAATATGTAGGGCCTGCGCGCCCAAGGATTCTTCTATGTAAAAACCCCTTTTTTCCCCTCACCTACGTGTGAGATAAATGCATATGTAATTGATGGAGCTCCCAAGCTAGTGGAGGCAGCTCAAGTCAGGAGCCAAGGTGAAACCAATCCAAGGAGATACAAAGGTGGACAGGTGGAAAGCTGTAAACACGAACCCAAAAGGTTCAAGGTGTTTCTCCCCTAGGTCTTGGGTTAGTTTATCAACTGCTAGATAAACTAACCAATAGAAAAGCTCATGATCATACCATTTATTTTATTTCTGTCAGTTGCATGGTTTATTTATTGTGGGTGTGTTGTCACGATCACACAATTAATGAATTAAACGAGCATGCAAGATGGAACTAAAATAAAATTGGCTTATACGTAAATATTATCTTAGACATGGTTAATCACTTAAGTATATCCCACTTAATATTAACAAGCATGTAATCAAAGATAATAAAATGGAAATTTACATATAAGGATAAAATCCCTCAAAATAAATATTAAGTCGGCATAGCCTTCCATAATCTTGGTTAGAATCGAACCACAGTTCAAAGTGCTTGACCAACCCTAGTTGGGGTGCTTTCAATTATCGGGGAATTCTAATTCAAGGTTTTGGGTTGACTTGACTTGGTTCGCATCAAGGGTTGACTGCCACAGCAGGACTTGGTGTGACCAAGAGGCAAAGGTTGAGGAAATCCAAAAAGGATTTCAGGATTGGGGAGTCCACTCAGCGGATCAAGGAACTGCGAGTTAATGCAGTTGGCATTTGGAATGCCTACCTAAAACCCTTCAAGTTTCTTGACCAACCCTAGTTGGGGTAATGCGAAGGGCAATATGGATCATTGCCACTAGAATATTCACGCAATAGAATATTCCGAAGTCAATGATGATGGCTATTGTATTTCGATAAAATAGTGGGAGACTAATAAGTATTAATTTATTTATTTGTCTCAATTTTTATAATAAAGTACTAAACCTTTTCTCATCTTAAATTGAAGAAACGGTAAGAAAATGACTTCAAACATATCATTGTGCACCATACTCGAAAAAGAAAACCTTCTCACCGGCACCAATTTCCAAGAGTGGAAGAGGCGTTTACGCGTCGTCCTTCGCCATGAAAGGAAATTATATGTGCTGGAAGAGCCTATTCCAGTTGCGCCTGGGAAAGAGGCTAGTGATGAGGAATTATCTCTCTACATGAAACACATGGATGATGCCACAGATGTCCAGTGTTTCATGCTATCGGCCATGTCTAATGAGCTCTTGAAGCAACATGAAAACATGGATGCGTATAGCATGATGTCTCACCTTAAAGATCTCTACCAAGAGAAGGCGAGACAGGAGAGGTATGAGATCTCCAATGCTTTGTTTACCACGAAGCTTGGAGAGTTTGCGCCAGCTGGGCCTCATGTGGTCAAGCTTATTGGCTACATTGAACGCTTGGACATCTTAGGGATTAAATTCCCAGATGATTTGCGTACAGATCTCATCCTATCATCATTGCCCAAGACCTTCTCTAGCTTCATTTTCAACTATAACATGAGCGGCAATGAGAAGAGTCTATCGGAGCTTCTGACCTTGATTCGCCAGGTAGATAAGAACATGGGGCGTGACAAACCTGTGGTCCTTATGGTGAACAAGAAAAGGAAGGACAAGGCAAAGGGGCCAAAGACTTATAAACGGTCTGAAGCCCCTGAGCACTGTCCCTCCAAGAAGGGGAAGATCCAGAGGCAGGGCAAGGAACGGGAAGCAGTGTGTTTTGCATGTGGAAAGCAGGGCCACTGGAAGAGGAACTGCACCCAGAAGCGTGGGGACGCTAAAGGTGTGTTCGTTATCGAGTGCAATATTTCTATTTCTACACATTGGGTATTAGATACAGCTTATGGGGATCACATCTGTATTCAAATGCAGGAACCAAGTAGATTTAGAAAGATTGCCAGAGGAGAGGTGGATCTTAGAGCTGCCAATGGCGCAAGGCTGGCTGCGTTGGCTATTGGCGACTATCACCTCTCATTGCCAACTGGCATGATTTTGGTTTTACAAAACTGTTATTTTGTGTCTGGTGTTACCAAGAACATAATTTCTGTATCTTGTTTGGATATGGATGGATTTATTTTCAAGTTTGGAAATAAGGGTTGTCTCTTTTATAAGAACAACGTATGTTATGGTATGGCACATTTGAATAATGGTTTGTATGTATTAAATTACGAAAACCAAGTGTTGGCAATCGATAACGAAACAAACTCACATGACTCATACATCACCCAGTTATGGCATCACCGCCGTGGTCATGTGAACGAGAAGCGCTTGACAAAGCTCTGCCAAGATGGCTATTTAGACTCTACTGAGCTAAAACCACTTGATAGATGTCACGCTTGTTTACAAGGAAAAATGACCAAGCCGCCTTTTGGTGGACAAGGTGAAAGGGCCACAGAGCTTCTAGGATTGGTACACATAGATGTGTGTGGACCATTTCTAGTAGAAGCTAGAGGTGGATATTCTTACTTTATTACTTTTACTGATGATTTGAGTAGATATGGATATGTCTACTTAATGAGGTATAAGTCAGAGTCCTTAGAGAAATTTAAGGAATTCAAGAATGAAGTAGAGAATCAACTTGGTAAGAAGATAAAGAAGCTTCGATCGGATCGAGGTGGAGAATATCTGAACCAAGAGTTCATCGATCTTCTACGGGAGTCTGGGATTCTATCTCAGCTCACTCCTCCTTATACACCACAGTGGAATGGTGTTAGTGAAAGGAGGAACCGCACCTTGTTGGACATGGTGAGGTCGATGATGAGTCATGCAGATCTTCCATTATCCTTTTGGGGATATGCATTACAAACTGCAGCATACACATTAAACCGAGTACCAACTAAGGCGGCAAATGGAATTCCATCCGAGTTATTGAATGGAAGGAAACCCACTTTGTCGCACACACGTGTATGGGGATGCGAGGCGTTTGTTAAGGCCTTTTCAGGAAACAAACTAGCACCCCGGGGAATGAAGTGTATCTTTATAGGATATCCCAAGGAAACGAAAGGATATTACCTATATAACCCCCAAGACAAGAAAGTGACTATCGCCAGACAAGCTGTCTTTCTTGAGAGGGAGCACATCCTCAAGAAGGATAGTGGGAGCAAGATTGACTTCGACGAAGTTGATGCTCAAGATACACAGGAGTTGGTACAGGAACAAGTTCCACAGGTCCCCGTGGAAGAGGTTCTAGAAACACAAGTACTGCGTAGGAGCTCAAGAGAGGTAAGGGAACCAGAGAGATTTGGTTTCCTAGTCACCGAGGATGGTGAATCATTATTGTTGGACAATGATGAACCTCTCTCCTACAAGGAAGCAGTAGAAAGCTCAGAAGCTGCAAGATGGCTAGAAGCTATGAATTCTGAGATGGATTCCATGTATCAGAACCAAGTTTGGGTTCTGGTCGATGAGCCAGTTGATGTAAAGCCTGTTGGATGCAAATGGGTATTCAAAAGAAAGCTGGACATGGAAGGTCAAGTTAGCACCTATAAAGCAAGGCTAGTGACTAAAGGATTCAGACAGCGTCAAGGAATTGACTATGATGAAACCTTCTCGCCAGTTGCCATGTTTAAATCCATAAGAATCATACTTGCCATAGCAGCTTACCATGACTACGATATTTGGCAGATGGATGTCAAAACAGCATTCCTTAACGGGAACCTTCAGGAAGATGTTTATATGACACAACCAGAAGGGTTTGTGACACCAGGTGAAGCCAAACGGGTTTGCAAGTTGCAGAAATCCATTTATGGATTGAAGCAAGCATCCAGGTCATGGAACATTCGATTTGATGAAGCCATAAAGGAATTTGGTTTCATTAAGAACGAATGTGAGCCATGTGTTTATAAGCGGTTTAATGGGAATGCGGTCGTCATCCTAGTGGTATATGTTGATGACATATTGCTTATTGGAAACGACGTACCAGCCTTACAGTCAGTTAAGGACTGGTTGAACAAGTGTTTCTCCATGAAGGACTTAGAAGAATCAGCCTACATTCTAGGGATCAAGATCATTCGTGATAGATCCAAGAGGCTGCTTGGACTAAGTCAGGGTACATACATTGACCAGATACTAAAGAGATTTAGTATGGAAAAATCCAAGAGGGGATTGGTTCCAGTGTCACATGGCTTACATCTTTCTAAGAAAATGTGTCCCCAGACACAACAGGAGAAAGATAGGATGAGCAAGATCACATATGCTTTGGCTATAGGATCCATCATGTATGCCATGTTATGTACCAGGCTTGATGTTGCCTATGCACTGGGCATGGTAGGAAGATATCAAGCAGATCCAGGAGAACAGCATTGGACTGCTGTTAAGACTATCCGTAAGTATCTGAGAAGAACTAAGGATATGTTCCTGGTGTATGGAGGAGACGAGGAGCTTGTCATCAGAGGGTATGTTGATGCTGGTTTTCAAATAGATCAGAATGATCTCAAGTCGCAATCTGGATATGTTTTCTGTCTCAATGGAGGAGCTGTGAGCTGGAAGAGTTCAAAGCAGCCAGTTGTCGCCGATTCTACAGCGGAGTCCGAGTATATAGCGGCTTCTGATGCAGCCAAAGAAGCCGTTTGGATTCGGAACTTTGTCCAGGAGCTTGATGTGGTGCCTAGCAGTAAAGATCTCATTACATTGTATTGTGATAATACTACAGCGGTGGCTCTTGCAAAAGAACCAAGGTCACATCAACGGACAAAGCACATACTCCGGAAGTATCACCTCTTGAGGGATTTCTATCAAAGGGGTGAAGTTGCAGTGAGCAGAGTGTCCACGGAAGAGAACGTGGCGGACCCCATGACTAAAGGTATATCTCAGCAGAAGCATGAATATCATGTGAGAGCTAGCGGATTAAAGGTTGTTAGCAGTTGGCTCTAGTCCAAGTGGGAGTCTTTGGAGTTGGTGGTCTAGAACCAACTACTTTGTACTTTATTCATTAAATAAAAGCCTTATCACATCTTGATTGTTCTTCTGTGTGACATGTCATGTGATAACGTCCTAAGAACAGCTGTTGCATTAAAGGGTCGTAGCGGATCTCTGCTATGATGAGAACCCGGAAGTGCCATAACACTGTTCTTGAATGTATGTTTTATGGCCGGATGATATTATTTGAGGGACACAAATAATACAGGTCATTAGGGGTGAGGACTCATAAAACTTTGAGGCACCTTCTCATGGTGTGCGCCCTTGGTAATATCCAGGAGGATATTATGAGAACGAGACCCGCCAGTAGGAAATCCACATTTCATAGTGTCATTGGATGTTCCTATCTACGGACGTGTGTATTGATCCTTAGACTTTAAGATTATTATTAATGGGTATTACAACTCGCGCACTTAGATGTATTGACGAAAACTGTGACGACACACTGTTCGCAGCGAGGTAGGATACGTTGGGTGCGTCACGAGTAATACCGCATTAATAGATAATGCGAGAAAGGATTTGTCCCTTCCGTTCCATAACGGAAGTAGATATCTCATGCCCTTTGATGAAATTGATATAGCCTAAATAAATCAATGGCCATGGTAAGGTATGGGCAAGTTCAATTCCGGGAAGTCAAAGAAAGAATAATCAAGCACATGGGTTGATGGCACTAGCATGCAACCCGCTTGATTGGAGATATCGAGACAAATGGATTATATTACACGGTAAGCGTTCGTAGGAGGTAACACGTCATTGCGGCGTTAACTTCTTTCTCTATGGGTGCATTGGCGTGTTGCTAGACGCTAACCTTGGACTTTAGGCAGGCTCAGCCTAATGCCACTGAGAAAGAGGCCTAGAGGGTCACACACTAAGTGTGTCCATGTATCTCAGTTAAATATTAATTTAACAAGTTAAATAAATATTATTCCCGACTGTGGTTTAATAATTATTTAAGGATGTCTGATCGCATTTATTTTGACACTAGTTATTCAAGAGAATATATTGTGGACGAAATAATATATTTATTAGCGAGTAATGCAGTTAAATTTATTTAAGAAATAAATAGTCATTACTCAAGGTCTAATAAATGTGGTGGAGAAAAAAAAATGGAAAATAAAAGTACACGCCGTGTAGTTTTATGGAAAACAAGTACACGTCGTGTATTAATTATTACACGCCGTGTAGTTTTTCCAGTTGGGATTTTGAAAATTTAATATTATTTTATTAAATAATATTTATTATAATCAGCGTGGGCGCATGTCAAAGAATTAATAATTCGACATGGGGGGGTTTTCAATAAGAGTTAGTGAAATAAATAAAACGCGTAACGCGTTTATTTATTGTCATAACTCTACTAACCTCAAACATGATTATAAATATCCTCACAACCCCAACATTTTGTAGAGTCATTGTTCTGCACAACGGATTTGGAAATACTCTCAAGCCAAGAGAGAATTCCCTTTCCACCAAGAACGCCCTCAAGTTACGAGAGCAAGATCCTCCACCGGATCAAGGCGGTCGAAGGCGGACATCGCAAGCGAAGGTTCTTCCGCGCTAGCACCCGGAGATCTCTTCGGTGATGTCCGGAGATACGTGACACACATGTGGATCACCGCTAAAGGAATCCTACACTTGGATTCTACGACGCAACGACGGATCACCGAATCGTGACCGGACACATCAACGAAGAAAGAATTCCAACAAGGTAATTCTTATGCATTAATTAAATTAATTATAATCAACATATGATGATCCTCCTCAAGGGTTCCGGGACTCTTCTTTTCTTTTCGTTCTTTGTTCTATTCCGAAGATTCGGCGTTTTATATCGTGACGGATCTCGGATTGAACGTTGTTTAACGTTAAAATTAAAGTTGGGCAAACTCACCAACGCGCTTCCGCTGCGCCCGGAACCTTCAGGCCCCACCTCCAACCTCCCCTTGGAGGATTAAACCGCCACAAATAAAAATATGTTGTACATATTTTTATTTAATTTATTTAGAAAACCCCCAAAAATTAACTTTCAACCTCGATAAAACGCAACTGTGGTAAAAGTCCCCTTAAGCGAATATCGGCGCTGCGAGTTCAACGGTGTCCTCAGATTTCAATTCCGAGCACCGGTTCAAAAGATATAAAATCTCGCACGTACGTTTACTGAACGTACCCGAACAAAACTTCAGAAATTGATTTCGGGCACACCGGGCCTCGGAATCAAGCGCCGTCAGAAACTGCGGACTCATAAAATTCTCATGTATTTAAGAGGAAAAAAAATCACGGAATTTTCGGGTCTTTACACCCACGGCTTCTATGAACCGTGGGTATAGGTTTATATTCTGAAGGTTATACCCACGATTCATGAAAATCGTGAGTATAGATGTCACAGATACCCACGGTTCAATGTAAACCGTGGGTATAGGTTTTCCCGCGGTATTCCTGCGAAATGTTTTGGCTTCCCGAGCTTACTCGGGTACCTTATACCCACAGTTTAGCAAAAAGTGTGGGTATATGTCATAAAATGTTACCTATACCCACGGTTCATGAAAACCGTGAGTATAGGTGGTCTATACCCACTGTTTTTTGGGAAAACCATGGGTATAGACCCATTTTCCAGTAGTGGTAGCAAAATTCAACCAAAGTAAATTTTGATATCCTTCTTTTATAGAATAAGTTTATTTTGTCAAATAGAATATATAAACGTAACAAAAACTAGATTTAAAAAGAGTTCGTCATCAAATGACGGTAAAATTACATTTTTAGAAAAATACTTCTTTTATCTGTAAAATTGAATTTGTTCTTATATATTGCATATAAAACATATACGATGGATTTTAAACATTGCATTGAATATATAACATATATATTTCATTAATAAAATCCAACAAGAGTGATTATTTTATAAACTCACTTATTTTGAATTTAAATAATTTTTCATAAAAACACGTCGTTTATATTCAATTGGTTTTTATTTAATTTTCTATTTAATTTGGCAACCAATGAATCATTATATAAACATGTGTAAACCATATTTTCATAATTTAGTTAATCTTTTTCATTCCAACCATTCTAATTGATATGTGATAACTATCGTATTAAATAATAATATTAAGTTATTCATTTAAGATAAATGTGGCGTATCATGTATACTATCGAACATAGTGTTTTCTTTTAAAAACTCAGGATGTTACAATATGAGCCTACACCTCGATAACTTTGTTGAGGAGAAGAGAAACGAAGAACGCCTAAAAGGAATTAAGATCTTACCGGCGACTATCCAACGAGAGTAACTACGTTTTGATCAAACACTGGATGGAGAACCGAGATCAAATTCTGCAAAAGCGCTTCAAAGGAGCTCAAAGCGGGAGAATGGAGGGTATTGTCCACTAAAATGAGTAAGGAGGAGAACAAAAAAGGTTAAACATTTCATTAAGGGTGAATTTTTCATTTCACCTAGAAATCTTGGGTTGCACAATTTGGCCGCATGGTTGGCCAAACCCTGCGCTATCTACTGTGCTAATGGGGCACCCACATGGTTGGGTCGCACAGTTAGGGAAATCGTGTGTCAACCATGCAAATGACCTTTGCTAAAAACTGTAGATATTTTGCATGGGCGTGCGACCCTTGGCGCGCGGTTAGGGAAAACTGTGCGCCCTGTGTACTCCTCTGTCCAGTCCCGCATGGTTAGGAGAGACCATGCGGGTTGGGCGCACGGTTTCTACTAACAGTGCGGACCCTGACGCACAGTTAGGGCAAACTGTGTGCTCTGCTTGCTCCTCTATCCAGCCTTGCACGGTTAGGAGAGACAGTGCGGGGTTGGTCGCCCGATTTCTACTAACTGTGCGACCCAATGTGTTTCTCCACCGGTCGGGGTTCCGAGCTCCGAACAAGCCCCTTACACCCCCTGAAACCTTTATAACCTCAAAAGACATCCATATTAGGTCAAAAAATAAAGAATTAGACCAAAATTAAATGGATTTGTACCGTAGATTGATTTGTGAAATGTAGTAACCGATGTCGTGCCAATCCATGTTACAGTTTGCTGGAGATACCCATAAATGTGTTTTTAGTGTTTTAAAACACTAAAACGTGTGCGTAATGATCAAAATGATAGTAAGCAACCTCATATTGACGTGAATTCATGAGACAAATCATTGTTGAATTATTTTTGAAATATATAAAATGTTATCATATCAAAGAATTTATTTTTTTTATTAGGTAATTTCAATCGCATTGCATGTTGGTTTAAAAATTGATGTGTTATGTACTTTCTTTGAGTTCCAAGTTGGATTATATTTTAAATAGGTAAATTTATGATTTCAAAGTGTTATGCATGATATATTATTTGTTTTATGTTAAAATCAATGTCATCTGTTTGATTGACAAAATAACAAATATTAAGTGTAAAATTAGGAATATATTTTGTGCATATGATGTTTTGTATTTTTTTTCTTAAATATTTTGTTTTGTTTTGTCGGTGACAGATGTCGGTAGTGGATCGAAGGTTAACCATTATGATTCATGACACTTTTCAGAAGACAGTCGTGACGCCTCATAGTTTTTGTGGTATGGTTGCATATTATCAATGATTGTACTATATTTTTTATTTATTATGTTCAGTTGTAATTTCTATCTTCTTTTTTTCAGTTAACGACATTATGTGATCGGTTTCATGTATGATGACTCTATCTATGAAGGTAGTTGGATGGACATATTGGTTGTGGATGGGTGGATGTTGGATATATTTTATTTGTATATATCTGATTATTGAGCTTATGATTCATTGACCAATGATTGTGAATGTGTGGATGTATTAATGTATTGAGGAGTTTATTGTATGATAAAGTTTGTTATATGGATATTATTTTTTATTAAATAGTTTAAACTTTTTTTTTTTTTGATATGCGGAGGAGGAAAGTTGTAATAAAGTAAAGAGGGCGGCTTGTCGTTCTTTCTCTGCTCACCTTGTGCTGTGGCGCATCATTTCCGTTCAATAATTCTCCGCGGCTCGCTTATCCGCTGCCATTCCTCTATGGCTGCTGCCTGCAATTCGTTGACTCCATATTTTATTTTAAATTTCTTAATTTTTAAATAATAAGAGCGTCATTCATGTTCATAACTCACCCCCAACAACCCCAAGGAACCAAAGCCCATCTCAGATGGAACTGCTTTACCCCCATCCCCAAACCTCAACAATGGCTTCCCGTGTCCTCCTCCTCCTCCTCCTCCTCGCATTACTGTCATCCACCCATGTCGCGGTTTCGGCCACCTGCCACGCCGACGACGAGGCCGGCCTGCTGGGCTTCAAGGCCGGCATCTCCCAAGACCCCTCCGGCATGCTCTCCTCCTGGAAGCCCCACACCGACTGCTGCAAATGGTCCGGCGTCACCTGCCTCTCCAACGTCCGCGTCACCACCCTCTCCCTCTCCGGCCAGCTCGACAACCCCCGGAGCTACCTCTCCGGCACCATCTCCTCCACCCTCGCCTCCCTTCGCTACCTCGACGGCATCTATTTACAGGACCTCCGCAACCTCTCCGGCCCCTTCCCGGACTTCCTCTTCCGCCTCACGGACCTCCAGTACGTCTACATCGAGAACAGCAGGCTCTCCGGTGAGCTACCGCGGCGGATCGGCGAGCTGGCCCGCCTCGGGGCGCTCAGCTTCCAGGACAATCGGTTCACGGGAACAATCCCCGCCTCCGTCTCGAAGCTGACACGGCTCACGCAGCTGAAGCTCGGCGGCAACCTGCTCACCGGCGCGGTGCCCGATGGGATCCGGCGGCTCACCAACCTCACTTTTCTCAGCCTCGACAGGAACAGGCTCGCGGGACCCATCCCGGACTTGTTCGCGTCGTTAACAGACCTCAGAATCCTCCGCCTCTCCCGCAACGGCTTCACCGGCACGATCCCCGCCTCAATCGCGGCGCTCGCCCCCAGGCTGGCTTACCTCGAGCTGGGCCACAACGCCCTGTCCGGCCGGATTCCGGATTTTCTCGGGAAGTTCAGAGCGCTCGACACGCTCGACCTCTCGGCCAATCGGTTCGCCGGTACAGTGCCCGGGAGTTTCGCGAACCTCACCAAGATCTTCAACCTCGACCTGTCCCGCAACCTCCTGGTGGACCCGTTCCCGGAGATGAACGTCCGGGGCATAGAATCGCTGGATCTCTCAAACAACGGATTTCATCTAGGCGTGATCCCCAAATGGGTCACCTCCTCGCCCATCATCTACTCGCTGAAGCTCGCCGGATGCGGGATCAAGATCAGACTGGACGACTGGAGTCCGGCGGAGACGTACTTCTACGACTACATCGACTTGTCGGAGAACCAGATCACGGGGAGCCCGGTGAAGGTGGTGAACCGCACGAGCTACCTCGTGGGGTTCGGGGCCGCGGGGAATCGTCTCAAGTTCGACATGGGGGATCTGAAGATCGGGGGGAGGATGAAGTACCTGGATGTGTCCCGGAATTCGGTGTTCGGCATGCTGCCGGAAGCAATCGCCGGGCTGCAGAAGCTGAACGTCAGCAATAATCACCTGTGCGGGAGGATTCCGGCAACAAAGTTTCCGGCGAGCGCGTTCCTGGGGAACGACTGCCTCTGCGGGAGTCCGCTGCCGGCCTGCAAAAGTTCAAATTGAAGTCCGTACGAAACCCTAATTTGCAGCGACCAAGCGCTGCCGTCAATAAATCACGCCATGCCCTTTCTGCCCATCTATTATTTTTCGTTTTTTCAAAATTAATAATATCGTATATTTCGTTGCCTTTGGGGATGTTTGGTAATAGAGATTGGTAGAGGATTCAGAGGTATAATGTCACTAGCGGTGATCCACATCTGCACCACAAACCTCCGAACGTTGTCGTAGAAATTTTCGGGTGCTGGAGCGAAAGATTTCATCACTTGCGTCATTCGTTGATGACTGGAACAAGAATCACTTCGAGGTCGGAATGATTCTTTATTGAAAAGTTGGCGCCCTAAACTCAACTTGGGCAGTACTTTTCGATTACCATATCATGTACACAGAGTTATGCATGATGTATTCTTACCATCGTTATAGTTGGTGCCCTAAAACCAACTTCTATGTACTTTATGATAAACATGTATTCATTGTTTTGAATATTAATAAACTACTTATCATATCATGATTGTTCTTCTGCGTCACATAGTATATGATAATGTCCTAATAGTAGCTATCATACTAAAAGGTCATAGTAGTTCCCCGTTATGATGAGAACTCGAAAGTGCTACGACACTATTCTTGAATATATGTTCTATAACCGAATGATATCATTTGAGGAACACAAATGATACATGCTATTAGAGGTAGAGACTTATAAGACTTTGAGTCACTTTCTCATGGTGTACATCCTTGGTAATATCCAGTATGATATTATGAGAACGAGACTCGCCAATAGAAAATCCACATTTATATGTGTCATTGGATGTTCCTATTTGTGGACATGTGTATTGGTCCTTAAACTATAAGATTATTATTAATGAGTATTATGAGTTGTGCACTTACATGTATTAACGAAAACTGTGATGACAAATGTTTGCGGTGAAGTAGGATATGTCGGGTGCGTCATGAGTAATATTGCATTAATGAATAATGCGAGAAATGATTTGTCCTTTCTGTTTATTAACAGAAGTTGATATCTCAGACCATTTTATGGAAATAATATAGCCTAAATAAATTCATGATCACGATGTTCTAAAGATAAATTCATTTTCCGAGAAGTCAAAGAAAGAGACATCAAACACATAGGTTGATGGCACCAGCATACAACCTGCTTGATTAGAGATATCGAGATAAAGATATTATATTACACAACAAACATTCATATGAGGTATTATGTCGTTGTGACATTAACTTCTTTCTCCGTGGGTGACTTGACATTCTGTTAGATGCTAACTTTGGACCTTAGGCCGCTCTGCTTAATGCCACTAAGAAAGAGGCATAGAGGGTTACACACTAAATGTATCCAGAATCTCAATTAAATATTATATTATTATTTATTAGGTCGAATAAATATTATTATCATACGTGGTTTAATAATTATTAATGTATGCTTGGTCACATATGAATATTTATTTTCTATTTTAGTAAATATAATATTTATTTATTTTTTGGCGAATAATGCAGTAATATCTATTTAATAAATAAATAGACATTATTCAAGGTTCAATAAATATTATGGAGGAACGACGGACCAAGATTTTAGGTCCGTTGAGAAATGATAAATATTAAATATTATTTGATTAAATAATATTTAATTATAAATCACAAGTTAAATGCATGTCGAGAAATAATGATATTATTATTATTATTTGACATGGGGTTTCACTAGGATTAAATAAATAATTAAGGGCACTTGTGCAATTATTTTATTTTAACCCTAGCGATATATAAACCAACTTATGTTATTTTCTCGATACCCAATTCATTTTGTTGGTTGTACACAACAATCTTGGAGAATCCTCTCAAGCCATAGAGAGCTCTCTTCTCCAAGAACGCTCCCAAGAACAGAGATCAATCCTCCTCCACCAGATCAAGGAGAACACTTTGGAAGCGGTTCTCGAAGCGATTAAAGGCGGACGACGCAAGCGCAAAGATCTACCGTGCTAGCACCCATAGATTCCTTCGACGATGTCTGGAGATTCATGGAACATGTGTGGATCACCGATAGAGGAAATCTACACTTGGTTTCTACAAAGCAACGATGCAACAACGCATATCTGTTGCTCAATTCATCAACGAAGAAAGAATTTCAACCAAGACAATTCTTTAATTAACTAAATTAATAATAAATAATATGTGATGATCCTTCCTCTAGTTCCGACATAATTTCTATTGTCTCACTACCACAAAATGGGCCAAGAGAAGCACCTCGTTTTATGAGGGCTAAGCCGAAAGCACTGATAAAGAGAAGACATTTATCAACACTTTTATTAGTGCTGATAATTTTTTAATAATAATTTATATACAATTAATATATTTATATTAAAAAATAATATTTATTTGTATACATTAAATAAAAAAGCATGTTTATAATTAATATATATATTTTAATAACTCACATATATATATATATAATGTTAAAAAAAAAGCATTTCTAAGATTATAATTAAATATATAAGTATTTCTAATGAATTTGGTCAATAAATATATTGATCATGCATGCATCTATGTTATGTATCATCATGGATGTTCATTTATACATTACATTTTTCTTATTATTCATGTTGTTCATTGACGACTTGTTTTTTATTATGTATATTTTACTAGGTGTATATGATTAATTCATGCATGTTGCCCATATATATACTATATTATGTTCTCAATACTTATAAAATTACATTAAATATATTTAAAGAATAAATATATTTATTATATTTATAATTATTAAATTTTAATTATATATAAATACTTTTTAAATATATTTATTTGTAATTATAATTATAACTATATATATATTTAAATAATTTTAAAATTACAATAAATATATACATATATTATAATTATATATATATATAAATATAAATATATTTATACTTATATACAAATATTTATAAATATATTTATTTATAGTTATAATTATAACTATAAATAAATATATATATGTAAATAATTATAAAATTATAATAAATATATCTATTATACTACTTATAAAGTTATAAATATATAGTTAAATAAATATATACAAATATTTATAATTATAATTCCTAAATAAACATAGATATATTTAAATAATTAAAAAATTATAATAAATATATTAATGATATATATTTATATAAAAATATCTATAAATAAATACAAATAGTTATAAATATAATTCTAAATAAATGTAGATATATTTAAATAATTAAATAATTATAATAAATATATTAATTATATATATTTATAAAATTATAAATATATTTGTTATAATTTTATAATTATATATATATATATATAAATAAGTATTTATAATTACAACTATAAATAAATTATTTATTATAATTTTTAATTACAAATAAATAAATAAATAAATAAATATTATTTATAAATATAAATAAATATATATTTATTTAAATAATTATTAATTCATAAAAAATATATTTATTATTTTCACATATAATGTTATATATAATTAAATAAATATATTTCTAAATATATTTACAAATATATAGAAATATTGAGAAATAAATATATTAATAAAATTATAAAATTATAAATATTAATTTGTTATAATTTTATAATTATATATATGTATATATATATATTCATTTATAATTATAATTATAAATAAATATATATTCATATAAATAATTATAAAATTAGAAGAAATATAGTTATATATATCTATAATCGTATAAATATATATAATTAATATATTTATTATATATATTTCTAAGATTATAAATATAATAAGTATATTTCTTATAATTTTATAATTATTTAAATTATAATTTTATAAATATAAATATGTATTTATCATGTATATAATTTTATAAATATATATAATAATATAAATAAATTATTAACATTATATGTTTATCAGCGCTGATAAAGTCCTATCTTTATCAGCGCTAAAAAAAACGCTGATAAAATGTGTCTTTATCATTGCTAAAAAAGTGCTTATAAAGACGTGTTTTATCCGCGCTTTCTATTTTAGCATTGATAAAACATACCTTTATCATCACTTTTTAGCTAGTGCTGATAAAAGGTTCACCGAGTTTTATAAAGAAACCCTAACTTTCTCCTCCTTCCCCGCACCCCTCAAGCTCTCACGGAAGTCGATCACTGTCGGCGCCCCCCCCCCCCTCCTCTCCCGCCGACTCCTCCGCCGCGAACCCACCTTCCCCGCTCGCCTCTCCTCCGTCGTGCGTCTCTCCTCCGCTGCGCGACTCACCTCTACCGTGCGCCTCTCCTCCGCCGGAGGACTCCTCCATCGTGCGCCTCTCCTCCGCCGTTGACTCCTCTGCCTCTGCGATTCCCTCGGCCGCGAACCCAGCTTCCCTGCGCGGCTCTCCTCCGCCGTTCACCTCTCCTCCGCTGGAGGACTCCTCCGCTGGAGGACTCCTCCGCCACGCGCCTCTCCTTTGCCACAAACTCACCTCTGTCGCGCGCTAAACCACACCTCCACGGTGAGTTTTCTCCTCTTTCTCATCCGTTTCACATGTTATTATAGTTTGATATTAATGGTGATGTTGTAAATTGTACAGGCTGAATGCCTCGGTGAAAACCGTGGCCATTGGTGGTCATTTTTTGCACCCTAAATGAATTGCATGTTGGTTGTCATTGTTTCTATTGTTACTACACTTTGATCCAATGAAATATTCTCTCCACCATATTCTTTTTATGCCCTCACGACTAGTTGGTAGCCTCTGACATATGGGGAGGGTTTCTAGAGGTTTTGTCTCATGCTAGATCGGGTGATAGATTAGGTAAACCCAATATGGTTCATGAAAAAATGGTATCAATGCCTATCTTTTTTATGAGTTGCAGAATTATTAGTTAAGAGGATTAGGGATGTGTCACAACATATGCCATACCTCATACTAGTGCATCATGAAAAACGTTTTTGATGGGAAGTCCAAGTTACCATGGTGATGAGATTGTTGCTCTTTGTTTCCATTTTTTAATATTCTATGATTTCACCTTGGGTGATATACTTGAGTTTGAATATTATGATTTAAGGGTTTTGGATCTTGGATTATTGGTAAGAGGCCCATGCCCATGCATCGTTCTAGGCATGCAAGATTAACATGACATATGCTTTTCTATGTGTGATTTCACTGAAAATGAAGCTTTAGTTGTATGAAGTATCTGCAACAACCTTTTTTAGCTCCATACATCTTTTCACCCACTTATTTATTAACTAATGTTTCTACATAAAATATTTTTTCAAGGATAGTAGTATCCTCAAGTACTTGTAATCTATATTCTTCCTACTCATCTACTTTCTTATCCAGATTTTTCATTGTCCGGTGGATATTGAACGTCACCTCTACTCCACTATCTCTAAAGAATAACTCCACATTGTGAACTTATATCAATTACCTGCCATTTATCATTTTAAGAACCTTCTCTTTTTCCATGTCCATCAAAAGAAAGTCCACTGGGAATTTGAACTTGTCCACCTTGAAAATGAAATCCTCAAGAAAACCCAGTAGATGCCAAAATGTAGTATTTACAAGTTAAACCATAACTCGAGTTGGATTAATCTCTATCAATACCTAGATTTTAAATATAAAGTAAGACATTACATTCATGCTAACTCATAATCCACTCAAAAACTGACCAAACTCATTAGACCCTATATTAATCAAAATGGAAAAGTTAATGAGATCACATTACTTCTTCAATAGGCTTCTTCATACAACAATAGAACAATACCCCATCAATGTTATGGTACCCAATTCCATTGGCTTTATCTTTTCATAAACCATTTCATTCATAAATTTTTTATAGGTAGACATGTTCACTATAGCCTCAACAAATGCTATTTTAATTTATTATTTCTTAATCAACTATAAAAATTTATCTCATTTTTCATTCTACTCTCATGTCCTTTCACTCCCTTGAAAGGGTAGTAGTGGTTGATATTTTAGCGGTTCTTCCTCACTAACCAACCACTCATCTTATATTTCTTTTCCATTCTTCATTGATCTTCTTACCTTTCTTTCTCAAATGTTTCCTCAGCCTACTTTATGCTCCTTTTAGCTTATATCTTCTAATATATTTCCCAATTTTCAGCACTATCATAGGTTATTTTGACACTCTTCAAGGTTCAAGTTTTGGGGAAGGTGTTCTAAACCCCCATAGGGGAGAAGGGGAAATTCCTACCAGGTGTTACCTATCAGGTCTTATAGTGGTAGCTAGGGGTACTACTATTTGTTAGGGGATTGGATGGGTGTGGCTGATCTTCCAATTCATTGGGCCTATAGGGGTCTTCGATATAGTAGTTGGGTTCATGCTTATAGATTTTCTTAGGTGTATTTATAAAGGAAGGGACCAATAATACTTCATGTGAGAGACATATACATTGTTCTTGGGGTGTACAACCAATTGATTTGGTGTGATCCAATGATCATTGGGATAATGCAGTGTTTGTAGTAAATTGGAACATGAGTGTTTCATGGTTGTGAGTGTGGTCACTACCACAAAACTGGGCATTCCCGGCGCCACCCTTTATCAGCGCTAACGAAAAAGCGCTGATAGGGGGGGGGGGGGTACCTTTATCAGCGCTAAAAAAGCACTGATAAAAGCACCCCTTTATCAACGATTTTTTTTAGCGCTGATGAAGGTACCCCCTTTAACATCGCTTTTTTTAGCGCTGTTAAAGGGTGCCCCTTTATCAGCGCTTTTTTAGTAGCGCTGATAAAGGGGGTTCTTTATCAGCGCTTTTTTAAAAGCGCTGATAAAGGGTCTACTTCAAAAAAAAATCATTAAAAAAATATATTAATATTTAAATATATAGATATAGTTATATTGATATAAATATAATATATATTTTTTAAATATAATTTTAAATATATTTTAGATAAGTGTAAATATACAACTACACTTAATATATAAGATATTTAGTGAAAATGGCTTATAAAAAATTAAAAAAATATTTTTAATTAATAATTTGCTAATTATTATGGATTAATATTCATTTAATAACAATTTCAAGACTAAAAAAATAAAAAAATTAAAAAGATCCAAAATATGTTGAAAACGCAACTCGAACTTCAAACGCCCATAACTTTTGATCCGGGTGTCCGTTTGAGCTCTACCTCATATCAAATCGAAGCCTGCGACGAGATATACATCGCTATAATTTGGGGAGACCCTAGTAAAGGTTTCTTCGAGGCCAAAAAAGGCCCAGAAGGCCTCCAAAACTGAGTTTTTAGTCGGGGTACCCCGATTTTTTAACATTTTGTGGATTTTCAGCCTCGTTTAAGGGGGTATTATTGGCTTTTTTTGGGGGGGACTGAATTTATTCCAAGGTATTACATTCATATTGATATCATGTCTTTGAAATTTTATCGTTTTTTATAATTCACTGCTATTTATAATCAAATATATAACAATATATACATATTTTTTATATATTCACACATAAAAATTAATTTTTTAAATAAATAATTAAACATATTTACATATAAAATATATTAGCTTTATCTAAATAATAACTAATATCCATTTTATTTAAAATACCAATATATCAATATTTATATACCTATATATTAATCTAACTATATATGTACCTATATAATGTGTGTGTGTCTATTTGTGTGTGTCTATATATTAACAAACTGAAATTATATATATATATATATTCTAACATATGTATATGCATAGATATTTATATATATATATATAAATATGTATAATTATACTTATAGAAACACACACACACACATATATATGTGTGTGTATGTGTGTGTTGTATATATGTATTTATTTATACACACACAAAACAAAACATATTTTATAATTGTATTGAAAACTAATCTTATAAATATATATTAATATATGAATAAATATATGGATAAAAAAAATAACTAAATATATATAAATAAATAGATATAACTTAATATTAACATACTAATAAATATATAAATATATACATATATACATATATAAATATAACTAACTATATATATATTAATATACAAATAAATATATAAATATATAAATATAACTATATATGTATATATATATATATTAATACAACTATATAAATTTATATTAATACATGAATAAATATAACCAAAAAAAATATATAAATAGATATATCACTAGTTGGAGAACAAATCAAATTAGAGGAGTGATAAAGGCTTAGCACGCATGGGGGGAGGTCTTGAGTTCAAAACCTGGTGGAGGCAGGTAGGGGCGCGCGTATGAGTGAATTTGGGGGGGGGGGATATAGCGCTGTTAAAGGGGTCTATAAAGCGCTGATAAAACGTGGGGTGTCGTGGCTGGGGCTTGCAGGGGAGTGGGTGGGGTGGGGGTGCTGATAAATGGGGGGGGGCACTGTTAAAAGCCCCCTCCAATTTACAGATTTTTTTAATTTTTTAATTTTTTTTTTAATTTTTTAAATTTTTTAACTTTTATCAGCGCTTTTTTTAGCGCTGATAAAAGGGGTCTTTATCAGCACTTTCTGGAGCGCTGATAAAGGGGACCCCCCCTTTATCTTCGCTGGCATTAATAGCGCTGTTAAAGGCCTTTTTTAGCACTGATAAAAGCCATATTTGTAGTAGTGGGTCACTGACTATGGAACATATCCGTTGGGACTCAAGTGTTGTGGTGAAGGATAATTGATATAACTGGACAATGGAAGCATGGATAGGCGATATCCAATGGTGGGGAGCACAATATCAAATGCTTATGGAAACTATTATTATTACAACAAACTTTGGAATAATCTGATGGAATCATACAACACTGATTGATTTGTGATGAATCAAGGTGTTTTTTATGTATCTTTTATAAAGTGTCTCTCTTGGGATCCATGTCTTTTTGAGAATGCCTAAGTGGCTCTTTTAAAATGATTCAAGTGTTTTGAAATGTTTCTTAGAGGGCTGTCACTCATTTTAAATGATTAAGATTGTTGGGTTATGAAGTTGCCTTGAATGTTTAAAAAAAAGGAATTTTGGTTTTGTGAAAGAGTTTTTGGAACTGATTGATTTATTTTAAAAAGGGTGTGTTATTTTAAATAGGAATTTGTGTAAATGGTTGTTTTTTTAATTGGATTTCAAGTGTGATTTTTTAAATAGTTTTCAAAGGAAATTTGAACTATACTTTTTCCATAATATTTTAAGTTTATATTTTTATAGAATTAGGAAAACCATTACATTATATAAATATTTTGTGTATTTATTTTGTTAAATACTAATATCACCAAATCAAATAGGATGAATATAAATAAAGAATGGATGAATGCCAATCGTTTGACAAAAGGGTATGGAGATGGAGTGAAAGAGTTCATCAAGTTTGAAAAAGATCATGCATATGAACCTTCTCAAATCCTTTGTCTATGTTTACGATGTTGTTATTCAAGAAAAGTTAGTCCAGAGGAGTTGGAAGAAAACTTGATCTATCACGAAATAGATCAAAGGTATAAATGTTGGAATAAACACGGGGAAAAAGTGAATGTATCTAGTGACTGGAATAATAGTGCGTTTTATAGATCATATGATATGATTAAAAGTGTGCACAATGAAGAAGACCGTATCGAGGATGTGATTACAGATGTGAATGATGATAAAGATCATATTGAGGAAATGATAAGTACCGTTGAAGATGAACTTTGTGATTGCCCAAAATTGTTTGAGTAGTTAAAGACTTGTGCAAAGACACCTTTGTATGGTGGTTGTACTAAATATACAATATTGTCACCCATACTGAAGCTGTATAATTTGAAAGAAGATAACGGATAGAGTGACACTAGTTTTACTGAATTACTTTCTCTCTTGAATGACATGCTCCCAAAAGATAATGAGTTCCCGAGGCGAATATACGACACTAAACAAATGCTACGATCGATGGGTATGATCTCCGAAAGAATACACGCCCACCTGAATGACTGTATACTATTTCATAAGGACCAAAAATCACTTAGTGAATGCCCAACGTGTGGTGCTTCTCGATACAAAAAATATGAATATGGTCCTACAAAAGTTTTATGGTACTTTATAATCATTCTAATGTTTAGACGCCTATATGAAAGTGAGGAGACTATAGGGAAATTAATGTGGCACATAGATAAAAGAAATAAAGATGGGAAACTACATCACCCAATAGACTCTCCTTAGTGGAAGAGAATCTATCATGAGTATATTGATTTTGGGAACAAGCTGATAAACCTCCGTCTTTCATTATCTATAGATGGAGTGAATCCTTTTGGTTTTCAAAGCATCACTCACAGTACATGGCCAGTTATATTGGTAAATTATAACTTTCCACTGTGGTTATGCATGAAAAAAAAAACACATCATTCAATCCATGCTTATATCAGGACTGAAACAACTGGGTAATAATATTGATGTTTATTTGGCTCCATTGATTGAGGATTTGAAATTATTGTGGGATTTAGGTGTTACATTGTATGATGCTTACAGAAATGAAGATTTCTCATTGAGATCCATCTTGTACGGGATGATAAATGACTTCACTACTTATGAAAATTTTTCAAGATATAGCATTAAAGGAACTCATGGGTGTCCCGTCTACGAACAAGGTACACAATCAATTAGGTTGAAACATTTATCAAAACCCATGTTTCTAGGACATCACAGATTTATACCCTGACGACACAAGTACCGATCTTGGATGAAATCATTCGATGGAAGTTCAGAAGAGTGTACAACACCGTCTCCACTAATAGGTGATAAACTATTTGAGAAAGTAAAATATGTGGACATTGCTTTTGGTAAACTGTTTTCGAAAAAAATTACAGAAACCAATTGGAAGAAGAGATATGTTTTTTTTGAATTACCATATTGGAATTTTCTGTACATCATACACTTTCTTTATGTTATGCATTTTGAAAAAAATGTATGTGATAGTTTCATCGACATGTTGCTAAATGCACCTGAAAAAATAAAGGATGGAATTAAGTCTAGGTTGGACATGGTTAATATGAGAATATGAGAAGAGTTGGTGCCAGTGGAGGGTGACAAATAAACTTTTCTTCCTCTAGTTTCTTACACTATTTCCAGGTAGTAGAGATATTAGTTTTTCATCTTCTTGAATGACATAAAGGTTCCAAAGGGGTATTCATCGAATATCAAGAACATCGTGTCAATGATTGATTTAAAGTTAAAGGGTCTGAAATCACATGACTACCATGTTTTTATGAAAGATCTAATTCCTATAGATTTACATTTCATTTTTCCCAAGAATTTCTGTTATACATTAACAAAGATCTATTTATTCTTCAAATCTATATGCAAAAAATTTATAGACCCGGTGAAATTGCCGAGTATAGAAAGAGAAATCACCGTCATATTATGTGAATTGGAAATGTTTTTTCCACCAAAATTCTTTGATATGATGGTTCATTTAATGTTTCACTTAGTGAGATAGATTTGACTATGTGGTCTTGTACACTGTAGATGGATGTACCCCATTGAATGGTATATGACAATTTTGAAAGGGTATGTCAAAAATCAAAGTCGGCTAGAGGGTTGTATTGTAGAGTGATATATTGTTGAGGAAGTCATTGAATTTTGTACCGAATACCTGTTTGGTGTGAAAAGAATTGGTCTACCAAAATCTTGCCACACTGGGTAGCTTGTGGGTGAATAAATTTCTAGAAGAGAGGATGTCACAATCAATATTACCGATCGATAGTAGGCCCACATTTACATTTTGCATAACAGTTTGGAGGTTAACCCATATGTAAAAACCCACAAAGAAATTCTTAGGCATTTGAATCTATCAAGGGATGAAAAATGGATATCAAATACACATAATTGATAGTTTATAGGATGGTTTTGGGACCATATATTTAAGAAGTCTGATGAAAATCCAGACTCAATTTCAGAATGAATTCGATGGCTAGTCAGAGGACCAAGTGTGTATGTATTATCTTATAATGCTTATGTAATTAACTGTTATACATTCTATACTAATAAACATGATGAAGACAATACCATGCATAATAGTGAAGTTACACTTGTGGATGAAGCGATGTATGTTTCCGGTTCTAAGTACATAAATCCAATTTATGCGAATATGTCATACTTTGACATCATCAAACAAATATGGGAGTTGGATTTTATGAAATTCAAAGTGCCGATTTTTCAATGCAAGTGGGTTGATAACAAGAGTGCTGTTAAAATATATGAGTTGGGATTCATGAAAGTTGATTTCTGTAAGGAAGGGTATAAATATGAACAATTTATAATGGAATCATAGACAATACAAGTATTTTATGTTCTAGATCCCGCAAACTGAAATTGGTCAATTGTTCTGTTATTGACCAAAACCACTAAAGGGTCAAATGAAAATTCAATGGAGGATGACCCTTTCATTGAGATTTCACAATCATTTCATAGCAGTCCTAATATAGATGACATTTTTTATATCATAGGATACCACAATGAAGGGATTTGGATAGTCAATAGAGGGGTCAAATCCCTTCATCCTTTAAAAAAAATAGAGTTCAATAATCAGGTTATATATTTTTTTGTAATATACATCATGCTACCTTATGTTATTATCTATTCACTGATAATTTTATGTAATCTAAATTAAATGTTAAACCACTTCTGCAGATAATGACTTTTACATGTTGTGATGCTCCCAATACTGTGGCACAATAGGTCTCTCAACCTGCTACTGCTCGTAGTGCAGAGGAACAACAGGTCTCTAAACCTGTTGTTGCTCACAGTGCAGAGGAACAACAGGTCTCTAAACTCGTTGTTGCTTGCAGTGTAGAGGACCAATAGGTTTCTCAACCCGCTACTATTGCTCCTAGTGCAGAGGTACAACCACCATCCACACATGCCAATGCTAGTGCTCCAGAGGAACATATTAATGATGTTGAAATCAAGGAAATGATAGGTAATGAAACACTGATGGCATAAAAAAAATATGAGCACTACAGTTTGATGGTGTTAGAAAAAATCCTTAAGGAAAAAGTGAAAGTCATCGAATATGAGGTCAGATGGAATAAGTAGGTCCAACATGTTAACCATAACAAGGCCATATTCAGTAGTTACATTGGAATCGTCACTCAACAATGTGTTCCGATTGATTTATTATCCTGAAACCATGTTGTCACTGAGCTTAAGACACTGATGTGGGGAGATATTATGGTAAAATTATGATATCATTTCTTTAATTTACTAGAAAAATAAAATAACGAGACATTGAATTACTCTTCATCATATCTTATAAAGTGAATTTATAGTAGATGAATCGTACAAGGAATATGTATTAAGGGTTGCTGGAAGGATTCACAGAGGATTTCACACAATTTTAATGAGATATCATCTTAAAGATGATGAAGGGAAAATAAACCCACACCCACATCCTCTTCATGAACACCTATTAACCCAAGGAGCATGGGATGTGTTTACTAGCCATCGTGCGGAGCATCCTTTTCAGGTACATTGTGTTTGGTAATACTTTGTCTGATGATACATGTATTCATCACTTTGATTGAAAATTTTTTATTCATGAAACAACAACTAAGTTCTGAAAATAATGAATGAGTAACAAAACAAGTGTACCTCTTCTGTAAAGAAAGGATGGGGTACACTTCACTTGAAAAAAATGGTACTTATTTTAAACGTAAAGTCCTGTGTTTTTGAACCGGGTTAAAATACAAAGGTTGTTGAGCTTTTTCGGTTTATCGATGATAAGTTTTTTTAAACAGAGCTCCAGAACTTAATTCCAAGTGTTGGAAATATTAAAGGTGTTGTTTTTGGACTTGGGTAAATACCCAATAAATTTCACGGGTGTCCCAATGAGTCTCAAGAGCACTAGATCTAGAGAAGTACACTTTAAGAGAAGTCCACTTTAAAGGATCTGTACGAGCTGTGCACGGTTGCAGTCCAACCTATGTAGTTTACCCAGTTAAATAATTTATTTATTTTAATTGAATATTGTTAAATGGGAGTTTTGTGTTTAAATAAAATAAAGTGTTAATAATAATAATAATGTTATTATTATTATTACGACATTCATTAAATGATTTTGACGTTAAAAGAGTTTTAATTTAATAATTAACGAGGAGTAAAATTTATGTAAATTAAATGAGGAGTTTCAGATTTAATGAAGATGCATTCAATTAAATAAGGAGTTTTGAAATTAATAAAGAAGCGTTTTTATTTAATAGAGGTGTTGGGTTTTATCTAAGGTTGAATAATAATAATAATGTGATTATTATTATTATGGTTTTATGAGTATTATTATTATTATTAATTATGGTTGTTATTATTATTATGAATAATAATAATAATGGATTTTGAGTTTTTTAATTAAATCCAAGGAAAATGGGATTTAATTAATTATTGCAAAATAATGGTTTTATTTAATTAAATTGAGTTAAATGGAATTTAATTAAATAATGTGTAGTGGAGATTTTTGGGTTTTATCAAAGAAGTGTCTTATTAGATGATAATAATAATGATGGTTATTATTACGATGGTTTTCATTTATTTAATTTGAGGTTGAAATGAATTTAATTAAATGAGTTGTTGGGGGTTTCTTTTAATTAAATTAAATTTGTGATAATTTAATTAAATGACATGTAAATGAGGAGTTGAGGTTTCATTTATTTAAATTCAAGGTTAATAGGAATTTAATTAATCACTGCGAAGCGAAGGTTTTATTTAATTAATTCATGTTGAGAGAATTAATTAAATAACGATGAGTTGGATTTTTTAATTTAATTAAACTGTTTTGAGAGAATTTAATTAAATAACATGAAGTATTGAATTTATTTAATTAAATTTTATGAAAAAATTTAATTAAATAATGTGTTAATGAGGTTTTGGTGGTTATAAATGAAGAGTAATATTTAAAGACATGTAAATGAGGATTTGGGTATTATCGAAGAAGGGTAATATTAAATGGTAATATTGATTGAGTAATAAATGTGGATTTGGGTTTAATTAAATTAAATTCAAGGTAATGAAGAATTTAATTAATTGATGCAAAATAGAGGTTTTATTTAATTAAGTTCATTGTTAAGTTGAATTTGAAATGTGCTTTGGGACTGTTTTAAATATAGATATCAGACTGTGCACGGTTAGTCAAATAATGCGGGTCACCTGCGCGATTACCCAGTTTTTAAAATTCTTTTTTATTTAATTTAAATAAAATAAAAATTTAATAATAATAATAATAAGGATGTTATTATTATTATTGTGTTTATTTAATTAAATAAATGCTACAAGAATTTAATTGGATGATTAATGGGGGTTTCAAAATTAATTATGAAACATTTATTTAAAGGTTAAATTAATGAGAATAATAAATGTTATTATTATTATATTATATTTATTAGTTTAATAGGGTGTTAATTAGAGGTTGGATGGAGAAAGGTAAGAGAGGGCAAGAGAGGGAGACACACTATGCAGGCAGCGCGTGACCCCCCTAGGCTCTCCCTACAGTGCGCACGACACCCATCCCCAGCTCCCTCTTCCACGCTTGGATTCGTCCGGTCTCTTCACGAATCTTGTCCGCCTCATCAAGGTGAGTCCGTCTGTGTATGTTTCATGGTTCAAATTAGCTGTTTGACTCCCATCTCACCCTATTTTCTCAGTCAAAACCCTAAGGTTTGGGTTTAATTGGGTTTCCTTGTTTCTTAGATTCTAGGGTTGTGCAAGGGGCTCCTCTAGACCTGTTGGTCCATATTCTGACTACCGCTACCAAGAGAGAAGTGTTTCAACTCAGTTTTGGTTCATCACTGCCATATTTGGGTAAGGGTTTCAACCTGTTGTTTGGTTTCACACCCTATGAATTGGATGCTTATGGTGTTTTTCATATTGTGGTTAATATTTTGAGTGTGCGTTGGTCCTCACCACACTATTTATGGGTTCCAGTTAATGGTTGTTAGGTGCAACGATAAATTTCAGATGCACGTGCGCTTTTGTTGAGGTGCGTGTACGTAAGCAGATCATAGTTGAGTTATGAAGCGTTGGCTCGACCAAATTCATTGAGGTAGGGTTCTTGACCTGTCCTAATTAATCAAATATAGTTTTATTGTTTTAATGCTTTGATAATGTTGACTGATATCTTTGATTAAACTGTTTAATGAAGGAATGAGATAATTAGTTATGAATTAATTATATATCTTGCAGTAGTAAAATAGATAATTAATCGAGCCATTAATTATTAGTAACTAATTTGGTTAAGTTGAGATAACTAATTATGAATTAATTATGTGCTTTAGATGATAATTAATCAAGGGATTAATTATGAGTAATTAATTTGATTAATTTTTAGATAATTAATTATGAATTAATTATATGATTTAGATGATAATTAATTAAGGGATTAATTATGAGTAATTAATTTGATTAATTTTGAGATAATTAATAATGGGTTAATTATGTACTTGAGACTGGAATATTAAATAATTAATCAAAGGATTAATTATGAGATATTAATTTATCTGAATGAGATAAATGATTCGGTGATTAATTGAGATATGTTGTTTTGGATAAATAGAGATATTTAATGATAGATTAATAACATGATTTTGCAGTGATAATTTGGATAATTAATTTTGGGAATTAATTATGGGAAGTAAAATTAGAATGAGATAATTAATTCTGTAAATTAATTATGAGATGTGGTGCATATTGTGAATGAATTGAATATGAGTTATTGTAAATAATAAAGGTTGTTTACCTTGATTAAGGGACACCCCATGGGTACATTTCCCTAGTTTTACTATTTAAGGCAGATTAGGTCAAGAATTCCTTTTGATGCATGTTTGTTTTCAATGCCTTATGTTGTTTAGGATGGAGTTGTTTAAAAATATGATTTTTCATGTGAGATGGTTGCTAAATATCTGAGCCTTGTTCAGCTTGTTTAACTTGAGATGTTTATGACTTGCATGTTAATTGTTAAAGACTTGGATGAATCACTACTTGAGTGGACAAGTTCAGAATTGTTAATGAATTGGGAGAATCACTGTTTAGTGGACGGACTTAGGAGAGAATCACTATGTTTAGTGGACATAATCTTACTCAAACTTGATAATGATTTGGGTGGATCACTATTTAGTGGACGAACCCAGGGGCAAATCACTATTTTTAGTGGATGGGTTCTGATTTTGGTATTGGTTGGGAAAATCACTATTTTTAGTGGACGGGCTCAGACATAGTATATGAAAGATTAAATTGAATATCTTATGACGTGTTATCCAATCCAAAACACAAGGTTGGATTCAATCTTTACTTTTATTTCTTAGATGGTCTTTAGAGACATTTGTTGTGAGTGACTTATATGGGAGATGTCAGGCTTAGGCTGGATCTCAAGACTTATATAATTTAATGAGGTTTGAATAATTGATAAATGAAAATGAATGTGTGATGACTGTTATGTATGCATGATAAATGTATAATGCAGGTTTAGACACCAACTGAGGGATGAAGTAGGTACTTGGGTATATAGTTACATTGTACTGCTTTATTTATGCATGCTTTCACACTATTTAAATTATTTATTGAATGTATGGATTTGGGGTAGACACTGGTGGTCCCGACCTACTAAGATTTATATCTCACACCATACTCAGGCCACCATTGCACTAGGGTAACTGAGTAGATTCTATTTGGTTGCAGGATTGTGTTGTTTGTATATACTTGGGAGATAGGATAAGAGGACCAAGCGGAAGATCAGGATGCTCGCGGAGGTCTCCCTCAGGGATTTGAGTTATTGTTTGTTTATTTATTTATTGATATGTAAAGCATGATGTATTTTTTATTTCTTTCATAGTTGTACCATCATAACATGCACGCATTGTATAAAATTGGCGTTGCCATTTTGTTTTATAAAAGATTTATAAAATTATGTCTTCCGCTGCTTTATCATTATTCACACTACTTCCACCATTTGCTAATATTCTCCATTGTTTTTACTATGATAAGAGGGTATAGTCTCCCCACTGATTATCCTTAGACCCTCGCTGCTAGTTGGAAGCCTCTGGCGTAAAAGGAGATGCGCTTGAGGTCATGTAGCGACCGGTCCAACCACTGGTTCAGGGGTGAGCCGGGATTGGACATTACAAAATGGTATTAGAGGTTTAGGTTTTCATCTTTTTTCCTTTGTATTTCTATTTTGGGTTGGTATATTAGAGACTAGGAAAGGTCGTTACTCGGTTAATAGCCATGCTTGGGAATGATCACCCCATGCATGGTAAATGACCAAGTGTTCAGGGATGGGAATTGATGTTTATACTATTTGAGGTTACAATTGATATAATTTCACCTTGAGTGACTGGTGTATTTTCCACTGCTTATTGATTTTGAGAATTTTGAAAAAAAAATCTTAGCCTGATAGGGAGAGGAAGTTGCATACATGCATCATCTTAGGCACGTAGAGATTCACATGCCATGTAGTCAAATTAGTAGGATGCTTGCTGATTTTGATTGTGTACCTTGGGTGGAATTTAATATTTTGATCTGCTTTAGCATGAATCCTTAGATAGCATGTTTTGGTGATAGATTTAACATTCTTAGGTGTTTATATGTCATGATGCCTATGCTTTTAGCATGTTTTGATGTTGTTTCATGCTTATGTGTTACAACATGTTTTTGTGTTACTGCTTATGATAACATGATAGAGATGTTTAGATGAGTAAAGGGTGCTAAATTTAAATTGTTAAATGAAATTTGAATTAATTAAATGGGAGCCAAATGACGATTGGTAGATGATCACTCATATCACTTGTGGGGTTTCTTTTTGAAGAACCTGAATTTGAATAAATGGGACCCTTAAAGGACACCTTCTAATTGAAAAGGAATTTAGATGCTAAATTTCCTATTTACAATGAAATGAAACCGAATATTAAATGTTTAAAGAGGAAATTTGCTATAGCTTTCCTGTTTGGCCCGTGAAGCATTGTTTTGAAAACCAAGTGACTTGTTGTGAAAAATTACTTAAAGGTTTTTTGAAACTCATTTAAATGTTTAAAAGGTTGAAATAAATTAATTAAATAGATAAAATAAAAAAGGTGCTTTTGAGCCTAGTGATTTCAATTTTTCATGATCAAGAGATAAGGTCGACGTTTATGTTTTGTAAGATACTAGCCCATGGGACTCGGGTGTTTTGACACGCTGGTTAGTTTAAATTTTGGATTTCATGCAAGATGTTTTGATGTGGTGATCGTGGTTTTAGGAACGACACACATACGTTTAAGGTGTTCTCAAATAGCACACTAGTGAGTGGCTAATCATTTTTTTCAACAACATGGACAATCCTAAGGTGGGTAGCGTCTCATCGGTTTCAGTAAACACGTCAGTGCTTATTAATAGCAAAAATTTGATAAGGTTGGAATTGCACACAACCCTTTAGAAACTTCTTTAGTTTTGGAAGAGTTTCGGTAGTAAGCTTTTAAAGAACACATATTCCTTGGGTGATATAGCATTGAGGTTTGGTTGATGATGCATCGATAGGTGATGCTGAGATTTTTGAACAGAGTCGACTAGTAGCAGTTCAACTTATCTTCTTAGTGACCTTGGTTTTCTCTTAGTGAACTTTTACAAATGTGACAAGCATGTTACCTTTCTTGAACTCATTAGGGAGGCACTAAGATAGCATCGGTTATACACCACGCTAAAATTTAAAACCAGTGGGGTTGTTTTGTGATCTCCTTCTAGATTGTACGTGGGATGCGTGGTTTCTTTGGGATACATCTTTATGCATGCTGGGGCATGATAGATTTTAATATCCTTATGAAGGATTAACTTGGGAATATCATCATAGGTCAAGTAAAGACTTTAGTGTACATGCAGTTGATAATGGAATAGTTTAAAGGTAAGTCGCCAGTTTATGGGCGAGTGTGAGTTTTTGGTTCCGCGACATCTTTCGAGGAAAGCAGGAAAAACCTGTTTTTGTTTGTTAATCGATATTCAACCATTTTAGTTGATGAGGTCCTTGTAATGAACTCCGATGTAAGCTCTATTTCAGTGTTTAAATGGTAAAATGAGCTTTGGATCAAGTTTTAAAGAATTAAGTGGTTGGACTTATGTTTTGGTTAAAAGTGCATTTAGAGTTTGAAAACATAACATGTCTTTCAAATGAAACATTTCGACCATGTTGTAATAGTTACTTATGACTTCTCGAGGAAGATAAGTTTTTAAGGTGGGTATATTGTAAAGTCCCGTGTTTTTGAACTGGGTTAAAATACGAAGGTTTTTGAACTTTTTCGGTTTATCGACGGGTCAGTTTTTTTAAACCGAGCTCTAGAACTTAATTATAAGTGTTGGAACACTTAAAGGTGTCATTTTTGGACTTGGGTAAATACCAGATAATTTTCATGGGTGTCCCGATGAGTCTCAGGAGCACCGGATCTGGAGAAGTCCACTTTAAAAGATCTGTATGAGCTATGCACAGTTGCAGTCCAACCTGTGTAATTTACCCAGTTTAATAATTTATTTATTTTAATTAAATATTTTTAAATGAGAGTTTTGTGTTTAAATAAAAGAAAGTGTTAATAATAATAATATTGTTATTATTATTATGGTGTTCATTAAATCATTTTGATGTTAAAAGAGTTTTAATTGAATAATTAATGAGGAGTAACATTTATGTAAAATTAAATGAGGAGTTTCAGATTTAATGAAGGTGCATTTAATTAAATAAGGAGTTTCATAATTAATAAAGAAGCATTTTTATTTAATAGAAGTGTTGGGTTTTATCTAAGGTTGAATAATAATAATAACGCGATTACTATTATTATGGTTTTATGAGTATAATTATTATTATTAATTATGGTTTTTATTATTATTATAAAGAATAATAATAATGGATTTTGGGGTTTATTTAATTAAATCCAAGGAAAATGGGGATTTAATTAATTGTTGAAAAATAGTTGTTTCATTTAATTAAATTGAGTTAAATGAAATTTAATTAAATGATGTGTAGTGGGGATTTTTTTGGTTTTATAAAAGAAGCATTTTATTAGATGATAATAATAATGATGGTTATTATTATGGCAGTTTCATTTATTTAATTTGAGGTTGAAATGAATTTAATTAAATGAGTTGTTGGGGATTTATTTTAATTAAATTAAAGTTGAGATAATTTAATTAAATGACCTGTAAATGAGGAGTTGAGGTTTCATTTAATTAAATTCACAGTCAATAGGATTTTAATTAATCACTGCGAAGCAGAGGTTTTATTTAATTAATTCGTGTTGAGAGAATTAATTAAATAATGATGATTTAGAGTTTTTAATTTAATTAAATTGTATTGAGAGAATTTAATTAAATATCATGAAGTGGGGAATTTATTTAATTATTTTTTTTGAATGAATTTAATTAAATAATGTGTTAATGATGAGTTGGTGGTTATCAATGAAGGGTAATATTAAAAGAAATGTAAATGAGGAGTTGGGTGTTATCAAAGAAGGGTAATATTAAATGGTAATATTGAATGAGGAATAAATGTGGAGTTGGGTTTAGTTTAATTAAATTCAAGGTAATGAGGAATTTAATTACTTGATTCAAAATGAAGGTTTTATTTAATTAAATTCATGGTTAAGTTGAATTTGAAATGTGCTTTGGGACCATTTTAAATGTAGATATCGGGCTGTGCACGGTTAGTCAAATCATGCAGATCAGCTGCACGGTTACCCAATTTTTAAAATGTGTTTTTATTTAATTTAAATAAAATAGAGATTTAATAATAATAATAATAATAATAATGATGTTATTATTATTATTTTGTTTATTTAATTAAATAAATGTTACAAGAGTTTAATTGGATGATTGATGGGGGGTTTTAGAATTAATTATGAAACATTTATTTAATGGTTAAATTAATGAGAATAATAAATATTATTATTATTATATTATATCTATCAGTTTAATAGGGTGTTAATTATAGGATAGAGGGAGAAAGGTAATAGAGGGAAAGAGAGGGAGGCACACCATGTGGGTAGCGCGCGACCCCCTCTTGGGCTCTCCCTACAGCGCGCACGACACCCATCCCCAACTCCCTCATTCATGCTCAGATTCGTCCGGTCTCTTCACAAATATTTTCCACCTCGTCAAGGTGAGTCTGTCTGCGTATGTTTCATGATTCACATCAGCCATTTGACTCCTCTCTCGCCCTTTTTTCTCAGTCGAAACCCTAAGGTTCAGGTTTAATTGGGTTTCCTTGTTTCTTTGATTCTAGGGTTGTACAAGGGGCTCCTCTAGACCCATTGGTCCATATTCCGACTACCGCTGCCAAGGGTGAAGCATTTTGGATCAGTTTTGGTTCATCACTGCCATATTTGGGTAAGGGTTTAAACCTGTTATTTGGTTTTGAACCCTATTAATTGGATTATTATGGTGTTTTTTGTGTTGTAGTTAATATTTTGAGTGTGCATTGGTCCCCTCCGCACTATTCATGGGTTCTAGTTGATGGTTGTTAGGTGTAATAATAAATTCCGGATGCACGTGCACTTTTGTTGAGGTGTATGTATGCAAGAAGATCACAATTGAGTTATGAAGCTTTGGCTCGGTCAAATTCGTTGAGGTAGGGTTCTCTACCTTGCCTAATTAATCAAATACAATTTTTTTTTGTTTTACTGCTTTGATAATGTTGACTGAAATTTTGGATTAAACTGTTTAATAGGGAATGAGATAATTAGTTATGAATTAAGTATATGTCTTGCGGTTGTAAAATAGATAATTAATTGGTCCATTAATTATTAGTAACTAATTTGGTCAAGTTGAGATAATTAATTATGAATTAATTATGTGCTTTAGATGATAATTAATCGGGGGATTAATTATGAGTAATTAATTTGATTAATTTTGAGATAATTAATTATGAATTAATTATGTGCTTTAGATGATAATTAATCAAGGGATTAATTATGAGTAATTAATTTGATTAATTTTGAGATAATTAATTATGAATTAATTATGTGCTTGAGACTGGAATATTAAATAATTAATCAAAGGATTAATTATGAGATATTGATTTAGCTGAATGAGATAAATGATCTGGAAATTAATTGCTATATGTTGTTTTGGCTAAATAGAGATATTTAATGATGGATTAATGATGTGCTTTTGTAGTGATAATTTGGATAATTAATTTTGAGAATTAATTATGGGAAGTGAAATTAGGATGATATAATTACTTCCATAAATTAATTATGAGATGTGGTGTATATTGTGAATGAATTGAATATGCGTTCTTGTAAATAATAAAGGTTGTTTACCTTGATTAAGGGACACCCCATGGGTAGGTTTCCCTGGTTTAACTGTTTAAGGCCGATTGGTCCAAGAATACATTTTTATGTGTGATTGTTTTCCATGAATTAAGTTGTTTAGGATACAATTATTTAAATATATTATATTCCATGTGATATGGTTGCTAAACATCTGATCCTTTTTCATCTTGTTTTACTTGAGATGTTTATGACATGCATGTTAATTGTTAAAGTCATGGACGAATCACTACTTGAGTGGATGGGTTCGGACTTGTTTATGAATTGGGTGAATCATTGTTTAGTGGATGGAACCAGGAGATAATCACTATGTTAAGTGGACAGGATCTTACTAAGACTTGATAATGATTTGGGTGAATCACTGTTTAGTGGACGAACCTAGGGGTGCATCACTATTTTTAGTGGACAGGATTAGATCTTGCTATTGGTCGGGTGAATCACTATTTTTAGTGGACGGGCTCAGACATAGTATATGAAATATTAAATTTAATATCTTATGATGCGTTATCCAAGCCAAAGAACAAGCTTGAATTCAGTATTTACTTTGATTGCTTAGATGGTCTTTAGAGACATCTGTTGTGAGTGACTTATACGGGGGATGTCAGGCTTATGTCAGATCTTGAGACTTATATAAATTAATGAGGTTTGAATAATTGATAAATGAAAATGAATGTGTGATGTCTATTGTGTATGCAAGAAAAATGTATAATGAAGGTTTAGACACGAGCTGAGGGCTGAAGCAGGTACTTGGGTATATAGTTACATTGTACTGCTTTATTTATGCATGCTTTCAAAATGTTTAAATTATTTATTGAATTTCTGGATTTGGGGTAGACACCGGTGGTCCCAGGCTACTAATATTTATATCTCACACCCTAATCGGGACTCAATTTCACTAGGGTACCTGAGTATATTCTATTTGGTTGCAGGATTGTGCGGTTTTCATATACTTGGGAGATAGGAGTAGAGGACCGAGCGGAAGCTCAGGATGCTCGAGGAGGTATCCCTCGGGGATTTGAGTCATTGTTTATTTATTTATTTATTGATATGTAAATCATGATGTAATTTTTATTGCTTTTATATTTGTACCATCATAATATGAATTCATTGTATAACATCGGCGTTGGCCATTTTTTTATACAAGATTTATAAAATTATGTCTTCTACTGCTTTATCGTTATTCACAATGCTTCCACCATTTGCTAATATTGTCCACTTTTTCTTACTCTGATAAGAGGGTATAGTCTCTCTACTAACTATCCCTAGACCCTCACTACTAGTTGGAAGTCTCTGGCATACGAGGAGACGCGCATGAGGTCATGTGGCAACCGGTCCAACCACCGGTTCAAGGGTGTGCCGGGTTTGGACGTTACATTAAATCTACCGTAATAATTTTATGTGACATAAAACAACACCATAACTATGTTCCTATATTTATATTTAGATTGATGAATCAAAATCCAAAGTCACTTCCATCCCACGTCATGTTCTATGGAAGAAGGTAAGTGTAAATAAAGATGGGATACTAATAGATGAAAACACACAAAAAGTGTAGAAAAAATGTGTAAGTATGACATAATAAATATATATTTTTTTATTTAAATTGATATTACATAACAATGATGAATTATTTTCCTATATTTTCTATCTGACATAGTCACAGGAATCAACAACATCCAAACCAGATGCAGACATACTTTTTGTGGCCTTGAAGTAGCCATAAAATTATGGCCGCATTAGAGGTGTGGGTTTTGGGGTGACACCCAGAACATGTTTTGAGAAAAAAACAAGAGGAGGATTAAAGTGAATAAATGAAAAGGATTAGATAAAGAGTATCTATCCTTGAAAAAATACAATGGCAGAGAGAGATCATAACAACTTTTATGGTGGGGGGGGGGGGAGGGCAAAGAGAAGAAGCAACTCAAGAAGAACCAGTGCGTGAAGATCCCACCCCACCCCCACCAGCTTTGAGGTGAGCCATTCCCCTCAATACCTGTCTTAGCTAAGGTAATAAATGTTCTAATAATTGTTTCTATGAATATTTAATCAGATAGACACTAATACATTTCCTATACTAATATTCTATAGAGTGAAAATGACTATGATTTATATCTATCAACACCCACCCATCACCTTGTAGAGAGGGATACAATGTTCAATATCTAGAACGCCATGCTATACAACAGACCACTTCCAAAAGTTCATGTCAAAGTGTTGATTAATGTATCTTATGAGCCGAGCACCAAGCTACCTGTTCCAATTGATGATGAAGATATTCATAAGGTCGAACAAGCTCTTGAAACATTCATCGCATGACCGTCACAACTTGTAAAAAAACATGTCAACAAGGAGGTATTCATTTCCAATTTATTTTTCAAGATAAACCTTTAATATTTAATAAAAAAAGGTTTGAACCGATGAATGTTATTATATACGAACACATGGAAGGGTGTTAAAATAAATAACGGCTCAAAACCATCTCAAGGATCAACCAACCAATCGAAACGATCTACCGAACGCACCTTAAACCCACATTCTATATCTGCATTTATTATCATTGTAGGCTCATGTGAATACAAAGTTTAAAGACAATGGTACTTACAAAATTGTTTTTTATGAAAATATGTATAGAGGGGAAGATCCATATTTTATTAGTGTTGATAATGTAAGTGAAATACTAAAGTATGATTAGCTAGGAGACTCAGTTGTACATGTATACATGAGGTATGTTTTCATGATTTGATTTTCCAGAAGCTGATATACTATAATAATTATGACTAAATACATTTCATATTTTTTGTAGGAATATATATGAAAAAAATTGAGGGGATTTCCCCATGAACAAAAATTTAGACTCGTTAGTCCTCACGTTACCTCTACAGAACAAACAAAAATAGAATCCAATAAAGAGGGTGAAATAGTGGTAGGACTACTCAAATCGTTTAACAATAATATTATGGATGACAGACTCTTCTTAATACCAATGATGTAGGGGTAAAACTCTACAATTTAATCATATCAAATATGTTTTAATTTCTTTCATTACTTATTCTTTTTTGTGTTCTTAGGTAGCATTGGATTCTCATTGCTGTCAATTTGGATACTCCAAAGATTTATTTCCTGGATTAAATACATGGATATCCAACAAACTAACCACAGATGATGGCTTCTTTCAATTTGTAATACACTACATCCAACATTTTAGAACTAATCATCTAGTTATATAATTTATATTATCTTTTAATGAGGATTATGTTATAATAGGGTGGTGCATGAATATCATCTATATCATGGAATGAGGATAGGGGAAAATGAAAAGAAACATCACAAGTACTATGGCTGGATAAGTATCAGGGTATATATAATACCATTTCACTATCCAAACACATATAAAAAAAATTATTTATTTTTCTCAATGTTTCTAAAGTGTCTGAAACAAATAAACGGAAAATACTATGGTTATTATTTTTATAAATTTATGAAAGAGATCATATTACATGAATAAACCAGCATCCTTGAAGTGGTATTTTTTAAAATAATTACTATTTAATTTAAAATTATTATTAATCCTTTGTGTATTTATATTTTTTCAGTACTACCATGATTTTTGAAAATAATCATATTCACAAGATGATATATATTCATTTAGAAATGAATGGGAAACATACTTGATGGAATAATGTACACAAATAACATGAAAATGTGACCGATATGACTCAAAGTGTCTATTTTTATTTAAAATTGACAGTATTTTTAGTAAAAAAACAAGTGACATACCGAAAACCGAGAAAACACATCAGGATTGATTTGATACATCAAGAAAATGATCCATAAGTCATTTGTGATGTGTAGGAATCAATCGCACCTAAATCTGATGCACGATGTGAATGTTATGACTTTAAGTGTGTATTTTTAAATTAAATTAACAATAAAATTAGTAAAAAGAACAAGTGACATACTGAACATTGAGAAAACACATTAGGATTGTTTTGATACTTTAGGATAATGATCCATCAGTCATTTTGTGTGTGTAGGAATCAAAAACACCTCAATCTGATGAACGATGTGATCGATATGACTAAAAGTGTTCGTTATCAGTTTAAAATTGACATTTTAGCTCAAAACTTGTCACTCAATGAAAACCAAGAAAACTCACTCCGATTGTATTTATAATTTAGGACAATGATTCATAAGTTCTTTTTGATGTGTATGAATAAATTTCATGTCAAATTGACACACAATGCGACCGGTGTGACTCAAAATGCATGTTTCTAGTTTGAAATGATATTTTAGTAAAAACACAAAACTAACATACTAAAAACTGCGAAAATGCATTCATATTGTTTTTATACTTTAAAAAAATGATCTATAAGTCATTTTTGAGGTGTAGGAATCAACCTCACCTCAATCTGATGCACAGTGCGACCGGTATGACTCAAAGTATATCTTTTTATTTAAAATTGACATTAATTTTAGTAAAAAAAAACAACTAACATACTAAAAACTAAAAAAACGCATTTTGATTGTTTTGATAATTTAGGAAAATGATCATTAAGTCATTTTTGATGTTTAGGAATCAACACCACCTCAATACAATGCATGATGTGACTAGTGTAAATCCAAATGTGTATTTTTATTTAAAATTGACATTAATTTAAGTAAAAAGAACAAGTGACATACTGAAAACAAAGAAAACACATTTGGATTGTTTTGATATTTTAGGAAAATTATCCATGAGTCATTTTTAATGTGTAGGAATAAAATTCACCTCAATTTGATGGGCGATGTGACCGGTATGACTATAAGTGTCTGTTATCAGTTTAAAATTTACATTTTATCTCAAAACATGTCACTCACCAAAAACCAAGAAAACGCTATCTGATTGTCTTCATTATTTTTTATAGTGATTCTTAAGTCCTTTTTTAACATGTATGAAGTAGTCTCACATAAAACCGATGCGCGATGCGACCAGTATGACTCAAAAAAGCACATTTCTGGTTTGAAATGATATTTTAGTAAAAAAGCACAACTGACATACTAAAAATTAAGAAGACGCATTTGGATTGTTTTGATACTTTAGAAAAATTATCCATGAGTCATTTGTGACATTTAGGACTCAATCAAATCTCAATCCAACAAACTATGTGACCAGTATAAATCTAAATGTGTTTTTATTTAAAATTGGCATTAATTTAAGTAAAAAGAACAAGTGACATAATGAAAACTAAGAAAATGCATTTGGATTGTTTTAATACTTTAATAAAATTATCCATGAGTCATTTATGATGTTTAGGAATCAACTGCACCTCAATCCGATGCACGATGCGACCAGTGTTACTAAAAGTGTCTGTTATCAGTTTAAAATTGACATTTTAGCTCAAAATGTTTCACTCACTAAAAACCAAGAAAACAACCTCCAATTGTCTTCATAATTTAGGATAGTAATTCGTAAGTCCTTTGTGACATGTATGAAGAAATATCACCTTAAAAAGATGCACAATGCGACTGGTATGACTCAAAATGCATGTTTCTAGTTTGAAATGATATTTTAGTAAAAAAATACAACTGATATACTAAAAACCCAGAAAATTTATTTTGATTGTTTTTATACTTTAGAACAACGATCCATGAGTCATTTGTGACATGTAATAATCAAACACACCTCAATCCAATGAATGATGTGATTGTTATAAATCCAAATATGTTATTTAAATTTGATATTAATTTTAGTAAAATAACAAGGGACATAATCAAAACCAAGAAAACTCATTCGGATTGTTTTGATATTTTAGAAAAATGATCCATAACTCATTTGTGATGTGTTGGAATCAACCCCACCTCAATACGACACACAGTGTGACCTGCATAACTCCAAATGTGTCTTTTTTATTAAAAATTGACATTTTATTAATTTATTCTTTCACATTAATGTTTAATTTATTTCTTTATAGTATTACTAACATAATATTTATTTTATTATATAGGTGTAACCTTTTTCTTGAGTTTGGATGATTTTTTTGGCAATAAATACCATGGGTGGAAATTTTTGAAAGGGAATCACAGATGTCAAAGGATGAAACATTAATGTTTTTAACTGTTTGTTGGATAATTATAAATTTAATTATATAAAAAATTGTTTGAAATGTATATAGAATTATTTTCCAAACCCTTGTGTGCACTGATTTGTTCTTATGTGTTCTATTGCATGCAATGCTTTGTTCTTGTGTGCATTGTGTAGGTACTGTTTTGTGTAGGTTGTGTGTGTGCGCTGTGCAGGTGCTGATGGGTGTGATGTTATATAAACAACACATCACAGGAATCTAGACTTTTATCAGCGTTAAAAATAGGACTGATAGGGGGGGGGGCTTTATCAGTGCTTTTTTTAGCATGGATAAAAGACCCCCTTTATCAGCACTTTTTTAGCACTGATAAAGGGGACCCCCTTTATGTTTACTATGATTAACAATACTTTTCCAGCACTATTAAAAGCAGTTTCTAGCACTTTTAAAAGAAATATCTCTAGTAGTGTCTGATTCTTTGATTTAATTATGTTGATCACGATATTCAACATTGTATAAAATCTTTGATTAATCATCGACCATGGAAAAAAAAGTTGAGTTGGGCTCGGCCCAATCGCATGCTTCCACTACACCCAGAACCTATAAGTGGTATTAGAGCAGTTTCATAATTATTTATAATTATTTAAATATCATTGGTGATTTACACATTTTAATTTAATTTTTCAATTCAAGTTTAATCATTCTCTTAATACAAATTTCAAGATCTGCTTCTTCCTCATTCATTTCTCATAGATATAATAAAAATGATTAATTTTATGATTAAAATAAAATCAGGGAACTCATCCAGAGATGCCAAAATTTCTAGCCGAAAAACATAGGAGTATACGCCATATAATCAGAATTACATGTCATGTACTTATGATCAATGTACCAAGAGTTAACTTAGATATTACTTATTCTGTGTGCATTAATGACAAATGATGTAGTTAATTCTTATACCGCGTGTTGACTGAGACATACTGATGCACGGTCAACCAGAGTACACGCTGTGTAACCCATATACATGGCTTGTAGTCCACGGGCTATGTATTTCAATACAAGACCTACCTGATTAGTGACCATGTAATTTGGATCTCACACAACATGTATCCCATTGGAAATGCTGTGTACTCCAGTTTCCAAGGTATGATTCACATGATGAGTCCTTAGGCATGTACCTTGGATAGACGGTGAGATATGTACACACTGTCTAGCTCGGATTCACATTCCGTGTACTTATACCAAGTTATGTAGATTTAAAATTTATTCATTTTACTATGTAAACCTTGAGACATGTACTTATGTGTGGTCGTAAAGATAGGACACACCATGTGATAGGGTTTAATATACATAAATAATTAAATGTTTAATTAATATCTATGTAATTTTTAGATATGCAGATCATGTATGATTCATATTACAAGTTGTTACTCTACATGCATTTAAGAATAACACGTGGCTGAAAAATCATGTGATTCATGTAATCATCTGTGAAGTAGACATCATGAAAGTATGTGATAAGTTGCGTATGCTATATGTCATGAAGAATAAAAAAGTATATGATTATAATACATGCAGGGTAGGTTAGGATAGGTATTCACCATATTTCCTCCAAGGTAAATTTATGTACAAAATTAATTTTAAATGAATTTATTTAATTTTTTTTAAAATTATAATGGATTTGAATCTCAAGGAAATTCAGATGAGAATTAAGATAAAATAATTGATTAATTAAAGATGATAATTAATTGATTTGAGTGTGATTTATCTTAAATAAGAACAATTAATAATTTAATGCGAGTTTTATTAAATGCATAATTTGTTGCATGCATGTGGATGATCATGAGATATACTAGAACTTTTTTATGTGACTGGTTTCATTTAATTTATTATTAAATTAAATTGTTGGTCTGTGTGCTTTCTCTCCTTTCATTATGTAGGGACTGCGTTCCCATCATTTCTTTTATGTTAATCCCATTTTACCCTCACCTACATGTGAGTAAAAGATACATATAATGGATGAAGCTCCTAATATAATGGAGGTGGTTCAAGTTCGAAGTTGAGGCGAAACGAATCCAAAGAGATACATTGGTGGACAAGTGGAAAGCTGCAACACAAACCTTAATTGGTTCAAGGTGTTTTCCCCATAGGTCAATGATTATTTTATCAACCACTAGATAAACTAACCAATAGTAAGATCTCATGATATTAACACATTATTATTTTATTTATGTCAGTTGCATGGTTATTTCATTATAGGTTTCTTGTCACAATCACATAATTAATGAATTAACGAGCATGCAAGATAGAACTAAAATAAATCATCTTATGCGTAAATATTATCTAAGACATGGTTAATCACTTAAGTAATCCCACTTAATATTAAAAACCATTTGATAAATATAATAATTGGAAATTTATGCACAAAAGGATAAAATCCATTAATAAAATATTAAGTTGGTATAACCTTCCTTACTTATCTTAAAATAGAACCATAGTTCAAAGTGATTGACCAACCAAATTTGGGGTGCTTTCAATTATCAGAAAATTCTAACATGAGGTTTTGTGTTGACTTAACTTGGTTCACATCAAGGGTTTTATTCCAAAGAAAGACTTGGTGAAAATGATAAAAAAAAGTTTAGGAAGTCTAGAATTAATGATTTTAGGATTGGGGAGTCCACTCAGCAGATCAAGGAACCGTGAGTTAATGAAGTTGGCATTTGGAATTCTTACTTAAAACCATTTGAGTTTCTTGACCAACCAAAGTTGGGGCAATGAGAAGGGGAATATGGATCTTTTCCACTATAATATCCAAGCAACATAATATTTTGAAGCCAATGATGAGGGCTATTGGGTTTTGATAAAATAGTGAGTGACTAATAAATATAATATTTATTTATTTTTTTGAATTTTATCATATAAAGTACTAAAATTATACTCATATTTTCTTTAGAAATGATAATAAAATGACATCAAACATATCATTGTGATCCATAATTGAGAAGGAAAACATTCTTACCAACACAAATTTCCAAGAGTGGAAAAGATGCTTATGTTTCATACTTCTCCATGAAAGGAAATTGTATGTGATGGAAGAACCTTTACTAGTTGTGCCTAGAAATGAGGCAAGTGATTAAGAGCTATCATCTATGGGAAATATCTGAATGATACTACAGATGTTCAGTGCTTCATGCTATCATCCATGTCTAATGAGTTTTTGAATCAACATGAGTATATGGATGCCTATATAATGACATCTCACCTTCGGTATCTCTATCAAGAGAAGAAGAGATAGGATAGGTATGTGATCTCAAATGATTTGTTCACAAATAATATTGGAGATTATGTTCTAGCTAGGACCCATGTAGTCAAGATTATAGGTTACATTGAATGCCTAAACATCTTAGGGATTAAATTCCTAGATGAGTTGCATACACATATCATACTTTCATCACTACCTAAGACCTTATCCAGTTTTATTGTCAATTAAAATATGGGAAATAATGAGAAGATTCTTTCAGAACTTCTTACTTTTATTCTATAAGTGGATAAGTACATGAGGTGTTATAAACCCATGGTACTTATAGTTAATAATAAAATCAAGAATAAGGAAAAGGGGTGCAATACTTATAAACAGTCTAAAACTCCCGACAACCGTCCTTCCAAGAAGAAGAAGAACTAGAGGCTGGGCAAGGAAAATGAGGCAGTATGTTTTTCATATGGAAATCTAGGCCACTGAAAGAGGAACTATATCCAAAAGAAAAGGGAAACTAAAGGTTCATTCGTTACCAAGTGAAATATTTCCATTTATATACATTGGGTATTAGATACGGCTTGTGGTGCTCACATTTGTATCCAAATTTAGGAACCAAGTAGATTTTAGAATATTTCCAGAGGAGAGGTGGATCCGTGAGCTGCCAATAGTGCGAGGCTGGATGCTCTGACTATTGGTGACTACCACCATTCATTTCCAATGAGAATGATTTTGGTTTTAAGATATTGTTATTATGTACATATAGTTACCAAAAACATAATTTCTGTATCATGTTTAGATATAGATGGGTTTATTTTCAAATTTGGAAATAAAAGTTGTTTTTTATAAGGACAACATATGTTATGGTATGATACATTTAAATAACATCCATTATGTATTAAATTTTGAAAACAAAGTGTTGGAAATAGATAACGAATCATTTTATCATGACTCATATAACACCCTACTATGGCATCATCGTATTAGTCATATAAACGAGAAAAATTTGACAAAGCTCTATCAAGATGGTTATTTAGACTCTTCTGAGCTAAAACCACTTGATAGATGTCATGCTTGTTTACAAGAAAAAATGACCAAACCACCATTCGGTGGATAGGGTGAAAGGGCCACAGAACTTCTAGGATTGTTACACACTAATTTGTGTGGACTATTTCTAATAGAATCTAGAGGTGAATATTCTTACTTCATAACTTTTATTGATGACTTATGTAGATATAGATATATCTACTTGATGGGGTATAAGTCTAAGTACTTTGATAAATTCAAGGAATTAATGAATGAAGTAGAGAATCATCTTGGTAAGAAGATAAGTAAGCTTTGATCAGATCGAGGTGGTGAATATATTAACCAAGAGTTTATCAACTTTCTATGAGAGTTTGGGATTATATCTCAACTAACTTCACCTTATAAACCACAGTGGAATGGTTTTAGTGAATAGAGGAACTATACCATGTTGGACATGGTAAGGTCGATGATGATTCATGTATATCTTTCATTATCCTTTTGGGGGTATGAATTACAAAATACGGTATAAACATTAAACCAAGTACCAACTAAAGCAACAAATGGAATTCCCTTTGAGCTATGGAGTGGAAATAAACCAATTTTATTGCATACATGTGTATGGGGTTGTGATAAATTTGTTAAGGCCTTATCGGGCAACAAACTAGAACTCCAGGGCACAAGTTGTATCATTATAGGGTATCCCAAAGAAACAAAGGGATACTACCTATACAACCCTCATACAAGAAAGTGACTGTCACCAGACAATCCATCTTTCTTGAGAGGGATAAAATCGTCAAAAAGGATAGTGGGAGAAAGATTGACTTTGATGAAGTTGATGCTGAAGATACACAAGAGTTGGTACAAGAACAGATTACACAGGTCCCCTTGGAAGAAGTAGTTCCTGAAATACTAGTACTACATAGGAGTATAAGAGAGGCAAGAGAACCAGAGAGATATGGCTTTCTGGTTATTGAGGATGGTGACTCATTATTGGCTGACAATGATGAACCTATATCCTATAAGGAGGTGGTATAGAGCTCAAAAGCTATAAGATGGTAAGAAGACCTGAATTCTAAAATGGATTCCATATGTTAGAACCAAATTTTGGGTTCTGGTTGATGCGCCAATTGATGTAAAGCCTGTTGGATAAAAATGGTTATTCAAGAGGAAACTAGACAAGGAAGGTAAAGTAAATACCTATACAGCAAGTCTAGTGGATAACGAGTTTAAATAGTGTCAAGGAATTGACTATAATGAAAACTTTTCACTAGTTTCCATGTTTAAATCCATTAGAATTCTACTTGATATAGCACCTTACCATGATTAATATTTGGAAGATGGATATCAAAACTGCATTCCTTAATGGGAACCTTTATGAAGATGTCTATATGATACAACTAGAAGGGTTTGTGACTCCATGTGATGCCAAAATAATTTTCAAGTTACAGAGATCCATTTATGGATTAAATAAATTATCTAGGTCATGAAACATTCGATTTGAAGAATCCATCAAAGAATTTAGTTTTATAAAGAATGAATGTGAGCCGTGTGTTTACAAGAGGTTTAGTGGGAATGCGTTCGTTATTATAGTAGTATATGTTGATGACATATTACTTATTGGAAATGACATAACAGTATTACATCCAGTTAAGTACTAGTTAAACAAGTGTTTCTCCATCAAGGACTTAGGTGAAGAAGCCTATATTATAGAGATCAAGATCATTCATGATAGATACAAGAGGCTGCTTATACTAAGTAAAAGTACATCTTTTGATTAGATACTAAAGAGATTTAGTATTGAACAATCCAAGAGTGTATTGGTTCCAGTGTCACATGGTTTATATATTTCTATGAAAATGTTTCCTCAGACACAACATGAGAAAGAGAGAATGAGTAATATCCCATACGCTTCGATGATAGGATCAATCATGTATGCCATGTTATGTACTAGACATGATGTTGCCTATGCACTGAGCTAGGTAGGCAAATATCAAACAGATCCAGGAGAACAAAATCGGACTCCTGTTAAGGATATCCTTAAGTATTTTAGAAGAACTAAGGATATGTTCCTAGTATATGGAGGATACGTGGATCTAGTCATCATAGGTTACACCGATGCTAGTTTTTAGACAGATCAGAATGATTTGAAGTTACAATCAGGATATGTTTTCTGTCTTAGCAGAGGAGCTGTGAGATGGAAGAGTTCAAAGTAGCCATTTTTTTTTCTAATTATACAATGGATTCTGAGTATATAATGGCTTCTGATGTATCTAAGGAAGCCATTTGGGTTTGGAACTTTGTCAAGGATCTTGATGTGGTACCTAACAGTAAAGACCCTATCACATTGTATTGTGATAATACAGCAGTGGTGGATCTTGTAAAATATCCAAGGTCACACCAACATACAAAGAATATACTATAGAAGTATCACCTCTTGAGGTATTTCTATCTGAGGTGTGAAGTTGCAGTGATAAGAGTACCCATATAAGCAAACATGGTGGAACCCTTGACTAAAGGCCTATCTCAACAAAAGAATGAGTATCATGTGAGAGCTAGCAGACTGAAGGTTATTAGAAGTTATATCTAGTGAAAGTGGGAGTATGTTGGAGTTGGTACCCTAGAACCAACTTCTATATAATTTATGATAAACATGTATTCATTATTTTTAATATTAATAAACTACTTATAACATCATGATTTTCCTTCTGCATCACATAGTATGTGATAATGTCTTAAGAGAAGTTGTCGCACTAAAAGGTCATAGCAGTTCCCCGTTATGATGAGAACTAGAAAGTGCTATGACACTATTATTGAATATATGTTCTATAACTGAATGATATAATTTGAGAGACAAAAATGATATAGTATATCAGGGGTGGAGACTTATAGGACTTTGAGGCACCTTCTCATGGTGTACACCCTTGGTAATATCCAATAGGATATTTTGAGAACGAGACCTATGAGTTGGAAATCCATATTTATATGTGTCATTGGATGTTACTATATACAGACATGTGTATTGGTACTTATAATTTAAGATTATTATTAATAAGTATTATGAGTCACACACTTATATGTATTGATGAAAACCATGACGATAGATGTTTGCGGTGAATTAGGATATGTTGGGTGCGTCACGAGTAATATTGCATTAATGAATAATGTGAGAAAGGATTTTCTCCTTCTGTTTATTAATAAAATTTGATATATCAGGCCCTTTGATGGAAATGATATATCCTAAATAAATCCATGGCCATGGTGTTCTAAAGGCAAGTTCATTTTCTGGGAAGTAAAAAAAAGAGGCATCAGGCACATAGGTTGATGACACTGCATGCAACCTGCTTGATTAGAGATATCAAGATAAAGGGATTATATTATACAAAAAGTGTTCCTATGAGGTATTATGTTATTGAGGAATTAAATTATTTCTATATAGGTGTCTTGGCATATTGCTAGATACTAACCTTGGACTTTAGGCTGCTCCACCTAATACCCCTGAGAAAGAGGCCTAGAGGGTCACACACTAAGTGTATCCAGAATCTTAGTTAAATAATAAATTATTATTATAAATATTATTCCTGTACATGTTTTAATAATTATTCATGTATTCTTGGTCGCATATAAATATTTATTTTTCTATTTTAGTAAATTTAATATTTATTTATTTATTAAGAAATAATGAATTGATATTTATTTAATAAATAAATAGACATTATTTAAGGTATAATAAATATTTATGGAGGAATGGAAGACTGAGATTTTAGGTCTAGTGAGAAATGTTAAATATTTAATATTATATGATTAAATAATATTTAATTATAATTCACAAGTTAAGCACATGTTGAGAAATAATGATATTATTATTATTATTTGACATGGGGTTTCGCTAGGATTAAATAAATAATTAAGGGAACTTGTTCAATTATTTTATTTTAACCCTAGAAATATATAAACCCTGTTATGTTATTTTCTAGATAGACAATTAATTTTGTGGGTTGTACACAATAATCTTGGAGAGTCCTTTCAAGCCTTAGAGAGCTCTCTTCTTCAAGAATGCTCCCAAGAACAGAGAGCAATCCTCCTTCACCAAATTAAGGAGAATGCTTTGGAAGCGGTTCTCTAAGCGATCAAAGGAAGATGATGCAAGCACAAGGATCTTTCGTGATAAAACCTAGAGATTACTTTAGCAACATTTGGTGATTCGTGGAGCATGTGTGGATCACCACTAGAGGAAATATACACTTGGTTTCTATAAAGTAATGATGCAACGATGAAAATATGTTTCCAAATTCATAAATGAATAAATAATTCCAAAAAAGTAATTATTTAATTAATTAAATTAATTATAAATAATATGTGATGATCCTACCTCTAGTTCTGGCATAGTTTTTATTGTCTGATTATTTGATTTAATTCTGTTGATCATGAAGTTCAATGTTGTGTAAAATCTCAGATTAATCATCAATCATGGAAAAAAGCTCCACCCATTGCACGCTCCCGCTATGACCAAAACCTACAACCATAAAAATGTGTGTCCACTATTTAAATGGAAATTTCCTTATATTATTTTTTATATCAATAGGTTATAGCAGTTCCCAACTATAATGAGAACCTAGAGATACTATGATAGTAATCTTAGTCTAGATACATCATACCGATGGGAAACATTTGATGTATGATTATCAGGTGTTGTGAGTTTATAAGCATTTAGATTTATTATTTTGAAGTTATCACATGGTGATCTCAAGTAAAATAGATCATGAAGGAAAACTTGTCAATAGGAACTCCACATGTTTCTAGTGTCATTAGATGTTCCTATCTACAAGAATATATATTAGACTCTCAACTTGAGATCATAATTAATGTGTACCATTTGATTGAATAATTTTATGCAAGATGAAAAACATGATATTTATAACATGGTGAAGTAGCTAGTGTTGGTTGAATCATTGATGGTATGACACTGATTGAATGATTAAGACAAGATTTATCTCTTCTAAAATGAAGAGATATCTTAGAACCAGTTAACCAGGATGGTAGTGATTTTCCTTAATCCATGGATATGATAGAAAAAGGAAATTATATCTGGTGAGGTCATAAAATAAATAAATAATCAAGAGGATGATTACACAAAGTGTACATACCACTTTACGAGATATCACAAGACAAAGTGATTATATTACATAGATCATGTTTGTAGGAGGCAATCATAGTTATGATTTATCCTTTTATTCTTAGGGTACATGATGTGTTGTTAGATTCTACTCTTTTTATATGAGTATCAATCACTACTATTAATATAAGAGGATAGAGGTCCACCCACAAAGTGTATCTATAAGTTATTCTTATTTAGATGAACATGAGTTTATAATGAAGTGGTCATGTTGTGTGGGGGTTGGTGAACATCCGAGTGTGAAAAATCACAAGTAAAACAATTCAATCATATTATTTGAGTTTAGAATAATAATAATTGAATATATTTCTCAAAGTATTCACAAGTTATTTAAGTATAAAATTAAATGCAAAGAAAATATTATTTTTCGAATAAACATTATGCGTTCAAGGTTTGTTAAGTAATTACAGGAGGAAAGAGCCAGGTTAATGGTTCATGTTTTATCAAATTATATGTTAAAGAGTTATAAATGAGTTATAGAATATTCATGATGTTTTTAAAAAGTTTAATTAATTCACAAGTGTGTAGAAGAGTCTAAAATGAAGGTTATATGACTTTTTAGAGACCAAAGCACAATTTTGAAAAGTATAACCTAATTATATAATTGAATTTTAGACTCATGAATAATTAAATCCACCATTTACATGAATTTAGATATAGTCTCTCTCATATCCTCCCCTCTCTCAAGTTTTAGTGAGAGAAACTAAAGTAAGAACAAGCACAGATAAATCCCACTACCTCATATTGAGTCTACGTTCTTCACACGAGCGGAAGAACATTGTAAAGAACTTCAATTTCCCTACCAGCACACGAGAATAAATGATCAACACTCCATGATTTGTGGAGAATATGTGAATATTTATAGGATGCCTCGCTTGCCACCTTCAAGATAAGACACACCAATAATGAGTAGATAAAATTGGTGTTAAAGAAAAAACAAGGTACCGTTTACAGTTTCATTCAATTTTGTTCTTTATGCTTAAATTATATTTCACATGATCCATGGATGAATCTGGGTAGTGGTATATTAGATTTGATGTTTCAAAATGAATATAAACACATAAATTTTAACAATATTTTTATTTTACATTTATGTGGTGCCTTGAGTTCCTTCAATTGACATCATAGTTAATATTCAATTTTTAAAGTCAAAATTTTAATTAAAATTTCTAGAATTAAAAAATAGGGTTTTGATATGGTCCTAAAATCATTGATTAAATATCAATCAGAGTTTGAAATATCATGTTATGATCAATCGAATATCAATGGTTTTTTATAAATTTAAAAAATAAAATAAAAAATAAAAAATAAATACATATATATTTGGAACATAAAGGGGCTGGGGCCTAGGTCAACACACACAACACATTAACTGAGTAAAAAAATAGAATAAAAAATATATATGGCAGGTGGATAATGCCACCTGTATTGAAAATAACCCCTTAAATGTTTTTTTTGTGGGGTGGTTGATAGATGACATGTTCCTATCATGGGGTGTGACAAAAATAAATATTTCTTAAGTTAAAATTAAGTATAGTGGTTGACCTAGGTTTTCTCTAGATAGGAGCACACAATAATCAAGCTGTCACCATAAATTTTGAGAAAGAAGTGAGATTGTTTTTGAAATTGTTTGTTTTTGAAAAGAGATAAAGAAATTAAAATAAAGTTTGAACACTAATGGATGAAGAGAGTTATGGGGTCAGGATAGGTTCAAAATTTTCAATTTCATCATGGTCATGGAAATAATTCCCCCTATCTTCCGATTGAATGATAAATGAATGACTCCTCGATTGAGTTGTCAGTCACCCTTGGCTGAAGGAAGCAATGGAAGCAACTCCTATGTGTATGAAAGTTCATGAACCATTCATAAAAAACTAAGGCAAGTCCCGATCAATATTTTTTATTCTTAGAAATATATAAATGATTCACTAGTTCCACACATGTGTCAATGATTGCTAGACACTCACCACCTAACACAATCTGCTCGATTGAGACAATTGCACTAGGCAAAGGGAGTTTAATGTTCTTCAACCAAATCTATTAAAAATGAATACACTCAAAACCTAAAAAATGATCACATTAATAAAATTATGATCCACTAAAAATATAAATCATTCAATATAAAAAGAGAGTTTTACATTTAATCACAAGACTCTGAAATTACAAAAGTGAAACTCCCCCTTCCCTAATCACTCAAAGTTTTTACCCCTCCATGTGAAGGGTAAGAGAGTTAAAATGGGAATAAGAGAGCATAATGAAACTAAGAAAAAATAAAATAAAAAATTAATAGAAATTCAAGGCTCTAATCCTCCAACACATCCCCTCTTGCACTTCTTCAACAACCCTTGAATGGAAGTGGACACACATATTTATAGGCTTGAGGGCAGAAATTTTTCCATCCAGATTCAATCCTATGAAAGTTTGAGTTCAATTAGAATAGTAAATAGCTGAATCTCTAGAAGTTTTCTTCATAAAATTTGTTCCCCTATCTCTTTTTCATGATCCCAAAAAATCTAATAGGATTTGGACAATTTTAAAAAAAAGTCATTCTTGAATTAATGATGAATACTTTTTCTACCCGAGTAGACTAATCAACTATCTCCAATTTAGCGCATGTAATGGATGCCTTAATGATATAATTTATCCATAAAATTTTATAGAAACATGATTAATTTATTTCTATTTCTCCTAAAACTTGAATAATCTCATTGGGACATATCTAGGTCGAGATATGCCTTCATAACTGATGTAGAGTACATTTTGTCAGCCATAAAAATTTTTCCACTTGATTTTTTTCCAATCCATTGTGTTTCGAATTAGATCTAAGTCCAAAATAAAAATTAGAATCCCAAAAACAAATAAATACTAAAAAAAGAATCACTCAATTTGGATCAAAATTGTAAAAGATATTCCTTAAATATAGAAGATCCATAAAACTGTTAAATTTACAGAATTAAACAATTTTCACAATTAAGCCCAAAATTCACCAAAAATATTAAAATGATTAAAATAAGCTCAAATTGATTAATTGGTAGAGATTAAATCATTAAAACACATATGAAAAATAATGAAAATATTATCTCTATAAATTCTACCACACTTAGCACTTGAACTCCTAGACAAGTAAGCATTAAAATCAAATCATAGCAAATTCAAAACACATGCTCATGAGATCAACTATTTACATATCAAGAAAAAAAAGATATAATGAATCGTCAATAAAAATTATTCCAAGTTCTCTATTTATATCATTTAATTTGTTTCCTCTTCATTTCTACACCCATGCACATAAGACACCTACCTCACATAAATTTTCTCTCATCTCACAAATGTCAATTTTCAACAAAGTTTTTATCATCCAAACTAATGAAAGAGTAACCATAGGCTTGATAAATTCCTACTTCTCCACCCGATGTGAGTCAAGGACATGTGTTTATCATGAGGGAATTTCAAGGTTGTTCTGTGGATTTAGATTGGTAGGATTTTGATGTTAAAAAAATTCTGAGGTCAAATGAGGAGGGATTGGATCTTTTTGAAGAAAAATTGAAAGATTCCAATTTTCACTCAAGTATGGAATCCTTCTCACTCTCCTTAGTATAAAATCAGATCTATAATCATGAAAACTCAAGCAAGGTTCATCCATTCATCATTTCAACAAAAAGAATTTCAATATTCTCAAACATTATTTTTCATGAAAGCTCCAGAAAAGGCTCAACTTTGTTCCTCCATTAGAATCTCCCAAAAGGCACAAATTCACTTATCATGAAAGTTCCAGAAAAGGCATAGATTTCAAAAGAATTATTATTTTTTCAGTAAAAAACACATCTCTTTAACATTTGATTTTTCACCCAAATTATCACCAAATAAGGTAGCATAATACAAGTCATCTTCCCCCCACACTTAAGTTCAACTTGATTATGCAATTTCACTTCAAGAGAAGGTTGGATAGGGAAAATTGGCTTGTAATGTGGCTAACCTAATAGATTGTTCATGTATTCTAAGGGATACAAGGATTTAATGTGAAAGTTAGTCTATAATGAAAATGATTCTCTTGAAAAGGGGGCTTTTAAAAACTAAATAAATTCCTCAATCATTTAAAACACAAGTACCTAAAATCCTCAAGTTTTGATAGGAATAAATCAAATTTCTGGTTAAAACAAGCTTGGGTTGGTTCCTTCAAGAAGTGAGATTAATGTGAATAATATAGAAACAATGGTTCAGAAGCCTCACAAAAATGTGATTTTAAATATACAGATAGTGAGATGTTTCATGGGATTCAAAAATCAGAGTACTTTTCATGAATTTCCCAAAGATTTAAACTTGAAATGATTCATTTTAAGCATTCATTTAAGTTCAGTTTTATGAAATAAAATGTTTCACACATTGAAACAGGTTTCAAAAAATGGAAATGATAATCATTTAAGCTCAAAAGTTTCAAAAATACACAAAAAATGAAAAAGAAACACATTTTTTTTTGAAAAACATGCACATTTTTTTTTAAAAATAGAAAAAATAAACAACAAATGAAAATCCTAAACTAAAAAGGTTCCCTCCCCAACACTTTAATTATTCAATGTCCCCAATGAATTTTATTGGATTTAACATGTAAGAAGATTTTAAAATGAATCAAAATAAGCAAGAAAGTGTAAATGAGAGGTACAACCTGATGTCTTTTATTGATAGATAGGTTGGAGGAGTGTGATCTCCTTTACTGGTTTTGATGGAATATTCCCATGGAATTTCTTCAGACTGTGTCCATTAATAGTGAATGGATATTTCTATCTATCCTTCATAATCTGCACAACACTGAAAGGATATACATGAATTACTATAAATGGAACCTCCCACCTAAAATTAAGTTTACCTGGAATTAGCTCGAGTCTTGAGTTGAATAACAGAACTTTTTCTCTAGGATGAAAGTCTTTCAGTTGGATTATCTTGTCATGAGACACTCTTGTTCTCTCTTTGTAAATCCTATAATTTTTAAAAATTTCCCTTATAATTTTCTCCAGATCTTGTAAATACAATATTCTCTCTTTCCTAGTGCTTTAAAGATCCAAATTCATCTTCCTCATATCCCAATACTCCTTATGATCTAATTCCATAGGTAGGTGACAAATTTTCCCATAAATCAACCTATATGTAATTAATCTAAATGGGGTCTTGTAGGATATCCTGTAAGCCCATAATGTGTCTTCCAACCTTTGTCTCCAATCCTTCCTATTTGGTTTAACAATTTTCTCCAATATTCCTTTGATATACCTATTAGACACTTCAGCTTGACCATTTGTATTTGGGTGATAGGGAGTTGATGTTTTATGATACACCCCATACTTCTTCAGCAAATCCTACATTATCCTATTGAAAAAGTTAGTCCCTTGATCATTGATGATGGCTCTAGGCACTCCAATCCTAAAAAATATGTTAACCCTAAAAAAATCAAAAATAACTTTAGCATCTCCAGTCCAAGTGGCTTTTTCTTCCACCCATTTGTAGACATAATAAACTGTAAGAAAGATATAATAATTTCCAAATGACATTGGAAAAAGTACAATAAAATCTATCCCCCAAACTTCAAAAATATCAACAAATTTAAATGGATGTTGAGGCATTTCTTGTCTCTTTGAGATGTTTCTAGAAAAATGACATTTGTGACACCTTTTGCAAAATTCATGAGAATATTTAAAAAGGTTGGGCAAATAAAGTCTATATTTTAAAACCTTGCTTACTGTAATTTTAGGGAAAAATTGGAATCCACAAGCTAAAGTGTGAAAAAAATCAAAGACTGAACCAATTTACTCTCAGGAAAACATCTTCTTATCACTTAGTCATTGCAAATCTTCAAAAGAAATGGATCATCCCAAATGTAATATCTAGATTCAGATTTCAGTTCATGAATTTGGTGAGAATTTAAATGATATGGGACTTGAGATGTTACCAGATAATTTACCATGTCAACATACCAAGGAACTTCTCCTTCAACCAAGTACAACTGCTCTCCTGGAAGATGATCATTCAATGCTTCTTTTTCTAGAATTTCAGCTTCAATAGTGTTGGGTAGTCTGCTTAAATGATCAGACACTTAGTTATTAGATCCCTTCTTTTACTTGATTTCTATTTTGAATTCATGTATTAGTAACATCCATGTCACTAGACTTAGTTTAGATTCATCCTTCTTCATCAAGTACCTAAGAGCTGCATGATCAGAAAACATAGTGACTTTAGTTCCAAGCATATATGATCTAAATATTTCTAAAGAAAAAAACTACTAAAAACTCATTTTCTATGATTGTGTAATTGAATTTATTTGAATAAAAGGTTCTTTATGCATGAGAAATGACTTGTGTCCTGCCATCAATTCACTGATAAAGGACTACTCTAACTTCTTGGTTAGAAGCATCATAAAGTAGCTCAAATGGTTCTTCCCAATTTGGTGGCTGCATAACAGGTGGTGTAATCAATCTCTTCTTCAACTCATCAAAGGATTCCCTATATGCACCATTGAAATTAAAATCAGCATATTTTAAAATAAATCTAGATATAGGGAGATAAATCTTACTAAAATATTTGATAAACCTCATGTAGAATCCTGTATATCCTAAAAATGATCTAACATGCTTCACACAAGTTGGGTAAGGTAATGAATTTATCACTTCAATTTTTGATTTATCCACTTCAATGACTTTTTTTAAAATAAAATGCCCAAGGACAATTCCTCTCTCAACCATGAAATGAAACTTTTCAAAATTTAAAACAAGATTCTTTTCAATGCAGGTTCTGAAAACTTTTTCAAGATTTTTCAAACAATGGTTAAAGGAATTTCCAAATAATATAAAATCATATAATAAAACCTCTAATAAATATTCAATGTGATAAAAAAATATACTTACCATGCATTTCTAAAATGAACCTGGATAATTACATAATCCAAATTGAATCCTTTTATATGCAAAAGTGCTGAAGGGACAAGTAAAGGCTATCTTCTCTTGATCATTGGGAGTAATGGGTACCTAAAAATAACCTAAAAATCCATCCAAAAATAAATAACAAGGTCTCCATACCAATATATATAACATATGGTCAATGAAGGGTATGGGGAAATGATCTTTCTGTGTGACCTAATTCAACTTACTAAAATCAATACAAACTCTCTATCTATTCTAAATACTCAAGGATGAATTCATTCATTTCATTACTCAAAGTGGTTTGGCTAGTTTTCTTTTGAACTACATGAATTGGGATAACCCATTGTGAATATGATATGGGATATATGATCCTATATTCTAATAGCTTCTCAATCCCCTTCTTCACAACCTCCATTAAAGTGGGATTCAATCTCCTTTGGGCCTGTCTCATAGGTTTGGAATCTCCCTCAATAAAAATTCTATATGAGAATATTTTTGGGTTTATTCTAGGGATATCACTTAAGATACACCATATTTCTTGGAAATTATCTCTCAAAACATAAATTAAATATTTTTCTTAGGTTTCAGATATACTATTAGTAATTATCACTGGAAATTTATCCCCCTCTCTAAGGTATACATATTTCAAATCATTGGAGAGTGGTTTTAATTCCAGATCAGGGGGTTGATCAATGGATGAAACTGAACTTACATTCCCCACTTCTAAAGGTTGGACCTCCTGCACATAAGAAACCATATCATCTTCTTCATCATTTAACAAATCACCAAATAAATCAGATTTTACCTCTTCCTCCCACATGAAATCAGAATCTCCAACATTTTGGGAATTCACATGTTCAATGATATTTTTAATGGAAGAAGTATCTCTTAAGGATAATAATTCATGGAACATACCTAATTATTCAATGGATTCAGTACCAAATTCATGGGAGATTCCAAAGAGTGAGTTATCATCTGACGTGCCTTATGGATTCAAAAATATTTAAGTGGATAGTGCTATCTGTAAACTCCATGGTGGATGTACCTTTATAGACATTGATGATGGTTTTGGATTTATTCAAGAAAGTTATCCCCAAAATTATGGGCGAGTGTGATGGGATCCTATCTTCTTCCATATTTAGTACATAGAAGCCAGCTATGAATAAGAGATCTTTAACTTTCACCAGGACATCCTCCAGAACTCATGTTGGGAAGAATGTGGATATATTTTCAAGATGGACCCCCACTCTTGTGGGATTCAAGTATCCTATTTGAAAATAATTGTATAATGAGTGAGGTAATACATTAATTGAATCACCTAGATCAAACAAATCATTAGATAAATTTAAAGAACCAATGGTGCATGGAATGGAAAACGTCCCTAGATATTGACATTTGGTTGGAAATTATGGTGTGATAAGGGTTGATAAATTTATTACAAAGTTGATCTTTCATTCCCTTTAAGTATAATATTCTTGGTGAAAATATCCCTCAAAAGTTTAGTATGCTTTGGATTTTTTTGAGTGCTTCAAGAAAGGGGATATTAATTTCCACTTTCTGGAAGGTGTCTGGAATTTATTTTTGAAGTGCTTCTTCATGCAATCTCTTTGATTCAATTATCCTTGATGGAAATAGTGGGGGTAAGTATTTATTCTCCCTTTGTTTCATTTTCAATGGAATTTCTTGTCTCTTTTTCTTTGGACTATCCTCCTCCTCCTTATCTTTCTTCTCTTCTTCACAGTGCATTTTCACAAAATTTTCAGAATTTACAACTTCATTCTCCATCAACTAAAGTGGTCTTATTTTAGGTTCATGGGATACTGGTGGTGATAGTTATTTTACACTTCTTTTTGTTATAATTCTAACATTCTCTTTTGGGTTTGGGATTTTCTGGGAAGAGAGTTTCTTAGGATTTTTGGTTAGGAAGTCCATGAGACTTTCAAAGCTGTTGTAAAAATATTTTATGGTGTCTTTCAACCCCTTAATCTCAGATATCTACTATTGGTTCTGAATTGGGGGTTATGCACTCGTGGATGGATGCTCATAGGGTATTTGTAAAGTGGGTAGTTGGTGGTGAGAAGGATGGTTATAGGATTTCTTTTGTTGAAATGGTGGTGGGTTTTGGAATTGGTGCCGGAATGGGGATTGGGTTTGGAACTGGTTTTGGTATGGGTGTCTAGCTTGATTATGCTGATTTCCAAATCCATATTGAAATTGGTTAGGCTCTCTTAATAATTGATTTTGTTGGAAATACCTTAGTTGGAAGGCTGATTTACAAGTTTCCATTCCCCGTATTTCATCACATTGGTCAGTGAAATGATCAGGTGATGAACATAAACCACATACCTTACCCGGTGATTGTCAGTCACTCACTTGCTTCAAGGCCATCTGTCTCATCATACTGGTTATCTCATCAATCTTAGTTTACCATAAAAGTGATGGATAATAAGTTTTTACCTCATGAATAACTCTTTTTCTAGTACCTATTGTACCAAACTATTGCGAGTTTTGGGAAATCTTCTCAATTATTCCCTTGGCTTCTTCTGGTGATTTTTAATCAATCCACCTCCAGATGATGCATCGAGAAGGTTTATTTCATTGTATAGTAATACTTGATATAAAAAGAAAACAAATTTATTCTCTTTAATGGTTTGATGTGGGAAACTGTAACATATCTTTTTAAATCTTTCCCAATACTTGTAAAGGTTTTCTCCAGATGATGTTTGATGGAATAGATCTCCTTTCTGATGGATATGCTTTTGGAGGTGGGGAAGAATAGTTGCATGAAGCATCTTAAAAAGTTATTCCAATGAATTAAATCTCTGGGTTTTAGACCATACAACCATTATTTTTTAGCACCTTCAAATGAAAATGGGAATGCCTTCCACTATACCTATTCCTTAGCTACTCCATGAGGTCTGAATGTAGAGAAGATACGTGTGAACTCTTTAATATGTTTGTTTGGATCTTCAACTTCTAATATATGAAACTTTTTAAGTAATAGAATAATTTTAGGTTTTATATAAAAATAATTTTGTAACACTGGCATGGAAATTTGACTGTTTTTATTAAGGAATTGTGGTTCACAAAGGTCTCTAAGGGCTGGGTTTTGATTTCCAGCCATGATGACAGGCTCAGAGTGAACACTTGAAGTTTCACTTGATTATGCAAGAGAAATATCCTCAAATTAAGATAAAAAATTAATTTTTATAAGTCTATTTAACAATGTTCTTTAAATTTTTAGATATAGAGGTCAAGGTTTAGTGTTTGAGTATCTAGTCATGTAATTTTGAAGAAAAAAGACAAAAAGAGAAAAGAGAGAGAGAGAGAGAAAAAAAATGTTGGCACTACCCCCCAGAAACAGTGCCAAGTTTTGACACGTGCCTATTGTGGGGTGTGATAAAAACAAATATTTCCTAAGTTAAAATTAATTATAGTGGTTTACCTAGGTTTTCTCTAGAGACGAGTGCACAATAATCAAGTTGTCACCTTAAATTTTGAGAAATAAATGATTTTTTTGAAATTTTTTTATTTTTAAAAAGAGAGAAAGAAACTAAAATAAAGATTGAAAACTAATTGATAAAGTGAGTTATGGGGTCAAGATAGGTTCACCTTTTTCAATGTCATAATGGTCATGAAAATAATTCCCCCTCTCTTCCTATTGAATGTTAAATGAATGAATCCTCAATCGAGTTGTTAATCACCCTTGGTTGAAGGAAGCAATGAAAGCCACTCTTATGTGCATGAAAGTTCACAAATAATTCACAAAAAACTAAGGAAATTCCCAATAAGGTATTTATGATCCTTATAAATCTAGAAATTATTCACTAGTTTCACACATGTTCCAATTATCGCTAGACACTCACCACCTAACACAATCTACTCGATCGAGACAAATTTCACTAGGTTGAGGGAGTTTAATGTTATTAAACCAAAACTATTAAAAATGAATACACCCAAAACCCAAAACATGATCACATTAAGAAAATTTGGAGACACTAAAAATATACATCATTCAATAGAAAAAAAAATATTTTTACATTTAAGCATAAGACTCCGACATTACAAAAGTGAAACTCCCCCTCCCCTGATCACTCAAAGGTTTTACCCCTCCATGTGAAGGATAAGAGAGTTGAAAGGGGAAGAAGAGAGCATAATGAAACTAAGAAAAAATAAAAGATAAAATAAACTGAAATTCAAGACTCCAATCCTCTATCACATAACCTCTTGCGCCTTCTTCAACAACACTTGAATGAAAGTGGACACACATATTTATAGGCTTGGGGGTGGGAAATTTTCCATCCAAATTCAATACCTCTAAAGTTTGAGTTCAATTATAATAGTAAATGAATAAATATCAGGAGGTTTTATTTATAAAAGTTGTTCCCCTCTCTCCCTTTCATACACCCACAAAATCTCAGTGGATTTGAAAATTTTTACAAAAAGTTATTCTTGAATTAATGACGAATACCTTTTCTACCTGAGGAGACTGCTCAACTACCACCACTTTGGCACTTTCAATGGATGGATTAATGAAAAAATTACTATATTAAATTATAGATATGCATGATTCATTGATTAATATTTCTAATAAAACAATAATAACCTCATTTTGACATATCTAGGCCGAGATATGACTTAATAACTAATGTAGGGTCCATTCTGTCAGTCAAAAAATGTTTTCCATTTGATTTATTTTCCCAGAACATTGTGTGTCGAATTGGATCTAGGTCCAAAATAAAAAGTCTAAGCCCACAAATAAATAAAGTCTAAAAAAATTAATCACTCAATTTGGATCAAAATTGTAAAAGATAGGTATGAAATACAGAATATTCATAAAACTTTTAAATTTATAGAATTATACAGTTTTCACAATTAAGCCCAAAATTCACCAAAAATATTAAAATAATTCAAATCAGCTCAAATTTATTAATTGGTAGGGATTAAATCGTTGAAACACATATGAAAAATAATGAAAATATTATCTATATCAATAAAAACCTGCATTTGTAAGTTCCATCAATTAATTTTTTTATGTTATATAAGTGGTGACCCCACAAAGTTGGCACCTTGTTTAGCCACCCATGCACACACCATTTGTGGGTTATGTGACCCATGATAGACTCAGATTCCAATATTTTATCCCTGACCTTATTTGGTAAAGTAGGACTAGATTTGACCCAATCGACCTAATAGTCCCAATATAGGATTAATTTAACATTTGGGGACCTGTTCAGGGTCCAAATAAACATGAAAAAATGTTTGGAATTTAATAAAATTACTTAAGGTTCCACGAGATGTATATATAATTAATTAAAATTAATTCAATGCAATTTTAATGTATTAAAATTAAACTCAAGTTGAATTTTATAAATTTATTTTTTTATACAATTTAATTATATGATGACTTATCATGAGTTGAGACCAGCCCGTGCTTGTTGGTTCATGTAATTATTTAATTTTAATTATTGTAATAGCATTGTTTTGCAATAATTGGTTATTAAATATTATTTTTAGACACTCTCCACATCGCCTCTCCATCTTTAAATGTATAAGGGTCTTAATTTACACATTTTGAGTGATAAATATGTATTCTCACATCCTAAGGACCACCTTGCCTACACATACATATTCATTGTAAAAATAGAGGAGTTTATAACTATGCGGTTTAAGTCAAGAGCCAACGTAGAACCAAACAAGAAGAATGCGTGAGAGTGTGATGGGTGATGCAACTCGATTCGGTGCATGGTTCAAGGAATTTCCCTAGAGTCTCAGTTGATCCATCATCCAGTTGATGGATCAACCAATAAAAACAACTCAGAACCATGTCATTGTTTGCTTATTTTATTATGCACGGTCGGTTATTTATGAATGCATGGATGATACACAATCACATAAAAAGTTAACAATCATGTAAATATAAAATAAATGAACATATGTGATGAATGTTTTCTATTTATTATTTTCTAAATTTGTGAGTGAGATCACTTAATAACAACAAATATAAATAGAATCATATTTCAGTTACAAACAAAACAAAACATAAAAACCATCAAAGTAAATATTAAGTCAATAATGCCTTCTATCACTTAAGTTTAAACAAAACCATATTTAGAAGGTGCTCATCATCCCTAGTTGATAGTGCCTCTTATTATTGGTGAGTTCTTATGAAAGTGGTGGAACGACTTAACTAAAATTGACATCAAAGAAGTAGTCATGACTATCTTGGTGAAATGTTAGAGGAACGAAGAGTTGAGTAAATGAAAGTTATTATTTGTAGGATATGCGACTCCACTCAACATATCAACGAGCCATGATTTAAAGTTTTTGGCCATCAAAAATCCTACCTTAAACTCTTAAAGTAGCCATGATGCTATAACTTGAGGTACGAAGAGGGGTTTAAGGATATATTACACTAGAATACCGATGCCCTTATTTTTTATGATTTTTAACATTTTGATAATGAAATTTAATGTTTTTAACAATTTTCACCATGTAATTAATTAATTTATTAAAATATGGGTGATTTTCATTTCAATAATTAATTTGGAGAAAAATAGGTGTAAATTATGAATTTGGAAGTTTAATTTTGATTATGAAAATTTTAGAAGTTTTTGTTTACCCTTAGGCATGGCCTTGGGGATAAGTAATTGTAAAATGCTCTACCTATACACAAGAGAGTTTTTCAGAAACTGTGTAAGGGTATCTCCAAAATCCTAAAGTCTATGTAAAGGCAAGGTTGGAGCTACGTAAAGGTAGTCCAATTCTACATAAGGGTAAGGAAATCACTATGTAAGGGTAAACAATGTATTTCATGTGCTATATAAGGGTAACACATGGATTTAAATAACTACATAAAGGTAAAGTAGACTATGTAAGGGTGAGGTAAACAATGTGTAAGGATAACCCTGGTTTTTCCACCACTACATAAAGGTTTTCTAGTATTATATAAAGTTAAACACCATGTTGTGTAAAGGTGAGTACTATATTTTCAAGAGATTCTTAAGGGTACCCATGGTTTTTAATCGCTACATAAAGGTAACCTAGATTTTCTAAAATTTATGTAAGGGTAATTTCTCTATTTCATAAGTTATTTAAAGGTTAACTAAGAGTATATAAGGGTTTCCAGACTGCCACTGTTATGTCTTTTTTTGCACTGCTACACCATAGGGATCGCTATGGAAGTTGAAAGGAAAGTTAGATCCACTAGAGAACACCCAACCACTACACCACATGATATCCTTGCATCATGGGAGCCACTAGAGGCCGAACTGGAGATAGAGGCTATGCCTTGGGCCAAACAACTACACCGTGGACCAAGTTAAAGAAAGGAAGCTATTACATAGGGTTTGTATGACACTGTAGAGGTACCAAATGTGGCAGTGAAGAATAAATAAGGGAGATGAAGCTTGCAGTTATGGTTTACTAGCTACTTCATAGCCATGCATACCATGCAAGAAGAAAAAAATCTGAGAAGGAAGATACATCATATGGTTTTCAGTATGCCATTGGTGTTACCATAATAGAATTGGAAAATAAATAAGGAATAAGTGTTTGCAGTCATGGAGTGTTGGATTCATTGCAGTCATGAATTGGAAAAACATAAGTAAAGAATGATACACCGCAATATTTCTCTCTACACCACAGATGTTTTTTTCATCATATCTTCAAAGACCTAATATATTTGAGATATTCATGATTTTCACCCTGAGACTCAGGGAGAAATTTAGGAAACCTATACATGGGAAGCCTCTCCATACTCAAGGAGATCAAAACACTCCTCAAAATAAGTATGACCTGCTTAAATTAAGATACAAACAAATAAGAGAAGGAGAAAGATAAATAATATGTAAGAGATTCCTCCCTTTATAAAGAGGATGGGAAAGCTATTGTGTCGAGGGACTGTAAAGGATCATAGAGCCGACACACATAAAGGAGGATCATGGAAGACTCAACATGCTCCCCTGGTTTTTTTGTTTCCTTTCCTCTTTATTTGTTTTAATATGTATTATAAACCTCAAAACTCCATTGATTCTTCTTTAATGAAGGGGTAGAAACTTAAAGTAATTGGGTAAGGGGAGGTGACCCATTTTTTATGCATGAGTACATGAGATTTATTTGTAAACATTGATCTATTTTCATTTTAATGGTTTTCAATATTTTATTTCAGAATTTAATTTGAATATGATTGTGTTTTTGATTAAATATGATTATTAAATATTTCATTGATTAAGGAATGATTTTATCCCTATAATTGGTATCGAATCACATTGATTTATTGGTTCAGATCTAAGTGGAGAGTGTTTAGTGATTATTAAACATGTGAGGAAGAGGATGTGATCAAACTTGGTTACCTAGGAATAAAAATACCTAATTGGGTATTACCTAGGTAATTCAAGGTAGATTCATTGTGGATTTATCACATAGAAAGGAGAGTACTATAAAGAAAGAAAATTGTTAGGAATATTCTCATAAATATAAAACTTGAACAAAGATGAAAAGGGGGATCAATTGTGAAACCTTTAATTAAATTAATTAAAAAATGGAATAGATTTATTTTGAAAAGGATATGACAACATTAAAAATGGGAATCCAAACCTGAACTTGATCACTTGTCTCTCATCTTGATTTTTATAGTCCTTACTTTATTGTTATATAGTCATAGAATTCAAATATACTTACTTTATTTTTTACCCATGAAAAATATATAGAGAAATACCCCTTGGATATGATTTAGGTTACTTCTAATACTACATTCATTAGGGAAATAAATAATCTTTTTCCAAACCCCATGACAGGTGTGTGTAAAATGCTCAAGTGTCTGATTTTGAATCTAATTATTGAGGGCTAATAGGATTTGATAAAATAGTGGGAGACATTTAATTATTTATTAATCAGTAATTTCTAATAATCGATAATCAAGATAAAAATACACATATTCTAAAGTTTCATTTTGTAAAAATGGAAAGTAATAAAAAAATTCACTATGATAAATTTTAGATAAAGAATATTCCCTAAAAGTACTAATTTCCAAGAGTGGTACATGCAATTGAATATAGTTTTACGATATCAATGAAAATTATATGTGTTGTAGTCCACACTACCTATTATGACACCTTAAGAAGCAAGTGATGGTGAGAAGGAAGCTTACAAGAGACTCATGGATGAGGCATTTGATGTTTACATCATGATGCAATCATCAATTTCCAGTGAGTTATGAAAGCAGCATCAAGACAAGGATGGTTATATCATGTTGTCTCATATTCGAGAATCATAAAAGGAGATAGTGAAGTGAAAAAATAATGAGATTACAATTACACTAAAAACATCAAAATTGAAAGATGAATTACAATATTTCAATATATCCCATTCTTTAATCCTTGTCACCAAGTTACTCAAGTTACATTGAGTATTATAAAATGAATATTATGGAGAAATAAATTCAATATATTTTGCTTAAGGTTCATAAATAAGATTAAAACTCAAAGAAAGATAAGTATTTATCTCTTATGGTGAACAACAAGAAAGAAAAGGAAGAAAGGCCAACGACAAGTGCAATAACGAAAGATTATTCATAATTTCCTTCTATGAAACCAATCATAAAGTGGGATATCATAGAGCATGAGATTATTTTCATTGCATGTGGAAAAAGGGTTATAGGAAGAAAAAATATAATGAATTTAAGAATCAATTAGTCACTTATACTTTAGAAATATTCATAAATTAAAAGTAATACTTCTAGCATACTTCTTGGTTATTATACACAACATGCCTATCACATATATTTATTTAAATATAGGAACCAAGTTAGTATATAAACATCAATATAAGTCAAGTTTAATTCTCTAAGTGGCTAAAAAGGGTGATTCCTACATCAGTAGTGAGAATCACATGTTTTTTTATTTCTTAGTGGATTGAATCTTATGAAACTATACTTTTTATTGAAAGTTACCAAAGTACTTATCTTAGTGTTCTTTAAGAAACAACGAGACATTATTCCTTATAGTATGAATATTGTTTGTGGTGTTTCACACTAAATTAATAGCTCAATAATACCTGAATTATCATCAATAAATGATGAATATAAAATATAAGACTCAATATTACCTGATTGTGGCAAGATAATTATTTTTCAAGTAAAGGTGAAGTTAGTTTTCAAGGATATACCCAGTATGGTATTTATTCTCTTTGTAGATAAAGACCTTAGGTATTATAGACACATTTACTTATCATGTTTTAGACCAAAAAAACTTTAGAAATAAAGGCAATCAAAAAATCTTAAAGGAATAGTTAAACATGATGCATGTAAACTATTTTAAGTAAAAGATAGAGGTAAATTCATACACTTTATGAGAATTTAAGGAATATAAGAGTGAAGTAAGGAACATTCATGGTTAGAATATAGAGGTTACTTTAATCCCCTAAGACAAATAATATCTTAACCAAAACTTTATCAATCATGAAAATGTAGAGTGGATTTATATTTAAACTCACATTTCCTTATACACACCTGACCTATTATGTTAGTAAAATTTGGATCAATGATGATCATTACATGCATACATTGGTAATTAAAATGTATAATAGATTTATTCCTAAAATAACATTTATTTTATACACATTTTATCCATTATATAAGTACAAGGAGGTTCAATGATGAGAATTATAATTCATGCAAATTGTTCCATTATCTTTTCAAAATATGCTTAAAAAATAGTGGTGTTAACCCATAACCATATACCAACTATAATGAAAAATTGATATCATATGTGTTATAGTATGAGATAAATATATTATGACATAAAAAATGTGTTTAAATGAAAAGATGTTGTAAAGGCCATGTTAATAAAAAAACTTCCATCATGGAAAACATATAATGCATGTTAGGAAATTATCCAAAAGTTTATTTAAGTAATTACATAAATACCTTATATAGAAAAGTTTTAGTCAAGTGATATACTATATTTATATAAAAGGGTGCACATATCTATTAGATACAATGAGAAAAATATTTTCTTGGATAAATTTAAGGATTGAGATTCATAGATAGTTGGAATAGGAACAAGTTCCACAAGATCTCATGGAAAGAGAATGTTCCAGAAACACATACTACGTGGGATGATTAAAACCAAAAGTTTGGTTTTATATTCACCATGATGGGTGATATATTATTCATTAAGAATAATTAATCTTAATTATATAAGGAAGAAATAAATTACAAGAAATTATAATTGAAAAGTTTATAAGAATTCAAAAAAATGGAGTCTATATACAAAAATCAAGTATGTGTTTTGGTAGTTTCTCTAATTGATGTAGATACATTGGTTGGTATTATAGATAAACTATACATGGGTGGAAAAAATATGGCACTGATAAGGCTTGATTGGTTGTAGAAAATCATCATGCTTAAATATATTATAATTATACTTATCATAGAACATTTTTATGATCATTATATTAGGTAATGGATATCAAGACAACCTTTCTTGGAAGGTGTCTATAAGAGGTTAGTGGTATCACTATAGTTTTCCAAGTAAAATATATTGATTATATATGGAAAATAGTTATTTGTCTTATAGTTAATTAATACTATATCAAAATCAAATCTTCAAAGAGTGAATTAAATTAGTAACCCAATTTCTATGAAAGAAAATATATTGAGGTAGGTATATGGGTTTCTTAGACCAATCCAAAGTACATATACCAATAAGGTATTAAAAATTTTTTTGAACAATTCAAAAGATAATTGTTCCTAATGTGACATGGCATAAATATCTCCAAGAAAACATGTATTAAACACAGGAAGAGATTAATATGGTGAGAATAAATCCATATTATTTAGTGATGAATTTATAAAATATTCCATGCTATGTACTAGATATTATACTTCCAATATGTACAATATGGTAGGAAAATATCAATAAAATCTAGAAGAACTCCATAGTAAGCAGTCATATCTATCCACTTGTACTTGAGAAATTACAAGGGATATGTACTGGGTACTTAGAGAGAAAGGGACACTAGTTATGAAGGGGTTATAAAACTAGTATTATTATGGATCAAATGATCTTATATCATAGTCATGCTAAGTAAATGAAAAATATAATCTCATTGAATCTAGTGGTAACCATATTTACAAATACTTAGTATGTTATAGATTCTAATGAAGCTAAAAAAGAAGCATAAAATATGAAATGATTTGTTCTAGTTCTTAGAATCATACCTAACAAGTAAAGTATTATCATATTATATATTATGATAATCTTATAAAAATGGTACTAGAAAATATGTCAAGTTTATGATAGAGGAAAAAAGAATATTCTTAAGGATATCATCTCTCAAGGTATTTTACTCAAGGAGGTAAAGACATAGATAGTATAATGGACATGTAAGAAAACATGGAATAATATACGACTAAATCCATAACTCAACAAAATCACGATCTTATAATCTGAAAGATAATAGGATTATGGTTAACAAGTTAGCTCTAGTTCAAGTGGGTGTGTTGTAAAAGTGGGTGCCCTAGACCCAACTTGAGTAGTACTTTTCAATTACTATATCATGTATTTAGAAAGTTATGAATAATGTATTCTTACCATTATAGTGTTGATACTTCTATATCCACTATTTACATGGTAATATCCTTAGATTATGTTTCATATAGAAAGGTTATAATAATTCCCATCTATAATGATAACCTCAAGATACTATGACAATAATCTTAAACATATATCCTATAGTATATATACATCACATTGATAAGACACATATGTTGTTTAACTATCAGGTGACGAGGGCTCATAAGAACAGAGAATTCTTCTCATGAAGTTCTCACATGGTGATATTTCATAGATGAGATCATGAGGTCTGGTCCTCTAATAGGACACCACATGTTTTGAGTATCATTTGATGTTTTTATCTATGGATATATGTATTTATCTCTCAAATTAATATCATTATCAACATGCACCATTTTATTTAATACTTTGATGTAAGAAAAAAACTATGAAATTTATGTTATGGTGAGGTATATTTAGTTGGGTGCGTCATTAGTGGCATGATATTGATTGAATGATCAACACAAGATCTGTCACTTCTGAAAGGAAGAGATATCACTGGCTTAGTTGACCACGATGGTAGTTCCTTTCCATAATCCATGTCTATGGTAGAATAAGGTAAGTATATCTAGTAATTCCATGAAATAAATAAAGCACTAAAATAATGTTGATATAAATTGTGCATTCTAATTTATGAAAGATCACGAGACAAAAGGATTATATTACAAAGAGCATGTTCATCAGAGTTATTCATATAAATGACTTATCATTTTCCCATTAGGGGATATGATGTGTTTCTGTATACATTTTTTCGTTTGTGATTATGTCTCACTGCTATCAAGATAAGATCCTAGATAGTCACACACAAAGTGTATCCACAAGCTCCACCTATTTGAATGAATATGAGTTTAAGATGAAGTGGGACCCATTCATAAGGTTCATTGAATGTATGAGTGAAAATTATCATAAGTAAAACAATTAAATTATATTATTTGAGTTTAGAATAATAAAATTTGAATACATTTCTCAAGGTATTCATAAGTTATTTAAGAATAAAAGTGAATATGATAAAATATTATTTTTTGAACAAATGTTATGTATTCAAGGTTTATTATGTAATTACAAGAGGAAAAAGATGAGTTAATGGTTTTTATTTTATCAAATGACATGTTAAAGTGTTATAAATTCATGATAAAATATTCATGACATTTATGGAAAGTTTAATTAATTCATAAGTGTATAGAATGGTCTAAAGTGAAGGTTATAACTTCCCAGGGACCAAAGTACAATTTTTGAAAGTATAACCTAAGTATATAATTGAATTTTAGAATAATGAATAGTTCACTCAACCATTTTTATTAATTTAGAGATATTTTCTCCTTATCCTACCCTATATCAAGTTCAAGTGAGAGAAGTTGAAAGAAGAACAATCACAAATTGATCTCGCTACCTCAGATCAAGTATTCACAATTTATGCGATCAAAGTGACACCATAAATTGATTCTATTTCCAAGGTTATCACCCAATAATCAAAGAAAAATTATACATGATCTATGGTGAACATGTAGCCAACAAGATATGACATGCCAATGATTATAGAATAAAATTGGTGTTGACGAACAAACCAAGTGCCATTTACAATTTTGTTCAATTTGTTTCTTTAAGATTAAATTAAATTTCATGTGATACATAGGTTAATCTTGGTAGGTGTATACAAAATTTTATGTTTTGATATGAATACAGGCCCAATTTTTTTAAAAATACCCATATTTTACACTTATGTGGTTCCCAGGTTCCTTCATTCTTCTTGTTCTCTCTAGAGTCAAGATGGTGGAGTAGGAGAATCACTATTTATTATTAAGAGAATTCTATGAGAATATATCTCTAGGGATTTCAAGAATTATTCTGTATACTTTAATTACACACAACAACAATTAGGGTTGAGAATGATATAAGTGGTTTTATATAGATCTAAGTTTTACAAATAATAATTTCACATGTTTACTTATTATTATTTTAATCCATGGGGAACCCCATGCCTAAATAATAATAATATTATTATTATTTACTTGACATGTACTAGAATCACAAATAAATAAATATTATTTATTGAATAAATAAATTAACATTTATTGAAATAATATTTAATATATTGGTTTCCACTTGATCATTATACTTGGACCATCATTGATCCTCAATATTTATAGAACCTTTAATAATGATGTAACATCCTTGACCTATAAGACACTAAACTAGTGCTCCGATCTAGGTCACCACATGACCTCAAGCGTGCCTCCCTGTATGCCAGTATTTACTAACTAGTAGTGAGGGTCTAATAAGTCATGTGGAGAGACTATGCCATCTTACCAGAGTAATCCACAATAGATAACAATATAAATAGAGAAAACAATATAAATAATCGATAAACATGCATAACCAAACATCTCCCAAAATTGGTTACAAACCACAACCCAAAAATAATTATGTCTTGTCATGATAATATTTCCAAAGTGAAGGAAACCCAAAATAATGAAAAAAAAACGAATCCCCAAAAAAGGGTTTGGAATCCAAGTCTAGATCCTCATCCTTGATCATACCAATCCCAACTCAACTCTCTAGCACATGGCCTTTGCCCTTATCAAAACCTACAATAATGAAGTCTTCTTGGGTACCCAACAATGGCCTAAGCAGGGTGTGAGTATAACTCATTAGGCCACCACCAACAGTGTCTACAAAATATCTAATCTAACAGATAGTTCAATAACTAACAAGTAAACCAAAAGACAACTCAGATTCCATTAGTTAATATAGTACACTTTAACCATTTCTTTCATTATTACTAGCATCATCACTTAAACCATCTTCATTAATTAATCCATTTTCATCACATGTTCCATGGAATAGGCATATACATCATTTACACAAATGTATATGGCATTAAGTCACTACACACAAGGGAATAAATGAAGTCCCTATCTCATTATGGGTGAACATATCACAACAAATACATTACACTAACCTTTAAGCCTAATTCCAGGTGGTCTCATCAAATGCAAAGATTAGGGGAATAGATCCTCCATACCCTTCCCTAACCGATGCATTTTGGGGTGGATTTTAGAGCCTCTCTCTAACTCGACCCATGGGCATAGAGCCTCAAGTCAATACCCCACACAACCAAGCCATGTGAACATTCTTATTTATCCAATAATCACACATATACCATATAATAAACCATACTCAAAATGATACACATAACAATCACAATCCATAACAGTCAACATGGGAATTAATATTTTTCCATAACCCAATAACACATTTACCATTTACATTACATAACCCATTTAGCTCAATTCCCATTCTCATTCCCAACCCACTAGGCATGTTCAACAATTCTATTTATATCAACCCATTTAACATATTCATTAACTCCCTTATAAAATCCCATCCAACATATTCCAAAATTTCCAAGACGTTACCCATTTAACAAGTTCACCATTTCATATTCACTAACCCTCTTAAGCATTTCTAACATAATTCATAATCCATTTTGACACGGTTTCTGACGCTTTTACATCGGGGCGCACACGCGCATGTCCGCCACGCATGGGAGGACGCGCGACTTGTTGCCCCCCATTCCTGCTTTCTAAAGGCGGGCGACATCCGTTCCTTATTTAGGGACGTCTTCTCCTTGATCGAAACAGGGATGATGTGATGTTGGTTCTTCCTTCCGTGGATTCCTCCTCAGAGCTCGTCACCTAGTCCGGGTCTCCCTTATAGATTTAAGACGGGTTCGTGAAGCTCGTTCCCAGTGCCATATCTGCATGGACGCCAGTTAATTATGCTGCTTTTGTCGAGATGATCCAAGGGGTCTTGTCAGGGAAGCAACCTTCGGTGAGGAGAATGGTCACGTTGGGGTGTCGTTGTCATGTCTTGATGCTGGGGATTGGCATGTCTGTCTTCTGTCCCTTATCACAGGGCTTCTCGAGGGTGCGGAAGCCCGAGGCATCCCACATAGAATGTGGGGAATTTGTACCATCTAAGGTTTTCCCCAACTTCCCATGTTAACATGGGGTATGCCACGAGTTTAACGTCTTGCGGAGATAGATCGGACTGATCAAAACACTGAGAGTGGATCAGATTGAAGGACCCCCTAGGGGGAACACCGATGTTGGGGCCAACATGTGGGCAGCTTCCCAGATACCATGGAGTGTGATGGGGTGGCATGATATCACCAGGATGTGGCGGCCCGGGTAAGGATCAGGATGGATGATTAAGTGACGGGCTTGAACCTCGTAGAGGCTTCCTACGTATCCCCATGGAAGGGAATCAAAGTCCGCATAGTTCGGTGATACAGTGGGACACCTGAAGAGGCGACCTATGAGAATGGACGCATGGATTGGAGCCTGGAGGAAGTAAGATCTCCGGGCTAGGGCATGAGCTTCCCAAGGCAAATGGGCTTGAGGGGGGAAGTTAGGATGAGACGTGGATGTGAGGCATGGGGCTTATGCTCTAAGACGGCCCAAGAGGGGGAATACAATTTAATGTCATGCGGGACGAGAGCATACAATTTAACATCATGCGGGACGAGGAATCTGGGGCTTATGCTCTGAGGCGGCCCATGGGGGATATGGGGCTTACGCTCTGAGGCGGCCCATGGTGGTCGGGGAACCGACGTGGAGAGGTTGAAATGACCGGGTGGTGGGCTTGAAACTCGTGGAGGCTTCCTACGTACCATGCGTTAGCACGGATCAAAGTCCACGTAGTTTGCTGGTATGGGGCTTACGCTCTGAGGCATCCCATAGGAGGATTTCATGGTCGATTCGCGCTCTAAGCCCACGTGAGTCATGCTCGGTGTGAGAAACAAGAGTTAACAGGGACCAGATGATCACGTCGCAAAGGGTGCGTCTGTGAGAAGCAGAAAGGGGCTTACGCATTGAGCGGCCCAAAGAGGAAAAAGGGGCTTACGCGTGGTTAGAGGCCCTGGGTGCCGGGGCTTACTCCAGGGTGGAGGCCCGTGGTGCGACAAAGTAAAGTGGGAAAGGGACTCCACTGGCCTTGGCAGGGGGAAGTATGGAGGTGCATGGGTGAAACCTTCTGTAAGAGAGGCTAGGGGCTTACGCTCTGAGGCAGCCCTTCCCCCATGGACAAACGCTTCTCCGATAAGGAGGATCTCATTCCATGCGAGGAAGATTCCATTCCCGTGGAGACGAGAGGCGTAAAAAATGTTTGAGCTGGGGGGAACCTGCGTGCGAAGCACGGGGTCAGACCACAGTTTAACGTCATGTGTTAAGGACGAGGCGCTTAGTAGTTTAACGTCCTGCAGCTTGGACGAGGTGGGTTCGCTCCACACCCCTAGGGATTACATGCCCAATGCCCTCTACCCCTTGTGGGAGGGAAGGCATCGACAAGGCCGTAATGAAGGGGGGCCGCAGGGCGAACTATTGAGGGGTCCACGTTAGCATGGCTATGTGAAGAAGCAATAGCCGTTAGCATGCCTATGCGAAGAAGCATAAGGCAAAGCAACGCAATGGGAAACACCGCCCAAGGGACATTGAGGTTACTTCGTACGATCCTGGAGGGTCGTACGGGAAAACAACGCATGACGCACATGCCCAGCAGGGGAGACATCGGGTGCCGACGCGGAAAGGCAGCTAAGGGGCATCAAGGTAAAGGGGTCCTGGGTGTTGCGCGCAAAAAGGAGGTTTGCACGCAAAACACAGGGATGGCGCTCAATAGGGTCAGAGGATTGCGCGGATAGGTGATTGCGCACATAGAAGGGGATTGTGCGCAAGGGGAAATGATTGCGCGCAAGGGAATTACCTAGAGGAGTGGGAAAATTCACTTAAGCCAATGGAGTTACGCGTAAAGGCGAACCCTGGGGCAAGGTTGCACGAAAAGGGGAATTACCTGGAAGTCATATTGCGCGTGGGGGGAGTCTAATTGCACGCATGAGAGCCGTTCCGAATTACACAACCCCAAACCATTTGGGGTCGCCTTCTATTTAAAGGCATCGGACAACACGGAATCCAGGCGGCGCATGAAAGTTTCCGCGACGGGACCCGTCGGCACGCAAAGCTTCACTGCGCGGAACCGGGGCGCGCAAAATTGCGCGCGCCATCGGCTCGATTACGCGAATCCAGAGAATGCTTCGCGCACACATCATTCTTTCATGCAAGTCCTCCTTTATTTCATGCACCACTTCCCGGGCCTCCAGACCGGGCCTCTGATTCCGAATATGACTTCGCTTTGCCATTTTGAAACTTCCTCTAGGAGTTACGGACTTTTTTCGGCGTCTACAAATGACCCCCCCTCGGAATTGGATCGGTGAGAGTTTACAACGGTCGGATTCCGAGGGAAACACCGAAATGACGAAGCAGGGCCACTCCTGGGCGCTTAGCGCGCAAACAACCCACGCGGCGCGCCAAACGATGGATCGGCGTGGAATTTGATTTCCGCGCGGTGCGGAACCCTGGCCTCACCTATAAAAAGGGGCGCTGGGTCCCAAATCCATACTCTAGATTTTCCGCGTGATAGGCTTATCGCTCTCATGCACGAAATTGCTCCTGCGGATGCGCGTAAAAATTCTTTGGAAGCGCGGAATTCCTTCCGAATTTTGGCCGTCCTTGCACGCCTACTCGGGATATTCCGCGCTTAGCACGCCGATTGCACGCTTATCTCCCAGATTTCATGCTGACACTTCAGATTTCGCGCAGCACTCTCCGATTCCGTGCACTCCATCCTGGTTTCGTGCAACTCCCGAGATATTCGAGATGGCCGCAAACTGAGTTGATAAGGGGGAATCCGCCGCTTGTAGGACCAAAATGGCGGCGAACGAGGAGGTTTATGTCTCCAAGGTGATCGTTTCCAACAACCTGACCATGTTCAATCTGCTGACTCCAGCCCAGAAGATGTATCCCTTGTCTGACAACCTCCTGCTCTGGAATTTTGGCATTCTGGAGGAGGTGCCCCTGCCGGGTTTTGAGGTGGACACACCGCGGTCATGGGTGACCCGGGAGGACGAGCTTCCTTGCTAAAACATCACCAACAAAGGCCGTCCTGCCAGGAAAACCAAACATATGGATGTATATGTCCTGAACCCAAGGAACAAGACCATTATTGGGGAGGAGCCTGTTACAGAGAATTCTCCGGCCCTCTATGCGAGCACGTTCTGTCAGAGCGTCACGGATGACACGAAGGGCTGGCTGAAGGATTGAGACCTGCGGTCCAGGGTTAACTTCACCAGAAAGTGGGCCTGGGTGTTCTGGGTTCGCCATACCTACGACCAGTTCGGGGATTAACTACGGTATATCAGCCTGTTCGAGGCGGTATGGACGTCGCAGTTCCACTTCCACCGTCAACCTGAGCTCAGGCCAGAGCTATTCACCCGGTGGTATCCTGATACCAACAAATTCCACCTTCATCATGGGGAAGTTGGCATCAGTCTCTGGGACGTTCACTGCATCGGAGGTATCCCACTAGAGGGATACCAATACGACGAGTTCGTTCCTCCAAAGAACACCTGGGAAGACAAGTCACAGATGACCATGATGACGTGGCACCTACTGGAGATGGCCAAAGAGAGGCTGGGGGTCAAGGACTTCCTGAAGGAAATTGCCTACAAGGGCTGGTTCAGCCAGTTGCTTGAGAAGGATCCGACCGTCAAGATGCCAGGATGGGGTAAACGGTGCCCAACCGTGGCTCAGAGGAGCAGGGATGGGTCATACTAGAGGACCCTGGAGGCGGGGAAATACCAATCATGGGGATATCGCGTCATCGAGGTTCGGGACCCGAATGTCCAGTATGCCGGGTTCCTTGCCGCCTTCCTGAGCGGGTGGCTCCTGATGGTGCGGGACGCGAGGATGGGCGTCCGTCCAGCAACACTGGTAATGGTGGGTGCCATGGCTGCCAAAAAACGGTTCAACTTGGGGGTCCCCGTTCTGGCCAAGCTATATGACATCTTGGGATGCATCTCACGAGGGGGGTCGCCTCGTAGAGTATGTGGCCCCTTCGAGATCTTCCACGGCTGGGTGGCGGCTCACCTCGGTGGGTACACTTTCCCAAACGCCATCCGTCCTCCGGGCAATGGCCTGCGACCGTCCTTGATGAACATTGCAGGGGTGGCGCCAATGATGCTCAATGAGGAGGGCGTGAGAATCCGCATTGGCAACCACAACAACTTCCACTTCATCCCGTTCCCCACCCCAGTCGGCCAGATGGTGGACAATGGGAGAGGCTCTCTAGAACAACATGAGTATTTCTAGAGCATTCGAGGCGGGGTACTCATGGCTCGGATTGACGGGAAGGTGATCTGCGAGCCTTACGTGCCATCCTGATTCTCCAGGAAATTCAGGTGCCTCCAACGAATGCCGAAGAAGGTATTCATGGATGTCTGGCAGGAGAAGAATCCCTGCGTTCTGCGCTAGATGTGGTTGATGTTTACCACTTTTAGCTCTGGCGATGTCGTTACTCTTTCTCCCACCGGGGTTGATACTGGCCTAGCAACCGAGTATACCGAACACTGGACCATCTCGTACCCTGAGGGGATTTTACGCAAGCGAGTCCGGCAACTCGAGGTTACTCGCGTGGAAACCAGGTGACGGGGGAGAAGGCAAGGTGCTTCTAGAAGGGGGGAACTAGGGGTACGTCAGGCAGTGAGGCCTGCGCAGGCCGGGACTTCAGCAGCGGGAACATCACACAGCGCTGCCGCGACCTCATTGCCCATAGGGGGGTCGCATGAGGCGGCCAGAGAGCTGCCCGGGAAGCAGATAAGATACCTGCTCGAACCATCCCAAGATGCAATCCTCTCGGCACTGTGGTCGGCCTGGATGACCCTGCGACAATCGACGAGCGTTGAAGCCATATGGCAGAAGATAATGCAAAACGGGATCCACCTGCCAGAGGTCGGGCTTGTTCGAGTTACCGACCGGGTAAATTTCAATCGGCGGCACGCTTATCTAATGGCCATGGACACTTACGCACGCCAAAGGGGTCGGCGTGCGGAGCCACCTTTCCTAGTGAAAGTGATGCTCAGCCAGGAGCATGATCCAGAAGTGATGCCGCCGGGAGAAGGCGACAGTGACGACGAGTTGGAGGGGGAGGAGGAGACCAGAGAAGACGAAGGCGAAGGAGAAGATGAAGAATAAGGAAAACCCGAAGGTTAGGGGTCATAGGGGGCGACCTACCAAGGGAGTCTTCGAGAGAGCGGCGAGATTGTCGGCTCTGATCTCGACATAACCAAGATACTCGAGGTTTGTCTCTATCCTCATTCATTTCCTTTTTTCATCCATTCTCCTTTTCAATTTCCAAACTGTCTCTCTACCTCACTCAGGAGCGGCTGAGTGTTGGACGGGCTTCCACACTAGAGGAGGGAGGAGAGGAACCAGTGGGATAGGATGAGGATCCGACACCCATCATTGAATTAACAAGTGCAGAGGGGTCTCCCATCGTGGTGGCTCCTGCAGCGGCCGGAACACTGGAGACCGACGCTCTGGACTCCTGTAAGTCTCACGCTTCACTACTGGAGCTTGTTATCAAAAGATCCCAACTAATCAGTGTACGCCTTGCGCAGTGATATCAACATTGGAGGCTCGTTAGGCTGTGGAGCCCGGGCCGTCCGTGAGCGGACCAGTGGAAGACATACCACCTCATTCAGAATATGCTCCATACACTGAGTCGACCCTGGAAATTGGTGAGAAGGGGGCAGCGGACACCAGCGACGCTGTTCTTGAGGCGAGGCCAGAAGCTTACGGAGGCATTGTCACTACTGGGGCGAGAGAGGAAGGTCGCCCGGATGTCGAGGATCCTATTCCTCACGAAGACATCCCTGAGGCAGATCCTGCTGCCGATCTGCTGGATGCCTTCCCTACGTACCGACCTGCTGACCCTGAGGAGGTAGATGACTCAGACTCAGAGGCAGCCGAGGAGAGCCGGATGACACGACGCAAAGGGTGGAAGTGTATCCAGCGCTTTCTCAGACATCCCCAGTCGGATTGGCTGATGCAGATGGGATCACTCCAGACCTGGCTGTGCTTACTGTGCGCTGGAGGTGCTGATGCTCAGCGCCTTCATCTGACGGTCCGTGATTACATGACCGAGAAGATACGCGAGAGCAGCCGGCGCACCGATGTTGCCCAGTGTCGGTAAAGATCGGCGAGCGCCCGAGCGTTTCTGAGGGCGGAGCGGGAGGTCCGACACCTCGAAGGGAAGGCGACAGATAAGGAGGCCTTCATTGCAACATGCTCTAAGCTTGTGGAGCAACTGACGGCCCATCTGGCTGATGCGCAGGAACAACTGATGGAGGCGAGTCACCAGATGACCGTACTTCGAACCGAGCGGGCGCAGGCACAAGCTAGGATTGGCGAGCTGCGCTCTGTGGCGACTGATGAGGAGAGAGTCTTCAAGGAGCGAGAAGCAGTCCTAGAGGCTACCAGCCAAAGGGTAGCAGTGCTGGAAAGGTCGATTCAGCACGCTGATCCTTAAGGGCTTTGTTTTGGCCATCTCATGAACCTCTTGCTTGTACTGCTCATCATCTCAATCCAATACATGGACAAATCCAGTCATCTGTACCCTTGGTTTAATATGCTCAACCATAATTCCGAAATGAATAACAAATCACCCCTAAGCTCTTGTGGGTATCACCCAACGCGAGAAGCAAAGGATACTCGTGCTATCATTTCGTCCAACTATGGGGCATTGACCAAGCCTCAGGAATCCAAAATTGGGCTTGGATTTCTGAGGAGAAGACCTCAGACTGATTGATATATCACCTTATCAACGTGCTCTGAAACACGAGTGGGGAAATGTCGGGGGCATTTAAATCCATCAGAACATTGGAAGATGGAAAGGAAAGGTGACTCACGCTACCCGAATTCGGAACACTGTGGGGCGCGACGATGGAGGATAACTGTTAACCGTGACAGAAACACAGCAACCATATCGTGTTAGCCTGGAGTGGGGACAATAAATGAGGGCTGACCGCTGACCATGTTTGCAACACGGGGCCTAACTCAAATATCGCCGGTCAGTTTCCCGGAACGTTGGCCCAGGACAGCAGGCGGACTATAGGTCTATCATCCATATTGCTACAATAGGCGGACCAAAGGTCTATCATCCATATTGTGGCAGCAGGAGGACCAAAGTCTATCATCCATACTGTTAGGGGGTCCCGTCAAACATGACCAGTCCTCCGGAATGTTGGCCCAGGACAGTAGGCGGACCGTAGGTCTGTCATCCATACTGTTAGGGGGTCTCGTCAGACATGAAAGAGAATGAGGATCCGAATAAAGGGGCATGCAAAGCGTGGAGGGTGGAGTGGTGGTTTGTTCGAACAGAGCCCAACACTCCCGAAATTGCGCCACCGTGGTGGAGGCGCATTAGGCGGACGTACCAACCTGATCACGGGTCATCCCAATTTTCAGGCAGGACCTCTTTGGCGAGAGAACTGCCGCTTCCCATTATTACTATGGGGCATCCTGAACTTATTCAGGGTAAATGTCACGATTACACCACTTCCCATGAAGTCAGGCTGAGGGGCCGACAATAAGGAGGGATGGGGTTTGGTAATCCCTGGGGCTGGACCCAAGACGAAATGTCTGGGCGTTCCTACGTATCTCATTAGGATGAGAATCAAGCCACACATAGTTCTTGAAGCAGAGTTTAACGTCATGTTGGACGAAATATAGTTTAACGTCGTGTGGGATAGGGGACACATATCATTTGGGGATAGGCATGGCACGGTGAGTAACCTGACGTGAATGAGGACATAATCCCGCACCACACCGTATAATCCCACAAGAGAGACCGAGTCGTGGGAATCCAAGCAAAAGATCTTAGTTTTAGGTATTAGAACTCAGACCAAAGGAGAAGGGGGATGGGAGAAACACGGTAAAGTGGTTGCAAAACCCAACGTGAATGGGGAAAATACCTGCTTACTATGTGCTCCTGGGGACGCGTTTAGGCCGAGAGAACGAACACGAAAAGTTAGCCTAGGCCTATGGGGAAGTTCCCAGGCACTCCTACGTATCTCATAAGGATGATAATCAAGCCATACATAGTTCTAGAAAGGCAACATGGCGTGATATGGCGCCTGCTCAAAGGATGAAGGAGTCGTGCGGGTCTAGCCCTCACACCAAAAGAAACGGCATTTGATATATCTTGTTTATTCTTGGAGTTAAATGGTTTTTCTTTTGTGGGGTGACTGTCCTAGGGTAGAAATTCCTGGCATCTCCACAATAATCAAGCCATAACAGGCATTGAAAAGCAGCATGGTGATCAACCAATACCTGGCGTGATGTCCCCCATGGGGAGGTCATCACAATGCGGTGCCATTTTTCGTCGTGCGGCCATGACGATATCATCACAGTTTAAGGTCACTTGGTAGGACCAACAACACAGTTTAAGGTCATATGGTTTGGACCAACGGCACAGTTTAAGGTCATAAGGCTTGGACCAACAGTACAGTTTAAGGTCATAAGGCTTGGACCAACAACACAGTTTAAGGTCATATGGTTTGGACCAACAGCACAGTTTAAGGTCATAAGGCTTGGACCAACAGTACAGTTTAAGGTCATAAGGCTTGGACCAACAACACAGTTTAAGGTCATATGGTTTGGACCAACAACACAGTTTAAGGTCATAAGGCTTGGACCAACAACACAGTTTAAGGTCATATGGTTTGGACCAACAACACAGTTTAAGGTCATATGGTTTGGACCAAAAACACAGTTTATAGTCGTAAGGCTTGGACCAACAACACAGTTTAAGGGCATATGGTTTGGACCAACAACAACACGCACGATGCGATAAAGCATACCTGATGCGGGTGAGGGTGTAATCCCATACCATCACCGCACGCGGTCCCGAGAGAGGAACCTTAGGCCAAAGGGGCCTACGAGGGTTCAACAATCAGGGGAGAAGGAGATGCTAGCTCCCAGCTATGCTGGGCCCGAAACGCAATGTCTGGGCGACTCCTCATTCCCCATGGGTATGAGGGTCAAGATACACGCAACCTGTAAAGAAGAAACCCAGGCACATACTATAGCGCTCAGATCGCGGAGCCCCGAGAGACACCGTTACGCAGCTCGGTCTGTCTAACGTGTGGGGGTATACTGAGGGTTAGTATAAGGAGTGTCGAGATTCCACCTTTACAAAGTGGGGCAGAACACAATGTGAATCATGCAACCAACATTCAAGGCCCGAGGAAGCCGGCGTGACGACTGAGGATTACTGCTGACCACGTTCGCAACACAGTATCCTATTGCGTTAGCCTAGAAGTAGGGGCAAACAAATGAGCATCAACCGCTGAACACATTCGAAACACGGGATTTGTATCAATTTTTCGCCAAAAACCCTCAGGGGTGTTGGCCCGTGACGGTAGGAGAGCCCTTAGGCATTGCATCCAGGCCATTCTTGGGGGTCCCTCCGGGTGTGAAGGATGGTGGGGCCTGAATAAAGGGGAACACGAAGCTTGAAAAGTGGACGAAAACTTGTCTAAGTCGAATCTGACACTCCAGGTCCTAGACCATAGTACTCAGAACACATTAGCAGACCACTGGAGAGGGTCAAAGGGATCAGTCTTAGAGCGGCCAAAAGATGGCGGATTCCTGAGGGAAGGGCATGCCAAAAGACCGAGACAACCGGGAGATCGTGGGATCTCCTAAGATATGGGGATGGACCTGAAATCTAAGTGTTCAGGCGGTCCTATGTATCCCATAAAGATGGGAATCAATCCACACGTAGTTCTAGAAGCATAGTTTAACGTCATGTTGGACGAAATAAGGATCTTAGTTTTAGGTCTTAGAACTCAGACCAAGGTGCAGTTTAAGGTCATGCGGGACCGTACAATTTAAGGTCATGCAGGACCATACAGTTTAAGGTCATGCAGGACCGTACAGTTTAAGGTCATGCAGGACCGTACAGTTTAAGGTCATGCAGGACCGTACAGTTTAAGGTCATGCAGGACCATACAGTTTAAGGTCATGCAGGACCGTATAGTTTAAGGTCATGCAGGACCGTACAGTTTAAGGTCATGCAGGACCGTAGGAGGCTTAGGCAAAGTACTGCTCGAGGAACCTGGCGTTGGTGGGAGGAGTTACGCGCTCACCATACATATTCACCAGGAAATACTCGCCATTGGGATAGACCTTATGGACAATAAAAGGCCCCTCCCATTTGGGCTCCAACTTGGGTGGTTTCCTGCCAGGAATCATTGGCGCTCTGAGAGGCAGCACCAGGTCACCTTGCAGGAAGGAGTGGAGGAAAACCTTCTTATTGAAAGATCGAGCCATCCTACTCTGATGCCTTTCCAAGTTATGTAAAGTGCGAAGCCTACTTTCATCCAGCGCTTCCAATTCGGCTAGATGGATTTCAGCAACTCTATCCGGCGCTTGCTGGTCGTAGACCACCGTGCGTAATGAGGGAAACTGGATCTCTATGGGCAGGATGGCCTCAGCTTCGTATACCAGGGAATACGGAGTCACCTGGGTGGAGTTACGAGTCGTCGTCCTATAAGCCCAGAGTGCGTTGGGGAGCTTGTTCGGCCAACTTTTCTTGTTCTGACCAACCATCTTTTGCAGAATGTTAGAGAGGGTTTTGTTAAATGCCTCAATCTGTCCATTCTCTTGCGCATGGTAGTGGGAGGTGTGGTTAGAGCGAATGTTGTACTTAGCGTACAATTTCTTCAGCTCGGCTACTCGGAAGTTGGTTCCGTTATCCGTGAGGATAGCGTGAGGTACTCCAAACCGATAGATGATATTGGAGCTCACGAAGTCAGCGATAGAACAGGCCTTGACTTCCCTGAGTGGGATTGCCTCTTCCCACTTCGAGAAGAAATCCGTAGCAGTTAAGATGAACTGGCACTGGCGGGCCGTCACCGGTGGGTAAGGCCCTACGACATCCAACCCCTATACTGCAAAGGGACAAGAAGACTTGGTAGTATGGAGAGGCTCTGGTGGCCGATGCACAAAGTTATCATGAACTTATCATGCATGGAACCTCTTGGCATACTCGATGCAGTCATAGATCATGGAGGGCCAGAAGTATCCCAGCCTCCGAATCTGGTGGGACAACTTCGACCCGGCCTGGTGGGCGCCACAAGAACCAGTGTGCACTTCTTGCATGACCTGTGGGATCTCGACTCCTTGAAGGCAACAGAGGAGAACACCATCAAATCCACGTCTGTAAAGGAGCTGCTCAAGTCTGGGACCGCTTTGAAGGGTGAACTATGACGTGCGGCGTCAGATTCATTCTCGCTCGGCTCGGTCCGATGGAAGATTTCCATGATGGAGATATTCAACCAAGGGCGTACTCTAGTCAGGAACTATCTCGATTACCGCACCTGAAGCCCCCGGGGATCCTGACGTAGGGGCACCAGCGGTGAGATAGTTCACTCGCGGGCCATGATCGCCCTCCGGAATAACATGATCAATGACTATCCAATGCGCCACGTGGATGATTAGGTCATCCTATTCGGGCTCCGCAAGTGATGCAGACAGGCTGGACAAAGCATCTGCTTGACTATTCTGCGACCGGGGAATGTGAACGACCTCTGGATGGGAGGGGAACATAGCCATTAGACAGAGGGTGCACTCCAGCAATGGCACGAGTTCTGGCTTTCTGACAGCATAGTCACCATTGACCTACTTGATGACTAACTTGGAGTCCCCTTTTACATACAGATGGGGTACGTCAATCTCGAGAGCCAACTTGAGGCCAATAATGAGGGCATGATACTCTGCCTCATTGTTGGTGCAGCCTTCTGACAACAGGAATGAATACGGCAGAACGGATTGCTCCAGGGTGATGAAGACGATACCCAGGACCACTCTGTTAAGGCTAGGATCATTGAGCCTTCTACTGGTGGGGCTCCGGGAGGCACCGTCAAAGTGCATCTTCCAGTATGGGATGGTGTGATCAACTGACAGGATTGCATCATCAGAAAAGCCTAGATCTAATGGCTGGTCTGCGGAGGTTGGGTGGGTAGCTAAGAAGTCTGCTAACGCCTGTCCTTTGACGGCCTTCTGCGGTACGAACCTAATGTCGAACTGCTGGAGGATCACCGCCCAGCGCGCCAATCGGCCGGTCAACATAGGTCGGTTCAGGATGTATTTCAACGGTTCTACCCGAGAGACCAGCTATACCTCATGGTGCTGCAAGTAGTGCCACAATTTCTGCATGGAAAATACGAGTTCCAGGCATCTCTTCTCAATGGGAGAATATTTAATTTCCATGTCGAGGAGCATGCGGATGAGGTAGTAGAGGCTATTATCTGTTCCCTCGTTGTTCTTCTGGGCGAGAAGTGCACCGAGGGATCGCTCCAGGGCGGTCACGTAAAGGACCAGCGGCTTTCCGAAAATGGGTGGCATCAAGACTGAAGGTTCAAGTAGATACTGCTTGATTTCCTCAAAAGAAATCTGACACTCTTCGTCCCATTCATAGGAAGCACCTTTCTTCATGAGCCGAGAAAAGGTCTTACACTTACTGGCCAGATTTGCAATGAATCAGCGTATATAGGCTAAGTGGCCTTGAAGGCCTCTCAGCTCTCGAATATTATTCAGGAGAGGCATCTGACTGATGTCCTTTATCTTCTTTGGGTCGATCTCGATGCCTCGATACCTAACAATGAAGCCAAGAAACATTCCAGAGGTGACCCCAAAGGCACACTTCAACGGGTTCATCTTCAAGTGGCGAGAACGGAGGAAGCCAAACACTTTCTCAAGGTATTTGAGATGGTCCTGGCGCTGATGAGATTTAACCACCAGATCATACACGTAACACTCCACCAGTGTCTCGAGAATCGGCTTGAATATGCGGTGCATGGCCCGTTAATAGGTGGAACCTGCATTCTTTAGGCCGAAGGGCATAACCCGGTAGCAGAAAGTACCCTAGGGGGCCCTGAAGGCAGTGAGATCTTCATCCTTGGGGGCCATCCAGACCTGGTTGTACCCAGAGTACCCATCCATGAAGGAGAGGGCTTGGAACCCGGCCGTGGCATCGATCAACAACTCTGTCACGGGAAGGGGAAAATCATCCTTCGGACAGTGGCGATTGAGATCGCAGAAGTTGATACAGACCCTGATCTGCCCATTCTTCTTCCTGACTTGCACAATGTTGGCTACCCAACTGGGGTACTAGACTTCCTTGATGAAGTTGGCCTTGATGAGCTTATCAACTTCGGCCTCAACCATGGCACCGTGAGTGGGGTGCATCTTTCTGGGAGGCTGCTTGAACCCACGATGGTTTGCTGGAAGGCCAAGGCGGTAGACGGCTACCTGGGGATCTAGTCCTGGCATATCGTCATAACTCCAGGCGAACATGTCATGGTACTGTCTAAGGAAGTCTACGTACCGTTACCGTTCCTCGGGGGGCATAGCGGCGCTGACCAATGTGGGTCTCGGGTCCGCCTTGCTACCGAGGTTCACCTACACTAACTCGTCGACCATGGTGGGGACGCCCTCCTTAATGGCAGGAGGAGCATCTTCCATGTCCTCCTCTCCGCTTATAGAGGGATCATCCATGGGGGGAGCCGTTTCGGGGCTGACAGACCCTGATGGGAAGCTAGTGCTGGCCTGGGCGGCAGAGGTCATCACGTCAGGGGACCCATGCACTGCGGAGACCATGGAGACAAAGGCGGTTGATCCAATCCCATCTGGCCTTTGGACCAAGGGGCCACACTTTATGACATCAAATCAGTAGTGGCGCGTTGTCTTGAGCCGATCGATTCCGGCCCGGTGAAACAGACACGTATGACGTACTGCCGTTTCCATGAGCCCAACATCCCGATATCGTACAGGGGTAGGAGGCTCGGGGATCACCTGATCCTGGTTGGTGTAATAATACGAGGTGATTTCCCACCGTTACTTGGACCCAGAAATATTCCTTCCTCTGGTACCCGAAACAACAAAGCACTACCCCATTTCGGGGGTCGTGGCCTTCTACCGATGGATTGGGAAGAAATATGCGTCGTCCAAACCTGCCCAGGGATCACTCGCGACAGCGGCGGGCTCGACCTCACCTGACAGGATCTTCTTGTCCTTGCTCTTGTAATAGTCAGCATCCAGATAACGGGCTTCACAAGAGGCAATAGGAGACGCATCTTCTTGGAGCACGCCCACTCAACCCTTAAGGGAGTATTTGAGGCACTGGTGATACAAGGAGGGGACCGCTGCGTGAAGGTGGAGCCATGACCTACCCATCAACACGTTGTAGGCGGTGTCCTGAGAGACAACCATGAATTCGGTATTGTCAATTAGGCTGACGAACTGGGTCTTCAGATGAATCTTGCTGAGTGGAGTTTGCTCGGTCCTATCATACCCCTGGATCCTGAGGTCAGAGGGAGTTAAATCATCCTTAGACAACCCTAGTTTCTACAGTGTTTGAGTTGAGATTAGGTTAATCCTGGAACCCATGTCAACAAGGTAGTGGCGAACTTCCACTCCATTGAACTGGCTGGTGATATACAGTGGGAGAATGTGCCCCTGTATGGGAAGGTCTTCATCTTCACCGGAAAACAAGATAACCGCCTGACATTCGGCATCCTCAATCACCTCGGTGTAGAAGGATTCTGCAGCCGCCACCTCCGTCTCAAACTGGAGGGGGATCCTTAGAGCCTCGACGAGCACCTCACGCATTTTAGAAGACAGGCGAAGGGCCTCAAGGATAGAAAGCCTTGCCGGAATGCCATCCAGGTGATTCAGAACATCATACTTTCGAGCCAAATGCGATCTTCTGCTTACAGGAAGCCACTCTGCGATTGGAGGCATGACGGGCCCTACCGGCAGGACCGGTGACTGACTGGTACTAGGCACATCTCGCTGCTCACTAGTCAAAGCCCGGGAGGTGGCTGTCGCATTAGGACCGGAAGGCTGTAGTCGGCCGGTGGTAGGCAGGGCTGGTTACGATACAGATGACGTGGTCCCACCTGATCCAGCAACACGAACGGTGGTGGAGGCGAACCTGTCGACACCGGGTGAGGGGGATGCGTGCGCTGATCTCTGTATCGGGCCTACTGCCTGGTCTCAGTAGCGTGCACGACCTGACTGGAGGTGACGACTGCCGTGCCTCGGCGATTCACGTGGCCACGGCTCCGCCGACGTTGGCGACGGATGGGGACATTGGGGAGGTCCACCTGTCGTTCCTCATCACCGGGAGTCAAAAAGGGATTTACCAACTCTACGGTGTTAACCGAAGCGTACCCCGGGCTTTCACTCGAGGAGTCATCCACTACCGGATGGAGTCTCGGAGGGATCCCCATCTCCGGGGGCATAAAATTGCCAAGCGTGCGGGAAGATGACGGAACTGATAGGGCGCGTTATTTCTTCTTGCGCTGCCGCTTGCTCTTCTGGGAAGAGGTAGGATGGGACGACGATGCCAAAGCGGCGCTCGCAGATTCTGAGGGCTCTGGCTGACTCAGGCGGGCACGGATGATGCCATGGGCACGGGCGACCGTCCTGCGGGCCATCCAGTCGTTATACTTTCGGGACCCACGGTCGGAAACCTGTTCCCACTCATCCTCATTATCACTGTTGCCATCTGATCTCACGAAGACACCTGCCACCTGCGCCGGGCCCGGGCCCAACCTGACTATGTTGTTGTCAATCTGGTCTTAGAGCTAGTCCTTGAACACATAGCATTGCTGGATGGTGTGCCCCAGGATCCGGCTATAAGGGCAGTAGTTAGGGTGATTAGTGAGACATGCCTCTTCTGGCTTCCGGCACTCAGGCAGCGGCACGATCCTCTACTCCAAGGTGCTACGAAAATAACCGGGGACCTGGGCCTCGTCAAACAAGTAAGTCCGATTCCTTCTGTCTGGAAAGGGGGATCTTGGAGGCTGACCATTACCAGGGGCTGGAGGAGCATGCCAAGGAGGCATAGCCTGATTATCTCACCTGAGTGGTGGCGGTGCGTTACGCAGAGGCGCTTGCCGATTTTGAGGCGGTCGCTGCTGGGCCGGAGGCTGTGCCCGTGGGGGTGGAAAACTATGGGGCTGCTGAGCTAGACTTACTGGTAGTAACTCTAGCTGTCTGTGGGCCTCTATCTGGGCTACAACAGCGGGCTCGGCTCTAGCGGCTCTCTTTGCAAGGATTATAGGAGGCAGCGGGCGTGCGTGACTGGCCTGTTGCAGGGCTTCTTCGAGGCGCTGAGCCTTGTCTGAGAAATCCCGGAACCCTCCATGGTAATTCTGAGTGATTCAGAGAAGGAACTATCTCTGTCTTGACATTCCCTACACACATTGTCATTAATTTCTCCTGAGTTAGTGGCATGTCAAAGGAGTACGTGAGCCCCTTCCACTGGGCGATGAAGTCCGCAAACCACTCATCGGGCCTTTGTTTGCACCTGAAGAGGTCTGAAATGTTCATCTTCCGGTTTTTGGAACTGAACTGGTAGAGGAATTTCTGGCGAAGGTCTTCCCAGCTAGTCACAGATCCAACAGGGAGCTGGCTATACCAGATGAATGCTGGTCCTTCTAGTGTCTGAACGAAGCAACGGAGCTTGGCAGCCTCCTACTGCGCCAGAGTCCCTAACATAGGCCCACACCTTGAGTTGAAGTGGGCCAAGTGTTGTGGAGGGTCTCCGGTCCCGTTAAAGGGGGCGAAAGTGGGGTTCCCAAATCCCAGCGGGGCCGGCATATCATCCACCCATGCCGGGTATGGCTTGCCGTCCGGTGGGATTGCCACCTGCTGAGTTTCTAGGGCCTCCAAGCGGGCGATGAGTACTTCCATCAGATCGTCCTAATGCGGATTCCTATCCTGACGAGGATCTCTAACCACAAGCGCATTGCCGGGCTCTTCAATCCGGTATTCAAGCTCAGCAGCTCACGGGGCGGCTGGCGGAGCGACTCTCGGGGCAGCGGGAGGAAACCAAGCAGGGTCCCCCAGGTGATCCTGCCGCTCGGGAGGGTTCGGCAAGACGTATCGCGCCCTCTTTCCATGGGCTCCATCCTCTACCCTGTCGGTGAATGCGACATGGTCGTGGTTGCCCGGGGGAATCTCGGCAAGGGGTAGGTGCTCCTGCCCCTATTGTCCTGGCCTAGGATTACCGTAGTCAGGCCACTGCTCTGCAATGAGTTCGGCCAAGAGCTCATCAACCAGCCTCTTTTTCTCAACAAGATTTTGGCATAGCGTGGACTTCTCGGAGTCTTCATCTACCTTCTGTTCCGAGGCAGATGGGTCGGCGAGCTGGACAACCCCGACATGCTCTTTACCCTTTCCAATGTTTCGGCTCAGTGTTAATGCCTTAGTGGGTGTGGGGAGACCTAGGAGGCTCCTCTGGTGGCAAGTAATCCTCCCATATGGGTCCAGTAGCAGCTTGTCCTCAGGGGGTGAGTCCCCATCGAGGAGTTCCACACCGTTTCCCTCATCCGAAAGGTCATCCATGTTGACCGCCACTGCCTTTGGAGACATTCCCTCAGGGCCGCCCGGTGAATCGGGCTGTCGGCGGATCACACAGAAAAGAAGGGAAGCGTACTGCCCCCATCCCCAAACATGCGCGTGGGGGGTGGCTTCCTCGATAACCTTGCGGAGTACTTGAAAACTCTGGACGCATTGTTGCTGGAGGGCCCTGTGGTGGCCAAGTGACTCGGGGTGCCGAACCGCAGGGAGCGCTGCCAGGTCGACCCAATGACACTACTCACCGATATCCTCGAGATGTGCTTGACTCCAGGGATAAGGCGCTAGATGATGGTGAAGATGGGAGTGAGTCACCCGAAGAGTCTGGCGAAAACATTCAAACTCTCCCGGGGTGAGTGACTCTGGCATATCAAAATCCGATCCTGTGACCGGCCAAAACTTCTCGGGGAAGTGGCCCGCTGTGTGGACGGTCCAGAAGCTCCATGACTCCGGTTTAGGGTCCGGACCTTTCTGCCCCCACTCATCAAATGAGAATGGCCGAGGAGCTAGCAACGGCGCTGAGGTAGGTCACCGGGCCAGTGGGCTGGCCGGTGGGGAATATGGCAAACAAGCCAATTGGTCACTGATCCCTGAGTCGTCCTCCAAGGGTTTCAGTACCCTGGCTGCCACGTTGTGATAGGATGGGCCATCGAATGGGCCTCCTATCATAGTGTCGGTGCTCGTCGAGGGTGTGTCACCTTATGAATCTTCTTTCGGTCCCCAAAAAAGTTCCCCACCCTCCTTGACTGAGGTGGAAGGTGCTTCTGGGGAGGCCAGTGATAACTGCGGGTTTGACCCCTGGGGGTATGCCAAGTCCTCGTCCTCCTGGATATACCTTCAGAGGGAGGAGGGAATCATACGGATCTTACATTCGGGGAGTACAAGACTGACGCGCTGCGTCCCCATCCCTGCCCTCGACTCAAAGGGTTGGGGGGGGGGGAGGTTCCATCATCTAGTCGTATTCCACCTCAGAGTCCGAGAAACAGACTGGTCTAATTTCCGTCCGGACTCCCCTGACATTCCTCCTACGGCGATGACGCCCCACCTTCCTGCCCCTGGGTGGCTGATTAGGGTAAGGATGATTTCCGTCAAGGAGTCCCCTGGCTGGAATAGTGCTGGGGCAGAGGGGACAGAAGGCCGGGGTGTGGGAAGCACCAGGACAGATGTCGAAAGGGACATGTGGAGGACCTCCATGTGAGTGAGCGACTGGATACACAATAGCTCCATACTCGTGGTCAGCAGTAGGGGGAGTGACCTCATACCCAGTGCAGTGGGTGCTGGAAAGAGTCATACCCAGAGCGTAGCTGTCGCGAAGGAGCCTTCGGCTTTCCAGATCAGTGGCACGGAATGAGTCTTCATGGTGTGTGGCACTACCACGGATTGGTCCGCGATGGCCATTGCCTGTGCCCGCGACCGGGAGAGTCGACCCAACCTGCTTGTAGGGCAGTCGGGGCCTCGATCCCAGTCGGGCATGTGACTGCCCCTACTCAACGTGTGTGGGGGTCTGGTAGCAGGAGTCAGCAGTGGATCAAGCCACAGTGGTTGCAGACGTTGGTGCCCCAGGATGGGCATTCTCTTCCGCTCGTGCCCGACGCTGGCTTCGGGTCAGATGGGTTGGAGCCGGTGGTGTGGTAATAAAGATTACCTGGTCCTCGGCCTGGGGATTCGGGCGATGACGTTGACGCAGCCTGGTGAGGTTTCTTTCCGTTAACCCCTGGGATGGGTCTCCGATCGGGCGGACCCGGACATCCCCCACCTCATTGGCGTAGGGGACGGATGTGTCAAGGCGCTCCGGGGATAGGCTCCTGAAGCAGTTGAACGTCGGAGTGGGGAGCGGCAGCTCCCTGCGCGGCCCTCGGGGGAGGCGATGATTGTGAGGCACAACTGCCTCAAGATCCAAACGGGCCATGCTCCTGGTGGGGATGATCCCTTCCTCATCGTACCTATGAATAGGTCGTTGATCACCCTTCGCTGAATGATTTCTGACGGGGAGAGGGGGCGAGAGTGCCCAACAGTCATGGAAATCAGAGCTGGAGTGACTGTGGAAAAGGTGAGACTGCGCAGGGTAGCCATGTCGGTACTGCACCTGCCCCTATGCCAGTGGGCAGGTGGCGATCGAGCTCCGGATGTAGTGATATGATTTCTGGAAGCAGGGAGATGAACCCATTAGTACTAACAGGAAAAGAAATAGACAACCAATAGCCTAGCGTTATTCCGTCTTCCGTAGTCGGCGAGAGGGATCCACACTGACGATGCCACAGAACGGAGTGCTCAACATCCTGACAGCCTCAACCCCTGGCGGGTTTTACGTCTCGGTGATAGGTACCCGGACCTGGTGACATGCTAATCTTCCGACACCCTGAACGCTACCCGTCTCCGTTTTGAGGATAAGAGCTTCACGTCGGGTTCACAATTTTCTTTTTCTGATGCTTTTACGCTGGGGGGCATGCGCGCATGTCCGTCACGCATGGGAGGATGCGCGGATCGTTGCCCCGCATTCCCGCTTTCCAAAGGCGGGTGACATCCATTCCTTATTCAGGGACGTCTGCTCCTTGATCGAAACCGGGATGATGGGATGTTGGTTCTTCCTTCCGTGGATTCCTCCTCGGAGCTCGTCACCTAGTCCGGGTCTCCCATATAGATTTAAGACGGGTTCGTGAAGCTCATTCCTGGTGCCATATCTGCATGGACGCCAGTTAATTACACTGCTTCCATCGAGACGATCCAAGGGGTCTTGTCGGGGTAGCAACCTTCAGTGAGGAGAATGGTCATGTTGGGGTGTCGTTGGCATGTCTTGACACTGGGGATTGGCATGTTTGTCTTCTGTCCCTTATCACAGGGATTCTCAAGGGCGCGGAAGCCCGAGGCATCCCACATCGAACGCAGGGAATGTGTACCATATGAGGTTTTCCTTAGCTTCCCATGTTTAACATGGGGTATGCCGCGAGTTTAACGTCTTGTGGAGATGGATCAGACTGATTGAAACACTGAGAGTGGATCATATTGAAGGACCCCCTAGGGGGAACACTGATGTTGGGGCCAACACATGAGCAGCTTCCCGGATACCATGGAGTGGGATGGGGTTGCATGATCTCACCGGGATGTGGCGGACCAGGTAAGGATCAGGATGGATGATGAAGTGATGGGCTTGAACCTTGTGGAGGCTTCCTACGTATCCCCATGACAGGGAATCAAGGTCCGCGTAGTTCGGTGATACGGTGGGACACCTGAAGAGGCAACCTGTGAGAATGGACACATGGATTAAAGCCTGGAGGAAGTAAGATCTCCGGGCTAGGGCATGATACGTGGATGTGAGGCATGGGGCTTATGCTCTGAGACGGCCCAAAAGGGGGAATACAGTTTAACGTCACACGGGACGAGATCATACAGTTTAACATCATGCAGGACGAGGAATCTGGGGCTTATGCTCTGAGGCATCCCATGGGGTATATGGGGCTTACGCTCTGAGGCGGCCCATGGTGGTCAGGGAACCGATGTGGAGAGGTCAGAATGACCGGGTGGTGGGCTTGAACCTCGTGGAGGCTTCCTACGTACCATGCATTAACACGGATCAAAGTCCACGTAGTTCGCTGGTATGGGGATTATGCTCTGAGGCGGCCCATAGGAGGATGTCATGGTCGATGTGCACTATAAACCCACGTGAGTCATGATCAGTGTGAGAAACAAGAGGTAGCAGGGACCAGATGATCACGTCGCAAAGGGTGTGTCCGTGAGAAGCGGAAAGGGGCTTACTCGTTGAGCGGCCCAAAGAGGAAACTGGGGTTTATGCGTGGTTAGCGGCCCTGGGTGCCGGGGCTTACTCTAGGGTGGAGGCCCATGGTGCGACAAAGCACAGTGGGAAAGGGACTCCACTGGCCTTGGCAAGGGGAAGTACGGAGGTGCATGGGTGCAACCTTCCGTAAGAGAGGCTAGGGGCTTATTCTATGAGGCAACCCTTCCCCCATGGAAAAACGACTCTCCAACAAGGAGGATCTCATTCCATGAGAGGAAGATTCCATTCCCGTGGAGACGAGAGGCATAAAAAATATCTGAGCTGGGCGGACCCTACGTGCGAAACACGGGGTCGGACCACAGTTTAACGTCATGTGTTAAGGATGAGGTGCTTAGCAGTTTAACGTCCTGCAGCTTGGACGAGGTGGGTTTGCTCCACACCCCTAGGGATTACATGCCCAATGCCCTCTACCCCTTGCAGGAGAGAAGGAATCGGCAAGGCCGTAATGAAGGGGGGCCGCAGGGCGAACCATTGAGGGGTCCACATTAGCGTGGCTATGTGAAGAAGCAATAGCTGTTAGCGTGCCTATGTGAAGAAGCATAAGGCAAAGCAACGCAATGGGAAACACCGCCCAAGGGACCTTAAGGTTACTTAGTACGAGCCTAGAGGGCCGTACGGGAAAACAATGCATGGCGCGCATGCCCGGCAGGGGAGACATCGGGTGCCGGTGCAGAAAGGTAGCCAAGGGGCGTCAAGGTAAAGGGGTCCTGAGTGTTGCGTGCAAAAAGGAGGTTTGCGCGCAAAACACTGGGATGACGAGCAATAGGGCCAGAGGATTGCGCGGATAGGTGATTGCGCGCAAGGTATTGCACGCATAAAAGGGGATTGCGCGCAAGGGGAAACGATTGCGCACAAGGGAAGTACCCGGAGGAGTGGGAAAATTCACTTAAGCCAGTGGAGTTGCGCACAAAGGCGAACCCCGGGGCAAAGGTTGCGTGAAAAGGGGAATTGCCTGGAAGTCATATTGCGCGCGGGGGGAGTCGAATTGCACGCACGGGAGTCGTTCCGAATTCCGAAACCCCAAAACATTTGGGGTCGCCTTCTATTTATAGGCATCAGCCATCACGAAATCCAGGCGGCGCACGAAAGTTTCCACGATGGGACCCGTCGGTGTGCAAAGCTTCACCGCGTGGAACTGGGGGGCGCAAAATTGCGCGCGCCATCGGCTCGATTACGCGAATCCTGGGAATTCTTCACGTGCACATCATTCTTTCGCGCAAGTCCTCCTTTATTTTGCGCACCACTTCCCAGGCCTCCGGACTGGGCCTATGATTCCAAATATGACTTCGCTTTGCCATTTCGAAACTTCCTATAGGAGTTACGGACTTTTTTCGGAGTCTACAGACACATTTATAATTAACCCTATTAACCCATTTTCATGGCATTCTAGAAAACCCCTTATTCCATTATAAATACTAGGTATAACTACCATTATTCCAATTTCATTTAAACCAACCATATTAACATGTTATTCATGGGATCTACATTATCATACATCAACAATACACTTAACCTTATCAATTTATTGGTTTGGGAAAGCTGGCGCACCTCATGGGTGGCCCTAAATGAGTCAAATAAACCTCAACGCATCCTATGGGGATAATGAGGGGTTAAATTCATCATTTATATGCCCATTTTACCAAATATAACCAAATGAATAAAAATAACAACAAGGGATAACCAAGAATGCAACCAAACATTCACAAATCAATCTAAAGACTATAGGATATAACTTACAGATCACCTACCTCGAATTTATAGATGAACACACTCTTAATTGTAGCCTTAGATATGGATTCAAGCACACCTTGAATCCTCAACCTAGAACACAAAAAAAGAGAGTTTTAGGGATTTGGAACAAGATAACCCAAGATACAAGCCTTAATTGAAAAAAGAGAAACAAGAGGGAGATTAGAATTACATGAAGCTTTGATTTGTAACCAATGACGTTCTAAATAGACAAGAAATGAGGGATATTGGTCCTTGGAATCTCTTGATGGTTTTGGGTCGACATTAGGGATGGAGGTAGGATAAGGGGGGGGGGGATAAGATGGAACTTAAAAATCCCAAGATGGAAAAAAGGTAATTTTTCCAACTTTTAATGGAGTGCACAGTTTACCCACAAAATTTGACAAACCATGTACAAACTATGCATAGGACACTATCAAAGGGGAGTGAGGTCATGTGATTACCTAGGGAGATCTGCATGGTTTGAAAAATCATGCTCCAACCATGTGGAATTCCATTGTTCGAGGTTTCACAGTTTTCCTAGGGAGGCCGCACCGTTTACTTAACCATGCGTCAACCGTGCACCTTGCACAAGTTGTCCTGATTTTACTTTATTTTGCATATTGAAACCTCATAGCACCCCCGAGGCCCCTCATACTCCTTGGAAACATTTCATTAACCAAAAAAAATAGATTGAAACCAAAATTTAAACACGTACATACCTCCACAATGTATGGGATCTTACAACCTCCCCACCTTATAACAACTCATCCTCGAGCTGCATTCCCAAGAATCACTAAGTTTATGAAGTAAAGATATTGGTCCACTAGGCCCACATATCCGATTCCCACTCCCAAGTTTCTTTATAAATATTACCATGCTGGCACAAAACACAAACTAAAGGTACAACCTTTCCTTGCAAGATTTTCTCACTATAATCCACAAGACGAACCAGCTGCTCCTCAAAGGATGTATTAGTCTCAAGCTCAAAATCCTCAAAATCAATCACATGAGATGGGTTAGGGTGATACTATTGAAGATAAGAAACATGAAAACATAATGCATACCACTATACCACTATGAAAGAGCAAAATGGTAATCGATCTGTATGATCCTCTCCATGATATCAAACAGTCCCACGTACCTGGGTGCTGTCTTACCCTGTTTCCAAATCTGGTGGTGACACAACCTTAGAGACACCTAAAGAAACACACGTCACCTACCAAAAACTCAAGAGGTCTATGATACCTATCCGTGTATGAATTCTACATATTTTGAGATATTTTCATCTGTTTCTGATTCAACTGAACCTGCTCTAACATCTCCTATATGAGACTTAGTCCCAAAAACTCAGATTATCTAGCCTCTATCCAACAGAACATATATCTACACGGTCTACCATAAAGTTTCTAAAATAGTTCCATCTAAATTGTATCCTAAAAACTATTTTTGTAAGAAAACTCAATGATCACTAGTTGTTTTTCCCATGATCCACCAAAATCTAGGACACAAGCTATCAACATGTACTATAGTACCTGAATAGTACACTCAAACTAACCATCCATATGTGGGTGGAAAGCCATACTCAAGAACACTTGGGTACCAAGAAAATTCTATAATCCCTTCCATAAGCACGATGTGAAATGAAGATCATGATACATTACTATAATCCATGGTACCCCATGAAACCATACTACTTCTTGAACATATAAATCACCCAATAGATCAATAATAAAAGTCTCTCAAATTGGAAATAAATGGGCCACCTTAGTCAACCAATCGACAACTACTCAGATTGTATCATTCTTCCAAGGCATCCTCAGAAGACCCACTACAAAGTCCATCATTTTGTCATCATAATACCATTTCAGAATGAAAAATGGATTTGATAAACCACATGGGTGCTGATGCTCCTCCTTCACCTAATGAAAGGTAAGGCATCACTCCATGAAACCTATGACCTCTTTCTTCATTCCCATTCACCAATATTACCTACGAAGATCACAATACATCTCAGTCAAACCAAGATGCACTACCCACTTCGATACATGAAACTCACACATCAACTCTTACCACAAACTCATTGGCACAATAATAGAGCCACAAACACAATTTATCCCATCATATCCAATGGTTCAACCAGAAGGTGAATACCCACCTTTAAGAATTTCCCTCATAGCCAAACATTCTGGGTTCTCATGTTGTTCCTCCTTAATCCATATCATAAGTGTATACTCAACTTCCAAGGATGCATGGTTCGTCTTCCATTGGCCATAATGAACCTCCAAATGCATATTAGAAAACAATTCCATCATCCTCCAATCAGAACTAGATTCCTAAACTGCATAATTTTTAGTTTTCCGACTCAAGGAATCCACAACACTATTTCCTTTTCCTGATGTATAAACCATCTCAAAATCAAAGGATTTCATATATTCAACCCATATTTACCACCAAAGAATCAAATCACACTAAGAGAAAATGTACTTAAGACTTATATGATCAGTATACACTATCAACCATTCTCCCAACAAGTAGTTCCACCAAAATTTTAAGGCATAAACTAGTGAATCCAGTTCAAGTCCATGCATAGGATAATTTATTTCATGAGGCCTCAACTAACATGAACCATACGCAACCACCTGATCATCTTTCATCAACACTACTACCATTCCAACAACAGATGCATCAAGAAACAAGGTATACATATTACCCATCTTAGGTAAGATTAGGATTGGTGTGATAGTCAACTGATTATTTAAATCTTGGAAGGAATTATCACATTCTTCTGACCATTCAAACCCGATGCCTTTCTTAATCAAGACCGAAAGTGGTGATTCCAAACGGGAAAAGTCTTTAATGAACCTTCGGTAATAGCCCGCTAAACCTAGAAAACTTTGGATATTAGAAACATTATTGGGATTTTCTCAAGACAAAACTAACTATACCTTCTCTAGATACACTAATATACCTTACTCATAAATGATGTGGCCTAATAAATGCACCTTGTCAATCCATAAGTGAAACTTGGATAGCTTAGCGTATAGCATATGCCCGCTTAGTGTACTCAAGATGATGTCAAGATGTTTGACATGATTTTCACGAGTCTTAGAGTACACCAAGATGTCATAAAAAACAAATATGAAATGATCCAGATAGGGGTGAAAGACTCGATTCATTAAATCCACGAACACTTCCAATGCATTGGATAACTCGAATTACATAAAAAAACTCATACAACCTGTACCTATTCCTGAAGGTTTTCTGTGGTATATCAGAAGGCCTCACTCTTTGCTGGTGATACCCTGATCTCAAATCAATTTTGGAAAATGATAAATAATCTCTCAGTTGGTCAAATAAGTCCTCGATTCTTGGAATAGGATATCAATTCTTAACTGTCATCTGATTCAACTTCCTATAATCGACACATAACTGCAACGATCTATTTGCCTTATTATAAAACAACACTGGAGATCCCCAAGGTGTCAGCCTTGGATAGATTAACCCCTTCCTCTCCAACTCTTCCAATTGAGCCTTAATCTCATTGAGTTATGTTGGCTCCATTCTATATAGAGGAAAGAAAATTGGGGTTTCCCTTGATAGTAACTTGATCATAAACTCAACATACCTTAAAGGAAGTACCTCTAAGAAATCATTAGGAAAAACATTATGCAACTGATCCACCATAGGAGGGAAGACAAGATGCTCTACCCCTCCATCATCCAACACAAGACAGGCCACTTGGGCTATGAGTTCACCCAATTTCTAAAAAACTAGCCCTACACGGCCTGCATGAACATCCCACTCACCATGATGGACATATGTGTCTCCCTCAAGAGATGTGAATGTTACCTAATGATGGTAATAATTGATATGGTCTTGGTATAACACCAACCAATCCATGCCCAAAATCAGGTCAAAACCTAACATCTCAATGATGAAAAATTCCCACAAAAAATGGTACCCACCAACATCTAGAGAACAACCCTTATATCATCTGATATTTTCATATCACACCCCCAATGGAGTATCGATAGACATAACCCCCCACACAGATTCCACTTCTAGGACCAACATAACTATAAACTGAGTGAAAATAAAATAAGTTGTGGAGTCTGTGTCAAATAAAGAATTGACAAGCATGGAAGCTACAAGGATCATACCTCAAATAATAAATGATACAACCTCGCCACCTCTAGGTGTATACTAAAAGGTGTGAATCTGACCTACCCCTCTACCCTGGGATCCAAACTGAGTCCCTAGTACTGCACTACTCTCCTGATATGGTCACTCTCACCCTAGATTACCATGTACACCACCTAAACCAATACAACAAGTAGAGATCTACCTACCTACTTGATAGGGGGTAACCGACCCCCTTCCTGCACTCGACATCGTCTTTAGACCTCTATATGTGACCTGCTATCGAGGGTTCCTACAAAACCTATACACATACCCTGACTGATAAAAGAACTCCTGATCACCACCTTGAGAGGATGATCCCCTCTTTTGACTACTCTTTTCACTTCCACCTTGATGGAAAATCCCAAAAAGATGCTTCCTACCCTTATAAGCCACACCACTCATCGGTCCAACTGGAATTGCAAGTCCCCTACCTGAACCCCACTTTAGGCTATCCTCTGATATAATGGACCAATCCACTACCTCTACAAACCTCTTAAAATGTAAGATATTAACCTAGGAATTGATCTGGTGTCTAATCCCATCCTGGAAATGTTTTTCCATAGTTTCCTCATCCCTTTCTAATGCTGGAATGAAATGTCGCAAGTTAGTGAAATGACTAGCATAATCCATTACTGAAATGAATCATTAGGTTAAACTCATTAAATTCACAGCCTTCTACCGCCTCAGGTTTTCTGGATAGAATTGTTCTAGAAATTTTTCCTGGAAATCCTTCCATAACATTACTTCAGCTTGTTTAGTCTGAACCATGATGTCCCACCAACGCTTTTCCTGACCTTGCAACATATAGGCCGCCAACTTGACTCGATTCTTAGAGGGAGTCTCCAAATGATAAATAATATTCTAGATGAAGTCTATCCAAAACTTTGTTGCCTTTGGCCCACCCTCTCTAGTGATGTTCATAGGGTGCGGCAGCTGAAAATCTCTAGTCAGCTCGAACTTAATCAGTACCACTTTCCCTAGGTCCCGTCCCATCATCTGCATAAAATGAGTGATGTTATGATGAAACTGATCTTCTCTATTATTATAAATCACTAGGTCTTCTTGATCCACTACTAGGGGAGGATTCTTGGAAACATCATCTTGTCTCCCTTACAGCACACATCTTCATGATGACATTTCTCTACAATTTACAAACATGATATTTAAAACACATAGCATAAAGATTCCACAATTTACACACAAGAAGGATCTTCACTAGTCATAAACAAACCATTCACATACACTATCCAAATGTATATTGTCACACTTAGAACACTAACCTCTACCATATTTACCACATGTCATGTTCTACATGGGGTAAACTAATTTACATTGCCACAATCTTTCACTACACACCTTTTTAAAACCATTACCACACTTGCAATGTTAAAATTTCCTCTTAGGCACATTTCCCATTTCAAAAATTTCTACAAAAAACATTTTTAACTCATTTACAACCCTTCATTAACCAAAATTATTTAACCATTCTTTAAAATTCCTTTCATTTTACCCAATTGAATTATTCTTATTATACACTATTTTCTTTAAATTATCAAGTAAAATGCACTCCACCTTTCATATCCCACACACCAATCCCTTGTGTGTCTACCATAATTCATGCCACCTATCTACCTAGGTGCCTATAATGACGCATGAATGAAAATCCTCATGCCATTTAGTGCTTGATTAAAATATCACCAAATAATAAAATCGCACAACAATTGCATCACCCAATGGTGAAATATCATTCAACTGTAACAATACATAATAAAATGAACAATTCCCACCCAGGGGTACTTGGGTTTTCCCTCGTAATTGGGTTAGCTACTGATAATCATGAGATCATTACCAAGAACCAACACATCCAATTATCCCATATACCATACCAAATAATAAGACCACAAAAAATAAGTACTTTGATACCACTTTGTAACATCCCCGACCGGAATCCACTAAACCACTGCTCTGAGCCAGGTCGCCACATGACCTCAGCAGTGCCTCCCCATTTTCCAAAAGTTTTCAATTATTAGTGAGGGTGTAATAAGTCACATGGGGAGACTATAACCTCTCAATAGATTAATCCACAATAGATAACAATATATATAGTGGAAAAAATATAAATAATTGATAAAAATTCATAACCAAACATCTCCCAAAACTGGGCACAAACCACAACCCAACAATAAATATGTCATGTCATAATAATAGTGACAAAGTGAAGGAAACCCAAAATAAAGACAAAAAGATAAATCCCTAAAATGGGTCTAGACTCCAAGTCTAGATCCTTATCCCAATCCCAACTCAACTCTCTAGCACAGGGCCTTTGACCTTATCTAGACCAACAAGAATAAAGTCTTCTCGGGTACCCAAAGCTGGCCCGAGAAAGTTGTGAGTATAAATCAGTAGGTCACCACCAACAATGTCTACAAAATATCCAATCTAACAGATATTGCATGAAATTATGAAATAACTGACAAGTAAACCAAAAGATAACTTGGGTGCCATTAGCTAACAAGGTAAACTTTAACCATTTCTTTCATTATTACTAGCACCATCACTTAAACCTTATTCATTAATTAATCCATTTTCATCATGTGTTCCATGGGTTAGGCATATAAATCATTTACACAAAGGTAAAGGGCATTCAATCAATATACATAAAGGAATAAGTCAAGTCCTTATCTCAATAGGGATGAATATATCACAAAAAATACATTACACTCACCTAGAAGCCTCAGTCCAAGTGGTCTCATCGAATGAAACCATTAGGGGAATAAATCATCTATCCCATTCCCTAACCCATACATTTTGGGGTGGAGTTTAGAGCCTTAGTCTAACTCGACCCGTGGGCATAGAGCCTCAATTCAATACCCCACACAACCAAGCTATGTGCACATGATTATTTATCTAATTACCACACATATACCATATCAAAAATCATACTCAAAATGATACACATAAAAATCACAATCCATAACAATCAATATGGTAATTAATATTATTCCATAACCCAATAACACATTTACCATTTACATTATATTGCCCATTTTGACCAATTCCCATTCTCATGCCCAACCCACTAGGCATGTTCAATAATTCCCTTTCTATCAACACATTTAACATATTCATTAACTACCTTATAAAATATCATTTAACACATTCCTTAATTTCCAAGCTATCACCCATTTAAAAATTTCACCCTTTCATATTCACTAACCCTCTTAGGCATTTCTAACATAATTCATAATCGATTTGACACATTTACAATTAACCCAAGTAATCCATTTTCATGGCATGCCAAAAAAACCTTATGACATTATCAATCCTAGGTAAAACTACCATTATTCTAATTTCACTTCAACTAACCATATTAACATGTTATTCATAGGCTCTAAATTATCATATGTCAAATCTACACTTAACCTTACCGATTTCTAGGTTCACGAAAGGCAATGCACCCCAAGTGTAGCCCTAAATTGTTCAAATCATCCTCAACACCTCCAAAGGGGATCATGATGGGTTTAATTAATCATTTATACACTTGTTTTACTAAATATCACTAAAGGAATCAAAATCACAACAATGGATAACCAAGAATGAAACCAAACATGCACAAATCAACCTAACAAATATGGAATATAACTTGTAGACCACCTACCTTGAATCCGTTGATGACAAAACTCTTAATCACATCCTTATATCTAGATTCAAGAACCCTTTGAATCCTAAAACTAGAATCCAACTAAAAAAGAGAGTTTTAGGGCTTAGGAAGAAGACAACCCAAGCTACAATCTCTAATCTGGAAAAGAGAATAAAGATAGATATTAGACTTACCTGGGGCTTCAATCTGAAACCAACGACACTCCAAATGACCAAGAATTGAGGGAGATAGATCCTTGGAAGCTATTTAGGGTTTTGGGTTAACACTAGGGATAGAGGTTGAATAAAGAGGAGGAAAATCAGATAGAACTTAAAAAACCAAGATGGAAAAATTGAAATTTTTCCAACTTTTAATGGGCCACATGGTTTGAAAAACCATGCGAAAATCATGCACATGGCACTAACCAAGGGGAGTTAAGTCACACGATTACTTGGGTAGCTCTGCATGGTTTGAAAAACCATGTTCCAACCATGTGGAATTCCACTGTCCAAGATTGCATGATTTTCTTGGGGATGATTCAAAATTTACTTAACTATGTTCCAACCATGTGCCTTGCATAGTTTGGCCGAGGTTTCCTTTATTTTGTGTCCCAAACCCTCATAACACCCCCGATGCCCCTCATACTCCCAGGAAAAATTTCATTAAAAAAAAAAGAGAGATTTTAAACTAAAATTTAAACACATATATACCTCCATGAAGTCCGGGATCTTACAACCTCCCCCCTTATAACGGCTTGTCCTCAATCCGTGTTCCCAAGAATCACTAAGCTTCCGAATCAAAGAGATCGGGACACTAGGCCTACATATATAATTCATGCTCCCAAGTTTCTTCCTAAACGTTCCCATGATTCCACAGAATATGAAATAGAGGCACAACCATGCCTTGAAAGATTTTATCACTATGATCTACAAGACAAATCGGATGCTCCTCAATTGACGCATCAGTCTCAAGCTCAACATCTTTAAAATAAATAACATTAGATGGGTTAGGGTGATACTGTCAAAGATTTGAAACATGAAAAACATCATGCATACCACTAAAACACTGTGTAAGATTCAAACAGTAATCTATCAGTTCGATCCTCTCCATGATCTCAAATGGACCCACGTACTTGAGCACTATCTTACCCTGTTTCTAAATCAGGTGGTGACCCAACCTTGGTGACACCCTTTATAAGGTGGTATGGATACCTCTCCAATATTGAGTCCTTTTCCTGTGGGATGCCTAAGGGACAAAGCTGAGGGAAAGAAAAACTGTGCTAGCTAGGCCCAAAGTAGACAATATCATGATCATGGGCTGGATTGGGCGATTAAAAATAGTATTAGAGCTAGTGTCCATTTGATGTGCTAGTGAGAATGATGGGCCCTTTCGGGGGTGGGGGGGGGTGATTATGTAAATCCCACATAAAAGGAGGAGGAGCACGAAGCACCCCTTTATAAGGTGGTGTGGATACCTCTCTCATCATGAGGCCTTTTCCTAGGGGATGTCTGAGGGCTAAAGGCCAGGGAAAGACAAACCAAGTGGCCTAGGCCCAAAGAGGACAATATCATAATCATGGGTTGGACTGGGCCATTACAAATGACAATTTATTTAAATAAATAAATATCACTTCAATACTCACCAATAAATAAATAAATATTATATTCACTCAAAGAGAGAATAAATTAATAATCAAATCACATTTATTCTCTCAAATAACCAGTTATTGAATATTTACGATCAATCTAAACATGAATAATACTTGTACCACATATGAGGATAATATTTATTCAACATGTTAACATTTTATAGAGTTTATTTAATGTTTTGGATACACTTAATGTGTGACCCTCTAGGCCCCTTTTTTAGTAGAATTAGGTAGAACAACCCAAATTCCAAGGTTAGAATCTAGACACATGACAAAGAACCCATAGAGAAAGAAGTTAACGACTCAATGAAATACAACCTCATATGAACATACACTATGTAATATAACCCCTTTATCATGATATCTCTAATCAAATAAGTTTCATAATAGTGTCATCAACCTATATGCCCAATGTATCTTTCTTTGAAGTTATAGAAATGAACTTGCTGATAGAACACCATGGCTATGGACATAATTCAGAAGTTCCATTTCCATTAAAGAGCTTGAGATATCAACTTCCACTAAACTATGAAGGGGTAAATCCTTTATCATATTATTCATTAATTCAAAATCACTTATGATTCACCCAACATATCCTACCCCACTATGATCATATATCATCACAATTTTCATTAATACATAAAAGTATATGACTTATGACGTGAACTAATAATAATATTAATGTTTAAGGATCGTTATGCATGTTCATTAATAGAAGCATCCAATGAGACATATAAATATTGATAACCTACTTAACATTCATGTTATCATAACCTCCTTTATTGATATTACCAAGGGAGTACACCATTAAATAGTGTCTCAAAGTCCTAAGAGTCTCAAATATTAATAGCCTATATCATTTGTGTCCCATCAAATGATATCATTTGGACATAGAACATATATTTAAGAATACTATTATAACACTTGTAGTTTCTCATCATAATGGGGAACTATTATGATAATTCAGTGTGAGAGATACCCATAGTACATTATCATACAAAATGTTTCACAGAAGAACTATTGTGATGTGATAAGAACATTGTTAATATTAAAAACCATGAATACCGGTAATCATAAAGTACATAGAAGTTGGTTCTAGGGAACCAAATCCAACTGAATCCCACTTGTAGTAGAGCCAACTACTAACATCCTTCAGTCCACTAGTTTTCAAAATATATTCATGATTATGATGAGATAAGTCTTTATTCATGGGGTTCACCACATTCACTTCCATGGAAACTCTGATCGCGGTGACCTTACCCATTTGATAAAAATCCATTAATAGGTGAAACTTCTGAAGTATGTGCTTTATCTATTGATGTATCCTTGGATCTGCTATGAGATCCACCACTATAGTATTATCATTATAAAATGTTACAACATATTTACTTCTAGAAACCATAAGAATATATTGGATGAAGTTGTGTATCCACATTTATTCCTTTTCCACATTAGAAACTATTATATACTCATATGTTGTAGTATATTTAGTGATAACTGGGTGATTTTCACTCTTCCAGATCATAGATCCTCTATTGAGACAGAAGATATATCTTGACCATGAATTTAGATACTTTTGATCTATTTGGAAACTAGCATCAATATATCCCCAAATTACTAGCTCCTAATCTCCTCCATATAATAGAAATATATATTTAGCACGCCTTAGATACTTAAGGATAACCTTAACAATAATCCAATGTTGTTCACTTGGATCATCTTGATATCTTCTTACAATAATCAAGTCATAAGAAACATAAATAATTTTATATAACATGGAATACATGATGGATCCTTTTATAGAAGCCTATGGGATCCAACTCATCCTATCTCTATCCTATTGTGTCTTTGGATACATTTTCTTGGAAAAATATATACCATGTGACACTGGAATCAATACCCTATTATATTGTTCCATACTAAATCTCTTTAGTATCTAGTTAATGTATGTATATTGACTTATTCCAAGAAACCACTTTGATCTATCCCAAATTATCTTGATCCTGAGAATATATTACGCTTCCCCCAATTCCCTCACAGAGAAGCACTCATTTAACTAGTCCTGAATTATCTATAAGACTAATATTTTGACATCCATTCCCCAAATATCATAGTTATAGAAATTTACTATAACAATTATATTTTTATGGATTTAAACATGTAAAATAGAGAAAAGGTTTCATCATAGTCAATTTATTAATGTTGTTTTAACCCTTTAGCCACTGGTCTTGCTTTATAATTACTCACTTTACCTTCCATGTCTAGTTCTCTATCAAATAACCATTTATACCAAATGATATTTACATCAACTGTCAGATTTAATAAAACCCATAATTAGTTTTGATACATGGAACCCATTATAAAATTCATGGATTCTTGAAATCTTTTAGCTTCTGAGCTCTATACTTCCTCCTTATAGGAAGAAGGATCATTATTATCAACAAAAAATGAGTCACCATCCTCATTGACTAGAAAAATTTATCTTTATAATTTTCTAACCTCTGTAGTGGTCCCATGTAGTACTTATTTTCTAAGAACAACATCTTCTATGGTGACCTATGGAAAATGTTCCTTCATCAACTCTTGTGTATCTTGAGCATCAACTTGAACAAAGTCAATCTTTGAGGATGTGTTCCATCTCAAGAAATATTGAATATCTCTTGAAAGTTACATTATTTTATGAGGGGTTGTATAGATAGTTTCCCCTTGTTTTCTTAGGATACCCTATAATATACAATTTATGCCCTGAGGTGTTAGTTTTTTTTACAAAGGTGGTATTAATAAACACATTGCATCCCCATGCACATATGTTCAAAAAAGGATGTTTCCTTCTAAACATTAACTCGTATGGTATCCTATTTTCCACCATGGTTGATTCTTTGTTTAGTGTGTACACCACAATATGTAATTCATATCCACAAAATGATAATAAAAGGTCTATATGAGTCACCATCTACCTCACTATTTCAAGAAAGGTATGGTTACACTTTTCATTAAACCATTAAAATGTGGTATATAAGGTATAATGAGTTGAGATAGAATCCCACACCCCCATATAAAGTTGATGAACTATTGGTTAAGATACTCAATACCTCGATCATATTGAAGCTTATTTATCTTCTTACTAAGTTGATTCTCTACTTCATTATTGAATTATTTGAATTTATTAAAGGAATCAAACTTATGACTCATTAAGTTGACATATCCATATCTGATCAAGTCTTTAGTAATAGTAACGAAGTAAGAATATACCTATCTATCTTCAACTAGAAAAGGTCTATACACGTCGGTTTTTACCAAATATAGAATCACTGTGGCCCTTTTACCTTTCCCGAAATACAATGATTGAGCCATCTTGAATTATAAACAAGTGAGACATACATTAAGTGGTTTAGTTTAAAAGAATCTAAATATCCATCTTTATGGATCCTTTTCAATCGATTCTCATTTACATGACCAATTCAGTGACGCCACATATGGGTGTGAAATGATTCATGTGAAATTGATTCGTTATTAAATTCCAATACATAGTTTTTATAATCTAATACATAATGAACATTATTTAAATATTCCATACCATAAAATATTCTTTCTTTATAAAAGAAACAACTTTAATTTACAAATTTGAAAATAAAACCATTTGTATATATGAAGGATACATAAATTATTTTTTTGTTAATTTTTGGTACATAATAACAATATTTCAAAACCAAGACCATCCTTATTGGAAATAGAAGGTGGTCATCTCATATATCCAAGGTAGTAATATGTGATCCATCAGTGTTTTGAAGGTCCACTTATCCTTTAGAAATTTTCCATAATCTACTTTGTTCCTACATTTAGATATAGATGTGAGTACTACAAGCTCAATATAATACCCAATTGGTAGATAAAAATAGATTTCACTCAATAATTAATGTACCTAAAGCTTCACAAAGCTTATTATAGGTAAAGTCTTCTTCTAGTGTCCTAACTTGTCACAGGAAAAACATACTGCATCTTTTTTCCTTTACCCATATTTAAATATTCCTCTTTTTAGAAGGACATCACTCAGTAGCCTTATAATTTGAGTAAGTCTTGGGGATCTTTGCCTCTTTCTTCCTTTTATTCACTATAAGGACAATATGTTTTTCACTAACTATGTATTTATCAACTTGTAAAGTCAATGTAAGGAGTTTTGAGAGTTACTTATCACTATTTATCATATTAAAATTAATAATGAAACTATAGATGATCTTAGGTAGTGAGGATAAAATGAGATCTATGAAAAATTCACAAGGGATCTTAAATCCCAAGATTTCCAAGAACTCTATGTAGCTAATAAAATTGGCTACTTGATTCCCAATTAGTGATGAATCTCCAAGCTTTAATAGCAATGGTGCATTAGAGATCTCATATCTCTTTTGTCTCACCTTCTCTTAATAAAGATTAAAAATGTGAGACATGATTCTATACAAATCCATATCCTCATGTTGCTTTTAAAATCTAATAAGACATGGATGATAACATAAAACATTGGATATCTATGGAATCATCCAAATGTTACATAGAGAGAGAGAGTTCTTACTCACTAGCCTCTTTTCTAGGTGCTTTAGGAATAGGTGTTCCAAAACATATAATTTTTGTTCATGGAATTGTATAATGTGAAAAAAACTATACCATTCCCAGAAATTTGAGATGGTGATAAGGTTATCCTTATCTAATATAGATCATAGTGATATTTTCAAAGTCGTATGGTTTTCCATTTCTATAAAAAGAGTAAATTATTTTAATAGTTTATCTTTTATACAAAATATATAATAATTATTGATTAATTTTTAATCTCCCACTATCTTTTCGAAACCTAATAGCCCTCAAAATTAGTTTCAGAATATATAGCCATAAAGATATCCTAGTGGAAAGGATCCATATTTCTTTTATCATAACCTAAGGGAGGGCTTGATCGATTATTTGAAGATATTTAGTTAGGAAGGACTTTTCCAACTACATTAACTCATGGATCCTTGATTCATTAAGTGAACTCCCTAACCGTGAAATCATGTTCTTATATTTCCTTAATATTTGTCTCTAAATTTACACCAAGTATATAGAAGGTTACTCCTCTTGATGTGAATTTGGTTAAGTTAACCCAAAACCTTATTTAGATCCCTTTTAAATGGTATTATCCCAGAGATGGATAGATAAAAAACTATGATCTAGTGGTTCAATTTTAAATCAGTTAATGGAAGTGTATACCAACTTAATATTTTATTTTATGGATTTTTATTTATGTGTAAATTAAATATTTTATGTCATAACATGCTAGTTAATATAAAGTGGATTTTACTTAAGTGATTAAACACATATAACTAAAATTTATGCACAATCTAATTTATTTTAATTACATATTGCATGCTTGTTAATTAATTTATTAAGTGATATCAATAATGAATTCATAAATAATTAACCATGATATAAAAAAATAATAATAAAATGGTATGATCATGATATTTTCTAATGGTTGGTTTATCTAGTAGATTTTAAACCAACCCTTGATCTTATGGAATAAAATCCTAGTACCATATCTGGTTTGAGTTGCAGTATCTATCCCATGATCTTATGTATCTCCTTGATTGGTTTTCCATGGTTCTAAACTTAAACCGTCTCTAATCTTCTAAGAGATCCATCTATTTCATAATAATTACTCACACACAGGTGAGGGGAATCGAAGTATTGGTTAGGGGTTTATATAAATGAAACCACAGACACACATTCCATTATATAAAGAGAATAAGGGGATGCCACTTAGACTATCAATTTAATTTAATAAAATATTACAAAAACAATACAATAATAATAAATTAAAAGGAAACTATTCACATACATAGGCTGTTCTATGATAATGATCATCCACACACATGAAATGACTACGCATTTAATAAAATAACATTCAATCCAATCATAATTAATTAAGATAATACATGATCAAAATAATTAATTAATTATATTTATTAATTAATCAATTCATTTATCATAATTTCCATCCAAACTGTCCTTGAGATTCCCATTCATTATAATTTTTATTTTTTTTAAAAATAATTTTATTTAAAATTAACTAAGTATAAAGTATGTACTTAGAGGAAACGTGGTGAGTACCCATCCAAAATACCTAACATTTATTTTAGTAATATATTTTTTATTCATTTGGTATGCGGAATACATATCTTATCATGTAATTACATGGCATGTATTATCAATAAATGACACACAGACACATGTTTTTACATAGCGTGTAATTATTTTAATTCACATGGAGTAGTCAACATATTATGACTATGCATTATATATAGTTCCAAATATTATGTAGAAATTAATTAAGTATTTAATATATATAAAACCTATCACATGATGTGTACTTTTAAAAAATGAAACACAAAAACATGTCGATTAGGTTTAAATTGGATAATTAATTAATTTTACAATCATCATAAACAGGTGGGGTACATAGAATGTTCATTATAGTGACACATAGTGTATTATACTCATTGTATATCCATTCTACACTCTTAGGAATTGGGTGTTTATATAGACTGTGGATATTTATCAGTTACATGATAATTATGGGAGTTATGCGTCATGTGACCTCCTAGTTACTATGTGCCGGGATGGCCCAGTAAACACGCAATGTGTAGTAATACATTCCATGTTCATTTACTTCATGGTGACCCAAATGATTTGTGGTTTATCCTAGTGCTGTGTACATGCGTATACAATATTTACCTATGAGCTACACATCAAGTACTCTTGTGCTATCCAGTCAGAATTCCTAGCAACTTCAGATGGGTTCTTCAAATGTTATTCATTTACAATTAATCCATTTTCGATTATATGATTGATAACGAAGAAGGATAAAGGAACATATCATCATTTAGATTTAAATAATGATTAAACACAAAATAAAAATTAATAATAAATGCATAAATCAATCAATGATAAATGAATAATTATAAATTATTATATGGTAGCTTTGATACCACTTAAAGTTTTATAGCATAACAAAATAACCTATTGGGTAGTATCCAACTCAGATTTTTGTCATAATTATTGAATAATATAAGATATACATGATGGAGAACATCATGAATAATGAAATTAATTAAAAGAATAATTAAAATATATGCTAGAACCAAGGAAATGAGATCATCACATATAATTTATAATTAATTTATATAAATAAAGAATTACCTTTCATGGGAATTCATTCTTCATTGAAGATTCAATTGACCTATTCTTATCATACTGTTGTTTCAATTAGAGGATTAAAGGGTAAAATATATCTAGTGGTGATCAACTTGTTCACCATAAACCTTTAAATATCACCATATAAATCTTCGGGTTCTAGAGAGAAAGATTCAGTTTATTTCATTTTTCATTGGTGATCACAATAAGAATCAGTTTGAGGTTGGAAGGATTCTTCTTATTATCTCTAGAGTTAAGAGAGTAGAGGAGGATAATCAATCTCTTTTATTGAGAGCATTATAATAGAAGATATCTATAGTGATTGAGAGAATTCTCTCAATACTTTCATTGTTCACAATGATGATTAAGGTTGAGAATGATATAAATATGTTTATATAGAGCTAGGGATAGAGAATAATAATTGCACTTGGGCCCTTATTATTTTCTTAATACCCAATGAACCCCATGTTTAAATAACAATAATAATATTATTTACTTGAAATGAGTTAGACACAAAGATAAATAAATATTATTTCTTGAATAAATAGATTAACATTTATTCAAATAATATATTATTTCTCATTTTTACATTATACTCCGTCTTTCAATCCTCATAAATATTTATCAAACCTTTAATAATTACTATTTTTTTAAATAAATAACATCCCTTCATTACTCATCGATAAATAAATAAATATTATACTAAAATAGAGAATAAATATTTATTAAATATTAAACTCACACTTATGCTATCAAATAATTGGTGACTGAATATTTGTGATCTATCCAAACATGATTAATTATTGAATCACAAATAGAAATAATATTTATTCAACATGATAAATTATTATAGAATTTAATTGAGGTTCTTGATACACTTAGTGTGTGACCATCTAGGACTCTTTCATAGTGGCATTAGACAGAACCGCCTAAAGTCCAAGTTTAGCATTGAGAGAGACACAAAGACATACAAAGAGAAAAAATTTTGTGTAAAAATAAAATAAAACCTCATAATAATGCACACTATGTAATATAATACCTTTATCACAATATCTTTACTCAATCAAGTTGCATATTGGTGTCATTATCCTATACAATCAATGCATCTTTCATTGAATTTATGAATATGAACTTTAAGAGTGAACACCATGGACATGGACTTAATTCAGTAGTTACGTTCTCATCAAAGGGATTAAGATATCAACTTACACTAAACTGGGAAGGTACAAATAATTTCTTTCATTATTTATTAATGTAAAGTCACTTGTGACACAACTAATGTATCCTAAATCACCATGAGAATATATCAACATAGTTTTTTTAAATACATTAAATTACATGACTCATGATATGCATGAATAATTATATTAAAGTATAAGGACTATTAAACACTTCTGTAGATTGTAACATTCAATGAAACATATAAATTTGTATTTCCTACTGGCAGGTTATGTTCTAAGAATATAATTTCTTGATATTGAAATGGGAATATACCATGATATGGTGTCTCGAAGTCCTATGATTCTCCACCCCTAATATCCCATATCATTTATGTACCATAAAATGATATCATCTGACCATAGAACATATATTTAAGAATTCTATTATAGCACTTCTAGGTTCTCATCATAGTGGGGAACTATTATAACCTTTTGGTGTGATAAATACCCTTAAAAAATTATCACATACAATGTCACATAGAATAAAAATAATTATGTGATAAGAGATTTATTAATATTAAAAAACCATGAATATAGGGAATAATAATGTGCATAGAAGTTGGTCCTAGGGAACCAACTCCAACATAGTCAATATAACACACATTGTCACATGTGTCGTTAATTCTACATGATGACATAGATTTAGAATTATTATTCCCAAAACTTTAATACTAAGGTGCAGTGTAATAGAATCCTAATGTCAAAATCATTAGGGATAAGGAATCCTAGATCTAGTGTTCCAAAAAAATTCAGATCGATCAAAACATTACCAATATTATGATTATAAAACCTAATAAAAATATAAAAAAATTAAAAATATTTATATGAAAACAAATGGTATAAAATTAACATCAAGGTGTGTTTTTAATAAAATATATAAATCCAACCCACTTAAGAAATTCATTTATCTTAATAATTACAAGTTTATAAAAGTAATTGGCATCCATATAATCAACTTTAACTAATACTACTACAATAATTTCGACTCCTATGATCAAAGTGATGTGATTATTAGATCTTATAGTCACTATGAGAGGGGGTGAATCAATGTGACCCTTCTTACTGATTTATTATATCTTTTAATTTCACCTATTAATCTTAAAACCACTATATCAGTTAATATGTATGGATCTATTTATGTGTTCCCAACACACACCACTATATGTAATGCAGTAAATAATTAAGAGAAAAAAATACAAAATATTTTTACAAGGTTTGATCCCAATGTGGGAATCTGCTCCTTTTTAAGTTCAATTTGAGTTAGAGACACAAATTATATCATAAATAAACTGTAGTGATTATAAAATGTGAGAAGGTATCATCCTTAACTCAACACTTACAAGGCTTAGGATGGTATCATCCTTAACTCATAGTAAAGTATCATCCATAACAAAAAACCAATCTCCTGATTGAGCTGTTTACCAAGAGGTTCATAGTCACACGAATGGTTTGGTTAATATTATATTGGACCCCTATAGTATTCAATAGTCCTATAACATTCTATATTGAAAAATATTTTCAGTATACTCTTGGATATAATTTCATTAACAATGGAATGTCTTCTTCCTCAACAACAAGTCTTCACCTAACAATTTTTCTTTTGATATAGTAGCACGCATTTCAATAATATTTTATTAAGTATCATTATATATATATACCTTATTCAAGACTAGGATCATTGGAATTTCTCACTAAATCTAAAGGAGTCTCAACACAATTAATAAATAACAACAATGTCACCTATCGATCTCTCTATCAAATATTCTTCTCTATATTCTATGATATAATGATATCATATGACATGTTTTCATTCCAATTCTTATTATTTCTTTTATTTTTATTTATATTATTCCTCTAAAAACAAATTTTTTTATCTATAAGTATCATTGGTATCCTTCAATCTCTCTCTTTGATACACATTATATTCAAATAAATACATTATATGTTTCTTCTCACACGAATCTACAATTTCATTATCTTATTCTTATAGTTTTATCTTCTTATAATTTTATGAATATTATTTCAATATTTTAAATAAATAAGTACCATGAAATATGAACACATGAAATTATTTTTAAATATGGTAAAATATTACTCCTAAAACTATCCAGTTATGGTCTTCATTAATAAGTTTTAAATGTTCATATTTAAACTCCTTATTTATCACACAGAGATCCTTGAAATATTCTCCTCAAATATCATAATTTCCGTTTTATCATACTTCTAAAAAACCCTTTTTATCATTACCACATGTATTCAAGAGAATATATAGAAACATTTGCGGTGTGATCCTTCTCTTCATAACATGAAAATCCTCATCACAAAACATTATTATTCTTTAATTATCACGCTCATTATTTTTGGATAGAATCATAGAAATTCAAAGCATCATGATGTTTTTTACTTCAAGATTAGAAAAGAATCATCTAAATTTAATCTCTAGAATCCTATCATTTTCTTAGACTGATAAAACTTAAATAAGAAATAGATATTTGTAATTATCACTTTTGTGAGATTAGAACTTTAATAAATTATTTTACCTCTAAGAAACATTACATATCCTCCTATCAAAGATCAGAATACCTTACATATGATTTTAAGTATATTATATATCATAGTAATATTTTTTCCTTTTCTATATTTCAGTAGAAAGTATAAAATATCTCATGTATGAATTTAAGGTTTTTCCTTTTCTTCATTTCAATGATCACTTTAACAAATATATTATGCATTCAAAAACTGATATTATGTATCACAATAAATATTGGGAATTTTCTAATTTAGGTATATTCAATATCATGCATTCCATTTTTGATATATTGCATATACTCTAAATATTTTACATATTACAATATGGATTTTTTCCTTTGTTGTATTTCGACATGAACTCAACAAATATATTATATATGAAAAATATCTTACAGAGCCATGTAAGATTTTTTCCCTTGTCTATTTTACAGTATTCAATATTAAATATCACTTGTATGATCTGATATCTACCATGTATCACTAAAACATATTATTTAATATATGAAATATGTTATGTATCATAGTGTGAACTCTCAGAGACTTTTCAAATTCTTCAACTTTAGCTCTGAGTGATTATTTTATATCATCCAGTGAATGTTATGTATTATAGTGAGCTCCATTCCTTTTCTAATATTTTATTCTAAGGGATATTACATATTCCCTTTCTAAATTATCCCCTGCAAATCTGAATTACATAACTTCTTAAGATCATATCATATCCTCTTTAAAAATACTCAACACATCTGCAATCACTCAAATTCATCTCAAAATAGATTAAATGACTTAAGAAATATATCATACCTTCTCAAAAATCTTTATAACAATTTATAAATTAGCTTTTAGCATATGTGTACTCTATTTGAGACTTTCTATGAAACTTCACTCCTTTAACATTTATCAACTTCAAAATTTTATTTTTTCTAATCCATCATATACAAAATATACTCCAATTATTATAGTATTCTTCATGATTGATAATCCATAGATGAATTATTAATCTTCCATCCATCCATTTTTACTTCCTTAATCATAGGTCCTCAAGCTGTTCAATAGACACCTCTTCAAATTCAACAATATCATGTGATAAACAGTTCTCTCTTTTTATAATAAAACTTATCATTGGTTCACATATAAGTCCATATAAACAATAATAATATGTGTATAGGATTATTCATTGAATTTTAATATCTAATATCTCTAATTATTATCAACATTTCCAATTGTTAAGGTAAGTATCTCAATCTCTATGTTCACTAGAAACATATGAATGGATCTCTAGTACCCAATGAAAGACATCAATATAGATAGTCTAGTGGAACTCTGAGTTGTATCTCATACCTTTAAACTTTTTAATCCATTGGGATCTTTCTACATCACCCAACACATATTGAGAAGCATATTACACATTGGAAAAAAATAAAATCATCACAATCGATTAGTCTCTTTAATATATATTTTTAATTTTTTTCAATACTATTAAATACCTCTTTTTCAATAAGTTATTATCAAAACTTTTTTTATCCCCTAATTTTTAATAAATTCAAAGGTTAATGGGTGAGGGAAATTCCCACTCATCTCATGATTCTTCCGTGATTTTAAATTTTATCATCCACCCTTTGTAAAACCTTATCTAGCTAAGAGAAGGGTAGAATCACTTTCCTATAAATAATGATTCATAAACTAATCAATTATAATTCTACTTGATTTAGCTCGATATAAAAAAGAAGGGTGATTAACTTAGACACCAAACATTTATAGTTTGTGATACCAACTTAGATTTCTCTTATAAGGCTATGTTCAAGAATATTTTTAAGGAGTTTATAACCTACACTCAACTAAAAAAACATATTAAAAATATTCAATTATAAATATATTTTCCACCTTTTCTTCATACATTTCATGTCATTGAATAATCAAACTCTCCCATTTTAAATTTAAAAATTTATGTTTCTAATAAGGGTATGAGAATATACAAAATAAACTTAATCAATGAGGGGATTTTAAACATTTTCTAGAAATTCCATCTTCACATGAATTGATTCCTTAAAGAAGATTTTTCATCTTCTCACCTCCACCTAAAGGGATTAACTTCATCATTCTTAATTATGGATTGTATTATTAAAAGTAAACTCCAAGAATATCATTATAATATCACTTGAAATGTTAAATGGAGTCATCATGATACCATTAAAATAATTTTATGATGGATATATCTTCTGTATATAAACTTTCCACAACTTTCTAATTCTCCCTTATTATACATCACCTTAAATTCCATATGTAGAAAGTTGAAAAAATAGATATATTGGAATAATGTGGGTATCCATAGATCCTTAGTTAGAGAAAAATGTTTGAGGTTTACTTCTCAACCCATAAACCCTTTTCAATTTAGTTCTATCTCAGGGAGAACTCTTCATGCTTGATCTTCCTTTGATTTTACAAACTTAAACTTCCTTATATAGAATGGTTTTCCTTTTATTTTCAGATTTTGTCTTAGATGGAATAAACTTTGTTACATTATCTATTAAATCACTCACATTATTTTGTGATTAATCTATCTTCATTCCCTTTTCTAATTGAACTTCCCATACGATCATTCATTCCTTAGGAACATGTCCAGATTTCTCCTTGTATGGAACCTCCCTTTTCAAAGTAGCTTTCATGTCACATAGAGCCAATGGAACTTAATATTTTTTCTCAACAAATCCTTCAATCTTGGTAGCCACATCATTAATTTATTAGGATCATGTACTATATATTTACACCTTCTACACAATTTTATTACATCTTTGAGTAACCCTTCTTTGGTAACTACTAAAGTTCTTCTTCTTAGATGTCTTCCACCAAACCAATCCTTTTATATCTCTCTTGGATTGATTACCATATTTATTCCATATTTATTCCTTCAAATTTGATATTTATTTCATATTTAAAAAGGTCCATGATGTGGCATTTTCTTCTATAGTAGAATTATATCTTCTTTGTTGTAACATCCTTATTAGACTTCTTCTTGGGTGTTATTTACTTTATGTTCTTCACTTTATTTCACTGCATAGAATAATCTACTCATTTTCTTTAATTATTTTAAAACTTTATAGGTTTCTTAATCCTAAAATATATTAATCATTCTTGGTATATTTATACCAGTACTATTCACCATTATGACCACATTTATTGAAAATACCATAGAAATTTTCAAGAATTCCAAATATATTTTTAGTGAATAGATTTTACATTTCATGTGTTATTTTCCACAAATCAACCTCACCCCACTGATGCAGGCATTATATAATGTTTATGAAATGATATATTATGAAAAAATTCAATATAATTATGAAAAATCCTCTATATCACAAACAATGGCCAATAAATATTATTTTCTTACCTTTGGGTGCAATTCGACTAGCTTTGAAACCTTGATATTTTTGGACTAAATAGTACCTCTTTTGAGTTTATTTTATGGAATGATACTTCCTTATAATACTCACATCCAACCTATATTTATTAGTGTATTTATTAGTATTTTTATCTATAAATTTATGTTTAAAATTAATTTTTTAAACTATTATAAAAAATGAAATAGTGTTAGTATAAATGGATTTTTCAGTATCAATGGATTCCTTTTGCTTTAAACTTATAGTGGATTAATCATTATGAAATCTCAATACCTTAATTACAATAATATAATTCCTTTTTCAGGAAATAATATTATACAAACCTTTTATTTTAGAAAATTTTATTTCATCCTTTTGGGAAGTCTCAGCCCGTGTCACCTTTATATTTCTCATTTTTACCTTCAACTCAAGACACTTTAAGTTGAGGGTATTTTTCTCAAACTCAACTAACCTAAATATTCCATCCCATTATTTTATCATATTCTCAACATAATATTCATGATTTTTTATAATTTATTAAAAATAATTATCAGGTTCCTTAATTCTTTTATCTTTGTTATCCAATTGGGAATCCATGACACCAATAATATCTTTGTGAGTTTCTTATAATGGATGGATCTTGTATTTAAAGATTATTTTAAACTCAAATTTATCACCAATTATATAATATTCTTATTTAGCTAGGGAATAATTTTAATTAAAAATTAATAAGTATTATTCTTTGGATTCAACAAGTTGTGTGAGAGTTTTTCACTTTTAAAACATTTTATCCAATGCCTTCTCAATATAATCATATTCCAGTTCCACCAATACTTTATCATCATGAATTAACTTAAAAAAAATAAATATTTAAGTGAAAAATTTAATAGTCACCTTATTTATATAATCCTTAAATTCAGAGTAAAACTTCAACTATTTTAATAGATCAACTCTCTTAACTGTCTAAACTTAATTTTCCAAGAGAATGATTCCCAAAAAATTTAATTAATAAACAACCACTTTGATTAACGTCAACCAGTAGTGTATCGTCTTTATCCTTTGAGTTATTTATTAACTTATTTTCCTATTTTTCTCACATTCTTTAATGTTTTGGCTGAAACATCCATGTTTGAATTGATAGGTATGTAAATAGTATTCTCTATATAAGGAAACTTATAACCTTCTTCAAATATACACTCCATATATGTCTGATAAAAACATTTGGGAAATAAAATATATCCAATAAGTGGTAATAATGGATTATATGTTATACTACTCTAAGTTACTAGTAGATCGTACAACCACTCTAGGGGTGAGGGGTGAATTAGTGTGACCCATTTTACAAAATTATTCTCTATTTTAATTTACTCTCTTATAATTTTAACCTTTGTCTTAGTTAAGATTTATGGAACTTTTTATGAATTCCCAATATATAACACCACATGAAAAATAATAAATAAACAATATACAACAATACAAATTATTTTTATAAGGTTTTATCCCAATGAAGGTATCTAATCATTGTTGTGTTTGGGTTGAGTTTGAGACATAGATTCTTTCACTAGTCAATTACAATGATTAATAAAGGTGATCAGGTATTATCCTTAGCTTAACACTTATAATGGATTGTAAGGTATCATACTTAACTTTTGGAAAGGTATTATCCTTAACCAAAAAACTATATCTCTATAGTTTTGTATCTCTATAGCTTCATAGTCTCCTGACTAGTTTAGATAAGATTATATTAGATCCATCTAGTTTTAAATGGTCTTTCTACTTACTCTCTTAATTAATATCTTTATTATACTCCAAGATTTCATTGTATCAAAAATTAATTATCTTTTTCCATAGGAAGAGGTCTTCAACTGCAAATTTTTATTTTGATATAGTAGCATGAAATCCAGCCTTTTTTATCAATTATCCCAACATCAATACCTTATCTAGGATTGGGATTGTTGGTCTTTCTCACTAAATCTCCAAGAGTATCAAAACAGTTAATAAAAAAATGGGACCTATCAATCTATATCTCTAATATTCTTCTTTGGATTATACAATATAGTGATATATTATAGAAGGTAATTTCTCTTAATTATCCTTATTCTTATTTATTCTCTTCCTCTTTCTTTTATTCCCTAATTCACATGATTTTCTATCTCTGAGCATCATTAGTAGATCTCACTCTCTATCTTCGATACACATTATATTAAGAAGAATATTTTATATATTGTTTATCACTCTCTTATATAATTTCATTATATTATTCTTTTAATTTTTATATTATCAAAATCATGTGAATATTATTTCCTTGTTTTGTATATGGAAATATCATGAAATTTAGAGACATGTTATTCTATTTTGATATGGTCAAATATTACTCAGAAAGTATCCATCTTTGATCATCATTAATAAGTTTCAAATATTTAAATTTAAAAATCCTTATTTATTGAAAAGAGATAATAAAAATATTATCCTTGATTCTCAATATTTCCTTTCCTTACTACATCTAAAAGATAATTATTACCATTAATTGATATCTCTATGAGCATATATTGAAACTCTTGTGGCTTGATTTTTCTCTTCATGGTGTGGAACCCATCATCACTAAACTTACTTATTATTAAATTATAACATTCAATTTTCTCTGCTAAATCACAATTAATCAATATTTATGACATGATGATTAGAAAAGTATAATATGAATTCAATCTCTATAATCCTTTCATTTTCTCAAACTAATAAACCCTATTCAAGAAATGGATTTTATTAAACAACACTTCTATGGGATTAGTACTTTTCCAAATTTTCTTCTCTCCATGTACCCTTATGAATCCTCCTTTTAAAATCTTAGAAAAAATTCTTTAAAGTATATTATGTATCATAGTAAAGTTTCCTCTTGTACCACATTTCAATAAGCACTCTGAAATATCTAACATATCAATGTAAGGTTTTTTTCCTTCTGTACATTTTAGTGATCACTTCACAAATATTTTACACATGCCTCAAACATATATTACACATCACAGTGAGGCTCAAGAATTTTCCAATTTCTGGTTCTTCAATATTATATGTTCCATATATGATATATTATATATGATCTAAATATATTATGTATCATATTATAACCATTTAACTTTTCCACATTTCAACATACACTCAACAAATATATTCCATATGAAAAATATCTTACATATCCATTTAAGATTATTTACCTTTATCACATTTCCAGTATGCTTTGGAAAATATTTTTCATATTCTTTAAGATATATCCCATATCATCAAAACATATTATATACCATATGAAATATATCACGCATCACAGTGTGAACTCTTAATTACTTTTGTATTTCTTGAGCTTCATCTTAGAGTTCTTCTTATACATCATCCATAGAATATTACACACCACATTGAAATCTAATCATTTTACAATATTCTATTTTGAGGGATATTACATATGTATTTTCTAAATTATCACCTATAGGAAACTATGACATGGAGAATATCACCAATGCATGATAAGTTTTATATAATATTTTTCATAATTTAATAAAATAGAACAAATTTAACATCTAAATAAAAATACTAAATCATTGAAATTTAAATTCTTATATTTAAAAACATTAATAGAAATGAAATTATAAAATTTATATAGTTATTTTTAGTGATAAAAAATTGGAATCTTTGGATTTTATGATTTTAAAAACATATAACTAATTTATATATCTAATTTATTCATTTACCACAACTTTAACATAATATAAAATGGAATCCATTCATGAAAAAAATATTACAATTTATTCTTCAAGTAAATATTTTGAACTGTAAATTTTTTAAATAAAAATGTGATACCTCACCACTGTCTTAACTTCATCTTGATAATATTATTATATACATGAAAGCACTATGGTATAAATGACTATAAAAGTTTTTAATGAAAATTTTATTTTAAAAATGTTTTCTTCTAGAACAAATATCTATAAATGATATTGATCTCACATATATTGTCATGGTTTTCATGTTTTATCTATACCTACAACATTTCAAATAATAAAATGATGTTATTTTTTTCTTTTATCTTCAGTTCTGCTCTAAAATTCTATAAACATAAATGATGACTTGAAAATGAATAAAAAATATTAAAAAAATATAAAATTAGGTAGCATAAAGATTAATTTTTTGTTGTGATTATTATTTTTAGAGTAAGGATGAATCACATACATGAATGTTGTAGATTTATCTCTAAATAGTAAAAATAATTTTAAGAATGTGTTATGTTGTGAAAATTATTTGAAAAATCAATTTCAAGAACATAACATTAAAGTGAAGGATAAAAAGATAAATAATAATAAAAAATATTAAAATTATTGTATTTTCTCTAAATTCATTTGAACCTTCATGTATTTTACACATCTATCTTTGAATATCTTATAAGGCACCATTAATAAATGTAAGAACACTAATCATTCAATGACATGTTTTTTAGGTTATAACAATAATATAATATGTCTAAATTATAGTAGAACAATAACAATAATCAAACTATAAAATCAGTATAAATGTGGATTCTTTTAATAAAAGAGACAATATTGTATTGGATTATAGTTTCTATATTAGATTCCCTATTCTATATTTTAATAATAACAGTATAAATAATCCAGTGATTCATATAACTTTTGGGGATCTACCAACTATGAAAATTTTGATTTAAATTTGAAGGACTTAACTTCTCTATGCTTTAATAGAATATTCAATAGTAAAGGAAAAATAAAATATAGAGCCCCAACTAAGTAATTTCTCAAAAAATTCACCAATTATGGAATGGATTTTCAAACATATTATCAACTCAATTAATGAAGAAAATCCTTTTAAAAAGATAGAATGTTTTAGAAATTTTATGTTATCATCGAACCAAACATTAATCCATACAATGTATACTACTAAATGTCATTATAGTGTAGATTTAGACATTTTATTCCCAACACTTTACTGCTAAGGTGTAATATAATAGTAGTTTGAGGTCAAACTCATTAGGAATTAGGAATACTAGATTTGATGTTTAATCAGATACTAGATTAATAAAAACATATTCAATATTATGATTATAAAACCTAATAAAATTCTAATATTTTTGAAAATATTTACATGAAAAAAATATATAGAAAATTAAAATCAAAGAATTTTTTTCTAAAATATATAATACTAACTCACTTAAGAAATCCATTTATCTTAATAGTTACTTGTTTATAAAAGTAATTGGAATCCATATAACCAATTTAAACTAATAATAATTATATTATTATAAATCCTATGATTAAAGGAATTATAATAAATTAATTTAAATTAAGTTTAAATCATATTTACAAAAGATAAATCAAAATTAGTCTCATGGTCAGATCTGATCTACCAAATTAGGTTCCCTGCCTTATTTGGTACTTTTGGTCAAAGATATAATAAATAATGAAATGAAATAGTAAATCTCAAAATTTTATTATTAAATCAATATTATTTCAAAAAGTTATTTTTGATTAAGAAAGTCATATACTCATCCTTCTACATTGAATTATCACCACTTTAAGGGATTTAACCTCTCAAAAATGATTGAAAATCAATCAAAAATGTTAAAAAAACATTAAAAGAATAGATAAACCCAAAAATAATACTTACATGATCAAAACAATTAATAATTCAATCATGATATTAATGAAAAAATTAAATTCAATTCAAAAGTTGAAAAGTTACAAGTTTCCTACCCTAGATCGATAATCCATGGGATAAAAAGTCACTATAAAGTAAAATATTAAAATAACCCCTTACTAAACTAATAAATAAATAATTAATATCACATAAGAAACTAAAACATGGATAATATCACCACACATGATAAGATTTATATAAAAGTTTACATAATTTTAAATGAATTTAAAAAATATATCATCTTAAAAAACAACTAAATCACTATACTTTAAATGATTATCTTTTAAAATGAAATGAGAAACGAAATTATGAAAAATTTATGCTTGTTTTTAGTGTATCATAAAATGGAATCATTAGATTTCAGGTTTTCAAAAACATTAAACTCCTTTATATCTCTAAATTTCTCATTAAATGTTATTTAACATAATCATAAATTGAATCTATTAATTGAAAACATAGCCATTGTTTCTTATTAATATAAAACTTTTGAACATTGGGTGTTTCAATAAAAATGTTATCCCTCATTATTGTATTATATTTATCATAAAAATATTATTATATACATGGAATCACTATGAGTTAAATTACTAGGACCATTTTTTATGAAAGTGTTTTTTTCAAAAATTTATCTTCTAAAAACACCATATAAAAAATAAATTAATCTCATATGTATTTTCAACTATTTCATGTGTTGTGTCTATCCATATCATTTACAATACTAAAACCGTTTTATTTTTTTCCTTTTATCTTGTGTTCTTTCTCAAACTTATACAAAATTCAATGATGACTTAAAAATGACTCAAAATATATTTTTTATGATTATAAATTATAAATCTCAATTGATATTAAATTCCAAATACCAATAATGCCTAAAATTAGTTTATCAAATTCCCCCCACACATAGTTTTTTGTTTTTCCTTAAGAAAATATCTCAACGACGACTAAATAAGAAACATAATCACTATAATAATTCATCAAAACAATAGATACTTTTTAGTGTAATTTTAAATTGATAATAAAAAAACTAAAAATGGTTTAATATGTTTCCACATTTATAAATTTATATAATTAATTTATGGTAATTATATTATATTATAAAATTGTTTTATAAGATCTATTATTTTATAAATTTGTTTTAATGTCTTCAAATTCAACTAATTAATGACTTAACCTGTGAAAATAATTTTTTTGTTATATTTTTTGGGTTCATTAATGCCTATATTTTATAAAATTTTCTCTTTGATGGTTTAATTTATTATGACAATAATTTTGTAGTAATAAAGTATGAATAATTTAATTCTCAAAATCACTTTCCCTGGTAGGAAAAATTGAAATTTTGATACCCCATTGACCAAACCTTGTATAAAAAATTCAACGTTATAACAATTCTTGAGGTGGTGAATTTCATTTAGTAGTGAAATGTTTTGCGTTAGGGGTTAAGAACCATAAAGGGTATATTTATTTAATCTTTTATTTAATTATTTTACTTATTAAAAATGGAGTGAACTCCCTCCCTACTCACATGTATGCTCGCAATACCAAGTGTTATAATTTTTATTCACAAAATAAATAGAGTTCTTTTGTGGGGACCATTTTGTGGATAGGATTTATGAGGTGGATAAACCTTTGGGATTACCACATTGGAAATGCGGGTAGAATTACTAGAGATCCTCCCATATAAAAAGAGGGTTTGAGAATTGAGTTTTTCATTAAAAAATATATATGAAAAACCGATTTTAGAGTGTTTTAAATATATATATTTTTAGTAAAATGTATTGATATATATATATATGTTATATAAATGAAAAAAAAATAAAAAATTAAAAAAAATAAAAATAAAATATGTTATAAAAAAAAACTAATGATGAGTTTAGTTATAATGATTGGATTTTTGAATTTTGAAATATTATTAGTTTCCTCCCTATAAAGGTTTCCTTGTTTAAATAAAATAAAAAAGTTCTCTGATCAAACTGGCAGGATTAAAATAGTGTCAATCACACTGATTTTGATATATAAATAATGGGACAATGAGATCAGCTTTAATTGGTCTCTTTAATACCAAACTCTCCAGTTATATTTTCCCTACATTGTTGCTGTTGGAAAACTATAAATTGATGTATGACATTCCCAACATCTTAGTGAAATCCTATAGGTAAATTTCCATTGAGATCCCTATGCCAATAAGTGGGGGTTGATCAAACCCTTTTGGATAGCGAACTTCATTCACGCATTGAGATTGAATTTTTTTGCCTTCTTTGTCTGCCACTATTATTTTAAAAACAATCAAAAGGGTTTGATAAGGGATAATATAGAATTTAGATTATAAATCCCTTAAAGTGATGAACCAAGACATGGTTAAAATTGACTATTTCGATGACAACAACTTCTCACAGTGGAAGAACAAGATGAAGTTTCTTCTTATAGTGTTGAATATTTTTTACATATTAGAACCAAAACTTCATCACATTCTCGAAAATACCACACCAAATCCTGAAGGTACACCCATTAACATGAATCAAGTCAATCATATTTGGGAAATGAGTAAGAAACATGAAGATGGTCAAGTTTTGTGTTGAGGAAATATTATCAACACATTATCAAATCATCTTTATTTCCACCAAATGAAGTCCTATCAAGAGATATAGGATGCACTCTAATTCATGTATAAATTCAAGGAAGAAGTTACCAATAAAATTCTTATTGTAAAGTATCTTAACTTCAAGATAGTTGATAACAAACTGGTGTTAGAGCAATTAATGATCTCCAATTTATTATAAAAAAACAACATTTTTTCTAGATTAATATACCAAAAACTTTCTAAGTTGGGTAAATTTTTACTAAATTTCTACCATGTGAAAATACTTTAGTAAATCACTTATTAAGAAGAGTGAGGATATTTCCTTAGAACAATTAGAAAATCTTCTTTAAATTGAAGAATAATCCATGTTGAGAGATGTGGGCATGGATTCACAATTTAATACCATGGTAAATATCATTGAGGGAAAGTAACCATCAAAATCTACCTTACATTTCAAGAATAAACATGAAAAATTCAAGAAGAAAAGAAATCCTTCCAATAAGAAAGAAGAATTCTTTATCTATGGAACACTATGTCATTTCACAAGGGAATGTTTCTATAAAAATAAAGTTGAAAAACCAGATGAAAATATGATTAATAAAGATAATATAGTTTCAATCATGTCCAAAGTCAATATGACTTCAACAAAAATGGGATAATGGATTGATTTTATAGAAATGGTGCATGTATGCATGGATCATTCGATCTTCAAAACATTTGTTGATAGTACTACTACAAAGGAAGTACACTTTGGAAATAATGAATGAATCAATGTCACTAGACAAGGAATCATGAATCTAGACTTTACTTTTGGAAATAACATTACTCTTATAAATGTGTTGTATATACCTTAGATTCAAAAGAATTTAGTCTTTATCGATATTTTGTGTAAGAAGGGATTTTCGGTTTCATTCGATCCTGAAAATTTTAACTTGTATAAGGGAGGAATTTTTTTGGGGATGAGGTACTAAAATGATGGAATATATCATTTATTTAATAATAATATGATTGAATCTTCTGTTTACTTTTTTGGGTCTCCTAATTTATGGTATAATCATTTAGAACATGTTAATTATAATTAATTAAAAGTAATGAATAAGTTAAAATTAATTAACTTTGGAGATGAATTTAATAAATTTGTAACATATGTAGAATCTAAAATAGTTAATAAAACATTTCAAAGTGTTAATATAAATTTTTATATATTAAAACTAGAACATTCTAATATTTATAAATTAATTTTTTTGTTAACTTATGGAGGAAAAAAATACTTTATAAATTTTGTTGATGACTGTAGTAGATATATATATATATATATATATCTTATTTATAAAAAATTTAAATCCTTTAATATGTTTAAGAATTATAAAGATGATTTTGAAAATCAATTAAACAAAATGATTAAATTATGATGCTCAAATAGAGGTGGTGAATACTTTATGAATCAATTTAATGAGTTATATGAAAAAATGGTATAATTCATCAAAGTAATGCTCCTTACACACCTCATAAAAATGTCTTAGCTGAAATGAAAAACCATACTTGAGTAGAAATGATAAATTTCATGCTTAATAAGTCCAAGTTACCATTAAATTTATGTGGAATAACTTTATTGATTGCATTTCATATTCATAATAGGATTGTTTATTATAAAACTAAGTTATTCCCTTATAAATTTAGAAAAGGTAGAAGATCTAATATTTCATATTTTAAAGTATTGGGGAGTTTATCTTACTATAGAGTTCCTAATACTAAATAACTTAAATTGGTTCTAGAGAAATTAAAGGTGTTTTTGTTGGATATGCAAAAAATAGAAAAGCTGATATAGTTATGGATTTGGAAGCTAATGTCATTTTTGAATCAATAGATGTAGTGTTTTTTGAAAATAAATTTTATAAAGATGATTTAGATGAGGTTATTACTAAAACCCCTATATCTTGTACTCCATATATTTAAAATATAATAGTAGAGAATAGTGATGGTTCTCGTGTTTAACCTAAATAGAGTACATGATTTCAGAAGGAGAAACAACAACATATAGATTTGATTTCTCCCAATTCCATTGTTTTCTTTGTTTAGGGAGATCAAAATAATAATCTTCTGAGTATGTATCCTTTGATATTTACTATTTAAGATTAACCAAAGTCATATAAATAATATATGACTTATAGAGATGTAATTTTTGGAATGAATCAATTAATGATGAAATGGATTCTATTATGGGGAATAATGCTTGGGTCATTATGGATTTACCAACATGTTCACAACCTATTGGTTTTAAGTGGGTTTTTATAAAGAATATGATTCCAATGGTAATTTTAATGATTTTAAAGCTATATTGGTTACTAAAGGCTTCGAAAAAATGGATGGATAGATTATTTTGATACGTATGCTCCGTTATCTTAGATTACTTCAATAAGGATTTTATTTTATTTAGATTCAATTAGTCATTTATATGTCCATAAAATGGATGATAAAACTAAATTTTTAAATGGAGACTTAAATGAATATATTTACATGGAACAAATGGAAGGGTTTTTTGTGTAAGTTATTGAAAATAAAGTATTCAAACTAGTTAAATATATTTATGGTATTAAACAAGATTTGAAGAAATGGCCTGAAAAATTTGATTCCATTATTTTATCTACTTGATTTACTCATAATAATGTGGATAAATGTGTTTATTCAATGTTTGTAATTGAATATGGAGTTATTTCATTTTTATATGCAGATTAGATTTTATTTTTTGGAACCTATATGATTAGTGTAAATAAGACAAAGAATTATTTATCCTCTATGTTTAAAATTAAGGATCTTAGAATATATGATACTATTCTAGGTTTTAAAGTTAGAAAATGTAGTGGGGGTTATTATTTAATTCAATTTCATTACAAAGAAAAAAAATTTAAATAAATTTTATCATCTTGGTTTTAGGGATACTAATAATCCATTTTATTATAGTGTTAAACTGTTTATGAATATGAGAAAATATATAGTACAACTTGAGTATGCTAGTGTAATTGGTTTTTTAATGTATGAAATTCAGTGAAATAGACCTAATATTTCTTTTGGGATATTTAAAATGATTATATATACTAGTAGTCTTGGTGTGGCTCACCTGAAATGTATAACAAAAATATTTGGATGCTTGATAAAGACCACAGATTTAAGTTTATAATATAATGATTATCTGGATATACTAGAAGGATATAAGAACGTGAGTTGGATTATAATTATTGGTGATAATCAATCCAAAAATTTATGGTTGTTTACTCTTTGAGGTTGTGGTGTTTCCTGGGTGATAAATAAACAAACATGTATTTCACATTTGACCATGGGGTCAGAGTTTATCTCCTTAACGACATGTGGAAAGGAAGCTGAATAGATTAGGAATATATTATTGGATATTGGATTATGTCCTAGTCTTATGCCTCTTATATCTATTAAATATGACATTGAATCAAATTTATCAAAATAATATAGTTTCATGTATAATGGAAAGTCGAGTCATATAAGTTTGAGACACAATTATATGAGACAATTGTTATAAGATGGTACCATAACAACTGTCTATGTGAGATCGTGTAAAAATATTGCAGATTTATTTACAAAATATCTACTAAAAGATATAATTAATAAAACTAATTTATACATGGGGTTAAAAACCATAAAATAAATCATTTTTTAATGTAAACCTAATAATTTCTTTAGGTAGATCTTAATCAAAAAATTTAATGGGTAAAAAAAAGGTACAAAGATGATTGTTAATATTGAAAATTATAACCCCAACTACTTGGTGTCAATATTTTCTTTTATGAATATAGTTTGAGTTATAAACTCTTAATAAAATATTAAGAATATATGAGTTATATATTCTAATAACAGAAACACATATCAATATTTTGCCCATGTGAGCTTAGAAGTGTTATTACTTCTTACATGATTTAATGAGTTTAATTTTTAGAGAGTTCATGAAAAGGATTTAAACACATTTCCATAAAAGTACTAAAAAATGAGATGTTGGATGAAAAGATCATTTTATGTATGATACGTCCTATTTATCTTAAATATTAACAAGTTTAATGTTTTGTAAACTTTTAAATCTATCAATACTTTGAGATATTGATACTAAGTAAATGTTTGAATTGAAAGATACCATAATTATGAATAATGATTAACTTGTGATATAGAGATTTGATTTTATGAATAAAAGTGGGGTATTATTATATTTTCTATTCATAAAATAAATAAAGAGTTTTTAGTGGGACCCATTTGGTAGTGAGGATTGATGAGGTGGGAAAACCTTTGGGAATCCCACATTTCAAATGTGCGTAGAATTCCAAAATCTCCTCCCTTATGTAAAGCGGATTTGGGAATTAGGTTTTTAATTAAAAATATACATTCCAAAATTCTTTTAAATTGTTTTACACAAATATATTTTTATTAAAATGTTTTTATATATATATATTATATATATATATAAAATAAATGAATAAAATATTTTATAAAAAATGGATAATGAAGAGATTAGTCATAACTATTGGATTTCAAAATTTCAAAATTTGATTAGTTGGCTCCCTCCAAATTTTGACTTGTTTTAATCTAATTAAAGTGTTATTTTATTGAAAAAATGGGATTTAAATGGTGTCAATACCACCAATTTTGATATATAAATAATTGAATAATGAGATCAGATTTGACTGATCTATTCAATTCAAAACTCTCTAGTTATATTATACCAACATCATCACTATGGGACTATTTAAAATTGGTGTATGACATTAAAATTATATTGGTGAAACCCTCAAGGGAAATTTCCACTGAGAACCCTACGCAAACAAGTGGGGTGGATCAAACCCTTTTGGGCAGTGAACTTCATTCACACATCAAGGTTCAAAATTTTCTATCTTATTCATACACCTCTTTTATTTTCACAACACCAAGGACATGATATAGAGATATAATTGAGGGAATCTGAGAAATTCCATCAAAATTTGTTGAGTTAGGATTGTTGGTATCATAACCAACCCCATTTATGTATGATATCCATGGTTTATGAAATTTAAATATATAGATTTAGTTAATTATTATTATTATTTCTGTTTATTTCCCCCTATGTGTATGGTGTTTAGTGTTAACCCACATGTTGATTGATAATGTTTGTAACTTGAATTGAGTCGAGCTACCAAAAACACCACCAATATGCTTTAGGGGTAGTTAGATAGCTTTGAAATATGGATATGGTGGTGGGGAGGTGGGGGGAAGGGAATTTGGGATTGTAGGTTGGGTGATATTACACCACTTAACTCTCTCTCTATATAAAAATATATTTATCAAATGGTATAAAAGTATATATAATACATATTTTATTTTATAATTTTTTTAAAAGGGGGCGGGGGGTGTAAAACTACCCCCGATTTACAAAAAAAGATGGTTTGTTTTTAACGTATGCATGAGAGAGAGAGAGATAGGGATCTTATATATTTGGTTGGGTGTGGAAGAGATTTTGGTTGAGGTTGGATTGCAGTGTAGCTGGGGTGTGGTGCTAGTGAAGTAGTCACACCAGAATTTAACAAAAAAAATTAAATGGTATAATAAAAAGGGTTGTGTGGTGCCTACATGCATCACACCCCTCACACCTCCACCAAATGGATTGGTCATATCATAATAGGTCAATTATACCCTCCACTATGGAAAACAATACAAGGAAGAAAATTTCAGAAAACATGTAGGCCCATGGACTTGACCCCGTGACCTACCCCTCACCCCCAAACCCTTACCACCCCACAACTAATGATGGGATGAGTGGTGTTATCATGTCTCATGTTCTTCTTCTCACTTAAGTTTTAATTGGAAAAAAATTTCCAGTATCCATTTGGAGTAAATAAATAGTCATATTCACACATTTTTCATATAGTTTGTGATGATTATATTTTTAATGTAATTTATATTTTTTGAAAAGTTGTTTTTGTAAATTTTCATATTTAGAAACTAAATTTGGTGACCACAAAAGATTTTTTTGAAATACCTTTATTTTTTTTTCAAGTAAAATACAAAAAATATCTTTAATTGTATCATTTGGTGTTCCCAATAAAACATTTTTTTAAGAAAAAATATTTTTAATCTATATTTTGAGCTTGTGACCTGATGATTGTTGCAATGTTTATGACTCACAAAGAGTTTCTAGTGGAACCCTTAGTAATGATTATGATTATGATGACTCTTGTCAATAATTAATTTCTGAATATACAAGGACTTGATAAAATTTTTCATGATAAAATTTAGTGATGAACCTTAGGCATTTCAGTAATATATATCCTCAAGACTAGTTCAATGATATGATAAAATATTATTATTTACTTTTGAATTCAACTATATGATTCAACAACTGACATAATTATTTTGATTCATCTTATTCTCTAATACAAGTGGGTATTGTACATGGATTTGGGATTAATACTAAGTGGGACTTATTTTATGATTCACTTGGTGACCAATTTAAGATAACTAATTAAAAATAAAACTGGTCTGATATTTCCTTCAGTCGACCATCTTGATTAATACTAGAAGATTAATTGTTGACTGAAATCATTTGTAAAAATGATGTTAAAGAATATTTGATCTTTTTATTAATTTAATGAACTATATGAAGGTACTTGGGAATTTATCCTTGGATACGAAATCATGATGATTGGATTACTTGATATCTTAGGCCAAATTATAGGGGATGGTAATGAAATATTAGTGATTACTTTATGGATGGGATGATGTGTGATCCTATGAAACTGATGTTAAATAAGATTTAATCTATTTATCTGAATAATTATGTATTTCAATGAACTCATGGATCTATCCTTGGAGATGATGACATGATTATAGAATTATCTATTATGTTAGGTTGAAAATGATGTAATATGATTAGGAAATATATTTTATATTGGTGATGGATTCATGAATGTGTTGATGTGAGATCTTTGATTATTTATTTTATTTTCAGGATAGTATATCATGTGGACCACCTTGTTGAGTTATTCTTAGAGATACCATAACACTAGGATGATACATCTAGTGAATCTATATTTATATTTTATAGTTATTGTGTTTGGGAATCCCTCCACACGTAATTATTCATTTCACTAAAAAATCCTTCATATAATATTCATTGGAGTTGAGGAATTCATTTACTAAACTACAGTTTCAATATTATGTGATTCTACACTGAGATATATATATTTTGGGTATTCCTTTTCATCCACTGAGGCTCTACACTATGTGATCCAATCAATGGGTTTTGGTATTCCTTCATCACATTTGTTTGAGACATAGAATGATCTACAAGATCATTTATGACATCATTTGATTCATAAGGGTGTGGTCAGTTTAGAAAATATTTTATTTAAATTCCATTAATATTTTTTTATCTAGATAGAAATTGTTTGTGGTGATCCTAGGCATGGTTTCTACCATATTATTTATACCTTTAGATGATGACTTTTGATCCTTGAGGATGTACGGGCTTTGTGTTGGTCCCACATAAGGGAAATAACTCTAGAGAGGTGTAAATATGAGTATCAAAAATTAAAATATCCCATCCCAATAACCTTGTTTCAGGGTTAGTTGGAACTAATCTATCTATGTAACAACCCCATGAGGCTCACTACACAATAACTAGATAAGATCTTCACTAGACCTTAGGTGTGCTTACTCATACACCAATGGATGTTCTCTATTAGTGAGAGTCTAAGAGTTAATGGTGGGAGACTAGACCATATAAAGATAAATTACAATAATATCAACACAACACAATAAAATAAATTTTAAACAAAAAGAAAAAATAAGCTAGAACATACATATGATAAGAAAATAAACTTTTACAATTCCATTCCAGTCATGAAAAGATAAATAAGATCTCTCATAAGCTGATCATACTTATAAAATCACAAAGGTATCATGGTAAACAAATAATATGTAATAGAGGAACCACTTGGACCATCCAAAAAACCATAATTTCTAACCTATAAAACATCTACACTCCATCTACACTAACCTTATGATGATAATCCCTTATCTTTACCTATTTAAAGAGACATAAAGTCAACACATGTCCCAAAGGGACTACATAGGGTGTGAATATAGACTTAGTAGGTCACAAAAAATGTGTCACTAGATAATATATATATGTATAACAGTGTATAAAAACTCAATAAACAATAGAAAATACATAACACACAAAATTATCCACTCATTCTTGGCTAATATTGAGTGAGCCTTTACCTACCTCATCTATCCCCAGAGTGGAATGATGTATCCACAATATATCTTACTAAAATTACCCTTGTTCTTCCAAACAATTCCATATCACATGTAATCACTATTTTGATTAAACCACAATGGCCCTGTAACACTTCCATAGAACATATTACAAGATCCATGTTATTCTAAACCCTTTAGCAACCATTGGATCAACTACTTGAAAAAACCCAATGCATGAGACAACCATACTTTACCAATCACTTCTCATCATCCCCAACATATCTTATATTTATAGTGAGTATCCCACTCCCATTTGGGGATCTCACACCACCAAATCTATCCAACTACATTGCATCCTCCTTCATATTAATGGACCACATCATCATCCACCCAATGCTACTCAACTATGGAGGATACCATCAATAAAACAGGGGGAAAAGAACCTAATGGACCCTATCCTTTGTGCACATAAACCCAACAACCCAGACCCCGTGGTGAGTGACATCACTAATAGCCTAAAACCACTACTTCGAAAACATACACCTCCACCCATGAAAATGGTTTGCTATAGAAATTTTAGGAGCTCCATTGGTAGTTGATTCTAGAAATGGCAGTAAGTGGGAGAGAAATATAAAGAAAAAAAATTAAGAACATGAAAATAAATATTTACATGGTTTGAGAGTAATTTATATGTATATAGTGAGGTATAAAAAATTCAATATATCCAAGATCAATTTATAGTGTACACACACTGAGATTATAGAAACTCTAGCTTGAAATGAGATCATAAAGCAATACAGTGATATATTAACCCGCATTGATATAGTTCCAAATCCATATAGTTGGTCCAATGTGCTACTATAATGATGGAAGTAAATCATGTGGAGCTATAATACTAATGTAGGTAAAGTATATACTGAAATAGTACCTTGTTAATGTCTACATTGCTATAATACCCATTTTTAGTGTCATATATCATATCCCTCTAGCATTTTTCTAAACTTCATCTGATGGACTGGGCTCCAACATTCCAAAAATATACCACTTAGAGCTTGATATAGAAAATTGAGTTTCTTCCATGATTATAACTTTAGAATTAGGATCCTAATCTTATTCACTCACCAATGAAAATTTCCCATAAAATATTCAATTGTAAGAAAATGATTCATGAAAACTATCAAATTTCCCATAAATTCCTTAATTTCTAACTGATGATTCATGAATGAATGATTTATTTCCCTTCCATGCCTGCATAGTGTTCTGCCACATTTTTTATCTCATCATTTATTCATCAATGAAGACTGATAAAGGTACAATAATGCCACAAATTCTCAATCACCATCAACTTCATTAATATTCCAATTAGGTTATTGGTTCCAAAACTATTTTTCAATATCAACATCCCATAATTTATTAATCCTATGATAAAGTGGTACTTCAACTGAATATTCTTCTTTTGATAATGAAACACTGGGTTCTTAAAAAATTTATAACACTCTAAAAATCACAGTGTAATACATTTTTCTTTAAATTTATATCCACATCCTCTAAGAAGTTCTTCATAAAACCATATCTTTCTAGGATTTTGTTACAATAATGTACTTTTACTTTATGGTATATAGTTCCAAAAACTTATGTAATTGAGATATATATCTTACTAAAGTTTATCCATAAGTAAAAAAAAACTTGTGGTACTCCTCTTGTCATTGACATCATTTCCAAGGTTTGAATCCACATACCCCTACAATGAATTTTTGAAATAAAAAAGTTACTTCCTTGATTCCCTTCAAATACTTAATTGTCCACTTCATAGATTCCCAATATCGATTTCTAGGGTTATCCATGTACTTTTTAAAAAATCGCACTAAATGAGTAATATCAGTTCTAGTATAAACCATGGAATACATAAAGATTTCAAAAGTCGATGCATAACGAAAATTTACCATGTACTCAAACTCTTCTATTGTCTTCGGTGCTTACTCCTTGGTAATTTAAAATTTATTTCTATGGGAATAAAATAAGCATTTTCTTCCAACATACTATATCTAATCAAAATATTTCTAATGTAGTTATCCTATGATGATATCAAGGTTCCAACTGTATGGTATATCTTTATCTTCAGCCCAAAACTCTTACTAGATTCTCCAAGATATTTCACCCAAAACACCTCAGTCAGCTACCCTTTTAAATCATCAGTCCTCTACATGAATGATCCTACAATGATCATTTCATCCACATATATAATAAATATAATGTATTCATCACCATAAGACTTTAAATTGTAGTATTGGTCTATAAAAAATCATTTTATGCGTTTTTACTCATGAATTCATCAAATTCTAGGTCCACTTACCAGGTTCCTCCTTTAACCCATATAAAATGTTATGGAGATTACACGCCAGGTAATCCTTTACTAAATCAAAAAATAATTTATCTTTATCTATATAAATTTCCTCCTCTAAATAATTATAAAGGAAATCAGTATTCACATCAAGCTACTCAAGATGTAAATACTATAATGTACCACTATTAAGAACCACTAGAATAGAAGTAAGATTCACTACAAGTTAGAAATATTCAGTGAAATCCACACTTTCCTTCTATTGAAAATATTTCACCACTAGCCTTTCCTTGTATCTCCTATTGACATTATGTTCTTCCTTTACCAAACATACCCATTATTCCACAATTATTTCTTTCCTTATAGAAAAGGAGTTAGCTCCAAAGTATTATTATCATGTAATGAAGAAATATAATATTTTATAGATATTTACCACATGCTGGATTCTTTAAACTGGACTACTTCTTAAAATAATTCAGTATCTCCTCTATAAATCAATAAAAAATAGTGTAGGTATGATTAATACCTTATAATAGGTCTTTTAATATTTATTAATCTTCTTAAATTCACCCGAGGAGTAGGATCCACTAGTTCTAGTGTCTCATGATCAGGTACAAATTCAAGATCTATGTGATCAAATCACCCTGATTCTTTATTCTCTCCACTAGTTTCAACTGCATGATAATCCTTTTATACACAACACTTATTAAATATCACATTATGAATTATAATGATCTTCTTGTTCTCATAATCCTAAAGGAAATATCCAAACTCCTCAGTACTATAACCAATAAAAGAACATAATTTTGACTTTTCATCAATCTTGTCCCTTATATCAACATCTATAAGTATATATGCCAAATAACTAAATAATTATAAATTAGAGTCTTACATATTCTCTGGACCATAGATCCTTGAGTATATATTCTCCCATTGGTATAGATGAACTCTTATTGATGAGATATTCTTCCATATTCACTGAATTTTCCCAGAAGGTATTGGATAACCCTAAGTAAAGCCTCATACTCTTAGTATATTAATTTAGTATTCTGTTAATCCTCCCAGCCATGCTATTTAGTTATGGTACACTTGGAAGAGTCTTCTCCCACCAAATTCCATTATTATCATATAATTCCTTAGTATTTAATTATTATACTCTCCTCTATTGTTTGACCTAAAGCATTTAAAATTTTATCCTAGATCATTCATGACCAAATTATTCCACTTTTGAAACATGGTAAATACATTATATGTTTTTTAGAAAGTGAAATCATACCTTCCTTATCAAGGTGTTAATAAATGTCACATAATATAGTAACCGTCCAAAGGAATGTACTAGTGTAGGTCCCCAAATATTTGTGTGTACTATGTCTATATTTATAGGATTTGATGTTCTACCACCATTTATAAGAGTTATGTTCTTTTTTTTCCAAAGATACAATCATCACATTGGAAAAATTCCACTAAATTTTGCTCTGGTAGCATTCCTTGTTTTTCTAACACCTTCATCACCTTCTTAATCATGTGTCATAACCTATAATTCTAGAGTTGTGAATCCTTGATAGAATTTTTTATAACCATTTACAATAAAGGTTCTATCATATTATATAGGATTTTATTATTTAATCCATGAGTTATAACCACAAAACCCATTGTAATTTTCCATGCACTACCTGTGAAAATGGTGATAAAACATACATCATCAAGATGCCCAATGAAAATAATATTCCTTATCAATTTAGTAATATATAACATAATATCAAAAAATAGAAAACCCCCATAGTTATTTTTGATCCATGCATCACCCTTTCCAATAATTTATAAGGGTTTATCATCTACAATATAAAAATTAAAAAACTACGTAAAATATAATTATTTAGGAATCCCTTCTCTTATGAATAATTTAAGGATTACCTTGAGTCTAAAATAAAAGGACCTATAGAGATATAAACACTTATTAAAAAAATAAGGCCCTTCAATCGAGATACATAGAGATAAATAATCATAGAGGATAATAAAATCATTTATTGAGGTCACAACTAGAAGAAAATAGAGAAACCAGTAATAATACTCATAGATAGCTAGCCTTAAATTCATTTAATACTTTCTTTAAATCTTTAAAATATCCTAAATGAATCATTGAAAATCTATGAAGAAGGATGAATGAGTGAAGGAGACACAAAAACTAGGGCACAACTACTGCATCTTGGTCCAAATGGCCATATTTTTCCCTTTTATGCTCAATAAATAACATAATTATCCATTTTACAAAAATATGGAAAAATTACATCACACTTAATTTTTAACTAACATAGGGACCCTTAGGTATGTGCCCTTATATATGGGAACCTTATGTATCACCCCCTGATGTCCCTTATGTTTCAGAAATTAATGCTTATATATATTAAAAAGTTACCTTTATATATCATGGGGAACAACAACACTTAATTTAGAATCCTTAAATATCTAGGGAAATGATTCTTACATATTAGGGAAATGAACCTTACATATCACATGGGATTCCCATAATTTACCCATTTCCAGCTCAACCCAGATAACCCTTACATATCAGGGATTTACTCATACATACCATTGGGTACTCCCAACACTTATCCAAATTTCACATAATAGGGTAACCCTTATACATGAAGAAGTTACTCTTACATGTTACCTTAGAAACAAATTCACCTTTACATATATAAGAAAACTCCAAAATTACTATTACATATCATTTGGGTTAGCTTTATGTATTGACCCCCCATCAACAATACCATTTTCCAACCCTTAACTCAAGGTAAATATTACACATAAAGAATTTACTTTTTCTGCTGAAACTCTAAAACATGTCTAAATTCATCAAAAAAGAATCCAGACCCCAAATTATAAAAAATCACACCAAAAATTCATCTATAACATATTGTTTTATTCAAAATATGATATAAATCATAGTTTTAAAACAAATAAAATCCCAAGTCTAGGCCAAATTCTAAGAATTAATTCCTTGCCTATATCAATAGCTCAAAACCTTGATAGGATCCAAATTCACAAAGTCGATCTAAGATTTGACTTGAATCACCACTCCAAAATACTCAGACCATTTTAACCTTCCCACTATATGATTGTTAGTCCCTGAGCTATGTCAAGCCACACAATGACTAATTCCTAATAAAAATCAAGCACCCCACTAACCACACCCCAAAACATATAGAAAACATCTAATTCATCCATCACTTCCCCAATCACCAAGGTTAACCAATTCCAATAGATCTATCAGTTCCATTAGAACTACCCACCATAAGAATCACTCACCTAGTCTCATATCAACCAAAAAAATCCAATATGATGATAGTTTCACACCCATCCATTATCCCGAATATTTCATGCATCAGCTATCCACACATATCCTCCAGTTATCAAGAATCATTATTCCTCATCATATTGATACTCACTTTCATTCCACATCATAACTGATAACCACTTATATTCCATATCATACCTAAATCCATTCATTTTACCTGATGCCAATGCATTACATATTTATCATGCATCATATCTAATTCTCATATCTCAACCAGTATCTAGTCCTTCTACTTATCACATACACACCTTGTTCCATAATAACTATCATAAAATACCATATTCAATATACCTACAATGTACCTCTGGATATCAATGGATCCTCATCACATTCTTAGAGAGTTATCTTGATTGAATGCAGCTATGTGGAATCTTGACACCCCGATACCTGTCCCCCTAAAAAGTCATACTTACTATCAACCACAACCTCCACTATTTGGTATCCCATCCACCACCTTGACCCATGTGTGAATATGAATCCCAAAAACTAGATCTGGGCACCACTCCCAATCCCACACCTAAACCTACCTCAAGAACCTAAGTTTAACATGATATATGAATCCCAACTACCTGTGGGGTCTTATAACCTGACCATTCGAGATTTCTAATCTATATACATGCCCAACACTCCTTTATTGATTGATCACACTAGCCTTAAACACGCCCTTTCTACCTGAACTAGAAACAATGCTTTGATGAACCACTATATGTTGGAATCAATGAACATTTACTATGACTACACTACTAGGTATCCCCATATACCCACTTATAGCTATGTGGCACTCCATTACTTGTCTTTCCGGATACCACTGTCCAAATTAGCATCTCCCATATTCCAAGTTCTACTCCACTATCAAAACCTAGTTAAACACATCTTAAAATGATGTTAATCTAAAAATATTTACCTATACCATGATACAAACCCATAAACCATCATCGAATATCTAAACATTAACAATCTTAACTCCCAGCAATGTCTGATCAAACTTGGAAAAATCCATGAACTCCATGGTGTAATCCATGACTGAAGTATCTACCTATGCTAGGTGTATAAACTCATGAAACCTATCCACCCTCAATTTATTAAGAAATAATTGGTCATAGAACACTTCCTCAAAATCATTCCTTATCATCCCCTTATTACTACCAATTTATAACTATATATTCCACCAAAATTCTGATGGTCCCCTAAGGTTATACATATCCATATTCACTCTCTTCCCCCATGGCATATTTATTTGATCAAAGATTATATTTATTGACCTAATCGGGTACTCTACTACCTAGGTCCCATGCTCTCCCAAGAATAAAGGGGGATGATATGAGTGTAACTCTCAGATTAGATATTACATTGATAACATATCTCCCAGAGATCCTCAATAAATTCTCAGTATAACTCACACCAATATCATGCCGAGATACTCATCCAACCACTGTTCCAGTTCCTCAATCCACTATGGCTAACCTATCAACCTCAAAACTTTTTTTCATGGATCGTTCTCACCTATAACCTTAGGGGACTCATTTGATGCATGCCTTAGTGAAACCATATATTTTACCTCCAAATTCCCCAATAGAGGATGTATAGGTGGAATCACACTAGTAATAAAATCATATTCTCAATAAAGATATAATATTATAGATATCCCAAATAGGAAAAACTGTAATAGGAAATACAACCCACTAGCCCTTACACATTCCAACTATACTCCAATACCACAACATCTTGCCAAAAAACCCCACATACCCATGTTAGGGTCAGATTCCACACACCATACACATACATGATCATACATTGTTTCTCACCAAGAATCACATACTCAATCAATCTAAGTATAATTCTACCAAGAATCTATATGAGAAAATACCACATAGGTTTTTCCTAACACTATAGGCATTCAAACCAATTTTTCCATTCCAAAACTCAAATAGAAACCACAAGAATCACACACATTCCTTGTAATCCATATGGGCCTATAATAATCTTCTATCTGGACTTGCCTAGTCATATGGGCCTATAATAATGCTTGAGTACCATATCTTAAATATCAGGACCAAGATTCTAAAACAAAAATAAATACCATCAAAATCCAATTAATCTAAATCAAATAACCCAACTATAATCACAAAAAACAAAAAAAAACCCCTATTTTCCTATGGAAATTTATATTTAGTCCATTCTTACATTTTTTAGACACACAACATGAAATGTATCCAATGTTACGTGTATAGATGTATAGGAAGGAAATTAAAAAGTATCCAATCTACCATAACCTAAATAAAAACAAGACTATCTCAGTAACAATTTGTTGCAACCTTTTTTATGATACCAATTTATAATTCCCTAACTTGGATCAATCTATAGTAACTAGATTAGAGTGCCACTATACCTTAAGAATACATCCTCATACAAAAAAGAGTACTAACTAGGAGTAAAGGTCTAAGAGGTGATATTGGGGAGACTATAAACTTTAACAATAAATAACAACAATATCAACACAACACAACAATTTTTTTTAAACAATAATAAATAACATGGAAAAACATATATAAAATTAGTAAATAAACTTTTACAATATTATTCTTGTCCTATAGAGAGAAATATGATCACATGTAGGCCGATCAAATATATACAAGCACAAAATTACCAAGGTAAATAGCTAATCTATCACTGATAAACCACTAGAACCATTTTAAAAACCAAAATTTCTATCTCGTGAACCATACACTCTCCCATATTCACTAAAATCCTAACAATGAGCCTTTTTTATCTATGATAATAGACCTTAAGTCTAAATCCATCCCAAAGGGCCCATGTAGGGTGTGAGTATGAACTCAGCTGGCCAACACCAATGGTGCCACTAGTTAATATCCACACATATATTGGTATATATAAACCATACTAAACAAAAACTAATAGACAAGAAAAACCTTCTCCACTAATGATTGACCATCCTTTAGTGGGACTTTACCTACCTTGGCCAGTTCCAGAGTGGAATGATGCATCCACAGTCTCTCTTACCAGAAGTACCCTTAACCTTACAACCAATTCTATACACATGGAATCACTATTCCAGTTCAACCACAATACCATGATGACATGTCCAAAAACCATATCATAAGACCCACAATTTTTTCGAACACTTTACAAATCACAAACTCAATATCCAGATGAAACCCAAGGCACAACGATTCCCATCCTTTAGCAACTCAAGATCATTATCCTCAAAATATCTTGTATTTATAGTAAGCATCTTGATCCAATCCATTAGTATCACATAACATCAACCATGTCCAACTATGATGTATTCTTATCCGTATTAATGAACCATTTCATCATCCAAACTATGCCACTCAACTATAGAGGATACCACCAAGAAACTGGTGGTCAATACCTCCTTAAGGGCCCTTTATTGTGTGAAAATGACCCTAATGACATCATCCCCCATGGTGAAAAAGATTACTAACAACATTTTTTCACTACTTAATGAACCTATTTCACCACTTGCGACAATGGTCAATATCATCTACATCACACTAAAGAACCTCTATTGCCACCCATAGTAATGGTCAACCCAATCCACATTACACCATCAAACCTCATTTCCCTATTCTCAATGATCAACATCACCCAAAATCATGTGATTTACACCCATCACATTCCTAAGGAACCATATCAACTATCAAATTTTGTGAATCACCTATTTACAACATAAGAAATATTTCCCAATAAACCCCCAAACCATGCTAAACATTAATCCTATATATACCAAACCAAACCCATCATTTACCACATGAGATCACCCATAGGTATATTCTACGAACAATAAAACCCTATTTGGTTCTATTATTGGTCACCCACATTCCCCTACCCAAGCCTTTTTATCACAGGATAAATATAAACATGTATACCATATAAAATAGATACGCACCACCTACCTAGAGTTAGTAAGGATCCACTCATGAACAAACTCTTACCAAAATGGATTTAATCATAAGAAACCTATTAATCTAAAAAAGTCCTTGATTTAGGTCATAACTGATATAAAACAAATAAATAGTGTGAGAAATCAATAACAAATACTCATGGAGAACTTTCCTTACTCGTGACTACTATCTACTTTAGTGCACTCAGATATCTAACAAGAATCTATGAAGATCTCTTAAGAAGGATGAAGGAATGACAGAGAGTATAACTAGGGAATAACCACTACATCGTGGCTAAAATGGTCTTGTTTCCACCTCTTATACTTAAGAAATCAATTAATTATTTATTTCAGAAAAATCTAGAAAACTTTCACCACACTCAGTTTTTTAAAAATAGAGAGACCCTTATATATGGACCCTTACATACAATACCCTTATGTTTCACCCCGTACAATATCAACCAAAAACCCTTAATCAATAAAAAGTCACCCTTATATATCTTAGTTAATGAATTTTTTTTACTAATTTCTGACCCTTATGTATCCAGAAGAATGATCCTTATATATCAAGGAAATGAGCCTTTCTCATCATAAGGGATTGTTATACTTTACTATTTTCTATCTAAACCCTTGTATCCCTTACACACCAGGGATTTAATCCTACATAGAAAATGGTACTCCCAATACTTAACTAAATTATATTATAGAGTAATCTTTATGAATTAATATGTTACTATTACATATTTCCTTAGCCACATATTTAATTTTATGTATATAGGTAAATTGTAGAGTTACTCTTATGTATCATCTAGGTTACCTCAATGTATCAACCCTCCTTTCAACACTTTACCATTTTTCAAATCCTTCACACATGATGACTATTTCAACTGGATTTGTTGGCCCGATGGTTGATTGAGAGGATCTTAATATAGTTTTACAATCAATCATGTTAGTAGGGTTTATCCATAGAAACATACAAAGGCTCACACATCTATAGTGATCTATGAGCTTACTTTCTAGAGGTATATAGTCCCTGAGGTTTTTACTAGTGACACTTGGGAACTCACATTGGTTGAGAGGATTGGAGGTCAGGCTCATCACACACTTTTGGGGGAAATTTCTTTATACTCCAAGAATATCTTATATTTTTAATATATTTTTGTGAATCTTTACGAAATATAGGTACATGAATGGTGTCACGACCCGTCCTTGGGGCCCGTGCCGTGACTACCCCAAGCCCGCCTTCCATAGGCCAGGGGCTGGCGACTAGCACCAAGGCGTAGATCCCGGTAAAAAGGGAAGGCATTGCCTTTGTAAAGTAAACAATCACACAGAGTACAAGCGGAAGAAGTAAATACTAAGTAAAAACTGAGTACAACAGTAAGTGCGGAAAGTATAAAGGGGCCGGAAATACAAGCCCAACTGTAAAGTACAACTCGGAAGGGAAAACAACAACTGAAAAGTAAAGCTGCTACACCGAGCTGTCCACTGGAAATCCCACCTGAAGGGTGGGTACAGATAGCTCCTCTGCTCCTCGGATCCCATCGTCCGCTCCGAGTATGTCCCGCCCAGTGGTCCACCTCCGGGTACCGCCTCGTCGTCACATCCACCTCTGGGTACCGTCTCGTCGTGAGGTCCTCCTCCGGGTACCATCTCGTCATATAGTCCACCTCCAGGTACCGTCCAGTCCTCGAACACTCGGCCTCTGTCAGCACTGCCCGTCGTCTGCAACCAACACAACGAGGTGCGGGCATAGCCCGTGCAGGGGTGAGTATAACGATACTCAGTAGGGACCCCGAGACCCTCAAGGTCTCACTAAAACCAACAAGGATAACCACATAGAAGATCTCAACAGATAACCTCTACTTAGGAATATGCCCATACATATACCTAAGTTATCAAGTAACCCATCTCAATCATGAGGAAACACAAGGATTGTGAAATCAATGGATAACTACTACCCAGGTATATGCCCATACATATACCAAAGTTATCAGGTGATCCATCTCAATCATGAGGTAAACACAAAGGTCAAAAGTCTCAGCTCAAACCAGGATTTTCATTATCGAAACCGTAACTGCTGAAGAGCTCCGTCTCTGGAGTGTACAGTGGTCCTGTCACGACTCCGAGGTACTGCTCACTAACCCAGGACTGCTAAAGAACTCCACCCATCGAGTACTGCGGCCAGCTGCTATAACCAAGCGCTCCCATGTGCCGCTACAACCAAGCGCACCTCTGTCGTGGGTCTGCCACTACAACCAAGCGCTCCCATGTGCCGCTACAACCAAGCGCACCTCTGTCGTGGGTCTGCCGCTACAACCAAGCGCTCCCATGTGCCTCTACAACCAAGCGCACCTCTGTCGTGGGTCTGCCGCTACAACCAAGCGCTCCCATGTGCCGCTACAACCAAGCGCACCTCTGTAACACACCGAGTCGTTCGATCAGCAGTCGTCGGGTCTCAGCCAGCTACACGGTCTCCGTACTCCGCACGCTCGTCACTGGGAGGGTCCGCTCCACGAGCTACAGGTCGATACTGCAAGTATCTCAAATTCCCACGAAGAAGTAACTCAAAGGACCGCCTCGTCATAGGGGTCTCAACGCAACAGACGGCGCGTCAATCGGACGCCCGGTCTGTGAGTTATTAGCCTTTTCGTCCCAGGGGCCCGGTTGGTTTCGTGTGCGAACCAACCCGGCCGTATCTCAACTGCACCCCAAACTCTCATAGGGTATACTCACAGGGACTGCTTCTCAACGTGATCACCAACGCCGCTGACGGTTCATCAAATGAACGTTCTGTCAGAAAGGTATCAGCTTTTCCGTTCCAGGGGCCCGGTTGGATTTCGATGCGATCCAACCCGGCCACTATCCATCTGCATCCAAAACTCGGGCGGAGGATGCCAAAAGTTTCGTATCGTCAATAGGAACGCAACGCAACAGACGGCGCGTCGATCGGACGCCCGGTCTGAGAGTTATTGGCTTTTTCGTCCCAGGGGCCCGGTTGGTTTTTAAGGCAAAACCAACCCGACTTTACTCCACCTGCGTCCAAACCTTAGGCGGAGAATGCCAAAAGATCCGTCTCACTAAGAGGAACACAACAAAGCTGACGACACGTCAATCGGACGTTCGTAGCTCAAGATATGAGCGTTTCCGCTCCGAAGGCCCGGTTGGTTTCGTGAACGAACCAACCCGGCCGAACTCGAAGTATTCCGAAACTTTGAGTGCAATATACCGAATCGACCGTCTCGATCCAAGGATCGCGTAGCCGCTGACGGTTCGTCAATCGGAGGTCCGTGGCTCAAGTTATGTCCAAAAGACCAAAGTCAATTCGAAAACGGGGGGTCCGGGTCCGGGTCGACCCGGCCCGACCCCCCCTGGGTTGGCCCGAACCGGGTTGACCCGACCCGGGTCCGACCCGGCCCGGCCGGCGGCGGTCCGGCGCGGTCCGGCGCGGCGGCGCGGCCTGGCGCCGCTGGGTGCCACGCGCGGGGGGGCAAGGCCCCCGCTTTCTCAAGATGGCGGCGCGGCTTTTAGCCGCGCCTTTGGAGAACCGGCCCCCTTCGTGGGGGCTTGCTTGAGGGAAACCGGGGGGCCGCCTGCCCCCCCCCCCCCCTTAATGAAACCGTCCCCCCTCCCAAATAAATGGGGGGGGGGGCTTTTGAGTTGACCAGGGGAATTAAATTCCCCCGGTCTTTGACCTTCCGGCCGGCCCACCTGGCCGGCCAGTTTTTCTTCAACAGGACTGGCAAAGCCGGTCCCCTTCCGGTTTCCGACGCTGGCGGCCCGACGAGCCGCCGGTCCTCTCGTCCCGCCGCGGCCCGGAACCGGCCGCGGTGTTCGTCGTCCGGCGTGGTGCGACGGCACCGCGCCCCTCCGCCGCGGCCCCGCTCCGGCCGCGGCGCCTTCGGTTCCCTTCGATGCGGCGCGACGGCGTCGCGTAAATAAGCCGGGCGATTCCCGCGTGGTGCGACGGCACCACGCCTTCTCGTTCATCACAAGATTATATAAATAACCAAGAACAAAGGAGGGGGAATTCGGCCGTGTTTGTGCGGTCCGACCCCCCTCTCATTAGATGATAACTCTTAAATATTTAATCACAAATTATCATTCTAGAACCAACAACGAGAGTAAGGAAAAATAAACCACAACAAACCCATACCTTGGGTTCAAGTTCGAAGATTGTCAACGACCCGCGGAAGACAACGTCACGGAGGTCGGGCGTCGCGGTAATCGTTCGTCAAGTCCGATGACAAAGAGGTACGTCCGAAGAGATACGTCGTTGGCGAATCTTCGTAATCTGATGAAGGAAGTCCGAGGAGGAAGCGGCGTTCCCTTTCGTTGACACGGAGGGCGTCATCGATCTTCGGATACAATCGGCTACGAAGAAGAGAGGAGCGGCGTTCTTCGTCGGAGCTCGAAGGTTCTTCGCGTTCTTCGTCAAGGTTTGAAGAAGAAGGAGGAGCTCTCAAATCCTCTCAAGATGGCTAAACAATTCTAACCAAATAAAATAAGCTGAGGGCTTATTTTATTTACTCAACCAAACCATTTGAATTTCAAAGGTTTGAAAAAGTTTAAACAACTCAACCTAATTAGTAAGTTAAGTTGTCAATTACATTTAAAAGGGGAGTTAAGGGAGTTTTGAGAGGAGATGGAAAGTTGGGTTTCGTGTGGGCCCCACCACACTTAATCCTCCCAAGGGAGGTTAAGTGGATGTGGGTCCCACCTTTAACTTCCTTTGAGAGGAGTTAACCAATAAGTAAGAAAAAATAAAAAGTGTTCCACATTTTTATTTAACTTTTTATAATTCTCCCAAAAAACTAACTTTCATCCCGCAATAAACGCAACTTCGGAAAAGGTCTCCTTAAGTGAATATCGGTGCTGCGAGTTCATCGGTGTCCTCGGATTTCAATTCTGAGCACCGGATCAAATGATAGAAATTCCCGCTCGCTCGTTCACTGAACGTACCCGAGCCAAACTTCGGAAATTAATTTCGGGCACACCGGGCCTCGGAATCAGGCGCCGTCAGAAACTGCGTTCTTGTAAAATTACAAAGAAAATTAAGAAAAAAAAAATTTCCTTGAAATTTCTGGGTCTTTACATTATTCCCACCTCAGGGCTTTACGTCCCCGTAAAGCTTCAACACAAACTAGTGTCACAAAAGCGGTACAGAGCACGCATCTGAGCCTTCCGCTCCTATGTGTTCACCTGGTGGTTTCGTACTGCCAAGGAAAGTGCACCCGAGGAATCGATCGTCCTCCTAGGATATGCTCCTGTCGATCCTCGATCCCTGCTGGAATCTCCATGAAAGACACCCCATCGCCATCGTCCAGCTCCTCATGGTCGATGGTATGCGAAGGGTCGAGCATGTATCTCCTCAGCTGAGATACGTGGAAGTCGTCGTGCACCTGGTGCAACTGTGGTGAATGGGTCAAGCAGTAAACCACCCCGCCTACCTAGCTGGGGACCTAAGAAGGTCCGCTGAACCCCGGAGATAATTTGCCGCCTTGGCCACATCTCCGTAAACCTCGTCGAGGTGAGACCCATATAAGGACGTGATCATCATCCTCGAACTCCAGAGGTCTCCATTTTCTGTTAGAACTGGAACTCGAAAGGCTGCTGCCACGAGGGTAAGGTTGACCGACTCAAGAGTGATCGGTCACACCCTCTCGTGCATGAGTTTAACTTGTGCTTCCCAGGGTTTCCTTTTCGCCGACCAAGGAAAACCAATCCCGACGCTTGCCTAAAACCGTTAATTTGAGTATAAACAGTTATTGCCCATTCCATACTCAAACTAACGTCGTAAGGCCTCGACGCTGCCACCAAGAGATTCCAACCGAAACTCTCGCCTCGAGGGTCTGACCACACCATCGACGTAAGTGTGATTATCGAGTCTCCTCCCAAGGTATCTCCAGACGTGAGGGTCAAGTCCACGGCTTACCGGAAAATCTAGGTCTGGAACATGATTTGTGAAAGCGAGGAATGATTCATATCGACGTCTGTTACTTCAGCAGATAGTAGTTGACACAGACTATCCCTTGAATCATTTTTAGAGCCATTGGGTCACACTCCTTGACCGCATGCAGCCGCATTCTTCCACCACCCTCCAGCTCCCTGAGCTTGGCGGGGATAACTAAGGCGGGTGGTTGTACCATGTGAGGATGTACACCACCTCATGCTGCTCTCCTAGCTCTGCCTCCACGTCTACTGCTTTGTAGACTCATCTCTCCTTTAAGCTTCATCTTCTTAACACGCCCGAGTCTCTATGACTGGCACCGGTTTCCTGTTTCTTACTGCACTGTGCAGTCTTCATCCTCTCTTGGATGTCCTGGACCTCCTTTAGTCTCACAAGAGCTGCTATGATTTCTTCTTTGCCGATAAGAGAAACCCAGTCTCATCCCCTGGATGAACCACATTCGTTGCCTAATACAGTCAATCCTGACATGAATGATGCATTCATGCCATGGATGACGTCGTAAGGCCTCGATGTATCTACTAAGAGATCCAACTATCACTCTCGCCTCCAAGGGTCGAGTCACACTTTCGGCATCAGTGTGAGGTCACTGGGTCCCCTCCAGTAGAAATCTCGAAAGTGAGGGTCAAGTCAACAGTTTAACCGGGACCACTCAGTATCAACCAAACAAAAGGACAGGAAAGCAAACAAAGATAAGTGTCTTTTTATTATTGCAGCTCATAGTACAAAGACACGAATACAAAGCAACATGGAACTAGAAGTACAAAGGACGTATCCACTAGTTCCTCTCCTGCCCACCTGCTCTCAGAGCTCTACTGCCTTGTCCACTGCTCGGCTGTTACTCAAGCACTCGCCGCTGCTTCTGTCTCGGTGGCTCCTCCAACACCCGCTGATCAATCGTACGAGGAGTCGGATAGTCACGTGCCAGGTGACACTTTCCACCGCAGGAGTAACATTGTCCGTTTCTGGCACGCCTGGCTCTGACCCCACCTCGGGTGCCCCGCACCACCGGTCCTAAAACCCGAGATCGTCCAACTGCTAGTCTGGTCCTCCTGGACCTCTGCATCATCTGTATACTGCCCACAGATGACTCGGATACTGATCGAAAAGCACGCGGCAAAGGCAGAATCTCCTGTACACACTCGGGGTGTAGAGATACTGGCACAAACTCCACCCTGAAGAAGGTCTCGAAGTCTTCCCATACGAAGTTCATCTCATCGCAAAACTGGAACAAGTGGCTCCACCACCTGCCTGCTGCTGCCTGAAGGAGGCTGGTAGCAAAGATCACCATGAAGTCTGCCAGCGTCCCCACTAGCCTGAAGACTCTCACCACAGCCTCTAGCCAAACCTCAGCCGCCTGCGGGTCCGTCTCTCCCTGGAACCTGGGTGGCCTCTGGCGCTGGAACTCGTGCAGCGCGCTCAAGCGTCGTGCATCGCCTACTGCTAGGGCTGGTGGCATCGGTGGCCCAACGGGTAGCAGTACCGCTGGTGCCTCCGATGGTGCCTCAACTGGGATAGGGCCCTGTACTGAGGCCTCGTCACTCGGCGGGCTGTCAGTACGTACCACTCTCGGGGCTCTAGCTGGTTGTCCGTGAAAAGGCATTCTGAAAGAAACATCGTGACACGGTCAAACGATTATACCTGGTGAGCTGACCTGGTTTGAGCTGACATTTAAAAATTTCTGGAAACACACACGCAATCAGTGTTTTCGTGCTCAAATTCGGAAATCAGTTGTCAGGGTCCTGGTGTATGGATACGTCGGCCGCCCGCACCAACACTGGACTCCCTGAACTGAAAACCACACTCGGTACCCTTAACACTATTGCTTCACAGAAAGAAACATCAGAGTTATAAGTTCTGCGGTAGAACCGAACTCCTCTGATACCAATTTGTCACGACCCGTCCTCGGGGCTCGTGCCGTGACTACCCCAAGCCCGCCTTCCATAGGCCAGGGGCTGGCGACTAGCACCAAGGCGTAGATCCCGGTAAAAAGGGAAGACATTGCCTTTTTAAAGTAAACAATCACACAGAGTACAAGCGGAAGAAGTAAATACTAAGTAAAAAACTGAGTACAACAGTAAGTGCGGAAAGTATAAAGGGGCCAGAAATACAAGCCCAACTGTAAAGTACAACTCGAAAGGGAAAACAACAACTGAAAAGTAAAGCTGCTACGCTGAGCTGTCCACTGGAAATCCCACCTGAAGGGTGGGTACAGATAGCTCCTCTGCTCCTCGGATCCCGTCGTCCGCTCCGAGTATGTCCCGCCCAGTGGTCCACCTCCGGGTACCGCCTCATCGTCACGTCCACCTCTGGGTACCGTCTCGTCGTGAGGTCCTCCTCGGGGTACCATCTCGTCGTATAGTCCACCTCCAGGTACCGTCCAGTCCTCGAACACTCGGCCTCTGTCAGCACTGCTCGTCGTCTGCAACCAACACAACGAGGTGCGGGCATAGCCCGTGCAGGGGTGAGTATAACGATACTCAGTAGGGACCCCGAGACCCTCAAGGTCTCACTAAAACCAACAAGGATAACCACATAGAAGATCTCAACAGATAACCTCTACTTAGGTATATGCCCATACATATACCTAAGTTATCAAGTAACCCATCTCAATCATGAGGAAACACAAGGATTGTGAAATCAACGGATAACTACTACCCAGGTATATGCCCATACATATACCTAAGTTATCAGGTGACCCATCTCAATCATGAGGTAAACACAAAGGTCAAAAGTCTCAGCTCAAACCAGGATTTTCATTATCGAAACTGTAACTGCTGAAGAGCTCCGTCTCTGGAGTGTATAGTGGTCCTGTCACGACTCCGAGGTACTGCTCACTAACCCAGGACTGCTGAAGAACTCCAACCATCGAGTACTGCGGCTAGCTGCTACAACCAAGTGCTCCCATGTGCCGCTACAACCAAGCGCACCTCTGTCGTGGGTCTGCCGCTACAACCAAGCGCTCCCATGTGCCGCTACAACCAAGCGCACCACTGTCGTGGGTCTGCCGCTACAACCAAGCGCTCCCATGTGCCGCTACAACCAAGCGCACCTCTGTCGTGGGTCTGCTGCTACAACCAAGCGCTCCCATGTACCGCTACAACCAAGCGCACCTCTGTAACACACCGAGTCCTTCGATCAGCAGTCGTCGGGTCTCAGCCAGCTACACGGTCTCTGTACTCCACACGCTCGTCACTGGGAGGGTCTACTCCACGAGCTACAGGTCGATACTGCAAGTATCTCAAATTCCCACGAAGAAGTAACTCAAAGGACCGCCTCGTCATAGGGGTCTCAACGCAACAGACGGCGCGTCAATCGGACGCACAGTCTGTGAGTTATTAGCCTTTTCGTCCCAGGGGCCCGGTTGGTTTCGTGTGCGAACCAACCCGGCCGTATCTCAACTGCACCCCAAACTCTCATAGGGTATACTCACAGGGACTGCTTCTCAATGTGATCACCAACGCCGCTGACAGTTCGTCAAACGGAAGTTTTGTCAGAAAGGTATCAGCTTTTCCGTTCCAGGGGGCCGGTTGGATTTCGATGCGATCCAACCCGGCCACTATCCATCTGCATCCAAAACTCGGGCGGAGGATGCCAAAAGTTCAGTATCGTCAATAGGAACGCAATGCAACAGACGGCGCGTCGATCGGACGCCCGGTCTGAGAGTTATTGGTTTTTTCGTCCTAGGGGCCCGGTTGGTTTTTAAGGAAAAACCAACCCAACTGTACTCCACCTGCGTCCAAACCTCGGGCAGAGAATGCCAAAAGATCCGTCTCACTAAGAGGAACACAAAAAAGCTGACGGCACGTCAATCGGACGTCCGTAGCTCAAGATATGAGCGTTTCCGCTCCGAAGGCCCGGTTGGTTTCGTGAACGAACCAACCCGGCCGAACTCGAAGTATTCCGAAACTTTGAGTGCGATATACCGAATCGACCGTCTCGATCCAAGGATCACGTAGCCGCTGACGGTTCGTCAATCGGAGGTCCTTGGCTCAAGTTATGGCCAAAAGACCGAAGTCAATTCGAAAACGGGGGGTCCGGGTCCGGGCCGACCCGGCCCGGCCGGCGGCGGCGCGGCCTGGCGCCGCTGGGTGCCACGCGCGGGGGGGCAAGGCCCCCGCTTTCTCAAGATGGCGGCGCGGCTTTTAGCCGCGCCTTTGGAGAACCGGCCCCCTTCGTGGGGGCCTGCTTGAGGGAAACCGGGGGGCCGCCTGCCCCCCCTTAATGAAACCGCCCCCCTCCCAAATAAATGGGGGGGGGGGGCTTTTGAGTTGACCGGGGGAATTAAATTCCCCCGGTCTTTGACCTTCCGGCCGGCCCACCTGGCCGACCGGTTTTTCTTCAATGGGACCGGCAAAGCCGGTCCCCTTCCGGTTTCCGACGCCGGCGGCCCGGCGAGCCGCCGGTCCTCTCGTCCCGCCGCGGCCCGGAACCAGCCGCGGTGTTCGTCGTCCGGCGCGGTGCGACGGCACCGCGCCCCTCCGCCGCGGCCCCGCTCCGGCCGCGGCTCCTTCAGTTCCCTTCGACGTGGCGCGACGGCGTCGCGTCCATGATAATCCGTCCACGGCGCAACGCGACGGCGTCGCGTAAATAAGCCGGGCGATTCCCGCGTGGTGCGATGGCACCACGCCTTCTCGTTCATCACAAGATTATATAAATAACCAAGAACAAAGGAGGGGGAATTCGGCCGTGTTTGTGCGGTCCGACCCCCATCTCGTTAGATGATAACTCTTAAATATTTAATCACAAATTATCATTCTAGAACCAAGAATGAGTGTAAGGAAAAATAAACCACAAAAAACCCCTACCTTGGGTTCAAGTTTGAAGATTGTCAACGACCCGCGGAAGACAACGTCGCGGAGGTCGGGCGTCGCGGTAATCGTTCTTCAAATCCGATGACGAAGAGGTACGTCCGAAGAGATACGTCATTGGCGAATCTTCGTAAGCCGACGAAGGAAGTCCGAGGAGGAAGTGGCGTTCCCTTTCGTTGACACGGAGGGCGTCGTCGATCTTCGGATACAATCGGCTACGAAGAAGAGAGGAGCGGTGTTCTTCGTCGGAGCTCGAAGGTTCTTCGCGTTCTTCGTCAAGGTTTGAAGAAGAAAGAGGAGCTCTCAAATCCTCTCAAGATGGCTAAACAATTCTAACCAAATAAAATAAGCTAAGGGCTTATTTTATTTACTCAACCAAACCATTTGAATTTCAAAGGTTTGAAAAAGTTTAAACAACTCAAACTAATTAATAAGTTAAGTTGTCAATTACATTTAAAAGAGGAGTTAAGGGAGTTTTGAGAGGAGATGGAAAGTTGGGTTTCGTGTGGGCCCCACCACACTTAATCCTCCCAAGGGAGGTTAAGTGGATGTGGGTCCCACCTTTAAATTCCTTTGAGAGGAGTTAACCAATAAGTAAGAAAAAATAAAAAGTGTTCCACATTTTTATTTAACTTTTTATAATTCTCCCAAAAAACTAACTTTCGTCCCGCAATAAACGCAACTTTGGAAAAGGTCTCCTTAAGCGAATATCGGCGCTGCGAGTTCATCGGTGTCCTCGGATTTCAATTCCGAGCACCGGATCAAAAGATAGAAATTCCCGCTCGCTCGTTCACTGAACGTACCTGGGCCAAACTTCGGAAATTAATTCCGGGCACACCGGGCCTCGGAATCAGGCGCCGTCAGAAACCGCGTTTTTGTAAAATTACAAAGAAAATTAAGAAAAAAAAATTTCCTTGAAATTTCTGGGTCTTTACAAATGGCTACCCTAACCAAATGTTCTAGTGTTGAATCCCTAGATATGAAGGAGGGGGTTCTTCTATTGACACCATATGTATGTACAAGAGGTTCTCCATCTCGTTACCCATTATTTTTTAACAATGAGGGACTACTTGTACTTTAAATCTATATGACTAGGCACTCTGAAGTCTAATTACATCCAGGTATGGTATTTTTATTTTGGGATTGGGATTGAACATATAGGATGTGTCTTATATATCCTATAAAAAAATGAATCAAAACCCAAATAGTTTGTATAGGACCATGTGGTGCAATTTATCATCATGAAAATAGGTTCTATATGAGTGAATTTAAGTATTGGATATAGAGATCAATCCTTAATAAGGCATTTTATATATCCTAATTTTAATGAAAATAAATGTCCTCATAGTTCATGGTCATAGTAATTTCCACCGTGAAGGGTGCAATGATAGATGTTTGAGTGGGGATTATGCATATAAGGCTGCCCTGATCTTCCTCATCAAGAGTAGGATACTTTTATTAAAGAGAGAAGTAAAAAAACGTACACCTAAACAATGATACACATTTGGGGAATTAACCACATGTAATGGCACAATTTTTATCAATCTATAATCCTACATGAGTATTTCTCAGTGTGATAAAAAAGAGGTAGTGAAAAACTTAGACGCATTGCATGAGAGCATAAGATTAAGTTTTTTTGGGGTATATAAACAACTACTGCCCTAATGTTTGGATGGGGATTACACCTAGTGAGGATTACCATAATAGGTTATTTTCATTAATCTATTGGTATGATATTTTAAAGTCCCTAAGACCATATAATTCATGCTCAATTTGGGAAATTGGGGAGAGAAAGTGATCAAATGCACTGCATACAGTTGTAAGACTTATGAATTGAGGAAAACATTATGGAATTTCGTCATAATATCATGAAGGATACAACTCCATGGTTTGAAGGTGCCATAGTATGAAGGATACACAAGGTGTGGAAATATGTGATGAGAGTAGGTCTGGTATGGAACTAGGGCCTTAAGAAAGAATCCTGTATATCCAATTTAGATAGGAACCATTGTACTCATAATTCAAAGGTTTTGGACCCACTGATGAGTGGGGAAGAATGATTACACTAAAGGGGATTGCTACCCCTAGGTTTGATAAATCTAGGAACTTATACCATGATGGATTCCCATATTTGACAAATTTTGTATCATGTGGTTGGAATGATCATCACTATCAATAAGCCTACGTGAATCACGCTCAGTGTGAGAAAAAAAGATAACAAAATATCAAACATTTCATAATGGATACAAGATTGAATTTTTATGGGGATTACACACTAAGGATCCTCTGATGGAGATGGGATTACAAGTCCAATGGAGAATATATATCCATGAGAAAATATCCAAGGGCTTCAATATGTGATGTTATGATGTGAATTCCACATGATATTTGTGATGGAATTATAGGTCTTGAACCTCAAAAGGGTGTCATATGTATCCTTCTTATAATAGGAATCAGTCTACCCATAGTTCATAATATTCTTTTCCTTTTGGTGATAAAGAAGTAATGGTTGGGCCTATAAGTACCTTGTCCCCAAGAGTTATGTATTTTCATAGGAAATTTAATGGAATATGGCCTTCATGGGAGGATAAGGTCTTAAGGGATATCAAGTGACACCCCAGGGTAATCATGTACCCATACACTCTGCTTAAAGGAAGGGATATAACATGATCTTTTTGATCCATTTGGAATCACATGATTATATTGATCCATTTGGAGTCACATGGTTCACATGATCCATTTGGATCCATACAATTCACATGATCCATCTAGAGTCCCTAGAATGAGAAATGGTATGAGGACATATGACTTACATGAAGGTTCTGAGGTCACACAAACACGCCGAGGCATTGATCATGAAATCACATAATGAAAAGGTATTTGTGTTCTTTTAAAGAATGGAAGGTGGTCTCATGCTTCACATGATCCATTTGGAGTCATGTGAATGGAAAAGGATATGAAGGAATGTGATCATGTGACTGATGAGGGGCTAAGTGATCATATGGTTACTATATGACTGAAAAGTTATCCTGTGATTATGTGCCTATCATGTGATAATTAGGTAGTCACATGATTGTATGCCCATCACATGATAAATATTTTGTATCATGATTAACCCTCACAAAAATCATTATTTTTTTAGTTATCTTAGGCTACTCACTGAACTTTGGTGGAAGAATCTTGCGATCATGTGATCAATCCGCTCCATAAAGTTCACTCCCATATATGTGTCTCTTATGTTCTATGGGGGGGGGGTTATAGTCATCAAAACCCCTGTATATATTCCTCTATATGTGGTGATCATGTGGAATAATTCATCTTAAGTCGGTAGAATGACCGTTCACCTGAGTCAGTGAAATATAGTGATCAAACTGAATACTTTAGCTTTAGTTGGAAGATGGACTGTCTGCTCAAGTTGAAAAAATATTACGTATTTCACATGATCAAGTTAGACGTCATTAGTTATGTCATACCTTAATTTCATGATAAAAAATATGTGGTCATTCCTTTATTACCAACCTCCTCAATCTCATGATCCTTTAACTTGGTCTGATTATCACGACGTTGATCATGAGACTTCAAGGGGGAATCTCCTAAATCTCAATACAGACATGTCAGGAAGAAATATCCAAGGGCCTCCGTGTGATTAAGATGACATGTACATGGGACTTCATTTGATCTAGAAGTCATGTTCATGGGCCTTTTTGTGATTAGGATGATGTGTCCAAGGGCCTTCGTGTGATCAAGACGATAGGTCCAAGGGCCATCACGTGGTCAAGACAACATGTCTGAGAGCCTTCATGTGATCAAAATTAAATGTTCAAGGAAGTTTTCATGATAAATCTGACATGTTAAAGGGCATTCATATGATCAAGAATAAATGTCAACGGGCCTTCACATGATCAAGCTAACTTTTCCATGGACCTTCACGTGATCAACGAATTAATCACATGAACTGTGTAATCCCTTAGCATGAAAACATCATAACTTCCATCATCTAAGTATCCCATCATTTATAGTATTTATCACATGAATACCATGGAATTTTTCCATCTGTTATCCACTAGGGTGTTTCATGATCAAGATGGACATGTCTATGTGCATTCACGGGATCAGGATGACATGTCTCGGGGAATTCATGTGATCAAGGAACTAATCATATGAACCACATAATCCCTTTTCATGACCCAATTTTCATGGAATCGATCACATGAATTCAAAGGGGGTGACACATGATCATTCATGGATAATGAATTATCATATAACCCTTATCACAAATAGACATTTTTGGTTGTCCTCATAGAATCACATGATGCTTTAAGAGTTATGTAGTTTCGAGTCTTAGATAGGATTACATGATCACATGAATCAATCACATGAACTCCCATATAATATCATTTTATTCTTATCATTTTATGGGGAAATGATACTTTTATCTTGGGTATTTATTCAAATCTAAATTTTCAATGTTCACTTAGAGGGAATAAAAAAATTCTCCCCTCAAAAGTGAAGTCCGGAGAAAGAAACAAGGAAACAAGGACTCGATTCTAAGGAAGTAAATGACCACCTGAGTCCCTTAGGATTATGAAAATTAGTCTCTTGAGAATCTCTTGGTCTTCTGAGATACCTTTGGTATTCCATGAGATACCCTATAAATAGGAGGGTGAAGGGTTGACCATTTCACTTGTGACTCAAATTTTTTGGAGAGAACTCTAATTTTTTATTCTATGTGATTGATTTGTGTAACTATGTCACATAACCCTATCATGAGAACTGTTCGCATGATCCAATCACATAACTAATTTTTCTAGAAAACTCATGAAACGAATCCTATAACTAATCAATAGTAATTTACTTAATCCATGCTGCACATCCTTTTCCATGAGGTTAATTCATGTGATGTTCTTCAGTGTCATGTAATTGAATAATATTTTAAGTGATTCATGTGACCTTACCATGGTCACATGATAGCGATACTTGAAGCAAATCATGCAACCGTGAGACCTTCTATGGGTTATGCAACCACAAGACTCAGAAAGGATCATGCACTCCATGTGATTCCATCAAATTCACTCATTTTTTATCTAGTCCACCCCTATATTATAATGCATGATTTTTTTATATTTTGGTCTAGATTTCTTATAGATCACAAAATTCATCAAACATGTTCAACTAGAGGGCTATTATTACTCAAATCCAAAATGAAAATCCTCAAATCAGGTCTTGTCATAAAATAAGGTTATAAAGAGTCTTATTTCTATCAATATTCAGAAATATCATCTATAGCATATAATCCCTCTATATAACTTTTACCTTATGGATGGTGGCTCTATACCTTCACCTAAATGAAGTATCCCAAATTACTAGTTTTCATCCTCCTTTGACTATATCTAGGTGATTGTATTTGAGTATAGACAACTAATATTGGTTCCATTCTAGGTATCATCCTACACACAGAATCACTCCTCTATGATCTTGAATGGATGTGATCTCACTCATTAACTAATTTCCTAGAGTTACTCAAATATAACCATATCCTATTTAGAAATTCCTAATGGTGATTGGAGTTCAAAATGGGATTTTTTCCCTAGAGGAAACTTTTCTAATGAATGGGAATTGTTGTTCAAGTTTAGACATAGCTATATAGTATTTTGAAATAAAATTCCCAACATCCATCTATATAGGGTGATGGGAATTTGTTATTTCATATTGTGCCATAAACTAAAATCCCTTAAATAATGGATCATTCATTGGTGTCTTAAAACCAAATATTTTCATCTGACCCATGGTGAACTAGGAATCAGCCTATGGTGCATCAATTATCTTAGAGGAATAATTACTATTGGGGAGATGCATGATGAATTCCTCCCTTCCATAAATATTTGGGATGACCTTGAAGAGACTCTAACTTTAGTTTAGGATATTCTCACCATTGTGAGGGAGAATCTAAAGAAGGAGCTAAACCTATGCTCGATCAACTCTTTCAAATACTAGATAAACATCTTTATTTTTCAAAGAGGGGTCAACCAAATACCATAATACCCCATTTCTACCCTTATTGGAATGTTTGAGACAATGTGGGATCTTATTGGGCCATTCTAGAGGCCAGAGAGTATGCTTCTTGGGGATATAAAGTGAGACCAGATGTATCTTCAAGTCTTCAGTTTGATGGATTTTTATCCATGTTTATAAATGGATGTATTTTTATTATTGGGGATTCAAATATAAGAATCTATTTTTAATCATTAGTGATAGAGACTTGAGTAGAAGATGGGTGACATCTCAACCTAGTTGTTCCAACCCTTTCCCATATCTATCAACTTCTTGGACACATTCAGTAGCAGAATACACTTTTCCATATTAGAGGACCCTTCCAATTTCTATTTGGCTAGATAGTTTAGTACTTTCAATGTTAATGGAATCAAAATTCCATTAAAAATAATTACTTATTCCACCCTATACTAATAAATTTCTTTGGGGTTAAGGTAATTCCATCAAATGTTCACGTGGCTGTCAACATGTTGAGAAAGCACATTTGTTTTAATTTCATTCCATACTTGACACATTTTGGGTCGATCATTGATGATGAAACTGGTTCCCTTGATGAGAGGTAATATAAAATATATTTATGATATGAGGTTCTTGCATCTTGTTTATACGTGTCATTCATCTAAAATCCATACACCCCTTATATGTTTTCTTATTAGTTCCACTAAACTCAGAAGATGTTTTATTTTACTTTAACTGGAATTCAAGGGGAATTACATCCTAATATTATTCATCAATTCTATATAATTCTATCATATGAAGATACTAATTCCAAGATCACATTTCCACCATATGATTCTCCTACTTATCTACCTTGAGTGGATAGAATCTTTCCTGGTTGGTGTGATGAGGTAAGTAGTTCGACGAGTGGATACACCCTATGCCTCGCCCAAACCCTTGCTTCTGGTCTTAATGGAACTATTTTAGGACTTAGGAGGACCTAAAAAGAAACTCCTTCATCATGAAAAATATTCCTATGATTATGAGGTATAGAATGTTGGGGAAACCAACCCCTCAGTACTGATAGTGGATGACATGCTTAATGGAGGAGTGTCAGAGTATGTCATTTGAAATGGGAGCGGATTCCAATCCACTCTCTTTACTTCTTCATCAGCCAGGTTGGACCATCCTTCAATAGATTAAATACACGTATATATATTGAATTTTTATCTTCATTCCAATACACCCTCTGAAACATCCACCGAGAGAAGGATGACATGAAGATTTATTTGGAACCAAATTTACACAATAATTATCAAGACTCTCTATAAAGAAATTCATGGTTAAGGGGAGATGCACTATCAAAGTTTACATAAACTAGGGGTAGGCTGATTAAACTATTGAAGATTATACAAATTCACACTAAGGATCATCCTAGCCCATCAATAACTATCTGACCATGAGGGAGAGCTGTAAAACTTTGAAAATAAATCTTTTATACTCCAATCAATGAGGGATGATTTAGAAATGATAGATAAAAAACATCTTAAAACCTCCCATTTTTGTGATCATATTAGTGACTTGAACACACATATAGTAGAACATGAAGCTTTCATAGATCAAATTAAGGCTGATTTATCAAAGGTATCCACTTTACTAGACATCACTCGAAATGAGGATAAGGAGTTGTGATCCTCGATCGAGGCACTTTTTCCACTAGTTATGGTAGAGAAGATAGGGAGTGAAACACTTCAAAATTCAATTGAAACTTCCTGTAAGACTCTTGCTAATCAAGAGAACTCAACAGACCAATTTTTACAATGATATTATTGTATGTCCTCAAGGGAACCCTAGGAGAGACTCCACACTATGGATATTCCTTATTTCCATTTCACACTATTAATGAATGGATCCTTCATATTTTTTGTGTTTTTTAAGTATTCTACCTTTTATCATATGTATGAATATTTAGTGACTTAATATTATACAAATCACTAAATAAATTAAGCTTTCCATAATGCTAAGAAAACTCAAAATCTGAACTCAAATGCTTGAATTATAAGGGACTTCCTTTGAGAATGGTTCACGAGTGACAAAAATCATACGCACTATTATTGATGATTATGGTTAGAACTATTGGGATTATCAATTCAAAGGTATGGACCAAAGTGGATGTGTCTCATAGAGAGATAGAGCTCTAATTTTTTCCTAGGTCAATAGACCTAGTGAGCATAGCTCATTTTTTATAGATCCAAATAGTAGTCCCCATAGGCTTTGTATTTATTTTTTCATTTTATCCATAACTTTTACCTAAGTCATTAAGGGAAATTATTAGTGAGCATGGACTTAGTTTTGTCTCAGGACACCCTTTATGGATTTTCAATCTGACAAGTTTTACACATTTTCTATTTTATCAGTTCTCAATGTTGCTTGTACTACATAGTGTGTATGTCCAATGAGAAAAGTCTCAATTTTTTTAGGATTACCTTTATGTATTTTAAGTATGGTGAGAATTTTTTCCTTTCTAATTTTAAGTTTAATGTCTTAAGGTTAGACCAATAGGGTGATTATAATTTTAGGTTGAACATCTTGGACTTTTTTTGTTGTAATTTAGGGTTGTACAACACATACCTTCTTTTGATGTAGTTTAGGGTCATATATATTGTACCTTATTTTTATATAGTTTAGGTTATTATAGATAAAACCTTTTTTTGTGGTAGTTTAGGGTCTTATATCTCATACCTTCTTTTTATGTAGTTTAAGGTCTTATAACTTAGACCTTATTTTGCTGCAGTTTATAGTCTTGTAGCTTGGACCTTAATTTTCCTTTGCTTAAGGTCTTATTTCTCATACCTTCTTTTCCTGTATTTTAGGTTCTTATATATCAAACCTTATTTTACTTTAGTTTAGGGTTATATAGGTTAGCCCTTCTTTTTATATAGTTTAAGTTCTTATAGCTTGGAACTTATTTTGTTGTAGTTTAGAGTCATATAGATCATACCTTATTTTAATTTAGGTAATAAAGACATGGAGAATGTATATTCATGGAGGGTTTTGAAACTTTTTATCCTAGTTGAGATTCTAAAGAATGAATATTCATGAAGAGTTCTCACACCTTGCATTCTTATAGAAGTTATGAAGGATGAATATTAATGAAGGGTTTTGACATCCTGTATCCTTGCTTTCAATGTTCTTGGTAGTTGGTGAAATAATTCAGGTGATGCTGAATCCAATTTGATAGTCAGATTATGAGATAAATAAATCACATCCCAAATATTTTGAACCAAAGGTGATAAAATAGGGAAGACACTCTGGGGATAATTGCAAAACCCTTTGAGGTGTCGAGTTCCACTGTAGTGTTGCTAAGGCTCACAAGGATTATAGGTCCTTTCTTGAAAGGAAGAGATGCCTCTAGTTGATGGGTAAAGGGTACTTATGAAAGATATGGTATAGGATTACATTCATGGTTAATAAAATGTATCCCCACTTCCTTCTAAGGGATATGTAATGTTTATGAAGATTCTAACACTCAGTATATGAAGTGGGACATAGAGAAAAGCCTATCCGAGAAGGCATCTGGAACCCTTTTGGTAGTTTGGTTTATGGTCATAAAGTTTGGTCCCTATTATATGTAGTGTAAGATTACATTATATAGACCACCAAAATCTTAAATAATGAAGTAACATAATACCTATTTGAGAATAAGTACAATTCATGGAAACATAACATCAAGGATACTAAATCCACTTGAACAGTTTATTAATGGGATTGGTAAATCATGGTCTAGGAATATATGAGTCAATGAGGAATGGAGACTGGTGGGTAAAAGTTAAAACTATTATCACACATAGCCAGGGTAATATCTAATAGATTTAATGAGGGACTTTATTCCAAGACCCAAAACATCCACTAAGCATAAACTCTAAGGTTTTGTGTTATTCACTAGCGAATCCTAGTGGGGACCCTTTAGAGAATCCATTCCACGTTCCCAATATGCTATAGGGAATAACCAATAGGATTAACTCAAGGATATGGGGTTCAATTATAATTATATCAATTCAAGGAATTGGTGGGTATCAACTCATACTTCATAGATATGAAGGTGGTTAATGGAAATATTAATATTTAAGAAGGGTTTGAGCAATCAAAAAGTTGATTAACCACATATTTAACATGTTATCATGGAGATGGTATGTAATAAATCATAAATCTAACTTTTTATTGAATTAAATGGGCCTAGTGAGCATGGATATACTTTTAATAGGGCCAAAAGATAGCCCCTATGTGCTTTGTGCCTCTTTTTTTACACTCTAAAGTTTTTCTAAACTCTATAGATATAAAGATTATAAAGAGGAGAATTAAAGTTTTCTCAAATTTATCTTTATGGGTTTTCATATTGAAAAATTTTATATCTCTTTAAATATTAGTTTAGGGTCTTGCAGTTTGGACCACCAGAGGCTAGAGTTTAATGTCGTACAGATTTTACAAGTTGTATACATTTTATAGTCATGGTATGTGGACCTAATATTAGGGGAGTGTTGCAAAACAACCTTGTTATTATTCCCAAGATTGGGATTACTTCAACATGATTTTGAGAAGAGGATGAAGGTGAGGTAAATCATGGATCATGGTTCTTGAATCAGGAGTGATGGTATCAGATTGTCATACTAAGGATGATCATGAATCAAATTATGGTGAAGAGTTCCACTGTGATATGGTCAGGGCTCATAAGTATTATAAGGAATTTATTTCAAGGAAAATATACCTATGGTAGATGAGTATAAGGACCTTAAACTACTCCAACTCATACATGGTCAAACAGAGAGATATTTTCTTCTTTCCAAGGTCTATGGAAGGTTTTTAGAAACCTAAGATTCTTAAGGCATGAAGTGTGATTTATGGATTGAGGTGCTCAGGAAGATAATGAAAGAACATATGGATTTTTCTTACTAGGGTTAGGCTCTTATGGTCCTTTGGTAGGGAGTGACGATGGATAATTTTCTGTATAGTTTAATGTTGTATAGTGAGGATGTACTTTCCATAAAGTTTAACATCATGTGACCATGATATAATTATCATGCAGTTTAATTCCATATGAAAAAGACATGAAATTATGAAACATATATTTAATAAAAATCTAAATTGGTTAGGTCCACTCATATGTGATAGGAATTTTTGTCCTTATATAGGCTAACGGGTATATAATGAGGTCTCATTTATATGGACCTAACTCATGCACAAGCAATCCATATATATATTTCTGATTCATACATATGTGAGATAAGTCTATATGATTAAAAAATCCTTAAATAGATTATGGTCTTGTAAAGTAAACCCGATCTAGGGGTATATTCAATTTCTATAGTTCGGATTCCCTTGGGTTTCCCCATGAATTTTGCAAGGGCAGAAATCATGTTGTAGATTGTTCACTCAATGAGGCCCCTCTTGCATATATCTAGATCACACACGAAATGGGAAAGGAATTTTTTTTTGATGAGCCTAGGTTCAAAGGATTTAAGTGTCACTACATATCCTATGATAATAAGAATCAAGCCACACATAGTTCTCATATAGATCCCCACATAGATCTAACTCATATATAGATATCTGTCATTTTTACTAGGCCATACACAATATCTTTGAAGCTTCCTCTACATAGATCCATATCATGTGTAGGAAAAGAGAATTAAGCCCTTCATTAGTGAAGAGTCATCAGGGAAGTAAAGTACAACTTGAAAGGTTCAAACACTAAGGTAGTAGAGGTAGTTTTATTTTCTTTGAAATTCATTGTTGGTCTCAGTGATGGGTGGGCCAAGCATCACTACTTAACCTATAGAGGTAGTAATCAAGCCATATGTAGTTTTTGAGAAGTTAACACCCCCATTACATAGATATAACTCGTATAAAGGGGAGAGGGGATTATTTTCCTTGAAATAGAAATCACCAACTATCACCTGGGTGCATGATCTATAACTATTGGTGTAATCATCAAGGATAAGGGTTCTAATTTTGGGAAATAATTTCAATGTTGGGGGAATCTTTATGGTCAAAAAAAGGCTAATAGATTTCAATATGGATCAAGCATTGGGGAGGGTCATGATAGTGGGAAACCTATGGATAGGATTTGGATTATATACATAGATATCACTACACATCCTGATAGGTCAAGAATCAGACCACACATAGATCTTATAAGATAAATTTCCCTACATAGATCAGGCTCATGCACAAGGGGGTATTATCGTTTTGAATATTGCAGCTAGGCCTAGGATTAGGGAACCTAGGTGTCACTACATATCCTATGAAAATAAGAATTAGTACACACATAATTTTCATAAATACTTCCTGTATATATCTAGGACATACTAAGAGAGAGTGAATTTTTTATCTTCCCTCGGTGAGCCTTGACATCACAATCAGTTAAAGGTCCCTCTATGTAGATCGTGCTCATATATAGGGAGAGATAACTTCCATATTCTATCTTGGTATGGCGATGAAAAATTCATCCTTATCATAAGCTTATAGATAGTGTATTACATATCCTTTCATGTATCTAGATATCATATAGGTAGTGGTTCCCATAAGATGGCCCGCTCTATGTAGTTTTAGGTATTGTAGGATGGACCACATGTTATGTACTTTAACATCATAAAAAATAGATGTATGAGGGATGCTGATTTATGGTCATGAAAATTTTACCAAATAAGATTACTAAGAGTATTGAGTATCTCAAGTCATTTGGGTATTCGTAGAAGATACATACCCTAAAGTTAATGGGTATAAGAATGCAATGTTATAATATTGCTTTAACAATGAGTACAATTCACATATGTGTAATATCAAGAGTTTACGAATCCTCTTGAATAATTTTATTATTTGAAGTTTAAATAATAACGCAATAATATATAATCCAATGGGAGGTGTATAATTGTGGGTAGAGATTAACCATTAATAATGATAGAAGCCCATATCACACATAGTCAGGAAAATAGCTCTTGGATTTAAGGGGAGACTCTCTTATGGGACCAGAACATACCCTAAGAATAAGAACTTAGGAATTGTGTTATTCACTAGAGAATACTATTAGGTTACCTTTGGATTATAAATTCACTATCATCAATATTCTATAGGATAAAACCAATAGTACATGGGATCAAGGTCCATGGAGCTTCAAGAGAAGTGTATCATCTCAAGGAATTGATTGGTGCTAACTCAGATATGAAAGGTATAAAGTTGGTTCATGAGGAACATAATTTTCAAGAAGGGTTAGAGAACCCTAAAGGATATTCCAATGTGTATGGAACACATTTTCAGGGACAAGGGATAAAACATGTGATTCCCAAGTGCACAATCATCCGAGGGGTTGATCTATTTAGCATGAATACCTCATGACATGGAATTTAACATAATGAAACAAGGATGTTGTCCTGTAGTTTAATTTCATGTAACTAGGATGTTTTTACCTATTTTTTAATATAAAAAACTTCTACCATGATAGCAAGAGAGTCTTTCTAGGTTCCCTAAGCTAACATTAGTTATGCTTAGTATGAGAAACAAGAGAAAACTGGGCAGTTGATTGAGCCATGTGAGAGTGAATTATAGGGAATATGTGGGGGAATTCAAATTTTTATATGCGTATGAATACCTATATAAATATTTTATTCATTGATGAACACATTCAAAAGTGAAGAATATTTGTGACTGGCCTAAGATAGATGATCCGGGCATAGCTACGTATCCTTTGGAAATAGGAATCAAACCACACATAGTTCCAGAGAAGGCTCCCTACATAGGTTTAAACCATATGTTGGGAGGGGGAAATTTTTTATATATTGTGGTTGGGCCTAGGATTTGAGATTTGAGCATCACTACATATCCTTTATAGATAAGAGCCAAGCCGCACATAACTCTAATAAATATCCCTTATGCATACCTGAATCTCACATAGGGATAGGGGTACCTTATTTTCAATACAGATATGGATCCTTCATAGTAAATTGATATTGAAGAGGTATACTAGATTGAGAAAGAAGTAAACCTGATGTGGGAGAAATTTAGCTACCAGGATAAAGGTGTAACCACGTTTTCCTCATGAATGTTTTTTGGTGAAAACTCAACGTAAGCTAGTAAAAACATACCAAAGATTTTGTGTGTGTGCAGATTTGGATCATGCATAATAAAAGGAGGTAGGTCCCACAATTTGACCACAGGTCATGAAATTTATTTTCATTCAACTATGATGTTTTCCATATTTTTTAATATTATGCGTTAAGGTTCTGGGAATGTTGTTCAGTTTAAGGTTTTACCACTAGTACTTTTTTTCTCATAGTGGCAGTTATACAAAGTATTTTTTATGAAACCTCATGTCGGTGGGGGGGGGAGTGTTGCATTCCCTATCTATTTTTCAAATGAGTTTTCTCCATTAGAGTAGAACTTATGTATGATGTAATGCCTTTCCCACTTAGGTTCTAAATTTGGGGGTTTCTTATAATTTGGGTTCTGAGAACTAACCCCAATTCTCCTTGGAAGAAGAAGAGGAGGTGAAATTTTTTATTTAAGGCACACAAAATTGAATTTTGATAGACTCCAAGGATGTATAGTATAAAAAAACATTTCTCATTTAGTTATTCTAACTCGTCTAGTCTGTTCTGTGATTGTTCATCACTTTAGAGTTATCAAAAAATAACTATTTTAAGTGAGAGAAACTAGAATTATATGGGTAACACTATATATATTACATAAAAAAGAGAATACGAGGTTGATTTTTTAGCAGTGTGAGTGGTGGTATGGTAGGACCATAAATCATATAGGGGCTTTTATGACCAATAAAACTTGTCTTTGTTCACAATTTTTTGAGTATATTTGATAGAGTCTTATTAAAGGCCTATATCTTTCCATTTTAATTTCATGATAAAGTGAAAAATTATTAGACTCAATGTTATATAATGATATAATATATTCATCTTAGAATAATATAATTTGGTGTCATTTTCCATCAGTATCGTGTGAGGGACACTGAATCTAGTGATGATATCAGGCTTGAAGAAGTTGATGATACTTTGCATCCTGAATTCTTTGAGGGGTATATCCTCATATCATTTGGAAAATAAGTGTAAATATGGATATACTTAAACTACTTAGATATATCTAGGGTATATTTCCCCACAATGTCCATTCCCTATAAGGAAAATATCTAAGAATACTTAACCGTGTGTAGAAACCTCGGGGGATGATGGATGATTTTTTCATAGATCTGAAATGCATGGAACTTCATGGTGAATTCTATGAAGTCCTGAATCATTATATTCTAAAAGTATCCAATCCTCTTAATTTGGTGTGAAATCTTGGTTCTAGAGTGGCGATCACCGTAGGAGCCTGCATGGACTTCCTTCATGATAGAAGGAGTGTCTCCTTCTATAATGAATCTAAGGAGGACTCCATTAAAGCTTAGTTTATATATGATTTTTTAATCATTCATCCCGTATCTAAGGTTAAAGTTAACTACAATACATCAAATATATTCCATTTTGAATCAATCTGATGGGAGGGTCTTATTTTGGATATAATCTATTATGGTATCCATTCATCTATGGGTGGATGATGGCTCATCGTACTCTGTGGAAACATTGATCTGATTGATTTTTTTGCATGTCATAGATGATGATTTGTGAGACTACCCTTTGATGTATGATGTGAAATACTACCTCATCTTGATTGGGATCATCCATGATTGTGGCTGTATTAGCCAGTGCATTAACATGATCATTCTTGATCAATGGACATGATGCAGCATTGGTTCATAAAGGAATTCCTCCATCAGTCCCCACACATAACTGATTAGAGGGGCCAATTATTCCTTTTTTGATGGAATGATTTCCATTGATCTATTGATCACTAGCTATGATTTCCTTTTAACATTCAGGTAGGCTATCTGTAGCTGTAGGGATAGCTCCAAGCCTATAAGTTTAGTTTCCACTATCTTGTTATCTAGGGAAGGATGTTCCATAAGGAAATCAGACAAAACCTACCCTTTTATTTGCTTATATAACATTAATTGAATGTTATACCATTGAGAAATAGCCACCCATTAGTCCAAATTCCAATTTAACATAGGGTAATAAAAATATACTTGAGTGAGTCAATTAGAGAGACCAAGTGGACTTCATGATGATGAAATTAATAACTCAAAATTTTCATTGTGAATATGAGTGTGAGGTAGTTCTTTTCAATATCATAATATCAATTCTCATTATCTATCATCATCTAGCTAAGATATTATAGATTGTTTTCATTCCACACATTATTGTTCTGAGTGAGGAGGTAACCGATCAATCATTCAATTGAAACCATGCATAGGATGAGTGAATTTCCTTATACTAACAACATCAAGATCAGTTAATTTAGTAGGTACTATTTCAGGTTCTTGAAAGATTCTTGGAATTCCTTATCCCACTGGTAGGTGACTCCCATTTTCATTAACTTCATGAAGGGGAGACATCTACCAGCCAGTTTGTCTATAAAATGTCCTATATAAGTGTCATGACTTGTCCCACGGGGCCCAGACATGACTACCCCAAGCCCACATTCTATATAGTAGGGGTTGGTGACTAGCACCTGAAGGCTTTTCCCGAACAGGGAAGGAATTTCCTTAGAGATCTGAACAGACAAAAAAGGGGAAACTGAAGTAAACAACCAAAAAAATTAAGGTACAACCATGAGAGTAAAGTACAACCACAAGTACAATTGTAGACTAAAAGTAAAAAGGGGTCCATAATACAATCCGAACTGAAAAGTAAAAGTACAACTGAAAAGATAAAACAGCTACTGGATTGTCCACCGAGGATCCTACCTGAAGGGTAGGTATAACTCATCTCCACAACACTCCACATCAGCCCATGCCACCTAGTCCTGGTTCCCTCAAGTCTCAGCCCAACTGCTCATCATCTGCACAAGACACAACAAGGTGCGAGTGAAGCCCGTGTAGGGGTGAGTATAATAATACCCAGTAGGGGACCCCAAGACCCTCAAAGGTCTCCCAGAGTCCCACAAAGGAAAAACCACAAATCAAGACCTTACTCAAAAAGTACGAAGAAATGGTCATCAAATCTACTTAGTTATATTCCTATACATATACCTAACTTATCAAAATATACTCATCTCATTCATGAGGAAACATAAGGCTCCAAACTTTAAGCCATTTGTACAACTAATCCAAGGGGGGATAATACCACAAATTTAACACCACAAAGGTAACACTATAAAGGTAAAATTACCAAAAAGGTAAAGACTCGGTTCATAATAGGTATAGAACTCAGAGATCAGGAATATAGATGATTAGTCTTAAGCTATATCATCTTATTCCATTTAAAAGTTCCACAACTAATCCACAAGGAAGTTGTTCCATTGACGATCCACAAAGGTTCGTATGTCGCTGATCTACGACGAGGCGCTCTAAGGATGGTCCTCGTTGGGTCGCCATGAGGTTGATCCACATAGGGTCTTCATGAGGCTGATCCACACAGGGTCACCATGATGCTGATCCACATAGGGTCTCTATAAGGGTGATCCACCCAGGGTCACAATGTTGCTAATCCACACAGGGTCTCTATAAGGCTGATCCACACAGGGTCTCCATGAGGCTGATCCACACATATTATCCATGTTGTTGATCCACACATGGTCTCTATGAGGCTGATCCACGCTGGGTCACCATGATGCTGATCCACACAGGGTCACTCTTCTTCTTCTTCTTCATGTCACAACCAATCACAGGATTCCCACTCAATAAGCTTGATTATGGGAGAACTGCTCCACAAGCTACCAGCCATATTTCAACTGGTACGAAGTCCTAAAACAAGCATACCAAAGGGACCACCCCATCATAGGGGTCCTAATGTGATAGACAACGTGTCGATCAGACGCCTGGTCTGTGATATATGGGCACTTTAGTAAAAAGGCCCCGGTTGGATTCAACTCTGATCCAACCTAGGCCACACATCAAACTATGAAAAAACTCCCTTAGAGTATCTCAAATGGACTACCTTGTCACTAGGGTCCTTATGCCACAGATGATGCATCAATCGGACGCCCGGTCTGTTAGTTACATCCCTTTCCGTGAAACGGGGGTGTTCACACCTCAGTCCGGCTTAGCTTGGTTGGGCCCACTAGAATATGACAAAGGGACCACTTCCCAAAAGGGTTCCCAACTCCATTGACGGCGTGTCAATCAGACACCTGGTTCGTCAGTTACGGGCGTTTATTTATTCAGGGACCGGTTGGGTCTGGGCCCGGTCTGACTCGGTTAGACTGGCCCAACACAATGGGTATTGGGGTCTACATGACCCCGCTCGGGTCCGACCCATTGGGGGTCAGCTCGATTCACTGGGTCTGGCCCATCGGGGTCAGCCCGGCTTGTTCTCGGGCCCGGGCAGGGGTTGGCCTGGCCCGTCGGGTGGGGCTCGACCTACCCACGCTAGCCCAAACCGCTTGGCCGAATCATGTCTGGCTTGGTCCGCCCATAGGCGGACTGTTGAGTCCCGCTATCCCCATGGTTGTGGGGCCATTTCGACCCGCTGGTGGGGCGCATCCCCACAACGATTCAACAATCGGCAGTTCGACCGACCGGCTTTCACCGATGCGGCGCAGCACGGGGCCGCGCTGCCACTTCCTACCGTGCCCCGCTGGCTGCGGATGCTCCACCCCACCCTCTTTCTATCGAGACCCGCTATCCTGAATGCAACAGTGCCTAATATTACTGATCTGGGCACCCGTTTAAGAGTTATTCCACTTTTTTAGGAAAACCACTCACGAGCGCTATTTTAAACTTAACATTTTTTGACAGATCATTCCGGGAACTCCGGACCTCAGAATCACTTGCCGTCAGATTTAGCAGTCTCGAAATAATTCCATATAATTAAAAAAAATATACAGAAATTCTGGGAGATTACATTCTCTCCACCTTAGGGATTTATGTCCCCGAAAGTGAAAACAAAGGCAAATCAAACAAATGAGGGTACTGAGCACGAATCTGAGCCTCCCGCTCCCATGTTCTCTCCTAGAGGTTCCCATGCTACCACCTAATTCATACTAGAGGGATCAACCATCCACGAAGGACTTATTCTTGTCGATCCTCTATCTCCATCAGAAACTCCGTAAAACTCACCCCATCTTCAAAGTCCAACTCTCCCTAGTCGTTAACATGCAATGGATCATAAATTCATCTCCTCAACTACGAAACATGAAAAACATTATGCACCTAGTGGATCTATGGGGGAAGAGATAGATGATACGCCACCTTTTCCAATCTACTAAGAATCTAGAAAATCTAATGAACCTCAGAGATAGCTTGCTGCCCTGGCCAAATCTCCACAATCCTCATTGGGGTGAGACCTGTAGGAAGACATTGTCTCCATCCTCGAACTCCAAGGGTCTCCATTCCCAATCGACATAATACTTCTACTGGCTCTATGTAGTCTTTACTTATTGACAAGTGAGGCATCGTGATCCAAAATCTTCCACTACTTCCTCCATCCCAGGCCACCAGTACTGACGCCGGAGGTCCTGATACATCTTTTACACTACAAGATGTACAGTTAAAGGGGATGTATGGAACTCCGTCAACACCTCCTCTAGAAGCATAACTGGTACCATGGTGCATCCTTTTAAGAGAACGATGTACTCCCTACCTTCAAAAAAACCTTCAGGAGTTTGTCCCGAGGATATCTGAGCACGTCGGGCCTCACAGTCAACGTCCCCAAGCTGTGCCTCCTGAACTCGCTGAATAATTGGAGGAGTGACAGTCATAGACTAGAGGTAAGCTGCACCATCTTTATCCATGAAGGATATACACATCGCGACTAGATACTCTGACACCTCACTCAGCAGCTATAGACCAGACCTCCTGCTGAGTGTGTCTACCACCACGTTCCCATTTCCCAAGAGTATAGACTATCTCAAAGTCATAGTCTTGGAGAAACTCTAGCCATAATCGTTATCTTAGGTTCATTTCTTTCTATGAGAAGATATACCTGTGACTCTTATGATCAAAGTAAACAGTAAACCATTCACCCATCAAGTAGTGCCGCCACATCTTCAGTGCAAAGACCACTGCTGCTAACTTCAATTCATGGGTAGTATAGTTCTTCTCATGCTTTATCAACTACCATGATCCATAAATGATAACTACCCACTCCTGTATCAAGAAAAAACCTAGTCTAGTCCCTGATGCATCGTATTAGACTACATACCCAATGCCCTCTTCTGGTAGCCTCAAGATGGGGCACTCATCAGTCTCTGTCTTAGCTCCTGAAATCTTTGCTGACACTTCTCCGTCCACAAGAAAGTCCCACCCTTCTTCTTTAAAGTTGAAAAGGGTGCCTCTACCGTAGAGAAGTTAGATAAAAATCTCTGGTAGTACCTAGAAAAAGTATAAGTCCCTCTCCCTTCGGGGAGGTAATCCTAGAAACATATTTTGAAAAGATGTCCCCACACTCTTCCAGTACTATTGGGAACTGAAAACTCAAAAACTCCTGCTGCCACAAGGGTAAGGCTGACTGACTCAAGAGTGATCAGTTGCACCTTCCTTTGCATGAGTTTATCTTGTGCTGCCTGGGTTTCCTTTTTTTCTGACCAAGGAAAACCCCATTTCAATATTGTAGATATACAACATCCTTTTTTCCTAAAACAATCAATCTGAGTATGAACTATGGATGTCCAGTCCATCCCTAAACTAACGTCGTAAGGCCTCAATGCTGCCACCAAGAGGTTCCAACCAAAACTCTCACCTCAATGGTCAGATCACACTATCAGCATAAGTGTGATTATCGAGTCTCCTCCCAAAGGTATGTCCAGATGTAAGGGTCAAGTCATCGATTTTACCAGAAACTATAGGACTTAAACAAGATTCATGGAAAGAAGGAATGATTTGTACTTATGTATATTAATACAACAACTAGTAGTAGACACAGACCGTACCTCGATTCATTCCTGGAGCCCTTAGGTCACACTACTTGACCGCATGAAGCTACTCCCTTACCCTGTCCTCCAGCTCCCTAAGCCTAGTGAGGACTATATTGGGGTGGTGGTTATAACATATCGAAAAGTATACCACCTCATGCTTCTCTCCTAGCCCCACTTAAACATCTTCTGCCCTGTAGATTCATCTATCCCTATCACTTCCTCTTCCCGAAACATTTTACACGCCCAAGTCTCTGAGACTGGCATCAATTTCCCGCTTTCCCTCTGCTAACATTCACTGGCTATATCCACTCATCCAAAGAACATTCAACCACAAATGTTATCTCTAGTACCCTAACATATGTAGAAATGCATAGAGGAATAATGATGACTCATATGTCCCTAAACACACCTCGATCAGAGGTCTGAGCCCTAAAGCACTGACTGTAATGTATTCATCGAGTACCTGGGATGGTCGGTATGCCTCGATGAATACTTAGCTACTGACATGTCGTCTTTCCAAAGTTGTAGAAGCTCTAGGGAACACTCACCCTTTATATTTTTATGGCAGGAGACCCCATTCTCCGAGGAAGGTTCTCAAGATTTTCCATAGAAAAGTCACCTCTTTGCAAGATCAGGGTAATCTAAACCCTGTCATCATCCTGCTGATCCACATAGAAGGCTCTCTACCAGAACTGCCATCTGATCAAATGGTGCCCTAGTTAGATGGAAAATCGACTACCTCCTCAAGCCAGTGCTTAGCCGCATATGAGTCAGGCTCACCTCGGAACATGAGGGGTATCTGATGCTAAAACACGTGTAAGGCACTAAGCCTACATGTGTTCTCTACTAGTACTTCTGGTTGTAACTACTGACCAACGAGCGGTGATATAGCTTGCACACTACCCAAAGGTACAATATCGGGAAATGGTCCACGTACTAAATCCTCATCACCATGCGGACCATCCTCATGGTTATGCACTAATAAAGACTATAATATAGTATCACCATTTGATCTGCTGGTGTCCCAACTAGGTGGAAAACTCTAGCCACAACCTCCAGCAATTCCTCAGCTGCTTAGGGATATGTTTTACCTTGAAACCTAGGAGGCCTCTGCCACTGGAACTCATGAAATGCGTTCAGTCGGCATGCACAGTACACTGATAGCATATGTTGCTGATGGTAACTACTCCCCAATAGGTTTCGGTGCTTCTGGTACACCACCCAAAGGTGCCAACACAATAAGAGGGCCCTGCACCAGAGCCTCATCGCTCGGTGGGCTGTTATCGTGTACTCTCTCGGGAATCCTGGATGGCTGTCTCCATGGAGGCACCTTTAAAGGAACAGGTGAGCCATAGTCATTAAGTTATACCTGGTGAGCTTACTCCAAATAAATCAAGGGGAAACATTTCCAAAACACACACAATCAGTGTTTTCGTGCACCGAGTCAAAAATCAGAATTCAGGGTCTTGTTGTATGGATACATCTGCCGCCGCACCAACACTGGACTCCCCAAACTGAAAACCAAACTCAAAATACTTAACACTATTGATCCATTGAAAAGATCATAGTTCTAGTTCTTCAGTAGAACTGACTCCTCTGATACCACTTTGTTACGACCCATCCCACGGCCCCTGGACGTGACTACTCGAAGCCCGCCTTCTATAGGCAAGGGGTTGGTGACTAGCACCTAAAGGTTTTTTCCCAAACAAGGAAGGCATTGACTTAGAGATCTGAACACACTCAAAAGGGGAAACTGAAGTAAACAACCAACAAAAGTAAGGTAAAACCATGAGAGTAAAGTACAACCACAAGTACAACTGTAGAATGAATGTAAAAAGGGGGTCAGAATACAATCCCAATTGTAAAGTAAAAGTACAACTGAAAATAGAAAATAACTCCTGGATCTTCCATCGAGGATCCTACATGAAGGGTAGGTACAGATCGTCTCCACAACACTCCACGTCAGGTCGTCTCCTCCGTGTACCACATGGTCCTAGTTCCCTCAAGTGTCATCCCAGCTACTCATCATCTTCACAAGACACAACAAGGTGCGGGTGAATCCCGTGTAGGGGTGAGTATAACAATACCCAGTTGGGGACCCCGAGACCCCAAGGTCTCTTAGAGTTCCACAAAGAAAAACCTCAATCACAAAGTATGAAGAAATGGTCATCAACTATAATTAGGTATATTCCCATACATATACCTAAGTTATCAAAATATACTTGTCTCATTCATGAGGAAACATAAGGCTCCAACCTTTAATCCATCTGTACAACTGATCCATGAGGGTAGAATGCCACAAAGGTAACACCACGAAGGTAACACCATAAGGGTAAAAGTACCACAAAGGTAAAGACTCAGCTCACACCAGGTATATAAATCAGAGATTCGGAATATAGATGATTAGTATTAAGATATATCATCTTATTCCATTTAAAAGTTCCATAACTAATCCACAAGGAAGTTGTTCCATTGACAATCCACACAGGGTCGTATGTCGCTGATCCAAGACAGGCCGCTCTAAGGCTAGTTCTCATCAGGTCTATATGAGGCTGATCCAAACAGGGTCTCCATGAGGCTGATCCACACAGGGTATCCATGATGCTGATCCACACAGGGTTGTTATGAGACTGATCCACACAGGGTTGCCATGTTGCTGATCCACACATGGTCTCTATAAGGATGATCCACACAGGGTCTCCATGAGGTTGATCCACACAGGGTCACCATGTTGCTGATTGATGTGGATCTATTTTTTACATAGTTTTGCCACATATTTTTACCTAATTTTTAATGATTTAATTAATTATTTTGACACTTTTTAATAAATAATGGCACTTTTGTAATTTTATCACTAAATCTATTGATTAATCATTTTTTATAATTAAATACGTGTTTTTCGTCCTTTTTTATTGTCTTTCTAATTATTCTAAATATATTAAATTACTTTTTAGCTTAATAATCTTAATCTGGTTAATAATTTTAAATGTCTATTAATTAATTAATTACTTTCTTTATTTGCATTAATTTAATCCAGTTTGTAATCTAAAACTTTACCATTTATTTCTGATTTATTTAAATAAATTAACTTTACTTTTTAACCAGCTCAATTATTCTGCTAAGTAATTAAGTTTAAGTTAATGTTTAATAAAATTATATGTTCATAATGTTAAGTTTCATTTCATCATCTAACTAATTAACGTTTTCATTTAGTATCTTTAGTTAATTTTAAATATTGTAATTTTATGTTTGCAGTTAATTATTTATAGGTGTTCTGCATTCATTTAGACTAATATTTAACTAATATTAACATTTATTTTCTTAGTTAATAATTAAGTTGATGTTATTTTTAGTTTGTTAAATAATTTGGTTAGTTTTTTTTTCAGTTAATTATTTAATCTTAAACAATTTTGTTAATGTCTCTTTTGTGTTAATTAATTAGTGTTGTTCTTTTTATTATCTTCTTTAATTTAATGGTTAACGTTTTATGTCACACCGAAGATTTTCTATAACTAACGGTGAGTCATGACTCACCGATTACTTCAAAACACCATCGATCTCTCGAGGTGCACCGTTGTTGCGATGCACTGATCCTTCCATCAGTTTCGGTCTCATTTATTTTGAACTATCGGTGAGTCATTGACGCACCGATCCATTACATCATCATCGGTTTCACATCGCGCCGGTTGTATTTAAATTTTATTTATTGTTGGTGTTTTATTTTTCGGTGATTCGTTTTATTTTATTTTGTTCTGCTGTGATCGATCTTTATTTATTTTATTGGTGAGTCCGATTGAAAATTTCCTCTATCGGTTTCACAATTTTTTATCATCCTGTCAGTCTCTCATTTCTTTTTTTACACTATTAGTCCCACCCCTTCTTCCATCAGTCTCTCGCTCACACCTATCCCCCACTCACCGATCTTTAATTATTCTATCGGTGAGTTATTGACTCACCAATTTTAACCCTTTCCATCAGTTTCCTCATCCTACCTATTTTCTCCACCGTTTTCCTGAGTCACCACGCCATCTTTGCTGCCATTTCTCTGGCCAGTGTCAAGCATTACAATTTCATCTTCTTCATAAAAAATTCAACCAGAACAACTAAGATATAAATAAATCTAGATCGGAGTCCTCTGTTTTTGACACTGCTAATGATTGAAATCATCGAGTTTAGCCACATCGAATCATACCTATGAGTTGCTACAAACAAGATTCCAAGTCGGAATGACCACCATTCTCACAGAATTAATTCTCAATGACTCAATATATTAGTATCAAAGCAACTTAGAATACTGACCTGGACCAGAATATTTTAGTTCCAAACTCAAATCAACATAGAAAATTTTCGACAAACTCAATTTTCATTTTGATTTATTGTGTTGAGTGTTTACCGCTGGACCAGGAACCCTCGTGTGCCACTTGGGTGTACTGAAACCCACTACACTCCGCTGTTGTGAAGAGTCCGTTGTGCCGCCGCGAAGCATCACCGTAGCCGCTGCCTTCCAAGATCCAGGGACGCCGCAGTGTTGCTGAAGTCTGAAGCCAAGACACCGAGCTATTCCTGCTGCTGGAGGAGGTCATTCAGCTGGTAGAAGGGAGCCGAGCGGCGGCTTTAGGAGGAAGACTGCTGGACCGCCGCCATACTGCTGCTCTACTTGGTAGAACCAGCAGAATTAAAAAAAAACCATTCCCTGTGCGCCGTAATTGGGGGAGGGAAGTGAAGATAACACATAAAATAATAATAATAATATATAATAACAAAAAGATAACAAAATAAAGCAATTAAAGTAAAGTAAAAAGAAAAAAAACAAAAGTAAAAGTTAAAGCTAGAAGTAAGCTTTATTAAGTCAAATAAATTTAAATAATTTATAAAAGCAATTAATTAAAAAAAATATATAATTAATAAATAGATTTATTAAAATATAGAACTAAATTAATAATAAGTATTAATAATTAAATAATTTACTATTAATAATATAAGTATATAATTAATAATATTTATAAGTAAAGTATACTTATTAATTTTTTAAAAAATAAAATTAAAGTATTAAATTCTAAATTATTAAAATAAACTAATTAATGAATTAATTTAGAAAAATAATTTCTTAAATAATAATAATGAAATTATTAATACGTTTTAAATTATTAAATTTCTAATTACTTATTTACTTATGATATTAAATTTTAATGATTTAGTTAAATTTGTTTAACTAAAAAAATTACTAGTATTTAGAATTTATATTTACAATTTAATTAAGTCAATAGCATTGATAAAAATGTTATATAAATAATAAATATCAATTAAGATTTTTAATGTTTAACTTTAGTTAACTATTAATGAGTAATATAACTCTTAACTTTAAAAAAATAATAATACTAACTATTTTTCATTATTTGTGTTCTCGTTTATTTACCTTTTTTTTCTACTTTTTAGGTTTATTCAAGGGACTTAAACATATCCAGGTGCATGAAACTAACTCAACGGGAGTTAGTTACAAGGAAAATTCTAGCGCGACGTTCTTGTCGCGAAAATAACGCACATTTTGCAGTGCGTGGGTGAAGAACTTTCCAAGTCGGTGGAGATAGAGCAGTGATATGCAGTAGATGACAACAAGGTATTAAAGCAGAGAAAGCGGTAGAATATATGGGGGTAGACTCTCATTCACTCTTTCTCATCACTCATTCCATGATCACATCCACTTGAGAGCGGGGACATTCATCCAGACTCCTAGGAGACAAGCAGAAGGCGAAGGAGCTCGAAGGCAGATCATCGCTTGGGGAGTTCTTCTTCCCTATGTTGTTTATCTTTGTACTCTGTTTTTGGAATTTGTTTCACTTCTTTAATTAGTATGATCAAAGGTTGAACTTTCCTAGCTCGGGATGTTTTTAAGCCTTCTGGTTATGATATTCAAATCTTCATTTGCTTATCTTTTTATGAAATTAGAGTCAGTTGGCGAGACTGATTCCGTTTCTAATATTTTGATCGTTCACACTTCAAAGTTGACAAATTCAAACTTCAATATCGACTGGCGAGGTTGATCTTGAATGCATTCTTCAATTCTTGACAACTTAAACTTTGGAAAATTATGGCGAGTTCTTTTCCAAATGTTATCCTTCAAAAAAAAAACTTCTTGCAGATCAATTAAGTTTTGGTGTGGCTGGCGAGGGAAATTCTTCAGTCTTTCTTGAAGTGTGATTATATTGTAAGCTGTGGAGAGAAAATCCATTCGAACTAGTAGTTTAGAAGTCCTGAGTACTTTCTTGATCCTTGTTCCTTGCCTCACTACTTTATATTAGTATACTGTATTTATTAGTTTATCATACTTAGTTTAAATTTTAGTTTCTTCGAAGAGAATATTGTTCCCTCATCCTGTTTACATTTCATCAATAAGATAAAAATAAATAAAAAGTAAGAAGATGTTTACCTCGCTGCTGACAACAGTGAGGTTTTTAGTTTAAAAACCTTAGAATTTTTGTCTGCCTTCTCTATGGTTCAACCCTGAACCACTATGCTAGTGTAGGAGTAATAAATGTAATTTTGAAGGCCGTGATGACCTCCGAACTATTACTAATCCACAGAGGTTCGCAATGAGGCTGATCCACACGGGGTCTCCATGATACTGATCAACACAGGGTCACTCTTCTTCTTCTTGTCACAGCCAGCCACAGGATTCCCGCTCAACACGCTTGATTCTAGGAGAACCGATACATATGGAATCATTCATATTTAAACCGATATGAAGTCCTGAAAAAATCATACCAAAAGGACCACCCCATCATAGGGGTCCCAATGTGACAGATGACACGTCGATCAGATGCCTGGTCTGTGAGATATGGGCACTTTTGTAAAAAGGGCTCGGTTGGATACAAGTATGATCCAACCTGAGTCGCATGTTAAACTCTGAAAAAACTCACTTAGAGTGTCTCAAAAGGACCTCCTTGTCACTAGGGTCCTTATTCCATAGACGACGTGTCAATCGGATGCCCGGTCTATTAGTTACATCCCTTTCCTTGAAATGGGGTTGTTCGCACCTCGGTCCGGACTGACTCGGTTAGGATCGCCAGAATATGCCAAAGGGACCGCTTCCCAAAAGGGGTCCCAACACCACTAACGGTGTGTCAATTGGACACCTATTTCATCAGTTACGAGCATTTATTTTTTCGGGGACCGGTTGGGTCTTGGCCCGGTCCGACTCGGTCGGACTGGCCCGACGGAATAGGTCCTAGGGTTAACCTGACCCCGCTCAGGTCCGACCCACTGGGGGTTGGCCCGGTTCACTGGGTACAGCCCATCAGGGTTGGCCCGACTTGTTCGTGGGCTTGATTCGGGGTTGGCCCATCCCATCGGGTGGGGCTCGGCCCACCCGCACTGGCCCGACCCGCTCGACCAACCCGCGTCCGGCTCGGTCCACCTGTAGGCGGACTGTTGAGTCCCAATGGCCCCTTGGTTGCGAGGCCGTTTTGGCCATCCACTGGGGTGAAACCCTACCACGATTCAATGGTCGGCCATTTGGCTGGCTGGCTTCTGCCAACGATGCGCGACGTGGGGCCGTGCTACCCCTTACTACCACGACCCGCTGGCTGCGGCTGCTCCGCGCCGCCCTCCTTCTACCACGACCTGCTTGCCATGGCTGCTCCGTGCCTCCCTCCTTCTACTGTGTCTACTACTGCCAGCGGCGCATGCGGGCACCGCCCTTTTGTCCCGCATGACCGGCCTGGGATGGCCGCCTTCAGCCACTGCGGCACGCGATGGCGCACTACTTCCCACCACCCGCGGCTGGTCTCTGTAGGTCTCCTCTGGTCACCACTAGCCGCTGCACCAACAGTTTCTTCCACTGTCCACCAGACGTGCTCCGATGGTCCATTTTTGATGCTGTCAGCACCTACAAGGTTCTCAGGTCATTGTCGCTGCTGCGTGTCTTCCGGTTTCATCCTGCCGCTCCGTTTTGAAAACTGTTCTAGAATAGCGAGGAAAATACTGTAGAAGCAGAGGGTCTGGGCCTTGTTCGTTCGGCCCGCACCCTCCGTGTTAGGATTGTATGAAGCAGTCAACAAGTTATTTCATAAAGATGAACTTTACAACAATCCCCCTACATGGATAAGGCATCTGCTGACAATGATCGACGTAACCTCCTTCTTCATTGTCATCGGTGCATGATTCAGCGGCGCTCATCACCGTTCACTGAATCCGGCCTCGTCCTCTAGGTTGTTAGCATCACGGTACTTTGCTAGAGCTTCGTCTCTTGGTGAATCCTTGCTAACACCCCTCCCTGAGCTCCATATAAACAGGAGAGGAGAAAGAGTGTGTCCTGCACGAAGAATTAATGAGGTTTATTTAATTAATGAACCTCCCAAATTCACAATGGTGCGGTTAAAAGCAAAGAAGAGTCAATCCATTTAATGGCTTGACATGTCGTCGGTCCATCCACCGCCACTTTTCCACTAGAGAGAAAAAAAAAGAAAAAAATAACATAACATGTTATTTTATTAATCTTTCAAAATTCCGCAAAATTATATTTTTCTCCCGACCTACTATAGTCGAAGTGAAACCTTCCTTTAGAGAATCTCGGTGCTGCATATTCAACAATGCCCTTGGATTTTTAATCTGAGCACCGGTTCAAAAGTTAGAAAATGCCACCCACGCGTTTACTGAATGTAACTTTAATAAAGATCAATAAATTATTAACATTCACGCTTGACCTGCACCGGTCAAGGTTAGGCTCTGCCCAAGGAAAACACATCCTAAAGAACTCAATGGTACTCTCAGATTTTCAATTCAAGTTACCATTTAGAAGTTATTGATTTTAACAATAAAATAATTGTTAATTATTTTATTTACGGCCAAAAACTAACTTCCATAGTTGGCCCATGCTGGGAAATGTTAGTATCTGCCTACAAAAAGCTTACCGTCACGAGCTTAGTAGTGGCCTCAGATTTTTAATCTGAGTCACCGTTCGTGAGTTATAAGTATTTGAAAAGTAAAATAACTTTATTTAATAATTTTGATTATGGTTATGCCATTTTTTTGTTTTATCACTGGAGGCCTGTGCTGACTAAACTTAAGTTGTTCCTAGAGTAAACCTGCTATCCTGAGTGCAACGGTGCCCTCATATTACTAATCTGGGAACCCGTTTAAGATTTATTCCACTTAATCAGGAAAACCACTCACGAGTGCTTTTTTAAACTTAACATTTTTATACGGATCATTCCAGGCACTCCGGGACTCAGAATCACACACCGTTAGATTTCACGGTCTCAAAATAATTCCATATAATTAAAAATAAATTTATATGGAAATTACGGGACATTAAAATAAGAGAGTTTCCATTGGATCCCTCCAAATTATTTAAGATTATGAGGATGTGGAATTTCTTGGATTGCACTTGTATTTTTTGGATCAACCTCAATGTCATGGTTGTGTACTAAAAAGATAAATAATTTCCACAATGTTACTCCTAAATCACACTTTAGATGATTAATCTTTAAACTGTGCAGCTACAGTTTGCCGACGATTGTTTGAATAACAATGAGGTGATCACAATGCTGTAGATATTTAACCCCCTTGTCATTGATGTAGTACTCTGTGATCCACCCTTAGAAGGGTTTAAAGATATAATTCATGGAACATTAGTAATTATCACCAGTTTTCTTCAATCTGAAGGTCATGAACTTGTAGAAAAATATTCCTTGAGGTGCTCTAAAGGTGTTGGCTTCATCATCCCAAGGGTCCCTCTTGTTCCGTTTATACCTTGAATACCCATATATAAAGGAAAGGTTTTGGAATGCAACATTTTGATCGATCAAGAGTTATATGATTAGTACTAGGAAATCATTCTTTGAGTAGTGTCAGTTAAGGTGCTTGAAATCAAGGCAGACCCTAATCTTCCCATTATTTTTCTTATCAAGGACGATGTTGGAAATCCATTTTAGGTATTACAACTCTTGAATAAATCTATCCTCGATAAATTTTTCAACTTCATATTCTACCACTCAAGTGTTAGATGGGTTCATTATCCTATATTACTTCTTAAAACCTTGATAATCATTTAGAAATCCTAGATGCTGAGTAGCCACATCGGGGTTTAACCTTGTAATCACATTATAATTCCAAGAGAACACATATCGATGCTTCTTTATAAATGAAATATACATCTCTTGCTCATTGAAAGGCATGGAGGAACTGATCAATGTTGGCCATATATCTTTTTATATTCTAATATTTACTTTATTGATCTCATAAATGGTGGTATAGATGCTTTCCTCAAATGAAGGAGGGGGAATACCTAGGTTAATCATCTTTTTATCCCGTTTTAGCTTTAGTGGAGGTACTCTTAGTCATGGTAGAAAAAGCAAGGGTACCTCTATCCTTGAGGAAGGATGAGAGTCTACAAGAAAAAATGTTGAGACCCTAAACCAGTAGGTGTGTTTCTAGGATATTATGGATATGTTTTTTTTCTTTCTACTTCTACATGGGGTAGGAGAGTTATGGAAATCATGATTCATAGTGGATATCTTGGGGGAATTATTAATTTATATTGATAGAGGATAGATTTTTTCTTTGGTTCAGATGGGTCATTAGCCTAACCTTATTTTTAAAAACCCACTTCAGCTAGTGATACCAATAAAGTTCATTATTTTTAATAGCCTACTTAGACTGATTCTACTAACTTTATTAGGATTATAGGCAACATATATTCACTGCTGAGAATCCTATAGGTATTTTTAGGGGTGGTTCACAAACCATTGGGTGTCGTGAATTGAATATCACCCTTTATCATTGGTTTTTATCCTTCCGTCTTATAGAAACTTGCCTCAGAATATCTATATTCATAGGATTCAAAGGGGGTGGTGTCACTATATAGTATTCCTACCCTTAAGTTGATGGGATATTTTAAAATTTGGTGGATGTTGATGGTACTTACATGTGGTTATGAATCCAAGGTATTCAAAAAAGGACATTTTATGTTTTGTTTTGTTGGATAACCATGAAATGTACATTAAACACGAGGTCCCCAAACTGATATGTAAGATTTATCTTTTAAGGGGATTTTTATCACTTTTATCATACCCTTGGATGGTTATTTTAGTTGGAGAAAAATCCTATTCCTTTTATCCCAAACATCAAAGGTTCTAGACCGAGATAAGGTTGACCCTAGAGTTTTTTCCATCTACAGACCTTTAGATATTGACATTATTTAACTTTCTTAAAACAAACAAGGGTATAAAAATCCCCCTAAATAACATCTTCCCAGTCTTACTTTGTACATGAGATGGTGGTATAACATTTTTCTAGAGTAGTTTCCACCCAATATACCTCAGATGTAGCAACTTTTGTCTTAGACTCCTAGAGATATTGGAGACTTTGGAGGGCTTTGATAAATGAATTTCTGAGCTATTTTGAAATATGGGGAGTATCCAAGATTGAGAGCTTGGATGGTATAGTTTCCAATTGTTTCATGATTTCATATTTATACACCCAAGGTCTATGCTTATTAAGGAGGGGTTTCTATTTATAATTTGGATTAGGAGATGAAGTGTTTGAGGTAGAAATGCTTGGTGTTTGAACATAGGTTGAGGGAGCATCTGATGTTAATGGAATGGGCAACACCAATCAACCCCTTTGGTTGGGATGATCAAACAATTGTGTACCCTCTAAATAGTCATAAAAAAATGGGGTTTTGGAAACTATTATAAGAATCCATGACACTTACATACCTCTTTTGGGCTCACTGAAGCACTCTCCCATGGGTCTCAACCACATATATGGAATCAGTGGGGATGTGTCTGGGATATTAGGTTTGACTATGTCCATGCCATCCCCTATTTCCTCTACTCCTACGGACTCAACCTAGGGTTCCTCGATTTGGTACTAAGAACTCAAATTCACAAGTTTATTTATCATCAGAGTAAGGGTATTTAATGTGAATGAAATTAATGGAGATGAAAATGGTATTTTCATTTAACGAGTGTTCCATTGGGTTAGACGGTGCCCGTAATCTAGATGTTGAAGGAAGTAAATATGTAAGAGTTAGAGACAACATGGTATTGGATGAGACTCTTTTCCATATGCCTTTTCTTGCCACTAACGATCATGTCTACCTCTAGGAGTCCAATTGAATGGAATCTCCATATGTTTTGGAATTTTGATTGGTTTATGAAGTTGTACTCTAAGGGTGGAATGATCTGGGTTAACTATCTTCTGAGTCATCCAGTTGTCAAACTTCTATTCAAATCTATCGAGAACTTATTTACAGTCAGCATATTCTTTTAGTTGGGTGGTGGTCACACATGTCACTTGTGTTGAGGATTTTCCTAGTATCACCTATCTAGAATCAACCATACCTATGAGGATATCATTGAAAATTAATAAATACTAGATAGTGTGACCCTATCTCATATGATAAGGGAAATAGTCTGTGAATTCACTGAGGCTGAACTCCCTAGGTTTCCTAGGATTTGGTATCTTGAGGAGATTTCTTCCATGGATACGAGGAAATAACCAGGAACCTATTCATCTTATAAGGAATATAATTTTTTCTTCCATTACTTAAATCAAGGTTGGGTTTGATCTCTCTTTACCTTTGGTCGAGGGTGGTTTTTTTATTTCTTTCACTCGATAAGAGATTCCAGGCAATTTAGGGCATGACTAGGTGCTTCAGTGGACACCATTACTGGTTTGAGGGCGACAATGAAATTATCTATTATACATGGAATTTTTCCTTGCACCATGGGAATGGGACAAGATTTTTCTTGAGTTATATGAATGAAATATTCTAGGTGCTATTCCATTTATATAAACTCATAGAATTCACTTGGGTACTTCATCAATATCAAAGGTGTTTGAAACTCATCTTGGAGGTCCTCATCATAAAGCTCAGCAATTTATCTTGTTATAGTCGGGTACTGAGTGAGTATTCTAGACCCATATATCTAAATATAAAGTCATATAACTTCTTATTTTTTAAATATTTTCAATTAGTGAGGTTAATGATCATTGTTTTCCTTAGCACATTGTTGAATTGATAAAGTAATTGGTGATTAAGGTCCTCCAAACTGGTGATGGATCCTATTAGAAGAATACTATACCATATGAAGGTCATACCCACTATTGTCTATAAAACTCATCTCAATTTTGTTTCCTATTACTGGTCTTGAGGACCTATCCTAGGTCTTCATTGAGATATAAAGTGTGTGAGATGCTCTTCTGGGTCCCCCATGCCATAAAATGTTGAAAAGATAAGGTTAGCAAAAGAGGGTGGTGGTAAAGTTTTTTCCACCCATTCAGGGTATGGTTTCCTCTCGAACTACATGGTGATATTCCAACCCTCCGTGTATTCCATCCAAGGAGCTAGAGACTCAATGGTCTTGAGGAGTTACAGGTGTGCCATTGTCTAGACCACCTCATATGCATGAGGAGTGGGTGAGTCTTGACACAGTTTTAATGCTTTTATATCATACCAATTTTCAATTCATTCTAGGGCTATATGACCACCATAACACATAGAAGGATTTAACCATAGAGGAATAAAATCATGATTTTATTCAATTCTAATGTTTATGTAAACTAGTTGGATAGATCTAGGGCATTCCAGATACTCCCTCTTAGGTGGATTATATCTCTCCTAATGGGTGAGAGGAGGGGAATTTGTTTCTGATTGAAAGCAATACCCAATGGGAATATTTCCCCTAAATAACTATCTATTGAGATTTTTGAGGTTGTATATCTCAATATCGTACTATTTTAATCTTTCCTCTGTTGAGAGAATTTTATCCCTTATAGGTGGGGAGTGAGATTTAGACATTCCTTTACCTTTTTTTGTTTTAGAATGTTATCGAGGTGGTGGAAAGTCATCATTCATAGTTTCTAGATTTTGGTTCCTCCTCTGATTCCACATACATACAACCTCAGTTTGTGCATCAATATCACATACCTCTCGAGGAACTATTTTTGAATCCCATACGTATTCATTTATTGGTCCATATAATTTTCTATGTTGATGGTGAAAACATTAAGTGGGGCATGCCGAGTGATAATAGTCACCATATCACTCTCCAGGTAATAGGGTAGTTCTATACCACTCACTCCTCCCCTGAGGGTTATGTTAGGTTCTTCCTCTTAGCCTATTGTCTTATCGATCCATCTTGGATTATGACCCTTACAAGTTTTGATTGTCTTTGACAAAAATTCCCCATTTTCTAGTTTATGAATAGATACCTTAAGGGAGTTTTTGATCATACTTTCTAAATAGTCCCCAAATAAAAGGGGTGTGTCTCACAACGAGAGGAAGGTTGGGATGCTGGCCATTGGTATTTACTGCTCAACCTAAAAAAACTGATTTCCATTGGGATGATGACAAAAAATTCCCCCATTCCTATGGTATGGGGTTGATTTGGGGCCATCATTGACACTCTCGGATCTTTTTTATTGAAGACCTAATAAATATTGGGATGGAGGTAGAGAAAAAAAATGCCTCCAGCTCTATGGATTGGGGTTGATTTGAAGCAACCACCGATTTCATAAAAACCCTCTTAGGGTTTGATGAGCATGGGGGTAAAGGTGGTGGTAAAAATTCCCCCATCCATATGGACTGGATTTACTCCCAAATGGCTACCATAGTGGCTGTCATTGTGATCTGCCTGATTTGGTGAAATTTCATTTGCACATAGGTTGGGTGTAGTGGATCCTTGTGATGGGAGTCATTTGTAGTACAAAGATATCAGGTATTCCATGAATTCAGAATCTATATTTGTGATCTGTTCCTATTTTTCTAATAGGACCATCTTAGGATTTTATTAATGACACACTCTCTCCATTCATGGTTTTTTTCATTCTTGAAGTATAGAAGCCTCATTATATTGACCAACTATCTCCCATGATACATGGTTTTATGATCTTACTGAAATCTATGGCATTTCATGATTCTATATCTGGGAGACTCTACTATCATAGGGGTTGGGTGAAATGTAATTCCCCATACATTTCCCATACTTGGATATAGAAATCTGACGAGGCTTTGGTGATTAGTTTCTGGAGAGTTTTTAGGCTATGTAGACAACAATTTCATAGTATTTTGTTGTGTATTTCAGATTTTAGGTCTTGGGACATGGAGAAAGAATCCAAGTTTATCTGAAAATAGAGCGTTTTTATGGCATAGAGGTGACCCGTGTATTCCCAATAGGGTTAGTTCTTAAACTTTATCCATTTAATGTTTCCCCACATGTTTTGTCCCAAATAAGGCATAAAATCCTCTTTTATCTCATTTGGGACTTTGTAATCGGAAGTAGCGATGGTCCAAAACATAGTTGGAAGTTTTTTTCAGCTAGATCCTTCCATACATCTATACAAATCTCTTATTAATTAGGGGAATATACTTCCACCTAGTAAGTCCACAGAGGTCATTTCACTAGGTTGAATACTGACCGAGGGGAGGTATTGTTGGTGGTTGATGGGAAATTATATATGGTTAAACTTGGTGTTTCAATCAACTCTCTTTATTTATGCGTCTTGAAAATGGGATTATTTCCTTTTCTAGGTGAGATATAACAATGGGGTGGTTGTCCACGATGGATGTTTGGATGAGTTGTTCATACTTTCATGTTCTTATTTCCTTTATTAATAAAATTCATATTTTTTGTAATTTTAGGATTATGACCTCCATAATATATATTTATACTACCATGATTATGTGTTATTTATTATCTTATTCTTTAGATGAAGATTTTTAAGAAACTTGAGGTGATATATATATGCATTGTATGACCTCAAGGACACTGGAATCGAGTAGAGTATAAACATTTTCCTTATCCCGTATCATGGTCCGAATATGCCAACATACCTCTTGGGGTTGAGTAGGAATATAATCCTACTATGCGACAGTCACAATAATATTCCAATAACTATCCATTGCTATGAGAATATGATTCCTCTAATAAAAAGATATTGGAATATGTTAGTGAGCTTCTATATTGTTAGTGGAGATATAAACCACCCTTTAAGCGATTTCTAAAATATTCTAGTCAACCCTGGTTGAAATTGGGTATGAGCCTAGTTCAAATATTCATTCTGTATTTGAATACACCAACGGACCTCTAAAATTGGATATGGAATATGGGCCCCATCTTGCAGAGCCTTAGAAGGATTCTGGTATAATCTTTCATTAGAAGGAGCAAGAATATATGCCTATATCTTGGAAGATGTTAGAATATTCCAAGTAGCTTCATTGGTAGTGATATGATATTAACTTGTGGAGATTCTCAAATTGGGTTGATGAACCCCTGTTAGAAGGGTAGTATGATCCCAATATCATGCCTCTCCCTTTATCCAAATATGTTGATAATACTCCTAGACAAGAGAAAGAATATGTTCTTTATCCAGGGAATCCATATTTTCATGTTTTACATGTTGATATGTTGCTCTAGTTCCTTGGATATGAATATTTTCCTATCCCTGTATCATTTATGGAATGTGACGATGAAGGTCCTCCACCACTGCTAGAATATATAGCACTTATGAAGGGTGTATACATATGGCCCTACACGTTCTTAGTTGACAATACATATTAGAATATGTATTCAATTGAAGTAGGTGTATACTCCCACTCATTTTCTACTTGTTCCATTGGAACATTCCAATTGGATTCATTCTTGGGGGTAGGAATATGTGCCTCCCCCATTATTACTATTAGGATTTATAGGAAAACTTGTTATGGGTGATTATTTATTTGATCCTTATCACTAGATTCTGCTAGAATATTCTAGTGGGATTCATCAGTGGAAGAGAGGATGTGATTCCTCTCCCCATAGTCCATAACTTTACACACCAAGTGATATCTTTTTGTTTCCTAGGTATGATCATCCATGGTGGTGACCTCTTAGATAGATCCCTCAATAGGAAACTGAGGGGAATTGGTAGGATAATTTTGTCGGTAGTGGTTGACAAGAGACCTCCTAGGAATATCATAAATTGGGATGGATATTTAGTCAAATCCTTGATCAACCATCCTAAGGTGAGGAAGGTGTTGATTGTTATTCTCTAAAGATAGACTCTTGAAGGGATTAATAGTGATGATAGGCATTTCCGGTTTCATTGTGACCTTTTTTGAGTGATGTGGGATTGTGGAGTTCATTGCTTGGAGAATCCTACATGTGACCTCAAGGGTCATGATTGTACCATGTCTATGGTACTCCCTAACCATCATGTTTTCCCCATGATGTTGAAGGCATTGAGTAGATAAAATTATTTTATGATTTTATGATATTTTTAATACAACTAACATTATATAATTATTTATTGATGATTCAATGGATTTAGATTGAAGTAAAAATTTTGAGAATTGTATTTATTGTCACGATGAAGACAATTAAAAAATTCTCCAATCAGTTTAGAATTGCAAGTAAGAAACATTCTCAATCAACTATGTAAGGGTAATACAATCATTTTTTCTTGTTGTCATTTTGGAAATTTTATTTGCATTGAATACATGAAAAAACGAACTACCACATGGAAAAATAAATTTCATTTAATTATTGAAAGATTAAAACTGGGTTCATAATTTTTTTTGTAGGATATGTAAAATAAAATGGATCGATGTGCGGTAACCCATCTTCTTTTTGTTATATAAAAATTAATGTCGGTTTCACCATTTTTGTTTTGACAAGATCTGTTGGCCCAAAGGTTTATTTCATGGGGATTAATATAGTTTCACAATAAATAATGTTCGTAGGGATTATCAATATAAATATTAAAAAACCCACATATCCATAATGACCTAAGATCCTATTTTCTAAAGGCAGATGATCACTAGGGTTTTAGAAACATCACTTATGAACTAAAATTGGTCAAGAGGATTTTAGGTTAGGATCACCACACACTTTTGGGGAGAATTATTTCCTACTTAATTAATATCTTATAGATTTAAGATATATTTGTGAATCTTTCCTAAATATTGGTATGGGACTGGTTACCCTAAAAAATGACTAGGTGTCGAATCCCTGTACATGCATAAGGGGGTTCTTCCAATGACACTACATGTATGGATCATAGATTCTCTATATTATTACCCATTATTGATTAAAAATGAAAAACTAATTTTAATTTAAATCCATATGACTGGGAACTCTAGAGTTTACTACCATCTAGGAAGGTGATTAGTGTTTTTGGATTAGTATTGAACCACCAGGAGGAGTCATATATATCCTGTGAAAAACAAGAATAAAAACCCATGTAGTTTGTATATGACCATGTAAGGCAGTTTATTACCATGCATAAAGGAAATATATGAGTGAATTTAAGAATTGGATATGGATTTTAGAAATTAGAAAGGAATCCAAAGTATCATATTTTAAACAATATTCAGAGTCCTCATAGTTTATAGTTTCATGGATTTGCATCACGAAGTCTGTGATGATAGAAGTTTGAGTTGGGATTATGCATATAAGGTTGCCCTGATATGCCTCATTAGGAGTATATCCCTTTGAGTAAATAGAATATGTAAATGGAATTAAACTTAAACAAGGGAGAACATTTGGGTATTTAGCCTCATGCTAATGGCACAATCATTACTGATCTCTAAGCCTACGTGAGTCATTCTCAGTGTGAGAAATGAGAGGTAGTGGAAGATTAGACGCATTTCATGAGAGCGCAAGATTGATTTTGTGTAGGGATTATACACTGGGTCTACCCTAATGTTTGTATGGGTATTACACTTTTTGAGGATTCCCATAATGAGGTATTTTCATAATGTTAGTGGTAGGATCACCACAAATCCCTAATCCCACACAAGTCATGCTCAGTTTTGGAAACAAGGGATAATAATGGATCAGACTCACTACATATAGGTGTGGGACTTATACATTGAGGAATTCCAAAGGAAAAATGATCATAAGATCATGAAGGATACGACTCCATGGGTTGAAGGCAAAATAGTATGAAATCTACCAAAAGTGTGGAAATAATTGATAAAAGTTCATATGGTATGGAACTTGGGCCATAAGAAGGCATCCTACATATCCTATTTGGATAGGAATCAGAGTCCTTTCAATTAAAAAGTTCATGACACATTTATAAGTAGAGAATAATTATTAAACTAAATGGAATTACTACTCATGGGTTTAGGAAATATAGGTACTTGTATCAAGATGAATGCCCATGTTTGGAGGCATTTTTATCATGTTGTCAGTAGGAACACCAAAATATCTATCCCCACATGAGTTACACTAGGTGTGAGAAACAAGAGATAGTAGAAGATAAAAAATTTCATAATGGATACAGGATTTAATTTTTATAGGGATTACACATTGTTATTTCCATTCTGAATATGTGATTATAACTCCCGTAGATAATATTTATCCGTGAGAAAAGAGTCAAGGGATTCCATAGGGGGTGTTATGATGTGAAATCCACATGATATTTTTGAGGGAATTACAGGGCCCAAACCACAAGATTTCCAATATATCCTACTTATAATAGGAATCATATTTGTCATATTTTATAATATTCCTTTACTGATGGTGAGAAAGGAATCATGTTTAGGCTTATAGGTACCTTTTCCCCATCAGTTAGGGAGTGAAGTAGAACATTTAAAGGAATATGAAATTTATGGGAGGAAATGGGATTAATAGAGCTCAAGTGACACCCTAGTTTAATCATAAAACCATGTGATCCACATTAAGGAAGGGAGATCACATGATCTATATGATCCATTTTGAATCATGTACTTTCTGTGATCCATTTGGAGTCACATGTTTCCCATGATTCATATGGAGTCATGAGAACAAGTAAGGGTGCACTTACCTATGACTTGTTTGAAGGTTTTTAGGTCATTATAGATGCACTGAGGAATTTTTTATGAAATAACATAAATATGGTGAAGTCATGTGCTTTGTGTTAAGGGAAGGTAGTTTCATGCTTTTTGTGATCTATCTAGAGTCACATGAATGGGAAAGGATATGTGGTCATGTGATCACTTGGATGATCAGGGTCTTGGTGATCATATGGTTACCACATGACCAATGAGTTGCCTTGTGATCATGTGTCTATCACATAATCAATATATGGTATCATGATCTTATGCTCATATCATGATCAATAGGTCATATTGTGATTGAACCTCTCATAACTCATTATTTTTTTACTTCTCTTATGATACTCAATGAACTTAGGTGAAAGACTCTTGCGATCATGTGATCACTCTAATATGGAAAGTTCCCTTCCGTATATGTGTCTCCTATGTTCTTATGGGGGGGGGGGGTGTTATAGGCATTACCATCCTTGTATCTATACTACTTTACACGATGATGAAGCCAAATATTTCAACTTAATTTGGTATTAGGACCATCTTCCTAAGTCGAAAAAATATCACGCACTTCACATGATCAATCCAAATGTCATTAGTGACATACTCTCCTCATAAAATGATAAAGAGTGATCGCCTAATTGGTCTATCATTACTACCCTCATAAATCAAATAATCCTTTCACATGACCAGATTGTCATGGCATTGATCATAAGACCTCAAGGGGGCATCACCTAATGCTCAATATGGACATGTCTAAAGGCCTTTGTGTGATCATTCCAATATGTACTAGGGCCTCTACGTGATTAAGACAACATGTCGAAGGGCCTTCATTTGATCAAGCCTTTATCTCCAAGGGCCTTCTCATGATTAGGCCGGCTCAAAAAGGGTCCTTAATGTGATAAATTCGTCATGTCCAAGGTCCTTTTCCCAATCAAGCAAACATGTCTAGGGGACTTCATGTGATTAATGAACTGACAAAGAAAACTGCATAAGCCCTTTCCATAAAAAAACATAAATTCCACCACATAAGGATCCCATCATTTACAAACTTTATCATATGAAGCCCATGGAATTTGTCCACCAGTTGTCCACTGGACCAATTCTTGATACTCAATCCCTAACATATACTGAGACCACTTACACCTTAATAGGGCACAAATGAAAAATGTTGTTCCAAGATCTAACATGAATCACTACTCCCCAATACTCGAGCCAATATAATCTCTCTCACTGAATATAGAATCACTATAACATTGAAGAGAAATAATTTATTTTACATGGTTTACCATCATTGGGATATTTCTAAGTAGCATACACTTGATGATGTGTTGGTCTGAAAAATATACTATAATAACACTAATTGTTTATAATTTAGTGAGGACTAACTATCACTATAGGTTCAAAACCAAAAAAAGAATAAGAACTAATTTCTTTCTCATGAAAGAAGAACTCACTTATCCCTCATGTGATCAAATTGATCTACGAAAACCAAAATAATATATTATACCATGATTGGTGTATGAACATGCTCAATCTTTATCTTTACAGTAAACACAACTAAATTTCAATAAGAATACTCTTATGGAATAATCTTTCTCAAACTAATATCTCTATTATTCATGAAATATCTCATATGGATTCCTCTTTATTATATTATCTATATGAGAAGTTATTTATCTAGTTTAATAAAAAATATCCCCATATCCCTTTGTTAAATTACTAAATCTCCTTCAGGAATCATGGGTAACTTCATCTAATTAATCTTCCAAAATACAAGTCAAAACCACCCATTTAAATATGTAAATATCCCTAAAAAAGATAGAAATTATGAATATGATATTTCTTCAGTACTTTAACCACCAAAGTGTAATAGAATTATACCATGGATAAGCCTCCTTTGGTTATTAATTCAATAATGCATACCACAACCTTCTGAAGTTCCAAAGGATTCAAAAACAAATGAGAAGGGGGGGGGGGTTGAATCAGTTGTTCAATTTTTATGAGTTTCAGTACTTTTAGAAACTTATTCCCCGCAACCTGTTAAGATTAATTTCCTTATCATCTTTTAGTAAATACTTTTTCATGAAAAAGTAAGAAAGAAAGTAAAGTACACAAGATTTATACGGTTCATCCTCAGTATGAGAACTTATATCCTTTTTATAGCTACTCCCATGGGTCTATAGAAATTCACTATTATGAAGAAGTGAATAAAAATTATGCCAACTCTTGTTACACACTTTCTATATCCCAATAGGAATTATTATACTAACTATTTTCAATTTTAAAAAATGATTACAAAATAATTGAGATAAAATGAAAGAATAAAGACTTTATTCAATTTTCTCCACAAAAGTTATTGGGTCTGATGACCTTGAGTCCGATGGACTTTAGTTCTATGAACCTAGTCCAATTGAATTAATCCAATCAAATATATATGTGGTCCGTTTCTCAATCCGTGCCTTAAGAAACTATCTCTTCTATCTGGATAATAAAACCCGTGCTTTTTATAAACTCCCAAAATATTAATCTGAACTTCCTCAATCTGATGAATTTAGTCCTATGGACTCATTATGATGAACATAGTCTCAAAAAAAAAAAAAAAACTCAAACTATGCTCAAATTCTCAATACGATCTTCCTATGTCTGATTGACTCAACACAATGTTGCTCATTCTGGTAAACAAAACAACAGAATTTTTACCTTTTAATGAGATCTCTATATAGAAAGATCTCTTACTCAAATTCCTCAGTAATATTCCTTTTCCATTCTTAGGAAAATGTTGAAAAGTATGAATGATCTAAGAAACTATTTATATGCATACCAAAATGAAAATGGTGGAAAACTTGAAATTTTTTCCCACTCTCTAAAATTAAAAAATACAAGGTCTACCCATAGTTGAATTTCAAGTTTGACCACCTCAACTCTCCGCAAATCTTCTGGGATCTTCTTGAGTATTTTCCGCAATCAGCCTTCATGAACTTTCTTGCTTGTCTTCAGTCCGATTAAGTGAATCTGATTATATCCTATTTCTTGGATATGATCTTACTTCCTACCTCAGCTTCAGTCTAATGTAACTTCCTTAGCTCATTATGAGGAAACTTCCTTAGCTCACCAAAACCCAAATTTATCCCTCTACTCATTATGATCTGGCTATCTTCCTCTAATCATTACTATAAATACTCAAACCCCAATAGTCTGGAGTCAGTGACTTACTTTATTACATTGGTACTATAAACAAGTTATCACACCCAAAATATTGAATAGTTTAGTATCTTTGGAAAACCAGATACAAACATAAATTTTACATTATAACTTGAAAGGAAAAACAACATAGTAACTCCATTGGAAACACCCTTAAAGTCCTAAATTATCCCTGAAATTCATTTATAATATACATCTTCACATCCTGGGGAAAAATAAAACATAATAAAGGGGTGATCTTAGATTCTCAGTAAGGGTACAAAATACAATGAAATATATCCTAAAAATAAAAAATACTAAAATGGGATTAACTAAGAAAAAATTCCATTAAAACAAAATATTGAACATAATATAGTAGGAAAAAATGATGATTGAATAATACTATATAAATAATCACATGATAATGAAACTAAAACATGGTTATTCAACTATTCAAATAATCACATGTATTATTAATTACTAATATCATAATGATGGAATTCATAATGATGGACATCTAAAACATACCGTTGAGGCCTCGACTGAGACATTTGAAAAATAAAAGGGTAAGTCCTTAGCCAAATCCATATATGAAAATAAATGGGAAAGGCCTCATCCAAGTCTATTTCTATTTTGTCTCATGATACCTACTGATGAATCAAGGGGCTATAGCGGGACTTTCTCGTCACTTACTAATTCCAATACATTCCTTATATGAAAAGGGTGAAACATAAACAACATGAACATTCATATTGAAAAACTATCATACAAAATGTAAATACTTTAATCATAAACCATGAATGGTATCAAAATAGCACATCCACAGTTGAAATGATCATAAAAACTTCAACAATATATGGTAGATGGTATCATAAGAGATAAACATAAATTAAGTAAAATATTAAATAAAGGATTTTGAAATAGATGAAGATACTTTTAATTGTTACCATTGAAAAATTCTTGAGGAAAATAATCTTTAAACATTCCAAAGTGTCCTATACCAATTTGAAATATTTAAATCAAAATAACTATGAAGGAATAAGATTAAATGAAACATTGAATACCATGAAGATAAAGTGATTCATGATATTATACATTAAATGGTAGTATACATACACTACACACAATAAATATTGATAAATAAGGAATATCTCACAAAAATAAAGGTGAGATGAGAAAACCCTTACCTTATGTATGAAAGCATTCTTCACTTATACTTAACATCCTTGATAATGAAATTAGATTCATTAATAATTTAATTCAGAAACACTCAAACAAGTATTTGATTTGTTATAATTTTATAAACTTCATTCATAGACTTTTTTATGAGTTATAAGATTCAATTTCATCGTTCGAGAGTGTTCATTTCCTTGGTTTTCATGACTGGTTCACTTGTATAAAAGTATGGAAGATCATGTGAAATGGTAATAGTTATATAGAATTGAAATTATATTTTATTAATGAAGTTACATAATATTGAATGGTATTATAAATCATTTTATCTAGATATGAGTATGATTCATTACATAACATATTAATGATAACCGTTTGGATGATTTTGTCATTTTTTCGATCATCATGCACTATTTTTGTTTTATTAATTAATATTTTATATATATGATGGTTACAAAAAAATAAATATATTGAAATATACATATTATAATCTGGATTATCCATAAAATTGTTTTATGACCATCCTTAAAGGAAGAATTGAAAAACAAAAATTTGTCATCCACAAAGGTGGTAAATCGACACCTCATAGATGATGTTTTAATTTTTATAATAAAAGGGGAATATATGAGAATTGATGGTTGATATACCATTAAAATAATAAAAAAAAGTATATAAAATATACTAGAGCTATCATGTTAGTTTGGACAGAGGATGTAAGTAAAGGATAAGAAAATAAAATAAATTGAAATAAAATTAAAATAATGAAAGGGGATTTTACCTCTTGAATTCATCTCTGTGGAAACCTCCTTAAAGAACTTTGAAATAGTGTTTTGGGTGAGACCAGAAAGACCAAAACTTGGAGTATAGGTTTAGGAGAGGTATTTTATAGAAATTGGACAAGTTTCAATGCTTTAGAGGTGTGAGGAGAAGAGGTGGCGAGGGGTGGTATTTATAGTGGAAGAGAGAGGTGTTTTTCATTATTTTATTCATTAGTTTATTATTTTGGATCAAGACTATCAATAGTTTGAACCTTATCAATAAATAGATTAAAATAATAAATGAGATTTAGATATTATGGTCTTACATTATCCATATATGATCTATGATTGAATAATTCATGTATTTGTTTAATACCGTAAATTACTGTATTTCGATATTAAAAAAAATTCAACTATTTTAGAAGAATCCAAAAAAATTTCCCTTACAATTTTTTGACATGTAGAATTAAAAAATAGACTCCATTTTATGAATATAATTTTCTAAATATGTTAAATTTAATTTTTAAATAAAATCATTATTAATTAAAAAAATACTGATTTTAATATTATAACCGATTTTATGATACTTTCAAAATTTGATTAAGGTCTCATAAAATTATATTATAATTATAAGAAAAAAATATTAATTTATGAATCTATTTTATGAAAATATATTTTATTTTAAATCATTATATTAATTATAAAATTGTAAATAAACATTTATGTTTCATAGAAATACCAACAATTAATTTATCATTTTCGAAACATTTAATTACTTATTCCATGATATAAATATATCATATTCTCATTTATAAGATACATAAATTTTATTTATAATTTCATAGGTGAATTTATTATTCTATTAGTCATATTACTATTTCTAATGGTCACATTACTATTCTAATGGTCAGATTTAATAGTATATTACGGTTTTAAACTCGATGTTAGATGAGTCATAAAATATTTAATATATTAAATTTTAAAATAAGAATACCAAAAAATATTGGGATTTTACAATTAATATTTGACTAACTTTAGCTCATTATGATTTGAATATCTTCATCTCATTACAATCTGACTATCTTCAGAAGAGTTAATCTGATTGACTTTGCTTCTTAGATTTAATAAGATCATCATTCCTTCTCAGAGTTAGTTCGATGGAATCCTTATAATGATGGAATTATCCTTACGATGGAATTCTCATTATGATTTAATTATGATTATGATGTTCTGCATCTAATGATAACTCCCCTAAACAACCTTAACATTCTTCAAACTTCATTAGCTTTACACTTTTTGACTCTTGACAACTTATGAGTTCAGTACTTCTAGATCTGATCTTCTATGTGCAGGTTTCTGGAACCGATAAAAACTTTAAAATTCCTTCATTCCTTCAATAACTTTCATCATGAGAGTTTTCATGATTTATAAGAAATTTAATAATGTAAAAGCATCATCCTATTTTTTTAGAAAGTATTAAAACTTTCTTAATCTTGACTTCAATATCTTCTTTCAAAAATATTCAGCAATATTTAGACTTCTTCACTCAGAAACTTCCGACTTCCTAACAAATTTCATGTCTAATGGATCTTGAAATTCATACTAACAGACCTGTGATCTATGATGCATCCGATAATAAACTTCTTCTTTTTGACCTCCTCTGCGTCTGATGATGTTCGGTTCAATACTTTGAATATGGTGTTTCTCAGTATGATCCCCTGAGTCCATAAAACAAGTTTCTTAAAAATAAATTTTTTCTCCCCCTTTATATTTGGGTTAAAACTTTCAACAACTTTCAAATTTCTTAAAAATCTCATTATGATGGATTGGGTCTGATCTTGAATAAAAACAATTCTTATAAAAAAGGTTAGTTTTCAACAAATACAAAATCTTTGTTAAAACAAATTACTACAAAGGTTCTTCAATATCCCCATTTGGATTTGTTTACAACACTCATTAACAAATTTTCAACTCTTAGAAAATTTTCAAAAACTTGGATTTTGTAAACAACTCAAGTTTTTTGAATTTTATCAAAACATATCCTTCTAAAAAGTGAGTTTCCTAAAACAACACTACTAGATGAAGTAATTTTTTTGAAGTAATTCCATCCCTCTGTTGAAAGAAAATTTTGAATCCATGTAAAGATAACCCCCCATCAATTTTCTTTTTTATCTCCCCCATTTTATGATAACCACAGTTTCAGATTAATAAAATAAAGATAATTAAAAAATTCTTACAAAGTGAAAATTTGTTAATCTCTCTCTACCATTATCAACATAATCCCAAGCATGGTGGGGGCCTTCCTTATGATATTTAGGAAGTCATTGGAGGTTTCTAAACATGAAGTTTCAGCCTCAACCAAAAAAACATTCTTTTTTCATCACCTTTGTGAAGATATAAAAAATTTGATACTTTATTGAGATATATTCCAGAAAAACATCTCCAGAATAAACTTTATATTTTATAAAGTGAAACTTTATATAAATGTGTTTTGATATTGAATGGTGGAAAAGATTTTTTGAAATATAAGTTTCAATATGATTATCACAAAGTATATTCAAGGGCATAGAAACTATTACTTTCAAATCATCCAACTAAAATTTTATCCACAACATCTGAGTATAAGAATGAGTATCCACAACATATTCTAATTACACTGTTCTCAAAGTTACTAATTTTTTTATTACTATTATATCTTAAAGAAAATTAAACCAAGGAAAATGTTCCTCATGAGGTTGATTTTATATTATTACAATCTCCAGCACAATTAATATCAGTATAACCACAAAACTTCATCTCACAATTTCATTTTTATAACAACCCATGTGAACACACTCCTTTAAAATATCTCATAATTTTATTTGATTTTGACATATGTGATTATTTCGCATTAATTTGATACCTAGAACACAAAGTCACATCATAAAAATATAAGGTCTTGAGACTCTAAGGTAAAATAAACTTTCTATCAGCTTCCAAAAGTCTTTCTGATTCACACTTTTTCCGAACCCATCTTTACTCAACTTTGTACTCATAGATATAGGAGTAGAAATTTATTTATATTTTTCCATACCAAACTTCTTTAACAATTCCCTGGAATAATTTTCTTATGATAAGAAAATGTAGTTTTCCTTTTGTTAAACCAGTAAGACAAAGAAGAAAGTTAATTCTCCCAATATTGAAATTTCAAAATTCTTCTTTATTTCCTAAGAAAATTCTTTACTCCTCCCCATAAAAAATTATTTCATCTACATAAAAAATTACAATTAGAGTTCTAGATTAAAAATCCTTCACATATAGGATTATACAAACCTTTAGAAAACTTCATCATTATCAAACAGCTATCATGTTTTTAATACTAGGTATATGGGGCTTGTTATAACTGATACATGGATTTATTATATCTACAAATATTGTTTTAATAATTATTAAGTTTAAAACTACAAGGTTGTTCAATGTAAAGTTATTCCTCAATCTCACCATTTAAGAAATATAACTCTACATCCATGTGATAAATGTTTTAATTTCTATGTGTGACCATTGATAGAAACATTCTAATAGTTTCTAGTCTAGATTTTGGGGAAAAAGTTTATTCAAAATCCGCATCTTCCACTTGTTCATAGTCTTTACAAAAAAATATTGATTTTTTTATTGAAACTTATGCATGCTCATTTAATTTTTTTCCATAAGAATATTTTGTTTGATAAATTTTTTATTTTACATCCATGGAACAAGTTCCCATGTTTAATTTTTCTCAATCAAATCCAACTCTTCATCCACAACATCCACCCATTATTTGTGTTTAATAGATTATGAAACTGATTTTGGTTAAAATTTTAAGATATGTGAAGTATGATTTTTTAATCTCAACATTATTCTATTTTGAACCAGAGCCTTCTGATTTCCAATAAAGTTTTTTGACTTGGCATGTCTTTTTAAGGTAGGAAATTTCAAAGCTTATCTTCCAGCTGGACTTTACTCACCATAGGATTCTCCTGAATATTGGTAAGGATGTTTGGACTTACTATCATTTTAAATCTTCAATATATCTTCCTTAAAGAATTTGAAACTCCTTTCATTGGGTGAATAACCCATAAAATTTCCTTCCTCTAGTTTCTCATTAAACTTTCCCAGATCCAGATTTTTGATTTTAAGTAAACATTGAATTAAAAAAACTTTTAATTACTTGAATGGAGGTTTTTTTATTATACCACATTTTATAAGAATTCAGGTTGGATTCTGGTCTTAACAAACATCCGTTCTAAATATGTACAATAGTACTAACATATTCTCTCTAGTATAACTTTGAAAATTTGTATTCTATAAACATGATTCTTCCAATTTCAACCAAACTTCTATTACTTATTTCTATTACTCTATTTTTTGTGAAGTGTAGGGAGAACTATACTAATGTTTGATGCTATAATTTCTTAGAGAAGTTTCAAAAGTATTTCTTTTGAATTTGGTACCATTATCTATTCTCAACTTATTTATATAATCCCCAATTTCTTTTCTAAACTTCTTTTCTGAAAACATGAACATTTACAAAAAATCTAACTCATGTTTCGTAAAAATTATGATTTTTAATCAGAGTGAAATCATCAATAAAAGTGATTAATTATAAATCTTATTTTTTTATTTATATCTCATTGTACCATATAAATAGTAATGAATATGTTCATGAGGTCTGTAGACTGAATCTCAACTCTCTTATTACTTTTTTTAGTCATCTTCTCTTTATAATAGGTAATAAAAAATTTTCATCTCTTATTTTTAATTCTGGAAAACAACTGACATCATCAAAATTAGAATGTTTTTCATGTTTTTATGCCTAAGGTTCCCAAGTCTTCAGTGACATAATTTTTTTTCATCTCCAGCACTCAAGTAACATGAGTTATTAAACTCTCCAATTTGAAAAATATTACCATGAGTTATTTCTACTTTTGTGATAAATTTTCCATCATTTACACTTATGATAATACAAGAATATTTTCTGAAAAAAATCCATTTCCATCATCACAAATTTATCTTACACTAAGTAGGTTTTGTTTTAGTGAATCAAAAAATAAAAATCTCTTAGATTTCAAATTTTTCACTTCAAACTCATTCGTTCTGATTCCTATGATTTTTAAGGAACTATCATCACCAAAGGTAACTAATCCTCCATCAAAAATTTCAACATATTTCAATATTTTTATTTCACCTATCATATGTGAAGAAAAACCACTATCAAGTATCCATGGTCTGTTCCTTTTACTTGATTTTAAAGCTATCTCAAAAACAAAATCTCTTTCTTCTAATTTCTTCTTTCTAGCTTCATTTTAATTTCTACCATAAGAATCTTATTCCAGAAGGAGTGTCATACATCTCTTATCATGATGAATTTCCTCATCAAATCTTCCATAAAATTCTTATATACATTAAAATTGTTTTTTTGTTATAAGTTTTCTAATATCTTCATATTTTTCTTTTATAACTTCCCATGGGTTAGGAAAGTTACTCATACTTATTCAAAAATTGATTTCAATTTTTTAAAAACTTCTTTAAGGAAGTTAAAAGTTTTGCCAACAATTATAAGCCATGTTCCCATATATTCCACAACACAAGAAATAGTCATCAAATATTGATTTTCTATTGAAGTAAGATATTTTTATGTAGAAACTTTGTTGAGGTTGATAATTTCTTACTACTTTAAAAATATATGGACATGGAACATATATTCCTCTTGAGTGGGTTTTCATATTTTTTAGATGAAATAGGTTTCTCAATCACTTTCCCACCCAATATTTCCCAAAACCTTTTAAAAAACACGAAATTCTAGAAAAACCAGATGAAACATTATTTTTGGAGGGGGAGGATTTCACCTGATTCTTGATTTGAGATTTCTCACCAACTTTAGAAGTCTCAAATTTTACATTTGAAGACTTGTTGAAATTTTCATTTATCTTTCCTAAGATAATTTCAGAATCAAGAAGTTTTGATTAATATTTGTTAACTTCTTATTACTTAGTTTCCATCTTCTTATTGGGATATTCAAACATCTTTCCCTATTCATAAATTCTTAGTTTGTAACTTAAGATATCCTAAATGTATTATTCCTATTGATTTATGACATATTTTCTTCCTTAAAGAATTCCTTCACAATATTTCTTCATTACTCTGATTTATTTCTTGAGAGTTTTGTTTTTCTCATGACATGAAATAAGTTCTGTTTTGAGTTGATACTCTCTATATGATTCTTCACCAGCTTATTCACTATATGAGGAATCTTTTGTTTTCTCAACTTTTTCAATGAAGGTTCTAAATTTTTTTGAATGGTCATCTTCAAAAGATTTGTTTTCTATTGAGTTTGATCCATCTTTCTTACTTAGAGTAATCCTTTTGTATTCAATGAACTTCATCTTATATTTTTTGGATGAGTTTCCTTCTTCAGAACTTTTGTTCCACTTCTTCTATCAAGGTTTTTTCATCATAATTATCTCAATATTATCCAACTTTCTTATTGAGATAATTCATAGAAAAGTGTCCAATCCCACCACACTCAAAAAATATAGGCGGAAGTTTACCTATAAACTTTCCTCTTCCTCTTAGATAGTTCTTGGATATAAGAGGCATGATTTTGTCATTCAAATCATCATCCAATTTATCTTCAGAGTCACAGGGATCAAGATCTTTAATATATTGTATTTTCATTTTTCTAATGGATTAAAAATCCTTTTCATATTTTATATTCTTAATGAATATTGGAGCTTTCCTCATTTCATAAGAAATGAGAAATTTATGAAATTCATCAAGATATAAATCATACTTACCTTATAAGGAGGAAATTTTAGAATAAAACCTATATGTAAGGTTTTTCATAAGTTTCTTTATGTTTGTAGAATCTTCTAGGACATCACTGAATCCTTTGATATTGAAAACAATTTAATTTACTCTAGTTAAGTATTCATAAATATTTTCTTCATCTCTCATCCTTATTTATTCATACTTACTATGTCATATTTGTAGATTTACTTCCTTCACTTTAGTATTACCTTTAAAAATAATTTACATCTTGTCCCACATACTCTTTGATGTTTTGAGACCCACCAAATTCATTTAAACATTTTCTAATAAGGACATAAGGAAATCATTTATAGCTTTCCATCAACTTCTATATTTCTATTATGAAAAGAATTCATCAGGGAATCTTTCTCTATAGTTATAAACCATATTGTAACAACACTAAAAAATTCTAGGCTAAGAGATTAGAGATAACAAATCATCCTATTTTTATATCCATAATAATTTTTTCCCATCAAATGTAGGAATTTCTCTATTATTGAAAGAATTGAGATTATCAATGATAAGGATTCAACTGGGGACCCTTAGATCTGATACCAATTGAAGTTATAAAGGATCAAAAAACAAATGATAAGGGGGAGGGGTTAAATCAATTGTTCAATTTTTAAGAGTTTTAAGAATTTAAGAAAATTTACCCCCTACAACATGTTAAGATTCATTTTCTTATCATATTTTAGTAAATACTAATGCATGAAAAAGTAGGAAAGCAAGTAAAGAACATAAGATTTACATGGTTAAACCTCAATGTGAGAATATACATCCTTTCTATAGCCACTCATACAGGTCTATGACAATTCAATATTAATAAGAAGTGAATATAAATTTTGTTAACTCTTGTTATAAACCTTCTATCTCCTGATAGGAATGATAATATTTACACCCATTAATTTACAAAAAATTTTATAAGACAATTGAGAAAAAAATAAAAGAATAAAGACTTTGTTTGATTTTCTCCACAAAAATTCCTAGATTTGATGACCTTGAGTTCGATGGACTTGAGTATGATGAACCCAATCCGATTGACTGAATCAGATAAAATGAATACAATGATCCCTTTCTCAATCTGCACCTTAAAAAACTTTTTGTTATTTCTAGATAAAAGAACTTGTGCTTCTCAGAAACTTCCCAAAATGAAATCCAAACTTCCTCAGTATGATGAATTCGGTCTGATGAAATCACTATGATGAACTCAATATTAATCTAAAAAACTAAAAAAACTTCTCAAATACTCAATACAATATCCCTCATTATGATATTTATCAGTTCAAGTGACTCAATATGATGTTGGTCAATTCATTAAATAAAACAATAGAATTTCGACCTTCTAATGAGATCTCTATCTAGAAATAAATCTTACTCTAATTCTTCATCACTACACCTTTTCATCTCTTAAGAAAAATTTGAAATGTATGAATGATATGATCAACTATTTATAGGCATGCCATAATGACAAAGATGGGAAACTTGAAAACATTCACTGCTCTCTCAAAATAAAAAACTCTATGATCTACACATATTTTAATTTCATGTTTGACCACTTAAACTCTTCACAAATCCGCCTTCATGAACTTCCTTACTTGTCTTCAATTCGATTATGTGAATCTGACTATTTATTCTTTCTTGGTTTTGATATTCCTTCCTAACTCAACTTCAGTATGATGTAACTTCCTCGACTCATTATGATGAAACTTCCTTATCTCACCACGATCAGACTTTATTTCTCAACTCATTACAATCTGACTATCTTCCTTTTCTCATTACGATCTGACTATCTTCAGGAAAGTTAGTCAAATTGACTTCCATTCTTAGAGTCAGTCTGATCATCTTTCCTTTTTAGAGTCAATATGACAGAATCCTCATAATTATGGAATTATAATTATGATAGAATTATCATTATTATTGAATTATCGTTATGATTTTATGAATCCAATGAAAACTCCACTCAGAAAATTTTACATTCTTTAAACTTTATGAGCTTTACACTTTTTGACTTCGGACATCTTCTGAGTCTGGTACTTCTGGATCTGATCTTCTATGTCTGGGTTTATAGAACCGATACAAAATTTATAATTCCTTAATTTATTCAACATATTTCCTCATTAGATTTTTCATAATTTATAAGAACTTTATGAATGATAAATCATTGCTTAATTTTTTTTATAAATTATGAAAACTTTCTAACTCTTCACTTATCTATATTATTTCAAATACTCTTTTGCAACATTATGAATTCTTCACTTAGAAAATTATGAATTTCTAACAAATCAAGAGTCTAATAGATCTTGAACTTCATACTGATGGATTTGATACTGATGATTCTTCCAATCAAAAAATTAATCCTTTTGACCACCTCAACATCTGATGCTGCTCAGTCCAATACTCTATATCTGGTGATTATCTGTCCTATCCTATGATTCCATAAAATATATTTCTTAAAAAAACTTTTCATCCTATTTATGTGTGGGTTAAAAATTTAAAAAGCTTTAAAATTTCTTATAAATCTCATTACAATGGATTGGGTCTGATCCAGAATAACAAAAACATTCCTATATAAAAATGTTAGTTATAAAAAATAAAAAACTTGTTAAAACATATTATCATAAATATTATTCACCTTCATATCTATTGATCCCCATAATAATCACCATTTAAATATTTCTAAAAACATATCTGGATTCTTTTACAGTGTGGTGTTATATAAATAATGAAATAATAGACCCTGACTGCACCTCCAAATAAATTGCATAGTGAAATAGCTATTGTATTCCTCAGCTCGCTATTTTCCTTCAGACCATGGGCACTTCCACAACCATTTATTTAATCCCCATGGTACATAAATATTTTAAAAAAATATTAATAAAACCATGATCATCAAATTGCATTAGACCATGACTTATTTTTCTTTTTTTATTCATGAGATGTGTTATACCAATTTTAATTATTAGTATCATGTTTCACTTAAAACTTCAGAATACTCGATAAAAAACCACTAGCTCTATTGTGGCATAAGACAAACTGTATCCCTATTTTTATAATTTATAAAGGAACTATGAGGAAATAATCCAACAATCTAGTGATTTTGTTCAAGCATGTTATAAACAACTTTATAATTCACCATTACCATGACATGGTATTATTTATTCAACTAAAAATCATCCAAATTCACTTCAATATTCATCAAAGTTTCACAACACTTAATATGGTGAATATTCAATTATAAACCAATTATTTTGTAGGAATTCAATTTTTATTTTTCAAAAAATACAACCCAAAATACAAGCATGTATTTTTTCTAACAATATCTCCTTTGGGTTTAGTGAAAACACTTTCATAATATAAAATTCCTATAAAAACACCATTTCATACCATTGTCTGTAAACACTAGACAGTGTAATAAATTCCTAATTAAATCATTCTCTTCATGTTAAACAAGAGTTATATGAACAATTTATCAATGTAACACTCCATTTTCTTCATAATTTGATCCTCCACATCACTTCATGAATAATCTTGACATAAATTATTATTAGATATTAGTTATACCATTAAAACCATTGTTTCATCAACTCTAAATATATTATCCTCTAGATTTCACATTCATATACTTCCCCCAAAACCATTTACCTACAAAAAAATTTATATCCCTTTGTAAATACTTTGAGTGATACTTATTTATTCCTACCTTTAGTATATTTTACCCTTAATGAGATTTGTGTATATATCTACCTCTTTGTTAATGAATCCAAAGATCAATTCTTTAAAGGTTACAAGGAAGAAACCTTAACTCAATCATGTGACTCATGAAAGAACACATACCTTTTCATGAATTAATTAAAGAATAATAGATTTTCAATAATGAACATGGAATGAAAATAACCTTAGGGGAGTGGAAGTCCCTTATCTAATACTTTCATGTGAATAGAGAGGGTTGAACTCCAAGTGTTAATTGATACTTCTCAAATAATTCTTTGGAAATTATCTTTTTCATGATATCTATAATTTTAATTTGAGTTGAAACATCTTCCAATATCACCAAACCTTGATCAAATATCTCTTTATAAAGTGATATTTTATCTTGATATTATTTTCTCATGAATAAGGGATAATATTTTTTCATAGATTTATGGAACTCATGTAATACCCTGACTTGAACCAATTGGTCTCATCTAGAGTGCCACAAGAATTATTGAACACCTCCCCATATGTAAGAGGTTGCTTACTAGTGGCGAGGGTATGATCAAAATCATATGGAGACTATGCACTTGATAATGGGTAAACATTAGTGTATAATAATTGAATGATAACCAATAAATCAATAAATAATAAATAAGTGAATAAATATTAGAGTAGCATCAAATAAAAATAAAATATGAACAATGTAGAAACAATTTGTAATTCTAGGTAAATAAACCAAAACTAAAAAAATATCCAATGTACGGGTGAGTCAACAAATAAAAGAAGAAACATCCTAACCAAGGTCTAGATAGAATCATCCAAATCCTCTGTCTAACCTTCTCAAACATCCACTATAGCGCCCTTTCCCTTCGTTGGATCCTTGAGCATGAAATCTATAATCATAGTAAATTTTTTGAGTAGGGTGTGGGTACAAGACTAATTTGGACACCAACAATTAAAATTAACATTAGTACATAAGATATAAAAGTTCATTCTATGAAATTAAATACGGTAGAAATATAAACAAAAATATATCACACAAGTACATATATATGATGAATCTATGGAGACTATCTATACCTACTTTGGCACCATACTGGAAGGAATGTTGATCAGTATCCTGACACCCCCTTGATGGGATAGTCCAAAAACATGTACGATACATCCCCATCGATGGGATAGTCCAATTCATGCTGGATACTGACCTGACATATCCCTATCGAGGGATATTCCAATATGATGCACCCACATGCTCAACTATAGAGGACATAAGAACAACACATATGATACAAATACATATGATAAATCAATCATCATGTCAACTAACAAGTATCATAATCATCACCATCCATATGCGATAAACACAATCATGGGTCAATGGGATAAACACACACACACACCTCATATGATCATGAATCATACATAGATTTCTGAGGTCTAAACACATGAACCAACAATCATGCCAATAACTAGTGTAAAACATGCACTAAATTCAAGGGATTCCTACCTTAGATGCTAAAATGATGATCAAGGAAAGGGTCACCATCCAAGTCTAAAAGTTCCACCAAATCCTACAACCATTCCTAGTTTGAAATGTTTAAAACTATAGTATTGACGTAGAGGAGGAAACAAAACAAAATTTTTTAGGATACGACCATCTTAAAAAAGAAGATTCACTACCAATAATAGTCTTGATCCAAGAAATGAACACAATCCAAATCCTTGATTCTAGATTCTGATTCTGTAAAAAATCCTAAAAACCCTTGTTAAATCATTACAAAACCCTTATATACAACCAATAAATCATAGATCTAATTGAATTTTATGAAGAAAAATATGAGATAATTGTTCACGTCTAAAGAAGAACTTACCCGATTGGATGCGCGAGATTGAATGAGAATTCATGCATCGAAGAGAGGAGTTATAAGGGGAGAGGTGAGCTGAAAATATTTTAGAGAGAGACTAGGGTTTAGGCCAGTAAATAAAGAAGAAAATGATAAAGGAAAATAGTTATAGTTAATTTAATCTACTATAACCAACTACATTCACATAATGAATTATGGATTCACATCATGAGCCTTTAGGAAATCTGATATGTTGAAAACATCATTTCCTGGACCTAGAATCCACAATACCTCATTCACGTCATGAATTTTTCTTCACATAATGAATGAATTTAAAATATTTAAAGAAGGTTTAGGGTTCCTCCACAGAATCCATTCATGTTTTGAATACCCATTCATGGCATGAACCAATCCTAAAACCAATTTACAGACTTTGATCTATTACCTTCTCTAAAAACCCTTAAAATCCTCAAATCATTTAAATTAAACCCTAAGGATGTGAAAAAACTTAAAACAAGATGTACCTTTAGAATGAGGATTTTAAAAATCTCCAACTCCATTAAATTATCATCATTGAGAAGTGTTTCCTAAGGTTTGTTCAAATAAATTGGGTCACTATGCTTGAATGTCTATTTACCTCTCCCATATCTCCTTCTAAACATTATTGTGTTTCCTTTTAAATTGAATAAAAGGAATGGTCTTCCCTTGTAATTATTTTTCCCCTCATTCAAATATCATAGTAGGTCATTCTAAAAAATATGAAACATGTTTTATATTAACATCCTCATATTTAAGAACATGTGAAGGTATAGGCTCGTACTTCCAAAGATGAGACACATGAAATGAACTGTGCATAACTTGATGACATGGAATACGGTCTAAGTTATAGTCCACCATCTTGATGTGTTTGATGATCTCAAATGGTTGCCTCCTCAAACTCATATTCCCTAACCAAGGGGACACTCATAGGAAAACCTTATTAGATACACAAAACTCAATGGGTCATCTCATTTGGTCAACACAAGACCACTATTTGTTCTGAGCTATAAATAGATTTTCTTGAATCAAATACAACCTATCTAAGGTTTCCTATACCATACTCAACCTAACCACTGAAAATTCACCCACCTCATGCCAATAGAGAGGTGAATGACATGGCCTCCAATACAGAGCCTCAAACAATTCCATCAAAATTGGGGAATTGAATATTTTATTTTAGGTGAACTCTAATAGATAAAATTTATCATCCCAAGCTCATCTAAAATACATAATACACACTCAGAGAACATCCTCTATGATATGGATCATTCTTTATAACTTCACATTGGTCTAAGGATGAAATGTCATACTTATCTTCAACCAATTAACCATTTAATTATATAATCCTAACTAAAACTATTAGTTGAAACAAAAATCTATATCAGATATCATTCTTGAAGGCACTCAATGAAGTTGAATGATCTCTCGAACTTAGAGCTTCCCTAGCCCATCCACTAAATTCATCTCTTGAATCGGTATGAAGTGAGCCACCTTATTCAACTGATCCTCAACCTACCAAATGGTATCTTGACCTCTTAGGGTCCTGGGAAAACCTATCACAAAGTCTTTCATCACCTCATCCCACTTATATACAAGCACTGAAAGTGGATAAAGTAACCCTCTTGGTGTTTGATTATCATCCTTGATTCTATGACAAGACCGAAAACATGTTTCAAAGATTTCAATGTCTATTTTTTCCATTTCCATAATAACTACCTCTTGAAATCATGATACATCTTGGTCATCCTAGGGTGAATTTTCCATTGTGAAGTAGGAGAATCTCTCATTAGATCCTCTCTGATTAAATATGGAACTATCACCCGTACTTGAACTAGAAGCACTCCATATATGTCTAATTCCTAACCCATGACAGATCCACTTACTTCCAACCTCTCACACATCAGCTGAAATTTTAGATCAATATCCCAAATGGTCTTCACTTGTTCTACTAACTAGGATGTGATCACTAAGTTTGAAAAAACCATTTCACCTAATCCTCAACTATTCTCACCTGCCTGTCTGCAAATAAAGCCACAAGTTTCCAAACAGCCTCTGATGTATATTCTCCCACCTCCTATTTTTCTTTTATCAACATATCTATAACTAAATTTCCTTTCCTGGGATCATATTACATCTCTAATTTGAATTTCTTCTAGTACTCTAGCCAACGCCTAAAATAAAGATTTAGTTCATGATGGGGGAAGATATACCACAAAATATTGTGATTTGTATACATGAAAAACATATCTTAGAATAAATAGTGTCACCAATATTTAAGAAAATATACCAACACCTATAAATCCAAGTCATGAGTTGGGTAGTTACACTTGTGGGGTTATAGCTAAAAATACCCATAAGTGACTACCTTGTCACCCTATATCAGAACAACTGCAAATCCAACACCAGATGTATCACAATAAATTGAATATCCAACTCTAGGATCAAGGAGGGTAGAGATTTAAGTTGAATCCAAAATTTTATTTAGATATAAGAAATATTCTTAACATTGATCTATCCATTTAAACTTGAATCCCATTTTAGAAAGCACTGTCATGGTTACTTCCATGCGAGAAAAGTACTGAATGAATCTCCTATAGTACGCAGCCAATCTGTGAAAGCTCCAAATCTTAAATACATTCTTTAGTTATAACCAAGGAATAAAAGTATCAAACTTATTCAGATCAATGGATAATCCTTCATAGGAAATCATGTTCCAAAGAAAGTGCACACCCTGTATTCGAAAGTGACACTTTGAGTATTTGGCATAAAACTAATGTGACAGAAGTGAACTCAACATGATATCTAGTTGTCTAGAATGTGATTCTAATGTCTTAGAATTTATAAGTATGTAATCAATGAAATAAATGACGAATTAATCAAATAATGGGTGAAATATATTATTGATGAGTTCCATGAACACCACTAGAGAATTATTCATCCCAAAAGGCATAACACAATACTTTATAACATGTTCATTATCCTAAACATTGTATTTGGGATTTATTCCTCTCTAACCTAAAGATGATGGTATCTATAATATAGATCAAACTTATAAAACTATTGGGATCATCTCAACTGATTAAAAAGTCATTTATTTATTGAAATTGGTACATATTGTCTATAGTGATTTGGTTCAACTTTTGATAGTCTACACAAAGCTGAATAATACCATCCATGTTCTTGGAGAAAAAAACTAAAGTACACTAAAGGGAAGTTATCCATCTCAGGAAGTACTTTGAATCATGATCATCAAGCCACACCTTTATCTCTTTCAACTAGGTTGGTTCTATTCGATATAGTGGAATTAATATGGGCCAGGATTTGGACACCTAATCGATCATAAATTTAACTCCCCTATGTAAGGGTATCCATGAGAAATCCTTTGGAAAGACATAGCAGTATAGGTCTACCACTAGAGGAAAATAGGTGGGAGTCACTATCCAATCCACCTTTTAGAACATTGTAGTAACCTATAGTGAAAAGAGTTCGCTCTAATGAGGGTCTGGTCCCACTATTTCTACCTCGACATCCAATTCACTAGTTAACAAAAAATTTTCTCGGTTTGGAAGTGAAATGGTCACTCATATCCAATAACAATAAATGTGAACATGAAAATTGGTTAACAATTCCATGTCAAGAATCATGTCGAAACCTATCCTCTCCAAAATTCTAAATCTCAAAACATGCTCAAATATTACAACCACCATAGAAAAATCTAGACATTTATGAATATGATCCACTTTCACAGGGGGTATATCAATAGAAATAATCTCAAAAGAAAATTTAACCAGTAAATCCAATCTAGAATCTACTTGAGTTGATAAAAAAAATGGTATGGTCCCATGTTAAAAAAAGAAAAATATTGAGATTAGATACCATAACCATAATTAGAAATATGGAAGGTCCCCCTCCATTATCTACTGAAGCTTGATCAATTACATAAGCTCTTCCAGCCACCACTCCATGATTCCCTATTGGTTCACGAGTCACCTATTTTATTGAACCTTTTGGGAAATGCACCTACTATTGAGGTATTATTCCTGAGTTTCTTGAGCGCATAATCTAATATCTACCACATAAACACTTCATATTCCCTAACTTTTTACATTGGGGACATGTATTGAGAGAAAAAGTACAATACTTAAGAAATTTCACCTTTCCTCCATAGTTGAAGTAGTTAGAAGAGGCATCTACCTGAAAGGGAGTAGAGAAACCCCTGATCTTCTCTGACTAATGATCGACACCATATAATATATTCTTTAACTTCATCTCTTTATTACCAGAATAGAAAATTGGTATAATATTAGAGAAAGTACTTTTCGAACCACTGACAGCTAAAATAAGACCCACAACTCTGTCTTCCTCAATTTCATTATTTATTATGAAATACTTTAGAAGAACTACCACATAGGTTGTTAGATCAAATTTTATAACCTAACATTTCATCTCTAGGAGAATACCAATATCAAAATTCCTTTATTTCTAAGACTCACCCTCCTCTAGAAGAGGAGAGAAGTTAACCAGCTCTCTACAATGTGTTGAATAGGTGAACACTATCATCACACCTACCGAAGATTCATGAAATTATAAGCATAGTCCATATTTAGAGAATCCAGAATGTATTCCTTGAGGAATAGATCATTGAAGGTCACGCAAGAAAAACCTTCATGTCTACTAGCCTATAGGATTATATACCACCATCTCATATCTTCTACTTGAATCATAAAGATCATAAAATTTACCTTTTTACACTATAGGTTCTCTACTAGGTTGAATATCCTCTCAGATACCCATATCCAGTCCTCCTTGTCCTAAGTGACTCTGGTTCCTTGAAACGATGTGGGTGATAGAGTTGAAAGTCATGAGCATAATCTAACATCATTATGCCACTCTTGTGGTCTCCTCCACCCTGAATAGAAACTAGTTGAAAGAGTCCTGGTTAGACCAGTTCTAAAGCTCAAGCCTCTAGAGAAAACAAGGGAAGATGCTCAGTCGCATAATCATGCACATAAAGTGGAGAGACTAGCTGATTAAAAAATACAGGGGGTGAAATTTCTAGAAATTCCAGAACAATCCTTTGATAAGGACAACAAATTAAACAAGAAAACTGATAACTAAACACAGTCACACATAAGGGTTTAGAACAAGGATATACCTAAGAGAGTACCCACACAAATAAAGAATAACCACCAAGAACTACCCAGATCCCAATTCATGCCTCCAGTACCTTCATTATAGTCACAAAAACATATATACACTCAATTATAGAATATAACAGGCTCAAATAAAATAATTCAAGAAATAATGTACAAAATCACATATCACAATTTCAATATTCATTTAATTATTTGGGCTCCATATAATGAAATAAATAGGTATATATGTCATGAGAACCTACCTACCTAACATGATGCATGAATTCAAACCAAATCCTATAAAAAAATGTATCAATGGAATGAACATCATCTAAGGTGAATTTAATCAATAGTGACATCAAAAAACAAAAGAAAAATTAATTCCCCACTTTATGGATACTCAGAGGCCCACTATACAGTGATGAATAGGCATTGACATATATCCATTGCTCAAGTCACAACCATATTATATCCTGTCTACCTTGTCCCAAATCGAGGCAAAGATAAGAAACAAGTTCGTTAACTTGGTGCTTTGAAACCTTTTTTTAATGCCCCAAACGAAACCAACATGGCTGATCTAGAGTTCAACACAACCTCATGGCCACCTCCCCACACACAAGAGGTTTTTGACTAGTAGTATGGTTATGTGGAATATAATAGAGGAGATTATTCCCTTGGTAATACATAAACATCAGAGTACAATAATGGAATGATAACCAATAAATCAAAAAATAAATAATAATAAAATTAACATCAAAGTAGTAGTAAATAAGAATAAAACCAAACCCATGTAGTAAAAATATAGCCTTTCAAGTAAATAAACCAAAACTAAACAAAATATAAAATGTATGGGTGAACTAGTAAATAAAATTAGAAACATCCTACTTGAGGTCTATCCATCATCTTATGCATCCTCTTTCTAACCCTCTCAATCATCCACCACAGTTAGCTTTACCTTCATTTGATCCCTGAGCAAGAAATATACAGGATCCCTAAAATTCCCAAGTAGGGTGTGATTACAAGAATTAATAGGAAATTACCAATAAACCTAAATCCCAATCAGTAAGGTATACAAGTTAATTCCATGAAATTAAAGTGTAAAAATGTAAACAATACTATATCACACAATCACAAACATATGTTGGGTCCTTAGAGACTGGATCTAGCTGCTTCAAAACTATGCTGGAAGGAACATCGAACGAAATCCTGAAAAATCCACCTCAATAGGATAGTCCAAAAACATAGATGAAATCCCATGAATGTGATAGTACAATGATTTCCGACCAGTCTCCTAACACATTTCTCTTTGTGGATAATCTAATAGGCCCCACTTTCATGCTCAACTACAGAGATAAAAATAAAAGCACATATGATAAAAAATATATATGAAAATTCAATAATCACTTCTAACAAAAAGTATCATATTAATCACCATGAATATGCAATAAAAAAAGCACAGGTCAATGGGATACACATACATACCTCATGTGATCAAGAACCAGACATAGGTTTCTCATGGCTACACATGCATGCCAATAATTATTCTAATAACCTAAATAAAATAGGTTCTAAAGTCAAGGGCTTACCACCTCAGGTTATACAATGATGATATAGGAAATGATCATAGTTTAAGTCCAATAAACCAACTAATACTAGAAAAATTCTTTTTCTGACACAATTAGAACTCTAGGATTGATGTAGAGGATAAAAATGACTAAAAATTTTAGATTATGATTAAATATCTAAAGAAGATTTGTTTCTAACAACAGTCTTGATCAAATAATTGTATAGAAGCTAAATAATTGATTATGTAGGCTGATTATATAAATTATAATAAAAATACTCATTATATCATGCCTCAACCCCTAGATCCAAACAATACATTGAAGATGAGAAGAGGAGAGAATTGTCACTACCAAAGAAGAACTTATAAGATTAAACACATGGGATTGAATGAGCATTTGGTAATTAAAGAGAGGAGTTATAATGGGAGAGAAGAGAAAAAAATCACATGGAGAGAGACTTTGATTTGAAGTAGTAAAAAAAGAGGTGACTGAGAAAAAAAAGAGCATTAGGTCATTTAATCTACTTAAATAAGCTACATTCATAGTGTGAATTATGGTTTCATGATATGAACCTTTAGGAAAGATAATAAATTCAAAATCATAGTTTCTGGGATTAAATACTAAAACCACATTCTTATAGTTAATTTGCCTTTGTTTCATGAAAAAAATTTACATCCTAAAAATAGGTTCACAGTTTCTAGACATAATCCATTCACATCATGAATATCCATTCCTAGTGTGAACTGATCCTATAAACAATTTCTAGGCTTTGATCCATTCACTTCTATGAACACCCCTAACAATCCTCAAGTCATTTAACTACACCCTTAAGGATTCCAAAAACATTAGAATGATAAATACAATGATATTGAGGATTTTACAAATTGAGTTATCACAATTGATTACAATAGGATAATTAACTTCAATTCAAATATATTTATGTTATTACTTAATTATTAATATTTATATGTAAGATTGAGAAACTATTATTTATTTATCCTTTTTAGTGTTAAATAAAGTGTAATATTTATTATTGATTATCCAATAAATATTCAAATCTCAAAGATAAAGTGAAGTACATGATGCGAATTTCCTTTTATTTATTGATATTTCCTAATATGCATTTGTATATCCCAATAAATCCTTATATAACATTGCTTTGTAAAATAGTCTAAAATAAAATGTAACATTGATATTTTGAATTATTATTTTTATTTATTACATGAGGTTTTATTTTTTGGAAACATTGATACCTTTATCTTGAAAAGTAGAAAATACAATATCCTATTTGATGTTGTTAAATGTGATAGGCTTTCAATGATTTTTCTATAGACCATCACATTAACCAATTTTACATTATCATCCCCTGAGAATGTCATCTATGTAGTAAATGTAATTTTCATAGCTCTTCCATCCTCTATTACAAATATTTTCAACACCTCTTTTGAATATTTTTATTGAGAACTATAAGTTCTATTCCATCAATGTATCAACTGTAAACCAAAGAAAAATATCAATTCAATAATCATTAACATTTGAATCTCACCCCTCATGATTTTAAAAAAAATCCTTGTATCTAGGTTCATTCAATCCTTTATAGATTATCTCATTTAAATAGATAATCATCATCATACTTTGATAATTATTATTCCTCACATAGATATTATTATCAAATTTTTCATATCAGAAAACAAGATTTATTAAATATCGATGAATCCTAGAATATAAACCACTTGATGCTTGTTTCAACCCAAAAAATTATTACTTAAATTGATCCACTTTATTATCCTCTTCATGAATTTTAATTCCATCAATTTTTTAATATATACTTTTTATTCCAGAATTCCATTAAGAAATGTCTATTTGAAGTTCATTTAAAAAACCTTTAATTTCCTTTATACCACTCTAAGAAAAAAAACAAAATGTATCATTTTCAATATATCTATATGTTAAAACATCTCATCCACTTCAATTTAATAAATTTTATAGAAATATTTCTACAAAAGATGTGATTTTTTTTCAAATAACTTTATTTTATTCATTAATCTTGTTATGGAAAACCCAATTGGGACCAATAACATTCATGTCTTACCCCCTAAAAAAAATTCCCCATTTATGATTTTTTATAATTTATGAAGATAATTAATTATATATTTTATCCAAATATCATCCATAGTGTCCTTTTGAAAACCTTTTGGCTCTACTTGTGATAATAATGTAATTTTACATAGACCCTTCATTCTTCTTGTTTACAATAGAGCTTTCCTATCACCAATACTATTTTTTAATCACTTTCAGACCTAATTATAGTTCTCTTAGTTTTTTAAAAAATATTCTAGCATCCTAATAATCATTATCTTTATATGAATTAGTACAAGGACCTTTTATATCCAAAATCTGTTCAAATCATTAACTCTTTTCTCCAAAATTTGTTCTCTTCTTTGAAAAGTATTCTCATTACCCCCCACAATGACATCATTACTTTTAATAAAATTTCTAAGTTATTTATTGAATAATTTATATTCCACTTTTATTTATAATTATCTAAGAAAAATTCCATCATCACTATTAGATTCAAACTTCTAGTGGATATTCTATTTTTTAGAATAAAACATTTACTTATAAGGATAAAAAGTACTCAAATGTTAGATTCTTCCCATACCACATATTATACATAATTTTTTTCTTTAAATAGACATAAAAAAGTTTTATTTTTGATATAGACTAATTCTAAGACAACTTACTTCATAAAAAACTAAAAAAGATCTTTCTCAATAAGTATAATACAATGTATGTTGTTGATTATCCAATTACTCCTCCTAATTTGTAATGGCCTGACCTAGGTGCTACTAACTGGTTGCCCCTGATGTTTCACCACATAGAATCAAACACATCTCCCCATACACTAGAAGATAGTGACTAGAAGTGATGGTCTATGATAGTATGGTGAGAAGACTATAACCTCATGATCAGAGCCTAGAACATTGGTATACAATAACAATAAGTAGTGAAAACAATATAATAAATTAAATATGAAAGCATAAGTCATCAAAATATAATAAATATGTAGAAAAAAATCCAATATCAAATAAAAAGTGATTTCATGTATGTATGTTATGAAAAAAGGGAAACCATGAAAGTAGAGGAGAAGGCATATACAAATTTCTATTCAAAATTCCAAAATGCAAAAAATCTCTCTAATAGCATCATGAGTATAAGCTCGGCCCTCTTCTCCTGTGCTCCATCCTAGGAAGAAAATCATAAATTCAAAGCTGTACACTCTATAGTTCCCTAGGTCAGATTGACCACTGATAAAGAAGGGTAAATCAGTGGTTTATTTTTACGAATTAATTTTATTTTCAATTTAACCTATCGAACTTGTTAAGGTTCTAGATCCAATAAATATTATATCTCAATATCACCTCAATTGTAGTAGTAAAAATTGAGGGTGAGTAGAAAACAATATTTACAAGGTTAAAAAAAATCATACTCCTTTCTATAATCGGTTATTCCCCCTAGTTAAAAATTCTTTACTATTTAACAAGTGATTATAATGCTTTGGCTCCAACTAAGAGAATCTATTTTTTTATCTATAACTGATATACATATTCTCTAGATATAATAGAGACACTTATTATACTCCTTGATCCAAACAAAAGACTTCAAATACTCCTAGCACTAATTGGAATACTTTACCTTTGATGAAAGCTTGATCTCCTGTAGGATGATATTTGATCTTCCTCCACAAGCTTGTAGGATCTAATTTGATCATGTAATCTTTAGGGATCTTCGACAACCTCTAACATGTCTTTTGGTCTTACTCAATCAATCATGATCACCATTAAATGACTAATTTCCTTAGTCTAAATATTCTCAAGTGGATATTACTTCTTATAAAGTCTTTACCTCACTAATATGTGTGCATTTTGTGCACAAAAATTCTTTAAAAAATATCTTATGCAATAATAATATTTCACAATATTAGCTTACTATCTTCTTTAATTCTTTATTTTACTTCTTGCATAAATTTCATGGCATTTTAATCCTGAGCACATTCATTTATTATATATACTATTATTTGATTCTAAATTATGTTTTAGGTATCCTTTCATGTGTGCGTGTGTTTATGATCAAATGCATGTACTTCATTCTATTTTTATTACCTTCTAAATTGATTATTCATTCATGTATTTAATTTTTGCATTCACAAAATCCTATTTTGTTTCTCAATGAATTATTATTTATGTATGTGTGTATGGGTTACATATGTTTTGTGAAACCTCATCCTTTATTTACATGAAGTGATCTCATGATCTCACTACCTCCTTTTCATGACCAAGTAAAGCTCACACAAACTATTCTCCTTCAATCACATTTACTTCACAAAATACAATCATGTGATAGGAGGTGTTGTTACAGGTGTATCCTAAATTGAATTCATGTAAAAAAGGGCACTTCAAGGGATCTCAAAGCTCTTTTTGTAAGGTCTTGACATGATAAGGGTTTTTCTGTAGGTTCTGCTGAACTTATTCCATGAATTCCAATGTTACTTCTTATAAATAATTCATGTAACATGAGTTTCTTTTCAAAGGTTCTTTCTCAATCCCTTCACGAGTCTTTGATGTCTCATGATTTTATTCTTTGTGAGATAATGGTTGTGTCTACGGGTTCGTTCTAAAATACCTTCTGGAGATCAGAAGACTTGTAGGATACTTGTTCGTGTGATTGGATCATGTGAGATTATTTTTATTAATGCGAATAAGTAACTTGAGTGCTTTATTTTCATGATATCTATATGGATATATAAAATTTTAGTAGATAATTCCTTTTTTCATGCCTCTATTTATATAGAAGAACCCTCACCACCGATCCTCTGATAAAAACCTCGTGTCTTATAAAAACGGCGAGCCATGGATGATGTCAAACTCCAAATGAACTTGGGATATCCTGAATTCTGAAACTCTCATCTTATTCAAACCTCATGAAATTGTAAGAGTGATCACATGATTTGTGTTATTTCATTGCATGATCACTTCTTTGATCTTGTGATTCCTTTGTGGACAAACTCCAGGAAATATCAAATGGTTCATGTGATAATTCCTAAAAAATACGTGATCATCTTTATCTCGAAGATACGTTCATCTTAAGGTGACATCTTGGTGATTTTCCACAAGTCATCATGAAAGATTTAATATTATTGTGATGGTTCATTTATTGTCTCCATTTTGTCATGTGACCTTAAGATCATCACACAACAACATTATGCGATTTTCATTGGTTCTTGCGCCTACTTAATGTGAAGAGTTAATGACATGCATGTAAGACTTTGATTGCATGAATGGATTTGGTTCAATAAAATAGACTCATTCTTGCTATCTTGGATTGATCATTGGAATTTATCAAGATCAATGAATTTCGATTTTCATTGTTCATGTGGGTGGAAGCCTCATCGAGAGGTTAAAGACAATGGGTGAATTCAAATACATGTGTCATAGTAGATCGAACGGTGGAGATCATCTCAATCAAATGGTTCACATTCTATCTGTCTTTTTGATGATAAGGGAATAATACATGATTTGCATTTGTTTCACATTGACTGTGAACTTGGTCGAGTATCACTTTATTAATAAATGCATGCAACAACACTATCGAGCTTTCTACGGGGGATCAGAACTCATTACAACCTTCACAGACTCACGAGATTCATCCCAATGGGGTTTTTTGTCCAACCTACACCTTATACATATGTGTAAAATGGTGGGATTATACATGGACCAGTCCATACATCTTCCACCCAAGGGATATCCTGGGTTGGCATACTTTGGCATGGTAGACCTCCTGGTCCCACATGTTCCCTTGGTTGAGCCTGGTATTATATGTCTTTTGGGTTCGCTATTATTTTCTAATATGGACACCATTATAAATAATACTTTATAAATATCTAAGTATAAATTTAAACTTCAATATATTCTCAAATATACCCCTCAAGTATTATTCACATAATAAATGTGTAAATATATTTTTGCATGGAATTATTCACAACCTCATCCTCATGAAATAAGTGATATTTCATGGTCTTATTCTTCTCCAATATTGTATAGTATAATGTGTCCCCCCTGACACATGTATCTAATGTTAATATTAGTTCAACAATAATCACAATTTTAACATGGAGAATTTCTCAAACATGACATCTAATTTCATCAAGTAAGTTCATAACAAATTTTCAAGCATCACCACTTCATCCACCAACACATACTGACTTATTGAAAACAACTGTAACTTAGTCTCAACAATCTATCCCTTTGTATTTTATTTTCAGTATCAACACATATAATTAAATTGAATATTTGATGAAAACCTACTCCCCTTATTGAAAATAAAATGAAAAGGGTAAGTGTAGTCCTCTCATTTAACCTTTATTCTCAAAAACATGTTCTCCTCCCTTTTATGATTATATTCATGAACACTTATAAGAGAGTAATGATCTTGCATTGTTATTTTTGGAAAGAGCCTTATTTTAATCAACTATAAGTCTAAATGGGATAAAATAGTGTAAAAAACAAGAGATATACAACCAAGTATGTATAAACTATCCACAAAATACCATGGATGTGAAATCATGATCAGAAATTCTCAATTCTCTTATAGGGGTTGGAAATAATTTGATTTATCAATGAAATTCTAAATCTTTTACATAATTCAACAAGCACATTAGAAAGTTAAATTGGAAAAGATATATTTCCCACTTTTTCTTATTTTATTATCAACCAAGCACTCCCCCTTAATTGATAAGATAATATAATTAAAAATAAATGATGAAAGTGTGATTAGAATACTTTAACCCTTAACTCTGAATCTATCCCAAGGTTTTCATATTAATTATCGAGGTTTCTCCCCCTTAAGGGATGAAAAATTTTATTCCATTTCATGTAAGTTAGTAGACTCTAGGAATTACAATATCATCATTCTTTTTATAAGTTATATCCTAAAACATCTCCTTCAAATCCCTGGATTTTTAGTTCAAAACATATAAAATAAAAGGGAATAAGGAGTAACTCTTGGTTTCTTAGAAATAACATTCATACTAAGAGATTCCTCTCAATCTAGGCCATTAATTTCTTCTAATATATGTATAGAAATATTTATTTAGACTCTTTTTTGAGTCTCATTGATTTGACTATCATATTTCTATCCTTATTTTTATGAATAACGTTTTCAACCTCAGTCTTATGGATCTTTAATTTTTCACCTATGGATAAATTATTATAAAATTTCAACTCATTTTATATAAACAATTTATTTTATTTATATTTATAAAGTTTCTCAACTTCCTCTAATTTTTTATCGAGTTTAAACTAATGTGGAGAAACAACTGGGCAATCTTTATTGACACTCTTAGTTTTCTCAAAATCATTACACGACCTTTCACGAATTCTCTTTTGGAACCTCTCAATTTCAAAGTATAGGTAAATTATCCTTCCGACCTTTTCTTTTATACCTCATCCTTTTGACTTTCTAAACTGCATCTACCAAAAAATTCTTCCTAAATATGAAATTTATTTTTGTAGATAGTGCTAGAGTAGATCTATTCACATGTTGTTTTCTTTAAGATTTTTTACTCAGATTCTCATTGAAACCCCCTTTATTATTTCATAATTCCTAGTAAATACATGTTATTAAAGAAATAATAGGATTTATGACTATACTTACCAAAACACCAATAGAATCTTTGAAACTTTATTCTCCTAGATTGATTCTAGATGAATTCAAATCCATGTTGTTATTGTCTACTTACAAACCTAGCCTCACTTTTCTTGGGGGTTCTGGACTTCTTGTAATATTCTTCTCTTTCCTTGATGTGGAACATTTCCAATAATTCTTATTAGACCACGTATCTTTAGTTTTATTTTTCACATATGTCCTATTATAAATAAGAATTCTAACAGAATTATTGGATGCACTTTTACCTTCCTTCTCTCCAACCTAGGAAGTTTCTCCCTTGATGTCAATAGATTTATTGAAATCTTATTTGTATTTATTCAACTCATGATTAATTGTGATAAATAAATATTTTTTTCTCGAATAACTCTTATTCTATGGAAGTAAAATTCTCTTTAAGATCACACATCATCTTATCTTGTTCAAAAAATTTTAATTTGTGCATCTTTATATCACTGATAAAAGATAATTAATTATTGATCAACTCTTTTATTTATTCATCAATAGGAACTATTTATTTATTATTATTTTCAAAAGTTAATTTCTTGTTTTATTTCTCAATATTAATCATTTATTTGTTGAGATATTTTATCTATTCCACGAATAATTCTAATTGTTCTTTTATAATTTACTCAAGTTCTATTATTTCCTATTCAACATCACTACCACTTGATTAATTAGTTCTTATCTTTGTATGAAAAAAGAAACCAAATTAATTATGTAAAGGAAAACTTGATGATGAATATTTCACATGATTTATCATAGATTTATCTTATTTGTATTTTAATGTTTCTTTTTTTTTTCTTATCCCATTTGTGCTTATGAGACCTTTCATCCTATGATTCTGATTCAAATTCTAATTTTTCAACCTTCTTCTTTGTAAACTTCATGAAAAAATGACCAGAGATACAAAATTTGAAGAATTTATGTGGTTTATTATTCTTTTTATTCCATTTACCTTCTTTAAACCATTTGATATAATGGAAAAAATGTGATTAAAGTCATCATCATCCTCATCACTACCTGAATCCTCTGATTCTTAAGCCACTTCTTCTCCAACTTTTCCCTTTATCATGGCTTAAAAATCTATTTCAATTTTTTATTTCTTCTTGATAGATAGAATTTTTCTCATCTCATGAGCTATGAGATGTTATGTAGTACATCAAGAGAAAAATAATATCTTTCTTATAGGGATGATAACTTCAAATCAAAATTATTTGGAAAATCCCTCATCAGTTTTTTGATATTGATAAAGTCATACTATTTTGCACCAAAGACTTGAATATTTATAACTATCTGATTCAATATAGTGAAATAGTTATAAATAATTTCTTCATTATTCATTTTAATGTCCTCAAAATTTATTCCTCTAATGTTTTAGTTTGGATTCAATAACATTGAAATTTCCTTCATAGTTGCTTTTGAGTTTATCCCAGATCTCCTTGGTAGTCTGAGACCCATGAACTTTGTGTTGACCTTTTCTATTAGAGATATCAAGAGTAAATTTTGATCATTTATATCTAACTTTATATTTCTCTTATCATATTTTTTATGGTGGCATCATCAGAAATGGTTGGAAAACCCACTATTATAGTATCTCTCACTTTTAGGGCGAGTGATAGGAGATAAGGTAGCATCTTATTCCTAAAAATATGATAATTATTTCCATAAAATGTTAGAACACCTTTGATTTTAATAAAATTAAGATGATCCATCTTCCAGAATGCTCATTGGATCTTTATAGGGAAACTACCCTTGATACCACTTGTAGTGCCCCAGGCTAGATTGACCACTTAGAGGGGAGGAGTGAATATGTGGTTTCTTTTTACGAATTCCTATTATTTTACAGTCAACCAATAAAACCTGTTATGTTTCTTGATCTAATCAATATTATATATCAATATCACTTTGTGTGAAGTAGTAATAATGGAGAGAGAGAAACACACAATATTTTCAAAGTTCAAAAAAATCATACTCCTTAGTAAAACTGGTTATTCTCCTAGGTTATAGATTATTCATTATCAAATAAGTGATTACAATAAAATAACTACATCCATGATACTTCATTTTCTTTCATTTCTAACTGAAATACTTCTATCCCGAATCTAACTGAGAGACTCCTTATGCCCCAAGATCCAACCATAAGGCTTAAAATTCTCCTGATTACATCTGGAATACTTAACATTTGATGAAGGCTAGATCCAATTCAAGATGATATTTGATCTTGCTCCATGATCTTGTAGGATATAAATTTCTCATGAACTCTTCAAGTATCTTCAATAGCCTTTGAAGGGATATTGTGATCTCACTACATCCTTCACATGACCAGGTAAGGATCACACAAATTTTTCTCCTTTAATTTCACTGCCTTCTCATAAGATAATCACTTGATAGGTGGTGTTGTCCTCGGTGTCTCTAAAAGTGCCTTCACATAAGAAAAGTGCACTTCACAGATCTTAATTCTCTTTTCATAAGGTATTTTTATGAAAATGGTTTGTCTATATCTTTTTCTTCAACTATTTTCACATAATCCAATGTTTTTAATGTAAATACTTCACCTATTAGGAGGTGAAATCCACAGGTTCTTTATCAACAACTTTGTGAGTCCTGGATAGATCATGGGTTTATTCTTCATTTGACAATGTTTGTGTCCATGGGTTCCTTCTAAAATACCTTTGTGAGATCAGAATACTTGCAGGATACTCCTTTTCTTGATTAGATCACACAGTCTTCTTTTCCTTCGTGTGAATGAATCAGACGAGTGCTCTATTTTCACTAGATTTCTCTTGATCTCTCAATGGGTGGTAGTATGTAATTCCTTAGGCCATGAATTTGTTTATAGAGACCTCTTTTCGCGGCCTATCCTCCAATAAAAATTATGTGCCTAATAAAACTAGGAAGCCAAGGATTATGTAAAACTTCCAAATATCTCAGGATTTCATGAATGCCTAAACTATTTGATTATTCAAACCGCATGGAATCACTAGAGTGATCACACAATTAATGTGATTAACTCACATGATCACTTCATTGATCACATGATTCCTTGGTGGAAATTCTCATGATAATATTTAATAGTTCATGTGATAATTCCTAAAAAATATGGGATCATCTTGCACTCGAATATATGTTCATATTTAGGCAATGTCTTGTTGCTTGTCCACATGCCATCATGCAATATTTCATGTTCTTGTGATGACTCATTGATTGTTTAAATTCTATCACATGATCTTAAGATCATCACATGAAAACATAATGAGATTTTATATGGTTTTTATTATGGATTCATGTGAAGAGTTTATGAAATTCATGCAAGACTTTGATTGCATACTTGTATTAGGTTTGATTGAACTGACTCATTATCGCTTTCTTGAATTGATCACTAGTGTTGGTTGAGAGAAATGAACATCAATTGTCTTAATTCTTGTGGGAAGAATACTCATCAAGAGGTTTAAGATAATGGAAGAATTCAAATATGTGCAGTGTGGGAGATAAAATGGTGGAGATTAAATCAAGAGAATAACTCACATTTTATCCGTCTTTTTAATGACAGAGGAACAATACATGATCTTCATTTTTCCCACATTGACAATGAACTTGTTTGAGTAGAGATTTATTAACCAATGAATGTCACTACACCATTGAGTTCTCTATGGTGGATCAACACCCATTATACCCTTTACACACTCACGGGCTTCAGCCTAACAGGCTTTTATGGCCTACCCATTCCTTATACACGGGTGCACAATGGTGGGCTTCCCTATCTGTAACCATAAAGTCTATTCGAGTAGAAATTGGTGTATTTAACAAGGTGTGATATTTACATAGTAGGCCACCCCAAAAAAAATCTATTATAATCCATCCAGTGCATATAAAGTGTTAGTGTGTAGATACAACAATGTAAAGAAAAAATGTAAACTGTAAACGAGTCAGCTCTAGTTTCTAACGGACATCAGGCTGACACTACCTACTTTGGAATAAGCTGATAATACTATGAATATGCATATAGAAATATTTATTAGTATATATATATATATATCCATATTTATATATAGACATGTATGTATATATATGCGCTACATATGTAGGGACATAAGCATATATATAGATACGTAGTGCTAGTTAGGGCCCAAAGGCATAACTCAAGAATCCATGGCTATTAAAAAAAGTTTCATAGAGTATTAAGGGATCCCATTATGAATTATCATAAATATAAGGGATTCTATGCTCGAGTATCAAAAATATACGGGACTCCATGCCTGAGTATCACAAGTATATGGGACTCCATGCCGAAGTATCATAATAATAAGAGACTCTATGCCTAGGTGTCATAAATATATGTGGTTCTATTCTTGAGTATTATAAAATTAAGGGATGCTATTCCCAGGTATCACAAATATATTGGATTCTATGCTTGAGTATCATAACACTAAGGGGTTCCATGCATACATATCACAAATATTGATAGTTCTGAACAAGATTTAATAGATTCCGGTATATGGTTTATAAATCATTAACATTCTATTTAATCAAGGGGATAACCATCATTCATATTGGAGTCACATTATGTGGTCATACCATACACCTTCCACTTAATTGTAAGAATCTATTCAACTAGGTGACAAACCAACACCTCTTAGAAAGTGGGTTGGGAACTTAATATTTTAAAAAGACAAGTTAATTTTATTAGTACACCCAAAAGGGTGGAACCTATCAAATTGGGGGACCTATGACACTAAATAATGGTCTAAGGTAGTTTCTCTACCAATTTTAACAATTTAAATAATGAATTTTTTATTTCTGGGGAAATTCTCAAAAGGAACAATGTGCGACATAATAATGTATGATTGAAAAGAACTTATCTTTAGGTAAAAATTACTAGAACACCTTCCATTGATTGGTAGTATATTCCCTATCTGATATTAGATTCATATTTGATCTTTAACGGGATAAATAAGAGAAAAAGGCCAATTCAGTGAAAATACGACATATCAGCTCATAGAGATTTAGCATTCCCAATGGTGAGATAAAAAAAAAGAAGAATAAAAAGGATTGAAGAGATTACCGATATAGATCCTACATGAACCATAAAAAGGCATTTCGACATTGTATGAGGGAGGAGGATCAAAGACTATATAAGAGGTATAATAAAGCTTAAACAGACGGGGATATATGATTTTCATGGATAAGAACGAAAAAGGAAGGGATTTTGGTTATAAATCATTAGGGGTGAAAAGGTAATTTCCCCCTTTTAAAATATGTTTGACATATTTATGTTGTAAACAGGGTATTTATACCATAACTTTCCCCTATTTACAGGGTCTTCCTAGACCAATTAAAATATAAGAAGGGTTTACATCGTAAATTAATAATTTATAGCATGAACACTTGATTTATGCCGTATGTTTATATGCATCCCAATTTATACTGTAGTTTCTTTATAGATTCTACTTCCCCCATAACCCCCCAAAAGTTCAACAAATATATATGTTAGGGTCCAAAGCAAGACTAAAAATTAAGGGATCTTACCTCTCAAAAGGCGAGATCTTATAATCTCCCCTCCTTAAAACAACCCATACCCAAGTTTCCCTTATGAGGGTGGTTGAGCAATTCCTTTGAATAATTTTGGACACTAAGCATGTGAATAAGCCTCTCTCTCCCATGTGTCATCCTATACATGGAAATGATTCCATAGAACCTATACATGAGGAATTTAATAACCCTAGAGAACTTTATTCTATGATCAATGATCTAGATAAGATACTTCTCAAAAGAATAATCAAATTACAATTCAACATCATTATGATCAAAATTATGAAATTGGTCTGAATGGTAATAAATAATATGAGATATATAGAAGACACCATGCATGAACTATTAACTCTTATGAAGAGATATATGATAGGATACCATCCTGAATTTCTCTAATATCTTGAAATTCCTAACATAAAGAGGTGATAACTTTCCCCATCTATGAATATTTTTATAACCTAACCTAGGTGAAACACGTAAGAAGACCTGAGATCCTTTTATAACCTAACCTAGGTGAAACATGTAAGAAGACCCAATGTCCCACCTTAGAATCCATAGGTTAGAGCTAACTATTAGAATATGACTTTTTCCTAGGCCGAGATATGGACATACACTTCTTGATAAGCCAAACCTACTCCAAAGTCTCTTGAATGAGATGAGGTCCCAACCATGATGCCTCTCTTATATATAACCAGCATAAGGGTGAATGACATGAACTACCATATAAGGTATCGTAAGGATCCATCCATATTTTTTTAAAATATATTATTATAAGAAAATTTGGAAAGAGGTGGGGGTTTATCCCATGAACCTCCATAATCAAGTACATATTCTTGGATCTTGTCCTCTAATAGATGAATCAAACACTCAGATTTCCTATTAGTCCATGGGTGAAAGGATATGCTTAGAAGAACCTATTTACCAAGATAATTATATAACCAATAACAAAAACATGAAGTAAAATGAGAACCTGTATCTGATATAATAGTGCATGGAACTCCATTGAGTCATATGATCTCCAAAACATATAGCCTTTCAAGCTCAACCAATGAAAATATCTCCTTAAAAGGTAAAAAGTGTTATACCTTTGTCAACATATTGATGATCACCCATACCACATCACTGCCTCAAGGGGATCTCGATAATCCCGTCTCAAAATCAATAGTGAAGTCATACCATTTCCAATCCAAAATGGAAATTGGATATAAATGCCTTGCTGGTCACTGGCATTATGCCTTCACTTTCTAACATTTGGAACACATAGTAATGAAAAAGAATATTTATATTTTAATCCTTGACCACCAATACCGGTGGTTTAATTGATGACACATCTAGGTAACATCGAGATGTACTACCCAATCAGAGGCATGGGACTCTAGTATCAATTCCTCTCATATGTATGAAGGCTCCTAGACATGCTAATGAATGAAAAAGATATCATACTTATTAAAAACCCAACCTGGAGGTGGGTCCTCACCTAATAGGATCTCTCATAAGGCTAAGAACTCGGGATATAAAATCTACTAAATCTTCACTTAATCAATAAGTGAAGAGGTCACTGACAAATATGAGAGTATAGGATGCTGAAGATGGTTCAATATATTCAAATGTATCTCAACAAACAAATTCATAAACTTCCATTCACTACAGGGCTCTATAACTATCTGTATCTGAGTATTCTAGATTAGATCATCCATAATGGCATAGCCTTTACTAGGAATATAAACGAGATCAAAGTTAAAGGACTGTAGGTATTCAACCCATATTCATTGCCTGAGATTAAATTCATGATGCGTGAATATGTATTTGAGGATGTTTTAGTCTCTATACAACACAAATCATTCTCCCAATAAGTAATTCATCAAAAAAACACAAGGAATTAACCAAATATTTTAATCAAGATTATAAGAGGCACTTCTAGGCATAAAATATTTTAGATAAAATTCCTTTAGTATCCAGGCAGTCCTAATAAACTCTATATATCAAAAAAATATTGGGTTGATCCTAAGAAACCATAGTTCTCACCTTCTCTAGGTTTATTGATTCTCATGTATCTAATATAATGTGACCTATGAAGTGAACCTTGTCAATCAAAAAGTGGAATTTGGTGAGATTATCATATAGATGGTTCCCTCTCAGTGTATTCGTCACAATATCAAGATGTTTGGCATGGATGTGTTGAGTACGAGAATAGACTAAGATGACATCCATGAAGACTACCAAAAAAGAATCTAGATAGGGGTATAAAACCCGATTCATTAGATCTATGAAGTATGTGGGTGCATTTTTTAGGACAAATAGTATGAACAAATACTTGTGCAAGACATATATACTAATAAATGTTTTATTTTTTATTTTTTATGGTCTCACATTCTCTTGGTGATAGCCTGGCCTCAAATAAATCTTCAAGAAAACCTAATATCCTCAAAACTGGTTGAAGAGGTTTTCTATATGAGTTAAAGGATAACAGTTCTTAATTATAAGCTGATTCAACCTATAGTAATCCACACAAAGATTGATGGTACCATCTGCCTTTTGGTTAAAAAGGATAGGTGAGCCCTACAACAAAGTACTGGGTCATATAAAATCCTTAGATTCTAATTCCTCTAGATACTTATTGAGTTTTTGAATCTCATAAAGTTATATCCTATAAGGAGGAGTGAACATTGGAGTTACTCCTAGAATTAGTTAAATAATGAAATCCACCTCTATCACTTGAGGTAATTGAGAGAATTCATTAGGGAAGACATCCCTAAAATAATACAACACAGGAGGGAAATCTATACATTTCATTCCTTGATCACTCATAAAATGACCATAAATCTGGGTTGTTACTCTCCCTAATACCTGATTCTTTGGTCTAGATTGAATCTTCTGGACATCCGATTAACCCTTATGAATATATGTTCCGTTCTTGGGTGATGTGAAAGACACCCTATAGTGATAGAAATTTATATGATCTCAATATAGGTATAACTGACCCATTTTGATAATGACGTCAAAAATAGTCATCTCTAGGATGAATAGGTTTCATAAGAAACAAAATTCACAAATGTCATGGGAATAGTCCTTGCATTGAAGTATACTCTTCAATAATGTTCCCAATGAATTATCGAGATTAATTAACCCCAAAAAATACTAAATTTCAAGTCCCAAATTTTACAAAATTTCCATAGATATAAATGAATGTGAAAAGCCAGTATGAAATAATGCAGAAACTAAAGTAGATGCTACTAGAACAATACCTCAAACTATAGAAGGACCATCACTCCTCTCCTTTGGTACAAGATATACAACATTGATATGGCCAGACCTGTGACCCTGAGATACAACCTGACTACCCTGGGTAGGTCTAATATGATGGTTCTATATATATGAAACCTAGATACCTTTGGAATGACCTCCTCCTCAGCCTGATCATCCAATAGTTCTCCGACTACCTACCTAGAAAGGGACTATAGATCCCACTCCAAAAGGTGGAGCTGGAACATATCCACTCCCACCAGACACAAATGGTAAGGTCTTAATATTTTTTTTGAATACGTCCCATATCACCATATCCTCAGAACTATATGAGGTCTTTGAGACATCAGGGATTCTTATGCCCTGGATTCCCATACTAGTGACACACCACATAACTATCAGTAGGTGTTATCTAACTCTCATTGCCCCCACATGTAGACTCAAAGCGATACTTCTTACCGCTTGATGAGATACTTAACTATCTTAATACAAGACTGCCCTAACCTACACTATCATATTTCCTTAGGTTGTAATTGGTGATAATTACTTGTTTCACTATCCTATAAATGATAGTCAACCAAAATACATTCACCCAGGATCAGATGGCATATACAAGCCCATCCTCAAAATGTATCACCGTAGCAAGCTCATCACCTAAAAGATTCAGTGAGAAGCATTGAAGCTCAGTGAAATGATCTAAATACTCCATCACAGACATATAAACCTGATGTAGGTTCATAAAATCTCTATCATATTTTACTCTCAGTGTATGTGGAAATAAATAATCATCGAAGGATGTTTGAAATTCTGCCCAGACCATACCTTGATAATGACTATCCTGGGTGATAACGTCCCAACATCACATAGAAGAATCACACAAAATATATCTTGAAATATTGACTATACTCTCCATTGGTGTATCTATATTCTCAAATATAGATAACATGACTTTTTTTCATGACTCAACATCATGGGGGATACTATCCCCTGAGAAAGTGAGTGGATGTTACTGCTGGAATTATCGAGTCAACTATTCCATAATAGGGGTAGGTCACATAGATCCTTTAATAAACTACATAAATCATAGAAATATATCTCAAAACTAAGCATTGATGCCTGAATTAGGAATAATAATAGGTGCTGTAGGAGGAACTACAAGAGGAAATATTTATGGCTCAAGGCCTACCACCTCTGGAGCATGGTCATCGCCACCCTCCTAGTGCATGACTCAAGGAAGTTTTTGTGTAATAGATATATTATTTCTAATCATGTAACTCATATAATGGTTAACATCAGATAGGATCATAGATAACATAATAGGATAAGTACACACCTTCCTATGTGATAGTCACACCCTTTTTCCTTCTCCTAAAGACAGTTCTGAGTGACATATATGACCATAAGTAAAACAAAAGATACATAACCTAGTACCCACTATAAAGGTCATGTTAGGGTCAAGGTCTCATACCACATATCGAAGGTCCCAATATATGGAGTGTTAATTTTAAGGTATAGAGTAAAACACCCTTTATGTTAAAATTGTAATCTCCATTTGATTGTAAAAAGTTTATTTTGGAATTTTAAATTCATTTAAGTTTGTAATAATTTATATATATACATGTATCATGGTCTAGTTATATGAGTAACCATTCCCAATATATAAATTCACAAGCTTTATAAGTTGCAATTGGCACATCATTTAATTGTGACTTGACCCTTAATCTAGTATTAGGATGCAACTTGTTGTATATAATAATTTGATAAGATGATTCACCATTCCTAATTTATAGAAGTATATTCTTTATAAATTAAAATTTTCATTCATGTAATTGAAATTATCTAACATTTCATACAATGTGACTAGTGGCCCTTGCTCAAACATGGAAAATTTGGTTAATTAAGGTACCTCTATCAATCTACATAGGAATACATCATTTTGGTTGATACAGACACTTTAATTAATCCAAATAATCTATCCTTGCAAGAAATGTTATCACATTCTCAAATATAATAGCCAAGTCACCAGTAATATATAGTAGGAAATGCATGAAGTAATATAAATATAGCATGACATATGCATGGAACGTGAATCCTCTTATAACTACTATGACACATGAAATGATAAGTCCCTGCTATACCAAGCTAAAGAAAAGAGAAATTCCATCATAATAATAAAAACAATAACACCACAAATCATGTGCATCAACCAATGGTTAAATAAATACAGTTGTAATAGGAAACAACCAGAACATCAATTCCCATCCTAGGTAATTTGTCTTTTCCCTGTACATGGGTTAGCTACTACCAGACACACGCTCATGTCTAAATCCTTAAATGCTCCTAGTCTTCTATCTACCAAACAAAATAGTAATATAATAAGTAAAATATATAGAATACCACCTTTTAACATCCTAACCTAGTTTCCACTAACTGGTGCCCTGGTACGAGGTACCACATGGACTCATGCACACCTCCCCTTATGCTAGAGGCTTCCAACTAGTAGAAAGGGTCTATAACAGTATAATGGGGAGAATATTCCCTCATGAAGAGAGTGTGGAAAAAATATACAATTAAAGTAAGTAGTGTAAATAATATAATAAATAAACTATGGAAGAATAATTTATCCAAATATAATAAACAAGTAAAAATAAAACCAATATCATATACAAAATAATGCCATGTTTTTATGTTATGCAATAAGGGAACACATGGAATCAGAGCAGCAGACATATATAACATGCTATAAAAAAATTCAAAAATTACAAAACTATCTTAAATATCATCACGATCATATGCTCATACCTATACTACCATTCTCCATCAAAGAAAGACAACTAGACATCCAAAGATTGATGCTTCCCTTTGTCCCTTCCTACATCCACAAAGTCTGTTTGGGTACCAATTGGTGGTCTGAAAAGGGTGTGAGATATACTCAGTAGGCCAATACCATTGGAATATTGTATAATCTATCAAGTATATATAAAATAGCAGTGTGTATATATACAATGTAAATTAGAAATATAAACTGTAAATGAGTCAGCTCTGGTTTCTAAAGGACACCAAGTTGACACTACCCGCTTCGACATAAGATGGGAAACCTCTGAATATGAATCTCCAATTATATATATAATTATATGTATATCCATATATATATATATGTATGCATATATACATGTATGTATATATAAATGTATGTATATATACATGTATGTATAAATATTCACTATATACATAGGAATATATATATATTCACTATATACATAGGAATATATATAGTAATATATATATACACACACACACGTAATGATAGCTAGGACCTGAGGTGTAACTCATGCATCTATGGGTAGTCACTAAACTCTCATAGAGTAGCAAGGTATTCTATGGTTGAGTATAAAAATATAAGGGACTCCATACTTGAGTATTAGGAATCATAAGGGCCTCCATGCCCGAGTAACACCAGAATATGAGATTTCATTCCTGAGTATCACAAAAATAAGGGACTCTATAAATAGGTATCATAAATATATAGGAAAACATGACCAAGTATCATAACATCAAGGGACACCATACCCTGTTATCAAAAATATATGAGACTTCATGCCAGAGTATCAAAATAGTATGGGACACTAGGCCCAGGTATCACAAATATAGATAGTTCCAACCAAGATTTAATATACACAAATAGATGGTGTATAAATCATTAACATTCTATTTAATCAATGGAATAGCCATTGTTCATATAGGATTCATGTGACATGGTCATACCACTCACATTACACTTAATTATAATAATCCATTCAACTATGTGACAAACTAACACCACTTAGAATGTGGGTTAGGAAAATTATTATTTAATAAGTCAATGGTGTTTAATGAGCACACCTAAAATGGTGTAATCTTTCAAGGTGGGGGAACTCTGAAAAAAAATAAAGATCTAAGGGACTTCATATAGAAAGGTTAACAATTTAAATAAGGAAATTTGTATTTTTGAGGCAATTCTTGGATAGTTTGGTGTGCGGCATGATGGCACATGATATAAAACAACTCATCTTTAGGGAAAAAAATACTAAAGCACATACCATATCTTGGTAGTATATTCCCTATCTGATTTCAGCTTCAAATTCGATCTAGAATAGTAAAAAAAAGAGAAAAGTGAAATAGCCTAGAATTAGAGAATATGAGTTTTCACAAATTTATCATTCCATACAACTAGATAAATGAAAAGAAGAAGCAAGATGATTTATTAGCTTACCAATATGAATCCAACATGACCGACGATGAGAAATTCCGTCAAAAAATGAGGGAGGAGGCTCAAAGATTATGTAAGAGGGAGAAGGTAGCTCAAACAAAGGGGGAGAGATGCTATGTGTGGAAAAATAAATAAGAATGAAGTGATTTAGGTTATAAATAATTCATGGAGAAAAGGTAATTTCCCCTTTTTAAGTTGTTTGACATATTTATGGTGAAAATAGGGGATTTATGTCATAAATTTCACCTCTTTACAGGGTCTCCCCAAGCTAGTTGAAATGTAAGAATGTTTTACACCATAAATCAGTAATTTATGGTGAAAACTACTGATTTAGGCCATAATTTTATCTACAGTGTTATTTCTATAGTAGTTTCTAGAATACTAATACTTCTACCCCAGACCCCAAAAATTACAATAAATCTATCTATCAGGGTCCAAAATGAGACTAAAAATCAAGGTATATTTCCTAAAAAAGATGGTATCTTACAAAATTACACAATTTTATTGAGAAGTAAACATTTCTAAAACTCGATTTCATATACTAAAATTCTTGGTACAATCATCCACTTAGATATTAGTAAATTATATGGCATTAACCATTAATAATTTCAGTATTTTTTATCTAAGAATAGTTTATGCCAATATCCAATAATGTGTTATTAAATTAAATACCTTGGATTTATGTGTGATCATAATAAACCATGTTATTATATTATAGTCATTAATAAAGAATATATAGAACCTCATTCACTTAATATACCTTATTGATATCTACCCACAAACATCAACATACACTAATTCCAACAAATTCTTTGACCTCATATCTTTATGATTCTGGTCTTCTGAATTATCCCCTAATAGAAAACATCACACATATGATTATGATCACATCTAATCTTAGGGACATCAATTTCTGATTTATATTTTAAAATATCCTCCAAGAATATTTTTATTAAGTATTAAAGATGTTTATTCAACAATTTTTTTGATATTACTTATATAGAAATAACATATCTTCTTCTTGACTAATATGGAAGTGATTCACTTTTGTGAACTACCATTTACTTAAAATTACACCATCAATTCCATTGAAAGTATAATAATTCTTGGTGAAATTTATTATATTATCCAAGTCAAAAAATTGTATACCAATTTGTATATTATGACTGTGGCCTTCAATAACCAAGATATATATTCTATTCATATCCTTTCCACTAATTTTGGCCTTTTATGAGCCATTTATCTTCAATTCTTCATCATTTCCATATTTAATGACTCCTTCCTTCTCATATTTGATACTTGTGACAAGATTCATGTTTTCCATCATTTTTAAAATACAACCACTATCAATAATCCACACTCTATCTTGGTCTACTGTGTTTAATTAAATCTTCAATACTAGAACCTTCTCAACCCTTTCTTCTTTCTACATACCTATTGATTTATATATATTGATATTAAATATGCATTTTCCTAGACTGGTTGTGGTGAATCCTCACCATCTTTCAAATTTTTAATCCTATTTCTCAATTTTATCTTACTCGATGACTCCTTAAGCTATTTATAACTACCACTTTGATACTTAATTGGAATATTCCATTGAATACTTAATGTGAATTACATGTCATTGTGTCCATAATATTTAGACAAGAAAGTAGCAATCGGTTTTTTGAGTATAAATTTCTACTCATCTTTATTATTTGTTCTTATGACTTGAAGTACCTCTTTGTTATGAAATACATATTTTGTGAATATCTTATATTCCCTCAATAAAAATACCTGATTTATGGGGTATTCCTATATGCTTTCTATAAATACATTGACCTATATAGTCAGATAATTATCCTTAATTTTTAGTCATTTTAATTTATTTATGGGGAATTTTAGTTGAATAGGGTATTAGAGGGTTTTAAGAGGATCTAGAGGAAAAGGGGAAGGGGTGGGGTATAAAAAGAACCAGGTACCTGATGAATTAGTACGGCATACCTATTGGGGATCTAGTTTCCCAAGTGGTTTTGTTTGATCCACCAGGTACTCAGTGGCTTAGTACTGAGTGTCTAATATCTTCCAGGGTGATATCCCTTTTAAAAAGGGTATTTTTTTTTTCATTTTAATACAAAAAATAAAACCTAAATTTGAGGGGGATTAGTATTTTAGTCTCATTTACTCCATTTTAAATATATTTCAAGCCCCATCCCTCATCCCAAGATATGTGAGTGGATCCATTCTCTATCCTTAACCCAAGAGGTTTTGTTTGGTTATGGAAGCTCATTGTTAACAAGGCATGGCCATGGATCACTATACTATTATTAACTCTTGTTTTTTTGGTGGGAATAATATGTGATCTCATGTATTCAAAATCAAGGTCTTGAGAAATAATTAAAATCATGTAAATTCCTTCTAGTCTAGAAGATGTGGTGGTTTTTCCTAGGAAAATCTATGGTAAACACATGGTTTGGCTCCCTATATTCACTCTCTTTAAATTACAGTAGTGTTGCATAGTATTTTTCCCATATCAGATGGTTTGGTTGGAACTTTTTAGTGGAATAATTATTCTTCCTATATTCTTATATGGGCTATTTATAAATTAATTCCTAGGTGTATGGTAGAGTTAATAAATTCATTATATTTTGATGATAATTTATTCATTTAATTTATTTAATCTTTTTAATTACTTTAGTTTAAGTATGTTTTTGAGATTAAGGTTTCATTTAATTGGATTTCATGAATATTTATTAAAATGGATACAATTTTGGATTAAATTTATTTATTTGTCTTCTAATATAAAATATATAGCTAGATGTTGATTATACTTTGTTTTTTATTTTGATGTAAAAAATATAGGTGAAGATGATGAAGTTGATTTTATAAAAGGATCTCCATATGTAAGATATTTTATAGGATAAAGAGGGAAAAATTGACTTAGTGCTTTGTTGTGTAATATATTAATATTATTATGTAATATATTTGGATTGTAGTGGAAAAATGAAAATTTATCAGCTCTATATGTGACATATAACATCTTAGGATGTTACATAATGTATTTTAATTTACTAATTGAATAATAAAACCATCTGTAATATATTTTAGTTGATACATAATATCTCTGAGTAAAATATCTTGGAATATATATATGTATGACTCTATGTAAGATATTTGGAAAATGTATAATATATTTTAGAAAGAGTAAGTGGTTGATTTTGAAAATTATGGAGTTTCATTATATTTTAGATAGTACATAATATTTTCTTATAATATGATACATAGGGTTTTTACTATTGTCATTGGAAGGAAATCTAATACCTAAGAAATTCTAAAGGGTTGAAGTGATGCATAATATTTTATACCTATTTATTGGAGGAGGGAATAGAGATACCATAGAATACACAATATATTTCTAATGATATGTATGGAATTTTGTGATACATAATATATTTTAGGGTAGAAAAAGTATGCACAAGTTTTTGAACTTGGTAAAATTATAATAGAATAGATATGTGAGGTTTTCCACTTATTTGAGGAAGATGAAGGATTCCTTGCACCATGAAATATTGGGTCACACTATGAAGAGACTCAAATGATGTAATGACCCAAACATTTATAAATTAAATTCTCTTCTTTGAATAAATGTCTTATTAAGTAATGTAGTTATATAAAACACATGCACTAAATTGGACAATTATAACCTATCATGTTTTAAAATACCATTAAGAATCATATTTGTTGATAATATATCCATTTTATAGTAACCATTATGGTGATTATAAATTAAGGATTATGATAAAGTTTAGTTGTCATAGAAGGAAGAAGCGATGGCATCAACATATAGGATCATACCCTATCAATCCCATTTATGAGAGCTTCTAAGGGAGGTAATATCATTGGAATTTTCCCATGATCAATACTATGCTTTTATTTAACAACTAAAGCATGAATGGAACCATTTATGGGAGAATTTTATGTTCATCGATATCACAAACCAAACCATATATGCCAAACCAACCTGAGAAAATATCACCGTCGCACACCTTAACCTTAGGGAGTTCACTAGTGTAATAATGGGTTATGTATCTAGACCCTAAAATTTTAAAATTTAAAATTTTCTTTTTATAAAAAATATTATATTTTTCCATTTTTAATATTACACTTTTAAGGATTAAATAATGAGTTTGATAAAAATTAAATTTTGGTAGGATGAAACAAAAATTGTATTTTTGAGAGATAAATAGTTTCGATAAAGAAACCATTTTTATGAATTTAATAATTTTTTTAAATTAAATAATACTTTAAAAAAATATTATTATTAAATAATATTTATTAAATATAAATGTTAATATAATTTTATGAAGTGAAATATAATTTTTATAAGGGTCAGAAAACTATTATTGTCAAAAACTAGTATTTTTAATAATTGTTTTTATTTAAAAGTTTAATTTATCAAATTTAGAGATTTATTTTTATAAAATAAATATTATTTTTTGGAATCAGTATGTTAAAATTATCCAATTGTTACTTTTTAATAATTTTTTGAGACATTCAACGTTTTGAGTTAAAAATTAAATACTGTATAATTATATGGTATGTATTATGAGAAAATAATAGCCCAAAAGTGATGTGATAAATTCTCTAAATGGTATAGAAGACCAAATATATGTTTCCTATTTATAAAAATTTATTTTTAGGTTATTTGATTAATTTTATAAAGCCTTAATGAATACTCCAAAATCTATATTATATTTTAAGGTTTTAAAATCAAATCTTTATAGACATAACTTACTTCCACATCACCAAGGGTATTATTTTAATGAGATCTATTATTAAAAATGTAAAATAATTAAAACAAAAACACTTTGGTATAGACCATGAGAAAAAACAATATGATTGTTAGTGGTTTTGATTAATTTATTATACAGATTCCAAAACCTATGTTTTGAAATAAATAAAGAACTCTATTCTCTTTTGCTATATAAACCCACCCAAATTACAATTTATCATCACTCAAAACTCTTGGAGCACAAAATTACTCTGTCCTTCCCCCTTTAAAGCCCTCCCATTATGCCCCAAGCTCTCAATAAGCCCCTCCCAATCTTTTAGAATCACTCTTTGAAGGTAAGGGATCGTCTCCTTCCTCTCTTTATTGAATAACCTCCTTTATGTTTTACCTTTTTTTTCCATTTTTTCATGTTTGGATATGATATCACACATATATATTACATCCCTTATGATTTTCATGTGACAATATAACCATTTCACTCTCATTAATCCCTCACTTGAACCTTTACGTTCCCTTGTTATGCAACCAAAATCATCCTGTGATTTTCCATGCCAAACATTTGTTTTGTGAATACTCATCCCAATTTCCACTCAAATATATTCATCTAGATGTACCCATACTTCATTTATTGTGTAATTTTATTTATTTTAACCACTATCCTTAATCATGTGACTAAATTTTATGAAATATGTCTTTATGTTAAATGATCTACGTGGCACACATGAGTATGTACATATTATGATAGGGGTGGCCCGATAGTGCTCCAATGCATTGGATAATGTTTTAGTCTCATGATACATCATATATAAGGTTAGGGAGTAAAACTAATCCATTATAGTAAATTTTCCACCATGTTATGATGTCTTGGTAGTTATCCTTGACCTATGTTTATGATTTCATGTTTAATTTTATCATTATATTCCTATGTTTTCTTTATTCTATACTGTTATATCATGCTTCATTATTCAAGATTATGATTGTAAACCCTATTATGTTACCTTGATATTCCTTTTGGATCACACATACCAATTGACCTTATGCTATTTTTTATTCCCTTACTAGAATTTATAGCTCTCCCCTTTCTTATGAACATCCCTAGGTTATCTCATGTAGTTTTAGAAGATCCATGGAAAAGAAGCATATGTTTTTGAGTTTTTCTTATAACATTTTTTCATCCCTTGTTCAAGTTTTTATGCTATGTCCCCAGATACACTAGGCTTCATTATCTTTTGTATTTTATTAAGTTTTCTTTTTATGTAATAAATCATGGACTAAAGTGTATTAAAGATAAGGGTTTTCATATTTGTAATCAAATGAAATTATAGTTATTTTTGGGATTAGGATTAGAAAACTCTAGAGAAGGCCTTAGGGATAGGTCTAAATATAATAAAACATCACTAAATTTTATTTAAGTTTATATTAAGTAGTTTCTAGGAAAATACACCCCTTTATAGATACTATAAGTGGATGTGGCTCTGGAACATTGGTACCTAGGGGTAATAGCGTAAAAAAGAGAACATTGAGCTATACTTGATCTTTAAATGGTGCATGGAAATGGGAATTGTTGCACACATGGTTTGAAACTCCTGGGGGATATGATTTTTAAAATTATAAATCTCCTTAAGAACCATTATTAAGGGAACAAAATTCCCATAAGATTTTATATTTGGAAATAGATCATGGATAACTTAGATTGAAAACCTAGAGATTAATATGTTAAAGAATACATATAATTTATGATTTATCCCATTAATATTAATGGTTTCTCAATTTTGTTATTAATAGTTTAAAAATACACATCTATAATTTTCCCTTTTTTCGAGTCAATGTCTAGAAATAGGAGAAATCAAACCAATAACCAATGTGAATGTCAATGCTAAGTATACCCATATGAGATGACCAACCTGATGAGAGAAGGAATCACGAACATAGTGATGATAATTTCTCAATTGGATCAAGTTTTGAACTGAAAATTGAATCCAGAGGAACTATCAAATCCCCCTAAGAAACAACAAGTTGCAATTGAAACCTTTATGCAATAAAGGCCTATGTATTTCAATAGACCTTCCAATACCTTAATTGAGGAACAATGGATTAACTCTATTGATAATATATTCTCTATAATTCAATGCTTTGAGCTAGATAATGTTGTTTTGGATGTTTATTATATATAAGTAGAAGCTGATCAATGGTGGATGTTTGTAAAAAATACGAAGTCCGATGAAGAGATTGAAGTGATGAATTTAAAGGAATTCTAGAAAATGTTTTTCAATAAATGTTTTATTTGAAATATTCAATTGAAAATGGAGAGGTACTTCCATATAATTAATCAAAATAATGATGAATCCATCAATGAATATGAGGAAAAATTTATTAGTCTTTCATGATATTCCCTTATATTTTCATTACCCTTGAATGTAAAGTTGACCAATTCTTTGGTGGGATGAAGTTGAGTCTATAAAAAGCCTTGTAAATTTTGGACTTTGACATCTATGAGGAAATTGTTTGATGTTCCTTTAAAGTCATAATGGAGATCAGTGAATCTCAAGGTTATGAGAGGAATAAAAAGAGGAAAATAGAGTTTCATTATTTTAGTACAATGGATAAATATAACCATGGAAAGAAATCCAAACATCACAATTTTTGAAAGTGTGGGATGAATCATCTTGGAAATTTCTAAAAGGGAATGAGGAAATTATTTAGGTGCATAAAGGAAGGAAATCAAGTGAGCAATTTATGATAGGATAAACCCACTAATGAGATTAAATAAATGAATTTTTTGGTCAACCCTTAGCCTATTGTCCAATGTTTCAACTATAAAGAATAAGGTCACTATGTGAATCTATGCCCTAAGTTAAATGTTGTTGATGATATTTGATGAAAAAAATTCCAAGTCTTAGATAGAAAGGAAAATCTTATGCCATCACAACATTTGAGGTTGATCCCAACAATTAATTGGTGAAAGGTATTATAGTTATCCATACAAGTAGAGTGAACACACTTTTTGATTCTAGTTTTATTCATTATTTTGTGTCACAGAATTTTAGTATAACTATTCAAACACCACTGGAAAGCATGTAAGTAGAGTTATTAGTGAAATTGGAAAATAGGGAAATTATCAAATACTAAGTATATAACTCATCCCTTGTCAAAACTTTTGGGCTAAACTTCCTAGAGAACCTTGTGACACTCCCTTTAGAGGAATTCGATGCTATTTTGGGAATGAATTGGATTTCCTTATATAAAGACAACATAAATTTCTAAGAGAAGTAAATCAACCTCCATATCATGAATCAACCTCTGATTCTATGCAAGTGAAAGTGTAATGATCAATCTTCTTTAGTAACAAAATATCAATCATATATATTATAGCCTAGTGATCAAGCTTATCTATCTCAATTGATTGAGAATAAATAAAGGATCATCCTTGAGAACTTGCCTATTTAAATGGAATTTTATGATGTGTTTCGTAAATAATTTATAGGTTTTCCCCTAGTTGTGATGTTTAGTTCTCAATCATGATCATACCGAGAGATTTTCTAATATCCAAGACTCTATACAGAATGTTCGTTGTTGAACTTGAGGAGTTGAAGAAATAATTATAGGAGAATCTGAAAATGGATTATATTCCAAACTTATTTATTATAAAGTATACCGATCCTCTTTTTCAAGAAGAAGTATAAGTCAATATGCCTCTACATAGAGAGAAAAGATATATTCAAAGTATATTAAATGTGTGTTTTTTTTGGAGAAAGTTTCTTTCCTGGGGCATGTTATCACCATCAAAGGGATATCTATGGACCATTCAAGAATAGATGTAGTTGAAAGATGGCCTGAAATAACTTTTGTGATCAAAAACCATTGTTTACATAGATTAGATAAGTACTATAATCTATTTTTGAGAAACTATTCTTGATTTTCAAGCCCACTAACTAATATTTCTCAAGAGGGATTCAAACTTGTCTGGACTGATGAATGTGCGGATAGCTTTAAGGTGATAGATAGGAGGCCAATTTCTACACCTCTTATCACATTACCCATCATTGGGGAAGTATTTTTGATCTATAATTATGTATCCATAATGTTCTTGGGTTGTGTACTAATGAAATATGAAAACGCGATGGCATATGCCTCCTACCAATTAAAGATCCATGAGATGAACTACCCAACTCATGATCTTAAATTGGCTGTAGTAATATTCACATTAAATATTTGGTGGCATTATCTCTATGAGGATAATCATTAAATGTATTCAGATCATAAAATCCTTAAGTATATATTCAAAAAAAGTATCTTAATATGAACCAATGAAGGTGGTTAGAAATGACCAAGTATTATTATTTTTAAATTCACTACCATTCTAGGAAGGAAAACAAAGTGATTGATGCTTTGAGTAAAAATGATCCCTCAAACCTATCCATGATGAGTATGAGAAGGGGTCCAATCTTCTTGTACATGAATATAATGGAAATGGAAATAATAAAAGGAAATTCATCATACCTTTCTCAAATTACTACTCAACCATCAATTCTTGAAATAATCAAGGAATCCCCAAAAGATGTTGTGGTGGTACAAAAGAAAGTAGTGAATATTCTATTGTTCAACATTTATAAATATGTATTTATAAGGTTTGGAACCTGGATAAATGTCCCATAAAAACCAAAATTGAAGAGGTAACTTCTAGATGTTGTGCATATATCATCCTTCTCTATTCATCAAGGAATCACTAATATGTAAAGATATTTGATGAAACAATTATGGTGGTATAAAATGAAGTGAGATATTACAGATTTTGTATCTCAATTCTTGGTCTATTAATAATTCAAGGATGAATGAAAACGTATAATGGTATGATGAAACCATTTTCCATAATATTATGAAAATGGTAAAATCTAACCATAGATTTCATCATAGGACTCTCTAGAACACCTAAAGGAAATAATTCCATCTAGGTGGTTGTAGATATACTTACAAAGTCAACACATTTCATTATAATCAATGAAAATTTCTCTCTCAACTTACTTACCAAGATATACATAAGGGAATTGGTAAAACTGCATGGAGCACTACTCTCTACTGTATTTGATCAATATATGAGGTTTTCCTTGAGGTTCTCGAGAATCCGTCAACAAGCGTTAAATAAGGAGTTTAGTTTCAATACTTCTTATCACAATTAGATGTATATAAAGTTTTAAGGGACCATTAAAACTCTATAAGATATGATGGTATCATGTTCAATGAAAGTCTTAGGATGTTGGGGGCAACACCTTCCCTAGTTGAGTTCTAATATGAAAATAATTTTTATTCTATCATACAAATGTATCGTTTTGAGTATATATATGGAAAGAGGTGTCAAACTATGAAATTTTAGGATATATTTGGAGAGTGGAAGTTTATGGGACCTGATCTTGTCTAAGAGACGATGAAAAAAGTTCAAACCATTCAAAATCATATGAAATATTCACAAATTCATTAGAAAATCTATGAAAAAAATTACCTATGTGATATAGAGATTAAGTTTGGAGAAAAATTGTTCCTTATTATATCACCATTGAATAAATTCATGAGTTTTGGGAAGAAGTGAAAGTTTAGTCCAAGATACATCAGCCCCTTTGTGACCCTTGATCACATTGGAGCTGTGGCATATTGAATAGTACTCCCACCAAACCTATATTAATTACATGCTGTGTTCCATGTATCCTTCTTGAGGGAGTATATACCAGACCCTTGACATATAATGAACCTTGATGTGGAAACTTTGGAGAATGATATTTTGTACAAGGAGCAGCCAGTGAAATTCTTAGATCATAGAGACAAAGTTCTATGAAACCAGACAACTCACCTGGTCAAAGTGATGTGGAAGAACCTAAAGTTTTAGAAAGTGGCATGAGATCAAAAAGAGTCAATGAAACATAAGTACCATAATAAATTTTAGTTCAAGAAATTAAAATTTATAGGGAAAAATTTCTGAAGGGGAGAAAATGCAATAACCTAGAATTTTATAAATGAAATTCCCTTCTTTTAGTAAATTTCTTATTAACAAATGTAGTTATAAAAAACACATGCACCACATTGGATTGTTATAACCCATCAAGATTTAAAATACCATTAAGAATCATAAATATTGATAATATATCTATTTTAAAGTGACCATTAAAGTTAGAATATATTAAGGATCATGATAATGTCTAATTGGCATAGACAGAAAAGTGATGGCCTTAACCAATAGGATTAGACCCTATAAATCCAATTTATCAGAGCTCCCAAGGGAGATAATAACATTTGATTTTTCCCTTGACCAAGCTCAATATTAAATACAATAAATAATGAAAAAACAAAACCATTTACAGGAGAAGATTAATATCATTGAGATCATGACCCAAACCATATATGCTAAACCACCCTAAGAAAATCTCATGATCGTGCACCTTACCCTTAGGGAGTTCTCTTGTGTAATAAAGGGTTATGTATCTAGACCCTAATAGTATGAATTGTTTTATTTTATATTTATAAAACAATGGTTATATTTTTTCATTTTTAATATTACTCTTTAAATTATTAATTAACGAGTTTGATAAAAAATATATTTTGTTATGATGAAACACAAATTTAATTTTTGAGAGATATATAGTTTCAGTTAAGAAGCTCCTTTTATGAATTTAATAATTTTTAAATTAAATGATATTTTAATAAAATAAAATTATTAAAGTATATTTTAATAAAATATTATCATTAAATAATTATTTTTAAATATAAATTATAATAAAATTTTACAGTTTCAAATATAATTTTTATAAGGGTCAGCTAACTGTTATTGTAAAAAAATAGTATTTTTAAATAAACATAGATTTTTATTTAAAGGATCAACATATCAAATTTAGAGAATTATTTTGATGAAATAAATATTATTTTTTGAATCATAACATTGAAATTATCTAATGGTGAATTTTTCATAATTTTCCGAGATAGTTGAATTTTTGGGTAAAAAATTAAATACCGTATAATTATACTGTATGTATTATGACATCATAAAATACAAAAAGTAACATAATAAATTCTATAAAAATAATAAATAAAAAAATATGTCTTCTATTTAAAATAATGTGTTTTGAGGTTATTTTATAAATTTTACAAAGCCTTAAAGAATCCTCCAAAATCTATATTTTTTTAATGTTTTAAAATAAATTATTTATAGATATGACTCATCTCCACATCACCAAGGGTATTATTTTAATGATATAGGTTCTTAAAAGAGTAAAATAATGAAAAAACCTACACTTTTGTAGAAACCATGTGAAAAATAATGCTATGGTTTGTGGTTTTGATTACTTTATCATATAGAGTCCGAGACCTAGGTTTGAAGATTAATAAAGAACTCTATTCTCTTTTTATATATAAACACACCCAAAATATCATTTATCTTCACTAAAAAATCTTTTATCATGAAATTACTCTACCCATATATCTCTATATCCCTTAAAAGGTTCCACCAATCTCTAAAGAATACCCTCCCATGTTTTTAGAAGGACCCTCTCAAGGTAAGGGATCCTATCCTTCTCTTCTTTATTCAAGAACCTTATTTATGTTATGCCTATTGTTTTCCATTTGTTCATATTGGGATATATTATCACACATCCCTATTACTTAAATTTTTATGTTCAAGTGATGATGTAACCCTTTTATTATCATTAATATCTCCCATTAACCTTTATGTACCCCCATTATGTTGTCAAAATTATCCTGCGATTTTCCATGCCAAACATTTGTGTTGTGAATACTCATCCCCATTTACACTCAAGGATATTCACCTAGATCTACCTATACTAATTTATTTAGGACTACTATGTATTTTAACCACACTCCATAATCATGGGATTAAATATTATGAAATATTTATTTATGTTGAATGATCTATGTGGCACACATGAGCATGTACATATTATGATGGGTGCACCCAGATAGTGATCCAATGCATTGGGTAATGTTTTACTCTCATGATATGTCATGTATGAGACTAGGGAGTAAACCTAATTTATTATGGGAGTTTTCAAACCATGTTATTATGACTTGGGGGTTATCCTTGATTAATATTTATGATGTCATGTTTAATGTTGTCACCACATTCCTATGTCGCCTTTATATGATCATGTTATATCTTGCTTCATTATTCAATATTATGATTATCACCCCTATAACGTTACATTGATATACCTATTGGATCACATGTACTGATTTACATTATGTGATTTCATGATTCGACCCACTAAGTCCTACTTGGATAATGATAAGCCTAGTGTTAGCACACTAAGACTGAATCTAATAGGCCAGGGGATAATGACTAGCAACGAGAATGCATATCCCACATATGGGAGACATTAGCCTAATGTGTTTGTATACCCGACCACATCTACAAGACCATATAATTATGAACAATTAAAATTATCTAATACCATAAATTCATGAATAAAATATATCCCACAATAGAGTATGAAAAATTAATTGAAATCGGTAAGAGCCTAAATACAATCCAAACCAAAACTGGAAAAGAGTCTAACCTGCTCAGATGGAGGGGATTGCTGTCAAATGAAACACCAATATACATCTAGGTATGTCTATCCAAATATAATGTATGACTTCTTTTGATCCTCCTAGGACTGTGTAAAAGGGACACTTGTTTGTATAAGACACAACATATATAGAAAAGGTCCATGCAGGGGTGAGTATAACAATACCTAGTAGGAAATCCTAAAATCACTAAGCATAAAACATCAAGAGTAGTCAGATAATAAAAATAATGAAATAAATAGAACCCAGATATACCCATAACATAAAACAAGTCTCAAGTGGTCTTAACCAATATTTCTAGACATAATATACTGCTTTAGGATTCTAGGAAACTCTTGTTGTAGGAGAATCCACTCCATGAGTCATGCCATCATTGGAAGTGCTCATCAGAGAATTCATGATTGTTGGGACCCTCCCAATAATTACTCACGAGATCTTTTAATATCACTTCATCCAGGTACAAGATCAAAACCACAACCATTAAGGGAAACAAAAAACCCTAATGGATTTTTTATAGATAGGGGATAGACTCTTATTGCATGGTAGCCACACCGGTACCATGAACCTACCTAGGAATGATAGAGGGTCCCACCCTAGTCCTAGAGGGGGATGCACCAAACTCTATCAAATACTTAAACCATATAGGTGATCAAAATACCATTACAAGGATTTAATTCCACACTATAACCTCATGGTAAAATACCAAGGTATCTCATTCTACTAAAAAAAGACTATGATGTAGAAATGAAGGGCTATCAACACCCTCAGAGGGAGTATAGAGCATGTACTAAGGGTTCACGAAGTGTTTTGAAAACCTATGGTATGAATGTGTCTTTTCATATCACATGGAATGAAATCATCCACATACATGACATGTAACAGAGGGTACATGACATGTAGATGTAGGATGGTACCCTACCGATGCTGTTTTTCTATGCCCATATATCATGGTTAGGCTTGTGTACTTTGTTGTGTTTGAGTACCGGGTTGTACCTGTGTACTCTACTCGTTCCCATATACTTGGACATGACCATGACAATATACCCCCATAGTAGACTAAATTAATCCAAAATCGGGTCACAAAATGTGTGACACATGTCACATTGCATGTGATATTTAACTTTCATCAAAACCCTAACACCATATCCAGGGGGTCCCACACAATGTGTATATATGGATTACATGCTATGCACTATGAGATTTGTAGAAAAACATGAATTTATTCATGTTAATTAAGATCTGACACACCATCATTGATCTCTTTGGGAAACATAGATATGAGGTTTTTAGAACCTTTATGTCATTGCTCATCAGAAACTGGGCTTCGATCTACTTGAAAATCGCTTCGTCGAACCGTACCATCACCGCACCATGACACCATATCAGATCAAATGGGAAAACTGAAATTGTTGGTCTGATCTAGATCCACTGATGATCATCCTCCATAATTATCAAACCTTGATCACACCCTATAACTTTAACTACACCTGTGATATTGATTCATCAGGATGAAGAAAGGTCATGCATCGATGAAATACCTGATATCCATCAAACTGCGAGCCAAAGAAACTTCCCGTGATGAACATGTGAAGAAACGAGGAATAAAAAACCTAAACCATAAACATAAGTAATGAAAATTCACCTTTTTCATTTTTTCCTTGATCCTTTGTCATAGAATAGATTTACAAAGAGTAATATGAAATAATGAACAAATAAATCAACTGTAAAATAAATCAATCATCGATCCATGAATCAATTTTTGTTTGTGGAATTGATTCACATTCAAAGTGGGATAAAATAATGGTATGAATCCATATAAATCCAATGCACTATCTTTACTTTAGATTGGTCAGTGATGAAGAATGATCTTGAATCGTAATCATTAGAAAAATCCATGAACTCCATTGGCGTAGATGATGCCTTCATTATCGATCTGATCCAATGATCTGATGTTGTCTACCAATGATATCCTCCAAGATATCCTCTCAATTATAAGGGTTATGAAGACATCCCTAGGAATAGTCTATGATAGGTTTTAAATAGAAGATGGCTATGTCACTACACCATCACATAACAAAATAAATAAATTTAATTATTTAATCAATTTATTCTATTATTTTAACCTGCGGCGACACTTTACGAAAACATCCTATGTCAAAAAATGTTATGTCATGCATATGGTAAATACAATGTTCTAAAATCAATGAAGGCATCCGATTTATGATATGAGCCTCAATTATAGAGTTATTCCCCCTTTTTAGGAAAACTACGCATTATTGATACTAATATATTTAATATTTTTAAAATATTAATTCTGGGAACACCATTCCTCAGAATATTTCACCATCATAGCATCTGGATCCAAAATATTACTAGATATATTTGAAATATTTAAATGAAAAAAACCAAGATATTAAAATCTCCCCATCTTAGGGATTTTTGTCTCGAAAAGTGAAAAGGACTACTAAAAAATATGTGTGTACTAAACTCACATATGTGTCTCTCACTCTAAGGCGATCTCCTAAATATTCTTGTGGTACCACTAGAAACAAACCAAAGGAATATATATCCCAAGGTGGATATTGTCTTGCCAATCCTCAGTCTCAATCGGGTACTCTGTAATGTTATAAGCATCCTTGATGACTAACTTTCCCCATTCGATAACCTATGATGAGTCATGCAAATATATCCTTAGCTATGACACATAGAATAAATTGTTTACTCGGTCTAGCTATGTTATTAGGGACAAGTGGTACACCAACTTTCCAACCCTATAAAGTATCTATAAAGGTACAATGAATATTTGAGATAACTTTCCATCCTATCCAAATATCTACAATCCACATCAATGTGAGACCTTATGAACACATAAGCTAACTCCTCAAACTTAAAAGGCCTCTTTCATAAGTCTTTATAGGAATTATGATGCCTCAGTGCAGTCCTCATCCACTCCTAGATGATCTTCCCCTTCTCTTCTATATCTCGCACAAACTCTGGGGCCATGAGTACTGACATATCTGGATCAGTCCAATGTAGCTGTGACCTACAAGGTCACCCATATAAAGCATAGAATAGTTACATAGAGATGGTGGAATGGTAGATATTAATGTTTTAAAAGTCCACCATGTATTGGTGATACTCCCAAACATGGTGAAAATATAACGTGCACACTCACAACATTTCCTCCAAACCTTGAATGGTCCACTTATTGTAGACATCATTTTGGGGGTGGAACATTGTGCTCAAATAAAAGTGAGTCCCAAAGAAATCCTAAAATCCTCTCTATAATTGTGACATGAAGTAATAATCTTGGTCTATAATGATCATCGAGGTAAATATATGGTTATGGACTATATCATACACATAAAGGCATCCCAGGTTCTCTACTGAACTTTTTTCCTAGACATGTATGAAGTGGGTTGAATTTGTGAGTCGGTCGACAATTACTCATATGGAATCTTTTCCTCTAGAAAATAGTGGAAGACCCATATGAAATTGTATATATATATATATATATCCCATCCAAATTTCACTCTAGAATCTCAAGGGGTTGAGATAAACTCGCCAGAACCTAGTGCTCAACCTTCACCTTTTGACAAGTGAGGTATCGAGAAACAAACTATACAACACACTTCTTTATTCCTAGCCAACAAAAATAATGTTAGAGGTCTTGATACATCTTTTCCAAACCTGGATGCACCTCTAAATGTGATTTTTGAAACTCCCTCATAACCTCCTCTGAAAATATCCCTGGTACCATCATTAGTCCTCTAAAAAGGATGATTTTCTCTCTACCTTCAGAAAATCTATTAGTAGCACAACTAGTGGATATATGAGTATTTAAGGTCTCACACTAGGTATCTCCAAACTAATCCTTCCAAAGATAACATATAAGTGGTGGGGTGACAACCATAGAATGTAGAAATTAATAACCATCATTATTCACTAAGGACAACTACAATGAGGATAACTACTCTGAAGCCATGGTCAAATACCTTGAGCAAAATCTTATGTTGAGGGCATCTACTACCACATTCCCCTTCCTAATAGTATAGACTATCTCAAAGTCATAATCCTATAATAACTGTAAACATTACATATTTATCAAGTTAAGATCATTCTAAAACAAGATATATATAAGACTTTTTTGTTCAGAGTAGATGATAAACCACTCACCCATAAGGTAGTGTCACTACATATTCCTGGTTAAGACTACCGCTGCCAACTCATGATCATGATTTTCATAGTTCTGCTCATGTGGTATCAAATTCCAATATCTATAAGTGATCATAGCCTACCTCTACATCACAAAACAACCAAGTCTAGTCCCTAAAGCAGTGCAGACCACTATTTACTCGACATGCTCCTCCAGGAATCTCAAGATGGGGGGTGCTCATTAATATCTACCTCAACTCTTAAAAATCATTCTTTCACCTCTCCATCCAAATGAAAGGCTACCCCTTTCAAGTCAAATCAATCAAAGGTGATAATATCATTGGAAAATTAGGAAAAAAATATCCTTTATTATCCTACCAAATCAAGTAATCTCCACAACTCCATAAAAATATTGGGTGCTTCCCAATCTAACACTACATCTACCTTCACCAGTTCCACTACTACACCATTAGATGAGATGATGTATCACTTAAAGTGGAACTCGTTAATAAAAAACTGACACTTTGAGAGATTCCCATAAATATGAATCTCTCAAAGTATGTCCAAGACCATCCTCAAGTGTCTTGCATTCTCCTTATACACTAAGGACAATATGCTATCATTAATGAAGAAAACCATGAACCGATATATAGAAGGATGAAAGATTTAGTTCAAGAGTCCTGATGTGTATGTTAATGTTGAAGTCTATCTATCAGTGGGGAGGTAATTCTATAATGTACTCAAGAAAGAAATTCTTGTACTTCTCCCCCACTACAAGAAGCTCAAAGATCATAATATCCACTACTCAAAGAGTCATTATAGTCAAATAGTGAGTAATCAGCCATATCATCCTATGAATGATCCCTTCCTACTATTCTTGGGGTTCCTTCTAACCCATAAAGTAAAACCTTGATCCATGTTTTTGGATACACTGCATCCTCTAACTAAAATAGTAAACCTGGGAATTAACTATGGATAACTAGTCTATACCTAATATTCGGTCATAAGGCCTTATCATTGCTACAAAGATATCACATATGAATCTAATTCCACCAATAGATAGACCACACTATCAGAAGAAGTGCGTGGTCACTGATTCACCTCTTTTCAGAGTCTCAAAGTGAAAGGGTTGAGCTAAGGGCTCACCTGAAATATCTAAGTCACACACCAATGATGTAGAAAGAAAGGAGTGGATCACACTTATGTATATTTGTACCACAACTAAAATTGAGTAGGAATAGATCATACTTCAAATTATGTTGGGGGACTTGGGGTCATAGGCCTCCACTTCCTATAGTTTTCCCCTCCCCTAACCACCAGATCCCAGAGCCTGAAGAAGACCACCAGTAGGTGGCAGTGACAATAAGTCAAACTGCCTACAACCTCCTACTACTCTACGCACTACTCTTCCATGTTTTACACCCTATGGACCTCCAAGATACTGGATCTATCTTTATCTTGGAGGTCCTTCAACCATCTCCTTGTTAGCTGTATGATTGGTTTGACAATCTCCATAGAGGTATCCCTAACTATAGTATAAGAAGCACTATCTCTCCTTCAGCTAAATAGTTCCATCTTTGGAGCTATTAAATACCGATACTCTATCCTAGGATCATTTAATGAATCATCTCAAATGCCTAAATCCCTGTGACTGCCATTGTTTACCTGCTGTCGAGGTATCAACTCTAGTGTTCCCACTACCAGCACCCTTTTATTGGCATCTCTTCTTCCGAGAATCTATCCACTACTAAATCTCACTCATGAACTCCAAAATGGTGAGAACACAACGAGATATCAAATATTCCTTTATATGTCTATCAAGACTCTGCTCGAAGGCATGTGCTCTAAAAAATGGATCTTGCATTGTATCCAAAAAGTATCATAAGAGATTAGTAAACCTCACTGAATACTCCGCCACAATCATACTTCCCTATAATAAATTCAAAGGGTCCTTGATGTGAACCTACCACAATGTGTCTAGATAGAACTTCGCCCCAAATAGACCCTTGGTGTATTACCAGGAGAGAGTTGTATCATCCTGTGAGCGAGTCACTAGACTCCACCATTTCCTAGTGAATCCCTGAAGAAGACTCATTGTGAGGACTTCCATCTAATTTACAGGCATCTTCATATGGTAAAAAAATTGGGTGACTACCTCTAGTTAGTAATCAGGTACCTAGGGGACTGGATCACCCCAAAACATGGGAGATCACTGCCTCTAAAACTCATCTAGTGCACTTAGCCTATGTACATACTCTACCGATACTTCCAGTGCTAACTACTTCTCTATGGGTAGTGGAAAAACTAGAAAACCACCTAGAGGTACTATATACTAAAAAAGAACCTATAACGAAGCCTCATCACTCTAGTGATAATCCTCATGATCATGTAGTGGAATCATGACTGGCTGTCTTCATGGAGGCATCCTGAAATAAATAAGATGCACCCTAGTTAATGAGTATATCTGGGGAGTCTACTCAAGAAGGACATGCTAACCACAACCTATTCATATATGATGAAAGTATCAAAATTTCCCCCACAACTAGTGTCTTTATGAACTGAGTCAACAAGATGGTTATTGAAGTCATGGTGAAAGGACTCATTGACCGCCACACCAAAACTGGAGTCCCTGAATTGAAATCCAAACTCAAAAAAATGTATCACCATTTCTACAAATCACAAATCAATATCAGAGCTAGAAAAAAAAAATCAATGCTATGGTCTTAAGGTATAACCATGATCCGATACCACACTATCATGACTTGACCCATCAAGGACCGCATGTATGGAGATAAGTTGAGTGTGACCACCCAAAGCCTACCTCTAATATACTAGGTGCTATAAACTTGCACTTAGTTGGAAAATACCACATATGGGAGGAATTATAATAATGTAACATCTATCCCATATCAAAGTATGGAAAATTACTAGAAATCGATAAGTGGAAAAGTAAAATCCTAGCCAAAACTGGAAAAGAGTCCAATATTCTCAGAAGGAGGGAAATTATGTCAAATGAAACATCAGTATACACCTCAGTCTATCTAGACCAATCTAATCTCCACCTGATCTTGATACTCCAAGAAACACGTTAAAGGGTCAATCATTTTCATAAGACCTGACATGTATGGGAAAATACCATGTAGGGGTGAGTATAACAATACCTAGCAGGACACCCTAAAATCACTTATCATAAAGCATAAAATGTATTTATCTCATAATAGCAATGAAATAAAAAAAATGAAGATATACCCATAAAAAACTAGTCTCAAGTGGTCTTAACCAACAATTATAGCAATAAGATAGTACTTAGATATTGTTGATAATTATCATTATTGTAGAATCAACTCCATGAGCCATGCTATCACTAGTTACAATCATCTGAGAGGTCATGATCATTGGGAACCACCCAAAAAGTACTTAGTGGATCTCTAAAGATATGATAATATTGGTATATGATCACACAAAGGGAGACTAAGGGACACCACAAACCATACTGGATCTACCTTCTAGATAGGGGATCGATTCCCTATACATGGTGGTCATGCTAATACTACAAACCCCACCCAGAAATGATAGGGGATCCCACCCTAGTCCCATATGGGGATGCATTAAATTTTATCCAATACTAAACCCATAGTGGGGATCAAAATCATGTTATAAGTATGTAATACCACACTGTACCCTCATAGTAAATGACTAAAGTAGCACACTCTACCTAACTTGATCTATGCTGAAGAAACAAAGGGATCAAAACACCCTCATAAGGAATACACATCATAATTGAGGGTAAATGGTTTGTCTTTCTGAACCACGGTCTACCCATGTATCTCCATATCACATGACATGTAAACCTTCACATACATAGTGTGTCCCATAGCGTATATGACTTGTAGATTTTTTCTAGAACCTAACCCATGATGTTTATCTATGCTCGTCTACACCTGGTTATGCCCATGTACATTGGTCATGCCTTTGTACTTGGTTGTTTTTGAGTACCAGGCCATACCCATGTGCTCTAATCGTGCTCATGTACCTGACCATTTCCATGCTTGTGCACTCCTAGATTACACACCGGGCCACTGGAATTGGGTCACATGACTTGTGAAATGTCTCAAATGGTGTGTCATATTTAACATCCATGGAACCCCTAGCACTGTAGACAAGGGGTCCCACACATTGTGTATCTCCATATTACACACACTTTTTCAAAATATTTGTAGAATCTGGTGGCTTCCTTCACAAATAATTTAGATCTACTGCTATCACTTTCAATCTTGTTTAGAAAAGTGAATATGGGGTCGACCAACCCTTGTCGTCGCTACTCATTATTAATTGGGATTCAATATACATGAAAAACTCTCTTTTGAGACTTTCCATCATCACACCATGAAGCCATCATGCATCAACTGAGAATAAAAAAATCATCATTCCAATCTTGATCCACCTACGAGCATCCGCGATCATCATCACACCTTGATAAAGAACCACATCTGTGGTATTGATCTGTTATACTAGAGAACAACCATACAATGATCAAATACTCTATATCCGTCTAACTAAGGGAGAAAGAAATTTATCTTGATAAACATTCGAATAAATAAGGGGCGACGGACCATAAACCATAAACATGAGGAATGAAGCTCATAATTTTTTCATTTTGGCCTTAATCAGTTTTCATATAATAGAAAAATAAAGAAAAATAAAAAAAATGAAGAAATAAATCAATCACAAATTGATTCAACCGTCGATGCATGAATCAATTCTTATTTGCGGAATTGATCTGGGTTCAATATAAGATAAAAAAAATGGTATGAATCCACATAAATTAGACGTCCTAACTTGTGTTCAAGTATTTCCCTAACGAAGAATGATTCAACATTATAGTTGTTAGATAAGTAATGAACTCCATTGGAATAAATGAATTGTTCTATATCAATCCAATCATTTGATCTGATATCCTCTTCCAATGATCTCATCTAATCTCTCTACTCAGTTCTCTGGGTTTTGTGGATAACCCATTAAATTTTCTAAAACAGGGTTTAAATAGGAGAGAGATACACCACTGCACTAACACATAAAAAATTATAATTAATAAATTAGTTTTTTTATTTGAGCCCGTGATGGTGTTCTGAAAACACCAGGATACATAGTAAAATAAAAAGTTTAAATATGAAGAAAATATAGAATAAAAAATTAGAAAATAATGGGAAAAATATGTCACAGGACACAATGATTTACGTGGTTTGGGAATAATCCCTATGTCAATAGAGAGGCAGAATTCCACTATGATTTAAGAGAAAAAATAGAGAGAACATATCATAGTTTCACAACATAGAAACCCTAGATTGAAATGAGATAATAAAAAGGATGAAGCACTATTCCACCAACTGCAGAGAAAGGCTGCTGTGCTGCAATGAATGGAGGATGGAAGTCTGCACTACTATAGTGTTGCATCCAAGAAGGTCCAAGCTACTATATTGTCTGGTGGAAAGAAGTATGTTGAGATACAATATCACTCTCTCTAAACTATAAGATTCTATAGTAGTCATGGAAAATTATGCATTGTTATTGTGTGGGATACACCAATCTAACAATCTCCCACTTGGATCATGATCTGCTAAAATAAACTACTTTGATGCAAATTACTTAGACAACTTACCTAATCCGAGCTCCTCCCATTCATCACTCATCGGTGTGTCCTTTCCATTCCCAACATCAATTTAATGCTGATGGTTCATGAAATATGAGCTATTTTAGTTTTTTTGATCCCATAGTTTTCTTCCATATTCTTCATCTCATCCTCTATTCATCAATGGAGACCAAAATAGGGAAAACAATTCCTTAACTTCAATATTACCATCAGCTTTTTCAACATGTCTTTCGGATTGTTAGTTCTATGAAGATTTTATAGTGTTAGAAACCCATCCTATATCAAGCCTATGTTAAAATGATACTTTAACTAAATTTTATTCATCTAGAAATTAAATACTAGGTTCTTTCCAAGATGTATAGCACTATGGCTATCAGAGTGCTATATATTTTACTCCCAATTTCTACCCAGCTCATCCAAGAAGTTATTCAGATAGACAATATCCTTTCCAGCTTCTATTACAATAATGTATTCTATATCTATGGTAGATAGAGTCACAAACTTATACAATTGAGATATCCAACTTACTATAGTTCATCCATAGGTAAATACATAACCAATGATACTCCTCCTGCCATTGAAATCACCTCCAAGTTCAATATCCACATATACCTATAATGACTTTTCTTTTCTAAATCATAGAGATACCTCCTTTCTTTCCTTTATATACCTCATTATCCACTTCATAGCTTTCCAATGTTACTTTCCGTGGTTATCCATGTACCTGCTGACAACTCCCATTGCACGAGTAATGTCAGTTCAAGTATAGACCATGGAATACATTAAGCTTCTAAAAGATGATGCGTGTGAAACCTTTTCCATACACTAAACCTATTCTATCATATTAGGTGATTGATACTTTGGTAATTTAAAATATCCTATCAAAGTAATAGAAATAGTGTTTTCTTCTAGCATACCGAGTCTTATAAAAAAATTTCCAATGTAGTCAGCCTATGATAACATCAACGTTCCTACTACGCGGTCTCTCTTGATCTTAATCCCCAAAATCCTTATAATTTCTTCAATATATTTCATCTTAAAATACATAGATAGATGCCCTTTTATCTCATCAATCCCCTACATACATGATCTTTTAATGAGCATCTCATCCACAAATAGAAGTGGTATAATATATTCATCACCAAAAGACTTTATGTAGAAACATTAATCCATGAACCATCATTTGTATGAATTTTTAGTTGTGAATACATTAATATTTTTATTCCACTGCCTGGGTTCTTACTTCAAACCATATAAGCTTTTTTGAGTTTGTATATAGGGCTTCCTTCCCAAACTCAACATATCCCTTTGACTACTATATATAGATTTCCTCATCTAGGTCTCCATAAAGGAAACCATTAATGACATAAAGATGCTCAAGATACAAGTGTTTTGAGGCCACAATACTGAGAACCATTTGGAAGGCGGTGAGCTTCACTACAGGTCATAAAATTTCCGTGAAATCTACTCCCTCCTTCTGTTGAAAAAATTTCACCACCATATTTTTTTCCTAACTCCTCTTTACATCATATTCTTCCTTAATATAGTATACCCACTTTTTATAACATTATTCTTATCTTGTTGTAGAGGTGTCAACTCCCAAGTGTTGTTATCATGAAGTGAGGAAATCTCATTCATAGATAACTCCCACTTGCTTGACTCTTTCAAATTAATTTACTGTTAAAAAAATTCTGATTCTCCACAATTTGTCAATAAAAAATAATATAAGGATGGTGAATATATTTTCAAAAAAAATATTACCCTTTTCGATCTCTTCAACTCAACTTGAGGGGTAGGATCCACTAGTTTCAGTGTCACATGCTCAGGTACACCATCAAGTTTCACTTGATCATGGAAGTATAATTCTTTTTCCCTCTATCAAATTTAGTTGCATGATGTTCAATATAGGTGATATCTTCATTAGACACCAGATTATGGATCTAATTACCATCTTACTGAGATCATCCAAAAATTAGTAACCAAACTCCTCAGCATCATATTCCATAAAGAAACATGGTTTGGACTCAGCATCAAGATTGTAACTTGCACTAACATCAATATGTAGATATTAAAAACATACAAAGATTCATAAATGTGATAGTCTTACCTCTATACCAGACCATATCTCCCCTAGTAGACGTTCTCCCATTGGTCAAATGGACTCCTATTGATGAGGTATGATTCCATGTTTACCGCATTATCCCAAAAGTTTATTGGTAACTCTGAGTGTAAAATCATACTCCTGTAACGATCAATAAACTTTCTATTCATCCTTTTTCAACATCATTCCATTGTGGTGTACCTAGAAGATTATTCTTCGACCGAATTACATTGTTAGAATAGAATTTATTGAACTCATTTCTGCTATACTCCCCACTATTTTCAGACCACAAGAATTTCATATTTGATCCTAACTCATTCTTTAATATGGTCTTCCACTTATGAAACACCTTAAACAAATTATATTTTCCTTTCTAAATTAAACCCATACTTTCCTTTTGATTCATCAAAATTTTTTACATCATATTGTGACCCTCCAAGGGAATATACTGGTGTAGGAACCCAAACATCAGTATTCACCAAGTCTAGCTTCACAGCCTTCAATGTTATACCTACTTTTGCAAAAGACACATTCTTATACTTTCCTATGAGATAAAATTTACATATTATAACACCCACTAAATTCAAATCTTGTATGAATAATTTTTTAGCACCTTTATCCTATTATCACTCATGTGGCCTAACTTGTGGTGCCAAACTTGTGAGTCCCCAATAGAATTCATTGATGCAATAATTCACATGCATGTTTTGGTCATTTTGTACAGAGTACCATTATTTTATCTCTAAGATATGAACATGGATCCCTTTGTGATCAACTATGAACCACCAGTGAATATGGTACTAAGACCTGCATCATAAAGCTATATGACAGACATAAGATTTCTTCTTAAAATAGGGATATTCCTCACATTTCCTAGAACCAGAAAACTTCCACTATTGGACTTGATTCTTGAATCACCATTCCCCATGATCTTAAATGGTTCAACATCAATAATATGTACCTTGCAAAAATTTATAGAAATGTAATTTTTTAGGAAACCCTTCTCTGACATGGAATGAAAAGACGCCCCTGAGTCTAAAATCCCAGACTCGATAGAGATATACCTTCTTAGTAGAATCATATCATCAGTTCATTCTGTAACTATGTTTCTTTTATGAGTTTTAAGTGCCTTTTTTTTTATCTACACTCCTTGACATGTCCTTTATTCTCATAAATTCAACAGGTAGGACCGACCCCCTTTTCCTTGTCTCAACTCTTTCCCAACCATCAAGTAATGAAGATAGTAAAGGTATCATACATACCTCATCATCAAGTGAAATATCCACCGATGCCAACTGACTAATGGTGGTGTTGAATTTGTTAATTAGATCAACAAAAATACTTTATTCAATCATTTTCAGATTGAAAAATCATTGCATTAGGTACACTTTGTTTGATGTTGAAGGATTATCATACATATTTGTGAGATATTTTATCAGCCAAACCATCATATTCTACTCTATAATTTTGATCAACACATTTTTGGACAATATAAGGCACCCAAATCCCAGAACCTATCATCCTAAAATCTCCCACTCCACCTACTCTATGTTTATTAGGTTTAGACCTAGAAGCGATAATTGCATATTTTTTGATAAAGATAGTCCCTGATATACATACTCAAGTAACTGAATTCAATTACATCAAAGTGATCAATATTTACCTTTCATTCTTCCATGTACATCATTTAATTAGAGAAATATTAACTCAAAATTTGATTCTAGTTGTTACAAAAATTATGAGAGTCATAATGACAGAACATGTTTACAGATAAATAAAAGACAAAATAAAACAATGAGAAAAAAAGATAAATGATTTCTTCAAGACTCAGAATCTCAAAGAATCTCAAGGACTCGATTCAAAAATATAACTAGATACATTTCAAATAATTATATGAAATTTTTTGGCATTACATGTAAGGATTTTTTATTCCCTTAAAGGGATTTATAGATCACCAATTTATTATGTACGTCCCCAGATTATCAAGTTCAGTTTTAGAAGATCCATTGAATATAAGTGCATATTATGGATTTTTTCTTATAATGTTGTTGTATACCATGTTCAAGTTGTTATTATATGTTCCTAATCAACCAAATACTCTTGGATTCATGATATTATGGGTTGTATTAAGTGTGATTTTATATAATTAATCATGAATTAAAATGTATTAAAGATAAGGTTTGTCATAGATGAATTTCAGTTACACTGATATTTTTAAGGTTACCATATTGTAGAGATTGTTACCATTTTGTGAAGGAATAAATTAACTTTAGACTAGTGAATTCATGAGATTTTCACCACATTTTGTTCCTTTTCACTTTAAATTGAGGATAATAAAAAGAAATCACAACACAATCTATTCTGTTGTGTCATGGAATAAACCTTGAAATTTTCAATCATTTAGTATTACTTCATATTTCTATTCACCTCATACACAAAATTCTTGTGGAAATATAATTGAATATAAAGAGAGGGAATCCCTTAAGTCTAGATATTGATTAAAGAAGGTAAAGAAATTCAAAGATGTGGATTTTTAGGGAACCTGAATTCTCATATAATAAATATATTTTCAAATGGTAAAGAATCTTGAGAGGTTTGGAAAAACTATGAATTAGAGAGGAAAGGAAGAGTCTTCAAAAAGAGGATAAGGAGGAGTAGGAGAGGGATTAATGGGTCACTATGGATCAAAATTTACAAGTTTTAATTTCATTTTTTCTGCTATTCCTATAATTTTATTTTCTTATCTTCCAACTACTATTATCCCCTGATAATAGGGGGTAAAAATATTTGGTGACAATATACAGGGAAGGAGAACCAACTTGGAACACTTGAATCTATATTATGGATGAATAAAAACTCACTTATATTTATTGATTTATGTATTCATTAGTTTGATAATATTTTGAGTGAGATTGTTTTCAAGACTATTATTAATGTTATTTTTTACTTACTTGGTTGAAGATGACATCTATAACCCAGCTCTGTTTAGTTAATATACAATAGAATTAATGAAGTTGAGTGGTGAGTATCTTGTGATTGCTGATACTTGTGCAGAAGACAATGAATTTCTAAGGAACAAAAAATCCCAATTAGGATTTTCCCAAGCTATTTACGAGTATATTAATATTTTGTTGTCATTGATGCCTTTTGACACACATAGGAAGAAAGTTCATCAAGAAATGATTATTGGTAAATTAAAACTAATAATTTATTTCATCCTCAGGTTAATGATGAAACAATTGTCTTAGGCATGTATTATTTTAAAAATTAACTACGAATCTTGTTAATTTTGATGCTCACAAATTCCTTTTTTTCACTAATGAAACTACTTTCAGTGTTTTAAGGATTATATTTATTGATAATTTTATCTTATTTATGGGTTAATATTTTTATTTTAAGTGTTTTGGATATGTTTTAAGTAATCTAGAAACATTGTTCATATCCTACGTTTGTAAGTGGAACATATGGTTCTTAAACCATATGTTTAGAAAATAGGTATCAATCAAATACCCTAGACTATTGTTAAAGTATGGATCAAGAACCATAATTTTGAGAAGAAACCATATGTTTTGGGAAACTAATGCATGGTTTAAAAACATAAAATTTTGATGTTAACCATACAATTATAATTGTACTTCTGGAGTTACCCTATGTTTGGTTTTGTCAATAATAGAGTTAAATTTAAGATATTTTTTTTAATTTTCTACAATAGTCGCCAAAATTAAATAACTCTTGAAATATTCTTAAAATTGATTCAAAGTCTCATTTCAAATAAATTAAATTGATCCTATTTCTAAGGAAATTTACAACTTTATTTGAATGTTTTAAATTTAAATACTAACAATTTATCTGGAGATATTCATTGATTTATTCAACCAAAAGTAAATCAGTTTCTCTTGTTAAATAATGAAGATTATATCATTTACTGAAGTAGTACATTTTTTAATACAATGTATCTGTTACTATAAAGAGGTAATATTTAGAGAAATATATGTTTCGATCTTGTGTTTTTTGATAATTGGGTTGTTGTTGTTGCTGCAATTTTTATGATTCAATATTTCTTGAATATCATTTTCAACCTGGATCACTTCAATGATGTTATTTCTTAAAGATTAATATCTATAAAGAATAATATCAGTTATTTTTCAGTTTGTACTACAATTTCAAGATAAATGTATTTCTCAATCAAATCAATTAATCTAGATTTAAAAGAGTATCGACTACTCACACTCAGTCGTGATGGAGTGTCAGCTTCTCAAACCTTGTTATGGATATTTTTGGTTCCCTATAAAAGAAATTGAAGGCCCTATAAAATCCTTATTATAAAAGTTACAACTGGATGTACTCAATTGTTTAGGTCTTATGATATGAAGACCTATTTAGTGAAAATAACCAAGCTCATTGAGAGGGAGTTGGTGGAGTGGACTAGAAGATCTTTCCACCCCAAACCACTAAAAAACCTGCTATGTTTTTCTTCTCTATTTTTTTGATGTATTACTTTGATTAAAGAATAGAACATTTTATATCTTCATATTATATGAATAGGGATAAAATATGAATCTTTCAAAATGTGTAAAATAGTAAAATTCACCCCCTCTTATGTATTTTTTTATTATTCTAACCAAAAAATTGGGATCAGAGGAGTTATTTTTGAAGTAATCTAATAAGATATAGAAAGATCAAGGAAAATGTATACATGAAGACAAATGTCTATGAAAAAAATAATGGAAGGAATTGTCATGATATGTAATCTACATTTTATTGGAGATAGTTATAGATATTGTAAAGCTTGTATAATTTTTTATTTGACGAATCTTGGATTCAAAGTATAGATAAAGATAGAAAAATCTTTTAAGATCACTAAAGAACTATAAAAATGGGATACTACTGATAAAGATGAGTATGATGTCAATTCAAGATCCATGATTGCTATTATATGTAGAATTTGTAACACCCCGAGTTTTTTTATGAATTATTATTATTTTGAATAAATTACATTTCTTTGAAGGCTTTCACTACATGATACACTTACTTAATCTTTAATTATACATAACAACAAGTTAATCTCTTCCTACATGCAACACTACCATAGCTTGGTTTAAACACGACATTGAGTTTGATTAAATCTTGATATATTATTAATTGAGTTAATGTATACATGACTGTTATAACCCAACCATTAAAATTAGTGATATTAATAGTAATAACTAATTTTTAAATATTAATTATAATGGGTTTTTATAATTAAAACATATTTATAATAAAATACATAATTTTCATTAAATTATATATATGTTTGAAAACTAATATTTTCTCAAAGAAATGACTTTTATTTATTTTATAAAAAATAATAAAATTAATTCCTGGTCTTTTAGAAAATTAATTTGATAAAATAAACTTTATTTTTGAATTGATAATTTTAAAATTAGCTTAGGGGGAATATTTTGGATTTTTCAGAAAAGTTTCATTTTTTAATGAATAGTAAAAAATAATTAATTTTTATTACTTTAAAGTGTAATTAGTTAAATTATAAATATATTAATCCAATTTAGGCTATTTTAATCAACATAACATTGAAAGTTAATATAAAAACTTTGTAAATGTTTGATCACTTTCTCTTTAAAAACTCGCTTTCTCGCTACGTTTGCAGGATTAATTTTAAATTATTTTTTCCACTTTTGTAATTAGAATTTTGAAAAATTGATTACATAATTGGAATAATCATTTTTTTATAATTTCTAACAAGCCCAAATTAATTCTGGACCAAATTTAATAGTTAATTTAGTAAAAATTAATTACAATGGTTAAAGTAAAAATGGGTTTATTAGGTAGTTAAACTAAAACGATAAGTGAAAAATTAACATATAAACTTATCTAAAAACTATTTTATAGAAATTTTTATACCCATAGACCACTTAGGTTTTAAAATGGACTAATTTGGAGCCACATGACATGGAAAAACGTGGGTTAAATTCAGTTTTTCAAAAATTTATAGGTTTTCCACTCACTACATTTATTAATGGCCTCCCCTCTCATCTCTTCCTCACACCTTAAAACCTATTTGGTTTGGAAAAAACCATGTAAAATAACTTACTAAATTCCATACCATAATCATATAATACTTATTTTATACATTAATATAACCAAGTAAGGATTTTAGTGCAAGCCTTGGGAGGATACCCAAAGAGGAAGCAACGTTCATCAATAAACATTTTTGTTTTGTTACTTCCTCAAACCACTTAAATTATTTTATATCATGATTATATAATAAAACCAATATATTCTATATATTTATATGTTGTTATGTTAATTTTATGACCTAAAACCACACACACTTCCATAAAATGGGTTACGAAATCATCATTCGGGTGTACGATAGAGTGATGCGTCGCGAACCGATGCCATTCGTTTTTCCATGACCACATCTCAAGGTTGTACATAATAATGGAAATAATATTTATAGATTATATTTATGATATTTATGATATTATTATTATTTTTTAACTATTATATCTTACATAACTTCATGATTTCTATTTTTTGGGAATACGATAACTCGTTCATGCGTACGGTGGACTATCGCCTCGCGAAGCGATGTGATTCATTCACGCTTTACATAAAATTTATTAAGGAAATGTTTAATAAAAATATGTGATATATATAAAATAAAAATTATTCTTGAATGATAATATATAATTTTATTTTATTTATTTCAAATAGATAATAAACTGAAAAACAACATTTATGCGTACGTACGACTTACCTTCTTCACAAATGGGGAATTTCATTTCCAATCACAAATTTTTTTGGATTAATAAAATTAAATATATACTAAATATATATGACATTTATATCATAGTTTAAATATTTTATATTATTAAATCATGATATAAGTAAGAGGACCAAGAATAATAATTCAAAACATGTACGAAAAACAAAACGATTATTACCAGAAACATAACTTTAACACAGAATTGTTAATAAATGGGTAATATAAATTCTTAAGATAATAATATATGGTATGATATATATGATAATTTTTCTGTTATATATGAATAATAAACTTATATTTATTATAAAGGAAGTTTGAATGAGTATGAAGGAAGTTAAGACCTAAGGTAAGGTGATTTATAGTCTCACTTTTATTTCTGAGAGACTTATTCCATATTCAACACTCATTTATTTTTCTGTGGTGTATATAATGAACTATGAAATGATATATTATGAATATAAATCATTTAATTGTAATTAATTTTACCATTTATGTTATTATTTCATGAGTATTACTACTCAAAAGTTACTCAAGCAGTAAGGGATTTTTTCTGATTTTTCCTTCTTTGTGATGTATGTTATGTTATGAACCTATATTCTTTAACGAGGTGTATATACATACCTATTGACATGTGATTTCATGAATTTATTAATCCTTGAGATATTTTATGATTTATTTTAGGTTCTTCCTTCATGGGTTTTATGATTCAAGGTTACCAAAGTTGTAATGATTTTATGTTACAATCTCATCGTTTATTAGGTTTGTTTGGGATCAAGTCTCCCATATTTAAATCTCATGATCTAACTATAAATAATTATAATGAATTTTATTCTCATTTGCTTATTAATTATATATTCAAGTAATGGAACTATTTTCTCACTCTAGGGTACTTAATATAATTAAGCAAATGTTTTTAAGAAAACCCAACTTTATTTCTCCCTTCGGTCAGAAATCTATTTTCTTTCAAAACGATGTTTTCTAAAAATGTTTTCAAAAATTTTGTATTAATCACTTATTATTTTTAAAATAAATATTTAACCATGTCTGAATTTTTATAAAAATTATTTAAAAATAATATTCATGTAATTTTCCAAAACAATTCTCATTTGGATTTTACCAAAAATGTGAAAGGAATCTTCATTTTAACATGTGAAACATGAATTTTTTTTATAATGTCATGAAAAATCATAACTTCAAAGATTCCTTTATATGTTTTCCAAATTATTTTCAAATAAAAAGGGTTTTTAAAGTTTTTATGTTTTAAAAATAAATTTTCAAAGTAGAAAGGATATTTTCCTCAATAAATTTTTTTAATGATATTTCAAAATTATTTTCCAACTAAGACGACAGTTTTTGGTGTTACCTATGATTTACTTGGGATATGATCCAAAGATATAATTAAAATTATTTCTCATAATTGTTTATGTTTTGATTGTATAATGTTTATGAAGCCCGTTTCTCCTCCCCAGGTTATACAATGATAAAATTATTATGAAACCCTCTTATATTCATAGGTTATGATATAATGAAATGATTATGAAACCTATATCTTTTCCAAAGTCTATGATATGATGAAGTACTTATGATATCCATTTAATTTTATAGGTGATGATAAGATTAATGTTTATGATCTTGTGGAACAGGTAAATATGATTTTTATTATGACATGGGTGGGACCTATATCTACCGCTAATGAATTACATAAATATTTATATATATCACTAGATAGACATGGATGGAATGGGTAGTGAACCCGATATAGTAATACATGGTTAGAATGGGGAGTAAACCTATTATAGTAATACATGACTAAAACGAGGAGTGAACTTGGTACATTAAAGAAATTTTTCGACTATTATAGACATGGAAGTGATCCTTGAACAATATGGAAATAAATTTCTATGCTTATGTGTATAGAAAAAATCTAAGTCTTATGTCAATGTCATGCGTTCATGGATCATGTTATTTTATTTCCTTATGATTCATGTCTTATGAACTACCAATATTTTTTTTCATGATTAAATATTTTGATCTTTAATTTGTTGGGTATGTTTTTCAAATTTCATTCTCATGTTCTCATACAATTATGTTCATGTTATGTTTATTCACCAACCTTATTTATCCTTACCGAGCATCCGAAATCACACTTTATTATCTTTCATTTACCCATGTTATGAAGATATGTATTATTTATGATATATATAAGAGGGATTATAGTTTTTCAGAACATAGGGGGAGATGATTTTTCTCAATTATGGACCAACATTTATTTTTACAAGTTTATAAATACATTAAAATATTATGTTCCTCAGGTATGTGTTTTTGTAATATAATAAATATTCCACAAAAATGATATAATGTCTATGTATGTTAGACTGGGGTCGCTATAGTTGGTATCAAAGGATAAGTTTAGTAAACATTTGGAAACTAGGATGATAAAACCTTAGTTATATCCTTAAGGACAAGTCTAAGGATAAGTCTAAGGATGAGTTAAAGTATAGTAAAATATCCTGGAATTTTGGTAAATGACAGAGTGAGTGGTTTCTAATAAATTACATCCTTGTCTAGATACTATAAGTGGATTTAGATTTTGAATAGATGTACATAGTGGTAAAAAACCCCAAACAAACCCTATTGATCTAGGCTCGATCAGGAATGGGTGCATGACAATGGGACTTGCTACACACTTGGTTTGGCAATCCAGGGGGATATGCTTTGGAAATTAAAAAACTCTTTATGAACCATCGTGAAAGATTTAAATAGAACATGACTATGAATGACCTAGGATAAACCTAAGGTGTCATAGATTAAATAAAGTGTCATGATTTAGACATACTATAAATAATTTTCCTCGATTATGTGGTTCACCATCATGATTATTATTCCTTACACTATAATGTTTTGTTTTAGTCAATAGCTAAAACCTGAAGAAACTGTATTAATGACGAGTTTAACAGATAATTCAATGATTTTATTCTTGATAAACCAAACATTATGGGGTATGGAATGAAAAATATTTTTTTCATAGTCATAAATATATCTCAAGATCTATATCATGATGAACTTCCAAATGAGAAAAGGAGGGAACAACATTCGGTTTAGTTCTTCTTGAGGAAACACCCACATTAATTCAGTACAATTGCTGATCCTATAGTTTTTGAGAAATGGATCAGTACCACTAAAAATATATTTTCTGTTCTCTAGCGTTCATAATATGAAAAAGTCATTTTTGATGTTTACCATTTTAAAGTTGAATCAGATGGTGGAATCTTATCAAGAATACGAGACAATAGGATGAAATTGACTCCATGGATTGGGATGAGTTCAAGAACTTTTTTTTTAATAATTACTTTCCTCATATTCTTCATACAAAGATGGATAAGTATTTACTTGAGTTAAAGAAAAAGATGATGAAATAGCTGTACCTACATGGATAATTTCACAAGACTTGCAAGACACACTTCTGGAATTAGCATCCAACCTAAAAGTAAGGTTAATTAATTATTTAGTGGCTTAAAAATAAGTCTCTGGAGGGAATTATCCACAATAGACTTTAGTAGCTATAAATATATTTTTTGATGTTTTATCAAGGTGGATATGGAGGTTTTATTTATGTATCAATCTCATGGTATTAACAAGAAAAGGAAGATGGAATTCAAAGGAAAATATAAAACCCATAGATGGAAAATTATGAGATTTACTTTATGTTGAAAGTGTGGGAATATTAATAGAGGAAATTATATTAAGGGGGATAATAAATGTTTTAAGTTTTCAAGGTAAGGATTTCAAAAAATGGATTACCAAAGTGATGGAAGAAGTTAGATAACAATGTAAATAGAGATAAATCTACATAGAATGAACCTCCCCCACTTCAGTGCTTCAAGTGTAAGGATAATGGTAATAATTCTAACCAATTCCCAAACCCGAGAGTTAATGATTATGATCGACATTAACAACCTCTTAAGCCAAGGGACATGAATAAATCTCATGCAATCACTATTTTTAATGAGGGGTGCGATAATGATGTGATGAGAAGTACACTTACTATCCACTCTAGAACGGCTAATGTATTATTTGACTATAGATCCACCCATTATTTAATATCTAGATAATTTTTTAAGGGTATAAATATTCCACCTAAATGATTAGATATATAAGCAGCTGTGAAAAACCCTAATAGTAAGATGATCACATATCAAGTATATGATTCCTCTTAGGTTGATGTTGGTGGGAATGTGCTTCCAAAAAAACTTGTCATTATTCATTTGGTTGAATTTGATGTCATCTTAGGCATGGATTAGATTTTTCTACATAAATACCACATCACTTGTCATGTAAGGGGAGTCTTGTTTGATATTCCTAACTAACCTAAAATCATATATCCATGTGACAATAATTAAGAACTTTTTATGGAGGTTACATCCATTTTATGGGTCTTAATTACCATTTAGAATGGGTGTTTATCTTAGATTGTTGGGGAGAAACTTGACATTGTTGATATGGATATTGTTTGGAAATTTTTGATGTATTTCCAGTAGAGTTTCCTAGTTTTCCACCAAAATGTGAAGTTGAGTTCTCAATATAATTCATACCAGGTGCCAAATAAATTTCAAAGACTCCTAATAGAATGAAACTGATTGAGTTACATGAATTTAAGAAGCCACTCTAAGAAAAACTTGATAAGGGATTCATTCAGACATGTGTGTCACCTTGGGGTGCACCAAATCTTTTTGTTTAAATGAAATACAGATTAATGAGAATAAACATTGATTATTAGGATCTGAACAAGATCACAATTAAGAAAAAGTATCCTCTTGCCTGAATTGATAATTTATTTTACATACTACGCAAATACCAATACTTTATCAAGATTGACCTTCATTTTAGACATCATCAATTGAGTGTCAAGAAGGAGGATACACCCAAGAAATCATTCCGTACAAGTCATGGAAAATATGAGTATATAGTGATGCCTTCTAGTCTTACTAATTACCTAGTTATCTTCATGGGTTTAATCTATAGATTATTTACAGATTACCTTGATCAGTTTTTGGTAGTGTTTATAGATTATATTATTATCAATTCAAAGATAAAGGAAGAGAATTTTGATCCCTTGAAAATTATACTAAAGACCCCAAGGGAGGATAAAATATATGAAAATTTTACAAATTGTGAATTTTTACTGCAAAAGGTTTCATATTTTACTTATATAATCTCAAGAGAGTGTATATTAGTAGATCCATCAAATATAGAGGCTATTAAATGTTGTCCTAGACCAACCATGGTGATTGAAATCCATAGTTTTATTGGTTTAGATAGATATTATTGAAGGTTTATAGAGAATTTATCATGAATATCTAATTCTATAACCATGTTAACTCGAAAGGGATCCAATTTCCTCTGGATAGATGAATGTGATAAAAATGTTAAGGAACTAAAAAGTATATTAGTTAGTGAAACTATGATTACATTACCCTATATTGGATAAGGGTTTGTAAGCTATAGTGATTCATCCATGAAGGGATTGGGATGGAGTTCTTATATAGAACGAAATGATTATAGATTATGCCTCACAAAAATAGAAGATTCTTGAGAAAAATTACCCAACTCATGATTTGGAGTTAGCTGTAATATTTTTTTCATTAAAGATATTGAGGAATTTTCTTTATAGAGAAAAGTGTGATATATAAACCAATCACAAAAGTTTAAATTATATATTCACATAGATGGAGTTGAATATGCACCAAATATGATGGTTTGATCTAAATAGAGATTATAAATACTCAATAAATTACCCCTAAGAAATAGAACAAGGTGGATAATGCTTTGAGTTGAAAGGATATTGCTAGCTTATCCATGAAGAGGATCACAAAAGATCCAATATTTCTGAATTTGAAAAGGATGGATCTAGAATTCTAGAAGGAAGGGGAAAAATATTATATTTCTCAACTGAATGTTCAACTATATATCCAAGTGAAGATTGAAGAGGAATAGAAGGAAGATGTAGAGATGAAAAAGAAGGTTTGAAATATTCCTCAGTATAACCTTATTCATAATTGAATGATATGGTTTAGAAACCATGTATGAGTTACTTTTGTACTAGAGTTTAAGAAATATTTGTTAGTAGAAGATCATAGTTCTTCATTATCTATTCATCCAAGAAGTGCAGAGATGTATAAATATTTGAAATAATACCTATGGTGGATTCCATGAATAGAGATATCATATATTTTATATATTGGTTCTTGGTATTTCAGCAAGTTAAGGTTGAAATACAAAAGTATAAGGGGAGGTTTCATCTATTACACATACCAGAATGTAAATGGGAAAAAATAAAAATGGATTTTTTAATTGAACTCCCTAAAATGATTGAAGAGAATAATGATATATTGGTTATATTAAATCACTTTACTAAGTCAACATACTTCATCACCATCAGAGAATACTTCTATCAAGATCAACTTCCAAAGATATACATTAAGTAAGTAGTAAGGTTTCATGGAGTACCACATTCCATTATATCTGATCAGGATCCAAGGTTCACCTAAAAGTTCAAGTGAAGTATTTTGAAAAATCATGATATAGATATGTGTTTTATAACTACATATACCCATCATATAGAAGTTCATTCTGAAATAAAAATTAAAATCATAGAGGATATGTGGAAATATTGTTCTTTGAATTTCAAAGGTAGTTGAGATTAACACCTTACTCTAGTTTAGTTTTCTTAAAACAATATCTTTCACTCAAGAATTCAAATGGATCCTTATGAATACATATATGGAAGTAAATGTTGGGAGCCAACACGTTGGAATTAAGTTGGAGAAGGAAATCTATTGGGACCTGAGATAGCTGATGAAATGGAAAATAATGTTAGAGCCATTCATTAGCACATTAAGGAAGCTCAGAGTAAGTAGAAAATTTATTCTCATAATTGCAGATGTGATATAGAATTTGAAGTTGGTGATAAGGTGTTTAAAATAATTTCTCCATGGAATAAGGTTATGAGATTTAGGAATAAAGGGAAAGTAAGCCCTGGGTATATTATTCCCTTTAAAATTAGTGATCGTATCAAGATTATATCTTATCTCTTAGTGCTTCCACCAAACCTATCTCAAGTCCATGATGTGTTCTAGCTATATCTCTTAAGGAATTATATACCTTACCCTTCACAAGTACTGAAATCAGATTTTATACCACTGCAATAATATATTTCTTATGAGGAATAACCAATGGAGATTTTGGATCATACATAAAATGTTCTACAAAAAAATACCACTCACTATGTCAAAGTTTTTTGAAAAAATCACAAATTTCAAGAAGATGTGTGGGAATTTTAGGATATTATGAGGTATATGTATCCTCATTTTTTTGTATCGGAATGAAAATTTTTGAGGGAAAAATTCATTTTAAGGGGGGTAGAATGTAACACCCCGAGTTTTTTTATGAATTATTATTTTTGAATAAATTTATTTTCTCTGATAGGTTTCACTAAAGGCCACACCAAGTTAAGCTTGTGTTATATGGAGAACTATGTTAACCTTGCGCTACACATGACACCAACTTAGCTTTTGTTTTACGCAACACTGAGTTTTAACAAAACCATGATATATTATTAATTTAGTTATTTATATGAAACCATTATAACTTATCTATTAAAATTAGTGATATAAATAACAATTATTTTTTTTTTAAAATATTTAGTATAATGGTTTTATATAAAGAAATCATATTGATAATAAATTATATAATTTTTGATAAAGTATTTATACGTTTGAAAAATACTATTTTCTCCAAGGGAAGTTTTTAATTTATTTTTTGAATGATAATAAAATTAAATTTTTGACTATTTTATAAAATAAATTTGATAAAATAAACTTTATTTTTTAATTCATAGTGTTGAAATTATCTTAGGATTATTTTTTGGGGTTTTTTGAAAAGTTTTGTTTCATTAATGAATAGTGAAAATACTGAATTTTAATTGAAAAATGCCTTTTCATTTAATTTATTTATAATATAAAATTATATTTTAGTTTTGTTTTAAAGTTTAATTAGTTAAAATATAAATATATTTATCCAATTTAGTTCACTATAATCAGTTTCATATTAAAATTGAATTTAAGAACTTTGTAAATGTTTGATCATTTTTACTCTAAAATCTGGCTTTGTTGTCACATCTACGAGATTGATTTTAAATTATTTGTTTTCCACTAATGTGATTATAATTTGTAAAAATTGATTCCATATTGGGAATAATCATAATTTATAATGTTTAATAAGGCCAAATTAATTTTTTACCAAAAATAATAGTGAATGCAGTAAAAATTAATTACCGTGGTTAAGGTAAAAGTGGATTTATTGGGGGTTAAACTAAAAAGATAAGGGTAAAATTAACAAATAAAATTGTATAAAAACTATTTTATGGACATATTTTTACCTTTAAAAATATTAGGTTTGATAATGGTTTAATTTAGATCCACTTTACATGGAAAAAAGGTGGCTAAAATTCTCTCTTTCAAAAATTTACAACTTTTCCACTCACTCCACTTATAAGAGGCCACCCCCTCTCATATCTTCCTAAAACATTCAAAACTATTTGGTTTAAAGAATACATACCAAAATCGCTTACCAGATTCCCTGCCTTAATACTAGAAGCCTTATTTTGGACATAAATCCATCCAAGTAAGGCTTTTAGTGAAAACCTAAGAAGGATACCTGATGAAGAAGTAACATTCATCCACAAACATTTTTGTTTTATTTCTTCGTTAAAACCCTTAAATTATTTTTATATCATGATTATATAATAAAATAAGTATATTACTTTTACTAAGTTCTTTTTATGTTATATTTACAACCTTTAATCACACAAACTTCCATAAAATGGCTTATGAAATCATTGTTCATGTGTATGGAGAACTATAGCCTCGCGAACCGATGTCATTTATTTTTTTTAATTACCACCTTTAAAGGTTAGGTATAATGATGAAAATAATATTTATATATAATATTTACTGTATTAATGATATTATTATTCTTTTGTAATTTTTATATCACACATAACTTCATTCATTCATTTTTGGGGTAATATGATAATGTCGTTCATGTGTACGGCAGACTACGGCCTCGCAAAGTGATGTGATTCATTCATGCTTTACATGGAATGAGTTAAGGATGAGTTTAATAAAAACATGATATATATATGAAATAAAAATTATTTTTTCATGATAATATATTATTTAATTTTATTTCTCTCAAACTGACAAGAAAATAAAAAACAATGTTCATGCGTACGTATGACCTACTATCTCCATGAATGGTGAATTTCATTTCCTATCACTAAATTTTATGTATTAATATAAATACATATATAATGAATATTTATAATATTTATATCATAGTTTAAATAATTTATGTGATTAAATCATGATATATTTAAGAGTAATAATAATAATAACAATTCAAATCGTGTATGAAAAACAATGCAATTATTACCCAAAACAGAACTTTAACATGAAATATTTAATAAATGGGTAATATAAAGTCATAAGAAAATAATATATTCTATGATATATATGAATATGGTTTTATTATAAAATTATAATAATATTATATTTACTATAAAATAATTTTGAATGAGTACCAAAAAATTCATGACTTAAAGTAAGGGGATTTCTAGTATCACTTTTATTTCTGAGAGACTTATTATATATTCACCGCTCGTTTCTTTTTATGTGGTGTATATACTACCTTGTGAAATGAAATAGTTTGAATATACCTAATTTTATGATAATTAGTGTTTCCATTGATGTTATTATTTCATGGGGATTACGATTCAAAATTTACTTAAGTAGTAGGGTTTTTTTTATCTCAATTTGTCTTATTTGATATGTGTGTTATGTTATAAGCATATATTATTTTAAAAGATGTATATACAGACACATTGAAATGGAATATCTTAAATTTATTCATCATAATGATATTTAAGAATCATTTTATTATCATCCTTCTTAGGGTTTACTATTCAAGGTTACCAATGTGGTAATGATTTTAGTTTACAATTTCATCGTTTCTCAGGACTATTTACAATCAAGTCTCCAATGTTGAAATATCATGATATATCTCTCAATAATTCTCATGAATTTTATTATCCTCTGGTTATTCATGATAAGTTAAAGTAATGGTACCATTTTCCACTCTTTAGAACTTAATATAATTAAGAAAATATTTTTTACAAAATTTGACTTTATTTTTATCTTCGGTTGGAGAAATATTTTCTTTAAAAACAGATATATTTTCAAAAATTTCATATTACTCTATTATTATTATTTTTAAAAATATTTACCAATGTTTTACTTTTTTAAATATGTATTTACGTAATATTTATATCATTTTCTAAGACTATACCAATTTGGATTTTATTGAAAATGTGAAAGGAATACTCATTTTAACATGTATGACATGAACATAATTTAATGACATCATGAAAAATCATTTATTCAATGATTACTTTATAATTTTTAAAAATTATTTTCAAATAAAAATGGTTTTTAAAATTTATATATTTTAATAAGAGTTTTTCAAAATATAAAGGATATTGTCCCCAAGAAATGTTTTAAATGATCTTTCAAAATTATTTTCCTATTAATATGACATCTGTTGGTGTTAACTTTTCTTTACTAGGGATATAATACAAGTACACCAATCATATTATTTATCTGAATGGTTTATGTTTTTATTTCATTATGTTTATGAAACCCATTTCTCTTCCATTCATTATTCCATGATAAAATGATTTTGAAACCTTTTTCTTTTCACGAGTAATACTGTGCTGAAATGATTATGAAATTTTCCTATTTTATATAGGTTATTATATAATGAAATGTTTACGATAGCCATTTCATTTCATGGCTTATGATGTAAGGAATTTTTATGAACTTATGGAACACATAAATATGGTTTTCATTATTATATGTGTGGGACCTATATCTCCATACAATGAATTGGGTAAGGATTTATATATCTCATGAGATTGACATAGCTGAAATAAGGAGTGATATCAGTATAATAATATATGTTTGGAATTGGGAGGGAGCCTGATACAGTTAGACATGGCTAGAATAAATAGTTAACTTGGTACAATAATGGACATTGTTTTCTTTAATGGCCTTGGAAGTGAGATTTGACCAATATGGAGATGATTTTCTATGCTTATGTGTATGCCTACAATCCATGTCATATGCCTATGTTATGCTCTCATAGCTAATATTATTTGATTTTCTTGTTTTTCATGTCTTTTGAAATGGAAATATTTATGTCATGACTCAAGATTTTGATATTTGATATAAAGGGTATGTTATTCAAATTTTATGATCAAGTTATCATACTCATATGTTCATGCCATGCTTACGTATCACTCTTATTTACCCTTACAGAGATTCTAAGATCACTCTTTATTATGTTTCATTTCCCTATGATTTTTATATATGTATTATGTATGATATGTCTAAGAAGGGTGTGATTTTTGAATAATTTAGTGGGGGATGATGTAGCTCACTTATGGACTAGTGTTTATGTTTCCACATTTCTAAAGACACTAAACTATTATGTTCCTCAGGAATGTGTTTTTGAATGTAATATATATTCCACAAAAATGATGTAATGTATATGTATGTTAAGAGAGGTGTGCTATAGACTTGGTCTAGTTCATTTTAATAGTGTATCTCAATGTACTACTACCTATGATATATGTAAAACATTCATTGTTTCTTATGAAGGAACTAGAAATGTCATGAAATTAAGATACAACACTACAAAGCTAAAATTAGAAAACTTCAGAATGCATGATGGTGATATTATCACTAAATTGAATGTAAGAATGAACAAAATAGTCAATGGTGTTGCTTCCTTGGATATCTAATTAAATAATAAGATCAATATTTATGGGTCATGAGATTCTTTCCCTTTAAATGGAATGGTATATCAGCTGCAATCAGACAATCCAATACGGTCTTACAATTGACAATGAAAGAATTGATTAGAATACTAATGATGTATGGAGTATAAATTCAAGAAGAAGATTAAGATCATAGGATTATAAAAATGGAGAATACTGTTCTCAATGTTACTACTAAAAAAGTTGAAAATAAATCAAAAGAGAAATCAATACTCTCAAATGATTTGTACTGTTTAGATACTAAAATGGAACTAGATCATCTATCTAGAAGATTTAGTAAATTTTATAAGAAAAATAAAGGATTAAAGAATTTCTATAAGAAAGGTTTTCATAGAATTAAATAAGTAAGGTTTTATAAATTCAATAATATATGACATATTAAATGTAATTTTACACAACTTAAAGAAGAGAAAACAAAGAAAGGAAGTATCATATGAGAAATGATTGTGAGAAAACTTCTAAAAATATATAAATTCCATAGGAAGTGTCTCTAAGGACTCTATCAGAACATCTAAAATTGATTCAAAAAAATTTCCAACCAATCTGAAAGAAAATTTTTTCTTTATGTCTAAAGAAGAATAAGATGTAAAATCTTACTATTCTTCTGCTTTTTATTCTAAAGGTTTTTCTAATAGTAAATTCACTTATTAAAGTTCAATGCTTGAAGAAAATTAAGAATCTTTAGTAAAAAATAATAAACCACTAAAAAATATTAATAATGATGTTTTAGAAGAAAAATATTCCATGTTAAAACAACAGTTGGATTTAAAATAAAAATTTAACAAATCTTCCTCAAGCTGTACTATTCATGAAAACAGAATTATAGAGTTGCAAGTTTAAGTATAGTCATTAAAAAGTGTTTCTAGTATATTAAATAAGGGATAAGAAAATATATATAATTTTTTTTTAAAAGTGTCCATAATAAAAAGAAATATGGAACATAAATCAATAGAGAAAAATCAAAATTGTATCGAAATTAGTTTGTACCTAGTTCTAAAAATATCACAAATTTTTATTGTGGAATTAAAGTTCATCACTATAATATCTGTTGTTTGAGAAATCCCCAAATTATTGGAATAAGAAAGATTTTTTTTCTAAAAATATGACTGAAGCGAGTTCTATAAATTTTGGAAAAATTATTAAAATATGATTTCACAGATCTTCACTTGCTGGCATAACTATAACCAAGAAAATTAGGGTTCCAAAACATCTGTTTCTTTAAATGTTTTGTAGGAAAAGGTCATAGGAACAAAAATGAAGTATGGTATATGGATAGTGGCTGCTTAAGACACATGAGTGGGGAACATTCTAATTTTATTACATTTAAAAAATTAGTTGGAGGCCTAGTTACCTTAAATGATAATGGAAATTGAGAAATAGTTTGAGTTGGATCAGTTGAAAATCCAAAAAACATTCTGATAAAAAAAGTACTATATGTTCAAGGGTTGAAGAAAAATATGATAAATATATCTCAACTCTATAGTGATAGTTTTTATGTTGATTTCTCTAATAATTCCCAGTATATTTTTAAAGAGAAATTACTTATATTTAAAGCACCTAGAACTGATAATGTTTATACTTCGGGTCCTAGTTCCGTATATGAAAAAAAGTAATTTGTTTAACAGTTGAGAAAAATAAATCTTGGACTTGGAATAAGAGACTTAGACACTATAATTTATTTACTTTATATTAATTATCTAAGAAAAATTTATTTTTTGATTTTCCCAATCTTAAATTTCATAAAGATAGATTTTCTAATGAATTCCAAATTGGCAAACAACACATGTCATCTTTTAAATCTATTAACAACATTTTTACATCCAAACCACAAGAAGTTATCCACATGTATCTATTTGGACCATCAAGAGTATCATTCTTAGATGGAAGATCTTATGTTTTTATTTATTTTATGGTTTTTTAATATTTAATTGGGTTTATTTTTTAAAGCTTAAAATTTAGGTTTTCACTATTTTTTGTAATATTTTATAAAAAATTTAGAAATTAAAAAGGTTTTAAAATAATTTCATGGAGAATTGATCCTGACATAGAGTTTGAGAATCAATAATTTAAGCCTTTTTTCTCATAATTAGGTATTAAAAAAATTATCTGCTCTAAGAACACCTAAAAAAATGAAATTATAGAAATAAGAAATAAGAATATTCAAGAAATGGAAATAACTATGTTGAATGAATATAATCATCCTACCTATTTTTGGGTAGAATCTTTTTAATACATCTTTTCATATCATGAATAGATTTTTAGAAAGTACCTTTCTTAAAAAATCACCCTATGAAATATGGAATAATAGAAGACCTAAGGTCATATACTTTAAAGTGTTTGGATGTAGGGTATATATATTGATGAAATAATTATAGGATACTCCACTACTTCTAAATCTTATAGAGCATATGATAAATATTCAAATATAGTTAAAGAATCTATTCATGTCATGTTTGTTGAAATTGATCCTTTTTATCATAATAAAAAATCAAACAAATTAAGTTACAAATTATTTGGACAATTTGAGACTTGAATATATTAAAGATGATTTTTAAAAATAATAATATGATGAAATTATGTCCATTACAGAATAAAATGAAATTTTTGAACTTGACAGTGTCTTACCGAGACAATTTATAACCTCAAAGGATCATCATTTGGAAACTGTAATAGGAAATCTTGATAAAGGAGTTAGTACTAGAATAAATTTAGTAAATATAGCCGATTTATTATCTTTTATATATAAATTAGACCCTAAAACTATAGAAAAAGAATTAGAAGATGAAATTTTGATAATAGCTTTGAAAGATGAACTTAACCAGTTTAAAAGAAAAAAAAGTTTTGGAATTGGTTGAAAGGCCATCTAATTATCCAGTAATAGGAACCAAATGGGGTTTTAGAAATAAAAAATATGAACAAGGGATAATTACTAAAAAGAAATATAGAGCAGAAACTAAAGGATATAATTAGGAAGAAGGATTATAATATGATGAAAACATTTTACCTATTTATAGATTAAAAGCTATTAGAATAATTTTATCCTATATATCATATATGAATTTTAAAATATATCATATGGATGTAAAATCACCTTTTATAAATGGATATTTAATGGATTAAGTTTATATTGAACAACCACCAGGTTTTGAAAATCCTCATATAGAAAATTCACTTTTCAAACTTATTAAAGCTCTTTATGGCCTTAAATGAGCACTGAGAGTTTGATATGAAATATTATGTTCTTTTTTAATAGAATATTTATTTTATTTAGGATTGGATGATCCAAATATATTTAATAAAATGTTTTGTTATAATATATTATTAGTACAGATTTATGCATATGATATTATTTTTGGTTCAAATAATAAAAGGCTTTGTAATAATTTTTCAAAACTTATGAGAAAATAATTTCAAATGAGTATAATGGAAGATTAAATTTATTTATTGGTTTTCAAATCTATAAAAAATATTATGAGAATATTTTAAATCAAAGAAAATATATTATTTATTTATTGAAAAAATTTATACTAGAAAATAGTTAAACTTATATAACTCCCATGTGTACCAATATAAAACTTGATTTAGATGAACCTAGAAGACCAGTTGACAGAAAGTTATAAAGAGGTATGATTTGATGTTTTCTATATCTTACTGCTAGTAGGCCAAAAATTATGTTTTATGTCTATTTTTGTTCTATATTACAAACAAATCAAAAAGAATGTCATATTACTGCTATTAAAATATTTTTTTTTCTTTTTAAAATGGACTATTTTTCTATATTTATATTTCCCAAAATATATGATTTTAATTGAATCTCATATTCAGATGATAATTATGGTGGATGTAGTATTGAAATAAAGGGTACTTTAGGAACATGTCACTTTTTAGGGAAGACCTTTGTATCATGGTCAAGTAAGAAACAACATTTATTTTCTTTGTCAATAGTTGAGGCATAATATATATATGTTGGAAGTTGCTGTGCATAAGTGTTGTAGATTAAACACACACTACTAGAAATTGGAATCAGATTCAGTAATATTCCTATTTTATGTAACAATACCATTGTAGTTAATATTTAAAAAATCCTATAATTCACTCAAGAACTAAGAATACTGATATAAGGTATCATTTTTTATGATATCATGTTCTAAAAAAGAAAATACCTTTAGAATTTGTTGATACTATTTATCAACTTGTAGATATATTCAAAAAATCACTTCCCACTGAAAGTTTTGAATTTATTAAGAGGGGTTTAGGAATATTTAATTTTAAATAAGTTTTATTATTTATTATTTTTCTTAAAATAGTTTTAATATTTTTTTTGAATTATTTTTATCTATTATTTAATTAATTGTTCTATAATAATTTATGAATTTATTAATATTTTTGAAAAATCTATAATGATTAATATGAGTATTTGGATCAAGAAACCAAACCTACATCACTAAAATAGTTGAACCCCTCTCTCTATCTATTTCCCTCAATCTCAAACCCTCTATAATAACATAGACCCCATTTTCCCTTCAAAACCATTAAATTAATACCTCAAACCTTTAGATTTTATGAAATAGAAAAGATAAAGAGGGTAAATGAATGTTATACGAGTGAATCTAAGAATCAATTCACTTCGGAAACTGATAGATAATCCCTTCAATGTAAGTTAGTTGACTTTGAGTGGTTATTTAAAATGAATCTACCATTAAATAAAGCTTTAGATTTTCAATGTCTTGAATTTATTTTAAATAGAGAAAATACAGAATATGTTTTTTATGATAAATCTAAAATTTTTTATAAACATTCCTAGTTCAGTTTTGGTGACACATGTGGAATTGTTGCTTCCAAGGAAAATGATATAGAGTTTTCTTTTTCTTTAATAGAAATAACTAAGATATTTCAATGTCCCGATGAAGGAGTTTTTAATTTCAATATTCGGTATATTGGAGATGAAAATAATAAATATATGGATATTTTGTCTTTTCATTTTGGATCTACTTTAGTATGAAAGATGCTCATCAAGGATATTAGGGATGACCAGATGGTTCTGGTCAAATTAATTTGGTCTGTAATAATACCTAGGATTTATGAGTTAGAGAAAATTATCTTTCTAGATATCTATATAACATATTTGATGTTAAGTGAAATCAAGTTGAACTTTAGTAGACATATTCTATGGTATATAAATCACTGTAGTAAAAAATATACAATAATGTTGTTTTATCAATATAGATGAATGTTTTGTCTAATATTTTATAATAAGAATAAGATTCATGATATTCATAAATCCATTAGGTGTTATCATAACAATATGATTTCTAATAGAACCTTAATAAAGTTTGGTTTCTTTTGGATAACCTCAAATGGAAAGATGATGTCAATTGGTGCTGGTGACTAATAAGAATCTAGTGATAATGCAGAAGGGGAGAAAGGTACTAAGTAATCTACTGAATTAATATGTTCTCATGGTGAAGAAGTTATAGAATCAAGAATAGAGAATATTTTTGTAGCAATAAGTATGGTACTCTAGCTAGATGTCATTGCTCCCACTGCTGGAAGAAGTGTTCATCATTCTTATTAAGAGACATCAAAAGAATGAAATAGTGACACCCTTGTGACAAGTCCAAGGAAAATAGAAGAAAATGTGGTTTCAGAATAAGAAGATGAAGTTCTAGAAGTTGAAAAACCAGTGTTCATAGCAGTAACAACTACTGTTATAGAAAAAATAACTAGGAATATAGATAATAATGAATCTCTTGCAGAAGATCAGGTTGATGAGAATGCTCAATATGATTAGAAAGTGTAACAATTTTCATTTTATACTACTGAAATAATTAAAAATAAAATATTTATTATTGATGTAGAATATTTTGGACAAGGATTCTTATAAATATAGTGAAAAGATACAAGTATTAGTCTATTTTTATCATCTTTTAGTGATAATGATGAAGGACTATATCTAAATGTTGTTGAAATTAGACAACCATATTGAATTTTGGAAGAAGAGTATTTTAATTCTCATAATGATCATATTTAATAGTTCTTATATAAATTTAATCAGATGAAAGATTAAAATTTAACCTTGAAAAGTGAGCTGTAAGTCTCTGAGAAATATTTGTAGGCTTTTTAACACTCAACTATTCTAAGAGGAGAATTTAAATCAGTTCAAACTCAACTAAATTGTCTCAAAGAAAATTGTTTTTCAATAAATGATTTTGATGCATTTCAAAGAGAAATTTATAATCAGATTACAAAGATCAAGGAATAATCTATTTCAAAGTCAGACTTTGGTGATTTAATGAAATATCCTAGAAGTCAATTTGAATCAATAAGAAGTAGTCAAAGTTTGGAAAGGGATTCTACTTCTATTCATCACACTTCTCCACACCTATTAATAATGTTTGAATCTTTTATTAGAGTTTTGTCTTCCATAAATGATCTCATACAAAGTCTTGAGAATGATAGCGCTCCACTTAATTTATTGTTGGACAACTAGAATGATCTTGTTAAGTAATTAAATTTTGATGGGATAGGTATAAGAAGTCTTATTAATTAGTTAAGTGAGATAATTAAGAAGTTTTTCTAGAATGACTTTTTTTTGATGAGTTTTTGAAGGTCTATTTAATTAAAAATTTGAATATGGGACAGGACTCAAAGAAGTTGATAAAGCATTGAGATGAGATGTTAAATCACAATTTTAAAGGAATGCTAGTCGCGTTGAAATATATTTATCAAACAATTTGTGGTTCATCCACTCATGAAACCTCATCGAAACCAACACCTTCTCATTCTTCTCATCCTACCTATTATCCCATCTAGTCAAATATTCTTTTTAATCATAGAATTTTTTAATGAATTTTTTTTCTTAATTATATTTGTGTTTATTTATTTCTTATTATCTATCCATCTCTAGTGACTGAATAAGAATAATTTGTGATTTATCATAATAATAAATTTACTGTTAGTTTTTTTCTACCTTAAATGTGTTACACTACTATGAATATAACCCATCCCAATATTTTAAAATCATTTTTATATCCCCTAAAATATTTGGTATAGAATATACCAATGGTTTTAGAAACCATTGGTATATTGGCTGCTGGGATAGGCCTATACTAATGGTTTCTAAAAAACCATTGGTATAGGCTGTCTCAAGTTACTCTATGCCAACTGTTTCAATAAAACTATTGGAATATATGTATACCAATGGTTCAATAACCATGGAATACATACTTTCCAGCATAACAGTATAACAATGGTATCTAAAACTATTGGTATACCCTCTTCTCACTAGTCCATCTTGCATAAATGTATACCAATGGTTCTGTAAACCGTTTTTATGTCCTCTTCTTCCCTACAAACAACAAGCCCAACATGAACCTCTTCCAGGACCCCATCGTGCACCTCTTCCAGAAATTTTAAACTTGAAATATTTGAATTTGAGTACCTATTGGAATTATTACAGGAAAGATATTATTGTATAATTTTAAAATGATCAAGAAACTTATATTTTCTATGATTTCTGAAATATTTAGGTGACTCTATATTTTTAATTACAATTATGCACTTGAGTTTTTACACTCTTTCTATCTCACAACTATGGGACTGAGGTTGAAAATGATATACAGTCTTATATCCTTTTAACCGGAAATAGCACGTTTAAGGTAAAAAAGTTTATAAATATTACTTATATTAGGATATTAGTGGAGATATGTATTCCTAAAATAGTAGATATGTGCATTCCTATATCATTTAAGTCAGTAGCATCTATGGTGAATCAATTGGTAGGAAAATTATAAAGGGTTGTGAAGAAAATATTATTTCTAATTTGTTATTTAATTTTTTTTGAATACTACATACAGGAAGGTTAAAAAATTCCAATATTTCGGATGTAGTGGGGATGAATGACTATAATGTGATGACTAAATGTTTCTCTTTAATGATAGGGAAACTAGAAAAATATTATAGTACCTATTACATCTCTTGTAGGAAATATTTCATAGGGGCCATATTTTATTATTAAGTTTATGAAGTGTGAGTATATCTATAATTATATATAACCATTACTATTTAGTGAGAATTATGAATGTGATCTATGGGTGTCTTGATAAGTTTTTGTTATATTGTTGTTATTATTGGATAGGATGTGTTCGTATGTTTATTTTATTTAACTTGTTTTTATTGATCATGTGGGAAGAAACTTGTTATCCATGGAGTAAACTCACTAATTTAGAAAACTATACTGATTATTATTTCTCCACCCTAAATGTATACATGGGTATTGTCTACAACTATTTATATCTAGATCATTATGTAAAAATTGTGGATGATTATTTTAGGGTAGAGATAGATTGTAGAAAAGGTAGATATTTGAATAGTGCTTTCATTATAATGACCACACTTGTTTCATTATTATTCTATATTATATGTATTTTGGATGTGCTAGTTATATCTTTTAATTGAGTTTTTATTATATTATATTAAGTAACTATTGTAAAAAACATACCCACTAAGAAATAGTAATCATACCTCCCACCCCCACACTCGATAGGGCACTGATTTGACTATTGGTTCTATCCCCCACACTGTTTTATTCCTTTCATGAATCTATCTTCTTTAACACTATTCCCCCTATAATCAGTGTAAATAATGGTATTTTACCTTTTTAAGGGTCCTCTTAATCGTTTTCTTACCAATTATGAGTTATCAGATGCATCATACCTCCATCTCTTAAGTCTGTTAGATTGTTTTGGCCACCTCCACCCCTCGATCAAGACTTTTAAAAAGGTCATAAATGGATTTTGGGGGATTCAGATTTTACACAATGGTGGCACTAATTGACTCATGAAAATTATTATCAATTTACTCAAAGATGAAAACATGCTTACTTTTATGTCTTTCAGCCATCATTTTTTCAATTTTAGGAATTTCTCATATCATAGATGGTATTTAGACTATAGTTTGATGTATGATTATCCCTCTCAATGGTTTGGGTAAGTATTCCTCTCCCAACCCTCCATTTTAAAAATTCTTCCATCCATAGGGTAATTAGAAACTTGATTGGGAGTTTTCTAGGTTTATACCCTAAAACTCAATTTTTAAATCATCATATCACTATGTGTATTTTAATGGAGTTTGATATATTGAAACCTCTATGTAATTCTACCTCAGATGAAATTAAATTCTAGTACATAGAGGTTCACTTCTAGTCTTTATCATACATTTTCCAACTCTCCATCTGACAAGGGAATTTGACTAAAATGTGGCACCAAAACTAGAAATTTCTTCTAGCTAGAATCAATGAGGAAAAATGAAATGAATGTATGGAATACTAGATTAAGGTCTCTAACTATAATGTGGCATAATCTAGTCTATCCTTTTCTAGAATTGATTGAATGAAGATATATTTTTCTTCTAAAACTCTATCCCAAAATGTTTCATCTCATTTTTTAGAGAGTGAATCTCATAGAGATGGAGTGTTGGACAATGTGGAAGAGAATCTTCCCCACTATACCATTGAGAAAGAAACTATGTAAATCCTTTAAGAGGAATTCAATTATAATGTAGTTGTGATAAATCTATCCCTAAATGTTTACAAACCCAATATCCTGGATTCTAAGGGTAGTAAATAGAATTAAGAGAAGGTTTGTATTCATATAAATAATTTCTTCTTGTATTTGGAAGCATTAGAATTGGGTAATAGTGATATAAATGTATGGTAAAATGTAATTCCTAAATGGGAAAGGAATATAGGAAGAGGAATTCATACAATTTTTAGTTGTCCAGAGGTCTTATCTAAAGGACTATGAGGTCATACTGAGGAAACTAAAGGGACTGATGCTTGCTCCCTAACTTCCTATGATTTTGAGGTGGATAGGTCATCTCTATTCCATATCCATCTAGGTAAAAACATTTTAAGTAAAGGATATTTTTACATAGGAGGATACCTAATTAATAAGTGATAAAATATATAAATTAAAAATACTATTTGAATTCACTATGGACAATGATTACTAGATCATAAGGTGAGGCTACCTATAATCGGAGCCTTTCCAAGACACATAGATATGGGGCTTCAGTAATGAGAGGTAATTTTTTCCCCATAAATATGTTGCAAAATAGAAGGAAAAGGTAGTATATTTAAATTTTATAGAAATGAAGCCTAAAAATAACATCACAAATGAGGGACTATAGGAAGCTTATGAGGATGTTATTAAACATATGGAAAAAAACATGATAATAGAGGAAGAAGATGATTTGTCATCTCTAGTGTAAAAGTAGGCTAGGATGAAAGGACATTTAGTTTTTATTCTATAATAGAGTTATTAGATATTACTTTAGATTTTGTTTTGTATATATTAATTAATTATAATGATGAAATTTTTTAAGGGGCATTAGAAATACAATTGATTTTGTATTTTTCTCTTCATTTTCTCAGATAAAATAAATGATCTATATAATAAATCTTCCATTTCCTCTTATAGTGAAATTGAATATTTTAAGAAATATATTTTTGAATGGTCTCTTTAAGAGAAGGGAATGATTAAATGGACGGTGATTTAAAGTTCTAAGACAAGGAAAACATCCTTTTGTTGTCCCCACAATTGTATTGAACCCTTATAGAAGTGATATTTTCTTATTTTTTCTTATGATGATATGCCTAAGATCCTGAAATCCATTTTCACAATCTTATAATACCGGCTTCATCTCTATCAAAACTAGGATATGGAATAATTTTCCTAGAAATTCCAGCTAGTTCAAATTATAATTTTCGGTGATGGAAAATGATTTTTTACTAGTTTTACACTTTTATGGATCATGCTTCATGTATATTAATCTTCCCAGTTGTTCTCTTTATTTGTGTTGATTCGTACTAAACAACTAAAAGTGATTGACCCTAATTAATAAAAAATTTATTTTAGTAGTAACATTATTGATCTATTTTTGTATATTCATATGCTATATTGAATGTTTGGTAATTAATTTATATTATAGTTGAAGATTTTTAATGATAATATGTGAAAGGTTATGTATAGATGCAATGTAGCCCATAATTTTAGTGGATACCTCAACACTTGTTGACGTCCCTTGGCATATTATAGATGAACTTAGTGGGTTTTCTTGCATGAAATTTAGGATGTGATTTTTTTAAATTTTTTTAGGATATAGTTTAGAGTTAAGAACATTTGAGTATTTTTAAGAGATTTATAAAAAATTTTATTATACATTTATAGTATATGAATTCAAAATTAATTATCATGAAAAGATTTTTAGGGAAGAAAGTTTTCTTGGAAAAATCTATAGTTGATGCCTTCTAACTGGGAATACATAGTATATGAATCATTGGATATAAAATAGGAAAACAAGAATTAACTTAATTTAGGTCATGATTTTGTGTTCCTTGTATTGTGTCTTTTATTTGATTTCTTAGATAGTGTTTGTAAACCAGACTAATGGATGTGTAGAATTGTGAAGCTTTTCCCAATCCTTCCCCTATTATTCCATGTTTACCAGGCCCTGACATGGTTCAAACATAGTAATGACCTAATTATACTCTAATAAAAGGAATTACTATGATTGAGTAAGGTATATGGGCTATACCCACAGGATGTAACAAGTGTTTGGGCATCAATGAATCACCACTTGGGAACAATTACCCCCAAAAACAATTAATTAAAATAGTAGTAGAAAATAAATAAAATTTTATCATCACCCGTCCATATATCAGATGTCCACGCTGAAGGGAAAAAAATAAACAGAAGAAAAATGGTATAATGGTAGAAAAAAAGAAACATGAAAATTAATCCCTCCACTACCCTGATCTCCCTCCCCTGCAAAGAAAACCATGTAGATACCTCCAGTTCCCTTTTGGATCCCTTCATAGAATATAACTAACCTTCTTTAATATAAATTGGTAAAAGGACTAAGTGACTAATGTGATAAAGAAAACAAAATAAAAACTAAATTACAACATACCTATCTACTGTGACTATACAAGTCGCTGCCCAACATATAAGAACCACAAGACCCCAATGGTGAAATCATGCTCCTACAACCAAGAGGGACACTAATCCAATTTTAAAAATTACACTATCAAATAGTACATTCCTATAAATTAACAATTATTCTTATTATTAATGGTATATAATCAGTTTGTCCTGAGTTTCATCATAGTTTAGTTTTGATTGATACAAGTTTTTTTGGGACATTTTAATTAGATTTATTTTGTCTTGATTTTTTTTATATTATCTTGGAAAATCTCATTCATTTGGGTTCTAATCAATTCAGTTTGATTAAATTTGGTTCATATCAGTTTGGTTTAGTTCATATCAGTGGCTTTTATATGGATTTGAATTCATTATATTTGGGCCAATATGATTCATCATTTGTAATATCATATTAGTTCAAGTTATATTAATTTGAATTGGTTGAATTTAGTTCCATTCATTTTTATCATATTTCAGTTCTATTTTCTTGAATTTTTCCATTATAGATCTATTTTGGTTGGTTTTATTTAAATTTATACCAGTAAGGTTTGGTTAGTTTTTGAATGTTTTTTAAAAAGTGTTTCATTTTATTTTTTATTTGATTTTATTTTTTCTATTATGGGTTTTTATAGTGCCACTGTAATTAGTTCAACTCATTTTAGGTTTACTCTACATAATCTTATTTGTTTTGGTTTCCTATGGTTCATCTTGGTTTATTATTTTTTATGTAATCCTAATTGAGGCAGGTCAGGAGAAGTCTAACTAGATTATACTGATTATGTATGATTTGATTTGGTACAACATGATATTATTTGTTTTAGATATGGTTAGTTTTAATTTATTTAGTTGGTATAGGATAATTTAAATTATTATAGATTAATTTAAGAATATTTAGTTTTACTCTTTATAGGTTAATACAATTTATATTATTTGGGGGTTTCTTACTTATATTATTTCTTATTTTATTCAATTTAGCTTTAATGGATTCATGTTGGTTTCATTTAATTTGGTTTGTTTTGATTTTGATTAGGATAGGTATATTCGATTTGATTCAATTTGGTAAACACTTAATTTCAAATCAAAAAAATATTCTAAGAAATATATATCATTATTTAGTAAAAAGAATGGTATGAAATAAAAGGAATTAACAATTCTTTAAATTTTAAGGCTAATTCATAAGGGAACCTACCTCAAACTCAAGGATCTCTTCTTATGAATATAAAAACACGAATTTTCCATTTAACGATTTCATGCATATGAAATTTCGCATGTATATAAGGACACCTATCCCCTATATAAATATTTTTATGGCCAAATATGTACAAGTGTATCCTTACATATATTCTTATACATTCATATACCTATTTACCTTACAAATGTATGAATTTTTCATATATATACATAAGAACACCTATCCCTAATATATATAAATTAATATCTCTATGAGTGAATATATATATGTGGGGGAAATTATATATGTATTTTCCTACCTATGCATACATGTGTAAGTCACCTTTGAAAATGACAACCCGAAACCACCACAGTGAGGTCCATACTACTATAGAAAAATACAAAAAACCCAAAACCCCAAAACCCCTAAATTAAAAAAAGGAAAAGAATTGAAATAGAACAAAACATACTAAAAACCCATGGAAATATTTTAGTTTTTCCAACAAAAAGAATTCTGGGATAGGGCCAAATTTTTTGATAGAAATTTCTGAGTGTGTATAAAAACGTAAAGGAATGAAGTTTATTTACAATCAATAGACAATCCAAAAACTAATGATTAAGGAAAATAAAATGGATTGGTTTTGGACAAGAGGAAGGTTAGATCTATTTAAGGGATGTGGAATTGAATAATTCAAGAATTTGTGAGTAGATAATTTCAATTACAGTGATCGAAAATGAAATGAATAGTGGTGAGGAAACCACAAATGTCACATAAGTTTTTTCTGATCATTACTGGCTGGAAATGACTACTATATCATCCCAAAACATCACCTTATTAACGATTTCATCCACAAGACTTTGTTAAAGACATTGAATTAATTATTCAGAATCTATAATGGGTCTCCCATACATTGGACATCCATAAAACATCAAATAAATATAAGTAACAAAGATAAATAACCCAAATGAGATTAACATAATTAACATCAATTCCAAATTAAAAAATTAATAAAAAAAAATAAGATTCAATGAAAGTATAATCAAACATACACTAGGCCTAGTTGACAAATATAATAGCACATATCAAAAAAATAAAAAAAATCAATCATACCCATATATCCATTGTACAATATCATGTTTCTCACCATATATCCACTCACCTATAGATAAAAAAACATGAGATGATTATACCAAAGGATAAATCTTGAACATATACATATAATATAAGCTACAAACACTCAAAAATAGACATGCATGATGTAAGTAGGATGTCACCAAGGAATCCATGAAATTTCAATCATGTGGAAATTCATTAACACTAATTTGAAATAAAATTATAAAATAGTTTTATTTATAATATAAACACAAGAAATTCATTTTCAAGTCCATGATCATTTTATAAAAACATTCCTTTTTTGTTTTCATCAAATGAAAAAATCACTTTGAATCAAATTCCATGGAATTAACCATTTTTAGTCCAAACAACCATTTTAGAAGAAATTATGAAAACAAAAAAAATGAGTGCCTTTAATTTAAAATGGTTCCCACAAACATCTTTAAAAACCATTTTAAATAAATCAAGACACACACAAGTGAAATGCACACCACTTGGAAGGAACCACCTAATATGAGGTAAATAATGAATGTAAATGAAATAATTCTACCACAATAATATAATTAAGTGGAAAATACATTCAACCATGAGATAATAGTACCGTATTCAATCCACAATTAAAGGATCATGTGTCATGGGATCTAACCTAGATCCAAATTTTAGATGATCTGTAATTTACCAAGACAATAGAGGAATAATTTTGGGGATATGTTTTTCCTACCAAATACATTCCATTCACATATCCCACACCAACATCATTGATACAACCCCCACCATGTCCAATATCACACTAGAGGTTACAATATAATCCACCATACTGACTAGTGTAGTGTTAATATAGAAATCCAACCTAGTTATCCATGTTCCCATGACCAAAAAAGTGGCGGTGATTGAACATGCAAGAGAAGATTGAGGAACAAAGCACAAAATATAACTCACCCTGTCCTCTAACACCCTCTCACAGAAAAAACCCTTTTACAACATCACATATCAATCACATATAAATAATATATCTACCACCGTGCTAAACAATAAGGGGAAATCAATGAGGTCTCCCATGAGATCAACCATCTAACCCAAAAAGTGACAAATATGCCTTTACAATTAGACACACTATTTAAATTTTAAGACACCCCTTTTGAAACATGTATTTACCTATTTAAAAACTAAAAAGGTTAAAATCCTTATCAAAAATACCTTTTAAATTACTATATGCATTTTACAAGGATTTAAGAATGGCTAGATATTTATTTCAAAGAGACATTTGAGATTCATAAATGAACTACTCTATTTCATAACATAAATTCAAACAATCAATTTAGAAACACCACATACCATCACAAAGGTGAATAATTTCATCAATAATAAATTTATAAGACTCAAACACTATTTTAATACCAAATGAATCAATTTTAATGAAACATGGACCTAAAAAAAGTGAATATTGAATAGAGAAATGCAAAAAATTAAACCTTTAGTAGTGAGAACCTAAAGGTGGAAGAAGGTGCTATCCATGGTCTCTAAACATAAAAATCCATAATATTAGGTCCACTATGAACCCTATAATATCTAAAAATACCTATAGATTTTGTATGAGAAGTTGAAAAAAAGAAAAAAGAGCGATAGATATTGACAATAATATATTAAAATAGATTACCTTTTGGAAACATGATCAAACAAAGACAAAATTTCCTTTGAGTGTTAATAGGGATGATGGAAGCCAAAGTTGGAACTATGGAATTAGACTAAAGTGAAGTGTCAAGGATGGGTTTCACCTTGGAGTGGGATGAGTGCAATAGATGATTGAGGAACTGGGGGAGAAGAGGGTTGGTGGGGGAGAGGATAGGGTTTACGCCGAGGATGAGCATTATGGATAATCAGGGGTAAAGGTTTGCATGGGAGATGATGGTTTGTAGTGGATAATAGAGTATGTGGATGAGGATCAATGGAGGATGAACCCGATATAAAAAAATTGAGTCATGGTATACCTACAGTTTTTTAAAACCGTAGAGATAGATTTACCTAAAGCATCTATCCCAATAGTTTTTTTAAACCATTTGTATAGGTTCATGGGTATAGAACCATTTTACAATAGTGTTATAAACCATTTTTGATAAATTATTTTTGATATCACAAAATGGGAAAGAAAATTTGTATAAAAAAACATTATTTTGACTATAATATATTAAACTAGGAGAATAATATAAATTTAATTAAGTAATTTAGATATTTATTCTTTAATTTTTTTTCATTCAAAATTTATAAAATTGTCAATTTGAACTACATTTTTTGATTTTTTAAAACTCTATATTGTTTTGAATTTACATTTCTTACATTTTCTATAAGTGTTTAATATATGGGTTTTTTTGATAGTAAAAAATGGGGATATTTTTGGGAATGTATTTCTTCAAAAATACTCTATGATTTTTTTTGATTTTGATACTCATAAATACCCTAGTTTGTTTTATTAGTGAAATTATTTTAAGTGTTATCATGATTATATTTCTTGATAAATTTATTTTATTTACCATTTAAAGTTTTTATCAAAAGTTTTTTGGATATGTTAAGTAATCTAGAAACACTGTTCATACCCTACATTTATAAGTGAAGCGTATGGTTCTTAAAGCATATGTTTAGAAACAATATATGGATCAGATACCCTACACAATTGTAAATGTAAGGATCAAGAACCGTACTTTTGATAAGTGACCCTATGTTTAAGAAACTAATGTATAGTTAAAAACCCCCAATGTTTTTAAGTTAACCATACATTGCTAACCCTAATTTAGAGTTACCATATGTTTGACTTGTCCAATGATGAAGTTTAAATTTAAGATATTTTATGTGTTTTCTACAATGGTCATCGAAATTATATATCTCTTCAAATATGCTTAAATATCGATTCCAAGGTTCTTGTCAAACATATTAAATTGATCCTATTTTTAAGGAATGTTAAAAATTTATTTGAGTATTTTAAATTCAAATACTCATGATTATCAGGAAATGTTCTTGGATCCTTTAAACCAAAATCAAATAAAATTTATCTTATTAAATACTGAAAGTTATATTTTTTTATAGATGAAACACCTTTTTTAATACAACATCTCTATTACTCCAAGGTGCTACACTTTGGAGACATACATGTTTTGATCTTTTGTTGTTTGATTGTTGATCTGTTGTTGCTGCTACTATTGTTATATTTATGTATTTATGGAAAATAATTTTTAACTCGGATCACTTCAAAACTGTTATTTATTCATGATTCAAATCTATACAGAATAAGATTAATTATCTATCACTATCTATTACATATATGATCTAATTTTTTTTGTAATCAAATAAGCTTTTCTTGATTTAAAAGGGTACCTATTATTTTTACTTAGTCTTGGTGGAGTGTTATATTCTTATACTAAGCTTTCAATATTTTTAGTTCCCTATAAAAGAACCAGAAGGCCCTATAAAATTCTTATTGTAAAGATATTAATTGTATATACTAAGTTGTTTAGGTCTTATGATAAGAGGACATGTTTATTGAAAATCACAAAAGCTTAGTGAGAGAGTGTTGTTGGAGCAGAATATGGGATCTTTATTTCTTAACCATTATAAAAACTATTGTGTTCTTATTTTATATTTTTCTGATGCATAACTTTGACTAAGGAATAGAACACTACATATCTTAATACTACACAAAGAGGGATAAAATTTGAATATTCTAATATTTTTAAAATAAAAAAATTTACTCCCTCTTGTGTATCTTAGTATTATTACTACCTAATAAATTATAGATTTTTAATTTATCAATAAATATGAAGGAAAGTAAACTTTTAAGACAAGGATAACATTTCAATTGGTGATTCAATTCCAAACCCATCACTTTTCATCTCTTTTAATAAAATCAATTTCTTTGAATTTTTTTAAAAATACTCTTAAGTTTGAATTCATCAAAAAACACCCCTTTAACTAATAGTGATAGAATAATTTTTATGATATTATCTAGATATAACTATGGTTTCCACTATTATATATATAAATATTAGGTTTTAACTACCTTTTTCCCACTTATTATAGCTATGTTAGTATACCCATTATTCATTCCATACTCATGGGCCTTTAACTTATAGTGTTTTGCGACCGAGTGATCCAAATTAAAACCAAAAGTTTTGAATTAATAAAGTATTTTATAAATATAATATTGATAAATAGAATTTTTATTTCACTCTTGGTTTCATTTATTTTTATTATTTCATGTTTTATTTTGAGTAATTGTTCTCAATTTTATGTTTTTCATAGCATGCCTGAAATCAAAATACCTGATATGGATAAATTTGTCTTTGTTGAATATTGTATATTATTAATTAGATTGAATTCTTTGTTATACTAATTCCCATAACTTCTAGGATTATCAAGGATGATTTCTATTTAATTTATCAGATATTTTTTAATTATAGAATATTTATATATTGTAGTATATGAGCTTCAGCTAACAGCTACTTGACAACATACAAGTTGAACACCTTGGACGAGCATTAGGCCTATACTGATTATAAAAGCTGATTTTTTGTCATGGGCTCACAATTACTATCTCTATATACCCATTACTCTATTCCCTATAAAAAAGGTACAAGATTTACTAAACTAGTTATACATGATTTCCCATGTATGGTTCGCTAGGAACTTGAATTCTCCTGCACACATACACTCATAATTATTGGTGTATATGCATACATATCTGATATATTTAGAGGAAATAATATTTCCTACCATAGGGGATGGATCTAGATTTTCATTTAATATCAGTTATTGAGGGTCAAAGTAGGTATGTAGTTATAGACCCTCCCTTTATAGGGATTTAGTTTTTAATGCCAGAGAATATTCCTAAATTGTTTATATTCTATGTTCCTATTGTTTTAATATTCCCATAGCCTTATACTATTATTGGAATACAATATAGATTATGATTGGTTGTTAGGTGTGGGATGTAAACCTTCTATTTATTTGTCTTACTCACACCTTACACATGACCCTTTTGTGACACATATAGACTCATTTATCTATGATCTTGGTTAGGGTAAAATTATAGACTATGGGAGATAGTAATACACATGGAGAGTGGATAATAAGTGATCATTTTAGGAATTTTTCTATTTGGGATAGCTAATGGCATGTGGGATATCCCTAATGTTTTTTTGGAGAGAATTCATACATTATAATACCTTTTTAGGACCTTATTCTATACTTTTATGATAATATTTTCTTATATATAATTCATACATTGATTAAATTATTATTATTTGTATATTTTTGGATTGTTTTAAACCTATTATGGTATATATATTCTTGTACACATTATTTAATTCCAAATTTCATTATCTTATATTCCATCCAATTTCATCATAAATATAACACATTTTGTATTATCCTATGCTTAGATACGTCATGCCTCATTTAGATTTGAACCTTAGGAATTTTTTTTACAAATTTTAAGGGGGAAACAACCTATCACACACATATTAATTGACCCAAAGTGTTTAAACTATACTTCAATGATTAGTATGTGTGCTTACGGTATTATGTTGACATGGATTGGGTGTTTTTCATGTATTTTGGTCAGGAACACTAAAAAATAGAATCAAAGGACATATTTAGGGAACTTGGGTATGGGACTTAAGGGTATAAAGGAGATAAGACCATCATGACTCTGTAAGTAACCCATAAATATGCATAGATAATATAATTATAGTAGAAGATTGAGTTTTAGGGGTAGTTCAAGATCTTTTTTGTTCTTCCCATGATAATTACCACAATCCACAAGTCTCATTCATTATATTTGGAATCAATAAGTTGGCATAACAAGTATATCATTCCATGTTGTGTTCTTTTCTATCTATGATTATTATATTTTAATTTAATCTATTGATTACTCACACAAATTAAAACATTAACAATAAATAAATTGTATTTTCCCATCAATTTATATTTAACAGTTATATTGAAATGAGTTAACAACTAATTCAATTATTGGGAGTCTCCTTATACAATAGGATGATTAGATTATTTTATATTTTACCTAGATCATTAATTTACTTATTTTTAAATGATTATTTGATCATGTGAAACTATTTTAATTTTTTGTTAATGTTTCTTTACATTGAAAAGTGTTTCAATAAACAAAGGAGAGGGAGATAGAAAGTGGGATTGGACCTAACATATATAGTATAGTTAAATCCTTAGGATTGACACTTTTAGCTAGATATTATTGATATTATTATATATATTATTGTAGATTATTTCTATAGGATGAACACTTCCTAATATTTAAGAAGCATTTTAGTATGTGACTCCTGCTCGATCTATTGTTAAGGATTTTCAATTCCAACATCTTATATTATTTCATGGTGATGTGTCTCTTAAAGTGTGTGAAGAGTGGTTAAATCACTTTAATTATATATTTGAGAGTATCTAAAACCCCAATATGTTCTAGGTTTTTCTAGGAACCTTTAAATTAGAAGTGGAGGCACATAAATGGTGGGATGTGATGCTCATAGCTAAGAAAGACCCAAGTATCAATGGGGACAAGTTTCATGAAATTTTCTTTGTGAAATTTTACCTAGAAACTCTATGTTGGGTGAATGAAAAGGATTTTAAGAACCTTAAACAATGTTATATATTGGACATGGAACCCAAAAATACATTTACTGATCTTATCCTCTTTACTTAATATCTGAGTGGAGATGGGGAATTCCAATAAAGGAATTTTTAGATGGGACCGAAATAGAATTTTCAAACCCAGGTTATGTTTTTTATTCTATCAACATTATCACAAGTGGTCAAGAATTCCATCATCATAGATACAGGTTCCAAAAGAGGTTTAGGAGTAGGTGGTCCACTACTTGGTCAGACCTTATATGATAAACCTTTTATAAATCAGAAGAAAATATGATAGGAGGTGAGCAGAGTTGGATCTCATTTGGGAATATAGGGTGGTATAATACTACCATCACTTAGCATAAGAAGATACTCTATTCAATTTCATGATTATGGGTGAAAAATCCACATAAATAATAATTGTACCTTTAAGGAAAAGTTGTGAAAATATTAAAATCATTATATACACCTCCAATATATCTACCAATAGGGTATGTCTGAGAGTGTTGGCCAATTACATCAACTAACATAGCAATAAAAAGAGAAACCAGTTATAAAATATACCACAGGCATTTAAGCACCATTGGGATGATGTAGTTGTGGAGTCTGACATGGTAGTTAGGGGTGATTAGCTACAATGTAGTCATCTAGGTAGGGATTTTTATCTTAGGGTTAGTTTTTTGAAGAAAGCAGTATATATGTCATAGAGAAACTTATAACTTCCATTAAAGTTAATTATTTTACCATTAGAGGCACATTCCTTGTATATTCTACTTTATCATGTGTTTTATTTGATATAATTGATTTAATTTTTTGTATATTTGAGAAATTTTCCTTCATTATTGAGCTTAATGTTATAAAAATATCTTCATATATGATCCTTGATTACTCATTGGAGAAAATTATATAGAGGATTAGGAAATAATCATCCTATGACTTAGTAAGGGCATCATCTTGGAATCTATAGGATCTCAATAGTTAAACCTTTTATGTCATCCTAGTTATGGATTTTCTAACCCAATTTTATGCTTGTATTAACTAATATAATGAGTGAGTATCTCTTTAATCTCCTTCTGGTATTGAATACACACTTCATGGAGAGTGAGTTTTAATATAGTCAATTAGGCACTAATATGAGATATGTAAGAGTGATAAAAAATGATATGGTTTGTCTTTTACTATAAGTAGTTTATGCTAATGAGTAAATTATTACCTCATGTGGTGAAAATATATCCTGATGTGTTCCTTAGAGATTTATTTAGATTAAATCTAAAGTGAGAAGTATAATTTACCTTTTATTTAATAAAAGAAACTAAACCTATCTCAGTTCCTTTATATCATATGGCTCCAACTAAATTTGAGGATTTAAATATTTAGATCAAATATGTTGATTCTAAAGGGTTTATCAATCCAATAAATTCCTCGTGGCATGCTTGGATTTCCATCATTATTGAGCTAAGCTAGAGGATATTAGTAATATAGAATTCCAAAGAGAAAATATATTTAAAATATATAAAAATTCAATTTGGACTAAATAATTATCCTGATGTATTCAAAGATTTAATAAACCATGTTTTCCATCAATTTATTGAAAACTTTTTTGATGAATTTATGGATGAAAACCTTTTCCATTCAAGGTCTAGGACACAAATGGTCATAAAATCAATGTCATTATGGATACTTTAAGGGATTATAAAATATCAAAAAATTTATATAAATTATATATCTATATATATATATTTATTTTAGAGGTAAAATTACTTGGGAATGTCTTATATAAAGATGGTATTTATATGGATCTCAAGAAATTAGATTCATTATTCATGATGGTGGTGGGTTCGAGATCAACGTGCTCGGTTGTAGTCCTCGAGGGATTTGGCTGCTGGTGGTTATATCAATGGAAAAGGGGTGACCAAAAAATGGTGTTAGTTGTGGGATGTCATGGACATAGGTGTCAAATACTGACAGAAGTAGTGAATGGTGGGAGAGGCAGTCCTGGACGGTGAGTAGGTCAAGCACGATGCTTCGATGAAAGAATGAAAAAAAGTGGTCAACTCCCAAGTGTTAAAACAAATGAGGTTCAAAGCAAGAAAGTATCCATCTACAAGAGAAATCATATTGGAATATTAATTGGGTATGGATTATCCATTGATACCAGGCCCCATGTATTCCTACATGGGGTATTTCTAACTTATTAGTCTTTTAATTCAACCGCTTAGAATAAATCCTTAAGGTTTCATCTAGGGAGGGTTTTCTACTGGGTGTCTCTTTCTTGGACATTTAAAGTTCATGTACTAGGATGTGTGACTATGGGATTAAGATCCATGTAAGGTTACCGTCAACCCAATTTAAAAGGTTATTATCCAAAAATTAATAAAAAATAGAGATTTTAGGATTTCACATTACCAAAAAAACTCTTCTATATTTGGAGTTTTCTTACGTTTTCTAGGTTTTACAAGCACTTTATTTATTATTTTTCCATGGTTTATACTTATATTATTTCCTTAAAAAAGAATGGATATAAATTAATATTTTCAAACCAATGTGAATCATATATTTGAGAGATGAAATATTTTGTAACCATAACTCTATTTCTAACTATACCTCATCAATGTGAGGTCTTTGAGGTTTATTTTTATGATTATTCAGTGGGAATTAGATTCATTATTATAAATTATCATTAAGTAGTGGTGTATGGTTCAAGAAAATTTCATCCTTATGAATGAAATTATCCTATCCATGATTTTGAATTGGTCGATGCTGTTTATGATTTCAAGTGATATAGGCACTACCTACATGATTTATTTTTTATGGTGTGTACATACTAAAAGAGTCTAAAATAAATCTTTTCCAAGTGGAAATTGAATATCAGTAAATTTCATTAGGTGGAATAGATTTATTCATTTATTTTTCATATCTAATATTCTCTCAGTAAAAGCAAGGTTTTTATAGGTGATCTTTGCTAAAAATATCATCCTTAAAAGATAATGGAATCCAAGGATGAGTGGGGGATGTGATCTCTTATGGGTGAGATATATCTGGATGTGGTTATTTATTATAGTGGAATTCATTAATTCTATATCTACATAAAATCATATATTATAGAGATATTCAAGGAATCTAAGACATCAGATTCATATTGTACCATTATTTGAGAGAATCTCTTCCATCCTCCCATTATGTTTGTGGTAGGCTTGTTGTCCCAACTATTGAAAGGGATAGTGTGATGAAATAATATCATACATCCTAATTGTATTTTTACCTTAGAAACCTGAAAATGTAACATGAAATTTATTTGAAATTTTGAATTCTGGTTAGGAAAAAGGATATCATAGTGTTGGTGCGATTTCCTTATATATAAGAAGGTAAAGGAAAAACACATATCCCTATGGGTAATATTCATAAACTTACAATATTAGTATGGAAATGAGATGAGATCCTGAAATATTTCATGAATGGTCATCTAATAACACTTAGAGGCTGGGATGTGGTATGGGTGATTATGGATCTTCTGACCAAGACTGCAATCTTTTTTCCAATCAAAGAGGTAGCTTCAATCAGTAATCTTAGTAAGCTATATGTTTAAGAGATGGATAAGTTTAAGAGTGTACCAACTATAATTATCTTAGGAAGGGATCCCAATTTTATATATCCGTTCTGAAAAATACTACAGTGGTAATTAGGTTAAAAGATAAAGGTGAGTAAAAATTTTCACCCATAGACAAATGGTTAATCTGAGATGACCATTCTTGTTTTGGATGATATGCTTTGAGAGTGAATTATTGATTTTATTGGCTCATGGGAGGATTATATTTCTATAAATATAGAAAATTATTCTTAATTTATCTTCATTTTGATTAATTCCTAATTTATATTTTAGTTGAATAGTGTATTAGAGATTTTTTGGAGGATTTGGAATAAAAAAGGGTAGTGGGTGAGGTGTAGAAATCATGAGGCATATGGTGGATTAGTACCAAGTACCTGGTGGGAATGTATTGCAACCAAAAGCCCAAATATACCCTAATAGGTGGGGGATGGGTTAATTACGTTGTTAAATTTTCTTGTTTAACTTTATATTATTCTCATGTGGGAAAGATCACATTGAACCTATCAATTTTATGTACACATAATATCCAGATATATAAAATAAATACAGTTCCCTGAAGATTTTAGTTATCCCACTATTAAGGGATACTCCAAGGAGAACACAATGATGTTCTATTAATGATAAAAGGATATTATTACTCATTGTTTATGATAACATGTTTTTGGTAAGACACACTATCGATCCAAGGGTCACTCCCTTTTTCTCTATATCCACTCACTTCTTGAAAGAAGAGTTTTAATGATTTCATGAATTGATGATTGATCATAATATTTTTTCATAAGAATGAACACCAAACCAGAATGAGTGTTTTTGTTGTTCTTTTATTCTTCCTATCACCTCTATATTTTCATTTTTTTAAATTGTATAAAATCTCTCTATCTTCCAGATATATCAGATGACTCTTAGAAAAATAATTATATTTCTTTATTTATCTCCCCAATATTTGGTTCTCAATATTCAAAATTATTTTCCATGAATTTTCTAAATGTCACTCCCTAATCAGGTCATTTAACCATTCATTTAACTCTAATTAAGTCTACTAATGTTAAGAATTATCCCCCCAAATCTAAGATGGATTTAAATTTTGTAATGTTTCTGGAATTACCTACCTCATGGAGTTATGAATTATATTAGGGAATTATCTTTTATCAATATCCAGATCATAAAATTTTGGAAGAATATTTTATTTAAACTCACTAAATATTATGTCATGATCATCTCAAATACCCTAAATTGATTTTCCTATTGTAGTGAAATTATCTGGTTGTGAAGTGGTCTTATATTTTCAAATCCTCTCGGTATTCAAGACATTATATGAAAAATGTACCTTCTCCAACAGAACTACAATGTTTTGGAATGATCCTTTCTTGATTTTTATCAGTTACAATATGACTTCATAATCCATCACAATCCTGAACTCAAACAATTTTTCATGGGGTATTCAGTGTGGTGAAACCTTCTTCTTCATGATTTAAAATCTATCATTGTAGCATGACTGTTCCTTTTTTTGTTGAACTGATTCTAGGAATCTAAAATATGTACTCTTATGTGACATGGGTTTACTCTTATTAAAGAATGACTATGAAATTATTTCTAGATCCATGTAATAATTAATATTTTCACTTAAGAAGTTATTCTTATATTGCTCAAGGTTTACTCCTATGAAATACTAGTTATTCACTAGGTTATTATTACACAACCTTTAAAAATTCCAGATTAATCTTATATAGAATAAGTTTTAGCATGATAATACTTGTAATGACATGGATCACTTATAATTATTATTATATATCCTTGTTTTATTCTTATAGTTGACCAATAATAATATGATGTACACCTCTATGGTGTGATGTGTTATTATTTCACCAGACTCTTCCAGTATCTTCCAAGTACTATGTCATATCATATATTACCTAATGAATTTGATTCCAACCGTGATAAATAAAACACTTCCACTAATCCAAGAAACTTTTGTAACACACCAAGTTTTTAATATATGACTTCCTTTAAATGATCCAAATATGTTTGATGGATTGCTCCACACAAAAAATTTTACTTAAACTAATCCATTATATATTTAAGTATGATTGTTAAAACCAAGCCATTTAAAAGGAAGTAATGAAAAATAGTAACCACTTTATTAAATATTTATGAAAATAAAATAAACTCTACTTTTAATATTAATACTATTCAATTAGTTTACCAAAAATGTATAATAAGATCATTTATTATGTTTTATATTAATTATTGGTTAACACTAATTTAGTTGTAAAATTATATTAAATAATATTAATAATATTTAAAATTTGAAAATTTCCATTTAAAAAAACAGTTTTCATTATATTTCATGATTTATTCAAAAAATTGAATAAATAATTTTTAGAATTTTAATTTTAAAGTTTTGATTTTTTTTGTATTTATAATAATAATATTTTCTTAAGATGAAATTTTGGGGTTTTTTTTCAAAAATATTGATTTTTAGTTGAAAAATATGATTTTTGAAAAATTATAATTTTTACGATTCTATCATTATATAAATGAATACTAGAAGTTTGAAAAACCTTATAATTAATAAAATATGTGTTTAAGAATTTAAATTATGTATTTTATTATATTATTCTATCTTATAAATCCTATTAGCAACATTTTTAGAACTAAATAAAATGTTAGTTTAATAAAAATTGTTTTCAGTCCTTTCATGAAATCATGTATTTTCAAGGTGAGATTCAGTTTTTTCTAGAAATGAAAGCCTAATAACATTTAATAATTTTAAAATAAAAATTTTTTTCATGATATTTATTAATTTTAATAACTTTATCTTACATATATATTCTAATCTTAAAACAACACTTTTTTAAAAACCGTTTTGCACGTTATTTGCGCTAATCTTAAAATTAACTTTTGAATACCATAGAAATTTTATTTAAAAACAATATTTTGAAATTTTAAAATAATAAGGTTCAAATCAGGTAAATGTTTTAATGTTAATTTTTTTCTTTAATATTAATTACTAATGTTCAAAATTAATTTCCAAGTTAAAAGTAAATTGGTCTAAAATTAAAAATGTAAAAAAAGGACATAAACACTCAAAGTTGTTTCCGAAATGAGCGGTTGAGGTGCATTTTGAACCCAATTCACATTAAAATATTCTTTTTTCCATTTTTTTCCATTTACCATGTAATAGTAACATCATACCTTGGAAAATGTTAAGTGTGCTTCCAAAAGTACCATTCTCCTCCCTTATAAAAAGGTAACACTCCCTCCACTACAATACTCTCCTATTATTTTAATTTATCCTTGACCCTCCACCAATATTATCCTCCTAGAAAATTATCCCACATTAAAAATATTCTAGTAGCCATTATTTATCATAAGGCCATCATTTTCAAAGATAATTCCAAGGAATATTTAGGTACCCGACATGAGTGTTAACCACAACTTAACTTTTTCTTATTATATATCTTTATTCAGATTTATTTTAATTATAATAATATAATTATATTAGTATAATTTATATAAGCTAGTTTTATTATATTCAATATAACATCCTAATATATTCACTTTTATCATCTATTAATAAAAATGAAATCACCATCAATGTGTTCGTGCAGGCTACCACCTCCACGAAATGACACTTTCCATTTTTTATAACCACCACATAAATATGGTATAAAGGATGGATTTAATGCATAAACATGGTGTATATAATATAATTATTGTTTGAAAATTTAAAATTATTATATACCATTATTCCTTCCATTTGTTGAGAAATGAGATCTTCAATTGTGCGTACGTGTGAACTACCTCCTCCACGAGTGATGAATTTCATTTTTCATCAACACCCAGTATGGATGGTTCTCAGAATGATTTTAATGGAGAGATATGATATATATGAATTTTTTATTTTCCTTTAAGAGTTATATAAAAATTATATAATAACATATTATTATTCATTTAAATGTTATAACATGCTCTTGTTTTGGTCGATTTTACCATTTACATGAATGATGTGGTAATTTTTAAGTAATGAATGATTAAGTAGTGTAATATAATTATAATATAATATAAATAAATTTTATTAAATATGTTTTAATGATTATGAATTTTAATATTAATATCTAAATAATTAATAATATATTGTCTTTATTCGTTAAAAACCATCGAAACAAGCTTTTCACCGATTTGAACTTCACGAGTCATAATTAAAACACTCATGGAATTAAAGTGAATATATATTAATGTACCTTAAATAATATGTAAATGTTTAACTTAAAACAACATTGTAAGAATTGATCTTTTCTTCAAGAGGTTTTTATGAAATAGGCAACCGAAAGTCATAACTCCTGATAATTAAAATAAACTATAACTAATTAATATATTTTTAATATATGATTATAAAATAGTTATAAAAGCATATAATATTTACATTATGGTTATGTTGTAATTTATTAAGATAGTTATGTTCATTAAACATATGTTTATATAATGAAAATGTAATCGGGAATATGATTTGAGCAAGAATTGCGACATTTAGTTTCTATTATTCATTGAAAATAACCCAATTTTAATTCAATTCCCAAGTAAAAAGTATTTTTTTGACAATATAAAATAGTAACTTATTTGGAAATTGGTTTTAAATACGATTTTCAGTGATAAATTCATTTTTGATTTGGAATCCATGCTTTGGAAGGTAATTATCTCTTGTTGAATGAAATTTAATTATATAAAAATACTAAAATAATAAAAAGTTAAAATCCTTTTGTTCTGTATGTTAAAAAATTACAAAATTTGGAAGTGGCCATGTCATACATGGTCACTATGATAACCGTGGGTACTGACCGTGTGCTAACCCCTGCATTTAGAGCTTAATATGACATGGTAGGTATGATGACCGTTCAACCAACTTACCGTGAGCGTTGATCACTGTTACTTTCCCACCTTAATAAACCCCATTCTTATGGTAGCTATACCTATATTGAGTACCATCAACAGACTATGCATACTCAAAAAATTCTACGAATTAAAAAACATCCGAGTAGATGACGAAAATTTACTGACCATACTAACCTATTGCAACCCCATCTCAGATTAATTATACTGATGATGAGCATCACATTTCCACCTTACCGTTCCATGATCACATATCTTGATGCATGTCCAACCCTCTCATAGTCACCATAGTGACCTTTTACCCACACCCACTTTTCCATGAGCCTATTCACCATCACACCCCCCCAATTCATACTTGAACCACCACACTATCACTACTAAGTGAGAGGAGTCACCATCATATTTGTAATTTCATTGGTTGGACCCATGATGCGCAATGTTAATAGTTATAGCCCAAGTCACTTCTAAAATCTGAGCTCACCATACCATTCACTATGTCTAAACCCCTCAAAAACTAAACCAATGAATAAGTTGGCCGATCCACTATGAGATCCCAACCAAGCTCCCTAGAGAATTTCTCCATGTGTTCTTTGACATGACCCAGATTTCTGGACAATGAAGTCTAGTATCATTAAAGCCCAATTTCATTGGGCCCAAGTTAACAAAATATGTCACTATATCGCAAAGCAGTGTATCAATTCTACTCTGACAAAATCTCAAAGGTAAAAGATATTCCCGATAGAATTGATCACAACGATCGGAGATGAACAATTTAAATATATCTAAGAACCTCATCTTGACAGTAAATATAAAGATAAAGAATGATGTTTCCTATAAATAATTTCTCCCACACCCATTCAAACCCTTCAGCATCTGCCAACCCTTGCTGAAATTTTCTTCCACATTTTCTTTCTTTATTTTAATTTTAATTTCAATTCTGTTCTTTATTTGTTAAAGATGTGTTATTCTATTCTTCCAAAATTCACTATATTTTTATAAAATATCTATGATTTTCAAATAATGTGATATCTTAAACTCCAAATCATAGAGAACTAACTCAAGAGATAAGTCCCCAAGGTATATCACACATGCACTTTTTTCTTTAATCACTTCTTGGTTTCATATTTGATGTTGTAGAAAAATGGAATGAGACAGATCAATAATATTTATATGATGTTCCTGATTAGATTTTTCAACCTAAAATCTATCAAATCATATCTACTTCTCTCTCTTAGTTCATAATACATACCGGTGGAGTACTTTTGAGTGAGGGATGAACAACATATGATTGATATGGATGTTGAAACAATGGATGGCTTGATCGATCTTGTTCATTTCTTCTTCAATAAGGAGGAGGTGGAACTAGATTTATCAGGGGATATTTTTTTGTATGTTCAAAATCATAAATTAGATATAGGAGATAAATGATAGAATAATATCAATTCCATTTTTAGATAAGAACCATAGAATGTTGAAGTATTTGTGTGTTTAACCTTGGATCCAACCCCTTTCACCAATTGTTGCATTTCACTTTTGTTTCATTTGTTTTAAACTCATACAATAAAAATACCAATAATAGTCTCTGTTATATTTCAAAATTAAGAATAGAATTCCAAAAATATACATAAGTGCTATGATAACGAGGCTCCCAAACCCTTCTTATTGAGATATGACCTTGGTCAACTAGTAGGCTACATTAAGAGTAAAATAGAAATTATATTTGATCATGGCCCATGTAAAAACAATGATCAACTTGGTGCTGTTATCGAGGAGAAAGGGAAAGTTTTCACTATTCTTAACCTGGCTATAAATAGTGTTTTTTGTTTTTCTTGTTTTTATTTGTTTCTTTATTATTAATTTTTCTCTCAAAACTAGGATACGAATTATAGTGAAACCATTGTTTAATGTATTCTCACCCATATTTCTTATACACACTTCCATAGGAATCCTAGGTGATGGAATATAAATTTAAGTTCTAATAGTAACCTTTAGTATACACAAATGTGTGGGAGGATGGAGATTACTAGAGGAAAAAAACCCAAGTACCATCAACAACACATTCCCCCACACCATCAAACTGTAGAAGGAATTACACCAGTGGAAATTTAGAGCTACTAATATATAATTAAGGAATTTCAAGTTAAAGATAAGAAATAATTGGAAGAACATAAATAAATTATTAGGGAATTAATAGGTATTCAAGCTATAATATTCACTACCCTCTAAGAACTCATCGAGAAAAGGAAACAACAAGAATTTGAAGAGTTTGAGTCCATTATGTTTTCTTAAGAGGATATGAAGGAAGGAAAGTTTTTAGAGGTAGAAGATCTCCCACTATTCACCCATGATCAAATATTCTCATAGCTAGTGTATCATTAAATGAAACACAAAGTTGATACATTTTAGTGAGAAATTATTTCAATCTTTACTTTATTTGAGTATCTTGGAAAGAAATTTTATTCTAATACCCATAATATTGTGAATAAAATCACATAATAAAAAGAACTGTTATAGGTCCTAGAAAATGAAGATCAATAAGTGGATAAGATTGTATTTGAATAGAATCTATAATTTCCATTGTTACCACAATACACACAAGTCAACTTCAAAGAGCCATTTTACCTACAAATTGATCTTCATACTGAAACTGATGAGGGATACCACTGGATTGTACTCATTTACCACTAATTTTTTACAGTATGGATTTTATATTTATCCCTTTAATTTTATTTTTATAGATTCAAACCAATTGATACCTATAATGGATGTAGAAAATGAGGAACCTATGGCAGATACCCTTGAACAAAAATTAGAGATATCAATATTAGAGGAGAAACCAAAGCTAAAAAAAATTTAGAATGAGACTACCCAGTATGATGAATAAGAGGAGCTAGATAAATATTACATTGATAGACTACTTGAATTTAATTTTTAATAATTTAATGAAGATTCCATAATAGAAGTTTCCAATCAAGATAAAGAAGTCCCAAGACCTATGGATAAGAAACTACTCCCTTATACCCATAATGAAACTTTATGTAGGGAGACACAATACAAGATGAATTAAAAAAAGATAATCATGAAGAAAAAGAAGTACAAGTTGCTGTATATGAAGGGGGATATACTAACCTAAAATCACCATGCTATGAATCTTTTGAATTTGAATAACTTAATCACTTCACCTTATTTAAATATTGTGAATCTGCACAAGTTGAGAAACAACTGGATGAAGAGGAAGCCATAATAGCTATGGAAAAAGTTAAGGAGTCCCCATACCTGATATTTTCCACCCCAAATTTCTACCTATTTTTATTACCAAGGGGTTGGACACACTAGAATATTTTAAGTGCTCTGCTTAAGGGATCCTCTAAGAATTAAAAATGAAAAGATGTGGACACAAGAGTATGTGTTGATGTTTTACCTAATAAGCTCCATCCACTAGTAGATCAAGGATAGACTAAAGACTATCCTTCTTGGGTAGTCTAACTAAAACACTCTTGTGGGGTTTTACCCATGAATGATTACCATTATCTCTATTTTTTCTTCTTATTTTTCACTTTTTATTCTAATAAAATTTTCTAATGTATAATACTATTTTTCCATAATTATTTCCTAAGTGGATGGATTACAAGAGGTTAGTTGTATTGTTTAGAGAGAACGAAGGGAGAGTTTAACTTGAACCTGTTGGTAAATAAACATCTAGCTGTATCTATCCTTTTTTCACTATTTAATCACTATATTTTTGATGTATTCTAGTTGAAACTAAAATGGATAGATTTGTGAACAATCATGGGCGATAAGATTAAACTTGTCTTGGGGTAGTTTTAAATAATATTTAGTTAAGTTTTTTAGAATATGTAAAAAAATATGTTTACTATTTTCTATAATATTTTATTAAAATCTATAAATAAATAAATAAAAAATGTTATATTTCTAAATATTTTAAGTATCCTTTTTCTATTTTAAAATAGTTTCTATCTTTAATTGAAAAAAATATAAAAAAACTAAACAATTTGGAATATGTACATATTTTTAGTAGGTTTATTCTATTTTGGTATTATTATTAAAAAAAGTTTTATAAATATAATGCTGTAAATAGCTACTTTTGTATAGTTTTTAGTTTTTTATTTTTTAAACATTTCTTGAACTTCAATGAAGTTATTCTTATTTTGAAAAATACTAATGACATAGTTGAGTAATTCATTAGTTTTGAAACTGTGAAATTTATTGGATTTATAAGTGAAATTAATCAATTCCTTTATTAATGTTTTTCTATTAAAACTAGGAGATTGAGTGTGAGTGTATTTTTTTAGAATCTATTTTATAACAAAAATTCTCTTGAATTTTTGAACTTATCTTTAGGAAACTTGAATGATGTGAGAAATAAAACCTTTCAGATCCAACTTAAATGACTATGATATAAGTCCTTTGAACTAGGAATAAAAATAGGAAATTGGGATCCCATAGTGAATCTCTAAGATAAGAGAACTAAGTGAATTTATGTAATTAAATAATTCATTTTCAATCTCAGTAAGTGTTATTCATAGTGCTTTGAACAAAATTATAGGTAGGAAAAAATTTAAATAAATTCCCTTTCAAAAATGATTTCATTTATATTAGGGGAATAGTGAACCCATAAAGGGGAAATTTACTTATAACACATTCATTTATATTTCTTCAATAAAGTGGAAAATAAAACTTTGGCTTAAGGAAAATTAGGAAAGAGGAAAAATGGAAGTTATTTTTTTAAACTTTGATTCCAATTAAATCTAATTTGATCCACTCCAGAACTGAAAATTTGTTTGAATTTAAGTGATTGGTGGTTTTATTCACATATAAGGCATGATAATTTTCATAGTGGTTCAAGTATCTATTTACATATTCTTGGTAAATTTAGATATATGTAGGATGAATTTATTTTTGAATAAGTTGAATTTAAATGAAGATATTCATTAGAAGTGAAATAGTTTAAGTGTTGGGAAGTGATGCGAGATGGAATTTTTTGACATTTATTATCTATTATTTATTGGAAATACCCCAATTTAAATTTAATTCCTAGGTAAATATTAATTTTTGTTGACTTTATGAAATTAGAACTTAGTTGGAAATTGGTTTTAAATTTGGTGTTTATTGATATATTCATATTTTGATTAGGAATCCATGATTTGGAAGGGAATTTACTCTTATTGGTTTAATTTTAACTATTTAAATGTACTTCAGTATGAAAAAATGTGAATCCTTTTATTATGCTGGTTGAAAAATTATAATGTCTGGAAGTGACCATGCTATACATAGTCACTATTCTAATCATGGGTACTGACCATGCAGAAATCCCTACATTGATAACCTACTATAACATTATAGGTATTTCAATTTTTCATTAAAATTTCCATGAGCCTTGATCATGATCATTTACCCACCTTACTGCACCGAATTCTTACAATAGTTATACCTACCATGAGCACCATCAGCTAGTTGTGCATGCTCAAAAAATTCCACATAGGAATAAAAAACTGACCTCATGAAGAAAATTTAATGACCATACTGACCTACAACAACCCCTATCATAGTTAGTATACTATCCATAAGTATCCCATTTCTACCTTACCATGCTGTTGTCACTTCCCTTGCATCATCTCCACCCCTCTCACTATCACCATAATGACCATGCACCCACACAAACATCACCATGATCCCATTCAACACCACACTAACCTAATTAAAGATTAAACGACCACACTACCACCAACAAGAGAGAGGATTCACCACTAGATCTAGAATGTCGTTAGTTGGACCCCTAATGTATGGCATCCCGCCTTTTTATAACATAACTTTTCATTACATTTTACAAAACTGAGGACCTTTAAGGTTTAGTGTCTTAGAAACCAGGAACTTAAAACATGAAAACATAAAACATTATTCTTAAATACTTGAAAGGATTCTCATTATGTTCATCCTAGGTTCATTACTGCATCTCATAACCTGGGTATATACATCAAAAGAAAGGGTGAGGAGAAGGCCCACTAAGGGAAACAAGGGAAACATTTAACATTTGAACTTGAGATACATCAACAATGTCATGAAAAAGAACTTTAAGGCATGAGAAAGAAATCATGAGGTATATCATAATAAAAATAAAGTTTTTCATAACTTTATAATGTGGATACAACATTTAATATTGAAAATCATTTTTGTTTCACCAAGGTCCATCCCCAAGGTGTCATTAAAAATTACCAAGGTTATTCACCAAGGCGTCGTTAAAAATAGTCATCTCTAGAGATTAAGTCTTTACCCAATGCATTGGAGCACTATCAGGGTGAACCATTGACATGTCTTTATTATCATGTGATCCACATATATCATTGTCAATCATTTCATAAACAACCCATATAGCATAAAATAAATGGGTTTCATTTCATAATCATAACGTTTTAAAACTACTTTAAAGACATGATGTTTATGTCACCTTAAACCCACAAAAAGGGAAAGAGGGTCTCATGTATGTAAATACCAGAATTTAAAATATAGAAAATTGGTATATATGTGAATACACCAATATAATAGAGATCTTTTAGTATTAACTTAATAAAATAAAATAACTTTAGAAAAAGAGAGAGACATTTTGAGACGGAAATTCTGCAGCATAACGGCTATGTTTCGGGGTTTTAGAAAATATTGAAAAGAGAGGGTAAATGGGTCAAACATTCAGAAATGGACCATAAAACAGTAGAGGGACCAAATATGAAGGATATATGAACATGGTAATGAAATTTTAAGGACATACCATTTGAAATGAAAAACATGGAAGGAAGACAAAAATTAGATTTCTCTTATGAAAATTCGGCAGCCTAACGACGTCACTTAAACTTCAACATAAATGAATTGATGAGATCAAATAGGGTCTCTCATCATATGAAATTAAAATTTCAGTATGATAGATATAGATATCATACCCCAAAATAATAAAAAGTAACTTGAAAGACTTGACATGAAAGTAGAACCATGAAAATATGAGAAGGGTGAAAGAATCCCTTAAAAATTCGGCAGCCTAACGGCGTCACTTAAACTTCAACAAAAATGAATTGACGAGATCAAATAGGGTCTCTCATCATATGAACATAAAATTTCAGATGATATATATAGATATAATACCCCAACATAATAAAAAGGAACTTGAAAGACTTGACATGAAATTAAAACTTTGAAAAATGAGAAGGGTGAAAGAATCCCTTAAAAATTCGGTAGCTTAACGACGTCACTTAAACTTCAACAAAAATGAATTGAAGAGATCAAATAGGGTCTCTCATAATATGAAATTAAAATTTCAGTACGATAGATATAGACATAATATCCCAATATAATAAAAATGAACTTGAAAGACATGACATGAAATTAGAACTTTGAAAAATAAGAAGGGTGAAAGAATCCCTTAAAAATTCGGCAGCCTAACGGCACCACTTAAACATTCTTAAAACGAATTGATGAGAGCAAGAGGGGGTAACTCATAATATGAACATGAAAAGGTCAGTAAGATGAATATAAAATAACATCCTCCAACATAAGAACATGGATCATAAAAGAAATGACATAAAAGAGATTACTTGAAAAGAAAGAGAGAGGTCGGAACCCTTACCTTAAAACGTAACTCTTAAAACTCAATGGTTTGGACCTTGAGGGCTTGGGGGAACCTTGGGAGGACTCCTTGGGAGGTAATGAAACCAGAGATTCGTTGGGGGATAGTTGGGAGTGAAAACTAAAGGAGGAAAGGGTGGGTATTTATAGGGAATGTGAGGGGACAAGGCATTAATGGCCAAGGGACACCTCACAAGTGGTTTTCTCAAAACCATGGGCTCTCCCATGGTATTTCACATGGAGTTAGGCCACATGGGGCCCCCATACAATAATTCATCACCTTTGGTCGGCCATACCTTAAAATATCTCATGACATCATCATGAAACAATTATGATGTCATTAAACATACTGAAACCCTAAAACTGCATTTTTATTATTCACTGAAAATTCATCTTTCTTAGAAAAATCCCAAAATTTCACCTTAACCAAATATCGATGCTCTGATTACAAAAAATGAACTCCATTTTATAAAAATAATTTTCTAAATATTTTTATTTTAATTTTTAAATAAATACACTATTCACTGAAAATTCATTTTTTCCAAAAAATCCCCAAAAATTACCATAACATAATATCGATGCTCTGAGTTCAAAAATAAAGTCCATTTTATAAAAATAATTTTCTAATTATTTTCAATTTATTTTTTAATTAAAAAACACCATTCTCTCGAAAAAACTAATACTTGACTTATAATTTATGAAACTGTTATTTACCCATTTTATTGAATCACAATACTTAAACAAGGTGTCTAAATTATATTAAAGCTTTCTTTAAGTGAGATTACTAATCCATTTGGGCACATTAGTAATCCTAAGTGAAAAATCACTATTCATAATTTACTATTCATCAAAAATCAAGTTGATCTTATTAGACTTTAAATTTCATACTGAACATAATTGTAGAAGACCATTTTTTTGAAAATCATTACACATTTTTAATTATTTAACGTTTACATAAACATTTTTAAAATATCCTTTCTCTAAAATTCATCAAAAATATGCATACTATATTTATCCGGACTTTGAAAATTCATAAACTTCAACATAAGAAGAAATCAAAATTTTTATTTAAAACAAAGGATTACACAAGGTAGTTACAGTCTCCTTACATAGACCCTTATCACACCAGCATAGGACCTAAGTGTAAGGTGTGCTAAGGTGAGAGAATCCGAGGGAGGCTCAGCCAACATTGCACGAGTAGTAATTTCTATCAGTTTGAACTTCTCGCAAAGGCAATTCCATTCTAGCTTCACACGATGAAGTTCATCTTGGGTTTGGTCTAGAGCAAAGCCCAGTGGTGCTACCTCCTTACCAAGTTGTGTTAGATGGGCTTCGATCGGTCCAAGACTACTAGGTGAGGACATTAAATGTTCTTTCTATATTAATTAACCAAGATCACTTGTATTTAGAGACAATAATCGAAACGTTTAGTTTCTAGTGGTCATATTGGCTAATGGTCATATGATAATCAAAACCCAATGGTCTCATTTTAATTATACTCATGTTATCAAATGAAACAGTATTGTTGAGTATAAAAAATAAAATAACACAAAAAATTAGGAAACAAGATTTATTCAAAATTTCGGGTCGTTACAATCTTCTCCCTTAAGAAATTACGTCCTCACAATTTTTTAAAATTGGGTTTTGAAATTTCATTGAAAGTCCCAAATCCGAAAAATAGTCAGTAACACTATTACTTTAAAATAAAGAAAAGGAAGTACAAAGGCCACCCGAGTTAACCCATACTAGGATTCCATGTAGGAAAACATGGACATAGAGGAGAAAACAAAAGGTCACGTTCTAAGGGAGAGTGATAGAAAACATGATTAAGAGAAAGTTAACAATAAGAAAATCACAAACTTATGATGGTTTAAACGGAATTTGATTTCCCTGTAGGAAACGTTAACAGACAACGTTTTTTTTTACGTTCCTTTTTATAGTTTTGCGTAATTCATTTACTACATAGAATAAAACACAAGGAAATACAACTACCTTCAAGTAGAGTTTCACCCTTTAACAAGTTTCTACCAAAACTAATCTTTTCTCCAAACGATTAGCATTCAAAAATACTTTGTCTCATCAAAGCACAAGAATCATCTTCTTGAGAGAGAGAATCACATAATCCACCAAAGATTAAATATCAATTTCTTCTATTATCCCAAAAATAGAAAGGGTAAGATGAAAGAACTCTTCAAAAAGAAAGAATCCCATAGGAAGGGAAACTTATTTAAATCTTAAAAATTCCACGGTACTACCCAAAGTTCATCATAGACCATTCAATAAATAACTATCCTTAAAATTGTTCAAAATAAACCAAACTAAGATTAAACCCAAATACAAGAAGGATAACATAGTCTTCCAAAATAAACTTCATCATTCATCTCCAAAAAACATCAATCACTCTTAACATCTTATAACAAAAGAAGCTAACCTAAACATATTTTCCCCTAGATAGGTTAATTATTTCCATAAGTAACCTAAATTAATATAAGCCCACATTAAATTCATCGATTCTTCAAAATATTAGTCAATCCTTACTCCTCAAAGAAAATACCATAGCAATCTATTTACCTCGATCAAGTAGGGTTCCTAGAATAGTGAACGTCTTCCAAAATAATAATAATCTTTTAATCCCCTAATCATCTCTGTCATATTAATATGGAAATCATCACATTTCCTATCATATTGGTTGTTGGGACATGTTCTTCCATTTCCCGCCATTAACTACGAAAAGAAAGTACAATTAGGGGCTTGAATACTTAGCCAATAATCATTAAAAGGAAACTTTAAGCATAGAAGGATAAACTTGTAGAAGGAAAGTATACCCTAACTTGTGATCACCTAGGTTCCAATCTAGGTTATCCATGATCATATATTATTATGTGAATCTTTATTTTATTTTATCTTTGTTACTTTAATAATGGTTCATACTAAGCTTAAAAATTTACCAAAGTATATCCCCCGGGAGTGTCATAACCAAGAGTGCAGCAAGACCCATAGTCATGTACCAGTTCCCATTTGATTCTAGCTCAAAGCGGTGTTTTCAGGTTTTACCCCTATGTACATCTGTGCCAGATCCACCTCTACATGCTCATATCCAGATAGAGATGTATTTTCTTGGTAACCCCTTACTCAATACTCACCAGAATACCAGGAAGATTTCTTATATATAAACTTTTCTATAGGCTTATTTATAATGTTTTCATATTCTAATTTCCACAAATAACTAAACCATCCTTTGATACCAACTATGGAATCCCGACTTTTTATAACATAACTTTTCATTACATTTTACAAAACCGAGGACCTTTAAGGTTTAGTGTCTTGGAAACCAGGAACTTAAAACATGAAAACATAAAACATTCTTCTTAAACACTTGAAATGATTCTCCTTATGTTCATCCTAGGTTCATTACTTCATCTCATAACCTGGGGACATACATTAAAAGAAAGGGTGATCAAGAGGCCCAGTAAGGGAAACAAGGGAAACATTTAACATGTGAACTTGAGATACATCAACAATGTCATGAAAAACAACTTTAAGGCATGAGAAAGAAATCATGAGGCATATAATAATAAAAATAATGTTTTTCATAACTTGAATATGTGGCTAAAACATTTAATATTGACAATCATTTCTGTTTCACCAAGGTCCATCCCCAAGGTGTCATTAAAAATTACCAAGGTTATTCACCAAGGCGTCGTTAAAAATAGTCATCTCTAGAGACTAAGTCTTTACCCAATGCATTGGAGCGCTATCAGGGCGCACCCTTGAAATGTATTTATTATCATGTGAGCAACATATATAATCATCAATAATTTCATAAAAAACCCATATAGCATAAAAGAAATGGGTTTCATTTCATTATCACAACGTTTTAAAACTGCTTTAAAGACATGATCTTTATGTCACCTTAAACCCACGGAAAGGGAAGGCAAGTCTCATGTATGTAAATCCCAGAATTTAAAATAGAACAAATAGGTATATATGTGAATACCCCAATATAAGAGATAGATTTGACTATTCACTTAATAAAATAAAATAACTTTAGAAAAAGAGAGAGACATTTTAAGATGGAAATTCTGCAGCATAACAGCTATGTTTTTGGGTTTTAGAAAACATTGAAAAGAGAGGGGAGATGGGTCAAACATTCATAAATGGAAAATAAAATAGTATAGGTACAGAATATGAAGGATATATGAACATGGTAATGAAATTTTAAGGACATACCATTTGAAATTAAAAACATGGAAGGAAGACAAAAATTAGATTTCTCTTATGAAAATTCGGCAGCCTAACGACGTCACTTAAACTTAAAAAAATGAATTAATGAGATCAAATAGGGTCTCTCATTATATGAACATAAAATTTCAGTATGATAGATATGGAGATAATAGCCAGACATAATAAAAAGGAACTTGAAAGACTTGACATGAAAGTAGAACCTTGAAAAAATAAGAAGGGTGAAATAATCCCTTAAAAATTCGTCAGCCTAACGACGTCACTTAAACTTCAACAAAAATGAATTGACGAGATCAAATAGGGTATCTCATCATATGAACATAAAAGTGTAGTATGATATATATAGGGATCATACCCCAACATAATAAAAAATAACTTGAAAGACTTGACATGAAATTAGAACTTTGAAAAATGAGAAGGGTGAAAGAATCTTTTAAAAATTCGGCAGCCTAACGACGTCACTTAAACTTCAACAAAAATGAATTTAAGAGATCAAATAGGGTCTCTCATAATATGAACATAAAATTTAAGTATGATAGATATATAGATCATACCCCAACATAATAAAAAGGAACTTGAAAGACTTGACATGAAATTAGAACTTTGAAAAATGAGAAGGGTGAAAGAATCTCTTAAAAATTCGGCAGCCTAATGACGCCACTTAAACATTATTAAAAAGAATTGATGAGAGAAAGAGGGGGTATCTCATCATATGAACATGAAAAGGGAATTAAGATGAATATAAAAGAATATCCTGCAACATAAGAACATGGATCATAAAAGAAATGACATAAAAGAGATTACTTGAAAAGAAAGAGAGAGGTCAGATCCCTTACCTTAAAATATAACTCTTAAAACTCAAAGGTTTGGACCTTGAGGGCTTGGAGGCACCTTGGGAGGACTACTTGGGAGGTAATGAGACTAGATATTAGTTGGGGGAGAGTTGGGAGTGAAAACTAAAGGAGGAAAGGGTGGGTATTTATAGGGAATGTGAGGGGACAAGGCATTAATGGCCAAGGGACACCTCACAAGTGGTTTTCTCAAAACCATGGGCTCTCCCATGGTATTTACCATGGAGTTAGGCCACATGGTCCCCCATACAATTATTCATCACCTTTGGTTGGCCAAACCTTAAAATATCTCATGACATCATCATGACACATTTATGATGTCATTAAACATACGGAAACCCTAAAACTGCATTTTTATTATTCACTGAAAATTCATCTTTCTCAGAAAAATCCCAAAATTTCACCATAACCAAATATAGATGCTCTGATTACAAAAATGAACTCTATTTTATAAAAATAATTTTCTAAATATTTTTAATTTAATTTTTAAATAAATACACTATTCACTGAAAATTCATTTTTTCAGAAAAATCCCCAAAAATTACAATAACATAATATCAATCCTCTGAGTTCGAAAATAAATTCCATTTTATAAAAATAATTTTCTAATTATTTTTAATTAAAAAACAATATTCACCCAAAAAAACTAATACTTGGCTAATAATTTATGAAACTGTTATTTACCCATTTTATTTAATCACAATACTTAAACAAGGTGTCTAAATTATATTAAAACTTTCTTTAAGTGAGATTACTAATCCATTTGGTCACATTACTAATCCTAAGCGAAAAATCACTATTCACAATTTACTATTCATCAAAAATCAAGTTGATCTTATTAGACTCTAAATTTCGTACTGAACATAATTGTAGAAGACCATTTTTTGAAAATCATTACGCATTTTTAATTATTTAAGGTTTACATAAACATTTTTAAAATATCATTTCTATAAAATTCATAAAAAATATGCATACTATATTTATCCGAACTTTGAAAATTAATAAAATTCAACATAAGAAGAAATCAAATTTTTTATTTAAAATAAAGGATTACACAAGCCAGTTATGTTCTCCTTACATATCCCCTTCTCACACCAGCATATTACCTAAGTGTAAGGTGTGCTATGGTGAGAGAATCCGAGGGAGGCTCGATCGGTCCAAGACTACTGGGTGAGGCCATCAAATCTTCTTTCTATATTATTTAACCAAGATCACTTGTATTTAGAGACAATAATCAAAACGTTTAGTTTCCAGTGGTCATATTGACCAATGGTCATATGACAGTCAAAACCCAATGGTCTCATTTTATTTATACTCATGTTATCAAATGAAACAGTTATGTTGAGTATAAAAAATAAAATAACACACAAAATTAGGAAACAAGATTTATTCAAAATTTCGGGTCGTTACATAATGCACGATGCCTTTTGGTCTTAGATGAAGACACTGGTGCAAACAGAGATCATTAAACTGCTCGATATGGTCATACCCATTGAGTGATGGTTCCATTGAATACAACAACCAACCCACTATGGAAGCCTTATCGATATCCCTAGAAATTCTCTCCCTATGTTATTTGACATGGCTAAGATGCCTATCCAATTCATTCCAGAAATGTCAAAGCCCTGTTCCACCCAGAACATGTTAACAAATCATGTCCCTGCACCAAAAAGTAGTGAATAAATTATCCTATGAGAAGATATCAAATTGAAAATATTCTCCTAATAGAATTGATCACAACCATCAAATCTAAACATGTGACATCCATCAAAGAAGATCACCTCAACACTAAATAAAAAGATAAAGAATGTTGTTTCCTATAAATAATTTCTCCCTCACCCATTGAAACTATTCATTATCTACTGACCCTAGATGTAATTTACTTCAATATTATCTTTATGCATTTTAATTTTAATTTCAATTATTTTCTTATTCTATTAACTTTTTATTATTCTCTTCTTCCATAATTCCTTATGTTTTTCTTAAATCTATGTGTCTTATTTGGTATGTGATATCTTAAACCCCAAATCATGTAGAACTAACCTAAGGTATATGGCTATGGGGTAGATCACACTGAATATTTTTTCTTTAATTACCTTTAGGTTTAATCCTTGATGTAGTAGAAAAATGGAAAGAATAAGTTCCATGATTTTCTTTTGTTCTTTTTGATGGGATACTATATCCTCAAACTTGTAAAATCATCTCTCTCTACCTATCATGGTTTACAGTGAATACCAATGGGGATATTTGGATTAAGGGATGAATAAAATTATTTTGGATCTGGTTGTTGAAAAAGGGGATTCCTCAATCTAGCACGTTCATTGCCTCTTCACTATAGAGGAGGTGGAATTAAATTTATCAGGGTATTTTTCTCTTGTGTATATTCAGAACCGAAAATTAGATAGAAGAGAGAAATTAAAGAATGATATTGACACCATTATCAGTTGAGAACCATCAACTTATAAAGAATATGTGTGTTTAACCTAGGATCCAGTACCTTTTACCCATTATTGTTTTTGACTTATATTTCATTTTTTTAAACTAATTCAATTGAAAACAAAACCAAAACCAATAATCATCTATGGATGAATTCAAAATTAAGAAAAAAATACCTGAAAAAAGTTCTTGGATAATGAGAATCACAAAAACTTCTCTATGAGAGATGGACCTGTTCATCCACTAGGATTCATTAGGAGTAAAATAGAAATTTGGTTTGACTGTGACCTATGATAACCACTTAATCAGAATAAAAGGTAAGTGTGTTTGTCTCAAATTCATCTCTTTGAGGTTTTTTTGTTATCATGTACTTAATTTCATTTATGTGTTTCATATAAATCCTTTTTGGGATATAATATGATGAATTATGTATTAATTTTATTATTTTAGTTTTAATTATAATCACCCTTATAAGGGTCTTTGTTTCAAAAATTTCTAAATTCATAAGTGTTTTCTTAGTCTCAATTATGATTATTTGAGACATTATACATTTTATGAACCATGTTTCCTTTTTATGATGTACTTACTAACCATTAATTTATTTATATCATACTTCTTATATTTCATGGGTTTTACTATGAAAATTATGTTCCCTTATTTAAGTGGCTATTTATTCAGTCTTTTCCCCCAGTGGCAAGGATTTTTGGTAACTCAATTTTTATTCCTTGAGTTACGATAATTGTTTGAACTTATTTCATATAATTTGGGTATATTTTGACCATTTATTGTATTATGTTATATTATCTCATTGTTTTCTAGGGAAATACATTCCTACCACATAAACCCTTTGATTAATATATCTCACTTCTTCGGTTATGTTCTTTTATAACCGCCAAACTTGTTTCTTTGGATGGATTATCATCATGTTATTCCAGTATTGAATAATTATATACTCATTAATCAATATGGTGAAAACATAACATTTTACATTATTTTTATTGGATTATGTTTACCTAGAAATAATTTTATTCTATTCACGTGGGAAAATAAATGGAATTTTGTATGTTTTTATTCCAATACTAATGATTTTTGACTAGTAGAATATGTGATGTATTACCATCCACCTTGTTTCTTCAGATGTTTTATGATAATTTTATCCCTTTTATTTATATGATAAAAAATGTTGTCATTCCAAATGCTGTTATTACAATACGAAAGATTATTGGAAATCTTCATATATATTGTTTAACCATCCACCTTCTTCCTCTGGATGGGTTATGATAATATTTCCCTTTTATTGACATAGAGATATGCATTGGTATTCTATATGTTGTTATAATAATACATATGATTATTGGAAATTCTGAATAATAATTTTTTTATTTTTTTCTCCCATGATAAATGCACTATGCTTAAACAAGTTATGAGAGGGGATCGACATTATATATCCCTACAATGCATTAATATGTATCATGGGATAAACATGTTTGGATATTTAGTTTGTGAATGCCTAATTTATAAATATATCTATAGTAGGTCTTAAAGAAGAAAATAATATCATGTCTATATCCATGACAAAAAAGATTATCTCTTCGATGAGGCCGTAATGTTAAGATCATGATTTATAGAATTAAGCACTTTATCAGTATGAGATCTATATTATTTATATCCATGTTTTCATATATTATCATTGATATAGAATTATCTCAATTTTAGTTTATTATGGGATTGTTCATATTATTTATTTATAGTATATCATGTCTATCATGATCATGTTTTTGATAGATTTAGTTATATGTTTCCCTTACTGAGCATTTTATCTTACCCATTTCTTATGTTTCCATTCCCTTGGTAATGATTAAATGTAGTACACAACATATATTTAGAGAGATAAAACATATAAAATAATTTTTAAGTGATTTTGAAGACATATTATAGTTTAAGCAGTTTCTTATAAAGTAGAAAATTATCCATTAGTTGATAAATACAAGGGTTTTGGTAGTTTATGTTTTTTCTTAATTCTCTAAAGATATAAACCTAAAAGGTACTGAGAATATATGTGATATAATATTTTATTTAGTTTGTGTAATTTTGGAATAGTTATGTCTGGTAATTTATAGTTGGTATCAAAACTAGTACGTAAAGTATGTTTTTATGGAACCAGATTAGGGAGTACGGGTCCGAGGCATCAAAATTGACATAAGATCAAGGTTTAGATGAATTTGGATACTAGGATGTTTGTTGATAATAATTTAAGGGTTTATAACTTATGGTTGATTATAATTTCAAAGGTATATAAATTAATTTGGGATATTATATGATTTAATATTAAGATAATATTTCAATTTTTTATTTAGAGATTGGGATATGATAACTTTAGTTAAAACCGTAGGAATTAATCTAAATATATGATGAAATAATGTTGTTTTGTTCAGGTCTTGAGTATATAGATTTACTAGGAATTACTTCTTTGTTTGGATATTACAAGTGTATGCTGGCTCTGGATCAAATGTACCTAGGGGTAATAAACCTAAAAAGGGTGTATTGGGTATTAATAATATCATCACCTTGTGTATAAAAAAGAGTTATAATTTCATAGTTGGTTTGAAACCCCTGGTGGATATGGGTTGGTTAATCACATCCTCTTTATGAACAATTATTAAGTTTTTTAGAATGATGATAACAAATCACATTAGAGAACCTAATAGAAAAATGACAATGGATAACCAAGGATTGAACAAAGAGAGGCATAGATAGAATTCAAAGTATCATTTGTTGAAAAAAATGGTTTAATAGGGGAATGCATATTTAGATTGATTATTTCATATTTAATATTTGTATATTATCATAACCAATTTGGTTTTAGTATTTGGTTGAAACAAGATCATTGAAACGAAGATGAGAAAGGCATGTACCTCGAATCCACTATGTCTTATAACCAAATAAGGGATCATACTTAAATGGTTTATAATATTATTATTTTCTTGTTATAATTAAAAATGTGAATTTAATAGTATTACCATAGGTAGTGAGTCTAATATTTTAATAAACTCGTAACTCATATTTATTCCCATTAGTGAGTGATATGTATTGATGATGTAGAGAACTGATGGATCATGCAGGGACACTGAGGGGAGGGCAGGAGGGGTGAATCAGCGTACCAAAATTTTATTGACTTTTACTTTATTTTAAATTATCAAATATTAATCTCTAACATCTTCCATATTTAAGAATAATGAATATGTTTTGTGATCATACTAATTATATACACATGCAATACAGATAATAAAAGTGATAGAAGCACAAAAAGTTTTTTACAAGGTCCCATACTAAGACCTACTTCTTGTCATGATCAACCTTTGATTATTTCATGGATTTTCTTATAACTATAGTTTTTTAGTTATTACAAGTTCTTAGATTTGTCACAAAATGTTTATGGAGGAATGATAAATTTTATCGATTGGGTGGCATTATTTATAGTAGGATCACTAGTCTTCAATGGTCTTGTTTATACTAGAACCAAATGTTACTAAAAGATAAACTTCTAAAAAATATGTATCTTTTACATTGGATGCCTTTATATAAACTGGATAATATTGTTCTTCAAATGATTGAATTTTTATCCACTGAATCAAAAATATTTTAATGCATGCTAGCCTTATACTCTTCAATTAGTGGAATATTCTCCTTCCACATTAACTCACTATTTTTATCAGAATGAGTAACTGAAGAATTATCAACATAAGGAAGGTTTTATTCTTCATTTCTTATTGAATTCATAACTTTCTCATAAAAAATGACATTATTTGTTAATTTATTTTCTTTTCAATTTTACTCAACACCTTTAATATTAATGTCGTTCAATGATAATAATTTATCATTATCAAATTCCTTATCATATTTTCTATTTGAAGTGGGTTGATACATGAATGTAATGAAAATAATTCATGTATTTCATTTAACATTTTGATCACCAGTATTCTTCGAATAAGTGATAAGAGCTGGACCTTATTTTTGTAAACCTTCACCTAGTGGAGTATAACTTCACTATTCCGAGCAGTCACTCGAATTATTCATGTATATCTTGAGTATGAGCTTAGCATGCCAAGATCTCAGGGTATTTCAACCTTCACATAACACAATGTGTACACTTGATCTCCCTTCATGTAACTGTGTAAAGTGAAAATTCATATTCTTCTTCATGCAAAAAGAGATGTTTCTCAAATATTCTTCATTATAAAAATGATTTTTAGTTATCTGTTTCAGGGTAAATGAGATCCACTAATCTTAGTTGATAGATATTTATATTTCCATGTACATAACTCTCTGTGGAGTGTCATTTTTTATAGTCAAGGATCACACCACCTACCTTCAATATTCATGGCTCATTAAAATACCTAAAGGATTAGTGTTACCCATTTATTCATGCTTTAAAATAGATACTATAGTTCCTTATAAAAACCTTAAGGTTGTGGGTCTCATTATTCATGTGATGCCTCTTGATAGCTCGATGATCATCCTCTGGAATAATTATTTCTTTGTCAGATGTGTCATCAAATATCTATAAATATTACTATGTCGTGGAAATTTAAATATACTAAAGGATTCACTATTTATCACTTAAAATTATGAAAAAAATCATGGAGACTTTATTTACCTGATATCATGGTTAATTACTCATGTTCATGTAACAAAAATCACATGAATCTCCTCTATTTGAGCCTTGAATGCATCTAATATTGACAATGGAATTGGTAAGTTCATCTTCATTCGAAAGATAAATTTTCTTTGAATAATGGAATGAATGCAAGAAGTTCCATTAATTGATTCAAGATTTCAATTACAACTTCTTTGTATTTTTTATTAGTAGAGGTTGGTCAGAGATCAGGTGAATCTTACAACATCAAAACAATGCATTAGGAAGGATAAAGGTGCAACAAAAGGGAAGAAGGTCATCATTTTTGAATACTCACTGTACGTGATCCAACAGATGGATGAGATCACTTAGATCATGCATCTATCATTCTATCCATATCATTTAAGTTCTATTAAATAGTACCCACACCCGTGCTGTCCTAGATCGATTATTCTATATGTCTGGGCCACAATTTATTAATAGATTGGTTCCACAACTCAATCTAGATGGCCCTAGGGGATCAACACCTACACACACCTTAACACGCCACAAATTGGGATTTATCCCACCAATATACTCTAAAAACATTATACACAGGACCATCCGTATGTGCACCTCTGAGCATTCCCTCCCATTGGCCTTATACAAGGGCCTGACCCTACCCCCATGCTTCCTCCTTTATCAGGACCTCCCATGGGGGTTGAGCCATAGGCCCCCCTATGATTAGTCGAGGGATATCACTTGGGAGCTAGTGTGATTGTACTTCATTTTTATTTGAGGATTAGTCATTTACTTAAAAATAATATAAGTGTAATACATAATTCAAAGCCTTCTTCAAAAATAAATTCTAAATTCAAATATCTATCATATAGCCATCCAACCAAACTCTTCATCTTATTTATATCAAATGAAAATACATTTTTCATAATTTCCTTTAAATCATTTTCTCATGAAATTAATAATTTTCACAGACTTCATAAAAACTACTATTTCCTTCTAAAGATCAGTTATCCAATTTTTTCATCATGAAAAATTATATTTTTCATGATCTTAAAATTTATTTGGGAGATATTTATTTTCATGACCCTCTTCCTTCTTTTAAAATATTAAAGATAATGTGCACTCTCTAAGTAAAATTGCCTCATGTCTTTTATCTTAAGAATAACATGCCAATCATCAGAGTTGTAACATGGAGAGTTTCTCAAGTATAATATACAATGAAATAATGTGAATCCATAATATTTCTCTAAGAATAACCACTTCATCAACCATTACATATTGACACATTGAAAAAAAATTAAATACAAATTAAACTTGACCTAAAAAAATGTCATCCTTTTTATTTTTTTGGTTTATATCAATACATATAAGAAGTAAATATGTGGTGAAACCATTATCGCCCTTATCAATAATTAAATTAAAAGGATCAATGAAGGGGTATTCTCAATAACATGTTATCCTACCTTTATAAAGGCTTTGTTGAGAACTTCTAAGAGAGAAATTGTATCATATGGTTTTCTTGAGAAAAGAGCCTATAGTAAATCAAATATAAGTTTATGTGGGAAAAAATAGAGTCACAAACAAGAGAAATTTAACCAAGGATTTCTATGATGTCCATAAATATTACCATACATGTTAAATCTTAATTCAAACGTATTAGTTTCTCAAAGAGAGTGCTATATAAAAATGATTTTTTAGGAAACATATTTTCCTACAAAATTCAACAAAATGTTGGAAATTTCAAGTGAAATAATATTTTAATCTCACTTTATATGAGATTAATCATCAACCAAAAATCCCCCTCAATAAATATATTTTATATAATCAAGATAAGGGAAATAAGATTAATTGGGTTACCACCATTTTAAACTTCCCTAGATATGACATGAACTTTTAGTTATTCATGAAACAGTTCTTTATAACGTCTTATTTATATTTGATCCCCCTCATGGTGTTTAATACCTTCATTTTACCTAGTGGATAGTTTCATCATATAGTCTTCCAGATATTTATTATCCATAAATTTGGAATAATTAATGTTTTTATCATATCTTGAATAGAGATTCCAACTTGTTGTCTTATAATTTGTTCATTCATTTATCATCTTGAGAATGAAATTCCCCATTAGTTACCTATAATGTAAAAAAACACTATAAAAGTAAGTTAATATGCTGTAAATCTTATGGGAATAATAAAATAAACTAGGTTGAGAATTTTCTTTGAACCCATAGAATACTTTTCTTGTTGCTTGAAAGCGTCTGTTACTCTTCAAACTCATGTCGCCTTTAGATTTAATATTATGAGTTTTATTCAATAAAATAGACCATTTTATTTCATTCACCTTCATATTGTGTATATTTTTTATATTTACACATTCCAGTAGTGAAATAGGTTCTTCTAAAGCATTATTTTATATATTCATCATCACCTTTTGAGTAGGTAGAAGAGTTAATCAACTTATTGCATAATGTACAATTTGATTTCACCTACCACAAAATTTTTGTGAGGAGTTGGGGTTGTTATTTGCTAAAAAACTCTCATGAAATTCAAATTATCCTTCATGTGAAATAATATTTTGTCCCTTTTCCTTTGATCTAGATAATTCTTCAACTTGATAAATTTTCTTTTCTCTAGAATCATGAAATTTTTTAAGAACATATTGATGCATTATTTATTAACATATTATTCTTTGGATCTTACCAATGGTTTATTCAATATTATTATGTTTCATTTCTTGGGAAACTTATCAAAGTATTCTTTAGGAATGTATTCAATCAATCTCATCTTCTTATTTCTTTCTTTGATCGATTCAATTATGGATTTTGGATTCGTTATATTAATTTCCAGGGAATATTTACTGTGGTGCATGGTATGAATTATTTTTCCATAGTAGAAGTATATTTTCTCAGTTAACAATAAATTCATAGATTCCAACTTATTAATATTATTTTTTGTACCTTGATTTATAAATTTATTGACTAAATTTTTCTATTTATTCCCCAAGTAAGACTTTTCAACTTTTTTCTTTACTTCTACATTTTTTGTGGTATTTTATTAGAATATGCATTGTACCTGGATGATACATACCAGTACACTTCATAATCATGACCAATTATGTTACAATAATAAAAATGTATTTAATACATGCATATTATTCTTTATCTATTTATTATGATTTGGTTTTGGAGGATCTCACTTCTCATCAGATCTTTCACCCATAAAACATGCCTTTAGTAGTTTTTATATATTGACACGTTATGCCAAGAGTCAATGGACTTATATCCAGAATTATAGAAACACCAATAGTAGCCAAAAAATATTCTTCTTTTCATGTTGTATTAGTCTTATTTATTTTAGTGTTTTTTTGTTTCTAGATTTTCCTTTATTTCTTTGAAGAATTATTTTGGGGTTTATTTTTATTGATCTTTCTATTGTCCATCCTTGGTGTTTTGGTGGGTGTATTATAATTTTTATCTACCCACATATTCCCAAATTTTTACAATGAACCTGCACAAGCAGATGCTAATGAATTAGTGGAAATTGAATTAACCAGGGCATGTGTTACCTTGTTCTATGAGATTATGGAATGTCGATCCGGAGATGATATTGAGCTCTTTTTTTCACCAATATGAGTCTCTTTAGATACATGGGTCATATCAACACTTTGTATAGAAACATCCCTTCATGTAGATAGACTCTCTTTATGTTTTTGGGTGGCATAATTATTCTTTTCAGCAACTTAGGAAGTTCTATCTTGTATCTTACTAATGTTTTTCAATTTTTCATCTAGTTCAAGACATTTCATTTTGATGGAAAATTTCTCATTTTTAACTAATGTCAATATTCCTTTCCATTTACTTTTCATTATTTTAATTTGATATTTACCTTATTTTCAACTTTCAATCAAATAGTTGTCAAGGTATTTAATTTTTTTTTAAAATTCAAAATGGGGTTCCTTTACACCGATAGTAGCTTTATAATATTGTTCTAGAGAATGGATATTTTGAATATTATATTCATGAAAATTGGTCATTTATTCTTGTATAATGTTAATTTATTTACCTCACATGTTTTTTAGTCATGTTGATATTGTATGAAATTCATGGAAACATTGAAAAATATTTTAATAGGATGGATTACTTCACCAAAAAATTGTTTAATTAGTATGATGGAATAAAAATTCCATTGTAAATATTCTTCAATTAATTAAATATTTTCATTGCACAGTGTCCCATATTTTTCCTATGCTTCAACGAGGTATTTGATAGTATTTAACTTTTTGAATCACTTTGAAAGTGAATCCTCCAATATATTAATTTCCTATTCAAGTTATTACCTATTATAAAAAAATTCTTAAAAAAGTATATATTAAATCAATTATTTAGGAACATTATTCATATATCTTTAAAATTGAGAGCATAAGTATTCAATATGTTTGATAGATTCAACTTCCTTAAACTCTCCGTCGCTTGAGCTAGTTTCTTTAAAAGGACCATTTTAAACTATTTTGAAAAGAATGTTTTGATTGTTTTATTATTTCATTGAGATTTTACTCAATCTATTTTCTTACCTCTTCTTCTTATTTTATAGTTTTTTGAAAGATAACTTCATGTTTTACTCAATAGTAGTGGAGAAAATTAATTCCACACAAGGTGCTTCATAATCAACTTCAAATCTACACTAAAAATAACCTTTGTAAAAAAACTATAGATAAAAAATTTGATACAATAAGAGGAATACCTACTCTCTGATACCACTTGTATAGTACTACTGGATCTTGTAGGGACACTGAGGGGGTGGGGGGGTCAGTATACCCAAATTTTAATGACTTTAACTTTATTTTAAATTATCCCCTATTACATTCGATCCTATGCCTTGGTTAAAATTAATGGATCTATTTTGTGTTCTCAAAAATTACATACACATGAAATGAAGATAATAAAAGAGACAACAACACACAATGATTCTTATAAGGTTTGGTACTAAGACCCACTACTTACCATGATCAACTTGTGGTTGCCTAAAAAATTTTCTTATCACTATAATTTTATAGTGATTATAAGTGACTAGAATTGGCACACAATGTTTATTTAGTAAAGATCAAATTTCCTAAGTGAGTGGTGTTGTTTACAATTGTACCACCAACATTCAATGAAATTATTTATATGGAAACCACTAATTATTTATAGATAAACTTATAAAAAAAAATATCTTCTTTATTGGATTACTTTTCATCAATTGGATAATATTTTTCTTTAATAGAATGACTTAGAATTCCAATAAATCAAAAAATAATTATTCACATTGATGTTATACTCTTCAATAAGTGGATGATGCTACTTCCACTTTATCTCACTATTCTATCAGAATGACTAACTGAAAAATTATCAAAAAAATTCAGGTTGTATTCTTACTTTCTTATTGAATTATCAACTTGCACATAACAAATGATATTATTTGTTAATTTATATACTTTTTGATTTTAGTCAATGCTTTTAATATCAATGTCATTAATTTTTAATGATTTTTAATTCTCAAAACCCTTCTTATATTTTATTTTTGAAGTTTCTTGATACATGAACGTAATGCCTAGAATTCATGTATTGCATACTATATTTTTATCACCTATATTATTCATGCCAGTTATGATCACTGGATCTTATTCATAAAAACTTCACCAATCTGAGTATTACTTCATGGATCCTAGAAGACACGTAGATCTATTTCTTCATAGATCTCTTGAGTGCGAGCTTAGAATATCAAGAGCCTGTGGTATTTTATCCTTATTATAACATAGTGTGTACATGGGATCAAAATTCACATGATTGTGTAAATCATGACTTTTTATTCTTCTTCATGTAAGAAGATATGATTCATGGATATTCTTCTTTACAAGAGAAATTTCCTGGTACCTTGTTTCATGGTAAATGAGAGCCTCTAATATTAGTCCGTAGATATGTATATTTTTATGTATATAACTCCTGGTTGACCCTAGATTTTTATATACTAGGATCGAACTACCTTTCTCCTATATTCATGGATCATTAAAATACCCAGATGATTCGATTTACCTATTTCTTCACACTATATAACAAATAAAGGTGCTTCTTATAAATGACCTAAGGTATCAGGTTTCATTATTCACAGGACACCTCTTGATAGTTCAGTGGTCATAATACTGAATAATTCATGCCATGTAAAGTTTGTATTTAAATATCTACTAATTATTCCATGTCCTGACATTTAAATATACCTAGGGATTCACTATTTCTAACATAAACTTTTCATGAAAATCATGAAGTATTTTTTTATGAAATATTACATTTCATTCCTCACATTAATGTAATAATAATCTCATGCATCTATTCTCCTTGATGCTCAAACACATCCAAGATCTCAAATGGCCACTGGAACTATGTTTTCATTTGTCTGATACATGTTATTTGAATAACAACATGAATTCAAGACGGAGTTTCATGAATGGATTCCTGATATCCAGAAGACCTTGTGTGTCTTGGTTTTATCAATGGAGGATGACCAAAGATCAGATGAAGATCACAACATCAAACCAGTTCATTAGGAAGGAAGAAGATACAACAAAGGAGAAGAAGACCATAATTTATAAATAATAAATGCATGGGGTAAAATAAATGGATATGATCGCCCATATCATTCGATACTAATTATATCTGTACCATTTAAGTGAGGGTGAATGACACCCAAGCCTGTACTATTCCACATTGGTGATTCTGTATGTATGGACCTTAGTTTATTAAATATTCAATGATGGAACTAAATCAATTTTGCTGATGGGGATTTGAACTCACACCGAAATTCACACATCATAAATGGGATTAGGCCCACTATCATACACTATAGAACTTATAAATGGGCCCATCCGTATGCGTGCCTCCAGGCATAAACTCCTGTGATTCTTCTACATGAGCCTGCCCCTTCATTTGTGCTTCCTCGTTTGGAAGGCCCTCCCATGGGGTCTGACCCACGGGTCCTATTATGAGTGGTTGAGGGATATCCCTTGGGGGCTAGTGTGGTTGGCCTTCATTTTTATATGGGGATTAATAATTTAAATTGAAATAATTTTTATATAATCTTGGATTCAAAGCTTTATTAAATAATAAATTATTCAAGTCAAATATACAATATATTCCTAGCCAATAAAACTATTTATCTTATTTATACAAAATGTAAATACATTTTTCCCTATTTTCTTCAAATACTTTCCACGTGAAATTAATATTTTTCATAGACATCATAAAAATTACTCTTTCATCCCAAAGAACATTTATCCATTTTCATGATCATTCAAAATGATAGTTTTCATGATATTAAAATTTATAATATAAATATTTACTTTCATGACCTTATTCATTATTTTAAAATGTTTAAGGATATGTGTTATCTCCTAGTTCAATCGACACATGTCTTTGATCTTAAGATTAGCACAAAAATCTTCATAGTTCTAACATGGAGAATTATTAAAGTAAAACATCCAATGACATCATGTGTGTCCATAAAAAAACTCCAAGAGTCACCACTTTATAAACCAACACATATTGAATCATTGAAAATAAATAAAATAAAATAAAAATTTGGATCAATAGATGACATTATAGTATTTTCTAAAAGTTATGATGATTATGTGAACCATCTATGGATTGTTATTCCGTAGTTTTTCTTTAATAGTATGAAAGATATATTTAATGAAATTAATATCCTTGAAAAGTGATTTTATGACATGTTTATATTTTTGGGGATAACTATTTGAGAACACATGATTGAGGTATAAATAGCTATTATGTTTTATATATGCTTTATGTTGATATAATAAAGGGTGGTTCGATTTTGATGAAGTAAGTAAGATATTTTTGGTAACCGTGGAAATGATAATTTATTCATGATATTTGTGATAATTTTCATCAAATTATTGGGATTATGATATATATTGACTAGTTTATGTCCTTATTAACATATATTTAATACCATTGTAGGGTTAAATATAGGGTTAGTTTTTGGAGAAATATTATATCACCCTACGATTTTATGAATTATTTTTCAAATAAATTTAATTATTTTTTGATATTTTACATTTCATGAAAAAATGATTTTTATTGTGTTATATGAGATAATAAGTTTTTATTATGTTTCACGTAATTCCAATTTTATCTTGCATTACCCATAATACTGAGTTAAAAAAAGCAATATATACTATTTAAATGTTATTATTCAATATGATTGTTATCAACTAGTCATTGGAATAGAGGGTATGAATAGGATTAATTAAATTATTAAAATATGTATTACACATATTAATATAATTTTTTATTTTTTGGAAATTAATTATAAATAAAAATAAAACCCTTTTGAAAATAAAAGGAAATATTTTTTAAAAAAACTATTTTTATGTGTATAAGTGTATTTTATATCAATAAATTTTAAAAATAAATTTTCGTTAATGATTTTAATTTATTTTTTATATTATATATTAAATTAATTATTTAAATTTCGTATAATATGTTTTCTATATAAGAGATAAGAATACATCTAAATTTATGCTTAAAAACTATATTTTTATAAAAATTAGTTTTGTCAACTTTTTTTATGTCGCACATATTTTAAAACTAAAAGTTTACAATTTTAAAAATTAATTTTATAAAATTAACATAATTTTTAAAATTCTAATATAATAATTATCTTAGGGTGATTTTTTTTGTATTTTTCTACAAATTTCATTTTTTTAATGAATAGTGAAAAATATTGAATTTTAATTGAAAATAGTGTTTTCGTCTAAATTATTAATAAAGTTAAATTATATTTTAAATTGGTTTTAATGTATAATTAGTTTAATAATAATTATATTAATCCAATATTTTTAATTTTAATCCATTTCATATAGGAGTTTAATATAAAAACCTCTTAATCGTTTGATCATTTTTTCTTTAGAAAAACCTCGCTTGCTTGTTGCATCTTCGAGATTCATTTTAAATTAAATTATGCCACTTATGTGAATTAAATTTATAAAACTTTGTTTAATATTTGGAATAATAATAATCTATATTATTTAATATGGTGAACTTAATTTTTTACCATAATGATTAGTGAAAACAATTAAAGTTAATTAACACGGTTATGGTTAAAATGGTGTTTTTATGCATTACACGTGTTTGTATTAAAATTAATTTCACACACACAATGAATTTTTATTTTTAAAAAATTTATCTAATATTTGTAATTAATATGATTAAATTATCTAATAAATAACCTTTTAATTTTAGTCTTCAAGGTTAAATTACCAAGGAAAATAAAAATATACATGTTACATTGGTTAGTCTATAAAGATAAAACTAAGTCAACTTAAAGGCTAAAAAATACCATGATAAAAAATTGTTTTCCTTTTATGTGTTAGAGGTTTTTATTAACTTGGTATTACCTAAAACTCATTATTGAACAAATTTGGAGGCACATGGGGTAATATTAAACTCACAATAGTGAATACTTTTGGGTATTTATAAGAATGACACTCCTCAATTATAGAAGGGAACTCACTCTCTAACATTCTTCACAAATCTTATTAAAGTTTGATCGATTATGATATTAAAAAGTCACTTCCCAAATTCCATAAAATCATCCTATAATCCATATTATTGGCTGAAATCCATCATAGTAATACTTTAGTGAAAATTGAAGGAGAATACCCAAAGAAGATGTAACGTTCTACAACGAGCATCTTTATTTTATTCCCTTATCCACCTTCTTTAATTATTATTATAACATTATTATATAATAAAGTCAACATATTCTATATACATATATGTTTTTAAGTTAGGAATATGACCTACAGCCACATACACTTGCATCAAAGGGGTTACAAAATCTACATTCATGTGTACGACAGATGACTGCCTCGTGAACCTATATCGTTCGCTCTTCCAGAACGGACTTTCATGGTTTGAAATAATGATGGATTTATAGTTTATATAATATATTTAGAATATTTATGATTTTATTATAATTATTTATTTATTATATCACACATACCTTCATACTCTCCATTTTTTGGGAATACGATAACGCCGTTCCTGTGTACGACGATCTACCACCTCACGAAGCGATGTGATTCATTCATGATTTAAATGGAATGTATTAAGGATGTTTAAATAAAAATACGTGATATATATGACATAAAAATTATTCTTCAACGATATTATTTATCATTTTATTTATTTTTTTCTTTCTTTTAATTCTACAAGAAAATGAAAACAGTGTTTATCCGTACGTACGACCTAGCATATCCATGAACGATGTATTTCATTTCAGATAACTGAATTATATGGATTACTATAAATAAATATATATTGAAAATATATTGTATTTATATCATTGTTATAATTATTGATATTATGGACCCATGATCAAATAAAGAGGACAAAAAATATAACAAATAAAAACATATATGAAAAACAAAGAGGTTATTACCCGAGAAGTAACTTTAACATTGAGTTGTTAATAAACAGGTAATAAATGGTCATCGTAAAATCATATATGTTATGATATATATGAATTTTTTTCCTTAATATATGTATCATAGAATTATATTTATTATACATGAGTTATTAATGATTACGACAAAAGTAAATACTTAAGGTAAGGGATTTCCGTTTCACTTTTATTTTCAAAGAGACAAATTCCACATTCATACATGTTTATTTTATGTGGTGTATATACTGAAAATGAATATATTTTATTATTATTATATGTAAAATTATATATATATATATATATATATATATATATAAATTTTAGGATCTCTATTTTTTGGGGTTTATGGTAATAATATTAGAAAATCGGTATGGGATTTTTGTCTCAATTTGCCTTCTTTGAGATGTATGTTATGTTATGAACCTTTATTATTTCATGAGGTGTTTATAAAACCACTATGACATATTATATCATAAATTTATTTATCCTAATGATATTTTATGTTACATTTTATGTTATCCCTTAATGGGGCTTGAGACTGATGTCCACCAAAGTGATAATGATTTTATATTTTAATGTCATTGTTTATCATGATTTTTATGAATACGCTTCCAATGATAAAATATTATGATCTAACTCTCAATAATTATCATGAATTTTATTTTCCTATGGTTACTCATTATATATTCAAGTGATAGTACCATTTTTTCACTCTTTATTACTTAAGTTAACCAATAATGTTTTTTTATGAAAATACAACTTTATTTCACTCTTCGGTTAGAAATCTGTATTCTTTAAAAACCAAGTTTTATAAACACTACAAAATATTTTACTTTTTTCCAATAGGATCATATCTGTCGGTAAAAGTTCATTTTCTGTTGGTAAAACATTTTACAAACATATATATCCCTATCACTAAACTATTGGTAAAAACCTAGTTGCTAAATGTTTTTGCGATAGATAAAATAGTTATGTTGTAATTATAATAATACCAACAGATAATGTATATGTTGGTTAAAGCGTTTAGAAATAGGTTATTGTGTCAAATTTATCCGTTGGTAATAATATTACCAATATATAATATTTATTTATAAATTACATTTAAATAAAAAATATAATTTTTTATTACCAGTATAATTTCATATTATATTTATTAATTCATCATATATAATACATATGTTTTAATTATTAATCCAAAGACATATTAGACAAGAATTAATTATATTAATAATGAAATTCATTACAAATAGAACATTTTGGATCCCCACCAGGATTGTTCCACAATTATGAACAACCCCACCCACCCTCACCCCCAAATTCTATTCCACAATTACACCGCTTGACAACCCACCCACCACCCCCACACTGGATCCCCCCAAAACATGATCAACCACCCCAGAATCTCTATCCAATCATTGCCGGTGACTCCAACACTAGCATCTCAATCCCATCCATGCGAGCTCACCCCATCCATTCCAGCTCTAGCTCCATCCATGCCATCTCTAGTCTATACTAACTCATCCAGCTCTAGCCCCATCTATGCCTGCTCCACCTCTAGAAGCATCCATGCCATCTATAGTCTATGCACAAAATTTTCCATTAATTTATAAAGAAACAAAAATCCAACAATTGAAAAAACACATAAACCATATTATTGCATCCCACACACCAACACAAGTAGAAGTTGAAAAAGAACAATGCAAATCAAAAAAATTAAAAAATGTTACACCAAATAATTTTGAAAAAAACAAGCAGTAGCATGGTGTTGTTCACTAGCATTGAGTATATGGCATGTACAATGAAGTTGATGCTTGGATATCTTTACAAAACATGTAACAAGGAGTCTAGAATCTAGTTAAACTTCAAGAAAAAGGGCCACACATATATCTCATCATGTCTCTAGATTTATGGTCACTGCCACATCACTAGTACGACCAAGCTATTAAGAGGGATGTTTCCTAATGTTGCGGTTTAGATAGTGTGGCAATGAAATTACCTACAAAAAAAATGATTTCTAAAGGGTGTATCAAAAACATTGTTTAGAAAAACTACATATAATTACTACAGTTTCATAAAAATCCCATTATTTCCAAAAAAATACAAATTTTCATATGCAGCATATGGTGATATTTCTTCCATGAAAAAAAAAGCTTAGGATCTTACCAATCCAAGACCAATATACACATAATAAAAAACATTGAGATAACATTAAGCCCTATCAATGAGAAATAAATCTAAATAAAAATAAGAGCAAGTTAGTTTGAATTATATTTTTACTTGAATGCAAACAAAATGAGTCATATAATGTTCTTATTGATTTTTTACTCACCCCTCAAAGGACTAATAGAAATAAAGTATGTAAAAAATTAAATACCTAATGAGTTGAGTTTGATTTGTACAAGAAAAAAGATGATACAGTTTAAAAGAGCCTACCTCCTCACTTGATCCATGATTCTCTATTGCTGTAATAATACTGAACTCATCAAATTCATAGAACTCAAAAATGCCATAAAAAACAATGAAGTGAATAAACTTCTAAAAAATATTCTATGAACTAAATGATTCCGTAATCCAGTCAATAAATTCTTAACAATATTCCAAAAAATTTCAAACATTCTTAATATTTGTTTCATTTTCATAATAACTCTCATTATCCAAAATAACAACAACCAAAGAACTATTCAAATTCAAGCATGCTTGTACAAAAAAATGGATGGCCAAATAAAAAATAAAAGGAAAAAGTGACCTATAAGTTAATTGTGGTTGAAATAATGAAAAATGATAATTGAATACTTTTCAAATTGAAAGATCAAAAAATGATGAAGGCTAAAAAAAACACTGATGAATTTCCATATTTGGATGCCCCATGTCAGTAGACTTGTGCACCACATGATAAAGGCAATAAAGATACCAATACCCTTTTATTAATGGTTTATTATTTTTGGTATTTTATTAATTATATCAGGAGATTAGGATACTCCCATGCTTGATTGAAAGTATTGAAGACCATAAACATGTTTGTAACCCTATAGATTTAAGGATATTTTGAAATAATGAATTATTATTAATTGTTTCTAGATCTCCAAAACAGTACATAGATTGCCATGAATTATTTTAAACATTTGTATAAAACAATTGTTCTGGTATCATAATATAAAAAATGATTACTATAAGTGGATACCAAAACAATTGGAAAAGAAGGCTGTAGGATGAAAGGATAAATTAAAGGAATACTCACAATGCTCAGGTTCACATAAGCTTCATGCCATTGTCAGGCATCCCCATTCTTACAGCCAATTCCACATCCTGTTGGGTGCAGGGTGCATGACTCATTATCTACTTTAAACACTTCTTGGGATGATTTGTTTTGAAACGTTCATACCTCATGGATTCATTATCAATGTATCAGTCATAGTTTTAGTAGTAATGTTGACCCATTCTAGGAATATCTTCATCCAATGGAAAGGACTTAACCCCATGTTTTTGTAGCTCATTATACTAGGCATCCTCTACTTTGAGGAGGATATTATAACAATAAGAATGCTTGGAAATATCTTTTTTTCTTCAGTTTCCTGTTAGGGAATATATAACCACAGATTACATAGTGGTTCCAGAATATATAGGTTAGAAATATCACACATAGGATCCAAAATGAAGAATTATTTAAAATTAAAAATATATTATGGGCATAGATTTTAGATTTCATTAAAAATTATAAAACATGGAATACATATTATGTAATATGTAATATTTGAATTGAAATTCATAGATTCCAAGTTAAAAATAGATTACACACTGAGTTTACAGACACAGAATTATATTAAACATATAGAGATTCCAGATTTCAAAGTGTAGGGTATAATACAAATCATTCCATGTCATTGATAATCCAAACTCTTACAGATAGTTTCTTACTAAAGTGTACATATTATTGAAGTGATTCCAGGATATAAAATAATAATTTTTTCATTACTATTTTATATTATGATTATACAATATAAATATTAAACTATTGAAAATGGTTAAAGAATCCAATCATATCATGTACTATTTGACATGCACATAGTACATAGATTTTTTATGTAAATATAATTATATAATTATTCTCTTGTTTGGTCATTCCATGGGTGTAGTGAAAAAAATTATATATCCTTAATTATATATCTAATTCTTTTATTTCATCTTCTCATCTTTGTTTTGATCAACTTATCTTTCATAAATTGAACCCGTCACACTGTATAGAACAATAAAAAACAATAATGTGTTGAAAGGAGAAATGATATATCAAGATTAAATAATCTTCTCAAAAAAGAAGAATCCCTAGTTTGAAAAGAATGAATGAACATCTAAATAGTTTCATGATCACATAAGAAAATAGTCAAAGGATAAAATAATTGAATGTATAAAGAAACACACACATTATTCAGGTTACCTCCAGTGATCATATAACAATCCTCATAATCTAAATAGAATAACTTATCTTTAGAGGAATTTTTCCTGCAAGATCCTCCCATTTGACTTGAATCAAAATAAAAATCGATGCATTTTATTTTGGAAAATACATATATGAAATAATTGACCAGATTCTTCCAAGAATGAAGAACCTGAAATCCATGTCAGTCAATTTCACATTGCCTATCAGGTATCCACTATCCTCTAAAATCAGATCCATTAACCAAGCCAGGATCTGTTCTGGAATAATTTTGAATTTTTTGGTGGAATATTTTGAGAGTTATTCTAACTTTTATCTATATTTTTCTTTACTCTTCATATCTTCCTGATACTATTCTCTTATGTTAAATGACCGAGAATTGATTTTTTTGTTGATCATGTTCACTAAATTCTTCGATCTGTTATTAAATATAAGCATTTCAAGGGAACTATATAGAGGAAAGTAGAATAGGGGCTGCAAAATCAACCTAGCTGAGTAAATTGAGAGTCAAGAAAATCTATCTGATATAACTAAGAACCAATGTTTTATGCATATATGCTCTAAATATTAACTAAAAATGATGAATAAATGATCAATAAGACATTACATAAGTGTGAGCCCATGATTTTTCTTGCAACAAATCATGGAAATGAATATAAAATTATAACATATCACATGATCTGAATGAAACCAAGTTTTTTTGCATGCCTAATCAGCAATCCTTAGAGATATCTCTAATGAAATCTCAAAATAGTATTAGTAAAGCTAGTTGATTATGATATGACGAATAATAATTCATTGATCAAAAAATAATAAACTTATAACATCATCCCATTTTCTGAACAGGCACACCAATAGGACGCTGGAAAATAATCACGGATGAAAATGTAAAGCATCAACTAATCCCTTGAGAGAGTTGAATATTAAACTCCCATACAACAAAAAATAATAATAGTTAATTTTCCAAGCCTAAAATATGTGTAAAGTGGAACTATGGGAACCCTTAACATAGATTTGGGTCACAGATTCGGTTAGTCAGAACAACTTTACCTTATAAACAGTGCTTTCAGTCTCTTTTTCGATGTGGATCGATGAGGCAAACATCTCAAATTATATAGAAACCCTGAAAAAAATTATTTGGATCCACATCTGTAAATAATGAACCATCAGTTAAGAACATGTTAGATATTTCGATTCGGGACTGATTGAAGATGGAAAATATGAAAGGGAAATCTCATCATGGTAAATGGATTCATTCACAATCAGCCTTACCAGAAGATAATTAGGGGAAGCCATCATATTAGGGTTTCAATATAGTAGATAAAAATTTATACTCTCTTTCACGAACATTGGTTGACACCAAAACTCAATAGGATATGCAGTGAAGCATTATAATATATATTAAGAAACATATGGTACTTAAATATTTATTATTAAAAATTTCCAATACAGAAAAGAGTTTTGAAAGCACTTATAGAAAAGATAGCACTTTCCAGCATATGAAAATAAAAAGGGAACAAATTGAATTAAAATTACAAGAACCTCAATTAATATGACAATAAATGTCTGAGATTAAATACCAATCTGCACTGCCTCATGTTAACAACAAGAACATGAAAACAACCAAAACTAGACCTGCATTACTAATGCTAACTATAAGAAAGTTTGGTAATAATAAAAACTGAACCAGAAATATACATGAATTACTAATACTAATAGCAAGAAGGTATGATAACAACCAAAACTGAAACCACATTACTAATGCTGACTATAAGAATGTAATATAACCAAAATTGAATAAAAATTCAACCCGAATTAATACCGAAAACTGTAATAACACAACTGAACCTGAATTAAACTCTCATTTATAATGCAAGAACATAACAAAGTATGATAACAAGACAGTAAAAAACTAGTATATTACTAAATTAAAGAGCAAAAAAACTGTAAGGACATAAATTAATCCAAGAATGAATGTTCATGATTACATTCTAATCAGTAATGCCTCATGCTGTCTGCACGATCATGAAAACAACAAAAAATGAACCTGTTTAGAGGAAGAACAACCAAAATTAAACCAGCATTACTAATTGAAATAACATGAAAACCTAGATTACATACCAATATACACTACACTCATTCCTTTGATTAGTCCATGCCAAAATACATTGTTAATTACCCACCTCAATGATTTGAAAATAATTCCTAAAAATAAAACAAACATAAGAATTCTCAATCACCACACATGCAGGAAATAATCACTGCAGATAACCTTATTGAAACACGATGATTAATTTCGGATGAAAAATCAAAAAACTAAACACCAACCAACTAGATAATGTACAAGAGTGAAACTAGAAAAATAACCTCCATCAAATCTATGTGATATTAAATCCCCGAAACATAATCGTCTATGTTTTCCCATCTAGGAATGAATTGTGACGAGAAAAGCCATCTGAGAAGATCATACCAATTGTAATGGGGGAAGAGAAAAAATACATGGAAATACCTGGGATTACTTTCAATATTGGTCAACTGGCCATGGGGAATGTCGTCTGCAGGGATCACTGGCCGCGGGGAATGCTATATGTGGGGAACTCCTCTACAGGGAACGCCATATGCGGGGAACGCCGTCCTTGGGGAACACCGTCCGTAGGGAACGATGTTTGTGGGGATCACCAACCATAGGGAATTCCATCTGTGGGGAATGTCTCGGTAGGGAATGCCATCCGTGGGGATCGTCGGGTGTTGGGAATGCCGACTGCGGGGAATGCCAGCCGTGGGGAACACCGACCGTGGGGAACGCCGACCGCAAGGAACGAAGATGTAGGGTTGGTGGAGGGAGGTCGCACGAAACAACTTGGGGGGGGGGGTCTTTTGCGGTAAAGTAAGGTTTTTACATAAACCATATTTATATATAAAAATTATTATGTATATATAAAAATTATTAATTTTGTAATATTAAATAAATATAATATATAATAATGTATTATATAAAAAATTCAATATCTAAATACCCATTACTTAATTACTTAATTTATTTTGATATAATAAATATAAAAAATAATAGAAGTTAATGTTTTTTCTTTATGATGTAAAATATAAAAATTACTTAATTACTTAAATTATTCTTATGTAATAAATATAAAGAATAATAAAATTTAATATTTTTTCTTTATGATATAAAAATTTTCAATATGTGAATATCAATTATTAATTTATTATATTTCAATTATGTTTATTATTTCTTTATCCATTACCGTGTATTTATTTATTATGTTTATTAAATTAAAATATTATAATGATTTAATTTTTTTATGAAAAGCATTCAAATGTTTATTATAATGAAAAACATTGGAAAATATAAGCAGTGTATATATTCATATATATGAGATGTTTTTAATAAAACCTTTAAAAGTGAATATTGACTTTAGTCATAAAAGTAATAATATATAGAAAAAGTGGTTTCTCTTGGTTATTATCAATGAATGGTTTATTGTAACAGATTTTATTGATGATAAAATATTTGTTGGAAATGATTATTATTAATAATAGATAAAAGTGTTGGAAAAAAATGTTGGTATTACTATGATAAGGCAATAGATTTCACTATTGGAAAAAGATCTGTTGGTGTTAAATGATCAATACCAGCAGATATATTTATTGGTAAAAAAAGTGTTGGTACTTAAAATTAATATAGATAAAATTTAATATCTATTGGAATTGCTCATTTTTACCAACAAATATATTTTAAAATATGGGAACAATCGCGAAAAGCGGCACACACATAAGGAATAAAATTACATGTAAATCGCAAGCCCAAGGACTTGAACCCGCGACCTGCCCCTCACCCCTAGCCCTTACTACCCCACCACCAATGGTGGGGAAAACCAATAGATATGTTGTCTGTCAATAAATTTCTTTTGGTATAAGTCATTTTTTTGTAGTGAAAAGAAAAGTAATTTTTTACTCTTTTAATATTTTTAAAAGTAAATTTTTACTAATTTTTGGATTTTTAAATTTTTTTTTCGAAGGGAATATTCATGTAGGTTTCTAAACAATTTATATTTTTATTTTACCACAAATGTGACAGGAATATTAATTTTTACATGTACAAAATTAAATCAATTTTCCAACATCATAAAAAATAATTTCTCAAAATCCACTTTTATATGTTTTAAAATTTATTGGAAAATATTTTTTTTTCAAAATGTTTTATGGTTTAAAAAGTTTTTTTCAAATAAAAAAAGATATTTTCCTAAAAAAATGTTGTAAATGTTTTTTAAATGCTTTATTTATAATATTTCAAGGTGATTTTCAAATAAAAAGGTTTTCCAAAGGTTTTTTTAAAAAGTTTTTTTTTCAAATAATAAAGGATATTTTACTCAATAAATGTTTAAAATATTTAATAAAATATTCATTTACAAGTTTTCAAGGTTATTTTAAATGAAAATTCTTTTCAAAGTGTTTTATGTTTTAAAAATATTTTTTTCAAAAGAAGAAATGATATTTTCCTTATGAAATGTTATAAATGATTTTTAAAATATTACTTTATACGTTTTCAAGGTAATATTCAAAGAAGAAGGATTTAAAAATATTTTATGTTTTAAAATGATTATTTCAAATAAGAAAGAATATTTTCCTCAAGAAAATTCTTAAATTTGTTTTTATAAGATTATTTATAAGTTTTCAAGGTTATTTGTAAAGAAAATAATTTTCAAAAACATTTATATTTTAAAAATATTTTTTCAAATCAAAATGGATGTTTTCCTGAAGAATTTTTTTATTTCTTTTAAAATCATACTTTATAATTATTCAAGGTTATTTTCAAATAAAAAGTTTTTTAGAATGTTTTACATTTTAAAAATTTATTTTCTAAAAAAATTCTATTTTCCTTAAGAAATGTTCCTTATTGCCTTCCAAAATTATTTTCCATCTAAGATGACCTTATTTTAGGTTACTTATACTCTACTAGGGGATATTATTCCATTATCTTATTCCTATTTTTTCTATAAATTGTTTATGTTTTGATGGCATGATATTTATGAAACCTCTTTCTCTTCCTCAGGTTATTCCTTAATAAAATGATTAGGAAACACACTTCCTTTAACGAGTTATGCTATAATGAAATAATTATGAAACCTATTTCTTTTTTCTTTTGTTATGAAATAATGAAATGTTTATTATAATAATTTTATTTCATAGGTTATTATTAGGGGTGTAATTAAGTCGAGTCAAGCTGAGTATATCAGTACTTGAGATCAAGCTCGGTACTTGAACACACTACTTGAGTTCAGCTCGATGCTCGATCGAGTATTAATTTCCTAGATCGATCTTGAGCTTGAGATCAATATATTACTAAAATAGGATCTACTTGGTTTGAGTAATATACTTTTTTAGAATTTTAATTACAAAATATAGTTTGAATTTGAGCTTGAACTTGATTTTTTACTCGAGATCGAAAGATCGAGCTCAATTTTTAACAAATATATAGTGAACAAAGATAATATATTAAATAATTAGATACTTGATTAGTCTCACAAGATACTTGATTATGTTTTTATAATACTCAATCTCAACTTGAGTTAATACTCAATTAGCTCTATCTCAAACTCGACTTAAAAAAAACTATCTCAAGTTCGGGTATCTGTTGAGTTGAGCTTGAGAAGCTCACAAGTACTCGAGCTCTTTTACAGACTTAGTTGTGATATAATTAATTTTTATGATCTATTGGTACACATAAACTTGGTTTTCATTATGATATGTGTGGGACTTATATCTCCTTCCAATTCATTGGGTAAAGATTTATATATCTCATGAGATAAAAATTGAGAAAACAGGGAGTGAACCCTGTATAGTAAGACATGGATGTAACAAAGAGTGAACCCAACAAAGTAAGACAAGGCCAGAATGGGTTGTGAACCCAGTTTAGAAAGGTAGGGCTGGAGAGATGAGTAAAATCAGTTAGGTAATGTAATTTTTCTACTATGATGGCCTTGGTAGTGATCCTTAACCAATATGGAAATGAATTTCTATGATTATGTGTTAGGCAAAAATACCATGCATTATACAAACATTATTCTCCCATGGATCATATTCTTTTATTTCCTTATGATTCATTTCTTATGTAATTTCAAAATTTATGAAATGATTCTATATTGTTATCTTTTATATTGAGGGTATTTTTTTAAAATGTTATGAACATGTTCTCATACCCTTATCCTTATGTTATGCTTATGTATCTCTCTTGTTTATCCTTACTGAGAATCTGAGCTCACCCTTTCTTATATTTCCTTTCCTCGGGTTATAAAAAAAGGTTTAAATAGGGTATGTATGTGAAGAGTACCAGAGGGGAATATATTTGTGATAATAATTGAAGATCCTTCACCAAATTAAAAATATTGTGTTCCATTTTTCCAAAGGCATTAAACTATTATGTTGCTCAAGCATGTGTTTCTATAATTTATTGAATATTCATCTAAAAAAATTTAATATCCATGTATGAATAACATGAGTCTCTAGAGTTGGTATGAAAGGAAAGGTTTAGTTAACCTTTGGAAACTCATAAGATAAAACTTTAGTGATATCCCTAGGGATATTTCTAAGTACATGTATTGGGATATCTATAAGGATAAGTCTAAGGATGGGTTAAATTATAAGAAAATGTCCTAGAATTTTTGTAAAGGATAGTTTGAGTGGTTTCCTTGAAATTAAATCTCTATCTGAATACTATAAGTGGATGTTTCTCTGTCACAAATGTACCTAGGGATTACAAACCTAAAAACTCTGTATTTATTTAGATTTGATCTGAAACTAGTGTACGACAATGGAACTAACTGCACACATGGTTTCACCCTCCCTAGGGATATTCTTTAAAAATTAAAAAACTCTTTATGAACTATCATAAAGGATTTAGATTTATGATGAATATGAATGAAATAGGATAAAACCAAGTTGTCAATTATTAACAAGTTTATGTAATGATTTAGACATCTTATAATCAATTTTTAGGATTATTTGTTTTCCCTATATGAGTATTATTACTCACACTATACCTTTTGTTTTTAGTCACTCGAGGGAACTAAAAGGAAATGGGTTAATATTGAATTTGATGGTTTATTTTATGATGAGCAGGAAAATGGAATGATAAATGAATTAATGGATGTTGTGATTATGCCAAAATAGTTTTCATGGAATATGATTAACAACTTGTACCTTAAACAACTCATATACTCATGAAAGAAGATAAAGGAAGAGTTATTTGAGGGATTAGGTGATGATAACCTTGGAGTAAATAAGATTTAGTTTTCTATATGGTAAGAATCACCGAAGTGAATATCTCAAAGGAATGAGAAGGTGTTTTGACTACAGAAAATAAGTACATAAAGAATGTAACTCAAAAGGGAAAATAAAAAGTTTAGTTAATGTAAGGTATCAGAATATTGGCCTCCTTAGGATATCATCAATTATTCAATGCATTAAACATGGAAAGTATGGGCATTATGATAAAATATTTCCTAAGGTTAAATATCTTGTAGAAAATTAGCAAGGTTTTATGATTAATTGTTATATTTCTAATTATTAAGAGAATAAAAGTTAAATATAAAAGGAAAGAGGTATTAAGGAATAATACGATGAATCCTAGTTAATAGTTTGAGAATAAATTGGTATTGTTGAAGTTTTTTTGTATTGTGATTCATGAATTATGAAATATATAGTAAATTTTTAGTATAATATTTTAGTTTAGGATTTTAAATAATATGTTGACTGGTATTAATGACCTAGATAAATGATTTAATGGAAAGGTTATACTTTTTGATTAAGAGAAGATGACCCATTACATGTTGTTGAGAATGAGAAGATGGTGTTTAATTGGGATAATGAGATGATTGATATGGATAAGGTAAATTTAATAGTATTAATGACTTAAGAACTGATAAAGTATTTTTTAAAATGCGGTTTATGTTATCATTGATGGAGTTTACAACATTATTGGATCTATTGAATATGTTCAATAATCTACGTCTTTATTCATGGAATGAGAAAGCATGCATGTTTCAATTGATATTTTATGGTGATTTTGGTTATTACTAAGCTTCAGAAGAATATATGACCAAGGTATTCACATATTTCTTATGTGAATATTAATATATGATTAATGATATTTGGAGGATTAATGTTAAGTTGAGTTTGGGAAACTTTGTGACCTTCATTTTAAATTATGAATTTTGGAAGGGTTAAAATGTTAAACATTTATAGAATGATTTATTTATGACTTTATAAGAAGTTTTAGTGATTAATGTATTAATTACCTGTAAAAATATTTATAGATATTGGATAATATATACTAACCATTTTTTTGTGATGATAACTAGAGATATATGGAATTACTTATCATTATATATAAGGATCTTATGACCAGTTTGTTCATCAAGAATAAAAAAATTCACCATCATTTCTGGGGGTAAGAGGTAAAGTGTAAATTGACCAAGACACAACAAAAGGGTGCGACTGTGTATATGAAATGGAATAAAATCAAGTAAGTATATCTTCTTGTAAAAATTATTCAACTTTAGGAAAATGATCTTGAAAGAAAATATTTTCATGTTATCATCTTTTTTGATGACGTTAATGAAATTTTCACACCTATTTTGGGTATAATTTAATGTTTTTTAAGTTTCTTTGGATTACCCACCTTTTTTTGATCAGTTATCTCTATCTCTCTATAGTCATTTACACTTTTATTTGATGTCTAAATCTTCACTTCCCACCTATGTTATCCTATATGGAATCCTGGTTATAAGTTAATTTGGGTAACCATTAATCTTTAAAATTTATCTTTTTAAAGGATTTTTATTACTTATTTTTATTATGAGGGTTTAAATGAAGGAATTTTCAAATGTTAAACCTTTGATGACCAAGATGAATTTTGAGGGAAAAACTCATTTTAATGGTGGTAGAATATAACACCCCTATTATTTTTGATTTTTTCAAGTATATTTAATATTTTTGATATTTTAAATTACATGAAACACTCGTTTTACAATGAATTACATGAAATACTATCTTTTTATTATGTTATACATAATTTCGAGTTTATCTTGCGTTATACACAACACTGAGTTTAAACCAAACATGACATACTATTTAAATATTATTATTTAATACAATAGTTATCAATTAACCATTGGAATGGAGGGTATGAATATGATTAACTAAATTATGAAAATATTGTCAACACATGTTTATATAATGAGTTATTTAGTAGACAATTATTTATAAATAAAAATTAAACTGTTTTGAATTTAAAAGGAATTCTTCTTCTGAAAAACTATTTTTATGCCCACAAGTGTGTTTTATATAAAAAATTAAACAAAATAATTTTGATTAATTATTTTAATTAAATTTAAATATTATATATCCAATAATAATTTTACCATTCATCTTATATGTTTTCTAGACAAGAGATAAGAATAATTATAATTTTAGGCTAAAAAATAGAATTTTTCTAAAAAGTAGTATTGTTACCTTTTTATGGCACACTTATTTTAAAACCAAAATTTCCAAATTTTTTAAAATTAGTTTGATAAAATAAAAATCATTTTCTAAATTATATTATGAAAATTATCTTAGATTTAATTTTGGTATTTTTTGAAAAGTTTTATTTTTTCATGAATAGTGAAAAATTCAAGATTTTAATTGAAAACGATCTTTTTGCCTAAATTATTTATAAATTAAATTATATTTTAAATTGGTTTTAAAATATAATTAGTTAAATTATACATATATTATTAAAATTTAGGTTATAGAAATCAATAATATATTGAAATTGGATATAAAAACTTTGTAAACGTTTGATTATTTTCTCTTAAAAAAACCTTGATTTCTCTCTGCATCAATGAAATTAATTTCAAATTAAATTCTTCCACTTATGTGAATGGAATTGATAAAATGGATTCCATATTTATAATAAGAATAATTTATGTTATATAATCGGTTAAATTTTATTTTTACCATAATTATTAGTGAAAACAGTTAAAATTAATTAACGCAGTTAAGGTTAAAATGATGTTTTTTCGCATTGCATGTCTTTATATTAAAATTAACTTTACACACAGATTATATTTTAATTTAATAAATTTTATTTCATATTTAGAATCATTATTTTTAAATTATATATTTAATCTCATTTTAAGTTTAGTCTTAAAGTATAAATTACCCAGATAAATAAAATATACAAGTTACCATGGTAAAAACTCTAAGGATAAAATTGAGTAAAATTAACGACTAAAGAATAAAAAAAATAAAAAAATGTTTTCCTTTTATTTGGTGGATGTTTTTATCATAAAAATATTCCTAACCTCCATTATTGAAAAGTTTTTGTGGCACATTAGGTAAAATTGACCTCTTAATAGTGAATAATTTTGGGTATTTTCAAGAATACTACTCCTCTTCAATTATAAAAGGGCACTCACTCTTCTCTATTTTTTATACATCTAAATCAATTTTTATCGATCAATATCTACCCAAATCATGTTATAAATTCCCTTCCCTCATCATAGAAGAATTATTTTGGGATTAAATGAATTTAAGGAAGCTTTTAGTGTAAACTTGAGGAGAATACCCATAGAAGAGTTAATGTTCTTCAATGAGCATATTTATTACACTTTCTTCTTCACCTTATTAAATTATTATTATAACATTATTATATAATAAACTTAGTATATTATATATATAAATATGTTGTTATATTTGGTGTAAAACCTACAACCTCACATACTTTAATTAAATGGGTTATGAAATCATCGTTCGTGTGTACGATGGACTACCTTCTTCTGAACCAATATCGTTAGTTCTTCCATTATCAAATCTCATAATTAAAAATAGTGATGTATTTTTAGTTTATATAAAATATTTATAATATTTATTATGTTATTATTGTAATGGAATTATTTTATAATATATAACTTCATACTCTCTATTTTGTGGGAATGCTATAACATCCTTCGTGTGTACGATGGACTACTGCCTTGCGAAGTGTTGTGATTCATTAAATATTTACATGGAATGAATTGAGTATGGGTTTAATAAGAATATGTGATATATATGAAATAAAAATGATTCTTTAATGATAATTTATATCCTTTAAGTTTTTATTATTTCTTTTAGTTCGACAAAAAAATGAAAACAATGCTTATTCATACGTACATCCTACTGTCTCCATGAACGATGCATTTAATTTCCTATCAATAAATTTTATGAATTTATATAAATACACATATACTGAATATATATTATATTTCTATAATGTTTAACATTCTTTAGATGATGAAACCATGATCAATTCAATAAGACCAAAAGTATAACAAATTAAAACATATAGGGAAAATCAAGCGGTTATTACCCAAGACGTAAATTTAACATGGAATTGTTTATAAATAGGTAATAAAAGGTCATAAGAAAATAACATATATTATGATATATATTAATATAGTTTTTAAATATATGTATAATAAACTTATATTTATTATAAATGAGGTTTGAATGAGTACATATGAAGTCAATACTTAAGGTAAGGGATTTCCATATCACTTTTATTTTTTGTGATACAAATGCCACATTCACCAAATGTTTCTTTTATATGGGGTATATAATTACCATTAAGGTATAATATAGTGATTCTAATTAAATTTATTTTTATTTACATATCTATTTTATTATCTCTCTTTCATAGGGTTTACGGTTCAAAATTTAACAAACCACTAAGGGATTTTTGTGTCAATTTTCCTTCTTTGAGACGTAAGTTATGTTATGAACCTGTATTATTTTAAGATGTGTATATATAAAAAAATTGACATGTGATGTAATGAATTTATTTATCCAAATTATATTTCATGTTTCATTTTATGTTATCCATTTATGGTAATTATCATTCAAGGTCACCGAAGTGGTAATGATTTTATGTTACAATCTCATCGTTTATCGGGATTGTTATTGATTGTGATTCAAATGATAAAATCATATGATTTATCTCTCAATAATTCTCATGATTTTTCTTTTCCTATGGTTGTTCATGATATCCTCATGTTATGGTACCGTTTTCACACTCTCTGGTACTTAAGATAATTGAGAAAATATTTTTAATAAAATACGACTTTGTTTATCTCTTTGGTAAGAAATATTTTTTCTTTTAAAAACATGTTTTATAAAAATGTTTTCAATTTTTTTAATCTCTTATTATTTTAAAAATAATTTCTTTTACCAATTTTTGGCTTTTTACTATTTTTAAATGAATCTACATATTTATTTCTAGATAATTCCCATTTTGATTTTATTTTAAATGTCAAAGGAATAATTTTTTTATGTGTACAACAAGAACAAAGTTTTAAAATGTCATGACCAATCGTTGGTTCAAAGATTCCTTTATAATTTTTCAAAGTTATTTTTCAAAAAAAAAAGGTTCTTCAAATTTTTTATGTTTAAAAAATCATTTCTCAAATTTGATGGGATATTTTCTTCAAGAAATTTTTTAAATTATTTTTAAAGATTAATTTATAATTTTTTAAGGTTATTTTTAGAGAAAAAGGTATCAAAGTGTTTTATATTTTAAAAATAATTTTTCAAATTAGAAATAATAATTTCGTTAAGAAAATTTTTATATGATTTTTGAAATCTTCCTTTATAAGTTTTCAATATTATTTTCAAATAAGAAGGTTTTTAAAATGTCTTATGTTTTAAAAATCATTTTTCAAAGAAGAAATTATATTTTTCTCCAGAAATGTTTTAAATGATTTTAAAAAGCATTCTTTATGAGTTGTCATTATTATTTTTAAGGAAAATAGTTTTCAAAATATTATATGTCTTTTAAAAAAAATTTCAAATTTCAAATTATATTTTCCTCAAGAAATATTTTATATGATTTTAAAAGCATCCTTTATAAATTTTAAGGTTATTTTGAAAGAAAAAATCTTTAAAAATATTTTATATTTTAAATATATTTTATCAAGGAGGAAAGAATATTTTCCTCAAGAAATGATAAATATTTTTAAAATAATAATTTTTAAGTTTTCAAGGTTATTTTCTATGAAAAAGTTTTTTTTTTAAAAATTTGTATGTTTTAGAATTTTATTTAAAAAAAATCTATTTTCCTGAAGAAATGTCCCATAAAGTCTTTCAAAATTATTTTCCATCTAAGATGAAATTCTTGTAGGTTACTTATTCTTAACTAAGGATATCAACCAATTATACCATTCTTGTAATTTTTTTGAATGGTTTAAGTTTTTACGGCATGATATTTATGGAGTCATTTCTCCTATACATGTTATACCAAGCTAAAATGATTATGAAACCCACTACTTTTCATAGGTTATGTTATGATGAAATAATTATGAAAGTCCTCACTTTTCTAAAGGTTATGATACAATGAAATTTTTATGCTACCCATTTTTTTAATGGGTTATGATATGAAATTGTTTTATGATCTTGTGACACACATAAATAGGGTTTTCATTATGAGATTAGTGAGACCTATATCTCCCTTCAATGCATTGGGTAAAGATTTATATATCTCATGAGATAAACATGGATATAATGGGGAGTAAACTTGATATAGTAATATTGGGCTGGAACATGGATTTAAACTTCACTACTACAAAAGAGACCTTTAATAGCACTGACATTTATCAGCGCTAACAAAAAGCGTTGATAAAGGCCACATTTATCAGTGTTAAGAGAAGTGATGGTAAAGGGAACCATTTATCAGCGATAAAAAAGCATTTATAAAGTGTTCCCTTTATCAACGCTTTTTTTATCGGTGATAAAGGTCCAAAATAAAATGATATAATTAAACAAATAAAAAATATTATCAATTTTACTAATTGAATAATTATTATTAAAAATGAATAAATTGAATATAAATATATATAAATTATAATAATTAAAAAATAATCTATATTAAATATATAGATATGTAAAATGAATAAAATTAAATAATTAAACAAATAAAAATAAAAAATTAGTAAACTAAAAAAAATATGAAACATTTTTTTAATTAAATAATTATTGATAAAAATAAATAAATTTAATATAAATATATATAGATTATAAATATTAATAAATGGTATATTGATGTAATTAATATTTTCATAACTTTTTATATACTCTCTTTAATGATTTTATATGAAATGTGCATAATTTGTGGGAAATATTAATGTTTAAATATTAAATATAATTTTTGAGCACTATTTGAATTCATCCAGATTCAGTTCAGTTTACTTTTTTAATAATAACTATCGCCCTTATAATCTAAATTGTGTGGTTTCCAGTTTTTAGGATTACTTATTCAATTTCCCACATATAATTAGAAGGAATAATTGTCCAATTATACCATTTGAAGCATCATATGGACCACATAAGAAGGACCACATAATCTGTGATGAAATTGGACAAACCATGAAGATTAAATTTCTAGGCTCAACTAGGAAGTCCAAATTCCATTATTCTCCTCCAATGTTAGGGAAAAAATGCAATGAGTCACGAATAAAACTTTCAGGGCCCAGTTCCAAAAACAAGAGGCCCAAATGAAGCTTTGAAGTCCGGCCCACCATTCTGCCAGGGAAATGAAATTAGCACACCAAAATTGAATTTTCTCATGATCTAGTAATCAAATAAAGTTGGGAGTTTTCAGAGTGAAATAGGAGATATAGGGGGCCTAATTTTTTGAATAAATAATTTGTATTTGAAGGAATCTTCTTATTAAAAAATCCATTCACATTTTGGCCATCGAAAAAGTTGGGGTTGCAATGGACAGATTAATATTTTTTAATCAAACGACCATACCTTTGTCTCCATAAGTCCAATTGCCTCAAACATTTTTTAGTATTCATCCAACCTTATTATATAAAACTTTTAATAAGTAGATATCTCAAGGTTCTGCTTTCTGTATTTCTAAATCATTGATCCAAATGGAGAGGTAGTTTTAGAATGAAAACAGTCCACCACATTGGGCTATAAATAATCCCCCCTCTCCTTTCAAAAGGGTTGGAATTTAAGAGAAACATAGGATAGTTTGGAATGACCAAGGTTCTACCAAATTTTTGGGAGGATCTGACATAATCAAGTTTTTACTTTTTAAACCATTCCTCCCTGCTTCCTTTCATTTACTTTTTTACTGTTCATTTATAATTGTGTAAGTGTTTGTTTTTTTAATTTTGTTTTAATGAATGTTTCTTATTCAATATCTCTTATTCTCATCCAAATTCTGTAGTTTAATATTAATGTTCTTAAAATAGTTTAAATCACGTTAAAACCCCTTCCCTTATTTTGCATCCTCGTTACTCAAAAGTCTTTTTGAACTCTCTTCAACGATTGTCTGTGTATTCGATGCACTACTCTTTTCTTATCCCATTCTTTTCAATTTATTTATAATTAATCACCTTAAAAACATTTAATTAGATTAATAAGAATTTAATTGGCTAAGTAAATCTACTATTTGGGGGAGTTATAATTTGGGAATATTAAGTGATTGAGAGCTTCAGCTCGATTAGTATTCTTTGAGTTAATATTGTGTATGTTAAACTTTATATGTCATAGATTAATGACATGTTTTGTTTGATATGTGGATTCCATGGATTATTGGAACAAAAAATACACTACCATAAACAAGTAAGGATTATTATTAGAACCCTAAGTTAAGTTATGGCTTGGATTAAAGCCTTAACACTAGGGAATTCCAATCAGAATCATCTTGTGAAGTGGGTATTAATTTAATATAGTATAAAGAAAAGTTCAAGGATATCATGAGATTAAATCCCCAATAATGAACCCACCCCAGTCATTATCAATTTGTTAAATCAAACATCATCCATTAATTATTTCATAATCTCTACAAACAAACCCCCCAAAATGAAAACATAATCAACTAAAAACAATCGACTATTAAAAAGTATCATCACTGAGGATTTGACCCGAGTGCTGCTACACACATTAGAAGAGCACCAGAACCTTGAATGGTCGATATGCGATAATCAGACGCACTTTCCAATGGAATCATTTCTGGGGATGGTGTAATTAAATAGTCATTAGTTCTGTGTTTTTGTAAAAAAAAAATAATTTTTTTTGAAAAAAATACAAAGAGAAACTCGTATTCCTCTCAAAAATCATAAATAAAAAAACACAAATAAAAACCCATCTTCCTCTTTCTTCCAAATTCTCTCTGAATTCCCCATAGCCTCCCAAAAAATCCCTCAGATTTGTTTGACCCTGAAATTGAGTGAACACTTCGCCAACTTAGGAGGAACATAATAGATAATAAACTCATTCAAGAACCTGTACTTGTCCAACAAATTCCTCCAATGGCCCGAAGGACTTCATTTTTTTATTGATTTTGATAATCCACCTTTCAAGGGGTGAGGTGGAACCCTTAAAAGGCCCATAGGAGTAATTATTACATGGCCTGTAGGCCTTAGAGGAATTCAATTCCCATAGTCTTCAAACATTACATACAACCCAAACTAACTACTTGGAACTGCTCCTCCCCAACATCTTAATCATGAAATCAGCTCTCCACTTTCACATGGTTGTTCTGCTAGGCTTTCCCGTGCATGAACAAGCTTGTCCCGATGGTAGGTGCCATACCCTCTCATTATTGCAATCCGTTTAGCTTCTGCTATGGTGAAATCCCCTTGCTCCTCCTCCTCCTGATGTTTGTTCCTTTTAGGTTGTCTGGTTTGCATATGCACTTTAGGTGGCCCAAAGGTCTTTAGGTGGCCCGAAGGCCTTACTAACCCGAAGGCCTAGGTGGACCGAAGGACCTAAAGGACTCGAGAACCAAATCGGTGGCTCGAAGGCCCAATCGAGGGAATATTCCCGGCTACTAAAGTGACAAATAGTTCCTGATATAGTTCATGCCACAATACCTACTTCAACTCTACATAGTTCCTGCTAAAGTACTTCTATAATACTACTACAGTACCCGGAAATTATCCTCCGCCTGGATTTGATCATGGGTCTCATGGATTCACTTAAGGACTCCTCACCAACTGGGCCGAGGTTCATGTGCTCTAACCAATTGAATTAGACATCGTCAATCCTAAGGAACTAGCACTTAAATAACTTGCTGCCCCAGATATGAATTACCAACCTCTTGGTATTAAATAACAAAACATAGAGACTAAATTCGAACTCAAATTGGGTTTGATTCATCTTGTTCCTCATTTCCATGGGCTAGCCAGTGAGGATCCACATCTTCATATTAAGAAGTTACAAGTGGTGGGCTCTTCCATGAAACCTTAACGGGTTTTTTAGTAACAAATCAAACTCTGAGCATTTACTTTCTCCCAAGCTGAAATTTCTAATTCATGGATTTACTACCTCCCTACTAGTTCCATAACAACTTGGAATGACATGAAGTGACTATTCTTAGATAAATTCTTTACTGCTTCTCGAACTGCTTCCATCCAAAAATAAAATAAGTGGTATCCATCAATTCCCAAATGTATCACTCCATGAGTACTGGGAGAGGTTCAGAAAGAATGTTGAAACTTGTCCAAATCACCAAATCCATGACCAAATCTTGATCCAATACTTTTATGAGGGGTTATTGGCTATGTAGATACCCCTCATTGATGCCTCAAGTGGCGATGCTCTTGTCGATAAAAATCCTGCAGTTGCAAGAGATATCATAAGTAATATGGATTAAAACACACAAAAATTCCATACTCCAGCACATGAGCAAGTAAAACAAACCCAATATAGTCAATATATAGATCCAAACAAGATGACAGAGTGGATGAGTGAACTTACAGGTCTTGTGCGATAACTAGCTGTGGCTACCAAAGCCCCAACATCATCCTCTCCACAATATTTGTTCCCTGTACCTATCAAGAACTGTGGAATATGTAGCTCCCCATCTCATCCAACCGACACATGTAAAAAAATTCAAGAGGATCCATCTGATTCATCCAAAACAATTGATCCTAATGTAGTATATGCTTAGAGGAACACCAAACCTCAACAATCGGGTCAGTTAATTAGAAACCTCAACCAACCCCATGATGAGCCCTTCTGTTCTACCTTCAACCAAGGCTTGAGGTATGGTAATCCCATTTCTCATCCCTCTCAATTACCTCCTCAAAACCCAAACCAATTATAATATGGTCAAAGTGTTGGTAACTTCCAACAACCTTACCCTTTTGTTCCTCAACCTCAAAGGATCAATCCTCCTCTTGCTCCTCCTATATTCCACTATCCTAGTGAGCCTTCTCAATTCCAAAACTAATACAATTAATTTCCCAATAACCAAAATCAAGGTAATCCCAATCCGGGACAAGACTCTCCTTCCAAGTAACCATTGGAAAGTGTGGTAGAAGATCTTTCCTCCTTCACCCGTTCTAGCCTCAAAAAAATTGAAACCCAAATTGGTCAACTTGCATCCCACCTGAGCCAACAACAATAATCAGATTATTACCATCTCCTAGCTCAACCATTACCAAACCCCAAGGGTAATGTAAGTGCAATTTCACTTAAATCGATAAATAAAATTGATATACCTCAAGATAAGTCCTCCAACTCCCCTTTTAATGTTCACCTATAAAATGAAAAGAAAAAGAAACTTTAAAAGGAACCTAAAACCATTCTCTCACCTCCTTCTATTCCACTTAGGAATCCAATTCCTTTTCCTCAATCTATTTCTAATCCAAATAAGTCCTTTGAACCCAATCCTAAAATTCTCAACATTTTCAGACGTGTTGAAGTGAACATACCCATCTTAAATGACATAAAAAATCCCTAAGTTTTCCAAGTTTCTTAAGTAATTGTTCACCCACAAGAGGAAAATTAGAAGCTTTGAAAATGTTTCCATCCAGAAGTTTATTCCCATAAAGTGAAAAGATCCAAGGACCTTTATGGTTCCATGAAAAATTGGAAGTTCCAACATCGAGGATACACTCATAAACCTAGGAGCCTCAATTAATGTCATGCCCAAATCCATCTTCTCCAACCTTGGTCTAGGCCCCTTATATCCAACAGGTGTTGTCATTCAATTGTCCATCTGAATCACCGCTAGTCCTGAGTGTATAATCAAGGATATCCTTGTCCGTGTGAATGATCTTATATTCCCTACTGATTTCTATGTCCTTGACATGGAAGGTGAGATGAACTCTTCTCGATCTCCCATAATTCTAGGAAGATCATTCTTAATGAAAGTAAGAACCAAGATTGATGTCCATTCAGGCATCATATCTATTGAATTTGGTGACCAACTGGTAAAGTTCAACATTTTCTAAGGCATACAATTCCCATACAAGGATCACTCTACATTCTCAATCCATGATTCTGAGGATACTTATGAGAGTCAATTGAACCCCATTCCATCATCATGTTCTAACGAGATAAGATCTTGTGAAATATACACCATGATTAACCAAGTAATAAATGGTGAAGTTGATGTGGACCTTTCATTCATAGATTCCATAAATCTAGAGGAAATTGAAAACTCTCATGAATACCACATCAACTATGATTTCTACTGCTCCACCTTGGATAGTATTAAGGAAAATTAATCTAAAGCAACTGAAGTCCCTTCCTCCATTCTTGAGTTGTCTAACACAAAAATGAAAGATGATACTGATATGAAACCTCTTACTAAAACACCTGAAATATGCATTCCTTTTCCATGATCACTCATATCCTTTCATTATCTCTACTTCACATACCTAAAATGAGGATTCCAGACTTGTTCAGGTGTTAGAGGAAAAACCACAAGGCCTTAGGTTGGATCCTAGATGACATACTAGGAATCAAACCTAATCTTTTCATGAATCACATCCATATTGATGAATCATCCAAACCAATTAAACAACCACAAAGAAGACTCAATCCATTCATACTTGAGGTAGTTAGGGAAGATATCACCAATCTTCTTCAAGATGGTATTATCTACCCAATTTCAGATAGTGAATGGGTTAGTCCAATTCAAGTTGTACCTAAAAGGGTGGGATAACAATTCTAAAAAATGAACATGGCGAGGTCGTCATAATTTGAGTGAAGGAAAAATGGTGTGTGTGCATCGACTATAGGAAATTGAATGTTGAAATAAGAAAACATTACTACCCTCTTCCATTCCTTCATCAAATGCTGGAACGATTAGCTGGAAAGTCACACTATAGTTTTCTTGATGGATACATCAGCTACTTAAAAATCCTAATCACATCGTAGGACCATGAAAAGACTACTTTTACATGACACTTTGGAATATATGCATATATGAGAATGCATTTTGGCCTTTACAATGTTCCTGCAACATTCTAGAGGTGTATGATGAGTATCTTTTCTGAATTCATTGAACACTTCATGGAATTATTCATGGATGACTTTACAATTTATGGAAATTCATTTAAATCATGCTTGCATTCACTCTTACCAGTCCTTAAAAATTGTTTCAAGTGTAGACTTGTGTTAAATTTTAAAAAATGTCCCTTCATGGATGAAAATGGGATTTTTCTAGGGCACATTATTTCAAAAGATGGTATTGAAGTTAATCCTGCCAAAATTGAATTGATCCAATCACTTCTTGAACGCACCTCTGTTTGAGACATCCATTCATTCCTCAGTCATGCCGGTTTCTATTGGCAATTCATCCATAACTTTAGTAGGATTTCCCTTTCACTCACTTTGTTGCTCCAAAATGATGTCACCTTCTATTTTGATTAGGTTTGCAAGAGATCCTTCATTGAACTCAAACATTCTATTACATCTACCCCAATAATCGAACCCCCAGATTGGTCCTTACCCTTTGAGTTGATGTGTGATGCTTCTAATAGAGTCGTTGGGTCTGTTCTTGGTCAAAGAAGAGAAAAAATTCCTCATGTCATCTATTATGCCTCAAAAACATTGGATGAAACTCAATCTCACTACAATGTGAATGAAAAGGAACTTTTAGCAGTGTGTTTTGACTTAGATAAATACTGGACCTATCTCTTAGGTTCTAAAATCATCATCTTTATAGACCATTTTGCTATAAAGTTTTTACTTAAGAAAAGTGATTCCAAACTGAGGCTAATAAGATGAATCCTAATGCCCCAAGAGTTTGACATTTAAATAAAATATGGAACCGGAAAAGAAAACCTTGTGGCTGATTACTTGGGTATAATTTCTAATTATTCTCATTTTGAAATAATTGATCCAGAATTTCCAATTGAGCACCTTTTATCTCTCACTCCAAAAATACCACAGTATGCCCCAATTGTAAATTACCTGGTTTTTGGTGTTTTTCCTGAAATTGTTTCCAAAGAATGAAAAATGATTCAAAATAATATTTTTGGGAAGAAAATTAACTTTAGAAAACTGGGGCAGACATGGTAATTAAGAGATGTGTTGATGAAAATGAATATTCTTCCATCTTAGAATTCTGTCACTCAATGCCTGATGGTGGCCACTTTGGACCACAAAAGACCTCCCTAATGGTCCTAAACTCTGGATTCTTATGCCCTTAACTCTTCAGGGACTCACATGAGTTCTTTCAATCATGTCTCACTTTCCAAAATTTTGTCACAATTTCAAAGAGAAATGAAATTCCCCAAATCCTTTAATTTTCTATGAGATCTTCGATGTTTGGGGAATTTATTTCATGGGACCATTCCCCTTCTAATGGATCCTCATACATTATTTTTGAGGTTGATTATGTTTCTAGGTGGGTCTAGGCCAAACCCACTAGAAAGGATGATTCACATACTATTAGTGAGTTCCTAAAGACACACGTCATCCACCAATTTGGAACCCCTTTGCCTTGATTAGTGACTTAGGATCCCATTTTTGTAATAGATCCATGAAATCAATTTTGAAAAACAATGGGTTTGTATATAAAACATCAATTTCATATCACTCCAAGATAAATGGCATGGCTAAACTTTCTTATAGAGATTTGAAAAAAGTTCTTGATAGAATTATAAAACCCACCAGAAGTTACTGGCCTGAAAGATTTGGTGAAACACTTTGGGCATATCTAACTGCCTATAAAACACCCCTTGTGAGGTCTCCTTTTAGGGCAGGTTTTGGTAAAACATTTCATTTTCTAGTTGAAATCCAACATAAGTCATTTTGGGATGAGTAAACTTGTAATTTTTATTTTGAAAAATCTAGTGAAGAAAAATTAAAGCAATTGGTTGAATTGGGGGAGCTTCGACTTGATTCTTATGAGAGTTCCGATCTATACAAAAAAAGGCTAATGTGCTCCATGAAAAACACTTCTTGTGAATTGTATTTCCTGTAGGTGAAAAGGTAATTCTCTTCAATTATTGATTTCAGCTTCACCCAAGAGACCTTAATTCTTATTGGGAAAGTCCTTTTGCTATTACTATTATTTACCCATTTGGTGTAGTGAAAGTCCAAGACCCCTCTTCCAATTGGAAATTCACGATTAATGTACATTGGTTAAAGAATCACCATGAGAGGAAACACATCCTGGGAACCACATCAACTTCTATTGGATCCACAACTTCTATAGTAGACCCACCATTGGATGGAGACGATGACCCACAAAATCCAAACTAGGGGGAACCTCTTTCCCTTTAGCTCTTACTATTCCTCTGTCTACCTCTTTATTCTTCTTCATATCTCTTTCATTTTTACCACTTTCTTCATCAAAACCTTTTTTTCTCTTTCTCTTTTGTGTGGGTGTTTATTTTAAAAAAACACTAAAAAACTAAAGAAAGAAAAAAAAGAAAAAAAGAGTCTTACATACTAACCATCTAGCTTTGAAATTTTGTCCAACCATTTTGGGGAGTCAAAAGAAATGTTTTCATCTCAATTTGTTTTTGATTTTCATCATGAATTTGGATAAATAATCTTATGTCAAGACCAAAAAATTTTGAATTCTCACTTTTTGATTTGGAAATTTATTTTTCCTAACTGTGAGGAACACAATTTTCTTTCATGCTAAGGCCTCCTATAGATATCTTTTCAAAATGTATGTTTTTTACCCCCGTTTGCAAGTCTTGAGTTTATGGACCTTCTAGATGAATTTACTACTTTGGTGTGCATTAATATGATAGAGGCATTTTTTGAACCACATGAGAATCAAAATAGCCAAATATCCTCCCATTTCACTTACATTAATCCTCCTTTTGAAAGCCCCTTCGAGCCGATGAAAACCTTTTCTTTGATAGCCACATTACAAATCTAATACATTATCCCACCCAATATCTACATGGATTTACCAAGAATACCCAGAGGTAGGTGAACCTACTTCGAGTAAAATAAATTAAAATGATAAAAGGTATGCTACAAGACATTACAGAGTTACCCTACAAAGGTGAGTGTACATCACACTACTATAATCAGCAAGAGCAATACTTTCACAATATTGAGGAAAGACAAATGACCAATTAGAATAACACTTAGAAACTTCACCCTTTGAGAGAGCATCTGCAACATGATTGGACATATAGTAAGTGTGCATGAATTCTAGGGAAAGTGAACCAATGAGTCGAAGACATTCAGTCTAGATTGGTAACATCTTCCATGGAACATTCGTTGAGTGATATTTGAGAATTTTTACTATAACAGAAGAATATGATTCTATCCATAATTCATGCCAACCGAAATGGACAACATACCTTATCACTTTTATCATTTCTCAAAGCTCTGCTTCAATGGAAAGTCCATTACCAATGAAATGAAGGAAACAACTCTTCACAAATCCCCTGTAGGTACGAAAGACACCACCATATCCAGATAGACCAGGAGCATCCGACGTAGCTCCATCAACATTAACCTTTATCCAGCATGGGAGGGGAGGTATCCTTCGAACATACTTCATCATCAGAGGCTTCTTCATCCTGCCATTTACACCAAGATAAATCATCAGAATAAGACCAGATACATCATTTCTCATAGAAATTGTTTGAATTCTAGAGGCAGTTCAGATGGCACAGTGAATATAAAGAACACCCGCATGAAAGGAGGGATTTGTGCTGCTAAATATCAAGGAATTCCTATCCTTCCAGATGAAATCCAAAGTCACAACAACCACTATCAACAGGATATCATGGACCTGTTCGCTGCATTCAACACTGTAAATAGAAAGCAGTAAATCCTCTATGGACCAGTGTGAGATATGGAATTGGAAAATTCCCTGTATATAGGCCCACAACCTACAATAAAGGGTACAAGAGATAAAAATATGTAGCATGGTTTCATCCGCTTCTAAATAGAAGTTGCAGGAAAAATCTTGCTGAAAAATACATCACTACAACCTGCACTGCAAGGGGAGTCGACCTTACCAAATCCTCCAGACGAACAGTGATTAAGATGGAGGTATGAAAGGCTTGCAGAAGTCTTTACCCCAGCGAGGAGGGAGAAATGAATTACTGAAACAGAAATAACTGTAACACTCCTTTTGCAGTGAATCGACCATTCACATTAGGAATCCAAACTAACATATCATAATCATTAAAGAATTAACGAGATGCCTCAAAGTTTAGGTGGGAAGGAAGAATTTACTGGAGAGCTATATTTTCATAAAAGTCTGCAATTGTTGTAAGATTTATAGAATAATGAATGAATATGTCATCAAAGATTAGTCAAAAAATCCAAGGAGTGGTCTAACCATTTAGATTTGACTGTTTGGAGACCACCCATTTTGAGCAGACTATGAGACCAGAGAAGGCCAACTTCAAAGCAGGCCAAACAGAGGATCTGAGATAACTGGTGTATCCATTATTCAATTTCTCAACAAATCTAGTTGCGAGGAAGTATGTGGATGAATCCCGATTCGATATAAGATTCTAAGTGAATTTTTTGATTAAATTATTATGGAATAAACTGATATCTTTAATACCCAACCCACCCATTTGGGCTGGTTTAATACAATACTTCCAAGCGACCGTGACCATCTTCCTCTAATGAATAGAACCAGTCCAAAAAAAATTTCTGATCTAGATAATTAACTCCTTGATTAGAATTCTGGGCCATCTATACAAAGAAAAGGAGTATACAAACATTGAAGTGACGAATGAATTGACAAGACATATTCTCCCTGTCTGGGACATATTTTCCCCTTTCCATCCTGCCAACTGATTTGTAATTTTTAAGGCGATGCTTCTCAAATGACACCTTTTGACTCTACCCTTGAAAAGAGGAACACCAAGGAAATTGTAAGGGAGAGACACCCTTCGAACTCCAATCCTTCTAGAAATTCTATTTTGCTTAGATATTTTAATCCCTTCACCAAATAAGACAGATGATTTTCCCCAACTAATGAGTTGCCTGAAAAACTCTTTATAGTGTAAGAAAATTCTTTTTATACAGGATATAGTACCTTTGTCCGCTCTTCCAAAGAGCAGAATGTCATCAACATAAAATAAGTGTGACGGAGCACACAAATCCCTTCCGATTCTCATCTTTTAATACCAACCAAAGTTGACCATATCATTTCTTCACCAGTTTAGATAATTTTCTGCAATAGAAAATAGCATACCAGGGAGAGGATCACACTATATGACCCCTCTTGAGCATTGTAAAAATCTTATAGGGGATCCATTGACCAAAATGGACAACCTATAACTGGTGATAATGGACCCAACAAGATCAATGAATTTCTGTGAGAAGCCATGCATTTTAAGAATGGAGAAAATAAAATTCCATCTGATGGTATCAAAAGATTTAGAAATGTAAATTTTCAAGGCTAGGTTTCTATCCTTCACCTTTCACTTCATTGCATTTACACATTCAGAGGCAGCGAAAAGACAGGTTTGTATATTCCTTCCTAGGGAAAAACTGAATTAGTTACATGATATAGGACCCTTGGTAACTTCACCCAAACGTTGAGTTATAATTTTACTGATCACATTTGGAATGGAATTACCAATAGAAACAAGCCTAAAATCCTTAATGTCAAGGGAATTTCCCTTATTTGGAATTAATGAAACAAAATTAGAGTTCATCCCAAAAGGCATGTATGGTGATTTAAAGAAATCCCTCATAGGATTTATAACATCAATCTGGATAATGTAGTAGTAAAACAAAACGAATTTATTGGTGAATCCATCTGGACCTGCAGAACTATCGATATTGAAAGAAAATAGTGAATCATGTACCTATTTTTCATTAGGAATGCCAACAAGTATCTTGTTTTGATACTCTTCAATGGATGAATCAAATGATTATATAATTTTCTCAGTAATTTCATTACCATAATCTGAATACAGCTTCTCAAAATATGTGATCACAACATCCACAATTTCATCTTCAGAAGAGAAAACAGTACCATCAATACTCAGATTTGTGAGACTAAACTTTTTCTTCTATTCTATATTAATGAATTGAAGAAATATCGTGTTTATGTCCCCTTCTTTGAGTCATTTTATGTTAAATTGGTTCTGAGTTAATTTCTCTTTCAAAATCAGCAATTTATCTAGATTTGAAGTAGCCTGAATTTCCTCCAGAGAGGGCACAAACTGACACGTAATCTTGGATTGATACCCTACCAAGACATTTTCAGCCTCCTTGATCTCACCATCCAAGGAGGAAAATGAGTTCCTACTCCAAAGTTTCAGTCTTACCTTGACCACCTTAAGTTTACAACATAAGATGTGAGATGCACTTCCCAAATGAACCATTTTCCAAGTGTCAATAATAATCTATCTGTATCCAGGTATAACAAGCCAAGAATTATTAAACATAAATGGAAGGGGATTCAACATTATTCTGTTTAAATTTATATCAACCAGGATAGGGTTATAGTCGGAGTGTTGTCTTGGAAGAGTCCTCCTAGACACATCAAGTCCCTCATTCCTACCATCCACTTTGATAAAGCACCTGTCCAATTTACTTGCCTGCAACCCATTCACAGTGTGCCTTCCCCACGTATAATAAGAACCAGCGAGGGAGACCTCATAGAGACTACAATTATCAATGCAAGATATCCGATCAGCAGCTGAAACACGATAAAAAGTTTCCCCAGTTTTTTCATCAGGCCACATAACAGTATTAAAATCACCATGGAGAACCCAACTGGTAGTCATACCCTCGAATATACAAACCAAATTATTCCACAATGATCTTCTTCTTGTATAGAGGTTTAAGGCATAAACAAAGGTCACACCAATAGAGGCAGTATCAATATAACAAGATATGGTGACAGATTAAGAGTCAACAAGAATAGTGTTGATAGTGATGTTGTCATGCTTGAGCACCCATAAGGATTCAGAATTTCCATCAAAATCGTTTCTTTCAACAAAGGATTAGCCCAGAGAATCCCATTTAAATGCACTCCAATTTTCAAATTTCAATTTTGGTTCAACAATACCAACTAACAAGGGTCTATGGGTCACAATAAGATGTCTAAGAGACCTGACTGTGGGAGAATTCCCAATCCCTTAAGAATTACAAAAATAAGATTTTCATTTTTTAGACTGGAGCATAGTGCAAGGCCCATCATTGATTATAGAAATTTCCTTACCTACTGAGACAACAAAAGTATAATCATAATTAACTGAAAATTTATCAATTGATGTATAGACATCCTCCTCTCCAATAGATTCCTCAATATTTAGCAAGGAGAATCTATTAGTCGAGTCCACTTGATTGGAGAGCAGGCTAGTAGGTAGCTTTCTTTTAGCAGCCTTGGAAACCTATACATGCAATAATTCACCTATATTAGCAGGGCTATAGCCTAGTTCTAGATCAGATTCAGCTTTTCCTATAGTCCGAGTTTCACCATCCCCTGTATTCTAAACAAGAATATCCAAAGCTTCAGTAGGATCCGCCATTTTATGAACAGGAACATAATGAGCTTTAGTAGGAGTTTCCACAATTATATTGGAAATATTTTCTAGGACTGTATCCAAAAATCCAGAGGCAGGACCCTAATCTACATTCTGATCATTGGATGCCATCAGATTCACTCCAGGAAGAGGTACCATTTCAGAAGGCCCTGGAGAATCAGCAACCTATGCACAAGCAGGACTCGCTACCTACTCATCACTATCTATTACGATTTTTTTGAGGATTGTAACATTGTCACCTCCTACAATAACTTTCTCTAATTTTTCCTTATTCACAATGAACCCATCCTTAAAAACTCCATTCAATACATTAGAATCAGAGCCAACCACGACCATTTTCTTCCCCTTACTTCTCATGCAGCCTTCCTCATAATGGCCTCAAGATTTTCATAAATTGTACATCTTATTTCTGTTTCAATCTGAGGCAACATGGCCAAAAAATGACAATTTAAGAAAAACATGGGTTTTCTTTCATAATAGATACATAGAGTGAGACTGTCCTCATGAGTGGTCAATACCACTTCCTCCACCAGCGTTGCCGACATGTCAACCTCAACCAGAATTCTCGCATAATGCCCAAAAGTGGGGTTCTCAGTCTGTTTATCCAACCTTATGGGATTACTAACTGATGAGGCTATATCCCCCAGGATTTGAAGGTGCTATTACAACCAGTTTAAGTTATGAACACATATCCAAAACTGCACAAAAGTGTTCTTAACAACATAAGGATCAAAGTTTTGGTCCCATTCATGAATTCTGAGGATTCTTGGATTTAAGGGAACTGAACCATAGCTCCAAGCACGCCGCTTAATTTTTTCTAAAGAAAACGTAACATGGTAAAACCCACGACCCATCGCTGTCGTCTTCCAGTCAGCAAAAACCCAACTTTCAACCATCTTCTCAATGAAATCCTTGAATTTACAAGGCTTCACTCCCTAAGGAATAACAACCTGAGCAATGATTGAGTACCTACAGAGATTAATTCTATCTTCCACTACATTCTGGTTAGCATAAACATGGGCAATCCTCCCTTTTTGTATGATCTTTCTTGAAGAGATAGCTTCATATTCAAGAAATGATGATTTTCAATACATTTGACAGCATCTGAGAAGCTCCTGTTGTAGCCATTTTCCTCCCTATGAACATTATATTTTTTCCTCGCATTAAGACTGAAGAGATCTTTATGACTAAAGTAGTCATATACCACCTTTTCATAGACATATTGCCTCTATTTTATTGATTTTCAATGAGTTATCATATGCTTGAGGGAAAGAATCCATTTTAGTGTGGGGTAATGGTTTTCATTCAGTGAGTTTTGGTGAATGTAATGTACTTTAATTTATGTAATTTTTTAAATGTTATTGACAATGTTTTAAAAAAAATAAAAAAAAAATCAAAAAAATAAAAAATAAAAAAAAAACTAAAAAATGGGTTGTGTCATGGGAAGGTGAAAAATCACTCTTCCTCCTCCTTTGATCTTGTTATAACTATTATAATTAGTGTCTTCATGATATCAATCATGAGTTGGGATATGAGTGTGAGTTCTTTTTCTAGTTCAACTTTTGAAAAATGCAAAAAAAAAAGAAAAAAGAAAAAAAAAGAAATAAAATAGCACTTATGCCATTGAGAGAAGTTTTGTGTTTTTTGAATATTTCATTTACTCATACACTTAAAATTTTCTTCCTCTCTTTTGTCTTTCTTCAAAAAATAATTCCCTTGAAAATATGTGTTTTCATTTCCTTCCATGTTTCATTTCAAAAAAATTGTGCATTGTTTTACCCATGCTGATGTATTACCCCACTTCTCCTCTCTCTTGGACATTATATTCCTACCATGAAATAGCTATAGAAAACCCCTTAAAAAGACCTCTTGATTCTTATGCACTTTAGGATAGGGAATCGAAGATGAGATCTATTTTGAACTCTAAGATTTTCACTTTTGGTTGGTGAAAGAGTGAACCTCCATAAATGAATTTTATCATCTTAAGAGGTTTGAGTTTTGAGTGTCCACATTTTCCATTTCTAAATTTTATCACGAAAAAAGAGTTTTTTTTAACATTTTTTCTGTAACAATTTCTGGTGGAATTCAATATGGAAGAGTAAAATAGTCTAAACCTCCCATGATTGGAGAAAACAGAATTTGAATATTTTTTGGGAAGTAAAAATGATTTTGTCATGGTTTTATATTTGTTGTACACGAGGACATGCACAAGACTAAGTGTAGGGGAGTTGGTGTTAGTAATATTTTCATAACTTTTTTTATACTCCATTTACTGATTTTATATGAAATGTGCATAATTTGTGTGAAAATATTAATGTTTAATTAATAAATATAATTTTTGAGCACTATTTGAATTCATCTAGATTCTAGTCAGTTTACTGTTTTAATATTAACTATCACCCTACTGATCCGAATTGTGTGGTTCATCTTTTTTAGGATTTTTTATTTAATGTACCACATATCATTAGAAGTGATCATTGGATAATTCTACCACTTTAAGGGTCATATGGACCACAGAAGAAGGCCCACAAAATCTGTAAAGAAATTGGACCAACCATAAAGATTGAATTTATGGGATCAATCAAGAAGTCAAAAATTCTTTTATTAACCTCCATATTTCTAGGGAAAATACAAGGAGTCATGGATAAAAATTTCAGGGCCCATGTCCAAAAACAAGGGGCCGAAATGAAGATTTTAAGTCCATCCCACCATTGTGTCCGAGAAATGAAATCAACACACCAAAATTGAATTTTATCATGATCTAACAATCAAATCAATCTGTGCTTTTTCTGTGTGAAAGAATTTATTGGTGGACAACTTTTTTGAATAAATAATTAGTATTTGAAGGCATATTTCTATTAAAAAATCCATTCACATTTCGGTCATCGAAAAAGTATGAATTGAAATGGACATATTGACATTGTTTAATAAAATGGACATAACATTGGATACATAAGTCCAAATGCCTCCAAATTTTGAGAGTAGTCATAAAAAATTATAGTATAAAACTTTTAGGAAGAAGAAAACTCGATATTCATATTTTTGAATATCCAAATCATCGAGCCAAGTGGAGGGATAGTTTTGGAATGAAAATAGTCCACCACCTTGGGCTATAAATACATCCCCCCTCTCCTTTCAAAGGAGTTGGAAGTTCAGAGAAAATGAGGAGAGTTTTGCACGACCAAGGCTCTTCAAAAATCTTAGTAGGATCTTCTATACTCAAATTTTTACTTAAGAAACCATTCCTCCTGGATTCCTTTCATTTACTTTGGTGTTGTTCTTCATTTGTAATCGTGTATGTGTTTGTTTTTTGTAATTTCGTTTTAATGAAAGTTTCTTCTTCAATATATCTTATTCTCTCCCCCTTATGTAATTTAATATAATGTTCTGAAAATAGTTTAAATAAAGTTAAAACCCTTCCATTATTTTACCTCTTCATTCAATCGAAAGTATTTTTTTAACTCTCTTCAATGTTCGTGTGTGTGTTTGACGCACTACTCTTTTCTTATCCCGTTCTTTCCACTTTCTTTATAATTCAACACATTAAAAATATTTAATTATATTATTAATCATTTACATGGCTGAGTAAATATACCATTGGGGTGAGTTATAATTTTGGGATATTAAGTGATTGAGAGCTTTTGCTCGATGAGTATTATTTGAGTTAATATTGTGTATGTTGAACTTTATATGTCATGGATTGATGACATGTTTTGTTTAATATGTGGATTCCATGGATTATTGGAACCACAAATACACTACCATAAGCCAGTAATTATTATTATTAGAACCCTAAGTTAAGTTACATCTTGGATTAAAGACTTAACACTTAAGAATTCCAATAAGAATCCTCTTGTGAAGAGGGTATTAATTTAATGCAATATAAAGCAAAGATCAAGGATATTATAAGATTAAATCCCCAATAAAAAGCTCACACCAATAATTATCAATTTGTTAAATAAAATATCATCCATTAATTATTTAATAATCTCTGCAAACAAACCCCCTATCAAAACACAATCAACTCAAAACAATCAATTATTAAAAAGTATCATCGCCGAGGATTCGACCCAAGTGTTGTTATACACATTAGCAAAGTACTGGAACCTTGAACGGTCGATAGGTGACAATCGACCGTGCTTTCATATATACTAAATATAGATATATAAAATGAATAAATTTTAATAAATAAATAAATAAATTAGAAAAAGATTAAATTAAAAAATTGTTTTAAAATTTATTAATGAAACAATTATTAATAAAAATGAATAATTATAATATATATATAAAAATTATAAATAGTAATATATAATATATATTAAAGATAACTATATAGAAAATGAATAAAATATAATAATTAAAAATATATTAATATTTTATTCATTTTTAATGTTGTTTAATTTTTAAATTTAACATATATCAAACATCGTGTGTTACATTGATTTCACATACATATATGTAATTAATGCATTTTTATATACAATGCACACACACAAATATTTACGCAATGAAATCTTATATAGAAACACATACACCTAATATTTATGTAATTTATTCAAATTTTAGTATATTTTAGAATTTCATTATGACATGATACTTTTAATATATTATGTTTTTAATTAGTTTATTTTATTTATTTATTTTTAATATTCTTACAGTTAGGTATTATTTAATCATTTTTAATAATTTTTTATTTTTTATTTTATTTTGAAATTTGATTATTTTTCTATTATTTATATATATATATTTATTTACAATGTTTTAGTATTTTCAACTTGTATTCATATTTACTTTAATATATATATTTATATCCAATTTTTTTAATAATTTATATTTAATTAATAAAACTTATCATTTTTTTCAATATTTTAAAAGTGTACTCATTTTAAATTATTCAGTTTCACTTCTTTTTAAAATTCATATATTTAATATTACATATCCATTAATAATGTTAAAAATATATATTTAAATAAATATATTTATAAATTTATAATTACTATATTTATAAATTTATTATTATTATAAATAAATAAATATTTTTTTAAATATTTTTTTATAATTATAAATATATAATTATATATATTTAAATAATTATAGAAGTATAAAAAATTTATCTAAATAATGAGTATATATATATAAGTTGAGGTCAAAGCCTTAGTTTATTCAGATAAAGGGATTACATTTCAAAGAAGAGTAGGAAACATACAATGCATGGATGTACTCAGTGAGACTTGAATTGGAGACCTTTCTGATACCCACAGGGGCATCTACCACTAAGGTGCACCCTGATTGCTATATATATAAATATATAAATATTTTTTTAAATGTGTTATTCTTATATTTATAAATAAATAATTATATATTAAAATAATTATAAAATTATAATAAAAATATTTAAATAATGAATATAATGAATATATTTATATTTTTATATATTTATTAAATATATATAATTATATAAATATATAAAATTATATAAATATATTTATAATTATAAATGTTTATTTACAATATTTAAAAAAATTATATATTTATAATTATAAATAAAAAAAATATATTTTTTAAAAAGTATTAATGTAATTATAAATAAATAATTATATATTTAAATAAGTATTAAATTATAATAAAAAAATCTACAATTATATGAATTGTTTTACAATTTTTTTATTTATTATTATAATTATTAATCATTTATCAGTGCAAATGTTTTAGCATCGATAAAGCTTTATTTTATCAACTCTTTTTTAGCACTAATAAAGATCAATATTTATCAGCACGTTTTTAGTGCTAATAAAACTCTATCTTTAGAAGTACTAAAAAAGAACGGATAAAGATGCCACTTATTATTGATTATAAATTTAGTGCTAATAAGAGGGATATTTATTAATATTTTTTAACAGCATTGTTAAAAGTGTCCCTGTTCTATTTAAAATAACCCTAACCATGAATCATCTAGTCACAATTCTCAAGATCTCCCAGAACTCTCCTCCAATCGGTGCTACTCCACATTGTTTTCTGAGACGAATCAAGGCTAGAATCCTATGTATGTTATTTTCTCCTTTTCCCCTCTAGTTATTTGATTTTTTGGGTTCTGTGGTTTATGTTTTTGTACTATTCTAGACCATTGAGAACCCTACATCTCATATATGTATATATATATATATCTCACTTACCTATACCGAAAAAACGCAACCCCTACTATGTAAACTCATTCCAGCTTCATTTGTGACGGCTGCAAACTGCATCCCCATCCGATGTTGCAACAATAGTGATTTTGTTTAATGTTTCCATTATATAATTTATTGTTACCTTTTAGATAGTGTGGTTTTTCATTGGTTGAATATTCTTTCTATAATATTACATTCACATAAAGATGAAAAAAATTTAACTTTATATTGGACTAATTTTAGAGGGAATGTTATTTGATATGAATAATATAAAGTGGGTTAATATACATATTATTTTAATGTGAATGGGTTAATATAATTCAGTGAACTAAAGCTTAAAATTTTCAGTTTATTTTAGTTATAATTATAAACAAGTTATATGGATATAATTTTATAAGGACCAAACTATTTAAATTTTCATTAAAATCAAAATAAGCATAGTTTGAAGTTTTGTATTCAATCCAAACTCAAAAGTTGTGTTGTATTTCTAAAAATAGGTTTGTTTATAATGTATTGATAAGTTCCTAATATTTTTACAATTTCTTAAAAATATATCCACTAAAAAATTACAGTTATGAGAGAAGATGATATTCAATGGCTTAGAAATATCATTAAAGGAGATGCCATTTATTTCCATTATCAATAAATGATTTCCAATAATTTCTCAAGTCCTTTAAATTTATAATTAGTTAAAATAAAAAATTAATTTTTATAAACTAATATTAATTTTTTTTTGGAATTTAATTTATTTTTCTTTTATAAATCAAAACATGTCATAGAATAACACACAAGATCAGATTCTAGTAGAAGAGTTTCCAAATGCGGCGTCATCTATAAAATATGTTTTATTTGAGTGTACTTTTATATAAAACTATTTAATAAATAAATTCTTCTCCAAGAATGAATTGATTTTTGATGTAGTGATCTGATTTTTGAAAATTTAATTTCTTTTGTTGTGTGTCTATGTGTTATCTTATCAATAAATTTCTCTTTTATAAAATCATAACATTATATTATAGTACAACTATTCATAACCTATCATGAGATGAATCAAAATGTTACTCAACCTTAGAACCATCAACCAAATTCTAAAGGACTGATAATAAATATGCAGCGTTCAACATGATCCATGAGAAATGGTTTAAAATATCAACTCATAAGACAAGTGAATCTATGTAAAATAGTACAAAATATAATCACATGAATATAAATTACTATAATAATAATAATTAAAATTTGAGAAATACTAGGTAAAAATAAAATCCTATACGAATAACCAACCAACCATTGTTGAAAAAACTCCACAAGTCTCCACTAGGTATCATTTGATACTATATCCCTTCAAATAAATAATCAATCCTTTCAACCTTTATGACAAGGAAACATCCTCTACCTTTTCACCATGATGCACATAAATTGGTTAAGTAAAGCAACTTGGTAGGTTTTATCTGATGATTTTCCAAGCCCTTGATCCACATTAAAACCATGTATCTCATTTTTATTTTATCAAAATATTCCTAATATATGATATTTGGAAGATGCATACAACACATAATAGTCATAAGAAACATAAATAACTTTTCATAAAAAAAGACCATGGGTTTCAAAAATAAAGTTGTGTAAATAAGGATACCTTTTGGTTAGATAGATATACAATACAATACACACCATTCATAAAACTCTACATTTGCATGAATCTTACATTAAAATTGTTATTGTGCTATAAAGAGATATAATACTTCAATACTCTAGTATAACTAACCTTCAATACCTTTATTTAACCCATCCTCAAACGCTTGATTTCATTCCATATCTTGATGATGGATTGGACTCCTTATTTCAAACTAGACTTCCTCCCATTTTTGTGGTTACAAATTTTCTTGATGACATACCTCATGCTTAGATTGTATTCATTAATATCTGTCAAATCCACTGCTACATATTTGAATAACACATCTCGAATGTCATTTTTCAACTCTTTTATCCTTTCATCCTCCTCATTTCCTACTTATTGAGAACACAAAAAATGACACCTAAAAATGAATCAAAACATAACCAATGAATTAGTTTTGTTTCTTGATATGAATTTTTTATACGACTCACTTCGTTACTTTTAACAACACTTCATCAAAAATTAATTTTAATTTGGGTTCACTCACATTGGATCTTATTAGAACTCCATAGTTAAGCATCTTGGACTAGAATACTATTACGGTGGGTGGCCTCCTGGAAATACTTTTATTGTATATTTTTTGTAAAAATAAACACACCAAACACAACTTTTTATTTTTTACTCTACAAATTTGAGAAATTTAAAATGATGCTAACATATCCCATGAAGGAATTCATCCCACAATGAGATGATCTCTTCATCCCTTCTTTCACCTCTACTATTAGGGTACTTCTCTTGGAATCTTGGATAATTTAATGGATGTCAAGGTCTCCCATCCAACTCAAACTAATACCCCCACAAGTAGGTATCTTATATAATCCATGCCAAGAAAAGAAACATTTTAGTGGAAGTGGAAAACAATAAATGTTTATGATTGTAAGTAAATGACTGCGAGTGGAAGTCATGTGGATTTTAATGTTCATTCCTTCTTTTTTGTAATGTAATATGTTGAAATCCATAATTAAAATTGAATTTAGGTTATTTTTGAACCTCATTGGATATAGAGATCTTATATTTGAGATACCGGTGAGGGAAAAGGACTAGTAACATAGGTTAGAGTTTGTGTAGATCAGTTTGGATGAGTTGATGCTCTCATAGAAGCGTTTGAGACCTTTCATCTCCTAAATAGTTATTATTGCATTTTGTTTCATGAGACTCATCCTCCATCTTTTCTTTATTTTTTAAACTACTATGAGTAATATTCATCCAAAATGATCATCAATACCCTGTATGGGATAAATTTTGGTCAGAGTACTTCATTAAATATAGGTTGATTTCAAAAAATATGGGGGTGGGTATCAAGTAAAAAAATTCAATAATAACTACTCAAGAGGTATTCTATAAAGGAACTTTGGAACCACAATGATAGGAGGAAGTATAATTTGAAAGAGGGAGTCCAATCCATCATAAAGAGATGGAAGGAAATCAAATGTTTGATGATGGATTAAATAAAGGTAGTGGAGGTTATTTGTTTGGGAGTATTAAAGTATTATATCTATATTCAAGATAGTTATAATTTTCATGAAATATGCATGAAAATATGAAATTATATGCATGGGGTGTATTAAATTGTTCTTATTCAATAAAAATTAAATGTTTGATGACTCATGAAGATAAAGTCATCTGCATATGATGATGTTACCAATACTGAAGAAAAACATGTGGTTGATAAAGAAAATACAAAATTATTAGGGGATCAATAACCTATTTATGAAGAAAACAATGACACTGCATCGCAGTGTTGAATAAAATTATCAAGGAAATAAGTCATGGTATAAAATTTGAGGTTGGTGGGATTGATTGTGGCCAACCTATTGGCCGCAACAAGTCAATGTTCATTAGTTATCTTAAGTCCAAAATAAGGATGAATGTGCCAATTGATATTGATTCATGGTGCCACATCCAACCTATACTGAAGGAAATCCTTTGGAGAGATATAATAGTAATGTTACGATATACTTCTTCTATTTTACTGAAAAATTATATAATGAAATTTTGATTTAATTTTCTTTATTACTTGTAGTGTTTGTTTATTTTATAAAATTTCCCTAAGAAATTTTTATTAATGGACATTGGAAAATCCCATAGAGGCTTCTAGACTCTTCTTATGAAGTTACATCTTAGGGATGTTGTGGGAAAAATAATTCTCCACCCACCAGTTAGTTAAGAACACATTATAAAATATGAAACATGAACTACTTTCATCAATCGTTGCAATGATAAATCATTTCAAGTGCATTGCAATCAATAATATTTTATTTTAAATTATTAATTTTATCCAACTTGATTTAAAATTATTAATTTATATAATAGAAAAATAGTTCTAAAAATAAAAAATGTGTATAGAAAACAATATACCCCTATTACAAAGAAAGGATGAGGTACACTTCATTAGAGAAGAAATTGGTATGTATTTTAAATAAAAAAAAAATAATTTTAATTGTGTGATATGAAACAACAAACATTGTTTTGTTTATATGCAGCTTGATGAATCAAAATTTGAGTCCACTTACTTCCCACCTCATGTGCAATGTATGGAGGATCGTTTAAATAAGGGGGTAAATTAGTTTATGAATACACAAAAACAATATGTAGAATTTTTTTAACTATGAAATAATTATAATTATTTATTCTTTATAACAATATTAAAACATAAATAATTGTATATTTATGTTCATATTTTTTATATGGTTTAGACTTAATAATTGACATCAAATGTACCGGAAGAAAATCTACTTTCATTAGCTTTGAAGTGGCCTAAACAATATTGTCATGTTAGAGGATTAGGTTTTGGAGTATCTCCTCAAAAATATTTTGAGAAGATAAAACCACATGATGATACATATAACATGGTGAAACGATTTTAGACAAAAATGGACTCACTATAAGATATTATTATTTGGTCCAGTTTGGAAGACCAATGTATGAGAAAGGATCAACACGAACCAGTGGTGGAGCAAATATTTGCACATGAACCAAATGAACCTACTAGCATTGCAGCTAGTCATTCCTCCCAACCACATAACTTACTCGAGGAAATCAATTTTTTCATTACTATTTCTATTAAATGTGAATCAAACAACTTTCAATAAATTTATATTACTAAAATTATATTGGGTACAATTATATTTGATTCATATATGTGAATACCCATTCACCACCGTGTTGTAATGGGTACAATATATGATATCCTAGGAGATAAGATAACCCATCAATACCTCCCAAAAGATTATATGAGAGTAGGGATTGAGGTAGATCATGAACTAGATAATGTGTTTCCTATTCCACTTGGTGGTTAGGATATTAAAATAGTCAATGATGTTATTATAGCTTTCATAGCATGTCCATCTAATCTTATAAAGATACACAAGGTATGTATCTAAAAAAAATTCATATAAAAAACATGTATTGGATGAAGTTAAACGGTCTGATGTGATGTATGATATTATAGATAGATAAAGTTTTAGATAAACATAATTTCAAATCAATAAAATCAAGTGAATTGACCTAGAAAACAAAATGACCTTCCGAGAGTACCTTATCCCCACCATTTTCAAAGAAACATTTATTATCATTACAAATTCATGAATAGAACACATTAAAAGATTTAAACATGTCTTAAATTGAATATGAAGAAGAAATATATGAAAATTACTTGATACACATAATTATTATAGAGGATATAAATGAGATTCTCAAGCATGAATGGATGTATGTTTGAGTTGTGAATACATACATAAGGTATATTTTTATATTACATCCTCCTAAAAAGTGAGCTAATATGTTTATTAAAGTAAATAAGTATTTATATTTTCTATAGGTGTTTGTATTACAACTATATAAATGGAATATCGTGTGAGGCACAATTTGGATTCATTAATCCATTTATCATTTCTATGGGAAAATTCACTTTGGATAATGAAGAAATTGAGAAGAAAATAGATGATTTACTCAAAGAATTTAATAGAAAAGTACTAGACGATAGACTCTTTTTGATTCCTAAAATACAAAAGTAATACTCTACAATCTAATTGCATAAATATATTTTTATTTTTTTCATTACTTAATTGTTTCAGTTTTTTCAAGGACCACTAGATGTTGATCATAGTCAATTTGGACACCTGAATATTTTTTTTGGATCCAATGCATGGATATCCAACCAACCAACCACACATGATATGTATTGTGAATACATAATATACTAAAATCAATATTTTATAAATTAAATTAAAATTATTTGTTTTAGTATGTGATTTTACAAGAACTTTATTGTGACAGTGAAATTTATAAATATAGGCTAATTCGTGGCTTGAAGTCGTTTTATGAAGAGATAAAGGCAAAGGATTACTAAAAATGGAAAAAAATGATAAGGTATATAAATAAATATTTAACTATAAAAAAATTTCAAATAAATTTACTTATTTTGGTCAATGTTTATTTAGTGTTTGAAAAAAGATAATGGCATCGATTTCAGATATTATGTTTGAAAATTTATTAGAGAGATAATAAATCATGAAAATACCATCATCCTACAACAAGTAATTTCTGAAGGTAGTTATAATTTCATTTAATATATTTTATAATCATTTTTTTGCCTTCATTTTCTCTGCACTATCAAATTTTTTGAAAACATAGAAACTCAAAAGAAGAAGTAAATTTGTTTTGAGATGAGAAGACAATGTACTTTTTTTCTAGAAAGCATGTTGGAAACAAATTTTGGTGGTTACCTATTATGTTTGTGATCTATATGAGTTATAAGATTTGAAATATATTTTGAGTGTGAAATATTAGTTTAATAATGCTTATTTATTATTTTGATCTCTTTCTCAAGGAGAATAATAATGTAGGAAATTAATTTTTTTAGAATATTTGACCTAAAAACACTAATTGTTTTTGGAAATGGTGGAGGTAGAGGTGGGGGTAGAGGCATAGGTGGAGGTGTATGTGTAGGTGAGGAAGAGGTATAGGTGGAGGAAGAGGAGGAGGTAGAGGTGGAGGTGGAGGCGAATGCAAAGGTAGTGGTAGAGGCAAAGTCGGAGTCAGAGACCGAGGTGGAGGATGAGGGAGAGGTGGAGACCTAGGTGTTGGAGGAGATGAAGCATTGTATTTAAAACAATAAAAGTTTTGGGTAAATAAGTAGAATGAGGATTATATAAAGATTGTGTTTGATAACAACTCTTGAAAAGTGAACACAACACTTGTCACTTAAGATAAGATCCACTGTGTAAGTGTTTCGGATGGATTATTGGAAGAATGTTTTTCATCACTTGTTTAAGTTAATTTATAAAGGGTATTAATCCATCTGTAAGATCATTCTCTTTTGGAATCTTCAATTTCTCCACTAGTGTTTTTAAAATAATATGTTAACAACTCCCAATCATCAAACATGTATATAATCTAAGTTAAATATTTGAATAAATATGTGTGTAATCAATCACTAAAGTTAGTAGGTGTATGAGAGAAATATTAGAGGACAACCGAAAATGATATATCATGGTCATTGAGGAGGGATGGTGTCAATGTGTCCATCATTAGTTTTAAAATGAAATTTTCGTAAAAATAAAAAGTCGAATATGAAAAACTAAGTAAAATAATTCAGATTCTATTTATTCTTCAGGATAATGATCCATAAGTAATTTTATATATGTAGGAATTATCCACACATTAATCTAATGTCCAGTTTGACCAGTATGACTCAAAGTGCATCTTTTTATTCAAAATTGGAATTAATTTTAGTGAAAAGAATAACTGGCATACTCAAAACTGGGAAAAAGATTTTTCAGTGTTTTTTTATTTAATGAAAATGATCTACAATTCATTCTTGATGTGTCGAAATCAACCACACCAAAATCCGATACATGATGTTTCAAATATGAATCAATGTTTCCATTATCATTTTAAAATTGATATTTAAAAAAAAATGTTTCACTCAATAATAATTGAGAAAACCTGATCATATTGGGAAAATGATTTGGTGGATGATATATTTCTAGGCATTATTGGAGTTGGTTCATCTTCTAAGGGTTTCAATCCTAGGATCTGTGTCGGGTTTTGTCCTACTTTCAATTTTTTTTGGATTAGGTTTTTTTACTAGTAACAGATCTTCTTCTATGTTTGTTCTAGGGCTTCAATCTTGTTTTATTATTCCTTATTCCATGGTGGCTATGGGTTTCTATTCTATTACTATTGAGTTTGAAGTGATTTTGGTCTCATCAGTGTTTTGTGTTAGTCGTGTGTCTGGGTGGTTTTCAGTGGCATAGACCGTGTTGAAATATTACAGAATATTTAGCATTTGTTATGGTTTAGTGGTTTTTCAAGGTGAAGGGCTCAACTCCCAAAGGGGGCTTATGCAACCCAAAATTTCCCTGAACCCTATTCCCAATTCTTCTCCCAAAGTTTTCTATGTGCGATGGTTCTTTGGGGCTTTGAGAAGTGATGTTCTGGTGGCCAAACAATTTCCTAGAGATGAGTTCTTCTCTTGGATTCCCGATGCGATAGAGGATGGCAGTTATGATGATTAATTACAAGTTTTCTATTCCGATGGTTGGTGATAGAGTGTTTTTGGAAGGATTACTATGTGGGTGATGAGGTTAGCGGTGATGATTCTTCGATCCAAAATGGTGAGTTCGGCTCTGACGATGATGTTTTCGGCTCTGGTGATGATAATAATGGTAGATGTTAGTGACATGACTGATAGTGAATACGTGATGTGGGAATATCATGGTCTGAGAATAGTGGTGATGAAGTCCTTTTGAATTTTTAAATTTGAAAATTTGTGATAATTTGCAGTTTTTGACTTTTGATTGTGCTATGGGATGGATAGTGCTAGGTTGGAGTGTTTTGGGTTCACACTTTTACTTTATTAGTTTCCTTTGAAAATAAAAATATGTATTATGGACAAGGAGTCATCAACACCTTAATCTGATATATGGTATGACCTGTATGAATCAAAGTGTGTCTTTTTATTCAAAATTGACATTAATTTTATTGAAGAAACAACTAAAATACTCAAAACTGAGCAAATACATTCAGATTATTTTTTGTAATTTATGAAAACAATCCATAAGTAATTTATGACATGTTGTAATCAACCTCACCTCAATATTATACATGATGTTATCAATATGAATCAAATTGTCCATTATCACTTAAAAATTTAAATTTTGATACAAAAAAATGTCACTCACTAAAAACCACGAAATCATGCTCTGATTGTGTTGAAAATTTTGGAAAAAAAATTCAAAATTCATTTGTGGTGTGTTGGAATTAGACTCATGTCAAACCCTTACATGATGAAATCTTTATGACTAAAAGTGCATATTTCTAGTTTAAAATGACATTTTATTAAAAAACACAAGTGACATACTCAAAACCGAGTAAACACTTTCATATTATTTTTATAATTTTTGAAAATGACCCATAAGTCATTTGAGATGTATAGAAATCATCCAAAACTCAATCTGATGCATGGTGTGATCTATATGAATCCAAGTGCGTGTTTTTGTTCAAAATTTACATTAATTTTTGTAGAAAAACAACTGACACACTCAAAACCCAGAAAACACATTCATATAGTTTTTATACTTTATTAAAATTATCCATAAGTAATTTTTGATATGTAGGAAGCACACACACCTCAATATGATATATGATGTGCCTGGTATGACTTAAAGGGCCTGTTATCAAATCAAAATTGATATTTTAATACAAAAAGTTCCACTCACTGAAAACTAAGAAAATACACTCTTATTATCTTGACATTTTTTTAAAAAGACTCATAATTAATTTTTGATATGTATTAATCAGTCTCATGTCAAACCCAATCACGATGCAACATGTATGACTAAAAGTTCATGTTTCCAATATTAAATGATATTTTAGTAAAAAACAAAAGTGATATATTAAAAAACAAAGGAAACACATTTTTATTATTTTTAGATTTTAGGAAAATGATCCATACTGCTTTTGAGATGTGTAAGAATCATCCTCACCTCAATCCGACACACAATGTGATTGGTATGAATCCATGTGCGTCTTTTTATTCAAATTTGATATTAATTTTTTGTAAAAAAAGTAACTAACATACTCAAAACTGAGAAAAAAAATTCATATTATTTTTGGTACTTTATGAAAATGATCCATAAGTTATTTTTTACATGTATCAATAATCCATACCTTAATCCAACACATAATGTTCCATATATGACTCAAAGTTTCTGTTATCAGTTTAAAACTGATATTTTGATACAAAAAGTGCCACTCAATGAAAAATCTGAAAATGTGATCAGATTGAATTGATAATTTTGGAAAAATATTTATGATTAATTTTTGATGTGTATGAATCAATCTCATGTTAAACCCACACATGATGGAACCTGTATGACTCAATGTTCCTGTTTCCAGTTGAAAATCACATTTTAGTAAAAAACCAAAGTGGCATACTCAAAACTGAGGAAATGTGTTCATATTATTTTGATACTTTATAAAAATTATACATAAGTCCTTTGAGATGTGTAGGAATTAGTCTCACCTCAATAAGGTGCATGGTGTGACCGGTATGACTCCAAGTGAATCTTTTTATTCAAAATTGACATTAAATTTAGTAAAAAACAACTGCCATACTCAAAACTGAGAAAACACATTCATATTTTTTTTGTAATTTAAGACAACAATCCATAATTCATTTTTTATGTGTAGTAATTAGCCACACCTCAATCGAATACACGATGATCCCAATATGACTCAAAGTGTTTGTTATCACTTTAAAATAAACATTTTAATACAAAAAATGTCACACACTGAAAAATAATAAAACACACTCATATTGTCTTAATAATTTTGGAAAAGAGTTAATAATTCATTTTTTTTGTGTATGAATCAATCTCATGTCAATCCCCCCCCCACGATGCAACCTATATGACTCATAGTGCATGTTTCAAGTTTAAAATGACATTTTTGTAAAACTCACATGTGGAATACTAAAACCCAATGAATCACATTCATATTGTTTTAATACTTTAGTAACATGATTCATAAGTCGTTTGGGAAACATAGGAATCTTCCGAACCTTAATATGACAGACAATGTAACCGATATGACTCCAAATGCATCTTTTTATTCAAAATTGACATTAATTTTTCTAAAAAATCTGACATAATCAAAACCAATAAAAACATTAGTATTTTGTCTATGAATTTAGTAAAATGTTTCATAAGTAATTTTTTATTTATAGGAATAAAAAACACCTCAATCATACTTATGATGTGACCAATATTACTCCACATGCACCTTTTTATTCAAAATTGACATCAATTTTAGTAAAAAAATTATCGACATACTATATAATAGTGTTTTTTCTTATATTTGTGTTATAAATTTTATTTCATTTAAATTTTTTATTTGTATATTATTTTCTTTATTTATTATAATATTTATAGTGATGTAGTGTGTTGTTACAACACACTGTATGCCCTCTTTATAGTGTTGTAGTGTACTATAGCATCACACTACAATATTCCCCTTTATCAGCACTTTTAGAAGAACTGATAAAGTGTCCCTTTATTAGCACTAAATAAATTCACTAAAAAATGGTGTATTCTCTCAGAGATTCTAAAATCACTGTTAAAAGTGTGATTTATCAGTGCTTTTTTTTCACCAATAGAGTACCCCTTTATTAGTGCTTTACTGGTGCTAATAAAACCCTTATCCTTTTAACCATGCTATGGTAAAATGCACTTTTTTAGGGATGATAAAGTCCTAATATAGAATAGTTAAAGCCTATTTTTTAGTAGTGCTTGTACAGTAAGAAAAATTTAGAATGGGGAGTAAACCCAGTTCAGCAAGACATGGCTGCAATGAAGAGTGAACTCGGTTGAGTAATGGGATTTTTCTGCTTTGATGGCCTTGGTAGTGAGCGCTGACCAATATGGGAAAAATCATTTATTCTTATTTTTATGGGTCAATTTTTTTTACCTCATTCTAATGCTGTTCTCTCATGTATCATGTTCTTTGATTTCCGTTTTATTCATGTCTTATGAACTGCCAATCTTTATGCCATGATTCAAGATTTTAATCTTTAATATGCATGGTGTACTTTTCAAATGTCATTATCATGTTATCATACCCTTATGTTAATTTTATTCTTACATATATCCCTTGTTTACCTTTACTGAGAATCTAAGATCACCCTTTATTATGTTTCCTTTCCCTAGGTTATAAATAATGGTTTAAGCAGGGTATTCATGTGAAGAGTACCAGAGAGGATGCTCCTTGTGGGAGACATTCAAGATCCTTCACAAAATTTTGAAGATTATATTGCAAGTTTCTAAAGGTACTGAACTATTATGGTCCTCAAGAATGTGTTTTTGTAACATATTAAATATTAATCTAAAATCATGTAATATCCATGTATGAAAAACCTGGTTCACTATAGTTTGTGTTAAAGGAATTGTTTATTTGAACTTTAGAAACTAGGATGAGACTACTTTAATGAGATCCCTAGGGATATTTGTAAGGATATGTATAGAGATGTCTCTAATGATTATTATAAGGATTGGTTAAAATTTAAGAAAATGTCTTGGAATTTTGTTAAAGGATAGAGTGATTGGTTTCCAAGAAATTATATGTATTTATGGATATGACAAGTGGATGTGTCTCTGACATAGATTTTCCTTGCGATAAAACCCCTTAAACACCATATTGAGCTAGAATTTATTAGGAACTACTATAAAACAATGGTCCAATTTTCACACCTAATTTGACACTCCTAGGGAACATAATTTAGAAATTTGAAAACTCTTTACAAACCATCATGAAGGATTTAGATAGATGATGACTATGAATGACATAGGATACAACTAAGGTGTCATAGTTTAACATGAATCTGTCATTATTTAGACATCCTTTATGTGATTTTTAGGATTATTTGGTTTCCCACTAAGAGTGTTGTTACTTATACTATGAATTTTGGTTTTAGTCAATAAAAAGAACTAAAAATAACTTGGTTAACATTTAATGTGACAAGTGATTTACCGATGATCATCCAAATGAGATGATGACTAGATTAAAGGATGTTGTGATTACGATTAATCAGTTTTTATGAAACATGATTAAAAATGTGTACCTTAACCAACTCACAGACTCAAAAAAGAAGATACAAAAAGAGTTATCTGAGGGATTAGGTGATGGTAATCATGGAGGAAAGAAGATCCAGTTTCCTATATGGTATGAATAACCCAACTGAATGTCTTAAAGCAATGATAAGATGTTTTGATTGTGGAAAATATTTATGAAAATCAAGTAACTGTAACAAAAAAATGAAGATTGAATTTAACACATGCAATGTGAATATTGGCCTTCCTAGTATATCATCAACTGTTGAAGTTTTTAAATGTGGAAAATATGGGAATAATGAAAATCGATTCCCTAAGAGGAAATATCATGAATAAAATTATCATGGTTGTATGAGTAATGGTTATATTGTTTTTGATGAAGAGACTATAGATGAAATGTGAAAGGAAAGATATATTAAGGAATAATATTACATAACCCATTTAATTGTTTGATATTAAAATGGTGTGGTTGAATTATTTTTGTATTGGGATTAAAGAATTATGAAATATATAAGTATTTTTTAGTATAATCTTTTTTAAAGGATTCGAAAGAATCTATTGAATGGTACCAAGGACCTAGAAAAGTGATTTAATAGTTATGTTATGTTTTATGATTAAGGAAAGATATCCCTTAACGTGTTTCTGAGGATGATAAAATAGTGTTTAGTTTGAAAAAAACAGATGATTGAAATGGATAAATTAAATTGATTAGTTACAATTACCTCAAAACTGATAATGGAGTTTTTGAAAAAGTGGTTTATGTTATCATTGATGGAGCTTAAAAATTATTGGATATATGGAATATGTTCAATAATCTATGGATTTATTCAAGTAATGAGGAAGCATGCATGTTTTCATTTATATTTTTCTATAATTTTGGTTATTACCAAGCTTGAGAAGAATATATAACCAAGGTATTCACATATTTGGCATGTGACTATTAATAGTTGATTAATTATATTTGGAGGTTAAATGTTATGTTGAAATTGGGAAATTATGTGAGCTTATTTTTACATTCATAATTTTGTAAGGGTTATACGGTTCACCATTTATTGAATGGATTAATTTGAACTTCAGATGAGGTTTTAGAGATTAGAGTATCACTTCACTGTATGAATATTTATGCATATTGGATAACTTATTCTAACAATTTTTTTGTGATGATAACTAAAGTTAAATAGAATAAATTATCATTCTATATATGGATATTATGATCTATTAGTGACACATGAATAAAAAAATTCAATTTCATTACTTGGAGTAAGATATAAAGTGTGAATTGATTAATAAACAACCAGGAGGTGAGATTGTGCCAATGAAATGAAATGAAATCAAGTAAGTATGTCTTCTTTTGAAATTATTTAGTTTTAGGAAAAAGATGTTGATATAAAATGTTGTATTGTTATCATCATTTTTAATGATATCAATAAAAATTTTACACCTATTTGGGGCATGGTTTTGTGGTCGTTAACTTTCTTGGGATCACTCACTTTCTTGTGACCAGTGATATCTACCACTATCTATATATATTTATGATTTTCTTCTATGTCCAAATATTCACTTCCAATATATGTTATCGTATGTGGAAACCTTGTTATTAGTTACTTTGGTTAACCATTAAGTTTGAAACTTTCCATTTTTAAATGAATTTTTATTATTCATTTTTATGTTGTGGGTTTCTATGAAGTAATTTTCAAATGTTAATCATTTTATTATCCTGAGGAATTTCACGGGAGAAATTTATTTTAAGGGAGATAAAATGTAAAACCCAGAGATTTTGTGTGTGTTTTTTCAAATATATTTAATATTTTAGATATTTTACATTACGTGGAACAATGAGTTTAGATTTTGGGACACATAATACTAATTCTTTCTTGTGTTAAACACAATTCTGAGTTTAGCTCTCATTACACACAACATAGAGTTTAATCCAGACAAACAAACTATTTAAATACTATTATTTAAAATGATTGTTATCAACTAGACATTGGAATGGAAAGTATAAATAGGATTAATTAAATTATGAAAATATATTTTGCACATGTTTATATAATTAATTATTTGGTGACTAATTTATTATAAATTAAAATAAAACTCTTTTGAATTTAAAAGTAAATATTTTTCTGTAAAACTATATTTATGTGAATCAGTGTGTTTTATGTCAATAAATTAACCAAATAACTTTTGGTTAATTATTTTAATAAAATTTTATATATTAAATATTCAATAAATTTTTTAACATTCATCTTATATGTTATCTAGACAAGATTTAGTAATAAATCCAATTTTACACTTGAAAACTCTATTTGTCTAAAAAGTTATTTTGTCACCTTCTTAGGGAACACATATTTTAAAATTAAAATTTTCAACTCTAAGAAAATTAATTTGATAAAATAAATATAATTTTTGAAATTTTAATATAAAAATTATCTTAGGTTTATTTTTTGAGATTTTTCTGAAAAGGTTAATTTTTTAATGAATAGCGAATAATACTGAATTTTAATTAAAAATTGCCTTTTCACCTAAATTATTTATAAAGTAAAATTATTATTATTTTAATTATAATTAGTTAAATTATAAATATATTAATACAATATAGGTTATTTTAATAGATATCACATTGAAAATGTATACAAAAATATTATAACCTTTTGAACATTTTCTCTTAGAAAAACCCCGCTTTCTCGTTGTGTGAGTGAGATTAAATTTAAATTAAATTATGAAACTTAAGAAAATGAAATTTGATAAAATTGATTCCATATTTTTGATCAAAATAATTTCAATTATCTAATAATTTTATTCTTATTTTTTACCAAAAATATTAGTGAAAATAGTTAAAATTAATTAATACGATTAAGGTTAAAAATTGTTTTTACACATTACATGCAACTGTATTAAAATTATTTCACACAAATAGTGGATTTTTATGTAATAAATTGGATTCCAAATTTAGGATCAGTTGGATGAAATTATCTAATAGATATAATTTTAATTTTATTTTTAAAGGATAAATTACCTGGGTAAGTAAAAAGATAAAAATTACCTTGGTCAAAACTATAAGGATAAAATTTAGTAAACTTAAAGACTAAAGAAGAAAATGATAAAAAAATGCACTACTTTTGTGTAGAGGAGGTGTTTATAGAAGGAATATTTCCTACCATAATTTTTGAAGAATTTTTGTGGCAAAAAATGTAAAATTTACCTATTAATAATGAATACTTTTGGATATTTATAAGAATTAAACACCTCCTCAATTATAAAATGAACTCAATATCCCCCTTATTCACACCTCTCAAGCCATCTGGATCAAAATTTATATATCTAAATCACTTTAAAACTTACCACCCATCATCATTGAATCCTTATTTTGGATATAAATCTATCCAATGAGGACTTTAGTACAATCCTAATAAGAATATTAAAAGAAGAGGTACTGTTCTTAAATGAGCATCTTTATTTTATTTATTTTCCCAACTTCTTCAATTATTATTATACCTTGATTATATAACAACCAAAGTGTATTATATATAATGATATTTTATTATGTTAAGTTTATTACCTAAAATCACACACACTTCTATCAAATGGGTTATGAAACCAGTATTTGTGTGTACGGTGGACTACCAACTCATAAACTGATGTCGTTCATTCTTCCATTTCCACCTATCATGGTTGGAGATTGTGATGGATTTATAGTTAATATAATATATTTATAAAATTTATGATTTTAGTATTATTATGGAGTTATTATATCACACAAAACATTATAATCTCCATTTTTTGGGAATACGATAACATCATTCGTGTGTATGATGGACTATTGACTCACGAATCTATGTGGTTAATTCAAACATTAAAAGGAATGTATTATGGATTAGTTTATTAAAAATATTTGATATATAGGACATAAAAATTAGCATGTAATTATATTATATATATAATTTACTTTACATTTATTTCTTTTAATTCAATAAGAAAATAAAAACACTGTTCATGCGTACTATGGCCTACCATCTCCATGAATGATGTATTTTATTTTCCATCACTAAATTTTATGAATTAAAATAAATAAATATAAACAAAATAAAAATTACATATGTCATGGTTATAATTATGGTTATGATTGAACCATGATCAATGTAATAGGAAAAATATATTACAAATTAAAACATATATGAAAAACAGAGGGCTCCTGCTTTGCATCCAAGAGACCCGGGTTCAAAACCGGGTGGAGGCGAATTTCCAGGCTACTGTAGAAGTACTGTAGCAATCACTGTAATAGTACTGTAGAAGTACTGTAGTAGTTACTATTTGGTACTATAGCAGCCGTAAATATTCACCTGATTTGGGCCTTCGGGCCACCAATTTGGGCCTACGGGTCTCCAGGGCCTTCGGGTCATCAATGTCCTTCGGGACACAGGGCCTTCAGGACACGTAGACCATGGAGTAGCCCAGTTCACACAGAACATGCCCCAGAAGAGGATCAGAGCAACATGAGTAGCAGCCACCAGATGCATAGCTAACTGGATTGGAAGAATGAGAGGGTATAACAACCGCTATCAGGACCAGGCACCGTGCAGCTTTGTACGGGGCAATGCTAGATGATCAGAAATTCAAGGTGGTGAGCTAGGTGATCAATGACGCAGAAAGCGGGGGAGGGGCAGTTCAAGTGGGATTGACCTACGAGTCATGTATTGGGCATGGTATGCCTCTAGGCCTTCGGGTCATGTATTGCGGGTTTGTCAGGCCTTGTGCCTTAGGCCTACAGGTCAAGTTCGGGTTCCCCTTAAACGCTTAAAAGGGGGATTATCTATAATAAAATAAAAAAGAAGGCCTTCGGGCCATTCATATGGAGAGAGGTTGTTATCTGAGATGTAACATTAACATGAGATAGTTAATAAAAGGGTAATAAAAGTTCATATTAAAATCATAAATGTTATGATATATATGAATATGGTTATATAAAATATGTATAATAAAATTATATTTACTATATATGTGTTTTTAATGAGTATGACATATGTATAAACTCAAGGTAAGGGATTTCCATCTCACTTTTATTTTCTGAGGGACAAATGCCATATTCACCACATGATTATTTTATGTGGTTAATATACACAACATGAATATATTTTATTATTATTATAATTAAAATTTATTTTTATTTATATATCCATTCAAGTATCTCACTTTAATGTGGTTTATAGTTCAAAATTTTACAAATCAATAATGTATTTTCTCTCAATTTTCTTTCTTGAAGATGTACATTATGTTATACACCTATATTATTTAATGAGGTGTATATACAACCACTTTGACATGTGATATCATGAATTTATTTATCCTAATTATATTTTATGTTCAATTTTATTTTATCCATTCATGGGACTTATGATTCAAGTTGAACAAAGTGGTAATTATTTTATGTTACAATCTCATTTTTTATTGTGATTGTTATTGATTATGCTTCCAATGATAAACTATTATGATATATCTCTGATTAATTTTCATGAATCTAATTCCCCTATTGTTATTTATGATATTTTCAATTTATGGTACTATTATTCCTCCCTTTGGTACCTATGATAATTTAGAAAATGTATTTATGAAAATAAGACTTTTTTTCTCTCTTCAGTTAGAAATCTGTTTTCCTTCAAAAAACGTTTTTAAAATGTTTAATAAAATTTATTACTACTCTATTATGATTTAAAAAGGAATTTTTTTACACATTTTTTCCTTTTAAAAATTAGTTTGAAATGAATCTTTATTTCATTTTCAAATCATTTCCCATTTTTTTACTGAAAATGTGACTTGAATCTTAGTTTTTACCTATACGACATAAACAGAGTTTTCAGACATCATGAAAAATAATTTCTTCAAAAATTAATTTTTAAATTTTCAAATTTATTTTCAAATAAAAATTATTTCAAAATGCATTATGTTTTAAAAAGTTGTTTACAAAGTGGAACATATAATTTCTTCAACAAATGTTGTAATGATTTATAAAATCTTCTTCTATAAGTTTTCAATGTTATTTTCAAAGAAAATGGTTTTAAAAAATCTAGAATGTCTTAAAAAGTGTTTTTAAAAGAAGAAAGGATATTTTAATCAAGAAAAGTTTTAAATTATTTTAAAATGGTTACTTTATAAATTTTAATGTTTATTTAAAAAAAATAGTTTTCAAAATGTTTTATGTTTTAAAAACAATATTTCAAGTCAGAAAGGATATTTTTCCCAAGAAATGTTTTAAATGATTTTAAAATATTCCTTTAGAAGTTCAAAAGGTTGTTTTAAAAGAAAATGATTTTGAAAATGTTTTATATTTTATAAAACCAATTTTAAAGGGGAAAATGAAATTCTTATAAAGAAACGTATTAAATGATTTTTAAAAACTACTTTTAAAAGTTTCCACAGTTATTTTCAAAGAAATAGGTTTCATAATGTTTTATGTTTTAAAAATAATTTTGAAAATATGCAATGATATTTTACTACAGAAATTTCTTAAATGTTTTTAAAAGATTATTTTATAAGTTATCGAAGTCATTTTCAATGAAAATAGTTTTAAAAATGTTTTATGTTTTAAAAATGTTTTTTCAAATAAGAAATGATATTTTCTTCAAGAAATGTTTTAAATGATTTTTTAAAAGATTACTTTATTAGTTTTTGGAATATTTTAAAAGAAAAAGTATTTCAAAATGTTGTATGTTTTAAAAATAAACTTTCAAATAAGAAAGGATATTTACATCAAGAAATTTTTCAAATGATTTTTAAAATCCCCCTTTATAAATTTGCAAGGTTATTTTCAAAGAAACATGTTTTAAATTGTATTATGTATTATAAAGATTTTTTTCAAAGTTGAAATGATATTTTAACTAAGAAATGGTTTTAATTATTTTCAAAATCTTGATTTGTAATTTTTAAATGTTATTTTTAAATAAAACGGTTTTGGAAATGTTTTTCTTTTTAAAAATTGATTTTCAAAGAAAATCTATTTTCCTTAAAAAATGTCCCAAGTAGTCTTTCAAAATTATTTTCTATGAAAAATTAAATTCTTTGGGGTTACTTATGATTTACTAGGGATACAACCAAAGGATACCATTCATATTATTTAGTTAATTTTTTTTTGTTATGATGAAATGATGTTTAAGAAACTTATTTCTCTTATACAGGTTATACCTTTATGAAATTCTTATGAATCCTACTTCTTTTCAGAGTTTATGCTATGATGAAGTAATTATAAAACTTGTAACTTTTTAACAAGTTATTATATGATGAAATGTTTAAGATACCCATTTCATTTTATGGGTTATGATATGATGGATGTTTATGATATTATGGTACACATAAATATTTTTTTCTTTCTGAGAGGGGTGAGACATATATCTCCCTATAATGCATTGGGAAAAGATTTATATATCTCATTAGATATTCATGGATGGAATAGGGAGTGAAACTGGTATAGTAAGATAGGTCTAGAATGGGGGGCGAACTTGGTATAGTAAGACAATGCTAGAATGGGGAGTGAACCTTGATCAGTAAGATAAAGCTAGAAAAATGAGTGAACTCAGTTCTGTAAATCACTTTTTCCTTTATGATTAACATTTTAATAAGCCTTTAAAAATATGGAAATGATTTTATATGCTTATATTTATGCCAAAAATTCCATGACATGTTCCAATGTTATGCACTCATGGATCATTTTATTTGATTTCCTAATGTTTCATGTCTTATGAACTACCAATATTTATGACATGATTCAAGATTGTGATGTTTGATATGCATGGTATGATTTTAAAATGTTATAATCATGTTATAATATGATTATTTTCATGTTATTATTATATATCTACCTTGTTTACCCTTACTGAGCATTTTAGTTCACACATTTTTATTTTTCATTTCCCTAGGTTATGAAGAAATGTTTAAGTTGGATATGTATTTGAAGAGTACCAAAGGGGGAGATCTTTTTGGGTGACATTGAATATATTTAACCTAATTAAGAAGATTGTGTTCCATTCTTCCAAATTAATAAACTATTACGGTCCTCAAGAATATGTTTTTGTAATGTATTTATCTTTCCTTCTAATCATTGAGAAACGAGATCATTAATTGTGCATACGTGTGGACTTCCGCTTCAATGAGCAAAGAATTTCACTTGCCATCACCACCCAAAATAGATCATTATAATAATAATTTTAATTTATATATATTATATATATTAAAATTTTATGTTTATTTAAAACATATATTAGAATTATAAAATAATATATTATTATTCATTCAAAGAATATAACTTGCCCATGTTTTGGTTGGTTTTACGGACTACATGAATGATGTGGTAATGTATATGTCATGGATGATTAAGGAATTTAATATAATTGTAATAAAATTTAATAATAATTTATTCAATATTTTTTAATTATTATTATATTGTGATATTAATATCTAGACATGTCATTAATCTTTCTTCTGGGTTCATTAAAAATTGTTGAAACAAGTTTGTCACTGATTTCATATTTATTTGTAATAATTAAAAATAACCTGGAACAAATGTGGAATATTATAAATTAATTTTAATATATATTAAAATACCTTAAATAATATATAAATAATAAACATGAAACCACTTAGTGAGAATCAATCTCATCTTTGAGAGGTTTGTATGAAATAAGAAACCATAATTTTTAAAACCTAATAATGAAAATAATGTATAGTCGATTAATATATTTTTAAAATATGGTTTTAAAATAATTATAAAAAGGGTATTATGTTTATATAATGGTTCTATGATAATTTATTAAGATATTTATGTTCATTATACATGAAGTTATAGCATTATCAAGTATGTTGGAATATAAGGTAAGGGTTTTCATCTCAAATTCCCCTCTTTGAGACATGTTGGGATTTATGATCCTAATTTAATTTATATAGCATACATAATGACTATTTGTGGTATCATATCATGAATTATATTTTAATCATGGCATTTTAAGTCCAATCAGATTAGTTTTGATTTGAATGTTTCTATATTCGTAAGGGGTTTCTTAGTCTCAAATCTGAATCTTTAAGAAATAATACATTTTATATACCATGTTACCTTAATGTGGTGTATTTAGTAACCATGTATGTATTTTTATCACAAAAATTATATTTCATGTGATTTACTTGCCAAATCATGACCCCCATTCATGTTTCTGCAAATTCAGTTGTTTTCCTAGTCGTAAAGATTGTTGGTAACTAAATTTTCGTTCATTGAGTTATGATAATTATTTAAAACTATTTCATAAAATTTGGGTACATTATAACATTATATTATGTGGTATTAACTCATTGTTGTATGGGGATATACATTCCAACCACATAATCCCTTTGTCTAATATTTCTGACTTATTATGTTATGTTCCTTTTGAACTATCCATGTCACAACCCGACCCAAACCGGGCTCAAGCTGCAACTACCCCAACCTCGACTCCATAGGCCAAGGGGTGACAACGAGGGAAAAAGAATACCCTAAATGGGAGTAATTTTCCTTATATAACTTTATGCACACACCCGACCATCTCAATGTATAAGTCCATAGGAATAATTATAAAAGATGCAACAACTAGAAAGTAAACCAAGCATTCAAAACCTCTAGGGTGTATAAGAGTACGAAAATGAGATTCTCAAAAGTAAAGGGGAAAAAAATACCTTCCCAACTAGAAAGATTTCCCAAATTGACACAAAACTAAAAAGTAAACTTCTGAGAGAGCCCAACTCCTGATCTCTAAGCTATGATCAACATACACAATCCAAAGAACCCAGTATCCCTAAGTTCCACTGAAGTAAACTCTGACCTACCTATCTTCTACATAAGACATGAAAAATGTGGGAAAATCTCATGTAGGGGTGACTATATTCATACCTAATATGATTCCATGAAAGCTAAAGTGGGATATTTTGGAGACAAAACATAAATATAAAGACAATAGATAATAAACATGATGTTGATCAACCCATAGTAAGAGAAATAGTAACCTCATCCTTGCACAAGGGGATCAACACGGTGTGTAGACAAACTACACGTCGAGTATTTTTCACCCATAGTATGAGAGTAAATCTCATCCAACCATGAGAATCTAAAAATAGAATTCACATGGCATAACCTTCACATCTTTTCAACCCATGACAGGAGAGTAACCAAATCCAAAGTTATGGATACATATGTATATTATAGAGTAATATATTTTTTAACCTGAAAAAAATACAAATGTATTTGAACCTTTTCATTTACTGGATAGGTCGATTTTAAAACCAAGCTTGAAAACTTAATTCCAAGCATTGGAACACTTAAAAATGTTGTTTTTTACTTGGGTTAAGGCTCGATAAGATACTCTAGTGTCCAAAGGAGATTTGGGAGCACCAGACCCATAACATTTCACTTTAAGGGACCTGTAGAGGGTGCATGGTCTGTCTAAAGCCATGCGGCCCATAACAGTTAATCGTGGAACCTATTATAGGTGGATAAAAGCGCTCACAAGGTCTATACATGGTTAGGCAAACCGTGAAGGAATGACCGTGCGCGGAGAATTTCTTAGACATAATATTCCGCATGGTTTTCCAAATTGTTTGGGCTAAACCTTGCAGAAAAGTCTATTTAAAGAATTAAATTTTATTTTAAATCATGATAAATGGAGATTTTATTTAATTAAATTAATATAAATAAGATTTAAATTAAATGGTTATTAAATGAGGAGTTTGGGGTTTATCAATGATTTGTTTTGATTAATTGATAATAATAGTAATATAATGGTGATTATTATTACTAATATAATTTTTATATCAATTTTTATTTTATTAGGATTTTTTATTTTAGAGAGGAAACAGGAGGGAGGTGCACTTCTTGGGTGAGACGCAAAACCCCCTTCAGGTCCTCCATGTTACGTGCACCAACCCTCCTCCCAACTCCTCTCCACGTTCTCGGATTTGTCCATTTTCTTCAAGGATCCAGCCCATATCAACAAGGTAAGGCCTTCTCCATGTGTTTCATTCTTTTCATTGGCCTTTTTGGCTCTCCGTCACCCAATTTCTGTTAGATCGAAACCCTTGGTTCGAGTTTAATTTAGTTTCTTCATTTCTTCCAATTTTAGGTCGTGTAGAAGATGTCTCAGGACCCGTTGATCTATATTCTAATGACCACTGCTGAAGGCAAGGAGGTTCAACTCATTTTGGTTCACCGCCATCAAATTTGGGTAAGATATTATACCCGTTAATTGGTTTCACAGTATAAAAATAAGGAACTTATGGTTTATATGAGTTTCGGTTAATTAATTGGAGGTGTGTTGCTCTTGGATGCACTACTTTTGGGCGATGAATGTTGTTATAGGGTGTTGTGATCAATTCCAAGTCCATTATCATTTTTTTGAAGTTTTTGTATGCAAAAAAAATTGTATTTTGTGTTATAAAGCATTGGCTCTGCCAATTATTTGAGGTAGGGTCTCTTTCCATGTCCTCTAATTTTAAAAATGCATTAATTAATTACTTACTGCACTTTTGTTAGATTTAAACTAATGTACTGAATTTGTTAGATTTAATGCCTCTTAAGTATGAATTCAGTATGTTTCATGTTTTAAATGCTGAATGTAAATAGTGAATTGCAAATAAATAATATCCTGATTTTAAAAAAAACCCCCAACAATGGAGGTTTGTTATCTTCAATATAAAAGTAGTAATTAGGATTTTATGCTTGATTGGATTGTTTTATTTTTTTTCTTATTGCCTTGATTTTGCATTGAAATATAGAATTCTTAGGACACGACCCTAATGAAATTAGAAAAACAGAGTTACCTTTCTAAATAATTAAAGGGCAAAGGCACTGCCCAGGTTCTTGGCCCAGTTTTAAATTGGATTTATCCATGTGTGATGTTTTCCATAATTATTGTTTATTGTATTGACACATTTGAGCCACCATTAAAGTGTTCATGGTATTGACCGTTCCAAGGGTAATCTTTCCTATATTAAGTGGCTCGTTTTCACATTGAGAGTTTCATGATATCCCATACCATGTATGTTCTCCACTGACCCGCTTAAGGAAAGTGTTTCAATTTGATAACTAAATGTGAAAAGGAATTGGAAAGCATACTTAAGTATATGAACTTTCTATGTTAAATGTATTTGGGTAATAGGTTGGATGTCTATAGAACCCCTGCCACATTAATGGAAGGTAACATAATGAACCTTGATTATTAATTTCTTATGAATAGATTAAATGGTTGCAGTGCTACTTGTCATTTTCTCACTAATGAGAGGAAATGATTAAACCAATAAATGAATGGTTGCAATGATACTTGGTCTATTCACACTAATAAAGGGAAATTCTTGAACCATATAAGAATATTACCCGACTTCATTATTAAATAGGAATGTCCTGACTCGAGCTTGTCTTGGATTCTGATTGGAGAACGCCTTGAGCACTTGAGGACCCCATTCCGAATTTAAGGATGCAGTTTTCTTTGGTTGAAACCCAAAAAGATACTAATCCTTGTATTTTATTGGATGCTCGATATGACACCGTAATATCCTTTACAGATTATCATAGGATTCCTCGGATACACTCCTTGGATCATGCTTTGACAAGTAGGTTCTATGGTTAAAACCCATATGGCCCAGTCATTTCTTATCCCTGTTTTACGTTGGATGAAATCCTAGGACTCAGTAGGCATCTCTATGTATAATGACTTGGGCTTCACTCCCAGGATCACAATATTTAACCTCTTCTAGGCTCATATACTACTGAGTTATCACCCCTTGAGGTCTGTGCAACTTTGGGACATTCACTATTTATACTATCACGAGGTGATGTCAATGATGGCTATGCCTCACATGAATTATTAATATAAAATGGAAATTAATTCATTAATTAACTGGGTACATATTTAGATACTGTCCGAGGGATGAAATAGGTTCTTGGGTATTTAATTACAATGCACTGTTTACTTAATTCATGCATGCATATACACTATTTAATTTATACCACACGGTCGATATTTGGTTTAACACCGGTGGTACCGACCTACTGACATTTATATCTCACACCCTACTCAGGATTCTATTTCACTAGGGTACCCAAGTAGACCATTCTTGTTCGTAGGACTACAGGCCATTGTTGTTCTCTATATCACTTGTACCTGGAGTTAGAACCAAAGGAATGAGCTGTAGCTTGGAATGCTCATAGAGATCACATGTGGGGCTTTCTCTCTTGTCTTTTTGCAATGTTTTGGAAATCATGTTATACTATTTACTATTTTCAACTATATATCATTATCATTTTATGAATTCATTTATTTTATAAAATAGCATTTTCCACTTTTGTTTAGGTATATAAAATTAGTTATCCACTGATTTGTCAATTATGTATACTTCCTCTACGGGTGATCATTATTTACTATGTAATACCACTGCACAACTCTAATAAGAGCGTATTGTATCCCCACTGTCAACTCCTAAGACCCTCGCTGCTAGTTGGTAGCCTCTAGCATACGGGGAGGCACTGGTGAGGCCATGGGAAAATCGGTTCGGCCACCGTCTTAGTGGTGAGTCAGGTCGGGACATTATAAAGTGGTATTAGAGGTAAATGTTTCCTTCGTCTTAGTATATTGGGTTGATATAAAGGAGACTAGAAAAGTGTCAGTGATTTGTTAATATCCATGCATGGGACTGATCATCCCTTGTACGAGAAATGACCAAGTGGCCTGGGTTGGGATTGTTGTTTATAATGTTCAATGTTACCATTGGAATGATTTCACATCGGGTGACTGGTGTATTTTTCGCTGCTCATTAATTTTGGAATTTTGGAAATTTATCTTTTCCTAATATGGAAATAAGGTTTCATTACATGAATCATATTAGGAACTTAGAAATTCCCATTCAATGCATATATTTCATGCCATGTAGTTGTATTAGTAGGTTTTCAGCTAAGTATGATTGTGTACCTTAAGTGATTCCATGTGTCTATGGTTTCATCTTGTTTCTCTATGTTAGATTATTATTGTGACATGCTATCTTTCTTTGATATATGTACATGGTTTCATGTTATGAGTTTATTGGTTGCAGTTAATGTGGGATCCAGTTTTTAGTTATAAGGTTTCTAGCCACCTTATAGCTGGGAGAAGGTAACCCATGTAATTGAACCATTATAAAAGGATGATAAATTCAATTGTTAAGTGAATTTGGTTTTGAATAAAGGGAGCCAAATTCCAAACTTTTAGGTTTATGGGTGCTTTGAAGGTTGGTAGATAGCCAACCATATAAATTCAACAATTATGATTGATCAAGTTAAATTCTGAATTGACAATGGTATCAATTAATGGGAGATTATTTTAAATCCATAAAGTGTATGGGTGCTTCATGAATTTGGAAATGGAAACCCATATTTAATTGAAGGTAATGATGCTTTGTGAAATTCTTATAAAGTTGAAATATGTTTTGTTTCGATCTAAAATAAAAATGTTTATCTTTTAAAACAAAACTAGACCCAATTAGGTTAGTTTGGGAATTTTTTTATGAGATGAACCATTTGGGTGTATGAGTTTTAATGATTTTAGAAAATACTATGGGGTTACATGATGATGAACCCGGTTAGCTTGTGGGACCCTCATAGGTCATTTTAATTGTTAAATGGTTTTGTTTTTATCACTTTCTTGATAATGTTGGGATGTATGATAAAGGAAATTTTTTGAAAAATGTTTTATGGAAGTTGTCTATTTAGCCAATGGGGCGTTGGTTAAAAATCATGCACCTTGTGCTTTGTTTTGAAAAATGGTACTTGATATTTTAATTAAATATTTTGATGGTTAATGATTAAATGAGATTAAATATAAAGGGCTAGGAAATGGAATCTGTAGTGGTGTACTCTATTTAAAACCCTCTTGTAAGTGTACTTCAAACTTCTCTTTGAGTTGCCTTGGAATGGAAGCACAAGCATTTTCGTAGGCGTTCTTTCTTTTAGAAATTACTTGTATGATCATCTTTTAAGCCTTTTGGTTTCTGTTAGCACAAACTCATGTTAGGGTAGATATTTGTGCTTCGTAAGGGGGAAGGCCGTAGCAGGTGGTACCCTTAGAACTTTCGTTCCTTGATTATACTACGAGATTTCACAACTTTTGGTGTTGTTCAGGTGTTGTTGTCACTAGTATGACTTTCAATTTCCACTGAAACCATTTTTCAGAAGGATGGTCATGTTTTTCTTAACATTTTTATGGTCTTGAGCATTGGTTAGTACTCATTTTTAGTAGGTTAGACATCCCTCATGCATGGTTGGATACTTCATAGGTTGTTTGACCCTTTCTTCTGCTCAAGTAATGGACGACTTGGTATGGCTTCATCTAGGAAAATAGTCATATGAAGAAATAAGATTCTGAATAAACCCATTTTTATGTTTAGTACGTTCTTGGGTCATCTTCATAGTAGAGTTCCATGGCATTAAACAATCAGTTACATCCCAATGTTTGGGATGAATCTTGGATGACTCAGGTGTTTTTACATGCCAGTATCATTTTTATGATCTAGTGTGCTTATTAGCAGCTAGTTTGCTTCCCTTTTTCAGAAAGTATTCTCCTAAGGTGGGTCAGGTCATGTGGATTTTGTTAAAATTTCCCTTCCAAGTATAAGGAACACCTAAGAGGACCGTTGGTAAATGGTTGGTTATTGCTTGAATTACCTTGCGGCTTGAAAGTCTTAAATCATGTTTGTACTTGCTCGGAAACACAACCGCAATCTAGTTCACTGTTTGTGAAACCATGGGTAAACACTATTATCTTGGTATGAGAATTGGTGGTAAATTTTAAACAAGAAAAAAATTCCTTCGAGTGGTAAAGGCATCTGTTCGGGTAGTATCAGTTTGTCACAAGGTGAAGACAAGTCCCTTCTTGCAGTCGACCAATGGTGGTTCGACCTTTCTTATTTCCAATAGTTAGGTGTGTTGGCTGGAGACTACTTCAATACTCTTAGAGTACCCTTCTTATGAGATGACCACGTCCCCTATCTTGTCATCATCCTAGATTCACTAAGAGAGTGTCGGTATTACACCACACTAAATATTTAAAAGATATTTAGCATGTTGGGTGATCTTTTTCAGTGTTACACAATAAAGAGTGGTTCTTATTAAGGCTTGGTAAGTCCTGAGTGATTCTTGGGTTCTCACAGTAGAACGCTTTGGTCAGACTCACGGACTCCTACAATTCCTTTTGTTTTGTGCCAAAAACCTAAGTTGGAAATCTTTGACATACATCGAATGGGTGGCTCAACTCTTTCTCTCTCCCATGTTCATGAATATAGTTGGTGATGAAACCATTTTGAAGCCAATTTTCAGATGAAGGAATGAAGGATTTCATGGTCAGTAGTGTCTTATGAGAAATCTTGAGCGACCAGTTTTTGTTAGGTCGATCAGAATTTGAACATTTTTCTTTTTATGAAAAAATTCCAGGAGTGTCATCAGACCACTCAAGGGCATTCTTTGTACGAAAATTAGGATGGTGGAGGCACTGTGTCTTGGAATTGGGCCTTCCTTCAGTTAAGACCTATGGTGGGGAGAACCATCAATTGAATGTTTATTAAGATAATTATGTGATCATGTATCTATCTTAATAGGCTTGTGTAAGCTCCTTTTTAGTGTTCTAGTTAGAGGACGAGCATTATATCGGGTAGTAAAGGATTAAGTGAATAATGCATAAGGAAATTATTAAATGTGAATAGAGCATTAGAAACACAATGCAACAGTTTGAATGAAACTTAACAACCCTTGTAGGTTGGGTGATGTTTACATTATTCCTAATGGATTCTCGGGGATAAGAATTTTTTAAGGTGGGTATATTATTGATTCTCATGTTTTTGAACCAGACTAAAATACAAAGGTTTTTGAACTTTTTCATTTTCTATATGGGTCAATTTGAAACCAAGATTAATAAATTAATTATGTGTGTTGGAACAATAAAACATGTTGTTTCTGGACTTGGTAGAAGGCCTCATAAGTTACATGGGTGTATAGAGTAGTTTTGGGATCACCAGACCCAAAAAAGTGAACTTTGAGAAACATTTAGAGGGTGCAAGGTTTGTTTGAAACCATGCGGCCCATAGTTGTTAACCATACAACCTATTCTAGGTTGAAAGAGGCACTCGTAGGGTTAGGAAAACTATGTGAGACTGACCATGAAAGGTGAATTTCTTATATAGAGGGTTCCACACAGTTAGCACAAGGTTTTATAAACAGTGTGGGTTAAACAGTAAAGACAAGTCTGTTTAAAGAATTTAATTTTATTTTAAATGATGATAAATGGAGATTTTATTTAATTGAATTAAGATTGATAAGATTTTAATTAAATGGTGGTTAAATGAGGAGTTTTTGTTTTATCAAAGAGATGTTTGGATTAATTGAAAATAATAATAATCTAATAGTGATTATTATAATTATTAATATTATATAAATTATTTATTTTTGAGGTTTTGTTTTTATTTTAGAGAGAAACAATAGGTAGGTTCACTTCCTAACTGAGACGTGACCCCCCTTCAGGTCCTCCATGTAGTGTGCACCACCACTCCACCCGGATCCTATCCACGCGCTTGGATTCTTTTGGTTTCTTCACGTATATTGCCTATCTCAATAAGGTAAGGACTTATAAATGAATTCCATTCTTTGAATAAGTCATTTCATCTCTCCATCTCCCGATTTCCATTAAGCCAAAACCCTGGGATCAGGTTTAATTCAGTTTCTTTGTTTCTTTTGGTTCTAGGTGCTATGAAAGATGTGTTGGGACCCGTTGATCTGTATAATGATAACCACCACTAAAGGTGAGGTGGTTTAGATCATTTTGGATCACTACCATAAAATTAGTGTACGTATTTATACCCATTAATTGAGTTTTCACCCTTTAAATTAGGTGCTTATTGTTTATATGAGGTGCGGTTAATTAATTGGAGGTGTGTTGGTCTTCGCTGCAATAATTTTGGGTTCCAGATATTATTATAAGGGTGTTTTGATCAATTCCAAGTGTGAATTTTTTTTGTTGAAGTCCGTGTATGCATGAAGATTGAATTTTGAGTTATAAATCATTAGATTGACCAATTCTTTGAGGTGGGGTCCCTTTCCAATTCCTATAATATTATAAATGCATTAATTAATTACTTACTGAATTTTTGTTTGATTTAAACTAATGCAATAAAGTTTTTATATTTAATGACTCTTAAATATGAATTCAATATATTCCATGATTTAAATGCTGAATGTGAATAGTGATTTGTTAATAAACAATATCTTGATTTTATAATAAAGCAGCTCTAACATAGGTGTGCTGTCTTCAAGATAAAAGTAATGATTAGGATTTCATTCTTGCTTGGATTGTTGTATTGATTTTTTTATTTCCTTGATTTTGCATTGAAATATGGCATGTTTAGGATATATACCTAATGGAATTAGAAAACAAGAGCTACCTTTATAAATAATTAAAGGTCCAAGGCACCGCCTAGGTGCTTTTCCTAGTTTTAAATTGGATTTATCCATGTGTGATGTTTTCCATAATTATTTTTTATTATTTTGAAAAATTTGGGCCACTATTCGGGTGTTCATGGGCTTGACCTTTACAAGGGTAAGCACCCCTATATTTAGTGTCTTTTTTCCAAGTTATGGGTTGCAGTGTGGAACATACCATGTATGCTCACCACTTTACACGCCTAATGAAAGTATTTCAATTTGATAACTAAATGTGAAATATAATTGTAAATCATACTTAAGTATATGAACTAGATATGTTAAATGTAATTGGGCAATAGGTTTCATATCCATAGCACCCCTTTCACATTAATGGAAGGTAGTAGAATGAACCTTTATTATTAATTTCTTATGAATGGATTAAATAGTTGCAATGCTACTTTTCCTTTTCACACTAATGAGAGGCAAGACATGAACTAGTAAATGAATGGTTACAATGATACATAGTCTATTAAAACTTATGAAAGACAAGTCTTGAACCAAAGGATAATACTAAATGACTTCATTATTAAATGTGAATGTACTGACTCGATCTTGTATTGGATTCTAATTGGAGAATGCCTTAAGCACTCATGGACCCCATTCCAAATTTAAGGATGCAGATTTCTTTGGTTGAAACCCACCAAGACCCCAATACTTATCTTTTCTTTGATTCCTGGTATGACACCATAGGATCCATTACACATTATCATAGGATTACTCAAATACACTCCTTGGATCCAATTTGGACAAGTAGGTCCAGGGTTAAAGCCCATCGGGCCTAGTCATTCCTTAGCCCCATTTTACCTTGGATGAACTCCTTGGACTCGGTAGGCATCCCTTTTTAGAATGCCTTAGATTACGCTCCTTGAATTACACTCTCTCCCCTTTTCTAAACTCAGATACTAATGAGTTAGAAACCCTTGAGGTCTGTGCTAATTTGGGACTTTCACTATTCATACTATCACGAGGTGATGTTAGTTATGGATATGCCTTAAATGAATTATAAATATAAAATGGTAATCATTTAATTAATGAACTGTTTACAAGTTTAGATACCAATCGAGGGCTGAAGTAGGTACTTGGGTATTTTGTTACGTTGTACTTCTTTCTAAATTCATGTATGCATGTACACAGTTTAATTTATACCACACTTTCAGGATTTTTCTAGATACCGGTGGTGCCGACCTACTGAGATTTATATCTCACACCCTACTCAGGCTTCCATTGCCCTGGCGTAATTGAGTATAACTTTCTTATTCGCAAGGCTGTAGGCCATTGTTGTTTTCTATATCGCTTGTACCTGGAGTTAGGAGTAAAGGACCAAGATGGAGCTAGGGATCCTCACTGAGATCGCCTATGGGGATTGCTTTCATTTCATTTTGTACTATATTGAAAATAATGTTGTACTATTTACTATTTTCAAATATGTATCAATACCATGTCATGTATTAATCTATTTTATAAAATGGAATTTTCCATTATTGTTCAGTTATATAAAATCTATCTTCGACTTCTTTTTCAATTATGTATACTGATTACACTATTGATTATTATTTACTCAATAATCCCACTTTGAAACTCCTATAAGAGTGTATAGTCTCCTCACTATCACCTCCTAAGACCCTCACTACTAGTCAGTAGCCTATGACATACATGGAGGCGTGCTTGAGGCCATGTGGCGACCGGTTCGGCCACCGTCTTAGTGGTGAGATGGATTAGAAAATTACAGGTATATATATATGCTCAGTACAATGAAGACAAAAAGAGAGTGAAAGGGGATCACCATCTCACGTATTAGACCAGGAAAAGAGTCACCATCAGTTCCAAAAGTCCAACAATGATGCCAAAAATCTTACGTGTTTTCCCAATAAAAACCATCTAAGTGAAGCCACGCCTATTCACTGTGCAGAAAATTGAATGTTTCATAATATCTAGGTAGAGGATCCATACCCTAGTATAAGAGGAGGGTTACACTCAGTAGATATATTGAGGACCCATACAGAGTTCTAACCGAAGGGTTCAACTATAATAGTCAATAAAGGACCATTCCTTCCAAGCAAGAGGGTTCCACTCTGATCGTAGAGGACCCATGCCTGACTCCGCTGGAGGGTTATACTCTAGAAGTCGATAGACAAACCATTACATACTTAGTAGAAGGGTTCAACATTGATATTTGAGGACCTATGCACAACCTAGCTAGAGGGTTCCACTCTTGGATCCAGTAGAGGACCCATGCCCAGCCCAGCTGGAGGGTTCCACTCACATCCTCAAGGACCCATGCTCAGGCCAAATAGAGGGGTCTACTCTATTCATCAAGGACCTATACCCAATACACTTGGAGGGTTCCACTTGGGATGCCTCTAGTGATCTTTCATGATCAATTCCATCATCTAGAGTTTCCTAAACATGCTTCAGGCCTATAATATCTCACATCATATCCAAAAACACACTATCGAGGTCACCATTTTATTATACGTGAAAAAACACTCAGGATAAGATACTCACAGGTGAAAATCCAAGTCCGAATGAAAGAGTTACATGAGATTAGTGTTTCCTCAAAAGGAACCAAGGTGTACACCGAGTGAGATGGTAACCACATGGCCTATGGTCCCACTCTATCGCCTGGAAGTGTCCTTGGAGGTACACTGATCACCAAACGTCAATGAATACATGGAATATAGGGGATATAAATGGTGTCCCATGCTACTCGGGGTCCCACCCATATTCTTTGACATGTCCATGTATCCCAACAATGTTTATGTACTTTAGTAAATGGCATGCCTCCCCCAATGTGGTTCCACCCATGTGCTCTGGATGTGTCGGTGTACTCGGTCACATGATGCGTGGCTAGCCATGTTATCTGCCACACAGATCATCCACTTGGGGAAAGGGTAAATGTCATGTAAGGATTATACATGGAATGGTATCATTATAGAATACTAAAATCATAGCCTCCATAGCATAGAGGATACATGCCATGTGTTCATCACGGTTCATGGTGTGCAATTGTGTTTTTTACAGTTTCTCAGATCCACATTCCATAATTCGAATCCAGCTGTTCTTCCACACTTCACCTCATTCCTTCCCCAAAAATGGTGTATCTAGACATGGATCATTATTTCTATCCTTATGATAGTTGAAAATGGTACCCATCAACCCATGGGGTTTATCCGTACACATCACACACCCCGATTTCTTACATTGACGATGATTTGGACTCTGATAATTTAAACGATATTCCAAAACCTATAAATATCCAAGATCAATCCCTGATTCATTGATACATCCATCAAAAATCATTTCTTCATGATGCAAGTGGTCTGATCGGGTTCAGAATCACTCGACAATGTCGATCTAGGATTACGGGGTCCAACTAGTGAAGAACACAAAACAATTGAGGGGAAAAGAAACAAGAACAAATATGTAACCATGATTGGCTAGGAGTTCTTGTCTAATGATCAAGAATAGGGATATTCGGGTTATATAAGAAGATTAACCAATTTAAGTTTCAATTAATGGGCATAGAAAAAGGCCAAAATTGGAAAATATCCTTGAAAGGAATCAATCTACTCAATTAATTTAATCAAAATAGGCATAACACACAACTTGATGAGTTCTACTTGGAGATTGAATCATTTTTCATCAAATAATGTGATTTATAATTATTGAAGGAATCCATTGTAGTAATTATATCCCAATCAAATCCGATCGAGAGTTTTGTCATTGTCAAGTGTGATTCACCAACAAAAGGAGAGGAGGAAGAAGTTCTCGACTGTCTTAGGATTATGAGGCTAACCCGGGGTGATTCCCTATAGAAATATATTTATAGAAAAATATTTCAGGTGAAATGAATGAATGAATGAATGAGTTTAATTAAATTATCCCCTGAAAGTAACACCAATGGGTGAGATATCCCAACAACCTACACAGACCTATTTTAGGTCCTTCCAAGGGTAAACATCACGTTCTAAACTCAACTGTGGTATCATAATACTGACCCAAGCTTAAATTTATGAATTATTTCATATACTTTAAGAAATTTTACAAGAACAATAAATTATATATATTTATTAATTTTATAAAATTTATTCTAGGAATAAGGGGCGTCAAAATTGCGCACTGTATCAGTTCTTGGCTCTAGAAATATATGTAGAAATATTTTAAATTCTTAAAAGAAAAAAACTAGGCTCAAGATCATTCCATACTCTATGTTTTTCATCCCTGAAAAGAAAAATTAAACAAATAACTGGGGATACTAAGACCAAATTTCGATCACCGACTTCCAAGATATCTTATGCACATTTCAATTCTACCAAAACATGTAAATTAAGGGGATGGTCCATCCATACTAGTTCTTCTCCCATACATCCTTGATCACCACTGTGTGCTTCGTAAAGGTGGATTCATCCTCAATGTGCAAATCACTATAGCCGAAGACATGCGTAGGGTCATGCACGTATCTCATTAGTTGCGATACATGGAAGATGTTGTACACCCGATCCTGCTATGGGGGTAGTTTGAGGAGGCAAGAAACCTCTGTAACCATATGTTTAACGACCCAAACATTTATTCCACTTGATCTAATTAAATGTATTATTATGTAAAATAGTTATGTAAAAGATATGAACTTCCTTGGTTTTATGTTTTGGGTTTTCAAAATACCGTTAATAACTGTTATCATTGAGAATATAGCCGTTTAACAGTGATCACACGATTAATATATATATATATAGGGCTTCAATAAATCCAATTTACTCAGAAAATGGAAGAAATGGACTCATCCAACAGAATTGCTCCATAAAAATCTAATTTTTTGGATCTTATAAAGTTGGTAGTGTCACTGGTATTTTCTCTTTACTAAGACCAAGATGAGCTTCAACACGTTAAGTTTAAATGGAATCACCTACGAGATAATTATAAGTTAATAGAGATAACCACATGAGCGATGTTATCCAAGCCGCCCAAGAGTCTATCACCATAGCACACCTTACCATTAGGTCTTACAAGGGTGTTATAAGGGGTTATGTAACAAGACCCTATCACTATGATTATGTGCATTAGTTATTTCTAGAATAAATAATATACATTCATTTTATTATTGTTACTTAGTAAGTGATTTTTAAAGCACACATTGTAGTTTTAGTTAATATTCAAATTCAATTGAGAAATCTATTTTGATGAATTAATGGATTTTTTAATTAATTATTATTTTAATAAGATACTATTACTAAATTAAATTTTATTAAATATAAATTATTGTATAATTTTTATGAATACAATTGAAATGTTTATTATGGTTTGAAAACTGTTTTTGTCAAAACCCATGAATTTTCAATAAATGTTACTTTTTAATTTAAAAATGAAAATCTACATATTTATAAAATTATTTAGATAAAATGAATATCATTTTTGGAATCAAGATGTTGAAATTATCTAACGCTGAAGTTTTCATAATTTTTCGAGCGAGTTGGATTTTTGGGTAAAAATTAAATACCGTGTAAATATATAATGTGTTTTATGACATCACAATGAACCAATAGCGAGATAATAAAATAATATAAAATAGTTGTTCGTCCAATATATGTTTTAAATTTAAATTAATGTGATTTTATATTCGTTTGATTAAGTTTATGATGCCTTATTGGACCCACCAAGAATTAAAAAATATTTTAACTTTTTAAAATGATTTCATTGATAGTGTGACTAACCTCCACATAAGAAATCCTAATATTTTAATAATTTAGGACATTAACCTTATAAAATAATGTTTTCAAATCCCCTTTGGAAAAATCAATGGTAAAAAACCATGGTTTGGTTTGTGGTTTTTATTAGTTTAATGTGTAGTGTCCAAAACCTAAATATTAAAGAATTAACCTATTTTTCCTATATAAACACACCCAATATCAAAATTATCTTCATTAAAAACCATTATAGCTCGACCAAACTCTGCCCTTATCACTCCAGAATCCTCTCAAGGCACCCAAAGCTCCCTAGAAGCCTCTCTCAAGCCTCTCCCAAGCCTTTGGGATCACACTTCCTAGTAAGAGATTTCTTCCTTTCTCATTTTTTTCAAAGTTTATTTACATTGTTATTCCATTGTTTTTTCAGTTAAAAATGTTGTGGTATGATTTATCACCTTCCCCATACGTACCTACTTATTTTTAAATTATTATATACCTTTTATCTCTCATTAATTCCTTCCATGTACAACCGTTACCATGCCGAAATTCAGTAAGGAATTTCTCTCTCCTCATTTACATTCAATCAATTATTTTGTGTTATGCATCTAAATTCCATTAAATATGTTTGGATATTATTTTCCATGACCCCATTACAATCCATTTAATATATAAATTAATAGATACCCCTTTCTCTCTCATCAACCCATTTTTTGATTTGTATTTGACGTCATTATGCTGCCGAAGTTACACAAAACTTTCGATGCCAAAATCATCATGTAAGTGAATATCATACCAATTTCTCTATCAAGGGTATTAAAATTTATGAACATATACATATTGATTATATATTTTCATGTATTTATTCCATATTCCTTTATCATGGAATAAATGATGATGTTGAATGATTCCATGCAATAGGATCCATGTGGTACACTTATGCCTGAAATGAAATGTTTAAGAAGGGTACGCCCTGATAGCACTTCAATGAATTGGGTAAAAAATAGTATCATGATACGCCACATGAAATGAGAGTTTACTAATGATAATTTAAGTGAAATGAGGTTCTACTCATGCTAATTCGAGTGCAATGAGGGTTTACTCATGATCTATGGGCAATGAGCCTTGGATCATGTTAATATCATGTTAAATGTTGTTGCCACATTTCAACGTTATGATAATCATGATATATAATGAATTTATGTTCTTGTTTCTCTTGTGCTCTATTGATATGCCTATTTCATAACTTATAATATTTTATTCATGTTATTCCTTGTTTACTCTCTTACTGGGCTTTAAAACTCAACCTTTTTATGCATGTACTCAGGTTATCCCATACAATTCTATGTACGAAGGAATGTTTCTGTCATATTAAAGAATTTTTCAATAATGATTTTGTGTTTCATGTCCTAAATTGTTATGTAATGTTCCTAATTTCCCAACACACTATACCTCTCAAACCCCAGAGTTGTCTTAAGTGAACATTTATGTAATAAATCATGTTAATGTGTGTAATAAAGACCAGGGTTGTTATACTTGGTATCAAAGGATAGGTTTAGTTATTTTTGGGATTAGGACTAGAAAACCCTAGTGAATGCCTTAAAGAAAATACTTATTTTAATAAAAACATCCCTAAATTTTGGTGAGTATAGAGTAAGTGGTTTGTCAAGAAAGTACACCCCTATCAAGATACGAACAAGTAGAGGTTGATCTAGAATAGATGTTTCTAGGGGTAAAATTTGAAAACACTGCTTTGAGCTAGACTTGAACGAGAACTAGTGCACAATAATGGGCCTTGTTTCACTATTGGTTACAACACTCTTGGTGGATATGAATGGCTAGGTTCATAAGATTAGTGTGAACCATTATTAAGGGAATAAAAAATTCCCCTAAGAATATACGTTGGGAAGTAGCTCATGGATAACATAGATTGAAGACTATAAATTCATAAGTTAATGAAATAAATGTAATTTATAATTTATCCATTTAATGTCATTGGAATAACCTTTTTGTGTATAATATTTATCTTCCCTAAGTTGTTTTTAACTAAGTAAATAAGTAGAACCAGAATAAAAAAGTGGAAGGTAGGGTTATCGTCCATAGTTCTACGAATTCTTTGATATCACAAAATTTTATTAGAAAATTCCCAACACCACAACAAATTAGGGACGTAGAGATGTCAGTGAGAATGAAAAAATTTGAAATTATTGCGTCCCATGAATATCACTCCTCCCTTGTCACAATATGTGGATTGAAATTCCCGTCGGACCTCTTCATACCCCCTTTGGTGGAATTTGATGCAATTCTTAGCACTGATTGGCTTTCCCTATATAGGGCCAACATTAATTGTCGTGAGAGGGAAATCACTCTTCATATGGAAAATCGACCCCCAATTCTGTATAGGTGAAAGGAGGAGGATGAATCTTTTTTAGAACCATCATCTCAAGGATGGATATTATTTCCCTATGAGCACACACATCTTGCTCAGATGATTGATTCTAAGGAAGCAACCATCCTTGAAGACATGCCTATTATGAGGGAATTCACTGAAGTTTTTCCCAAGGAATTTCCTGGTCTTCCTCCTAGAAGAGATGCTGAAATATCTATTGATCTTATAAATGGGGTGTTTCCAATACTCAAGACTCCATATATAATGTCTATTGTATAGCTTGAGGAGATAAAGAAACAACTACAGGAGAATCTGGATAAAGGGTTTATACACCGTAGTGCTTCACCATGGGGTCCACCAGTCCCCTTTGTCAAGAAGATGAATGAGTCAATGCACCTTTGCATTGATTATCATGAGCTCAACAAAATCATGATAAAGAACAAGTATTACCTACCACGAATTGATGACTTTTTCAATCAGCTACATGGAGAACAATACTTCTCCAAGGTGGATCTGTAGTTGGGATATTACTAGGTAAGTGAGAATAAAGAGGATATCCACAAAATTGATTTTCTTACAAGATATCGACACTATGAAATCATAGTAATGCCTTTCATAATCCCTAATTATCCATAAATCTTCATGGAATTGATGAATATAATATTTATAGATTACCTTGAAATTTTTTTGGAAGTCTTTATAGACTATATTTTAATATACTCTGAAACCAAGGAGGAACAAGGGGAGCATCTGATCACTATACTAGAGACCTTTCGAAAGGATAAGATCTATGAAATGTACAGAAAGTGTGAGTTTTGGTTGAAGGAAGTATCATTATTGGTTCATATCATTACAAGTAATGGGATATTTATGGATCCCTCCAAGAAAAATGTAATTGAGGGATGGGTAAGGCCAACATCTATGATGAATATTCGCTGCTTCCTTGGGTTATTTGGATATTATGAACGATTTTGAGAAATTTCTCATGATTGTCAGACCCTGTTAACAAGATAACTCGAAAGGGTCTCATGCTTTCTTGGATTGATGAATGCAAATATAGCTTCAAGGATTTGAAAAGGAGGCTTATCACTTATCATGTTCCCACACTATCAACAAGTGGAGAACTTTATGTGGTATTTAGTGACGATTCAAAGAAGGGCTTGGGCTGTGTGTTGATGAAAAATGATAATTTATTGCCTATGCTTTAAGGAAATTGAATGTTCATGATAAAAACTATTGAAAAAATGATCTGGAGTTGGTTGAAGTAGTCTTCGCATTAAAAATTTAGCGACATTACCTCTTTGGGGAGAAGTGTGAAATATATATGGAAAAACATCCTCAAGTATATATTCACAAAGAAAGAGTTTAACTTGTTCCAAATAAGATGATTATAGATGATCAAAGACTATGACTACTCAATCCATTACCACCTTGGGAAAGTAAAAAAGGTGGAAGATGCTCTAAGTAGAAAGTACCCATCGATTCTATCATTGATGAGAATTTGAAAGGATCCAATCTTCTTTGATTTGATGAAGATGGACATAGGAATCATAAATAAGGGAACATCATCAATCCTTTCACAAATGATTTCTTAACTATCTCTTTTGGAAAGGTTAAAGGATGCTTAAAAGGATATTGTGGGAATTCTGAAGAAAGTGGAAACTATCAAAAAAGGTAAATACACAAAGTTCAATGTTAATGAAAAAGGAATTGGGAGATTTGGATCAAGAATATTTGTTCCATAAAATATAGAGTTAAAGAAGGAACTTTTGGATGATGCACATAGTTCGGATTTCTCCATTCACCCAGAAAACACAAAGATGTATCGAGATCTCCAAGAGCATTATTGGTGGGATAACTTGAAGAAAGAGATCACTGAGTATACATTAATGTTCCTCGTATGTCAGTAAGTGAATGTTGAGAGGAAGAAGTCCAATGGGATGATGAATCCATTACCCATACCAACATGAAAATGGGAGAACATCACCATGGACTTTGTAACCAGACTTCTGAAGACATCCAAAGGAAACAATTCTATCTAGGTTGTTGTGGATCATCTTACAAAGAGTGCACACTTCATTTCAATTAGAGAGGATTTCTCATTTGATCTATTAGTATAGATAAACATCATAGAAGTGGTAAGGCTACATGGAGTACCACTATCAATTTTATCTGATCAGGATCCAAGATTGACATCTATGTTCTGGAAGAGTCTACAACATGCTATGAATACTGAGCTGAACTTCAGTATGGATTATCATCTTCAAATTGATGGCCAATCTGAGCAGACTATCCAAACACTCATGGAAATGTTTAGAGAATTATTAATGGACTTCAAAGGAGGATGGGATCAATATCTTCCTCTGGTTGAGTTCTCGTACAATAACGGTTTCCACTCAAGCATCCAAATGGATCCTTATAAATCCCTTTATGGGAAGAGTTGCAGAACACTGAAATGTTGGGATGAAGTTTGGGAGAGAAAACTCCTAGGTCCGAAAATTGTCTAAGAAATTGTGGATAAGGTTAACACCATCTAGTATCACATTAAATCTGATCAGAGTCAACAAAATAGTTATGTTGACAATCGTCAACGAGACCTAGAGTTTGATGTTGGAGAGATGGTATTCCTCCGCATATTACCATGGGAGAGAGTTATGAGATTTGGGAAGAATTGAAAGCTTAGTCCAAGGTACATTGGCCCTTTTGGGATCCTTGATCGCATTGGAAAAGTGGCCTATTGACTGGAACTCCCATCGATTCTATCTCAAGTACATGATTTATTCCATATATCAATCCTGAGGAATTACATACCTAACCCATCACATGTACTCAATCCAGAGGTTTTACCATTGGAGAATGACCTATCCTATAAAGAGAAGTCGGTGAAGATCTTAGATTGTAGGGAAAAATTTCTATAAAATAAGACAATGCCCCTCGTCAAAGTGTTGTGGAGAAACCACAAGTTTGAAGAAAAAATGTGTGAGTCGAAGGAAGTGAAGGGGAAAAGTTACCCACATCTATTTTAGTGTGAGGAAAAGAAATTTCAAGGGTGAAATTTCTTAAGGGGGGACGATTGTAATGACCCAACCTTTTATTCCTCTTGATCTAATTAAATATCTTATTGTGTAAAATGGTTATGTAAAACATATTCACTTCCATGGTTTTATGATTTTGTATTTTAAAATATTGTTGAGAATTTTTTCCATTGCTAATATAGTCATTGAATAGTGATCACATGATTAGTATATATATAGGTATTTAACAAATCCAATTTACTCATAAAAAGGAAGAGATGACCTCATCCAATAGAATTTCTCCACACAAATCCCATTTGCTGGATCTTGGAAAAGATGTAGAATCACTGGGATTTTCTCTTGAACAAGAAAAATATGAGTTTTAATAGGTAAATCTTGAGTGGAACTGCCTACGGGAGAAGTGGAAGTTAATAGATATTACCACCCGAGCGATGTTATCCAAGCCACCCAAGAGTTTGTCACTGTCGCACAGCATACCCTTAGGTCTTATGTGGGTGTTATAAGGGGTTATGTAACAAGACCCTAGTAGTACGGTTATGTACATTGGTTTTGTATAGAATAAGGAATATACATTAATTTTATTATTGTTACTTTGTAAGTGATTTTTAAATCACAAATAGTATCTTTAGTTAATATTAATATTAAATTAAGAAATATATTTTGATGAATTAATGGATTTTTGAATTAAATATTTTCTTAATAAAATAATATTACTAAATTAATTTTTATTAAATATAAATGATCATATAATTTTTATGAATATAGTTGAAATTTTTATTAAGGTTCGAAAATTGTTTTTATTAAAACCCATGAATTTTCAATAAATGTCAGTTTTTATTTTAAAATTTAAAATTCACATATTTAGAAAAATATTTAGATAAAATGAATATAATTTTTGGATTTTGGATGTCTAAATTATCTAATGGCGAATTTTTCATAATTTTCAGAGACAGTCGAATTTTTGGGAAAAAATTAAATACTGTTTAAATATATATTGTTTTTTATGACATCATAATGACCCAATAGTGATGTAACAAAATAATATAAAAGGAATGTTCAACCATGTAAGAACCCGGTTCTTATCTTTGAGGTACGGGCATCTTCTTTTCTCTTTTCCTTAAGTGGTTTTGAGAAAATATAGAAAATGGGGGAAAATCCTTAATTTTGGAACTACACGCCGTGTACTTTTCCACACGTCGTGTACTTTTGGCCGTGTGAGATGAGTACATGGGGCATGTTGCCATATCTGAGACGAAGGGTGTAGGACCCAACTAAACACCGTGTAGTGGTCCTTTACACACCGTGTAGTCAGTCGGTAGGCCAAAACAGTATGGCGGTGGAGCAGCCGCCAGCTGGGCGGCAATACACGCCATGTACTTAGGAGTACATGCCGTGTACTCATGTCAATGGATAAACAGTGTGGCGGTGCCACCAGAGGAACAGTTAAATTAAGGAAGTACACGCCGTGTTGTTTTTTTTCTCTTAAAATGGGTAGTAGCCTCCCTTGGTCACAGGGAAGGTTTAGAACCAGAGGAAGGAGCTTGAGAGGAAGACCGAATCTTCATGGATCAACCGATCGAGCAGCAGGAATCCGATCTCACTTCTTTTGATCACGTTGGAACCATGAGGGTAAGACCTCTCTTCTCCTAGTGTGTTGCTTACCAATTATTTCCCTAATGGGAGTTATTTGAGGTTGAATGAAAGTTTTCTTACCTCAGATCTATGCCAGTCTTGGGCGTTTCTGGAATCGGCGTTCGCGTATACCGCTCGTTGGCGTATAAGGTAGGTGTCTTGGTGTTTGGTTTTCCAACTGTCGTGTGTTTTGTGTGTTTTTGTGCCATGAACCCATGTTGGGGTGTCGTGTGGCTGAGGCCGTTGCTATATTTAAACACCTAGAATTGCTTAGGTATTTAAATATGATATTAAAATGCTAGTTGGGATCATTGCTTGGATCCGGAACCACCCTAGAGGTGTGTTCCACTGTTTATCCATTTGGAGAGGATACCCGAGTGTATGCCTTTAAAAGTAGTAATTTTAGAATTTCCTTGAGAGGAATTGCTTTTTTACTGCTTGTTTAAATGTTGGGCATGGACCGGTTACCTGTTTGGCCTGAGGGCATTGTTGTGATTAGCATGAGGGAACTGCACTGTTTAGCCTGAGGGCTGTAGTTATTTCGCCTGAGGGAAACCTTTCGTGCCTGAGGGCTTGACTTCTGTGCCTGATGGCGACACTTCCTACTCCTGAGGGCAACTTCTGTTATGCTTGAGGGCTATACCTGCGGGTTGGATTCTGCTTACCTGAGGGTAAGATTTTGCTTGTCTGAGGATGTGGACTGTTTACTTAGAAATTCACTATGGTGATTTCTAATTTTTAATGAATGAAATGAATAATTAAATGGAAATATAATTGGTAGTTAGTTATTTTTGAGTACTGCTTAATTTATTTCATTTTAGTACTGCACACTGTTGATGCATGCTTACACGCAGATGGGCACATTCCTTTGGTGGGTGCCTACTGAGATATATTTCTCACACCCTATTTGGGTCATGCTTTTCAGCCCAAAAAGATTACGTTTCAGCAAGTGTGGATAGGGGAAAGAGTCCCTATACATGCACTTGACTATTGCTGAGGAGTATGAGGGCATGGGACCGAGCCTAGGCTCGTGATGCCGCTGCCAGCTGTTTTGCTTTGTTTGTTGTACTTTCATTTTGATGTACTGTATTGATGTATAACATGTCCTGGCTGTTTTCTTAGAACTTGAAACATGTAGCATCATTATTTATATACTGTTGGTTATATCCACTACAGTTATTTATTTCAGTTGTGTATGGTTTACTGGTTCTGCTATCGTTGTATGATTTATTTCGTATTCTGCTGCGCTACACTTTGACAAATGAGGGCATAGTTTCCCCACTATCAGACATGGGCCATCGTTGCTAGTCGGCAGCCTCTGGCGTTTGGGGAAATGCACTTGAGGTCACGTGATGAACCGGGTTCGGGGCACCCGTTGCATGGCACCTGGACCCGAGACGTTACAAAGTGGTATCAGAGGAGGTTCTTTTCTTTGACTTACTATTTGGAGCCGTAGTTAGGGATAGGACGAACGGTAGTTGGTAATAAGCTGTGCCCAGGTGTAGCTAACCCGTGTACAGGGAAAAGCTAGTCTACCTTGTTTTGCAATTCTTTTGATTTTTCAAATTTTACGGTTTATTTTATTTCACCGTTGGGTGACTCACTTGGATTGTGCGGTTTATATTTTATCTATGGGTTCTATTTTGTTGCAACCCGAAGAGATGAGGGTATTCCATCTCATGCATCATATAATAACATGATAGATATCACATTCCATTCATAGTTTCCATTCTATTTAGGTGTATTAGAAATTGCATGTTGTTGTGATAGTTGTTGTGCTAGAAAAGCATGTTGTTGTGATAGCTGCTCTAATAAAATACCTTCTATTTTATAGGGCAATTTTATTCGAGCCTGTTTACAGAATGGACAAAAAACTTTGGTTTTTGGGGAGTATGGGCCTCCATTGACCAGAATTTGGTGGATCATTGACCGTTTAATTTTGTTATAAGACAGATAAGATGTCAAACTTTGATTCGTGGGGAGTATGGGCCCTCACGGGTCGGAATTTGACACTTAGGTGTTGTTTTTCAGTATTTTCTGGGTTCTGAGGATGTTTCTGAGGCATACTGTCTGGAAACGCAGTATACATGCTGTGTAGTACTTCATACATGCCGTTTATGCTCTTTTGTTTGGGAAGAAAAATGAACTTTTTGAGTACACGTCGTGTACCCAGAGTACACGCCGTGTAGTCTCTTTCCGTGTCACAAACCGTGTGGGCGGCGACATGGGGAAGGGAAGAGCATGGGAAAAACATGCCGTGTAGTGTCGACCCGGAGTCCGGTCGTGTAACTAACAACATGGTTCGGTGAACTCCTTCACTGGACATGTCTTGTCAATGATGAACACGCCGTGTAGTGTGGCTTGGGGACTCGGCCGTGTAACTAACAACACGGTCCGGTGTCACCGTTCCTTGAACACGCCGTGTACCTTTGGGAAACGCCATGTAGTCTTGTCCGAGGACATACCGTGTGGTGTTAGCCATGTGGCTAGGGAAACAGGGTGGTGTACATGCCTTGTGAGGGTGTAACACACCGTGTAGTTTTAGCCGAGTCGTCGGCCGTGTCACAGACAACACGGGCAGTTGAAAAATAACACCATACACGCCATGTAGTTTTGTTCAACGGAAGCCATGTGGCGTATCCGTGCCGAAGGACCCGGGTAGGGGAAGGGAAGTCAAGTACACGCTGTGTAGTAATTTTACACACCATGTAGTCTTGTTTTTCAAATCTTGAAATGCCTTCTTCCTCTTGTTCTCTTTGTGGTTCCTTCATTTTCAGACTTTGATAAATCTTAATCTAAGGCATGTTTTTGACCTTGTAGTGTCATGCCGCCTAGACGACCGCACGTTCTTCGCCAGGAGAGTGGAAATGATTATAATCCAGAGGTGGTGGGCCATGGGCTACCAGTTGATCCTCCAACAAAGCCATATGCGGCCCCAATTTATATACCGGACACAGGCGTGGAGGCGCAGTTCCGTGAGGGCTTTATGTGGTTCATGCAGACCTTTCAGGGAGCACCGCAGGCTACCACATCTATGAAAGAGCTGACACGTATCTTCCAGCAGCAGCATCTGCCTACGTTTTCAGGGGATGCCGGACCACAGGCTTCGGAGTCTTGGCTGGGATCGATGTAGACTATTTTCGAGCATCTGGAGACACCTCCAGGGAGGAGGGTCAAGCTCGCGACTTATATGCTGCGTGATTTCACCAAGAGGTGGTGGGATGTTACCACCCAGTCAGAGAATCACAGAGAGATGGTTTGGGAAGACTTTCAGGAATTCTTCTATGACTTTTTTTCCCGGAGACACTGAGAGCAGATAGAGATCGAGAGTTCATGAATCTGCAGCAGGACACAATGTCGGTGATGGACTATTCTGCTCATTTTAAAGAGCTTCAGCATTTTGCACCCGTGCTGGTGGGTGATGAGACGTTGAGAGACATACGTTTTGAGGATGGTCTTCTTTATGACATCTGAGCACTGGTGAATGTTTCCAGGTTGCCTTTAGTACACGCTGTTGTGAATCAGGCACTGATTACAGAGAGGAACCTGCGGGAATCTAGTGGTGTGGGCCAGGGCGCTTCAATACCAGTTACATGTACTATTTCTGTTGTCAAGAGGAAGAGACAGATGGACTTCTCTTAGGGTGGCAGTACCAGCCAGGCAGCTTCTTCATGTGTCCCGGTCAAGTGCTACTAGTGTGGCAGAGAGGGGAAAAAGAGACCACAGTGTCCACGAGACCCGGTGGAGTGCCGAGTTTGTGGCAAGATTGGTCATATACAGCGATTTTGCAAGGCGTTTCTACGTGTGGCTAGTGAGAGGGGTTCTGTGCAGACTTCGCGTGCGGGAGCAGGACCAGTGGCTTCTTACCAGTTGGGGAACTGGAATACGTCAGGGCATGCAGACAGAGATGGTGGTCGTGGCCATGGTAGCCATACACCAGGATATCAGAGGCAGCAGGGCGAGACAACTCCGAGTAGTCAGGCTGTGTTGCAGGGTCACGACACTGGGCATAAATACGCAGTGCAGCAGACCCAGCAGAAGTCGGATCCCAGACCGTCTACAGTCAGAGGTACTATTTTAGTAGCTTCTGTCTTATCTTCAGTACTTTTTTGATACAGGTGCTACACATAGTTTCATATCTCTACCTGTTGTGGAGAGCCTTGGGCTCTTTGTTTCTACTTCTTCCGATATCATGATGCTAGACACTCTGTTGGGGACTAGAACGGCTGGTGTGCGCCAGTGCAAGGAGTGCCCCCTTGAGGTTGGTGGGTGTCTTTTTCTTTGTAACCTCTATGTTTTAGAGATGACGAGATATGACATCATTCTCGGGATGGACTGGTTGGTTCCCTATCAAGAATTTTTGGATTGCTGTCGTCGCTGGGTGAGTTTCACGTCACCAGAGGGCGGAGAGTTTCTATACAAGGGCGAGTGGGATGTTCAGGCAAGTTGAGCTGGACCAGAGCATCATGGGTGAGGTGGAGTCACAACCCAGATTGCGAGCTTGTATCTGGATGATCAGGGCACTTGTTAGACGGGTTTCCCTCCAGTTTTTGATCATTTTAGGGATGTCTTCTCGGACGACTTTTTAGGTCTACCTCCGGTGCGAGAGGTGTACTTCTCTATTGAGCTTCTTCCAGGGGCAACACCGGTGTCCATCCCTCCTTATAGGATGGATACAATTGAGTTGCAGGAGATCAAGAGGCAGTTAGAGGAGTTATAGGCAAAGGGTTTTATCCGAACCAGTACTTCTCCTTGGGGTTCGCCGAACCTTTTTGCGAAGAAGGCGGACGGTACCCTTCGGCTCTGTGTGGATTATCGGAAGCTGAACCAGTTGATAGTTAAGAACTGATATCCCTTGCCGAGGATAGACGATCTTTTTGATCAGCTTCGTGGAGTACGAGTGTTCTTGAATATTGACTTGAGATCTGGATATCATCAACTGCACGTGAGACCATCGAATATACCGCTTACGACTTTTCGGAGCAGATATGGTCTGCATGAGTACATGGTTATGCCGTTTAGACTCACGAACGAGTTAGCAGTTTTCATGGCTTTTATGAATCGTGTGTTCCATCCGTATCTTGACACTTTTGTGGTAGTATTCGTGGACGAAATCTTGGTGTACTCTCTCACTTGACACGACCATGCCACGAATCTTGAGATCATATTGAGTACACTGAGAGATCATCGGCTATATTCTAAGCTCTCAAAGTGCCACTTTTGGATGGACCAGATTCACTTCCTGGGTCACATTATCTCAGAGGCACGAGTTGTAGTAGACCCAGAGACGGTGAGGGCAGTAGTTTTCTGGGAGCAGCCTAAGAACGTGTTTGAGATATAGAGTTTCTTAGGGCTGACTGGTTTCTATAGAAACTTCATACAAGACTTCTCCCACTTAGAATCACCATTGAATGGTCTGACTAAGAAGGGTGTGAAGTTCGTTTGGTCAGAAGCTTTCGAGACAGCTTTTCAGGACCTGAAGGGAAGGTTGATGTCGGCACCGATCCTGATACTCTCAGAGTAGGGGAAGAGCTATACAGTTTACTATGATGCATCAGGTATTGGGATGAGAGCAGTGTTGATGCAGGGTGATCGAGTCATTGCATACGAGTCTCGACAGTTGAGGCCACATGAGAGGAATTACCCGACGCATGATCTCGAGTTGGCTTCAGTTGTGCATGCGTTGCGCTGTTGGAGGCATTATCTAATGGGAGAGCATTTTGTGGTTTTCACCGACCAAAAAAGCCTCAAGTATATCTTTACTCAATGTGACCTGAATCTGAGGTAGAGGAGGTGGGTCGAGTACCTACAGTCCTTCGATTTTGAGCTTGCCTATACACCTGGTAAAGGTAATGCAGTAGCTGATGCACTGAGCAGGAAGACTCAGATACAGGCAGTGCAGGAGGCCAGTGGTGAGTGGCAGCTTATGGCCCTGTTCTCTGAGATGCATCTGGAGGTGCACGACAGTCAGGGGAAGACTTATATTTCATCTTTAGCTATGACATCTTCCCTCTTGGACAGAGTGAGGATGAGATAGCTATCAGTTTTAGAAGGCCTAGTTCTACGAGAGCCGGTGGCAAGTGGGGACCCTTCTCCTGGGTGGACGGTAGGCGATGATGAGGTACTGTGTTTCCATGGACGAGTATGGGTTCCAAGGGATATACGCGAGGAGCTGATGTGGGGGTTTCATGCATCAGTTTGGGCAGTTCATCTAGGGTTTACCAAGATGTACCGTGACTTGAGGCGTCAGTACTGGTGGCCGGGTATGAAGAGAGATGTATATGGTTTTGTTACGAAATGTTCCACTTGTCAGCAGGTGAAGGCAGAGCATCAGAGACCAGCTAGACTGTTACAGTAGTTACCCATTCCAGAGTAGAAATGGGATGATGTCGTGATGGATTTCGTGATTGGATTGCCGAGGTCACCTCATGGCAATGACACCATGTGGGTTATTCTGGACAGACTCGCAAATGTAGCTCACTTCTTTATGACAAGGAGACCTTCGGTGTTGACGAGCTCGGATGGCTGTACATCCGAGAGATCGTCCGTCTTCATGGGGTCCCTCGTTCTATCATTTTATATTGGTACTCCCACTTTACGTCTCATTTCTTGCAGAGTTTTCCGAGGGAATTGGGTACACAGGTGCTTCTGAGCACAACATACCACCCTCAAACAGATGGCCAGTCAGAGCGGACGATACAGGTGCTAGAGGACATGCTGCGTGCATGCCTCCTTGACCTTGGGGGTTCTTGGGAGAGGCATGTACCTTTAGTCGAGTTTGCCTATAACAATAGCTTCCAGGAGACTATTGAGATGGCACTATAGAAGGCTTTATATGGTAGGCCCTTCCGTTCACCTTTGTGCTGGTTAGAGGTAGGTGAGGTAGCTTTACTGGGGCCACAACTCGTGCAGGAGACATCTGAGCACGTCCAGTTGATTCAGAAGTGGATGGCTACCGCACAATCTCATCATAAGTCTTATGATGATCACCACAGACGACCTTTGGAGTTCATTTTCAGGGATCAGGTTTTCTTGCGTGTTTTGCCGAGGCTGGGACACAAACAGATCAAGATAAAGGGTAAACTTTTACCGAGGTATGTGGGGCCATTCGAGATTCTGGAGAGAGTCGGGATGGTTGCCTATCTGTTGCAGTTACCGCAGCGGTACCGAGCCATGCATGACGTCTTCCACATGTCTCAGTTACATCGCTATCATTCAGACCCGTCTCACGTCTTTCAGCTTGAGGAGGTTGAGTTGGAAGAAGATGCATCCTTTGAGGAGCATTCGATCCGTATCGTTGATAGGAGCACGAAGGTTCTCCGAGGCCAGTCAGTTGCTCTCGTACGGGTGCTATGGCAACATGGCCGAGTGCAGGATGAAACCTGGGAGAGGGAGACCGATGAGCGTGCTCAGTGGCCAGAGATGTTCTGAGCTATATCTTCACCACCCTTGGAAGGGAAATTCGGGGATGAATTTCTATAAGGGGGGAAGTTTGTAAGAACCCGGTTCTTATCTTTGAGGTACATGCTTCCTCTTTTCTCTTTTCTTTAAGTGTTTTGGAGAAAATATGGAAAATGGGGAAAAATCCTAAATTTTGGAACTACACGCCATGTACTTTTCCACACGCCGTGTACTTTTGTCTGTGTGTGATGAGTACATGGGGCGTGTAGCCATGTCGGTGACGAAGGGGGTAGTAACCAACTACACGCCGTGTAGTGGTCCTTTACACGCTATATAGTCAGTCGGCAGGCCAAAATAGTAAGGCGGTGGAGCAGCCGCCAGTTGGGCGATAGTACACGCGGTGTACTCAGGAGTACATGCCATGTACTCATGTCGACGGATGAACAGTGTGGCGGTGACGCCAGAGGAACAGTTAAATGAAGGAAGTACACACCATGTACTTGGAAATACACACTGTGTACTTTGTTTTTTTTTTCTTAAAATGGGCATTAGACCCCTATTCACAGGGAAGGTTTAGAACCGGAGGAAGGAGATCGGGAGGAAGGCCAAATATTCATGGATCAACCGATCGAGCAACAGGAATCCGATCTCGCTTCCGTTGATCACGTTGGAACCGCACGAGTAAGACCTCTATTATACTAGCGTGTTGCTTACCAATTCTTTCCCTAACAGGATTTATTTGAGGTAGAATGAAAGTTTTATTACCTCATATCTACGCCGTTCTTGGGTATTTTTGGAATCGGCATTCGCGTATACTGCTCATTGGAGTATAAGGTAGGTGGCTTTGTGTTTGGTTTTCCAACTATTGCATGTTTTGTGCGTTTTTGTGCCATGAACCCATGTTGGGGTGTCATGTGGCTGAGGCCTTTGCTATATTTAAACACCTAGAATTGATTAAGTATTTAAATATGATATTAAAAAGCTAGTTGGGATCGTTGCTTGGATCCGAAACCACCTCGGAGGTGTGTTCCACTTTTTAGCCGTTTGGACAGGATACCCAAGGGTGTGCCTTTAAAAGTAGTAATTGTAGAATTAATTTGAGAAGAATTTCTTTTTTACTGCTTGTTTACATGTTGGGCATGGCCAAGTTACCTGTTTGGCCTGAGGGCGTTGTTGTGATTAGCATGTGGGCACTGCACTGTTTCACCTAAGGGTTGTAGTTATTTCGCCCGAGGGAAACCTTTCGTGACTGATGGCTTGAATTTTATGCCTGAGGGCGACACTTCCTACGCCTAAGGGAAACTTATGTTACGCATGAGGGATATACCTGTGGGTTGGATTCTGCTTACCTGAGGGTAAGATTTTGCTTGTCTGAGGTCGTGGACTGTTTACTTAGAAATACACTGTGGTGATTTCTAATTTTTAATGAATGAAATGAATAATTAAATGGAAATATAACTGGTAGTTAGTTAATTTTGAGTATTGCTTACTTTATTGAATTTTACTACTGCACACTGTTGATGCATGCTTACACGTAGTTGGGCACGAGACTTTGGTGGGTGCCTACTGAGATATATTTCTCACACCCTGTTTGGGTCATGCTTTTTGGCCCAAACAGATTACGTTTCTACAGGTGTGGATAGGGGTAAGAGTCCCTATACAGGTACTTGACTATTTCTGTGGATTAGGAGGGCATGGGACCAAGCCTAGGCTCGCAATTCCACTCCCAGCTATTTTGCTTTGTTTGTTGTACTTGCAATTTGATGTACTGTATTGATGTATAACATGTCCTGGCTATTTTCGTAGAACTTGAAACATGTAGCATCATTATTTATATACTTTTGGTTATATCCAATGCAGTTGTTTATTTCAGTTATGTATGGTTTACTTCTTCCGCTATCGTTGTATGATTTATTTCATATTCTGCTGCACTACACTTTAAAAAATGAGGGCATAGTTTACCCACTATCAGACCTGGGCCCTCACTTCTAGTCGGAAGCTTCTGGTGTTTGGGGAAATGTGCTTGAGGTCACGTGACGAACCGGGTTCGGGGCACCCGTTGTGTGGCACCCAGACTCGGGACGTTACAAGACAATATATTTTTTACCTTTATGATAATGTGATTTTATATTTGTTTTATTAATTTTATGATGCCTTAGTGGACCCTTCAAGACATATAAATTTTTTTAACTTTTTAAAATGATTTCCCTGAGAGTGTGACTCAACTCCAAATAATAAATCCTAAAATTTTAATAAGTTCTGTTATTAACCTTATAAAATAATTTTTTCCACTCCCATTTAGCAAAAACCTTTGGCAAAAACCATGGGATGGTTTGTGGTTTTGATTAGTTTAATGTGTAGTGTCCAAAACCTAAATATTAAAGAATTCTCTTATATTTTCCTATAAAAACCCACCAATATGCCACTTATCTTCAATAAAAACATTTAAATCTTGACCAAACTCTACCCTCCTCTCTATAAAATCCTCCAAAGGTGCACCAATCTCCCAATAATCCTCTCTCAAGCCTCTCCCAATCCTTTGGGATCACACTTCCAAGTAAGGGATTTCTTCCATTACCATTTTTTTCAAGTATCCTTATGTTGTTATTCCCTTTTATTGTCAATTACAAAAGTTGGGGTATGATTTAAAATCACTCCCATAATTCCCTAATTATTTTTTAATGATGATATACCTCTTTCTATATCATTAATTCCTCCCATGTACACCTGTTACCATTCCAAAATTAAGTAAGAAATTTCTCTCTCCTCATTTGTATTCAAGCAATTATTTTATATTATGCATCTAAATTCCATTAAATATGTTGGAATATTATGTTATATGACCCCATTACTTTACATTTCATGTATAAATTATGAGATAACCCTTTCTCTATTAGTAATCCATTTTACAATATCTATTTGACGTCTTTATACTGCGAAGTTACACCAAAATTTCCATGCCAAAATCATCATGTAAGTGAATACCATGCCCATTTATCTATCAAGGGTATTCACCTTTATTCACATATAATTATTGATTATATATTTTCATGTATGTATTCCAAATTCATTTATGATGTAATAAATGATTATGTTGAGTGATTCTATGCTATTTGATCCATGTGGCACACTTATGCATGAAATGAAATGTTTAAGGAGGGTTCCCCCAGATAGCTCTCCAATGCATTGGGTAAAGAATAGTATCATGATAATCCATGTGAAATTAGAGTTTACTCATGATAATTGAGGTTCAATGAGGGTTTATTCATGCTTATTCATGTGCAATGAGGTTTTACTCATGCTCCATGTGCAATGAGCCTTGGTTCATGCCAATATCATGTTAAATGTTGTTTCCACATTCCCATGTTATGATAATCATGCTATATCATGTATTTATGTCCATGTTTATCTTGTGATACATTTATATTCCTTTTTCATAACATGTACTACATTATTCATGTTATCCCTTGTTTACTCCCTTACTAGGCTTTGTAGATCACCTTTTTGTTATGCATGTCCTTAGGTTATCCTATACAATGCTAAGTATGGAGGAATGTTGGGGTCATGTAAAAGATGTTTTCAATAAAATTGTTTTGTTTTATGTCCTAATTTGTAATGTAATGTTCCTAATTTACCAAGACACTAGACCTCTTTATCCTTAGAGTTTTCTTAAGTGCAAGTTTATGTAATAAATCATGTTTATGTGTGTAATAAAGAGCATGGTTGTTATACTATGCAGGGTCTTGAGTGATCTGATGAACCTTGGGGATATCTTGCCACCCAGGCTGAACCTACACAATCCTCTTAGTGCGGATACTATTAGGAAATTTTGTTCTCCCTACACAAACTCCATGGGCCTATGATGACGATCTCCATGAGATTTATATGTGCTTGGAGTTGTCCGCATCTTATCACAGATAACCTGGGCCTTCTCTGTTATCACCTGCATGATATTTGGACCCATAAGAGATGTGTTTCTAATATCTACCAAGCACAAGGGTGACATAAAGTATCTCCTGTATAGGGCCTTAAATGGTTCCATGCTAATAGTAGAGTGGTATATATTGTTATATGAAACTCTACTAAGGGAAGATGATCCTCCCATTACTAGCTTAAATCTGACATGCAATCCCTCAACATATCCTAAGACACTGATATAGTGTAATTAGTCTGAACACCTTTCTAGGGTTGAAATCCTATACCCGTCCTTATCTAGGTCCTGAATTTCTCCTATATACCTCTCAAAAATTGTGACGTAAACTACATTTCATGATCAAAGACAATTTTTGAGGGAACCCCATGGAGGCGTACAATATCCCATATGTACAATTGCTCCAATTTCTCAACCAAACTCTTCTCCTTGATAATAAGGACGTGTACCGATTTTGTAATCCAGTCAACTATCACCTAGATGGAATCATGGCCCTTAATATTCCATAGAAGTCTGATAAAAAAGTCTATGGCTATGCTATCCCACTTCTACTTTAGGATCTCAAGAGGCTGAAACAAACCTACCAGATCTTGGTACTCAACCTTCAACTGTTGACAAGTGAGACACCAACCGATGATCTCAGCTATGCTTCATCTCCTAATAGAAAATGGAAACTAACAATAAATTTCTATTAACATCTTCACCACATAGGGATATACATCTAGAGGAGATGTGTGGAACTCTAAAATCACCTCCTCCCTCATTGTGGCTGGGACCACTATCCATCACTAGAAAATTATGACATGATTCGCTCCTTCAAAATATCCTTCCAATGAATCCCTTGTAGATATATGGTAATACAAGACCTTACAGTCAATGTATCCTAGTTAGAACTCTCACGCATGGTTAATAAGTAGAGGAGTCAACAGCATCGACTGAAGAAAAGTTTTACCCTCCTACTTCACCAAGGTCAGATGCAAGGGAGCCAATTGCTCAAAAGCCTCCTTCTCCAAGAGAGCTTGGGACTTACTACATTGGAAATCTCCTATTACATTTCCCTTTCATGGGGTATAGACTATCTTGAAGTCATAGTTTTGAAAGAAATCCAACATGTACTATTGTCTCTAGTTTAAGTCTCTCTTATTGAATAGGTACTTGAGACTCTGATGGTCTGAGTAAACCACAAAGAACTCTCATAGAAGGTAGTGCCTCCACATCCTCAAGGAGAAGACTATCGCTTCCTTTTATAGGTCATGAGTGATATAGTTTTTATTATGGGATCTCAACTTTCTCGGTAGTCCCAACATAAGAACACTCGTCAGCCTCAACCTCAAATACTCTAAGTTCTCTGGCACTACTCTATCTTGTTAAATGGATTCCCTTTCCATGTTAGGGTGGTTAAAGGGGATTCAATCATGGAGAAGTCTACCATACACCTCCTATAGTAACCCATTAAGCCAAGAAAACTCCAAACCTCTAAAAAACTCTTGGGTGGATCCCAAGAAAGCACTACATCAATTTTTTAGGACTATGTATATACAATGCTTAGAAATGAAATGCCCTAGAAAGTGAATCTCATGAATCCAGAACTGCCAGTTTGAGAGTTTTGTATAAAGCTAGTTCCCTCAAAAAATCTAGAACCCTCATCAAGTAATTTTTATGCCCCTCCTCTAATGTAGAGTATATGATTATGTTACCAATGAAGATTGTTGGAATCACCTGTTTTGATAATCCCAAATCATGCTTAAACATTGATCATGCTGTATTAAAACCTTGCATTAATCTTATTACTCTATGCTTAAACGTATTTTATTCTAAACAGTTCATATTCTTACTCTCATAACTTTACTGTAACAGCTTACAGTAGTATTTACATAAGTTTAGTATTGTTAGCTAACAGTGAGAGTTTTCTTTTCAAAGTCATAGTTACAGCTAACTGTCACCTTAAGTTACTGTTGCAATAGGTTCACAGTTACAAGGTTACAGTCGAAGACTAATACAAGCTTACAGTCACGAGTCTACCGCTATCTATTGTCAAAGCTCACAGACGAAGTTCACAGTTACAAGACTTCTGTTCAAAGTTTTCTCTGCTCAAGTTCATAGTCGAACAAGTCTACAGTTGTAACAAGTTCACAGTCGAACAATTCTACAGTTGTAACAAGTTCGCAGTCAAGGTTACAGTTAGACAGCTTCTGTCTACTAAGTCTACTGATGATCGAGGTCTACAGTTGACAAAGGTTACAGTTCTACAAATTTGATATTACAAGTCTACAGTTAGAGAGGCTACAGTTACATGGAGTAAAAGCTACCATTGCAAGCCTACAGACAGCAAGCCTTTTGTTGAAGTCAGCAGTCAGAAGGAAGTCCACAGTTGGAAGACCACAATTGAAGCCCACAGTGACATACATTCTCGACCAGTCTATTATTATTATATTTCTACTTTTTTCTTTACCAATTTGATTAATACTAATCTAACGGTCATGTCTAGACAAATTAATACACCTAACATTATTTATTGATATTTGAAGACATATCAAGAAATAATACAATGTACGAGGAAGATCGCACGTGTAACTCAAGACTATTTATCTTGTCGGCCTCGGGTGAACAAAAAGGGCATATATGGAGGAGTATAAAAAGAAGAGAGAAGCATTCAAGAAATAGCAATGAATGGAACGAAAAGAACTGTGACATACACGAACAAGAATAGAGGAAGGACACACAAAGTCTAACATCTAAAACTGAGAAGGAGATACGCATATACACAAAAAGAAGAACTCTCGAGCATTCATTCTGAAGAACAAAAGAGTCTCAAGTGAACCGACTGAAAGAACCGTCTCCTAAAAGCCATGCTGTGAAGCACTCAAACTCAAGGAAACTGATCACTTGAACATCTGGAAGTCTGGAAATCACGACACTCTGTTTTAGTGTCAACTTACAGAAAAAGGACCAAAGCTTCAAGTCACTCATTCCTACGAGTCCAGAACTGATCTGCCAACACTATAGAGCACTCTAAACCTTCTTCTTTCTATCTATTGCTCTACTGTGTTTAAGTGTTTTACATTTGTGAGCAGTGTGTTAGTATTACACACACTGTCTCCTGTGCTTAAACTGAGGGATACTGAAAATCCCTATCCCAAAACTTTTTACATTTGTTACCCACGTATAACTGTGGAAGAAGCCTGGTGTGGCTTGGTCATTTGTTTTCCCACGTATAACTGTGGCAGAGGTTGTCAAACCTGGACAGTTTGTGAAAACTGTTGTAAAGCCCGATACAGGCTGTGTTTCAATCCTTTTTTATAAAAGTGCTTGGTGGCAGGTGATCACCAAGTGGAAGAGGACTAAGTCTTAGCTTAAGACTGAACCTCTTGTTTGAAATAGCTTGTTATTCTTTTCTTTACTTTGCCTTTTTTTCCGCTGTGCTCCCTTTTTTTTTAAAACAAGAAATCTGTTTTTGCATATACTCTGATAGTCAATTTTGGTTAGTGTGTATAAGAGACTTGTTTAGTAAACTTGTTTCAAAAGTAAAGTTAGTCATCAAACTAACCTTACTGAGGATTAATCAACCTTAGAGAAACCTGTTGAACAATAAGTCACCTATATCTCTACTGCCTTAATTGACTGGGATGTTTTTCAATTTGGGGGATTTAATCTTAAAGTTTTCAACAGAAATTTTTAATTGGAACTCAATTCACCCCCCCTCTTGAGTGTCCACTCCGACCAACATTTGGTATTAGAGGGTGTGTTTATCTCTGTTATACTTTCTCAAAGTTTTATTTTAACTCTCTGTTTTTAAACTGTGATTGTAGTTTTATCTAAAAGATCTTAAATTTCTGTTAGTTCTAAATTTTATCTCTTTAAAACATTTTCTAAAATTTCCTTATGGATAATAGACTAGAAGGTGCTGCTACTAACAGGCCACCCTTCTTTAATGGTGTGAATTATGCCCAATGGAAGCTCAAAATGAAAATTCATTTGGAAAGTATGGGTTTTGATATTTGGACTGCTATAGAGTCTCAATACAAGATTCCAGAAAATGAAAGAATAACTTGGGATGAACCTACTAAGGTAGCTTACAATAATAATTGTAAGGCTGTGAATGCTCTCTACTGTGCTCTAGGAGATGAGGAATTCAATAGAATTTCTGCATGTAAAACTACTTTTGAAATCTGGGACACCTTAGCTATTTCTCATGAAGGAACAACTAATGTCAAGGAAATGCGGTTAAATACTTATACTATCAAATATGATAACTTTAAGATGAAAGCTGATGAACCTATTTCTGATATGTATCTCAGGTTTAATGAGATAGTCAACACAATGAGCTCACTCGGAAAGATTGTTCCAGCAAAGGAGCAAATCATGAGATTATTGAGATGTCTGCCTGACAGATGGAGAGGCACATCTGTTTCAATTAGAGAATCCTGTGATATTGGAACTTTGCCTGTCAAGGAGTTAATTGGTAAGCTGATGATGTACGAAGAAGAGGTCAAGGTAAATAAAGAGGAAGATGAGGAACCAAAACGAAAATCTGTAGCTTTTAAGTCTACTGCATCAAAGAGCAAAGAAAAGGAGAAAGTGCATATACCAACTGAAAGCTCATCTAGTGAAGACTTAGATTCTGACAGTGATGCCGAGATGGCACAAATAGCAAGGAGATTCAAGAAGTTCTATAGGAAGAAGAAGTTCTTCAGAAAACCAAACTACAAGGGTAAGTATGATAGACAAGGTAAGTGGAAGAAAGATTGGAAGAAAAATGATAAAGAAGAAGACATAGTTTGCTATGAATGTAAAAGGAAAGGACACATCAAAGCTGACTGTCCTAAGTTAAAATTCAAGAAGAAATATGAGTACAAGGACAAGAATTATAAGAAAGCTATGAAGGCCACCTGGAGTGCTTCAGAAGACAGCACAAGTGAATCAAAATCCAGTGATTCTGAAAGAAATCGTGCTAATATATGTTTCATGACAAACACATCTGAGGTAACCTTAGACACTCCCACTTTAAACTCTTATTATTCTGAAGGTGAAGCAGAATCTGGTTCTGATTCTGAAAATATGTCTAAAGATGAATTGATTGAATACTGTAATATGCTGGAAGAAACGTGTAATGAAATAAAGGATAAATATAAGTCTTTAAAGAAACAACATGCTCTTACTGCAAGTGTCAAGTCTGCACTTGATGTAGAAAAAGAGAAAAATGTTCAATTATTAAAGGAGAATACAGAACTGAAACTATCTAATGAACAACTTAGAAAGGACTTAGAAACATTCACAAATGGAAAAGATACTCTAACCCAACTGCTAGGAAAGCAAGTTGCACCTAAGTATGCTACTGGCTTGGGATACCAACCTGGACAAAGACAGTTTACTAAAACCCGATTTATTCCCAAGTCTGGAAAAAATCCTGCTAGTTCCAGTTTTGGAAATTCGTATGCCTCAACTGGTTATTTAAATAGTTGTAGATCAAATAAAGTATATCTCTCTAAATCTGTTGCATCTATTAATTGTATGGGACCCATAAAACAAATCTGGGTACCTAAATCCTTGATTGCTAACATATCTGGACCTAAGAAAATCTGGGTACCAAAGTCATTTCCTGTCTAATCTGTTTTGTAGGAAATCTGTTTGAAAAGCAATTACAAGAAGGTATGGTACTTAGACAGTGGATGTTCAAGACACATGTCTGGGGACTATTCGTGCTTCAAAAGCTTAATAAAGGTTGATGGAGGATATGTCACTTTTGGTGATAACTCAAAAGGAAAAATCATCGGCTTAGGCCAGATTGGTAACACTGACTCAGTATTAATTTCCAAAGTTTTATTTGTTGATGGAATTAAGTACAACCTACTTAGCATTTCTCAATTGTGTGATGATGGTTTTAATTTCAAGTTTGAAAACAATTCTTGTGATGTTTATAATTCCAAAAATTCTTTAATATTTTCTGCCTTAAGAAATGAAAATGTTTATGCTGTTGACTTAAACACTTTAGCTAAACATAATGTTACTTGCTTAAATGCTTTTCATAAAGAGTCTTGGCTGTGGCATAGGAGATTAGGACACTGCAACATTCACTCACTTAGAAAACTCTCTAAGAAACACCTAGTTAGAGACCTACCTAAGCTTGAATTCCCAAATGACAAAGTGTGTAATCCCTGTCAAAAGGGAAAACAACACAAAGTTTCTTTTAAACCAAAGAAAGAAGTTTCAACTCCTCAACCACTTGAACTGGTTCACATGGATTTGTTTGGACCATCAAGAATTTCAAGTCTAAATGGGAAGCACTATGTTTATGTTCTTGTAGATGACTTTTCTAGATATACTTGGGTATACTTTCTAGCTCACAAAAGTGAAGCCTGCTCTTCATTTGTTAAATACTCTAAGTCTGTAGAAAATCTTAGTGGACTTAAGATTAAGACCTTGAGGAGTGATCATGGCCGTGAGTTTGAGAATCAAGAATTTGAATCTTACTGCTCACACAATGGCTATGCTCACAATTTTTCTGCTCCTAGGACACCTCAACAGAATGGTGTAGTGGAAAGAAGAAACCGAACCCTGCAAGAAATTGCAAGGACTATGCTTAATGAATATGAACTGCCTGTTTACTTTTGGGCTGAAGCTGTAAATACAGCCTGCTATGTTATTAATAGATTCTTGATTAGACCTGTTCTTAAGAAAACCCCTTATGAGTTGTGGAATAATAGGAAGCCTAAGGTTAATTACTTTAGAGTTTTTGGCTGCAAAGTCTTTATTCTGAATACTAAAGATAATCTTGATAAATTTTCTCCAAAAAGTGATGAAGGAATTTTCCTGGGTTACTCTATGTCTAGTAAAGCCTATAGAGTGTTCAATAAGAAAACCAAATGTGTGGAAGAATCTGTTCACATCAAGTTTGATGATACTGATCCACATGAGTCTAAAACTTCTCTTGAAGATGTTGAAGAAGACTTATCTGTTCTGGACCTAAATGACAAATCTAAAGAACCTGTAATAAAAACATCCAGTTCTGGACTTTTTCCAGAATCTTCCTCTGTGGAACCTGAACCTATAAATGAACCTGAAATCTCTAGTTCAACCTTTACCAAATCAACTAGGATTCTAAAGAATCATCCTTTAGATGCTGTTGTTGGTAATCTTGATAGAGGAACACAAACTAGAGCTTCTCTAAGAAATCAGGTTGAACATCAAGCTTTTCTTTCACAGCTTGAACCCAAAAATGTCAATGATGCTATCAGTGATGAATTCTGGGTAATGGCTATGCAAGAAGAACTAAATCAGTTTGAAAGAAACAAAGTTTGGGAATTAGTGGAAAGACCTAAAGACACTCTTACCATAGGCACTAAATGGGTGTTTAGAAACAAAGTTGATGAGTTTGGTAATATAATTAGAAACAAAGCTAGGCTAGTTGCACAAGGGTATAGTCAGGAAGAAGGAATAGACTATGAGGAAACCTTTGCACCCGTGGCTAGACTAGAGGCCATTAGGATATTACTTGCTTATGCTGCTCATCTGAATTTCAAACTATATCAAATGGATGTTAAAAGTGCTTTTCTAAATGGATATATAATTGAGGATGTATTTGTGGAACAACCTCCTGGTTTTACAAATCCCCATTTTTCTAATCATGTTTTTAAACTATCTAAAGCTTTATATGGTTTAAAGCAAGCTCCAAGAGCTTGGTATGATAGGCTCAGCTCTTTTCTTATTTCGAAAGGATTTACTAAAGGGATAGCTGATCCTACTCTTTTTATTAAATGGATTTCTAAAGATGTCTTAATAGTACAAATTTATGTGGATGATATTATTTTTGGATCTTCTAAAAATTCTTTATGTGTTGATTTTTCAAAAATAATGCAAAATGAGTTTGAAATGAGTTTAATGGGAGAACTCAAATTTTTCCTTGGATTTCAGATCTTTCAAAATAAAAATGGTATTATTTTGAACCAAAGTAAATATATTAAAGATCTTCTAAAACGTTTTCTTTGGATGGTACCAAAGGCAGTGACACACCTATGAGCACCACTTGCAAGTTGGACAGTGATGAAACTGGTGAACCAGTGGATCAAACTAATTACAGAGGTATGATAGGTAGTCTACTGTACCTTACTGCCAGTAGACCTGACATCATGTTCAGTGTATGCATGTGTGCTCGGTTTCAAGCCAATCCAAAAGAGTCTCATTTGACTGCTGTTAAAAGGATTTTCAAATATCTAAAACATACTCCCAATTTAGGATTATTTTATCCAAAAGGACAATCATTTGATTTATTAAGTTATTCTAATGCTTATTTTGCTGGCTGCAAGTTAGATAGAAAGAGCACCTCTGGAACATGTCACATTTTAGGCAAGTCACTAGTATCTTGGTGTAGTAAGAAGCAGAATTCTGTTGCATTGTCTACTACCGAAGCTGAGTATATAGCTGCTGGTAGCTGTTGTGCACAAATCTTGTGGATGAAACACACTTTAATAGACTATGGATATCAATTCAAACATGTCTCTATAAGGTGTGACAATACAAGTGCTATTAACATTTCTAAAAATCCAGTATCTCATGCTAGGACAAAACATATTGATGTGAGACATCACTTTCTGAGGGATCATTATCAAAAAGGTGACATAACTCTTGAGTTCATTGGCACTGAACATCAGTTAGCTGATATTTTTACAAAGCCTTTGAATTCTGAGAGATTAAGTTACATCAAACATGAGTTAGGTATGATTAATTATAGCACAGTTGAAACCTCACAGTTGAAACCTCACAGTTGAAACCTCACAGTTGAAACCTCACAGTTGAAACCTCACAGTTGAAACCTCACCGGTGTACCTCACTGTTACATCTCTCTGTAGGCTGTTTCGCTGTTTAACCTTATTTTATTTTTGCGGGAATTCGAACCGTTTCTTTTCTTTATACTTTTATTTCTAAATCCCTAAATGATAAAATTTAGAACATCGAACATATCTCAATCCACTCATCTCGACCCTTGCTCTCTCAAGTCCTAAACCCTAAACCTTCAACCGAACCTCAAAACCTAATTCAGTTCCAATGGCCAGAACAAAGCGACCCCCGACTGTCCATGAAGATGCACCAATGCCAAAGAGGACTCGAGTCGAATCCAGTGGCACCGGGAACGCCTCGATAAGACCTGTTAATCCACATCTGACTAAGAGATAAATAGTTGCTGAGAAGGAGCTAAGTGAAGAGTGGATTTTATCGAGCAGATCATTAGTACTGGCAGTGCTTAATGAGCAAGGATGGACCGAATGCTTCGCAAACAATAATGGACCGTACTACCCGAAGCTGGTGAAGGAATTCTATGAATATCTACAGTTTGATGGAGAGGATGATCTGCATAGACTGGTATCCAGAGTAAACAGCAATGAAGTCAGTTTTTCATCCGTTGAATGGGCTGCATGTTTAAGAGTTCCTCATGAGGGTATTTACAACTACTATTCTGGAGCGGCTCCTCCAAATAGTGGAATCTTTGATCATGAGACGGCTCTGGAAGAACTGACAGGCAATGGCACAGTAAGAAAGATTATTGCTGCTGAAATGAGTGGAGAGGACAGGCTTCTGTTTAAGTTTATTCAGCATGTATTGAGTCCTAGAAGAGGAGATTTTGCAACTCTGAAGCACCAGGATATTTACTTGATGTACTTATTAAAACATGGAAGGAAGGTCAACCTTTGTAGGTTGCTGATGGCTCAGATGGAGGACATGATAAAGGCAAGCTCAAAATCAAGTGCCTTGTTTCATGCTAAACTCATTTCGGTAATGTTGAAAGTGAAAGGTGCAGCTGGAAGTCAGGAAGAGTTGATAGTGGCAAAGAACAGTGTATGTATCTCGAAAGTAATCTGAAAATTCATGAGGATCAGTTGGAATCCCTGGAAGAAATCATGGGTGAATGATGAGGAGAGAATCTATGAGAAATTTAGCCCTTCTACTCATCCCTCTAGACCGAGAGATAGGAGAGATCCAGGCTTAAAGCCTGATGAGCCTGAACCTGTATACTCAGATGATGAACAGACTGCAGTAGTTGGTGACTCTGCAAGATAGAACACCCCAATTGATGATGGGAGTGATCCTGAGACTACTCACAGTCCTGTCAGGACAGTGGCGTTTGGAGCAGCAAGCCCTCCAAAAGAACTACCTAGTAGAGACCTGTTCTAAGAGACAGTGAGACTGAGTCTACAGAAGAAGAAGAAGAAGAAGAATCTCAATATTTTGTCAAGGACATCTCTGACGAGGATGATACAGTCGAAGCAGAAGAGGCTGGAGCTTCAAATGAAAATCAAGAAACTGTTGCAGAAGATGAAGAGGAGATCAGTGGTGAAGAAACAGAAGAACTTAGTATGAGCCCTCTGATAGGGTATACAGACAAGTCAGTGTCTGACCAGGAAGCAGGAGTGGTCTCTACTACTATTGTCATGGAAGTGGTTGATGACTCAATAGAGAGAGAGGCTAACCTCACTGCTGAACCTACAGAGGAAGCAAGTATGGAACCTGCTAGAGCTACAGAAGAGAACTTAGAGTTACCCAGAGTCGAGCAGATAGTAGAAAATGTTCAGGAAGGAGCTCCAAGTGAGGGGGAGCGTTTTGGTTCAGTCTCTGTACTGTATGATATAGAAGGATGGACCTCAGATCCAGGATACATGGTGTTAGGACTCAATTATAAGGATTCAGATGAGGAAAACCAACCACCAAGAAATCCAGTTATCCTAACTAACAACTCTCCAGTGTTAGAAACTAAAAGATTGGCCACCAAGGAAGACCTTGAATCCTTAAAGAATGAAATGAAGGAGACCATCAGACAGTCTGTTGCTGAATTGAAAACCAGTCTTTTTGATGAGCTGAAAAATGTAGAACAATCCTTAGAATTATCTCTAGGATGTGTTGTGGGAAGTCCAATCAAAGAAGTGATGGATGAAATGAAAGTGTGCCACACTCAAATTGAAAGCTGGACTGGAGCAGTAGTGGCCCTCAGACAATCAGTTGCTTCTTTAACTGCCCTGAGCAGTTCTCAGACACAAGTGGCCAGTGAGATTCGATACATCAAAGAAGTGGTCAAGCAGTTTGTGGAAGTATTTGAGGCTTTCAAGAAATCAGTAAAAGAACACTCTAGCAATCAGGATGTTGTCATTCAGAAAGTGATTGGAAATCTGACTCAGTCTTTCAAGGAGACAGTGGCATTCTCAGTCAAGTCCCTTCCTTCATCTAGCTCTCCTGTAGACCTTGAGCAGTTTAGAAGCCTGCTCAGAGAAGAGCTTACTCAGGCCCGTGCAAATGACACATCAGACCTACAGATCCTTGCTACTACAAGAGAAGTCAGTGGCTTTGTTCGTGAGCACCTGTAGGCTGCTACTGCTTCTCAGGAGGCCATCAAAAGTAAAGTGGATTATTACTTTGATCGGATTTTCACCAAGCATCAGTTGAACCATCACTTCAAGCTCATGCTAGAAACTATGAAGCTGCCTCCTGTAACTCAAGCTTTCAAAGAACAAGTTAGCAAGCTACGAGAGTTGACCCCGGCTTTGGATAAATTCTTGGAAAACAAAAATGACTTCTTATCTGCCATGGACAGAGGAGGAAACATCATCATGGATTTCAGGAATCTGCTCCTACCTTTTCTTCATGTGGACTGCACACCTGTTATAGTTCCTCCTACCCTACCTGTCTCCAACCCTAGTGGTTCTTCAGTAATGTCTCCTGCTGATGCCCTCAGAAGCCTTAGACCACTGATACCTCGGCAAGCTACTCACTACAGGCCTTCAGGAGCATCTGTTGCTGCCCCTCCAGACATTCCTGCTACAATTCCTAAGCCTGTTGATCTTTCACCTACTGCTCCATCTTCTTCCTCCAAAGGAAAAGATCCCTTACCTACAGATGAAGATGATTGAGTCTGTTTATGTTTTTTTTTGATAGGGATCATGCATTCACGTTTTGGGTCATGTAATGTACTCATTATTAATACAATGTTTATTTTCTCTCTCTCTGTCTTTCTTTTTGTTAATCACAAAGGAGGAGAAATAAGGAGAAATAGGGAAAACTCGGGGGAGAAATGAACCTATACAAAGAGGGAGAAATCCTTGAGGATTATACCTAATTTTTGTGCTCATATTGCTAATACTGTGTTTTGCACACTTCTCTCTGATACATCTATATTTCATTCCATACTGACATAATTTGTGATTATCAAAAAGGGGGAGATTGTTGGAATCACCTGTTTTGATAATCCCAAATCATGCTTAAACATTGATCATGATGTATTAAAACCTTGCATTAATCTTATTATTCTATGCTTAAACGTATTTTATTCTAAATAGTTCATATTCTTACTCTCATAACTTTACTGTAAGAGCTTACAGTAGTATTTACATAAGTTTAGTATTGTTAGCTAACAGTCAGAGTTTTCTTTTCAAAGTCACAGTTACAGCTAACTGTCACCTTAAGTTACTGTTGCAATAGGTTCACAGTTACAAGGTTACAGTCGAAGACTAATACAAGCTTACAGTCACGAGTCTACCGCTATCTATTGTCAAAGCTCACAGACGAAGTTCAGAGTTACAAGACTTCTGTTCAAAGTTTTCTCTGCTCAAGTTCACAGTCGAACAAGTCTACAGTTGTAACAAGTTCGCAGTCGAACAAGCCTACAGTCAAGGTTACAGTTAGACAGCTTCTGTCTACTAAGTCTACTGATGATCGAGGTCTACAGTTGACAAAGGTTACAGTTCTACATATTTGATATTACAAGTCTACAGTTAGAGAGGCTACAGTTACATGGAGTAAAATATACCATTGCAAGCCTACAGACAGCAAGCCTTTTGTTGAAGTCAGCAGTCAGAAGGAAGTCCACAGTTGGAAGACCACAGTTGAAGCCCACAGTGACATACATTCTCGACCAGTCTATTATTATTATATTTCTACTTTTTTCTTTACCAATTTGATTAATACTAATCTAACGGTCATGTCTAGACAAATTAATACACCTAACATTATTTATTGATATTTGCAGACATATCAAGAAATAATACAATGTACGAGGAAGATCGCACGTGTAACTCAAGACTATTTATCTTGTCGGCCTCGGGTGAACAAAAAGGGCATATATGGAGGAGGATAAAAAGAAGAGAGAAGCATTCAAGAAATAGAAATGAATGGAACGAAAAGAACAGTGACATACACGAACAAGAATAGAGGAAGGACACACAAAGTCTAACATCTACAACTGAGAAGGAGATACACATATACACAAAAATAAGAACTCTCGAGCATTCATTCTGAAGAACAAAAGAGTCTCAAGTGAACCGACTGAAAGAACCGTATCCTAAAAGCCATGCTGTGAAGCACTCAAACTCAAGGAAGCTGATCACTTGAACATCTGGAAGTCTGGAAATCACGACACTCTGTTTTAGTGTCAACTTACAGAAAAAGGACCAAAGCTTCAAGTCACTCATTCCTACGAGTCCAGAACTGATCTGCCAACACTATAGAGCACTCTAAACCTTCTTCTTTCTATCTATTGCTCTACTGTGTTTAAGTGTTTTACATTTGTGAGCAGTGTGTTAGTATTACACACACTGTCTCCTGTGCTTTAACTGAGGGATACTGAAAATCCCTATCCCAAACCTTTTTACATTTTTTACCCATGTATAACTGTGGAAGAATCCTGGTGTGGCTTGGTCATTTGTTTTCCCACGTATAACTATGGCAGAGGTTGTCAAACCTGGAAAGTTTGTGAAAACTGTTGTAATGCCCGATACAGGCTGTGTATCAATCCTTTTTTATAAAAGTGCTTGGTGGCAGGTGATCACCAAGTGGAAGAGGACTAAGTCTTAGCTTAAGACTGAACCTCTTGTTTAAAATAGCTTGTTATTCTTTTCTTTACTTTGCCTTTTTTTTTCTGCTGTGCTCCCTTTTTTTTTAAAACAAGAAATCTGTTTTTGCATATACTCTGATAGTCAATTTTGGTTAGTGTGTATAAGAGACTTGTTTAGTAAACTTGTTTCAAAAGTAAAGTTAGTCATCAAACTAACCTTACTGAGGATTAATCAACCTTAGAGAAACCTGTTGAACAATAAGTCACCTATATCTCTACTGCCTTAATTGACTGGGCTGTTTTTCAATTTGGGGGATTTAATCTTAAAGTTTTCAACAGAAATTTTTAATTGGAACTCAATTCACCCCCCCTCTTGAGTGTCCACTCCGACCAACAAAGATAAACAAAAATTGGTCCATGTACTGAAATAATATATGGTTCATCAAATCCATAAGCACAAAGGGGGAATGATTCAGACTAAAAGGAATCTCCAAGAAATCGTAGTGTCCATAGCGATATCAAAATGAAATAATTATAATATAATCCTTAGGAATCGTAAACTGGTGGTAGCTGGACTTGATATCAATCTTCAAGAACCATATTGTGACTCTCATATGGTCAATAGATCATCAATCCATGAAAATGGGTACTCATTCTTTATCGTGGCCAAGTTTAGACCATAATAATCCATGAAAATCTACCAGATCCCATCCACCATTTCATGAACAAAATAGGAGCTACCCTAAGGGACACATTATGCATGATGAAACCTTTTTATCCAAGGTCCTCCAACTATAACCGTAGTTCCAAAATCTCGATAGGGCCCATCTAATATTCCAAAAAATATATTGAAGTGGTGAAGGTTTGTAAGTATTTACAAAATTCTATCTCCCGCCACAGAGGTAGTCCCAAAAGTTTCTCACAAAAGACATCCATAAAATACTCCACAAATAAAGAAAATTAGATGTCTGAAGAGCCTGATACTCCCTGGGTTATACTCTCTAACTTATTGGTGATTAGATGTAGCCTCTTTCTTATAGAACCCACCAATAGTTCCAAAAGATATCTCTCTCCCATAAATGTGAATCTCATCCCATCAATGCGAAGTAATATGAATCGTCTATGGTGATAGTAAATATGGGATTGGACCATAGAAAACCAATATATACCCAATATTATAGCATAGGGTTCCATCATGAGGACCAAAATGTCTTAACCGAACCTCTATCCATTGAGAGATAGCTCACACTATTTGAAGATAAAATATATAGATGAAGCGTTCCCTGATAGAACATGAGGATGAAGTTGATGGGATGATTCCTCAAATGGGAGTTCTATATATTAAACAAGGATTATAAAGACAAAGGAATTACTAGATCTTATTTATACTAAAATTGAATAAAGATATGAAAATTCATAGATCATACCTCTAATCATGTCTTACCCTGCAGGGTCATAAGCTTCCAGATCCTATAGCTATCCATGGCCCCGACCAACAACTCCCTATTCCTGACATGGGACACTTGGTGGTTATGGTGGAAGGATCTCATAGAGTCATCCAAAACCCATAAATCCTCATCCACATATTCTAGATCATCCTCTATAGGGGCCTCTGCTGTGGTGGTCCATTAGCTATCTACTGGTTCTCCTCAGCATGTCTGGTCAGAAAGTTAATCACTACATGACCTCGCCCATCATAAACATAACACCAACCCTCTTCAAGTTACCCTAATTCTCTTTACTGCATCTATTACATAAGAGTGTTCACTTAAGTCTGATCAAACTAGGATCTCATGTACCGAGATTATGCCGACTGACGTCTGCTAGCTTCTGCATAGGACTCAGCCCTGTAAGGCCCACTGCCAGCTCTAGCTTCATAGGGTTCCTATGATAGAAATTTCAATGTCACTAGTTCCCACTCTATCATCCCAATATAGCTGAGGATTCACATGGGCACCATGTTGAAAGATATTTCTCTATGGAGTCCCTACTCAAACTTTCATGCTTGGAAGTATCCATCACATATCATGTCAAGGGAGTATCATGTAAGGTTTTTGGACCTCGTAATGTACTCATCCAATATCATCCATCCCTGATGTAGATCTAGAATATCCTAAATCCAAACTGATCACAAACAAGAGGGATAATACTTATCATGGAATAAATTACAGAATTTCGTCCACAAGAGTGTCGACTCATCATGAATCTAGGTAAAAAGCCACCACCATAACCCCTTTTCCCCATAGAAAAGGAAAGATGCTAATGCACCTGATCTGTCAGTGTCTGAATGATCCTAAATACTTGCACCGCTGACTTAAGAAAATCCTATAATACATAAGGATTTGGGTTACCACGTACCTCAGGGGCCTCTGGCACTAGAACCCGCTGAGCACTCTAAGTCTGTGTGCATCCTCAACCTGCTTTGTTAGAATGATATGTTGTTTGAAATGTGGTGGTGCTCCTACTTTCCTACCTAGTTGAAGAATCTAATGGGATGAACCCTAAGCTGAGGCCTCATCCCTCATCAAATCATTGTCATGATCCAAAACTAGTATCATGGATGGCTGTCATTGTGGAGGTATATTGAAAGTTATCAAGATCAACTATGGTCAGATGAATATATATATATATATATTTATATCTTACAATGGGGATCTGAACCAAGAAGGAAAATCAAATAATCAATCCTATAAGGAAAATGTACTATGGATTTCTGCAACCAATGTCTTGGTATGACGAGTCAAAAAGCAGGTGGTCAAGGTCCTGGTGAATGGATACATCAGCCACTCATACCATCACCAGATTCCCTAGCCTACAATATGAACTCGAGATACTTGAAAACTATTTCACTAACCCCAACCAAATCCTCATAAGGGTACTACTCCAAACAACATTCCTTGGAATGAACAACAATAATACCAATCAGTCATGACGCAGCCCTAATAGGGTTCGAGTTGTAATAACCCCAATCCCACCTCTATAGACTATGAGGTGATGATAAGAATTGGATGTCTTATATTAAATGGGTGGAATTTTCCAAATGTTCTTGTATGTACACACCCGATCATCACAACGCATAATTATAAATGAATAATAATAAAATGATGCAATAGGATGGAAGTAAACTAAGAATGAAAAACCTATAGGGTGTACAAGAGTACGATAGTGTAATATTAAGAAGTGAATGAAAAAAATACACACCCCTACCGAAATATGTACCAACATGAAACAACTAGACAGTAAAATGTCGAGAGTGTCCAACTTATAATCTCCAAGATATGACCACCATACGTAGTCCAAAACCCATAGTATCCCTAATATCATCTGATGTCACAACCGACCCATCCATCATCTGCATAAGACACGAAACTTATGAGAAAATCTCATGTAGGGGTGATTATATACATACCTAGCGGGATGTCTTGAAAGATGAAGGGGGAGTAGTAAGATACAAAACATGAACATAGAGACAATAGATAGAGAACATGATGCATTTAAACCCAATGTAAGATAAAGAGTATAATGTTCCTAGCACAATGGGCTCAACACAGTGTGTATATGAACTACACGTTGAGTCTTTTCTACCCATAGTAGGGGAGTAAAATTCACTCAACCACGAGAAGTTAAACATAGAAATCATGTGGCATACCCCACATGTCTTCCCAACCCATGGAAGGAGAGTAAATAATACCAAAGGTATGGTTATAGATGTATATATATCTGATCAATAAAAATAATCCCAAATGAGAGAGAAAGGGGATATGCATATCACATATCATCTGAGGAAAAGATTCACCATCATTACCAAAATTTCAACAATGATTCACAACATCTCAAAATTCTACCCAGTAGAAACCATCCAAGTCAAGATATGCCTTGTCATAGGGCAAAAAAGTCCAGGGGCCACAGTCTATAGGTAGAGGAACCATACCATGGTACAATAGGAAGGTTTCACTCAGTAGATAGATAATGGAACCATACCCTATTCTAATAGAAGGGTGACACTCTAATACTTGATAAAGGACCCAATCCCTACCCAACAGAATTGTTCCACTCCGACAGTAGAGGACCCATGCCCAACCCACATGGAGGGTTCTGCTTTCTAAGTTGATAGAGAACCCATTCCCTACCCTGAAATAGGGTTACACTATGATTTTAGAGGACCCATGCCCATCCCACCTAGAGGGTTCCACTCTAGGAGTCTGTAGAGGAACCCTGCCCAACCTAATCCAGTTGGAGGGATCCACTCCATGAGTTTTTAGAGGAACCATGCCCAGCCCAGTTTGAGGGTTCCACTCTAGTTATCGAGGACCAATTTGCATCCCAACTGGAGGGTTACACTTGTAATGCCTTTGGTGATCCCTAATGATCATTTCCATCATCAACCATCTCCTTAATAATTTTTATTCCTAGAACATCTCACATTGTATCCCAAAAGCCAAAAGCGGGGGAAGTGCCACATTATATGTGAAAAAAACACTCCTGATAGGATACTCATGGCCCAATATCCAAGTCAATTTGAAGGATATCCAAGATATTAAATTTTTCTCAAAAAAAACCTAGGGATACATGACATGTGAGGGGACCCACATGGTTTGTGGTCCCACTCAATCACTTGGTCACATCCCTAGTGGAACATTTCTTGCCAACCGTGTAGGGTTACACAATGTTTATGGGATATACAAGGGGTGACCATGCCACTTTGGTTTCCACCAGTGTTCTTGTTCATGTTTGTGTATCCATGCCACATCCATTTACGTTAATACACGACATGGCTATCGACATGGGGTGTTTCCCGTGTTCTCTTTCCGTATTCATGTACTTGGGTATATGGCGTGTTCTTGGAAGTGTGCTCCACCACATGCGTTTTCCACCAGGGGAAGAGGAAACCAATTTTTAGGGAGTCTTAATGGTATTCCATCATTATAGCATCAAAAAACCCTAGCCACCATATTATAATGGGATACATTCCATGTGTTCATTTCAGTTCACAGTGCGTAGTCATGTTTTTCATAGTTTCTTAGATCCATGTTACAAACTTAGAATCCAGATATTCCAGGACATTTATCACCTCATTACTTCCCCAAAATGGAGTATTTGGAAATGGATCATCATTTTTATCCATCTAGTGGCTGGAAAATGGTACCCATCGACCCGTGGGGTTCCAACTTACACATCACACACCCTAGTTTCTTCCACCAATGTTGATTCGAACACTGATTTTTGAAATTATTTTCCAAAACCCATAAAATCCTATTTATATCTATGATTTATTGATATATCCATCAAATTGTGTTTTTTATTGATCTAAGGTGTCCGATCAGGATCAGTACCACCCGACAATGTCGAACAAGGACCGTGGAGATTAAGCGATGAATAACATGACTCAAATTTGGGGAACACACAGAAGAACAAATGTTTAAACATCATTGGAAAAACATTTTTTTCCCAAAGATCAATAATGGGGATATTTTATTTACAAAATAAGATTAACGAATTTAAATTTCAATTCATGGGCATAGGAAAAATCCAAAATTTGCATAGATCCAAGAAAGGGATTGATCTGATCAATCAATTTAATCAAAATGGACGTAATCAACAAATTGATGAGTCCAACCTAAAGATTGGATAACTCTTCATCGAAGAATGGTATTTTCAGCCATCAAAGGAAATTGTTGAGATCTTCGTGTCCCGATATGATCTAATCAAGTGTTTCATCATCATTGGATGCGATTCAATAACAAAAGGAGAGGAAGAAGAATCTATCAATAGTTCTAGGATTATGAGGCTAAACCTAGGTGATTATCCATGATATTAGAATTATAGAAAAATATTTTATGTAAAATGAATGAATTAATTAATTTATCCTCTTAATGTATGGCCAACAGAAGAGATATCTGAATTCCCTGGGCTGACCTACTTTAGGTCACAGATAGGGAAACAATCATGTTCTAGACTCAATCGTGGTCGCATATTTCTGATCAACAATTCCTTTTGAGAGTTATCCTATTTTCTTTAAGAAACTGCATTCATGAAATATAAAATATTTTTAATATTTTGATAAAATTGATTATGGGAACACCTGACCTCTGAATCACACACTATCTCAACACCTTGCTGTAGAAATACATGTAAATTTTTTTTCAAGTTCTTACAGGGAAAAAAGGGTGAATCTAAAATCCACCTTTATTATCTTGATGAATTATCATCATGTTATTCTAGTATTTAGTTATCTTTAACCTCATTTAACTATACATAGTAGACATCACATTTTACATAATTCATATTAGTTAATATTCACCTAGAGAAATTATATTCTATTGACATGTGGAAAATTATTGGCATTCTGTAATTTGTTATTATAATATAGATAATTATTGAAAAGTTGACTCTGTGATATTTAACCATACACCTTCTTGCTTCATATAAGATTCTATCATGTTATCCCTTTTATTGATATGGGGAAAAGTGTTTTCATTTCATATGTTCTTATTAAAATATGATATATATTTTTAAATATGACTATCTATTGTTTAAACATCAACCTTCTTCCTTCATATGGGTTAGGATCATGTTATCCCTTTTATTGACATGAGGAAAAATATTGGAGTTCTTTATGTCATTATACCCATACGAATGATTATTTTAAAAGTTTTTTAGGAAATGTTTATTCATTTTCTCATATGATGAATGCGTTGGACTTAAAAAAGTGTTGGCTGGAGGCTGACATTATATATCCCCTTGATGAATTAGTAGGTATAATGGGGTAAACATGCTTGGGTATTTGGTGTATGCCTTCCCAATTCGGCAAGATTTCTTAATTGTGGTATTGCTGACCAGAATTTTGACTTGGATATGGACTTGATGTAAAGGATGATATCTCGGATGATGCCTTGACAATAAGACCAATATGTTTTACATTATTCATTTCATTAGTATGATATCAATATTATTGATGTATTTCTTCATTTATTTTCAGGAATATAGTAATATATCAATTTAAGTTGATTATGGAATTATTCATATTACTTATCTTTACAATATTTTGGATGTTATACTTATTTTTTTGAAATATTCAGGTATATTTTCCCTTAATGAGTGTTTGAGCTCACCCATTTCTTATGTTTCCATTCCCTAGGTTTTGAATAAAATTTATACACATGATATGTTTAGAAGGATATAATGTGTGGAAGAATTTGTGGGAGATGTTGAATACTTATTATGTATTAAGTATTTTCTTATAAATTGGAAAAAATATCCATTAGTTGAGAAAGACATGAGTTTTTTTCATTTTGGTTTTCCCCAATTCTCTAAATATCTAAACCAAAAATGTCTTGGGAGTTTATGTAATGTAATATTTTATTTAAGTAATATAATTATGGGATAGTTATGTATAAAAATTTATAGTTAGAATCAAATACAATATATAAAGTATGTGTTTATGGAACCATATTCAAGGGTGTGAGTCTATGGCATCACAACATAATTCCATAATTCTACCATATGATCCAAAAAACACATCCAATGAAAAACTTAATTCCAAAATTTTCCCTATTTAGATTTGTTGGAAACCCATGGTGTTTTAAGTGAAATTCAAAACTATAAATAGTAAAGTAATAAAATAGTACATTCTTCACTCTAAGTCTACATGATCCATGGCCAGTGTAAAAAAAAATCAACAGAAAATTTTATCCTCTCCTTCAAACATTTTCTCAAGCTACATTCTAATAAATGAAAAAATATCCTTGATAAACTCAATGACTTCCAGCAATATCCCCTATCTTTGTCCATATTAAAATATATTTCTATCATTCTTATGGATTATATCCAACCTATATATATTCTAAATACACCACCAAAAAGGTGAAATCCCCCTTGGGAGTATAATTATATGCCTTCCTTTTTCTTTATTCTTTTAATTTCACCCACTTTGATAAAAAACGAAAAGGTCAATATCCTATAAAACAAAAAAGGCACAATTTAACATTAGATTAAAATGGGGAGAGAGAAATTTCAAATTCTCCCCAAGAAGAGGAATTGGGTTGAACAACAAGGTTCAATCGATTGTTCTCAAATTACAGTGCGACTAATGGTTTTATAAAATATATCCCACACTTATTAATTATTATCAACATGATCCACCTTGAAAAATCCTTTATCTATATTATCTTTAATGAAATGAAATTATATATCAATATGACATTCCATGAGTGTTGTACTTGATTATTTGTTAGCTTAGTTGCATTATTTTTGTCATAATTGAACCCCATGAGAAATTTCACTTATTTTCCAAGATCCTCATATTGTTATTTCATCCATAAAAACTAGGTACATGTCTTTTTGGATAAAATATATTTCTATTTAGTCATTCTCAGTGAAGTAAATTGCTTCTTTTTGTTAATTCATCCTATGAAATTGCTCTCAAAAAATAATTCTCTTTCGATTTTGGATTTTTTATCCAAAAAATTTAAAGCTCTATTTATATTCAAAAATTAATAAATGTTTTTTCCATATCCTATATTATACACGAAATCATAATTGAATGTATATTGAATATACCTCATGAATTTATTCATATCCAAGATACGTTCCTCTTTGGTAAAACTTTTAAAAAGGGAATCTGAACATATATGATAAAATATATCTGACTTTGTCTCTATGATACAGAAAAAACTTCCAATAATATTCTGATTTAGTGTTATATAAACTAATTTTCCATCTTTTTGTTTCCTAAAAATGGTTCCAACTGTAATATTTTTTGATATTAGTTTTATATAATTCATTTAAAAATTCTTCAAAAGTTCCCTCACATACTTTTCTTATGAAATAAAATATTATCCCACAATTTGATTTACTTATATAAAAAAAATATGCAATCTCATTTATCATTTCCATTTCAAACTTTGTGATCATTAATCATACAATATCATCCCTTGATTTTATATTTCTACCACCAAATAAGCTGTTATAAATAAATAAAATCACCATGAACTTCCCTTCCTTGGTTTAGTTCACATATATATTACGATCTACAAGAAACCCTTCTAAATTGGATCTTTGAAACAAGTATACCTCGAACTTGGAACATTTTTAAATCCATATAAATATTTTATTGAGATTTATAATTTTGATTCGTTACCAGTGATTAGAAAACTCATATGTTCTTTTATATACATATTCTCTTTGATCACCCCATTAAAAAATTTATTCTGAAATTCAATTTATTAGTTTTTTTTGAATTGACACAACTTGAAAAATCTTTATTGATTCAAGTCTTCACACATGTGTAAAAGTTTATTCTAAATCAATAACTTTGACCTTTTAATCGGATTTTCACACTATAATTCCCTTATTTCATATTACCTTTAGATGGTCATTATATTCATTTTTAAAAACCCACTTCTTTTTGATGTGGTTGTGATCCATCGAACTCTTCATGAGTTCCCATGATTGATTATTTTTTATTTTATCCACCACCACATCTAGGGTATTGTCCTAAGATTCATATTTTACCACATTTGAAGATGACAATGGATTCAATTGAGATAATTTAATAGTATTCTCTACATTCCTTATCTTCTGTATTTGTATAGGGTCGGATTTATCATCAATAAAATTTTACTCATCTACCTCATCTCATCAATTAATTTGTTGTGTTGTTCTTTGATTCTCTTCATTGGATTCTTCATCCAAAAATTCTTTTTATAATTATCTCTACTCAACAGATTATGTGATCCAATAGAATTTTTATCAATATAATCATCATAATATTTTTTTCCTTAAATATATAATTCTAGATTTATTTTTATCATTTTATTTAAAAAATTTATCCTCATTACTTTCTACGGTGTTTTTCAAGATCTCGTTAAAGGAAATTTTGGCTTAAATATTAAATTAATAGCCAAGGAATATCCATTATCCACTAAATCTCAATTTTTATCCTCAATTTCCCTCTTTGTTTCAGATTTATCAATTTCTCCTAAACATTGTAAAGTGTCTAATTGATTTATTCCTAGCGTGAAACCTTTTTTATGAAGTCTTATTCTCTTCAAAGATCAACAAAGATTGATTTTGTGTATAAGGACCTGACCTTAAACATTACTTAATATTGAGATAATTTAATAATTTAACTTTAATTCACATTGAGGATCTTTTCAGGTTTAGAGTTTTATAGAATTAATCCATAGCTATTACACAAATCTCAAATTTCTACACAGTGGATAAAACTAAAACAACATCCATTTCTTCCACAATATAAAACTTTTTAAAGATAAATATGATTTTTTTCTTGATAAAATTCTTCTTGACTTCTTTATTTCACTTAACCATCCTTATAACACATGTAAAACATTTCAAAAACTTAGTATGAGCACAAATATCTCAATAGGGTATATAAAATAAGGAATAAAACTGTTAGTCCATGAATATTTTAAACCCATGAAAACCTTTTCACAAAATCATAATTTTCACCCATAAAACATAAAATAATTAATATAACTCATTAAATAATAATATTTATGTAGGAATCAATGAAGGAATAAATCATAAAGGTAACTTGTGACATTCATTTCATCCTTACACTGTATCTTTCACAGCTACATAGAGAGTAACCTTCCTGGCTATGTTTGGAATACCCATCACAGTATATTCCCTAAATATCTTAGGAGAAACCTTAATGTTTACCTTAATCTCATTAAAAAATACAATATAGAGATATAATGGGCTCACCTGACCTTAGTTTTTCACGGAACCACCTGTATACATAAGCAATGCCCAATAACCGTAACATAATCAAAACATATAAAACATGTATAAAGAAAACATAACATTTTCACATTGCAATCTTATGATATAATTTAAAGAAATAATAAATTAATTATCAAGACCATTTTCAATAAAAAATACCTTAAAAGGAAATATGGTATTTACTTTTATTAAAAAACATTATGACATGTTGAAGAAGCCAAATGCCAAATAATTGTCACGATGACAAAAAGATCATTATCACCGCATATGTTAAAAAAATACCTTTTTTATTTTATTAAAAGTCTTCGTATGAAAAAAATATTCCTTTTGAAAACCATTTAATGACATTAAAATTCAAACATTTTGATTATACACCATATAAATGAAGGTGGTGTATAACATCAAAATATGCCTCAATAAAATGAGATTGGGACAAAGTCCCTTATAAAGAACGTTTCATTAGATCAAGGATAAATCAATGAAATAATTATGTGTGAAAAATATAAATGCACCAAATATAAGTGGATATTTAGTTTAAAATAATCATAGTCCATTCACACATATTCTTGGAAAACCAAAACCAATGACATGGATATTTAACTCAATGAATAGAAATTGAGTTAAGATTTCCCTTACCTTGAGTCTGACACTTCACGTACAATCGTTATGTTCTTAAATAATAAAATTATGTTAATTTATAATTTCTTGAGAAATTTTTTCAATTTTATTATTTATTTTATATCACTTATTACCATGTTATAAAAATTACATAACTATGTATGTTCATATCATACATTTTGTCGATATTGGACACTTGAGTCAAAAATGAACTTGTTTTGATATAAATTGTCCATATAGACAAAATTACATCATCTATAGAGTAGTATTAATGATTTAAATATAATATATATCCATTATATATGTATTTATAGTAATCCATATTATTTATAGATAAGAAATTAAATGCACTGTCAATGGAGACGGTAGGTGGTACATACGCATGAACTCTACTTTCATTTCTTTGTCGTATTAAAAGAATAATAATTAAATGATATAAATGTATATTAAAATAAAAATATTATATTAATTTAATATATGTCTCATAGGTTTAATAAAACCATCCTTTATACGTTCTATGCATAGTGGGAATGAGTCATATCGCTTTGAGGGGGCGGTAGTCCACACTTTTTCAATCAAAATTATCACATTTACACAACATGGAAATCATAAATTTATGTTATAAATAAAAATTACAAAATAATAGAGACAATATAAATATAATATTTATCATATGTAAAATATTTCCCATTATAATGTCCACCCTGAGAGGTGGTTGGGGAAAATTGAACAATCATCGTTTCGGGAGGCAACAGTTCACCGTACACAAAAACAATATATTTTTTTACCCATTTAATGAAGGTGAGTATAAGTATAGGTTAAAAGAATATCATTAAAATATCCTCATATATTTAGGATACTATTTTTGTTATGTAATCATAAAATGCTAAGAGTATAGGGAGTGTATAATGGAAATGAAACAAAAAAGCATAAGAGAAGGTGTTACCTCTTAATTGGGTTACTTCCTTTTATTTATTCCAAAAAGATACCTTGGGAGGATTTATGACCTAAGGGAGGCTTCTAATAATAGGGTAGGTATTCTAGAAAGGGTATTGGGTAGATTCTGGCAGAACCAAAAGGATTTTGAAGTGTGTGTAATAGAGAGGAATGAGTCCCTTTTCATAGTGGAGGGGAGAGGCACCCTTGGAAATATTAATACAATTAAATTAATATAAAATCAATTTCATTTCCAAATAGTCCGAAAATAAATAATTTAGAATATAAGATGATTATAGTTAAAAATAATATCATCCAATATTTTTTACATGTATTGATTTTATTTTAAACGTTATCTTTTTGGTTTACCCTTAATTACTCTCTTTTAATTTTAATTGAGGTAATAACATTTTAATTATTAAAAGGATATTAATTTCACTTATATGGGGTAAATTTACCATAATTGGATACATAATTAATTTTTAGACCTTAAATAAGATTTCTTTAACATTAAAATATATTTATTATTTTTAGATAATTTAATAAAATATTATTTTTATAAAATATCAATAGTGTCAATTTTTACACTATTCATTTCATTGAATTTAAATAAAATCCAAATAGAGATATAAAATCAAACTAAAGAATTTAAAAGTCTTATAAGATGTCATATTGACCTAGAAAAACTATGTATGACATGAATTATTTTAAGTAATATTTATTTTACTATTTATAATATCATTTATTTGATATTTCTCTTAATAAAATAATTATTGTACCAATATTGTGACAATATTTATGGCAATTAATTAATCTCTAAAAAATATAAAAAACTCATATGATGTATATAATATCATTATATTTCTTGTATACTACTTATGTTCATAGTTTCACCAAGTTTATCACAATATTAAAATTAATATACTTATAAGAGATAAGAGAGTGACATGTTGTCACTTTCTTTTGTTTTAAATATTAATTACATCACTTTAATGAAAAAAAGTACATTAATTGAATCAATTATGTACTTTAGGTGATATGGGTCAATGTTTATTCATCCAGTAGGATTTTGGTATGTGTTAGGGAATTTAAGTATCCTTATCATATTATTTGTAACCCTAATATACCCGATTTACCTTTAACTGTGGTCAATAAAAATTACTGTAGTTAGTATTCATAATTTCCAAAAAAGTAAAATTAATAGATTTAAAAAATTTAGACCCACTGATTCCAAATATGGAATCCATTTTTCAAAATTCAAAACACAAAAGGTGCAGAATTTAATTTAAAATTAATTCTTATTGTCAAAGCGAGAAAACATAATTTTTTAAAAGTAAAAACCATCAAAAGATTTATGTGAATCTATATATAATTTCAATGTGAAATTACATTAAATGAACAAAATTGTATTAAAATATAAAAACATAATCTAATTATTCTTTAAAACCAATTAAAATTATAACCTTTCTGTATAAATTAATCATATGAAAAAGTAGTGTTAAATTAAAATGTTGTATTTTTCACTATTCATTAAAAAGTAAATATTATCAAAAAAATACCAAAATTTCAACCAAAGTAAATTTTAATATCCCGATTACAAATAAAGAAGTTTATTTTGTCAAATATTACATAAAAAAGTAGGAAAAAATATATTTAAAAAGGGTTCTCATCAAATGGCGGTAAAACTGAATATTTAGAAAAATAATTATTTTATTTGTAAAATTAAATTTGTTCTTATATCATCTCTAGAAAATAATAAGATGAATTTTAAATATTAAATTTAATATATTAAATATATATTTAATTAATAAAATCCAGCAAGAGTTATTTTATTATTTTATAAACTCACTTATTTTTATTTAAATAGTTATTTCAGAAAACATTTCATTTTAATTAAAAAGGATTTTATTTTCATTTATAAATATTTTTTCACAAAATAAATAATTATATACATGTGTAAAAAATATTTTCATAAATAAATTAATACTATTCATTCCCATCATTCTAATGGATAGGTTATAATGGTAACAATAAATAGTAATATTTAATTGTTCGTTTAAGCTCGATATAGAATATCATGTATGCTGTTGAATATAGTGTTTATTTCATAACATTTGGGATGTTACATCCTCCCCCACCTCTAATAAATTCCTTCCTAAAATTTTGAATTTGGGGTTGGTAACTAGGGTATGACTTTTCAAAATACCTTTATTGAAATCCCACATCAGAAAAAGGGTTAATAAAACTATCACTAGAAAAGAAAGAAAGAGAAGTAAAAAGGTCACCCTAGATAACACATATTATGATTCAATGTAGGAAGACATGGATATGGAAGAAAAAATAACCATATTATTCTGATGGAGAGTGGTAGAAAACATGATCAGGTGAAATTTAATAATTAGGAAAACCGCAAACATATGATGGGTTAATAAATCTTTGATTTCATTGTTGGAAAAGTAAAAAAAAATGTTTTTGTTTTCAGATAATTTTTATAAAATTTTGGAGTTTATTTAGGATCTTGAATAATAATATAAGAAAATATACTTACTTGTCAAGTTAAGTTTCATCTATTAATAAATTTTGACTACAGACTCATATTTTCTCTAAATGATGAGTATTCAAGATAACTTGGTCACACCTCAAGCACTAGAATAAACTTATATAGAATCACATAATACAAAAAAGATTAAATATCTATTCATACTATGTTGAAATATTAACCAAAACCAAAAAGGTTAGGATAAAATCAGATAACTCCCCCAAAATAATAAACCATTGTATAAAGAAAAACTACTTTTCATCTCAAAAATTTAACAACAATATCCACAGATTAAGAAAGACCATTTGATAAATAATTATCCTTAAAAATCATCAAAAAAACCCAAAATATGATTATATCCCAGAAGTTAGAAGGATTTGATAATAGTAATCCAAGATAAATTTTAATATTTATCTGCAAGTAACATCCAACACTCTTTATGTCTCATACCAAAAAGTAATTAACCAAATCAAATTTTCTACAAGATAGGTTAATCACTTCCATAAATAACCCGAGTCTTCATAAGTCATCTATAAAACATAGATTCTACAAAAATAAAATTTAAAAATTACTCCTCAAATAAAATACCATAGTATTCTATTTTTCTTAGGCATATATGGTTTCCAAAATAGAAAATTTCTTCCAAAATAAAATTTACCACGTAATCCCAAAATCATTTTCCAATACTAAAGATGTTAAATTGATAAAACATAAGTTACAAAAATCGACTTCATCTTATTCCATAAAATCTTTTTACTAAAAAGAAAAATTATTACTTACCAAGGACTTCATGTATGTTAATGGTAGATGATGCACCCTTATCACCCTTTGGTTATGGGTTCGATTCCTACGACCTTGCTGCACGCGACAAGTTATCACCCTTCATAAGGGTTGTCATGTTTTCAAAAACTATATAATTCTTATTACTCTAATATCATTCCCAAAATGAGGTAAAATAGAGAAAACATATTTTAACCTCAAGGGTTATTTTATGTCTCTCAGTTTTCATCCCAAAAAAGTAATAACACATAATTACCTAAAAGGTGAATGTCTCCAATAATACCATTAATCACCTTAAAAGTTCAAATCATAGAGCCTCAAAAGGGATTTTAAGTCATTTTACTTATGATCAACGTTAAAATTATAAATTCATATGATATCCCTATCTCTTAAAATGACATCCTAATCCCTAAAGTTAACTAAACTGACCTTTTATACTAAATATAAGGACCCAAACATAAACATTACTTAATCTTGAGATAAATCAATAATTTGACTTTAATTCACATTGAGGACCTTTTTCAGGTTTAGTGTTTTAGAGAATTAGTCCATAGCTTTTACATAAAAGTAACATTTATACAAAGTGGATACAACTAAAATAGTATCCATTTCTTGCACAATATAAATCTTTTTAAAGATAAAATTGATTTATTTTCTTTATAATATTCTTCTTAACTTCTTAGTTTCTCTTACCCATCGTTATACCCTATAGAAATCATTTCAAAAACATGTGATGAACATAAAAATCTAAGTAAGGAATATAAAATAAGAAATAAAACCATTATTCTATGAATATTTTAATCCCATGAAAACATTTTCACAAAATCATACTTTTCACCCATAAAACATAAACATCTTAACATAAATCATGATATCATAATATTTCTATAAGACTCAATGAAATCATAAAACATAAAGGTAACACTACTAGAAATCGATCCTATACCAAAAATTTGTTCCCAATAGTTTAGAAAAACCATTGGGAAAAAGAACCTATACTAACGGTTCTAGTATACAGTTGGCATAGGTTGTTTTATATTGGGGTTTCCCAATGGTTTAATAAAACCGTTGTGAAAGAGAACTATTACCCATAATTTTTATTAACCGTTGGGAAAAATTATACCCTATATAGGGCTACCTCCCTCGCGACATTTCATACCTACACCCTCTTCCGCTCCCCAACCTCGACGTCCTCCCGGCCTTCGCCTCCACCTCCCGGCCTCCGCCTCCACCTCCTTGCCCCCTCCCTCTCCTCCAGTGACATTCTCCTTCCCCTCTCGGCTCCTTCTCCGATGATGACATCCCCCTCCCCTCTTGGCTCCCGGTGACGTTCACCCCTCCCCTCTCGTCTCCCTCTCTTGGTGACATCCCCCTCCCCTCTTTGCTCAATATTCTCCTTCGACATCCCCCGAAAACCTCTCCAGTCATGCGCGAGACCCCCCATGGCCAAACACCCAACAAGACGTCCCCCTATCTCGGATCCCTCTCCTACCGCCAGGGCAATAATATTGTCGGGGCCGACCCCTACCCCCCAAGAGCTAGAGGTAAATATTTTCCAAATCAATGCGTTGGACGTCCCATATGAGGTAGACATGACCTCTCCTGACGTCTAATATCTTGGTTTATATGTTTCTGGATATTTAGTTGATGATTTACTTATGGTTTAGGTGTAATCCTAATTTTCCATTTTTGCATTTGTTTGTATAGTCCGGATGGCCAAATTTTTTCATCTGTTAATTCTTCACAGGTCTAGCTCAACCATGTTATTTTTTTTGTTTGTTCAAATGTAAAATTAATGGTTTAATTTTTCCCATGAAGCTTGTAATTAAAATAGTTGGATCATGGATACTAAATGTGATGATAGGTATAGGAGTAGGGGAATCTATTGGACTGTAAATGGCAAAAAATGTCTATTTATGTTCAGTAGGAATTTGGTAATGTGAAAACAATTGGTTAGAAAATCAACATAATGAGTTCTGAGTGGCTTGTTTTCAAGAGTATATTGGTTATAAAAAATGAAAATTTTATTAGTTTGGTTATATTTTATAGATCAGAAATCCAAAGGCGCGGAAAACGAATCATTTTAACTCATTAATGGGAATAAGTATGAAATTAGACAGTTTGGTGTGGTGGGAGAGGGGGAGGGGGAGGAAATGCCAATGACTTCAACCCAATTGCAGACATAAATGGAAAGGGGTCATTTGTGACGTCTGGTGTTATAAAAATTTCCCAATAGGTATGTAATGTGGCATGGTACATATCAATAGTTTAGGCCGGGTCCTGGTCTAAGCCATTTAAAAAAATTAAAATGTAAAATATAACATAAATTAACAATAATAAATATACTAAACTTACAATTCATCAAACTAAAATTAGATTAAACAAAATTATCAATTGGGTTGGGCTAGGATTGGTCTGGGCTTGGGTTTGGTCTGGCTTTTTTGGGCCTTCACTAGTTCGAGTCCCGCCCTAAACACTACTTGGACTGGGCCCATTGTAAGAAATATGTCTCACAGACTGTCCAGGTCCATGCCAAGCATCAGGCCATTTTTACACCCCTATTGAGTTTAAAAACTAAGTTGTTGTGTTTTTATTACATTCAAGAGTATTTTTGGACTCTATACATTGTGTTATTACATTAATGTTACTTTAAATAGAACTTTTACTTAAATAAATTTTGTACTATTACAGTTTTTCCATTCCCCAACACAACAACCACTTTCTCTAAAATTATTTTACATTATAACCACTCAACAGGCTTGCAATATGGGGTGATGAGAGTGATAATTCTTGGATTGATATATGTATTAATTTTGTTTGAAAGATTTATAGACTGAGTTCACAATTGACCAGGGAATGGTTGATACTAGCAAGAGAGATATTTAAGACACAAGGGCAATCTATGCTGAATTTCATTTTATGATGCATCGGTTATTATTCACTATAGTAGTCAATCTCAGATCACGGTGCGACGCGGTGGGGTTCTAGAAGGGTTATGTGCACAATCTTCAACCCAACTAATGTAGCATAGGTTAATATTCAATGGATACATGTACTAGTATGGTGTTTCCAACAATGTACTATATAAAGAACATAATAAAAAATGAAGAGATTATAAAATGGAACTGTTTCCCCCTTGCTTGCAAGAACATGATATGACCCATGGGGTGGTGTGGTTCTTATATATTGGGCTGTGACCTGTATAATCACAGGATACATGTATATTTTTGTTTCATTTATATTTTATTTTCTTTATCGCATTTTCCACTTAGGTATTATACTTCTTTCTACGGACGGAGGGTAGTGATGCTATCCTGACTAGTTGATGTAGATCACTTGTATACTATAATACCATTAGGTGTGAGTGTGAGGAATCATTGGAAGATAGAGGAACCTTGGGGTCTTCCATGATATGGAATTGTTTTCCTAAAACATTGTGTGGGAACATTTCTGGAGTATGCTGGAGTCATGAAATAACCCCAAGTGTCTCCATGAGATAGAATAAATTACCCCAAGTGTCTCCAAGTGTCTCCATACATCGTTTCATCCTCCCATGGGTTGGACACTCACCCAATCCTATCAAACCTATCCTAGTTTATCCTCTCAGTCACATAGTCTAGACTCATATATCTAGGATTATCTCATGCCTCGATGCACATCTCATCATCCAACTAGACAAATAGGATTATTCACCTTATGATTGTCCTAGTCAAAAAAGCACAACATGTCGAACCCATCTACATTATATTGTCAATAATCTAGTCAAGAACCTCATCAAAATAATGTATTATAACCCATCCCCACTAACTAGGTTCCATACTAAGCTAAATCACCCCAATCATCTTAGCATTATAATGCCAATCTGTCCGACAATACCCAATACCCACACTAGCATCTCATCCTTCATCTCTTTAGTTGAACTCTCGAATCATTAAATTGAGTAAAACCTTTCATAATACATTTTATATACTCATAGGGACCATCCCACTCTATGAACCTACCATGATTCCAGTCTATCCTCATAAGTATTTCCTCATCAAAAGCTAGAGGTACAATCGCCACACCTATCACTACAAGGACCAATCCTCTTAGGAATATTTTACTTGATCTAAATCTTCATCATTAGTGACATCAATCACATTAAAGCGCATAAATGTCGAATGAAACCTACATTCCAAGAATTATTCATGTGGACAGGCCCCATAGAAACATGATAAGAACTAAAACCATAGATAATAATTCCAATTACATGTATCATTTTTAAATAAATTTCTCAAGTGTAAACATAAAAACCAAGAATAATAAGACCTCATCCCTTGTATCAAACAAAACCAAACTAAGTTGAAACTCGGGACAAACTGATTATATACCATTAATAGGAACAGTAATTGTTAATTAATAGGAATGTACTATTTGATAGTATCATTTTGAAACATTGATCTGTTTCCCCTTTTCTTGCAGGAACATGATTTGACCCATGGGGTGCTGTGGTACTTATATGTTGGGCGGTTACAGGTATAGTCACAGGAGACAGGTATGTTTTAGTTTAGTTTTTATTTTATTTTTTTATCGCATTATTCACTTAGATTTTTGACAACTTTTTAGTTTATTTTTTATTTTATTTATCGCATTGGTTACTTAGATCTTTTAATTATATGAATTATCCCATAAGATTTGCATTGCATCCTGAGGTGTTAAAACATACTAAAATTCTATTTTTCTCAAGGTGACTGAAGTTTTATTATTAGAGTTTCAAGAAATTCATATACCATTGACAATTAATACACCTATATAATTTAATTCTCAATCAGTAGTTTCAACTACCAAGTACCACTTTTAAAAACAACGAGTATAAAATATATATCTTTATCATACAACAATCCTGAATCAAGAGTCTGTTTTTTATAACATAAGATCAGTTTCTATAATGTGAAGGACAACTACATAGGATTTATTTGGAATCCTACCTGGAAGATGCTGCCTCGTGGATGTCGCTAGACAGGGCCATCATGCCGTGACCATTCCGTGGCCACACTGCTGTAATGCCGTGATTTGGCCCTACTTCAGGACGACACCCCGCGACAGTCCGCAGTGCTGTCAGAATTGAATTTATTATACCTAGATAGATTTTTAGATACATTACCCACCCATAGTTAGTGGGGAGGGAGGTGAGGTCTGAAATTTTGGCCCGCTTCCTCTTGCTCCCTTCACTCCTGGCCGGAAGATGCTTCCCCGCGTATGTCACTAGACCGGGCCAACATGCCACGGTCACGCCACGGTCATGCCGCTGTCACGCCGTGGTTATGCCGCGGTCACGTCGCGGTCAGGCCACGATAATGCCATGATTTGGCCCTCCTCTAGGATGACACCCCGCGGCGGTTCGCAGTCCAATCAGAATTCAATGTATGATACCTAGATCAAGTTTTAGATAAATTACCCACCCATAGTTAATGGGGAGTGAGGCGATAGCCAAAATGTTACCCTACCTTCTCCCACTCCCTTCACTCCTTGCTGGAAGATGCTGCCCTGTAGATGTTGCTGGACCGAGCCAACACACCACGGTCACGCCACGATCACACCACGGTCACGCCGCAGTCACATTGTGGTCACGCCGTGATCACGGCGTGGTAATTCCTTGATTTGGACCTGCTCCAGGATGACACCCCGCGAAGGTTTGTAGTCATATCAGAATTCGATGTATGATATCTAGATATAGTTTTAGATACATTACCCACCCATAGTTAATGGGGAGGGAGGAGAAAACCGGAATATTGCCCTACCTCCTCCCACTCCCTTCACTCCTGGCCGAAAGATGCTTCCCTGAGAATATTGCTGGACTGGGCCAACACACCGCGGTCATGCCGTGGTCACGCCGCGGCCATGCCGTGGTAATGCCGTGATTTGGACCTGCTCCAGAACGACACCCCTCAGCACTTCACAGTCCTGTCATAATTTGATGAATGATACCTAGATAAAGTTTTAGACACATTACCCACCCATAGTTAATGGGGAGGGACGTGACAGCCGGAATGTTTCCCCACCACCTCCCACTCCCTTCGCTCATGGACGGAAGATTCTGCCCCGCAGATGTCGCTGGATCGGACCAACACACCGTGGTCACGCCACGACCACGCCGTGGTAATGTTGATATTTGGCCCTGCACTAGGATGACACCCTGTGGTGGTTCACAATCCTGTCAGAATTGATTTATGATACCTATATAGAGTTTTAGATACATTACCCACCCTCCTTCTCGTCCCCGGGACAGCCCCCCCACCCTCCTCCCTAGACCCGAGAAATCCCCCCACCCTCCTCCCTAGACCCTGGACAGCCCCCTGGACAGCCCCCCACCATTCTCCCTAGACCCCGGATAGCCCCTCAGACAGCCCCCCCGGACAGCCCCCCAACCCTCCTCCCTGGATTCCAGATCCCAATCAAATCTATCTTCAAGATTCACCCTTAATCCCAACAGAAAAGAGGGTTTTAGAGCTTCAGAATAAGATTAGAGAAGAGTGATAACCCTAATCTAAAAGAGGAAGCAAGGAGAGGATTAGACTCACCTTGATCTTAAATCTGCACTTGACGGCACTCAAAATGCCCAAGTGACATGTATGAGTCAACCCCGCCTCAAACCAAGGCATGGTGTGGCCGGTACCACTCAAAGTGTCTCACTTTTATTTGAAATGGACAACATTTTAAATGAAAAAAAAAATTGACATACATAAAACCATTCAAACGGATTCATATTGTGTTGATACTTTATCACAATGATCCATGAGTCATTTGTGACATGTAAAAGTCAACACCACCTCAATCCGAGACACAGTGTGGCCGATACCACTCAAAGTGATTCACTTTTATTTGAAATTGAAAACATTGTAAGTGAAAACAAAAACTGGCATACGAAAAACTTACCAAACACATTCAGATTCTGTTGATACTTTAGGAAAACGATCCTTAGGTCATTTTTGACGTGTACGAGTCAACCCCGCCTCAATCTGAGGCACCGTGTGGCCGGTATCACTCGAAGTGTCTCAATTTTATTTGAAATGGACAACATTTTAAGTGAAAACAACAACATGCATACAAAAAACTGACCAAACGCATTCAGATTGTGTTGATACTTCAACATAATGATCCATGGGTCATTTTTGACATGTACGAGTCAACCTCGCCTCAATCCGAGGCACAGTGTGACTGGTACCACTCAAAGTGTCTCACTTTTCTTTGAAATGGACTACATTTTCAGTAAAAACAAAAACTAGCATATGGAAAACTGAAAAAACACATTAAAATTATATTAATACTTCAACACAACGATCCATGAGTCATTTTTGACATGTACGAGTAAAACCTGCCTCAATCTGAGGCACGGTGTGGCTAGTACCACCCAAAGTGTCCCACTTTTCTTTGAAATGGACAACATTTTAAGTGAAAACAAAAACTGGCATAGGGAAATCTGACCAAACGCATTCGGATTCTATTGATACTTTAGGAGAACGATACATGGGTCATTTGTGACGTGTATGATTCAACTTTGTCTCAATCCAAGGCATGGTTTGGCCGGTATCAGTTGAAGTGTCTCACTTTTATTTGAAATGGACAACATTTCAAGTGAAAACAACAACTGGCATACGGAAAACCGACCAAAAAAATTCGGATTGTGTTGATACTTCAACACAATGATCCATGGTTCATTTTTTATGTGTCAGAGTCAACCCCACCTCAATTCGAGGCACGGTGTGGCCGGTAACACTCAAAGCATCTCACTTTTCTTTGAAATGGACAACATTTTAAGTAAAAAAACAACTGACATACGGAAAACCAACCAAAAACATTCAGATTATTTTGATACCTCAAAAAATGATCCATGGGTCATTTTTAACTTGTAAAATTAAACCTTGCTTCAATACGAGGTGCGGTGTGGCTGGAACCACTCAAAGTGTCTCACTTTTCTTTGAAATGGACAACATTTTAAGCAAAAACAACAACTGGCATATGGAAAACTGACCAAATTTATTCAGATTCTATTGATAATTTAGTAAAAGGATCCATGGGTCATTTGTGATGTGTTCGATTCAACCACACCTTAATCTGAGGCATGGTGTGGCTGAAACCAATGAAAGTGTATTTATTTTCTTTAAAATTGATACTCTTTTATGTAAAAACAACTGACATACAGAAAACCGGCCAAAAGCATTCGGATTGTGTTGATACTTTAGGAAAATGATCCATGGGTCATTTGTGACATGTTTGAGTCAACCGTACCTCAATCCAAGGTGCGGTGTGAACGACACCACTCAAAGTGTGTGTCTTTAGTTTCAAAAGGACGTCATTTTAAGTGAATACAACAACTGACTTATAGAAAACCGAACAGAGGCATTCAGATTCGGTTGAAAATTTAGTAAAACGATACATGGGTCATATGTGATGTGTAAGAGTCAAACCCTCCTCAATCCGAGGGCCGGTGTGGCTAGAACCACTCAAACTGTCTCACTTTTATTTTAAATGGACATGATTTTAAGTGAAAACCCCAACTGGCATACAGAAAACTGACCAAACACATTAGGATTGTGTTGATACTTTATGGAAACGATACATGGGTCATATGTGATATGTATGAGTCAACCCTGACTCAATCCGAGGTGCGTTGTGGCCGAAACCACTCAAAATGTCTCTCTTTTATTTAAAATGGACATCATTTTAAGTGAAAATAACAACTGACATACAGAAAACTGACCAAAAAAATTATGATTCTATTGAAAGATTATGAAAATGATCCATGGGTCATATGTGATGTTTACGAGTCAACCCCGTCTCAATCCTAGGTCCGGTGTGTCCGGAACCACTCAAACCATCTCACTTTTATTGGAAATGGACTAGATTTTAAGTGAAAACAAAAAATGGCATACGAAAAACTGACCAAACACATTCGGAATGTGTTTATACATTAGGAAAACAATCCATGGGTCATTTTTGACGTGTACCAGTCAACCCCGCCTCAATATCAGGTGTAGTGTGGCCGATACCACTCAAAGTGTCTCTCTTTTGTTTAAAATAAACATCATTTTAAGTGAAAACAACAACTGAAATTCGGAAAACCAAGAAAACACATTAAGATTCTATTGAAACTTTAGGAAAATTATCCAAGGGTCATATGTGACCTTTATGAGTCAACCCTACCTTAATACAAGGCGCAGTGTGGCCGACACCACTCAAAGTGTCTCTCTTTTGTTTAAAATGGACAACATTTTAAGTGAAAACAAAAACTGACATACATAAAACCGACCAAACGCATTTATATTATGTTGATAATTTAGGAAAACGATCCATGGGTAATTTTTGATGTGTAAGAGTCAACCCCTCCTTAATACGAGGCACAGTGTTGCCGACACCACTCAAAGTGTCTCACTTTTCTTTGAAATGGACAACATTTTAAGTGAAAACAACAACTGACATACGGAAAACTGACCAAACATATTCATATTATGTTGATACTTTAGGAAAATTATACATAGGTCATTTGTGACATGTAAGAGTAAACCTCGCCTCAATCCGAGGCATAGTGTGGCTGGTACCACTCAAAGTGTCTTTCTTTTGTTTAATATGGATACTCTTTTAAGTAAAAACAATTGGCATACAGAAAAATGACCAAACACATTCATATTGTGTTAATACTTTAGAAAAACGATCCATGGGTCATTTTTTATGTGTACAAGTCAATACCACCTCAATCTGAGGTGTGGTGTGGCCGACACCACTCAAAGTGTCTCTCTTTTGTTTCAAAAGGACATCATTTTAAGTGAATACAACAACTGACATACGGAAAACCAATCAAAGACCTTCGGATTTTGTTGAAACTTTAGAAAAACGATCCATGGGTCATATGTGACTTGTATGAGTCAACCCTGCCTCAATTTGAGGGCCGGTGTGGCCGACACCACTCAAACTGTCTCACTTATATTTGAAATGGACAGAATTTAAGTGAAAACAACAATTGGCATATGGAAAACTGAAAAACGCATTAGGATTGTGTTGAAACTTTAGGTAAACTATACATGATTCATTTGTGACATGTACGAGTAAACCCTACCTCAATCTGAGGCACAGTGTGGCCGAAACCACTCAAAATGTCTCTCTTTTGTTTAAAATGGACGTCATTTTAAGTGAAAACCACAACTGACATAGAGAAAACTGACCAAACGCATTCAAATTCTATTGAAACTTTAGGAAAACGGTCCATGGGTAATATGTGACATGTAAGAGTCAACCCCGACTCAATTCGAAGACCGGTGTGGCTGGCAGCACTCAAACTGTCTCACATTTATTTGAAATGGACAAGATTTTATGTGAAAACGACAACTCTCATACGAAAATCCAACCGAATGCATTTTTATTGTATTAATACTTTAGGAAAATTATGAATGGGTCATTTGTGACATGTATAAGTCAACCCCACCTCAATCTGAGGCGTGGTGTAGCTGATACCACTCAAAGTGTCTCTCATTTGTTCAAAATGGACATGATTTTAAGTGAATACAACAACTAACATATGAAAAACTGAACAAACGCATTCATATTCTATTGAAACTTTAGAATAAAGATCCATGGGTCATATGTGACACGTAAGAGTCAACTCCACCTCAATCCGAAGCACAGTGTGGCCATCACCACTCAAAGTGTCTCTCTTTTGTTTAAAATGAACATCATTTTAAGTGAAAACAACAATTGACAAACAGAAAACTGACCAAATGCATTATTATTCTATTGAAAATTTAGGAAAACGATCCATGGGTCATATGTGACGTATACGAGTCAACCTCGCCTCAATCTGAGGTGCTGTGTGGCCGACACCACTCAAAGTGTCTCTCTTTTGTTTAAAATGGACTTCATTTTAAGCGAAAACAACAACTGACATATGGAAAAACTACCAAACATATTCAGATTCTATTTAAAATTTAGGAAAACTATCCATTGGTCATATGTAATGTTTACGATTCAACAAAACCTCAATACGAGGTGCGGTGTGGCCGATATCTCCCTAAATGAATCTCTTTTGTTTAAAATGGACATCATTTTAAGTAAAAACAACTGGCATACGGAAAACTGACCAAACGTATTCGGATTGTGTTGATACTTTAGTACAACGGTCCTTGAGTTGTACGAAACGTGTACGAGTCAACCCTGCCTCAATCCATGGCATGGTGTGGCTGAAGCCACTCAAAGTGTCTCACATTTCTTTGAAATGGAAAACATTTTAAGTGAAAAAACAACTGGTACACGGAAAACCAACCTAACAAAATCAGATTCTGTTGATACTTTATGAAAATGATTAATGAGTCATCTGTGACATGTACGAGTCAACCACACCTCAATATGGGGCACGGTGTGGCTGGTATCACTCCATGTGTATGTCTTTTGTTTGTAATAGGCATCATTTTAAGTAAAAACAACTGGTATATGGAAAACCGACCAAACATATTCAGATTCTGTTGATACTTTATTTTGGGTTTATTAGCTTCTAATTTATGAATTCAATCGTTCATGTTTTATAGAAAATGAAATTTGGTATGTATTATTAATTCTTTATAACCCACCCCCTAGACACCCCACCCCCATGGACAACCCCTCACCCCTGGACACCCCCACCCCCCGGGACACCCCCAACCCCTTGTATGTCATATTATATATGTGTTATATATAATTCAGAATTCTATATGCAACATAATTTATTTTACATGTGTTATTGATTCATAATTCATAATTCATTAAATAATTCATTCTCCATGTATTCAATTGAGAATTCAATTATGAATTCTGTATTGCATAGGGTAATTGGGTTCATATACATGATTATAATTGTGTTACATTCCATGTTTATAAGAGTATCCTATTTTATGTGATTTTGTGTGCTATAACAGGTGTTTGTTTCTGTTAAGATCGTATGCAGGTGTATATAGTTGAGTGTATAGTGTTTTTGTTGCTGTTAAGAGTGTATGCAGGAGTGGAGGATATTTTAGGTGGTTGGTCTGCCAAATTCTGGTATTACACTATACCAACAGTTTACTAAAACCATTGGTATAGTGTTGTACATATTTTTGCCGAATACTCTTATATACCAACAGTTATTTAAACCATTGGGAAACTAGGATTACACTACCAGTATTTCCAACGGTTTTTGAACTGTTTGGAATACTCCTATATACCAACAGTTTTATAAACCGTTAGGAACCTCTAGGATTACATAGCCTTTCCCAACGGTTATACTAAAACCATTGGTAATAGGCTATCCCTACACCTTACTTTTCAATGGTTTTCCAAACCCTTGGTATATAGTATACCAACAGTTTGGCAGCCTTTACCAATGGTTTCAAACCGTTGGTAAAACCTTAGTTTCTAGTAGTGTAACTTGTGGAATTCATATCATACTTACATTGTAGCTTTCACATCTACATAGGGAGTAACCTTCATTGCTAAATTTGGAATATCCATCACAGTATATTCCCTAAATATCTTTGGAGAAACATTAATGTTTACCTTTGTCTCATTACCCAATGAATTAGAGAGTTATTATAGGATCACCCACACTCAGTTTATCACATAACCACCCATATACATAACAAATTCCCAATAACAACAACATAATCATAACACATAAAACATGCATAAAGGAAAAATAACATTTCCAATAAGAGATCATATGATAAAAATTCAAGATATAATCAATTAATTATCAAAACCATTTTAAAAAATACCAAGAAAGTAAATATGTTATTTACTTTTATTTAAAAACAATAAAACTTGTAGAGGAAGCCAAATACCAAATAATGGTCACGACGACAGAAATGTCATTGTCACCACATATGTTAAAAAATAATTACTTTTTATTATTTAGTAAAATAATTCATATAAAAAGATTTCCTTTTGAAAACCATTGAACGAAATTAAATGTCAAAGGGTTTGATTATACAACATATAAAAGAAGGTTGTGTATAACATCAAAATATGACTCAATGAAAGGATATTGAGACAAAGTCTCTTATAAAGATCCTATCATTAGATCAAGGATAAATCAATGAAATAATTATGTGTGAAAAATAAAAATACACTCAATATAAGTGTATATTCAAGGTAAAACTATCTTATTTTAGTCACACTTATTATTGTAAAAACAAAACTAATGACATGGATATTTAACTCAATGAATGGAAATTGAGTTAAGATTTCCCTTACCTGGAGTCTGACTCATCACATACAATCATTATGTTCCAGAATAAAAAAATAAGGTTAATTTCAACTATATTCAGAATCTTTTTCAACTTATTATTTCTTTTATATCACTTATTACCATGTTATATAAATTACATAACTATTTAAGTTCATATCAGACGTTTTGTCGATATTGGGTACTTGAGTAAAAATGAACTTGTTTTGATGTAAACTGTCCATGTGGTCAAAAGTACATCATCTTCAGAATAGTGTTCATGATTGAAATATCATATATATCAAGTATATATATATTTTTAATAATCCATAATATTTGGAGATAAGAAATGAAATGCAACGTTCATGGAGATGGTTGGCCGTACGCGCGCATGGACGCTACTTTAATTTCTTTGTCATATTAAGATAATAATAATTACGTGATATAAATATATATTAAAATACATTTATTGTATTAATTTCAAATATTTCTCATAGGATTAATAAAACCATCTTTTATACGTTCCATGCATAGCGGGAATGAGTCATATCACTTTGGGGGTGGTAGTCGACACTTCCTCAAACAACATTATCACATTTACACAACATGGAATGCATAAAGTTATGTTATAAATAAAAATTAAATAATAAGAGAGACAACATAAATAAAATTTATATTATATGTAAAATATTTTATCTTATAATGGCCACCATGAGAGGTGGTAGTGGAAAATTGAACAATCATCGTTTCCTGAGGAAGTAGTTCACCATACAAAGAAACAATATGCTCATTTCCCATGAAATGGAGGTGTGTGTAAGTGTAGGTTAAAATAAAATAATAAAAAAATCATAGTATATTTATGATATTGGTGTTGTTATTTAATAATAAAATAATAAGAGTATAGGTAGTGGATAATGTAAATGAAACTAAAAAGCGTGAGCGAATGTGTTACCTCTTAATTGGGTAACTTCCTTTACTTTATAATAAAAGTCTTCATGGGGAGGTTTTATGCCCTAATAGAGGCTTTTAAGATGTGGGGAGGGATTATAGGAAGAGTTTTGGTCTGATCTTGGCTGAACCAAAATCCCTTGGAAGTGTGAGTAAGAGAGATGAATGGATTCCTTTTTATAGGAGAGAGTAGAGGCACCCTTGGAAATATTAAAATTATTAACTTAATATAAAACAATTTCATTTCCAAATGGTCCAAAACAAATTTATTTTGAAGAAAAGATAATTATGGTACTAAATAATAATATCTAGTATTTGTTTTGACATGTATTGATTTTATTTTAAACCTTATCTTTTCAGTTTACCTTTAATTACTCTCTTTTAATTTTAATTGATATAACAACATTTTAATTATTAAAAGGCTATTAATTTCACTTATATGGGGTCTTTTTAAAATAATTGGACACTTCATCAAATTTTGTACCCTACCATAGATATTTTTTAATTTTAAACTTTTTTTATGATTTTTAAATAATTTAATAAAATATAATTGTTTAAAATATCAATAATGTCAATTTTTACACTATTCATTTCATTGAATTTAAATAAAATCAAAACATAGATATAAATTCATACCAAAGAATTTAATAGTCTTATAACATGTCATATGAACCTATAACATTGTTTATGATATAAATTATCTCAAATAATATTTATTTTACTATTTATAATATCATTTACTTAATATTTCTCTTAAAAAATAATTATTGTCTCACTGTTGCACCAATATTTTTTTGTAACTATGTAATTTATAAAAATTATAAATAAATTCATAAGATATAGATAATTTCATTATATTTCTTCAGAACACTTATGCCCATAGTTTCATCAAGTTTATCACTACATTAAAATTATTATACTTATAAGAGATAAGAGAGTGACATGTTGTCACTTTCTTTTGTATTAAAAAATAAATACATCAGTTTCAAGGAAAAAAGTCAATTAAATGATTAAATTTTGAACCATAGGTGTTATGGGTCAAATTTTAATAATCCAATAGGATTTTATAAGGTGTGAGGGTAATTTAATTATCCTTATCATATTCTTTGTTACCCTAATTTACCCGATTTACCTTTATCCATGGTAAATAATAATTACAGTAGTTACTATTCATAATATCCAAAAAATTGAAGTAACATATTGACATAAGGTGTACCCACTAATTACAAATATGGAATCTATTTTTCAAAATTCAAAACACAGAAGTTGAATAAATTAATTTAAAATTAATTCCCCTTATCAAAGCGAGAAAATAGTTTTTTAAAAGTAAAAACCATCAAAGGATTGATTTATTTTTATATCTAATTTCAATGAGAAATTACTTAAAATGACCAAAATTGAATTAAATTATAAAAACATAATCTAATTATACTTTTAAACTAATTATAAGGATAACATTTCTATATAAATAAATCAGATGAAAAAGTAGTTTCAAATTAACATGCAATATTTTTCACTATTCATTAAAAATGAATATTATCAAAAAAATACATCAATTTCATCCAAAGTAAATTTTTATATACCTATTCAAAATTAGAGGTTCATTTTTTCAAATTGAACATATAAAAGTGAAAAAAAGTAGATTTAAATAGGGTTTTCCATTAAAAGGCCGTAAAATTATATTTTTAGAAAAACTCTAATTTTATCCATAAAATTGAATCTTTTCTTATATCATTTTTAAAAAGAATGTAAGATGAATTTGAAATGTAAAATTAAATATATTAATTATATATTTCATTAATAAAATATATCTAGAGAGATTTTATTATTTTATAAACACACTTATTTTTATTTAAATAGTTTTTCCAAAAAATATTTCCTTTTAATTAAAAATGGTTTTATTTTCATTTATAAATAATTTTTCACAAATGAATAAATTATATACATGTTTAAAAAATGATTTCATAAATCAATTAATATGATTCATTCCCGCCATTATAATGTCTAGGTAATAACAGTGACATTAAAATAATAATATTTAGTTTTTCATTTAAGCTTGATGTAGTGCATCATATACACTATTGAACATAATATTTCATTCTTAAAACTCTGGATATTACATTGTGTGTTCCACCACATATAAATATTCTATAAAATATATTTGAGATGTGAACCTCATGATAAGTATGTTTTTTTCACGGTGTTCACCATCTAGTTTATCCTTTCAATGACACCAACTTATTGTATTTTCATGACCAATGAAGGCTCATGTAAAATGAAATGATTTTATAGATAAAGTTTGACCTCATTAGAGGTGTAATCCATATCTTTTTTTAATAAAAAACATTTACCATTATTATGGTTTCCATTGATTTATTTCATAAATTACTTCTTCTATATCATTGGTTTTGAAAATAAAAACACACTTAATTTTATATTTGATTTAACTTAATTTTTTCAAGTTGTGTGTGTAGAGTTGACTTATGATTTTCATAATTCTAGTTATTTTATTTTGAAATATATTTACAATATAAAATTTTTAATATACTAAAACCACATTAAATGACTGATAGAGTTAAATCTTCCATATTTTTTAAAAGACTCTATATAATAGAAGTTTAACTTTGGAGAGTTTTTTGCACCAAAAATTATACATAGAGAAGGAGGATTGAAAGAATGGATTCTTGAAGTTCCAAAAAACATTTATGAGATGGAAACTATCTTAGTGTTAGAAGAATTTCATATGTATGTGTTTTTATGATTGTTATTATAGCTTCTAATTTTGAGGTTTTTCATTATAAAATATCTAATATTTTTGTTTATATTTATTTTCTTTTGATCTAATGTGATCGATAAGATCCTAGGTAGAAGAATATATGTGATTCTAAACTTCAAATTTAATGGTTTGTAGGGATAAGACTTACTATTTATCATGTAATCAAAGAGGAGATTTTGAATTGATATTGATGTCGCTGAATTTTATTAAAGAAGATCAAGGATATGAATTGTATCCTTAGATCATCTTGACTGATGAAGTTTCAAATCATTGGAACTTTTATCCCTTATATCTTGGAATATATCATCTTTGTTTTTACTTTAGATTAAAATTGAATAGTTCCTTTGATTATAATTTTTGAAATCCTTTAATAATATCTTTTAAAGGAGTTTGAGGATCTCCATCGAGAACTCCATTAAAAAGTTTTTGAGATATCTTAAGAACCATACACCTGGATCCAAAGATAAAAACTTTTTCTTCACATTTTGACTTTGATTCAAGATGAAATGAATTTTTTTTAACAATCTATAATTATAATACCAATAGAAAACATTGATTTACTTACATACCTATGACCTTTTAGGTTTATAGCTTTATAGAATTTAGAAAAAACCCTTTATATAACAAAACCCATCTATTTCTCATATAATATGATTCTTTTCATTTTACCCCGATATTTTTATTCTATAAGAATACTTCAAAATATCTAAAAAAATTCTATACACATGATACCCTTCTCGACATATCTTATATAATATCATTCTTTATAACCTAAAAAATGGAAACATAAGAAAGGGTAATCTTAGACACTCGGTAAGGGTAAGAATAAGAGATATTAATTGATGATCATGTGTAAGAATATGATAAGAATAATGGAATTTGATCATGGTTTTAAATTAAAAAATTCATGCCTTATTAGTTATAGATCATAAATCATGAGTCAGGGTGCATGGAATTATCATAAAAAAAGACATGAGTCATAAGAGTGCAGAATGATAAAAAATTAATCTGGATCCCTGGGATCATATCATAAGATAATACATATGTTATTTTCATACCCATAATCATAGAATATAATTTCCTTATACAAGGTTCATTTCCATGGCTAGCATAGTGAACAGAGTCCCATAGTGAATTGTGTTCACTTATTATTACAACATTTATTAAGTTAAGTTTGATTTGAAAGACTGTAATAGTGGATATAATTCTTTAATAATCTGGATTCACTCCCCATTTGATCTCATATTATCTCCTGATTTATAATTCATTAACCAATACATTTGATAGATATATAATTATGGCCTAGAGTATTACATAATTAAAACCATATATAAGTGTGCCAGACAATCATAAAAGTATTTATCATTTCCTAAAATAATAATACATGGAAAATAAATGCTTTTCATAAGCATTTTATCAACACATAATCATAATCCATCCAACGAAGGAATGTGTATGTTATCATAAAAATATTCATTATTTCATAATATCTTAATCAACTTATGGGGTAGAAATAAGTTTCATAAAATCATTCTTAAAACATAATCATCAAAATTCATAAAGAGGAATAACGTGTATGGTATCATTATGATGTATCCACAGTGAATCATAAAAACAGTAAAAGATATTTTAATTGATGAAAATACATTTAACATAATATATACAACATTTCTTTTAAAAACATGGGAAATTTTCCTTTTCTTTTAGTATCTTAAAAAACTAGAGATTTAATGTTTGTTGAGTGAAATATTTTATTAAAAAATAACCATGTAAAACCATAAATTAATATTTAGAGGAAATAATCTTTGTAATAGACATACAATTGATTCATTCAATAAATGTTAAATTAAGTCTTTCCCCACTTTGGTATAGAAATTCAAAAAATGACTCATATGAATGTTTTTAAAAGGATTCAATTTAAATAAAATAATGAAAGTAATATATGGTTGAAAAAGACGTTTTAGAATCATTCAAGTTTAAATAAGTGATTTTATAAAATAAATTTTAAACATTTGGATGAAAAATATTCTTGTCCAAAAAAATAAATAAGGTCAGCTTTTCTTAAGAATAATATTTTAGTCCTTTGTTTAATAAAGTGGGGGAAAAAGATATGAATACATAAAAATAATAGAAAAAAAAATTTAACATAAAAAATATGGGGTTTAAAATATAATTATTATATAATTTCCCTCATCATAAATTTAACATAGACAATTCTGAAAAGAAATGAGATTATCACATAAACCCTTACCGATTTAGTAACTTTTGAATCGTAGATCCCATAAATGAGATAAATTAAAATGGAACTTTCAATACATTTAATTTTAATATATTCATGATATAATATATCAAGGGTGGTATATAAACCATATAAGCACTAATAGGCACATAACTTGAAGCATGTATCATAGAAACAATATTGAGACGATGAACCCTTACCTCAAGTCCTGACTTGCTTTGTACGTTCTCTTAACCTCATATAAAATAAATTTAGATTTATTTTAAATCTATAAAGGAAAAACATTTCATACTTATAATACAATATATATTTCATTTATAAAATATTATAACCTTTTTATTATTTTTTCCATTAAAATAATTATCTTTTGGGTTTACTTTTCCATTTTTCGTGTATGTTTTGGTTTGATGGTTAAAGTCCTTATAACTAGAAAATATTTCACCATAATAATAATATTAATCTGTTCACAAATAATATATTTAATCATTATATAAAATTTTATTACCATTAATATATGGTAGTGATGAAAAAGGAATTAATTCACTTTGTGGAGGTGGTATCTCGCATGTATGCACGTGTGATGGTTTCATTTTTTAGTTAATGGAATGAAAGAAATGTAAATAATAATTCATATTTAAATAATAATATTTTTATCATATATATCGTATATATTTATTAAAAATATACTTATTACTATCCATATAAATAGAAAAGGAAAAACTAATCACATCACTTTGTAGAGGTAGTAGTCCACACATACGTATGCCGATGTATCATTTTCCAATGGATGGGAGGGAACGAACATAGTTAATATTTTATATTTGAAAAATCACAATTAAATAATAAAAATCGTATATATAAATTAATTCCATTAATATAACCATTTATGATATACTTTAAAGAAAAATTAAATACATCACTTTAGAGAGACTTTAGTCTGTATGTCCACATGATTGATGTTTTAAATTTTCATTATATATAAAGTAGATAGAATATGGTTATACCATTAAAATAAAAAAATCAAATCAAATTATATATTATTATTTAATCATCATAATTTATTTATTGAATATTTAGAGGAGGTTAAATAAAAAATAAACTCAAAATTGATCAATAAATAAAATTACCTCTTCTAAGAGTATCTTCCTTTAGCTCACACCTTTATTCTAATTAATATGGTATTATTGTGATACCAATACAACTAGGTTGTAAAGAGGATGATTTGAAAGGGATTTATTTATATCTTTGTTCATAAAATAGGTTCATGCTATGTAGAGAACTGATAAGAGTAGGATCCCTTTAGTAATTGAGATGAGTGGCAAACTTTTAAATAATTGAAACATTATTATATAATATATGTCCTCTTCAAGTAAAGTGGTTCCAAATTTTCCTATTTTAGAGTAAAATAATGTTAGTTTTTAATTCTAATAAACCATTTATATTAAGAAAGTGTTTCTTCTTATATTAAACCTTATCTCTTTGGTTAACCCCTATTTTCACCATTTTAACCCTTTAAACCCTTCATCACATTAACTAGATACTTAGTCTTTAAGGGTAAATAATGTAATTGTAAAAGGAAAACTGTATTATAAGTGGAATATAAATGGTATTATTAACCATTTACCGTCCATTTTACACAATATAATATTTGTTTATGATCTTTAACATAATTAATTAAATATCAGTTAACATAAAATATCCTTATTCAATGTAACTTCTATTCATATAATTAGAATTTCAAAAAATCAATATTTCCAAAGAGTTAAATTCAAATATTTAAAAGACTAATTACCTTTAATTTGTAACAGTAAAAATATTTCAATACTTAAAAATATAAAAAACACATCACTTTTAATATTTTAAAACTATTTATATTGAATGTTCACCCACTTGTACAAGCGCTTTTGTTTTTATGTAATTATATCATTAAAAAAATTAAAAATTAATTAAAATAATAAAAAAATTAATAAAATGTTAAATAAAAATTTATAACCATTCATAAAATATTTTTATTCTTATAAAAAAATAATAGTGATATTAAAATAAGGAGAGTGACATTCTGTACCTTTTCTTTACTTGAATTAATATAAAGGTCATTATAAAATGAAAATGGAAAATAGACATATATTATAATGTAGGATGTGTTTGGTTGGAATATACTCATCCAATTTAATATAGTTAGGTCTTATATAGATTTGGGGACTGTGTCCCATATTTTTAACCATGATTAACCCATTTTACCCCTTAATGAGGTGATAAACTTTAACCCTCGTAAAAATTAATTATTTATAAAAATGAAATGGACCATATTAAAAAATTATAAAATGAGGATCCCAAATATATAATCCATTTTATAATATTAAATTTCCATAAGCTGTAAAAATTATTTTTAAAATAAGTTCTCACAACACAATGAAAAACCATTTTTAGAAAAATTCTGATTTTAAACATAAGAAATAATTTATACCTAAGTCATGTATAATGTTGATTACAATTAAATTTAATAAATTTGGTTAAATATAAGTAAAATTAATTTTATTTAAAACAAAACCAAAACATAAAATAAGCTTGTGAAAATTTCAATAAAAGAGACATACCAAAAATAGTTTTTATTTGAATAAAAACATTACTTAGATTTCTAAAATGTAAAACACATATTTCAAAGTTCAACATTATATTTTTAAATGAATTATATTACTCTATAAATATATATTTGGTATATATTTTTTTATAAACTTTAATTTTCTTATTATATCAATATAATGGAATAAGTGACAATATTTGTAAAATCATTAATTTTCACTATTCACCAAAAAATCAAGTATTTTTGAAGAATTATAAAATTAAATATAAGATTATTTTGATATGATGAATAAAAAAATTAAATCATTTTTTAAATTGAATTTATAAAATCTAGAAATTTATTTTTTAAATGAAAATTCCAAATAGACTAGAAATCCTCATTTATAAAAAAATGACCATCTTAAACCTTAACTATTATTAACATTATATGATTTAATTCTTATCTTTAAAAATTGGGTATTTATTTCCCAATTACTATTAAATAAATTTTTTATTTGGAGATATTTTCCACATATATTTTTTAATGTGGTTACTCTTATTTATACCCACTAATCAAAAAACTAGGTTATAATTACCATATTAAAATAGTAATATATTCTTGGTATGTCATAGTTCAATTAAGTTCGGTGTTGTGTGTGAAACACACCAACAAAAATATTATTTAAATAAAAGAAAATAAATTCTAAAATTTAGGGGGGAGAGAACTTTCTACCCATTTAATGAAATTTCATCCTCATAATTTTCTCCCGTGCCCAATAAAAAATGTTTATTTCTTTTGAATCAACTCTATACAGTGTGTGTTTAATATATATAAGTGGAAATAAGTACATTTTAATCCACAATGATTACATTCCCTTTGGAAATTAATTTAATGACTGTGTTGATACAAGGAAACTTATAGTTTCCTAAATATTTCTTAGTCCATTAATTTACCATTGTGATACTCATACTTATGAATGAGTTTCAAAAATCATACCCTCAGAGCAGAGAAATATTTTCCACATAAGAATCTATATATTTATATTACTCTTGATTTAATTGGAGTATATTTTTTACGATCAATATAGTGGATTTTATAGAATTTTCTTATATTATTTCTTCCCACCATTTCATCCTTTGGTTATGTTGTGAGCAGTTTTCCACCTTTGCTTTTATATTATAAGGTAAATAACTATGATGATTTTTTCTTTACCAAGAACTAAAATTATGTTTAAATTGACCAAAAGATTTATAAAATTGTGAAAAATTGTTCCTCCCATTTCCATACTTTAAAAAAAATCCAAAAATGGTTCTCACATGTTAGTACAATATCCAATATGAATAAAAATAATTCAAACCAGGACCCGAACTCCTCGATCCTATGCTGAAATCCATAACTCTTCATTCCCAATAATTATGCCAATATTTATGAACAATGTTTTTCCATACAAACCATACCACATAAAAATTAAAACTTTTTTAACTTATGTTCTTTAGAAAATATTAGTTTTAGAGTTCTAGAGAATTAGGACCAGATCTTATTTAAATAATTCACGTGACTTTAAAAGAGTATTTCTCCCACTTAACCCATTTTTTATTTCACATTTAGTTATCAATATCACCCTTATGAAATAATTTATAGACATAAATCATTCAAACTTATTATTTATAATAAGGGGAAAAGAAAACATAATAAGGGTGGGATCAAATGCTTAGTAAGGGTAAAAATAATCATTAACAACTAAATGTCTTTAATGAGCATAAAATTTCAAAAGAGTTTTTTGAAATAATCAATGTGCTTGATAGAATCATAAAAGAACTCATAACCATCAATAAATGGATCATAAAATATGAAATCATGGAAAAGGAAAGAGTTATTGGAATCAATAATCATGAGCCCTGGGATAACAATATTGATCATGATAAGAATTATAAAACCATGGAAATCATAAATAAAATATGTACGTAACATGGGACATCATTTCCACTTCACACCTATAATAACTCTTATAGATGGAATAACCACACGGTCAACTTCCATACCCAATGCATTGAAGTTCTATCACAGACTCACCCTTCCTTGGTTTATGATGGAACCAACCGTCATTGGTTTATAATGTAACCATCCATCCAAGTACCATTATAAAATAATAAAACATAAAATCATTCATTTCATAATAAACTCATAGGAAAAGACATTATCCCTTTCATAACATTATTAACCCATGGAAAAGAAACAAGTTTTATAATAATGTCTTTGAAACATGGTCAACCGATCGAAAATAAATTAGTTTCATAATAATCTATATGAAAAAAATTAATCTATCTAAAAAATAATGAGGATGGTATCAATAAAAAATATCCTTAATGGAGGATAAGTAATAATAAGTTTTATTGATGTTTATGAATGAAAATACCATTAAAATAACATTAAAAACTTTCCTAATGAAAATATCCTTTTAATTTTGAATTTTTTTAAAACATGAAACATTTTGAAAATAATTTTATTTGAAAATGTTTTTTAGAAAATAATTCTTCAAAAATAACCTCATATACTTTTGTAGGAAACTCAAATTAAATGATAATAGTAAATATGCTCATTCGAGACAAGATAAAAAGAAAATTCATTTTTCACTGTAAAAGTGGTTAGAAAGTTCCTTGTTCAAAAAATGATAATAAGGACCCTTTGACATTTTTAGTAAAAGAAATATAAGAATTGTTTTGAAAATGAAATAATTTTTATTTGATTTTTTTTATAAAAATTCCTTTAATAAATAATTTCTAATAGGTTAATTCTGTTTTTAATTTTTTTATAGAACATTGTTTTGGAGGAAAATAGATTATCAATTGAAGAGGGAAATGAAGTCATATTTTATTAAAAACAATTTTTTAAATTATTATGTACCAAAGAGTTAAAAAATGATATTATTTCATGAAAAATTTCATGAATAAACAAAGGACAACAAATTACATGAGAATTATGATATTTCAACATCAGACACTTAATCATACATAATCCCATTAATCGATAAGATTACAACAAAATACACTTACAACATTTTTTAACTTTGAATCAAAATTCTCAGGAAAGAATAACATTTAGTGAAACTTATAATATCATAAAAATAAGGATATCCATGAAATAACATCAATAAGGTATCGTGTACACCTTATAAAATAAGATAGGTGCATAACACAACATAAGTCTCAAAAATGGAAAATTATAATGAAAATCCATTATCGCTTTGGTAACTTTGAAAACGTAAACCCAATAAATGAGATATACTAAAATAGATATGATAATACTCATAAATTTAAGTATAATAATAATAAAATATAATTATGGAAATTATATACACCACACAAAAAATACAAGTGGTGAATAAGGAATACATCTCATAGAAATAAAAGTGAGATGAGAAAAACCCCATACCTTGTGCCTGATTCGTCACACTTGTTTTTTACCTTAATAAATAATAATATTATCCTAATTATTTATTTTATTTATAACCACCTAAAAGTTTATTATGAATTTTATTTCACTTATAAACATGTTATATATAATTACGTCTGATGTTTTGAACATATTTGACTTATGTGTCAAAATCGTCTTTAGTAGGTTGAATATGGTCAAAGAGATAATTATATGAATATATAAAAAATAATAATCATGAAATAATTATAATAATTATAAATAAACAATACTTTTTAAAACCATTGATGAAATATGGTTATTAAAAATGAATCAATGTTTCGATGATGGAGACAGTTGACCGTACAAACACAATTGTAACGTTTCTATTTTTCAATGATCATTATGTAAAGAAGGCAATTAATATTTTATTTTCATAGAATTATAAATATATCATAAATACTAATATATTAATGATATATACTTATATATGTCATTCTTTTGATTTAAAAGGAATCAAATCTCTTCGAGGAGGTGGTAGTCCACAAACCTATCAATAAACTTATCACATTTTCAGTGTGTGAAATGGTAAGAAGAGAAATTATATATTATATATTTAGAAATATAATTATATAATTAATATAATAATGAAACACTATATATCATATATATTCATTATAGTTACCCTTAGTACCTTTCATGTAACATGTTAGTGAACAATACTTCATATCGCTTCCTAAGACGTTAGTCCACAATACACACGAGTGATGTTATCGTATCCCTTACGGAATGGAATATAAAAAGGATTTATATGAAATAATGACTCAATATGTAGTAATATGTTATAATTATCCTAAATATCATATATAATTTTTAGGAAAAAAATCCCTCAAGGAAGAATTGAAGCATTTTCAGTTTGATTGTGATTGTTGAGAAAGCATGTTTGTTTGTTGACAAAGAGTGTTTACATGGTGAATTGTAATGTTACAAAGATATTTTTGACAAAATCTGTTGAAAATGAACCATGAAAAAGTAATGGTTGATCTGGAGGTGGTACAAAAATAATAGATATAATGTGGTATCATTTTCCAGTGTTTTCCAATTTTTTGGTCTTTAAAATCTGAAAATGGGGAAATGCGTTTTTTGCGAAGGAAGTTGCAAAAATGATTGAAGGTCGTTTGGAAACTTGCGTGAAAGGTGAACTTCAGGATTAAAACATAAAAAATAGAAAATGTATGACGTGCGTGAAAGATTTAGAAATGTGTGCGAAAGTTGGAGTTGTGCGAAAGAATCTTGTGCGCCCAATGTGACGTCAAATGAGGTTTTTCATGCTTGAGGAGGATCTTGTGTTACATTCTAAATCTTCTACACTAGGGATTAAGACATGGATAAATATTTGATAACCCACTCACTCAAAGGTACTCAACACTTAGAGAGAATACAAGCTACAGATCGCGTAATAATTTTAAGAAAAGGGAGTTGCACAATAGATTTTGAATTGCGTGCAAGCTATCGAAGTTACACATAAGCGTTGAGTTGCACATAATATTGAAGTTTCATGAAAGGGGTGTTTCACAAAAAAAGTTCAATCTTGCGTAAAAGGAATTAAAGTTGTATGTAAGAGGCAGTAAGGGTTGCATGAAATATTTGAGGTTTCCCAGTAATACTGTGACAATGTTTTGTTCATCAGTGGAAGAAAGTGGGACATAAATAGAGCATCTATATAAAGTAGAGGATGCATTCTTTCGGGATAGTGAAGGGAACTACAAGTCTATAAATAGTGAGTGGATATTCTAAAGAAGTAGTGAGAACACTTCAGTTGAGAGAGCAGTGGGATTTCATATTGTGATTGGTTGTAATCTAGGAGGTACAATGAGTTCACTTCAAAATTTGTATACGACAGTGCACTTATAGTTGATTTGGTACATCAAAACATTGTCAGTGTATGCTCCTTGTATGTTCCCAACGAGGGTGAACCAAGTAAAATTTCTTTGTCTTGTGCATGCTTTAATATTTTTTCATACTCTGCAATGAGAAGGATAGAGAATAGATTTTTGTTTAAAAATGAAACAAGATCAAAAGAGGCAGCTGTTTTAATCTTTCATACCCTGATTCACCCCCTCTCAGGGTATCTAGACTAGTGCACCTAACAATTGATATCAGAGGGAATGGTTAATATCAGTGTTTCTATCTCAATAGATATGCTCAATCAAAAATGAAATCTAATATTCGATGGGAATAATTTTTAGATATAAAAGAATCGGATGAAACACCACTTCCCATCATTGGGAATGTACGTGTTTACAGAAACAATGCATGGTATCTCAGCTAACATCAATAGTGGTATATTATCAGATGCTAAGAGAAAATAATTGGATGCTGGGGAAAGGGAATCAATGCCTTAGGGGGATCCCTATCCAATGAAATATATATGAAGGTGTTGTCATGTAAAACATCACATTCTATATTGGAAAATCAATTGAATATTTATGAAGGCGGTTCAAAGGTCATAAAGGAAAAGCTGCATGTTCCATGGAACAAGTATGAATATCTGATAATGAAACCAAATGATACTTTTAATTCATTATTTGATAAGGTTATTTTCGTAGTGGAAGACGTGCAATGTCTTGAAGAAAACATTGATGATATCAAGATTTTGAATTGTATAATGATGAAAACTCCACCTCGGTTCAATTTTAATGTTTCATTATTGGAAAATAAATATCTGAAAGAGCTCATAATGGATAACTTTCATAGTAACCTTAGAGCATAAGAAATGAGAAATGATGATGACGTTGATATGGAAATGGGGAATTATAAAGAAGTGTCATTCAAGGCTATGAAGAAGCTCACCATTGAAGATTCTCAAGAAGAAGAAGAGACAGATGAGGTAATTTCATTATTTTGTAAAAATATGCAAATTGGAAAATGAATGTTCAATGGGAAACTTCCTCTTACTTTCTTTAGGTGTGGAAAGGTTGGTCATCTTGTGGCAAGATTCCCCACAATGTTCCAAGTAGCTGATGAGGATAAAGTTAAATGTCCCAAGAAAAAGTATTCAACATATGTGAATGGAAAGAAACTGTTCAAGGGATATTTATTTAAGAAAAAGAACCTTCTTTCACAAGAATGTGATAGTTCAGATGAATTTGAGGTTGAAGAAGTTGAAGAGATAAAGAACTGCAAAGATAGTGGAGAAATTGGTATGGTGGCTATTGTTGGTATTACTCAGAAAAAGAAAGAAACTGGTATTGATGAAGATGAATAAGAAGTTGAAGGAAGAGTCAATATGGAGGCTCAATTAGAAATAGCCCATGAGAAGATAGACATTTGGATTGACAAAATGAAGAAATACAACTAATTGGTTCAGGATTCCAAGCTCTATATGCAACAACATAAATAAGAGAAGTCTGAGTTGGTAAAAGATATTGAAAAACTTCTGTCTTCTAGGACATAGAGCTCAGAAAAGGTAGTCGAACATAAAATCAAGGCTGAAGAAAAGAAAAGAGAGATCAATAGCTTAGATAACATATTAAAATATCAAATAAAGAATATTTAAGAACATGAAGAATAAGTTTTTGGTCTACGATGAAAAGTAAAGGATCAAGAAAAACTATCGACTCCTTGTAAGATACTAGCAAAGAAAATCATCCAGAAGACCAAAAAATGAAATTAGAGCATAGTAGCCAAGTAGAAAAGAAGTAGAAATTATGTTCAATTGTTAATGAATGATTTGGGGCTTGACCAAAAATAGAAAACTATGAAAGTTGAAGTCAGATAGCAAGAAACTTTTCTGAAATTTAAAATTTATTTGGGTATAAAGTAAAATAAAAAATTCAGGGAACCCAAGGGGAAATTAGAAGTGTATTGGTGAAATGAAGGAATGTACCATATATCAGGTGTTATTGCTGTGGTAAAATGGGGCATTCACAGAATGTATATTCTATATCTAATTGATATCAAAGGGAAAACAACAAAAATGGCATCCAAATAGATTTCAATGTTATAATACATATTTTGAGGGAAATTTTTATTGGTGCAAAGGATTTGGAAACATGGATAGATAATGTACATCGATCATACAGGAATATGAAAAAGTAGAACCCAAGTGGTCAAAAGCAGCAAATCATAGGATCAACAAATGATATGAAAACACAAAATCGATTTGCATCTTTATAGGATGAATCTGGTCCTTTATACTGTGAGGAAGCTCATGATTTCCAATCCATTATGAGTATGAATCCAAAAACATGGATAATGAAGAAGAGAGTTGAGAAGGAAGTGGTTGGAGAAATTTCCTTTAAAGCATTAGATCGTTCTAGGGTATGGATCCTTGATAGTGGTTACACATCTCACATAAAATGTAATAATGATCTAGTTACAGAAATAAAATATGACCAAGAATGATTTCTCAAGTTTATAAATAATGAATGATTGAAGATTACTGGCTTGAGAAAGGCTATGTTTGGGGTAATGAAATGAGACGTGCTGATGTCTTGGTAGGAGAAGGTCTCAGTCACAATTTTATTTTTGTCAGTCAACTATGTGACTCATAGAATTCTATAAGATTTACTAAGAATATGTTTATCGTAAAAGGAAGATATTGTGCAATTTCCCTATAATAAAAAAGGAAAAAGTGAAATATATACCTTGTAAGCAGAGAAGAATATGTTTTCCTCTTATCTAGAGAGGAAGATAACAAGTTGTGATATAAAAGATTGGGTTATCTATGACAACCATCTATAGAAGATCTAGTGAAGTGTGACATAGCTAGAGACCTCCCAAAGCTATCACGTGATCATACATATACATGTGATGCTTTTCAAATAGGGATGATCATCAGAAAGACATAAAAAACAAAGGAAAATAAGTCAACAAGAGTGATTGAATTTGTAAATGTTGATGTTTTTGGACCTATATCACCAATATCCATTGATGGGTAGAGGTATTACATTATTTTCATAGATGAATATTGTAGATTGGCATGTGTATTTTTCATTTACCATAAGTATGATGTGTTCAGCTGCATAAAACAGTGTCAGAGGGAATCATAAAGGATGCTTGGGTAGGTACTTCTAATGTTCCATACTGAAAATGGTACATAATTCAAAAATATTTAAGTTGGATATTATCTCGAGAAACATAGGATATGTTATAATGTTTCTTCAGTAAGAACTCCCTAATAGAATTGAGTGGTTGAGAGGAGAAATCAAATCATCTACAACATGTGAAGAACGATGCTTATTGAAAAGGACCTACAAGATAAGCTTTGTAAAGAAGAAGTATTGACATCGGTATACATTTCTAACATGGCCCTGTTGTGTATTAAGGAAGGAAAGGCTCTGTATGAGATGTGTCATGGAATTATGCAAATAGTGAAATACTTTGCAATCTTTGGAAGTAAGTGCTTTATTATCAATAAAGAGAAATAGAGGAAGTATGAGTCACATAGAGATGAGGGCATATTCCTTGGAATCTCATGGAAAAGCAAAGCATATAAATGCTTTAATAAGATGCTAGGAAAACTAGTTGAGAGAAATGATTTCAATGTAGTGAAAAATGAATATAATATTCAACAAAATAGTGAAAAGTTTCCTAATGAGAGTTATGAGGAAGTAAGAAACACTGGGGAGAAGAAGTGGTAGATGCTGATTCAGAAGAAAATACTAATGATGAGAAAGAAGAAGTCAAGTCTGTATTTTCAAAGAAGTCAGAGAATTGAGCTGATATTGACATGAAAAATATCATTAGTGATTAACCAATTCCTGTTCAAACAAGTCTAAGGATTCATTTTAGTAGGAATATTTCCTATGTTAAGTAGAACCAAAAAGTTTTTCCGATGTAGCTAAAGATGAAAACTAGGTCTAGGTTATGAATGAAGAGGTAGAACAGATTGGGAAGAATCAGACATGGGAGATTGTTTCGAGTCCAACAGATAAAAATGTCATCAGAACTAAATGGGTATATCGTAACAAAATAAATGAAGATGGAATAATGGTTAAAAAAAACAAGAATAGTGCACAAAGGCTACTCCCAAATAGATGGTACTAATGTCGATGATAATTTTCCCCTATTGTAATACTAGAAACAATCAGATTATTCTAGTCCATTGTAGTGCAATATAAGTTAATGGTTTTCTATATGGGAGTCAAATCTTCATTTTAGAATGGGGTTTTAAAATAAGAAGTTTATATTGAGCAACCAGATGGTTTTTTCATTCATGAAGATTAAGAAAAAAATTTCAGTCGAAGAAAGAACTATTGGATGAAATAAGAAACCAGAGCATGGTACTCGAGGCTTGATCAATATTTGAAGAAGCTTGTCTTTCAGCATGGTGGAGTTGATTAAAATATCTATTTCAATAATGATGGTAATCAAAGGATGATGGTGCTAGTTTATGTCGATGACATAATATTTGGAGGATCAGATGAATCTCAATGAAGATAGTTTTCCAAATTCAAGAAAAGTGAGTTCGAAATGTCGATGATTGAAGAGATGACATTTTTCCTTGGTTTACAGGAGACACAATGAAGGAATGACACTTTAATTTCTCAATCCAAATATGCAAAGGAGGTTATAAGATGAGTTGGAATGGAATGTTCCAAATATATGAAGACACCAGTAGTTACCTGGATGAAGTTATTGAAAAGTAATTATGGAAAGATAATTAATATCACCGAATATAGGTATATTATTGGAATTTTACTATACCTAATAGTGAAAAGATCAGATATTGTTTTTTCCAGATGCCAAGAAGCATGATATCAATGAAATCCCAAAAAAAGACATGTGCTTGCAGTGAAGAGAATACTTTAGTATATCAAAGGAACAATGGATTTTGGTTTGAAATATACTAACAAATATCATATAAAGCTGTTGTGATAGACAGATGCAGATTGGTCTGGATCTGTATATGACAGAAAATCAATGTCAAGAGGTGATTTATATCTTCGTATTTTGGGTATTTATTGGATAGGTAAGAAGCATGACTACATTTTATTGATCAATATAGAATCTGAGTATATTCACGTCACTAAATTATACAATAATTAGTATGGATGAAGCATCATTTTGATGATATGGGAGTTGAAATGAAGTCTCTGATTGGAATCCTAAGTGATAATTCAAGTGCGATCAATCTTAGAAACAATCCAGTCTATCACTCAAGGAAAATGTACATTGAGATAGAATATCCGTTTATCAAGGAAAATGTGGAGCAAGGGCTTGAGAAGTTGGTGTATGTGCCTATAGAGCTACAGGTTGCAGACATTTTGACAAAGGCCTTACCCAATGAAGTATTTGAGAGGCATTGATTGGCTCTAGGAGTTTAGTCAACTCCTCTCACTTAAAAAAGTGTGGATGTGGGACCCCTCTCATCGAGGTATGGTGTTTGTTTCTCTAATGTGTTGATCAGTGTTCCATACTTTTTTAGAGACCACAAACGAGTGACCTTTGGGTTCGTTGAAAAAGGGGGAGAAAGTGTTAGTATTCAAGAGGGAGAAAATGTCTCTATTGAGACATGGGGAGAAGCTGGTGGGTGGAGTAGCGTGATAGGGTGATCTAAGCATGACCTTTGGAGAAGCTGATGGGGGGAGAAACATGATGAGCGTATGTGTTTCTTCAGTGTTTGAAGTGATCATCCAGAGATTATCTTGGACAACACAAGAACCCAAAAAGTGAATGAGGGGTTTTAAATATAACGATGCTAGTAGTGATCAATCAAAGAAGATATATTATAAAAATTTATGTTCATGATAAAAGAAGTTTATTGTTATCAGTGTGGTGTTAATAATTGGTGTTAGAAATGAAGTGATTCATTTAATTTTTTTTATTTACTAGTGTTTCTCATGGTGAGAATTGCTCATGTGGGCTTAGAGTATGTGTTGAGTAAAACTATGATCTCTCTTAGAATCGTAAGAGTCAAATGATGGATGAAGATGGAAAGATATTTTACAAGGTATCGAATTATGAAATAGATTTCAACAAACCCAAAGGGGGAGATTTTTGGGAAAAAATCGCTCAAGGAATTGTTGTAGCATTTTTGGTTTGATTGTGATTGTTGAAAAAGCTAGTTTGTTTGTTGACAAAGATGGTTTCCATGGTTATTTTTCATGTTTGAGAGATATATTTGACAACCTATATTGATAAAGAACCTGGAAAATAGAATGATCAATCTGGAGGCAGTACAAAAAGAACAGATATAAGGTGGTGCTGTTTTCCAGTGTTTTCCAAATTTTTGGGCATCAAAATCAGAAAATGGGAAAATGTGTGTTTGGAAAAAAACGTTGCGTGAAAGATTGAAGGTGGTTTGGAAACTTGTGTGCAAGGCACCTTTTGGGATCATAACATCGAAAATAGAAAAAGTATGATGTGCATGAAAGATTCAGAAATGTGAGTGAAAGTTGGTTTTTACGTGAAAGAATCTTGTGCACCCAATGCAACATCGAATGGGGTTTTGCACACTCGAGGAGGATATGATGGGACATGCCAAATCTTCTGCACAAGGGTTGAAAATTCCTATAAATAAGAGGTGTCCCCTCACTTAAAGGTTCTCAACACTTATAGAGATTTCTAGCTTTAGATTGTGTATGAATTTTAAGCAAATGGAGTTGCATGAAATATTTTGACTGGTGTGCAAGCTAATCTAGTTGCATGTAATATATGAGTTGTGTGTAATATTGATATTCCATGCATGGGGTGTTTTGTAAAAAAAGTGTAATCTTGCATGCAAGTCATTAAAGTTACGTGCAATATGCAGTAAGGGTTGCACGAAATATTTTAGTTTTCCCCATAAAATTGTTATAAGGTTGTGTTAATCAGTGGATGAAATTAGGGCATCAATAGAGCATCTAGATACAGTGGAGGATGAATTCATTAAAGATAATGGAGGGACCAATAAGTCTATAAACTATGAGTGGATATTCTGAAGATCCAGTAAGCACAATTTCCAGTTTATTCTCCTTTTACATATCCCTTTGAGGGTGAACCCAGAAAAATTGATGTGTCCTGTATATACATTATGATTTGTTCATACTTTGCAATGAGAGGGAGAGAGAAGAGAGTTTTTTTAACAACAAAACAAGATCAAAAGAGGTAGTTGTTTTTATATTTCTTATCCTGATTCACCCACCTCTGAGGGTATCTATCCTAGTGGACCTAACATAAGAATTATGTAAATAATTATTCCCAACCATGATAGGTGGTAATGAAAAAACAAAAGACATCATTTCATGCGGTGTTAGTTCACCGTACACACAATTGATGAACTAATAACCCATTTTTTAGAAGTGTGTGTGGGTGTAGGTCATAAAAGTAATATAAAAATCATCGTATAATGATTATACTAATATTATTATATAATCAAAATATATGAATAATTTAAGGAGATGGAGACTGAAATAAAATAAAAACACTTTTTGAATGACATTACCTCTTTCCGAGTATCCTCATTACGTTTTCACAAAAACCAAGAAAAGTTTTCTTTACTAAAAAACATAAGGCTTATAAGAAGAGGTATGCGAAGTTTGGATTTTATCTATTCAGGGTTTGGATGATCTAAAAGGCTATATATGTGTGAAGAAGTGGGGAAAGTGAGTGCCTTTTTATAGTTGAGGGGGAGTGATATTCTGGTAAATACAAATGAGTATTTACTATTGGGAGGTCTCTCTAACCTCATGGGACTAAAAAATGGAAACATTATTGATGGAAGGTATTATTTGGTCAATAAAAACCTACACCACACAAAAGCAACATAATTTTTAAAACATTTTCTTCCTTCACTCTTAAGTTTCCATATTTGTTTTCGTTTTCATTTTTGATTAACGTAACTAGTTTTCTAACCTTTATAATTCATACATTAAGAATAAATTTATGTGATAGTTATTTGAAAATTTTGACCCACTTATATAAAATATTAAATATAATTTATAAAAATTAAAATCCAATGTGTTTTGGAAATTAATTTTAACAGAAGCGCGCAAAAACACTAAAGTAAATTATGCACACTAACAAAGTTTTTACTATTTTTTGGACAATATGTTCATTATAAAAGTTAAATTAATACATGAATGGAAACTATTTAATATTTATTAACACTCAAACACCACTTTTCATAAGATAGGTTTTTTACTATTTTGAAATAATTTAATTAAATATCATTTATCATAAAATATCATGAATGCTAATTTTTACATTATTCATTTAATTTGAATTTAGAAATATAAACGAAATTTTGAAATTAAAATCTATTATTTTCAGATATGTGTATCATGATATATTCATATGAAAATTTAATTCAAAAAATAATTTATTCTATTTACCACAATTATAATGTTTTTAGTAATATTTATTTTATTTAATTATTAACTAAATAATATAGGTGTTGACATTTCTTAAGAATTTAATGTAATTATATGATATATAAAAAATAAATATAAATTATTATGAAAAAATAAATAATTTATATTCCAAAATAATATTTACAGTCGAACCTATATAGTTTTTCCCTATCCTTAAAACTTTATAGAAATTAAAAGAATAAAATGTATATTTTTTGTCTATTTCTTTTCTTAACGTATTATATGAGTCAATTTCATGGAAGCGTGTCCCAAAAACTCATAAATGCCAATAATAAGGTCATAATGGTCGAATTGTGACCATACAATTGCTTTTGGACAAGGTTTGGGTCATTTTTACACCATATATTATCAGTTTAACCACTAAGTAAACTCATTTTTACCTTAATCACTCTAATTAATATAAATTGTTTTTACAAATCAATATGGTTAATATTAAGCCCAATTTATTTTAAAATTTAAATTATTCTGAATCAAAATATGGGTTCCATTTTTATAAATTAAATTTACTGAAATGAAAGAATTATATTTAAAATTAATACCATAAATGTGATGAGAAAAATGGGTTTTAAAGTGAATATGTTTATAAGTTCGCTAAGTTTTTATATCTTAATTTAATATAAAAATTATTTAAATGAACAATATTGTATTAATTGAGATAAAATTGATCTAATTTTTTTTAAGACCACTTCAAAATATAATTTATCTTTATAAATATTTATATGAAAATTTAGTGTTTAATTAAAATTCAGTGTTTTTCACTTTTCATCAAAAAATAAAACATCTTAGAAAAAATACCAAAAATATATCCTAATCTAACTTTCACATTCTAATTTAAAAAAGTAAGTTTATTTTTTAAAATAAAATTTATATAATTGTAAAAATTTATTTTAAAAAAGTGTGCCTTTAATAGTCATCAAAACTACCTTTAGAAAATTGCAACTTTTTATGCATAAAAAATGGTTTTATTTTTATATAATGTTTAAAATGGATTTATTTTTATATAATGTCTAGAAAAAAAATTAGGAAAATATTAAAAATTTAATGTAATATATTTCATATATATTTCATTAATAAAATCCAAAAATATGTGTTTTTTTATTTTATTGGTATTAAGAACACCTTTTCACGTTTAAATAGTTTTTCAGAAAAATATTTCCTTTTATTTTCAAAAGAGATTTATTTTCAATATTATTTAATTGGATATCAAAGAATTAATTATATGAAAATTTTTAAAACATATTTTTATGGTTCAAAAAATCCTTCTCATACTCTCCATTTCAATAACTATGTTATAATTCTAATATATATTATGGGTTGTTTAAGTTTTGTGTTGCGTGTTGAATACTCTATCAAACATAAAAATCTATGGGTTGCATGCACTATAAGATAAACTCATTTTTTTCATGTAATTTAATATAAAATAATTATTTCATGTCCCTTATACTATAAAATATAATTTTATTCTTTTAGAATCTCTATGTGTTCCATCCTCCCCCCTTTAATAAATTGTGTGCTTGCAATTTGAACTTTATATCGGTAACTAAAGGATGGAAATTTAAAAATATTTTTTGGTGAACCTGAATAATAAAAAGTGTTAATAAAATATACTTTTTATAATAGATATAGGGAAGTATAAAGTTAATATGTAATAAAACATAACCATGTTTCCGAATTGGAGAATGTAGGTAGGAATGGAGGAAAAGTGTAAATGATTATACGGAGTGATTGAGGTCATTGATTACAAACAAGTGAATGATGAATGGAATGTTAAGGGTCTGAAAACCATAATTTTTTTTATCATAAATAAGACCATTGGTTCATTATAAATGAAGGTATTGTGATAAATATTTTTTCAAGATTCTTCTTCTAGAGATAAGGAACTCTCTTACCGTATTGACTAAGAGAACATGGATATAAACATACTTAATGAGTAAAATTTCATCATTTTAGTCAATTTAAACCACAAAATTATATGTTTCTTCAAATGATGTGTATTTAAGAATCATTTTTCATTCTTGAAGAACTAAAATATACTTTTAAAGGCCATATTACAATAAAATCAATAAAAAGATATTCCTCCTATCTTTATACATGAACTAAAATTTAAATGGTTAGAACATGGAAATATATTTCCCAAAATGAATAATCCTTAATACATTAATCTCCAATTTTCAACAGTAATACCCAAAGTTCAAAATAAATCATTCCATAAATAACTATCCTTAAAATTATTCAATCATTTCCAAACGAAGATTTAAAACAAATGATTTATAAGGATTTGAGAATATATCCTTCCAATATAAATAAAAAATTAATCCTTAAATAAAATCCCATATGTTTCTAAAATAAAATTAATCATTACCTATAAAAAAATTTGTTACTAACCCGGATATCATGTAGGATAATGGTAGGCATGAAAAACCTTATCATCCTTTAGTCATTGGTCGAAGCCACACCTCCTTTTTGGATATGATAGGTTGTCACCGAGCATATGGGTTTTAATTTTTTTAAACATAAAATATAATTTCTTCCTAAATAAAACTTCATGTTGATCCTAGGGGTTACAAATGTTCCAACTCAAAACAATTTCTCCTAAAATTTCAGTAAACACTTTAAGACTTCATCGCTTAAAACCTAAAGGGGTGTCTACAAAATTAAACTTATGACCATTCATAATAATATAGACTTATGGTGGTATCCAAAAATCTTAAGATAACCTCAAATAAAAACATCATAACATACAAAGTTATCTAAAATAACCTTTGAAACCAATTATAAATAGCATGGGACCTGCACTCTTGGATCTTTTGTTGAAATCCAAAACTTTTCATTCTTGAATATGATGCTAATTTGGGTAACTCAAAATTTTCCATCCACACCTGAAAAAATCAAAATGAAAAATTAGATCAGTTATATTTTGAATAACCATTTAGGTTTATAATTTTAGAGAATTAAGAAAAACTCCAAGATAAAAAATTCACATGACTTTAAAAGATCATTTCTCCAACTTCATCATGTTTTTATTATTTCAAATTAGGTCATAAAAAACATAATTTTGAAATCCTTCATATTAATAAATAATTCAAACTCATTATTTATAACCTGGGGAAAGGGAAACCAAATAAGGGCGAGTTCCAATGATTAGAAATTGTAAACCTAAGTACTGATAATTGACTATCATCAATGATCATAAAATTTCATTAGGGTATGATGACATAATCAAAGTGCATGGGAGAATCATAAAGGAAATCATAAAAATCTATACCTGGATCATTAAATATGAAAACATTGAAATGTAAACAGTCATCAGTATTAATAATCATGATTCATGTGATATCAATCTTAACCATGAGAAGCATTATAAACCAATAAATAGCATAAATAAATTATGTACGTAACTTGGGATATACTTTTCACTTCATTGTTACAATCACTCTTACAAATGGAATAAATATACAGTCGAATTATATACCAAATTAATTAAAAGGCTATTATGGACCCACTAATCCTTGATTTATCATGGAACCAGCCATCATTGGTAAATAACCTAACCAAATGCAAAATTTCCAAGTATCATCATAAAATCATAACACATAAATTTTTTATTTCATAATAAAATCATATGAACAACGATTATCTATTTTATAACATGATTAACCCATGTAAAATAAATGGGTTCTTTAAAAATGTCATTGAAGTATGGTTAGCCCATGGCAAACAAATTTTTTCCATAACAATCTCTCTGAAAAAATATTAATCCTTCTAAAAAAGAATGAGGATGGTATCAATAGAAATACCCCCAATGGAGGATAAGTAAAAACAAGGGTTGTTTGTGTTGATGAATATAAATACTAGTTAAATATTATCAAAAACATTGTTAAGTAAAATAAACTTTTCATTTTGAAAATAACCTTTTAAAACATAAAACTATTTGAAAACACTTTTATTTGAAAAACATTTTTAACAAATTTTCTTCAAAAATAAACATGTAAACATGGAAATTAATATCCAAATAAATTATGATAATTAATCCATATATTATAAATTTGTTTAAAAAATATTACGTTTTCACTATAAAAAGGGTTAAAAAGGGCCTTATTTAGAAAACGAAAATAAGGATCTTTTCAGTTTTTTTGTAAAATAAAAATGATCATTTATTTGAAAATCAAAAAGTTTAAATTTAAATTTTTTTAGATATTTATTTAATAAATAAATTTCAATATGTTGATTTTTTTTAGAAAACATGGTTTCATAAGAAAATATATTTCTGACCAAAGGGAGAAATGAAGTTGGATTTTGTTAAAGAAAATTCTCAAATGAATAAAGTAACCAAGAGTGTAAAAATGGTACAATTAATTAAAAACGTCATGAATAAATATAGGATATGATATTTCATGAGAATTATAATATTTCAATGTTGAAGACTTAATCATACAGAATCCAAAAAATAGATGAGATTGAAACAAAATACTCCCACCACATTGGTAACTTTGAATCATAATTTCCATTAAAGAATAAAATTATGTGAAATGTATAATATCATGAAAATAAGGATATAAATGATATAAAATATCAATGTGGTTGTAAATAAACCTTATAAAATAATATAGGTTCATAACACGATATATGTCTCCAAGATGGAAAATTGTGAAAAAAATCCATTACCGCTTGGTAATATTGAAACAAAAAACCTAATGAAAGATAGATACTAAAATTGATATAATAATACTCATAAATTTATGGATAATATTATCAAAATAAATTTATGTGAATTATATACCCCACACAACAAAAACAAGTGTTGAATAAGGAATAGATCTCACATAAATAAAAGTGAGATGAGAAAAACCCCTAAACTAGAATATGATTCGTCACTCTCATTCATTATATTCCTAAATAATAAACTTATGTTAATTATTTACATAGTTTAAAATATTTTAAAAATTTATTATTAATTTTATTTCACTTATAAAATGTTATATATAATTACTTAATCAATTAAGTTTACATCTGATGTTTTGACCATATTTGGTTTATGTGTCAAAATCGACTTTGGTCGGTTGATTATGGTCAAAGATATAATTATATAAATGTCTCCAGTATAATAATCCTTAAATAATTATAAAATTTTTATATCCATTATACTTTTTCAAACAATTAATGAATGATGTTTATGAAAAATGAAACAACATTACGATCATGGAGACGGTAGGCCATACGTACACATGAGTAACATTTCCACTTTTCAATGATCATTATGGAAAAAATATAAGTAATATATTATCTTTAAGAAATAATAACTCCAAAACAAATAACATTATATTTAATTATATAGAATTATATATATCATTCTGATAATTTAAAATGAATCACATCACTTCGAGGAAGCGGTGGTCCATATGTCCACGAACGATGTTATCACTTTTTTAGTGTGTGAAATGGTAAGAGGAAAATGATATATTATATTTGCAGAAATATAATTATGTCATTAATATAATAATTATATCATTTATATCATATAAATTCATTATATTTACACTTATTACCTTCCATGTAACATGTACCTAAAAAGTACTTCACAAGGCTTCAGTTCGCCGTACACACGAGTTACGTTATCGCATCCCTTACGAAATGAAATATAAAAATGTTGTATATAATATAATAGATCTAGAGTTAATATTAAGTTATAAATATCATAAATATCCCTTATTAACAATTATTTCAGAATTATTCCCATATATAAGAGTTTGTAATGAAAAAATAAACGTCATCGTTTCACAAGGCGGTAGTCCATCCTACATATGAATAATGATTTCATAACCAATTTTATGGAAGTGTGTGTGGGTGTAGGTTGTGAAATTAAAGAAACATCGTAGTATATTTAGGATACTTAGGTTATTATATAATTATTATTTAAGTAGAATTGTAGGAAGTGGAGAATGAAATTAAATAAAATAACTTTTAGAAGAACATTACCTCTTATCCAGTTATCCTTATTAGGTTTTCAATAAAACATTGATACATTTTCCTTATGGAACAAATAATGATTTCAGTATTATGGTATGGAATTTTGGAGTTAATTTTTAATGGGTTAAACGAGCTAAAATGGTTCATAGTTGTAAATAATCGGGGGGAGTTAGTGCCTTTTTATAGTTGAAAAATAGTGTAATTCTTGTAAATAATCAAAACTATTTACTATCGGGAGGTCTCATTTACCTCATGTGGATAAAATATTGAATGAATGGACCACATTTTATATTTATGAACACTTAAATATCACTTGGAATATTATATGACTTTAAGAAATTTTAAATCATTTAATAAAATATCATTTAATATAAAATAACATTATTGTCAATTTTGAAATTATTCATTTAATCTAAATTAAAAAATTTCTATACAATAATGGAATTAAAATATATTAAAATATTTTTTCTCATGATGTATTCATCTACCAAAATAATTGAACAAAATAATTTACTCTATTTAGCTCATTTTTAATGCTTTCAGCATCATTTATTTTATATAATTATTAACTAAATAATATATGCACTGGAATTTATTAAGAATTTAATATAATTAAAAAATATATAAAACATGAAGATAAATTATTATTATAAAAATAACTCATTTATCTTACAAAATAATACTTATAAATTTACCTATGTAGTTTTTCCCTATCACTAAAACATTATAAGAAGTTAAAGGAAGAAAAGTACAATTGTTTTTGTCTTTTTCTTTTGTTAACTTGTTATTTTAGTCAAATTCATGGAAAAGTGTCCCGAAAAATATTATATTTAGAGAATAAGGTCAAAATGTTTCCATGAAATGGGTGTTGGACAAGTGTTGGGCCATTTTCGTAGCTTATTCTATGTTTAACAACTAAGTAAACTCATTTTTACCTTACTCACTGTAATTAATTTTAGTTGTTTTCACTAATTACTTTGGTAAAAATTATTTTGGGCTTATTAGATATTGTAAATTATTATTGTTACAATATTTGATCCAGTTTTTCAAATTCAATTCACATAAATAATATAATATAATTTAAAATTAATTCTACATATGTGACAGGAAAGCAAGTTTTTAAGGGGAAAATGTTTAAAAGGTTTATAAGTTTTTATATTTAAATTTAAAATGGAAAAATTTACAATGAAATAAATAGGATTCATTAAAATATAATTAAGATAATTTTACTTTAAAAATAATTCAAAATATATTTTATAATTATAAATTATTTTAATGAATTGTCTGTTTTCGATTAAAGTTCAATATTTTTCACTTTTCATACAAAAATGATTCTTCTCAAAGAAATACAAAAAATTCAACCTTAGATAAATCTGAACTTAAAATTTAAAAAATGAATTTTATTTTTATAAATAAAATTTACAAGTGTTTCAAATTTTAGTTTCAAAATAAGTGTGCCATTAAAAGGCGGCAAAATCGCCTAAAAAAATACAGCTTTTATTGCGTAAATTTTTTATTTATTTTATACCACGTCTAGAAAAAACATAGGATTAATGATAAAAATTTGATTCTATATTATATATATATATATATGTAAAATTAATATAATCCAAAAATTGTGATTTGGTTTTTTTATTATTACAAAACACAGTTGTGCGTATTTAAGTAGTTTTTTAGAAAAGACGTACTTTTATTTTCAAAAGGGTTTTATTTTCATTTATAATTAATTGGTCACCATATAATTTATTATTTATAAATGTGAAAACAAAATTTTTATAATTCATTTAATCCTGTTTAAACTCTCCATTCTAATGGCTAGGTTATTACGATAATATATATCATGGGTCATTTAAGTTTGGTGTGGTGTGTTGAATATATCAAACATAAAAATATTTGGGTTGCGTGCACCATAAGATAAACTAATTGTTATGTGTAATGAAAGATAAAATCAGTATTTCATGTCCCTTATGCTTTCAAATATAATTTTATTCTATTAAAATCATGGGGTGTTATAAAAAAATTGTACATCAATATCCAAAATCACAATAAAAGATCCTAAAGTTGAACTCAAATAATTCCACAAATAATTAAAATTATAACTCCTCTAAAATATGATTGATAAATTTAAAAACCCAAATATAGAAATATTTGAGCACATATTTTTTAAATATAAATTTAAAATTTACCCTTAAATAAAAATAATCGCTCATAAATCCACACACTAAAAATGTATATACCCTAATAAAATATTCTCTAAAATGCATTAATAATTTCCCAAAATTACCCAAATCACAATAAAACCAATAAAAGAACATATATTATTCTATAAGTTAACTCAATCTTTATTCCTCAAATAAAATTACATTCAATAAAGTTATATTTTTTACCAAATCATGTAATGTTTCCAATAAAGTGATGTTACTAAAAAGAATTAATCACCCACTCCCTAAATCTACTTTAAATATCATGGTTATCTAAACATATATTCCCAAGATATGATAATCCCTTTATTCACATAAACAATAATTATATTTTCATCAAATAACATATTAATCATAAATATTATCTATTTCTTTAAACATATGTCACCAATAACATTCTTCTTGAATAACTTCACACCAAACCAAAAATTAAACAAAAATTTTATATATACCTCATTAATATATTAAAACCCAATAAAAGTTTCCAAAAATTGCATTAGTCACCTTCAAATCCCGTTACATAAAACTTGAAAAGGTTATTTATTACTTTATACATGTAATTACCCTTAAAATTATCAATATGTAATTATTTACTCAAATCTTAAATTATACCATTTTGATAGCTTTATAACCTCTAAGGTTATATAAACCTCGACCTGATACCAACTAAGATATCCGGAGACTCATTCACCTAGATCTGACATTGAAAATATATTCTTTACATATTACCTTTGATACCATATTAAAAATACCAATTTAAAAAATCTATAATTACAATATAAATTACCAACATTGAGTCACATAAATATTTAAGTCCTTTTAGATTAATAGTTTTAGATAATTTGTAAAAAACCATTTCTGTTACAAAGCCCATATCTTTCTCAGGAAATGAGAATGTTTCCCATCATTCCAAAAATTTTCCTTTCCCATAATGATAATTAAACATATCTTATAAAATTATCAACACATGATACCCATCTAGACATTTATTATGTAAAATAATTCATTGAAACATGGGGGAATAAAAACATAATAATTGGTGAGCTCAGATGCTTTTTAAGGGTTAAAATAGGATATATCAATTAATTATCATATGTAAGAAAAAATAAGAATATGGGTAATATAAAATGATCATAACTTATGAAATTATTACCCAATTAGTCATATATTATTTATTTTGGGTCATGGAATAAGGATTTTTGATAATAAAAGGCATGAGCCACATGAGTGTGGAATCAGCAACAATCAATCATAAGCCATGGGATCTTGTCATAAGAATAAGACATAAGTTTATGGAATATAGATAATCACATAAAATCGTTTCATTATTCAAGGATCACTACCAATACTATCATTGTGGATAGAGTCCCATGGTTGATTTGGTTCATTCACCATTCCATAATTTCCATAGATATGGTTCAATAATGATTTTATCTTAGTTTATAGACTCCCTTACTAAACGAGATTCACTCCACATTATAGTTTATATTATCACATGTGAAATAATTATTTACCAAACGAATTGGAAGACTATATAATTTCAGGGTCACCCATAACATAATGAAAACCGTACATAATTGTGCCACAAGATCATAAAAAAATTCATCATTTCATCATAGAATAACCTTTGGAAAATAAATATGTTTCATAAATATTTTATCATCACATTATCATCATCCATACAGATAAAGGAAGTGGATGGTAATATAAAAACATTAATTATTTCATTATACCTTAATTTATCCTCCAGGAAGAAATGGGTTTCCTAAAAATATTCTTAAAACATCATCATACTAACCCATCCAAAGAACGAAAGTTGATGGTATCATTAAAGAATATCTCTAGTGAAGCATAACAACCATCAAAAGATGTTTTCTTAGATGAATAATAACATTAACATATAATTAAAAACACTTCTTTTAAGAATTTGGGAAAATATACATTTCTTTCAATATATTTAAAATCTAATTTTTTTTGAATATAGAGGAAAATATCTTCATTTAAAATTACCACGTAATATTTTAAATCTATCTTCAAATAAAATAATTTCCAATATGGTGGGAAAATATATCCATTCAATAAATGTTAAAACAAAGATTTTTTTTCACGCATTGGTAAATAAAGTAAAACATTACTCATACATAAAACATTAAAAAGATTCATTTTTAAACCTTCATAATGAATGTAATATATGGTATAATTGTAAATAATTTAAGGGTTAATAATACTATTCATAAAACAATTTGAAAACATGGACATGAAAGAAAAGGATCACAGACCAAAAAGTAAAACATAGTAACCTTTTCTTCAAAAAAAATTCAGTATTTTTGAGTTCCAAAGAGGGGGAAAAGAGTACTAATAATTTAGAAACTATATATAAATAGTGGATAATAAAATATATGGTGTGTAAATGATAAGGATCATATAATTTCTCTCATTGGAAATTTGACATAGACAATCCCTGAAAGAATTTATATTGAAATATGAACCCTTACTACTTTATTAACTTTTGAATCATAGACCCATTGAAAGAAATAAATTAAAATATAAATTTAAATAACATGAATATTAAGAGATTCATGATATAATATATCAAAGGTGGTATATTCATCATAAAAAATCTAATAGGAGATTAACACGGAACATGTCACAGTGACACAATATTGAGGTAATGAACCCTTTCCCCATGTTCAGACTTACTTTTCATGTGTTATTAAATACCTATATAATAAATTTATATTTATTATAAATCTATACTATAATAATTATCATAGTTATCATACCAAATATGATTCCCTTATAACGTATTTTCAAATATTTATTAATTTTTCTTTAATAAAATCATTATTCTTGGAGTTAACTATTCCATTTTTCAATCTTGTTTGGGTTCGGTGGTTCTAGTACATACAACATGGTAAAATTTCATCATCATATAAATCATATTTATTAATTATATAAACTATTATATCGATGGATATAAGTTTTAAATAAAAACAATATCACTGTGTAGAGGTGGTAGTCTACACGTATGTACGAATGATATTATTAATTTTCAATTGATGAAATAAAAGAAATATAAATAATAATTTAGATTTATAGAATCAAAATTATATCATTTATTTCAAAAATATTCATTAAATATATCCTTATGAATATCCATTCAAAAATTTAATGAAAAAAAAATCACATTGCATCGTGGATGTGGTAGTGTACACATACACACGAGGGGTGTAAACATTTTCCAATGGAAGGGGGGGGGGTAAGAATTATCTAATATTTTATATTTATAGAATCATAAATATTTCATATAAATTGTATATATACATTAAATCTATTTATATAACAATTAAAAAGATATTATAATTAAAAATAAAATGCATCGATACATGAAGATGGTAGTCGATACATAAGCATGAGCGATGTTTTAAATTTAAATTTTTTGTAAAGGAGATAGAAAAAGGGAGTAATATTTTCCTAAAAATATTTACTTATAGTGATGATACTGATTCAATAATATTAAGATGTTTTTATAATAATTTTATTTTGATAAATAATAATGAAAATTAAAATATATTTGTAATGACAATTACCACTTCTTTAGGTATCATTATTTGGATTATATATAACTAATTCTTTATAGAGACCTTAATTTTTTCCATGAATATTATGTCATTTTAAATATAAAAAATATAATATTTATACATTCAAGTATCAAAAGGTTTAGTATCTTGGAAAAATTATAACTATACATCACATATACCTGATAAAGAATAAACATTATCAAAATCATTCTTCTTAGTCACCTAAAAAGCTCTCACATTCTCCTCAGTACATGTATTTACCAGAGGATATAAATAAAATAAACGGGTGAGCTAAAACCTAGTAAGGGGAAGGATAACATAGAAGAAATAAGAGATAAGAATCAATAGTACATCGGTTAGGATAATCATTATAATCATGTCATAAGAATGAGATCATCATTATAATATTGAGGAAGACATTTGAAAAAGAATCGAATGTGGTGATGCATAAAAATGAAACATCACATCATAGTGGTCAAATACCACACATAGTTTTGAAAAAATCTATCATCATACACACACATAATATATGTGCATAAATCATAACATCAACATTTTGAACAAGGATAACACCATTTTTATAGATAATTCAAATAGTCTCATGAGATACATCACCTGAAAAAATTCAATGGAGGACTATATAATTTTGGTCCCACCTGTCAAATCATAATATTCACTTAATCATGCATGATAGAAAGAACCTATAACAATGATAATCATGAAATAATCAATGGAAAGGAATGGGGGTTCATAATGAATTTATAAAGCATAATTTAATGAATAATATTGGGGATAAAAAATTAATAAAGGAAAAAATATTTGGTATAAACATCACCATTCTTGATTAAAGAATAAAAAATTAAAATGAGTTAGGGATATGTTTTATAAATAAAACACTTTCTAAAATATCATTGTATTTATATTAAAAATCATTTTGGAAAGGTGGAAAACCATTATATCCAAAAAAATAAAAGGGTAGAATACTGAATTAATATATATGGAATATTAAGGGAATATCCATACTAAAAATGACAAGAAATTGGATAACCCATAAAAGAAGAGTTGGGATTGAGAATCCCCTTACCTTAAATCCTGTTTTATTTCATTATTTTCCGCCTACTGAATAATAAATTTTGGTTTATTTAATTATTAAAATAGAATTTAATCAATTTTAATATTTATAAATTATATCAATTTGATTATATTTTTTAATTTCCATTTTTATGTTAAATCATTTTGATATCATGCTTCCCGTAGAAAATTTATTGTTTTGCTTTATTTTCTCTACATTGTTCATGGTCATTTATACATTAGTAAAATTAATTCTAAAAGATTAAAATAAGTATATTTATAAATTTATATACCATAAATAATTTATTATAGCCAACCATAGGAGTGGCGATAAGAAACAAATTGGCAATATCCTCATCGGCGGTTAATTGACCGTTTATAGGACATTGTCAAAACAGCAGAATGGAACATATGAAAAATTAATATGTCATAAATATAATAATTCATATAAGTTAACATAATTAATATAATGTTAATATACCACTTAATTAACCTTATAATATTTTTTATTGAAAGGGGTTGAGAAAAAAAGAAAGAGTAAAGGAGAATGAGAGGAAGAATTGGTGAGAGATTACCCTTTTCTTTGTGTTTCTTCTAATCTACGACACTAAATTCCTTTGATGCTTGGAGTTAAATGACCCAAGAATATACCTTGGTATTATAAGAATCTTAATAGATAGAATTTGGGTATATATTTATCTTTTAAAAGTGAGGGATAACTGTTTTTCCAAGGGGATGAAGAAGGGTTATTTATACTTGGGGAGAGGGTATTTTTAGAATAAAATATTGAATAAAATTTGATTTCTAAGGTACACATTGAAATAGTGATATTTTTGTCAGTATAAACCATATTTTAATTAATTAACTATATTTAAATACATTTAATCACTTTATAATTCCAATTGATTATTTTAATCAGAAGTAAATGTGGAAACATGTGAAAAATATTATTTTAATGTAATACATTAGATTTTAGACTTTGAGAATACATTTTAGGGATTGAAAATCATTTTTATTATATATTAATTATTGATTTATCAAATTACTTATTTTTGGTCGATCCTAATGTTTTATAAATTATTAGTTCATTATTATACCATGAAATAGTTAATTTAGGATACACAAGTTACGAGAAAATATGTATTTTTACTACTCTCCTAAAAATTGAATTATTTAAAAAATTTATAAAAAAATAACCTTTAGAAAAAATTTACATTATTATTTTAAAAATGATTTTAATTTTTCCAATATAAATTTATGAAATAGGTAATTTTAAATCTTATTATAAAAATAATTATTTTTATAAAATACTTAAAAATGCAGTTTATTAAAAATGTTCTTATTTTTTTTTGAGTTTTTTAATCATGATATTTATTCTTTTGGAATTATAATATTTATATTCACTTAAATTACTCATGAAAAATATTATTTATATCAAAATTTATTATTTTATTGTTAAATTACTATTTCAATGGTAATGTTTCTATTCCCAATTGTTAGGTTACTTTTCCAATTGTCACATTATTATCCAAAAAATCACATTATTTCCTATAAATACTATTTCATTCTAAAATTCATTATTCACCTTAATTCCTCTCAAGGTTATATATTTCCATTTTTATAATATTGATTTGTTTATTAATTTTCTTGTTTCTTTTCAACTATAATATTCATAGGAGGGATGATTTTATTCGATCAGAGTGATCCAAATTTTCCCATTATAGTATTTCTATTTTCTATGTTTTCCCTCATAATATTTACCATTTTAATGGGTTTAGTAATTAACTAATATCATGATTTTTATTGATGAGTTAAAGTGTTTTTTGTTTCTTTATGTTCTCTATGTGTGTAATACTTATATAGTATAATTTAAAAAACATTTATTCAGTAAACAATTATCATTTAAACAATTTGGGATGTTAGATTCTTACCGCATTTAGAAATTTTATACATGAAATTTCATATCATATTATTATTTGAGAATATCAAAGAGTACATATGTTTCATTTTTTCATATGTTTACCATGTCGCCTATTAATACTTATGGTTTCTCAATAACACTTAGTCAAGGTGAGTTATCTTGTTGTGTAGAAATTTGGAACTACAGTCCAAACTATTCAGCAGATTCTTCTTATATGATAGGTCATTCTCAAGTTGTTCCACCACCAGATTTATTACATATAATGGGTTGGGTACGTACTTAGGAGCTATATATGGAATACTTCAAGAACTTGAGCCATATTTGGTGGAAGTGAAAATTGACAGGCCATTTATTCTATGTGATTAAGGATCTCAAAGGGGCCAATGTAACTTGGGATAAAATTACCTTTCATTAAAAAAATACATGACCCTCTTCTATGAAGATACTTGAATGAATAATTTTTCTCCAAATTAAAACTTTAAATACATTGTTTGGTTGTCACCATATCCCTTTTATTTACTCTTAGAATCTTTTATATGTTGTGGATGTCTTGAAACCTATTTGTCATCTATTTCACAAGATCAAGTCCATGCAGCTTTTGTTCTCTGACTTAATTCCTAAATTTTAATACTCTTAATTTCTTACCATATAGAGCTTCATATGGATCCATTTTAATACTTGAGTGTAAGATGTTTATATATGATAAATCAACTAAGGTAATATATTGATCCCATACACCTTTAAATTTAATTGTGTATGCTCTAATAATATTATAGAGCATCTAAATAGTCTTTTTAGATTCACCATTATTTTGGGGGTGATAGTCCACCCCAAAATTCAATTCAGTACTCAAATAATATTGAATACTTCTCTAGAATTTATATGTGAACCTTGGATCACAATCAATGATGATCTAAAGTGGAACCCCATAAAGCCTCACTACTTCAGTTACATAAATCATGGAATGTTGTTGAAGTAATAAATCTTCTCAAATTATGATGAAGTTGGAATCCTTGGTTAGCCAATGAACTACAACCCATATCATATTATTTCCTTAGTATGTATTTTGGAGACCAGTGACAAATCCACAGTGATGTTCTATTATTTACTTGGGGGATATATAATAGTTTCATTATCTACTTGGACATCTATCACCCTAATTTAGCTTACTAACATAAAAAAGAACATTGAGATGTACTCAACAGTCTTCTTATTATGGTTGTCCCACCAGAAGTTCTCTCAAAGATTCTGGTACAACTTGTTACTTCCATGATAGATATTTGGAGATAATCTTGGTGCATTATCCAATGGGTCATTTGTTATCTTAAGTGATTAAGTCACAAAAATTATAGTTCCAAACTAAATCACACCATAATCATCGATATGGAATTCAAGAAGCTTCCATTCCTTAATAGTTTTTGATATATTTTCAAGAACTGACTCATCATTTTATTCATCATTGATGTTATCATAGATATATTTATAGAGAATCATTTGGTTAAGGTATGATGTCTTCCCTTCAATTATTATTTCTAGATATATCCTTTGCGTATCCATGAATATTGGGTTTTTCTCAATCTGCATCATGGATTAGTAACCAGTTATTTTCTTCTAAGAGAATCAACTACGTTCTTTGACTTTATTAGAAGGCAATGAATAGTGAAATCACAATCCTTGATTATCTATATCCATATTCCTTGATGTATGTAAATATTATTCTATGCGAATATATACTTTCAACTCTTATGATCAGTATAAATGTTACACTTCACGCCATTAAGTAGTGACACAAAATATTCATGGTGAAGATCAGAATTGGTAACTCCAGATCATATTTTGGGTAATTTCTCTAATGGATATTTAATTGTTGTGTGGTATAGGATATCACTTTGTCATTTTTCATCAGTTCACAACCAAATCAAGACTTTGAAGTGCCATTTTATATCACGAAACCTTATACACATGTTGGTAGTGTGATTAAAATTTCAATGAATAACCTCCCAATGATCCCCTTAAATCTTTCCTCACATTGTTATATCTGGACATAATTTACCCCATTCTTTGTTAACATAGTTAGTGGCCTAGAAAATCATGAAATATTTTTCACAAAACACTGGTAGTATTTATATAATCTAAGAAAACTATATATTTCCTTGACACTTCTGGTTCTAGGACATTACTCAATTGCCTTTTCCTTTGAAGGGTCCATAGAAATTACATCACTTATGATCACATTCCCTAATAATGTAACTTATTTCCCCCATAAGTCACACTTTATGAACTTCTCCTAGAGTTTATCTTTTATTAATGCTTCCATTATAATCCTTATATTATCTTCCTATCCTTCATCTCTCTTGGAGTAAATGATAATATAATTGATAAAGACTACCAAAAATTTGCTGAGGTAGTATCTGAAGTCTCTTTTAATAAAGTCCATGATGATTTTAGGGGTGTTAGTAAGTATAAAGGGCATCACTATGAACTCATAGTGCCCGTACCTTGTATGGAATGTTGTCTTCTGAATATCTTCCTTATTCACTTTTAGTTGATGATATCCAGAAAGAAGGTCCACCTTTTAGAAGTTTTAGGATCCTCATAGTTGATCAAACATGTCATCAGTACTTATAAGGAGATACTTGTTATTTATGGTGATCTTTTTAATCTCCTGGTAATTGATACATAACCACATTGATCCATCCTTTTTTAAAAATAATTGGCATCCCCTAGGTCATGCACTAGGGTGTATGAGACCTTTGTCCAAATTTTCTTATAGATACTTATTTAACTCCTCTAGTTCGATTGGGGCCATCCTATAGGTGAATTTTAGAGAGGGGTGTCTCCAGATAAAAGTTATATTGATAACTCTACCTAACGATCTGGTGGAAGTATGGGAAACTCTTTAGGAAATATATTAGTGTATTTACAAACAATGTGAATTTTTTTAAGTTTTATTCTTTCATTGAATCATCCATTTAGTGTAGTTATGATTCTTAATATGGTATCATAAACCACACCATCAAGGGGATTTATAAATGAGATTCATGATCTTCTTTTCATTTTCATAGGAGCACCGAATGGTTCAAAATATGAAAAGAGAGCCCATTTTACTTTTAATTTATATGTTCTCTATATAAATAGAGACAACCCATTCCTATTATAGTATCGTATTCTACCAAGGGAAGGATGACGCTATTTTCTAGAATAATCCTTCCTCATACTCTAATAAGAGAAGCATCCAACACTTGGGTTTCAATTATCACACTACAAGGTGTTTTTATTGATATATCTTCTTTAAGTTATCAGGGCTTCGATTCAAAATTTCTAGAAAACATTCATGATATTAAGGATTGTGTATAACTAGAATCAATTGAAACTGTTTCAATTCTGCAAGGAATATGAAGTGTACATTGAATGAAATGAGTTTCAATCTCCACTTAAGTAACAGTGATGGCATAAGCTTTCCATTTCTCATTTGGATTTGGTGGGTTTTGATTCTAATTACCCTCAAGGACTTGAGGTTTATTGCAGTGGTTTTTATAATTTCCTCTCTCCCTAAAGTTGTAGTATTTAATGATGGGTGGTGCATTAGAAGGTTTCATCATTTATTTTATCATTTCATTCGACTTCTTCCCATCTCTTCAACATCCATAAGCTTGGGGGACTTCTCTCTTTCACATGAAGCATTTCCCCATCCCTTTGATGTAATTCCCTTAATTATTATTCCCACATATTTAAAATTTGGGTGGTCAGATCATCTTTACTCCTTTATCATTTGATCTAACAGCTTGAAACTTCATCATTATATTCTTATCTTCATAACGATGGGAATATTAACCAAACCTCACCTATACTTTGAGAGGACATTGAAATAATTCTCCATAACACCCAAATTCTCAGATAGCTAGAGCCTTCCAAAGGTGTGGTTTTAGAACACTAAATAATTTGTCTATTTTTCTATAATTATTGATAACAAAACCATAGGAATATCTTGAAAGCCTTATAAAGTTTTCCACACAATCCCTGATAGATTCACCTTCCTTTTACTTCATATTTAAAAATTATCACTCTATCTTTGTTCAAATAGTTATTGGGAAATACTTATTAAGAAATATTTTCTTAATGTCTTCCCACTCTATTTCATGCATTTCACCATTAATCTTGGTATTCTTTACCAATTCCTTCCATTGATTGGCTTCAAAACCTAATTTATAGTTTAAAAAATCACCTTATACTTATCAGAATGGTGGACCATAGAAAAGATTTTCTCCATTGAGTTAACACACTATTCCAAGAGAAGCAGATTAGAATATCAACAAATCGTTAGTGGCTGTTTCCACATAAAATGATCAATATCCTGTTGTTAATTCTTAGGTGAAGGAATAAATTCCACGGGGTTTAGGTTATTATTTTTAGCACAATAAAACTAAATAATAATTTATATACAATTTTGATCTACACCTCCTATGGCATTGGGGATGTCGTTCAGAAAATCACTATGTTGTCTCTTATATGGATATTTGGCCTGACATCTCCTAATTCCAACCATTTTATAAAATAGAAAATGTTTGAGAAAAATTTAAGTCAATAAAGAATGAATAAGTTATTTATTATTTTCCATAATTAACTATAAAGTCATATCTTATGGTTCTATATATTAAGAATTTTTATAAAATAATTCTTCTAGGATAGACTAATATTTATGGTTTTCAAAAACATTTCCTAATCCTAATTTCAAAATTAACTAAACCATACCTATGATACCAACAATATAAACCCTAATTTTTTACATTACTATTACATCATTTTAAATATAACCAACACAATATTTATACATTCGAGGATAGAAAGGTTTAGTATCTTGGTAAAATTAGGAATATACATAAATTATAGATGATAAAAAATAATGATTAATAAAATTGTTCTTCTCAATCCACTTGAAAACTCTCACATTATCTTTAGTATATATAGTCCCCTGAGGATATATATAAAATAAAAGGGTGAGATAAAAGCCCCGTAAGGTGAAAGACAATATAGTATAAATAACAGACATGAATGAATAATATACGGGTGAGAATAATCATATATTCATTTCTTATTAATGGGATCATAATCATAATTATGAAGTTGAAATTTGAAAAAGGTATCGAATGTGGTGACATAAAAAATTAATGATCATTTCATATTGGAAATATTCCACACATATTTTTGAACAGAGGTGGTAGTATGTCCATGCATGACATATGTTCATAAATCCTAAACTCATCACTGTGAAAAAATATGGCATCATGTTCAGGAATCAAACATATAATATCATGAGTTACATCACATTAATCAATTCATCAGAGGGATATATAATTCTGGGCCCCCATTATATCATAATATTTAGATAATCATGCATGCTACATAGAACATATAAAAGTCATAATCACCAAAAAATCCAATCAAATGAATGGGTTTAATAAAGATTTTATAAATCCTTATTTCATGAATAATCTTGGGTTTCTAAAATGAATAAAGGAAAAACTATTTGGTATAAATATCATCATTTTTCAGTGAAGAAGAAACAACTCAATATGAGTTTGGGATGTATTTTAGAAAGAAAAGACTATTTGATTTTTTTGTTTTTGGATTAAAAATCAATTTTTTAAAGGAATGAAACATGTATGAACCAAAAAATATAATGTAATAATGTTTAATGAATAATTAAGTTATATTAGGGTAATATAAATATATAAAAGAGTAAGAAAAATGTATTACCAAAAGAAAATGAGTTGGGTTCGAAGATCCCTTTACCTTAAACCCTGCTTTAATTCATCACTTTTCGGCATCGTGAATAATAAATGTAGGATTATTAAAATATTGAAAAAAAATTTAATTAATGTGACTATTTATTAATTATAAAAATTTATTTTATTTAATATTTTTTGTTGTTGATGTTAAAGCATTTTGATATCATATTTTCCTTTAAAAAATTCACAATTTTATTTTATTTGACTATTTTGTTCAAGGTCATTTATATATAAGTATAATTAATTGAAAAATAATGAAATAAATATATTTATAGATTAAAAATCCAAATATAGTTTATTATAACTCTCTATTGGTTTGGTGATAATAAGAAAATGTGAAACATCCTCGTTGGTAGTTAACAAACCATTAACGACACATTGTCAAAAGAGCAGAAATGGTAAATATAAAAATTTAATACATCATGAATATAATACCTGAAGTATGTTATCACCATTTATATAATGTTAAAATAACACATAACTATAACTATAATATTTAGTTTTGAAAGGTTTGGAGAAAAAGACAAATATGAGAGGAGAATGAGAGGAATCATTGGTGAGAGCTTAACTGCTTCTCAGTGTTTCTTCTTCCCCACGACACATAACTACATTTATGATTGGATTTGGATGGCTCCAAAACACCCATATGTTATTAATATAATTAATATAGATTAATCTTGAAATTATTTATATTTCTAATGTTAGGGAAGAGAGGTTTTACAAGGGGAGGAAGAGGGGTTTTTTATATTTTATTAGAGGGGTATTTTTAGAATAAAATATGAAATAAAATACTATATCCAAGGTAAACATTGTGATAGTGATATTTTTGAAATTATAAACCATATATGAATTAAATAATATTATTTTATTAACATTTATCACTTTATAATAGTAATTTATTAGTTTAATTAGAAGGAAATGTGGAAAAATGAGAAAATATTATTTTAATGTAATACTTTAGATTTTAGACTTTGGAATGTACTTTTTAAGTTTGTAAATCCTGATTATTTTGTCTTAATGACTCATTTATAAAATTTAATACTTTTTTAATATCCTCAAGTTATATAGATGATTAATCCATTCTTACATCATGAATGATGTAATTTAAGATACACCAGTCATGAGAAAAACTGTATTTTTATGATTCACTTGAAATTTGAAGGATTTCATAAAATTAGAAAAAAATAATACTTCAAAAATTACTAGATGATAATTTTAAAAATTATATTAATTTTACCAATATAAATTTCTAGCAAGTGTGATTTTAATTTTAAACATAAAAATTAAAAAATTTAAGAAATATATTAAAATATTGTTTATTAAAAAAGTTCTAATAGTTTCTTTGGGTTATTTTAGTCCTAATATTTGTTACATTATAATATTTATATTTAAGAAAATTACTCATGAGAGATATTATTTATTTCAAAATTTATTATTTTGATGTTAAATTTCTATTATAAAGTCTATGTTACGATTCTCCACGGTCATGTTACTATTATAATGACCACATTACTGTTCTAAAGGTCACATTACATTCTATAAATACTAATCCACCACATAATTCATTATTAATATAAATTAATCTCAATGTTATAAATTTACATTTTTTATAATGTATATTGTTTTACTAATATTCTATTTTTTTCAATAGTTTTGTTCGTGGGTGGGATGATTCTAGTCGATTAGGGTGATCCATATTTTCTCATTATAGTATTTCTATTTTATACTTTCCTATCGTATTTTTAATTTTAATGGGTTTAATAATTGAATAATGTAATTATTTTCATTAATTAGTTAAATTATTTTTTTACCTATGTTCCATATGTGTATAATACTTAATAATATAATATAACACACATTTATTTAGGAAATAGTTATCATTCAAAAATAATGCATCGTAACATTCTTGATATTATATTTTGGTGATAAAAAAATTTATAGGTAATGGGGAGTACGGTTCATAATTAATTTTTGTATATTTTTTCAATAAAAGATGCTCAAGTGGTTCAGGGAAGTGAGAAAATGAGGTTCCATTTAAAAAGTGCGGTGGGTGAAAAAATTGTAAATACTTGAAAATTTATTTTATAGTATATGTATTACTCAAGTGTAGTGTCTTAAAATTTTAATATTTTAGAGTATAATATGGGTAATATTAAAATAAAAGTATCCAATGATATTCAATCAAGTTATTCATATTATTTAAAACTATATCTATTAGGTTAACCCCTATTTTACCCTTTTAGCCACTTATCATGGAAATAAAAAAAATTTCTTCGAGGGTAAATAATGTAATTATAAAAAGGAAAGTAGATAATAAGTGGAAAGGGAATAATATTCTTGACCATTTACAATTAATTTGACAAAATATAATAATTTAAATATTTTTAAAACAACTAATTAAATAATTTTTAACATAAAATACCATTCATGTCATTTTCAGAATGATTATGTTGATTTGACTTTAAAAACAGACATTTGACCACTGAATTAGAACATTAATATTTTAAAAAACGAATTTCCTTTTATTTTGAGACATAAAAATCATAGAAAACTAACATATTCAAAATATTTTTTTTTAAATATTTTAAATATTTTTTTACTTTGATTTTTCACATGATTTGACATGCGCTGCATCAGCAAGGCGTAAACATTTTAGGTAATTACACAATTACCAACAGTTAAAAATAAATTAATATCATTAAAAATATTTTTTAATTATCAAAATATGCATTTATAACTATTCATAACATCTATTTATTATTATGAAATCATTTGAGAGATATTAAAAGAAAAGAAGTTTCATTTTGTACTTATTCATTATATAATGTTATATAAAGGTCATCATCAAATTAAAATATCACTAAATTTTAATTTTTTAATATAGTATGTTTTTATTATAAAAAAAATTAAAATTAAATAAATTTAAGTTTTTGAGATATTTTGAGTCCTTATCACAAAGTTTTAACCCCGATTAACCCATTTTTCTTTTTACCAAGGTGATAAACTTTTATTGTGTTTACTATTCATTATGAATTAAAATTGAATGGAAATAATTTTCAAATTAGAACATGATGATACAGTATATGGAATTATTTTTATGAAATTAAATTTCTATAATCACTAAAAAATATCTTTAATATAAGTTTTTTAAATGGAAATAAAAACCTTTTTTAGAGAAATGCCCATTCTTAGCATAAGATAAGATTTTATACCAAAATATTGTATAATATTGGTTAAAATGTAACTGATTAAATTATTTTAAACTAATGGTGACTTATTTGAACTTAAAGATAAATAAAATTTTAACGTGTCATTGTGAAAACTTATTTAAAAGAGGACAACCAAAAATAAGTTTTATTTGAATAAAATATTACTTAGAATTTAAAAATGTAAAACATTGATTTATAAGTTCAAAATAATATTTTAAAATAAATTATATTACTTATTAAATATATGTTTGTCCAATAACCAATATTTCATAAACTTTCAAGTAATTCATATTTCATGATATTTCCTTAAAGACGACATTGTTTGTAAAAGCTATATTTTTCTCTATTTACCCAAAAGTAATCTATTTTTGAAACATACCAAAATTTAAACCAAAGATAATTTTGATATGATAAATCTAGAAATATTATTAATTTTATCAAATTAAATCTCTAAAATTGATGTAGTTATCTTTTAAATTAAAAGTCAAAATATACCCAAAAAATGTCTTTATAGAAAAATATCATGTTAAAACATCATTTGTTCTTAACCTTTTATGATTTCATTATTATAATTAAAAATTGATTACTTCTTTACAAATTAATAATAAATTAATTGGTATTAGTATAAATTTTATATAAATATTTCATAATTCTTTTAGTCCAATTTTTACTCTCCAATACAACCGTCATGTTATAATGCTCATATTTAAATAATAATACTTCTACGTCATGTCAAGGTTGATTTAAGGTTTTGGTTATTTGTGGTAGATGGTATCAAACATAGTATATATTTTAAAAAATATATTCTAAAATATAAGTGAGTAAGATTTTTTATTATATATTATACTTATTCCATTTGTTTTTTTACTTCAAATAATTCATAACTTTTAAAATTTCTAATTTCAATGAATTTTATTATTTGTTGTTAGTTTGATTAGTTTGAAACTTATAACTTCTGAAATATGTATTATATTGAGTTATAAAAACTATATTATTCCTTGAACTTCAATCCACACCCCTCTCAAGGCTTCCATATTTATGAAAACATTTAGTATTAGAGTATTTTTCTATGTTTTGTTCTTATACTAACATGTAGTGGAGGAAAGATGTTTTTCAATAGTAGGTGTATTACTCATTGTATCCTTAGTTAATTTAAATCCAAATTTCACACCTATATTTTATGGTCCTGATTATGTTTATCTAAGAGATCATATAAAGATTCATGTTTTTAATACTGGAGTTCATAAATATCTAGTATTAACATGAGATTACAATATTCCATACAAAATCATTCTAAATTTTAATCATGAGGACAATCAAAGTTTGAGTTTTATTTTAGAGTCTAGAATAATATTTTTTATTCTATAAAATAGAAATTATATTTTCAAGTATCTCCATGTATTCTACTTTTACTATTTATAAAAAACTCGATATTATGAATTTTATTACATTGATGTTCTTGAGACTAAGAGATCAATGTTGAAAGTGAATTGTTAGTATTTTTATTTCCTTCCTAGAGTGTCAGTGGTGTAAATAAATTAGATATGTATTACTATTTTTAACATCTTAGAATCTCTTGGTGAGTAATATACTAAAAATGATCTGTTAGTTGAGAATTTTATTGACATACATTCCAAGGAGTGGGGATATCATAGAAAAAATATTGATGATATGAAGCCTATTACGAATTTGAGTCTTAATGATTTGTGTAAAGACCCAGACCCTAGTTTCCCTAAGTTATTAGTTGAATTATTATATAGAAACTAGATACAAATATTTACATATAGAAGGAATGAATAGTTTTGTAGTCTTGGTAAACTAGATAAATACTTGAATACATTTTAAAGCATAAGATAACTAATTATGTTATTTGAGAACATCATTATTATACCTAGAATATCCTTACATATAAATCATAGTACACATAATGTAATCCTAGAGAAAATACAAAAAATAAAGGCTCAGATCAGATACTCGGTAATGGTTACATACATTAAAATGCATATTGGATAAATAAGGAATAATAAACATGGTGAGATAAATGATTGAAAACATGTGTCATTTAATCAATAACATGAGCACAAATAATAATTTCCTAGGAATAAATGAAGATCAAATAATGTTATATAAATCATAACATGAGATTTAAACATATCCATGAATATTATAACTATTCAAATAATCTCATATAAATCGAAAATTGATTTCAAAATGATGTAATTCTTTGTTCCAGAAATGTAATACTTACCATCAATGCCTCATGCCAAGGCATCTAACAATACATTTAAGGGATCATGCCAATATATCTACATAAATGTGTAAGGACTCTACCAAATACCAAAACTATTTTCTCACATGAGACTTATCTATTCTTCCATGGGATATGTAATTCTAGGCCTAACTTGATATGTAATAAGTATAATGAATTAAGAATAAGAATAAAAAAAAACTCAATCAGTATGCCATAAAATTCAAGAACCATCCACATTGGAAGAACTAGCATATGAAATATCAATTATTTACCCTGTAAAATTGGTCATAAACCATATATAGAAATAATAAGGATGGTTCTATTAAAAATATCCCAGGTTATGTATAAGTAAAATAAATGGTTAATTTTATTGCTGAATATAAATTCCATAAATTGATCATTAATATAATTCTTGAGGAAAATACACATTCCACTTTAAAAATCACTTCTAAAAACTAAAAATTTACAAAATATTAGGAAAAATATTTTATTTTAAAAGAAAAATTTAGACTTGTAATGGAATCATCAATGATTTCAATGGTTAGAATTTTGGGAAATTCTATTCATGCTGTTTAAGTTAAAAAACATTCCTTTTATACTTTTATTAAAATTCCAATAGTACATTATTTGAAAAAGGAAAAGAAGATTCCCTTTAAACAACTGTATAAAAATTAAAACATGGGTAAAAAGTTATTTAATAAATCATTGTATAATATAAGGAAATTTTATTAAATTTTTTTATTTAAAATGTGGATATATAAGGAAAAGATTTACAACTGATAAGAAAAACAAAGTTGGTAATATTTGTTCAGTATATCGAGTACTTAAAGAGAGTAAAATTAAAGCAAAACTTGTAATTTATGTAAAAAAACATAGGATAATTTTATATATTGGGTTTAAGACATAAATATTATATAATTCTCCCAATTTATACTTAAACATAAACATACCCAAATAACGATGAGATTGTGAAATAAACCCTAGCTGATTTGGTAACTTTTGAATCAAAACCCCCATGAATGAAAAGATTTCAAATGAATATTTAAATTCATTTAATATAAATTAAATAATTATATATCATATCAAATGGGTTGAGTATATACCATAAGAGATAATCAAGTGGTGAATATGATATATGTCTCACAAAAACAAAAGTGAGGAGATAAATCTTACCCTCAGGCCCGACTTCCTTCATATTTGTTTGGAATCCTTGAATAAAAAATATATATTTATTATAAATATATTAAAAAATTATAATCATATATATCATATCAAATATTTTTTATGTATAACCTTTTATCACCCTTTTATTAATAATTATTTGTTAAAATCACTGTTTTGGGTGATAACCGCTTCATTTTCATGTATGTTTTGGTTTAGTAGTTTTGGTCCTTATACTTTTATCATGGATAAATAATTCCTATAATGTTATTAAAGATTTAAATATTATATGTAGTCGATATATATATATATATATATATATATATATATTAAGATATAGACATGGAAAAATGAATTACAACATTCATGGAGATTTTAGGTTGTATGTAAGATCCCATATTTCTCTGTATGGTATGTTTTACATATATTTTAGATTAAACACTTTATTTGGACAATTAAGTGTTTTCCCAAGTCCTTAAGAAGGCTCGGGGGTGTTTTGGGGGTTCATGACATTAAATAGGAATACAAAAGGGGGGTTCTAGGTATACTGCATAGTTAGTACAAACCGTGCAGAATTCCCAGGAAACCGTGTGAAAGGGTTTTTTCCCGGATAGTAGCCTCCACATAATTTGTGCATGGTTTAGAAAATCGTGTGGGTAAACTATGCGAGTGGGGTTATTTTGGGGCAAAATTATCAACATAGTGTGCACATGATTTGGAAAACCGTACGAGTAAAACCTGTGGCTGAGAAACATTTGAAAAATAACAAAAATTCCATTATGGGGTTTTTAAGTTCCACTCTGGATTTTCTCCTTTATCCTCTCTTGGAATCCTACGAATGAACCAAATCTCCCAAGAGTTTCCAAGGATCGATATCCCTCATCTTAGGGCCATTTGGAGTGTCGTTAGTTGCGAATTGAAGATCTCGGTAAGGATAAACACCTCCTTGCATCTTTTTCTTGATTTGGGTTGGTATCTACCTCTTATATTCTTAAGAATATCTCAAAACCTTATTTTTCGGTGAGGTTTAGGTTGAGGTTTCAAGTTTTGATTAAATTAGGATCTAAGGCTTTGGTTGAGAGTGCATTTGCTAACAGGTTCAAGGTAGGTGGTCTATAAGTTATATCCCTTGATTTTTGAGTAGATTTTTGCATGTAGGGTTTTTATTCGTTCCTTTATTTGATGAGTTCTTAGTGCCTTTGAAATGATTTAATATAGTTGGTGTCTAAATGTTTAATTTAACCCCTCTCGATCCCTAGGGTATCCAATGAGGATGACTCGACCAAATTAGGGCCACATGTGGGGTGTGTCGATATTCCCCGTGCCTAGAGTTAGCTAAGTAATTGTAGGCCATTGTGTGAGAACATAGAGCCCATGATGAATATGTTAATATGATTGAAGGATGTGTAATTGGTGTTTAGTAATACATTTAGGTTGGGTGATGTCCTAAGGGGTTGTTTGGTTGGCATGAAAAAGGGTTAAATGGATTAGTGGGAAAATGCTAAGGGATTGACTTATTACTTAAATATGCTTAGTGAGATTTGCATGAGAAATGAGAAATGGGGATAAATTATTAAGTAATATAAATGTTGAGTGTGTTAATATATTGAGGAAATAATTGTATTTTCCCATTTACTGATATGGTTGTGATGTTGTAAATGATATTGGTTTTTCTTATTGGGATATGGTTAATTATGGTGAATGATAAATATGTATGTTCCCATGGATTGAAATAGTGGGGTATCTACTTGATTTTCTATGACCATGGGTGGAGTTGGAATGAGGTTCTATATCCAACCCTAAATACATAAGTTAGGGAAGGTGACAAAGTTCTATTCTCCTGATGGTTGCATTCCACCCAAACTGAGGCTTCAAGGTGAGGATTATGGGTTTGTTATAATGTGATGCTTAGTGAGATAGATCTTGACTTTATTCCCATATGCTTTAGATCACTGAATTATCCTTATACATTGAATACATGAAAAATGTACATTATTCATGAAATTCCTATGTAGTGAATCTGAATTCAATGGTATTATAAATTAAATGAACATAGTCTAGAACTGACCAATGAACTGTTTATCTTTACATGTCATCATTTATCACTTGCATGCACTATCATCCTTTTTGGATATTTTGTATACACCTTTGGTGGTGGCCTACTGAATTATACTCTCACCCGGCTTGGGCCGCCATTGGGTACTCGAGAAAATATCATGCTTGCAGGCCTAGACAAGGGAAATGGCCCTATAATAAGAAGTTGAGTTGGACATGGGACATGTTGGGTGAGGTTCTAGACTTAGAGTCGGGACCATTTTGGGTATTTTTCTATTTCCTTTTTTTTGTGGTTTTGTTCACTTGACATTGTAGCGTGACATGACATATGTATTGTTGTATATGGTTGTACCCAGTTTTGGGAATTGGTTAATTATTCATGTTATTGATTTTTCTATTTTGTTTCTATTATTTAAGTTATTATCTACTATGTTTTACTTTAGTAATGAGGGTATAGTCTCCCCACATGACCTATTAGACCCCTGCTAAAATTCGACAATCTATGGTGTACGAGGAGGCATGCTTGGGGTCTTGTAGTGACCCGACTTGGGGCACCATTTTAGTGGCTCCCAAGTCGAGGATGTTACAAAGTGGTATCAGTGGAGTTATTTTCTCTTTCTTACTATTTTTGGGTGGAATAAAAGAGGTTATAAATGTTTCGGTCCTTGATAATGAGCTCGTTCTTGGGATTAGCTAACTCGTGTATGGGGGAAAACCCAAGTCACCCTTGTAGGTGATTATTGTTCTTATTGTGTGTTATTATATTTGATGATATTTAACCATTGGTTGATGCACTTGTTGTGTGATTTGATGGTTTTTTTATGTTTCTCTTGTGGCTGGAAAGGTATGATGTTGTGCATTCAAGCATCATTCTAGGAACCTATGTAGGAAAGTGACATGCATCATGATAGGCACACACAAATGATGGGTGTGAAAGAGATAAAGGTCATGATGCATATGTTTTCTTAAAAATATTTAATTGTACCTAACAAGATGGTATGAATGGGTAAAAAGGGAAGTGAAAATGTCAAGTAGTAATTAGAAAATGGTGTCTGATAAATAAGTAAAAGTGGATCAATCTGTAGTATGAGAAAATTGGGATATGGGAATGGTTTTATATGGGTGTAGAAGATAAGGATTTTAACCATGAGAATTTGATACCATGTTAGCGAAGGACTTAGAGAGATAGAGGAGGGTTGTAACCCAGTTGCGATTAGGATCTTTTGGTTAGCATATGCGAACTGGTTTGGCTATGAAAGGTGATGAGCCTATCTATATCTCTTCCTTCCAATAAAATCTTTATGGTTGCATTCTAAAGATCATGTTTGGCATTGTAGAGAAATGCCTCCTTGAAGGCGTGCACTGATTGGGAGACATGAGGATGTTCTAGAAAACGCATCTCCAGGAGTGGAGAAAGAGAAAATGGTGATCCCAGGAAAAAGGGAAGAGTAGTTCCTTGAGAAATTTTCTCATTTTATGCAGATGAAAGAATGAGACCCAGGGCGGGTTGCACCAAGTATGTTTGAGCTGACTATGGAGTTTCAGCTGCAACACCCCCGAACATTACCGTAAAGGGTGGGCCAAAAGTAGTAGATTTCTGGATAGAGTCCATCGAAACTATTCTTGATCACCTGGAGAATCCTCTCAAGAAGCGAGTCAAGTTGGCGACCTATATGCTGAGAGTCAAGAAAATCATTGGTGGGACATCGTGGTTCAGACAGAGTAGGTTTCGGGGATGATGTGGAAAGATTTTTATTATAAATTTCATGAGAACTTATACTCAGAAACCTTGAGGAAATATAAGGATGTTGATTTTATGAGGTTTACTTTGGGTACAATCTCAGTGATGGACTATGCAAGTCGTTTAACTGATTTGAGACGCTTTGTTCCAACTTTGACGGGATATGAGGTAGCAGTGGTGAAATGATTTCAATATTGGATGATACATGAGATCAAATCTCTAGAAAATATCTGTAGACAAAAAAGGTTTTTGGAAGTGGCGGATCAAGGCCTTATCTCAGAGGGGAACCTAAAGGGAGATTCATGTAGTGAGCCTATGGAACTAGATAGGCGAGCAAGTGGTTCAGCTTCTTACAGTAGGAAGCACTTCTTCAAAACCTTTCAGTAAGATGGGAGTGCACAGAGAAGTTAGAAGAGGGGGTAAAATTCTCAAGGTGGAGACCAAGTCATCTACTATCAGTGTGGAAGGCTGGTGAAAAAACGTGACCAATGTACCCACCCACTGGTCGAGTGCCGACCGTGTGACATGTTTGACCACATGCAGAGGTTAAGTAGGAAAACGAAACAGTCAAGGAATGATGGAGGTTAGAGGAAGATTCCAAGTGTAGGGAGGGGGTCAGTTACCCTATATCAGACAGGTAGTTGGAGCTCCACGGGCTGTAATGGTAGGGGTAGCGGATGTGGAACTCTGGGGAAAGATCATCCTTACCAACAGAGCAGCGTAGTGTAGGGTACTTCGTCTAGAGACCAGGGTAAAGGGGCAGGTCATATCCATGTAATTCAGGCTACATCTGAAGGTGGTGAGGCAGGACCGTCTACTGAGTAAGGTACGATTCTTTTAGCTTTCACATTTTCTAATTCTTTCTTTGATATAGGTGCTATGCATTCCTTTATTTCTTCTCACTTTTTAGTTATGTTGGGATTAAACCTTGAGACTACATGTGGGGTAATGTCACTTGATACTCCACTAGGGGCATGAGTCGAAGACATCAGGTAGTGTAAGGGTTATGCCCTAGAGATTGGTGGGTATCGTTTTCTGTGGGATCTGTTTGTCCTAGAGATGAATGGTTTGGACTTAGTCTTAGGGATGGATTTGTTGGAGTTATATCATGCCCATATCCACTATTTCCAGTGTTGGTTAACATTCACATATCTCAATGGGAGAACTTATGTCTTTCGTGGTGAGTGGGATACTCGAGCAGGCCACACATGGATGCTAGGCCAACTGTTGGGAGAACTCACAGCCCAGGTGGCATGCCTTATGTTAGACGATGGGGAAGAGGGACAACCAGTCTTCCCTTCTGTTGTGGAATAGTTTCAGGATGTGATTTCAAAGGACTTATCAGGGTTACCACTTGAGAGAGATGTTGAGTTTATGATCAAATTGTTTCTTAGAGTAGAGCCAGTTTGTATTCCACCTTTTCGAATGGCACTAGAAAAGATCCAAGAATTGAAGGTTCAGTTAGAGGAATTGGAGTGTAAGGGGTTTATACATCTTAGTACTTCACCTTGGGGATCTCCTATGCTGTTTTCTAAGAAGGATGACAGATCAATGAGGCTATGTGTCTATTATACGATGTTGAACTAGATAATAGTTAAGAACTGATACCCTCTTCCTAGAATTGATGACCTGTTTGATCAGATCAGAGGTGCCTCAATGTTTTACAAGATTAATTTGAGATCAGGATACCTCCATTTGATGGTGAGAAATTCTGACATACCCCTGACAGCTTTTCGAAGCAAGAAAAAGTTGTATGAATTTCTGTTGATTCCATTTGGATTGACCAACTCACCAACGTTGTTCATGGCCTTAATGAACCAGATTTTTCAAATTTACCTAGATCGGTTTGTAGTTGTATTCATTGTTGACATCTTGGTGTACTCTAGATCTCAAGAATATCATTCCAAACATCTTCAAATCATATTGAGTACACTAAGAGAGCATAGGATTTATGTCAAGCATTAAAAATTTCACATTTGGATTGATGCAGTGCACATTCTTGGACACATCATTTCTAAGTCTGGTGTTTCAGTGGATATAGAAAATGTGAAGGCTATGGTTTCATGGTAGTATCCCAAGAACATCTCTGATATTCAGGGTTTTCTTGGTTTGGCATGTTATTACTAGAGGTTTATTAGATATTTCTATTGTTTTGTAGTTCTGCTCACAGTCACAGCCAAGAAGTGGGTTAAGTTCGATTGGTCAAAGGATTTTGATAAGGATTTTCGATAGTTGAACAATTGGTTGACTACCGAACCGATTTTGATCTTTCTTGAACTAGGTAAATGGTACACCATGTTCTGTAACTCATCCAGTGTGGGACTTTGGTCAGTGTTGATGTTGGATTATCGGGTTCTAGCTAATGGGTTGCCGTAGTTGAGGCCACATGAAAGAATTATCCTACTCATGACATGGAGTTAAATGATGTGGTTCATGACTTATAGTGTTGGAGGCATTAATTTTTGGGAGAACCTTTAACAGTGTTCACCAACCATAAAAGTCTCAAATATATTTTCTCTCAGTGGGATTTGAGTCTTCGACGGTGACGAGGGGTTGAGTACCTGTAGTCTTCTGATTTTGAGTTGGTATACACACCAGGGAAAGGGAATAGTGTCACTGGTACTTTGAGCTAGAAGACTCTGAATCAGGTAGTTCAGGAATCTAGTTTAGAGTGGGTGTTGATGGCCTTATTTCTTGAGATGCATTTGGAGGTATAGTATGTGCATGATAAAATTAACCTTACATCTATAGGATTGGAGTACGTGCTTTTGAGTAGGGTTAAAGAGAGTTAGTTCATGGTTCATAAGTGTTTGGCAATGAAGGAAAGTCTTAAAGGTTGGGATTCACCATTTGGTTTGACTTTTGGTGCTGATGGAGTTTCTTATGTTCATGATTGTGTTGTGGTTCCAATAGCTATATGGGAGGAGTTGATCCGCCAGTTCCACGCGTAGAAGTGGGATGTGAATCCATGATTGACTAAGATGTACCCTGACCTTTGTATGTAGTTTTAGAGGCTGGAAATGAAGAAGGAATTTGCTAGTTTTGTGGAACGATGCCTTACCTGTCAACAAGAAAAGGAATAACATTTGTATCCAGGTGGGTTGTTAAAATCATTGCCTATTCTAGAGTGGAAGTGGAATGGCTTCACGATGGAGTTCATGGTGGGACTTCTGAGGAAGCCTCAGAATAGGGATGTAATTTGGGTGATGGTAGATCGACTAACCAATTTGGCCCATTTCATGCTGAGTCAAGAGACCTACACAGTTGACTAGTTGGGGGAGTTGTATGTTTGAGAAAACATATGGTTGCATAGTGTGCCGAGAACCATAGTTACAGATCCTGATCCATATTTCATTTCACGACGATGGAAGGGATTATAAAAGGCACTCATTACTTAGGTGTTTTTGAGTATGGCTTACCACCCAAAGACTGACGGGCAGTCAGAGTGTACGATTCACATATTAAAAGACATGTTGAGATCATGTGTTCTGGATTTCAGTTGTTTGTGTGAGAATAAATTTTTTCTTTTTGAGTTTTCTTACAAAAACCTTTTCCAGGATATAGTTCATATGGAACCTTTTGAGGAAATATATGGGAGTGTGTGTAGATCTCTATTGTGTTGGTTAGAGGCAAAATATTTTGAGCTGTTAGGACTGAGTCTTGTGTGGGAGACGTCAAAGAAGGTTCATTTGATTCAAAAGCGTATGCTAATAGCTTATATTAGGCATAAGTCATATGCTGATCAGCTTCCTAGCCCTCTTGAGTTCATGGTGGGTGATAGTGCATTTATTTGGGTGTTTCCAAGGTTGGGTCACCAAAAACTTTGGAATCAGGGCATGTTGGTGCCTAGATATGTGGGTCCATTTGAGTTTGTGGAGAGAGTTGGACCTGTGGCATACTGATTGGCTCTTCCACAACAGTATACTGGGATGCATGATTTTTTCCATGCATCACAGCTTAGATACTATCACTTCGATCTATCTCATGTGTTAAACGTAGATGATGTTGATCTTAAGGATGATGCGTCCTTTGAGGAACACCCAGTTCATATCATAGATCATAAGGAAAAAGTTTTTCATGGAAAGGTTGTGCCCTTGGTTCATTTTCTATGGAATCACATAAATGTTCAGGAAGAAATTTTGGAGTGGGAATCTGATATGTGAGTGAAGTGGCCCAATCTATTTTCTTTGTGAACTCAATAATGATTGGGATGAGTGGCTCGAGGAAGAGCCGTTATAAGGTGTGGAGACTGTAAGATCCTGGATTTCGTTGTAAGGTATGTTTTACTTATATTTTCATTTAATCCCTTTATTGGGTAAATTAAGTGTTTTTCCATGTCCTCAAGAATGCTCGGGCGTGTTATGGGGGTTCAGGACATGAAAGAGGAAGAAAAAATCGGGTTCTGGGTATGTTGCATGGTTTGCTCACAATTAGTGAAAACCATGTCGAAATCCCAAGAAATCGTGTAAAAGGGGGTTTTTCGTACATTAGTCACCACACGATTTGTTCATGGTTAGGCAAACCGTGCAGGTAAACCATGTGAGGGGGGCTATTTTGTGACTGAAGCATCCACACTGTTTGCACACAATTTAGAAAACCATGTGGGTAAACCATGCGGTCCAGAAAATTTTAAAAATTATAAAAATTCCATTATGGGGTTTTTTAGTTCCACTCAAGATTTCATCCTTCCTCCTCTATTGTAACCCTGTGAACAAGAAAAAGCTCCAAAGTGCTTACAAGGATCTATCTCCCTCATATTAGGGCCATTTGGAGCACCATCAGTTTTAGATTGAATATTTGGGTAAGGCTAGACCCCTCAATTCTTCTTTTTCTTGATTTGGGTTGGTATCTCCCTCTTATCTTCTTCTGAAGCTCTAAAACCATTCTTTTTCAGTGAGGTTTAGGTTGAGGATTCAAGGGTTTATTGAATCAGGATATAAGGTTTTGGTTGAGAGTGCGTTCACCAATAGATTCAAGGTAGGTGGTATATAAGTTATATTCCTCATTTTTTGTGTATATTTGTGCATGTAAGGTTTTTATTCATGCCCTGATTTGATGAGTTCTTGGTCCCTTTGACATGATGTAATGTAGAGGGAACCTAAATGGTTAATTGAACCCCTCTTGATCCCCATGGGATGAAAGGAGGATGACTCGACTAAATTAGGGCCACATGTGTGGTGTACCCATATTCCTCGGACCTAGAGTTATCTAAGTGTAGGCTGTTGTGTGAGAACCTAGAGCCCATGAAGAATATTTTAATATTCATGAAGGATGTGTAATTGGTGTTTAGTAATACACTTAGGTTGGGTAATGGATTAAGGGGTAGTTTGGTTGGCATGGAAAAGGGTTAAATGGATTAATAGGAAAATGATAGGGGATTAGCATATTACTTGAATATTCTTAGTGAGATAGGCATGAGAAATGGGAAATGGGGCTAAAGGGTTAAGTAATATAAATTATGAATGTGTTAATGGATTGAGGAAATAATGTAATTTTCCCATTTACTAATATTTTTGTGATATTGTAAATGATATTAGCTATGATTGTTGGGATATGGTTAATTATGGTGAATGATAAATAATCATGTGCACATGGCTTGAAAGAGTGGGGTATCGACTTGAGGTTTTACACCCATGGGTAGAGTTGGACCGAGGTTTTAACTCCACCCCTAAAAGCACGAGTTAGGTATGGGGACAATGTTCTATTCCCCTAACGGTTGCATTTCACATGGACTGAGGCTTCAAGGTGATTATTATGGGTTTGTTAGAATGTGATGACTAGTGAGACAGTGCTTGATTTTATTACCATATGATTGAGAACACTAAATATGCATAATCCATTGAATAAATGAAAAAGGTAGACTAAATCATGAAATGGCTAAGTAGTCAACCCAAATTTAATGGTAGTATAAATTAAATGAACATAGTATAGAATGGCCCATAGAACTGTTTATCCTTACCCGTCATCATTTATCACTTGCATGTACTATCCACCTTTGCTGAATATTTTTTAGACACCATCGATGGTGGAATACTGATTAATAATCACAACTTACTCGGGTTTCCATTTAGAACCCGAGCAGATTTTAGGATTGCAGGCCAGAATAAGGGCAATGGCCCTATGCTAGGGAGTTGAGTTGGACATGCAACTTGTTAGGTGAGGTTCTAGACTTGGAGTGCAGACAATTTTGGGAATTTTTCTGTTTCCTTTATGTTGGGTTTTTTTTCACTTGACATTCTAGCATGAAATGACATATTAATTGTTTTTAGGGTTGTACCCAGTTTTGGGAATTGGTTAATTATGAATTTTATCGATTGTTCTCTTTTTTTCCCGTTATTTAAGTTATTATCTGTGGTGTCTTACTTTGGTAATAAGGGTATAGTCTTCCTATATAACCTATTAGACCCTAAATACTAGTTGAAAACCTCTGGTGTATGGGGTTGCTTGATTTAATTCATGTAGCGATCCAACTCAGGGCACTGGATTAGTGGCTCCCAGGTCTGGTATGTTACACTATACGTACACATTAACAAGGTTTTCACTTTTCGAATGATTGAATAAAATAAAGTTAAATAATAAATAACTATTATATTATTATTATTATTAAATATATATCATATATAATCTTGAAATATCTCAATATAAGAATCTATGTAAAGATGAAATAAAAAATGAATCGCATTGCTTCGGGGAGGTGGTAGTCCACAAGTGCGCAATAGTGCCATTATTATTTTCCAACGGATCCGAAGGTAAGAAGGTAGATAAGATATTATTATTATATGAGAGAATATATGACATAAATATAATAAATATAATAATTATACCCACCATAATAACCATCTATAAAATATGGTGACGAAAAATGAATTGTATTGCTCTGTGGTGATGATAAGCCGTACGTACACACACACAAACACAAACGATACATTCACTTCACATTTGATAAAAATAGGGGGGATAATTGTGATTTAATAATTATAATAATTTTAATTATATTTAGGATAATGAAATTATTAATTAATGATAAATACCATATATTTATTGAAGGTATAAGAATAAATATATTGAAAGAGGTAGTGTAAAACAATTACATCTTCTTTAGGTAGATTCTTTTAGATCCATTTTTATGAAAGATAGGGTTTGTATTTTGGAAATAATATAACCTTTATAACATGATAGATATGTTGAGAAGATAGATGGGTGAATATTTTTTGATCTAGGTTTTTCAAAATAGTGTAAGGGAGAGAGTAAAGGAGTGTACTTTTATAAGCGAGGGGAGGGGAACTCTTGGAATTTCAAAAAATATTAAATTTTAATATAGTAATTCTACATCCAAATGATTAAAAATGGTCATAGATTTAAAAATAAAATAGTATGTGGTTGAAATGTTAAAAAAATAAAATTGTATATTTTTATTATGTATTTTAAACAATATTCATTGTGTTAACCCCTCAGTTAACATATTTTAACCATAACCACTGTAATATTTTTGTCAATAATGATGTGTTATAATTTTAATTATATGGTTAAAACTGGATTATAAATTTTGAAGGGATGCCCTATTTGACCATATCTTATCACTCTTGTCCTATTTCAGAATTTTTATGATTTTTATATATTTTAATAAAATATGATTTCATAAAATATCATTATTTTCATTTTTGAAATTATTCATTTAAGTTGAATTTAAATGCATAAAGACAATTATGGAATTGAAATATAATACGTTCAGACATCTATAATATAGTATATTAATCTATAATTTTTTTAACATAATAATTGCTCCAAAATTTATTACTTTTAGTACTTTTAATATCATCATATTTATCATTTCATTAATTTAATAAATTATATGTTGGCATTGTGAAAGTTTTTTAGGTAATTATATAGTCCAAAAAATTTAGAAATAATTCCCCATCATGAAAAAATTTAATTATTCACAAAATAACCTTTAATTCTAATTAAAAACATATTTTTATCTTTATGTGAACATAAAAGTGAAGTTTAAAGTCAAGAGAGTGACATTTTTTATTTTTATTTAATTGAAATAATATAAAGGTCAATATCAAAGGAAAATGGAAAGAAGTTCCCATATTTTTGATAAATGGATAGAAACAGGCAAATTAAACTTATTAAATAGGATAAATACCAGTGTTAGATAAATTTTAAATCATTATCCTAATGTTTAAACTATATTTTACCGATTTTACCCTTATAGAGAAGATAATTTTATTAGAGTTAATATTTATAATGCCTACAAATAAATGGGAACTGTTTACCAAATTTAAAACTCCTGATTAAAAAAATGTAACCCATTTTATCAAATTAACTTCATATAAGTGGAATAAATTAATTTATAATAATAATTAAAAACACAACTGTGTTGTATGTCATATATACTATCAAACATAGTTTTATTTTAAACTCTCAGGGTGGAACATTCTCCCCTATTTAAAAAAGTATTCCCTAGAAATTTTAATTTATACTTAGTACCCAAGGGTTTGATATTTAGAAATTACTTTATAAAAATCTCATATCATAAAATGGGTTAATAAAACTTCTTCTTAAAAAGAGAGAAAGTGAAAATGAAGGTCGTCTGGAATAATGAAAAAATTGGTTTCCAAATAGGATATCATTTGTGGGAATCAAAAATTTGGACATGGAGGTGTAGAATAACACCCAAGGACTAATATAGAGTGATAGAGTAAATAACCCAGAGAAATTTAATTACCATGAAACCATAAATTTGTAATGGCTGAAAAGACCATTGATTAATCAAAAATTAAGGTAAAATTATAATATTTTTATTTCAAGATCCTTTTCCTAAAATTTAAGGATTCCTTTACCATCAATATAGAGAACACCAAAAATTATAATTACTTGATATATCTCTATTTTATAATAATAATTTCTTCCTTTGGTTGTGCATAGATCAATTTCCACTTTATCTCTTACTACCAGAAATAAATTTTCAAGATCATGTTTTAATGAATGAAGCACTAAAATTAACTTTTAACAGATCATAAGTTTTATAGAATAATGAAAAGTATTTATGTATGTCTAAAAATATATATCAAGTCTGAAATAGTTAGAATAAGTTATCCAATAAATTATTTTAATCTCTAAAACATCAATAGTAACAACCAAATTGCAACTAAATCCATACCATAAATAGTTAACCTTAATAACCATCCAAATTTTGTCTAACTAAATTCAAAGTAAAAATAAATAAATAAGGTCACTAAATAAACTCAACATTAGTTCCCAAAACATTATAAAGTAGCTCTTAATGTTACATATTAAATATGTAAAAATAATGATAATATATTCGACTAAAATTGAAAAATAACCTGAATCACCATAAAAAAATAATGAAGACATACATGATTCAAAAAACCTACTCTCTTCATATTTTTTAAATAAAATCATATTTTATCTAATATATTCCATAAACCTAAAAATACAGTAAAATTCAGCCAAGATACCATCAAATCACTATTTAGTTTTAAGGTATGAAATATTATTTTATTTAATTTATAAATATTTATCATATATTTATCTCAACTATAAATTATTATCTCTACCTCAAGAACATATTAAGGGATATCTTTCCCTCAATCAGGTGTTTTTCCTTAAAATATCACCTTACCATTAAATCAATTTTCTAGTTCATTAGTACCATTCAATATATGATTCCAAATACTTAAAGTAAAACTAATACATAACAATCCTTAGATGTTTTATGATTATTATAACCAAAACCTCATTTATATAACACTTATACATCATAACTCTCAAAACACAAAAAATGAAAACTTTAATTATTCTATTTCTATGATTGTAATGGAATATGTCCTTACTTTGTTTAGAATTTGACCCTTGGATTAGTGCATTGACTCGAATAATATAAATATTCCCCACACATATGAAATTAAACTCATTTACACTCTGTTTATCTATAAATATAATCCTCTAAAAGAAAACGTATTCCACTTACTGTGAGATATTCCTTAGTGTGTCTACATCCACATTTTTGATATAAATAAAATTAATCCTTTTTTTATCCCTGGACTCCACTACTCGATCTCTCTGAAAACTAGATCCTTATCTTCTTTGGTAAGTCTAAGAGTTGGTTAAAGTGTAATTCCATAACCATATATCATGATAACTGAATAGGTATAATCACAATATCTTTCACTCCAGTAATCATCCCATTTGGCTTCTTATAATCACATCATTTTCCATAACATTCAATGTTAATATGGTTTCTTTCTGGTTCCATCCACTAACTCAAACAAAAAATATTAGCATGAGAAAAAATAATCATATTAGAAAACAAAATAATCAAGAAAATAATTTATAGGATTTCTAAATCATGAAAACATATTTTTTGAATATATGGCCCCTTAGTTATAACCAAGGTTAGTCATGGTCATCATCTATTCAAGTCCTTTATAAGGGTTTATAAAAGAAATGTGAATCAACCCATGAATATCCATTGGGAGTGTAAAACCAGGTGCATTTTGAGAAAACTATCACCATGCACAATAATGATGGTTAGTATTTACTCAACCTACTATTCTCTGGGTTATTACCCCTAGATTCATCTTTTCCAGAACCTTGTCCACTTATAGTATGTAGATAGAGATATATTTCTAGGAAAACCACATAATCTCTAACTTACCAAAACATTACGATGTCATCAGATAAATATACTTATACTCAAAGTTAGTTATTGGGTAATTTTACCTAATTTATATTTTCTTAAATCTAGGTCATAAGGTATCCAATGAACTTTCTCTGATACCATATTTAAAGATACTGACCCTAGTATCCCAGATTCGGTGGTTACTATATTACATTGGATATAGAGAAAAGTAATCACATAATGAACGATCAAATAGTTTAATAGTCTTATAAAACTAGATATGTACATGAATAAATATGAAAAAATAAAAACAAAAAAGTATTTTCTTTGAGAACATAATTATTACCTCTAGAATATCCTCACATATCACTCATAGTATAATTCTTGGTATCCTAGAGAAAGGAAAACAAATTAATGGTTAGTTAATATACTCAGTAATGGTTACGTAAATTGTAATATATCTTGAATAAATAAGACATTATCAATATAGAAATGTAAATAATGCAAAAAAGTTTCCTTTTAATAAATAACATGAGGATGAAGAATTATATGGATGAAATAAATGATAATCCAATAATTCCATATAAATCATCACATGAGCTTGAAAAATATCAATGGATATCATAAATATTCAAATAATCATATGAATATAAAAAAATTTCATAATTATATAATTTATAATACAAAACATCCTAAACTTATCATAAATTCCATGTGCCAAAACATCTATAAATATGGACAAGGCCTCATTCTAATACAAATACATAAATGGGTAAATTCTCTACTAAATACCCAATCTATTTTTTCTCATAAGAACTACTGATTTATCAAGGGGATATGTAATTATGGTCCCAACCATCACTTAATAATTAAAATTCATTCATCATATGAATTAAGAATAAAGCTTAATCAACATACCTTAAAAATCAATAACTAGTCATATTAGAAGAACTAGCCTAAAAAATTTCAATACTTTCACCGATCAATATAAAACTAAATCATATAGAGAAAGGGTATGGATCGTATAATTACAACATATAAGTAGTGGATCATAAGTAAAATAAATTTTTTATGTCATTTAAGAATACAAAAACCATAAAATATTATTGAAAACATTCTTGAGGGATATACACTTTTCACATTGAAAATCAATTTTAAAAACTAAATATTTTTAGAATTTTGGGGGAAAATATTATTTGAAAATAACCATAAATACTAGTAAAGTAATATTAAAATAATGGAGTGATCATGATGGTGGTAAATTAAATTAAATTTTTTATAGGTTAAAAACATTCCTTTTAAACTTTTATAAAAAGGTAAAAATGTACCTCATTCAGAAAATGAAAAGAAGATTTATTTTAATTTTTTTTGTAAAAATTAAAACATGGGTAAAAAATTATTTAATAAATAATTGGAGAATAGTAAAAAAAATATTCTCTAAAAAATTTAGAAAAATATTTGGATGAAAAAAAATTATTGCTGACCAAGTAGAAACAAATGCAAGTTTTTATTAAAAACATTAGTTTAGTGTGTTGACTACTTAAAGGGAGAAAAATGAAAGAAAAAAAATTTAATTTCATAAATATAAAAAGGAGAATAAGATAGATTGTTTTTAAGATATAAATAAAAAACAATTATCCTAGTGGAGACTAAAATAAAAACAATCCTAAATAATGTTGAGATTTTAAAATATACCCTTACTTATTTGGAAAGTTTTGAAGCCTAACCACCATGGATGAAATAAATTGAAATAAATCATTAAATATCATGAATATAAATTTAATCATTATTTATCAAATAAAATGTGCAGTATATATAATACATGAAAGAAGAAAGTCGTGAATATGACATATGCCTCGTAAAAAGAAAAGTGAGATAAGACACCCTTACCTCAGGTCTAACATCCTTTGTATCTATTCAAACTCCCTATTTAGTAAATATAGATTTATTATAAATCTATTCTAGAAAAATTATCATATAAATATCATACCATATATATATATGGACCCGACCTTAAAAAATAAATAACATTGGGTTTAAAGATAATAATTCATTGTATAACATTTGAGGATATTTTTGAGGATTAGAATTTAGAGAATTAAGTCATAACTCAAACATAAAAAAATCATATAATAAAAAGTGGACACTTCCTATAAATATCCATTTTCAACTATATAAGAAATTTAAAAATAAAACATGATTTATTTTCATGACAAATATTCACAACTTTTAACTTGACTTCTTCTTTTACCATACCCATCCTTAAAACCTGTGAAAGATATTGAAAAACAGGGGATGTACACAAAATCATCTCATAACTTGTAACATGATTTCTAAGAGAACTCTTTAGAATGCATAGAAAATTTATGTATGTGACTTATAAAATAATCTCATAGAACCATTACCGAACCCTTATAAAACCCTTAAAAATTGGAATAACCATAAAGAAGACTTCCAATATATATTAATGGAGAATATAATCATTATACAATGAATTAGAGCATCATCTGGTCGCACCCATTATATAATCTATAATGAGCTCACCCAATTCAATCAGGGTGAACCCATTAGATACAATTTACAAGGACTACATAATGAAAAAAACATTTTAATGTTGTAAATTTTCATCGTACAATTCCTGAAAAACTCTTTAACCCATTTTCAAAACACTTATGGATATCAAAATAAAATATTTCATTTAAAAAACAATTTTTAAAACATAAATTACCCCAACAAAAGGGAGGATATTGTTTTAATAAAATTTGAAGGATTGTATAAGAATATAGTCATTAAATAATGGTTACTATAGAGGTAGAATTCATTGTCACCATATATGTTAAAATAGATAATTCCTTTTGTCATTTGTAAAGAAATCCAAACATTTAGTATAAATATTTCTTTTTTGAAAAACATTAAAAGAAAATAAATAATCTTATTAATAAAAATACGAGGTTCATAAAATTAAATTCATAAATTTATTTTAAAAACATGGAAATGAAAAAAATGAGTTATAAGGAAACATATAAAAGATGATTTTTTAAAGAAAAATCTCTTTAACAATTTGGAAACATTTTAATTGTAAGCACCATAATATAACAACATTAAAAAAACATTAAATATCTTGATAATAGATAAATTCATGATATAAAGTGTCAGAGGGGCTATATAGACACCTAATAAAATAATATAGGGGCATAATATGAAAATATGCCTCAATGTTAGGAAATTGAGACGAAGTCCCTTACCTTGAGTCTTCCTCATCTTGTAAATTATTTATCTTATTGAATAATAAAATTACATTTAGTATTAAATTTATTAAACGTTTTTACAATTTCATTTAAATTATTAACATATTATATACAATTACTAAATAGATTATGTGTACACCAATTATTTTGATGATATATGGCTTATGTGTCCAAAATGACTTCAGTTGGTGATTATGTTCAAATAGAATTTTTTTTCAAAATAATTCTAATAATAATTAGGAAATAATTATTTCTTTTTTACATAATTTATACATTTAACACCTATAATGAAATATGGTTATGATAAATAAACTATGTTATAATCATGGAGACGGTAAGATGTACGTACACATGAGTAAAGTTTCCATTTTTCAATGATCATTATGAAAACAGTAAAGGAATATTTTAAATTTTCATAATGATAATAATATATTTAATATAATATACTTTCTGTAAATATATTTATATATATCATCAAAGTGTTTTGGTGATGAAAATAGAGTCACCTCTTTTTGTGGAGGTGGTAGTCCACATGTACGCATGAACGACATTATCATTTTCCAGTGTTGGGAATAAAATGATATTTTAACATTTAAAAATGATAAATATTTCATGAATATTATAATTATTTCAAATAATATCACATATATTTATTAACATTTTTATTATTACCTTATATGTAAGTAATTAGTGAAAAATAAATCACACCACTTCGCGAGGTGTTAGACCATCATATACACGAGTGAGATTGTCGTATCCCCCTTGATATGGAAGTTAAGAAGGAATATGTTAAATCATAAATACATAAGTATAAATGTCCTAAAAATATTTTATATGTAATTTAATTCCGTCAATATATCAATCCATTAGTGGAGATGTTGGAAAACAAATGACATCAGTTTACAAGGCAGTAGTCCACTGTACAAACGAATAATGGTTTTGAATCTTATTTGATGGAAGAGGAGATGGATTTAGATTATTCTATTAAAATAATAAAATATAAGTATATGATAGATAAATGTTTATTATATAATCATAATTTCATAATATATTAAGGTTTTTTAATAAGAAATAATATAAAGATGCTCGGTTAAGCACACTGCCTCTACTTCAGACAACCTCCTTAGGAAAAAACTAAAATGATTTTTATGATCGATTTATGATAAAATTTAGGGATATAGGTAAATATGATGAATTTTAGAAAGATATTTATATAGGTATCAGCTAATAAAATTGGATTTTATGGTGTGAATAGTAGAAGAGAGGGTGTGTTCCTTTTTAAGTGAGGTGAGTTGCACACTTGTAGTTTATGATAAAAGGTGTACCCATGTTTTCTACATGACAAAAGGATCCAAAATGGACTATTATATGGAATTATACCTGATAAGGTATAAATATATATCTAAAATATATTATAGGCAAGTAATTTGGTCATTTAAACCCTTATATATGTAGATTAACCCCTTGTAAATCAGTTTTTACCTTAACAACAATAATTAATTTTTTATGTTTTCACTATTTGTTATAGTCAAAAATTTAGTTGAACTATTTAGATAATATATAATATTATGATAAAAAATATGAAATCCATTTTGCCTAATTCAATTCCCACAAGTGAAAAAATATAATTTAAAATTAAACCTAAAAATGCAATGAAAAAGTGGGTTTTCAAGAAGTGTATTTTTCCGAGAAATGTTGATTTCATATTAAATTTTTAATTAGTAACCATCACTGTATGGATTTAAAGTAATATTTTTGAAATAATATATATATATGTTTGATTTAATAAAATTCCGAAATAGGGTTTTGTAATTATATAAAATAGATTAACATTATACACTTTAAAACAGTTTTTGAAAAGACATGCTTTCAAACCCAAAATTAGACCTAGACTAAAATTCAATGTAAAGATGATTAAAAAGTAATTATGGGGATTAAATAAAAATAAAGAATAATTTATGTTAACTGGAATCATATTTGAAAAATAATTGGACTTTTAAATTACTCAATTTATTTAAAATAAATTATATTTTTACAAAAATCTGTATTATTCACTATTCACTAAAAAATAAATATTTTTCAAAAAACAAAAAATTTTACCCTAAGTTAATTATGTTGTGATGATTTCAAAAATAAAATTATTTTTTTAAAATTTAAATTCTATAATTTATAAATTAATTTTAAATATAAAAACCTTATTAGTAAATATTTTATTTAAAACTATTTCCTTTTTTATTTTAAAATTCTATAATATTTTTATAATGAATATAAATATATAATTCATATTAATAAAAATGAAAACGATTTATTCTATCATTACATGGGTTGGTACATTATTTATCCCTTTTTTATTTTTCTCTATCAATTTTATTCACTTATTAAACAAATTGGGATATCTTTCCCTCATAGAATTTTCATATTCCCTTGTTGCCTCTTTAACCATATGGGTTTTCCATAAAACATTAACTTAGAGAATCACCTTATTACCTTATAATTTATCTCTATGGTCAACAATTTTAGTAGTTGTTTCCTCATAAGAAAGGTTATCTTCGAACTAAACTACTACCTAACTCAATACATCAGGTGAATCTATAACGTATTTCCTTAACATTGAAATATAAAACATGTTGTATACCTAGGATAAACTCGGACATGAAGCCACTCGATTGGAAACCGATTCAAATTTTATTATGATTTCTTGTGGTCTAATCAACCATGGTCTTAACGTACCATTTTTACCAAAACACCTAACTCTTTTCTATAGAGATACTTTTAGAAAGACATGATCACCTACCTGAAAAGAAAGATACTTCCTTTAGTTATCCGCCTAACTTTTATTTATGATCTAAGTTAACTTAATATGTTTCTGAATCCAATGAACTTTATATGACATTTCCATTACCAACTCTTGTCACTTCTACTTCCTTTCTCCAACTTCATCCCAAGAAGCTGGAGTCGAACATAACTTTACAAATAATCCCTCAAATCGTTGCATTTTTATACTAGAACGGAAATTTTTATTATAATAAAACTCAACCAATGAGATATGTTGATCCAAAGATTCCTGGTAATCTATTGAAAGAAAGAGAATCAATTATTCCAAGAACAAACTTGTTTTCTCTGACTATCCATCATATTTAGTGTGAAATTATTTCCCAAAATCTAATCCAGTGCCCAAATATTTCTAAATTCCATTCTAAAAATTAGATGTAAACAAGATATCATAGTATGATTCAATAGAGAGAGGAACTCCTTGTAATCTAACTATATTCTTTAGATACTGTCGAGAAACATGATTTAAAGACATTGTATATTGAATGGGAAAGAAATTTGAAAATTTATTTAACTGACCAACAATAAACCAAATAGAATTGTTACCTCGTGATGTATATTGAAGTACCCCCATGCAATCCCGGGATATATTTTACCATTTCCACTCTTGTACTGAAAAGGTTGAAGCAATCCCTTTGTTAATTTTCATTATTCTTTAATTTTTTGATATCTTAAACATTTAAAGGTAATGTCATCTATATCTCTTTTCATTCCATTACACCAGTAATACTATTTAAGGTCTCAACACATCTTAGTGCTTCCAAGATGAATTAAAAATCAAGAACTATGTCATTCACTAAAAATATATATCTTTAACTAGAAATCACAAGGCAGACATAATCTTTTTCCAAATCTAATAACACTTTCATCGTCAACATTAAACCCAAGATACTTTCCCTTATTAATTTATTCTACATTTTCATACAAATCATGGTTCTCCTTCAGAGCTAGATTAATTCGTTATGATAAAGGAAACTTCAATGTAACATGAATAAAATAGAAGATGTCCCTGCATCAAAAAATTCGAGGATAAAATTCATAAAATCATTAGCCAGAGGTTCATGTTCAAAATTTAATGTGGTTAATGTAGAATTATTTTTCTAAATAAAAACATCAAATAATGTTTTTACCTTTATAGGATGAGAATTAGTCATGAAATCATAATTCTTGATCAGTTCTATCCATCCTTCCTGCCATATATGAAATGATTTATGTGTAAAAATACACTTCAAACTTTTATAATCACTATATATCTCAAACTTTACTATATATAAATGATTCCTTGAAATTGTTAATGAAAATTACACAAAATCTAATTCTAGATGTTGGGTAGGGTAATTTCAGTCATTAGGTTTTAATTGACATGAATCATAAGAAATTCGCTAATAATTATACATCAGGAGACAATAAAGTCCCTTAAATGAAGCATCAATGTAGATTAAAAATAATCCATTTATATAAGGAAGAGAAAAAACTATATTATTCACCAATCTACTATTAATTCTTAAAAAGGGTCATCATATACCTTTTTGAAGATTAATTTAACTCTTTTTAGAGTTTACTTAGTCAATGGGCTAGATAACCAAGAAACGTTTTCAACAAACTGCCAGTATTAACCCACTAAAACAAGAAAACTATGGATCTTTATGAAATTATTTTGAATTATCCAATCTTTAACAAATTTAGTTTTATTATGATCTACTTTAAATCCATATTTAGAAAAAATATATCGAATTAATGAAATATGTTTCATCCAAATCCACACATAAAAAATTTTACATATAATTTATTTTATTTCATGTTTTGAAAAAACATCCTTAGGTTTCTTTTAGGTTCCTCTTTATGTTTTGAATATACCAAAAAGTCATGAATAAACACAGCTAAGAAGTTATCTAAGAACTCATGAAAAACTCAATTCATAATGTCTATAAATACAAGAGGTTCAATTGAAAACCAAATGGAATAACTAAAAACTTATAATGCGCATATATATTCTAAAAATATATCTTCATAATGTCATCCTCATTCACCTTAAGCTGATGGTACCAAAACCATACATCAACCTACAAAAAATACTAAGATCCCGGGAGCTGATCAAATAGATCATTGAATTAGTAAAATTATATGTGTTCTTAAAAATTATGTTATTCAAGGATCATTAATCAATGCAGAGTCTCATTGAACCACATATATTTTTTACAAAAAATAAGGGAAAATACGGGTGAAGTTCTAGGTATATTGAAGCCTTTATCTAACATCACCTTTAATTGTTTTTTAATTCTAAATTTTCTACTTGATCCATTTGATAAGGGGGTTTAGAAAGTGGTTTAGGGTCATGCAAAACTCCAATAGTAAACTTAACCTCTTGATCATGAATAAAACCAAAAAATTCATTAGGAAATACATCCATGTATTCATTCACTACTGGAACATCACTATTTTGAACAAATTTTCTCTCTTCAACAATATGAGCTAGGTAACTTTCACTTCTATATCTAGTCAATTTCTCTGCATCTTGGTAAGTTATCAAAGGCTTGAAATCATTGAATATTATTTTATTAGCTATGAATTATATCATAACATGATAAATTGAAAGAAAATATATATCAAGAATAATACAAAACTTTACAATAGATAGTTCAACAAGATTTATAAGAAAAACCATTCCACTAATAACAATAGGTAGATTCCTATAAAACTTTATTGCTTTGATATTTCCTCCCATAGTTTTAACCAATTGTTTTATATTCTTTTCATGTGGTGATATTTTGATTTTACATGATAATATCTCAAAAATAAAATAATTCTAACATCAAATGTCAAACATGGTAGTTTCATAATTTTAATAAATAAGTATCGCAACTTTCACCACTTAATTTGAAAACCGAACATCAACCGTCACTGTAAAAAAATAATTTTCCACACCCTTTTACTTCCAGTATTGATAATCCCCAAACTAAATTACTAAATTTTGGAACATGATATAATAATTACCCAACTCATTGCAAATAGAACATATCTATATTTTATGGATATCTGTTACCCCGTTCATGGATTATTTAGGATTATTTTCATTATAATAATTAGCCATATCAACAAACATTTCACATCGAAAACACTTTATTGATTTCATAATATGTTCACCATGGTGATTTTTACCACACTTACATTAAGATCAGAACATCATTTTCTTAGCTCCAGATTTATTTGATGTATGTTTTCCAATTTCCTCCTATCCCGACCACTTCTTACTTTCATCATCATTTTCTTAGCTCCAGATTTATTTGGTTTCTTCCCACTATTGCTTATGTGTTTCTTCAATGGAAAACCATTCTAAATAGACATAGTTTATATGAAACAACATGGTAATATTAAACTTATATACCATTTAACTAAACCATAAAGTAAAATCTTGCAAGGGTATGATATTAACAGTATATTAACCTCTAAACTTATCTAAACCATTCCTATGATACAAAACATATGGACCTTGTCTTAAACATTACATAATATTGAGTTTTATTTTTAGAATTAACTCTCTTAAATTTTAGAATCTTTTTATGATTAGAGTTTTATAGAATTAGTTCATAATACATACCTAACAAAACCATATAAAAAAATGAAAATTTACATCAGTATCCATTTTTCAACTATATAAAACTTTTAACAACATAATATGATTTATTTTCATGAAAAATCCTCATAAATTTCAACCTGACTTATTACATTTCCTCACCCATCCTTAAACCCTATGTAAATAATTTTAAACCATGGGATGAGAAAAATAATTCCAGTAAGTTACATCAAAAGAAGAAAACTATTATTCCACTGAAAAACGTGAAAACTGTTGAAAGACTTTTTATTAAATTTTTTTTTACCCAAAGGTAATTATATTTGTTTTAAAAAATTCATTATATTACCTTTAAAATAAAATTATTTCCATTAAAAATCATTAATAAGTATAAAACATTCATGTAAGTGCCTAAGGAAATCATCTCAGAAAACCTTTACAGAACCCTTACAGAATCCTTATAAATTGGAATAACCATAAAACAAAATAATAATATATTTATTCAGAGAATATTATCAATATAAAATGAATTGTAGTTATATCTAGGAACACCCATCATATAAGATACGATGAGATCACCTGGTGTTATCTAGGTGCACTGATCATAAACAATGTCCAAGGACTATATCATCAATAATTTTTTTTATTCTTGTAACTTTTCATCATAAAACTCTTGAAACGTATTTCAAACCCATTTTCAAAACACTTTCAAATATAAAAATTGCATTTTCTTTTAAAATACATTTTGAAAACAAAAAATATCTAGAATTAGGGAAATATGGGTTTTTTTGACGAAAAAAATCTTATAAAGGAATCTAGTATTCAAATAACAGTTGCATTGGAAGGAAATTTATTTTCTCTATATATGATAAAATAGAACATCCATTTTTTAATGTATTCCAAACATTCTATACAAAGACTCCATCTTTTAAAAAAATTGATAGAAAGGATAAAATTTCAATTATAAAATTCTCATGTTCATATATTTAAATTTATAAAACTCTTCAAAACATGGACATAAATGAAAATGTGTGTAAGAAATAATAATTTAAATGATTATTTTTATAGAAAATCCACTTTCCAATTTGGAAACATTTGAATTGTAATCCCCATGAAAGAATAATTTTAAAAAAAAATTAAATATCATTTGAATATAGAAATTAAATGTATAAAATGTTTTAAGGGAAGTATATATACCTGATAAAATAATATAGGTGCATAACATAAAAATATGCCTCATCAAAAATAATTTTAGATGAAGTCCCTTACTTGGAGTCTGACTCATCACATACGTTCTTTATATTCATCAATAATAAACTTATGTTATTATTTTTAATAGTTTTTTATTTTATTATTCCTTTTATTTCATTAATTACCGTGTTATATTCAATTTTTTAACAGATAATATTTACGTTTTATGTTTTGACGACGTTTGGATTTTTTTGTCTAAAATGACCCTGGTAGGTTGACTATGGTTAAAAAGATCATATTTCAACATCTATAGAATAATAATCATGAAATAATTATCATTTTTATGCATAATTTATTCTTTTAAAACCAATAATAAAATATTGTTATGAAAAATTAACTACATTACAATCATGAAGACGGTAGGCCATACATACGCATGAGTAACATTTCTATTTTTAAATTATCTTTATGGAAATAAGAGAAATACTCTTTTATGTTTACATAGTTATAATCATATCAAAAATATAATGTTATTTCTCTAAATATACTTATATAACATTTATGTATTGTGATGATGAAAAAAGAGTCAAATCACTTCATGGAGACAGTAGTCCACATGCATGCATTGACAAAATTATCATTTTTCAGGGTAAGAAAGAAAATGATATATTAAATTTTTATACTGATAAATATATCGTGAATATCATATTTTTTTAATTTATATCACATATATCCATTTAATTAATATGTATTACCTTCTATGAAAAGTGTTATTGAATAATAAATAATACATCTTTTTCAGGTGGTATATATGAACCCGTGTATTTTTTGACTGAAAATGTGAGAAGAAATTTGAATTTTTACTTTTAGATGCTTTTAATGGGTAAAATAGTCATTTTTTACTTAGAATATGATATTGTATGATTTTTATGACCACTTATTTTATCCCAAAATAGGGTTTTCATCCTAGGATAAGAGTCTAGTGTAATTCCAAACAATTCAAATTTTCATTTAATAATTAATATTTAATAAATTTAGTTAAATATTAATTTATTCACACACATTAATTTAGCTAAATATTTTGAACATCAATTTTTTTTGAGATTATTTCTCCACCATTGTTTTAGAATAAGTTTTTTTTCCTTTTGGAGGGATAAACTCATGTCAGGCACCGTGATCGTGCCCATTCTAGATTTTCATTTTCTTTTCTTTTCTTCCTTTTTTATTTCTTTTCTTATTTTCATTCCATATTTCTCATGTAAACCCCCTTTTATATTCCTCCTTCACATGATAGAGATAGAAAGGGATAGGGGTTAAGAGAGAGAGAGAGAGAAAGGGAGAAGAAGGGAGGTATGACCACATAGCTTGGGTGGGGCCAGCACCTCATGCATTAGCTGTGGATCATGGAAATGAGTGAAGCTTTGGAAGATTCCCCACAAAAGTAGGCAATTTTTCGGGTTTTTCATAAATCCTCATATATTTAATATTTTTAATTTTTAGACACCTATTATCACTACTTTGGACTCCTTGTGGGTCAATTTATAGATTATTGGGAGAAAAACAAGGTTTCCAGATGATTTGAGGGGTTTCCAGTTCAGAAATCTCAATCACTCGACATGTAGTTTCGTAGAAAGGGCCATGAATTCTTCCCATTTAGGGAAGATGGTATTTTTATAAGTATACTCCATGTATGGGGTATACACACCATGTAGTTGGACTCAGTCAGGTAGTAGAGTACCAGACTAGACAACTAGTGTAGAGGCACATGTCTATGTAAGGTACACAGCCAAACCACATGAGGGTAGAATGTTGTGTATAGGTACACATATAGGAAAAAATACATGGCCTAGTACCCCATATAGGGTATATGGATAGAGACCTTTTGGGTTTCATGATGTGTAGAGGGACACAACAATGCTATATACATGTCCAGGCCTTGTGAGGTGCATTGGTAGGTACCCCATGTTGGGTACACAACATGGATATATCTTAAATTCCCTATATATGGGATTTTACATGACATTTTTTTTTGATAAAGTACATATCGAGGTGGATTATTGAGGGTTCATGTTGTATACTAGGGTATACAGACAACGTTCTCCTCCCTTACTACCATTTTTATGTATTTTAATATATTTACCCCATCTAATCAAAATTGGACACAAGAGTTATCAATTTTGAGTTTTTATCTAGGTAGACCATGACGGGGAAACCCTTGAGTTGATTTGAGGAATCATAAGAGGCCTTAAAAATGTTTTCTTAAATAAAGAGTTTTTTCCTCCAGTATATCAATTTTTCTATCTCAAGAGAGTGTGACCCCTTGAAATGAGATGGGGTATGATCCACCTATATAGTCTGATGTACAATGACTTTTATTTTTAGTATAAAAGGATATATTATCTTTTCAATTATCCGATCCAATATAGGATTACACTTTCTTGTTACTTTTACCGAGGGACTTTGTGGGATTCCTTCACTTACATGCTAAGGGAATCCCTTGTAAGAATCCCTAAATATTTAATCATTTCAAGAATCCCATGTAGAATGACTCTACTTTTATAAATTAATATTGATGGACCTATATCGGAAACCCCTTATTATGTACAATATTTGGGGATCCTAAGTAGGATGCCTTTTTGATGTCTTGACATTGAAGAACATTTATGATGTTTTGTTTTAAAAAATGTATATTTATTGAAAACTAATATTTTATAAGAGAATGTGTTTTTTAAAATAGGTTAAAGTAACTGAATTTTTGAACTCAAACAATAAAGGGGAGGGAAAAAGGTTTTGTTTTTGAGGAAGTGTTTTTTAGAAGAATAGTATTGGAATGAGAAGCACCAGACACCGAAATATTTAGAAAGCGAAATTCATTGATTGGATACACCATCTTTCAAAGATTCAACATCATGAAGCTCATATTCATCAAAAACCATGGTTGTTAAAAATTCATAAGTTGATGAATGAGGAAGTCTTAATGTTACAAAAGTGGTTGAATAAATACAATGATATCAGTAGTTATAAATTCATAAAACATTATAACCTAAAGTCTGATGATACTATTCCAACCTCAAATGTTATCAATGTCATGAGATAGTCATTATACAAGAAGGTGTTTGAGTATGAAAAGATATGATTTCATTGTTTTGAAGAAACCTGAGAATACAAAGATGCTAGTTTCTAGTCAGACCAATAAATAAAATATATGAATTATCATTTAAAGAAGAATCATAGGTAGAAATTATTGATTTATTAAAGTCTTCTTTTTTACTTAATCATAGAAAGAAATAAGATTTTCTAGGTACTGGTCCATCTAGCACAACGTGACACTAATAAATAATACTGAATCTGTGAAATAAATTTCATTATACTAACTCTGAGAAGGAAAGTCAATCAAAAAAACATTGATAGGGAAAGTTAATCTGACTAGCATTGGGGAAGTTTCATCATAGTGAGATGAGGAAGTTCCATCATAATGAGCTAAATATGTTCTATCGTACTGAAGAAATTCTAGGAATTTTTAGAAGGGTTATTACTTAAAAGACTCAAGATTATTCATGAGGGTTCCAAAAGAGTTGTAATGGTCGAAAATAATGTTCAAATATGTGTTAATTTTACGGGTTTTTAAAATTGAGTAAGTTGGAAAAGTTTTTCAATTCATAATTGTTTCCATTTTGCAATGCCTATAGATTGATTCATAATACATTCATTCTTTGAAACCTTTTCATGTGAAAACAAGTGGAGCACTGCAGAGTTTTATTCAGAGTTTTTTTAAATAGATATCTCTTAAGAATATTAGACTACTAGATGTTTTGTTTAATGGAATGAGGAAGATCATACTAAGGACGATCAGACTGAGAAATTGAGCATATTTTCAGAAGTGTAGATTGAGAATAAGATCATTGTACTATTTATATCTATTTGAGTTCATTGGACTAAGCATAACCGAACTAGTTTCATTACAAAATAGTTTCAGATAGATGTTTGAGGAGAATCTTTTTTGATGTTTTTTCATTTTTGGCTCAATTTTTTGTATGAAAAATTTCTAAAATTAGAAGAGTTAGTATAATCTTTCTTATCAGGATATAGAAGGTGTATAATTAGAGTTGGTAGAATTTGTATTCACTTCTTCTTAATTGTGAATTTCTATAGACCCATGGGAGTGTCTATGGAAAGTATGTAGGTTCTCACACCGAGGTCGAACCCTTTAAATCTCATGTGATTTACTTGACTTACAACTTTTTATTGCATGAGTATTTACTAAAAGATAATAAGGTTATAAAATTTAATAGGTTGTAGGGGTTAACTTAATTAAATTTTTTAAACTTATAAGGAAAAAACTCATTCAACCCCCATCTCTGTTGTTTTTAAATCCTTTGGAAATTCAATTGGTATCAAAGAAAAGGTTCCCTTATTGAATCATTATAATGGATAATCTTAATTATGTCAATATGTTGATGCTCCTTTTTCGTCACATTGTCTAAAAGAATGGAAAGGGAAATGGCTTAGCACAAATTGATTCATCCTTTGAAGAAAACCTCAAAAATTGACAAAGGCATGAACAAGGCTTCAAATATACAATGGTTGCGCAAGTTCCCTCATTGTCACGCAAGTATACTTGCGCGCCGCTTAATGGTCATGCAAGTGACTTGCACTCCCTAAGTGATAACTGCCCAGGGTGTTCTCCAGCCTATAAATAGACCCTGTGGGCCCCCCATTGGGAGGGGAAGTTTTCCAGAATTCAGATATAGATCTATGAATGCCCAATTCTCTTCTTCAGGTCTTCCGAACACTTCTAAGGTTATTCTTTACCTAGAATGGAAGTTCTAAACAAGAGGAGTAAGGTCTAAGTGTTAGAATTCACTAACACTTTCACGCCTAAGGTGTTTTACCCTTAAGGGAAATGAAAATTCTTTCACGCCGCCCTACTTCTTCACCAACAATTGCGCGCCTCTCTTCTGGAAGTACCTCAGGATAATTATAAAGGCTTTGGTTAAGGATCTCCCAAGTGTTACCCTATTGGTTAACAATCGTGCAAGTACCCATGTGTCGCGCAGGTATACCTGCAGGACAAGGACTTGCGCACCCATGCAGTACCTACGCGCCTGCTAGGACTTGCGCACCCCTGCCTTTTTGGGTGCCCTTCTTGCCCATTTAACCCCTCTTATATCATTCCACCTCTCCTATTCTTGATTCAGTCTTCAGGAAACTCTTCAAGGCCATTTATGGCATGATTTCTTGATTTGACTTCCTTATCTGAAAGGTACTCCGTGGAATATCTCTCCAAACCTAATGATTTACACATCTTTATGTCACTAAAGATTGAGATTTCATTTATTAAACCTCATCCTTGAAGATGAGAGAACCCCTTAACCTGGGCCTCCTTTTTAGGAATAATCCCCAGTCATAATTCTAAAAATATGGGCACCCTCTTTAGGAGTAATCCCCAAGTCTTCATTAACCTGGGCCTCCTTTTCAGGAGTAAGTCTCAGTCTTAATTTCTCATTAACTTTGGGAATCATCTTTAGGAGTAAGCCCCAAGTCCCTTAATTTTTCAAGTCCCTTAACCTGGGCTTCCTTTTCAGGAGTAAGCCCTAGTCTCAAATATGGGCATCCTCCTTAGGAGGAAGCCCCAAGTCCCTTAATTTTTCAAGTCCCTTAACCTGGGCTTCCTTTTCAGGAGTAAGCCCCAGTCTCAAAGTTCACAAGTATGGGCATCCTCCTTAGGAGTAATCCCCAAGTCCTCATTAACCCAGGCCTCCTTTTCGTGAGTAAGTCCTAGTCATAATTCCCATTAATTTTGGGAATCCTCCTTAGGACTGGGCATTCTTTTTAGGAGTAATCCCCAATATTAAAATTCCTAAATATGGGCCTTCTTTTCAAGAGTAATCCCCAAACATAATTCTCTTAACCTGGGCTTCTTTTTCAGGAGTAATCCATAGTCTCAAATATGGGCATCCTCCTTAGGTGTAAGCCCCAAGTCCCTTAATTTTTCAAGTCCCTTAACCTGGGCTTCCTTTTCAAGAGTATGCCCCAGTCTCAAAGTTAACAAGTATGGGAATACTTTTTAGGAGTAAGCCCCAAGTCCTTATTAACCTAGGCCTCCTCTTCAGGAGTAAGTCCCAGTCATAATTCCCATTAATTTTGGGCATCCACCTTAGGACTAAGCCCCAAGTCCCCTAATCTGGGAATTCTTTTCAGGAGTAAGCCCCAATCTTAAAATTCCCAAATATGGGCCTCCTTTTCAGGAGTAAGCCCCAACCATAATTATCTTAACCTGGGATTCCTTTTCAAGAGTAAGCCCTAGTCTCAAATATGGGCATTCTCTTTAGGAGTAATCCCCAAGTCCCTTAATTTTTCAAGTCCCTTAACCTGGGCCTCCTTCTTAGGAGTAAGCCTCAGTCTTAATTTCTCTTAACCAGTCCTAATTTACTTTTTGATCTGGGTATCCTTCTCAGGAGTAAAACCCAATCATAAGTCCCCTTCCTAATTTGGGCCTCTTTTTAAAGAGTAAGCCCTAAATTAGAGTATCCAAATCTCCATAAAGTACATATACCATTATAGACCCTATACATGGATTTCTTCCCTGAAGTAAATCCTAATATTAATCTATTTGGGAAGTCTTACATACATAATCCCCACACAATTTCTTATGATTGAATCTTTTATGGCAAAATTTTCAGTTTTTACCGATACCTCTTGTTTCTCACACAAAGCATGACTAACGTGAGATTAGAGTGTAAAAGTAATTCTGACATCTTTCTTTGAGACATCAATCAAAAACATCATACTCCATTACATGAACTACGTGGGTTCTGATTCCTTTTCCAAAATAAAAGATACGTAGGCAGCCCATCTGCGGGTACGATCCCAACTTTGAAATAATTCATGTCATTCTGAATGAAAATAAACTACAAGTGCCCCACTGAGTGGCTTTAAAACCATTATAGTCATCATAATGACCAAGAGACTTTTATGTATCAAAGGATACCATTGACTAAGAATCTATAACAAATACAGATGATTCTCTATCAATTAGGAACCTCAAATACATATAAAAGATTCTCTAAATTTCCTACATATCAATCATTGATTGTCAGATCTAAAGGAAAACTCATTTTATACTTGGTAATGTATTAAGGATTCATGAACATAACTTAAATCTATAAAGAGAGTCTCGGAGTAGACAATAATTCCCCTCAAAAAGGTGTGATGAGTCCGACCTCCCATCCTCTCAACCAATGCAAATTCCTAAGCCTCATCAGTCCATAACTAATGAGTGCCTACCTTTGGAAAGTAGGTTCAAATGGATATGGAATCATTGGATGTTTTCGGTTCTACGAACAAACCCGTTAGAAATTACTTGGAATGTTTGAATCTTAAATCAATGAGATCATCCCCAATTCCAGAGGGAAACACAATAGTAGAGGGATTCATTCATTTTATAGAAACAATTAGTATGGTTATAAGAATAGGACGATTCTATATCTCTTTATCTTTGACTTGAAATTGTTGATGCTACTACAATTGTTTTTACACCTATTGAGAAAGATTCTCCTATGATGGTTTCTGAAAATATAAATACCAAAGTTGATGGAAAGGATATAAATGCTATCATTTTTTCTTTGTCAAATTTTTTTATGTAAAGTTTATAGGTCTCAAAACATCAATGCGTATGTGGGAAAGGCAGGAATGTATATTTGAATAGAATACTAAATTGAAGGAAGAAAAGATAAAAATCCATTATAGTAAGTATTAAGGCATTATAATTAGAGAAGAAAAATATATTTATGAATACTTCCCCAGAGTAAATAATTTTTTTTTCAATATTGGAGGCTTTGGAGCTATTCTAGAAGAGTCTAAAACATTGAAGAAAGTAATGAGAAACTTTTTAGACCTTTGTGATTCTAAAATTTCTTCTTTAGTTGATAAAGATGATTTATCTCTTGATGAATTGCATAAAATTCATGTTGATTATGAAACAAGAAAATATAAAATGTTAAAAATAAGATGAAATGGATTTTGAATATATGAGAAAGACAAAAATTCAAGATGTTGAAGATGTTGATCCTTGTGATTTTGAGGATAAATAGTATGATGATTTTAATTATAAAATAATATATCTTATCTCCAAGAACTATCATAGAGGAAGAAAAAAGTTTTTAGGTAATCTTCCTATCAATGTTTTTGAGTGTGGGGGAATTAGCCTATTTTCTATGAATTTCCCTAAGAATAAATTTTTATTATATCAAGATGATTCTGATGAAAAAACTCATTTTAATAAGTTGAAAAAATTTTCTAAATAAGAAAATTCATACAAGAATTATAAGAACAATTTTACTAGGAATAATAGAAGTATGTTGAGTAAGAAATTTGAATTAGAATCAACTAAAAATAGTTCTTCATAAGATTAATGTTTAGAAAAGGTGAGAACATTCATTGTAAAAGATTAGACATTAAAATACTCTTCAAATAGTGAAGGAAAAGGAGGTGAAAAATATTAGAGAGAAAATGAAATTAGAATAGAACTTGTTTCTTGACTTTAGAAATTTAGGTCACTCAATAAAGAAAGCAGAATGATAAATAAATATAGTGGAAAATTTGCAGAGGGTGAAAAATATGTTTTCAGAAAACAATAATAACACGTCCAAGAGATCTTATGTTACAAACATTGAATTTATGTACAAGGAAATATGGTTGAAGTCCTCAATAATAATTTGTAAGATAAGTAAGATGAAGTTAAAAGGTTTCAATACAGACTCTTTGAGTATGAAATTACCTTGGTTAAGATGAATGAAAACTTCAAAAACCCCTTGGAAGTAAAATATGATCCTTCTAAATTTGATGAGAAATCTCAAATCATGATTTAGGTGAAATCGTCACCCTTCAAAAATATTTTTTCTTCTAATTTTTCTAAAATTTCATGTGATAAGAAATGTGTTGGGAATGTTTGTGTAGAGAAAGTATGGGATAAACCTATCACATTCACAAAATTTTAAAAAACACTTAAAAGGAATGATGGTCCACACCTAGAGTATGTTAGAGTTAGAAGAAGTTTTCAACCTTATCATTGTTTATACAAAGAAATATATTACTTCAATATAAAATAATCGATTTTACTAGTGTTGTGGAATATATGGGGTTAAGATTATAATTTTTAGCATAACATATCACTTCTTAGAAAAAGGTTCAAACCTAAAGAAATAAATGATGATAGAAGAATGAGTTAATTTCATCACACCAAGAAAGTTAGAAAATAAAAATATTAAGATGCGAGAAAATGTAAAATAAAAAATCAATTTGAATGTCTTGAATAGGATAGTATATGTTTGGATCATGATGGTTATCATGCTAGAAGTTGTAAGACACTTCTTTCAGAAGAAGTTTCTTATGATAGAAAAGAAAATGTACATGGAAAAAAGAAAGTTGAGGAAATATCTTTTGTTTTTGAGACATATTTTAAAGCCAGTAAAAAAGAAAAAACCATGGATATTTGATAGTGGTTATTCATCAAACAAGATAGGTGATTTGAAAATCTTGATTTTTTTGAAAATCATGATGTAGGTGTTGTTACCTTTGAGAATGATTGTTCTTTTAAAATAATATGAATCAGAATAGATGAGATTGAATTATAAAATTTTAAATATAAGGAAATTTTATTTGTTTATGGGATAAAACACAACGTACATAGTGTTAGTCATTATTTTGATGGTGAAAATGAATTAATTTTTAGAAAATATTATTCTATCATCATAAGTGTGAATATGGAAACGTTATTACAAAAGAAGAAAGTACGAGTGGAATTATCATTAAAATTTGATAATTTAACAACTCATGTTACTTAAGTGATGAATATGAGAGTAAGATATGGAACTAGAGACCAGGACATCTTGATCAGAAAAGTATAAACATAATTTAAAATGTTTATTATTTTTGAAACATCCCATAGTTGAAAAGAAGTGAATAATATGTTTATGTTACTTTTTAAAAATGTAAGATAACTAATAAAAGTAATAAAAAGGTTGAGTATCAATATACCAAACTTCTTGAACTTATTCATTCCAACTTTTGTGGGTTGATGAGACATTAATATACTATAAGGGATTTTACCCTTTCACTTTTTTTTGATGATTTCACTCAGATGACCAACGTAATATTTATGAAACAAAATACATAGGCTGTAGAAATGTTTAGAGCCTTCAGAAGATAATTTTAGGTATAAATACGAGTTTACTTAATTATTTTGAGAATATATAATGGTATATAATTCACATTAAATACTTTTAAAACATATCTAAGAATGCATGGAATCAGACATTAGTACAATGCTCCATATACCTCACAAAAATAGAGTACCAGAAAAGAAGAATCGAAGTTTGGTGGAAATGAGAAGAAGTATATTAGTAGAATACTAACATTCAATGTTATATTGGAGATAATCTATTAGTTCTATTGTAGTTGTTTAGAATAGATGTTTGTTGATGTCGTAATTCAACATGAATCCCTAGGAAATGTGTTATAATAAAAAAACCATCAATGAAATACTTTAAGGTTTTTAGAAGTCCCTGTATACTAAAAATCATAAATCCATATCTTGGAATGTTTGACGAGAATGATAAAGAAAGAATTATCATAGTATATTCACTCAATAGAAGAATTTAGAATTGTTGGAAAAAGTTCTTACAAAAGTTAGTGGATTCTTATTATGTGACTGTTATTAAAAATCAAAATTCCATGTCAAAGGTTACTGAGAATGATGAGGATGATAAACTGAAGGATTCCAATTAAACCGAGAATACTTATCACGATTTGGAAGAATCATGCGACTTGGAAAGTAAATTTATAATAGAAACATTAATATTTCACACCTTACAAAAACATGTTGAGAAAAAAAAATTATTGTGAATCAGAAGGCTCTAGTTTAGACCAAAAGAAATTTGAGATTAGAAAATCTAACATCATTTATTTCAAAAGCTAAACTAGAATCAATTTCAGAAGCTATTCAAAAAAAGAATGGATGGATGATATAATTGAATATTAGGATTATATTGAGGAAAAATAAACATTGGAACTTTTCGATAGATATAAAATAAAACTTCTATCATAACATATTGTTTTAACAGAAAAATTTGAATAAACATGGAGAAGTCTAAAGAAACTAAGAAATAATTATTTATAAAGGTTATGCATAGTTGGATTGTGTGTACTTTGAAGAAACATTTGTTCCAATTACATGATTAGAAACTATTAGAATATTTCTATCAGTGGATACACATAAAAATTACAAATTTTATCATATGGATATATATTCATCTTTCTTAAATAGTGGGATTGATGAAGATGTTTACATTGAAAAAAACATGCATCTTTTTAATTGATAATGATGAAATTAGGTTTATACATTGAGGAAAGACTTGTATGAGTTGAAAAAATCCCCGCGTTCTTAGTATTAAAATATTGATAGCTATTTGAGAATGTTGTATTTCTCTAAAGGAATGTTGATACTAACTTGTATTTTAAAGAAGTTAACTCCAGAATAATAATTTTCATTGTGCATGTGGATGATATAATTTTTTATGGGGATGAAGAAAAGGTTTGTAATTTTTTTGAGGAAATGAAGAATAATTTTAGAATTTAAATGTTGGGAGAGTTAACTTTCATCCTTGGCTTAATATTTTAATAAAAAGAAAAGTATGTGTTATTATCTCAAGAAAAGTATGCTAGGGAATTATTAAGGAAATTTGGGAAGAAAGAATTCCAGTAAGTTTCTATTCATATATCAGTAAGCACAAAGTTTTGTAATGATGAATCCATAAAAAAGTGTGAATTAGAAATAATTTTGGAAGATGATAGGATATTTACTTTATTTCACAACCTTAAGACCTAATATTGTTTATGTTGTGAATATTTTTGCTAAATATCAGATTGAGTTGAAAGAGTATCATATGTTAGAATAGAATATAATTTTTAGATATGTTAAAGCAACAACTTCACATGGGTTTTATTCAAAATTATTTTTAATATGAACTTTCTTGGTCATACTGATATCGAGTTGGCTAGATATTGTAATGATATAATATCATCTTTTGGAGGAACCTTTTTATTGGGGGAATATTTTGTGAGTTTTCATTGTAAGAAATATTGTTTTGTAACTTTGAGAAAAGCAAAATTAGAATATGTTGTGGCTACTCAAGATTTTACCCAAATGTCGTGGCTAAAAGTTCAGTTGAATGATTTGAATGTAATAGTTTCTAAACCATTGAATATACTTTGTGATAATCAGAGTGAAATTTATGTTTCTAAATATCCTATCTAACATTCAACATCTAAACAAAATGATATTATTTTTCAATTTATAAAATATAATGTTTCCACTGGATATGTTTTGGTGTAAAATATCTCAATAAAGTATCAAATATATGATATCTTCACAAAACTTATGCTGAAAGAGAGATTTCTGGAATTATGTCTGAAAATAAATATTCAACCTCATAAAATAACTTCCTAAACCTAATAAAGAAACCCCCACCATTCGTTTGATTATACTAACAAAGGGGGACAATTTTCACAAAATTATCCGACAGTGAAAAGAGAGGTAATTTTCTTAGTTTTTATGAATTTAAAGTGTGGTTATCTTATAATGGGGGAGATAGAAAACAAGGGGAGTGAAAAGAGAATAAAAAAATGTTTTCTGAGATTAAAAAATAGGGAGATAATGTTTATCTTAACATGTCCTCATACTTTCTTGTCTCAAGGGGATAAAATTCCTTTAGAAAAATTACGTTATCTAGTAGTGTGGTGCCATAACACTCTCTTTTGAGAAAGGTTGTTTATTGGTAAAAGCAATGAAATATGGGTATATTGAAGAACCTTTAGGATGTAAGTTTTTAGAAAGTTGTGTATTTATTGAAAAATAATATTTTTTAAAAAAATGTTTTTGTAAAATAGGTGAATATTGATTAATGTTCAAACCCAGACAACAAAGGGGGGGAGGAAACGTTTTTTTTGAGAAATATTATTTATTGACTTATAGTATCGAGATGAAAATCATTAGACACTAGAATTTTCATAAAAATAATGTTGTCGATTAGACAAACAATCTGTCTCAGATTCATCGGTATGAAGTTCAGATTCATCAAACACTGTTATTTTTAGATTTTCAGAATTTGTTTAGTGATGGTGTATTAATGTTTCTGAAGATGTTTAATAAGTACAATGATATTATGATTTATAAAATCTAAAAACATTCTAACCTTATGTCAGAAAATGATATGATGATCTCAAAAGTTCTCAACGTCATGATAGAGTAATAATTAAAGAGATATTTAGAGGTTTATGAGTTATGAGTTCATCATTATGAAGAAATTTGAGAAGATAAATATACTATTTTTAGTGAGACTAATAATTTAATTATATTGATCATAATATCCTGAAGAATCAAAGGAAGAAATTATTGATTGTGGGAAGTTTTCCTTTTCATTAATTAGAGAAAGATAGAATTTTCTATAGGTTCTGGTCCATTAGAAGTAGTGTTACACTGATAAATGTGAATGAATCTGAGAAGGAAAGTCAATTGGAATGACTCAATGAAGGAAATTCAATCATACTGACACTGAGGAGGAATGCCAATCTGACTTACTCTGAGAAGTAAAGTCAATGAGGCTGACACTGAGGATATTTCAATGTAATGATATGAGGAAGTTACATCATAATGAGCTAAAGAAGTTCAATTATAATGATATGAGTAAGTTACAACATACTAAATAAATTTTTGGTTATTCAAGATGGCTACTTAATAAGAATACCCAATAGGATTCACGAAGGTTAAAGAAGAGTTGAATTAGTCAAACTGGATGTTTAAATATGACTGAATCTCTGAGGCTTTTGATTTTGAGTTAGCATGATTTTTTTCTTCTAATTTCCTGCCTTTACCATTATGGGATGCCTATAAATAGATGAATAGTACATTCATACTTTGTAACCTTTTCATGTGTGAAACATTTTGGGCACTGTAGAGTTTGTGTCATAGATATTTCTAGAAATAGATCTCATAAAAAAGTGGACCACTGGATGTTTTGTTTACCAACCTGAGGAAGTACGGACTGATGAAGAGAATACTGAGCAATTGAATAGAGTTTTATAAGTATATATTGAGAATAGGTTCATCATTTTGAGTCTATTAGAATTAGTTCATCAGACTGATCCAATCAGAACCTGGTTCCTTGGATTGAGTTTTTAGATAGAGTTTTGTGGAGTAACATTTTTTGGTGTTCTCTTTTTGTGGATCATTTTTTTAAGAGAACTTTTTAAACTGATGGGAGACATTATAATCTTTCTTATAGGGATATAGAAGGTTTCTAACATTAGTTTTTACAAGTTTTATTCACTTCTTTTCAATAGTTAATTTCCATAGAACCATAGGAGTGGCTATAGAAAGGATGTAGGTTGTCACAGTAAGATAAAACCATTTAAATCTCATGTTCTTTACTTGATTTCCAAATTTTTCATCCATGATATTTTATTAAACAAGGATATGGTTTTGAAATTAAATAGGATTAAAAGGTTATGTTTCTTAAAATATTGAATCTTATAAAAGAAAAAAACTAATTCAACCACCACTTATCAGTTTTTTTTCAATCCTTTGGGACATCAAACCTAAGGGACCCAACGAGTGCCCTGATGTTTGAATGTCCCTAAACTAGTATGTTTGGTTTAGGTAGATATGGTATCTGGTGTAACATTAAAACACATAAAAAAATTTTAAGTTGTGAGGATGTGGAAGTAGTTTTTTTATGTGTTTGAAAACCATCAATATTTATTTCTAATTTCACTTATTTATTGATGATTTGACAATGATTGGAAAGGGTGGTTCCATGTTTGTGTTCATTTATTGTGATGTGATGTGACATTCATTTTTTGGATGCACAAATGTATTTCTTGGATTCCACCTTATGAAAATTTTATTTGAATTTAAAATTATTTTTATTCCTAGTGGTACTTCCTATGATCTATCTTTTTGGACTTATTGATTATGATTTTTGGGAATGGTTTCCAAATTATTATAATATTTGGTCATAGAATACCTATTGATTTTCACGCTATAGAAATGGGGGATGATTACACTCTTCCTCATCGATTAGTCAACCTCGATGTTGGTTATGGATCTCCTCAGTGTTGATTATTTATATTATTAGGGTTAAATTATGGGCAACTTGATTGAATACTAGATGGGTATGTTGGATATGGTGTTCCTCATTAGTGGACATGGCATTCCATAAATATGATTGGGTTGTAGAACATGGTCTTCCATAACCCTTGGAATGGGTTTTCAAACATAGTGATTTACACCCACATGGTTTGGGTGATTGTACCTGATGCTCTGCACCCCCATGGATCTAGTAATTGGACATGGCATTCCATGGAGAGTTATATTTTCACTTTTACTAAGGGTCATTACCCTTAGTGAATATCTGAGTCACAATGTCATGATTTACTACAAACTGAGACCTAGGATTCAGACATTGTACTATATTTTCCTGGATAGTGTGGTTTTAAATCCAGCCCAGTGAGCATTTATAGGATTCTATATCCGTACAAGAAATAATCATTAAATTGATTTGATGTGGGGATGAGTGAACCCAGGGTTAGGACATGTACTACCCTATGGTGACATCGATTTATCAGAGACATTTATGGGACTCACCAAAGTAGGTATAGTCTATCATGGTTACAAACCAAGGGAAAGAATTAATTATACATAGATTACGGGGTATGTAATCTATATCAATATCCTTTTTGTAGGATGTCCATATGATTGGGATTATGGACCGAAGGATCGACCGGTATTGATTATTTTATTTTTAACCTTACTCTTGTATATACATATTTCTGTGTATATATATATATATTTATGGGTATGAACACACACACACACATATATATACTTGATGGAACATTTCCCTATTGATCAATATTATGAACCTATGGATCAACTCTGGTTTTATGATATTTATTTTATTTATTATAATTAGTAATGTATTAGCTAGGCTTAGTTTATTTCATGGGAAAGCGCTTATGAAAATAGATTTATAAGCACATCATTGGAGTGGCTTACTGAGACTATTTCTCACCCATGTATGTGCACCTCTATGTGAATGTATACATTATGTATTTTTTAGGTTGATCATAGATAGATGATGGATAGGAATGAGGCCCAAGGTTTTATGATTGAGCATTTCTGCTCATATGGATTCTTTTGGTCAGACCAGAGTAGCTCGACAGTGTCTTGGAGACCAGTTGTGTGTTCAGGATCAGATTTAATATTAGAACAATGTAATTTTATTTCAGTTTCCTTTATGTACTCATATGTATGTGATCAACCTAGTGGAAGATCAGTGTTGTATATATGACATTACTATTTAGACTTTTACAAAATCTATTTTATTATTATAAAATTATTTTATTTCATAGATTTACTCCTTATGCTCTCTATTTATATTCTAATTTGGATTATAACTAGTTATTAACTCTATTTCTACTCTGATATGAGTCAATAGTATCTCCCAGGAAAAACCTTAGGCCCTCAATACTTTTTGGTATCTACTGGTGTATATAGAGGATATGCTTGAGGTATTTTGGAGAACCAGATTAAGGCATCGAATTAGTGGCATTCGAGTCGGGTTGTCACACATCGACCCAAACTGTGCGTCACAGAGTGTGTTGTTTTTAAAAAAAATTAATTTATTAAATTGAAAAAACCCCAATCTATATTATCTCCCCCCTATATTTTTTGATGCTGCCCCACAACAGTTGGTCGCACAATGCCAATCCCCTCCCCCTCCCAGACCTCCGACCATGCACCCTCCTTCCAGCAGACCTCCCCTCTTCGTGATTCCACTCTATTGCTCTGGGTTCTCCACTCGATCTTCCTAGGTACATCCTCTACCCCAATCCTATGTTTTCAAGTGATTGTCCATCATGTTATCACCCATGTTTCCTTGTACAAACCAGATATTATAGGTTAAATTAAATTTCCCCTTCTTCTATTTTAGGGTTCGATCTTACGTTCTTGTTGTGTGGTTGAGGTGTAGTTGCAGTTCCACCCAGAATTTTGGAATTTTCTTCACCCTAGGTAGGTGTATCCATGCCATATATATTTTTAAATTATTTTATTATTGTTGTTTAAATTTATAAATATTTTATATGGTTTAAATGTAGGGTGAGAAAAGTGATTTATAAGTGGTTTGTCATGTGATGTGACATGGATGAATTTTATAAAGGTAATTTCCTATGTTTTGTGTGATTTTATTGATGAAGCATTTCATGAAAAAAAATTTATAGGTTGTTTGGAGGGTTTGAGCCTTGTTTTTAAGGTAAATTAAGCTGTATATGATTTTGGAATGGGGGATTTTGATGCAAAATGAAATACTTGATATGTGAACTTGATTTTCACTTTTCAATATTAATTGCAGATGGTTTTAAATGGTGAAAGACATGTTTTAAAAAAAATCTTGGATTATGTATAGTTTTGAAAAGGAGATTGACCCATGTATTTGGTTGGTTTTAATTGTGTTTTTTTTCTTATGATTGTCATTGGGGAATTTATAAATTGTGTAATTGATGGTAAAAGCATTTAGAATGGGTTTTTGGTCTATGTAAAATGGAAAATAGATTAATATTATCATATTATCCTTTTTGTGCACTTTTAGTATGAGTTGTGGATTATATAAATAATGGGAATACTACTTTGGAAATGAAAATGTTTTATGTGTGGGTTCCCCATAGGTTAATTAAATATTTTGGTTACTCATCGAAGGGCTATACACACATACATAGGTATGTATATATATACATATATAAATCCTCCATGCACATATTTTCTCATGGAGTGGGGAATATGTGTATTGGATTAAGGGGTAAATATATAGGTGTGTATGTGTGAGAAATTGTGGTGTGATCTTCATCAAAGGCATCAGGTGCTGAATTGTTTGTCTTGGTCTGCTCCCATTTTGAGGTAGGTTTCCCTTGGAATTAACCTTTAAATTAAAGAATTGTTGATTTCTTAATTTTTTCAACCTTATTAGCTTGTGATATGTGGTTTTTTCTAGAATAAATGTCTTAAGGGAAATATAGTTAATTCATATTTTTGTTGATTGCATGAAACTTTTTATTAAATGTACATACCAAGTGTTTATGAAATGTTTATCAAATTGCTCGGTCGGCCTTTGTAAGTAAATTTTGGTTTTTAAAGAATGGATTTGGTTTCAAATGTGTTTGTGTTTCTTAAATGGAATTATTAAATGTGGTTAGAAATGGTTTTTGAGATTGGATGTGATGTTTATTTGATTCATTGAAATTAGTTGGTGTGCATTGGTTCTTTGGAAATAGTTTCTTGAGGAAAGTTTGGTACTTTTATAAAATAAGTTTCTTATAAAATCTCTCTTTGGGATGCACCTCTTTTTTTTAGATGATGATAGAATGCGTGGTCCTCGGATGGGACTTCCCTTGTGTGTTGTTGGTTGACTGCAAGGGGGAGAAATGTCCCTTTGAGTGATTCAAGGGTGACTTTTGTGTGTGTTTATTATGTGTGATGCATGTATATGGGATGGATTTATTGTTTAACATTGTTGGATCATCCCATTAATATTCTTAACATGGGAACCTAGCATAACGAGTGAATTTTTAGTTAAGGATTGATGCAATAGTTCAGATTATGCAGTGGATAGTGTCCCATAGCAGGAGATATTTTGTTATTATTGATATGGGATTGGGCCCCTCAATTAGACCAGGTAGGACAACAATAGGGATTTTGTGTGTTATAATTTTATCAGATAGGGAATTCCTTTGGGATGTTCCACATGTGTATTACATTATAGATTATTCATGAGCTCCGAGGTTTCACCCATTTCAATTAGAGATATTGTTTTAGGGCATTGTTGGCTAGATGCTATTATGAATTATTTCACATTTCCCTTGTTGTATGATTTCCGAGAGTGCTTCTATAATAGTTTCTTTATTGGCTAAAATGATAATGTGTTTTTAATTTGTTATGGAAAAAGGGTTTGGCAATGTTTTATACTCACTCTCTCCTTTAGAAATGAAATTACATCTATCATTTAAAATGGATATGGTTCCTCCCTAAGAGATAATATGGTTTTGAATGGTAAAATGGGAAATGGACCATGATTTTCTTTAAGGTGAAAATGTTTGAGAAACTTACTTTTATATATTGTAGATAAAACCTAAAATTGAAGATTCTTTTGTTTAAAGGAAATGAATTTGGGAATAGATTACTTGGGTGCACCTACTAAGTTTTAATACCCAAACCTATAATTCACTCTTATTTTTAGTCTCAGGTGAAGCTTTCTATTTGATCTAAATCGATGTGGGAGATGTTTAGTCTTTGGATCAGAGAGTGATCTGTGGGGTCATGTAGAGTTTAGTAGTCCTTATGTTTTCTTAGTTTATTTTTTAATTCTTGTTTAGTAATTTTTTTAGTTTCTCTATTTTGAGCTGCTCTTCTATTATTCAGCTTCCTTATGTTTATTAATATTGGGTGAAATAATTTTCACCATCACATTATTGACGTCCCTGGTTCTAGTCACCACCTCGAGAGGATCAGGCAGCCTTGCTCAGGGGACCAGTTCAGGATCGACTTGGGTTGGTTAATGAAAAAATGGTATCGAAGCATAGGTTCTTTATAGGACCTAGCTTTCAGAACACACTTTGTTATTTATGTTTTATAGGTAAATGTAGAAGGACTATCAGAGCTTCAGTTGTAGTTTTTTTTGTAGTGACTGGATAAAAATTTCTAGACTAAACCAATAGTTTCCATTTTAATTCTATTTTTTGTTTATTTGATTCTTGTGGTCTACTTGGTATATGGGGAAATGAAATAAGAGTTGGGCTAGTTGTCTTAGTGATATTGAAGGACATGGAAAGCCATGAGGATCCTAGTACATGGTCTTGAAAGACACTCTATGATGATGTTTTTATTGGCATATGGCTAGTAACCATACGACCAAGTCACCCATCGAAACTAGTTTCCCCTGGTGATTTTTATTGGGTCCTTTTGAAATTTTGGAATTTTTGAGACGTTAAGTTCTAAGTTGTTTTCATTTGTACTTTATAATATCCATATAAGGTTTTGTTGTGTTTTTTTAAATTTCAAAAATATTTTTGATTTGAAAAATGGTGATTGGTTTATCAAAGGTGAGATTTCCATAACCAAAATTGGAATATTTTTTCGAGTGAAATGGTTTGTTTTGAAAATGAGAGTTATTTTAGAATTTTTTTGAGGTTTTTGAAAGGTTTTGGAAGACATGAAATTGGAAGATAAATGTGGAACATGAATTTTTTTCTTTGACGATGAGGTGTGGTTTTAAAATTTGTTGGGGTATTTTTAAATTGGTTTTGAAAGTGATAATGTTTATTTTATCTACCACTTGGTATTCTTATTACTGCTCCCACACACACAGATATATATATATATATATATATATATATATATATATGGATGAATTTATGTGGTAAGTGGATTGGTTCTTAAGCTAGCACGAGAATGTATTTATAGGAGACTTCATGGAATACCAATGGTGGGTGTTTGGTTTATAAGGATTGTTATGTTTTCTAAAAACTTTATTCAATAAAGAAGGGATTTTCAATGCTTTAAAAAGTGGGAGAGTGTGATGATTCCTTTTTGTGTTTAGAGTTTTCCTTTTCCTTTTGGGATTTGGATTTGATGTGTTGAATGTGTGATTGAGATGATATTTTGAGTTTGGGTTTTTGATTTGAAAATGAGATGTGAAATTTTGATTTATGATATGTTTTGATTTGGTTTCATGCTCCCTTTTTTTGATTACTTCTCTAATATGTTAAAAGAGATTCTAAAAATCATCTATGGGTAGTTATTTCATCACATTATTTCAGATGATTGAGTCTTGCTTTAGATGTTTGGGTTATCAGTTCCAAAAATGGATCATAGTGGTTCTCAATTTTAGTAGTTTGTCTAGAGGTTTTGAGAGTCAAACCCTCCTCATTTCTTTAGGCAGCTGGAACAAGGGAAAGTTAAGGAAAGGATTCAAAATATTGAGGAGTTATTTGTTTGGCTTGAATATCATAAACTCTCAAGATGGAAATTTCCACCTTCACATTGGTAGGCCTAAGTCGTGAATGGTAGAAATCCATTCTTCAAGATGAACCATAGAAGGATTAATTGTGGTAATTCTTTAAAGTATTTTTCATCCAATAGTACTTCCCTGATGAAGTCATGATACCGATGGGTTCAAGTTTGCATGGTCTTGAGATAGGCGATTTAACGGTGTTGGAGTATGATAACAAGTTCGCCGATCTAGTTTCATATCTCCCCAACCCCATCAATAATGAATTTTGGAAAGCTCAATTCTTTGAAAGGGGTATCCGATCTAAATTCCATCAGGATGTGACTTCATTCCCCAATGATTATGAAGATGTAGTTATGAATGTTGTTCAATTAGAAGCTGGTTTATTAGTGTCTTGTCAGTTGACAAGAGGTACATAAATTCCATTATTTTGCGCCTAATTGGATTCATATGAGGGGATTTTCTGGCTATGTTTTCAGTGTGGGATGCCTAGGAATAAGAAGTTTTCAAGTGAAAAAGCACCTAAAATATTTCATACCTACAGTCATTTAGGTAACTTTATAAGGTTTTTCTAGGCTGGCACCAAGATGTGACATGAATCCATATCCACTCCCTTAGATAACCTTGAATTTTAGTTTAATATAAAGCTTCTTTGGTCATAAATGCAATTTTTTTTGTAATTAATGTAATTCGTGGGGTTGTTTTATTTTGGGTATGGTGAATGAAGTTGTAAGTCTTTTTGGAATGTAGTTTCGATGGAAATGTCTTTGTAATGTTTTTGATGTTTTTTTGTTTAATTTTGGTGTTTTTTATCCCATTATTCGTTTCATTGGGTTTTTTCTTGCCTATGTTAGGATTCAAGAGTTATTCTAACATGAGAAATAAATGTTTTTCTGGATTCAAAATATGGTGGGGAGACCCCCATCGGATAAGCTCACGATGAATCAAAATTCGAGGTGTTCTTGATGGTGAACATTCTTATTTCCACTCCACCTGACCCTGATCATAGTTGTTGGTCAACATGAATAGTGGGTCATGTAATGAATGCTCACGAAGATCCTGAATTGGCCACCACTAGTTTCTTTAATGGTTTTTGTGTTATGGGTTGGGGTGTTCCTTGTTGGGTTTTTTCTAGAAAAGAGTTAGTGTCTTCTTTGTAACCTATTCATTGTTTTTCATTCTATTTGGTCATGTTTGATGTTTTCCTTGGATGTTTGGCTTCTTTTGATGATGGTCTCATAGTTTCATTTTAGAATTCATGGTTCTGTGTTTTCAATGGAATCGATTTTTGGTTCTTCGGTCTTTGAGTTTTTAGGAATTTACTTTTTTTAATTCATCCTTGCATTTATTTTGGTAAATTGAATCTATTGGGACTTTCTAGGGTAAGAAAGTGTCATGGTGGGGAGAATTCTCAGAGCCCAATCCAAACCGTGCGCCATCGAGTCTAGTTTTTTTAAAATTAAATTAATTAAATTTCAATCAAAATAAATGAAATCTAAAATGAAATTAAAAAAAACCCTAATATATTTTCTCCCCCTCCCCTTATATCGCTCAAAGATATCCCCCCCTTCAGTTGTGCGACGCTGACCCCCTCTCCCCTCCCAGACCTCTGATCGTGCGCCCTCCTTTTGGTGAAGCTCCCCTCTCCCCAATTCAACCCGATTTCTCCGGATTCTCCACTCAATACACCTAGGTTTGTCCTCTTCCTCCCCCAAATATTTTTTAGTGATTTCCCATCATTCTATACCCCTATTTCCTTGTCCAAACCCTAGATTTTTGGTTAACTGAATTTTGGTTCCTTCTTCTATTTTTAGGGTTTGATATTGTGTGCTTGTGGTGCGGTTGGGGTGTCATTGAGTTTTCACACCAAATTCCAGAATTTTCTTCACCCAAGGTAGGTTTTTCCATGCCCTATCATCTTTAGATGAACTTATTGTGGTTGTTTAAATTTATAAATGTGTTCTATGGTTTAAATATGGGGTGTGAAAGGTGATTTATAAGTGGTTTTTCATGAGATGTGACAAGGATGAATTTTATAAAGGAAATTATCTACTTTTTTGTGAGTGTCTTGGTGTGTAATTTCATTAAAATGTTTTTATGGGTTGTGTAGCGGGTGTGAACCTTATTTTTAAGGGAGTATAAGGTGTAGATAATTTTGGAATGGGTTTTTAAAGGAAAATAAAATACTTGACATGTGAACTTTATTTTCACTTTTCAATATCAATTGTTGACGGATTTAAATGGTGAAAGTTATGTTTTAAAAAATATCTTGGTTTATGCAAGGTTTGGGAAATGGTCTTGGCCCTTGGATTTGGTTGGTTTTAATTGGGGGTTTTCTTATGTTTGTCAGTGGGGAATTTATAAATTGTATAAGTGATTGTAAAAGCATTTGAAATGGGTTTTTAGTGTGAGTTAAATGAAAAATGGAATAGTATTGTCATTTTGTCCTTTTTGTGAACTTTTAGTATGATTTGGGAATTATTTAAATAATGGGAAGCTTATTTTTGAAATGAACTTGTTTTATGTGTGGGTTCCCTATAGGCTAATTAAATTGTTTGGTGTCTCCTCAACGGGTTGTACACACATACATTGGTATGTATATATATATATCATCCTTGCACATATTCCATAATGAAGTGAGGAATATTTATATTGTATTATGGGGTATATATATAAAATTGTATGTGTGCGCAATTTTATGGTGATCTTCATTAAAGGCATCATGTTCCAAATTGGTTTTCTTGGTCTTCTCCCATTTTGTGGTAGGTTTCCCCATGCACTATCGTTTAAATAAAACAATTATTGATTTCTTTATTTTTTCACCCTCATTAGCTAGTGATATATGGTTGTTTCTAGAATAAAATTCTGAATCAAAATAAATTTAATTCCTCTTTGTTTTTGATTTTATGAAACTTTTTATGAAATGTGTATACCAAGGGTTTATCAAATGTTTATCATATTTATCGATTGGACTTTGAATGAAAATTTTGGATTTTAAAGAATGGATTGGGTTGAGAATGTGTTTGGGTTGATCAAATAGATTTCATAAAATGGGGTTATAAATGTTTTTAAGATTGGAGTTGTTGTTTATTTGATACCTTGAAAATTAGTTGTCATGCATTGGTTATCGGAAAATGGTTTCTTGAGTCCATTTTGGTACTTTTATAAAATAAGTTTCTTTGTAAATCTCTCATTGGTGTGAACCTATTTTCTTGTTAGATGATGATGGAATGGGATGTCCTTAGATGGGAATTCCCTCGTGTGTTGTTGGTTAATGTTAAGAGGGATAAAAGTTCTATAGAGTGATTCGATAGTGTCTTTGGTGTGTATTACTTGTGTGTGATTGATGTATAAGTGATGGATTGCTTTTATTACATTGTTTGTTAACATCATTAATATTATTAAAATGAGAACCTAGCATAGAGGGTGAAGTTTTTTTGAACGATTAATGCACTAGTTTAGATTACTCACTCGATTTTGTCCCATAACAATGGGATATTTTTTTTATTATTGTTATGGGATTGGGCCCCTCGATCAGGTCTAGTTGGGAGACAATCTGACATTTTGGCATTGTGACATCATTAGATGGGGTATTCCTTGAGGATTAGTCACATTTATAGTATGTTCTAGATTATTCACAAGCTCTTAGGTTTCACCCCTGCCATTTGGAACGAATGTTTTAGTCCATTTTTGGCTAGGTACTATTGTGTGTTATTTCCCATTTCCCTTGTGGTATGATTATTGATCTTGCTTTTGGAATAGTGTGGATTATTATCTAAAATAAAAAATAGTTTTCAAATAGTTACGGAAAATGGTTTTGGTAATGTTTTATACTCACTCGATCCTTTATAACTGAAATTTCATCTCTCATTTAAAATTAATATGGTTTCACCTTGGGAAACCATATGGTTTTGAATGGTAAAAAAGGAAATAGACCATGAGTTTCTTTATAGGGAAAATGTGTGAAAAATCAAAAACATGATTACTCTAAAAAGGGAACCTTTTGGACCATGATTATGGAAAAAGGTTTTGTTTTCCATCAGTGATTTTGGAAAAAGGTTTTGGTTTTCATCTCTTTTGGTGATTATTGAAAAAGGTTTTGGTACTCTTAAAAAGGAAATAGATCATGATTTTCTCAATGGTTTTGGTTGGCATGGGTGAAATTTTATTTTTCTTCATCGATGGACTTTTATTTATCTATATCGATGTCCTTAATATTTTATAAACTATCAGTGAATGTTTTTTATATTTTCTTTTAACTAACGGTAACCTTAATATTTAGAAGCATGAATGACCTTTTATTTATCTATATCAGTAAGCTTAATATTTAATAAAATATCGGTGACCCTTTTTTATATTTTGTTTTAAATAATGGTAACCTTAATATTTATAAGCATCAGTGACCTTTTGATTATCTCTATTGGTGACCTTTAATTGTTTACTATCGGTGACCTTTTATAACTATTAGTATCCTCTCTCTCTTTTCTGCAGTAGTGACCTTTGCACTGCTGCTCCATCTCACCATTCTCCCCTTTTACGCATCACGTCCCTATCATCCGCATTGAAAGTAACCAGTGACTCCCTTGCTTCTCACCATCACTACCACATCCAACGAAACCCTACATATGCCTCTTCTACGTCCCAATCTCGTCATTCCCCTACTTCAAACCACCTGTTCTGGACTGATCTAGAACTTAGGATACCACATTGATGTTTTTTAATGAAGATAGGTCGAGATTTATCTGAGACTGAATCATCACTGTAGGAGGAGCCACACCATGCCTCGACGATACACATTTTCATCCTCCTATTGAAGTCGCCGTAGATTTGAAAACCAGGGGAGGAGCTCAAATCGCCATCTCCTAGGAATGAAATTTCAAGGAGGAGTTCGACTGAAGCCGAGTAACTACTGCACTTTTCCATTTCTATGGATCTTAATTGTTGGACTGAGTTGAAAGAAATAGACCATCTATCTCTAATACTATGTATTAAGAAATTGGAGCCATCGATGCTGAATGATGTCGCTCTAGGAGTGGAGGAGATGGGCCATCATATACTTTCGAATCACTGGTGTGCATAGAAATCTGGAGGAAAAACCTCCCGCGCCACCCTTACGGAGAAGAAGCTGATGAACACCCCCCTTTTTAGGGTTGCGTCGATGGGGGGGGGGAGAAAGAGATATAAAATAAATCAATCAATCAAAACTAAAAAAATACAACTAAATTAAAATATTAAACTTTAATAATTATAAATTTATTACAAATATAAGATATTTAATATATATAAAATAAAATATTAAATTTAATTATATTTAAATTTATATTTAATTAAACTAAACTAATTTATAATAACTTCTAAATTGATGTAAATAAATTATTATTTAATGTTTCATATCAAATAATTGTTTAATAATAAAATATATAAAATAAAATTTGAATAAGTTATAAATAAAATAAAATAATTGATTAAAAAATGGTAATAATTTCATTTTTTAAATAATAATAAACTTAATGTTTATAATTTACATTAATAATGTTAACTAATAAAAATTAATAACTTAATAACAATTTAACATTAAAATTAATAACTACTAAATCCCTTTATACTTAAATATTAATAATGATTTTATTATTAACAAATTTGATCAACTTATAATAGTTAAATTATTATAAGATAACATTTATATTAAAAGAATAACTATTTTAATAATAATTTATTTTATTTTTAATCAATAATAATATAATTACTAGTTTTTAATAATATGAATAAAATTATTTATTTAATAACATTATTTAAAAGTTTATTAATTCGTTTAAAAGATTTTGTAATAAGATATTGTATCAAATTATAATTTTATTTATTTCTGTCCTTCATATTTTAATTGTGTTGCACTAGTTCATTCAAGAGGTGGGAAAACGACCAAGTGCATTCAACTAAATCATCTGAAGTTAGTTATACGGGTAAAGTTAGTGCGACATGTGGTTCGCGAAAAAGAACATGTGTGCAGTGTAATAATAGAAGACATGTTTAAGTCAGAGAAGAGTGGTGGTGATGAGCAGTAGAAGACAGTAGGCACTTAAAACAGAGCAAGAAGCCGATTTTAAAATGAGGGAGGTGCATTTAGGGGAAGATACACATTGGAAAAAAACATTCACGAACAACAAAAACTCTTTTATCAAAGCAGAGAGATCTAGTGGACATCCCTAGAGTTGGCGGAGCCCGAGAGAAGAGCACATATTTGGGGAGTTCTCTTTCCCTCATTTCTGAATATTTTGTACTTTTTTATAGTATGTTTGAATTGACTGTAATTATAATTAACAATATAGTTGGGTAAATCTTTGAACTCGGGGAATTACTACTTCTAATGGTTACTATTTCTTCTTTTTTTACTTTAACATGTTAATGTGTTCAGTATTGATTGGTGAGATCAATGATGAATTCATTAAAATGCCTTTTTCCACTAGAACTTAATTTCAAAAATCAAAAATCAATTGGAAAGATTGATTGTGGATACATTTTTTAAAAATAATAATAAATTCATAATACTTCGGGACTTATGGCGAGTTCGTCCTACTGTCATTTTTGAATCAAAATTTTCATGGATGATTTATTTTGAAGTGGTGAACTATGAAATTGATCAGCCTATGTGACTTAAGAACTGGTGTGGGAGTTTAGTCATTCTCTTTATGGTGGTACACTATAATTACTTTTAAGTGAATTGAAATACTTTTATTATCAGTAGAATATAGAATTTTCCCTCGGAATTTTACTTGATTGTTCATTTATCAGTGTTTTATATCTGTTTTTCTCTTTGTTTTAAACTTTTTCTTGCTTCAATTTAGTTTTTATACAATATTTGAAATGTTATTCCACTTTATAGCTTAATAAAAAAATAATTAAAAAAATATAGAGAATCTAACCCATTACTGATAACACTGGGGATTTTTTGAATGTTTTTAGAAAAATAGTGGTCATAATTTCCTTCTTTATGGGTTCAACCCGTCTTTCCACATATACAGTAGTTAGTAGGAATATAAATTTGAAACTTTGACTGACTTCAATAACTATCAGCATCACGTTTTTGGTGATGTTGCTGGGGAAGGCATGAGCCATTATTTTTCTTTAAAAAACATTAAAAAATAACATATAAAACACTCAAAAAAATTGTTAATTTTGAAAACTATTTAAAAATTCAATTATATCAACTTCTGTGTATTAATGTACTATTATTGTTTTTTGTTCGTAATTTTATCTTATCACTTATTTTATAAACACAATGTCTACTATTGATAGATTAGATCCCTTGAAGCCTGAATAAGATAAACATTTAACTGCTCTAAGAAAGAAAAGAAAATTTGAAATGGAAAATCTAGATGAGAGAGTTCCTTCACCTAATGAATTTCAGAATCCTCTACCAGAACCCTTAGATGAAGGAGAAAGTCCTAGTTTGAGAGAGTTCAAACTTCCTCAAGTTTCAAGAAATCCATCTTTAATTTGGTTATCTCCTAAAGCCAGAAACTATGAGCTAAAATAATCAAACATTTCACTATTCTCAACTTTTAATGGGATCTCTAATGAGGACTCTATTGACTTCATTAGAGACTTCTATAACACTATTAGAAACTACCTCTTCTAAGACTCACATAGAATTATCTATGAACTAGATTCTTTCAATTTTTTCTTAAATAGAATGCTAGGAACTGGTTTCTGAGTCTAGATGATAACATTTCTGAAAACTATGATCAAGTGCACAATTCCTTTATAATGAAATTTTATTTTCAAAGATTAAAAGGTGAAATTAGAAAACAAATCAACAGATTCAATCAAGATGATGGTGAAGGTTTTCATAAATATTGGGATAGATTTAGGGATATTCTTAGGTAGTTTCGCCATTATCAACTCCCATCCCATCTTCTCACAGATACCTTCTATGAGGGGATTTCTTTCTTTGGACAGAATCTAGTTGATCATGCTGCTGAGGGTAACTACAATGATAAGACTGATGAAGAGGTAAGACAAATATTTAATAATCTTTCCCTGAATTCACAAAATAATATTTCAATATGAAAAATATTGAATATAAATGTTATTATCAACATTGGTTTAATAAATGAAACTCAAGCCCAACTTTCTGAAATCACCAACCAATTACAATTTTTAATGATCTTGAACTCTAAGAAAACTACTAACCAACTTGGCTTCCGAAAAACCGATAAATATTTAAGAGAACAATGTTCACAATGTGGAATGTTTGGGCATAATGAAAACTTTGGCCTAACATTGATATGCCTGGACAATAACAAGAAAATTATAATTTTGTTATCTATAGTCCTAGAATGCCTCCTAAAAAAGATCAATTTTCAAATAATTAAAACCAAGGATTTAAGAACCATCCAAACTTGTCATGGAAAGATCGAGGCCTAATTAAAAAATCCACTACCCCTAATTACTCTAACCAATCATGGCCAATCTTTCAAAATCAACAAAAGGGTGAGTCTTAAGATGCAAAAGGAAATAATGATAATCAAATGTATTCTAAGATTGATTAAATTTTTAACTAAATTAACTCTCAAGAGGAAAGATACGTGACTTATCTAACCAAACATCAAAATCAATAGGAGTTATAAATAATGAAAAATTATGTGAGAATTAAAAACATGGAGACACATCTAAGACAACATTCTATAGATTTTCATCTAGGAAAAAAGGTAGACTTCCAAGCACAATTGAACTTAACCCTAGATAGAATTACATGTCATTAGTAACTATAAGTGGGATGAATACTCAAACTATTTCAGAAAAAGACCATGAAAATTCCCAAAAATGAAAATCTTCTTTAATCTAGGAATTAAATTCTACTTTGTTCACATGCTGAAAATTATCAAAAAACTATGGAAAATGATCAAAATCTGAATTTATCATTTGAAACAAAAGTTGAAAACTCATTTAAAATCAAAGTAATAAAGGAAAATAAATATTTGTGGAAAAGGTGAGGTATATACACACTATTCTTAAAATTATATCCCACCCATCCCATTCCCTGAGAACCTTAAACCACAAAGTAACACCAAGTATTAATTTCTTTAGTTCCTTGGTCTCTTGTCAAAACATTAAGTAATCATTTCTTTCTTTAAAGACTTAATTAAAATCACTTCTTACTTTAAATATGTCAAAAAAATTATTTCAATAAAAAAGGCCCTTGAAGAAATTTTCTACTTATAGCCTCATTGAAGAGTGTAGTGCTATGATCTAGAAGAAAAACCCACCCAAACTGAAAGAACCAGATTGCTTTTTCATACCTTGTACACTAGAAAATTTTTATCAACTCAACTATTTGTGTGACTTAGGTGCTAGTATTAATCTGCTCCCATACTCATTATTTCAATAGATGAGGTTGGGTGACCTTCAACCCGCCACAGTCATACTGCAGTTAGCCGATAGATATTTCACTCATCCTTTGGGTAGGGTAGATAACTTGCTAGTTGGGGTTGGAAAACTATTTCTACCTACAAACATTTTAGTATTAGACATGGAGTGTGATCAAGATGTTCCCATCATCTTGGTTAGACCTTTCATGGCCGCAAGTGATTATTTTTTTGATGTCTCTAAGGTTTAGCTTATATTCAAAATTGGAGAAGAATAAGAATAATTCAATGTGTTTAGAAATGTCAAAGGACCAACCTATTCTGAAAACTGTTCAATGGTAGAGTCTTTAGAGGATGAGAATTTGAATAAAATCATTGAAGAATCTAAAAATCAATCATTTGTTTACGAAACTCATTTGGAAGTTGAAAATAATGGCTTATATTCTTCAAAAATTGAAATTTTTTCTCAAACATCAAATCTGGAATATTTTCTAGAACTGGCCAACTGTCCATTTTCTGCTATAGAAGATTCCTATGTTTCTAAACTTAAGTACTTTTGAGTGAATTTTAGGGGTTTTCTGCTAACACCAACCTTGATAAACACTTTTATGATGATGAAGGAAAGTTTTTGAAGCAACTTGATGATTCTTCTTTGATTAACTTGTTAAATTATGACCTGGAAAGTCTGGATAGTGTGCTACCCAATTTGGACATGGACACTATTAACTATGAATTAGAGCTATAAATTCAAAATATTTCATCATTTAATACACTTTACAAGAGGTATGTATAAGACCGTGGACCTCCCAGGATTAAGAGTCTTCCTTCAAGTGTAGAACCACCTGATCTTGAATTGAATCCAATCACTACTCATTTGAAATATTCATTCTTGTGTAATAATTCCACTTTACCTGTCATTATTTCTTTTGAACTTAATGAAAATCAAGAATAAATATTTTTGAGTGTATTGAAGAAGTTTAAAATTTCCATAGGTTGGACCATAGATGATATCATGGTTATTAGTCCTTCTTCTATATGCATAAAATACCTATGGAGCCAAACCATAATCCTAGGGTAGAGTCTCAAAGAATATTGAATCCAAACATGAAAGAAGTTGTAAGAGAAGAAGTGATTTATTTGTTGGAAAATGAAATCATATATATCATTTCTGATAGTGTTTGGGTCAGCCCTGTCTAGGTTGTCATCAAGAAGGGAGGTTTCACTATAGTAAAAAATGAAAAAAATAAAGAGATCTAAGTTAGTAAAGCCACAAAATGGAGAGTCTATATAGATTATAGAAATCTGAATGCAGCCACTAGAAAGGATCATTTTCCAATGCCCTTCCTTGATCAAATGCTTGAGAGGCTTGCTGGAAATGAATTTTTCTGTTTTTTGGATGGGTATTCTAGTTACAACCAGATTCCTATTGCTCTAGAGGATTAGGAAAAGACCACTTTCACATGCCCTTTTGGGACATTTTCTTATAGTCAAATGCCCTTTGGGTTGTGTGGAGCTCTCGCCACCTTTGAAAGATGTATACTGGATATATTTTTGGATATGATTGAAAGAATCATCGAGGTGTTCATGGATGATTTCTCCATTTTGGGTAGTATTTTTGATACTTGTCCTGGAAATCTTGATTTAGTTTTAGAAATATGAATTCCGACTAACCTTGTTCTCAATTTGGAAATGTGTCAAATCATGTTCATAGATGGTATTTTTTAGGCAATAAAGTGTCAAAGAGAGGTTTGGATGTTGATACTTCTAAGATAGAATTCATTCAAAAAATCCCACCTCCTGAAAATTTAAAAGGTATTAGAAGTTTCCTAGGGCATGTTGGTTTCTATCGGAGGTTCATAAAAGACTTTTCCAAAAAAAACTAAGACTTCGTGTTATCTTTTTGTCAAGGATGAACCTTTAAATTTTGATGAATTTGTTTTGAAATCATTTAATATACTTAAAGAGAAACTCACAACTTCACCCGTCATTACTACACGTGATTGGAAACTACCTTTTGAACTTATGTGCAGTGATATGGTTGTAGGTGTTGTCCTTGGGAAGAGAAATGATAAGAAGTTACATATGGTGTATTATGCTAGAAGATTTTTAGATAAGGCCCAAAATAATTACACCCCTACTGAAAAGAAATTTCCAGATGTTGTTTTTTCTTTAGATAAGTTTAGACAATATTGTTTAGGCTCAAAAGCCATCATTTTAACCGACCACACTACGTTGAATTACTTGTTGTCTAAGAAATAAACTAAACCCAGACTAATTATATGGATTTGATTGCTACAAGAGTTTGAATTAGAGATCAGGGATAAGCTGGGAGATGAAAACTTAGTTACTGACCGCCTTTCTAGGATTCCTCATACCTAGTCTGAAGATATGAGGGAGATAAACTCTTATTTTCATGAAGAAAAACTGTTCTCTGTTTCTATTGGTCAATATTCTTGTTATAAAAAATTTTCCAAATTCCTTGTTACTGGTGTATTTCCCAATAATCTACTTAATAACCAAAGGAAGAAATTCATTTCTAAACTAAAATACTAACCTTGGGATGTTCTCCTTCTATTTAGGAGATGTGCTTATAGTATCCTTAGGATATGTGTGCCTGAGTAAGAAATGATTCATGTCTTTGAGAGTTGTCACTCCTCACCTTGGACAGGTCACCATGGTGGTGAAATAACTGCACAGAAAGTACTAAAATTTGGTTTTATTAGACCACTCCTTTTAAGGATTGTAAGAGCTATATTGTTGGTTGTGAGAAGTGTCAGAGGTTAGGAAATGTTGTTAGGAAGCAAGTGTTACACCAAAAAGGTATTCTAGAAGTAGAGATTTTGGATGTCTGGGGTTAAGGTTTCATGGTTCCATTTCCATCATCTCATGGAAATGAGTATATTCTTATTGCTTTAGATTATGTGTCAAACTGGGATGAGGTAGTTGCACTTCTCAATAATCAACCCAATTATGTTATTAAATTTGTGAAAAAGAACATATTTTCAAGATTTGGATTTCCCAAGGACTTTATCACAGATAATGGAACACATTTTAAGAACTATAAGTTTAAATATTTGATGAAAACATATGTTTGTGTTGAAAAAACTGGTACTCTTTATCATCCACAATCCAGTGGACAAGTGGAAATTTCTAATAAGGAACTGAAACAAATACTTGAGAAAACTGTGTCAACCTTTAGGAATGACTGGTCCTTTAAATTGGATGAAGCTTTATGGGAATATAGAACTACTTTTTGGACCCCAAAAGTTATGTATCCTTACAGGATGTTATTTGGAAAATGATTTCATTTACCTTTGGAGTTGCAACATACGTCTTATTGGGTAGTTAAGGCTCTCAACATGGATTTTAAGAGTGATGGTGAGAGGCGATTGCTTGAGCTAAGAGTGTTAGATGAAATTAGGAGAGATAGTTATGATGATTGGTGAATTTATAAAGAGAGGACTAAAATCTTTCATGATTATATCATTCAAAACAAGGAGTTTAAACGTGGAAATAAGGTCCTCTTCTTTAACTCTAGACTCAAACTCTGTCCTGAGAAAATAAATTCCAAGTGGTCTAGACCATTTTTTGTAGTGAGAGTTCTTAAGAATGGAGCTGTTGAAATTGTAGGTGAAGAAAACAAACCCATGTTGGTTAATGGGTTGTGAGTGAAACATTATTTTGAGGGACAACCAAAGGGCTTGGATTCCTTCACCGTGCTTGGGAACTGATATTGAAAAAATTCTAGGTGAAGACTTTAAAACATAGCGCTGCATGGGAGGAAACCCATTTTTCTTTTGTATTTACGTTATTTTAATTTTATCTTTGAATAAAGTGGTTCTTCTGTGATCTATTTTTGTGAAATTCCTACCTCTGCTTTCTCTTGGTTTTCTTGTTCTGTTTCACAGTTATCAATAACCTGTTGTTTTGTCATTTAAGGAGTGGAATTCATTTTCTTAAGCTTTAATGAAAAAAATTAAGTCAAGTAAGTACCTTACTGTTATTTTTTTTTTCATTTTTCTTCTCCTTAATGTTTTAGAAAAAAATATTCTACTTGTCACTTTATATTTTTAAAAAATTATGCATATGCCTCTTGATAAAATTTCGATTTCATTGATATATTAAAATTGATCACTTCTAGAAATTAAGTGTGGGGGTGGGGGTACATGTAGGATGAGAATATTTGTATTGATTATGCTTTAGGTTGGGATGTTTTAACATTCATTCTTCTTCTATATTAAACACATTATTGAATATAATCTGTTAAAATGCTTGCACCCAGTAAACTGTTCACTTACACCTCACATGTTACATTGGAGCAGTATTGAAAATTATTCATTGGACTAAATATTAACTCATGTACTTTCTTGTGAACCCGCTGAACTTTAATTCATTGTGGAAAACATAATTTTTAAAATTCAATAAGATACATAATATGTCATAGGTATACCAAGTTGAAAATCTATTTTGAACTGTAATTATCTCAATTGTTCTTCTCCACATTTAGAAGTCAACTTTGGGGATAATGTTGGGTTTTAATTGTGGGAGAGGGGGTTTATTATTGACTAAGATAAATTGTGTTAATTGAGAATTCCATCAATTCCCACTTCAACTTAAAACTTTTTCCATAAAAAATGGGTGATTTGTTTTTCAAAATTCCAAGAAATATTTCAGGTTTTACATTGAATTCAAATGTGACTTGCCTTGGAACAATATTTCTTTTGTAGTTAATTTGTGATTTTAGTATGAAATTAATGATAATGGATGATTGTTTAGTGATCTTTTCTAAGTTATTTAATGAAGATTTTGGTTTAGGGACTACCTTTGAAAGTGATTTGGGTAACTTGTCGGTGGAGTTATGATCATAACCCTTGGAACTGGGTGATTGATCCTGATCTTAAGGGCCTCATTCATCTTTTAATTATAAAATGTAATCACCTTATTGAGTCAATGTAAATGGTTTTTATATAAATCATTTTAACTAGAGTATGATGGGAATTTAGGATCCCACCGTGAGTCTCTAAGACCCTAGATTCTAGGTGAATTTATGTTAAATATAAGCCCTCTCCACACCTTGAATAAGTGCATTGCACAGTGCTTAGCGCATGATAAAAGTCTTAGAAAAGATAAAGTAAAGTGTTTAGGGTCAAAAAAAAGTTCATTAAGGCGAGGGGAACTATGAATGCCCAATGAAGAAGGGATCAATTGGTCTATATAGAAATCATATAGGTTGTATCATTACGGTAATTCACAAAAAAATTAATTATTTTTTTTAACTTAGTAAAGATTCATTATACAAAGTTCCTAGTGTTAAGTTCTTAACTCCACTTAATTTTATCCTTTTTTCACTCTTGAATTTAGCTTTTAATCATGGATTGGATTGGATCATTAAGTAGATTCACATATGAGTCATGAAACTTTTATTGATAGTTTCTTCATTGAATTCTTTCTTACCAATAATAATTTTCTCGAGGTAAGAATTGATTTGAAGATATATTTTCAAAAGTCTATTTTCATGTTCTATCCTCTATTGTTAAGTGTTGGACATCTTATATTTTGAGATGAATCATTAATACTACAATTTTTTTCAAAGATATCAATTCATGAGATTGTTTGAGGAAAAACAATGCTAATGTGTGGGGGAATTTTATATGGCCTTGTTTTACATAGTTTTGCCACATCTTTTTGCTTAATTTTTAATGATTTAATTAATTATTTAATCAGTTTTTACTAAAGAAATGTACTTTTTTATTTTTATAATTATGTTTTTTAATTAATCAATTTTTATAGTTAACTATTTATTTTTAGTATTTAAATTAACTATTTTAATCTTAGCTTACTTTTCGAATTTAGTTATTTCTCTTTTAATGTTGTTAATTCTTCATTTTATTAACATTTTAGGAATATGACATATTTTATTATTTAATTTATTAATATTTTGTTTTTCAACTATTAACTTATTTTTTACTTTAATATTTTAACTTTTAAATTTAGTTTCATTAAAATAAATTAAATAAATTAAATTCATTAATTAATATGTTTAATGATCCTGTTAATTAATCAAGTAAACAAATTGAGTTTAAATTAAATGAAATAGTTTGATTTTAACTTCAAGTATTAACTTAGTTAGTTAATTAATTAATTTAGGGTTTTAAAACATTAATTATTTAATCAAAAGTATGAAGTTTTAATTTTTGCGTGTCACTATTAGATCTTTTTTTAAACAGTCACCGATGTTGTTGCACTTCGGTACCAGTCACTTATTGTCTAACAATGACATTTTCTATTTTATGCCATCAATGACCTTTTATTTTTCTATATTGGTGACCATTTATTTATCTGTACCGGTAACCTTAATATTTTATAAAGTATCAGTGACCCTTTTTTATATTTTCTTTTAATAAACTGTAACCTTAATATTTATAAGCATTGATGACCTTTTATTTATTTGTATCTGTAACCTTAATATTTTATAAACTATCGGTGACACTTTTTTATATTTTATTTTAACTAATAGTAACCTTAATATTTATAAGCATTAATAACATTTTGATTATCTCTATCGGTGACCTTTAATTTTTTTTTACTATCGGTGACCTTTTATAACTATCAGTAGCCTCTTTTTGTTTCTAGAACAGTGACCTTTACGCCGCTGCTCCATCCCACCAGTCTCCCCTGTTTTGCACCTCTTTTGTATATTCCACATTTCAAGTCACTAGTGACTCCCCTGCTTCTCACCATCACTGCCCATCCACCAAAACCCTACAAATACCTCTTCTACCTCCCAATCTCACCGCTCCCCTACTTCAAACAACCAGTTCTTGACTGATCAAGAACTGAAGATTCTGCACTGCTCCATTCGAATGAAGCTAGGTCTAGATATATCCGAGACCCAATCATCACTCTGGGAGGAGCCGCACCATGACTCACCGTTACACATTTCTATCTTCCTCTTGAAGCCGCCGCAGATTTGAAAACAAGGGGAGGAGCTCGAATCGCCATCACCTGGGAATGAAACTCCAAGGAGGAGTTCGACTGAAGACGAGTAGTCACTGTTATGGATCTGAATCGTTGGACTGAGAGGAAAACAAGAGCTCGTTCATCACCGGTACTGAGGAGTAAAAAATTGGAGCCGCTGCAGCTGAAGGATGCCGTGCTAGGAGAGGAGGAGCTGAGCCATCAAAGACTTCCACATCACCATTGTGCAGAGAAATCTAGAATAACTACCTCCTGTGCTGCCTTCGTGGAGAAGAAGCCAATGAAGACCCCCCTTTTTTAGGGCTACGTCGATTTGGGAGGGGGATAAACAGATATAAAAAAAGTAAAAAATAAAACTAAAATACAAACAACTAAATTTAAATAATAACCTTAAATAATTAAAGATTTATTATAAATTTAAGGTATTTAATATTTATAAAAAATAATATTAATTTTATTTAACTTTAAATTAAACTTTAATTAAACTAAATTAATTTATAATAACATTTAAATTGAAATAAAAAAATTATTATTTAATATTTCATATCAAATAATTGTTTAATAATAAATTATATAAAATAAAATTTGATTAAGTTAAAAATAAACTAAACTAATTGATTAAAAAATGATAATAGTTTTAATTTTTAAATAATAATAAATTTAATGTTTATAATTTTAATTAATAATGTTAACTAATAAAAATTAATAACGTAATAAAAATTTAACATTAACAATAATAATTAATAAAGCCTTTTATACATTAATATTTATAAATACTTTATTATTAACAAATTCGATAAACTTATAATACATAGATTATTATAACTCAACTTTTTGAATCAAATAATAAATATTTTTATAATAAACTTTAATTCATTTTAATCAATAATAATATAAATACAAATTATTGATAATAATAATAAAACAATTTATTTAATAATATTATTTAAAATTTTTCTAATTCTTTTAAAAGAATTTTTAATAAGATATTGTCTTAAATTATAATTTTTTTTTATTTCATTTGTGTTTTAATTGGGTTGCACTAGTTTATTCAAGAGGTGGGAAGACAACCAAGTGCATTCAATTAAATCACCTGAAGATAGTTACATGGGTAAAGTTAGTGCGACATGTTGTTTGCGAAAAAACACATGCATGCAGTGCAATAGTAAAATACAAGTTTAAGTTGGAGAAGAGTGGAGGTGATGAGTATCAGAAGACAATGGGTACTTAAAACAGAGCAAGAAACAAATTTTAAAAGGAGGGAGGTTCATTTAGGGGAAGATACACATTGGACACCCACATTAACATATGACACCATCTCTTTCATCAAAGCAGAGAGATCTGGTGGACGGTCCTAGAGTTGATAGAGCCCGAGAGAAGATCACATCTTTGGTGAGTTCTCCTTCCCTCATTTCTAAATATTTTTTACTCTGTTCTAGTATGATTCCATTGACTGTAATGATAATGAACATGATAGTTGGCTAAATCGTCAAGCTCAGGGTATTACTACTTATATTGGTTAAATTTTCTTCCTTTTTTACTTTAACACATTAATGTGTTCAGTATTGATAGGAGAGATCAATGTTGAATTCATTAAACTGATTTTTACCACTAGAACTTAATTTCAAAACTCCACAATCAATCGGCCAGAGATAAATTCATAATACTTCAAGACTTATGGTGAGTATGTCCTGTTGTCTTTTTCAAATCAAACTTTTCACAGTTGATTTAGTTTGGAGTGTCGAACTCTAAAATCGATCAACCAGTGTGACATAACTTCTGGAGAGGGAGGTAAGTCATTCTCATTATGGCGGTACACTGTAATAACTTTTATTTGAATTGGAATACTTTTAAAACCAATAGAACGAAGAATTTTCCCCCAGAGTTTTACTTGATTATTCATTTATCAGCGTTTTATATCAGTGTTTCTCTTTGTTTTCAACTATTCCTTGCTTCAATTTTGTTTAGACACAATATTTGAAATGTTCTGTCAGTTGACATCTTTATAAAAAAATAAGTAAAAAAATATATAGAAAATCTACCCCACTGCTGATAATACTAGTTTCTTTTTGAATGTTTTTAGAAGAATAGTGGTCATAATTACCTTCTCTCTGGGTTCGAACCTTCTTGAGACATATACTATAGTTTGTAGGAATATAAATTTTAAACTTTTACCAACTTCAATGACAGTCAGTACCAATGATTGTGACACATAAGAGATAGGGCCAGAATTTATCTAAGGCAAAAACCACTGTTAAAAGTTCATTTTTAGTGATAATGTTGTAAGATTGAGTTTTATACAATGTTTTTGTGGAATAATATATGAAAGGAGAAATATTTTCTATAATTTGACCTCGAAAGGCCCCCAAGGCTCTATCAGAAGCATCACACATCAACTCAGAGGGTAACAAACAATCTGGGGGTTGGATTATTAGAGAAGATGCAAGATTAGTTTTGAGTTCAATGAAGGATCTCTTTCAAACCCCATCTAAATGGAATGTGACATCATTTTGGAGCAAACAAGTGAGTGAGAGGGAAATCCTACTGAATTTACGGATGAATCTTCAATAGAAACCGGCATGACCAATTAATGACCGGATGTCTTGAACAGAAGTGGGTTTAAGAAGTGATTGGATCACTTCAATTTTGGAAGGGTTGACTTCAATACCCTATTTTGAAACTATGTTCCCTAGAATAATCACATTTTCAACCATGAATTGACCTTTTTCAAAATTTAACACAAGTTTACACATGAAACACTTTTGAAGGACTAGAGAGATTGAATTCAAGCAAGATTCAAATGACTCACCATAACTGGTAAAGTCATTCATGAAGACTTCCATGCAATGTTCTATGAATTCAGAAAAGATACTCAATATAAACCTCTAGAATGTTGTAAGAGCATTGCAAAGCCCAAATGGACTTCCCCTATGTGAATATGTTCCAAAGGGGCAAGTTAAAGTAGTCTTTTCTTGGTCCTGATGTGCAATTGGGATTTGGAAGTAGCCAATGTATCCATAAAGAAAGCAATAGTGTGACTTTTTGGCTAATCATTCTAGAATTTGATCAAAGAATGGGTGAATGTAGTGATCTTTTCTTGTTTCAACATTCAATTTTCGGTAATCAATCCACACATGCCATTTGTTCTTCACTCGAGCTGTGACTACCTCTCCATGTTAATTTGTGACAACATTTATCCCAACCTTCCTAGGTACAACTTGAATCGGACTAACCCATTCAGTATTGGAAATTGAGTAGATAATATCATCTTGAGAAAGCTTGGTGATCTCTTCCGTAACTACCCCAAGTATGAGTGGATTAAGTATTTTTTTGGTTGTCTAATTGGTTTGGATGATTCCTCAAGATGGATGTGGAGATTGCAAAGAACATGGTTAATTTCTGGTATGTCATTTTTGGTCCAACCTAAGGCCTTTTTGTTTTATTCTAACACATAAACAATTTTGGACTCCTCAGTTTCGAAAAGGGAAGCGAAGATAATGATAGGATATGAGTGAACATGGAAAAGGAATGTATATTTTAGGTGTTCAGGAAGTGGATTCAGATCAGTCTCATATTTCATTTCTGGGTTAAAAAACTCAGGAATGGAGGAAGGGATTTCAATTGCTTTAGATTTATTTTTATTAATACTGTCTAAGGTGGAGCAGTAGAGATCAGAGTTGATGTGAGATTCAAGAGAGTTTTCATGTTCTTCTAGATTAATAGAGTCTATGAACGAGAGGTCCACACCAACATCACCATTTATGACTTTGTTAATCATGGTGTATATTTCACAAGATCCTCTCTCATTTGAACATGATAAACATGATGGAATGGGGTTCAATTTACTCTTAGAAGTGTCCTCGGAAGCATGTATTGAAAATACAGGCTGATCCTTAGATGAGTATCACATGTCTTGGAAAATGTTGAACTTGACCAGTTGGTCACCAAATTTCATAGACTAGATGCCTGAATGGACATCTATATTGGTTCTAGCAGTCATGAAGAATGATCTTCCTAGAATTAAGGGAGATCAAGAAGAGTTCATCTCACCTTCCATGTCAAGGACAACGAAATTAGCAGGGAAGATAAGATAATTCACACGAACAAGGAAATCCTCGATTATACCCTCAGGACTTGAAGTGCTTTGATTATCCAATTGAATGACAACACCCATTGGATGTAAGTTACCTAGAAAAAGGTTAGAGAAGATGGATTTGGGCAAAACATTAATTGAGGTTACTAGGTCTATGAGTGCATCATCGAATTTGGAACTTCCAATTTGGCATAGAATCGTAAAGGTCCCTGTATCTTTTCACTTTATAGGAATAGACTGATGGGTGGAAACATTTTAAAAGTTCCTATGTTTCCTCTTATGGGTGAATAATTCCTTAAGAAACTTGGAATAATTAGGGATTAGTTTTACAGAATCTAAGAGGGAAATGTTTACTTCAACACATCTAAACATGTCGAGCATTTCAGGATTAGGTTCAAAGGAATTATTTGGATTATAAATGTCTTGAGGAAAAGGAAATGGGTTCCTAAGTGGAATTGAAGGAAGTGAGGTAATGGATTCATATTCCATTACATTTTTCTTTTTTCTTTTCATTTTCTTGGTCAACATTTAAAGGGGAGTTAGAGGACTCATCATGAGGCCTAACAATTTTCATTCCCGATCTAAGTGCAATTGGACTTACTTTAACCTTGGGGTTGGGTAATGGTTGTGCTAGAAGTTGGGAAGAATTTTTTTTTCTGGCTTAGGTGGGATGCATGTTGACTAATTTGGGTTTCAATATTTTTGAGGATAGAATGGGTAAAGGGGAAAAGTTCTTTTAAAGCAAATTTCTATAGTTTCTTGGATGAAGAGGCTTGTCTAGAATTGGGATTGCCTTGTTTTTGGTTCTTGAGAAAGTGTTTATATTGGTTTGGGAATTGGGAAGGCTCATTAGGAAAGTTGAATCTAGGAGGAAAAAGAGGAGGATTGATCCTTTGAGGTTTAGGAACAATGGGGTAAGGTTGTTGTATGTTACCAAAACTTTGACCATATTAGAATTGGTTTAGGTTTTGAGAAGGGAATTGAGGGGGATGAGAATTGGGATTATCATACCTCAAGTCTTGGTTGAATATTGAAAAGAAGGGATCAGAGTGGGATTGGTTGAAGTTTCTAATGAACTGGCCTGATTGATGAGGGTTGGGGTTCCTTTGAGCATATGCTGCATTGATCTTCATTGGTCCGGATGAATCAAAGAGATCCTCTTGATGTTGTGGACATTTATCAGTTAGATGATATGTGGAGCTACAGATTCCACAGTTCTTGATAGGTATAGGGAACTGAGATTGTGGAGAAGATGAGGTTGGGGATTTTTAGGCCACACTTAGTTGTCTCACAAGACCATTAAGTTCACTCATCCACTCTATAATCTTTTTCAGCCATATCTATTGACTATCTTGGTCTTCTTTGACTAGATCATGTGATCGAGTATGGAATTGTTGTGTGTTTATAGCCGTTTTTCTTATGAGATATCTTGCAGCTGCAAGAGTTTATCAACAAGACAACCACCACTTGCGACATCAATTAGGGTTCCCTCCGTATACAATAACCCCTCATATAAGTATTGGATCAAGAGTTGTCAGGGGTTTGGTGGTGTGGGAAAGTTGAAATAGGATTTTTGAACCTCTCTCAGTATTCATGGAGTGATTCATTTGGAAATTAACGGATATCGCTTATTTCCATTTGGATAGTAGTATGAGAAGTGGAATATAATTTTTCTAAGAAAAGTCGCTTCATACCATTCCATGTGGTTATAGAACCATGAGGGAAGTAGTAAAGCCATGACTTAGTAGTGTCAGCTAGGGAGAAATGGAATTCTCAAAGATTTATTTTTTCTTCAGAAACCCCTTGAGGCTTCATGGTAGATAACACCACTTAGAACCCATTAAGATGAAGATGTGGATCCTCACCACCTAGCACGTGGAAATGAAAAAGAAAATGAATCAATCTTGATTTGAGTTCGAAGTTAGTATCTATGTTTGGATATTGAATACCAATAGGTTGGTAATTCATATTAGGTGAAAAAAGTTCTTTAAGAGTTTTCCCTAGTATTGGCCACATCTAATTCAATTGGTTGGACAATGGAAGATTCTTTAATGAGTGGATTATCTATTATTTTCCACGTAAGTTGGCAAAATGTTCACCCAATTTCAAGGTCAAATAAATCTGAGAGATTTTTTTGGGAGGGTATGGGGTATTCAGAGAGATTTTTGAAGAAAGAGGTAGATATGTTTTTCTTTTTGTTTCTTTCTGTTTATAATTTTTATGAGAATGTGGGGTTTTCTTTATGTTCTTTTTTTAATTTGTTTTTTAAATTTTTTGTTTTTTACAATAACAAAAAACAAATGACTATTTAATTCGACCATCCCCAGCAACGACACCATTTGAAGGCATGACCGATTGTCACCTATTGGCCGCTCAAGGTTCTAGTGCTCTACTAATGCATATAAAAGCACCCGGGTCGAATCTTCAACAATAATAGTTTTTAATAGTCAATTGTTTCTAGTTGATTGTATTTTTATTGGTATGGGGTTATTCATAGAGATTAATTGAAATTATTGATTGATTTAGATTGATTTAATAATTTGATAAGTATTGGATTGAGTTAATCAATAGGTAGTTGATCTTATGATATCATTGAGCCTTGCTTTATATTGCATTAAATTAACACCCATGTCACAAGTTGATGTCCATTAGATATATTCTGTGTTAAGGCTTTAATCCAATCCATAAATTAACTAGGATTATAATCTAAATAAGTACTTGATTGTGGTAGTGTATTTATGTCACCAATAATCTATATAATCCATACGTTAAACAATATATGTCATTAATTCAAGACATATTATATCCAACATACACAATGTTAAATTAAAGAATAATCATCGAGCAAATACTCTCACTCACATAACAAACCTAAATTTTAACTCACAACAATGATAGATTTACTCATCCATTAAGATGATTATAAATCTGGTTTTTTATTTTTATGATGATGAGTTAGTATGAGAAAAAATAGAACGGGATAAGAAAAGAGTTGTGCACCGAACTCACAGACACAAATGGTGATGAGAATTAAAAATCGAATTTTGATCCAATGAGGAAGCAAAAGAAGGGAATGGGTTTCAAGTTTATTTATAATATTTTAAGATCATTAACATTTAATAATAGAGGGTGGATGATAAAAACAGAATATAAAGAAGTAACTTTCACGAAAACATAATTAAAAAAACAACTCTTACGAGATTACAAATGAAGAAAATCACAAAAGTAAACAAAATAAATGAGAGGAGGAAGGGTCTATCAAGTAAAAAATTGATTTTGAAATTTCCTACCATGATTTTTTGAGAGAATTGGTCATGCCAAATGATCCTCCTCTATTCTTAATTACAAAATTGTAAGGAGAGCAGCCCAATGTTAAGGGCTGTTTGCATTCCAAATCTACCCCTGCACTTGCATCGCTAATTTGGCTATACAGATATTTGAATATCGAGATATAATCTTCTTCAAAGTTGTATATATTTATGTTTATTGTCATACCTCAACATTTGGGGACCATTGGAATTTTTTATTCAAATATATGGCTATTTTACTAAATAGTTTTTACCTATCCATTTTTATCAACACATTTTATAATGCTGGAATGTGAATGGGTTTTTGAAAGGGAAGATTCCCTCAAATAAAAATAATTTCTTCTATCCATATCGTAGCTTTCACACTGAAAATTAACAACTTGATTTTATGACTAGATCTTGACCAATGTTATGAATAGTGTTCGGATTTTAATTCGCATCCAGAATGGTGGGCTGGACTTAAAAGCACCAGTTGGGCCAATTTTTCATGTATTTGTACCTTAAAATTCTTATACATGATTCTTTTGGATAATCAAGAAAATATGGTGGAGTTTCATAAAATTTGGGTTTTGGGATTTAGACCAGTAACTCAATCATCATGGACGGTCCGTTTTCTTCAAAGATTATTTGGGTCTTCTTGTGTGGACCATTTGACCCTCCAAATGGACGATTTGGCCAAACGTTCTTTCTAATTAAATGTTAGAATTTGAGTAAGGAACCCTACAAAATAAGAAAAATGCAGTTGGTATAAGTAGGCTGAGAGGTATTATTAAAACATTAAATAGAATTCAATCTGGTTCACATTTCATATAAAATCGTTTAATGGATTATATAATATGTTATGAAAATATTAATAACATAATTGACACATGTTTGGAACTGAAATTTTATTTTTATGAGACATGGTGTTTGGAGTTAGTTCATGGAAAGTGGAACATGTTTCTTGTGAGCATGGATAAGGAGAGATATACAAAACTTTCAATAAAATATTTTACACAATCCTAGTTATAGGTGCTTATTCCCTATATATTTACATCATATTGAGTGTGTTGAAATAGCTTCAACTCTTCTCTGACCATCTTTTATTCTTAAATATCTTTCTTGATCGATGATAGAAACTGTGCACATAACAAAATACTAAAAATGATATCAACTATAGATTTAGTTAAATAAATAATGATACCTATAATTTCTATATGAACATTAATATCTAAATATTTACTAGATGAATTATATCAAATTTAAAACTACTGCTCATACGATTTTTCATATATTTACAAGAAATGAGACCGATCCTTTTAACAATGACTTTAACATACTTATATTGATTAAGAAAGAACCCATATTTTCTTTGAGAAAATTGAAGTGTGAGAAATAAAATTAATTCTCCCATTAAGATCATGTAAAACTCAGATGAAATCAATGTAGAAAAATCATTATAAAGTAATTCACTAGAGGAACCAAAAACTATATCATCAACATAAATTTTCACAAATAAAATATTATTATAAATTATTTTAATAAAAATATTATGATCAACATTAACTTTCTTGAAAACCATTACCCAATACAAATAAATAAAACCATTAAAACTAAACATGATATGCTTGTTTGAGACCATACAAAGATTTAGATCATCTAAAAACCTGATTAATAAATTTTTCATTTTCAAATCCAGAGGGTTGATTAATACAAATTTCTTTTGTCATAAAAATGTTTAAGAAATAATTTTTTCCATCCATTTGATATAACTAAAATAATTTAAAATAAGAAATAACTAACAAGATTCTAATTGCCTCAAACATTGAAATAGGTGAAAATTAATCCCTAGACTATATACCTTCTTCTTGAGAGTATTCTTTGGAAAAAAGTCTAGATTTATTTTTGATTATCTATCCATATTTATATAGCTTTTTTCTAATTTTCACAACCCCCTCCCTTAAAAGATAACCCTTCTAGGATAATAATGAATAAAGGGAGATAATGACCCCTAAGTCCCACTTCCATTAGGCCTTGGGTTGGACACTATCACCAAGGGTATAAAGATCTCACAATATGGGAGGCATTACCATTTATAAGAAAACAAGATTGGGATATAGAATGTATCAACCAAAACCAACTCTATGATATATATATATATATATAATAATAAATCCAAAAACCATCCCACAATGTATGTGTAAATGAAATTGATACACATAAAATTCTCCATATAAAATCTCAAAAGAATAAAATCTATGGCAGCGATGCAACAATAACTCCATACGTCTAAACTAGAACCATCTAGCATGATCCAAAAAGTACTAATGGAATCCTGAAAATAGTTTTTAGATACGTAGGGTGAGGATACATGTATACTCAGTAGGAAAACTAAAGTCTCTGATGCATATATGAAAGGATCAAAATAATGCATTCATGTAAAAGTAGTAGAACCAAACATCTCTTAAACACATATACTAACCAAAACCCAACTTCACCAAAGATCAATCAACAAATAACACACCAATGTAATATAATATATTATAAATATCATAAATTATAGGGTTCCCCAAACCACTTTCCCATTGATTAGATACTCTCACACCCCAATGAAAAATGTCTTGGCACTCACACCTCTTCCAAATATCACTTCACATCCCGCAAGCACATACCTGGGCCATCACATCCCATCACATCCCGCATGAAGACACCTGGTCCATCACATCACGTCACATCTTACCCGCACACACCTGGTCCATCACAAAACATCTCACCCTTCCCACACACACCTTTTCCATCATGACACATCGCATCCCAAAGACACCTTGGATAGCACGGCACATCTCATCCCAAAGACAATTGAGAATACACACCATAACTTATCCTGAAGACACATGGGACCACACATCAAAATACACCTGAAGACATCATAGTGATAAAAATCACTATCTAATGCACTAACAGACCTTCAACCACCACAACCTCAACAAGACCAATCTCACCTAGAATAGGGGGTTCGGAAGTTTGGGATGCCATCCATCAATCCTCCCACTAGGAAGTTTGGAAAATACACCATCTCCTATAACTATGTGGGTGTCAGTATATATTGATTGATAAGGGTGGGGTGAATATAGAAATAACAAGGAGAGAAAACATATATACATATAAAGTTACAACACACAAGACCATCGTATGGGTTTATAATAAGAACTAACCATATCACAGAATCTACACAATCACTTCCACCTCTAGATATATAAAATCACACAAATTAGAAATAATAAAAAGATCATATTTTAGTATTTAATCAATTTTCCATAGTCTCTATATATCAATAAATGTATCTTTAACAACCTCTTTAATTTTTGTAAACAATATTATTTAGAAAATACATTTCATTTATAGAATCATATTATTTTACGTTTCCAATCCATTAGTTTATATATAAACACTACCTAGTTAATCAAAAAATCACATCATCAATTTCCTCATTAAACATGCCCATTTGAAATTATTGACAGAAAATATTAATTCTATTAATACTTGGGTAGATATAATAGAACCAACCACACAACATAAGCAAAACACCATTGCCCAATTTCCACATCCACATCACTTTATAGCCACATCCAGTTTCAAAGCCCCACTGCATAACCGTACCACAACCACCATCACAACCCCACTACACCATGATACCATAACAACAATAACATCCCCACTACACAACTAAATCTCATCCACTTCCCCAACACACACAAACCACATCAATTCCATACATCACATCATATTTCACAACACAACACATTCAGGTTTAGGAAAGTGGTCTCTTATTCAATTTCATTTTTATATTTAATGGTGTTATCAAGGAAACTATAAGATCCCAGGGAATCCATTTAATTAAATGAATATATGTTCTTAATCAATTATTTATTCATCATGATACAATTGAATCATAGAAAAAGATTACTTAAAAAGGATGTTTCTGTGGAATAATCATTCCAAAATCAATCACATTTTTTATCAAGGGAATACACCAATGTGTTGATAATATAATATCAAATGAAATATAATCAATAAAAAACTGTACCATCATAATTCACATTCCCCTTCCCCTTTAAACTCAATTTAAACTGATAAATTATCTTTCTTTATTTTGATCAAACTATATTCATAAGAGTCAAAAATAATAAACCCATCCCACATGATACACATAAAGAGTAACAAAGGTAAAATCTACTTTGAAGAAAGATTTTCGACACAACCTTGTTGCACCAAAATAGGGGAGAACACACAACAAGAAACTCTCAAGTGAGTCAAGATCCAATTGCATCAAACAAGCTAAACAACACCTATGGGAAGAGGGATTTGGTACATCCTATATTAGGAGATATAAAGTTTGAAAGAGGATATCAATGATCTTATCTTTAGAAAGATTGTATCCAAATGTATGATTTTAGATATGGTTTTGAATTGACATTAAAAGAAGATCTCAATAAACCACTAGTTTTGACCAGTTAAAATCCCGCAAACTCTTAGAGAATTAATGATATGGTTGATGGACTTTGAAATGACTTTCAAACCTCTTAAATATGGAATATAACTAATTTTAAATTAAAGAGAGATGTCAAAAGGGAAAAACTGAAAGAATTGGAAATAATTCTCATGAGGCATTTCCAGCGAGACACCGCTAAATAAGCCACCACCAGATGAGGCACCCCCAATAAGGGACCTCCAAAGATGGCACTATTAGAGAACCACTGCTAGATGAGTGACCGCCAACGAGAAACCACCAGAGTGAGACATCACTAGTGAGCCACCACCGAGGTGAGTCACCTTCAGCAAGCCACCACCTAGGTGAGACACCACCAGTGTTCCCCCTTCAGGGTTAGACGCCTCTAGGAAGCCACCACTAGGGTGAGATGCCACCAGTAATCCACCACTAGGGTGAGACACCACCAGTGTGCCACCGCCTGGGTGAGAGACCATTGTGAAAACATGGAAAAAATGAATTTTTTAAATGTGTTAAAATGTGTCACATTTACCTCAAAGTACACCTCAAACACCATATTTTCAACAAATTAATGGACCAGAGAGTTCCATACCATTACATCAGATACCTATCAAACTATTGTCTCCCTCAAGAAGTCAAAACCTAATCAAAGGGAAAGAGAGGAAGGGTCTGAACAACCATCCCTTGAGATACCTCTCAAGGATATCGTTACACATAAAACACTACTATCGACTAAAAACATCAAAGTTAAATGCTAAACCACCATTTGTTGTTTAAAATCTACAGTAGAAATGTATACACCCAAGAACACCTCCTTCAACATCTGCAAACCAGACCTTATCATCATGGTTATTGAAACTTTCCCCCAAACGACCATAAAGCACACTACAAAACAAAAATCCGCCTCCTATCACACAACCACACTATCACACAGCCACATAAAAGCACACAAACATGAAAACCCATGAACTACACCATTTCGAGCACAATAATTTACTGAATACATCCTCTATGTCGAGCTACTATCCGCTCAGGGTGACACTGACTCTCCCACACGAGATTAATCACATAATAGTTAATGTGTATCGATTAGGAATCAGGTCCCCCCCTTTTATACATCCAAAATGTATCGTATATCACACTACACACATCAAAAACCAAGGTAAAATATTGCATCTCATAAAATAGGGTTCAGAAACCACATTATAAAGAAAAATAGAGCAAAGAAATACTCAAAACGACTCTGGGTACTGGCCTCTCATTTTCATCTCACTCTCCAATGTACTCTCTTCCAAGACTATATGCCTCCACAATTCATGAATCTGGGGAATGGTTCATCCTTTCGAATCAAATAAAAACTAGAAGGAAAGATAATGGTCATATGAAAAACCAACCCATGAGATACCTCTTAAGATTATCGATATACTTGGAACACAAAAAACCATAAGGGAAAAGGATTGAAAATCTACAAAATACCTTAAAACAGTTTCCTGGGGGAATTTCCCCACAAAACGAACAAGGCTAAATAGATGTTCATAGCAAACACATCGAGTAATAAAAAAATAAATTTTGAAGAAAAAATTATTTTTTACTCAATTAATCATCCATAGTTCTAAACAAGCACATTCCTTTCAAAATCACCCTTAACGTTAAAATCAAATCACTTTCTCTTTTAATATAATTTTCCTCCACCTAATACATTTAAAGCCTTTAAAAGTTTAATTTCACAATTATACACCTTACATTTCAAAAAGTATATAAATTTTTATTTCTTAAAACCCATGAAACTCATTTCAAATTAAATTAAATCAAATCATATATCATTTCACACCCTTTTCATTTTATCAACATCCATCTTCAAATCATTATTTCAGCTCCATAATATTTTTCAAACAAAAGTGTTTATTTTTATTTAGTCATTTTCAAGGGTTTTCATTACAAACACCATGTATTTGAAAATAATTTGTTGCATGGATCAAATTTGACACATGACGTGCAATGTAAACAAAACAAAAGGTTGGAATAATCCATTTTATCCAGATGTAAAATTAACCACATTTTAAAATAAAAAATTGTTTACTAGGAGTATATTAATGAAAAAAACTTATAACATTTTATAACCAGTAGAAGAAATCATATTAATATATACAAAGCTACCAAAAGTATAAAAATCAAAAGAAGCCATCCATCACACCACAATATTTCCCACTTTGGGCAACACTGACCCACCCACATGGTTTTAAAATATGTCATGATGTGATGTGTCTTGATGCGAGGAAATAGTTTCCCTCTTTTTATATGTTTGTGTTTATTACATGTACCAAATAACAAAAAACCCAACCAACAAGATAGTAGTAAAAATGTCTCATCACTTCCATTATAAAATGATTTAGGCATGGGAGGGAAACCCATCTTTATTAATTTCATGATTTCCAAAATGACTAGTTTATTTTATTACCAACATTAAGTGATTAACCATTTTATGATAGGTGAGAGATTCCATCAACATAATTAAAACATGAAAAAACAAAAAAATCTATCTTACCATAAAATATAAACATCACAACCACTGCATATCACCATCATGAAAAAACAAAACCACTGACCAAACATACCAACCAATGAAAAATTCACCAAACATTTCACACAATAACAACAAAAAACCACTTTATCATCTAAAATAAACCACATTTTTTCATATAACCACATTATTGATCTTAACCACCACATTTCCCATACGAAATATCACCACTATCATCACACATAAAACCTTCAAACACAAAAATCAACTTATTCCATTCCCCATATCAAGATATTATCCTCTTTGGGATGCACCGACATGGCCACATGGTTTTAATTGTTTCAAAGTATAACACATATTGATTAGAGATCTGGTTTACCCCTTCATATGCTCTAAGTTTCAAATCACATTTCCCAAAAGGAATCACAACAAGAACAATCATACATGGCAGTAACATTTAGCATCTTCTATAATCATGTAGGTGATTACAGTAACTCACCTCATTATTTAGCAGGATTATTCATACAAAATATCATATTATCTATGGAGGAAAGTACATTAACCTTGTATAAGTGATTATCCTTTTAATATAGGGTGATCCTAATACAACAACCACATATAGGGTCTCATATCCCATGATAATCATTGAGCAATAAAAGTTTCAAATTACCATTATTTCAGCATGGTATATCAAAACACCAATACAACATTAATAATTAAAACACAAAAAACATACAACATTACCATATTATTTTCAATGAAAAATCATGTCTTGAATTTAAATAGATCTAACATGCATCCCAGATAAAGATGAAACTACAAAGATGTATTATCACACACAAGGATTAAAATGTTAAACAAGACATTCTAAATTTATTTTGAATCCAAGGAAATATGCTTCCGACTTCATTTGAAAACTTGTACATGCTAGGTTCTTGTGTTAAATTGAAATACTACATTACTTAAACAACATGATGTCAAAATAATCAAAGTAAAAACTATATTTCTAATAAAAAATTAAAACTTCACATGTTTTTTTACCATGTTTCATGACTTATAATTCTTGAAATAAACTCTCATTAACCATTTCAGGGATCAATAAAACCATCTTGTATACATGAATAAGGATAACATATTTCTACTTATATATTTAAAAGAATCCTATTAAACATGATACAAGGTAAAATAATTTATAATGAAATTCCTTAGTTATCATAAAATTATTTCAACTTTAGACATACTTCCCACAAAAATATACTCATGACATATAATGTGAGGTAAGTCTACTTCATGAATTAAAATCTGTATTAGTCATAAAATAATAAGTTTAAAAATTTAATTATTTTTAAGCCTACAAAATTTACCACAAACCATGATTATCATTTTCCAGAATTTAGAAATAAATTTAACAATAATTTATACCATAACACATGCTTATAACATATTGTTATACCAATACTATAGAACCTAAATCATTAAAAATAAAGAGGAATTTATTATTGTCAAGTTTTCCAAATTCGAAATAATTATCAATAACTAAGATGGTCATTTTCATAAATCTCATAATTTAAATGCTAAAATCGACTTTTTCAACAGTTTCATAACACTTGCTCATAAAAAATTACAAATGGAATGAATTGAAATACATATTAACGAACATGGAAACTAGAATAATTCTAACCATGGATTCAAAATAATATATTTTATCATGCCAGTGAAAAATCTACTTCGCGTATACATGATTCATAATGGTTTCCAAAATTTAAACAGTTGATCATAAAAAAAATACACAAATAATGATTCTCTAACAATTTAAAATTTTAGGAAAAATAGATGGCATGTTATAAATTTACTATAAAGTAACATGATTTAATTCATTAAGTTTCATTCAATTAAAGGAATGAAAAAACACATTCAAACATCAAGAGTGTTCCAAACTAACAACACATGCTAGTTAAGTATAATTCTACTCTTTCATTTTAGGTTATATGAATAATTTGAAAAATAATAATAATTTATTAACAATAAAATTAAGGGAAAATTCATAAAAACAAATATAAAATTTCCTGATTCATTTAATTCACTTTATCTTTAAAATACTGACCAATTCAAATAGTAACACAAGTCGTCATAATGCATGTACTTATCCTAGGCCTCTACCATATAAGTAGTTCCACCTCACTTGGTCATTCAGTAGGCTTATATTCCTTACATAGGATTATCAGGGGACCTAAAATCTAGTTTCCTATCCAGTATTACCTAGCTTATGTCACGAATGAAGATCATCTGAAACTATTTCCCAACCATCCCATGCATTTCTCACGGTTCCGAACTATGAACTCCACCCAATCTCTCTAATACTATATCTGATACCATTATGTCATTACCCCCTCCCTCCAAATATACCCTTCCTGGGATGACAATAAAGAAATGGAGGTAATGACTCCCTAAGTCTCACCTCTAGTAGGCCTTGGGTTGGTAACTAGCACCAATGGTATAATGATATAACTATAAGGCATTACCCATTATAAGAAAACAAGATCAGGAGATATAATGTATCAACCAAAACCAACTCAATGATATATATATATATATATATGAAATCCAAAAACCATCCCACAATGTATGTGTAAATGATACTAATATAAATAAAACTCTCCAAATGAAATCCAAAATGAATAAAATATAAGGCAACAACACAACAACAACTCCAAAGGTCTAAATTAGAAATGTCCATCATGGTCAAAAAAGACTATCTGGAATCCTGAAAATAGTTTTTAAATATGTAGGGTGAGCATACATGTATACTCAGTAGGAAAACCAAACACTCTCATGCACATGTGATTAGAGTAAACAAATGCATTCGTGTGAAAGTAGTATAACCAAACAACACCTAAACAAGTATTCTAACAAAAACCCCAACCTCACCATTGAACACTCACCAAATAACACATCTAAGTAATATAATATATTATAAATGACATCCATGATAGGGTATCCAACACCACTTTTTTATTGATTAGCCGTTATCACACACTAATGAAAAATATTCTAGCACTCCCACCTCTTCTGAATATCACATGACATCTTACCCACACAGACCTAGGTCATCACATTACACCACATCCAACCCACACACACCTACTCCATCACTTCACATCACATCCCACCTACACACACATGGTCTATCACAACAAATAACATCCCTCTTGTAGACACATGGGCCATCACAAAAAATATTATCCCAAATACACTTGGGAAAACACAATACATCTCATCCCGAAGACACCTGGGACAACACACCGTAACTTATCCCAAAGACAAATGTGACTACACATCATAACTCTCCTGAAGAGACATGGGACCTAACAATCACCATATAATGCACTAACTAACATCTGACCATAAAAACTTCTACAATACCTACCTCACCTGGAAGAGGGAGCAATGAAGAAAGGGTGGCTGGCCATCAATCCTCCCTGTGGTATATTAGGGAAAGACACCCTCCCACATGACTATGTGGTTTTTGAAACATAGTTCTCAATAAGGGTTGGGTGCATATAGAAATCACAGTAACATATAATGTATATACATATAGAGTTACAATACACAATCCCATCCTATCAGTTTGCAACAAGAACTAACCATCTCACAGAATCTACACAATCACTACCACCTCTAAATGCATAAAATCACACAAACAAGATAAAAGAAAAAGATCATAATTTATTATTTAATCCATTTCACAGAGTCTCTATATATCAATAAATTTCACTTTAATAGTCTTCTTAATTTGTGTAAACAACATTTGTTAGAGAAAAACATTTCATTTAGAAAAAATATCTTATTTTAAATTTCCAACCCATTAATTTATATATAAAAAATGATCAGTTAATCAATACACCCCATCATTAATTTCCCCATTAAACATACCCATTTGAAATTATTGACATGAAATATTAATTCTATTACTACTTGGGTAGATATAACAAAACTAACCACACAACATTAGCATATCACCACAACCCAATTTTCACATCCACATCACTATAAATCCACATCCAGTTTACATCCCCACTGCATAACCATACCACAACCACCATCACAACCCCACTTCACCACAATACCATAACAAAAATCACAACCCTTCTACACAAACACATGTAATATACTTCATCAACACACACAATAACCACAAAAATAAAACACATCACATCATATATCACAAAACAAGACATTCAATTTTAGAAAAGGGGGATCTTTTTCAATTTCAATTCTCTATTTAATGGTGTTATAATAGAATCCATAAGATACTAGGGAATCCATTTAATTAACAGAATACATGTGATTAATCATTTATTTATTTATGATGATACCAATTAATAAGAAAGAGGATTTGAAAAGGATGTTTCTTTAGCATAATCTTTCAACCAATAGATACATTTTTTTATCAAGGTAATACAACTGTATGATGATGACATAAAATTTAATCATATCAAATAAACAAGAAACTATACTATAATAATTCGCATTCCCCTGCCCCATTAAATTTAATTTAAACTAGTACATTATCTTTATTAATTTGGATGTGACTACGTTCACATGAGTTGATAATAATAAACCCATCCCGTATGATGAAAATAAATAGGAACGAAGGAAACACCTACTTAGAAGAAAGATGGTCGACACAACCTTATTGCACTAAAATTGGTCTGCACATATAACATGAAACTCTCTAGGTAATCATGAACCAATTACAAAAACCAGTTTACATAAATCCCATAGGAATATGGATTTGTTATGTCCTATATAAAGATAAATAAAGGCCGAAAGATTATAAGAAAGATCTTCTCTTTAGAGAGATTGGATCTGAATGTTCAGGATTAGATATGGTTTCAATTTTCCATTAAAGGCAGATCTAAAAAAACCATGTGGTTTGACCACTTAAAATCCACCATACACTTAGAGAACTAATTATATAGTAGATTAACTTTGATAAAACTATCAAACATCTTAAATATGGATTTAAAATCAATTTTTGTAAATGTGAGACATCAAAAGTTAAAACCTGGAAGAACTGGAAACATTGCTCATGAGGCACCTCTAGTAAGAGACACCCAGTTGAGGCATCTCCAGTGAAGCACCATCAAATGAGTCACCACCATATGGGGAACCACTAGTGAGACACTGCAAGATGAGTAACTTATAGTGACTCCCTGCCATGGTGAGACACCGCCAGCGAGCCATAGCCAGGTCGAGACACTACTGGCGATCCACCACCAGGGTGAGACATCGCCAGCCATCTACTACCAGGGTGAGAAACCATTGGAAAAAAATGGAAAACTGGTAATTTTGAAAAGTTTTTAAATGAGTCATATTTACCTCTCATGACACATAAAGCACTAGTTTTCCCAAAAAATAACGGATCAGGGAGGTCTAATCCATTACACTAATGATCCATTTAGTTATTATTACCTGCTTATCCTTAGGAAATTCAACTAAAGTTGAAATGTTATTTCTAACAAATTTATTAAGCTCATATGGTATATAAATAATAAAATTTGTATCATTTAAATCATCAAAAATAATTAGTAGGAACATGATCAGAAAAAAAATTAGATTTAATAAAGAATTTAAAAGTGGGGATTCTAGTTTTTATTCTAGAAGAAATATTACAAACATTTTTTCAATATAATGTTTTTTATGAATCCTCTGTGATATTGGATCTGGTTGAGAAGGAGTATGATCTACCTCAATTGATTCATCCTTTTATTAAGGTCTTTTTTACTGAAGTTAAAATATATAAATTCATAATAAAAAACTAGATTCAAAATTTATTTTTTTCATTTTTTTCACCAAACATAACATGAACAAATTATTTAATAATCCTAGTTCTTTTTTATAATCTATATAAGCATTAATATTAATAAAATAACCAAGAAAATTATTTTAATCAATTTTAGAATACAATTTATCTAACTTATCCTTTCAATTAAATATAAAAATATAAAACCAAAAAAATACAAAGATACCCACTTTAGGATTTTTCCTTTAAACAATTCATACAGAGTTTTATTTTAAAAATGGTCTAACAATAATTATATTGGAAATATAAAAATCCCAAAAAATGGATTCATCTAAAAAATATATAAAAAAATTATATTCACTTAACATAGTTTTATCCATTTCAATATGATTTTTATTTTTCAATTCTACAACACCATTTTTTCATGGTGTTCTAAGAGAAGATAAATTGTGAAAATAATCATTCATTTCATATAATTTTTCAAATTCTAGATTATGAAATTCCCTTCCTTTATCACTAATAATTAAAACAATCTTACAACCTGTTTTATTTTGAACTAAACTATATAAATCAATAAATCTAGAAAAACTTTCATTTTATATGCAAGAAAGTAAATCCATCTAAATATACTCTAATAATAAGAAATAACTTAATTATTATTATTTACAAAATTATATAAATCTTATTTGGACCAAACAGACCAATATTTACTAATTATAAAGGTGTATAAGTACTTATCAGATTGGTAAGTCTAAAAGAAACTTTAGGTTGTTTACCTTTCATGCAAGCATCACAAACATGGATTTTTCTTTCTTCAAGGTAGATAATTTTAACAAATTATCATGTTTAGAGATATTAAGAGACATTATGAAATTATCATGACCTAAATGTCTATGACAAAGAATGTTATCATTATTTATAGGGTTCAAACACTTAACATGTTGAATAGTTTGTTCAGAAAAATCAATAGTATAAATATTTTTCTTTTAGTCTTTTAACATATAAAACTTTATAAATAAAAGTAGACATAAAAATACCAACATTTCATAAAACTTTTACTTTTCCATTAAAATTATCTATAAATGTAACAGTGCCTCCATTATATGTGTTTTATGTGATAAAATTGTATGGCTCGACATCCATATTCTTAGAAAATACATTTTCAAAGTATCATATGTCATTCTTGATACATCCAATGCATTTTTCCTATAAAGAATAGTTACTTGATAATTTTGGTACCCAATCTTCTTTGGGACCAATTGGGTTATTAATACAATTTTTAGGTACCCACACAATATTTAAAAAATTATAGTATGGTACTCTAGATGAAAAATATTTAGAAATATGAGTCTCCATAAATCCCAAATACTTTTTGAATATATTAGAAGATTAATATTTATAGTGACATTTAGTGTCACATTGAAAAAATCTAATAGTATAACCACATCCATTCCAATTTTTAATAAAATTATTTTGATACATTTGATTTATATCATTTCATTTCCAATAAAATATTTATTTTTAGTTATTTTAATCAAAGGAATAATTTTATGATAATTTTAATGACCCTAAATAAATTCCAAAATGCTTTTCTTAAGACTTTGAACTTTCTTTTTTCAAATTTTCATTCAAATATGAAGTAGATATCATTTTATCATAAATTATAGAATGATAAGTAGAATTAGTATTCCTTAATTTTTTATTCTCTACTAATAGAACACTATTTACAGAAATATGTTTCTCAATATATTTTTAATTATATTATATAAATCGATACCTTTGAAAACATATTTTCTCAAGATTTTAATTTCTTAATTGAACAATGAAATATTCATATTTTTAGAATCATAATAAAAATAAGAAGATCAATTATAAAATATATACTCACTAACCTCATCTATAGATGACATAAATAAAAATTTATAATATTATTTCTTATTTTTATATTGTTCCCTGGAAATAGATTATTCAGTTCAAATCCAACTTTTTTCTATTACATTTTGTACGTGTTTTGTATTTTTATATATTCGTTAGTTTTTGATAGTATTGACTGATATCGAATTTCTTTTTGTACTCAAAACAAGAAACATATGATGTGTTATAATTATTATTACATTTCTTATATCCCTTGTGTTTTTATTTTTGAGTGTTTCTTCAAAATCCTTTCTTGAATCCTTTATTTTTCATTCATTTTAGAATATAGTCACAATCTGAGACATATCTCCATTTTCTCTATAATATAGATTAGAATTAGAAAATTCAGTAGAAATAAAATTTACATATTTAAATGATACAAAATTTAATATTGTTTTCTCTTATTTTAGTATGTTCTTTAATTTTAGTTCATTCTGAATAAATAATCCAATCAATTCATCAATAGTACACTATTTGAAGTTCTTTCTTTCCTAAATGGTGTCCTCATTTTCATGTAATTTCCTTGGTATATCTCTTAATACTTTTTCAATAAAATAAGGTTCTTTATATATTCTCTAAGGGAATTCATTTTATTCACAATTATTGTGAATCAGTAGAACATTTGGATTATGGTTTCTTTATCACCCATCTTGAAGTCTTTCTACTTAGTTTGAAGTAATCCAAGCTTAGTTTTTATCAATTTTTCTATTTCAAGGTGAGTAACTTGAATAATATTCCATATATCACGATTTTTTATATGATAAAACCTTACTAAACACACGTCTATTAGTATCACTTTATAAAATATTGACAACATTAGAATTTGAAGCATATTTCATAGAATCATTTCCTACAATAGTATTTTTGTTGACTTATAATAATTTGTATTATTTTTTCATGATCTACCAGTATTCTTTTCTTAATTTCTTCAGTTATGCCTCCTATATATCAAGTAACCATAATCATTTCCATGATTTGATGTGGATTTTGAGGAATCCAAAAATTATTTGTATCCATTATTTGTATCTTAAATATATTTTACATAGACTATTAGGTCTGGTATTATGTTAGAAAAATAAAATATAAACAATATACTCTATATAATGATTAAATATATTCCAAAATAAAAAACTTTGATTCCAATGTTTTGGTATAATGAAAAACAATGATGGGGAAAACTATCATTAACCACGATGCATCCATTGATACAATGTTTTGGTTGGATTAGTGGTAACTAATAGTCTCAAGAGGTTGGGGGGGTGAATAGAACAAATTACCATTTTAAAGAGATGGATAAATTATTATAAAATTTAATCATCAGAGTTAATGAGTAGTAGAAAAAAGATAGACCATGTAGATTTGTTTATAATAGTTTAGTCCAAATTAAACCTACTTTACCCTTATACCTATCTACTTAGAGAAAGACATGTTGGTCTCTAATATGACTTAGGGCAATCAGAACCTACTTTTTCTAGTGGAATTATTACTAGAAAGATACCCAACTTTTGTATGGGGAGTCACAAACCAATTACAACCCTGAATTTAGATATTAGGAGTCATAACACAAATGGTCCAAAATTTAGAATCTTAGAGTCACCACCTAAATAAAGAGAATTATTTTATATGAGAAATAATAAAGATAAAGTGAAATATTGTGATATATGGGATGATGTTTTATAGACTCATGAAAAACAATAGTAGATAAACTAATAACAAAACATATTTAGTAGTTCTTAAGTGTCTAATTAGCTTGATTGTCTCATCATAGTAGTAGAAGAAGTTATATAAGTTCATTATTTGTCTTTTAAGAGATCATCCAAAAGTCGTGGGAAATGTTCACTATAGGAAGAATGTAAAACACTTAATTGTATCAACATCACCTCACTCTTCACACTGTATCACTTGAAAATATGAAAGAACTCGACAAGGATGTTTTGTATCAGAATTATTTGACTTGCACAAATATGTAAAATAGTAAATCTTGATTACCTTTTAAAAAAATATACTTAACACAACCAATAAGTAATTACACAACTTGAAGTTCAAAAAAAATAATACAATATTATCAGATAGAGTGAGAGTGAGAGTGATAGAGAGAGAAAAGAATATTGTCATTGTATACTATTTTCTCAAATCATGAGCAAAATTTAAAACAATGAAGATAGATCAGAAATATTTGAAATCAATTTAATGAATAGTTAAAAATATATCCATAATAATTGGTTAATAGAATATCCCATGAAAATATAATGTTTGAATTTGGAATAAAAAATTCAAAACCATTCTCTTTAAGATAAGAAGTAAATAAGAGGAGAAATTGAAAGAATAAAAACATTGAATTAAATATATTAAAACAAGTTTTGTTGATTTTAATATCAACTCAAATTAATTCTGAAATAATAAAATTGAAGAAATCAACATAAAATTATAAAAATTATAATTTTGAGTTTCAAGATGTAAGTTTCAATCATGAAATTGAAACACTGTTTGATCTTCATAAAAAATGTTTGAAACTACGAGAAACACTTCTCATTAGTTCTGCATAATTAATATGAATTTATAAAGTAATTTGAAAAATTTATATATACGAAATAAACTATCCTCAATTCAAAAAATGAAACAAAATGTAAAACAAATAATAAGTTCTAATAGTATTTCTCTGAACTACATAGACAAATTCACAAAGGTTACTTTCACATAAGATTTGTTCTCTTTGTATGTGAATTAAACATGTCATAAATTTACCATGTAAGGGAATAAAATATTTAAATTTATTATGTATAAAATTCACATAAGTGAATTCATGAAAACTGAAGACAAATAAAATTTTAATATTTCAAAAATAAAACTAACATTGTTATAGGAGGAATAATATTTGGATCATTTTGAATTATATTTATAAAATTTTATTATCGATACAAATAATAATTAATCCCATTAATTATATTTCTATAACTCAAATTATCATTAAAATTCTATTGCAAAATAAAATTTAAAAATATCAGAAATCAAAATGAAAATATGTAGTGATTTCAAACCTAATTTTCAACCAGATAATAATTAATTAAATATTTTATTTCTTCTAATAGGATGTAGATAATTTTCATATATTTATAAAATAAATTACTCAATTTGAAGCTTTTATCTCAATATATGGTTGAAATACAATGGTAATTGAAACTGGAAAATTGACTATTTGGATTTAAAAATGGCTAAGTGAATCACAAATCAACTTTGTTGTTAAGAATTTGACAACAAGGTGAAGAATATATTTTCTATATTGGAATAGTAAAAATCATTTTTAAATTATATTTTTATTACCAAAATGACTTATTTATCTGGGGAAGTCAAAATAAAACTTGTAGAACATGTTACGAGGAATAAAAAAATGAAATATAAAGGAATTTGGAGGAAAATATATTATGATATACTCAAATTTAAATACACAATAATCAATATACAATTGAAAATATTAACAAATTTAAAGGAAATAAAAAAACCAATATTTGTAATTATGAAAATATAATTTTTTCCAAGGAGCCACTCAATAGGAACCATGGTCAATGTTTAAGGGCTGAAACTATCGAACCAAAATTCTCATGAAAAAAAAAATCATTTAACACCTATAAAAGAAAATTTTAATAAGTAATTATTAATGAATGGGTTTTGATATTTTATAATTGGATAATATATGATATTATAAGTTGTTACATGGATATTATATATAATTATACTAAATTTAAATTTATTATACGAGAGGTTAAATTAATTTAAAGTAAATTCAAATTTCAGTTAAGGATTTAAAGTTACAATTTCTTTGTTTATTAGGATTTATTATGAGTAAGTTTACTATGATGTAATTTTATGACCTACATATCAAGAATTCAACGACTTTATTTTCCTATGGTTATTTTTAGAGGAAAACTGTTTTCATTTAATTTTATTCCCTTTAATAACTCATGATACTAAAAGCATTTTTAAGGAAAACTGACATTATTTATCTTTTTTGATCAAAACCCATTTTTCTTCAATATAAATGTTTTCTAAAATGTTTTAAATAATGATTCTACCAATCTAATAATATTTTTTAAATTCATTTTTACCAATGATTTAATTTTTACAAAATTGTTTAAATAGAATCTTCTTGTCATTTTCCGAACAAGGTACTTTTTACTTTTTCCTGAAAATGTGAATGGAATTGTTTTTTATCAGATCAAGAATAGAATATCCCAAAATAATGATTTTTTAATGCTTTATGGTTTTATATACAAGTTTACAAGTTTATTTATAAATATTTTTTTCCATAATATATTTAAAGTTTTTGGATTTTAATAATTGATTTCAAAGTGAATGAGATTATTTTCTTCATGAAATGTTCTAGTGGTCTTTTAAAAATAATTTCTAACTATGACAACATCATTTTATGTCAATTATTATTTCATAATTTTATGATCTAAGGTTACCATCCTTATTATTTCTATATATGTGTTAATATTATCATGAAACCCATTTATTTTCCATGGGTTGTGCAATGATGCATTATTGATATTTTTATGAAACCCATTTCATTTCCAAAATATATAATAGATGATGAATTTTTTATGAACCTGTGGAAAAAATTGAATCGATTGTAATTATGTGATGTGTGGGACCAGAATTATATATACCTCTAATGAATTTGGTAAATATGGTTATCTCAGTTGATAATAAGGACTTGAATGGAGGGTGAACTGAGTTTAGTAATAGACTCTATCCACTATGATAATGTTGGGAGTGAACCTGGACTAATGATGTGATGGAATGTGGATTGAACCTAATACACTATGATAGTATTGTAAATGATCCACAACCAATGAAATGATTTTACATGATTATGTGTATTCCACAAAATTATTTCTCAAGAAATATTTTTTGTCTCATGGATAATGTTCTTTTATTCAATTATGATTCATGTCTTATAAACAACCAATCTTTATTCCATGAGTAAATATTATTATCTATGATATATAAGGAATGGGTTTCAAATTCTAATATCTTGTTCTCATACCCTTATGCTCTTGTTATGTTTAATGGATCTATTAAATCTAATTTTTTACCCTAAATGATCATTCGAGCTCACCCTTTCTTATTTTTTCTTTCCCTAGGTTATAAAGAATGGTTTTAAGAATGATAATTATAATAACGGTTCTAGTTTTAAAGAATATAGAGGTAGATGGTGCAGATCTCTTTTGAACTGGTTTTTTATATATCCAAGATTTTAAAGACACTAAACCTATATGATTCTCATTTTGATCGTTATGTAATGTAATGAATATTCATATATTAAGATGTACAATATATATATGAAAATGTTGATTTCCATAGTTGGTATTTTAGAATGGTTTAGTTACCTTTTGAAACTTGGATGAGAAACATTTTGTGACAACTCTTAGGATAATCCTATGTATAGAATAATTGTATATGTTATAGTAAAGAAAGGAGTGCATGTTTTCTTGGAAAACATCTCTTCTTGGATAGTATAAGTGGACATAGTATTGGAATAGATTCATATCTTGGTAATAACCTCAAAAAGTGTTGGATGGATATATCTAGACTGTAATTCTATTTCATGGTGAGTGTTCCCTTATTGTGCACCTGGTTTGACACTCCTAAGGGATATAGTTGGGATTTATCAGTTTTTCTTTATAGACCATTGGAAAGGATTTGAATAGATTATGGTCCCGAATAAACATTGTTAAATCTAAGGTGTGAAATATTGAAAAAAAGGTATCCATATTTATACACTGTAAAAATTATTTTTCATGATTATGTGATTTTCTACTATAATTATTTTTGTTTAAACTCTTATTGTTGGTATTATTAAATGGATGGAACCAAAAGGAACCTCGTAAATACTGAATGTGATCAACAATAAAATGATTTTTCTCCTGAACAACCAAATTTTATGGGAGTTAGAATGAAAAATGTTATTTCTATTCTTACACAACTTTCTAATTCCATAAATCATTTAGATATCTCAAATGGTAAAATGGGGGGATAATGATTTTTTTGAGTCCTTTATGAGGAAACATACACCTTATATGGTGATTTTTTTCTCTTTATCATCTAGAATAAAAATCACATTAATGATGTATTATTATCAATAACATGAGGAAATAAGAAAACTTTACTCCATAGAGTGGAGGGAGTTTAGGATCTTATTACTCCATAAATAATTTCCTCTTATTCTTCAAACAAAAATAGAGAATAAATTATTTAATATAATACATAATTATGAGTAATCCATTAGTACCCTTGGGGAACATTTACCCTACTTTTGAGGTAGTATTCTAATATTATCATCCAACCTGAAATTAAGAATGACCGATTCTTAATTGGATCAAAAAAAATTCTATTATCAGTGTTATCTATAGGGGAATTTGGCCCCTTTGATGAAATTACTAGATGTTCTTTTAAGGTATAAATGAATATTATAGTTAGCCATAAATCCTATATTTTTTATATTAAAAGAAAGATAGAATTAAATGTAAATTATAAAAACCGTGGATACAAAAAGGTGATTTTCTTTATTCTCAGAGTTTATAAGTAACCATAGTGGAAATTGTACTAAGGGAATTGTTAAATGTTTTATGTGATAAAATAAAGCTCATTGGGTAATAAAATTTTGAAGTGATGGATTGAAAAAGTTATCTTATGATGTAGACAAATCTCTATAAAATACACCACCAAAACATGAGTGTTTCAAATGCAATGAGTGTGGTAATTATTACAATAAGTTCTCAAATATAATTATTATTGGTTATGAACAATTTTAGTAACCTATTTATACCATATACAAAGGTAAATATCATGTGATTACTATTTTGGATGAGGTTCATGATAATGAAGTGTTGAAATGTATACTTACCTTCAACTCTGTAACATATAATGTCTTATTTAATTCTCCATCTGCCCACTCTTTTGTATATTAATATTTTTATATGGGTATCCTGATACCTCCTTAGTGATTATATTTTGAATTATCAATGAAAAATCATAATGGTATTATGATTTCATCTCATTTATACGATTCTTCTATGATTTATATTGGTGAGAATTTACTTCTTGCATATATCAATATTCTCTCTCAAGTTGAATTTGATGTTATCTTAGGATTAGATAGGATTTTCTTCCATAAGGCTCACATAAATAACTGAGGAAGGAATGTCAATTTTAATATTCCAAACAGCCTATGATCTTCTATATGTGTGTTGATAAATATAAACTTATGATGGAAATTACATCCATTATATGAGTCTTTATTCTTATTCAAAAAGGTGTTTATCTTATATTGTTTGGGATAAAATGAACATTGAAGATATTCCTATTTTACAATATTTTGTTGATATATTTCTTGAAGAGTTTCCTAGTCTTCCTATCAATTATGAATATGAGTATTCAATATAAATCATACTTGGTACTACACCTATTTTAAGGACTCCAGATAGAATAGACCAGATTGGGTTATAGGAATTGAAGAAGAAATTATTAGAAAATCATGATAAAGGTTAAATTTGGGTTTATGCATCACCATATGGTGAACTATTCTTTTCTTAAGAAAAAATATCAATTGATGCGACTCTTCATTTATTATTGAGAATTGAACAAGATCACTACAAAGAAAATGTATTTTTTTATCCTATATTAATGACTCGTTTGATCAACTACATGGAGTTCAATAATTTTTCGATACTGAACATCATTTTGGATATCACCAATTGAGGGTAAAAAAGGAGTATATACCTAATAAATCATTATTTATACTGTATTTTAACTATGAATTTATATTGATTGAATTTCTTCTTAATAATACCCCAACCATTTTCATGGATTTAATGAATAGAGTCTTTTTAAATTATCTTAATTAGTTTCTGGTAGTCCTTATAAATTATATTCTTAAATATTCAAAGAGAAAGTAAGAGAATGAATATCACTTGAGGATTTTATAAAAGTCCCCATGGAATGGTAACAAGTATGAAATATTTACTAATTATGATTTTTGGATAAAAAAGATTCATTTTTGGTTCATATAATCTTAAGAAGGGTATATCCGTAGATCCGTCAAAGATAGAAGTTATTGAATGTTGACCCATGAAAACTAATATGACTATGTTATATTGTTTTCATGGTTTGGATGGATATTATCAATGCTTTTTAGGGAATTTATAATGGATATATAATCCACATACATAGTTAACTCAAAAGTGAGGATAGTTCTTTAAGACAAATGAATGTGAAGAAAATTTCAAGCAACTGATGGGAAGGTTAGTTAGTGTACCTTTTCATATAGTTCCTTATAGTGGAAATGGGTTTGTGATACTTGGTGATTCATCAAATAATATAATGGGATTCGTCCTCATGTAGAATAATATGGTTACAGATTATGCCTCGTGATAATTAATGGTTCTTGAAAAAATTACCCTAGTCATGAGTTGAAGATATCTTTGGTATTTTTTTCATTAAAGATATAAAGGAATGTTATTTACTAAGAAAAGTATGATATATATATTTATTATGTAAGTATAATGTATATATTTACTCAAAAATAGATTAATATCTTCTAGAGAAGATAGTTGGAGTCAATTAATGATTTTTTCTACTTAATACATTGCCTCCCTAGGAAAAAAAACAAATAGATGATGTTTTGAATTAAAAGAATCATTCAAGATTATCTATGTTGAGGATTAAAAATGATACAATATTTTAGTATTTTCCAGGGTTGGATCTAGAAATATTAATCGAAGGGGAGAAATCGTATCTTTCTCAAATGAGTATTTAACTATCTATTCATATGAAGATTAAAGAGTAACCAAAGAAAGATACAGTTTTGAAAAATAAGGTAAGGAATGTTCCTGAGCTCAACCTTGATTATGATAGAATGATAAAGTTTATGAACTATGTAAATGTCCTATCAGCACCATAATTAAATATGTATCTTCTAGAGGAAGCTCATAGATCATCATTCTCTCATCATCCAAGAAGTACAATATTTTAGAAAGATCTACAATAAAATTTCTAGTGGGATAATATGAAAAGATATTTTGCAGAGTATGTCTCTCAGTTCATGTTATCTAAGTAAGTTAAGGTTGAGATACAAAATTCTAATAAGATGTTTAAAAAATCATCAATACCCAAATGGGAATGGGAAACATCACCATTTATTTTTTCTTCAAAATCTCCAAGATGTCTAATGTCCATAATGCTATTTGGGTTGTAGTAAATCATATTACAAAGTCAGTACACATTATTTATATTAGGCAATATTTCAATCTTAATCATCATTCCATAATATATATTAATAATGTTATAAGGTTTCATGGAGTACCAAATATTATTGGATATGATCAAGATTTGGATTTTACCTCATTGTTCAGGAAATGTATTCAAGAATTTCTAGATTCAGATTTTTTAGTACTTCTTATCATCCATAGATAAATGTTCAGTTTGATAAATCCATTCAAACTCTGGTGGATACGATGAGGTATTGTTCTTTGTAATTAAAAGCTAGTCGGGATCAAAAAAATTATCTAGTAATGTTTTCTTACAACAATAGCTTTCAATCAAGAATTTGGATGGTACCTTATGGGTCCTATTGAGAAAATAAGTGTAGAACTATAATGTTCCAGTATGAAGTTGGTGAATGAAAGTTTTAGGGACATAAGCTAGATAATGAAATTGCAGATAATGTAAAATCCACACAACAACACATCAAGGAATGTTCAAGTTGACAAAATATTTTTTCCGACAATCATCAGTGAAATATGGAATTTGAAGATGGTGATAATGAATTCTAGTGAATTTACCAATGAATGAAAGTTATGAGATTCCTAATAAAGATGATAGCTTATAATTTTGTACCAATGAACCTTCAAAATTATTGATCGAATAAAGATGATAGCTTATAATTTTGTACTTACACTATTCCTCTTTGAAGATCACAATATGTTCCTTGTATCTCTCCTAAGGAAGTATATATATGATCCTTCACATGTACTAAACTCATATTTTATACCACAGAATTATAATATTTCTTGGTTATGTTTTTTTAGAGGATATATAAATTCATTTAAGATACTATAGAACCCAAGGATATAATGAAACAAAGATATATTCATTTGTTTGTATCATAGTTATGGGATATTTATGGGGAAATTAAATTTAATGGTGGTATAATGTAACACCTTGGGATTTTATTAAATATTTATCTTTAAATAAATTTATTTTCTTTGATATCCAGTGATACATGAAATGTAAGGACCCAAAATTAAACATTACATAATCATGAGTTTTTAGAAAAGAATTCTTTTTATTGCATTTTAAGGATCATCTAATGTTTTTAGTTTTATAGAATTAGGTCATAACTATAATATAAAAATCCCATACAATATATGTTATACACTTCCTCTTAGTATCCAATTTTCTAACAATATATCACTTTTAAATATAACCATGTTTTCTTTTCATGGAAACAAATTATTATTTATTCAACTAGACATCACCTTTATTTCTAATCATCCTTAATACCTATTAAAAGCATAAATAATGGTATTAGCACAAAATTTAAGTAAGGAAATAATAGAAATAAGAAAGAAAATATTATGTTTATGAATAATTATAAAAAATTTCACTTTTGAAAAATATATTTGGGAACAAAATAAAAAATTTATTACCGAAGAAAAAAACATTAAAAACAAAGGAAATTCATAAAACTTTTTGTAAGAAATATTTAATGAAAAATATAAATAATAAATGTTTCATTGAATTCATTAAAATCACATAAAAAGTGTTTCAGAAGTTTTTACTTTCCAACCTTAAAAAGTAGAATATACTTTCTTTCCAAAATAATAATAATAGATTACCTTGTAAAATAATAACATTTTAGTAAAAAACTATATCAAGAATAGATAAATCATTTTGGTAACTTGGTACATTATATTCGATATCAATCTTATAAATTAAATAACTCAAATAATCAACATCAACACCCAATGAATTGGAGGGCTAACATGGACACATTACCCCTTGGTTTATAACAGAGGCACCCATCCTTAGTTTATAATAGAAACACCCATCCATGGTTTATAATGAATCCACCTATAATCATAATAATATCCATGAACCATAAAAAATCATAACTCATGAAAGCATGAAATTTTCAACTCTTCACTCATAAAAATATTCTTTTCACCCATAAGAAAACATTTCTTGGTATTGAAATGTCCATTCCATTTTAAAATAATTTTTGAAAATAATTAAAACATTGGGGAGGGTTTTTCATGGTAGAAGACAATGAATTTTATAAAATAATCAAAATATAAAATAACGGTTATGATGTTGTAAAATTAATTATTGTCATATATGTTAAAATGGAACATTAATTTTTCCATTTATAAAGAAATTCAAAACATTTTGTATAATATATGAAAATATATTCCTTTTGGAAAAAATTGAAATAATAATAAATTTCAATCATAATTCATTTATGTCCATAAAAATAAATCCAAAAAATAATTTTATAAATATGGATATGGAATAAAAATATTTTTAAGGGAAACATTAAAAGATGTTTTTTAAAGGAAGTATGTTATGTAAACCCTTAAAAATATTCAATTTAATAACATTTTTATAAAATTAAAATATGGTAAATATTACCTTTATAATCGATTAATGCATAAATAATAATTTTTATGATGTATTTTTAAGAACATATATATATAATTAAAAAAGTTATAAGGTAAACATTAATAGAGGATTTTTAAAAAGAAAATCCCTTATAAAAACCCATAAAAAATTATTTTTTTAAACAACATTATAAATAAATTAAATTATTTTTCAAAATTAAAATGATCATATGCTTAATGATAAATGATTAAATTCTTGAAACATTTATAAAAACATAGATATAGAAGAAAAAGTGTTATAAGAGAAACTTTAAAACTAGGTTTTAAAAAATAAATTCTCTTACCTTGAGTTAGATTCATCAAATATTTTATTTATCTACCAGAATAATACAATTATGTTTTTTTAGTTTTTTAAAAACCCATTTTGATGTTTATTATTTATTTTATTTCCATGTTATACTCAATTACATAATCAGTAATGTTCACATCAGAATTTTGACGATATTCTACTCTTATGTCCAAAAATGAATTTTGTAGGTTAACTATGGTCAATATAGAAATTATTATATCATCACTATAATAATAAAAATAATATAATTATCATTTTAATATATCAATTATACTTTTAAAACCAATCATTAATGATGGTTTAGAAATATGTATTATATTACAATCATGGGGATGGTAAGTTATATGTACGGACAAGTAACATTTCCATTTCAAAATGATCATTATATAAGGAAGTTAAATAAAAACTTTTCTCTATATAAGGGTAATAATATCTAATTATTACACTATTTCTTAATTATACCTATATAAGTCAACCATGTGATGTGGTGATGGGAGAAATCACATCGCATCGTGGAGGAGGTAGTCCACACGTACACATGAACAATGTTATCAATTTTTAGTGAATGAAAAGTTAAGAAAATATAAATAATATTTCTTTTATTGAATTATATAAACATCATTAATATACTATATATACACTAAATCCATCTTTTTAACTATTTGTGAGAGAAGGTGACGGAAAACGAGTTACATTAGTTCATGATGCGGTAGTCCATCGTACAAAAGAATGATGGTTTCATTTTCCATTTTATGGAAGAAGAGATGGATATTTTTCCATCCATACATATAAAAATGTTTATGTATATGTAATATATTGGTTTTATTATTTATACATGTTTGAAAAAGGTATGATGAAGGTAAAAGATGAAATAAAATGAAATTGAGTAATTAAGAACTATACCTATTCTTTGGACAACCATTTAAGGTTTAGACAAAATGATATCATAGGATGGGTTTCTTATCAAACCAAGGACTCTAGAATGTGGGTAGGTATGTAATAAAATGGATTTATATAGTTCTTAGAGGAACCAAAATATCATTAATGTGTGAAGAAAAGGGGAAATGAGGTTCCCTTTTATAAGAGAGGGGAGGGGCACTCATGAAATTTCTTGAAGTATTAAATCAATATAAACCATAATATTTGAAAATAGGATGTGTATGAGTCAAAATAATCTTAACCAATAAAATTTGGAAGTGTTTATTTGATTTTGTTCACCCTTATCATTCGTTTAACTCGTGTTAACCCTTCTTGAAAATTACTGCAGTAATGAAGTTTTTACTCTTTAGTGGTAAATATATTTTATATAAAATAAAAATTGGTCAATTAATAGAAAATAGATGATATTTTAAAACATATACCAATAAATTTTAAAATTATAATATTTTTCAATGATTTTAGATAATTTAGTAAATATTATTTATTGTAACATAACATTAATGTTATTTTTGAAACTATTCATTTTATTTGACTTTGAAGAAAAACATGAAAACAAAGGAATTCGAATCAATTAAATTAAAATCAAACTAAACTCATATATTTATTTAGAAAAATCATGAAACCAAATCATTCAATCAATTTATAATGATTTTAATATTTTTTAAATAATTTATTTTATTTTCTTGTTAGTTAAATAAATAATGTGGCAGCATTTCAGAAACTTTTAAGGCAATTAAATAATTACTAAAAATTATAAATAAATTTACAACATTAAAATAATTTCATGTCACTAAAAAAACCAGTAATATTCTTCCAAAACATGATTTCTTACCTATGTGAACACTTAATATATATTTTAATGTGACAGAGTATAATTTTTTCCATTCTCTTTATTTGAAACATTATATAGGTCACTTTTGTTAGGTCAGATAGGATTATGGAAATGGTGTAAATAGGTTGTAAGTGATATACCATTATTAAAATTATTAATGTTATTAAAATTAATTGTATAATTTGTTGTAATAAATTTATTAAAAAATTATTTATTAAAAGAATATGAATACTGGATGTTTGGAGAGCGAATATAGAAACATAAAAATAAGAACACAAGGAATTGTTTTGGTATTTTGGATCCAAATATTCGTACTATAATCTTAAAACCCAAAGTAATGGTGGTTGGAGCCCACTATGAATGATAGAGAGAGAGATACCATTACTTGGGATTAATTTAAACAAATGAATTTTTGTGGAGCATCCCCAAACCAAATAACACACACACACAACCTTTTATGGGAGTAGATAGAAACCCTTGATTTATACATGGAGGATCCCCAACCTAATTTTTCCACCCTATGGTTAGGTAATCATAACCATCGGAATACTGTTTAGCAATAATATAACATATGTGAGAAAAGATTAAGTTTGGATGTCTACCCACACTAGAGAAGATAGAATTTATAATATAACTGTATAGAAGCATAAATAATACAATTGATGAAGATGTTTTTGAAGAAAATTTTTATTTATGTATAAAGTTTACTCTGGCAATTATAGTAGTGGTACAAATCAACTCATCAAGGCGATATCAATGTTGAAGTAAAATTGTTCATCCCTTGAGATTTCTTTACAAATAATGAACTAATTGGGCACAAAATTGATTGATTTTTATAAGAGAGTGAACATATGTAGTCATATGTTATTTGTGTGAACCCTCTTAATTATTCTAATCATCTTGGAGACATTTAAAAACAACATTATTTAGACTACATACTTGAGTAAACTATTAGAACAATTCAAAATAATAAAAACAAGTCAATCATAAATGATATAAAGATAAAAATAGATTTAAAAACTGAAAAGGTATTCAAATTAATTTGAATAAAACATATGGATAAGATGAAATTAAACACAAAAATTAAATAAAACGTTTAAAAAACTTCTAGAATACTCATTCAATAAATTCTATAAATATTCCATGATGATTTACTATAAATAAAATCATAACATCTTTTGTATAGATGATTAAAATGTAAATACATTTTTAACATGAATTTTATACATTAATAACACATTAAAAATATTTAAAAATTTTAAGAAATAATTTATAAAGGATTAAAACAATAAATTTAAGAAGTAATAATTATTTTAAAAAATTACAATTATTTTTCGACATGCAATGAATAATAAATTAAATTATAATTTAAAAATTATTAAATAAATTCAATATAGTTCTCATGGAAAAAAATTCAACAAAAAAATTAATAATAAATAAAAAAATTAAAATTATTATTCTAATCATACAGTATATCAAAATGTTAAATATAAAAACCATGGCATCATAAATATTTTATATAATTTTTTATTATATTTCAGAATAATATAATATTTTTATTTTTTATGATAGGAAGAAAATAATATAAATTGATAGTAGCAAGATTAATTGGTGGTAGTAAAAGGTCACTACCATCACAATAAAAATACAGGATCTACCATTGGTAGGTGTGGCCACAGCTGAATGATGTTACAATTACAATATATTCCTACTGCTTAAGGAGTGCTACCATCATACCCATGACACATTCTATAGTCATTTGCGTTGCACTACTACCATCATTAAGGAGGCCAATATTCTGATAGCATTAAAAAAAGGATCTACCACTATGGATTCATTCCGCTTCTACTATTGGTGAAAGGAATAAGCTGGAATGACGGAGGTACCATCAATGTTGGGGTCCTCCTGATACCATTGTACGTGACCACCATGAATAGGCCATGTTATCACCAAAGATAAAAGGGGCATAGTGCATGATACAATTTTCCAAACTTGCTGGTTTTCTATAGATGTTCTAAATAAGTGTATCCTTGGAGTCTCTACATGGAGGACTCCATGTGCAAAAAAGAGATTCTTAAGCACTGATAGAGCACAACGTAGAGCTTGTGATACTGAAAAACAGTGTTTTTAATGTGGGAAAACATGCATGGTGGTGATCAATAGCTTCCATTTGGTGATGGACATTTGAGGTGAAATAGAGGATTTGATTAAACCAGGTGGTTCTTTGAAGACCCATAGAAGCTGGTGCTTGAGGTAGGGTTGGAATCACATAAAAACTAAAAAAGGAAACTTGTATTGTGAATCAATGGATATATAGGTGAAAGATGGTCAAGATTCTATATGTGTAGGACTTTGGAACAAAGAAGAGTCGTTCCTAAGATACTATTAAAAGCATGAGGAAACTTAATCGATATAAGAGAAGGTGAATAATACATAATTTTATGTAATTCTTGAAAACATAAGCATCTAATTATTTTTATACCTTCTAAAAATCAATGTTAGATGTTTTTAAAGTTAAAATAAATTTATATAATTTATTGATCTTTCTAATGGATAAAATAATTATTCTATCAAATATATATTCAATGAGATATAATTGAAAAAATGTTGAAATATACAAACTAAAAACTGCATAAAAATCATTGAAATGTTGTAGAAATTAAGAAAATTTTTGAGCTATCCAAATGGAATATTATTCCTTTAATGTAGTTTATTAAAATGTATAAATATTAATTATAATTTCAACTCCATGAATGTAATTTTATTCATATATATATCTCAAGAGTTATTAAATAAATATATAATAAATAGTTTTCTAGAAATTCTAGAATTTCAGAACTGTTGCTTAGACTTTGGGTAAATTTTAGATAAATTATAAAACAAATTCTCACATCCTATTAGTTTAAATAAATATAAATAAATATATTAGATATCTAATGGAATATGGTTCATGAGATATGAGTTATATAACGAATGCTATAATATAATTACTAAATTAAACATTAAAACATTATAAACTAAAAAATATTAATGAAACCAAAGGCATGTAGTATGTTTATATTAGTATGTGAACATTTTAGTGATTGATATAGACTTATTGACAGTATAATAAAAGTTAAATAAAATTATAATATTTCATATAAATAAGATTTATAAAAATGTAATATCTATAACCCAAGATATAATAATAATTACAATGATCTAGTGAAATAGTTTTCCATATAAAATATTAAGAGGTTTCATGTGTGGAAATATAGTCAAACCAATATTTAAAGTTATCAAACAATTAATGTAATCAAATAAAATTTAATACAATCAAATATGAGAAAAATACATCTAAATCACATACAAACGTAATCCTTCATTTTTTATTACAAAACCAATAAATTGAATCCATAAATTATCTCCCTTTTTTATATAATCAAAATGATAACTACTGATTATATTTAAACAGATATTATCACAAAAACAAATTGTTCACTTTTGTACTTTAAGTATATGAAAATTTTAAACAAACATATTAAATATAAGAATATGGACATGAAAAACATATAATCACCTTAAAAACATTCCGTATGATAAAACTATAAATCACATGATAGAAATAACAAATAAAATAGGTCAATCTCCCCCAGAATAAAATAGTTATAACATATAAAACAAAATTTTAAATACTCTCTATATATCAATGAAATGAATCATTATTTAGAGAGTATAAATCATTTGGTTAAACAATGAAGTACATGTGGTAGAGTCTTGTAAAAAATAAATCACAAATGTCTTTTGGTACCCATGGTATTTTGAGTCTAATTGGGATAGAAAAGAACTTTTTTAGTACCTAGGAAGAATTAAAACATTTAATATAAGTTACATTAGAAGGTAAATTCTCAGGGATTGAAAATATAGTAATAATGAGTGAGTTATAGAACCTTAGAGAACATTATTTGGAATATTGTCCTTATAATTGACATTTGAAACATGTAAGTATAGAAACCAATCTTTTAGAAATCTTACAAAACAAGTTTGGTAGATCTTAGGAATATGATGATTATAACCAAAACCAGATTTATCTCAATTTGGTTTTATTATAGCTACTATATTTTTATATTTTTATTTTCTTTAACAATGGAATATAGAATTTATTTCAAATTTATAATTTGATTTTTCATACCAACATTTTCTTTATGAATAATCTCAAGATCATCACAAATTTTATCTTTTTTAGATTAAGCATAATTTCATGAAATATGAGTTTCCTATTGAATAACAGAAATATTGTTAAACATAATATTCATTTACTCATTTTATTTATCAAACTCAATAATAAACAGTTCATTTTCCAAAATAATATTTTTCTTTTCTTTAGAATCATTATTATTTTCAATAGTCACATTTTCATACTTTTTAATAAGCTTTTCAATTTGATCTATAAAATCATCACATAAATCAAAACATTATTTTACTTTTGAATTATCTAAATTAGAACTAGAAGAATATTTATAATCAGAATAAAAGTTATAATAATTACTAACCTTAATCATTAAAAAAATTAGAATGTTTTACTAAATTATAAAAATGATTTGTTTCTTGATGGTAATTTTCTATCAGAGCATGATTACCAATATCTTTTTCATTTACAGATTTTTCATTACTGTTTGATTAATTAGTGAAATTACAACCAATAGGATAAACACATTTCATTTCGTTTTTTTACCTTTTATCTTCCCATTATTGTTTCAAATTTGGACACTCATATTTGTTGTGGTCGATTTTCTTGCATTCATAACAAAAAATAGTGTATTTACCTTTCTTACCTATTATTTTGAAATATCTCTTATATCTATTGATTTTTACATTCATCTATATTGGTTTTATATTTGTTCTTTATAATACCTTGTATTCATTTTTCAACTTGACTTATATCATCATCCTTCTTTGAGATATTAGAATCTGAGGGATCTCTAGAACATTTAGAAGAAACATATTTAGATTTAAAATAAACCCCCATTACTTTTTTCGAATAATCAATCTAATTGTTCTTAAATTCAAGATCATATTGTAATTGGCATTTAATAAGCTCATCTAGAGAGTATTCAAAAAAATATATACTTAAATCAAAGGATACTTTCTTTGAATTATATTTCTATGGTAAAGCTCAAAGCATCGTTTCAATCAGCATGTCATTCTTCATAGTTTCACCAAGTGTGACCATATTGTTGATAATTTTTTTGAGTCTTCTAAACATATCATTAACACATTCTTGGTTATAAATTCAAAATTATTTAAATTCAACAATGTGAATTCCAAGATTTGTTATTTTTATTTTTCTAATTTCTTGATGTGTGAATTTTAATGTCCTCCAGATGTTAGACTAATTTTTACAAGAAGATCTGCGATTGTAAATTTTTTTACTTAGAGATAAATAAAGATAATTTATGAATTTTTATTTTCAAACATATCATACAACATTATTTCCAATTAATGTTTCAAGTTTATATTTTGGTATTTTATAATGTCTATCCATGATTGTCCAATACTCAATTCCAATATGTTTCAAAAATAAATCCACTATATATTTCCAATATCAGTAATAAATTTCATTGAAATAAGATGGCCTAAAAAAATTTAAGAATTAAATATCCTAAGTTTCAATCTATAAAATATATCTATCCTTAGTATTTTTAATGAAGAGGATAGAAATTATTTTAAATATTCATTGAAATGTTAACAAATTTAAACAAATTACATTTATAGAAAACCTATAATACCAATTTACGGTATAAATAAAATAGAAAAAATTCATAATTAAAGAACCCAAAAATTTTATCCCTTATATACCAATTGTTGGTATCCGGAAAAGAATAACATGGCTAAATAACCTTTAATAAGATTAACCTTTGATACCAAGCGTTAGGTCAGATATATTGATGGTAGAAAGTCTAGGCGGTGAATATACTTTTATTAAAATTTTCAATGTTATTAAAAATAATTTCAGAATTTGTTGGTTTAAAATTATTTATAAAAAGAATAAGAATAGTGGATATGTAAAGTGTTTATGGTTAAAATTAATGACAAGAAGATGAGGGAATATTATAATAGTTCAGATCTAAATGATCGTACTCTACTATTTATAACCCAACTGATGGAGTATGACACCCATTATAAAATATATAGATACTTTTATCCATGAAAAATCTAAACCCAGGTATTTGTGAGTAGAAATCAAATACCCAAAAAACACACAAAAAACCTTTTGCTAGAGTATCCATAAATCAATGATTTATTTAAGGAGAATACCCAACCATTTTGTACCACCTTTTGTCTAGGTAAGCATAACCATGAGAATACATTTTAAAGGTAGTATATAAAATGAGATAATATATTAAGTGAATACCTGTACCCATACTAGAAAATATGGAATAGATAATACAACTAGACAGAAGAAAAAATATCGATGTTGATGAAAACATTGATGTGGGCCCTTATGAATGATGTTTATAGTGTACTCTAGGAGTTCTAGTAGTGTTACAAATTAACTTTTCAAGGTGATATGGAAGTAGAAGAACAGAAATTCCCCCTACGAGAGTTTGTCACTAGTGATGTAAATAGTTGATCACATGATCACTTGATTGATGTGAAATTGTGAATGTATATAATCATATGTTATTTTTGTGAACCCCTATCGACATTCCAATCATCCTTGAGTCCATTAAATAAAAATCTATATGTTCAACACACTTGAGTAAACAATTATAATAATTCAAAATAATGAAAGTAGAGTCTTTTATAAATATCATAGAGATAAAAATATATTGTAGAAATGCTGAGGTATTCAACCATATTTAAATAAAAAATATGAATAGGTTTAAATAGGTCATAAAACATAAATAAAATGTGTGAACAACTTATAGAATACTAGGTTAATAAATTACATAAATATCACTTGAAAATTGACTATAAATAAATCATCAGAATATCTTTCATATAAATGCATAAAATATATAAACATTATTAACATTCATTTAATACATAAAAAATATTTAACAACATTAATAAATAATTTAGAAATAATGAATTGAAGCATTAATAAATATTTTAAAAAACGAGTAGTATTTTTATATAAGCTATAAAGAATTAAATTAATTAATATTGAAACCTGTTTCAATCAATTCAAAATAGTTCGTATGGACAAAATATAACTTAAAAACAATTTTAGAACAAATAAAATGATTAGAATAATTATTATAATCATATAGTATATTAAAGTTTTAAATATAACAAAAAATGGAGCATCATAAATATTTTCCATAAATATTTTTTTATGTTATAGAATAGAAGAATATTTTTATTTTTGATGGAATAAAGAAAAAAATATAAATTGATGGTAGGTATATCACCTAGATATTGCAAGAGGTTGCTAACATTGCCTGAAAAATAGGGAATCTATCATTGGAAGGAATTTCAACCGAATAATGGTGCTACCATTGCAATGTGTTTCTACTACATAAATGGTTATAATATCATACCCATGATTCATGATATCATCCCATGCATTTCTACCATACATTAATTAAGTAGTGTAATCTTATAGTACTATTAAGTAGAGGATATACCATGGTGAAGTAGGGTTACTGCTACCAATGGTGAAAGGAAGAATCTGTTGTGATGGTGGTGTTGTCAAAGGTGTGGGTTTGTTTCGACTATCATGCAATGAAACCATGAAGAGTCCATGATATAGAAGATGATGAAAGGATTCCAGTGCAAGATAGAATTGTTCTAACTTGCTGGTGTTTCATGGAGGCACTGAAGAAGTGCTTCTATGGAGTCACTGTGTAGATAACTCCATGTAAAAATAATTGAAGCTTAAGCACTACTGGTGAAAAATGTTGACATGATGTTGCGTAAAAAATAGTGATTCTATGATTGAAAAATATGCATGGTACAGAGACGTAGCTTCTATAAGATGTTTCACATCCTAGGCTAAAAATGGGATCTGATTCATGAAAGGAGGTACATCAAATACCAATGAAAGTTAGTGCTTGAGGATGAGTTAGTAGTGCATGAACATGTGCGATGGAAACTAGTGTTGTGAATCAAGAGAGTTGTAGTTGAATGAGTTCCTAGATTCCATATGTGTAGTAGGAAATGAAAAATAAGAGTCAAGTCATAGTTTCTGTTGAAGGATGGGAGAAGCTTACCAGAGGTAGGAGAAGCTGAATAATACATCATTTTATAAAAATCATGACTACATAAAATTAGGGAATAATTATGCATTATAAACATCAGATTTAGATGTTTTTATAGTGAAATTAAATGCATAAAATATCTAAATATTTTCAATTGATCTAATTACATATTGATATAAAATTTGTAGCATGACATATCATAAACAAATATTAAAATATATAAATGGAAATCTATAGAAAAAACACTGATATGTTACAGTACATCATCCAATTCTTGAGGAATCTAAATTTTATTTTTATCCATTCATTCAATTGAATTAAATGTAAAAAATGTATTATCTTCCTAATGTAGTTAGCCGAGTGTGATTATGATGTATATCATAAGAGTTTTTAAATAAATATAGAAGAAATATTATTCTAAAAATTTCAGAATTTTGAAACTCTTACATTGAATTTGGGAAACTCTTAGGGCGCTTAAACAACTAATTTTGAGTTCCACATAGTTTGATGAAAAGTACATAAATCTATTGGTTATGCAATGGAACAAATTGTGATTGAATCCATGTTATGTAACTCAAGTTAATATAGATTAAAAATATAAAACATTAAAAAACTATAAGTTGAAAAATATTAAAGAAACAAAACACATATAATATGTTTAGACTAGAATTAAAATATTCTAGATATTGATTTATATATTTTCATAGTTTAATAATAGTTAGATAAACATATTATAATTATTATGAAATAGGATTTAAAAAAATATAATCACTATAACTCAATATACAGTAAATGTATAGAGATCTAGTAATACTTTTTTTCACATAAAATATTTAGAGGGTTTATGTGAGTAAATATAATCAAACTTATATTTAATGTGATCAAACAATTAATGTAATCAATTAAAATTTAATGAAATCAAACAAAATAATACACCCAACAAACATGCATAAAACAATTCAGGGAAAAGTGACCCCAAAATAAAATAAATATTGAACATAAGTTTATAAGGGTCTCAATAACTTCATCCAATAACATCGAATATGAAAATGGTGACCTTTTCACTTAGTTTTAACCTAAGTCAACCTAAGTTACCATTACATTGTTGTGACAAATATTTAATATTTTTATTATTCATTATGATGAAAAATTAAATTTGCCTTATTAAATAATATTATTTATTTTTATTATAAATATAGAATCTATTTAAAAAAATCCAATCTCTATATATTTAATAAATTTATTTTATAATAATCTCATAAAGCATGATGAAAAGTGATTTTTCAGGAAAATGCATTTTTTGAGAAATAAATGATCTTATATTAAATATATGACTAGAAATCATCATTATATGATGTTAAATTTATATATATATAATATATAAATTTCATTTAAATAATTTATTATTAGGGGTTATTTTAGTTAATTAAAATGGATAAAATTTATTTACATAAAAATAGTGTTTAGGATATCGTGTTTTTAAGCATACAAATAAACTTATACCAAAATCATGAAAAGTGTAGGCTAAATGAAATTAATTAGATAGTTTTAAATATAATGATTCATATTTCACCTCAATAATAAATAAAAAATATAATTGTTCAGTTAAATTACTTTAATTAATGATAAAATGAGACCATACATGAAAAATCTGTAATTTTCATTATTCATTGAAAAATTAATAATTTCAGAAAAATCTCAAAATTTTACCCAAATATAATTTTGGAATAAAGATGCGAAAAAGGAATTTAATTTCATCAAATATATTTTATAGAAGATTAATAAATTAATTATAATATTTTCTCATAAAAATCTATAAATATTTGTTTTGATGAAATCATAATTTTTGAAGAATATAATTCTTTCATTAAAAATTCAGTTCTTATTCCAAAATAATTTATTAATAAAATTATATTGAGTAGTATATTTATATATATTCCACTATGTTGTTAAACCTATCTATACACATCAATTTAACAGCTAGGTTATAACAATAATTTTTAAATAATAATATTTTATGGGTTGTTTACGCTAGGTGTTGCAGGTCGTATATAATATTAAACATAGTTTTATTTTTAAAACATTGGGAAATTAAATTATCCCTGATTTAATAAATTTCAATCTCTCATTTTTAAGTACAACTTAGTAATTAATGGTTTTTTATTTTAAAATACCAGTGTTAAAATTCCACATCATAAAAAGGGCTAATAAACTTTCCTCTTGAAAAGAGGGAAAAGGAAATATAAAGGTCATCACATAACTAGGTTTACAAATAAGATAAAATAAATGACATACTAACCCAGATATCATGTTTACATTATTTTTATAAAATAAATGACATACTAACCCAGATATCATGTTTTACTATGGTAGGAATGTCACCACTACTGCACTTCGGTTGTGGGTTTAGGCCCTGCGACCTTGACAGATGTGATAGGTTGTAATTTTTAATAAAAAATATTAATATAATTATTATAATTTCCTTATAAACTTTATGAACATACTTAAAAATAACCTTAATCAATAAAGATCAAATAAACCCTGATGGTCATTAATAACTTTAAACTTATGAAAATAGAATTATTCTTAAAATAATACATAAAGTTGAACCTAAGGGTAACATATACCTCAACCTAATAAAACATTTCCAAAATATCATTAATTACTCTAAAATACACTCACTTAAAAAATCAAAAGATGTTTCAAAGCCTTTTAACTTATGATCAATGATAAATATATAAACACATAATGTCATCAGTTACCCTTTTGATAACCACTTATGAAAAAACATCATAATCTCAAAAGTTTTTAAACATTTACTTTGATACCAACAGTAAGGACCCAAACTTAAACATTATATATTCTGGATTTTTTATTAAAGAATTCACTTTCCTTCATTTTGAGGGTCTTTTCCAGTTTATATTATTAATGAATTATTTCATAACTATTACATACACTCCCATAATAGAGGCCTTTAACAGCACTATAATAGGTATTTCTCAGTGTTAATAAAGCACTGATAATTGGGAAGCAGTTAAAAACATTAAGATTTTATCAGTGCTAAAAAATCCCTGTTAAAGGAAACCTTTAACAATGTTAAAAAAACACTGTTAAATGGGTCCCTTAACAATGCTTTTTTATTGCTGTTGAAGGTCCTTTTTAACATCACATTTTTAGTGCTATTAAAGGGGGCCTTTAATAGTGCCTTTTAAGAGCTGATAAAGGCAACACTATTAATGAGGGTAAAATTATGTTTTTACAAATGTCTAAGAGCCTGAACCCTTTATCAGTGCTTCCAAGATAGCTTTAACAACGCTCCCCCCCTTATTAGTGCTTTTCACCCCACCACCGCTTTATATGCGCTATTTAAATTTTGAACCTCATGCGCACCTACCTAGATTCGAACACTGTACATCTCCTTTGAATATGAAAAGACTTTAACACTACACCACGTGGTTTTGTTGTCTGTTTAATTATATTTCAATTTATATATATATATTCACACACACAGATATAAATATATTCATATAATTATATAGTTATTTTTAATAAATTCATACAATATATGTGTGTTTGTGACATATATATACATATATTTATTTAAATATATTATATATTATGTTGATATACATATACTAGAATATAATATAAATATATATCAGTTTATTAATACAAAAATAGATGTATATATAAACATTATAAATATATTTATATAATGTAAAAAATGGTTAGATATTGTTTTGAATACTTTTTGAGAATATATATCGATTTAAATATATTAGAATATACATTGTTTTGTAAATATGTTGATATATGTATTTATATGAGTGATTTATTTTAATTAAAAAATAAAACATGCATATATTTAATTATAAGTAAAATTAAATTGTAAAAAATTAAAAACATTCAAAACCATAATATCAATATGAATATATGTCTTGGGAGTAAATTCATTCTCCCCAAAAAGGCAATAATACCCCCTTAGATGAGGTTGAAAATCAAATAAATGTTTAAAATTATGGGTACCCAGACTAAAAACTATGTTTTAGGGGAATTATAGGATTTTTTCCCTTGAGACATGTGATAGAAGTTTATATGTGTCCCAAAGTGCGTAGATCATAGCACAAGCTTGGATTTGATATATTTTAGAGATCAAACAGACACCAAAATCAAATGTTATGGCCATTTGATGTTCGAGTTACGTTTTAAACTTATTTTAGATCTTGTATTAATTTTGTTCTTTATTTTTTTATCTTAAAAATTATATTAAATTGATATTTCTTGGTAATAATTGTATAATTATTAGTAAAAAATATTTTTATAACTATTTTATAGGCCATTTTAACTGAATATCTTATATATTAAGTGTAAATTCCTATTACCATTATCTAAAACATATTTAACAATATATATATATATTATATATATATTAAAATAAATATATAAATATATAAATATATTATTCTCAATGAAATATGTTTTTTATGTATACATTTATCATCAATTCGAAAAAAAGTGATGATAAATGTGGGTTTTATCAACACATCTAAAAAGTGCTGATAAACCCCCCTTTATCAGCACTTATAAAAAAGGGCTGATAGAGCTCACCTTTTAACAATGATTTTTAGCACTGAAAAAGGTGGTATTTAACAGTGTTTTTATCTAAAGATTTTAAATACCTATTTCTAGAAAAACCTAGTTTTGTATCAGTGATAAAGAACCCATAAAATACATGTTGGGAAATTCCTCTTACTACCCACTTTACCCAAAATATAACACTTTTAAAATGAAACATGTTTTATTTTCATCAAAAATATTATAGATTTTCTGATTGACTTCTTGATTATTTTTATTCATCCTTAAATCCTATGAAAAACATTAAAAAACATGGTATTATAGCAAAATTGTAGTAAGGGACATAAAATAAAGAAGAAATAAAACCATTAGTTCATAAATACTTATAAAAGTTTTCCTTTTTGTTAATATCTTTTGGTTCAAAATAAAAATTTTACTTGTCAAGAAATATACATTCATAACAAAATATTTTAATAAATAATTTCATAATAAATATTTAAGTAAAAATAAAACTAATAAAGGTTTCTTTGAATTCATGAATAACACAAGAAATATTTTTCACAAAGTTATACTTTCCACCCTTATGAAGTAAAAAATACTTTCCTTTAAAAATATGATCATCATCTTAACATGAAAAATCATATTATTTCTATAAAAACCTAATATAAATGTTAGATAAATCATGTAGGAAACTTGGGAAAACATTTTCTATATCACTCTTACAAAAGGAATTACATATATGCTTGACTTCCAAACCCAATTCATTAGAGGTTTATCACAGACAAACCTGCCTTTAGTTTGTTTTGAACCACGTGTACATAGTTTACAACAAACCCACCCACCTTAGACTTATAAAAGAAACACCCATAATCATAATAATATAAAATAAGAAAAACATAATCATAACAAAAAATCATTCAATTTATATCACTACACTCATAAAATATATATTGTACCCATAAGAAAGAATATCTAGATTTTGAAATATGTATTAAATTTTTAAAACTGTTATTTTTAAATAACAAGAAAATAGGGAAATAGAGTTTTTATTTGATTAAAATAAGGAAATATAAAATGGAAATCAAATATCAAATAATAGTTAAAGTGGATGGAAAATTCAATATCATTGTATACGTTAAAATAGAACATTCCTTTTATCTTTTGTAATGATTGTAAAGATGGTCTGTATAATATCTGTAAAACATTCCCCATAAAATCCATTTAAAGAAAATAAAATTTCTTTTATATTATATTTATGACCATATAAATACACCTATAAAATAATTTTAAAAATATTGAGACGGAGGAAAAAAAGTTGGAAGGGTAAATTTAAAAGATGATTTTTAAATAAAGTTCCATAGGTAGAACCCCAATACCATTATTTTCTAAAAACATTTTAAAGAAATTAAAATATTAAAAAATTAATTTATCGATACATTAAAGAATAAAAAATAATTTTATAGAAACATTTTTAAGAACATAAGAATTTAAGAAAAATAGTGTTAAGAGAAACTTTAAAAGTGGATTTTTTAAAAAATAATGTATCTTACATAAATCATTAAAAATATTAATTTTAAAAAACATTATAAATAAAGTCAAATATGGTAAAAAATTAACTTTATAATACATTTAATCATAAATAATAATTTTCTTGAAACATTTAGTGTAACATATACCTGTAAGAAAATGAGTTGTAAGTGAAAATGGAAAAGATTATTTATAAAAATAAAGTATCTAACCTTGAGTCTGGATCATCAAATATGTTACTTATTATCCTAAATAATAAAATTATGTTATATATTTATTTTATTAATAATCATTTTTCATGTTTATTTTCTATTTTATTTCCATGTTATATTCAATTACTAAATCAAATAATTTCACATCAGACGTTTTGATTATATTTATCTCGAATATCAAAAATCACTTCCACAGGTTGACTATAGACAAAGAGATAATTATTACATAATCTCTAGAATAATAATAATGAATTTATTACCATTTTTATAATTTAGTTTTACTTTTAATCCATATAATGAATAATTTTTATAAAAAATGAATTGTGTTACAATCATGGAGACAATAGATCGTATGTATGCAGTCCAATTTTCCATGATCAGTATTGAATGAAGGTAAATATTATTTTATATTTCAACAATTATTATAATACCATTATATAAATATTACTTCTTTAAATATACTTATAAATATATCAACCCTGATATGTGGTGATGAAAAACAAATCACATCACTTCGTTGAGGCGGTAGCCCACATATGCACATAAATGACGTTTTCATTTTTCAATGAATGAAAATATAATAAAAGAGATTATATATTTGTCATAAAAATTTTATATAGTTCATTAATATAATAAATATTAATTAAATCCATCATTATATCCATCCTTGATATAATGTTAGGGAAAATAAATTACATCAGTTCACGAGGTGGTAGTCCACTGTATACTCGAATGATGGTTTTATTTCCCATTTTATGGAAGAGGATATGGATATAGGTCAATACATAATTTGAAAAAAATATTAGTATATAAAAGATTCTAGTTTTATTATTTCATCATTTTTAATAATTTTTTAATAGGTATAAGAAGAAATTAAATGAAAATATTCGATTAGGAAATATACCTCTTTTTCGGACAACCTCTTACATTTTACACCAAAAGCCTTCATAGGATGGTTTTATGATGAAACCGAGGACTCTAAGACTTATGCAGGTATTTTTGGAGAGAATTTTGGTCTATATTTTCTTAAAAAAAATGCCTTTAACATATGAAGAAAAAGGTATAGTATTTTCCATTTTATAAGATAGTGGAGGGCACACTTAGAATTTCCTAAAGTATTAAATTAATATAAGTTAATATTTGTCTTAAAATGGATAAAAATGAAAATATTCAAATAAAATATTATTATGAGTATATATAATATCCTCCAATAATAACTGTAAGATTTTAGGTGATGTTTCCACCCTTAAATATTTTTTAACCAATGTAAATCTTTGCTGACAATTATCGTGGTAACTATGTTTTTACTCTATATGGGTAAATATAATTACTATAAAAGGAAAATTGTTACATTAATGTACCATAGTTTATATTTTCAAATATATAAAAATAACTTGTCTATTAATAGTATTTTTATGAATTTAAAATCATTTAATGAAATATTATTTATTATAAAATAACATTAATGTCAATTTTTGAACAATTCATTTAATTTGAATTTGAAAACCAAATGAAAGTAAACAAATTCAAATATATTAAATTAAAACATATATAACATGTTATATTTTTCTAAAAAATTCATGTAACACAATAATATTTCAATTTAGAGTACTTTTAAGATTTTCAAAATCATTTATTTTGTTTTTATATTAATTGAATAACTACTATGCAAGTGTTGCATATTCATTTAATGTAAATTTATATTTACAGAAAATTATAAAAAAATTAAAAATTAAAAAATATAATTATTCTGAAAACAACCATTATTAATCATTTTAAACTATATTCAATATCTATATGAACACATTAGAGATTTGTAACACCCCAGGCATCCATGTTACGCTTTTAAAATAATTCAATAGTGTGTGATATACACAACACCGAGTTCAAGCACACCACGAACTATCAAAATAGCTATTTAAAAAGTGGTTATGAGAAATATTCAACACATTTGTAATTTTATATATAAACCCTATAATTTTAACGTTCATCTTTTTTGTTTCATAGACATAATATAAAGAAAAATTCATTTTATAGAAATAAAAGAAGTATTTTTAAAAAAATGCAGTATTTACGACTTCAAAGGGAGAAATATTTTTAAAACCAATATTTGAAACTTATATATATTTAATTTGATGAAATTAAATTCCTATTTAGAAGTTGTACATAAAATTTTAGTTTGGAAATATTTTTGGTACTTTTTTGATAACTTTCAAATTTTGATGAATAGTGAAAATACAAATTATTAATTAAAAACCACTTATGTAATTGAAATATTTCATAGTGTTAGATTATATATTTGACTTGTTTTAAAGTATAATTATATTATATCTTTATAATTTAATATAGTTTAGGTCATTATATGTAATTTCACATTGAAATCTAACATAAACACATGTCAATCATTTGAGGGATATAGCTTCTTAAAAACATACTTTTTTGGTTTGGACAACGGGAATTAATTTTAAATTAATTTCTACCAAATATATGTTTTGAATTTGTGAAAATGGATTCCATATTTTGAATAAAGAGGTCTAATTTTTTTAAATAGATACCTTGTAATGGCCCGGACCTCCCTGGTCCATTACTTTGTGAAAATGTGGTGTTGGAGGTGTTCCGGGAAGTCAAGGTGACTTATCCCCCAGCTGCTGCCTACCGGTAGCTCGGTCTACCGGTAGCTGCTGCCTACCGGTAGCTCGGTCTACCGGTAGCTGCTGATTACCGGTAGCTCGGTCTACCGGTAGCTTCTGATTACATGTAGCTCGGTCTACCGGTAGCTGCTGATTACCGGTAGCTCGGTCTACCGGTAGCTTCTGATTACCGGTAGCTCGGTCTACCGGTAGCTGCTGATTACCGGTAGCTCGGTCTACCGGTAGCTGCTGCCTACCGGTAGCTCGGTCTACCGGTAGTTACTGCCTACCGGTAGCTCGGTCTACCGGTAGCTTCTGATTACCGGTAGCTCGGTCTACCGGTAGCTGCTGAGTACTGGTAGCTCGGTCTACCGGTAGCTGCTGCCTACCGGTAGCTCGGTCTACCGGTAGCTGCTGCCTACCGGTAGCTCGGTCTACGGGTAACTGCTGATTACCGGTAGCTCGGTCTACCGGTAGCTTCTGATTATCGGTAGCTCGGTCTACCGGTAGCTGCTGATTACCGGTAGCTTGGTCTACCGGTAGCTGCTGCCTACCGGTAGCTCGGTCTACTGGTAGCTGCTGATTACCGGTAGCTCGGTCTACCGGTAGCTGCTGATTACCGGTAGCTCGGTCTACCGGCAGCCGTATCCTACCAGTAGCTGGGTTTACCGGTAGCCACGACGTACTGATAGCTCGGTATACTGGTAGCCGCAGTCCAGCAGTAGCTCGGCTAACACTTTGCCAAATTTCTGGTTCTGTGAACAGTGTTTTCTATCGGTGAGGTTCTATCGGTGGACTTCTATCGGTAGACTTGAACAGTGTTTCTATCGGTGAGGTTCTATCGGTGGACTTCTATCGGTAGACTTGTACAGTGTTTCCAGAATCCTAAGAGCTACCGATTCCATACTTTGCCAAATTTCACGAATGAACAGTGTTTCTAGAATCCTAAGAGCTACCGATTCCATACTTTGCCAAATTTTGAGTATGTGAACTGTGTTTCCAGCTTCGTAAATTTGACGTCTTCTTTGACGTAAAATACTTTTAAAACCTTATTTTAAGGGCTTTAAGACCGATTCAAAGGCCATAAATTCTCTATTAATTATTCCTAAGGCCGGGATGTTTTTACTTGGTCAAACCGCATGGGTTAATGCGATCCGTTTTTAATGGAGAATAAATCGGATCTTAAACCGTCGCCTCTCTAATTTATTTTTTTAAAAGGAACGAGATATCATTCTTCGTTGTTCTTCCTCCTGGTTCTCATCTACAAGACGATAGAACCTTTCAATCATTCCCATAGGAGTTTCACGATCAAACGTTACTCGGATCAGTTCCGCTCTGTTTGATGCAACCAAGTTGTGTCGATCGTTCTTCCATATAAGGTATGTTTTATCATCGTTCCTTCGGGGATCACCTTCTCTTGTTCTCCCTTCCATATTAGCATGTAATCTCTATGGTTCTAATGGGTTTTCTTGGGGTTGGTTGGTACTGTCGTACCGTGGCATCCTCTGGTGGATGCAGCTGTCGTGAGGAGAAGAGGACTGTGACCGTTGTGGGGATAAAGGACGTCAAGAACTCTTCGAGGTAGGGGATTCATGGCTTCTCTAATTGTGTATGTGCAATCATAGAATTAGCATGATTTAGTCCTTTGGATCACAATGAAATTGACCTAATTAAATACTTGAACCGGATTAAAAGAATTGGTTGATCGCATGTTGTTACTTTATACCGTGATAACGGTTTGCCTCATGTTTTCCTAGATATAGTGATATCTATGTTTTCTTTGATTTGTTGTTTGTTCATGATAGAAATTGATAATGAACGTAAAGCCGGAATTAATTGTTAATTAATTGGCTAAAGATAAAGAGGCATGTAAATTAATCTGGTTATTGCAGTTTTTGTTGTTGTTCTAATTTGAGGATAATCAAATTAGGGAAGTAAGTATGGTTATTTAATTGTGATAGCTTACTAATTAGGTATCCATGATTGGAACCTATGAATAACAAGTCTGTTAATTCAATATGGATTAGAGAACAGATTATGTGGGAATTTCTAAAAGGATTCTGAGTTACCCTCTTGTTTGTTAAAGGGCCGAGATCCCACTTTGTGATGTTTGTTTTCCTGCTGCTTGTGCTGTGATGTGAGCCTGGATGGCTGTTGTGATATGTGGAGGCATGGGGACTTGTGGTTGTGGCAGCGGATGACACCTAGTGTGGCGAGATGCATCGGTTTATGCATGTGGGTGTCGGGGAGGACACCAAGGATGATGGTATGAGATGAATGTGATGGTTTGATGTTGGTGGTTTGATTGTTTATCTGCTTTACTTTTCCCCACTGCTCAAGGAAGCTGGTTTTGCTTACCCTCTTTCCGAAGGAGGCGAAGACACGCGGGGTATTCCACGTGCTTTCCGTGTTTAGCCTCTCGATGGGGGATGGGTCTATGCTCTTGCTATAGGCGGCAAAGACTCGATGGGTAGTATATCTACTCACCGTGTTGAGCCCTTTGTGTTTAGTAGCATATGATGCTTTTCTAGAATGCCTGGGAATATGGGGAAGGTAATTCCATAATGAAAGTTTGTTTAAATGGTGATAATCCACGGGGATGGAGAAACTGGAATTTAATAGTGATGTGAATCCTAAAAAGTAGCAATTTTTGAATGTGATGCCAATTTAGTTTAATGTGGTAAATTGTTCATGGTTAATAAATGTTTAAAGAATTAATTAACGTACAGTGGAATTGATAAAATGAGAATGGAGTAATCTAATAAAGCTCTTTAAATGTTTGTGTGCTTATAGGATACCTAGTCTTAGAAGTAGCAGCCTGGAGTCTGAGAGACGTTAGCTGCAGTTGTGCCTATGACTAGGTAATGCCCATAGTGTGGTTGTGAGTTATATATATTCTGTACTTTTTGTGTTTCTATACGCTACTCCACCCTGTCGGTAAGGGCAACTGATACCCCGGGGATTCTGAGCCCTGGGGGGTGTTTTCCCCAACATTCTGATGGGAGGTTGAATGGCTGACTACCCCCTTTGGCCCTGCTCTCTTCTCTTGGTAGATACTCGTGCCATGAGGCACAATGGTTAGTTACCCCATATATGTGTGTAGAGGGCTGTAATGGCTTGTGGTTATTCACACACATATATTCTGGATATAGTATCCTACGGACTACTATAGGTGTAACGTGTATAGGCTATGATGGCTTGAGGATCCTTACTCGGCGTATGGGCTGTGATGGCTTGAGGAATAATACTCGACGTATGATACACGTTATACGAGCTATGGTGGCTCCCGGAAACTACCTTGTTACTTTGGTTGTGAGGACGGTGTGGTGCTTCGCCCAGGTGTCTGCGGGCAAGCCTTTGTGGTGCACGAGGTGCAGATTGTGGAGCTTAGCCCAGGTGTCTGCGGGCAAGCCTTTGGAGAGGGATGCACAGGACGTATGTCATTGGGGAAAAGCAGCAAACCAGTGGGGAAGTAGTAGCGGGGTACCCTTGATATTATTTACTATATGCTATATTCCTGTATGCGTTACTTGGTGAGAGTAGCCATGGTGAGGTTGGGAACTTAGTATACCTGTTTAGGTGATGAGTTAGTTTCACTTGTTGTTCACTAGGCTTTAGCATGCTTTCTCTACTTTTGCACGAGAGTCTTGGGGAGGATCCTACTGAGTATACTGTTATACTCACCCTATATACATATAAACTGTTTTTCAGGTCACTTGGAGCAGGTTGGAGATCAAGCTGGTTACTACTAGCTTGCGGTTGGAGGAGGAGCTGTTCGGGCTTGTGGTCGCTGTCGTTTTGCTTTCTTTTGGGTACTTTTAGTTTTCCCTTTCAGTTGTAGTACTTTTGCATGACATTTCATATATGTACTTGATTTCCTTTTAAATTTCAGTTCTGAGTTGGAGTTGATTGGAGTCTATTCTATCTCTCTCTTCTGCATGTTTTCTCTTAGAGGGTAATGCCTCCCATTTGTGTGTGTATTATACCCTCGGTGCTAGTCGCCAACCCGGGGCCTACTGGAGGCGGGACTCGGGGGTCATTATCTCCCTTCTCACATTGCCGGCCCAGGAGGGGTACACTTTGTGGGGAGGGGGTCGTGACAGAGTGGTATCAGAGGTCTGGTTGAGGGATAGGATGGAGTTTGGAGTTAGGCACAGGTGAGGATGCATGGGATGGTAGGGAAACAATGTCATTCATGTTTAGAAAGTGGGGTAAACACTGGAGACCGGCAGAGACATAGGCGTTCAGGGCCTCCTATGATCTGTTGCACGGACCTTTAAGTTTACGATGGCTACTAAACAAAGTGATAATGGTTGCAGGGTAGAGACCTAGGAAAGGATCATGCATCATTATTCTTTGCGCTTGTGTTTGAATGGGTAGACCTTGGGATAGGTAACCTAAAATTAATAAAACAAAATAATTAATTAATTAATGTTGAGTCTTCCATATTCCAGGCTTAGGAGCTCTAATGGTTGTTATTTTACAGGTATGGCTCCAGGTCGACGTCCTCGTCAGGTTTGCGCAGAAGGTGCCCAGCAGGCTGTTCCAGCAGATCGCCGCCGGGTAGAGGTTGACGACGATGACCCTTGGAGGAAGACACTCCGAGAGTTTCAGCGCCAGAGTCTACAGAAGTACAAGGGCTCCGTTTCAGATGTAGTCACAGAAGACTGGTTGGAGGAGGTCGAGATAGGCTTCAGTTCGATTCGTGCTCGGAAGGAACACTGGGTGTCCTTGGTTGTGACGATGTTGCGTGGAGCAGTGAGACAGTGGTGGTTCTTGTTCCTCGGGGATCGTGAGGAGTCAGCGATCTCATGGGAGGAGTTTCGAGACAGGTTTAGAGTCGAGTTTCTTTCATCAACTGCGAAGGCATCCAGTCGCCAGGAGCTTCTTACCCTTCGACAGGGGAGCTCCAGTGTTCGGGAGTTTGGAATCCGTTTCAGGAACCTTCTACGATATGCTTCAGACCTCTTACCAGATGATGAGGCCAGGGCGAGGCATTTCGAGGAGGTTTTGCGTCCAGAGATTCAGCGCCAGGTCACCCCATTTATACTGAAGACATATCTTGAGGTGTTGGCGAGGGCAGAGGTTGTTGAGATAACTTTGACCAGGACCGGATCGTCACGAGAGGGGAATCGTCATGATTCCTCACGAAGCAGAGCTGTGGTCCGGGGTTCCCGGTTTTCAGGACAGAAGAGTTTCCGTTCACCTGGGGGTAGGTCCCAGCCCTTCCCATCTCATTTCTCCGGAGGTAGCAACTCTCAGGCCTATACCAAGGGATCAGGCGCTTGTTTTTCTTGTGGTGGTCGTGGTCATCAGCAGCGGGAGTGCCCAACTTTTCAAAGCAGTCATCGTGCACCAGGCGCTCCACTCCAGGTTCCTCCGTTGAGGCAGTTCTAGCCGAGGCAGCAGCAGCAGGTTGCACTAGCTTTAGATCACCCGAGGGTAGATGGAGCAGGCAGAGGACAGCCCCATGATGCTCCTCGTCCTCAGAGAGCAGAGCGTGGCCGTGGTGGTGGTCGTCATCAGGGTCAGAGAGGCCGCAGAGGTGGTCGTGGTCAGCTTCATGCTCTAGCGTTGCCAGCCCCAGGCGAGCCAGACGTCGTCCGAGGTACCCTTTGCTTGTTTTCTACCTTGTTGTATGCCTTGTTTGATTCAGGAGCGACACACTCCTTTATATCCCCTACCCTTGTCCACGCTTTGGGACTTGAGGTAGAGAGGCTTCCAGTGCCCTTGGCGTTGACTATGCCAGTTGGAGGTCGATCTAGCTTGTTTGAAGTATGTAGAGACTGTGAGCTAGTGTTGGGGCAACACCGATCTTGGGGAGATTTCCTATGTTTGCGAATACAACCATATGATGTCATACTTGGCATGGATTGGTTGTATTCGGTGCAGGCTGTTGTGGATTGCTACAGGAAGAAGGTCGTTTTCTTTGATGAAGATGGAGAGGAAGTAGTGTTTGTTGGTGAGAGAGATCCTCGGATGAGTCATAGACGAGTTTCATCCTTATCATCCATGATGGCTGGGATGATGCTGAGATCTTCAGAGGTTCAACAGTTGGCGTTTCCTAGGGTCGTAGAGGAGTACCCTGATATCTTTCCAGAAGAGGTTGTATCCTTACCCCCTCGACGAGAGATCGAGTTTGGGATCGAGCTACAGCCAGGAGCGTCTCCTATCTCTATGTCTCCGTATAGGATGGCCCCTTCTGAGTTACGAGAGCTACGTATACAGCTCGATGGTCTGTTGCAGTGTGGTTTTGTTCGGCCAAGCGTGTCACCGTGGGGTGCACCAGTTTTGTTTGTGAAAAAGGCTGACAGCAGTTTGCAGTTTTGTGTCGATTATCGTCGGTTAAACAAAGTGACAATAAAGAACCACTATCCTCTCCCGCGGATTGATGACCTATTCGATCAACTAAAGGGTGCAAGTTGGTTCTCAAAGATAGACTTGCGGTCAGGATATCATCAGATGCATGTAAAGGATGAGGATATCCCGAAGACTGCTTTCCGCTGTCGTCATGGGCATTATGAGTTTGTTGTAATGCCATTCGGCATGACAAATGCTCCAGATGTTTTCATGGGGTTGATGAATGCTGTGTTTCGTGAATTCCTGGACAAGTTTGTTGTGGTTTTCATCGACGACATCCTTGTATACTCCACATCTGAAGAGGAGCATGCAGAGCATCTACGAGCCGTTTTGGGAGTTCTTCGCCAACATCGGTTGTTTGGGAAGTTGTCCAAGTGTGAGTTCTGGGCTCGAGAAGTTCATTTCTTGGGACATGTTGTGTCCCAACAGGGAGTAGCTGTGGATCCTTCAAAGATAGAAGCAGTGGTGTCTTGGCCAGCCCCCAAGACCGTGTCAGAGGTGCGAAGTTTCCTTGGTCTCGCAGGCTATTACAGGAGGTTTGTGGCTAATTTCTCCCGAGTTGCGACTCCTCTGATAGCTTTGACCAGGAAGGATCAAGCGTTCATATGGACTGATCAGTTTCAGACAGCTTTCGAGTATCTAAAGGAGAAGTTGGTAAGTGATCCAGTCCTTTGTCTTCCAACAGAGGGAGTCCAGTTTGATGTTTTCTATGATGCTTCACATCTGGGGCTAGGCTGTGTTCTTATGCAGCAGAGGTCCGTTGTTTCTTATGGGTCTCGGCAGTTGCGTCCCCATGAACGCAACTATGCCACCCATGATCTTGAGTTGGCAGCCGTGGTGTTTGCTCTGAAGTTGTGGAGACATTACCTCATTGGTGAGCGCTTTGTGGTTTTCACCGATCATAAGAGTTTGAGGTATGTTTTCTCCCACCGTGACTTGAACTTGAGGCAGCGTCGGTGGATGGAGTTCTTGCAGGAATAAGACTTCGAAATATCGTATACACCTGGGAAGGGAAATGTTGTTGCTGATGCATTAAGCCGAAAGTCACGTAATGATGTTGTGCGTGAATCTGGTGATTCCTGGAGAGTGATGGAAGAGCTATCAGCTTTGCATCTTGATATGGGAGAAGTTGGGGGTAGAGGTTGTCTTTTCCAGATGACAGTGCAGTCATCCCTGATGCAGAAGGTGGAAGAGTCTCAGTTGGGTGATCTAGAGGTGGAAGTTTGGAGAGATAGAGTTGTATGTGGTGAGGCCCCTGATGGTTGGTCGGAGGATGAACAACACCGAGTGTTGTATCATGGCAGGCTTTTTGTTCCCTTGGCGATGCGCGAGACGGTTCTCCGAGAGTTCCATAGTTCACCCTTGGCAGTACATCCTGGTGTGACGAAGATGTACCGATCCTTGAGGAGTTAGTTTTGGTGGCCTGGGCTGAAGTGTACAGTTGCAGAATGCGTGTCTCGATGTTTAGCCTGCCAGAAGGTGAAGGCCGAACACCGTGTTCCTGGTGGTCTTCTCCAGCACATAGAGATTCCTCAGTGGAAGTGGGAGGACATCTCAATGGATTTTGTTACAGGTTTACCTCGAGCTCTGGGAGGACATGATGCTATATGGGTGGTAGTGGATCGTTTAACAAAATCATCCCACTTCATAGTGATCAAGGAGTCGAGCTCAGTGGAAGTTTTGTCGAGGCAGTATCTGGAGGAGGTGGTGAGGCTTCACGGAGTTCCTAAGACGATCATTTCTGATCGAGATCCTCATTTTACCTCCAGGGTGTGGAGAGGTCTCCAGCATGCTTTTGGTTCTCAATTATGCCTTAGCACTGCTTTTCATCCTCAAACGGATGGTCAGACAGAGCGAACCATCCAGACTCTTGAAGAGATGTTGCGCTCTTATGTTCAAGATTTTGGAGGTTCATGGGTGAAGCACTTACCCTTGGTAGAGTTCTCTTACAATAATAGTTTTCACTCTACCATCGGTATGGCGCCGTTTGAATCCTTGTATGGCCGACCATGCCGTTCTCTGTTGTGTTGGACTGGGGTCGGAGAGTCAGCAATTCTCGGACCGGAACTAGTGCAGAATACAACAGAGATGGTTCAGGTGATTCGTGAGAGGATGAAGACAGCACAGGATCGTCAGAAATCATATGCTGATCAAAGAAGGAGACCTTTAGAGTTTAATGTTGGGGATCATGTGTTTCTGAAGGTGACTCCCCGCCATGGGCAGCGAAGGTTTGGTCGTGGAAGTAAGCTTTCTCCCTGGTTTGTTGGGCCTTTTGAGGTGTTAGCTCATGTTGGAGTTGTGGCGTATCGAGTAGCACTTCCCCCTCAGATGAGTCGGATACATGATGTTTTCCATGTATCACAGCTCCGTCGTTATCTTCATGATGAATCTCATGTTATCGATTGGGGATAGATCGATATTGACGATGATGCAACCTTCGAGGAGCGACCTGTGGAGATCCAAGACCACAAGGAGAAGGTGTTGCGTGGGCATTCTATCCCCTTAGTTCGTGTCCTGTGGCGACACGGTGGCATGGAGGAGAGTACCTGGGAGCGTGAGTCACAGATACGTGCTCAGTACCCAGAGTTGTTTAATGTTTAACTCTTTCCATGTAATGACGTTTCCTCTCTGGTTAGACCTTTCATGTTTTATTTATGTACCTTTGATGTGATGTTATGTTTGAATTGTTTGGTTATGGATTATTTGTTTCCATACTCTCGGATGTCGTAGTTTTGTTCCAGCTTTTGAACAACTCATGGTGGTTTTCCCCTGAGAGGTATCTTATGGGGTGGTTGTTCAGACCCCTCTTTTCTTCTGGGTTGGTTTTTAATTCTCGAGGACGAGAATGTTTTGAGAGGTATCTAATGTAATGGCCCGGACCTCCCTAGTCCATTACTTTGTGAAAATGTGGTGTTGGAGGTGTTTTGGGAAGTCAAGGTGACTTATCCCCCAGCTGCTGCCTACCGGTAGCTCGGTCTACCGGTAGCTGCTACCTACCGGTAGCTCGGTCTACCGGTAGCTGCTGATTACCGGTAGCTCGGTCTACTGGTAGCTTCTGATTACCGGTAGCTCGGTCTACCGGTAGCTGCTGATTACCGGTAGCTCGGTCTACCGGTAGCTTCTGATTACCGGTAGCTCGGTCTACCGGTAGCTGCTGATTACCGGTAGCTCCGTCTACCGGTAGCTGCTGCCTACCGGTAGCTGCTGATTACCGGTAGCTCGGTCTACCGGTAGCTGCTGCCTACCGGTAGCTCGGTCTACCGGTAGCTGCTGCCTACCGGTAGCTCGGTCTACCGGTAGCTGCTGATTACCGGTAGCTCGGTCTACCGGTAGCTTCTGATTACCGGTAGCTCGGTCTACCGGTAGCTACTGATTACCGGTAGCTCGGTCTACCGGTAGCTGCTGCCTACCGGTAGCTCGGTCTACCGGTAGCTGCTGATTACCGGTAGCTCGGTCTACCAGTAGCTGCTGATTACCGGTAGCTCGGTCTACCGGCAGCCGCATCCTACCAGTAGCTGGGTTTACCGGTAACCACGGCGTACTGATAGCTCGGTATACTGGTAGCCGCAGTCCAGCAGTAGCTCGACTAACACTTTGCCAAATTTCTGGTTCTGTGAACAGTGTTTTCTATCGGTGAGGTTCTATCGGTGGACTTCTATCGGTAGACTTGAACAGTGTTTCTATCGGTGAGGTTCTATCGATGGACTTCTATCGGTAGACTTGTACAGTGTTTCCAGAATCCTAAGAGCTACCGATTCCATAATTTTCCAAATTTCACGAATGAACAGTGTTTCCAGAATCCTAAGAGCTACCGATTCCATACTTTGCCAAATTTTGAGTATGTGAACAGTGTTTCCAGCTTCGTAAATTTGACGTCTTCTTTGACGTAAAATACTTTTAAAACCTCATTTTAAGGGCTTTAAGACCGATTCAAAGGCCATAAATTCTCTATTAATTATTCCTAAGGCCGGGATGTTTTTACTTGGTCAAACCGCGTGGGTTAATGCGATCTGTTTTTAATGGAGAATAAATCAGATCTTAAACCGTCGCCTCTCTAATTTTTTTTAAAAGGAACGAGATATCATTCTTCGTTGTTCTTCCTCCTGGTTCTCATCTGCAAGACGCTAGAACCTTTCAATCATTCCCGTAGGAGTTTCACAATCAAACGTTACTCGAATCAGTTCCGCTCTGTTTGATGCAACCAAGTTGTGTCGATCGTTCTTCCATATAAGGTATGTTTTATCATTGTTCCTTCGGGGATCACCTTCTCTTGTTCTCCCTTCCATATTAGCATGTAATCTCCATGGTTCTAATGGGTTTTCTTGGGGTTGGTTGGTACTGTCGTACCGTGGCATCCTCTGGTGGATGCAGCTGTCATGAGGAGAAGAGGACTGTGACCGTTGTGTGGATAAAGGACGTCAAGAACTCTTCGAGGTAGGGGGTTCATGGCTTCTCTAATTGTGTATGTGCAATCGTAGAATTAGCATGATTTAGTCCTTTGCATCACAATGAAATTGACCTAAATAAATACTTGAACCGGATTAAAAGAATTGGTTGATCGCATGTTGTTACTTTATACCGTGATAACGGTTTGCCTCATGTTTTCCTAGATATAGTGATATCTATGTTTTCTTTGATTTGTTGTTCGTTCATGATAGAAATTGATAATGAACGTAAAGCCGGAATTAATTGTTAATTAATTGGCTAAAGATAAAGAGGCATGTAAATTAATCTGGTTATTGCAGTTGTTGTTGTTGTTCTAATTTGAGGATAATCAAATTAGGGAAGTAAGTATGGTTATTTAATTGTGATAGCTTACTGATTAGGTATCCATGATTGGAACCTATGAATAACAAGTCTTTTAATTCAATATGGATTAGAGAACAGATTATGTGGGAATTTCTAAAAGGGTTCTGAGTTACCCTCTTGTTTGTTAAAGGGCCGAGATCCCACTTTGTGATGTTTGTTTTCCTGCTTCTTGTGCTGTGATGTGAGCCTGGATGGCTGTTGTGATATGTGGAGGCATGGGGACTTGTGGTTGTGGCAGCAGATGACGCCTAGTGTGGCGAGATGCATCAGTTTATGCATGTGGGTGTCAGGGAGGACGCCAAGGATGATGGTATGAGATGAATGTGATGGTTTGATGTTGGTGGTTTGATTGTTTATCTGCTTTACTTTTCCCCACTGCTCAAGGCAGCTGGTTTTGCTTACCCTCTTTCCGAAGGAGGCGAAGACACGCGGGGTATGCCACGTGCTTTCCGTGTTTAGCCTCTCGATGGGGGATGGGTCTATGCTCTTGCTGTAGGCGGCAAAGACTCGATGGGTAGTATATCTACTCACCGTGTTGATCCCTTTGTGTTTAGTAGAATATGATGCTTTTCTAGAATGCCTGGGAATATGGGTAAGGTAATTCCATAATGAATGTTTGTTTAAATGGTGATAATCCACGGGGATGGAGAAACTGGAATTTAATAGTGATGTGAATCCTAAAAAGGAGAAATTTTTGAATGTGATGCCAATTTAGTTTAATGTGGTAAATTGTTCATGGTTAATTAGTGTTTAAAGAATTAATTAATGTACATTGGAATTGATAAAATGAGAATGGAGTAATCTAATAAAGCTCTTTAAATGTTTGTGTGCTTATAGGATACCTAGTCTTAGAAGTAGCAGCCTGGAGTCTGAGAGACGTTAGCTGCAGTTGTGCCTATGACCAGGTAATGCCCATAGTGTGGTTGTGAGTTATATATATTCTGTACTTTTTGTGTTTCTATACGCTACTCCACCCTGTCGGTAAGGGCAACTGACACCCCGGGGATTCTGAGCCCTGGGGGGGGGGGGTGTTTTCCCCAACATTCTGATGGGATGTTGAATGGCTGACTACCCCCTTTGGCCCCGCTCTCTTCTCTTGGTAGATACTCGTGCCATGAGGCACAGTGGTTAGTTACCCCATATATGTGTGTAGAGGGCTGTAATGGCTTGTGGTTATTCACACACATATATTCTGGATATAGTATCCTACGGACTACTATAGGTGTAACGTGTATAGGCTATGATGGCTTGAGGATCCTTACTCGGCGTATGGGCTGTGATGGCTTGAGGAATAATACTCGACGTATGATACACGTTATACGAGCTATGGTGGCTCCCGGAAACTACCTGGTTACTTTGGTTGTGAGGACGGTGTGGTGCTTCGCCCAGGTGTCTGCGGGCAAGCCTTTGTGGTACACGAGGTGCAGATTGTGGAGCTTAGCCCAGGTGTCTGCGGGCAAGCCTTTGGAGAGAGATGCACAGGACGTATGCCGTTGGGGAAAAGCGGAAAACCAGTGTGGAAGTAGTAGCGGGGTACCCTTGATATTATTTACTATATTCTATATTCTTGTATGCGTTACTTGGTGAGAGTAGCCATGGTGAGGTTGGGAACTTAGTATACCTATTTAGGTGACGAGTTAGTTTCACTTGTTGTTCACTGGGCTTTAGCATGCTTTCTCTACTTTTGCACGAGAGTCTTGGGGAGGATCCTACTGAGTATACTGTTATACTCACCCTATATACATATAAACTGTTTTTCAGGTCACTTGGAGCAGGTTGGAGATCAAGCTGGTTACTACTAGCTTGCGGTTGGAGGAGGAGCTGTTCGGGCTTGTGGTCGCTGTCGTTTTGCTTTCTTTTGGGTACTTTTAGTTTTCCCTTTCAGTTTTAGTACTTTTGCATGACATTTCATATATGTACTTGATTTCCTTTTACATTTCAGTTCTGAGTTGGAGTTGATTGGAGTCTATTCTATCTCTCTCTTCTGCATGTGTTCTCTTAGAGGGTAATGCCTCCCATTTGTGTGTGTATTATACCCTCGGTGCTAGTCGCCAACCCGAGGCCTACTGGAGGCGGGAATCGGGGGTCATTATCTCCCTTCTCACATTGCCGGCCCAGGAGGGGTACACTTTGTGGGGAGGGGGTCGTGACATACCTTTTATTTTTCTGGACAATATGCCCAGTAAGTTCAGTCATTTTTTTATTTACCATGGTTAAAGGGTAAATTTTGAAAATAAGGGTAAACAAATAATATTATAATAATATTAGACTACCATAACACATGTACTAATCCTATTTTATGATATATTTCAGACCATGGGCTTCCTTGGGTCGATTATGGGACCCCATGGAGCCACTTGGGTGTGAAAATGACATTTTATAAGAATTAATTTAAAGTATAGAAAAATATAACAAAAACATGTATCTTTTAATAAAAAAAATTTATATGGGGATATATAATTGATCTCTTAAACAATAAATATTCATTATGAAGATAAAAATATTTCCAACATCATTTTATTTTATTTATAATTTTTATATATTAAATAATTAAATTTATTTATGACATAATAATGATGCAGTATTTTTCCTTATTAATGAAAAAATAAGATAAATTATATTATAAATATTAAAATAAATATAATTTGAATGTTTTGTGGCCATAAATAACTTTTATATATTACATTTACATATGAGGTATGATTTAATTCCTTTTTTTTAAAGTAATAAAGTGGTTATGACTTCAAAAAAATCAATTACAAAATAGTGTCAAAATTGACATCAATGAGGTTTTAAAACAGATACTATTTTATTAAATGGTATAAAACTCCTAAAATTATAAGATTAATCCAAATGAATTAGACAATGTTACAGGTTTCATTAATGATCTACTTGATTTTCCCGTTGCAATTTATAGTAAGTAAATGCATCCTATAGTATAACAATATTAGAAGACATGGTAAGAGTTAAACTGTTTTACTGAGGGTTAATACCAAAAGATAAGGATAATGTTATGCCCTAAACATGTATAAAACCTATTTGTTGAAGGTATTTTTACCCGTACTCATATTATCATTTAAATAAATCAATTTAGATCTTTTATAAACCAAAAATAATTTTATAGTAAATTAATATTTCAAGTTTTTCCTAAAGTGCCACTCACCTCTCTTAAAAAGGGCATCTCACTTTCTCTTTAATTGACACCTCCAAATCCCTTTGGCTCAGAAAAAACCTAAACAAATCTAATACTAACTTTTATCACTTCATATTAGAGGAAATTTTTTTGTAGTAATCCAACTTACGGAGTCTTTTTGTGCAAATCAAAAGGAGACACCCAAAGAATAGGTAATCATTTTATCGCTTCTTTTAAAGTTCATTTCTTCTTATACTTACTATTAATAAGTTGTTACCACAATAATATTATAACTACAAAATATACTATATTCTGATATATTTTTATGGTTATGAGACAACTATATTCTTCTTTTACCCATCCTATGAAAATAAATATCACCATGTGTGCATATATACAACTTACCATTTCCACGCCGTGGTGTAAATAGTTTTTCATATATAAATTATTTTTATGCGTATAATAATAAATAAAAATGACTTAAATAATAAATATAACATTATATTATTTCATTAAAATTCATATTCCATTCAAATCTATACCATTGAACCAATAAGGAAATGATATCGTCGCTTGTGCGTTGGTACGACTTACCGTCTCCACAACGAGATGAGACTAATCTTCCATGTTCAACATCCATGAATGATTATAAGAATATATATTATTATTAATCATGAAATATATGATAAAATAATTCTACCTGGATTATATATATATATACAAATATTTCATTCAGTTACATCCATATGATACAAAACGGAAACAATGTCCATGCTTACGTAGGGCCTACCATCTCCATGAATGATATATTCCATTTAATATATCTATTTATATTTATATATGAAATATAAGTAATATTATACATTCTAGAAGTAAGTAAATCACGATCTTTGTAATATTACTAGGAATTACAAGTCAAAACACGTATGATAAACGAAGCGATTATTACCAGAAATGTTACATTAACTTGGAATTATTAATAAACAGGTATTATAAAGTCATAAAAGAATCATACATGATATCATAAATATTATTATGATTCTAATATAAGTTAATAATATGTTTAAACACATTATACATGATTTTCATACATGTACAGAGAGTGTCAAACCTAAGGTACGGGTTAATTCCTCAATCTCATTATTATCTGGGATAGTTTATGTGTAAGTATTTACTGGGACATATTTATCATCCATTTCTATGTTTTATAAAGATGTTTTCAAAAAGAATATTTTATGGTTTTATGTTGGGTAATCTTTAAATAGATCATCATTTTAAATGTTTTAAATATTTATTTTTCTAAATTTATTTAATTAATGTCCTTGATTTTTAAATGATTATAAGGATTTATTTATATACACATGATTGTTTTAAAATGTTAATTCCTTTCAAAATTTTCAAAGTGGTATGGAAAAATTTGATTCAAAAATAACTTACAAATGACTTCCTTTATAAATTATGTGAATTTTAAATGATTTCAGGAAAAAGGGATATTTCTCTTAAAGAGTTTTACTAATCATTTTTAGCTGTGTCAATATCCTTTACTGGATATTATTCCTGATTGAGGTTGATTTTTTATAATAAAATCTTCTTTATTGGTTTTAATGAGTTATGATATGTTTGATTATGGATTTTCTATTTTAAACCATTCATGGTTTATGGTTAAAGTATTGACATTTCATATGCTTGTTTTAATATGAATAATTATGTTATGTATCAGCATTTTCATATGAGGAATGAATTGGACTTAGAATGTGATGGGCGTGGATCTCTATATCCCTTTGATTCATCACTGGGTCTCATGAGACAAACTAGTGTCCTGGAATAGAGCCTCGATATAATATTTTTGAATGGTCTTGGCACAAGCCCTTGGTGTATTAGTTATTATGTATGAAATTATGCATTCCCCCATTATTAAATTTGTTATTACATGAGATTATTTGACTAATAGAATATCCATTTTTATGTTTATATGGTAATATTTTATTTATTATTTCCATATTATGTTCAAGTTTATGTATAAAAAGGATGTTATTTTTATTACACATCTTTCATTAAAAGTCTATTGCTTCTGTTGAATTATTTACCCTTACTGAGTATCTGTGATCACCCATTTCATATGTTTTATTTTCCAGGGATGCCAAGAAGTGTATTATGATTGATATGCAGGGTTTAAAAATGGAATTAATGGTGTTCTCAATTGATTATTTATGATGTGAGTTATGTTAGAAACTTTAATGTAATGTTTATGTGTGTAATCTATTTTCCAAGACTGCTAAATTGATCGGTCTTTTGGGACTTGATTTCTTCTAATCATGCCAATGTATTAAAATAATGCACCGACTCTGGGAAACTGGGGTTAGGGTGTTACAATTAGAATCAGAGGAATTTTAGAAAAACCTTGTAAATATATTTGTAAAACATATATCAGTTATCATAACCCTAAGATTGACTTTGAGGATAACTATAGAAGAAACCCTTAGAATTTTGTAATGATCACGTATAACTTAAAATTAAACCTAATATTTTATAGATTGAAAGTACCTTACCTTGTTTACATTTTTTTCTTCATTGAGATATGTTTCTCACCCTATGCCTTATGGTCTTAGTTAATGGAGTAAAACAAAAGGAATTGGATTAACATGGAGTTTGATGGAAAATCTGGTGATTTTGAGAAAAAAAATCAGATAATTACTTGAGAGAAAAATATTGTAATTATACTGAATTAGTTATCACTATATATGATTAATAATGTGATCCTTGATAACCTTCCTAACATATTTCATAAGAGGAAGATTAATTTTTATCAATGTTCAAATTTTAAGAAGCATAGAGTAAATAAGATTCATATTCCTACATGTCAAGAGGAAAGGAATAAAAACCTTGAGGAATACATGAAATAGAGGGTAAATGTTATATTTGCAGGAAAAAGGGTCATAGAGTGACCAATTATTATAGAGTTCAATGTATCATCTATGGAAATCATGGGAATTACCCAAATCAATACTCATACATAAGAATCTACCTTTAAACCAAGGAAGGACCTATTCCATGCCAACCATTAAATTGTATGTATTGAAGTATTTATATACTTGGATCCAAGAATTATTTTATAAGTGAATTATATAAGTATTATTTAGTTTGTGTTTTTCACTAAGGATTTTCAAGAACTTGTTGAATTGTTATATTGGACCAGAAAAGTGATTTAAGTGTAAGATTATATTTGGAGAACATATTATTAAGGTAAAAGTGACCCTTTATATGTTCCTTATGTTAAGATAATGTTTTTTGGATGAATATATGTTAGATTGGAATAAATAATTTGGATGATTCCAGTTTATTGAGAACTAATTATGGATTTTTCTACACAAGGGTTGATCTCACCCAAATTTACCAAAGATATTAGTGTTAAGAAGTTGCTTGTAGTTTAGCTTGGGTTGTCGAATCCTGAGAGACCTAAGAAGTAACCTAAAGACATGCACATTCTATGGATTTTTTTTGTATATGAAGTGTCCAACTTGGTTTGATTTTATATGGGTTTAAGTTAACTCTATGATACTTATGTGAATTCAATTTAAAATATTGAGTTTATTCTTGGTTTTCACCTGGGGTGTATTGGAGGCATTCCTTTTTCAACTATTTCAATTTATTATATTTGAGATGGGTTCATTTAAGAAGATAAAACAAAATCATAACTTATTGGTTTAGAGACTAAAAACCTAATACTAATTACCTATACACTTGAAGAATCAATTTTTTGAGCACTCCAAGGTAAAGGATCGTAATATACCTTGCAGTATGTGGCCTTAAATTCAATAATGACGAAGGAGTTTAAAGATCGTCAAACAAAATTATCCATTAAAATAAGTGAATAGAAATTAATGGAGTAAGAAATAACATTTAATTAAGACCATTTATAATCCCTTGGATTAACCCATAAGTGGGTTATCCCACTATTGATTCAATGGTTTCAATGGAAGGAGGAAGTAGACTGAAGGGGGAGGAATTAAAGAAGTAAAAAAAAGACAATGAAATAACGATCACTCCACCATTGTGTGATAATTTAACAAGGTATGGTGTTAATAAATTAACACCTTGAACCAATAATATCAACGTGATTTGATGAAGAAACTAAGGTGAATTGAACAACTTACATGAGAAATACAAACACAAGGCAACAAAATCGCAGCATAACAGTACAATTAAACAAAGCACCAAATATCATCAATTATTTCACCATATTTAACTTAAATAGTAATATTTTAATCCTTGGGTCAAGCCTTAAATATTTCAAGTCATACCACTTGATTATGGTAGGCTTAGGGAGGTTGAAGGTTTGGGGAATTTGATCTTTTCCACCATTGACCCAAAGTGGCATTCAGCTTGCATCCACCGAAAAGAGGCACCAAAATGACCTTAAATATGGCCTCATTCAAGTGGTATATATATAAATATAATATATCCCATGTTTTCTCCTAATTTCCTGTAAAAGTTCATCCCAAATAGTATTTTGGTTTGCGAGATATGTTCGAAATGGTGGAATTTTTTTTCTAGGCCATAGAATCTGGCACAGAATTTCATCTTCAACTTAGGCCGCCTAAAACACCATTAAGAAATTAGAATTAGAGCTTGTCACTATTAGATTAAATTTTCCCCATGATTTTCTTTAACTTCTGAAAAACATTTAGAATCATTTAAATTGAGTCTTGTCCACTACAGTACTTTTATTGGGCTGCTGCCCAGTTCACTTCACCCTGAATGTTGTTGGTACAAGGCCCACATTGGTGGTCTTCCAATATGAATCTTCAAGTGCTCAAAAAATATGAATTATTAATTCTCTAATTAGAAACATGAAAATTATATATGAAAATAAAATCAATATCATTGGGTATTTTATATGGTGTTAAAAAATGTACTATGTAATAGTGCATTTTAAGAAGGAATTATAATCATAATATGAAATAATGTTCAATGTATAAAATGCACTAAAGTGGTGTTTATGAATAATTAAGCACATAAATATTATATATATTAACAAGTAATATTGGACTCATTAAATGGCTAATAACAACCCCAAATTAAGTTTTTCTAGTCCCAAGAAAACTATTACTAAAAAATATGAAATTTGAATTCCCTTTTCCACAAACATTTTAATACACAATGATCAATAAAAACCTTTATACCAAACAATCATGAAACCCATAAAAATTATTTAATACAAGATAGTCTCATAAGAATATCACAATCCCAATCCCATTCCTTTGTTCAAATTCATCTCTATATTTCATTCAATATCAATTAAGCATGATGATGTGTTGTGTATCACAGTAGACATGGGGGGTTAATGATGAAAGTGATCGGTTGAATCACATTTCAATATTAATATTAGTATTCAATTTTTTTTTATTTTATATATTTTTTTGTTTTTGTTTTTTTTTAATTTTTCCATGGAAATAGAAATTACACTTAACAGAGTCAACCCAAATAGCGAGACTTTGCTGATGACTCCCAGGCTCAATGATCTTAGGGAACTAAGTGAATCCCACATACTTAGGCATCATCTTGATTTAACTCAGTCAAAAAAATTCAAATTACCACAAATAGAGATAAAATTACTAACTCTGGGCCAAAAATATATCGAGTCATGATCACCAAGTTCCTAAAGCCATGCATTAGGTCATTTCATTGCTCTACGTGAAAATTTATTGTTTTATTTTTTTTTTGATTTTTTTGATTTTTTGAATACTCATATTAAATCTAAAATGATCTGTAAACATATGCTATATATTTGGGGGACCCCATGAACTCAAACTAATACCACACTATCCAAAGGACATGCAATGTAATTTTTTTATTTGGATGAAAATATAAATTTTGAAATATCACATTAGACATCCAAAATTTCCAAAATCTATGCTCATGGAATTTTACATGGATTAAAATCAGAATAAGGGCATGCTAAATTATTTGATATTTAGTTTCAAAGTTTTCAATGTGTATTATCATGTTCAAAGTTAAAGGAATTTTTCCATCCATTTACATGCATTTTTTATTTCATAAAGTTTTTTCCTTTTCACCCCCAACTTAGAATGTCACTGTCCCTAGTGTTTAAGGAAAATAAACATAAAAGTGGGTAATGGAGAGGAGTTCAAATAGGATATTGAAAATGAGAATCATGAAATGAATTCACCTAGTTATTGAAGTTGACGTTCATGGAGATCCAATTCAATCATGCTATATCCATGTCACTTGAAAAAATCCATAAAAGAATAAGGAAAAACAAACAAACAAACCAACAAAACTATATATATATTTATATATAAAAAAGTAAAAAATAAGTATATATACAAAAATTATATAATAAGGAAGAACTATATGTCGTATGTCAGTGGAAACCATGTTTCCATGTCTCCCTTTGGTCTCGGGTTCGATTCCCTACAGCTTCACCAGTTGTGATGGGGTTTTCCCCACAACCTTCGATGTGTCCTTTTAATTAGTTTTTATATATTTTTTTGTATTTTTCTTTTGACCCACAAATGCATAAAAATAAAATAAAATAAACTAATGATATGTTGTATTCTTTTTAAATTTCTAGGTACAGTATTACTCAGGGATCACACCACATGACTCAGATAAATACGATACTCCCATTTCATACCCATCCATACTCATAATAGAAGAATAGGTCGACTGTCTAAGGTACTATCATATTCAGATATGATTGATTAATTAATATTTTTAATATCAAATTTCTTTATTAGTACTATTTGAAAAATAAAGACGATTCACAATGATTGGATCCATGAAAACCCCAGGTTTCCTCCTGTGAAGTGTATTTTTAACATCGTTAGCCCGACATGGATCCTAAATCTATCAATGATTTCTTAGTTTATAGGTTGGCTCAGTTAAATCAACCTCTATTTCTTATTTATTGAATGATTCAATGAATGGAGTTAACCTATGACCAATTATGTTGATAATTTGATCACTTGTTGGATCCCGAATCTCTACTACCCCATGGGGGTACACACGATGCACTATGAATGGACCTGACCATCTAGACCTTAACTTTCCTGTGTGTAAATGAAGTTTTTAACTATACAAGAGGACAAATTTTCCCAGTTCAAAGTGTTTAACTTTGAGTTTCCTATATTGGTAGGCTTGAACACTAGATTTTTTAACCATGAATTATCATAATCCTCTATCCTAAGTTTCTCAAGTTCATTGAGATCTAATTTCCTCTTTTCTTTAGCCAAAGAAATGTCAAAATTCATTTTGTATTGCCTAAAATGCCTTATGCTCAATTTCAAATGGTAAATGGCTTGGTTTTCCATAAACCAACCTATATGGTGACATTCCTATGATGGTTTTGAATGTTTTAAGATATTCCCAAAGGGCATCTAATAGGTTCTCGAACCAGTCTTCCTGAGGGGGATTAATTTTTTTTTCAAGAATTGGCTTAGTCTCCCTATTCTCTAACTCAGCTTAACCATTGGTTTAAGGATGGTACACAATGGAAACCTTATGAGAAATCCCATACTTATACATGAGTGAAGATAATGGGAGGTGGTAGAGATAAGTTCTTTGATTACTGATTATAACCCTAGGAATTCCAAATCAAGAAAATATGTGCCCTTTCAGAAATCAGATCCCAATATGACGGTTGTTGGACTTGGAGGGAATGGCCTTAACCCATTTCATGACATACTCAATAGGTAAATGGATGTATAGGTATACCCTAGAGTTTGGGAAGGTTCCCATGAAATCAATTCCCCAATAATCAAAGATTTCAACAACCAGAATGAGAGTGAGGGGCATTTGATTCCATTTGGTAATGGATTCTAATTATTGACATTGAGGACAAATTTTTCAGAATTTTAAGGAATCCTTAGTGAATTTAGGGTAGTAGAAACCACTTTTTAGAACCTTTGAAGTGGTTTTCATTGTGGAAAAGTGGCATCCTCATGTATCTCCATGGATGAATTTTAGAATGGACTCTTGCTCACACTCGAGAACACATCTCCTAATGATTTGATCAGGAAAAAACTTGAAGTGGTTAGGATCATCAAACACATAGAGTTTAACATCATAAGGTAATTTACACATATCTTGTGTCCCTAGGAATTTTGGAATGTCACCCATCACAAAATGGTTTGTTATGTCAGCATACAATGTGAAATCACTAACATAATAGAGGTGCCCATAAGGAAATGAATCAGACACAAAAAGGTTATGCGAGTTGTCTTTGAATTTCATAATAGAGAGGTGATTAGATACAAAATTTCCAACACCCATTTTATCCTTAATGGTTAAATCAAACTATTGAAGAAGAAGGAACCACCTAATCAATCTATCCTTTCAATATTGTATTTGGAAAAAGGTATTTCTAGGCTGAATGGTTGGTGAAGACAATTATGGGTGATCCTAAGAGTCATGACCTTAATTTATCTAATGAATTGAAAAAAACAAGAAACACTTTCTCAATGTTTGTTTAGGAGATGTTTGCATCATTTAAATATTTTCTTGCACAAGCAATGACACATGAAGTTTTTCCACCTGATTTTACTAATAATCCTCCTACTATGAAGCCAATCCCATCACACATGAGCTCAAAATGAATTTTCCAATTTGGATATTTCATGATAGGTTGAGAGATAAGAGCTGACTTCAGTGTATATAATGATTCCTCAAAGCTTTTTTTCCATAAAAATGGATCATCCTTCACCAATATAGCACAAAGTGGTTGAGAAATGGAGCTAAAATTCCTAATGAAACTTTTATAGAAACCAAAATATCCTAATAAGGACCTCACATCATTAATAGGTTTAAGAGAGGGAAGGTGAAAAATGATGTTGACCTTATCTTTATCAACTTCAATCCCTCTACCGTAGACCAGATGTCGTAGAACAATCCTTTAATTTACCATGAAATGTAATTTTTCCCAATTTATGATGAGATTATTATCCTCGCATCTTGAATAAAAACCCTTTCAATATTCAGAAGGAATCCCTCAAAAGAATCCCCAAAGATGTAGAATTCATCCACTAAGACCTATAAACAATCCCCCACCATGTCGGAGAATATTACCATCATGCACCGCTAGAAGGTACCCGGAGAATTATATAACCCAAAGGGAATGCGCTTGAATGAAAAAGTGTTGAATAGACTAGTGAAGGTTATTTTTGATTGATCCTCTATGCATACATGGATATGATTATACCATGAGAATCCATATATTATGTAATATAATTGATGACATGCCACTCGCTCAAGGACTTGATCAATAAAGGGCAAGGGGAAATTGTCTTTGTTGGTTCAAGAGTTGAGCTTTCTATAGTTAGTACAAACTCTTCATCCACTACTAACCCATGTTGGGAGAAGGTCACCATCCTCAGTGGTGATCACATTGATTCCAGCTTTCTTTGGGACAACTTTAATAGGGCTTACCCACTCACTCTCAACAATGGGGTAGATGATTCCCAGTTTCAATAACTTAAGAAGTTCATTCCTTTACACATTCATAATATTTGGATTGATTCTCTGTAGAGGCTTATGAAATTGTTTTGATTCAGATTCAAGAACAATAATATGAGTTAAAATTAGTGGTATAATCTCAGGAATATCAGAAATGGTCCTTCCACTTTCATTCTTGTGCTTTTTTAAGACATCTAGAAGCATCATCTCTTGATTGGCTTCAAGAGAGGGAGAAATGACAATAGGAAAGGCCTGATTCTCCCCTAAGAACAAATACATGAGTGATGATGGTAGGAACTTAAATTCAATGTCATATTGGTTATCAATTTCCATGTAAGGATGGGACATTGTGTTGAACTCAATTTTTTTGTTCAGATGTCATGACCGAATTGGATCCTTTTGAACTATATTTTTATCCAGTAAATTGGACAAATCAGTGTCATGAAGGGGTATGGACTGAAGGTTATTGATTTCACCAATGTTATCACTAATTTTTGATACTATAAAATCATAAATAGAGCTATATGAAAGATATTCATGCCAAAGAGACAAATTTCCTTCATGTGAACAATGAAATCTAATATCCTATTGACTTAAACATCCTTTAGCAATTCCTTGATGTTCCTTGATTTCACTATCAACACTACCAATCCAATTAACCTCATGGATCTCTTCATCATCCCTAAATTAATATTTTTCATTTTAGATGTTTCGGTCAAGGATCATGTTTTTGAAGGTTATTGTCATGTTCCCATTTCTAACATGGATGATTGAGTTGACTGTTGCTTAGAAGGGACGACCAAGGATGATATAGGTGTTCTCCCTAGGACCTAAGATTGGGGGATTTTCAAGTACAATGATGTCATATGGGTAAATGAAATTTTTAACATTCACCAAAACATCCTTTACAATCCAATTTGGAACTCGAACACTATGATCATCAATTTGAAGAGTTACAAATGTGGGGTGGAGTTCTTCAAGACCTAACTAACAATACATGGAATAATAAATGAGGTTCACACCAGCTCCTAGATCACAAAGGGCTTTGATAATTTCGTACTCTTCTATCTTAACATCTATGTATGGACATCCGGGATCTTTCAACTTTGGAGCAATGGTCCCTTAAATGGCGGTACTCACATTAACTGCCAAAATGACTCGGTTTTTATGTGAAAATTTACTTTTAAATGTTCACAAGTACTTAATGTACTTTGAGTAGGAAATAATGGTTTGGATAGAATCCAGAAGGTGGATGTTCAACTTAACCTAAAAGAAGATTTCCCTCAAAGTTTCATCCAGATTCAGTTTAGATTTTCCTCTCATGCATTGGGGGAAGGGAGCAGGTTTTTTGTTTATTTCGTGTGGTTGTAGTTTCTTCACATTCTCATTGGGTTTTTAGAATTTGTGGGCGGTTCTTCATCATTTTCATGCATTCTTGAAGGTTCTAATGATTCTGTAATGGCTTGTTTAGGTTTCTCAATGGATTTCCCACTTTTTAAAACAGTCAGTTCATTGATTTTTTCATGAGAGGGTTGTGTGTAACTGGATTATCCCCTTAAAGTTGAGGATGGTACCTCTTGATTAGGCATGGTTTACTTTCTAGTTTTAAGGGATTTTAGTTAATTTTTAAGGGATGAGACTTCTAAGTTCATTTTATCCATTTATTTACATAACTTCTTAAGGATTGGAAGAGGGATAGATTGAGTAGGGGCTTGTTCTGGTTAGTTTATCCTTGGAGGATACTTTGGTGGTTGGATTGGTTAATGCATGGGTGGCTGGAAGGGTTGTTGGTATTGGATAGAAGGGTGTTATTATTGTAATGGTTGTGATTAGAATTAGTTATTGGTTCGAAAATATTGTGGTGGGTAGGGGTTTGGTTCTTGTGTCTAACTATGTTATTGTTTTGGTTGTTGGTTATCTTTCCAACGGATTCCCAGATGGTCATTATACCTTGGCATGAAAGTGTTTTGGTATTGTGGATTCTGAAAGTTTAGAACACTGACTTATACTAGTGGTCCTCAAAAAATAACATCTTTAATGTAAGGGATGGTTGGGTAGTGTTCAGTGTTGTGGTCATGTTTTTAACAAATTGTGCAAATGAGGTCAACATTTTGAATTTCGTGGACCTTCCTAAGATCGATCTCCTCAACCTTCCTAGTGAGTGTAACATGTTTCTCCCTAATGCTTTCCTCATACAAAAGTGTGTTAATTCCACCAGATTTTTGTGGTTTATCATAGTAAGGTGATGTTCCCCATGTTTGTTTTTATTCGTATAGTCCTTCAAGATACTCATAAGCATCATTTAGGGATCTTTTTTTGAAGGTTCCATTACACATTATGTCAATGAATTGTTTGTTTCACGGACCCAACCATTCATAGAAAAAGAGAACTTGTTCTCGGATTTAAAATCCATGGTTAGGTACCTTGTTGAGTGTGTCTTTTAACCTTTCCCATGTTTCAATAAATAATTTCCCTTCTTTTTCAAAACAATTTTGGATGCTCTTTTTAAGTGAAATTTGTTTTGTGATAGGGGAAGTATTTTTCATAGAATTATCTTTTCAATTGGTCCCAAGAGTGGATTAATGAAGGTATTAGATTTTTAACCAATTATTTTCTTGATACTTATGTGATAATGAAAATATCCTCATCTTAGCTCACTGAAGTTTATGTGGTGGGTACATGGTTTCAACAATGTCGTTGGACTCTTTGACATAAAGGTATGTCATATACGACTCCATCCCATGGAATGTTGGAAGGTGGTTTAGTACATGTGGTTTGAAGGCATGTTGGGATTATAATAGGGAATAATTCCTAATGTAAGAGGGTGAATTAGTATAGGTGAGTTTGAGATAGTCATTCATGGTTTGATCGACTGCATTCCCCAAGTTTTGGGTTACCTCATTGGGATTTCCATTTTGGTTCCCACCTGGGTTTATGAGTTGATTTATTTAAATAACCTACAATAAATATGAATAAATTTTTGAATCCATAGTATTAGGAATATTTTTATATAATAATAAGATACCCCTAGGTTGTCTTGTCTCCCCAACCCCATGAATGTCCACCCTAACTAATCTGTTTGAGTTATCATGGGTGTAGGCGGACATGCGCCAAAAGAAAAAAAGTTAGAAATGGAAAATATAAGATATGATAAGGTGAGAAAAGATAAATGATGGATAATAGAATTTGTGTTGAGATAAATTAATTGGGTCCCCAAAAATGGAACCCAAATTTGGTCTCGCCCATATTAACCTAATATTTTAGGGTTAAGTGGTCGCTTGTAGTTTAGATTAGGTTGATGAATCTTTAGAGACCTAAGAAGTAACCTACATACACATAGATTATATGGATTGTTTTTGGATATGAAGTGTCCAAAAAGGGTTGATTTTAGATAGTTTTACTTTAACTCTAAGATACTTAAGTGAATTCAATTTAGAAGAATGAGTTGATCCTAGGTTATCACCCATGGTGGATTGGATGCATTCCTTTTTAAACTATTTCAATTTCTTATATTTGAAAAGGGTTCATTTAAGAAGATAAAACCACATAATCACATACTGGTTTAAGGCCTACACACCCTAATACTAATCAACTATATTCTTGAAGGATCATGTTTTTTGAGAACTCCAAGGTAAAAGTTCATTTTAGCACTTGAAGTGTGTGGCCTTGAATTCAACAAGGACGAAGGAGATTAAAGACCATCAAAAAAATTATCAATTTAAAGAGGTGATTAGACATTAATGGAGGGAGAAAAAAATTCCAATACAACCCCTTGATACTATTTTGGATCAAACCATAAGTTTTTTAGACCTCCATTTATGTTATGGTTTCAATGGAAGTGGGAAGTAAGCCTATGAGGGAGGAATTGAAGAAGTAAAAATAAAGACAATGAAATAACGATCACTCCACCGCTGTGTGACAATTTTACAAGGTTTAGTGTGAATAAATTCACACTTTAAGCCAATAGTATCAAATTAATGTTAATAATAACATAATAAGAGGATAAAATTAACTTTTATTAAGAAACTAAGTTGAATTGAACAACTTAAATGAGAAAGACCAACTCAATGCAACAAAATCGCATCATAACATTACAATTAGTCAAAGAACCAGAGATCATAAAATATTTCACCACCACTACCTTAAATAGTAATTTTGGAAGTCTTAGTTCTAGTCTTTATTAGTTTAAGTCATCCCACTTGAGTATGGTAAGCTTAGGGTGGTGGCATGTTTGTGGAATTTGATATTTTCCATCCTTGACCCGAAGTGGCAGCTAGCTTGCATCCACCAAAATGAGATGCTGAAATTACCTTCTATATGGACTAATATAAGTGGTCCATATAATAATAAAATGGATACATGAATTTCTCCTAATAGTTTTTAAAATTTCAAAACAAATATAATTTTGGTTTGTGAGATATGTCTGAAATGGTGGTTTATTTTTCTTGGATATAGAATCGGGCCCAAAATTTCATCTTCAACTTGGGCTTCTAGAAACTCCATTAAGACATTCAAATTATCTCTTTTCACTGTTTCATGAAATGTTACCCATGATATTCTGTATCTTAATTTAAATATTTCGAATCATTGTACTTGAATATTGGATACTACAGTACTTTTATTGGGCTGATATCTAGTTCACTTCTCCATGAATGTTTTTGGTTCAAGGCCCACTTTAACGGTATTCCGATGTGAATATTCAAGTTCTCAAAAAACATGATTTGTTCCTTATGAAATGAAAAAAATAAAATTAAATATTAAAATGAAATCAATATCATTGGTTATTTTATATGGTGTTTAAAAATGTACTATGTAATAGTGCATTTTAAGAAGGAATTACAATCATAATATGAAATAATGTTCAAAGTGTAAAATGCACTAAAATTGTGTTTATGAATAACGAATCATATGAATATAATATATTTTAACAATGAATATTATACTCATTATTTTTCTAATCAAGTGGTATGCAATCATGGATGAAGTATACAACTTTTTTGGGACTTAAGAAATAATCCATATGTTTTGGAATAAGGAAACATGCATGTTATCAATAAGGATATCTACTAATTCAGGTTGTTACCATGACTTAAGAGAATACATGATGAAGTTTCTCACATTTTTTGACTGTGACAACCCAAAACATACCTATGAGATATGGGAGAAAAATGCTAAGCTGATTTGGTACACCTCTTTCTAAAGTTTTAGATTTTCAGTTTTTTGAAGGATCGTAAGGTTATCAATTTATGGATAGTATAAGTTATAATATAGTTGATTTTTATTAGATTAATTTATTATATATCTATATGGGTACTTATTAATATGTGATAACCTGTGATAACACTTTTTTGAGACATATGGAATGACTTATAATTTTATTTATAGATCACATGATCTTCCAACAGATCAGAAATGACAAATTCAAATTTGTTTCCTTGAATAATAGATGAATTGGAAATTGTTAATGGCATGCCCAAAGGTGAGATTTTACGGAAGTCAAGTAATTATTTTTTCTCACGTTCTTCAACTTTAGATAAAGGATCTTGAAAACCAAAAAAGTTTTCCAAGAACTTTTGTTCATGATGAATCAAATGGTCCCTTGGATCATTGCAGATTTATGGCTGTCAGATTGTCAACTTACTACTATTAATATTATCTATCACTCTATATAAAAACATGATGGTTATTTTTCTCTTCCATATCCATGTTTTCCTACATGGAACCCTAATATTTGTTACTTCTAGTAACCTTCAAACTTTCCTTTCTTTATTTTAAAATAGAGGCATCAATAATCCATTTCTCAATGTGGGATTTCAACTAAGATATTTTGAAGTGTCAAACCCCTATTTTTCAATCCCATGTTTAAATTATGAGGATTCAATTTATTGAAGGAGTGAAAAATGTAACACCCCAATATTCCATGATATGCTTCCTATTAAAATAATTCAATAGCGTGCGATGTATGCAACACTGAGTTCAAGCACACCATGAACTATCAAACTAGCCGTTTAAAATGATGTTATAAATAATATTAACAAAATTTTTAATTTTATATATATCCCATATAATTTTAACATTCATATTTTGTGTTTCTTTGACATAATATAATGAGAAATTCAATTTTACTCATAAAAAAGTATTTTAAAAAAATACGGTTTTTATGTCTTTTAATGGAAAAATCTTTTCAAATCCAATATTTGACACTTTTATATATTCAATTTGATGAAATTATATTACTCTTTATAAGTGGGACATAAAAATTTATTTTGGATAAATTTTTTGTACTTTTCTGATAAATTTCATATTTTGATGAATAGTGAAAATACTAAATTTTAATTGAAAACAACTTCTTTAATAAATATAATTTATAGTGTTAAATTATAAATTTGAATAGTTTTAAAGTATAATTATATTATATTTTTATAATTTAATATAATTTATCTCATTGGAATTAATTTAACATTTAAATCTAAGATAAACACAAGTCATCCTTTTGATAGATATTACTTCTTAAAAACCTTCTTTTTGGTTTTGACAACAGAAATTGATTTTAAATGAATTTCTGCCAACTATGTGTTTTGAAATTGTAAAAATGGATTCCATATTTGAAATCATAAGGTAAAACTTGTGTAAATAGTTACCTATTATTATTTTTACAATATGAATATTAAATTTGAGTATTATTTTATTTACAATGGTTAAAGGGTAAATCCGGTAAATAAGGGTAAAAAAATAATATTATAATTATATTAAACTACCCTAACATATGTACTAATCCTATTGTATGAGATATGTCCAACCATGGTATTCCTTGTGTAGATTTTGGGACCACATGGAACCACTTGGGTGTGAAAATGACATTTTATAAGAATTAATTTAAAGTATAGAAAAATAAAACCTAAACATGTATATTTCAATAGAACAATTTTTATATGGGGTTATATAATTGATCTCTTCGAAAATAAATATTAATTAAAAATATAATTTTTTTTATAAATAATGATATTTTATTTATAATTTTTATACATTAATTAATTAAATTTATTTCTGACATAATAATGTCGTTTTATTTTTTCTTATTAATGAAAGAATCAAGTAAATGATATTATAAATAATAAAATAACTATAATTCAAAAGTTTTGAGGCCATCCACAAATTTAATGGATTAAATTGACATATGAGGTATGATTTGATAAATATTTTTCGAAAGAATCATGTTTTTATGAATTTAACAACAAACCAATTACTAAATAGTGTCAATATTTCAATAATTGAGTTTTTAAAAAAAATACTATTTTATTAAATGCTATAAAAATCCTAAAATCTAATATTTGGCCTAATTAATTAAATAATGTTAAAGCGTTCATTAATGATCTACTTTAGGTTCCCTTGTCATTTTATAGAAACTAAATTAATCCTATAGTTTTAAAATACAAGAAGACATGGTAAGTGTTAAACTGTTTAGCAAAGGGTTAATCCCAAAATATAAGGATACTTTTATGAACTAAAAATGTCTAAAACCTATTTTTTAAGAGGATTTAGACCCATACTCATCTTAGAATCTAAATAAATCAATTTTTATCTATTAGAAACAGAAATTAATTTTATAATAAATTAATATTTAAATGTTTTCCTAAAGTTCCCCTCACCACTCTCTTAAAAGGGAACCTACCTTTCTCTTTAATTCACACCTCCAAGTCCCTTTGGCTCGAAAAAAACCTACCCAAATATCCTCCCAACTTCCCTCAATTAAATTTAGAGGAAACAATTTGGGCATAAAGCCAACATAAAGAGTCCTTTTGTGCAAATCCAAAGGAGACACCCGAAGAAGAGGTAATCGTTTTATCCCTTCATTCAAAGTTCATTTCTTCTTCTACTTCCTATTACTAATTTCCAACCATAATAAAATAATAAATCCATCATCTAATATATGATGTGATTTTATTACAATTATGGGACAACCATATTCCTCTTTTAGCAATCATATGAAAAGAAAAATCACCATGTGTGCGTATGTACGACTTACAATCTCCAAACCGTGGTGTAAACATTTTTTCATATATACATTAATTATATGGGTATAGGGATGAATAAAAATTACTAAAATAATAAATATAACATGATATTATTTATTTAAAATTCATATTCCATACAAATATATACCATTTTACCATTAAGGAAACGATATCATCGATCCTGCATACTTATAGATTATCGTCTCCACGACGCGATGAGATTCAACTTCCATCTTCACCATCCAAGAATGATTATAAGAATTAATATTATTAATAATTATGAAATATACCAAGGAAGGTGGTCAGAGGTGAGCCCCTGACTATTTATTAAAATAAAGAAAAGTGCAGAAAATGCGCAACACAAAGCAAAGATCAGTTACATATCATACATATCATACTCATTCCCGCCCCCAGGATAGACATCCTCTGCCGTAGCTGACTCCCACTCCGAGCTTTAATAATGCTTAAGAATCTTGGCGTACTTCTTGCGAAGATTCAGTTTCTCCAACGAAATCAACTCTTTCGAAGATTGTTTTAAGGAGGACCGAGTGGAGATTGTCTTCGGCAGCTCCGAGTATTCCTTCCTTGGCCTACGGCTTGGAGTAGCAGACACCTCCTTTCCCTTCTTCCCCTTCCCATCCTTTAGTATCTCACTATATAACATCCTGGTCATTTCATTGTCCTTTTCATTGTCCAACACATCCCCCCACTTCCCAGAAATGACACCATACGAAATATCATTAACCTCTCGAGCAGCAGGCAAACTGTTACAATCAACCATTTCCAAGCAATGCGGCTGCCCTTCAAGAGCTTGTCCAGCAGTTAACGTCTTCACTGCATCAACGGGAGCAATTTGCAGGACCTGTTCAACTTCCATTGTGGAATTCATCTCCCCATTAACGGCTTCTTCAGTCGCCAAAGCTTGAAACATATTACATGTATGTACACCATTTCCAGATCCAGGAGCTTGCAAATGCATCATGGACTCCTTAGGAGGAGGAGCAGCATTGGAGAGACTCCAGCCATCCGGACTCGGCCTCCTCCCATCCTCCTTCGATCTGTCAATAGCATCAACGACACTAACAGCACACCCAGAATCCTTCGAACATGCATTAGCTTCAGCAGCACTCCCAGCACCCTTCCTGGACAGCCCTGCACTGTAAGCACATGCATCTCGAGCCAAAACAGGCTTATTCCCCACACCATTTCCAGAACACCCATCAACAGCGTTCAGTTCACATGCAGAAGAACTGAAAACTTGCTTCCGTCCCTCAAAACCCATCGCATCATCTGAACCTTCCGAAGCCACGCCACCCGCGCCATTGCCAGCCTAGGAGTCACCAGATTCCTTCCCATTACCAGCACCCTTAGCACGGTGCTCACTCGGGGCTGAGGTTGCTCCACCATAACAGTTCCCATCCCGATGACCCAACCGGTGACACCCCGAACAAAACTCAACCCACGAATCAAAGACGACCGCCTGCTTCCAGTGGAATTCCTCACCAACCGTGACCCAAATCCACTCAACAGGCGGCTTCGAGACGTCCACCTCCACACAGAGCCGTGGATTGACCGGATGACAAACAGATGAAGTCCGAGCATCGGAGCAGAGAAAACGCCCAACCAAATTTCCGAGCATACGAATTATCGAGGGATTTTGAAATGGAAATGGAAGATGAGTAAAACTAACCCATAAGGCATCTAAGGGTTAATCCCGATTCATGAACATATCAAAGGTCCATCGAAGGAGGGAAAAACAACATCCTCCACAACGACGAGGAGCACGAGACCAAGCGCGAACCAAGTCGTCTTCTGAAGCGAATCTGATCATTATTTTATTCTTGTCAAGCAATCCCACTACCGCACGATCCTGCAAATCCTAGTTACTGAACACAAACCTATCAAAATCATCAATCGACGGTCTTCGCTGATTAAATCGTGCGATCAGAGTCAGATTCAGGAGATTCGACGCCGAGGAGAACTCCGAAACAGAAATTGAGAGTTGAGGGTACCCAAGATGCAGATCCGGGACTTTCGAACTCAAAGTAATCGAAGGGAAATCAGGGATAAAGTTAGGGTTAGAAAAGGGTACAAACTTCGCTCGAGGTTTCGGATGTCGGGGAAGAACATCCTCCCCCCGCCCACCTCCTGGTAGGGGGGGAAATTCATCTTCGTTCATGAACTAGGGTTCGGTGCCGGAACTCCACCGCCATCGCCATCCTCCCGCCGCGCTCACGCTCGCCATCACCATAATTATGAAATATATTATATAATAATTCTATGAGTATTATATATATACATATATTTCATTCACTTACTTTCATACGATACGAATATGGAAACAACGTTCATGTGTATGTACTTCGTACCGTGTCCATGAATGGTATATCCATTTCACATATATATTTATATTTTTATATTATATATAAATCATATTATACATTATGGAAGTAAGTAAATCATGATCTATGTAATATGATCAAGAATAACATGTCAAAATGCATACGATAAACAAAGCGATTATTACCTAAAATGTTGCATTAATTTGGGATTATTAATAAAAGGGTAATATATAGTCATAAAAGAATCATATATAATATCATAAATATTATTATGATTCTAATATATGTTAATAATATGATTAAACTCATTATATAGAAGTTTTAGACATGTACAGAGAGTATCAGACCAAAGGTAAGAGTTAATTCCACAATCTCATTATTTTTTGAGACTTTTTTACGTGTAAGTATTTACTAGGGCATATTTATCATCTGTTTCCATTTTTCATAAAAATTATTTCAAAAGGAATATTTTAAGGTTTTTAATGGACTCTTTAACTAGATCATCATTTTAATATTTTAACAGATTTATTTTTATAAATATATTAAATTAATGTCCATGTGTTGTTAAATGATTTTAAGGATTTATTTTTATGGACATGATTGCTTTAAAATTTTAATTCCTTTTAAAATTTTGAAAGTGGTATGGAAAAAAATTGATTCAAAAATCACTTTTAAACGACTTATTTTATAAATTTTTGGAATTTTAAATGATTTCATGAAAAATGGATATTTCTCTTAAAGTTTTTTACTGATCATTTTCAACTATGCCAATATCCTTTACTCGATATTATTCTTGATTTATGTTGATTTATTGTAATATAATCATCCATATTGCATTGAATGATTTATGATATGTTTTACTGTGGATTTTATATTTTTATACCATTCATGGTTTATGGTTATTGTATTGAAATTTAAAACAAATAGTTATGTTATGTATAACCCTTTAACAAGTGGAATTCATTAGACTTAGTAAGTGATGAGTGATTCCCACTATAGCCCCTCAATGCATTAGTAGGTCTCGTGAGACCAATTAGTGCCTTGGCATAAGGCATTGATAGAATATTTGTGAATGAGCTTGGCACATGGAATTGATGTAGTAGTTATTATGTCTGGCATTATGCATTCCCTCATTATGAAATTAGTTGTTACATGTGATTATTTGACTAGTAAAATATCCTTGAGTATGGTTATATGGTAATTTTTGATTTATTATTACCATATTATGTGCATGTTTTTGTTTAAAAAGGCTGCTATTTTTATTATATATATTTCCTTAAATGTATATAGCTTAAGCTGAATTATTTACCCTTACTGAGCATATAAAATCACCCCTTTCTTATGTATTATTTTCCTTGGATTCCAAGAATTTTATTATGATTGATATGCAGGGTTAACTTAGGGTAATTATGGTGTTCTCATATGAATATTTATACTGTGATTTTTGTTAGAAACAGTAATTTAACGTTTATGTATGTAACCTATTTTACAAGACTACTAAACTGACCGGTCCTTCAAAAATTGATTCTTTTTAATCATTATAATGTATTAAAATAATGCACCATCTCTGGGTAACTGGGGTCAGGGCATTACAAGATTTTTAAAAGTAATAGTGACATTTTGTATTTTTCATTACATAAAACATTAGATATGTCACTTTCTTGTAAAAGTGTCCCCTAAAAAATACATATTAAAACTAAGGTGATAAGGGTAGAAATAAATTCTTTGAAAAATATTAAATATTAAAAAAGGGGGCCTTATCACTTACATTTAACCTAAGTTAACTTGATTTACCCTTTTACCATGGTGAATTTATTTTACTATTTTTATTATTAACTATGACCAAAAAATAATTTAACCTTATTAAATAATATAAAATATGATGATTAAAAATATAAAATCCATGTTACAAAATCCAATGTCTATAATTGGAAGAAATTCATTTTATAATAATCTCATAAAGCGTGTTGAAAGAGAGTTTTTATGAAAATGCATTGTTCATGAAATAAATGATCTTATAATAACTCTATGACTAACAATCATAATTATATGAATTTGAATTAATATGAATTGATATATAATATATACATTCAATTTATATGTTTTCTTATTATGTGTTTTTCAGATTTATTAAAATGGATAAACTTTATGTACTTGAAAAAGTTTTCAGAAAATTGTGTTTTAAGTATAAATTTAATCTTATACTAAAATCATGAAAATTACTCATTAAAATTAAATTAATAATATTATTCACAATTAAATGCTCTTTATATCATATTAATAAAGATTAAAATTATATTGGGGATTTAAAATTAATTTATTAATGAAAAAACAAAAAATTATTTCAAAATTGGTTACTTTCATTATTTACTAAAAAATCAATCATTTCAAAAGAATCCCCATATTTAATCCAATGTTTATTTTGATATTATTATTTAAATAATGAATCTAATTTTTTAAAATAAATTTTCTAAATTTTTTTTAAAATTAATTATAATAGTTTCTTACATAAATAAATGAAAATAACTTTTTAATACATTCACTTTTTTAAATAATAAAATATATTCATTAAAAAATGATTGATTATTTTATAAGAATTTATCAATCCATTTATATATAGTTGGATTTTTATATATATGTCATAAAGTAGTTAATCCAATTATTACCCACCAATTTAATGACTAGCTTAAAATGAACATATATAAATAATAATATTTTATGGTTTGTTTCGTCTTAGTGTTATATGTCATATATATTATCGACCATAGTTTTATTTTTAAAATATTAGGCTATTGGACACAACCTTGAGCCTAAATTAACTATAACATAGTGCACCATTATAACCTAGCAGTTAAATTGTTATAATTGTTAGGAAAAACAAAATTTTGAAAATAAATATATTTAAAGGTTTTACATAAATATAATATATTGATAAATAATACACATTTTTTAGTATAGTCATTATATTCCTTAAAAATAATTTTTTTTATCAAAAATGAGTTTTGTTGTTTTTATGCGCAAATAATATAATTAATGTGCAATTTTTTTAAAAAAAATAATTCAATAAAATGAAATTCATTTTTGAAATCATCATGTCAAAATTAACATAGAGTTAATTTTATAAAATATGTTGAAAAGATTGATTTTTTGTTGAATAGTAAAAAATACTGATTTTTTATTGAAAAATGTATTTTCATTTAAATAGTTTACAAAGTTAAATTTTGTTTTAAAAAATTTTAATAGTTCAATTAGTTATTTTATATTTTGAATAATCTAATTAATCTAATTTGAATTAATTTTATGTCGGATTTTTGTACAACAATATTTTATACTTAAGAAAAAAAATTTTTCTAGAAAACTACTTTTCATCATATTTTTAATGTTGAATTTTAAATTAAACTTTTCTACTTAGGTGAATAGAATTATATTAAATGGATTCCATATTTTTAATCATCATTTCAAATTTTGGTAATGTGTCCATTTTCATTTTTTCTCATGATGAATAGTAAACATTTGGCACGGTGGTAAAGGAAAAAATGGGCTTATCGAGGGGGGGGGGGGTTCAACCAAAATATAATGGTTTTATTGGTTAAAATTTTTTAAATCCTATTTATTGGAAATATTTTGAACACGTACTATCACACCTTCTAATATCTCTCCTTTTGGAATCATTTTTATTTTGTATGACTTTATTATATTTTAATGGTGTAAGAAAATACAATGGTTTCCACTCTCTCACTTATAGAAGGACACCCTAATTTTATTATTTACACCACATTGAGATTTTATCTTGACTAAACTGTTCCAAATTTTTCTATAAAATTACCTCTCCATGAAGTAGAAGTGATGATATTCTTAAATGACATTTCAAAGGGTCCTTAAGAGAGGATCTAAAGCAGGCTAAAAAATAAGGGATAATAATCTTATCTGAACGCTTTCAACTTATTTCTTTTTCTAACACCCTTAAATATATGGTATTCATCGTAACATTACAACTTTAATACCCTAAATATACTGAAATGTTATTATGATTACAGAACCACCAATATCCATCCTCTAATTCCTTCAAATGTGAAGTGAAAGTATCAGTCATGCAAACCTCTGGACTATCTCCTATAAAAAGTGATCCAATTAATTTTACATCACTATAATTCATGAATGGGTATTTATTATGTTTTAATAAATGTGTATCGGAAAATCTAAAAGGGAACAAATTATCAATGTGTGTGATAATTGTTTCCAAAAAAACAGAGGAGAAGGTGATCAAATGACATGGACTATGAAACCTTTAGAAGGACACACGATTGCATGACATTTATAAGATTATGTGGATGGATCATTTATAGGACATGATCTTGTTTTGATCATACGTAACCCCTTTTTTAATCCCCCTTGTTCTAATGAAGCCGTCATGACAAGGATTGGTGATCGTACGGAGGCTTCCAGATTAGATCATCCACGTTATGCTCCTTTTCAACAAATGGAAACCTTAAAATAATCGAGTAACCCTTTAGAAAATAATTGTAAATAAGGGTGGAAAAAGAAAGAATCCTCATGAAATATTCGTATATGATCCCCAAGAACTCATGTATCCCTAGGCGGCATGCCCACCTTGTTGCACAAAAGTATGTTTTCATGTCACCTTTATCATACAAAGGACCTTAGATGCATCGATTCAAGAAAATGATTCCCATGCGACTATATAGAAAAGAAGAAGTGTTTTCCATTGAAATTATCATGTGACATTATGAGATTCATTATTGAACACGTGATGCATCATAGACAAGGAGAGTGATTGTCCTCAATAAGATTCACATGATATCATGGGATCCCATATCATTGTAAATTAAATAAGAAATACAAAGGAAAAAGGTAAAATCTTCTTGAGAAGGGAATGTATGATGATCTTCAAGAGAAAGGGGTTATAAGCCCTAGATGATCACAATTTATCATGCTAGTCCCCCCTCGACAAGCTATCATGATCTTGCAATGTACCTTAGACATTCATAGAGGCTCCCAAAAAAAGATGACATAGTCTAATGAATGACCCTACACAAGTCGTTATCGATCACATGAAATCCTTTCCATGGGTTCCTGATCTCTTTATGACTCTTATACATATAGGATTAATCTTATAGAAGCTCTTTGACATTTTAACATGGTTAGAATAAATGTATTTGCTTTTTCAAGGTCCAAAAAACATGGAAATTGAGGAAAATTATCATAGTCACGACCATCATATGACACCAAGGACGACCCATGGTAGTATCATGCAAAGTGTGTGACACCAAAATACATCCACCAGCTGCAGCTCCAATTTTTAAGATACAATCCATGTAAGGAATCATATAACTAGGGTAGTGAGGCCTATAAATCCCTCCCTCTCAGCACAAAAAACACGCACAACGACGATTTCTACACATGATCATAGGATAATACGTCTCAAAGTGACCAATAACATGATCAAAAAGGCATTATACTAGTGAAAATATGGGGAATTAACCAAGGGATCATATGACACGAATATGCGCTTCCCATGATCTCTCTATAGATCACATGAAGGACTTCTGGCATGTCATCCAGATTATGAGAAGGAGGTCTCCCATGACAATTGCATCACACTATACATAAAATACGTTAACAATTGACAAAAATTGAGTCACATATAAAATAAAGGTTGGAATAAATACTAATAAATAAGAGAAGTTTATGTGAGGATAGATACACTGGTCTTTATGCGCTTCACAAAAACTACCCAAATCATGTGATAGCATCAAGACAAGGAACCCAAGTGATGTGATGCTCCCTATACATTAAATTTGTATCATATGATGTCTCGTGGACATGTCAAGTATGTCGCGTGATGTTAGTCATTACACATAATTCTATTTAAGTCCCTTGGGCTCGACAACCAGATATTATGATTTCTTCCAGACATGTCACCCAATTTATATGAAGACACCATGAAAAGTAAGACAAATATTAAGATATCCTCTAGAAATATCACCCAAGTTATATGGGGGCACCATGATAATTCATCTAGGTCTCACGATGTCTTCTGTTATAGTTATCTAGGTTAAGTAATTTCATCTAGACATGTCATCTAGATCATTTGATTTTGTCCAAACAATCCAGGTAGATCATGTTATGTCCTACGAACAATTCATCTATGTCTCGTGACGTCCCCCAAAAATTTCATCCAAATCATGCGACACCCTACAGACATGTCATCTAGGCCGTGAGACACCTTCCAAACATGTCATCCTGGTCATGCGACACTCAACAGACATATCGGCATTAATCACGTGATGTACTCTAGACATTCTATTTAGAATATGTCTCATACTTCAGGAAAGTTAATTAGATCATGGAATTTACTTGGGAAATTTCTATAGGAAACAAGGATATTTTTATACATATAAATAAATTTTAGGCAGATATTTAGAACATGCCAGGTAGCCAATCAAGACATGCCAAGAAGACATCCTGGTATATTATAACCATGTCTAGTAGACATATTGGCCATGCCCCAAACTAAACAATGATAACATTGATGCATGTCATACTTGGGATATGTAGGATTCATTCCTAAGGTCCTATCTCAATTATAAGTCTACTTTAATGTAAGTATCTTCATGTTTTTTAAGATTATAACCATTGGGACCCAATCTCTTCCATGGGATTATCATTCTTCTTCATACACCAGTGGATTAATAGGGTAACTAAGCAATTGTTACTCTAATTCCTTCCATAACCAATATACATAGGATTCCTTCCTAAAAATTGAGATCCATATCAAACATCCCATAGGGCCACCCAGTTTGGATTTCCTGCATGCATATTAAATGAGATTGAACACTCTCTATCACTTACTTATCACACCAAGAATGTATAACATGGGATCAGGTATGTTCAATGATCATATCATTTTCATCATGGATCTTCATTATCCATACAAACCTTACAATGTAAGACCCATTCATTGGCATGATATGAATGCCACCATACAACAACATCCACATAAAGGTGAGTCCCAAGGGCTTGAATGAACTATGATGACTCTGATTCTTGATATAATAAGGACACATTGGATGCCTCCATGATACTTGAGTTAAATACCTAGTATATAAGTTCCATCATATATGTCTTTACACATGAAATTAATCTTCAGAGTTTCACCGAACAATGTGGGTTTTGATTCCAGTCATAAGCAGGAAACGTAGGAAACCCAATAAAGGTTCAATCCCGTCCTTGAGATTTCAATCACCTTCCAACATAGAATTAAACTATAGAGTTATGAGATACATGGATTCAAAATATATACAGTCACCCATTAATCGGGAATATATAAAGAACCATGGATACATACAGGTGGAATCATCAATAGACCCCTCTTTACATAGGGATGGATTCAACACTTGATCATTTTATTAAGGTACATGGTCCCATATCAGGATTAGGAATAGATTCTTGAACATATCTCAAATCTATAAGAGAGCCCAAAATTAGACAATAACCCCCTAAAAGGTTGTGATGATCCCAACCCCATCCTCTTGACCAATGTTAGTTCCTATTTTTTATTGGGTCTAAAACCCTATTTGACTAATTTCCTTTGGAAATCATGTCCATACTTAGTTATGGATGTGGTAATCATTGGTAGTTTTTAAGGAAGATTAAAAAATAGTGGAGCCAATGTGAATTATTATAAAACAATTGAGCCTTCCGTAATAAACCATTATGAAAAAACTTCATGTTGTTGATTTATTCTAATGAAACAAAAATTGTAAACCTAAATTTAATGATTAAAAATAATAAAAACAATCGGTATGTACTATGTAATCATATTTCTCATGAAATATGTCCATCCTCTCTATGAAAATTCTATGTGAGAAGAATGACTCAACTGAGAATAATAAAATAAATTTGTACTTATTATATATATCTGATTGAGAACGTATCATTCCCACAATGTTTCAATAATTGGTGAAATTGTTCCTTTCTGTCTTCATGAATATAGATATTTCTCTCACAAATAACACCTTGTCCCGAGATCATGTCTTTATCAAGCGTTTGTTCTAGAAAATCATCCTTGATTGTAACCCAAGTGGGTCAAATAATGACCTCAACTTCTTAACATCATTATCATTGGGTGAAGACTAAAATGGTTTGGGAATAACACCAACATGTTATAATACGAGCATTTGAGGTTACACACAAGGGTATCTATATGAGAAAACTGATGAGCCTGCATCATCCAAAGAAAGTTGTAGTGAAACCAATGACTCTTGCTTCCACCTTCAACCACTTAGAAAGACTACACCCAGAGAATAATAGTCACCAAATTTAGTATATGATGAAGTTGGATCAAGGTGTCATTTAAGAATCCCTTTCTATTTTGGGTCCACCAAGGAGAGATCATGTCTACCACTATTACTAGCACCATCCGGATAGTGACCCACAGTCACCTCCTTAGGGCACCACCTGACAGATATCTACCTCTGGCGCTCATGAATGGAAACCAAGGATGACACATAGGGAGAGAATAACATTGGATATAAGATAATGGGATCATATCCACACTTCCACTAACAAATCCTATTGGTAAATTATGGTAGAAGCCAATGAGTAGGCTCATATCCCTACTCACTCAGATAAAGTCTGCAGGCATATTTTCACAACATGCATTGTGGAGGTGGATATTCCTTCTCCCATGCATGAATCCCACTAGCATATTATTATGGTACATAGAGGAAAAAAGTGGGCTCATATCCTCATATCATTCGAAGTTACTTTCCAGTATGTATGGGACTCATAAGATGTAAAGGCTTACATTCTTAGGCAAACTTGTCTGAAACATCACATCATTATAACAACATATGAAGAGTTCCAATGATATATTATAGAATTGGAAGATATGTAGGGACAATCATATCTTCACATAACTATAGCCAGGGTATCAAAATAGTCCGATCAGCATGAATAAGTGGTTACTCCAGAGAATGCACACATTCTCTATACTGTCTAGGAGGATTATGAGCATATTTCAGTAATGGATGTGGCACTAGACTGGGATCATGCTCCCATTCCAACTATGGCACACCATGAGAGAGTAGTACGTGTCTCTAGATAAGTGGACATTCATGTCAGAAAAGGCTGGATATATACTCCAAAGGCACCAGACCGAGCTCATATTCCCATTCTAACAGGGTCTCACCAAGTGATATAATCGTATTCCTCAATACAGACTTAAATTCCTATCCAAAATGATCAGTGGAATATTCCAAAGGAACAAGGTCAAGCTCATATCCTTCCTCCAATGGGGGCACACCGGGTTAGATCGGAACATTCCTCGAGATAGGCTCATATTCTTATCGGTGAAGTTACATGGAATATTCTAGTAGCTCAAAAAATCTAGTCTCATATCCCAACTTTTGCCAATTAATGATTGAACTAGAATCCTTTAGAGGATATATAGGAGGAGGCTCATATCCCTTCTCCCATTATGGAGGTTCATTCGAATATTCCAATAGATAATTCATATTTGAACTGATATCATATCTCCTCTTGAGCCAGGGATGACCGAAATATTCCAACAACCACCCACGGATAGGATCATGCTGAAACAGATAATATAGAAGCTCATCGACATACTATAGAAGAATCGTAGAAGCGGGTTTATATTCTCCTGGCATGAGATAGTTATCAAAATATTTTGGATGTATTCATACAATATTCTTAGGTCCCTACACAACCCTAAAAGGTTGGTCCATATTCCATCCACAATGCCAAATGTGGCTCATATCCCTAATCTACATAGTTCAAGTGTTCCTGAGACTATTTGAGGAACATCTTCAACATCCCAATGGTATTTTCGACTCTTCAATAGAAGAATAAGGTGATTATTAACATGATATTCCTACTCATGTTAGTTTTTAAATAGATCACATGGATTTACTCCTAAAATCCAACATGTTCATCCTCCCCACAGTGATATCTACCTAAAACCTAGAAATAATACCCTTTAAAAAACACATTTATATAGAAAGGTGATGTAAATTCAGATTCATTCATATAGAGAGGTGCATGAAACACTGGGGTCAACCATGTATAGTTCCCCATCAACTACCAATAACCCTTCACTGTGGTCAGCAGGAGACCCTGGGAAGTAACTTATGCAGTCTAAAGAAGTGGAGGCCTATAAGTCTGATGAAAACGAACAAAACATTGAAATATAGAGAGAGTTAAAAATAGATAACCTCTCAACCATATTTAGGCCCCTATTCAATTCTTCTTATGAGATCGTAGATGATATATGGAAGGGGTGATTGCCTTATATATGTCAAAATATGTGGGAAAAGCATCAGTGATAGAAGGATACACACCTCCATTAAATAGGGTATGTGGGTAACCTTTAGACCATTAACATATATCGTTTCTAGCAAGATCTAGCTACTATTTCTATGGCCCGAGACCTGAAACTAGAAAAGCCCAACAAAAACCAACAAAAAAATTTCCAATATAGCGTCAAAAATCTCTATAAAATAATTTTCAAAGACTCCTAATGTATTCGTATCCATGGATGTATAATTTATGGAGAGTTTCATTTTACCATGCACTTGGAATAGAAAAAAATACTAAAATATTGCATCAGTTAATGTTATATCCTCTGGAGACACTAGAGGATCCGGTAATGTGTGAGATAATTGCTCACTGAAATGTAATTACCCCACTTTAAAAATGCCAAGAAATCACTCAATAATTGATAGGACTCCAATAGATCTTTGAATTATGCCCCTCAAATAAATGATAATTCATTTTAGACAAGGAATCTGAATTTTTTGTCAACCTGAAAAATTCAAATAGAAAATGATTCCCACTATGTAATTCTATTACACCTAGATCATACACAAGAACAACTATTCCAAATCAAATAGGAAACAACATAATCTTCATAGAATCCATCTTGGATCGAACCAAACCCATTGGGTTGGGGGAATATCTACCACCACCTCTACCCCTTGAATCACCAACCCCTGAGTGGATTCAGGACATATCCGAAGTAGGTATAATTCAACCCCAGCCCAATGGTCTTGGGGAATTATTATATCAATATCCATCATCAGTTTCATCACACCCTGAGAAGGTACTAGAAAAATCATTGGTAGTTATATAAAAACCCCACCCCAAAGGAATGAGATGATTTATTTCTCAATTTCCATCCCAGGAGTCATCAAATCCTCAATCAAAATCATCAAATATCCAATAATAGGATTAATGGAACCAATGGTGGGCCTGAACAGTCCCTAACTCTTAGGAATGGTGTAATTTTCATCATAATAATCATCAATACATAGGGAATAATTCTTCTCTGGGTTGGGAGGTAAATATTGATGTTCGAGGTCCCATATATTCCTCCTTCCATAGGATGACCTTTTCTATTTTAGGACAATTCAACAATCTTGAATAGAAACTACTTCATGTTCATTACTCATAGGTAAATATGGGAGGAATTTATGGTGAAGGAAATAAAACCTTGTTAGGGTCATAATCTAAAAGTGTCTAATATGACTAGGGGTCAGAAAAATGTCCTTGATATAAGTAGTGCAGAATCATCAAGTTGTATTGGGAGTAATAGGAGAACCACCATTTCCTGATATACCTATATGAATGTCATCAACATCAACACAATAGATAATGTGGATCAAGAAGAAAATGAAGAGGGACACAACATGGAATATATAACCTGAGGGGAGGGTGATTGGGATGCACAAACTGAGGTTTCATATAATCAAAGATAGAGGAAAATCCAAAACCATGAACCATTGAATATTGAGTTGACACCTCCACAGAAGAGAACCACCATGTATAAAGTGAATGAAGTGGTCATATCCAACTCATCACTCAGAAGAGATGAAATTCATTCTATGGAGGAGTAGTTGGCACAATATTATAATGAGATACAAAATCTCAAACAACTTAATGAGGAGCCACTCAAGGGAAACATTCCCACTGGGTATCATCTTTAGGGACAAATGAATATCCCTCCTCCAATACATCAGTAATGACCCAATTTTATAGAAATAGTGGAATATGTGCATCAGGCTAAGTCTAGATCAAGGAATATAGTATATATAATTGAGGAAGATGAATATAGAAATGAATTCCCTACATTATAGATAAACACTCTCCCCCTCAGGGGTGATAAATCAGGTTTTGCATGATTAGATGATCATATGGTGATGAAAATGGGTCCAACTCATCATGCCTCAATCGCTCATAGTAGATGAGAGGCTGATCAAAAATCAATACGTCTGGAAGTACTCAACACCATTGAGTCTGTGACTACTTTATTGGAAGCCATTTAATGGTGAAATACACAATTGAAGCATGAGAAGAGGTCATATTATGAATGGGTGGATATCACTTTACCTCCAATCAGTTTTGAAAATCCTTCCTTCTCCACCTTTGATGGTGTGGGAGATCCAGAAAAACATCTCATGCACCTCATGTCCAGATGTGGTATGATGATGGGCCGTTAAGATCAATAAGAGGAAAACAAGATGAGGTGTTTTGTATAGACTCTCATAGGGTTAACCTTTTTTTGATACAATAGTCTAACAGAAAGATATAATCTAGAATGGGAATATTTTTCATCTATTCCATGACTTGTTTGCCTATACGCTAAGGAATATGAAAATTTTCTACTAAGAAAACTACAAATAATGTAAAAATGGGTGGGTTTCTATCTTTATATTCAGATGTGTGTGTTTCACCTATTCTCTCATCATAACTCTATTTCAGAATAAATTTATAGAATTCTAGAATTAAAATATCTTGAATTAATTGTAGAAATCCCTAATTTTCATGATATTTCCTCGTGTATTCTCTAAATTTGTAGAAAAATCACATCATTTGTAAGATTTAATTCAATGAAACCTAGCTAAATCTCTCCATATACCATTACCATAGGGTAAATGGATTGGAAAGGTAGAGACTTCCATTATTACTCTCATGCCAATAATAGTTCTCATTCATGTACCTAAGCAGTTCCCAAACCACCCATCACCTCCTACCAAGCAACATCAATAATAAAATTGCTCATAGTCAGAAGAAAAAAAGAAATTAGGGTCACAAGGGATATGAGGAATGGTAGAGTAAACATACTCATTCCAAAATGAGAAAGTCCAAAATTATTTCCTCGAATCCATGGATAATAACCTACTAAAGCTTCCATAACATAGGAAAACCAATGAGTTGAACCTCATTGATTTTCCTAATTATGTCCCTTTCCATAAAAGGTTGGATCACAACATCTAGGATTAATTTGTCTTTTAAGATGCCCTAAGAAACATGTTTTATTCAATATAGGTGATGTTGGATAAACTATTTCAACATGTAACTTGTGTAATCATCACCCAAATAGAAGAATATGGTTGTTGAACAAAATGGTTCATCCAAGTGTGGATATAACTTTGATATCTAGATAACTCAAATGACAACTGACTGAGATCATTCCATCCAAAGAGAACATATTCAAAAAACCATAACCATTAAAACACATAGTTAGGTGACATAAAATACACCACATAGAGGTGGATATAATCATCAAGAACATATAAAAGAGGAAGACATATTGTCATCTCCAATTCAAGATCTGAATCTTGCATATTTCTTTCTTATAATGACTGGAGAACAAGAAACGGCTCACCAAATGTAACCCTCATTGTCTGAAGAGATCATATTAGGTTATGTTAATGTAATACACTATGAAACCCAAATCTATAATGATGATTATTCCTTAGAGTATGTGTTCCTTATTGCTGACTAGGGAGCCGGAGGCCGCAGGCATAGGAGACGATGATAAAGTAGTCAATGCGCCATGGTTGGACACAATATCTCAGTCACATACCTATAAAGGATATATATATAGTAGCGACCCATGGGAGAGTGCTTTAGTAATCCCAATAGAGACATGGTGGATTCTTTTAACCCTCCAATAGTGTTCTATGGTCGGTCATCTTACAAAAAAATCTGGAAGGGGAGAGATTTTTTGATCATCCTATAAAAAGGGGAAGTCCAACATGACTTACTCCACCGGTATTAGGATCTCCCACCAAATTAGGAGGAATAGTTACTATCGAAAAAAATTCTGATACAGGTCTATTTTAAATTCACTAAGAAATTTCATACATGAAAAATTCATTCAAACTTCATTTATCAACCCTTGAAATCACTACATGTAGTTAAATGTTATTAGTTGTTTTCCGTATGGGGAATGGATGTTGTGGGGTTATATCCCCCAACCACATCTAAGATGTTTAATTATATTCTTAATACTATCAAATTATTTTAAAAATTGGATGAAGTGATACCCTTCAATTAATTCAGGATGAAGAATGTCATCAACTTCATAAAGTACAATATCATCACTAGATTCAATGTCCCTCACATGATAGCGATGGAAAACGACCTCCACCTCTATTATACTGATTTGAAGAAAATTTACTAGGAGTAAAAAATAGAGTCCAATCATTCATCCCACTGTCATACAATGAAAAGTACAAATAGAGTCCTTCAAAAAGATTCTTCCAAATATACTATAGATAATGGTCAATAAGGAAAAGAATTCTTATCCCGACAAGACCCTCCATGATTTATTGGCCTAACATACCACCACATGTACTTCTACACATGAAACTACATATTCATTAGTGTACATAACTGATGCAATGATTCCTATATAAGTTTATTTCCCCCCTATTTGAATAGCTATCTTTAGTGAACTCTTAAAGGATGAGAAGTCAGAAAAGAAATTTGATGAATTGGAATGACTTGATGAGAAAAGGTTGCGTACATTTCACAACCATGATGTTCATCAAAATAGGATCTTGTGAGCCTTCAATAAAAAGGTTTTACTTCATTATCTCATCTAAGGAGAACTGGTATTGTCTCTTTGTATCCAAATTATACCATGTATGAACCCTGCAAAGTTGGAACTAATATATGGATGGTGTTATATTGCACATAAGGTATATCATAATGGATATTACACATTGGTCATGATGGATGGGAAACTCATCACACCAACCAAAAATGAGATAAATCTATATAAATAAATTTCATATCTAACATAAATCACTGCTATCATATTGGTTCCATGAAATTGAACTAAATAAATACATGATATCATCACTGCATGAAGTTAAACAAAATGGGAAGCATTTATCATCGATGATTCTTCACATATGAGATGTATCTCTAAAAATTACAAATAAAGTGCCCTTGTATCGGTGTGTGAGTCAAATCCACATAGGGAATTCCCCATCCAATAACTATGTATGGATTGAATCCTTCCACCACATGAAACATTGTGACACCTAAAACCCAAATCAATGGTCCATATATAATATATTCATCCTGGTCACAAGAAATTATACTACAAAACAATGTTCAATCCTTATAATTCACTTCTGGTAACCATCTTCCTTAACGCATGATGTTAAACCACATGGCTGACGTCCATTAAATAACTTTGTATAACTTGATTCCTACCATTATAAAATTTGTTGGGATTCCTAGACCTCTATTATTGGGTCCAACCTTGATATCTATTCACATCGAGTCACCTTCATCCTCACCACATGATGTAAGATTGCACAGATGATGTCCTTTCCACAAGAAATAGAACTACATGGTTTTCAAGAACTACATACATCTTGATTCTCACATCAATGAGATACCTAGGTGTTCCAAGATCCTATTCATATCCCATCCACCACAAGATACAAAATTACCTTGTCCTCTCCTTTAATTTACTATATGTGGTAGGAGAAACATTTTCCATTCTTTATTTTCAACACCGTGCATATATTACATGAGCTTATAAATCCTGGTAAGTGCTTCCCTATATGATAAGGAAATATTAGTTCAATATAGGGTTAACATGGTCTTGGATTCCATATAATAAATGGCACACCATGAGGCCCCGCTGCATGGTGTTAAAATGTATGGTTAATGTTTCTTTCATGAAATAAAATCTGCACATTTCCATGGACCTCACCATAGTCGACCACTATCATTGTTGTTGGTATCCTACCACACCTTCCCTTAAGAAATATGTGTGGATCGATTCCTGTCATTGAAGTATATGTACTGAAAATTAGATCACTTGTCTTTGGTCAAGAAACAATATTACCTTTTAACATCAGGGAACCTAATTCCTTAGAACATGATTTTAAACTACATGGTTTCTCAAGAACTATGTGGGGCTTGATTCCCATCATCATCAGATACATAGTAACACACAGATCCCTGATCGTAGGACCATCTACAACAAACAGTGAAAAACAAGCCTCCCTCTAAGTATGGGTTGGACATGTATCGAGAGTTTATCATTCAAGAACTATTTTTGAAATTATTCCTACCATCACAAGATACAGAGTGATGCAAAAATCTCCAATCCTTGGTCCAAATACAACAATCAATGGGTATAAGCCCCCCATGCGTATGGGTTAGACCTGTGTGGCGATTTTCCCATTCAAGAACTATGTGTGGCCAGTTTAACATCATCACCACATATGTAGTTACTAATAGATCCTCAATACTAGTTCTAGATATAAAAATCCATAGAAGTAGTTCCCCCCTCTTCATATGGGTTAGACCTACGTGGATATTTTCTCATTCAAGAACTACGTGTGACTGGAATCCTATAATCACATGATATGTAGGGACACCCAGATCTATGTGTAACATCATAGGTAAATAAAGAGTATAACCTTTTAATATTTATTAGTATTTTTGAATTAAATATAAATTTTAATTTTAAGGGGATTCCATGTTTAATGGTGTACGCGATACGTAACAACGAGTTTCTTTGAAATCTTATGTTGCACACAACGTTGAGTTGTACTGAAAAATAATAATATAATATTATTATTTTAGTTGGTATTTAACTCCAAGCCATTGTATTTGTGGGAATGAATAGAACTAACCATATTATGATTAAACATGTTTCCTAAATGTTTTTACATTTATCCTATAAATTTCATATGCTTAAAATGTGAATGAATCCAATTTTAAGCATAAATACTCTAATATATTTTGAAATGTTGATTTACCATCTTTTGATAGAGAACCATTTTAAAATGTAGTTTTTGTCACTTTAATATTTTCTATTGGACAATATAATATTCTTTTTTAGAATCAAGACATAAAAATTTACTTTGGATGAAATTTTGGTATTTTTTTGATAAAATTCATTTTTTAATGAATAGTGAAATATACTGCATTTTAATTCAAAACTACCTTTTCATCTAATTTATTTATGTAGTTAAATTGTTATTTTAATTTTTTTAAAGTATAATTGGATTATATTTTTACCATTTAATCAAATATTGGTCATTGGATGAAATTTCACTCTTAACTTGGACATAAACACATGTCAATCTTTTGGTAGTTATTATTTCTGAAAAACACGCTTTCTGGTTTTGACAATGAGAATTAATTTTAAATTAATTAATGAAACATCTATGTTTTAAATTTGGTAAAATAGACCTAATTTTTTAATTTGAAATATCAAATTTTACTTAGAGTGAATTTTTGGTATCTTTCTGAAGACCTTCAATTTTTGATGAATAGTGAAAAATACTACTTAGTAGATAAAAAAATGACTTTTCATTTAAATTAAATTTTACCGCTTTTTTGAATTGAAGACATACATGGTTATTATCAGTAAGTAAAATTTGGTTCAATGGGATGAAAATAATTTTTGGTGAATAGTAATTTTTGAATTTTATTTACTGTGATTAATGGTAAATAGGGTAATTCAAGGGAACAATAATATTATAATAATATAAAATTACCTTAACACTTGTCCAAACCTTATTGGATGAGTCATGGATGACCAATAAAATCTTTGGGTGAAACCTTTGGCATTTTAAAGCCACTTGGTTAAGATAATTATATTAATAACTTTTTATTCATAGTAAAAAATGAAAATATCATAAACATGTATTGTTTTTCTAAAATAAGTTTACTATGGGGTTATGTAATTGATATATTTGACTAGTAATATTCATTATAAATCTAAAAAGATTTCCTATGTCATTTTATTTTATTTATAATTTCTAGACATCAAATAAATAAAATTATTTATGACACAATGATGATGTAATGATTACCTCATTAATAAATTTATTAAATAAATGAGATTTTAAATGATACAATAAATGATAAAATAAATTAATTTTGGAACATTTTAGGCCATAAACTAATTTTGGAGACAATTATGACTTTTTTATCTTTTAATTAATGAATCTTTTTTTGAAAGAATCAATTTATTTTAGATTTTTAAAAAAGTCATGATATGAATATTATTTAAATTAATATAAATGAGTTTTTAAAACAAATATTATTTTATTAAATGATATACTAATGCTAAAAATATAAGATTCATCCAAATAACTTATATAATGTTGAAAATTTCATTAATAAACAACTTGTGGTTTGATTGGAATTTTATAGTAACTGTATTAACCTTATAAAGTGAATACACATGAAGACATGGTAAGAGTCGAATTAGTTAACTAAGGGTTAAAGATAAATTATAAGGTTAAATATGAAACTGAAACATGTCTAAAACATATTGGTTGAGATGATTTTAAATAATAGTCATCTTATATTCTAATGTAATTTATTTGGGACCTTTTGAAACCGAAATTTAGTTTATAATAAAATAATATTTTCAAACATTCCTAAAAAGGCCCTCCTCCGCCTTATAAAAATTCATCAACTCTAACCCATTACTAACACCTATGAAGCCCCTTGTATCATACAACCTCTACCTAAATAAGCTCCCAAAATTATTCTATTCCACCTATAAGCCTTACCTTAGGCAGAAGGCACTCCAAGAAATCCTTTTTGTTCAAACCAGCAGGAGTTACTTGATTTAAATGTAACGTCTTCTCTTATGTTCTTTTATATTATTTTACTTATCCAACCACCTAAAATATTTTTATTCCTTTATTTTAAAACAAAAATAGTATCCTCAATATACTTGTTTTTATTTATGAGATGTATTTGAACTACACTTACACACACCTCAATCTAATGGCTACAAACATACTATTTCCGTGGACGGCGAACAACTGCCTCACGAAACGATGATTCTTCAATTATCTCCTACCACCTATCATGATGGTCATTATGATGAAACTTTAATTATATATGATATGTATGATGTTTATTTTATCTCTATACTTATATAATTATCTTTTATAACATACCTTTAAGCTTTTCATGTTGTATATATATATATATATATATATATATTAATCTCATTTGAGGAAGTGTGGACTACCGCCCCTCAAAGTGATATGAGTTGTTCATTCCATACATGGAATGTATAAAAGGATGGTGTTAATGAACATATGTATCATATATAAACTATTATATTATAATGTAATTATAAAATACCTATGTATCATTTGATGTTCACTCTTTTTAAAGAAGAAACAAATATATGAAAGCGACGTTCATGAGTACGTATGACTTACCATCTCCATGAACGGTGCATTTCATTTTCATTTATCCAAATGATATGGACTATTATAAATATATATATACTGGATATATATATATATGATTTATATGACTTTTAATTCATGAATATCATTTGGTATATAATGGACTTTTGACCACATGGACAACTTGTAATTATAAGTATCAAATATCAAAAAAAAAACGACCGTTATTAACATAAATTATTATGTAATATTTATAATGCAGTAATAAGTGATGTAAAAGGAATAATAAACTTGAAAAAGGTCCTGAAGCAAGTATAAATTAACTTTAGTTTATTATTCAGGAGGGTTAAATAATGAATGATTCAATTAGACACAAGGTAAGGGACTTCGTCTCAATCACCTTCCATTGACACATATTTTGATTTATACATGAGTTTATTTTATATGATGTATAAAAACATTTGACTTTTCATTTCATTGAAAGGGAATCATTTTCTATGAAGTGTTCTGCTAAATGACAAAAAGTAATGTTTCTTTTTAACTTACATAGTGATAATGACATTTCCACCACCGCGAGTATTGCTTGATCTTTTGATTCCTTAACAAGCCGTAGTGTTTTTTAAAAAGGAAAATAAATAACATATACCCTTTTTACATATTTTGGTATTGAAATTGGTTTTGAGAAATCATTGACAATTTCAATATCTTGAAATGATATATTTTGATTGAAATGTGGAAATGTTATCTTTCCTTTATGCTTGTTTTATGTATTATGGTTCTTGGGAATTGTTTTATGTATACGTGTGGTTCCGTGATAAACCTAGGGTTGGTGAGCCAAAGATAACTCTCCAATGCCTTGGGTAATTTGATGGAGGTAAACGTTAATGTTTCTAATAATAGATTTAGGGAATATACTAGGATGGGTATTCCAAATGTAACTCCTTATGTAGCTATGAAATCTATAACTTTTGTATGATATGGATGCCACAAGTTACCATTAAGATTTATGTTTTCTATGTGTTATTAAAAAATCATATGATTTCATGAGGTAAGTAAAAAAATATTATGTTTTTATGGAATAATGTTTTCTTTCCTTATTTTATAACACTTACTGATCTTTTTATTATCATCCCATGTTTCGAAATGTTTTCACAGGATATAAAGATGAATAGGGTCAAGGATGGGATCAAGGAAAAGTCATGATGTCTAAAACATCAAAACTAGAATGACCCTTTTTTTATGGAATTTTTATTTTATGGGAAAAATGGAAACTGAGTAGAACTGTCAACTTTGTAATTTTGTAGATGTAATGAAATAGTTATGGCCTAATTCTCTAGAAATATAAACCTAAAAAGATCCTCAAAGTGAATTATTCATTTTATTCAAGATTATGAAATGTTTTAAGGATAAGACCTTATAGTTGATATCAAAGGTCAGTTTAGATTACTTTAGGATTTAGGATATTGTTAAATCAATATCCATAAATTAATTTATGGTAAGATTGAATTGATATAGAATTTACAGATTACAATATTTCATCACCTAAGATATTTCTATGTTCAGAATGGTTTTATTCAGAGGAAACATGGTAGCTATGAAGGGACAACATCAGGAGGAAGATATCCTCCCAAATCAGCAACCTGAGATGGTTAGAATTAGAACTAAATAGTTTATTGTAGTTATGACATAGTTGACTCATGTTATAAATGGTGGTGGTATCCATTCCCGAGATCAGCCAGATCAACCATAGGGGAACATGTCAGTAGTGGAGAATTTCATGAGGCAACATCCCCTGTCATTCAGATGATCATATGAGCTTGTGTTATCAAAAGGGTGGATTAATGCACTGTAATAAATTTTCTATGTCATTGGGTGTTCATAAAATCAAAAGGTTAGTATCTTTGTTTACCATTTTGAAGGTGAATCCGACCAGTGGTGGCTGATGGTTAAAAATATCAAGGATAGTGAGAAGATTGAGACTATTGATTGGGATGAATTCAAATTTATGTTTCTTGATAAATACTTCTCTAAGTTGGTTCGTCTTAGGATGGAAAAACAATTCTTGGAATTGAGGCAGGATGATGACTTAGTGGCTGTTTATGAAGCAAAATTAACTCGACTAGCAAGGTTTTCTCTAAATTTTATACGAGATCTGGATAGTAAATTCAATCATTTTTAATTAGTATTAAAGACAAATTATTGAATGGATATAGCTTCTCATGAGTTCAAAAGTTATAAAAAACTTGTTCTATGTGTAGAGAATGTGGTAATGGAGTTTTCCGATGATCAGGTGTTCTTTGAAAAACTACAGAATAACATGTCGAGGTGGAAGACGAAAGGGAAGAAGTCTTCAAAATAGTGTGATGTTAAGAAACTTAAGTCTACAGTTTTTTAAAAATTGGGGTAAAAAGCACACTGGGGAATGTATTTTAAATTCTGGTATGTGATATCGATGTTCAAAAATGGGACATAAGACTCGTAGTTGAACCGAAAAAAAGATAATGTCAATGGTAAGACAAAATATGATTTACAATCAGTAAAAAGTTTTAAGTGCAATGAGATGGGTCATTATGCAAATGAGTGTCCAACAAAAAACTCAACTAAGGGAAAGAAGCCGAACTACAAGTAGAAAGGGGTGGTGAAATCCTTTGCAACAACTTCAGTAGATATTGGGAAATCGAATGATGTAGTATTATGTAGACTATTTGTTTATTCAGATTATTCCAATGTCTTCTTTGATTCAAGGCCTACACATTCTTTCATTTATGAGAACTTTTCTAATAAATTAGGAATTCCATGTCAAGATATAAACCTGATCTTATGGTAAAAACACTAGGAGAAAAGGTTGAGGCAAAAAAGAAATTATAAGAACCTTTATATCCTTGTGTGTGGAAAGAATCTACCAAAAATCCTTATTGTTTTGCCTCTAGTAGAGTTTGATGTTATTTTGGGTATGGATTGGATTCTGTTTATCATGCTATGTTTGATTGTAGAGATAAAGTGGTTTATTTTCAGAAAGAATTTTAGTTTGTGTACAAGAATGAACCCTTACTTTTGATAACATATCAGGAAGCTAAGAAAGTTGTAAAATATGGAAATGAATGTTACCTTGCAAATATTGTTGAAATCAAAGGAACTATTTAGATTAATGATTTTCCAGTGGTAAATGAGTATCTTGATGTTTTTATTAATGTGTTTCATGGTATAATACTTGATCAGGAAGTTGAATTTACTATTGATGTAGTTCCTCATGCAAAGACAATTTCAAAACCCTCTAATCGAATGGCTCAAATTGAACTTTTAGAGTTTATGAATCAATTTCTAGAGTTATTATATAAAAGTTTCATTTGACCTAGTACATCCCCATGGGGTTCTTATATCTTCTTTGTTAAAAAGAAATATGGTTCAATGGGACTTTTCATTGATTATGGAGCATTGAATAACATCACTATTAAGAACAAGTATCCTTTTCCTCATATCAATGATTTGTTTGATCAGCTCTAGGGAGATCAGTATTTTTGGAAGATTGACTTACTGTCGGGGTACCATCAGTTGAAATTAAAGGAATCGTACATTCTGATCATCTCTTTTTGTACTAGATATGGCCATTATGAATTTGTGTTTATGCCTTTTGGGTTAACAATTTCACCTGATGTATTCATGGATCTTATGAATATAATTTTTCAGGAGTTCTTGAATAAGTTTGTGGTTGTGTTCATTGATGACATTTTGGTTTATTCCAAAAGTAAAGTGGAACATGAAAGTCATTTCAGGGTTCTCTTGCAAACTTTAAAAGAAATGTAACTATATGGGAAATTCAACAAGTGTGAGTTTTGGTTACAACACATTTCATTCCTTGGTCACATTGTTTCGAAAAATGGCATAACTATTGATCCTTATAAAACAAAAGTTGTTAAAGAATGGACAAGACCCACCTAATAAATTAACATGAAAATGTGTTAAGTTCGTCTGGACAAAATAATGTGATGATTGTTTCTAGTAATTGAAAATAAGATTGGTGAATGTTATAGTTGGGCACTGCCATCCTGAAATGGTGAGTTTGTTATCTACAGTGATGCTTCGTTGAAAAGACTTGGTTTTGTCCTAATGCAAAATGATCAAGTAATTTGTTATGCTTCATGTTAGTTGAAACCTCATGCGTTAAATTACCCTAAACAATATTTGGAATTAGCTGTTGTTGTTTGTTTATTTAAAAATTTGGAGGAATCATTTGTATGTAGTAAAGTGTGAAATATATACTGATAAAAAAAATATTAAAATATATTTTCACTCAGAAATAATTGAACATGAGACAGAGGATATGGATAGAATTAATCGTGGATTATTATTTCACAATTCATTACCATCATGAAAAAGAAAACAAAGTGGCTCATGATTTGAGTTGGAAAATTAATGCCACATTAACCATGTTATGTTTGGAACAAGATCCTTTGACTAACGATCTGATGAACTTTGACATAGAAGTTTTTGGTGCAAGAAATTCCTCTGTTTTTCTTCAGGTGTCAGAGAAATCATTTCTATTAGATAGAATTAAGAAAGCACAAAAGGAAGAGAATAAGTTGTAGAAAAAGGTAGAGTCGGTTCAGAAGGGTAAGATTCATAATTTTAACATTTAAAATGATTGGGTTTTGAGGTTTGAGAAGAGATTATGTGTGCCTAGTGATTCACAGTTGAAGAAAGAGTTATTATTTGAAGCTCATAGTTCTCCATTTTTTGTTCATCTTGGTGGTACTAACATGTACAGATATCTTTGGGAGTATTACTATTGGGATGGAATGAAAGTAGATATTATTGATTTTACTGTGAAGTGTTTGACATGTCAATAGGATAAAGTAGAGAGATAGTTAAAAAAAGGTATTCTTCAACCTTTACCGGTGCTAGAGTGGAAATTGGAAAATATATCCATGGACTCTGTTGTGGTATTACCAAAGACATATTGAGATAATAATGCAATTAGGGTTATTGTTGACCGATTGGCTAAATTTTCTCATTTCCTTCATATTTGATATACTTTGTCTCTAGATCAAAGTTCTCAGTTGTATGTTAAAGATATAGTAAGGTTGCATGGAGTTCCCCTCTCCATTTTATCTAATTGTGATCCTAGGATTACTTCTGACTTTTGGAAAGGCCTTTAGAAGTTGTTGGGTACTGAATTAAATTATAGTACAACTTTTCATCCATAATCAGATGGTAAGTCAGAACGAACAATTCAGAAGCTGGAGGATATTCTACGTGAATTCTCAATGGATTACAAGGGGTGTTGGGACCAACATCTTTATTTGGTTGAATTTTATTACAATTACAATTTTCATTCCAGTATAAAGATGGCTCCATTTGAGGCATTATTTGGAAAGTGGTGTGGAACTCCAGATTTTTGGTATGAAGTAGGTGAAAGGAAACTGATGGGACCAGAATTCATAGAAGAGATGGAAGAAAAGTTCAGTTGATTTAGAAGAACATGAGAATAGCTCAAAGAAGGTAGAAAAGTTATGCGGATAACCAGAAGAAGGATCTTTCTTTCGAGGAAGGTGATCATGTCTTTCTCAAAGTTTCTCCATGGAAAAGTGTGATGCATTTTGGTAGGAAGGTAAAGTTGAGTATGATTTTCATTGGACCTTATGCAATCTTAGATAAAGTTGGATCAGTTGCATACATAGTGGATTTACCTCCACGAAATCCCAGGTACACAATGTTTTTCATGTTTCAATGTTGAGATAGTATATTCCAGATCCATCTCATGTTTTGAGTCCATAGGTGGTTCAGTTGGAAGAAATTCTCTCTTATAAGGAACAACCACTCCAGATTCTTTACCATAGAGAGTATGTGTTGTGGAATAAGGCAATTCACCAGGTAAAAGTTTTTTCAGAAAACCCATATGGTGGAAGAGGCAATGTGGGAATCTGAAAATGCTATTAAGGATAAATACCCCAACTTAATTGATAAGTGAATAGAATTGCATGGAACCAATTCTCAAAAGGGGGTAAGGATGTAACATCCGAGAGATAATTAAAGAATATAACATTTTCATATTTATTAATATTTTTGAATTACATAATAATTTTACTTTAAAGGGGATGCTATGTTCGATGGCCTACCCGATACGTAACAATGGGTTTCATTTAAATCTTACATTGCTCACAACGTTGAGTTATATTGAAAAATAATAATATAATATTATTATTTTAATTAGTACTTAACTTCTGGTTTTTTTATTGGAATAAATGAACATAACTAACCACATTATGATTAAACATTCTTCTTAAATGTTTTTACATTTATCCAATAAATTTTAGAGGGATAAAATGTGAATAAATCCAATTGTATGCCTAAATACTATAATATTCTTTAAAAGGTCGATTTACCACCTTTTGATGTCGAACCATTTTTAAATATTGTTTTTGTCACTTTTATATGTTATATTTCAAAAAATAACTATCTTCTTTCTAATCGGGACATCAAAATTTACTTTAGATGAAATTTTGTTATTTTTCTGATATAATTCATTTTTAATGAAAAGTGAAATATACCACATTTTTATTCAAAACTACATTTTCATCTAATTTTATTATATAGATAGATTATTATTTTAATTGGTTTTAAAGTTTAATTGGATTATATTTTGACCATTTAATACAATTTTTGTCATTGTAAGAAATTTCACTCTTAAATTGGACATAAACACATGTCAATCTTTTGGTGTTATTATTTCTTAAAAACACGCTTTCTGGTTTTGACAATGAGAATTAATTTTAAATTAATTAATCAAAATTTTATGTATTTAATTGGGTAAAATATATATCATTTTGGAGTTATGAATATCAAATTTATCTTATGGGGTATTTTGGGTATTTTTCTGAAAACCTTCAATTTTTGATGAATAGTGAAAAATACTGCTTCATAGAAAAAAAACAGACTTTTTCATTTAAATGAAATTTTACCACTTCTGTGAATTTAATTTCAAAAATCTGACTTTCATGGTTGTTATTATTAAGAAAAATTTGGTTCAATGGGATGGAAATAATTTTTGGTTAATAGTAACTTTTGATTTTTATTTACCGCAGTTAAAGGTAAATAGGGTAATCAAGGTAAAAATCATATTATAATAATATAAAATTACCATAACACTTATAGAAACCTTATCTCATGAGTCATGGAAGACCAATAAAAGATTTGGGTGAATCCTTTGGCATTTGAAATCCACTTGGGTAAGATAATTACATTAATAACTTTTTATTTCAAGTAAAAATAAAAATATCATAAACACGTATAGTTTTTCTAAAGAAAATTTAATTTTGGGTTATATAATTGATATTTTTGACTATAAATATTCATTATAAATATAAAACTATTTCCTAGATCCTGGTATCTTATTTACAATTTTTAGACATCAAATAAATAAATTTATTCATGACACAATGATGTTGCAATGATTACCTCATTAATGAATGTTTTAAATAAATGATATTGTAAATGATACAATAAATTTATTTTGAAACTTTTTATGCCATCCACTAATTTTATATATGAAGATGACTTTTTATATTTTTATTAATGATGGTTTTTTGAAAGAATCAATTTTGTTTTGTTTTTTTTAAAAAGTCATGATATGAATAGTACTAAAATTGACATAAATGAGTTTTTAAAACAAATATTATATTATTAAAGGAAATAATAATCCTAAAAATCTAAGATCCAAAAAAATGTCTTAGATAATGTTGAAATTTTCTTTAATGAACCACTTGTGGTTCAATTGGAATTTTATTGTAGCTATATTAACCTTATAGAGTGAATACACAAGAAGACATAGTAAGAGTCAAATTAGTTATCTAAGGGTTAAAACTAAATGATAAGGTTAAATTTGAAACCAAATCATGTCTAAAACATATTGGTTGAGAGGATTTCGATTAATAGTCATCTTATCTTCAAATTTAATATGTTTGGGACCTTTTGAAAATGAAATGTAGTTTATAATAAAATAATATTTTCCAACATTCCTAAAGAGCCCCTGCCCCTATAAAAAGCCATCACCTCTAACCCATTACAAACTCCTCTCAAGCCCCTTGGATCATCCAAAATCTGCCCAAATAAGTTACCAACATCCCTGTCTTCCACATATAATCCTTACCTTAGGCAGAAGGCACTTTAAGAAATCCTTTTGGTTCAAACAAAATGGAGTTACCCGATTTAAAGGTAATATCTTCTCTTAGGTTCTTTTCTTTTATTTTAATTTTCCAACCCCCTAAAATATTTTTATTCATTTATTTTATAACAAAAAATGTATCCTAAATATACAAGGTTTTTTATGATAAGTATTCTAACTACACTTACACACACCTCCATCTAATGGATACAAACATACTGTTTCTATGGATGATGAATTACTGCCTCACGAAACGATGATTGTTCAATTATCTTCTACCACCTCTCATAGTGGCCATTATGATGGAACAATAAATATATATGATATTATTTTATCTCTATTATTCTTTAATTCTATTTTATAACATAAATTTATTCTTTTCATGTTGTATATATATGATAATTTAATTTTAGGAAGTGCAGATTACTGCCCCCTCAAAGTGATATGACTTTTTCATTCCAAACATGGAACGTATAAAGGATGGTGTTAATGAAACTATGTAGCATATATAAAATATGATATTATACTGGGATTATAATATACCAATGTACCATTTTGTTTTCATTCCATTAAAAAAGAAACAAAAAGAAATGAAAGTAGAATTCATGCCTACGTACGGCTTATCGTCTCCATGAATGGTGCATTTCATTTTCATATATCTAAATGATATGGACTATTATAAATATACATATAATGGATATATATGATATATATGATATGTAAATCTTGAATATCATTCTATATATAATTGAATTTTGACCACATGGACAACTTGTAATTATATGTACAAAATATAAAAAAATGATCGTTATTAACTTAAATGATTATGTAATGTTTATAACATGGTAATAGGTGATGTAAAAGGAATAATAAACTTGAAAAAGGTTTTGAAGAATGTATAAATTAACTTTATTTTATTATTCAGGATATTTAAAGAACAAACGAGTCAATTAAAACATGATTTAAGGGACTTCGTCTCAATCACCTTTCATTGAGGCATATTTTTATTTTTACACAAATTTCATTTATACAATGTATATAAACATTTGAATTTTCATTTCATTCAAAGGGAATATTTTTCTATAAATCATTTTACTAAATTACAAAAAGTAATGTTTCTTTTTAACATAAGCGGTGATAATGACCAGTCTTCGTTTGTGAGTATTATTTTATCTTTGGATTCTTTAACAAGTCGCAATGTTTTTTTAAAGGAAAATAAATACCATATACCCTTTTTATGTATTTTCATATTAAAAATGGTTTTTATAAATCATTACCTATTTTAATATCTTGAAATGATATATTTTGATTTCAATGTGGAAATGTTATCTTTCTTTTATGCTTGTTTTATGTGTTATGGTTCTTGGCGTTGTTTTATGTATATGGGTGGTTCTATGATAAACCTAGGGCGAGTGAGCCTGAGATAGATCTCCAATGCATTGGGTAACATGATGGAGGTAAACATTAATGTTTCTACTAAGAGATTTAGGGAATATACTATGATGGGTATTCCAAATGTAATTCCCTATGTTTCTGTGAAAGCTACAACATTAGTAGGTTATGTATGCCACAAGTTACCATTATGATTTATGTTTTCTATGTGTTATTCATATATCTTATGAGTTCATGAGGTATGTTAAAAAGCTTACGTTTTGATGGAATAATATTTTCTTTCCTTATTCTATAACCCTTACTTAAGTTTTTATTCTCATCCCAAGTTTTGATATGTTTTTCACAGGACTTAAAAATGAATAGAGGCAAGGATGGGATCACAGAAAAGTCATGCTATCTAAAACATAGAACTCGACATGACACTTTTTTTAAGAGTTTTTATTTTATGAAAAAATTTAATCTCAGTAGAAGTGTCTACTTTGTAATTTTTGAGATGTAATGAAATAGTTATGGCCTAATTCTCTAAAACTCTAAACCAAAAAAGATCATCAATGTGAATTATTCATTTAATTCAAGATTATGTAATGTTTTAAGGCTGGGTCCTTATACTACGTTTCTTGGGTTCATCAATGATAATGAAATTTCCCCCATCCCTTTGTATGGGTCCTACCCGAATAAAGAGATTACATGAAATAACTGTGTATGGATTGATTCCTATCATTAAATGATATATATGAATGCCTAGAGCTCCAATACTAGGTTTAGTTGTAACAAATAAAATGACAAGAATGAACTATTGAATACATATGCCTTAGACCAATGCTAAAACTATCATAGTCTCATGAAGGAATACTACATGACAAAATTAATTCACATAGATCATACCATAAAATCAGTATATACCACTTTTTGATGTGTTCTGAGTCATACGAGATCATTCTACCTATGCATGCATCAGATATATAAACGTCTTGCTTATGAGCATGACAGATCCTTATTAGAAGGGATCTGACATATGAATACCTACCAATAAGACTATGCTTGGATAAAAGATTATCCTTTCATCTAAATACCCCCTAATAATTCAAAGTACCTCCAATTACTTCTTTCACAATTTTCACATCAGTTCCCACATCCTTACCACATTATGTTAAACTATAAGAAAAGAAACATTTACTGGTCTCAAGAAATTAAAAATGCACAAAAGATATGTCCCCACCACTTGATTTTAGAATGTATAGGACACCATCCCTCACCACTCCTTGTTAAATCTCCACAAGATCCTAATCCTATTCAACCAGAGTACATGGTGCTTCTATCATCTTTAAGCCCATCAAACCATAAATCAAACTTCATGTATTGAGCACCTCAATTTTCCAAAAACCATTCATATCCCTTGGACAGGAAAATATATCTCTTTCATTGACCATGATTTGGATGTATAAAGATATTAAACATATTAATATGAAAATACATAAAAAGGGTATATGGTATTTATTATACCGGTTCAGTGAAACAGGACTGAAACGAGGGTTACTCGATTCAGAAAGGGACTTTGTCCACTAAGATAGTCTTGGCAATGAGTCTTGACTAACAAGAAAAGATTCTCTATGATTATGTGTGAATTCCACAAAGGTTCATGTTTTAAGTTATGATTATTGTGATTTCATTTCACTACTATGATTTATCCCATGTTATGAAATTATGCTCTCTTTTGCAGGTTAAGATTTCCAAAAGATATGTTCTTATGAATATGATGTGATTGATTTTTCTTTTGTATACCCTTACTGAGCATTTGAGCTCACCCTTTTATGTTTTCTTTTCCCCAGGATATAAAGAAAGGTTTTAGGTAAAAAAAAGGGGAAGATCTTTATGGGAGATATTGAAGATCTTTCACTACGATTAGAAGATTATGTTCCGAGTTTCCAAAGACACTAAACCGTTACGATTCTTGTGTGTGTGTGTTTTTATTATGTACTAAGTATTCCGCAAAAGTAATGTAAAGTCTATGTACGTCAGGCTTCGGGTCTCTACAGTTGGTATCAGAGGAAAGGTTTAGTCAACCTTTGGAAACTAGGATGCGAAAACGTTAGATCCCTAGAGATATTTCTAAGGTATGTCTAGGGATGTCCCTAAGGTTAAGTATACGTATAGGTTATAGTACTAGAATTACGCTAACGATCATAGAATTAAACCTAAGATGTTATATATTGAAGGTAATCTCCCTTTATTATGTTGTTTTCCCTAGCATGATTTTTGCCTCTCACACTATTCTTTTTGGGTTTTAGATGATGGCTAGAACCCGAAGGAACCGTGTTGGTCAATGCAATGGACAATGCAATAATTGCCCTCCTGAACAAACAAATGTTATGGGAGATGAAGTGCAAAATATTATTGCTATACTTACACAAGCTATGAATCATTCTGGACTTCCAAATGAGCAGAGAAGGGAACAATATTCTATTGAGTCCTTCATGAGGCAACGTCCACCTTCTTTCAGTGGGACTTCTGATCCACTTGTTGCTGAACAATGGATCAGTACCACTGAAAAGATATTTTCAGTTCTTCACTGTTCTGAACATGATAAAGTCATCTTAGCAGTATATCGTTTGGAAGGTGAAGCTGATCAATGGTGGAATCTTATCAAGAATACGAGGCCAAGAGATGAAATTGAGTCCATGGAATGGGATGAGTTCAAGAACTTGTTTTTCAGTAAGTACTTCCCTCGTATTCTTCGAACAAAGATGGAAAAGGAGTTTCTTGAGCTGAAGCAGAAGGATGATGAATCTGTTGGTATATACGAAGCGAATTTTACAAGACTTGCAAGGTATGCATCTGGCATTATCATCCAACCTGAAAGTAAAGTTGATCGATTTTTCAGTGGCTTAAAACCAAGTCTTCGAAGGGCATTGGCTATAAGAGACTTCAGTAGCTATGAAGAAATTGTGCGTTGTGCTATCAAGGTAGAAATGGAAGTTGGTGTAACATATCCATCTCAGGGTTTTGACAAGAAACGAAAGATGGAGTTCAAGGAGAAATCTCAGAATAATGGTGAAAAGAAAATGAATGTTTCCTTATGCTCAAAGTGTGGAAAGAAGCATGGTGGAGATTGTCTTAAAGGGACTAGAAAATGTTTTAAGTGTGGAAAAGAAGGTCATCGAGCAGCTGAGTGTCGAAGTAATGGAAAAAGGGTTTCTAATGATGTGAATAAAGCAAACACTGTAGAGAACGCACCACCAACACTTCAATGCTTCAAGTGCAAGGAAATGGGGCATTATGCTAATAAATGCCCTAATCCAAGGGTTAGTGATGATCGACTTGAGCAACCGCTTAAGGCAAAGGATAAAGGGAAGTCACATGCGATCACTATTGGCGATGTTGAATATGACAACGATGTGGTGGAATGATTAAGTGTTTATGTAATGGGATTCCAAAATAATGTTGTATCATGGAGTATTGGAATATTTGTGTATTGGTCTAATGTGGTATTCAAAGTGATTGAGATATTTTTGGAAATAAGACGATATGCGCATAATGAAGGGAAAATGAGAAAATGAAATGTTTAACAGTATTCATGAGCTCATGATTGATATAAGGACTAAGTGATATCATGGTTTGATTATAAAGAATTTTGAGGATTTTGGTATGTGGAAAGTGTTAACGTTTAACTGCATTCATGTTTTCACTAAGGTTCAATGGGTATTCAAGAGAATACATGATTAAGGACTTTGAATGTTTAGAATGTGACCAACAAGACATATCTTATGATATATGGGGATCAACGATGGTATTAAATTTCTGGTAATCGTTTTCACTATATTATGAGAGTGGACTGCAGTATTATGGATAAGCCTAAAGATTAGAATGGATTATGTTGGACATAAGTTAGTATTGTTTAAGGATAGAAGATTTTCGATATTATTGATGGGATGTTATAGTAATATAACTTTAGAAAAAGGACAACCTGCAGGACGGGCGACAGCCCATCGCTTCGGACAAGGCTGTGGGAATCGAACCCACAACCGAAGTGCGACTGGCCTTTATCGCCTACCACTGGCCTACAGGAAGTCCCTGTTTAGTAGAAACTAGTTTTATTATATTAAGAAGTATGATATAAGATGTATAAGTCCATTTTAGGAACCATATATGATTAATCTCACTATAGAATGACTTATGTATATTTAATAACTTTTGCTAACCTTTTGTTTGAGACATATAGAATGACCCGTCATTCTATCACATGATCTGCTAACACTTCACGAATAAAAAATTCAACTTCATTTATTTAAGAGATGAAGTGGAAATTGTTAAAGGCACGAACAATAGCGAGATTGTACCAAAATAAAGTAAGTATTTATTCTAATTTAAATTCTTTAACTTTAGGGAAACGATCTTGAAAACCAAAAATGTTGTCCTAGTGATCTTATATCTGATGAATCAGATGGTACCTTAGATCGTCACAAATTTATGGCTTTGTGATTACTGGCTTTTCCATAGCCATGTCCTCTACCACTCTCCATCAGAACATGATGGTTAGATTTCTCTTCCATATCCATATTTTCACCTATGTGGAAACCCAGTGATTAGTTTATTTGGGTAACCGTTACGTTTCATACTTTTGTTTTTAAAGATAAGTTTTGGTATTCCTTTTTACGATGTGGTTTTCTATCAAAGAAACTTTCAAATAGTAAACCATTTATAACCCCGACGAATTTCGAGGGCGAAATTCATTTTAAGGGGGGTAGAATGTAACACCCCGAGATTTTATGAAAAATATTATTTTAATTTCATTAATGTCTTATGTTGTATTCTACACCAAGATTACCTTGCGCTATACGCAACACCGTATTAGCTTGCAGTATACGCAACCCTATTCTTGGACCGTGTTACACACAATTTTGATAATAGTTATTCTACGCAACATTGAGTATATATATATATATATATATATATATTAAATGTATAAATGAAATATGGTTGGATTCTGTTATACGAAACAACGAAGGATTCTTTCACAACACGCAACCCTGACTTGGCTTGCATTACACGCAATCACGACATTCCTCGATAGCGTGTGTTGTACGCAATACCGGGTTTTAATAAACAATGTTATATTATTATAATATTGTCATGAACTAGCCGTTATGAATAGTATTAACTAAATTTTGAATTTTATAACATTATTATTCATCTTACACATTTCTAGAACATGGTATAAGAACAAAATAAATTTTTCAGGTAAAATAAGTATTTTTTCAAAAAATGCAGTTTTACCGCCTTTTGATGGCGCAACCACTTTAAATATAATTTTTGACATGTTTATATGTTCAATTTGACAAAATAATATTCTTCTTTTGAATCAGGATATAAAAATTTACATTAGATAAAGTTTTGATATTTTTCCGATAACTTTCATATTTTAATGAATAGTAAAAACACGCAATATTTTAATTAAAAACAACTTTTTTCATCGTAATATCTTATGTGGTTAAATTATAATATTGAATGGTTTTAAAGTATAAATAGAATATATTTTTACCATTTAATATAATGTATGTCATTAGCATTGATTTTACCTTGAATTCGTAGGTTAAATCAATTCAATCTTTTGCAATGTTTTAAAGAAAAACCCATTTTCTTTCGACAACGGGATTAATTTTAATTTAATTTCTGCATCTTTTGTGTATTGAATTTGGAAAAATGGATTCCATATTTGGAATCAGTGGGTCCAAATTATGTTAATAAGCTACTTTTTATTTTTGGGAATTATGAATAGTAACTACGGTAAATTTTATTTACCATAGTTAAAGGTAAATCGGGTAATTAAGGGTAAATATAATATTTTAAAATTACCCTAACAAATGTAAAAATCCTATTGGATGACTAAAAGTCGACCCATATCACCTAAGGGTCGGATTAGAATCATTTAACGGACATTTGTCCATGAAAATAACTTAATTATTATTAAAACTAAAGAAAGTGACAACAAGTCACTCTCTTAAATTTTATAAGTATATTAATTTTAATTTAGTGATAAACTTCATGAAACTTAGAACATGAATAGTCTCCAAAAAGCTAATGAAATTATCTACATCATATAAATTTATTTATAATTTTTAGGGATTAAATAATTATCATTAATTATGACACAATAGTGATGCTGAAATTGTTTATCTAGTGAAAAATCAAGAATATTGTTTTTATTAAACTAATAGTGACCATAAAATGCACAAATACCTAACCAAAACTTATTTTCCATGTAAATGTAAACCATAATCATCCAATGGTCGAATATTTGACCATTTGGAGCCTTATAAAAGCGATTATGACACTTATATTATTTTATTTTAAATGATGCCAAAGTTGTCACCTTCATAATTTAATAAATATAACAATTTAAATATTGTGATTTTAAGATGATAAATTCGAGTAAAAGTATTATTGTGAAATTTAATATATTTATCTTCATCATAGGATTTTATTTTAAATTTTTATACAACAAATAAGTATATTAAATAATTATACAAAAATGATGTAGTAATTATTTTATTAAGAGATAAACCAAATAAATGGTTTTAAAAATAATAAAATAAATATTATATGAACTATTTAATGTGATACAGTAATTTTATAGATACATATGACCTTTTATTAATATATTAAAACTTTTAGTTCGAACATATCTTCTGTATATATTTTATGTAAATTCAAATAAATGAATAGTGTCAAAATTGACACTATTGTTATTTTACAAAAATAACATATTATAAAATTGTTTAAAAATCACAAAAATATTTAAAAATTATAAATTTATATTTATATGGTCTATAATGTTATAAAGTAAACAATTATGGAAAATTCACAACAAATAAGTAATTATTTGTTATAATTTAAAATTTAGAATTTTATTACCACAAATAAACTTAAATAGATTAAATAAGGATAAATCAAAATGATAAGGTTTAAAATAAGATCAAAACATGTCTAAATTTGATTGGTTGATGAGATTACAACACTATCTCATCTAATCTTCGAATATGAGTCATTTTTGGAGGTTTTTAAGTGGGGTTAGATTTATTATAAATTAATATTTTTAAGAATTCCTAAGGTGCCCCTCTCCTCCCTTATAAAAGGGTACCTCCTCCCCCTTCTCCTCACACCAATTTGAGCACTCTAGCTCGGCCAACCTCTGCCAAAATCCCTTCCCCACTTCCCTAGAATAATACTAGAGGTTCTGGGCTTCCTCAAAGACCAATTTTAGTGCCCTAAGAGGAGGTCTCAAAGAGGCGCTTCAAAGAAGAGGTAATTACCGTTACCAATTCTTTCATCTTTATTTCTTCTTCCACTTCTTCTTATTAGGTTGTTTCATTATGAAGTAATAACATCAGTATCACTCATATACTAATATGTTATTATAAGTATGAAACAACCCTATTTCACCATCTATCCATCCTACGGAAAAAAGGAAATCACCGCGCGTGCGTATGTACGGAATACCGTCTCCACGCCGTGGTGTAATCTATTTTCCGCCACCACATTAATTGGATGGGTATAATGGTTTAATGAGTAACTATATATGATTATTATAAAGTGATATTGATACTGAAATAGTATACATACACTTCAACACAATTCCACGACCATGGGAACGATATCATCGCTCGTGCGTACGTACGGACTACCGTCTCCACGACGCGATGAGATTCATTCTCAATGATTAACCATTCATGAATGATTATAAAGTATATATAATAAGTTCTAATGAAATATATGACATAATAATGATACTGGAATTATTATTATTTATATGTATGTCATCTACTTAATTCCATTCAATTCAATAAGGAAACGAAAACAACGTTCATGCGTACGTACGGACTACCGTCTCCATGAACGGTGTATTTCTTTCCATTTACTGATTTATTATATATGTATATTCTGAATATATATATAAATCATGTTTTATATTCTGTAATTAAGTAATCATGATCTAAGTAATCATATGAAAAAATTACAAGTTAAAAACACGAACGACAAATGAGACGATTTTACCCAAAACGCTTCTTTAACATAAATTTACAAAAGAACGGGTAATATAAAGTAATAAGTGGACCATATATGATATAATAACAATAAATATGATTCTGGAATAAGTCAATAACATGATTTAAATCATTATACAGGAGGTTCGGACACTTACAAAGCAAGTCGGACCTAAGGTAAGGGAAATGTCACAATCTCACTTTTATCCGAGATTGTTTTTACTTTGGTAATTACTGGGGTGTATTTTATCATCCACATCCATGTTCCCTCAATATGTAATATTATTTCCATCCTTCTACAATAGTTTATATCCAATTTTACCCTTCGTTGAGTTTTTAGTAAAAGATATGAAAGGAATCTTTTGTCGTTTTTCGTACGAGGTACTTTTTGACTTTTCCGACAAAAGTACGAAGAATGTTTTTTTAACTTATACAGCATGAATGGATTTTTAAAACATTATTTCCAAGATGCTTCCTTTACAAGTTTCCATGTTTATTTTTAATCAAATTCTTTTAGTTTAAAATTTTATGACATGTTAAGAAAGGAAAAATGTTTTTAAGGTAGAAAGGATATTTTCCTCAAGAATGGAGTTCAAGTGTTTTATCAAAACTATTTTCCATCTAAGATAATAAAGGGTTCTGTTTTTATCCCTATTATTAAATTGATTTGATTAATGTTGTGATGGAATTATTTTTATGAATTCCTTTATCTTATATGAATTGTTTTATGATGTCATGTTGTTTAAGAATCTCATTTTTATTACATGGGTTATGCTATGATGTATGGTTTATGATTTTGTGGCACACATAAGAAAGGATTCATTATAAGATGGGTTGGACCTATATCTCCCTCCAATGCATTGGGTAAAGATTTTATATCTCATGAGATAGACAGGGCTGGAACGGTAGGTTATACCGGTTCAGTGAAACAGGACTGAAACGAGGGTTACTCGATTCAGAAAGGGACTTTGTCCACTAAGATAGTCTTGGCAATGAGTCTTGACTAACAAGAAATGATTCTCTATGATTATGTGTGAATTCCACAAAGGTTCATGTTTTAAGTTATGATTATTGTGATTTCATTTCACTACTATGATTTATCCCATGTTATGAAATTATGCTCTCTTTTGCAGGTTAAGATTTCCAAAAGATATGTTCTTATGAATATGATGTGATTGATTTTTCTTTTGTATACCCTTACTGAGCATTTGAGCTCACCCTTTTATGTTTTCTTTTCCCCAGGATATAAAGAAAGGTTTTAGGTAAAAAAAAGTGGAAGATCTTTATGGGAGATATTGAAGATCTTTCACCACGATTAGAAGATTACGTTCCGAGTTTCCAAAGACACTAAACTGTTACGATCTTTGTGTGTGTGTGTTTTTATTATGTACTAAGTATTCCGCAAAAGTAATGTAAAGTCTATGTACGTCAGGCTTCGGGTCTCTACAGTTATGTTATCCCAAAACATCAAATTAGAATTCCCTAACAATTGAAAACACCCAAACTAGGGTTTTTCAGCCACTTTGAACTATGGATTAATTATAACTGATGTAATGGAAGGATATACCGACTTAATATTTAACTATGGGAGTTTATCCTTTATGCATAAATTTCCATTTATTATATTTTCACATGCTTGTTAATGTTAAGTGGGATATAGTTAGTTAATTAATCATGTATATATAATATTTATGCATAATCCATTTTTATTTTAGCTCTGTCCTGTATGATTGTTTTTTCATTAATTATGTGATCGTGTCAACCATCCATAATGAATAAACATACAACTAGAAGAAATAAAACAAAGGGTCTGATCAGGACCTTTACTATTGGTTATTTTATCTAGACGTTCATAAACTATCCCCAACCTAGGGTAGAAACACCTTGAACCATTTAAGGTTCGTGTTTACAGCTTTCCACCTCTCCACGTTTGTATCTCCTTCGATTGGTTTCACTTTTTCTCCTAACTTGAACCACCTCCACTACCTTGGGAGATCCATCCATTACATATTCTTTTGACTCACACACTGGGGAGGGTTAAAAGGTGGTTTACATAAAAGAACCCATGGGAACTCATACCCTATATATTACTAAGGAGAAGGCACACAAGCCAACAATTTGAACTCAGTAAATAAATTGAAAGGGAACTAATCACATACAAAGGTATGGTATAGCTCATAATCATCCACATACATGCAAATAATTGCACATTTAATAAAACTAGAATTCAATTATTTAATCCTTCTTATTAAGATAAATTAATCTTGAATCGATTAATCATTATCTTTAATTAATCAATCCTTTTTATCTTAATCCTTTTCTGAATTTCCTTGAGATTCTCATCCATAGCCTTGTACATAACTTGTAACTTGGAATCTACTAGGTGAATACCCATTCATAACTAACCAACATGTATTTATACTTGTATTCACTTTATTCTTTGTGACATTTAGCATGAACATAGAATTATATTTGTAATATAACTCATACATGATGTGCAAACCATTAAACATTATGCTGTTGTTAATTAAACATTTTTGTATATATCAAAAACCTATCACATGTTGTGTCCCATATTTACACCCACATGATGTTCAATGTCTCAAGTGTTACATAATATAATAAATTTTTTTTAAATATGTGTAATATGCAAAAAGTTAATGACACGTAGATCTGACTACGTGGCATGTGCCCTCATCACCATCCATCCAAAGTACATGCCTAGGGAAATGAACAGTAATGTGTACTTTGGAAATCATTGGAGTACACTGAGTGTCCAATGGGCCACATGCTATGTAGACCCCCCATTACACGGTCACCAGCTGGGTAGGCCATGTAGGGGATACAAGACTTTACCCTATCCCGAAGGGACTACATGTCATGTCCAGTGGGCCACACGACATGTATTCCAGTTGACTGTGCACCAATATGTTGTGGCCACCACGTAGTGTAAGAATTAACTACAACATGTATAATTAATTCACACAGCTTAAGTGATTACCAAATTAATATTGATGGATTGAACAAAATACACAACGTGTAGATCCGACTACATGGAATGTACTCTTGTGTTATCTGAACAGAACCATCGACACCTCCTAAGGAGATCCTAAATTTAATTTTAATCATAAAATCATTCATTTCTATTATATCTGTGTGAAATTATAAGGGAGTAAAAAATCTCGAAATTCAGATTTCAAGACCAATTAAAAATTAATTGACAAACTAAATTATTTAAGAATAAATCAGGAAAGAATTTTTTAAATAATTATAAATGAAAATATAACCTCCAATTGACACATCTTTTAGGTTCTTGGCTTAGTGGAAGCACAAGATGTGCATGTATCCAAATTTACCAATTTCCATGATCGGTGATTAATTTTGGATCAATACGACAATGAACACTAGTATCCATGGAATTGAATCAAAAATAAAAGACAGAGGAGAGAACCCAAAACCAAGAAGAGAAGATCAAAATATTTTGTTCATAATTAATTTAATAAAATTATAGAATAACTTCCTAGGTGATTCTTTATTCATTGATGCGTTAGACCATGGGTCTGAGGTGTGGCTGCATTGCGATGTAGAATGCTAGGATAGGAATCCTCTACCGATGATCCACATTTCCTCCATGTATCTCCAGATGTCACTGAAGGAGTCTATAAGTTCTAGCACAGAAGATCTTTACGCTTACGATGTCTGCCTTTGATCACCTTGCGAATCACTTCCAAAGCTTTCTCCTTGATCCAGTGAAGGAGGATCTCTCTCGTTCTTAAAAGTGTTCTTGGAGAGGGAAGAGTTCTATAGGCTGGAGAGCCTTTCCCCAAGGATTTTGTACACACAACCATCAGTTAGATGGTTAGATTATCTAATGTCCCCTTGGCTAATTTAGATAATAATAACATAATTGGGAATTTAATTCACCAGGTAATAATAAATAATTAGTACATGTGTCGTTACCTAATTTATTATTCCATGTAAACCCCCATGTCAAATAATAATAGAAATTATATTATTTATATGACATGTTCTTAACTTTCATGTTATATTTAAATATTATTTAACCAAATAATATTTAATATTATTTCTCAGTGGATCGATAACTTGGTCCAATAATCCTCCTTAATATTTACTTGACCTTGAGTAATGACTATTTATATATTAAATAAACATAACTGTATTATTCACCGATAAATTAAATATTCCATCTGCAATATATTCTCCCCAATAACTAGAAATGGAATAAATGTGATCATGAATACTTGAATAATTATTAAACCACAACCAGAAATAATATTTATTCAAATTGTTAAATAAATAAATTATTTAACTGAGATACTATCTACACAAAGTGTTTAACCCTCTAGGCCTATTTCTCATTGGCATTAGGCGGGATTGCATAAAGTCAATGATTATTATCTTTCAATGGGTTAATGAACCTAAGATAAAAAAACATTATGTCACAATGACATGTCACATAATATGAACACTTACTGTATAATATAATCCCTTTTTCCTAGTATCTCCAATCAAGCAAGTTTCATGCAAGTGCCATCATCCCATGTTCTTGATTTCTCATTCTTTGACATCCTGGAATTGAACTTTCCTAGTGAACACCATGACCATGGATTTAGTTAGGTTATATCATTTCCATCCAAGTTCCTGATATATCTACTTCTATAAAAGTGAACAATTATTTCTCAGATTATTCATTAATGCAATATTACTCGTGACTCACACAACATATCCTACCTCACTGCAAACATATGCTATCACGATTTTCATCAATATATCTAAGTGTGTAATTCATAATGCCCATTAATAATAATATTAAATTCTAAGGACCAATACACACGTCTGCAGATAGAAACATCCAATGACACTTATGAATGTGGATTTCCTACTAGCAGGTCTTGTTCTCATAATATCCTCCTGGATTTTACCAAGGGTGAATACAATGAGAAGGTGCCTCAAAGTTTCATCAGTCCCCTCACCTGATAGCCTGTATCATTTTGTGCCTTCAAATGATATCATCCAGCCATTGAACATATATTCAAGAATAGTTTCATGAATCTTCTGGGTTCTCATCATAATAGATATGCACTATGATATTTTAGTGAAAAATAAATTGTTAAGACATTATCACATAATATGTCACGCAGAATAAGAATCAGGATGTGATAAAGAGTTTATTAATATTCATCCAATGAATAATGGGTTTATCATAAAGTAAACAAAAGTTGGTATCTAGGGAACCAACTCCAATAATAAGAATTTATGTTCTTATCCTTCAATTAATAATGGACCATCATGATGAATTATCTCTCTCATTTTCTAAGTGATATATCTTCCCCAAGAAGTGGGTCCATCGCAAAGGACTTTTCAATGAACCATATCAACTCTAGAGAAATATGAGGGGTCCTATCCATGTAGTCCCATACAGATGGTGGAGGTACCAATATGGGTGTTCCACAAAATTTATTGACTCCTCGTAGACTGATACCCACCTCACCATGCATTGGGTGGGATGTGTTTATATTTGGACTCCAACGAATGATCGATTCTTCCATTAATAAATTGTTACAAAAACTTAATGGTTTGTGGAATCGGTATATCCTTGTACATCCCAATCTATTTCTATTCCATAGTAAATTCATAGGCGATATAATATACCCAAAAGGGATAACCTCGATCCATTCTGAAACTCCCCCTAATAAGATGTTCCAGTTGGGAAACTACCCAAACATCTAGTCTATGGAAGAATTATGCATTATTGAGAAGTATATGTGGATGTCTAAATAAGATTTACAATAATTCCAATCAAGGTATATGGGTAGAAACTTCAGCATATACATATCTATGTGTTTATTTTTTAAAATGAAATAACCTACATGGGATATTTTCACCCGAAATGTATTATTGGTTTCTAAAATCCATGTGGAAGGCACGATTGATGAATATGGTGGAAGGAATATTGTATCATTGGTAAGACCAGATCCATAGAGAGGTAAGAATTTTGAAAGAGGATATTCCTTAAGGATCACTACCATCATGTTAATTAGAATATCTATAATGATTAGACATTAAAGTGAAAGAAAACATACATTCTTTCAACAATAGTGTTCTGACGAGCCGCCACTATTGTGGCCTCTTTCATTGAATACCTACAAGAATTTTGATATGAGTTAGAACCCATATTTATAAAATAAGGAATTATATATCAGACAAGTGAAAATTTCCATCAAAGCAGATGCATGACTCCAGAAGCATCATTCAAATCACATAAACCATAAAGGGATTCACTATTACATGACCTAGTAAAGGTCTTGTGAACTACATAACACATGGAGGCCTCACGAATTGCATAACCCATAGGTATCCTTGAGATCATGAAATCTATGATGGGACTCTCAATCATGGGACCCTGATATGGTCATGTAAGCTACATATTGACCAAATTGATTACACCACTGAACTAGTATATCCTAAGAAGCCTGCATGACCAACATCTATCCAAGGACCTAGAGTAAGGAAGAAGCAATTTCTGAGAATTGATTTGTGATTGGTTCGAATAGGTGTTAGGAAAAAGCATTCGAGTAGCACGAGCACACAAAAAACCCCAGAAAATAGTTCTTATGAAACAATATTCTGAAAAATGTCTCATGATTAGTTCTTGTAGATGATATTTGAAAGTAGGATCTTGTGATGTGGTCTTGAAAAGTGATAAAATGAATTAATCAATCAAAAAAATTACCGGAGAGTTGAGGTCACTTGTGAAATTAACATCCCATATCCTCTTTTTTTATAGATCAGTCCACAAAATACCAATGATCACCTGGAAGCCCAAAAGTCACCCAAGTAATTGATTGGAGGTAGCACCAAAGGTTTTTCGGACATTTTCCTTCCTCATAAATGAGTCATTGTCCTTGAAAAACAACACTCTTGGGGGTGGAATTTGTTGATACCCTCCAAATGAGCATCAGAAAACATTGAAGGGAAGAAATACCTGAAGTGTGGTATTATTATCTATGAAAAACAAAGGAAGAGAATGTGGCTAACTTAGTAAGATCACATAACCTTTAGAAGGAAACAAGATCTCAAGACCTTCAAAAGGTCATGTGAATGGACCATACATAGTATGTGATCTGATTTTGATCACATAGATCCCCTTTAACAGTCAACCCATTTCTTATGAAGGCATCCTAACAAGCATTGGTGATCATGAAGAGGCTTCCAGATGATCTCCTCCACATCATGAAACTTGCCAACTGACATACACCTAACAATAATCTAGAATAACTTAATAAAATAATTTCATTGAAAGATGGAGAAAAGTGGGAGCCTAATTAGACAAGCTCATATGATCTGCAAGAACTCGTGAAGCCCTTGGTGTCATGTCCCCCCTATCGTGGAAAATTATGTTGGTGTGTCTCCTTCATCATATAAAAAGACAGCATGGTCTCTAGGGGGACCATATAAAGGTAGTCCTGATCTCATGGAGGCTCCCATGAAAAGCTGCCTTAGTTTCATGAATGACCCTAAACAAGTCATCTTCATCATAGGAAATAATTTCCCTGACCATATTGATCTTTTTAAGAATCTTAGACATCTCAGGATTTAAATTTTAGAATCTATTTGAGTTGTAGACATGGCAAGGAAAATGATTTTGATCATAAAGGGTCTAATTAACATGGAAGTAGCGGAACCATCTCAAAGTTGTTGTCATCATTCAATGCCATGGACCAAACATGATAGGATCATGAGAAGCACATAACACTAGAATCCCTCCACCAACTATATATTCTATTTTCAAGATATTCACCATGAAATGTAGTGTATAACTAAGTCAGTGATTTCTATTAATCCACCCCCTCATAAAAACCCCACAATGAAAACTTCTACTCGAGAGCATAAGAGATGACTTATCAGAGAAACCTATCAAGTGATCAAAAATGTATTCTGCTAGGTTAAATCCTGGGAATGACCCAAGGGGTCATGAAGCATAAATATTCTCTTCTCATGATCACTCTATAGATAAAATAAAGGACTTCTCATGTGTCAGCCTAATTATGTGATTGAGGTCCCTCATGTCGACTGCATCATACGAAACTTAAAACAAGATAAACATGTATAAAACATGATTCGCATATGCAATAAAAGCTAGAATAAATATGGAAAAAGATAAGGGAATTATGTGATGATGGATATTGTGTTTTTCAGGTTCTTGGCATGACCATCCTAGATCATGTGAAAACACCATGACATGTCACCTAAATCATATGTCTCTCCCTCAACATGCCATCTAGAGTATGATATATCCCTTGGATATGTAAACAAAGTTGGGTGAAACCTATAGATCATGCCAACAAAGTCACTAAAAGTTCTTCAGGCATTCCAGCCAAATATTACATTGTTCTTAAAAAATATCACATAATATATGCAGTGGAATGATGAAAAAACTACCAAATATTACGATTTCCTCTAGACATATCGCCCAAGTTATGCGGTGGCCCAAAGAAAAGTCAACTAAGTCTTACGATGTATTCCAAACCAGTTATCTAGGTCATGTGATGTCCTCTAGCCATGTCATTCATATAATTTGATTTCCTTTAGAAAATCTACCTATATCATGCAATGTCCTCTGGAAAAGTCATCAAGGTCATGAGATGTCCCCCAGACATGTCATCCAGATCATGAAGCACCTTTTACACATGTCAATCATGCCATGTGAAACACTCCATACATGTTGGTCGGGTTATGCGACACCCTCCATACATTCCTTCCATGATCATTAGATGCACTCTAGACATGCTATACAAATTATGTAACATCCTTCGGAAACATTGATTAGATCAGGTGATTATATTTGGACATGTACTCTAGGAAACCAAAAAATGTCTAGATATCATCAGAAATATCAAGAAGTCAATAATAAAATGTCGTGAAGATAATAAATAAATGTTATAAAGATATCCCAGTAAATGATAATCTTTTATATTCAATATATTGGGGAATACCCCCAATTGGACTATGAGAACTCTGATTCCTACCATATCTACAATACATAGGACACCTTCCTAAGGACCAAGATCAAATGTGGATCTACTTTGGTGTAATTCCCTTCATGTATTCAACATTCTAATCATCAGCACCCAATCTCTCTTATGCACTTATCACTCTTCCTCCCAAACCAGTGGATTGAGTGGAAACTAAAGTATACGAATATGATTTCTACCATAACTAGGATATAAAGGATGTCTTCCTAATTCCCGATCTATATATCAAACATTCCATAGGGCCACCCTAGTTCATACATATATATACAATGAGACCAATCACATGTTATCCCTTATTTCTCTTACCGGGCATGGATCATGTGGGATTAATGATTTTCAATTATCATATCATTCTCATCATGAATCTATACCATCCGAGGAAGCCTCATTGTATAATCCCCATTCAGCAGCATGATATGGCTTCCCCCATTCAATGGTATCCATATCTGGGTGAGTCTTAAGGGTTTGATAGAACTATGATGACTCTGATTTCTACTATAAGTAGGATATGTAGGACACCACCATGAGGATTGAGCCTAATACCTGATGTATAAGTTCCCTTATATATTTGCTTTCTGTATGAAATTATACCGAACAGTTTCCCCAAATGTTGTGGGTTTTGATTATTTTCATAAGAAGGATATGTTGGACACCCCATAATGGTTCAATTCCATCCTCAAGATGTCCATATACTCTTTGGATGGAATTAGACTTTGTAGTTCACAGCTATAATCCTTCAAAATATAACTAGGAACCATTAACGGGGAAAAGATGAAGAACCTCAAATATATACAGATGGAATCATTAATTGACCCATCTTTACACATGGAAGGATTTAACACTTGATCGTTGATTAGGGTATCCGGTCCAATAGTAGGATTAGGAAGATATTCTCAAACATATCTTAAATCTATAAGAGATTCCTGAAGTATGCAACAATTCACCCCAAGTGGTGTGATGATCTCGACCACCCATCCTCTCGACCAATGTGAGCTCCTAAGTTCTGTTGGGTCTAAACTCCTAATTGAACAACTAAATTTGGAAGGAAGTTCCATAATCAATTATTTTTTTGGTAACTATTGGTATTTTCTCTGGAATATTAAAATATTGTCGACCTGAAGTGACGGATTGTACAAAACACTGAACCCCCCACAATCAATAGTCAGAAAAAACCCCATGTTGTTTCATTCATCCAAAAAATAGTATTATAAAGGGATTGATGTTTACATAAGATATTTATGACATAATTATGATTATTTAATTGTTATATCATATCTATATTCTTATTTTCTAGTCTGTTGTAAAACTATAATGTCACTTGTGCTTACATGTAGAATACCACCTCTACAAAGTGATATGATTCATTTTGAGATATTATTTACATGGATATTAATAAAGTTAAATTTAATGAATTTATATGATATATATGATAAAATATAGATTCTATAAAGGTGGATTTTTATTTACCTTTATTTTCATCCTTCCATCAAAATGTGAAAACTCTGTTCATGTGTACGTATAGCCAACCATCACAATCAACAGTGTAATTAAGTTTTTATATTTATAACATGTATTTATGACTAAAAATATATAAATAATGAATATATATGATATTTATATCATTATTAAAATTCTTTAGATGATGTAAACATTATTATAATACAATTATATAAACTAACAAACAAAATTTTACATGAAATATGAAATAGTTAACACTCAGAAACGACAATTTTAATAAGTGATTATTAATAAATGGGTGTTGAAATTTTATAAGTGGTTAATATATGATATTATAAGTACTTAAATGATTCTAGTATATAATTATAATCAATTTAAATTTATTATAAATTAGGATAATGTGCTTTCGAAGCATTTCAAACTTGAGGTATGGGATTTAGGTTACAATCTCATTGTTTGTTAGGATATTATATGATTAAGTTTAAGATAATAAAATTTTACGACCTTTCTCCCAAGATTCCCATAATCTTTCTTCCAATACGTTTACTTCTATAAATTAAAATTTTCCTTTCATTCTCCTCTCTTGAATAACTTATGATAATGAAAACATGTTTTTAAGGAAAACTGACTTCAATTAGCTTTCCAGAAAAAAATCCTTTTTCTTCTATATCAATGTTTAAATAAATGTTTTCTAGAATATTTTTACTAATATTATATGATTTTTTAAAGTCTTCTTTACCCATGAATGACATTTTACAAAGTGGTTTAAATGGAACCTTCATGTCATTTTTTGAATGAGGTAATATTGACTTTTTATAAAAAAAAGTGAAAGGAATATTTGTTTTTACATACACAAAAAGGACTGAATTTCCTACTATTATGACCGATCAATTATTTTAAGCTTACTTTAAAAGTATACATGTTTCTTTTTAAAATAATTTTTTTAATATTTGGGAATTTATTTATTTTAAATAATTTATTTCAAAGTGAAAAGTATATTTTCCTCAAGAAAATCTCTGATGATCTTTTGAATTTATTTTTCATCTTTGATAACATATTTTGATGTTACATATGATATAATGGGGTTACGATCCAAGGATATCATCCCAATTATTTCTTGAAATGGTTTAGGATTATAATGAAACTATTTAATTTTCAATGGTTTATTCTAAGATGAATTGTTGAAATGTTTATAAAACCCATTTATTTTCCACATGTTATGATATGTGACTAATGTTTTATGATCATATGGAACACATCTAAATGGATTATTATTATATGATGGGTTGGTATTGAATTATATATCACTCTAGTGTATTTGGTTAAGATGGGTATCTCATGAGATAATAAGGACTGGAATAGGGACTTTAGCTATTTTAGTGAAGAACTCTATCAACTATAACAGTCTTGGGAGTGAACCTTGACTAAGTATAAAGTGAAAATAAGAGTAAACCCAATCCTCAATGATAGTCTTAACAGTGTTCCCTAACTAGTAAAATGATTTTCTCTGATTAATTGTAATATGAAAACTTATGTATTATTCCAATTTTATGCTATTATGGATCATGTTCTTTGATTACATTATGATTTGTGCATTATGAATTACCAAACATTATGTCGTGAATCAAAATTATCATCTATAATATATTGGGTAGAGTTTTAATTTGATAACCTCATGTTGATATACCCTAATGCTCATGTTATGTTTAAGTGATCATTGATATCTCCTATATTTTTACCCTTACTGATCATCTAAGCTCACCCTTTCTAATGTTTCCTTTCCCCATGCTATGAAGAATGTTTTTATGTATGATATATCTAATCAGGGTTCTAGTTATGAATAAATTAGTTGGATACAATGTTGATATCTTATAAACAAGTTGTTTATGAATCCATGTTACCAAGTACACTAAACCTATACAATTGTAGCATAGATTGTAATGATATGTGATGAATATAAAAAAACTAAGACATAGTATATATGTATGAAATGTATGGGTCACTATTACTATTGTTACAGTCATTAAACTTTGTGTGGAAGATATTTATATGATGCATAAATGAACATTTATTACAACGTGTATTGATTTCCTTAGTGGAACATGTTTTATAAAAATACCTAGCACGTAACTGCTGTACACACTATGTAACTCCGCATAATACTACCGTTTTGTGGCCAATTCATGTGTCATGTAATTAGTAAACATTTCATGTGTTGACTGAAAACTTGTAATGTACACCGATCCTATACTCTATCAAGTGGCCAAATCAGGTTGGTCGCATTACCTCATGTGAGCCTCCCCATATGCCAGAGGAGTGCAATTAGTAGCGAGGGTTTAAAGAGTCAAGTGGGGAGAATATACCGCCAAATAAAAAGTTTTAATACAGTTGATGTAAATAAAATAAATATCAATAAATCTAATAGTAATATAATTAGAGGAACTATAAAACAAAAACTCGAAGGTAAAGGAAGAACCAAATAAAATCATAACAATAAATCCTATAATTTCAGGAAATAATGTGTACCTAAATGATATGATTGAAATTATATATATAAAAGAACAAGTTTAAAAAAATAAACTCAACATACCCCAGTCTTGAACCCTGTGTCGGCCCCACTTCCAAGCTCCAACCCATTTAGAAATTTATAGTCAACTATAAGGTCCCTTAACCTTTTCCAAACCTACATCCATGTAATATTCTCATTTACAAAATGATTACCTGAATTGTATATAACTAAAACCATGTATTTCTACACCACTATGTCTAAATAAAACTAGTTTGATAATAAGTTCATGCAATACAGTGATAAACATTTATATAAATTAATCAATTAATACAATGAAACAATCAACCTAATTCGGAACTATGAATAAATATCTATAAGAATGTAGCACAACCATTCAAACCATAACCAAAAGTACATGGAATTGTCACATAACTAAGAAAAGCTCCTTGTATATGAATTTAAATATCTAGACCAATCCCTCTATATAATCATTTCAGCATGACTAGGACAAGTCATATGTATAATCATTTAAGCATAACCAGGCCAATCCATCTATATAATCATTTTATCATAACATGCCATGACCTCTATATAATCATTTTATCATAATTGATAAAATACCTCTATATAATTATTTCGTCAAAACCAAGCCAATCCCTCTATACGAGCATTTCATCAAAACGCAACACCAGTCAAAAAAAAATAGAATAACTCATCATAATATCACAATCCACAATGGATAATTCACCGAATTACCATTTGTCTTTCAATTACCCATTTATTCATTAAATTATATCTTAAGTTGTTGCCATACCAATTTGCATGCCAATTTATATGAAATAACCACAAGTCCATCAATAATCCATTAATACATTTCTAAAAGGTGAATCTATCACCATCAATCACCAAGAGTCTCATGCTTGGATAAAACATACTATAATCTGTTGGGCATTTATTTTATTATTCAAGTGTAGGATCACCCTACGTAATGACACAAGCCTGGTTGCAACACCATTGAATCCAAATGGATCCAAGGAGTAATCCCACACATGATTTACCATCACCTAATATTCAATTAATAAATTTCAATGTTTTATCAAAGAAATATCCCATATTTCATATACTTAAAAAGTTATAAATAGACCACAAGATTATATTTTAGACCACCTACCTTATCTATTAATCAAATAAAGGCCTCCAATAGGTGAGACCAACAAAGGGTTAAGTCATCGAAGATCACAAGGGGAACCTAGATCACACAATATCAAGATCAACACCCAAAAAAACTATGGTTAAGATAATTTCAGGACTACAATGTATAGAAAAGTAAGATAAGGGGGAAACAGAGAAAAAACTCACTGGGGATCAACCAATTGATTGAGACATCTCAAATGGTATAAGGTTCTCCAAAATCACATTGAGTTTTTATAAGTTCTGAGAGATAAGTTATTCACATGGATGAATAATGATTATTACACATGGAGTGGATTGAAAACAATTTTGGTCTAGAAATTCTTGGCATGTAATCCTTTCCTATAATGTATTTGTCTTCTTATGAGTTGCACCAGAAAATGTGTCACCTTGAGTTAAAATAACCCCAATAGAACATTTCACAATGTGAAATAGTTTCACAGTGGTTACTCATTTTATTCTATGATATAGTTCCTGACATATTCTTGGTGACAATTACACATCGTGTAACATGTTCACGATGTGTAAATGTCCAATAGGAAGCACCCATCCCATTTTATCTAAAAGAGCTCGAACCACCATTGAACCCTTCCAAACTCCTGGAGAACCCTCATAATTCCCTTTGACATAGTTTATACCAAGACCCCATTAATTCCAAAAATTATAAAACCTGAAACATTATATCATTTTCCCTTGAAAATGCACTCTATTTTTAAAGGAACTCAACCACCAAGGTTTAAATAAAAATAAAAGACCAAAAGAAAGAGGTTTAACACAAAACTAAGAAAAGGATGTAACTAAAAAAGAAAGTTCTTACAACCTCCCCACCATATAACTGCTCATCGGTAAGATGCTCTAAGAATCACTGTGGGGTCTCATAATACAAGTTTGAACACTATGCTCACATGTCATATTATCTATCCTATGCATCCTATTGAACCATACCATGAATCCAAAACACTCAAACGAGAGTTATGGCCTTTCACTAGATATACGTCTCACTATGTTACACAATATGTATCATATGACCATCAAAGGACACATATACAACACACTAAACGTCATAAATTTATACCATATGAGAAGGGTTAAGATGATATCTTCAAATATGCGACATGTGAAACACATCATGAATAGAAATGCAGCACTATGGAAGGGGTAATCAGTATTCCACTTGACCATCTCTTTACACTATCTTACACAGCCTGAAAACCCTATATTATTGCTTTCCCTATTTCCCAGTATGGTGTTTCTCCCACCTAGGTGACACCCGAAGAAAAATATAATGAAAAACCTTAAGATCTATAGGTTTTCTATCCTTTAAATTATAATATTTTTTTACTAATCTTCATGTTCAAAAACCACCTCTTGATCACATGAACCAGCTCAGATGCATCCTATATGATAATAGATTCAAGAAGTGCTGACTCACCTACCTCCAACCAAAAAAATATCTGAAAAACACAAAATGCTATACGAATCCTCAAATGGTTCCATTTGGATGGATTCTTATAAGCGATTATTATACAAAAAATCTACAAGTTATAAATGATGTTCCCATGAACCAATAAAATCCAAAAAATTGACCAATAACATAGTCTCCAGAATATGAATTTTATATTCAGATATTCCATCAGACTGAGGATGATAGGCTATACTCATAAGAAAATTCAATCCTAGATCCTTCTGAAGAACTTTTGAAAACCAATACATGGATCAAGTACCTCTATTATAAGCGATACTATTCTAAATACCATCCATTACAACAATCTCATGCATGTAACAACTACCCAGATCAATAAAAATTAATGATTCTATAATAGATAACAAGTGTGCTACCCTTGTAAGTCGATCGAAGATCAACCATACTACATCGTTCTTATGGGTTATCCTAGGTAATCTAGTCATAAATATAGAGTGATATCATCCAATTTTCACTTCGTAATGGGAAGGGGCTATAATATCCTAGTATGCCTATGATGCTCAACCTTCACTTACAGACAAGTGAAAAATAATTCCATGAATCCTGCCACCTACTTCTTCATTCCATGCCACTGTTACTATCTACATTGATCATAATATATATTTGTCAAACAAGGATGTACCTCCCATCTCAAAGCATTAAACATTCTCATCAGATCCTTGAAAAAACCTATATGAAGCCATACTCAATGACAAAAAGGAAGTGAATTTACACATCCATGAGACCTAATAGTGGATCCCCACCATATAGGTTGTCTCTCAGAAAAACGTCATTTAGATCAGATAACTTCTCAGTATTGACCCCCGTCAAGAAGCATACATATAACAGATGTAGAAGTCAGAGATACTCATCCATGGGACTGCTAAACATCTAGATTAATGTCTTCAAAGGACCCAATAATCCCCCACTCATTTCAAGATTCTTTCAATATCTCTTTCTCTATCTTTTTCCTCAAGGAATTGGCAACAATGCTTCCCTTTACTGATGTATAATACAACTCGAATTTGAAATAAATCAGATAATCAACCCGCCTTATCTTCTAATGTATGGGGTCTTATTAAGAAAAGATGTTTATAAGGATCACTTTATCAATGTACAACACAAAAATCTCACCCAAAATGATCATGTCTCGAAAATAATAGGGAATGTACCACCATTTTTAACTTTATACAATGAGTAGGATAAATCTTCTAATAAAGTATCACCTATCTGGATACATGAGCAACCACTCTATCCTCCTTCATCATAACTACTCTGATTCCAACTCTGGATGCATTATAGTACATAATATAGGACTTACCTAGAATAGGTAAATTAAGGATAGGTTCTTATGTCATAATTCACTTTATATCCTAGAAAACCCAATTTCAAGCCTTTAACCAAAAAAACATCACTTCTATCTTGGGAAGAACTGACATCGGTGCTTCAAGATGGGAGAAGTCTTGAATAAAATTCCAATAATAACCTACTAAAACCAAACAACTACAAATCTCAAAGAAATTCTTGGTCCATTCCAATGATACCATAGATGCAACTTTATCTGGGCCTATTGACACTCCAACCTATGAGATGAGGTGACCCAAGATATCCACATAATCGATCTAGAATTTTCATTTGGTTAGCTTGGAATAGAGATTATACCCTCTGAATGTACTCAAGACAATATTAATATGTTACACATGATCATCTAGTGATTGGGAGTACACTAAGATTTCATCGATGAAAACGGCCACAAACTATTCTATAAAAGCACCAAATATTCTTTTCATCAAGGACATGAATACCTTTGTCGCATTCCTCAAACCAAGTGACATCACTATGAACTTGTACAATCTATACCTACTCTAAAAAATGTCCAAGGTATGTTTGATGGTATCACCCACAACTGGTGGTGTCTTGATCTGAAATTGATCTTAGAGATGATCTTAGCACCTCTCAGCTGATTTAAGAGATCATCAATGCATGGAAGAGGAAACCAATTCATAACCGTCATCTAGTTCAATCTTTGATAATCCACACATTAGTGAAAATTCCCATCAAATTTCTTATTGAAAAGAACAGGGGCACCCCATGGAGACCTGTATGAAAACCATATCTCCTAGATCTTCCAACTGAACTATCAATTTTTGAATCTCTACCAGAGCAATTATATAAGGTGAGATAAAAAAACTTACCCAACTCCTTGAACCAACTCAATCTAGAACTTGATATCACACTCAAGTGGTAATCCATGAAATTATTCAGGAAAGGAATCCTCACAGAGGTCTAAAAATGGTGGGAAATTATCCTACTACATTCCACCATCATCTTTAGAAATTTCATTTATCTATGCTATGAGAAATACAATCTACACTAAATTGGTCCTGCATGACCAGCCTGAAGATCCCACTCACCCTAGTGAAAATAGTGGGCTTCTTCTAGAGTTAGAAAGGTAACTCTCTTCTAATAATACTTAATATGAGCATAGAATTTAACTAAAAAATTCCGACCAATAATCAAATAAAAACCTATCATTTCCATAACAAACGGTTCCCAGAGGAAGTAATAACCACCAATTTCTAGGGAACATGCCTTGAAATATTTTATATCCTCTAACCGTACTCCCAATGGTGTGTTGATGGTTAGGAAACCATCCAAAAATTAAATAGCCCAACCAAAACCATTTTAAAAAAGAGTAAATATAAAGGAATTTGGTGCTCCTGTATCAATCAAAATCATCTAAGGTAGATGTTATATGAATCATACCTCTAATGTTTGAAGTTCGTGTATCCAAACAAGAGAAAATAGACTGTATATCATGAAATGAAATCACCCATATACTCTCGGCTCTAGTATGATTCCCTTATTTTATATCCTCTACCTAGTACTGATACTTCTACACTGGGGTACCATATCCCATTCCTTGAACTGAACGTCCAATGGAGCTATAACAACCTATCTCTTGAGGGGTAGTTGTGTTCTTTCTAGTCTCTAGTTTTTGTCCTAATCTATTACCACTACTCTGTTATTGTATGACCCTATAAAACCTATACAGGTGGACCATCCTACCACAGTCATGTCACTCCAAATCATGGTATGGACCCTGAGGCTTCTTGTGGCCAAATTTTCAATACTAATAGCATTCCAATGGAACGTAGTCCTGAGATGTCATCCCTCTTCCGATAATACTCTCCCCATTGTTTACTTGGTGATGAATTTCATAGCAGTGATTCCTACCACCAGAACAATAGTTCACAATTAACCTTGATGAAATAACCTGGACACTCCTTGGGGTCTCTCTCAGATTACATTCTATGATTTTCTCCCAACTCATCACATTCAAAAAGCTACTCAAATTTAAAAAATTCACTAAGGACCTGAGATCATAGAGAATACCATCATGAAAAAATCTCTCCCTATAGATATTAATAGCTACTAATGATTTCAAAAATCTCTAAAAGCTGGTGAAATGTCATTTGTAGTCTATCACTGACATTCCTTCCAATTTCTGGTGAATAAAATCTCAATCCTTCTCGGCCCTCAACTTCTTTATATAGAATAGTATTAAGAACATCACCAATAAGTCCATCCAGGATAACTCATCTTGTTCTTTAGATTTTTCTAAATCCTCCACAACTCATGGAAAGTCCATGATGCTTGTATGTAGTAAGACTCACCCTTCTCTCTTTAGGAGTATCAAAATGTGTGAAGTTAAGTTGATCTAACTCAATGCATAATTCGGCTACATAGAGGCCTCCCTCCCCAGTGAACATATGTAGATTATATATATGAAACTCTCTCGTTATCTCATAAATCAAAGTCATGGTTCCAAAAATATCCATTTCCATGTATTTCATGAGCCTTATAAAGCTGGCATGAAGCATAACAAATGATCCTCATGAGATTTAAAAAGCTCCGAATTAGGTGCATTTAAAGCATGGTGATTTCTGCTCTCCTGATGCTTAATTCGAAGATTATGAGGAATAATTTTCTCTACAAGACAAAAAATAGTACTTTGAACACTGGATAACAACATGGTCAACCTAAAAAAGTGACAGCAGAGAAAAACTAGCATATGGTCTCTCTAAACATGGTTTAAATGTTATTTAGAATGACATAATATTTATTTTAATTCCTATATTAGATACAATAGGAATCTTATTTCATAATTAGTATAGGTAAATATATCACATGCAATTAATATGTCCCTATCATGAACAAATAGTATCAATATATTTACCAATATACCATTCATGATGCATTCATACCCATCTTGTGCCATACTGTCCATGCTTATAAATATCAATAAAAAACAACAACACAAAACCTCTGAATCAACCATGGGGAAATAACTTCAACTATAACAATGAACATCATGAATATAAACCCCATCCCTTAGAAATCATATTTTCCCCTGTATATGGGTTAGAAACTCCCATGAAAAATCTTATTACCAAGTCTCAAAACATCCTAGTCTCTTACCTACCTTTCCCAAAAAGTAAATATACATAAAATAAAAGTCTTCACCTTTGATACCACTTTGTAATAGCCTCGAATATAGAACTCTCTCATGCGACCAAATCAGGTTGGTTACAGGACATCAAGAATGCATCCCCATAAACTAGAGGCTATCAACTAATATAATGGGTGTAAAGAGTGTAGTGGGGAGATTATACCCCTTAATACAGAGTTTTAATACACTAAAAGTTAAGAAAATAAATATTAATAGATATTTGAGTAACAAAAATAGTTGAACAATACAAAATATAACTGGAAGGTAAAGGATCATCCAAATAAACCAATAATAATAAACTATGTAATTTTAGGTTTGAATGGGTAAATAAATGACATGCGAGAAGGAATACATATAAAATAACAATATGAAAAACTTAAAAGACCCCAGTCCCAAACCTTGTGTCGGTCTCGTCTCTAAGTTCCAACCCATCTAGAAAGCAATAGAAAACTACAAGGTCCATTACCCTTGTCCAAAACTGCATGTATAAAATCTATTCAGGTACCAAATTGTGTCATGAATAGGGTGTGAGTAAAACATAGTAGGTCGACACCATCGTGTCTAAACAAAACTATTCTGATAATAAGTTGATGAAATAAAGAGATCAATTGGTGTACTAATTAATCAAATAATACAATACAATAGTCAATCTACATCGGAACCATTCAACAATATATCTAATTATAAATCAAAACCATTCCATCCATAACAAAAAATCCATGGTATAATCACATAATCAGTAAAATCCCTTTTTATAAGCTTTTCAAAATCTAGTCCAAGCCCTCTATATAATAATTTCAGTTCAACCATTCCAAGTCCTCTATAAAACTATTTTAGGATAATCAGAACAATCCCTCTTTATAATAATTTTAGAATAATCATGTCAATATATCTATATAAGTATTTAACCATAACTAAGATATTCCCTCTACATAACCACTTCATCCTAACTCAGTTAATCCCCCTATATAATAATTTCTGCATAAAACAACACAAGTCAATACGACCTGAATGACACATTATAATATCACAATCAATAATGGTTAATTCATCCAGTCACCATTTGTCTTTAAAATACTCAATCACGGATTAAATTATATATTAAGTTGTTTTCATGCCAATTTTGACACCCAATTTTTATCAAATAACCACAAGTCATTCAATAATCCTTTAATCCATTTTCTAAGGAGAATCTATCACCAACAGTCACCTTGGGTGTGGTGACTGAACCCCATAAAACCCAGAGTTGGTGTTTTTATACTATTATATTAGAATAAGATACAAGTAAAACTTCTACCAAAAAAACTAAAGAGTTTAGTAGTATTCTAAAACCAGATACATATATGAGTCTTGTTTTTCAAATGAAAAAATAATTACAGAATAATTTTTTTATTGAGGATAATAACTTTTTTCCATCTAGAGTATCCTTGCATATCATTCTTAGTACACTTCAGAGAATCCAGGGTAAAGGAAACCTGAAAAGGTTGAGCTCAAATACTTAGTAAGGGTATAATATATAAGAAACAATAATTAATCAATGATAATAACCAAATGGAAAGGTAAATAACTAAACACACATGAAATGATTAAAATAAACTAATACGGAATTGTATAATAAATATTCTAAGGTAAATAATTGAAAACTCAAGCCCTTTAAATAACTAGATAAGGAAAAATCAATATTCTTAAGGTAAGAAACAAAAAACAAATTCCATTTAATAAATTAACTGAAATTGAAATGCATCTATAGTTATGTCGACGCAAAATCTCATGGATATATATTAAATGAATCCAAATGAATCTAAATGAGGGAAAATATTAATTATTTGATGTTGGGTTTTAGAAACATGAAAACATATACCTTCAAAACCTTTCATAAGATGATTTAAAACTATAGGTTGAAACTTTTTTAATTTAAACAACTAATTTTTCCCATGAGAACCTATTGATTCATCAAGTAAATATATAAAGTCTAGGCCTCACCCTTCATTTCTAGTCCCAATCATTCCTCTTATATAAGAATAAAAAGAAAAAATATTCCTTATCAAATATCTGTAATAAATAAAGAATATATGTTTATCAATATTTCCCCATATAATCAGATAACAATCAAATTAAACACCATATGTACAAATGATAAACATTTTATGCAATGAACATATCTATGATAAAAGAAATGGATAATTTGAGGAAATTCCATGTTCAATGATCATTTGAATATTTCAAGTGGACTAACAAAGGAATGATGAAAGTGATTGTGAATACTATCCTTGGAAAATAAATCATTAACTATCTATAGTAAGAATAAGGATGGTATCAATACAAAATATCCTAAGTGGATTAAAATAATGGGTTGTTGTCATTGATTAAATAGAAGAAGAAATTTAAAAACATTCTTAAGGAAATTATCCTTTTGTTTTGAAAAACCTTTTATATGAAAACCACTTTTAATAGAATAATTTTTTTTAAAGGGTGAATATTTATTTCATAAATCATTCTGAAATAGTAAAATCACTATGGAAAACATTTTTAAAACACTTTATTTTTACATGAAAATAAGTTATCTGACTAAATAGATAAATGAATCCTATTTTTCTTAAGAACTTTATCTAAAAAAATTTATGTACCAAAGAGTGTGAAAATGGTAATATTACATGATTAAGGTCATGAATAACCAAATGAGATGAAAATTAAAGGGTTTAAAACAAAATTATCAAATAACTTTTTCTAATGTAAATTCAAGTTTAAACAATACCGAACAAAATGAGATAGTGAAGTAAACCCTTGAAAAGATTATAACATTGATGTGAAAATAAGTCAATGAATATATCATATGTGTGAAATGTAAATCCAAATAAAAAAGTGGAAATAAAATCATTTATATTTAAAAGGTGATTACATAAATAATCTTAGAATATTAATGACAATTGTGAAGTAATATGACCTAATGGAAAATGAATTGGGTTATGAAATTGTTTACCACTTGGTAACTTTTAACTGAAAACCCCTTTGAAACAATAATTTAAAATGAAACTTAAAATAACATGTATATAAAATATTTCATGATATAATATATAAAATTGGAAAGTATAAACACCACACCAAATAAAGAAGTGGTGATTATGACATTCATATCACAGATGTAAAAAGTGAGATGAAAATCGATTACCTTGTATTTCCTTACGGGGTGAACGTCCATTAACCACCAGTGTATGGGGTTTAAAATTTTTAATAAATTATACCCGAACCATAATAATATCTATGATATCATATATTATCTTCTTATAATACCTTATCACCTATTCGTTAATAATCTTTTGTTATATCCACTATTTTAGGAGTTTATTGCATAGTTTTTCAAGTATGTTTTGACTTATTACTTGTTGTTCATATTACCTAGACCATTATTTCAACATATAAAAAATGTAAAACATTTTATAATTATCATATATATCTAGTATATATGTATTTATAGTAATCCATAAATTTTGTAGATAAGAAATGAAAAGAATCATTCACAGAGATTGTAGGCCGTATGTGTGAAAGAACACTACATCCATTTCTTTGTTGAATTCAAAGAATGAAAAAATAAATGATATATATGTATATTATAATTACAGTATAATATTTATTTCATATATGTCACGTAGTTTTATTAAAACCATCCTTTATACATTCCATGTATAGTGTGAACAAATCACATCACTTTGAGGGCTGGTAGTCCACACTTCCTCAAATGATGTTATTGTATTCCCAAAAAATGGAGTGCATAAAGTTATGTGTTATAAAAGAAATAAATAATCATAAATAAATAATAAATATCATATATATTATATATAAAGAGTGTTTCTATCATAAATCCCAACCATGATAGATGTTAAAGGAAAAACAAACTATCTTCGTCTCATGAGGTGATAGTTCCTTGTACACAAACAGAAAGTTCATTTCCCATTAGATGGAAGAGTGTCTAAGTGTAGGTAGTACCCATATAATATTAAAATATAAGTATATTTATGATACTGGTGTTCTTATATAATCATTGAATAATAATAATTGAAATAGTGGAGAAAAAATAAAACTATAGAGCTTGAAGAAGGATGCTACCTCTTATTCGGGTAACTCCTTTTGGTTTGCACCCAAGAGACTCCATGGATGGATTACTTCTGAAGGTGATTATTCTTGGTTTATGGGAGGAATTTTTAGGATCTATTTGGTAAGATATTGGTATATTAAATGTGTCTTTATAGGTGTGAGTAAGTGGGAGAGTTGAGTGCCTTTTATAGTGGATGAGGAGTGACACTCTTGTAAATTTTTGGAAAAGGAATTCCACCCACATTTTTACCATTGTTAGTGGCTCCCATAATGTTCCAAAATTTATAAAATGGAATATATGGTAGATATATGTATGTAAAATGTCCTTTTAAAACAAAATTTGTTTGTTAAGGCTCTTAATTTTGAGGTTTAGTCTGTTGTTAAAATTATTTTTATCTTAATCATTGTAATTAATTTTAATAAAATTCACTAATCATTCTTGGAAAAAAAATTGACCTTTTTAAAGATTGTAAATTATTATGATTCCAAATATATAATCAATATTTCAAATTCAAATAACAAAAGTGGAATAAATTAATTTAAATTAAATCCCACAGACGGGATGACAATGCGAGTTTTCAATGTAAAGATGTTAAAAAGTTGTTATGTTTTTATATCCAATTTCAAAGTAAAATTTGTTAAAATTACCAAAATTGGATTAATTAAAAATATTATATAATTAAACTTTAAATCCAATAAATAAATATAAATTAACAATATAGATAAATTAGTCAAAAAAAACAGTTCTGAATTAAAATCAGGTATTTTTCACTATTCATCAATAAATGAAACTTCACAGAAAAATACCAAAAATTTACATAGAGATAATTTTTATATTTGGAATTAAAATATTAAGTTTATTTTGAGATATAATATTTATAAAATATCCAAAAATACGATTAAAAATAGGTTCTGTATTAAAAAGTTGTAAAATTTCCATTATAAAAATATAGGTTTTTATGTGAAATACTAGGTTTGCTTTTATCTTATACCTATCAAATATTTTTGATGAATATAAAAAAGTATTGATTGAATATATTATACATATATATATTAAATTAATATCACTCACTAATTGTAATTAATTTAATTTATTAAGACAAAATTATATTGGGAGCATAAAAAAATATATCATATATATTCAATTGGTTTATATTTTCATTTCTAATTAATTAGTAACCAATTAATTTATCTATGATTTTTATAAAACTTTTTTTCATATATTTTTTAATAATATTCATAAACACTAATTTAATATTTATGTTTTATCTTACTGTATTACATAATAACATTTTAACAATATATTATTATTTGTTAAAACTCAGTTCTGGGTGTAAAGCAAGTCATCAAAGAAAGTCATTGTTGCGTGTCATACACTCTTACTATATATTGCATGAATTGCAAGGTATATCATGGATTAAGTATATATATTATAAATTCTCAGGATATTATATTCCCTTATGCTCATGGTGTTGCATGTCATACACGCTATTGAATACAATGTTCTTTAGAATTCTTAGGGTGTTACATTCTCCCCACATTAATTAAATTTTGTCCACAAAATTTAAACATGATATTGGTAATATATTTTTTCATATTTACTATTCTAAATTCTCACATCATGATAAGGGTTTGTAAAACAACTTCTATAAAAGGGGGAATGCAGAGTACAAAGTTTGCATGGACTAACATATAACTAGGTCTCTAATTAGAAGAACACTAGTGGTAAGTAGAGATACAAACTTTAAGGAAATGTGTAAATATTTATAGGGAGAGATTTAGTTCATCAATCACAAACAAGTGAATGATCAAGAGAAATTTTAGGGCTTCAAAGCCATAAATTTATGATGATTTAGAAGACAATCGGTTCAACACAAATTAAAGTATTAGGAATACATTTTATTTCTATGTAATTTTACTAATGTTGGAAATTTATTTTACTTTCTATGTATATTGTACATATTCCAACTTTATATATTTATATAAATAAAATTTTATCCTTTTGATGTATTATGATCAATTTCCAATTCATCCATTACTTCAAGAAAATGATCTCCTAAAATTAACTTTGATTCCTGAAGCACTAAAATACACTTTAAATAAATCTTAAGGCCCATAAAAGAGTTCAATTTCTAAATATGTGTCTCTAAATATTCTCAAAATTAAATATGGTTAATAAAATGATCTATAAACATAAAAACAATCAATATCGGTTCATCAATATTATTTATTCATCGATTTTTTTAACTAAAAATAGTGACATTTTAACCAGGACACCATGAAGGCTAACGGTAGGTGCGAAACACTTATCATCCTTCAATATTGGGTTAAAGTATCATGGACATGCTGGAATTGATGGTTTTTAACCTAGAATATATGTTTTCCTTTTCTAAAACTATATTAAAATAATTTTCAAAATAAATACGATGAAATCCATTTAAATATTTGTAATCACTAAATAACCCTTTAACTAATGTTTTCAATACAACCCTAATACAAAAATACTTCATAAATTTTATTACAACATAGTTTTTTCCTTGGTATATGGTTTATCCTAGGTCATTCATTGTCATTATCTATTCAAATTATTCATAATGGCTTATAAAGAAACTTTGAACAATTGTTAGCATATCCCCCAAGAGTGTCAAACTAGGTTAAAAATAAGGCCCATTTTCATGTACTAGGTTGCACTAATTCAGGCCTAACACACCATGTTAGAGTTGTTACTACAAGGTACATCTATTCCAAAACCACATCCACTTATAATATCCAGATAAGGATGCATTTCTAGGAAGACCCACAAAATATCTACCTTACCAAATTTCTAGGATGTTCTTCAATAATTATCCAAAAATTATATCTTAGTATTATGTATTATAATCTATGTTTTCCTAAATCTAGTTCCATTGTTGCTACTAAACATTATCTTAAACCAACTGTAGTGACCCAATCCCAGAAATCCCTAAGCTGCTGTCATGTTACCATTACATTTCCATAAGATACAAATAAATCACATCCCATAAGACTAAATTGTTTACTAGCCTTGGTATACTAGATACATACATGAGTCCTGTTTATAAATGAATAAAATAATTAAAACATGATTTTTTTTCTTGGAGGATAATAACTTTATACCATCTAGAGTATCCTTTCCTATCTTTCTCGTTACACTATAGTGATTTATTTGGAAAGTAAACATAATAAGGGTGAGCTAAACTTCTTTATAAGGGTAAAGTAAAGTGGGAGAAATACTGAATCAATGAGAATAATCAAATGGGATTGTAAATAACTAAGAACACATGACCATATATTAATAAACTAATAATGAATTTTATAATCAACATGGAAAGGTAATTTACTAAAAACCCAAGCCATTTAATAAATGAAATGAAAGTGAAATGTATTTATAGATATGCAAATGAAAAATATCATGGATAAATAATAAATTAATCTAAATGAATCTAATTAAGGTAAATTCTTAATTATTAGACGTCATGTAGGAGGCACATGAAAACCTAAATAGTCAAGACCATTCTCAATATTGTTTAAAACTACAGGTAGAAACCTATTTAATTTTTTCAACCTATTTGTCTCAAGAGAACCTATTTATGAATCTAGGGGATATAAAAATTTTGGGCCCCACCTTTCATTTATATTTCAAAGGATTCCTCCTATTAAATAATAAAAATAAATATTATTCCTTATAAAATATCCATATTTAATAAATAATATGTGTTTATAAATATCTCCACAAATGATCAAATAACTTTCGATGTAAACACTGTATGTGAAAATTATATATGGTTTAGGTAATGAAAATATTCATTCTTAACAATATGAATAATTAGGTTAAATTAAATGATCAGGGATCATTCAAATATTTTATGGGTACTAACAAAGGAATTAACGATCTAAATGCAAATAATATCCTTATAAGAATCAATAATAAACCATCTATAGGAATAATAAGGATCGTATTAACAAAAAAAATCCCAAGTGGAGTAAAATAAAGGGTTTTTTCTTAATGAAATAAAATAATATCTTTAAAAACATTCTTGAGGAAAACGTCCTTTTGTTTTGAAAACCTTTTCTTTAAAAATAAAATTTAAATAAATTATTTTTTTAAAGGGTGAAAATGAATTTTATAAATAATTTAGAAAATACTGAAATAATTTTTGAAAACCTTTATATAAAACACTGTTTTTAGAAGAAAATAGGTTCTCCAACTAAATAGATAAATGAATTCGGGTTTTCTTAAAAACATTTTATAAAACATATAAAGTACCAAAGAGTAGAAAATGGTGATATTACATAATAATCGTCATGACTAAACAAATGAGAATAAAATAAAATGGTTTATTACAAAATGATCAATTAATTTTCTCTTATGGAAATTCAAGTGTAAACAATCCTAAACAAAATTATATTGTGAAGTAAACCCTTTAAAAGACGATATCGTAGATGTGAAAATCAATCAGCGAATAGATTAAGTGTGTTAAATTTAAATCCATATAAAATAATTGTAAACAAAAGAATATATATTAAAATTTTAATTCACACAAAATCTAAAAATGATAACAACAATGAGTAAGTAGTATAACCCAATGAAAATGGAATTGGGTTATGAAATTCTTTTCCCCTTAGTAACATTAAACCTAAATCCCCATATAAAAAATAATTAAAATTGAAACATAAAATAAAAAAAGATAAGATGATTCATGATATATTATATCAAAATGGTTATTATATACACCACACAAAATAAGTATTTTGTGAATATGATATTTATCTCACACAAGTAAAAAGTGAGATGAAAATCCATTACCTTATGTTTCCTTTTTAGGTTAAAATCCTTAAACCTCCTATATAAGGGGTTTAAAATGGATAATAACTTATAAAATAATCAACTTAATATCTATGAAATCTATTATTAACTTATTATAATACCTTATTACTTTTTTTGTTAATAATATTTTTTTATATCAACTATTTTGGGTGTTTATTGCCTAGTTTTTCGACACGATTTTGACTTGTTACATATCGTTCCTATTACTTAGATCATGATTTCATCATCACTATAATTTTAACCATGATGTATTTATCATATATATATGGTATATATATATATATATATATTTAATATAATACATAATTTTTGTATATAAGAAATAAAGTACATTGTTCATAGAGACGGTAGACCGTACGTACACAATAACACAACATCCATTTCATTGTAGTATTAAATTAATGAAAAGTAAATGATATAGATTTTTATTATAATTATATTATCCTATTTATTTTATATATGTCACATAGGTTTATTAAAAGCATCCATTATATATTCCATGTACATTACAAAAAAATCACATCACTTTGAGGGGGCATGAGTCCACACTTATACAAACGATGTCATCATATTCCCATAAAATGGAGTGCATAAATGTTTGTGTTATAAAATAATTAAAAAAGCATAAAGAAATAATAAATATAATATAAATCATATAAAAATAGTTTTTCCATCATAATTCCCAATCATTAAAGGTGTAAATGAAAAATGAACCATCATCATTTTGTGAGGCGGTAGTTTTCCATATAGAATAGTAATTTCGTTAGCCATTAGATGGAAGTGTGTCAATGTGTAGGTGAAACCCTTAGAATAAAAACACCAAAATATATTTAAGATACTAGTGTTATTATATAAGCATGAAATAATAATAATTAAAATAGTGTACATATAATTAATCTAATGAACATGAGGGAGAATGTTACCTCTTATTTGGGTAACTCATTTTTTTCACAAAAGTATTCCTTGAAAGGCTTAATTACCAAGGTAAGGGTTATAGATTGGGGGGAAATATTTTAAGGAGATATTTAGGAAGAGCTTGGTTGATCCAATTTTTCTTGTGATTTGTGATTAAGTGGGAGGGTTGAGTGGATTTTTATAGTGGAGGAGGAGTGGGACTCTGGTAAATTATTGGAAAAGGAATTCCACCCACGTTTTTCTATTTAAATTGGATCAAATAATGGTATGAAGTTGATAAAATTGATTATATGGTCCAAATATTTATATCCAATGTCTTTTAGACAAGTTTCTAGGTTATGGTTTCCCTAAAGTTCAAGGTTTAGTAAAATATGAAGGTATTTTTTCTCTTAATCATTATAATTAATTTTAATCACATTCACAAATTCTTTTGGTAATAAACAATGTTGATATTATTATAAATTGAAAAAAATTCTGATTCCATCTTTGGAATCTATTTTTCTAAATTCCAATAACTTTATTTATAGAAATTAATTTAAATTTAATCCCACATACGAGACGAAAGTACGGGTTTTTAAAGAAAAATCTGGCATACGTTTTCGAGGTTTTTATATCCAATTTCAAAGTGATATTGGTTCCAATGACCTAAATTGGAATAATTAATTAAAATTTATCTAATAAAAATTTTAATATAATAAAATATATAATTTAAACTTATAAATAAATTAGACAAATAAGGAGTTTTTAATTAAAAAGCATAATTTTTCGGTACTCATCAGACAATGAAACTTCACAGAAAAATAAAAAAACTTACCGTATGATATTTTTTATGTTACAATTTCAAAGGTTATGTTTTCTACATATAATATTTATAAAATTTCTAAAAATTGGTTTTAAAATAGGTTCAACATTAGAAGGCGGTAAAATTGCCTCTATAAAATTATAGGTTATATGTGCAATAATGGGTTTGTCCTTATCTTATTCCTATAAAATATATTTGAAAAATATAAAAAAATTGATTGAGTTTAATATATATATTTATATATATATTACATTAATACCACTCAGTAATTCTAATTAATTAAATTTATTAAGAAAAAACTCCTTTTTGAGCATAAATAAAATATCCTTTATATTTAATTGGCTTATATTTTAATTTCTAATTAATTGGAAATGAATTGATTTAACTTGGATTTTTAGAAACTATATATATTAATAAGTTTTTTAATAGTATTCATAACCACTAATTTAGTGGATATGTTATATTTTATTATATAAAATAATAATGGTTTAACAATATATCGTTGTTTGGTAAAACTCAGTCTTGCATGTGATGCAAGTTACCGAAGAAAGCCATTGTTTTGTGTGATGCCTGATAACTCAGTATCACATGCATTTCAAGATATATCATGGATTAAGTAAATATATCATAAAGACTCGAGATATTATATTCCCTTACATTCTTTTTGTTTCATATCATACACCCTAGAATATATAATGTTCTTTAGAATTTTCAATGTTTTCATGGGGTATCATGTCATGCTAAAATATAATTCTAGGAAGTAGATAGTTCTTTTATTATTGAAGGGTAGGATCACCTTTTGAGTTTCCACTAGCCAGGTCGCACCACCATTAGATCCAAAGGGATCCAAGTAGTAATCCAACACATGATTTATCATAACCCATTATTCAATTAAGTAATTCACACATTATGTCAGCACAATCGTAAAATATTTCACTTAATTAAAATAATTAGACATAGACTATAGGGTTTTGTTTTACACAACCTACCTTAATTGAGGATCAAATAAATGTATCCAATAGATAATTCCAACAAAGGGTGAAAGTGAGTATGATCACAAGAAGAACCTAGATCGCAAAGGATCAGAAAAAACATCCAAAATAACCACGGTTAGGATAATTACACCACTAATTAGAGGGAAACATGAGAGAGGGAAAAACTAAGGAAAAAAATCCATCAAGGGTTAGATTCCTGATCAAAATTTTTGAAAGAGAATAATAAACTCTAAAATCACATAGGGTGTCTCTAAGGTCTAAGAGAGAATGGATCTAATAGGATGAAGAATTAATCATATTCATAGTGTGACATTAAAACCACTTAGTCTGATAAATTCATAGTATATAATCCTTTAATGCCATATATTTATAAAATTATGAGTTACACTAAAAAATTCACCACCTCAAGTTAAAATAACTCGATCGATCATTTCGTGTCGGGAACCAATTTCACAGCGTGTATTCATTTCACACCTTGAAACAATTCATGACTTCTGCCTAGTGAAAATTACACATCGCATAACATGTTCATCATGCTTAGATGTCCAGTAAATAGTGCTCGTCCCATTTTCTCTAGATGAGCTTAACCTAATTATGAATCCATCTAAACTCTAAGACAACCCTCATAATTCCCTTTTACATGGTTTATACATGGACTATATTAATAATGAAAAATAAAACCCCAAAAATTAGGTAATTTTATCTAAAAAATTCTCTCCATCCTCAAAGGAACTCATCCATCATGGTTTAAAGAAGATGAAAATCCAAAACCAATAGGTTCCACGGAAAACATAAAAAGATACCAACCTAAAAAAATATGGGATCTTACACAACCAAGAAACTTGATACAAATATCATTATATGACACATATCTAGCATAAATTCCTTTTAAAGTGGTTTTATTCCATGGAGATTATAAACTGAGTCCATAGTCATGTAATGCGAGATATCTTTAAAGGAGTAACATGTCATGTATATGGTGTACAAGCTATGTAACTCATACCCATTTACACGGAGAACATGCCAGTCTAGGATATACAACTCATAAAATATATCTTATTGACTAAAATTAATTATTTCATTAAAACCAAAAAACATGAATTATAACTGGATTACAGATCATGTGATAGGGTTTAATAGAAAATTAAATTCCTAATTAATCTACACATTAAATTCAGAACTGTATTCCATGAATAGATGTTGTACATGCCCAAATATTTTACAAGGAAATTAAATGTTGTAAATTCTATATATACCAATTCATGATGTGTGTCATAAAGTCTACCATAACTACTGGATTAACACATGAAACTACACACCTTGTAATATCATGATACACCATATATTCTAAATTCCATGTAAGTACACATTACATGAAAATAACCATATAAGATACTCGGAACATATATGGGAACACACCATGTACTTAGTAATTGTAAATAAAATTATTTAATATAGAATTATAGAATATGGGAATATAATGTATCTATATGAAAACATGGATTAATAATTAAAATAATTAATTAATTAATTAATTATACCATTAATTATTAATTCAAAGGAAATATATTTTAATTAAAAAAAGAAATTTAAAAGGATTTACATCTCATATGGATGGATGTGATTATATATATGTGAATTATCATAAGCTATATTGACCTATGTATGTGTTTTATATAGTATAATTCAATATTTTTTATGTATATTATAATGTGATAATGTTAAATTAAATTAAATATGTTGGCATGGGTGTCATACCTCCCACCTTTATTATATATAACCTGGATGTCCATGGATTCTCTCATGTATTCCATACCCTTTGTTTGCCACACCTAAATGTGAATAATATATATAAATAATGGATCCCCAATGAGAGGATGTGGTTCAGAACTAGATCTAAGGTGAAACAAACCAAGATGATATAATGGAAAATGGTGATATGCTACAGCTTGATCCATGACAGATTCAAATACTTTTTTCCATATGGATGATTATTGATTTATCAACAACACAATAAATCAATAATTAGAAATATCATTTTCAAATTTATGTTATTTTTTTAAAAAAATGCATGGTTAATTATTTCTTTCTTTACATGATTCTTAAAATGTAATCATATTAAATAAATAAGATAACAATCATGTAAGATAAAATAAAATAAATGCTTTATTTTGGAAATATTTTGAAAAATATGTGGTTAATTAATTAATTAAAATCCATACAATGTTAATATGATTATTTTTTTGAATGAAACTATAAAACTAAGTGTTGGTCTGACCATCATTAGGACACATCCTTTTATTGATGAGTTCTTTTGAGAGTATTGTAATGAGTTAACCAATTTTTCCTCAAGATAATTAACCCTTTTTAGACTTGGTGTATCTTGGAGATAAGTGTTGAGGAAATATGTGACAAGATTTCAAGATTGTGGAGTCTAGTTAATAGATCAAGGAGCTACAATCCAGCAATTGGAAAAAATGCCTTCATAAATACCATCATGAAATTCAATAGAACCTTATTTAGGTTATGTGATTTTAAAATAGATTCTTGAAACTATAATGAACACACGATAGGACACTCTGAGTATAATGTTTTGGGCTATTGAGAGATCATAAAATAGAGGTATACTAATAGGATAATAAAATTTATTATGTATCATATATTTTTATTATCAAGATAATTTATAGAATATATACTTTTATATTGTTATTGTAAAATTAAAACATCATTTACATCAATATCCTTTTTATATATAATAGAGAATGATAACCTCTTAATCAATAGTAACTTTCAGAAGTGGTCTATGATCTTGGGCATTATACTACACCAATAAAGGAATATTGTTCTTATGGAATCCCCAGTTCTTGGTCTACTTGGTATGGAGGTGAGTGATGAAGAGTCCTCTATCTATGATAAACACATGGATGGTTCCCCAAATTTATAGTTTTTTATGTTATCATCCATGTTTAGTGATCTTTATAATTCACATGATAACATGTATGAATACACTATCCTCACCCATATCTATGATCTTTATTAGGAGAGGGAAATAACGAAGCAATATGCTATTTCCAAGGCACTCTTTTCATGATGTCTTAGAGTGAGTGTGGCATTTGGGTCTCATGTATCTAATATTATTGGATATATTGAGTCTCTTGATATTCTAGGGTTTATGTATCTTAATTAACTAAAAACAGATCTCAAAATTTTCTCCACTCCCCTATAGATTTTTTTGATTTTTTTGTCAATATTAATATAAATAAAATTTAAAAGCCTCTCCAATATATCATTACTCTAACTCTCCAGGTATTTAAAGATTAGAAGCACATGAATCCTTCTATACATATGGTGAAAAAGATTAATGGAAAGATGAAAGGTCTTAATTCTAGCTCCATGATTAATGAGTTTTCAGAAAGCTGAACCAAGAGGAGTATGATCAATGGTCAAGAAAGAGAAAAGGATTTCGTATACTATTTATATGAAAAAACATTCCATTGGAAGCATAACTACACTATGGTAATTAATCAAGTATTATCTTCATATTCATTTTTATCGAGTAGAATCTAAAAAAATACTAACAATTTGGCTATGGATACTTATTTTTTGGACTCAAATTTATATGCCATTAATAAAACCGAGTATATTTATCCAATTTTCATTAGGTGAGGAATATATATGAGATTATAATACAGTGAGACTTTCTATGGTGTCTATTGGACACTACCAACTAACATTACAAACAAGACTGATCTTAGTTTTAAATAAATTTTATGATGTTTGAAGTATTACAAAAAACAAAATTTTAGTATCTAGTTTTGATATGTAAGGTTTTATTTTCAAATTTGGGAATAAAAGATACTTCTGTTTTCAAAATAAGATATTTTATGTTATTAAAAATCTTAATAATTGTCTTTAAGTGTCATATCACACAAACTATGTGATATAAATTGAAAAAAAAATCATCTTTTCATAACTCATATGACACCCAAATATAGAATCACTAACGTGGTCAATAAAATAAAAGGTGCTAGAAAAAATTATATCAAGATGACTATTTAGATTAATTTGAACAGAAACCACTTTGAATCTTTTATTCTTATTTCCAATGTTAAATTACACGTGGTCTATTTAGTGAAAAGAGTGAAAAGGTCTTGGAGCTCTTTAAAATTTTTAATATATATGTGTAGATCATTTCTTATTTAAACAAGGGGTGGATTATCATTTGTATAACTTTTACTTATGAATTTAGTAGATATGGATATGTCTACTTAATGAGGTTTAAATAAAATCCTTTGAGAAGTTCAAGGATTAAAATAATGAATATGACAACCAACTTGGAAACAAGATAAAGATAATCCACTCTTACCATGGCAGATAGTATCTTAACCAAGAGTTCAATGATTATCTACAGAGGTTTTGGATCCTATCCCAACTCACTACTCAATATAAACCTCAATTTAATTATATAAGTGAAAGCAAGAAGTTCACCTTACTAAACATGGTGGGATCGATAATGAGTCATGTAAGTATTCTATTGTCCTTTTAGGGATATGAATTATATAAAATATCATTCACATTTAAACAACTTTTAAATAAATCTTTGTTTTCGATAATGTTTGTATATGGATGTGCTTTTTGTAATTGTTTTCAAAGAGAAAGCCAATGATATAATTACAGGTAATGTGAAGTTCATAGGTCATGGAAGTGTGTTTCCACCAGTAAATTATAAAATGATTCCCTAATGAATAAATGGAAATGGAAAATATCAAAGGCCCTTGTAATAAATGGTTTTATATATTCATTGGGCCATACACACTAGTGATACTCACTTCTGAAGTGAGAGAATATCCACTACACTTTATTGGATATCTTGAAAAAGTTATATTTTATATAGTGTTTGTCATATTTTATGTTTATGAAGTCCAATGTATATTTTTTATGAATATATATGTCTCTATATTGATTTAAGAAGAGTATTGATTTTATAATATATGAACCTAACCTAGAATATGATTCCATAAGAATACCCTATTTTTTATTTTATATGTTTTAATACCTCAAATATGTGTTTGAAGATGTCTTGAATTATTTCTATATTACCAAAAAAATATTGGAATAAGTTCCAAGATGACTTAAAGTGTTTTTAGAATCCTTAGAGACATTGGAGGTTCACTGGAATTCATCTATAGAAATATAAATTTTCATGTTCATACCAAATGGATAATTTCTTAACCGAACAGATGGAATACTTGAATGTATGACTTCACGATGAATGTAAGACTTTAGGCGTTGAATGTAAGAATTTGAGGTTATGGTAAAACATTTAGTTCCATAATATAACTCTAACTATAAGTATTTTTCTTATAATAATACTTCATCATATGACATTGAAGTTCCTGAAAATTGATAGATAAATGGTTATAAGACTTCAACTATATTGTATGTCTTGATTTTAATACATGCCAACTTGTATTTGAGATCATATTAATATTTCATTGGATCATATGACTTTTGAATGAGGTGAATATTCGGAAAATCCAAGATCTTGAGACATATTGAGTGTAGTTTAAGACTTATAATATTGAGTGTATGTCTCTAAAAATAATCCTTGTAGAATTTAAGACTTGTAAGTTCCCAATCCAAGACTTTAACAGTTAGTGAAAATTTAAAAGATGATATTGGATGTAAACTTGAGTTTCCAAATTTCAAATATGATGAATATAATGATTTGGTATGGTAAAAGAGATGTTCTATCATCCTATAAACATAATAAATAACTATAATTTTGTGTGATACAAGAACTGAAAGAAATATGAGTTTATCTTCAAGCCTCTATGAGAAACATAAAATAATAAAAAAACAGAGTTTCTATAATTTTATAATTACATGGAAAGTGAAATATGATGATTATTATGCTATGATTTTTGGGTTTATAACATTATGAGTCTCATTCATTCTATGATATGATCTTTTCATTGATAGGAAGTGGAGTAAAAGTTCCCATGTATGTATTTTGGACACTGAAAATAAACTTATTAAGATTTTAAGAAAAATGTAAATGGAGTTCCATAAAATATTTCTAGTTTATTATGATTATAGTGCCTTACTAGTAATTTATGAATCAATATATAAGAACTGTCAAAACATGATCAATAATCTAGTTTTTACATTGTATTTATATGAGGTTGTTCGAGTGTTTGAGAGGAAGTATAGTGGTTGTTTGGGAGATTTTCCCAAGAGAGTTCTATGCCTCAAGAAATACTTATCATAATATTTTTATATAGCCTCCAATAGTTTTCAAGTGTAGATTTATATAGTGAAATTATTTTAAAAGATAAATTAGATAATATAAAATAATAAAATAATATTTTACATGACCATGTTTTATAATACAGATACTCTTTTAATACTCATCAAGTTGAAAAAATAGTCCACGAGAATATATGAAAACCTATAATGGTTATTCTATAATAGTGATTTTACACAGGAAGCAATTTGTTTCCTTCAAAAATAACATTTATGGTATTCATAAAATAAGTAATTCATATAATTAGATTACTATAGACATGGGTGGTGTAGATATCAGGGAGTGAAGAGATGGAGAGTATATGCATTCATTCATCAAAAGAAGATGTTGCTCATTTTGAGTGGTGTGTCTGTGATCTGAGAGAGAAGCTGGGAAAAAATAATTATCTCAAAGATGAAGAGAAAGAATATACTGTAATTCTTAGAAATTAGTAGAAGAAGAAATATCCACTAAAACATGAAGTAAATGATAGGAATAAGAGTATTATAAGACTTTAAATCCTCTTGAGATTCAAGGTAGAAGAAATATTTTGAGTTTTGTTTCTAGAAATATATTCTATAGAGAACTATAAATTTTGAAACAAATTAGAAACTGAGTTTCAAGATATGGGTTTAAAGAAATTTATATAGTTAAAGAATATATCATTAAATAAGTGATTCATTTATTATGTTGATGAAACTATATCCATAAACATTGTTTTTGATACACATTAGAAGAAATAAGGAAGTAGATAGCAGTAATAAATTTATTCTGTGGATAGTTGTATAAATACCCCTTCACTTGTGTAATATAGTGGAGGATTTTTACCAACATATTCTTGTATCCAAAATTGTATAATATTTTGGAAGGATTATCATCATGATCACTAGAAACCCAGTATAATAGGTGATTCAATTATAGTGGAGAATTTTCTTAATGGGAGTAGACACAACATGGTGTAGGTTTCCCACATCAGGGATGAACCTTATAAAAACACCACATACAAATCTTGTTTATATTTTTACACCATAGATATATTATCTTAAACAATGGGGAGTCATTATGTTACATAATGGGGAATACCTTCCACTTGAAATATTTTGATGTTATTGTTCAATTGAGTGTGAATTCCTAACATTTTTTTAAATTCCATATGTGCTTCCCCCAAAATATCAAAGAAATAAGCTGGTATCACAAGTCATGAAAAGAAATAAATCCTTTTTATATAAACATTTCAATCATACTTTCTATAAAGGGTTTGACCATTTAGACATATATTTGAAATGTTAATGGAACATTTCATAGATAAATATGATGCCAAGTTATATCAATTAATGATTTTCAACTCTTCATATCTCATAATCACGGAAAACCATAAAATAATGATTCTTTCATACTTCCACCACTCATGTTATCAAGTTCACTTCAAACTAAAAATTTTATCAGTTATTGGTGTCCCAAATCACATGGATTAAATATGAGTTTTGATAAATTATAATTTTTTATTGAAATATTCTTATATAAAAATCACAAGAGGGATTGGAATTTTGAGAATAAATTTCCCTTATACTTTGAGTAGTATAAAAGTGGTATCTAATATAAAAGAAGGAAGATTAAATTAAAACATTAACCCTTAAATATAAAAATGGTGAAATTATATCATTTTTTATGTAATATATATATATTGAAAAGAAACACAAAGAAGGATATTTTGTGGCTAGAGGTTTTATGTGGTTGTGTTTTTTATACTTTTCTTCAATGAACCAAGTCAATGATATAAGTTAAGGTAATGAAAAGGTAAATAGTGATGGATGTGCGTATACTCACTTGAATTAGAATATGATACTATTATGATTAAATATAAAGGGATAAAACCAAATGTATTTAGCATATCTAGTTATATATATTTCGTTGGCCTTACATATCTGAATCAATCACATCCATTTTGACAAACCATATCATTGATACACATTATTTCAAAATAAATCTCATAAATTAAAAATTATTATAACCTAAAATATCCTCAATACAAGTGTATTTGGTAAATTATTAATATATTATAAATACATTTATAGAAATACAATGAAAGTTTAGAAAAATTCTTAGCATGGTCCTAAAATTCCATCAATCTTTTAAGACTGAATGAGATTACTCGGGGATATACATAAGAAAGGGGTGATCTATAAAGCTGAATAAGGGAATACAAAATAATATAATAAGTTAAATAAGTACATGTGAGAAAAGATATATATCAAGGTATAATAATAGTGGTGATAATCATAATCGTGAATAATGAGACATGATATAACATGATTACATAAATGCAACCTGGGAATGTGCAAACTACTTAAAACATGAAATCATAAACATAAGTCAAGGATAATAATAATAAAAAGCTTTGTTTTCTTAGAATAAATTCCCTTTCACTATAAAGAGGGTATCCTTATATAAAAGAAATTCAATTCATTGTAGGGATATATAATTTCATTCCCACCAATCACTTCCATATCATGTACATACAATAGTGTTCCAAATAGATCATACAAAATAAGGATATGTTTCATAAACATTAACCCCACTATTAAAGAGTTTGAGTTACATATATATGATTCACCAATAATGTAATGATATTTAGAACTAGGTGGATACCCTTTAGTGTAAATTGAGATAGGTATTCATTACATTAATTTTTCTCACAAAAAATAACAGGATAATTTTGGCAACATAATGGGTATACATAAATGTTTATATAAGGGATGAATGAGATTGAAAGGGGTATATAATTAATTTTTAACCACATACAACTTAATAGGTATGTGTAAAACCATATTATATATTAAAAAATTGTAAATAAAAGTTCATGAAGTAAATAAAGTGCTTGAATAAAGGGGAGAAGAAGGTGATCCATTACCTTGAGAGGGAGGTTCAAAAATATTGGGAGGAGCTTTTTGAGAGCATGGGGGAACCAGGGTACGTTTATAGAGTGGGAAGAGAAGATTAAATTAATTTTAAATCCATTTTTATTTAATATTAATAAGATTTTAGGTAGGATTATATATCAAAAGATACTGAAATACTTTATTAATTTCAAAACATTGGTTTTGGAATCTCCATGATAAAGTAATAAAAACCACAAACATTACCATGATTTTTGACCATATCTCTACAAAATAGTAGTGTTTTTCATTATTTTATAATTACAATATACAAAATAATTAAAATAATACTCTTGTAGATGTGTAGATGATCCATGTTTATAAATAATTGATTTTAAAACCTTAAAACATAATATAGGTTTTGGAGGATTAATTAAGGGATTATAAAATTAATCAAATAACACAAATAAATATTTTAATTTTGAAATACATATTTGGTCATGTTTATATTTTCATTAATATACTATATCACTTTTGGGTAATTATGATGTCATAATACACATAGTATATATATATATCATATTTAATCGTTACCCAAAAATTCTACTGTCTCCCAAAGTTATGGAAAATTAACTATTGGATAATTTTAACATAATGATTTCAAAAATATTTTTTTATATAAATAAATATCTAAATATGAGAATTTTTATTTTTAAATCAAAATCCTTATTTATTCGAAAATACGTATTTTTTATAATAAAATATTTCTAACCCTTATAAAAACTACATTTGACTTCATAAAATTATATTATCATTTATATTTAATAAAAAATAATTTGTAATAATATTTTATTAAAATAAAATATAATTCAGAAATTCTTTAATTCATAAAAACGAGTGTCTTGGTTGAAACTATATATTTCTTAAAAACATAATTTGAGTTTTTGCATATTTGAAATTAAATTTTTATCAAACTCATTACTGAATCATTTATAAAGTAATAAAAATGGATAAATATAATCTTTATTTCATTAAAAATAAAAGATAAAAATTATTATGGTTATGGTGTAGATACATATCCTTTTGTTACACTAGAAAACTTTATAAGGGAAAGATTTGCAATTGTGATAATTTTATGGGGGCTCGATAAACATGGTTTGGGATGTGATCTTCATAAGCTTGAACTTTTTTCATAAATGGTTTTTCTTATTCTTAAATTTTTTAATCTTATATTGTTTTTAGTAAATGAAAAAACCTAGTGGCATTATCCCCTATGTAATATCCAATAAATGGGATTCATATGGTATGATCCTACTACTAGAGGTTGTTGCTTCTTCCATCTATGTCATTTAGAATTTATCATAAGCATTTATATATACTACTCGTATGATCTCTCTTCAATGGATATATTATCAATGATTATTATTCTTAATGGTTTTTTAAATACATCACGATATAATTTACCCAAATAACCAAACTAGTGCATGTGTTTTCTATAAATACATAACTTATTAATTCATTTAATCATTTAAAAAGGAATTTATTTTATAAATTTTTTGATATCTATATTCTTTTATGCTATAGAAATTTCTCTTGGGAGATTTTATTTCATATAATAAAATATATGATGATAATTTTGTTTCATCACCTATGCTCATTCCCATGAAACTTCCTCAAAATTTGTGTTCCATCATAACACTTTGATCAGGTGAGTTTTCTTATTTCATAGAACCATTTCTCTACGATATAATATCTTCACTAGTTAATCCTCATATAAAAGATCATTATACAATGGTACTAACTCTAGATTGATTATATATGAGGGGTGAAGTATTTACATACTCAATAGTGATACCTGAAACACATAATGTACATCAGATAGGTTAAGTGGGATTTCTAGTCAATAGGTCACCACTTTGATGTGATCACGGATATAAAAGGGGCTAATGTATATTGGAATAGTCTTTAACATCTTCCCAAACCTCATTAATTTATTCCACAATGATATTTGGACGGAAAGTTTATCTCATAACTCAAACTCTATGCCTCATTATTGATTTTAAGTATATAATTTCATTTAGATTTGTGTGGATTTCATATGATTCTAAATAGTTTTAACCTTCTCTATCATCTCTTTGATAAAATTGGGTCCCATAACCTTATGCTCTTCAACTTATTCCTAGCATGTCAGAGTCAGACACCTCTTCCCATATAGTACATCATAAAGTGAAATTTAAATGATATAATGAGAAATTTTGTTATATGATAACTTCACTAAGGGAATTTTTTGTTTCTAGCATCCTTGTAAATCCATTAAAAATTATATCATCTTATCCTCTAGAGTTTTAAGGGTCCTTTTAGACTGACCAAATATCTAAGGGTGATAATTAGTGCTAAAGCTCAATTTTATATCTAACACTTACTGAAGGATTCTCCAAAACCTAGAGGTAAACCTCAGATCTCGATTAGATATAATATAAATTGTAACATCATGTAGTCTTACCACTTCCTTTATATATATCATGGTGAGTTAGTCAAGAGATAAATATTCCTTGATAGTAATTTAATGTGTCTACATCGTATGGAGATCGACTACCACCCATAGAGTGTTATTGCCTTTAGGTGTCCTGGGGAGTCTTATGATGAAATCCATGGTTATGTTTTCAAATTTCAATAAAGGTATAAAATATTTTTTGTTCATAACCTTAAACTTATTTCATTACTCCTTGACATGTTATCATACCCATCATCGATATAAAAACTCCACAATTTATGTCATCATGTTATCCCACCAGAAGTTTTTTCTTCAAATATATATACATATTATTTAATCCTAGATGAATAGTGAAGGATAAGATAGGAAAATGATCCAGAAGATCCCTCTTCATTTCTGGTTTTGAGGAGACTCATATTAGGGTTCCAAACCTTCTAACTCAATCTCAATAAATTTGAACTATTGAATATTCACTACCTTCTTCTGTAGAAACTTTTCATCATTCTGGTCCTCATTGGTCCTCTTAAGAATAGATGGTTTAGAAGTTATTTGTGAAAGGTAATATGAATATCCTTTTATTATTATCATGTACATAATCTATGTGTCTAAGAAGATTGGGTCACTTTAAAACCTCATCATCGATAGTGTTGCAGGTTCCTTTCTAACTATAGAATCTTGCACTTTGTTCACCATTCTATGATGGTAATGGATTTAACAACCATAATCCCAGAATGGTTTTAACTACCTTTATTAGTGCATATTGAGACCCTTTTTTGTAAATATATACTTTTGGCTTTTATGATATATATATAAATCACACTTCTCCTTGCAGAGATAATGTCACCAAATCTTTAACGTAAAGATCACTCCTTCCGATTCTAGGACATGTGTTAGGTAGTTCTGCCCATTGTACATTAATTAGTATGAGGAATAGGCGATCAATTTTTCACCCTTCATGATTACACAACCCAATTTATTTTTTATTCATCATTTTAGATTAAAATTCCTTCCCCACATGTGGGTAATGTGAGAATATTTGTAGTGAATTTATTTTTCATTAGATATTTAAATAATTCATCACATTCATTAGTCTAGAAAAAATTGAATCCATTTTGAGTAAGATTGGTTAGTGGGATTGAAAACCAAGAGAATTTTCTAAAAAAACGTTGATAATTCCCATATAATCTATGAAACCTACATATTTTCAGAAACATTATTTGTATAAGGGAGCCTTTGATTACTATTATTTTTTGAAGGATCCACATATGTCACCTTGTTGGTGATAAAATTCCTCTTGAAAGTCTCTTTATCCAACAACAAATAATATTTATTATACTTTTCATATATCATCTCCAACGATAATACCTTTAGTATAGTATTTAAATTCTCCTCATGTTCTTTCATTCATTTTGGAGTGGATTATAATATTGTCTATACATACTAACACAAAATTGTAGCAGCATTCCCTAAAGACTATTAATCTAGTCTGTGAACATAACTAATGAATTATTGTGTCCAATGTAATCACTAAAAACTTTTAGTTTCCAAACCTTGTACAAAATGTATTCTTAGTGATACCCTCCTTCTTCACCTTTACATGATATTACCCTACATGAGGATCTGCCTAATATAAGTAATGGGATCCACATACCTGATCAAACAATTCATTAACTCATGGTTTATAATACTTTTTCTTTATCATAATCATTTTTATCTCTTGATAATTAATGAATATGAGCATTAACCCATCATTCTTATTGACAATGAGAACCAGTGCACCCCATGGTGAAGAACTTGGGTATATAAAACCTTTATCTAGACTCTCTTGTAATTATTTATTTAACTCATAATGGTCAACAATTGAAATTATATATAGATTCTTGGATATTTATAATTCTATAGGTATGATCTTGATTGATAAATCATTCTCACAACTATGAGCTAGACCACAAAATTCATTGGGAAACACATTAGTGAATTATCATCCAATGGTCATGTCATCGTGGATGATATTTTATTTTGTATCAATCATTTGAGATAAATATTCCTTCTCACAAGGCTTTCATATAAATCCCTAATATAATGGTACCAAGAAAAGATTCATCCTCCCCCCTTGAACTTTCATATAATTAGATGAAAATTCGTGATACAGAGGGTGATTTCCTTCCCCTAGAAATTTATTTTGGCTCTATATAATGAATTCCAATACATAATTATAATTTCATGAAATCACTCCATGGGGAGTATCATAGGTTTTTCTACAAAATTTATCTTGAAAATTTGGATAGGGGATGAGATATATGCTTGGTTTGCAACAATATACCTATTTTTCATCTTTACTAATAACTCAAATTATATATTTTAAGGGGGTGTCTGAGTAGTTCTACTAAACATGCATGATATGAAAGAATGTGTAGAACTAGAATCAAATAGTATATTAACTATCCTTGAATGACTAACTAGAATATATATCATCAATTATTTTTCAGGATCCACCTTAGCATTTGTGATGACACATTCTCTCCCTTTCTCTCTAGACCATGGAGGTTATTGTCATTGGTTGTCATTGAAAACCCTTTTCTTAGAGAATTAATTCATAGTTTCCATGTCCCTTATTGTTGAAACACTTAAAAATAGGATTAGGTTTGACTAGAGTTTTCCTTTATTCCACCACAGTGGTAGGTTTCTCCCATCATCAATTACACGTTATGGGCCCTTTCTTCTCGCACCAAAAGCATTTACTTATTCCATTCAGGTAATTTTTTAGATACTTCTTCCCACACTTTTCATAAGTGTGATGTTTTAATTTCATTCCACCATTTTATTTATCCATCATAAAACAATAATTAAACTCTATTTTCCACTTTATATCTACATGGAAACCTTGATATTAACTAATCTCTATTTCAAATTTTAGGGAGCATCAAAAAATTTCTTCATATCTGGCGAATCCATGAATCACTCAGGCTTTTTTTGTAGAATCATATTCCACCCAACAATGAAGTTGTCAACATTAAATTTGGTGGTACTAAAAAAAAGATATATATTTCAATACATGTGATGTTTCCCTTACCCACCCTAATATATTTATCATCCTTTTTTAATTTTATTGATGCCCCTCTCCATTTTTAGTCCCACAGTGCAAGAAAAATAGTCTTCAAAAAAATATTTTTAGAATTCATTCCAATCAATCGCTTAAATATCCTCCCCATTATTCATATTTTTTTCCTACATCCACCATTGACTAAATTCTAATTACCTAATTTAAACAACTAGTAGAGACTTCTCCTGATCATACCATTGAAGGATGTAGGAAATATTTTCAATGGATTTATTTCATTATTGCATGATTAATGGATTGTAATATCCACTAAATGTTAAAAGACTTTTCACATAAAAGTATCTATTGAAACTTTATCTTTCTTAGGGTGATTTTTTTAATTCCTCATGATGTATTTTTTTTTAAATCCAAATCAATTGAGAAATAATTTTCGTGAATTTTGTGATTCCCACTCCTATTGGGTTAGGAATCTCGTTTGGGCAGTCATCACATTTCCCCCACATTGGTTGTTGACTCAGTTCCTCCAATTTTTTTCCATTGAATAGAATAAATGGAAAATTAGGGATGATAATTTTTAAAATATTAAACACATAAATTGAAAAACCATGAACAATAAATGGATGACTCATAACTAATATATATTCATTAACCTTTGAACTTATAGGTTTCAATCTATGTTATTAGTGATATATTTATGGATATAAAATCTTATGGGATTTATAATTTCCTTTTTAATGGTTCATAATGATCTTGTGAATTTAATGAAGAATATCCACCAAGTGTTTCAAACTAGTTTTAAAGTAACATCCATTGTTATGAATGAGTTGATGATTGAGTCTAGGTCAATGCGGAATTTTCGGTGTTATTACCACTAGGTACAACTATGCCAGAGCCACATCCACTTATAATATATATAAAGGGATGTATTTTTTTTAAACACTTAATATATAATTTAACAAACTTTTAGGATATTTTACAATTTTTATTATTTTTAATGAGTTCAATATATTTTTCTAGCCCAAATTTTAAAAAATAACAAGAATTTCCTTTGATAAAAAATATGAAAATCCATTTCATTAATACAATTAATTTCATGATTTATTACATAAAATCACACATATTAAAACCCATAGTATCATGAATCATAGTATATTTTGGATATTAGGTATATATAATAATAACATGAAATAGAAATAAAATGAACTTCTAGAAAACCTAAAATGACCATAAAATTCTATTGTTCTTTAGAAATTTCTTGGGATAACCAGAGAACATTCATAAGAAATGGGTGAGATATAAAGACCATTAAGATAATAAAAAAAAATATAATATGTTAATGTAGTACATAAAATCCAAAATACATATTAAGGAAACATAAGAGATGTGAGAATTATAATCTTGAACAATGATTCATGATATAACAAATAACATAAAGGAAAAATGGGAATGTGGTAACAACATAAACCACATCATTATAAACACAATTAAAGGCTAGAATCCAAGAAAACATTACATATTTTACATATGATAACCTCTCATGTTTCATACATGGAATCTCATGAGATAAAAACATTACCCAATGCATTATAAGACTATATAATTCTAGGCCCACCCATCACTTTCATATCACGTACATGCGTAAGTTCTTCACATAGATCATACAACATAAAGATATATTTAATGAATTTAAACCCCAATATTAATGAATTTGGATTAAATAAATATAAATAACCAATAAATTAAGGATATGAATAACTAGGGTAATACCCTTGAGTATAAATGGAGATGTGTATTCACTATATATATTTACGACATGGAAAATTATAGGATAAGTTTGGAAGCATAACAGGTGTACATAATGGATTATATAATGGATTCATGAGAGATAAAGTGGTATATCATTAGTAGGAAATCATGAGGAAAATTAGAGGGATTTGTAAAAACATATCCACACATGAAAAAATGAAAAGAAAAAGTAATGACATAAATAATGTGCTTGAATAAAGATGAGAAGGACATGACCCCTTACCTTGGGAGAGAGCTTGTAAAATGTTGGGTGGAGATTATTAAGATATTTGAGGCACATTGGGAGGGATACATAGAGGTATGGGTAGATTAAATTCATGATCTAAGGGTTTTTAGTGAAGAGAAATGGTATTTTTGATCGGTTTATATAGTGAAAGAGAGAGAGGTTCGGTATTAATTTCCAAACCTAGGTTTTGGACTCTATATGATAAAGTAATCAAAACCACCAACCTTACCATGTTTTAGCCACTTTTCTATCAAATAAGATTTTTTTAATTATTTTATATATCTAATATCCAAACTAATTAAAATAATACCCTTGGTAATGTGTGAGTGAGTCATGTTTATGAAGAATTGATTTTGAAACCTTAAAATGTAATATAGGTTTTGGATGATTCATTAAGGGATTATAAAACTACTAAAACAACATAAAAACAAAATATTTTAAATTATATATATGTATTTAGTCTTGTAAAGACTTTATGGAATATATTACATCACTTTTGGGTTATTATTATTTCATAACACACACATTATATATAGACAATATTTATTTTTTACTCATAATTTTTCTATCCCTAAAAATTATAAAAAATTTACCAGTGGATCAATTCAATTTTACGATTCCAAAAATATATGCATTTTATAAAAATAAATATCTTAATATGAGAATTTATATTTATAAATCATAAAAACCCATTTATTGAAAAATAATGGTTTTTTACAATAACATTTTTTTAAACCTAATAAAAATTACATTTTACTTTACAAAATGATTCTATCATTTATATATATAAAAAAATTTAATAAAAAAATTTTTATAAAATAAAATATATTTATAATATTATTTAATTAATTATAAATATTGTTTTTGTTGAAACTATATATTTTCCAAAATATAATCTGAGTTATGTCATATTTAAAATCTAATTATTATGAAACTCATTTTTAAATCATTAATAAAGTAATAAAAGGCAATAAATATAATAAATTATTTATTAAAAATAAAATTTAAAAATTAATTCTATTGCGGTATATATATATCCCTTTATTACACTAGTTAATTCCCTAACGGTAAGGTGTATCATGGTGATATTTTTATGGGGTAGTTCACCAAACATGGTTTGGGTCATGATCTTGAGAAGCTTGAGCTTGTATAATAAATTGTTTCACTCATACCATAGTTATTGAATCTAGGATTTGGATTAATCAATGTAAAATACCTAGGATGTTATATCCCTTGACATCTATGATAAATGGGATTCATAGGGTACGATCCTTCTAGTCGAGGTCATCACTTCTTCTATCAGTGTCAACTGGACTTTATCATAATCGTTTATATATAATACTCATATGATCACTTTTTAATAACTATATTATCAGTAGTCATGATTCTAAAAGTTATTTCAAATATTATAGGATATAATGTTTCAAAGTAAGAAAAGTATTGCATGTATTTTCTATGAATAAATTACTTAATAATTATTATACTCATTTAAAAATTAGTTCATATAAAAATGTTTAGTACATTAAATCTATAGTGAGAAATTGGCCACTACACTTGAACTGGAAAGATTGAACAAGATATTTATTATATAGTGTTTATAAGGATTGAATTATATCAAGGATAAAGTAAATTAACTATGAACAGAGATGGATTAGAATTGATTGAATAAGATAAGAACCTAAGTTGGAACAGGAGTTACAAGCATACTCTATTTTGAATATTTTAAATGATGAAACACATTAAATATTTATTTAAAGGAGGTAATAATTATTTCAATAATTACAACATTCATTTTATGATGTCTCTAGATCACTTGATGAGTTTATAGGAGCCTTGGATCCACTATAAGATCATTTGAAGTCATTTATAGAAGTTTGATGTTTGATGTTCATGAGAAATGGCTATGTCCAAAATGTAAAACTTTTCCTCCTAGAACATATGTGTTAACATTAAATTTAATAATTAAAGTGACAATAATATGACTTTAAGGGGATCATATGATTTTTACTTCTATCATATAACCCTGATATTAAGTCTCTGTCCACCATGATACATTATCATATGACATGTATGTTGCTGAAAATTGAGAAAGGTATGATTATAAGACTTATTTCATAGTGTAAGTCATGATCATAAAGCTTCCCAGTAAGTCGTTTTTCTCACTTTTGGACTACATTGGATCATTTAAATGTTTTATTAGCAAGAAATTTGGAAAAGGAAAGAACAAAGGTCTTTTAGAGATGAGTGTAATACTTCTACCACTAATCATATGTCTCTAAACATAATCATTTTAAAATGTAAGACTTCTATGTTCCATATATAAGACTTCAATATGTAACAAAAATATTGAGTTAATTATAAATAAAAAATAGTGGTTCCAAATTTAAAATATGATAAATATGCTGATTTTGTATGATTCTATAGATTTTATATCATGGTATAATGATATAAAATACCTAAAATGGCATGTCATCAAAACATTTAAAGAATTTGGAGATGGTATTCAGGCTATCGAGAAGAAGATCAAAGAAAACAAATTAAGTTTCTATAATTTTTATTATTAAATAAATTTATATATGAGGATTCTTTCATTATGATATTGATTTATTAAAATAATTAAGGTTATTAAATCCATGATACAATATTGTTTTTTGGATAAATGAAGGTGGTCCATTTCATTTATCTCTTAATGTAGAAAATGAATTTATTGTGTTTTAAAGAATAATAAAGATGAAGTTCAATAAAATTTTTAAAGTTAATTAGTGCTCAAGAGATTGAGTAGTCATTTATGAATCCAGATAAAACCCCTAAAAACTCAAGACATACGCAAGTGTTCATGTTATCGTAATATAATATTGTTCAAGAGTTTCAGTAGAATGAATATGGAAGTCTAGAAATTCTATCCAGATAGATACACATGGAAAGATATGTTTTTTGTTTACTTTTTATATAGTTGTGGAGAGTTCTAAAGTATAGATTCATATAGTAGAATAATATGATAAGATATTGCAGATCCTAGAGAATAATAAAATAAAATTTTATTTAGACTTGTTTCCAAATTAGAGGAATTTAATATGGGTATTCTTGGAATAATCCTTGAGTTGAAAATAAGTGCATGGGAATAAATGGGAACCAGTTGCATGATGGTGAGGGTAGTATTATTTGGTAAAAATATATCCATCCAATGTATAACTTCTTAATATGGAAAATCTAAAATCATACCCTTCCCATATATGAATATATGAAACATAATGTCATCATGTTAGCTTCAAATGCCTCTATTTTGGGATTCCCAATGAGGAATCAGCCACTCAATTATTCTTCACGGGTGATTGGGTGACTTTAGTGTGGTGTATGTTTCATGATCTCATGAGAATTGTATCCTAGGACCTTTATAATGAATATTTTCTTCCAATATGGTTAATTGGTATCATCACTAACAGTTAATGAATGGGAGAAAGGGTGATTCTCCTTGTAGACAGATGTTGGTTCATATGGGAGGTGAGGAACAAGGTGAATCATGAAGGCTATATCCGTGCATTCTAGGACCTTAAACTCATTGTTTTTTGGGATTACAGCTTCCTTTTAATATGGGGGAGGGATTTTTTGTGACCCTAGAATTTCATTGATCATTTCTTTCAGTGCATTCTATGGGTAAGGTGACTCTATTATCATTGACTTAGGTACAATGCGTATTGGTTATGATCATTATGGAGATAATAATATTGATTTGAAATTAGTTAAAATAGACTTCATTGTTATTCACAACATTCTTACATGACATATTTTTACTCCTTGGTCCATTACTTACTACATTCATAGATGAAAGTATCTGGTGAATAATAAGATTATCATAGATTACACATTGTGTGAAGGGAAAAAGGATATGGACTTTCTAGCTTCGAGTGCTAATTGTTAGGGTGTATCCAATCATTGTTTCCATATTTTCTCCTAACCTCAAGGTTTATTTTAAATAGTAAGAGGATACACCCTCATATTGTATCATTTTAAACCCAGTTAACTCTTGGGACCCCTTCCTATTAATAAAACTATTATATTATTATGTTATTAAGAATGTGGGTATTCTAGATCTTGAGGAGAGATGATACAAAGGTTCCATGAATCAAAAATCAATATAATATTTTCTTTTTGTTGACTGGTTTGTGCATGAACCAAGAGAAAATATGTCATGAAATATTATTCTCAATGAATTAGAAAATGAATATTTTATAACTTCTATCAATGAAGAAGAGAAGAAATTTCAACTGAAACCTTTAGTGAAAATAAGAAGAAGACTTAGTCGAGACAACATGTAACACCCAACCCTAGTTACCAAAAGTCGGTGCATTATTACATAACATTGGCATGATTACAAGGAATCAAGTCCCAAATGACCGATTAGTTTAGCAGTCTTGGAAAATAGATTATATACATGAATGTTACATTACACTTTCCAACATAAAACAATAAAAAATCCTTTGAGAATTCCATTGTTCTCTTAGCATAACCCTCCATCTTAAACATAAAACACATCTTTGGATCCTGGGAAAATGAGAAATAAGAAAGGGGTGAGCTCAAATGCTCAGTAAGGGTAATAAATATAGTGGAAGATAACATAAATATTAAGCATAGTGAATAATTGAAAACACATGCCTTTACCAGTAATAACCATGAACACTTTTATGGTAGAAATATGAGCTTAGTAAATAATGCCATAATAAAAAATAATCATGGGTATTCTACTAGCTGAATGACCACATGAACCATCAATATTATATTCATAATGAGGGAATGTATAATGATGGACATTCTGAAAAAAAATTTCAAGGCCTTGACCAAGACGTCTAAAAATGATTAAGTCCTCGTCCAGAACCATATATCTAATTGGGAAAGGCCTTAGCCAATTCCACGTCTAGTTGTCTCATGAGGCCTACTGATGCATCGAGAAGCTATAGCGGGCTCCACCTGTCACTTACTAAGTCCAATACATTCTTCATATGAAAAGGTTGAAATATAACGAAAACATTCGTATTAAAACTAGCAATGGAAATGTCAATAATTTAACCATAAACCATGAATGGTATAAAAATAGCACATCCATAGTCAAACAAATCACAAAACCTTAAATATAATATGGAAGTTTTGTATAATAGTAAATCAACTTCAAATAAACCTAAAATCCATCAAAGGATGTTGACATAGATGAAATCAAAAACATTTTTAGAGAAATATCTCTTTCTATTTTGAAATCATTTAAGATTCATATAATAATAAAGAAAAAATATATTTTTAAAATATTCTTATAATCTTGTAAGAGAATCTTTGATGATGTTAGAATGGGGGAAAATATCCGCACCAACCGTATTAGTCAAAAAACATTCTTACCTTAATTTGTTGAAAAGGTCATAAAGTGCCTTATTTGGAAAATGACAGAAAGATTCCTTTAAAAACATATAAGGTCAAATAAGGGTATAAATTAATTTACCTTATTTTCTAGTAAAGTTTTTTTTCAAATACATTTTTTAAGAAACAAGGATGTGTATGATAAAGAGGTCCCAGAAGATACTCACGTATAAAACAACCTCAGATAATAAAGAGATTGTGAAATTAAACCTTACCTTGCACTTTTCCTTGTTCCAGGGTAGGTTAAACTCTTGTATAATGGTGAAATAATAGTTATCAAATTATTCAAGAACTATATACATTAATATGATATCATATATGATCTTCTAATATTTCTTTATTAATAATATATTAATATTATCGTCGTTTCGGGTGTTAACTGATTTGTTTTCCTTTATATGCTTTGTTATGTATGTAATGTTTGTGGTGGATAGGATGTATCTGATTCATATTCATAATGATATTAAGTCTTTAAACATTATTTTTAATCATCTAACGAAAATTATTCTTTAATGGATACGATGGGGAATGAATCTCATCGCGTTCATGGAGACGGTAATCCGTATGTACGCACGAGCAACAATATCATTATTTTGATATTAGATTAAAAATATATAATTGGATGGTATATACTACATAAAAACCATTATAATGTTATATTTTTAATTTCCATAAACTACACATCATTATTATACCCATCCAAATAATAATGTATTGAATAACAATTACACCACGACGTGGAGACGGTAAGCCGTACGTACGCACGTATGGTGAAATGTCATTCAAAGGATGGATAGAATAATGAATATGGTTTTACAATATTTATAATAACATCACATTATATAGAATATACTGGATTTATTATTTTAGAATTGAAACAACAAAGAAAGAGTAGGTGGAAGAATAAAGGAACTTGAAAGTGGTGATGAAATATTTTACCTCTTCTTCGGGTTCATTCTTTTGATTTGATCAAAGGGGATCCTTAGGATGGATTTATAACAAAAGGAAGGCCTCTAGGATTAATTTAGGATAGTTTAGAGGGTATTTGGGCCGAGTATGGCCAAGAAAAAAGGCTTTAAAGGCGTGAATTAGAGAGAATGGGGAGTGCCCTTTTATAAGAGGGGTGAGGGGCACCTTAGGAAAAGCTAGAAATATTATTTTATAATAAAATCATTTTCGGTTTCTAATGGCTCAAAAATTAATTATTTAAAGTCTAAGGTGATTATGGGTAGAAAAACACTCAACAAATTGGTTTTAGACAGGTTTGGGTCACTATATTAACCTTATCTTCTAGATTTAACTCTTAGTTAAATAGTTTTGCATTTACCATGTCTCTTTGTATTTTTATATTATATGGTTAATAGACTTACTATAAAATTCCAAGAGAACATAAATTGGTTCATTAATGACATATATAATATTATTTAAGACCCCTAGTTGAGACTTTTTTTTGGGAATAGAATATAAATTAATAATATAATATTTTTTTAAAAAACTCTTTTATGTCAATTTTGACACTATTTTCAATTTTGTTTTTGTTAAATTCATAACAGCATTATCAATTCGAAAAAAAATTCATTTAATCAACCCTAACATGTCTTATTAGCCTATAAATTTTTTTTAATTCATAAAAATTCTCAAATTACATTTATTTGGAAATTTATAATATCATTTATTTTAATATTTCATTAATAAGGTCATTATTGCATCATCATTATGTCATATAAAAATTAAATTATATAATGTATAAAAAATATAAATAAAATACCATTATGTAGGAAATCTGTTTTTATTTCTAATGAATATTTATAGTCAAAAATATCACTTATATAACCTCATGTAAAAATTGATTTACTAAAAGATATTTGTTTGTGTCATTTTTTCGTTTACTTTAAGTTAATTAAAATAAAGTGTCATTATCATTCATAAGTGGCTCCATGGGGTCCCAAAATCGACCCAAGGATGCCCATGGTCGGCCATTACTCATCCAATAAAGTTAGTATAGGTGTTAAGGTATTTTTTTATTATTATAATATTCTTTTTACCTTGAATTACCCTATTTACCTTTAACCGCGATAAATAAAAGTCAAAAGTTACTATTCACAAAAAAAATTAATTTAATCTTATTGAAACACATTTTACATACTAATATCAACCATTCCTATTAGATTTTTGAAATTCAATTCACAGAAGTGGTGAAATAAAGTTTTATGCAAATTTGCAAATGCTCCTAGGAGGTGGGTAAAAGACGGTAAAAAGTTCGATAAAACTTATATATATATATATAATTATTATAAACTGAATCCAATTAATTACATTGTACTTATATAGATAATATATTTCTATTTTGACCTAAAATAAATTTAAATAAAATAAATATTAATTTAAATAAAAATTCAGTTTATAATAATAACTCAGTGTTTTTCACTATTCATAAAAAAATTGAAAGTTTTCAGAATAATACCAAAACTTCACCCTAAGATAATTTTGAAATTTTGAATTCAAAAATGAATTCTATTTTACCAATTTCAAAACATAGAATTTGAATTAAATAATTTAAAATTATTTCCCGTTCTCAAAACCAAAAAGCTTATTTTTAAGAAATAATAATTATCAAAATATTGACACTTGTTTATGGATAATTTCAAAATCAAATTACTTACAATGACCATAATTAGATTAAATGGTAAAAAAATAATCTAATTATACTTACAAACCATTAAAATGTATAATTCAACACTATAAATTATTTTGACTAAAAAAGTTGTTTTTAGTTAAAATATAGTATTTTTTATTATTCAACCAAATATGAAAGTTATCATAAAAACACCAAATAGTTTCTGAAACTAAATTCTTATGTCCCGACTCTAAAGAAGAATTTTATTTTTTTCAAATAGAATATATAAAAGTATCAAATATTATATTTAAAAAGGCTTCGCCATTAAAAGGCGGTAAAATTTCATTTTTTGAAAAATAATTCTTTTATTTGAAAAAAATGAATTTGTTCTTACATTATTTCTAAGAACATAATAATATTGATTCTAAAATTATAAGGATTATATAAAGTTCAAGATTCAGTTAATACTATTCATAACTACTTTTGAACGGCTTGTTTGGTAAGTCGTGGTGTGCTTGAACTCAGTGTTGCGTGGAGTGCAAGTTATTGAATTATTTTTGAATAAATAATGTACTATGATATCATGGGGTGTTACATTCTTCCCTCCTTCAATAAATTGCTTCCTCAAAATTTGAAATTGTTCTTTGAAAATAAATGGTTGAAAATAGAAAACACCTTTGTGGGAAAACCCACATTAGAAATTGTGTTAATAAAATTTAGGTTTAATTAGAGGAAATAAGGGAATCAAAAATTCACCATCAAATTATGATCTCGATTAGGAGAACTTTTGTGGAAATTAGAGACACATAATTGGAGAAAATGTAAATATTAATAGGTAGTGATTGAGGTTATCAGTCACAAAAAATTGTAGAATTGAGGGCCTCAAATCCTTCAATTTATGATGATTTAAAATATCATCGGTTCAAAAAAACATAAGGTATTAGGATAACACATTTTTAGTTTTAAGATCTATTACCAAATGTTTAAGAATTAATTTCTTCATAGAATAAGAGAAGACAAAAAATATACTTGAAAAGTAGAGTTCCATACTTTATCTAATTTCTACCACAAACTCATCTTTCACTCTAAAAGATAATAGAACTTAAAAAATATATTCTACTTACCCTATTCATATAGGGATCCAAAAAAATGAATTTATAATTCACCTATCAAACCAATTAAAAAAGAAACTACATTATACAATCTAGGGACATCACATAGTCCAGTGGTAGGTGATAAATCCCAATCGAACTATGGTTGTGGGTTCGATTCCCGCATATTTTTCCGACGCAATGGGTTGTCACACGGTCTGTGTGTTGTCGTTTTTATAAAAACCAAAAAATAACATTAACAACATTATCCAATTTCAAACTTAATCCATTATAACCTTTAAAATTATCCAAAATACTTCTATCCAAACTCAAAGTCCAATATTTATAAGTATGTTAAACACAATGAAGATACTTTTTTCCATGTAATAACATGTGAACACCTTCTTTATGTATTATTTTAAAACATGGTAACACCATGAATTACCATAAAAACTTATTTATTACATTCATGCTCCCTTATCTATTATATAATACTAGATATATTCCTTATATCCAAAAATATTGAATATTCCAACAATGATGAAATAAAAAACTATTAATCAGTTCCAAGGAAGTCAAGATTATCCAATATAATTTATCCAAATCAACCATCTCTTATTCCAAAATCATTACCTCATTATTAGGACCATATTAAAAATTAAATTTCCTTCAACCATGTATTTTCAAAAATTTTAACCTACTATTGTGTCACTTTTCATGGTTCCATACAATCTCAAGTCCTTAATGAAATGGTACTGCAATATAATCCTTATATACTCTCTAATTCTTATAACATGTACATCATTAATACAATATTCAAATGACACAATAATTTAATAACAACCTAAGAAATATAATCATTCCTCTTCATCTTTGGTTGTATCATAACTTTATTATTATCCAATAGCAGCATTTGGGGTATACTCTGATGATTTGATATTGATTCACATACTATCCCAAATCCTTGCAGATGAAGCATTGCACATTTGAAAAAAAAAATTCTTACCCTTGAAATCACGTACTTGGTTTCCTTTTTCTCCACACTTATAACAAACTCCCTTTCCATTCAAGCATTTACCAAGGTGGTTCTTTCCATAGTTATCACATATGGGAAAATCCTTCTTTTCCATCTTCCCTTTATCCATCTTTCTCTGTTCCATCCTTTTCTTCTCTTGCTTCCCTTCAAAGCCATATGACTCATATAATTCTTTACTTATCTTATTAACACATGATACTATTTCTTCATATGTTGAGATTACATGGGAGACTATTTCCTCTCTAAATGATGTCTTAATACTATGAAATATATAACCCTTATTACTCTTTGGATCATACGTATTGCTGGAGTTCACATTCCTTTTACTGGGCGCTATTTCCATACAATGGAATACACTAGGTCAGTTTATGAATTGCAATGAATAATTCCAAACTTGTAAAATACCTAACATAAATCGAACAGTTTATGGATATAATCCATAATCATAAAAATATTTTCTTTGAGGAGATATATAATTATAAATCTTTCATAATGATTTGTGAAGAAAATGAGAATTATCCGAGGCATATCCCTCAAAAGTGTCGTAACCAAGAGTGCAGTAAGGCCCGTTGTCGTGAACAAGTTCCCGTTCAAGTCTATTTCAAAGTGGTGTTTTTGGGTTTTACACCTAGGTACATCTATGCCAGAGCTACCACTACCTGCTCGTATCCATATAGGGTTGTATTTGCTTGGAAAACTCAAAAAATCTCTACAGTACCAAAATTCTAGTATGTTCTTCTATATGAATTCTCAAAGTCAATATTAGGATAATTTTCTCTAATCAGAGTTTATATAAATCTAGTTTCCAAGGTTTTTGATAAAATTCCTCTAATACCAACTGTAATGCCCTGACCCTAGTTACCTAGATTCGGTGCATTATTACATAAAATTGGCATGATTACAAGGAATAAAGTCTAGAAAGACCGATCAGTTTAGTAGTCTTGGAAAATAGATTACATACCTGAACATTACATTACACTTTCCAACATACAACACACAAAAAATACTTTGAGAATTTCATTGTTCTATTAGCTAAACACTTCATCTTAAACATAAAACACTTCTTGGGATCTTGGGAAAATTAGACATAAGAAAGGGGTGAGCTCAAATGATTAGTAAGGGCAAGGAATATAGCAGAATATAACATAAATAATAAGCATGGTGAATAATTGAAAACACATGCCTTTACCAGTAATAAACATGAACACTTTTATTGCAGAAATATGATCTTAGTAAATAATGTCATAATAAAAAATAATCATGGGTATTCTACTAGTTGAATGACCACATGAACCATCAATATTATATTCATAATGAGGGAATGTATAATGCCAGACATTCTGAAACATTTTCTCAAGGCCTCGGCCAAGACGTCTAAAAATGATTAAGGCCTTGGCCAAAACCATATATCAAATTGGGAAAGGCCTTAGCCAATTCCATGTCTATTTTTCTCATGAGACCTATCGTTGCGTCTAGGAGCTATAGTGGACTCCACCTATAACTTACTAATTCCAATACATTCCTCATATGAAAAGGTAGAAATATAATATAAACATTAATATTAAAACTAGCATAAGAAATTTCAATAGTTTAACCATAAACCATGAATGGTATAAAAATAGCATATCCACAGTCAAACAAATCACAAAACCTTGAATACAATATGGAAGTTTTGTATAATAATAAATCAACTTCAAATAAACTTTAAATCCATCAAAGGATGTTCACATAGATGAAATCAAAACCTTTTTTAGGGAAATATCTCTTTCTATTTTGAAATCATTTAAGTCTCACATAATTATAAAGAATACATTTATTTTGAAAATATTTTTATATTCTTATAAGGGAAGTTTCGATGATGTTATAATGGCAGAAAAAATATGCACCAACCGTATAACTTGAAAAAACATTCTTAACATAGTTTTGTCGAAATGGTCCTAAAGCACCTTGTTTGGAAAACGATGTAAAGATTCCTATCAAAACATATATGGTCAAATATGTTGGATTTAATGGCCTAGAACCAACTAATTTGTACTTTATTCATTAATAAATACCCTATCAAATCTTTATTGTTCTTCTGTGTAACAATTCATGTGATAATGTCCTAAGGAGAGCTATTGCATTAAAAGGTCATAGCAGATCCCTACTATGATGAGAACCCGGAAGTGCCATAACATTGTTCTTGAATATATGTTCTATGGCCGGATGATATTATTTGAGAGACACAAATAATATAGGCCATTAGGGGTGAGGTCTCATAAAACTTTGATGCACCTTCTCATGGTGTGCACCCTTTGTAATATCCAGGAGGATATTATGAGAACGAGACCCTCCAGTAGGAAATCCAAATTTCATAGTGTCATTGGATGTTCCTATCTGCGGACGTGTGTATTGGTCCTTATAATTTATGATTATTATTAATGAGTATTATAACTCACGCACTTAGATTTATGGACGAAAATGGGGATGACACATTGTTCGCAGCGTGGTAGGATACGTTGGGTGCGTCATGAGTAATACTGCATTAATAGATAATGTGAGAAAGGATTTGTGCCTTATGTTCCATAACAGATGTAGATATCTAAGGCCCTTTGATGGAATTGATATACACTAAATAAATCCATGACCATGGTAAGGAATGGCCAAGTTCAGTTCTGGAAAGTCAATGAAAGAATAATCGACCACATGGGTTGATGGAACTAGCATGCAACCCGCTTGATTAGAGATATCGAGACAAATGGATTATATTACACGATCAGCGTTTATATGAGGTGAAACGTCAATGTGGCATTAACTTCTTTTTATTGGGTGCCTTGACCCGTTGCTAGACAATAATATTGGACTTTAGGCAAGCCCGCCTAATGCCAACGAGAAAGAGGCCTAGAGGGTCACACTCTAAGGGTTTCCATGTATCTTAGTTAAATATTAATTTAACAAGTTAAATAAAGATTATTCTCAACTGTGGTTTAATAATTATTTAAGATTTCCTGATCACATTTATTTTGACACTAGTTATTCAAGATAATATATTATGGGAGAGATAATATGTTTATTAGCGAGTAATGCAGTTACATTTATTTTAGAAATAAATAGCCATTACTGAAGGTCTAATAAATGTGGTGGATGAAATAATGAAAAATGGAAAATAAAAGTACATGATGTGTATATTAAATATACATGCCATGTAGTTTTATGGAAAATGATTACACACTGTGTATTAATGATTACACACCATGTAGTATTTCCAGTCAGGATTTTGAGGATATAATATTGTTTTTATTAAATTATATTTATTATAATCAGCGTGGGTGCATGTTAGGGAATTAAAAATTCGACATGGGGGATTTCAATAATAGTTAATGAAATAAATAAAATTCGTAACGCGTTTATTTATTGTTATTACTCTATAACCTCAAACCCGATGATAAGTATCCTCCCAACCCCAACACTTTTCCTCAATCATTGTGCACAATAATTTTGGAGAATTATTTCAAGGCCGAAAGAACTACTTCCTCCATGAATGCTCTCAAGACCGAGAGAGATCCTCCTATATCAGATCAAGGTGATCGAAGGCAGACATCGTAAGCAAAGGTTCTTCTGTGCTAGCACCAGAAGATCCCTTCAATGACATCCAGAGATACGTGGCACACGTGTGGACCACCTCTAGAGGAATCCTACACTTGGATTCTACGACACAACGATGGATCACAAGATCATGACCAGAGACATCAATGAAGAAAGAATTACATCAAGGTAATTCTTGTCAATTACCTAAATTAATTATACCCAAAATATGATGATCCTATATCTATGGTTCTGGGACTCCCTCTTTTCTTTTTCGTTCTTCTTCTTATTCTGAAGATTTGGCGTTTTACATCGTGATGGATCTTGGATTGATCGTTGTTAACGCTAAAATTAAATTTGGGCGATCCCACCAATGTGCTTCCACTGTGCCTGTAACCAACAAGAGGTATCAAAAGGGTCATATCATTGATTATAATTATTTAGTTTTTCGTTGGTGATTTTCACATTTAATAATTTAGTTGTTTTAGTTCAAGTTAATTGTTCTTTAAATATGAATATCGGGATCTTTTCCTCCTCTATCATTTCTCTTTCACCATATAAAAATGACATTTTCTTTTAATTTTTGTCTAAAATAAAATAAAGGATCTAATCCGGAGGAGCCAAACGTTCCTGGCTGTGCAACACGATAATACATGGCGTGTATTCGGAAGTACATGTCATGTAGTCTAGGTTCATACATCATACTGGTCTGCCAAATCAGACCTTGTATTGGATCCTATCTAAGACATTTATTACATCGTGTGTTGACCAGGATTAGCTGGAACATGGTTTTAGGATTACGTGTCATGTGGTCCAACTGAACAAGTTGTGTAGTCCCTTCGGTTTAGGGTTGGACCGTCTACCCCGTACACGGCTTTCTCGGTTGGAAACTGTGTAACGCGGATACTACACGGCGTGTGTCCAATTGAACATGTCGTGTACTTCAAAAATTTCTAAAGTACATTAACACGTCATGTCCCTGGGTGTGTACTTCGGATGGACGGTGAAGAAAAGTACACGTCGTGTAGTTGGAACTACACGCCATGTACTCACCCAAATTATGCAGATTTATTAAAATTTATTATTATATTAGACAAACCCTTGAGACATATACCATGGTGTAGGAATAAAGATTAGGTATAACACGTGATAGGTGTTTTATATATATGTGTTTAATTTAACATCTACATAATGAATGGGAATTCACCAGGTTGCCTCCAAGGTAAAAGTTACGTTCAAGGATAATTTTAATTTATTTAAAATAACTATGGATGAGAATCTCAAGGAAATTCAAAAAAAGGGTTTAAGAAAAAAGGATTTATTAATTAAGTATAATTAATTGATTCAAGTGTGATTTATCTTAAATGAGAACGATTAATTAATTGAATTATAGTTTTATTTATGCGTAAATATCGTTGCATGTATGGATGATCATGAGCTAGACCACGACCTTTGTATGTGAATAGTTTCTTTTAATTTATTTATTTAAATTAAATTTGTTTGCATGCAAGCCTTATCCTCATTAATATGTAGGGCCTACACTCCCAAGGATTCTTTTATGTAAAAACCCATTCTTACCCCTCACCTGCATGTGTGATAAATGCATTTGTAATGGATAGAGCTCCCATGCTAGTCGAGGCGGCTCAAGTCAGGAGCCAAGGCGAAACCAATCCAAGGAGATACAAAGGTGTACAAGGGGAAAGCTATAAACACGAACCCTAAAGGTTCAAGGTGTTTCTCCCCTAGGTATTGGGTTAGTTTATCAACCACTAGATAAACTAACCAATAAAACAAGATCATGATTATACCATTTATTTTATTTCTGTCAGTTTCATGGTTTATTTATTGTGGGTATGTTGTCACGATCACACAATTAATGAAATAAACCATCATTCAAGATAGAACTAAAATAAAGACTGGATTAAGCATAAATATTATCTTAGACATGGTTAATCACATAAGTATATACCACTTAATATTAACAAGCATGTAATAAAGATAATAAAATGGAAATTTACGTATAAGGATAAAATCCCTCAAAGAAATAATAAGCTGGTATAGCCTTCCATAATCTTGGGTAGAATTAAACCATAGTTCAAAGTCCTTGACCAACCCTAGTTGGGGTGCTTTCAATTATCATGGAATTATAATTCAAGGTTTTGGGTTGACTTGACTGGGTTCTCATCAAGGGTTGACTGCCATAGCAGGACTTGGTGTGACCAAGAGGCAAAGGTTGAGGAAATCCAAAATAAAAGGATTTCAGGATTGGGGAGTCCCCTCAGCAGATCAATGAGCTGCGAGTTAATGTAGTTTCCATTTGGAATGCCTACCTTAAACCTTTCAAGTTGCTTGACAAACCCTAGTTGGGGTAATGCGAAGGGAAATATGGATCCTTGCCACTAAAATATTTAGGCAAAAATATATTCCAAAGTCAATGGTGAGGGCTATTGAATTTCGATAAAATAGTGGGAGACCAATAAGTATTAATTTATTTATTTGTCTCATTTTTGTAATAAAGTACTAAACCTATTCTCATCTTAAATTACAGAAATGGAAAGAAAATGACTTCAAACATATCATTGTGAACCATACTCGAGAAGGAAAACCTTCTCACCGGCACCAATTTCCATGAGTGGTAAAGGAATTTACGTGTCATCCATCACCACAAGAGAAACTTTTATATGCTGGAAGAGCTTGTTCCAGTTGCACCTATATCAGAACATCTACTCTTAACTCACCAGGTAGATAAGGACATGGGGCGTGACAAACCTATAGTGTTTATGGTGAATAAGGAAAGAAAGGACAAGGAAAATGGGCCAAAGACTTATAAATGGTCTGAAGCCCACGAGCACCGTCCCTCCAAGAAGAGGAAGATCCCGATGCTGGGCAAGGAATGGTAGGTAGTGTTTTTTTCATTTGGAAAGCAAGGCCACTGGAAGAGGAACTGCACCCAGAAGAGTCGGGATGCTAAAGGTGCATTCATTATTGAGTGTAATCTTTCTATTTCTACACAATATATATTTGTTATAGCTTGTGGGGATCACATCTATATTCAAATGCAAGAACCAAGTATATTTAAAAAGATTTCCAGAGGAGATGTGGATCTTAGAGCTGCCAATGGCGCAAGGCTGGCTTCGTTGGCTATTGGCGACTACCACCTCTCATTGCTGACTAGGATGATCTTGGTTTTACATAACTCTTATTATGTGCCTAGTGTTACCAAGAACATAATTTTTGTATCTTGTTTGGATATGGATGGATTTATTTTCAAGTTTGGAAATAAGGGTTGTCTCTTTTATAAGAACAACGTATGTTATGGTATGTCACATTTAAATAATGGATTGTATGTATTAAATTATGAAAACCAAGTGTTGGAAATCGATAACAAAACAAACTCACATGACTCATACATCACCCAGTTGTGGCATCACCGTCTCGGTCATGTAAATGAGAAGTGCTTGACAAAGATCTACCAAGATGGCTATTTAGACTTTACTAAGCTAAAAACACTTGATAGATGTCACGCTTGTTTACAAGGAAAAGTGACCAAGCCGCCTTTTGCTGGACATGGTGAAAGGGCCATAGAGCTTCTAGGATTGGTACACATGGATGTGTGTGGACCATTTCCAGTAGAAGCTAGAGGTGGATATTCTTACTTCATTACTCTTACTGATAATTTTAGTAGATATGGCTATATCTACTTAATGAGGTATAAGTCAGAGTCCTTATAGAAATTTATGTAATTCATGAATGAAGTAGAGAATCATCTTGGTAAGATGATAAAGAAACTACGGTCGGATCGAGGTGGGGAATATCTAAACCAAGAGTTCATCGATCTTCTATAGGAGTTTGGGATTCTATCTCAGCTCACTCCTCCTTATACACCACAGTGGAATGGTGTTAGTAAAAGGAGGAACTGAACCTTGTTGGAAATAGTGAGGTCGGTGATGAGTTGTGCGGATCTTCCATTATCCTTTTGGGGATATGCATTACAAACTGAAGCATACACATTAAACCAACTAACATCTTAGGAGGAAAATGGAATTCCCTCAGAGCTATGAAATGGAAATAAACCCATTTTTTCGCACACGTGTGTATGGGGATGTGAGGCATTTGTTAAGGCCTTCTCAAGAAAAAAACTAGCACCCTGGGGCAAGAGGTGTATCTTTATATGATATCCCAATGAAATGAAATGATATTACGTATATAACCCTTCAGACAAGAAAGTGACTATCTCCAGACAAGCCATCGTTATTAAGAGGGATCACATCCTCAGAAAGGATAGTGGGAACAAGATTGAATTTAATGAAGTTGATGCCCAAGATACATAGGAGTTGGTACAAAAACACATTCCATAGGCCCGCGTGGAAGATGTTCCAGAAACACAAGTATTGTGTAGGAGCTCAAGAGTAGTAAGGGAACCAGAGTTTTTTGGTTTCCTAGTCACCAATGATGGTGAATCATTATTGTCGGACAATGATGAACCACTCTCCTACAAGAAAGTAGTAGAATTATTATAAGCTACAAGATGGCTAGAAGCTATGAAATCTGAGATGGATTCCATGTATCAGAACCAAGTCTGGGTTCTAGTTGATGAGCCAGTTGATGTAAAGCCTGTTGGATACAAATGGGTATTCAAGAGAAAAATGGACATGGAAGGTCAAGTTAGACCCTATAAAGCAAGGATAGTGGGTAAAGGATTCAGACAGCGTCAAGGAATTGAATATGATGAAACCTCCTTGCTATTTGCCATGTTTAAATCCTTAAGAATCATACTTTCTATAGAAACTTACCATGACTATGAGATTTTGAAAATGGATATCAAAATAGCACTCCTTAATGGGAACCTCTAGGAAGATGTCTATATGACACAACCAGAAGGGTTTTTGACACCAGGTGATTCCAAATGGGTTTCCAAGTTTCAGAAATCGATATATGGATTAAAGAAAGCATCTAGGTCATGGAACATTCGATTTAATGAATCCATAAAGGAATTTGGGTTCATTAAGAATAAATGTGATCCATGTGTTTATAAGCGTTTTAATGGGAATGAGATCGTTGTCCTGGTAGTATATGTTGATGACATATTTCTTATTGGAAATGATGTACCAGTCTTATAGTCAGTTAAGGACTGGTTGAACAAGTATTTCTCCATGAAGGACTTGGGTGAAGCAACCTACATTCTAGGGATCAAGATCATTCATGATAGATCCAAGAGGATTCTTGGACTAAGTCAGGGTACATACATTGACCGGATACTAAAGAGATTTATTATGGAATAATACAAGAGGGGATTGGTTCCAGTGTCACATGGCCTACATCCTTCTAAGAAAATGTGTCCTTAGACACAACAAGAGAAAGATAGAATGAGTAAGATCCCATACGCTTCGGCTATAGGATCCATCATGTATGCCATGTTATGTACCAGTCTTGGTGTTGCCTATGCACTGAGCATGGTAGGAAGACATCAAGAATATCTAGAAAAACAAAATTGGACTATTGTTAAGACTATCCTTAAGTATCTGAGAAGAACTAAGGATATGTTCCTGGTGTATAGAGGAGATGAGGAGCTTTTCATTAGAGGGTATGATGACGCTAGTTTTCAGACAGATCAGAACGATCTGAAGTCACAATCTGGATATGTCTTCTATCTCAATAGAGGAGTTGTGAGCTGGAAGAGTTCAAAGCATCCAGGTGTCGTCGATTCTATAGTGGAGTCCAAATATATATATGTGGTACCTAGCAGTAAAGATCCAATCATGTTTTATTTTCGACAATACTGCAGCGGTGGATCTTGGAAAAGAACCAAGGTCACATCAACAGACAAAGAACATACTATGAAATTATCACCTCTTGAAGGATTTATATCAAAGGGGTGAAGTTGCAGTGAGCATAGTTTCCATAGAAGAGAACATGGTGGACCCCTTGACTAAAGGCCTATCTCAGCAGAAGCATAAATATCATGTGAGAGCTAGCGGGTTAAAGGTTGTTAGCAGTTGGCTCTAGTCCAAGTGGGAGTTTGATGGATTTGGTGGCCTAAAACAAACTACTTTGTAATTTATTCATTAATAAATACCTTATCACATCTTGATTGTTCTTATGTGTGAAAATGCATGTGATAATGTCCTAAGGATAGCTATTACATTAAAGGGTCATAGTATATCCCTACTATGATGAGAACCCAGAAGTTCCATAACACTGTTCTTGAATATATATTCTATGGCCGGATGATGTTATTTGAGGGACACAAAAAATATAGGCCATTAGGGGAGAGGAATCATAAAACATTGAAGAACCTTCTCATGGTGTGCACCCATGGTAATATCCAGGGGGATATTATGAGAACGAGACCCGCCAGTAGAAAATCCACATTTCGTAGTGTCATTGGATGTTCCTATCTATGGACGTTTGTATTGGTCGTTAGAGTTTAAGATTTTTATTAATGAGTAATACAACTCTTTCACTTAGATGTATTGACAAAAACTGTGACGACACACTATTCGTAATGAGGTAGGATATGTTGGGTGTGTCACTAGTAATACTACATTAATAGATAATGCGAGAATGGAATTGTCCCTTCTATTCCATAATGGAAGTAGATATCTCAGTCCCTTTGATGGAATTGATATAGCCTAAATAAATCCATGGCCATGGTAAGGAATGGTAAAGTTCTATTTCAGAAAGTCAAAGAAAGAATAATCGAGCACATGGGTTGATAGCACTATCATGAAACCCGCTTGATTAGAGATATCAAGACAAATGGATTATATTACACGGTCAATGTTTGTATGAGGTGACACGTCAATGTGGCATCAACTTCTTTCTCTTGGGTTCCTTGACCCGTTTCTAGACAAAAATCTTGGACTTTAGGAAACCCACCTAATTCCAACGAGAAAGAGACCTAGAGGGTCACACACTCAGTTAGTCCATGTATCTCAGTTAAATATTAATTTAACAAGTTAAATAATATTATTCCCGAATGTGGTCTAATAATTATTTAAGGATGCTTGATCAAATTAATTTCAACACTAGTTATTCGAGAGAATATATTGTGGGAGAAATAATATGTTTATTAGTGAGTAATGCAGTTACATTTATTTATGAAATAAATAGCTTTTACTCAAGTTCTAATAAATGTGGTGGAGTAAATAAAGAAAAATAGAAAATAAAATTACACACTGTGTATATTAAATATACACGCCATGTAGTTTTATGGAAAACGAGTATACACCATTTATTAATGATTACACACCGAGTAGTTTTTTTAGTCTAGATTTTGAGGATATAATATTCTTTTTATTAAATGATATTTATTATAATCAGCATGGGCACATGTCAAGGAATTAATAATTCGACATGGGGGTTTTCAATATGATTTAATGAAATAAATAAAATGCGTAATGCGTTTATTTATTGTCATAACTCTATAAACTCAAACCCGATTATAAATATCCTCACAACCCCAACACTTTTACTCAATTGTTGTGCACAACAATTCTAGATAATTCTTTCAAAGCTGAAAGAACTACTTCCTCCAAGAACGTTCTCAAGACCGAGAGAGATCCTCCTCCATCGGATCAAGGCGATCGAAGGCGGACATCGCAAGAAAAGGTTCTTTCATCCTAGAACCCGGAGATCCCTTCAGCGACGTCCAGAGATACGTGGCACATGTGTTGACCACCACTATAGGAATCCAAACACTTGGATTCTACGACGCAACGACGGTTCACAAGATTGTGACCGGAGATATCAATGAAGAAAGAATTCCATCAAGGTAATTATTGTCAATTAATTAAATTAATTATAACCAATATAAGATGATCCTATCTCTATGGTTCTAAGACTCCCCCTTTTGTTTTTCGTTTTTCATTCTATTCTAAAGATTCATCATTTTATATCATAATGGATCTCGGATTGATCATTGTAAACGCTGAAATTAAAGTTGGGCAATCCCACCAACGCGCTTCCACTGTGCCCGGAACACACAAAATAAGGGTATAAATTACTTTACACCATTTTATAGTAAAAAATGTTTTGAAATATATTTTTTAAGAATCATGGATGTGGATGATAAAGAGGTCCCAATAGATACTCATGTATAAAACAACCTCGGATAATAAAGAGATTGTGAAATTAACCCTTACCTTGTACTTTTCCTTGGACAATGGTATGTTAACCTCATGTATAATGGTGAAATAATTGTTATTAAATTATTCAACAACTATATAAATTAATATGATATCATATATTATCTTCTAATATTTCTTTATTAATAATATATTAATATTATCGTCATTTCGGGTGTTAACTGATTCGTTTTCCATTATATGATTTGCTATGTAAGTAATGTTTATTATGAATAGGATGTATCTTATTAATATTCAGAATTATATTAAGTCTTTAAATATTATTTTTAATCATATAATGAAAATTAGTCTTGAATGGATATGATGGGGAATGAATCTCATCACATTCGTGGAGATGGTAATCCGTACGTACGCACGAGCGATAATATCATTCTTTTGATATTAGATTAAAAATATATAATTGGATGGTATATCATATATAAATAACCATTATAATGTTATACTTATTATTTACATTAATTATACATCATTATTATACCCATCCAAATAATAATGTATTGAATAACAATTACACCACGACGTGGAGACAGTAAGCCGTATGTACGCACCTATGGTGACATGTCATTAAAAGGATGGATAGAATAATAAATATGGTTGTACCATATTTATAATAAAATCACATTATATAGAATATACTTAATATATTATTTTATAATGAAAACAACAAATAAAGAGGATGTGGAAGAAGAAAGGATCTTGAAATAGGAGATGAAATACTTTACCTCTTCTTCGGGTTCTTCCTTTTGATTTGATCAAAAGAGATACTTAGGTTGTCTTTATGACTAAATTAAGGCCTCTAGGATGAAGGGAGGACATTTTATAGGGTATTTGGGAAGATTTTGGCTGAGGAAAAAGGATTTAATGGTTTGAATTAGAGAGATGGGGGAGTTCCCTTTTATAAGAGGGGTGAGGGGCACCTTAGGAAAAGCTAGAAATATTATTTTATAATAAACTCATTTTCAGTTTCTAATGGATCAAAAATGAATTATTTAAAGGATAAGGTGGGGATGGATCGAACACAAATCATATAATATGTTTTAGACAGGTTTGGTTCACTATATTAACTTTATCTTCTAGATATAACTCTTAGTTAAATAGTTATTCATTTACCATGTCTCTTTTTATTTTTAAATTATATGGTTAATAAACTTACTATAAACTTCCAAGAAAACCTAAAGTGGTTCATTAATGACATATATAATATTATTTATGATCTTTGGCAGAACCATAGATTTTTAGGAATAGAATATCAATTAATACTATAATATTTGTTTTAAAAAAACTCTTTTATTTCAATTTTCACACTATTTTCTATTTTGTTTTTGTTAAATTACTAACAACATTATTAATTTGAAAAAAAATCATTTAATCAACCCTAAAATGTCATATTAACCTATAAAATTTATGGAATTCCGAAAAAGTCACAAATTACAATTATTTGGATATTTATAATATCATTTATTTAAATATTTCATTAATAAGGTAATTACTGAATCATCATTGTGTCATATAAAAATTAAATTATTTAATTTCTAAAAAATATAAATAGAATACCATTATTTAAAAAATCCTTTTATATTTCCAATGAATATTAATAGTCGAAAAGATAACTTATATAACCCCATGTAAAAATTGATTTACTAAAAGATATTTGTTTTTGTCATTTTTTATTTTACTTTAGGTTAATTAAAATAAAGTGTCATTATCATTAATAAGTGGCATAATGGGGTCCCAAAATCGACCCAAGGATGACCATGTTCAGAAATTACTCATCCAATAAGGTTAGAACAACTGTTATGGTAATTTTGTATTATTATAATATTCGTTTTACATTGAATTACCCTATTTACCTTTAACTGCAGTAAATAAAAGCCAAAAGTTACTATTCACAAAGAATTATTTTCATCTTATTTAACCACATATTACTTACTAATATCAACCATGTCTCTCGGATTTTGGAAATTCTATACATAGAAGTGGTAAAATTAAGTTCCATGCAAATTTGCAAATGCTTCTAGGAGGTGGGTAAAAGACGGTAAAAAGTTCGATAAAATTTTTATATATCTAAAATAATTATAAAGAGACTCCAATGAATTACATTGAACTTATATCATTATTATGTATCTATTTTGACCTAAAAAATATAAATAAAATCAATATTTATTTAAATAAAATTTCAGTTTTAAACAATAACTCACTGTTTTTCACTATTCAATGAAAATTAAAATTTTTCAGAAAAATACCAAACATTAACCCTAAGATAATTTTGATATTCCAAATTAAAAAATTAATTCTATTTTACCAATTTCAAATCATATAAGTTGTGTTAATTAATTTAAAATTAATTCCCTTTTTCAAAACCAAAAGGCTTATTTTTAAGAAATAATAACTATCAAAAGATTGACAATTATTTATGTCCAATTTAAATGTGAAATTACTTAAAATGACCATCATTGGATTAAATGGTAAAAATATAATCTAATTATACTGATAAAACCATTAAAATTTACAATAAAACACTATAAATCATTTTGATTAAAAAAGTTGTTTTTAGTTAAAATAAAGTATTTTTACTATTCAACCAAATATGAAAGTTATCATAAAAACACAAAATATTTATTGAAACTAAATTATTATGTCCCTATTCTAAAGAAGATGTTTATTTTCTCAAATTTAATATATAAAAGTTTCAAATATTTGATTTAAAAAGGGTTCTCCATTAAAAGGTGGAAAAATTGCATTCTTTTAAAATTACTTCTTTTATCTAAGAAAAATGAATTTGTTCTTACATTCTATCTCAGAAACTCGTAATATGGATTCTAAAATTATAAGGATTATATAAAGTTCTAAATTCAGTAAATATGATTCATAACCGCTTTTGAACAGCTAGTTTGGTAAGTCGTGGTGCGCTTGAACTCAGTGTTGCGTGTAGTGAAAGTTATTGTATTACTTTGAATAAAAATGTACTATGAAATCTTGGGGTGTTACATTATTCCCTCATTAAATAAATTGCATCCTCTCTATTTAAAAATGTTCTTTGAAAATAAATGGTTGAAATAGAGAATATCTTTGTGGGAAAACCCACATCAGAAATTGGGTTAATAAAATTTCGTCTTAATAAGAATAAAAAAGGGAATGAAAAAAGTCACCATCAAATTATGATCATTATTAGGAGGACATTGGTGGAAATTAGAGACATATTATTAGAGGAAAAACATAAATATTTATAGGGACTGATTGAGGTTATAATTCACAAACAGTTGTAGAATTGAGGGCCTAAAAGCCATCAATCTATGATGATTTAAAATATCATCGGTTCATCAAAACATAAGGTATTAGGATAACACATTTTTAGTTTTAAGATCTCACACTTAATGTTTAATAATTAATTTCTTTATAGAATAAGAGATGAAAAAAAATATACTTGACAAGCAGAGTTCCATCATTTAACTAATTTCTACCACAAACTCATCTTTCACTCTAAAAGATAATAGAACTTTAAAAAAATATTTTATTTATCCTATTCATATAGGGTTCCAAAAAATGAATCTATAATTCACCTATCAAGCCCTTTAAAAAAAGAAACTACATTATACAGTCTAGGGACTTCACGTAGTCCAGTGGTAGGTGATAAATCCCAATCGTACTATGGTTGTGGGTTTGATTCACGCAGAATTGTCGACGCGATGGGTTGTCACACAGTCTGCGTGTTGTCCTTTTTTATAAAAATACAAAAATAACCTTAACAAAAATATACAATTTCACAATTAATATATTCCAACCTTTAGACTTATCCAAAATACTTCTATCCAAACTCACAGTCCAAAATATATAAGGATGTTAAACACAATGAAGATCCTTTTTTCCATGTATTAACATGTGAACGCCTTCATCATGTATTATTTTAAAACATGGTAACACCTTGAATTACTATAAAATCGTATTTATTACATTAATGCTCCATTATCCTTTATATAATACTAGATATATTCCTTATATCCAAAAATATTGAATATGCCAACAATGATGAAATAAACAAACTATTAATCAGTTCCAAGGAATTCAAGAATATCCAATATAATTTATCCAAATCAACCATCTCTTATTCCAAAATCATTACAACATTATCAGGACCATATTAAAAATTACATTTACTTTAACCATGTAATTTTTCAAAATTTTAACCTACTATTGAGTCACTTTTCATGGTTCCACACAATCTCAAGTCCTTAATAAAATAGTATTGTAGTACAATCCTTATATACTCTCTAATTTTTATAACATTTACATCATTAATACAATACTTAAATGACACAATACTTTAATAATAACGTAATAAATATAATCATTCCTCTTTATCTTCGGTAGTATCATAACTTTATTATTATCCAATTGCAGCATTTGGGGTATACTCTGATGATTTGGACATTGATTCGCGTAGTGTGCCAACCCCTTGCAGATGAAGCATTATACATTTGAAACTTTTTTCTTACCCTTGCAATCACGTACTTGGTGTCCTTTTTCTCCAAACTTATAACAAACTCCCATTCCCAACAAGCATTTACCAAGGTGATTCTTTCTATAGTTATCAAATATGGGAAAATCTTTCTTTTCTATCTTCTCATTAGCCATATTTCTCTCTTCCATCCTTTTCTTCTCTTTATTCCCATCAAATCCATAGGAATCATAGAATTATTTACTTATCTTATTAAATGATGATATGATTTCTTAATCTATTGAGAATACATGGGAGACTATTTACCTTATAAATGTTGGCATAAAACTGTGAAAGATATGACCCTTCTTACTCTTTGGATCATATGTGTTGATGGAGTTCACATTCCTTCTACTGGGCTCCATTTCTATATAATGTCATAAACTAGGTCAGATTATGAATGGCAATGAATAATTCCAAACCTGTAAAATACCTAATCTAAACTGAATAGTTTATGGATATAATCCATAATCATACAAATAATTTCCTTGAGGAGGTATATACTCATAAATGATATATAATGATTTGTGAATAAAATGAGAATTATCCTAAGCATATCCCCCGGGAGTGTCATAACAATGAGTGCAGCAAGGCCCGTTGTTGTGCACCAGTTCCCGTTTCAGTCTAGCTCCAAGTGGTGTTTTCAGGTTTTACACCTAGGTACATCTGTGCCAGAGCCACCTCTGTCAGCTCATATCCAGATAGGGATGTATTTGATTTTAAAACTCACAAAATATCTACAGTACCAAAATTCTAGGAAGTTATTCTATACTAATCCTCAAATTCTATCTTAGGGTAATATGCTCTAATCTGAGTTTATCTAAATCTAATTTTCACGGTTATTGTTAAACTTTCTCTGATACCAATTGTAACACCCCGACCCTTGTTACCCAGAGTCGGTGAAATATTACATAACATTGGAATGATTACAAGGAATCATGTCCCGAAAAACTGATGAGTTTAGCAGTCTTGGAAAATATATTACATACATGAACGTTACATAACACTTTCCAACATACAACAAAAAAATCCTTTGATAATTTCATTGTTCTCTTAGCTTAACCCTGTATCTTAAACATAATTTTTTTTTGTGATCTTGGGAAAATGATACATAAGAAAGGGGTGAGCTCAAACGCTTAGTAAAGGTAAGAAATACAGTGGAAGATAACATAAATATTAAGCATGATGAATAATTGAAAACACATGCCTTTACTAGTAATAAAGATGAACACTTTTATGGAAGAAATATGTGTTCAGTAAATAATTCCATAATAAAACATAAACATGGGTATTCTACTAGTAGAATGACCTCATGAACCATCAATATTATATTCATTTTGAGGGAATGTATAATGCCGGACATTCAGAAACATTTTGTCAAGGCCTTATCCAAGATTTCTAAAAATGATTAATGCTTCGGCCAAAACCATATATCAAATTTGGAAAGGCCTCGGCCAATTCCACATCTAGTTGTCTCATGAGACCTACCGAAGCATCGAGGAGCTATAGGGGGCTCCATCTGTCACATACAAATTCCAATACATTCCTCATATGAAAAGGTTGAAATATAACATAATCATTCGTATTAAAACTAGCATACAAAATGTCAATAATTTAACCATAAATAATGAATGGTATAAAAATAGCACATCCACAGTCAAACATATCACAAAACCATCAATACATTATAGAAGTTTTGTATCATAATAAATCAACTTCAAATAAACATAAAATCCATCAAAGTATGTTGACATAAATGAAATCAAAACCTTTTTTAGAGAAATATCTCTTTCTATTTTGAAATCATTTAAGAGTCAAATAATTATAAAGAAAAAATTTATTTTGAAAATATTTGTATATTATTGTAAGGGAAGCTTCAACGACATTATAATGGCGAAAAATAGCCGCACCCGCTGTATAAGTTAAAAAAACATTCTTACCTTAATTTTATCGAAAAGGTCATAAAGTACATTGTTTGGAAAACGACAAAAAGATCTATTTCAAAACATATAAGGCCAAATAAGGGTATAAGTTAATTTACCCCATTTTTTAGTCAAATTTTTTTTGAAATACATTTTTAAGAAACATGGATTTGGATGATAATGAGGTCCCAATAGATACTCAGGTATAAAACAACCTCGGATAATAAAGAGATTGTGAAATTAACCCTTACCTTGTACTTTTCATTGGTCGATGGTAGGTTAAAATCTTGTATAATGGTGAAATAATTGTTATTAAATTATTCAAGAACTATATACAATAATATTATATCATATATGATCATCTAATATTGCTTTATTAATAATATATTAATATTACCATCGTTTCGGGTGTTAACTGATTCATTTTCCTTTGTATGCTTTGTTACGTAAGTAATGTAGGTTATAGATAGGATGTATCTTATTTATATTCAGAATGATATTAAGTCTTTAAACATTATTTGTAATCATATATTGAAAATTATTTTGAATGGGTACGATGGGGAATGAATCTCATCGCGTTCGTGTAGACGGTAATCCGTACATGCGTACGAGGGACAATATCATTATTTTGATATTAAAATAATATATAATTGTATGTTATATCATATATAAAGAACCATTATCATGTTATATTTATTATTTACATCAAGTACACGTCATTATTATACCCATCCAAATAATAATGTATTGAATAACAATTACCCCACGACGTGGAGACGGTAACCCATACGTACGCAGGTATGGTGACATGTCATTCAAAGGAAGGATAGAATAATGAATATGGTTGTACCATATTTATAATAACATCATAGTATATATAATATACTGGAGTTATTATTTTATAACGGAAACAACAAACAAATAGGAAGTGGAAATAGAAAGGAACTTGAAAGAGGTGGTGAAATATTTTACCTCTTCTTCGGGTTCTTCCTATTGATTTGATCAAAAGGTCTCCTTAGGTTGGCTTTATTACTAAAGTAAAGACTCTATGAGGAAGGTATAAGACTTGAGAGGGTATTTTTGCAGAGGTTGGCAGAGCCAAAAGGCTTTGAAGGTGTGAATTAGAGAGAAGGGGGAGTGCCCTTTTATAAGAGGGGTGATGGGCACCTTAGAAAAATCTAGAAATATTATTGTATAATAAAACCATTTTCAGTTCCTAATGTCTCAAAAATTAATTATTTAAAGGCTAATGTGGGGATGGGTTGAACCCCACTCAACCAATAGGTTTTACATAGGTTTGGGTCACTATATTAACCTTATCTTCTAGAATTAACACTTAGTCAAATAGTTTTTCATTTAACATGTCTCTTTGTATTTTTACATTATATGGTTAATAAACTAACTATACACTTCCAATCGAAACTGAAGTGGTTAATTAATGAAATATATAATATTATTTAAGACCTTTGGCCTAACCTTAGATTTTTAGTAATAGAATATCAATTAATAAAATAATATTTGTTTTAAAAAACTCTTTTTTGTCAATTTTGACACTATTTGCTATTTTGTTTTTTTAATTCATAACAACATTATTACTTCAAAAAAATCATTTAATCAACCCTAAAAAGTCATATTAAACTAGAAAATTTGGGTAATTAATAAAAAGTCTCAAATTACATTTATTTGGATATATATAATATCAATTATTTTAATATTTCATTAATAAGTTAATTACTACATATTCATTGTGTCATATAAAACTTAAATTATTTAATGTCTAAAAAATATAAATAAAATACCACTATGAAGAAATCGTTTTATCTTTCCAATGAATATTTATAGTCAAAAATATAAATTATATAAACCCATGTAAAAATTGATTTACTAAAACATATTTGTTTTTGTCATTTTTTCCTTTACATTAAGTTAATTAAAATAAAGTGTCATTATCTTTCATAAGTGGCTTCATTGGGTCCCAAAATCGACCCAAGGATGCCCATGGTCATAAATTACTCATCTAATAAGGATAGGACACGTGTTAAGGTGATTTTGTATTATTATAATATTCTTTTTACTTTGAATTACCCAATTTACCTTTAACTGCAGTAAATAAAAGTCAAAAGTTACTATTCACCAAAAATTATTTTCATCTTATTGAACCACATTTTACTTACTGATATGAACTACGTCCCTCAGATTTGTGAAATTTAATTCACAGAAGCTGTAAAATTATGTTTTATGCAAATTTTTAAATACTCCTAGGAGGTGGGTAAAAGACGATAAAAAGTTCGATAAAATTTTTATATATCTAAAATTATTACAAAATGACTCCAATAAATTACACTAAACTTATATCGGTATCATGTGGATATTTTGACCTAAAATAAATTAAAATAAAATAAATATTTATTTAAATAAATATTTGGATTTAATCAATAACTCAGTTTTTTTCACTATTCATCAAAAATTGAAAGTTTTCAGAAAAATACAAAAAATTCACTCTAAGCTAATTTTGAGATTCTGAAATCTAAAATGAATTATATTTTACCAATTTCAAAACATAGAAGTTGCATTAATCAATTTAAAATTAATTCCCATTTTCAAAATCAAAACGCTTATTTTTAAGAAATAATAACTATCAAAAGATTGACACTTGTTTATGTCCAATTTCGAAATGAAATTACTTAAATTTATGAACATTGGATTAAATGGTAAAAATATAATCTAATTATACTTCTAAACCATTAAAATGTATAATTCAACACTATAAATTATTTTTACTCAAAAAGTTGTTTTTAGTTAAAATATAGTATTTTTAACTATTCACCCAAAAATAAAAGTTATCAGAAAAAAACTAAAATTTTATTGAAACTAAATTATTATGTCCTGATTCTAAATAAGAAGTTTATTTTGTCAAATTGAATATATAAAAGTTTCAAATATTGGATATAAAAAGGGTTCACCATTAAAAGGCGGTAAAATTACATTTTTTGAAAAATACTTCTTTTATCTAAAAAAATGAATTTGTTCTTAAATTATGTCTAAGAAACTCATAATATGGATTCTAAAATTATAAGGATTATATAAAGTTCAAAATTCAGTTAATACAATTCATAATTGCTTTTGAACGGGTAGTTTGGTAGGTCGTGGAGCGCTTGAACTCTATGTTGCATGTAGTGCAAGTTATTGAATTACTTTGAAGAAATAATGTACTATGAAATCTTGGGGGTGTTACACAACACAACCAACTGGGACTCAAAGAACATGAATAAATATTTTTATTTGATTTTTGAGGAAAATAGATTATAAAGAACTAGAAGTTGTGGAGTAAGTTAGAGTTTGATTTGTATGAGATGAGTTAAAAATAATTTTCATAGTCTAAGGAACTTAGATTCAGGAATTAAATCTCTTATTTTGTGGGTGTAGATATATCCCTTGAGAGATCTATTGTTCAACTTCAAAAAGAGTAATGGATCAGATACCAATAGACGTTAAAGACTATAGACAACAATATTAATAACTCATCACTTTTTTAATATATTGGAGGTTTGTTACATACTTAATATGTTAATTACACCTATATAATATGTTCTAAGAGGTTTCTAGATGATCCTTGACCACCCATTGTAATTGGGGATTTGATTTTAGTGGATAATACATGATTCAATGTGAGTGGACATGATAAGTAGTCAGTTTCTCATATCAAGTCCAAACCTTTTAAAACGTATGAGTGTTTATCTTGTTTGTATTTCAACATTTTGTGAAGTTATGGAATTATAAGACAAATATGACAATATCAATACATTTTGTTACCAATAACATCTTTTCAAATGATGAAATATGTTTAGTTGAAATAAGAATTGGATTTTGGTAAAATAATTTGACAACACCGTATTCACCCCCCCCATAGGACTGTCTAGACGGTTTAATAGGACACTTCAAATTGAAATTGATATTCCATAAAATCTTGTTTGTATAATTAAATCTATATTGTTCAACTTATTTTTGTGGGGATTTAAAGTGTTTTTAAGGACACCTATGGCAACAAACTTTCACCCCTAGGAATAAGTCACAAATTTATTATAATACCCCTATGTTTTTTTAAGTGTAATTATTAAAATAAATATTATGTTGAAATATTGTATCATAGGAAAAAAAAATATAACCAAAAACCATGTTATGTATTAGAACATAAGATCAACATTAATACATCATGATATTAAAAGGTCAAACATCATTAAGAAAATTACAAGAAGAGTAAAAACTCAAGTAAATAAAAGGATAGTTAAAAAAATATTTTAATTCCTCACATATAAATATTATTACTTAAATGATTAATTTTTTTATTTTATTATTAATTAATTAAATTAATGGTTAGATTATAAATAATTAAATTTAATGGGATGTGATTAAAATCACTTAGTATTAAATGGCCTATTTTTTTAAAAAAAATGTATTTGTATATATATAATGTTATCTATCTTGATAAATTAAATTTATTTACATTAAATATGAATCTAATATTATTATTAAACATATAAAATATTAACATTCATTTAATTATTATCTTATAGGAAATAATAATTAAAATACTTAATGTATAAAAAGACATTTACAAAAACATTTTTTTTTGTATTTTATGATTTAATTTAAAAGTTAATTTTATTATATTTAAAAATTGAATTAAAATAAATGGATTATAAATTAGGAATCATCTACTGAAAATTTTATAATATGGGTTGTCATATATTTTTAGTAAAAAATTAATTACCATGATAAATATTTAATCGAGGGTTATAACGGTAAAAAGAGGTAACGTAATGTGGATCAAATCTTACTAAATTGATGTGAAACATAGAATTTTTAAAAGTGCCTTTTAAGATTATAAATTCATATCCACATGTCTCACCAACCTATACTCACCGAACATTCCTAAATCTTATGTGATTCCATCTTTACCGTACACTTAACATTCATTTCCACAGAAAAGTCCCTCTTTTTAAGCTGTAAAAGGAGCTCACTTTATCCCACTTCAAGCCACACATCACCTTAAAAATACCTTTTCATCCCTAACCAATTTAACTCTCCTAAAATATACATACATTTTTTTAAGACCTTTGTTAAAATTGTTTTTCAAAGACCCTCATTTACAAGAAATCTTTCAAGAGAATATTCTCATCCTCATCATGAGTATTATTCACTAGCTAAAATTTTATTTTTAATAATTTTCATCCAAATTAATCTAAATAAATTATGACCATAAAAATATAATTAAATTAGTATCAATTTTATGCTAAAATGTTAATATTTTTATAGAAAACCCATTATCTTTCTTCCACCCATCCATTTGAAGAAATAAAAATGTCGCTCATGTTACGTGCGAACTATCACCCCCATGAACGACCTATTTCATTTTTCAAATCTAAATTTCATTAAAGTCTGCAGAAATATATTTATTTACTGAATATTATATTAATGAAATGATTAATGTTTTATAAATTTAAATTGTTCTATCTTTTGATAATATTAATATTGTGTGATGATTGTAAATTGTTCCGCCTAAAATAAGCATACCAAAAGGAAATTTGATTTCTTATATGTAACACATAGCTTCTTATCTTACCATATTCAACCAAATATTATCAATTATGATTTATGTATTTAATAAAATAAAAATAAAATCATTATGGTCCTGGAATTATGCTACTATGGGAAAATCACATCCATACTCATCCATTAGTTGTAACATGTTCTTGTTTGGGTTGGTTTAACCACCTACATGAACAATGAAACATATTTTTATCATTGATGGTTATAGATAATTAATTAATAGTAAAAAATTATATTAATATGTAAATAATGTTATTTTGTTTTATAATATTAATATTAATAATTAACTCATTATCAGGATACCACCTTTCATTCGTTAGAAATTACCGAAACATGCTCGTCACCAATTGCATCTTTCTAAATTATAACTAAAATTATTATGTAATGAAATTAAAACTTTATAAATAATTATATAAAATTATTTGAAGTACATTAAAAAATCAAGGAATTTTTAACATAGTTTCAAATAAATATGATCGTCATCTCCATTAGGAAACTTGTATGAAGCAATCGAAGCTACAAAAATCTTACGATTAAAATAAAAAATAACTAACTAATAAAAATATAATAAATTATTGTAATTAAAGTGTATAAAAGTAAATATATATAAATATAGATATAAAGTTATTGATTAATATGGTTAGGTTTATTATATATGATTTTTAAATAACTTTCATGGAATCCAAGATTAACGTTATGGGTTTTTCATTTCAATTTTCATTCCTAGAGACAGGTGCCATATTCACCACTTGTTTTATTTTATATGATGTATATATACTCCCATATGGATGTTTTAATTTTTATTTTTATTCAATTAAAATAATATAAAACTATATCTTAATTTCTATATTTCATTGGAATTAAATTCAATATATATCAAAATTGTAACGGTTATTCAAAACTCAATTTATTTTCTCTGAGTTGTAATGTTTCTTATTGAACTTTATTCTTATATGATTGGTTTATTTTGTCATATATTCTATAAAATTTATGTTCCAATTAATGTTTTTTAATTTAAAATTATTTCCCATAAACTCTTTTCTAAATTATTTTTACTTCAAATAATAAAACATTCGTAAGGGTTATTCCGAATCAACCTCGTTTTCATTGTTTCATTGTTTTTATCCCCTTACTATGTATTTATAAGGATCATATATGATTATATTTATTTAATTAATATGGTAGTTTGTATATATATTTGTAGTATTATAAATTTCTGTAAAAAAATCCTTATTTTATATATTTCATTCTTAAATATAAATATTTTGTTATGAATAATTCACATCCTCCCAAATTAGTTGTTTCTCTTTCATGATTATATCATTTATTTCCAAAGATTTCTTACTTTCCTAGTTTTAAATAAAAATATTTATTTTCTTTTTTTATCTTTATATTTCCCTTTATATCATTTCAAAGGGAATATTTTAATTCCATTTTATTGATTTGGGTTACAATAAAGAGAATTATAAATACAAAAATGGAATTTCATATCACATTCATGACTTTTTATACTCCTCTCCACATTTCTTATCATTAAATATGTCTCATATCAAGGTTCATATATTTGAAATTATTTTAAAATTAATTTTTTCAATGTTCGATTATAACCATTTTCAAAAATATTTTAATGTTACTTATATTTTTGTTTCTACAACCATGTTACAAGAGCTTTATAAAAATTATTTGTATTCTTTTGCTTCTATTTTTATATCAAAATCTAAAATTTATATCTCTTTTAGAGATATTTTCTATTAATTTCCTTCTAAATTCTATTTCACTATTTTTAATTTCTGGTATTGAGCTCACTTTATCAAAATTATCAATTCTTGATTCCTTAAAATGTGGTACCATTTGAAGGTGCTCTGCATATAAAGGTTTTTTATCTAATTAAATATTCATCAAAAAGTTATATTTAAATAGGGATATGCTCTAGTGATACTATTGAACTTATTTCTCTAGATGGATTATGGTAATGTTATTCCATTTAATTATTGGTGAAAGTGTTGAGATATCATATTATTTTTATTCCAATACAGATGTTTATTGATTACCAAGATATTTTGATTATTTATTGTATTATTATTCATTTCTTTTACATGATGAATTCATTGGATTTAATAAGTGATGGGTAAACCATATAATTATATAACCCCTCAATGCATCTATATATCTCTTTAGAAAAATCTATATTGGGAATTTGATATATGTATTCCCATTTTTTAATAATGTCTTGGCATGAGGAAAAGATTGCATGTAAGTACACTACAACAAATGCCGGTCCTAGCGGTGGTTTTTTCCGGTTTAGCGGCAGTTTAAACCGCCGCTATATTGTGTGGCGGCGATTTAAAAAAACCGCCGCTAAGTTTGGCGTCAGCAATCTATTAGCGGAGGTTTTTTCGATTCCGCGGCGGTTTTAGAAATGTGTCGTAGGTCTGTCATTTAGCGGCGGTTATATGGGTATCTTATTCGCAGCGGTTTTAACCGCCGCTAAATTCAGGCGTTTGATGCGCCTATTCTGCGGCGGTGAATACCGCCGCTAAATATCAACATAATATATTTAGCGGCGGTTTTAACCGCCGCTAAATTCTGCCCAGTTCATCATTTAGCGGCGGTTTTAACCGCCGCTAAATGATTCCCGGTTATTTAGCGGCGGTTAAAACCGCCGCTAAATGCTCACATGTATGGCATTAGCGGCGGTTAAAACTGCCGCTAAATGTTGAACCGGAAACAAAATATGTTGGATCTGCTCCACCACTGCCCTAAATTTTCCAAACAGCCACATCTCACCCATCAGCCCCACATAATATCACATCCACACATATTTGTAATGTACAACAGCTTACAACATTATTACATCATTAACATTTCATATTCCATCACTAAGAGAATACTACCACAAACCACTACACACAAAAACCAACATCCTCATAATAGTGACCATAACATCTCTTACCATAATAAAAACCAACATTAAAAACACCATCCCTCATAGAAAAAACCACACCATAACAAGAAACATGTATCTCACTATGAGAACCAAATTCACCCATAACACATCCACAATTAAAAACAAATTGTGAAACCAAACTTGTTGGTTCCATCATACTTCAAACCCCTTAAATCCCACACAAAAAAAGATGAACAACAGACAACCAAATGTACACAAGAATATATTTCAAGATATATGAAGACAATTTCACATTAATTCATCATCTCATGTGGTTGTTTTTTCATAATTATCAAAATTTTCAATGTAATTTATTCTTATCAAAATATACCTATTATTCCATTTTCGATGGATGAGTTAAAATAATCATCCAAAAGAAGATTTTATAAATAGACAAATAATACATTCAGGAATCACAAGGAAGAAGAGAATGATACTGTGGAATAATAATGAAAAACCAAATATCTAGTAACCATATTTGAAATCACGGATCACGTAAAATCCATTTCAAAATCAATTAGTTATTTTTTCTTTGATTTATCTCAATTACCCACCCACATGGAGAAAACCACGATAATTTCATAAATGGTAAAATCAATAGAGATTAAGGACACCCTAATAGAATATACTATAATTATTTCTACACAAAAAAATGGAAATGAGAAGGAGTTGTAATAGCCTATATATACCAAGGTAATGCTTTGATCAGTAACACAACCCATTTAGAGAATGGAGGAATAAGGGAGGGGGACTAAAAACAACATCAAACTTCACATCACGGTGCAATCAAATGAAGAATGGTAGTAAAGAACATACCTAGAATTGCATGTTTGGGGTGTCCATGTCCCATATAGTGGATCTAAAAAATTAAAACCATATCTAAGGATTGATGAAACAAGATAAAAACAATTTAATACATAATATAGAAGGAGTCCCCTAATTTAAGATTCAAAATTTAATTTACCAAACGTTATTGGGTTGTTATGTTTGTCAAAATTCCATTTTTTTTGTATCATCAAATTTGGTTTCATTTAAATGATGGGTAATTGACCATTTAAAACCATGAATCCTGATTATTTCAGTAATGTTGGGATACATGGATGATATTGTGAATTATTTTTATCAGTGGTTAGAGCTCCAACTGATATAACACCTCACCAATGTTCACCAAAACCTAAAAAATCCAGAACAACCTAGGAGAATCCACACTCCCTCACACAAAATATGCCTACACCATCATGGAAACAACCTCAAGAACACATTATCTTTGAAATATAACTACATGGGTCTACGTCTATATTATACAGTGGTATTGAAATGATCCTGATATTCTTTTTATATTTTCTATAACTATTAGGATATTTTAAGTCATGCATTACACCACACTAGAAAAATATTTTTTTATTCCCTTACATAGACACATCACAATGTAAAAGTATACAACATCCAACACAACTCATAGAATATATACACAAAAACAGATGAATGATGTATATTTTTATCGGAAAAAAAATTGGTGTTTTATTCACCCATAATGCAACTAGGTCAAAATTAATGTTCCCAAAAAATCCCAAAACTTATTGAAATTCAATTCCAGATTTCCATCGATTAGAGGATTGAGAGTCATTTTAAAGAGAGTTTAGGTAATGGATGGATTCCATATTCCTCCCAATAATGATGATATGAAATAGGAATTACATTCTAAACAATTAATTATGGTATCATGGGGAGTCCTAAAACCTCATCCATGTAAAATCATTCTTAATAATGTATTTAACTGGACTCCTTGATTTCTATATAATGTTATGAAATCATTATTCAATATATGATCACATATCCTCCCTAATATTGGGGATACATTGTGACCATCACAATATTTGACCCTCCACCAAAAGGATTTAATGATTGTATACATAAGAAAACATGAGAAATCAAGAAAATGTTAGGACATGGAAATGTTTGGTGGCAACTATGTGTCATAAATGTTACATATACAAACCAACTGTTATCATACTTGTTCAACACATCAACAATACTACTACTCATCATCTGATGCTGCATCGTCACCCTCTCCACCTTCATCTCCACCACCTGCTGCCACCTGTAAGAACATTATATTGAAAATTAAATATTGTTGCATATATATAATAAAAATTAAAACCAATAAAAGTTTGGAAACTAAATGATTTTGATTTTTTTGTGATTTACCTGCTCACCACTACCCGATGCACTACCACCGGGGGCATATCTGCTCATATGCTGACGTATTTCAAGCAACTCTTTCTGCAAATCAGATATCTGATTCCCCTGCTGGTGAACTGTGTTTCGTAGAGCAGACATCTCCCTCTGAGCATCTTCAGGTATGAAATGACTATAACCAGGAGTAGATGAGGCCGAAATCCCTGATGGCATGCGAAAGACCTCAGATGGTATGGGTCCCAAACCCATCCCGCGCACTCTACCAGGATGCTCCTTCCCAAGGACTTGACCAACCGGGTTATCCTGGGAGACTGAGTATGATTGCCCAGGATTGGCATCCCATATTTCTTTAATTTTTACCTATAAATCAAATATCAATATATATTAACACAGTAAAAACTGATATTAAGTTATTATAATAAATAATTGACTTCATACCCCAACTTCTCTGGCAGGTTCATTAAAAAAACTTCCATCTGTTTTTTTATGAACATCCAGCCACAGTTCTGTTCGGGATGCTTCATGCCCTAAACTCTGTGACTGCATTAAACAAAGATAAATCATCAATCAAATATGTTAAATAGATAATATTATCTTATAAATATTTAAACTAATTAAAAGATTACCAATGACATTCGGCTTCTTGAAAAGCTTTTTGAACCCGCAGTGTGCGGGATTACCTGCTTCGCCCGGTTTGAAGCATTCTTTCTTGAAAGATCCTGAAATAAATAAAATTCAATTTAACAGTATTGTATTCAATTTCTATCTCCTCTTCATGTACATGTATAAATGTAAAATGAGGATAATATAATAATATATATTTCAATACCATCCGCTTCTCATCACGATGTCTATCGAAAAAAACCTTCCACTGTTCTTTCGGTACCCCACTGGGTATCTTCTCATACATCTGCTGCACGGTCAACGAAGAATCGTTGACATCACACCACAACCTCCATTTGAAATCTTTCCATTTTTTTCCAAGATTTTTCAATGTCCACTTCCGTGCTATCACATCAGCAACGGTAAAGTGGAAGAACATCTGTATACAAAAATTCATTTTGAATATATTAGTAAAATGACATTCAATTAAACCATAAAGTAATAAAATTACCTTTATATGAGAATCATAAACTTCATTTTTCCAGTTTGGAGGCATATGCCTCCAATCATCATACGAAATAGGCAGGGAAACGGGCTTCGCTGCCAGCTGACATATAATCTGACCAAGTAAACCTGCGGCGTCATCCGTCGGGACCCCATAAGAATCAAATGGCACCACTATCTTCTTGCCATGCATGTTCCAAACATCAGAACTTTTTATGTCTCTTTCCACGGTTTCATTGTCTTCATCTGCAATGAGCAAACAATTACTATAAACAAAATGCAATAAATTTATTTAATTAAAATTTGTACCTATGACTGCGACCCTCCAGAATGTCCGTGATGAACTGGAGGGGGCTTGTCGCTACCCCGCTGCTGAAGCTCCTGTAGGGGGAGGCGATGACTCATCCTCTAATGAGGCATCCACTGATAGTGTCAGAGATGGTGCAGGGGGAGATGATGCCTTGGGGACAGACGAATCGTCATCTGTCGCAAAAGAAGAAGGAATAGTGTACCGCTTCTTCCTTGGCATTCCTGTCATTTAATCAAATAAAATTAAGTTCAGAATATATATTTCAAAAAATTTATGCAGAAAAAAAATTAAAAATGATAATAGATGCCCAGTATTAACAAACAAAATATATATAACAATGATAATGAATGACTACAGAAATGAAACAAGTAGTTGCTGAATGAATAAATAATTGTACATACAATCATTTTCCCCTTCAATCATGTCGGTTTCCTACTCCATTGCTTCATCCACTTCATTCATCCTTGCTAGACCAATATTTTCAATATCATGATGGACAAATAATTCTGCTTCCTGTTGTTGATGAAATTCAATTGCAGAGGTCAAATCTTCCACTTCATCACCCATATCATACAAATCTCTTTGTATTATGTGAGTAACTACACTCCACCCTTCATCCACAACATCATTCACATAATATACCATTTTTGCCTGTGATGCTAAGATATATGGATCATGCAGTTCACGATCACCAACATCCATCAAGCGAGAGAAGTTTACAGAAGTAAATTGCAAGGAATCTCTTTTAACACCTCTGATAAAATCGACCCATTTGCATTTGAATAAAACAACAGAAAAATGCCCGTGGTAGTTTAATTCAATAATATCATGCAGCTTTCCAAAGTATTCCACTTCAGCAAATGTAAAAATACCACTATTCTGTGTTTTCAAACCCACTTCTCGATCGACTGTACGAAATCTAAAACCATTCACATTATAAGCGTTGAACTTTCTAACTTGTTTTATAGGACCTCTAGCAAGAAACTTCAAATCTTCTGAAAAGTCAGCTCGAGTATCAGTATTCATGATCTGAAAAATATATATAATTTAATAGATTTACAAATTGTATGTGTCAAAGTAATATTCATATTTATTGCAATATTTATAAACTTACACGTCGTGCAAACCATTCTACCAGCTCTTTATTCAAAGCTTTCGTTATATCTTTTTCATTTCGTGTTCGGCTTCTCATTCGTCTCTTTGTTTGTATCCTCAACTCTTCAATAAATGGATCTGCAATTTCACTATTCAGCAGCACATATCTATGTGCCTGTAATAATTCCAATTCTGTTAGTGTCGCGTATGAGGTCCTCCCAACTGATCGGCCAATTGCAGGAAATATTTTTGATTTCTGATGCATTTGAGATTGAGTTGATGTGTCGTCAACACGTCCAAATCGAGTAAATCTTGTCTCAATATCATCCAAATATCTGGAACAAAAGGTGAGACACTCCTCGGCCAAATAGCCTTCAGCAATAGAGCCTTCTGGTTGAGCTTTATTTCTCACGTATGCTTTCAAATGCCCAAGATATCTGTGAAAAAAAATAATAATATTATGCATTTATTTAAATGCCAAAAAATGTTTACTTAACTGGAAACATATAAATAAAATACCTCTCAATTGGATACATCCATCGATAATGAACGGGGCCTCCTAATTTAGCTTCGTCAACCAAATGCACAGTTAAATGCATCATGACAGTAAAAAACGATGGAGGGAAGATCATCTCCATTGCACAAAGGGTCAATACAAACCTCTCCTGTAGGTTGTCAAGCTGAAATGGATGTAGAGATTTCTCACATAACTGTCTGAAAAATGTGCAGAAATGGAGTACAACAGCAGTAACTTTTTTAGGTAATAATGTACGCAATGCCAATGGTAGTAACTGTTGTAACAAAACATGTGAATCGTGACTTTTCAATCCATATAACTTACGATTCTTCAAGTCAACACACCTCGAGATGTTACTCGAATACCCATCAGATACCTTCACATTCTTTAAAATTTGAAGGAACATATCTTTATCCCTATTTTTCAATGAAAAAATGGCCGGAGCATACTTTTCATTCTCATCTGGCCAGAGATCACGTTTTATGTTCATTACTTGTAAGTCTTTGCGAGCATTGAGATGATCCTTCGACTTTCCATGCTCATTAACAAATGTAAAAATCAAATTATCACATACATTCTTCTCAATATGCATCACATCAAGATTGTGGCGCAAAGAACTAAATTCCCAATACGGAAGTTTGAAGAATATACTTTTTTTCTTCCATTGTTGCGTTCTGATTTCACTTGACGATGCACTTCGCACTCGTTTTCCGCTATCATTCAAATGATGAACCTTCCCAAAATCTGTTTTAACATTTTCAAGCTGTGTCAATATTTCAGAACCGGTTAACAACTTTGGAGGTGGTCTACGATCAATGCAACCATTAAATTTTGATTTGTTCAGCCGAAATCTATGAGATGCATCAAGAAATCTTCGATGGCACAAGAAGCACCATTTTCTACTGTGAGGTAGCCGTTTGGGCTCGAAATCAAAGTTACAAACGGGACAAGCCAAACCCGTATAAGTGTTCCAACCAGATAAATTCCAAAGCCCAGGGAAGTCACTAATGGTCCACATTAAAGCAGCATGCATTTTAAACATTGTTTTAGAAGAAACATCAAATATCTCAACACCGTTGCTCCATAACTCCTGCAATTCTTCAATCAAAGGCTGCAGGTATACATCAATATCATTTCCAGGCATTTGTTTTCCAGGAATAATCATCGAAATGATAAAAGATGATTGTTGCATACACATCCACGGAGGCAGATTATAAGGGATCAAAACAACTGGCCAAATTCTATAACTTGTACTCAAAGTCCCAAATGGGTTGAATCCATTGGCAGCCAATCCCAATCGAACATTCCAAGGATCAGCTGAGAAATCTGGATGTAATGAATCAAATGTCTTCCACGATTGGGAATCTCGTGGATGTCTCATTAACCCATCATTGTTATTATCTACAGCATGCCACTTCATGTGTTCGACGGTTTTTGATGACATGAATAATCTTTGCAATCGAGGCTTCAAAGGAAAGTAACGCAAAACTTTTGCAGGTGTGTTCCTTTTCTTCTTCTCCGTGAAATTATGTTCAGTCATACTTCCAACATCACCCTTTGATTGCCATCTAGAAGAAGAACATTTCTTACAATTTTGTCTACTTGAATCCTCTCCCCAGTAAAGCATACAATCATTGGGACACGCATGTATTTTTGTATAATTCAGACCAAGCTTGTTAACAACTTTTTTCATATCATAAAACGATTCTGGGATTTTTGCTTCAGGAAATGCATCACGAATCAATTCCAATAACATGGACATTGCCTTATTTGTAATTCCACATAGACATTTGATATGGTACAACTTCAGTAGAAATGAAAGCTTTGAATATTTCAAACACCCACTATACAACTCTTGATTTCCATCGTCAACTAAATCATGAAATGCATTTTCTTCACTGAAGTTTTCCCTTACATTTGGCTCCACAGAATCAAGATGATCCAATGATATGTTACAATCTTGATCTGCTTGTGTTACAGTCTCAGAAACATCACTTGTCACGTTGCAATTTGTATCACCCTCTTCTGGTTGTTCTGATATGTTTTGATGCTCATAGTGGTGTCTTGTAGTGCCGAATGCATCATTTATGAGGTTTTGCATTTCATTTTCCATTGTCGAAGAACTTGGGACCTCATTCTGTGGATTAACATCAGTCCTCAATCTTTCTGTATTGTTTGATTCTCCATGCCAAATCCAACACAAATATTGCTCAGGGAATTGCTTCAGTATTAAATGTTCATAAACTTCATCTCTCTTCAACCATGTTCTAAATTTACATTTAGGACACAGACATCTTATTCTCCCTTCAACAGATCGATTAGAAATTGAAAAATCTAAAAACCCATTCAAACCCTTAACATATTGAGGTGTGTTCCTCAGTAATTTGATCCAGCTTTTATCCATGTATATCACAATGTGCCTACACAAAATATACGATAGTGTAAGATTACAGAAACATAATATAATAAAGATGAACCATTGAGCATAAAGTATGCATAATATAATAAAGATGATTCATTGACCACATTTACCATTTCAGACCAACTGAACAAGTCTGGTCCATAGGAGACAGCGTCAACACCTCATTGAGGAGCAATAAGAATATTGGGATACACACTTATCATAACACCATCGATCACACATTTATGTTTCCTCAAACAACACCCCATTGATGTGTGATCGAAACTGATCATAATGCATTTTAAATCAAGTTAACTACATTCACTGAAACCATTTTCACAATGGGTAATGTTTGTTTTATTGTTCTAGGGAAATCTAAATGGCCACATTTAAGTTTTGGGGTTCATCTTGTGATGGAAGCATGAGACATGGTGTTTGAATTTATTGAATAAATTAGTGATAATGACCCTCTTAAGGTGGAGAGAATTATGTTAGTCATGGAAATGTGGAGAAAACTGGTGTCACCGGCCAGCCGGTGGATGACCACCGGCCAGCTGGTGAGACACCACCGGCCAGCCGGTGTGCCCAATCAATCCTACATATTCATCTCCCCTCCCATGTCTCTACTTTAATGGTACTATATAGTAATAAAAGCTTTGTTAAAAAAGAGATTGGACCACTATGCCTACATATTCATCTCCCCTCCCATGTCTCTTCTTTAATGGTACTATGTAGTAATAAAACTAGAACAAAAGGTACAATACTACCTTGCAAAACCATCCCATTGTGATCCATAAAATGAACTAGATTCTCTTAATGGATGATTCGGACTCCAACAAAAATTCAGCCACATGGACTCTATAGAGAAGTCTAGGAAACATCGCCTAAAATGAAACATAAAGAAATAATTCACATAAAGTCATACCATCATGGAATATCCAATATATTCCCCATCGGCCCGATCCTCTTCACAACACATTACTCAAAACGCTTGACACCATCTTACCATTTTTTCAAAACATTATCTCTAAACAAAAAATCACACGATAGAAAACTCACTTTGAAATCATGCTTTACACCTTAAAACACATTTTAAATGTTTAGGATAATTTCTATCAACCACATTGGTAGATACATTCCGGGAAATAAAACCAATAATATATATAAAAAGATATACAATATTCAATTGATAAAATAATGAATAATAGATTAAAAAACATCCATGCTATCATGGAATTCAAATAATGGTAACATGAATATGGAAACTACCTAAAACTCAAGCCATGCTAAAATAGATGATGGAATCTCAAATTTTAATATTTTCAAATGCACACATATTCACCTTAACTTATATGTAATGATACCTAGTCCATATATACATATTAAGGTGTACAAATATGTATAAGGGATCTATACATATTTGACTATACTTTCATATACCCCTTTTCAATGATACACATATTCATTTTCATATACACATATAAGCACATATAGCCCCATGATATATATTAATACTTTCAAGGTTGAATATATATAAATGGAGAACTTATATATAGATTCTTAATTATGAATACACATGACAGCTCAAACCTACCAAAATGAAGACCAAAACACACTACAACGGTATTTGGAATATAAAAATAACAATATCCCTAATTAAAATGTGGAAAAAATAAAAATTATATATAAATAAACATGAAAATTATGGTGGGAGGACTGAAATTATGGTGCGGGGGTTGCCGGAGGCCGCGGGGGGTGTGGCGGTCGCCAGAAGGCGCGGGGGGTGCGAGGGGCGCGGGGGCGCGGGGGTCACCAGCGGTCGAGGGGGGGGGGGGGGTGCAGGGTTCGCCGGGGGGCTCGGGGGCCGCGGGGGTCACCGAAGGGCGCGGGTGTCACCGGAGGTAGCGGGAGGGGGATCGGGGAAGAGGGGAGGGTTTGTGAGGGGGATTGGGGAAGAGGGGTACGCGACAGGGGCGGGGAAAGCGTCGAGGCTTGTCAAAATAGATTGGGTTTCGCGACGGTTTTTAACACACCGCCACGAAATCTTTCACTGATAACGATTAGCGGCGGTTTTGTGAACCGCCGCCACAAAACCGCCGCTAAACACTGTTTATGTTGTAGTGGTAGTTTGGGAATAAGACCTTGATGGTATGAAAGATTTCATCGAACGAAGAAATTATAGTAAGATTAAGATGTCTAAAATTATAAGTTCCATCACTATGAAATTATTTATTATTTTTCATGTGTTTATTTACACTGTTATATTATCCATGGATATATTACATGATCATGTTATTAGTTATTTGAAATTATGTTATTATTTTTTATTTCTATGATATAATTTATGAATTGTTTATTCTATTACAGATTAATATATATGATACCACTTACTAAGAATTTGATCTTACACTTCTGCAGTTTTCTTTTCACCCAAGTTATGAATAATTTTATAAAGTATAAAATGTTTAGATGTGTATTATGTGTGGATACTGTTGTAATGATACATGTTTTCCCACATTTAAGACTTTACTTGTTTTTGATTTTTATATCCTTTAACCTTTTCAAAGGGTAAAAAGGTTCATTTCCCACAAATAATAGCCCCTTTTTTCTGATAGTTTCTTTTCTTCTAGGATATTGAATTTTCCCTTGGAAATGAATTTGGTGAGATTATGATATGGGTAATTAATTCAAAGAATTTGATATTTATTGGCTAAAAATTATTTATTTTCTATAGGTTTGAATGATGATATATCCTAAATGATTCTTTAGATGGGAATTATGACTCCATGATTGGATCTTGAACATGGGGTTTGACTTAAGCATGGTGTAATATCTATTTGGGTTCTAGGACTGGGTTGGTCCCATGTGATGGTTATTATATTTAAATAACAAGGGTTCAATTGACCCCATACTTCACCCTATCATTTCATTCATGTTATATGTGCACCTCTCCCCATTCCCAATTGATGGTTCATAGTGAAGAAGGGACGATCAAGGGAGAAATCATTGTCTGGTGATGACCGAAGCGTGGATCAAGATGCTACAACAATGGATCTTGAGTTAGAAATGCATTTTTGTGAAGCTACAATGATCTGTCGAGAGGTATGACACATTATTTTGGGTTTAACCCCATTTTGATTCAATTTTTGTTCCTTCCTTTCATTTTATATCATGAATATTCTTATTTTTTCCCTTTTTTCTTGATCTGAATCCTGGTTTCCATCATGGAATTTGGTATATTGTTGGATAGTGGCATTTAGAATTTTCCACTACATGGCATGTGGTCTCAATAACACTTGATTTCTATCATATTTGTCAATATAAGGTTAAAAACATGTTCTGTATGATATGTAGACCATACTTACGTGTTGTTTGAGACCCTAGGACACATGAATTATGCTCTATCTATGTACATGGCCATAAATCCTTCGGTGGAATATGGTTTTGTACTTGTACATTCTATATTGAGTGATATGACGTGACTTGGTTTGTAGTACATGGTCAATTGCCCATTTAAAAACATGTCTCATAGAGTACAAGGACACCCTATGTACTAGGTAAGTACACACTACGTTGGTCCAAGGACATTTCCAGAATAGGGATCAAGGTCAACATGTAGTGTACTCCTAGTACAAGCTGTGTAATGTTATCTTAACATGGTTTTGGATATTTTCTCACCCTATAGAAAGATTTAGAAAAATTGAGTAGTCAATTCATAGTATATTTCTATTTAAATAAAGATAGTGTGGTCATATTCACTATTAGACATTGTTGTAAATATGATTTAATTATTTTTAATACTCTTAATCCCTTGGAAATGAAAATAGGATTCTAAAAATGGGTAAAATTATAAGCATGGTATGTGTACTTACCATGGAATAATCAGGATTTATGTGTTGGATCCTTGTCTGTTCTTAGAGATAGATGCCATCCTAGAGTTTTTTTATAGTAATTGTTTCATCAGAGGATGAGATGTCATGAATTTCAGTGTTAAAATAAGTGGTGGGATGAGCCATTATAAAACTTAAAAGAGGTTAACATGTATATATAATGTTTATAGTGGTGAAGTGATAGTCACACAAAATGGGGAATACCTACCACCGAAAATATTCTGATATATGTTTTCAAGTGACTAAATATTCATAATGTTTCTTGAAAACCTATATGTCCTTCCCCAATATGTGAAAGAATGAAATTGATAGCACATTTCGTGAAAAGATGGATATCCTTGTTTTTTGAATCATTCACTATTATTTTTTATAAAGGGTCAACCATGTTGTCTTAGAGATGATATGTCAATAGAACATTGCTAAGATAAATATGGTGCCATGTTATATAATTTTAGCCTTTTCTACTCTTTATCTCACATAATAACTTTCAACCAGAGAAGGGTGATTTATTCAGATTTATTTTTTCCAAGGTATCTTGTTCACTTCATAATACAATTAGTATCAATAATAGGTATAAAAAATGGATAGAATATGAGTTTTGTTAAATTTGATGTTTTTATTGAAATACTCTTGGATGGAAATCAAAATGGGGTTAATAATTTGGACAAGAACGTTTTGTTGTACTTTTTGTGGCATACAAGTGGTACCAAATATAGAAGGGTGGAGAATAAATTAAAACATTAACCCATTGATGATAAAAAGTGGGAGGGTGTCTTACCATTAGAATATATTTTCAAAAGGGTGAGTGAATATCATTGAATATGTATGATATCTATTTTGATGACAAGAGTAAAAGGGTATATTGTCATGGAAATTTTTTTATAAGGTTTGGTTTATTATACTTATTGGTAATAAACAATTGAATGAAATTAGTAAAGGTAATGTGAAGTTCATGGGTGATGGATGTGTGTACCCACCCATGAATTAGAATATGAAACCATGATAATTAAATGGAAAATGAAAAGACCAAAATTCCTTCAAATAGATGGTTGGATATATTCTGTTGGAATTACACACGGGACACATTCACATCCATAGTGTGAAACTAACCACTACACATGTACTAGAAATCTTGAAAAAAGATTATTTTATATAGTATTTATATGGTTTGATTTATAAAAAGTCTTAAGTAGTGTAACTATGAATAGAGATGTATTAGAATTTATTCAATAAGATATGAACCAGAGATGGAGTAAGATTCTGTAAGAATACTTTATTTTGAGTATTTTATATACTAAAACAGCTCATATAAGTGTTTTAAGGAGTTATGAATTATTTCTATAATTCTAATATTAATTTGAATAATTTTTTATAAGACTTGTTGATTTTTTAGAAGCCTTAAATCCACTAGAATTCTATTTGAATCCTTCTATAGAAATATTAATTTTGGAGTTCATGAAAAATAGAAGATTCCTTAATGTATGTCTTTTCCTACTCAAATGTATAGCATCACAGTGAATGTAATACATAATGTGTTTAATGTAAGACTTCAAGGTGGTCATAATATTTCTGGTTCTGTAAAATAATTATAATTTTATTTCTCTTCCTATGGTAATATTTCATCATATGACTTTGATGTTTTTGAATATTTACAAAGTCATGATCATAAGACTTCTTCCTTAGAATAATTATTGATCATAATACTTCCCAATAAGTCTCTAAGATCATCATAAGACTTCATAATATTGAAAGTATTTCAGATGAGGTAGAAATTTAGCAAAGATAAATCCATACCTCTTATAGATTTAATCATAATATTTCTTCCACTGATCATAATCCATTAAACCTAATCATATTTTAACTTAAGACATAAAATTTTCCAATATAGGACGTTAACACATAGCAAACATTTTTAAATTTACAATTGGATAAAAAAAATAGAGTTTATAGATTTCAAATATGATGAATATAAATATTTAAGTTAATAAAAGATTTTTTCTATCATGGTATTAGCATTATAAAACCATAAAATGGTGTGTGGTCTAAGAATTGATGGTAAATATAGTTGATTTTCAATATTCAAAGTTAAATATTAGAGAAAAAAAAGAAAAACTAAGTTTCCAGAATTTGTTATTTTAATGAAAGGTTAATTCAGATGATGCTTATGATGTTCTATTTTTTTACAACAAAATTATTATTCATTACGTGATATGAGCATGTTTTGAGGATAAATATAGAAATTACACTGTATTTATTTCTTGATGTTGAAAATTAAATTATTTGGGTTTCAAGAGTAAAGTAGATGATGTTCCATAAAATTTTTCAAGTTCATTATAGCTCAAAATATTGATTATTAATTTATAAATAAATCTTAAAAAACCCATCAAAACTCAAGATGTAAACTTGTGTAAATTATATCATAATCCAAAATTGCACAAAAATTTAAGAGGAATGAAGATGGTAATTTTACAAAGAGAGTTCCACGTTGTAATATATGATTGTTGTTTACTTTTTATACATTCGTAGAGAGTTTTAAATTATTGGTTTATAGGGTGAAAGTGTTTGTGAATACAAATCCAAACCTTAAGAAGAATAAAATAACATTTTATTCATATATGTTTTAAAATGAGTACAATTTAATTTGGTTATTTTTTGAATACACATTGAGTTGAGAAATTAGTAGATGAGAATAAATAGAAACCCAAAATGGGTATTCTATAATAGTTATGTATAACTGCCATAAATATTTATATTCCAACATAACATTATTGTATTTGGAAAGGTATAGATTCTTTTAATGAGCCTCGTATGCATGTGATTATTTTTGATCTTGAAGGGAAAAAATATGAACCATCTATGCATCCAAAAATCAAAAGAAGATGTTACCACTATCGATTGGCGTGTGTGTGTGTGAACTGAGAGGGAGTTTGAAAAGAAATGGTTTTATTGATGAATAATAATAATATTATTAATAATAATATACTACAACTTTTAAAAAATAATAAGATGAGAAATATACATTAAAAATATATTAAATAAGAGTGAAAATAATTTTATTATCCTACGCAACCATCTAGGACTCGAAGAATAAGAAATACTTTTTAGTTGAGCTGATAGTGATTGATTTTTTATCGAACTGGTAGATGTGGACAGTTTCAAATTTCATTTTTATTGATCTATTTTCAAAAAATTCATGTAGTTAAATGCTCTTAGATTTGGGAAGTTGATATGTTATTGTGTGGGTGAAGTTATATCCCTAAACAAAGCAATTGTTCTACTTCAGAAAGAGGAATGAACCAGATACCAATGGGAGTTGAAGACTACAGACAACATTATTAAGACCCATTCACCTATTTAATATAGTGTAGGTTTTTTACCTATTTAATTTGGTAACCCCCATAATTTAACATGGTGGAAGAGGTTTCATGATGACACCTATCAACACATTGTAATTACTGATTTTATTATAGTGTAAAATCCATGACTCAATGGTAATTGACATGATAAGGAGTCAGTTTCTCATATCAGGGGTAAAAATTGTGAAAATATAATGTGTTGACCACTTTTATAATTCTTAATTTATTGTTTTTATATCCTATATAGTACATGATAACAATATTTATACAAGCATTAAACAATAATAGTTTTTAAATACCAAAATATATTAATCTAAAAATAAGAATGGTTTTTTGGTAAAATAATTTGACAATACCTAATTCACCCCCTGTAAGGTTTGTCTGCATAGTCGACTGGGAGACTTCATGTGGAAAAATATATTACATACAAGATTTTATGTTTTGAGAAAACCATGTTGTTGAAATTACATGTGTAGGGTTGTGAAATGTTTATCAAGGCCACCTATGTAATCATGCTTTCAGCTCGAGCCATAAATCATTTTTCTATTCTAACAACCCTGATATTTTAGTAACTGTCATTATTAATATAAATAATAAATTTAATATATTATATCATAGGAAATAGTAAACTAAAAAACCATTTTATATTTTAGAATACAATATAAACATTAATACCTCATAGATGGGAAACATCATTATGAAAATTACAGGAAGAGTGAAACCTCAAGTAAATAAAAAATAATTGTTAAAAATTTATTTTAATTCTTTAAATATTATTTTAATTATTTTAATGTATAGTTTTATATATTATAATAAATATTTATTTAATTAATAGTTAAAATATAAATAATTAAATTCAATGGGATGTGATTAAAATTAATTAGTGTTAAAAGGCATATTTTTCAAAGAATTTATATATATATACATATTATATATTTTCATGTTAATAAATTAATTTTTTTAAACATTATTACCCTAAAATTATGTTTATAAATACAAATTATATATATCAACACTCATTTAAGTATTAAATCATTGGAAATCAGAATTAAAATAATTAATGTATAAAAAAAATCTATAAAAATATTTTTTTCTGTATCTTATATTTTAAATTAAAGGTAACTGTTCTTATATTTTGAAGTCAAATTAGATTAAACATAGTAGAAATTTGGAAACATAATATAATGATTTGGTAATATGGTTCATCTTGTATATATAGTAAAATAATAATTATAATAGAAAATATCTAATCAAGGTTAACAAGGGTAAAAAGAAGTAACTTAATGTGGATCGATTTTTACTAAATTAACAAGAAATGTAGACTTTATAGAAGTAATTTGTCAGGTTATAAATTCAAACTCACATATATGACAAAGCACTACTCATTAACTCAACTAATTATTATGTGAGTACATCATTTCCCCTCACCTACTAATCATTTCCAAGGAAAATTCCATATTTTTCATCTATAAAAAGAGCTCATATCCTCCCACTTCATGCCACACATACCCCTCAAAATATTATTTAAAACCTACCAATTTTACATATCTTATAATCCAATTATAATTTTGTTAGACCTTGGTTACACAAAATTGTTTCAAGTCCCCCATTTTTAATATGATATTCAATAGTATATTTACATCCTCAATGGGAGTATTATTCACTACATAATTGTTTCCACTTTATATATCACATCCACCGTCAAAAAAATATATTATAATCCAATTGATATAATTAAATAAGTATTATTAGTATGAAAAAAATTTATTATGTTTTTGGAACAACCATTATCTATCTTTCTCCAATCTATTTGAAAAAAAATGAAAACGTCAGCGTGTTATGTGCAGACTATACTCTCCATGAACAATGTATTTCATTTTTCATCCGGAAATTTTATGTATGATTATAAAAATATATTTAAGTAATAAATATTATTTAAATGAAATGGTTAAGATATTGAAAATTAAATTTTTTCATTCTATTAATAATATTTATAATAAATGTCCATTGTAAATTTATTTTCCTAAAATAAGCTTACCTAGTGGAAAACAATATATTCTTGGTAAAACATTGATTCTTATATTACCTTATACACAAACCTATTATTAATTATGATTTATCTATTTAATATAATTCAAATAATATCATTATTATTATGTAATTATTATATTTTAATAAATTAACATTCATACTCATCCATTGGTAGTAACATATTTTGGTTCAGATCAGTTTAACCACCTACATGAAAAATGATATAGAATTTTACCATTGATGGATATAGAAACTTGATTTATACTATAATATTATATAAATATGTAATTAATTTTTTTCTATAATTTTATATTAATATTTTACTCATTATCAAGATACACCAGTTTCATTCATTAAAAATTCCCAAAACACACTCGACGCTGATTTCAGCTTGAAAAATCTTAATAACAACTCTCATGGAATGAAATTAGATCTTTATAAATAGTTATGGGTAATATATTATAGTAACTTAAATAATATAGTAATTATGAACTTATTATCAAATAAAAAGGATCGACATCTCCATTAAGAAACATTTACAAAACAAAAAAAGTTACTAGTATCCAATGATAAAATTAAACAATAAATAACTATTAAATATATAATAAATGATTATAAGTATTGTGTATAAAAATATATGTATATGAATAATGATATAAAATAATTTATTTATATGGTAATGCTAATTATGTAGGATTTTAAATCATTTTCGAGGAAGTCTAGAGTAAAGGTATGGGTTTCTCTTCTCATTTTTCTTTCTTTGAGATATATGCCCTATTCACCACTTGTTTTATTTTTTTTGCATTGTATATAAAATCCCATATGGATGATTTTATAAAACTTATAATTAATATAAATTTATTTATAAATCCATAGTAATTTATATATTTTATGGTATTTTAATTCAAAAGATATCAAAATTGTAAGGATTTTTCAAAACTCAGTTTCATTTATTTGAGTTATAATGTTTGTTAAAAAACAAATTATTCTATGCTTGATTTATTTTATCATATTATTATATAAATTTATAATTAAAATTAATTTTTTAAAATTTTGTATTTTTTTACAAAATATTTTTACTTTTATGAGTATGATATTTGTATTGGTTTTCATGACTCTACTGTCTTTTCATTGAGTTGTAGTTTTTCTCCCTTGACTATGCTATTATATGTTTATTATATTATTCCATTTATTTACTTTATATGGTAATTTAAATTTCCCTCTTAGGGATTAAAATTTTCCAATAAAAATATCCTTCATTAATGTACTTTTTTATTAAATAAAAAATTGTTGTTGTCATAAATAATTCACATCCAATCTAATAAGTGATTTCTCTTTCATGTTTATATTATTTCTTCCCAAAGATGTATTCCTATATTATAATTAAATAAAAATAATTATTATACCCTTTTATCTTCATATTTCTCTTTGTGTCTTTCTAATATGATGCTTTTAATAAAGATATTTTAAAATATTAAAAAGGATATTCAGATCACATTCATTGCTTTTATCTTCCTCTCTACGTTTCTTATCATTAACTATATTTCATTTCATTGTTTATATATTTTAATTTATTTTAAATTTTTGGTTTTAAATCTATATTTTCACCACGTTCAAATGGATTTAAAACTAACTTACAAGTTTTTTAGAACCATGTCAATAGGCTTTTTGAAAACTAATTTTATTTTTTTCTTCCATTTTATTCTCAAACTATGAAAGTTATTTAACATCCAAGGTATTTATAGAATAATAAATCTTAATATATATTAATATTTTTGAATTTAATATTAATATTATTTTAAAGGGGACAATATTTATGATAGTGTACTCGACACACAACAATATGTTTCTCTAAATTCATACATTGCACACAATGTTGAGTTATTCTGAAAAAATAATACAATAATATTATTATTATTTTAAATGGTAGTTAATGACTAGTCGTTTTATTGTAAAGAATGAACATAACTAACTAAAATATTATTATAAATGTTTTTAAATTTTTTTTACATTTATCTAATAAATTTTAGAGGCTTAAAATAAGGATGAATCAAATTTTAAGCATAAAATTCTCTAAAATTTTTAAAAGCTCATTTTACCGCCTTTTGATGGAGAACACTTTTTAAATACAGTATTTGTCAGATTTATATATTCTATTAGACAAAATAAACTTCTAATTCATAATAGGGACATCAAAATTTACATAGGATGAAATTTTGAAATATTTTTTATAAAATTAATATTTCTATGAATAGTGAAAAATAATGCATTTTACTTCAAAACTGCCTTTTCATTTAATTTATTTATATAGTTATATAGAAATTTTAATTGGTTCTAAAATGTAATTGGGTTATATTTTTATAATTTAATCCAATATTTTTCATTTTAAGAAATTTCACTTTTAAATTGGACATAAACACATGTCAATCTTCTCATAGTTTTTTACTACTTAAAAACACGCTTTTTGGTTGTGACAATGTGATTTAATTTTAAATTAATTTTTGAAAATTATTTGTTTTGAAATTGGAAAAATGGATTCTATATTTGGAATCATAAGGTTCAAATTGTCTAAATAGGTACTGTTTATTGTTTGACATTATGAATAGTAACATCAATAATTATTTTTATTTACCATGGTTAAAGGGTAAATTTGGTAAATAATGATAAAAAATAATTTTCTAATAATATAAATCTACCATAAAATTCATCCTAATCCATTTGGATGAGATATTTCTGAACATGAGCATCCATAGGCCTAATTTTTGGCATTTGGGAGCCACTTGGTTGTGAAAATGACATTTTAGAATTTTTCATTTAAAGAAAAGGGAAATATAACATAAAATGTATCTCTTAATAAAACAATTTTAATATAGGGTTATATAAATTAAATCTACGAATATAAATATTCATTATAAATATAAAAATATTTGATATAACATGGTATTTTATTTATAATTTTTAGATATTAAATAAATAAATTTAATTATGACACAATGATGATGTCGTTGTTTCTTCATTAATAAAGTATTCAAATAAATGATATAATAAATATTAAAATAAATATAATTTAACATTTTGATACCATACACTAATTTTACGGATGATTATGACATATTATATTTGAGTTAATTAATTTTTTTCAAAGGAATCTAGTTTTTATGACTTTAATAAAAATCTATTACTAAATAGTGTCAAAATTGACATAAAGGAGTTTTTAAAACAAATATTGTTTTATTAAATTATATAATAGTCCTAAAAATATAAGATTCGGAAAACTGACTTATATAATTTTACTATTTTCATTAATGATACACTTTTGGTTTTTTAGCATTTTATAGTAACTATAGTAACCATATATTATGAAAATACAAGAAGACATGGTAAGAGTTAATGTTTTTAACTAAGTGTTAAAGCTAAGAGATAAGGTTAATTTTTTGACCTAGAATTGTCTAAAACCGATTGGTTGAGAGGATTTATATCCATCCTCATCTTATCCTCAAAAGTTACCACTTTTTAAAAATTATAATTCACTAAGGGAAAATCACTATTTGCGACGGGATTTCTTCTCGTCGCAAATAACCCGACCAGGAAGCTATTGCGACGGGAAAATTTCACCGTCTCAAATAACCAATTATTTGTGACGGGTTTTTGTCTCTCGTCACAAATAGTTTGGCGTGACAGGCGTGCCAAACCGCACGAATAGTATATGTGACGGGGAGATGTCTCCCGTCCCAAATAGTTTGGCGTGCCTTGCACGCCAAACCGCGCAGGGGTATTTGCGACGAGATCCCGTCGCAAATACCCTGCGGCGGTTAATAACGTTTTGCGACGGGATGTCGTCCCATCACAAAAAGACTTGTGACGGATCCAGTCGCAAATAACCTTTTAACCGCCGACTGTAATTAATGCAGGTGATAGTATTTGCGATGAGCCCCGTCGCAAATACCACCATTTGCGAGGGGAAACCTGTCGCTAATAACCTCGTCACAACTAATCTAACCTATATATACCCCCATACGTTTTTTTCTCAAATCATCCAGATCTTGCTCTCTTCCTCTTTTCTTTCTTCAGTTTCAATGAAAAATTTTCTTTTAGTTGAAATTTTTTATACGAGAGCAGTCGGAGGGTGTCAATATCTTCAGAATATCAATGTTTAAGGTATTTATATTTTACTTTTTTTATATTTATTTTATTTTTTTATGTTAATTTTAATTGTTGTTTATTAGTTGTAATTTAATTAGATTTCAATTGATTTTTATTTATATATATTTTTACTAAGAAATTGATATTGTTAGTGATAATTATAAATAATTAGTCATAATTAATATTAATTAGATATAATTAGATATAATTTGAAATAAATTGATATAATTAGCAATAAATAGATATAATTAGCAATAAATAGATATAATTATCAATAAATAGATATAATTAGCAATAAATAGATATAATTAGCAAAAAATAGATATAATTGGCAATAATTAGATATAATTTCCAATAATTAGATATAATTAGCAATAATTAGATATAATAAGGAATAATTTGATATAATTAGTAATAATTAGATACAATTAGTAATAATTAGATATAATTAGTAATAATTAGATATAATTAGTAATAATTAGATATAATTAGTAATACTTAGATATAATTAGTAATAGTTAGATATAATTAGTAATAATTAGATATAATTTGTAATATTTAGATATAATTAGTAATAGTTAGATATAATTAGTAATAGTTAGATATAATTAGTAATATTTTGATATAATTAGTAATATTTAGATATAATTAGTAATAGTTAGATATAATTAGTAATAGTTAGATATAATTAGTAATAGTTTGTAATAGTTAGTAATAATTAGTAATAGTTAGTAATAATTAGTAATAGTGTGTAATAATTAGTAATAGTTAGTAATAATTACTAATAGTTAGTAATATTGAGTAATAGTTATAAATAATTAGTAATAAATAGTAATAAATAGTAATAAATAGTACTAAATAGTAATAATTAGTAATAATTAGTAATAATTAGTAATAATTAGTAATAATTAGTAATAATTAGTAATAATTAGTAATAATTAGTAATAATTATTAATAATTAGTAATAATTGGAAATAAATAGATATAATCAGTAATAAATAGATATAATTAGTAATAAATAGATGTAATTAGTAATATATAGTAATAAATAGATATAATTAGTAATAAATAGATATAATTAGTAATAAATAGATATAATTAGTAATAAATAGATATAAATAGTAATAAATAGTAATAATTAGTAATAATTAGTAATAATTAGTAATAATTAGTAATAATTAGTAATAATTTGTAATAATTTGTAATAATTTGTAATAATTAGTAATAATTATTAATAATTAGAAATAATTAGTAATAATTAGTAATAATTAGTAATAATTAGTAATAATTAGCAATAATTAAGAATAATTAGCAATGATTAGGAATAATTAGTAATAATTAGCAATAATTAAGAATAATTAGGAATAATTAGCAATAATTAGAAATAATTTGGAATAATTAGCAATAATTTGGGATAATTTACAATAATTAGCAATAATTAGGAATAATTAGGAATAATAGGAATAATTAGGAATAATTATAAATAATTAGGAATAATTAGAAATAATTATGAATAATTAGGAATAATTAAGAATAATTAGGAATAATTAGGAATAATTAGGAATAATTAGGAATAATTAGGCATAATTAGGTATAATTACGAATAATTAGCTATAATTAGCTACAATTAGCTATAATTATCTATAATTAGCTATAATTAGGAATAATTAGCTTTAATTTGGAATAATTAGCTATAATTAGGAATAATTATGAATTTGTAGCTATAATTAGCTATAAGTAGCTATAATTAGGAATAACTAGCTATAATTAGGAATAACTAGCTATAATTAGAAATAACTAGCTATAATTAGCTATAACTAGCAATAAGTAGGAATAATTAGCAATAATTAGGAATAACTAGAAATAATTAGCAATAACTTGCAATAATTAGCAATAACTAGGAATAAAAAAAATTATATTATCAATATTTACGAAAAAAAATATTAATATTATTAAAATAATAAAAAAATTATAAAATATTAAAATTATCAATATTCACAACAGGATTTACTCTATTCTTAACATGTTCAAATCTCAAAGAGTCGCTAATTGTCAGGTCATGCACAATAAAAATTTGTGTGAGCCATGTCTAATGTAAACTCTATAATTGTCCTTGCATGGTTAATCACCTCGCAAGTAGTGTTGCAATAGGACAACCCAAGTCACGTCCTTCATATCTATAAAAATTATCTCACATGAACCTTTACATACACCATTCTTCCTTGAAAATATAAGGGAAAGATACTGATATCCCCTCAAATTTTAAGAAAGAATGATCTATGTAAAGCATCATGTGAGATGATTCTTAGAGACGAGAACATCATTACTTGGGTCGTCCTATTTCAACCATACTTATGAGGTGATCAACCATGCAAGTACAATTATAGAGTTTATATTGGACATGACTGACACAAACTTTTTATTGCTCATGACTTGACAATTGACGACCCTTTGAGATTTGAACATGTTAAGAATAGAGCAATGTCTGTTGTGAATATTGATAATTTTAATATTTTATAAATTTTTTATTATTTTAATAATATTATTATTGTTTTTTCTTAAATATTGATAATATAATTTTTTTATTAATAATAATTAGTAAACAAAATCTGCTTGGATAATGAAGGAAAAATTTGTAATCATCTCCACAACGATGATTACCAAATTTCCTTTCATTATTCAAGCAGTTTTCATTTTTCTAAGTATTGCTAAGTATTGTTAAATTAGTAATAAATTGTAATAATTAGTAATAATTAGTACTAATTAGTAACAATTAGTAATAATTTGTAATAATTAGTAATAATTAGCAATAATTAGGAATAATTCGGAATAATTAGAAATAATTAGCAGTAATAAGTGTGAGAAAGATATAATTAAATTATTCATCGGACAAAAGAGTAGTCGTCAATCCACTGGAAATTGTGTCGCCCTTAATTAATGGTAATTATTAAGTAGTTGTAATTATTTATCTTCTTTTATCAGTTAGTGTTTTTATAATTTCAAATTATTCAAAAATAGTGATGATTTTATATTTTATGTAGAAAAATATGGAACAAAGAAGTCGACATCAGTCATTATTAGATGATCGATCTTGGATAAATCAGTGCAGAAATCCAAATGGTTCTGGTTTAAATCTTGTATATATTGAGGGTGTTGAAGCTTTCTTAGTATTTGCATCATCAAAACAAGAATATTTTTCAAAAGGCACAATTAAGTGTCCTTGTAAAAAATGTGCTTTGAGAACATTTGACACATTTGACAAGGTTGGGGGAAATCTCTTGCGGTTTGGTTTTCAACCAGATTATGTTATTTGGTATCAACACGGTGAATGAAGTTCCAGAGAAGATCCTAATAACTTGATTATAGATCCATCACGGTTTTGAAATTTAGTACACGATGTTGCAGGTCCATCTGTGCAACAAACTGAAACTCATGATGATATTGATTTAACTCCTAAGTTGGCACCATCTGAATTTTATGATTTGTTGAGGTCTGATGAGGATGAATTATATCCTGGTTGCAAGGTAAGAAAATTAGAAGCGGTTGTAAAATTTATGGCTATCAAATCAGATAATACAATGTCAAACAAAAGTTTTGATCAAATATTTTGTTTGGTTAAAACATTGTTACTTAAAGGAAATGTGTTGCCTATAAATTACAGTGAGAGCAAGAGGCTGATTCGTAATCTAGGCCTTAGTTATGAAAAGATTCATGAATTTCCGAATGATTGCATCTTATATTCTGGAGAAAATGACTCATTGGATATTTATCCCACATGTGGAAAATGAAGGTATAAAGAAGCTCAACCAGGGAAGTCTAGATCGATTCTAGTAAAATAGTTGAGATATTTCCCCCTTACACCCAGGTTGCAGTGTTTATTTATGTCTCAGAACACAACGTCAATGATTTCATGGCACAAAACCAATATTTCAACTGATAAAAGCTTGAATCATCCATCTAATGGTGATTCATGAAAAAAATTTGACTGTCTGCATCCGTCTTTTCTATAGAAGCCCGAAACATTTGATTGGGTCTTTCTACTGACGGTTTCTGTCTGTTTGGTTCTTATGGTAGTCAGTATTAATATTGGACTCTCTTTATTACTCCGTACAATTTGCCTCCATGGATTTTGATGAAGGATCCTTATATCTTTTTGACTCTATTAATCCTAGGACATCCGAAAAAGAATATTGATGTTTATTTGTAACCATTGATTGATGAGTTAAATGCATTGTGGAGTGATGGTGTTAATACATATGATGTTATTGCGAAACAAAATTTCATATTAAAAGCTGCATTGATGTGGGAGATTAGTGACTTTCCAGCATATGACATGTTCTCTGGTTGGAGTACACATGGTCCGAAATCATTTCCTTACTGTATGAAAGAAAACAAAGCCTTTATGATCGTTAATGGAAGAAAACCTTTCTATTTTGATTATCATCGTATATTTATTCCAACCGGTCATCCTTTTCAGAGTAAAAAATCCTATTTCAGAAAAGGTACAATTGAAAGGGATGAACCTCCAAAGATGATCTCAGGTACAGAGTTAAAATCAATTGTATTTTCATTACCCCCCATCACATTTGGACCAACAGTAAACCAATAGAAAATTTATGGCTTTGGGAAAGAACATAATTGGATAAAACAGAGTAATTTTTGGGATCTTCTGTATTGGTTTGATTTGTTGGTCCACCACATGTTGGATGTTATGCATATTGAGAAGAATTATTTTGATAATTTATTTCATACAGTTTGGGATACACTAGGTAAGACCAAAGATACTGTAAAGGAATGATCAGAGCTTTCTCAAATTTGCAGGTGACCAGAACTTGAACTATTTGAAAATGTCAGATCACAGAGGTTAATGAAGTCAAAAGCAGCTTATACACTGTTCAAATAGATTCGCTTATTATTTTGTCCATGGATTGAAGATTTGAGACTTCCAGATGGTTATGCTTCCAATTTGGATAGATATGTTAAGAATGGTTATATTATTGGATTAAAAATTCATGATTGTAATGTTATAATCTAAAGTCTTATGATGATTGGATTCATAGGTTTGTTGAATTCTATGATTTGGGATTCGATAACTGATATATCATATTTGGTTCGAGACATTTTTTGCAGCGACAACAGACTACGATGCACTAAGAAAACTGGAAGAAGATGTTGCTGTAATTATATGTAAACTGAAAAAAATCTTTTTGTTGGATTTCTTTGACTCAATAGAATATCTGATAGTAAAATTTCCGCAGGAAGCTAACTGTGCAGGTCCAGTACAGTTTCGATGGATGTACCCATTCGAGAGATGCATGCAGAATTTGAAGAAAAAAATACTTAACAAATCATCAGTTGAATGCTCAATTGCTGAAGCTTAGTTTCAAGAGTAAATTTCTTTTTTAGGCTCTCATTATTTTGAATCTCAATATCCCTCAAAACACAATCACATGGGTTGAAATGAGGGGAATGTTAATGACGAAATGGAAAATCAATTAAAAGTTTTTAATCAGCCAAATATTGGTTTCGGTGGAGTTCATGAATGATGGATTTCAGATGATGAACATCACAGAGCTCATACATATGTTCTTCTCAACTGTGAAGAAATGACATCATTTTTCCTGTGAGTGCTTCTATCTCTTATTCTATAATTTATGTTACAGTATTTGAACTTTTTTTATTTGTAGGTTATTGATGAGTTCTTTTGAGAGTATTGTAATGAGTTAACCAATTTTTCCTCAAGATAATTAACCCTTTTTAGACTTGGTGTATCTTGGAGATAAGTGTTGAGGAAATATGTGACAAGATTTAAAGATTGTGGAGTCTAGTTAATAGATCAAGGAGCTACAATCTAGCAATTGGAAAAAATGCCTTCATAAATACCATCATGAAATTCAATAGAACCTTATTTAGGTTATGTGATTTTAAAATAGATTCTTGAATCTATAATGAACACACGATAGGACACTCTGAGTATAATGTTTTGGGCTATTGAGAGATCATAAAATAGAGGTATACTAATAGGATAATAAAATTTATTATGTATCATATATTTTTATTATCAAGATAATTTATAGAATATATACTTTTATATTGTTATTGTAAAATTAAAACATCATTTACATCAATATCCTTTTTATATATAATAGAGAATGATAACCTCTTAATCAACAGTAACTTTCAGAAGTGGTCTATGATCTTGGGCATTATACTACACCAATAAAGGAATATTGTTCTTATGGAATCCCCAGTTCTTGGTCTACTTGGTATGGAGGTGAGTGATGAAGAGTCCTCTATCTATGATAAACACATGGATGGTTCCCCAAATTTATAGTTTTTTATGTTATCATCCATGTTTAGTGATCTTTATAATTCACATGATAACATGTATGAATACACTATCCTCACACATATCTATGATCTTTATTAGGAGAGGGAAATAACGAAGCAATATGCTATTTCCAAGGCACTCTTTTCATGATGTCTTAGAGTGAGTGTGGCATTTGGGTCTCATGTATCTAATATTATTGGATATATTGAGTCTCTTGATATTCTAGGGTTTATGTATCTTAATTAACTAAAAACAGATCTCAAAATTTTCTCCACTCCCCTATAGATTTTTTTGATTTTTTTGTCAATATTAATATAAATAAAATTTAAAAGCCTCTCCAATATATCATTACTCTAACTCTCCAGGTATTTAAAGATTAGAAGCACATGAATCCTTCTATACATATGGTGAAAAAGATTAATGGAAAGATGAAAGGTCTTAATTATAGCTCCATGATTAATGAGTTTTCAGAAAGCTGAACCAAGAGGAGTATGATCAATGGTCAAGAAAGAGAAAAGGATTTCGTATACTATTTATATGAAAAAACATTCCATTGGAAGCATAACTACACTATGGTAATTAATCAAGTATTATCTTCATATTCATTTTTATCGAGTAGAATCTAAAAAAATACTAACAATTTGGCTATGGATACTTATTTTTTGGACTCAAATTTATATGCCATTAATAAAACCGAGTATATTTATCCAATTTTCATTAGGTGAGGAATATATATGAGATTATAATACAGTGAGACTTTCTATGGTGTCTATTGGACACTACCAACTAACATTACAAACAAGACTGATCTTAGTTTTAAATAAATTTTATGATGTTTGAAGTATTACAAAAAACAAAATTTTAGTATCTAGTTTTGATATGTAAGGTTTTATTTTCAAATTTGGGAATAAAAGATACTTCTGTTTTCAAAATAAGATATTTTATGTTATTAAAAATCTTAATAATTGTCTTTAAGTGTCATATCACACAAACTATGTGATATAAATTGAAAAAAAAAATCATCTTTTCATAACTCATATGACACCCAAATATAGAATCACTAACGTGGTCAATAAAATAAAAGGTGCTAGAAAAAATTATATCAAGATGACTATTTAGATTAATTTGAACAGAAACCACTTTGAATCTTTTATTCTTATTTCCAATGTTAAATTACACGTGGTCTATTTAGTGAAAAGAGTGAAAAGGTCTTGGAGCTCTTTAAAATTTTTAATATATATGTGTAGATCATTTCTTATTTAAACAAGGGGTGGATTATCATTTGTATAACTTTTACTTATGAATTTAGTAGATATGGATATGTCTACTTAATGAGGTTTAAATAAAATCTTTTGAGAAGTTCAAGGATTAAAATAATGAATATGACAACCAACTTGGAAACAAGATAAAGATAATCCACTCTTACCATGGCAGATAGTATCTTAACCAAGAGTTCAATGATTATCTACAGAGGTTTTGGATCCTATCCCAACTCACTACTCAATATAAACCTCAATTTAATTATATAAGTGAAAGCAAGAAGTTCACCTTACTAAACATGGTGGGATCGATAATGAGTCATGTAAGTATTCTATTGTCCTTTTAGGGATATGAATTATATAAAATATCATTCACATTTAAACAACTTTTAAATAAATCTTTGTTTTCGATAATGTTTGTATATGGATGTGCTTTTTGTAATTGTTTTCAAAGAGAAAGCCAATGATATAATTACAGGTAATGTGAAGTTCATAGGTCATGGAAGTGTGTTTCCACCAGTAAATTATAAAATGATTCCCTAATGAATAAATGGAAATGGAAAATATCAAAGGCCCTTGTAATAAATGGTTTTATATATTCATTGGGCCATACACACTAGTGATACTCACTTCTGAAGTGAGAGAATATCCACTACACTTTACTGGATATCTTGAAAAAGTTATATTTTATATAGTGTTTGTCATATTTTATGTTTATGAAGTCCAATGTATATTTTTTATGAATATATATGTCTCTATATTGATTTAAGAAGAGTATTGATTTTATAATATATGAACCTAACCTAGAATATGATTCCATAAGAATACCCTATTTTTTATTTTATATGTTTTAATACCTCAAATATGTGTTTGAAGATGTCTTGAATTATTTCTATATTACCAAAAAAATATTGGAATAAGTTCCAAGATGACTTAAAGTGTTTTTAGAATCCTTAGAGACATTGGAGGTTCACTGGAATTCATCTATAGAAATATAAATTTTCATGTTCATACCAAATGGATAATTTCTTAACCGAACAGATGGAATACTTGAATGTATGACTTCACGATGAATGTAAGACTTTAGGCGTTGAATGTAAGAATTTGAGGTTATGGTAAAACATTTAGTTCCATAATATAACTCTAACTATAAGTATTTTTCTTATAATAATACTTCATCATATGACATTGAAGTTCCTGAAAATTGATAGATAAATGGTTATAAGACTTCAACTATATTGTATGTCTTGATTTTAATACATGCCAACTTGTATTTGAGATCATATTAATATTTCATTGGATCATATGACTTTTGAATGAGGTGAATATTCGGAAAATCCAAGATCTTGAGACATATTGAGTGTAGTTTAAGACTTATAATATTGAGTGTATGTCTCTAAAAATAATCCTTGTAGAATTTAAGACTTGTAAGTTCCCAATCCAAGACTTTAACAGTTAGTGAAAATTTAAAAGATGATATTGGATGTAAACTTGAGTTTCCAAATTTCAAATATGATGAATATAATGATTTGGTATGGTAAAAGAGATGTTCTATCATCCTATAAACATAATAAATAACTATAATTTTGTGTGATACAAGAACTGAAAGAAATATGAGTTTATCTTCAAGCCTCTATGAGAAACATAAAATAATAAAAAAACAGAGTTTCTATAATTTTATAATTACATGGAAAGTGAAATATGATGATTATTATGCTATGATTTTTGGGTTTATAACATTATGAGTCTCATTCATTCTATGATATGATCTTTTCATTGATAGGAAGTGGAGTAAAAGTTCCCATGTATGTATTTTGGACACTGAAAATAAACTTATTAAGATTTTAAGAAAAATGTAAATGGAGTTCCATAAAATATTTCTAGTTTATTATGATTATAGTTCCTTACTAGTAATTTATGAATCAATATATAAGAACTGTCAAAACATGATCAATAATCTAGTTTTTACATTGTATTTATATGAGGTTGTTCGAGTGTTTGAGAGGAAGTATAGTGGTTGTTTGGGAGATTTTCCCAAGAGAGTTCTATGCCTCAAGAAATACTTATCATAATATTTTTATATAGCCTCCAATAGTTTTCAAGTGTAGATTTATATAGTGAAATAATTTTAAAAGATAAATTAGATAATATAAAATAATAAAATAATATTTTACATGACCATGTTTTATAATACAGATACTCTTTTAATACTCATCAAGTTGAAAAAATAGTCCACGAGAATATATGAAAACCTATAATGGTTATTCTATAATAGTGATTTTACACAGGAAGCAATTTGTTTCCTTCAAAAATAACATTTATGGTATTCATAAAATAAGTAATTCATATAATTAGATGACTATAGACATGGGTGGTGTAGATATCAGGGAGTGAAGAGATGGAGAGTATATGCATTCATTCATCAAAAGAAGATGTTGCTCATTTTGAGTGGTGTGTCTGTGATCTGAGAGAGAAGCTGGGAAAAAATAATTATCTCAAAGATGAAGAGAAAGAATATACTGTAATTCTTAGAAATTAGTAGAAGAAGAAATATCCACTAAAACATGAAGTAAATGATAGGAATAAGAGTATTCTAAGACTTTAAATCCTCTTGAGATTCAAGGTAGAAGAAATATTTTGAGTTTTGTTTCTAGAAATATATTCTATAGAGAACTATAAATTTTGAAACAAATTAGAAACTGAGTTTCAAGATATGGGTTTAAAGAAATTTATATAGTTAAAGAATATATCATTAAATAAGTGATTCATTTATTATGTTGATGAAACTATATCCATAAACATTGTTTTTGATACACATTAGAAGAAATAAGGAAGTAGATAGCAGTAATAAATTTATTCTGTGGATAGTTGTATAAATACCCCTTCACTTGTGTAATATAGTGGAGGATTTTTACCAACATATTATTGTATCCAAAATTGTATAATATTTTGGAAGGATTATCATCATGATCACTAGAAACCCAGTATAATAGGTGATTCAATTATAGTGGAGAATTTTCTTAATGGGAGTAGACACAACATGGTGTAGGTTTCCCACATCAGGGATGAACCTTATAAAAACACCACATACAAATCTTGTTTATATTTTTACACCATAGATATATTATCTTAAACAATGGGGAGTCATTATGTTACATAATGGGGAATACCTTCCACTTGAAATATTTTGATGTTATTGTTCAATTGAGTGTGAATTCCTAACATTTTTTTAAATTCCATATGTGCTTCCCCCAAAATATCAAAGAAATAAACTGGTATCACAAGTCATGAAAAGAAATAAATCCTTTTTATATAAACATTTCAATCATACTTTCTATAAAGGGTTTGACCATTTAGACATATATTTGAAATGTTAATGGAACATTTCATAGATAAATATGATGCCAAGTTATATCAATTAATGATTTTCAACTCTTCATATCTCATAATCACGGAAAACCATAAAATAATGATTCTTTCATACTTCCACCACTCATGTTATCAAGTTCACTTCAAACTAAAAATTTTATCAATTATTGGTGTCCCAAATCACATGGATTAAATATGAGTTTTGATAAATTATAATTTTTTATTGAAATATTCTTATATAAAAATCACAAGAGGGATTGGAATTTTGAGAATAAATTTCCCTTATACTTTGAGTAGTATAAAAGTGGTATCTAATATAAAAGAAGGAAGATTAAATTAAAACATTAACCCTTAAATATAAAAATGGTGAAATTATATCATTTTTTATGTAATATATATATATTGAAAAGAAACACAAAGAAGGATATTTTGTGGCTAGAGGTTTTATGTGGTTGTGTTTTTTATACTTTTCTTCAATGAACCAAGTCAATGATATAAGTTAAGGTAATGAAAAGGTAAATAGTGATGGATGTGCGTATACTCACTTGAATTAGAATATGATACTATTATGATTAAATATAAAGGGATAAAACCAAATGTATTTAGCATATCTAGTTATATATATTTCGTTGGCCTTACATATCTGAATCAATCACATCCATTTTGACAAACCATATCATTGATACACATTATTTCAAAATAAATCTCATAAATTAAAAATTATTATAACCTAAAATATCCTCAATACAAGTGTATTTGGTAAATTATTAATATATTATAAATACATTTATAGAAATACAATGAAAGTTTAGAAAAATTCTTAGCATGGTCCTAAAATTCCATCAATCTTTTAAGACTGAATGAGATTACTCGGGGATATACATAAGAAAGGGGTGATCTATAAAGCTGAATAAGGGAATACAAAATAATATAATAAGTTAAATAAGTACATGTGAGAAAAGATATATATCAAGGTATAATAATAGTGGTGATAATCATAATCGTGAATAATGAGACATGATATAACATGATTACATAAATGCAACCTGGGAATGTGCAAACTACTTAAAACATGAAATCATAAACATAAGTCAAGGATAATAATAATAAAAAGCTTTGTTTTCTTAGAATAAATTCCCTTTCACTATAAAGAGGGTATCCTTATATAAAAGAAATTCAATTCATTGTAGGGATATATAATTTCATTCCCACCAATCACTTCCATATCATGTACATACAATAGTGTTCCAAATAGATCATACAAAATAAGGATATGTTTCATAAACATTAACCCCACTATTAAAGAGTTTGAGTTACATATATATGATTCACCAATAATGTAATGATATTTAGAACTAGGTGGATACCCTTTAGTGTAAATTGAGATAGGTATTCATTACATTAATTTTTCTCACAAAAAATAACAGGATAATTTTGGCAACATAATGGGTATACATAAATGTTTATATAAGGGATGAATGAGATTGAAAGGGGTATATAATTAATTTTTAACCACATACAACTTAATAGGTATGTGTAAAACCATATTATATATTAAAAAATTGTAAATAAAAGTTCATGAAGTAAATAAAGTGCTTGAATAAAGGGGAGAAGAAGGTGATCCATTACCTTGAGAGGGAGGTTCAAAAATATTGGGAGGAGCTTTTTGAGAGCATGGGGGAACCAGGGTACGTTTATAGAGTGGGAAGAGAAGATTAAATTAATTTTAAATCCGTTTTTATTTAATATTAATAAGATTTTAGGTAGGATTATATATCAAAAGATACTGAAATACTTTATTAATTTCAAAACATTGGTTTTGGAATCTCCATGATAAAGTAATAAAAACCACAAACATTACCATGATTTTTGACCATATCTCTACAAAATAGTAGTGTTTTTCATTATTTTATAATTACAATATACAAAATAATTAAAATAATACTCTTGTAGATGTGTAGATGATCCATGTTTATAAATAATTGATTTTAAAACCTTAAAACATAATATAGGTTTTGGAGGATTAATTAAGGGATTATAAAATTAATCAAATAACACAAATAAATATTTTAATTTTGAAATACATATTTGGTCATGTTTATATTTTCATTAATATACTATATCACTTTTGGGTAATTATGATGTCATAATACACATAGTATATATATATATCATATTTAATCGTTACCCAAAAATTCTACTGTCTCCCAAAGTTATGGAAAATTAACTATTGGATAATTTTAACATAATGATTTCAAAAATATTTTTTTATATAAATAAATATCTAAATATGAGAATTTTTATTTTTAAATCAAAATCCTTATTTATTCGAAAATACGTATTTTTTATAATAAAATATTTCTAACCCTTATAAAAACTACATTTGACTTCATAAAATTATATTATCATTTATATTTAATAAAAAATAATTTGTAATAATATTTTATTAAAATAAAATATAATTCAGAAATTCTTTAATTCATAAAAACGAGTGTCTTGGTTGAAACTATATATTTCTTAAAAACATAATTTGAGTTTTTGCATATTTGAAATTAAATTTTTATCAAACTCATTACTGAATCATTTATAAAGTAATAAAAATGGATAAATATAATCTTTATTTCATTAAAAATAAAAGATAAAAATTATTATGGTTATGGTGTAGATACATATCCTTTTGTTACACTAGAAAACTTTATAAGGGAAAGATTTGCAATTGTGATAATTTTATGGGGGCTCGATAAACATGGTTTGGGATGTGATCTTCATAAGCTTGAACTTTTTTCATAAATGGTTTTTCTTATTCTTAAATTTTTTAATCTTATATTGTTTTTAGTAAATGAAAAAACCTAGTGGCATTATCCCCTATGTAATATCCAATAAATGGGATTCATATGGTATGATCCTACTACTAGAGGTTGTTGCTTCTTCCATCTATGTCATTTAGAATTTATCATAAGCATTTATATATACTACTCGTATGATCTCTCTTCAATGGATATATTATCAATGATTATTATTCTTAATGGTTTTTTAAATACATCACGATATAATTTACCCAAATAACCAAACTAGTGCATGTGTTTTCTATAAATACATAACTTATATATTCATTTAATCATTTAAAAAGGAATTTATTTTATAAATTTTTTGATATCTATATTCTTTTATGCTATAGAAATTTCTCTTGGGAGATTTTATTTCATATAATAAAATATATGATGATAATTTTGTTTCATCACCTATGCTCATTCCCATAAAACTTCCTCAAAATTTGTGTTCCATCATAACACTTTGATCAGGTGAGTTTTCTTATTTCATAGAACCATTTCTCTACGATATAATATCTTCACTAGTTAATCCTCATATAAAAGATCATTATACAATGGTACTAACTCTAGATTGATTATATATGAGGGGTGAAGTATTTACATACTCAATAGTGATACCTGAAACACATAATGTACATCAGATAGGTTAAGTGGGATTTCTAGTCAATAGGTCACCACTTTGATGTGATCACGGATATAAAAGGGGCTAATGTATATTGGAATAGTCTTTAACATCTTCCCAAACCTCATTAATTTATTCCACAATGATATTTGGACGGAAAGTTTATCTCATAACTCAAACTCTATGCCTCATTATTGATTTTAAGTATATAATTTCATTTAGATTTGTGTGGATTTCATATGATTCTAAATAGTTTTAACCTTCTCTATCATCTCTTTGATAAAATTGGGTCCCATAACCTTATGCTCTTCAACTTATTCCTAGCATGTCAGAGTCAGACACCTCTTCCCATATAGTACATCATAAAGTGAAATTTAAATGATATAATGAGAAATTTTGTTATATGATAACTTCACTAAGGGAATTTTTTGTTTCTAGCATCCTTGTAAATCCATTAAAAATTATATCATCTTATCCTCTAGAGTTTTAAGGGTCCTTTTAGACTGACCAAATATCTAAGGGTGATAATTAGTGCTAAAGCTCAATTTTATATCTAACACTTACTGAAGGATTCTCCAAAACCTAGAGGTAAACCTCAGATCTCGATTAGATATAATATAAATTGTAACATCATGTAGTCTTACCACTTCCTTTATATATATCATGGTGAGTTAGTCAAGAGATAAATATTCCTTGATAGTAATTTAATGTGTCTACATCGTATGGAGATCGACTACCACCCATAGAGTGTTATTGCCTTTAGGTGTCCTGGGGAGTCTTATGATGAAATCCATGGTTATGTTTTCAAATTTCAATAAAGGTATAAAATATTTTTTGTTCATAACCTTAAACTTATTTCATTACTCCTTGACATGTTATCATACCCATCATAGATATAAAAACTCCACAATTTATGTCATCATGTTATCCCACCAGAAGTTTTTTCTTCAAATATATATACATATTATTTAATCCTAGATGAATAGTGAAGGATAAGATAGGAAAATGATCCAGAAGATCCCTCTTCATTTCTGGTTTTGAGGAGACTCATATTAGGGTTCCAAACCTTCTAACTCAATCTCAATAAATTTGAACTATTGAATATTCACTACCTTCTTCTGTAGAAACTTTTCATCATTCTGGTCCTCATTGGTCCTCTTAAGAATAGATGGTTTAGAAGTTATTTGTGAAAGGTAATATGAATATCCTTTTATTATTATCATGTACATAATCTATGTGTCTAAGAAGATTGGGTCACTTGAAAACCTCATCATCGATAGTGTTGCAGGTTCCTTTCTAACTATAGAATCTTTCACTTTGTTCACCATTCTATGATGGTAATGGATTTAACAACCATAATCCCAGAATGGTTTTAACTACCTTTATTAGTGCATATTGAGACCCTTTTTTGTAAATATATACTTTTGGCTTTTATGATATATATATAAATCACACTTCTCCTTGCAGAGATAATGTCACCAAATCTTTAACGTAAAGATCACTCCTTCCGATTCTAGGACATGTGTTAGGTAGTTCTGCCCATTGTACATTAATTAGTATGAGGAATAGGCGATCAATTTTTCACCCTTCATGATTACACAACCCAATTTATTTTTTATTCATCATTTTAGATTAAAATTCCTTCCCCACATGTGGGTAATGTGAGAATATTTGTAGTGAATTTATTTTTCATTAGATATTTAAATCATTCATCACATTCATTAGTCTAGAAAAAATTGAATCCATTTTGAGTAAGATTGGTTAGTGGGATTGAAAACCAAGAGAATTTTCTAAAAAAACGTTGATAATTCCCATATAATCTATGAAACCTACATATTTTCAGAAACATTATTTGTATAAGGGAGCCTTTGATTACTATTATTTTTTGAAGGATCCACATATGTCACCTTGTTGGTGATAAAATTCCTCTTGAAAGTCTCTTTATCCAACAACAAATAATATTTATTATACTTTTCATATATCATCTCCAACGATAATACCTTTAGTATAGTATTTAAATTCTCCTCATGTTCTTTCATTCATTTTGGAGTGGATTATAATATTGTCTATACATACTAACACAAAATTGTAGCAGCATTCCCTAAAGACTATTAATCTAGTCTGTGAACATAACTAATGAATTATTGTGTCCAATGTAATCACTAAAAACTTTTAGTTTCCAAACCTTGTACAAAATGTATTCTTAGTGATACCCTCCTTCTTCACCTTTACATGATATTACCCTACATGAGGATCTGCCTAATATAAGTAATGGGATCCACATACCTGATCAAACAATTCATTAACTCATGGTTTATAATACTTTTTCTTTATCATAATCATTTTTATCTCTTGATAATTAATGAATATGAGCATTAACCCATCATTCTTATTGACAATGAGAACCAGTGCACCCCATGGTGAAGAACTTGGGTATATAAAACCTTTATCTAGACTCTCTTGTAATTATTTATTTAACTCATAATGGTCAACAATTGAAATTATATATAGATTCTTGGATATTTATAATTCTATAGGTATGATCTTGATTGATAAATCATTCTCACAACTATGAGCTAGACCACAAAATTCATTGGGAAACACATTAGTGAATTATCATCCAATGGTCATGTCATCGTGGATGATATTTTATTTTGTATCAATCATTTGAGATAAATATTCCTTCTCACAAGGCTTTCATATAAATCCCTAATATAATGGTACCAAGAAAAGATTCATCCTCCCCCCTTGAACTTTCATATAATTAGATGAAAATTCGTGATACAGAGGGTGATTTCCTTCCCCTAGAAATTTATTTTGGCTCTATATAATGAATTCCAATACATAATTATAATTTCATCAAATCACTCCATGGGGAGTATCATAGGTTTTTCTACAAAATTTATCTTGAAAATTTGGATAGGGGATGAGATATATGCTTGGTTTGCAACAATATACCTATTTTTCATCTTTACTAATAACTCAAATTATATATTTTAAGGGGGTGTCTGAGTAGTTCTACTAAACATGCATGATATGAAAGAATGTGTAGAACTAGAATCAAATAGTATATTAACTATCCTTGAATGACTAACTAGAATATATATCATCAATTATTTTTCAGGATCCACCTTAGCATTTGTGATGACACATTCTCTCCCTTTCTCTCTAGACCGTGGAGGTTATTGTCATTGGTTGTCATTGAAAACCCTTTTCTTAGAGAATTAATTCATAGTTTCCATGTCCCTTATTGTTGAAACACTTAAAAATAGGATTAGGTTTGACTAGAGTTTTCCTTTATTCCACCACAGTGGTAGGTTTCTCCCATCATCAATTACACGTTATGGGCCCTTTCTTCTCGCACCAAAAGCATTTACTTATTCCATTCAGGTAATTTTTTAGATACTTCTTCCCACACTTTTCATAAGTGTGATGTTTTAATTTCATTCCACCATTTTATTTATCCATCATAAAAAAATAATTAAACTCTATTTTCCACTTTATATCTACATGGAAACCTTGATATTAACTAATCTCTATTTCAAATTTTAGGGAGCATCAAAAAATTTCTTCATATCTGGCGAATCCATGAATCACTCAGGCTTTTTTTGTAGAATCATATTCCACCCAACAATAAAGTTGTCAACATTAAATTTGGTGGTACTAAAAAAAAGATATATATTTCAATACATGTGATGTTTCCCTTACCCACCCTAATATATTTATCATCCTTTTTTAATTTTATTGATGCCCCTCTCCATTTTTAGTCCCACAGTGCAAGAAAAATAGTCTTCAAAAAAATATTTTTAGAATTCATTCCAATCAATCGCTTAAATATCCTCCCCATTATTCATATTTTTGTCCTACATCCACCATTGACTAAATTCTAATTACCTAATTTAAACAACTAGTAGAGACTTCTCCTGATCATACCATTGAAGGATGTAGGAAATATTTTCAATGGATTTATTTCATTATTGCATGATTAATGGATTGTAATATCCACTAAATGTTAAAAGACTTTTCACATAAAAGTATCTATTGAAACTTTATCTTTCTTAGGGTGATTTTTTTAATTCCTCATGATGTATTTTTTTTAAATCCAAATCAATTGAGAAATAATTTTCGTGAATTTTGTGATTCCCACTCCTATTGGGTTAGGAATCTCGTTTGGGCAGTCATCACATTTCCCCCACATTGGTTGTTGAATCAGTTCCTCCAATTTTTTTCCATTGAATAGAATAAATGGAAAATTAGGGATGATAATTTTTAAAATATTAAACACATAAATTGAAAAACCATGAACAATAAATGGATGACTCATAACTAATATATATTCATTAACCTTTGAACTTATAGGTTTCAATCTATGTTATTAGTGATATATTTATGGATATAAAATCTTATGGGATTTATAATTTCCTTTTTAATGGTTCATAATGATCTTGTGAATTTAATGAAGAATATCCACCAAGTGTTTCAAACTAGTTTTAAAGTAACATCCATTGTTATGAATGAGTTGATGATTGAGTCTAGGTCAATGCGGAATTTTCGGTGTTATTACCACTAGGTACAACTATGCCAGAGCCACATCCACTTATAATATATATAAAGGGATGTATTTTTTTTAAACACTTAATATATAATTTAACAAACTTTTAGGATATTTTACAATTTTTATTATTTTTAATGAGTTCAATATATTTTTCTAGCCCAAATTTTAAAAAATAACAAGAATTTCCTTTGATAAAAAATATGAAAATCCATTTCATTAATACAATTAATTTCATGATTTATTACATAAAATCACACATATTAAAACCCATAGTATCATGAATCATAGTATATTTTGGATATTAGGTATATATAATAATAACATGAAATAGAAATAAAATGAACTTCTAGAAAACCTAAAATGACCATAAAATTCTATTGTTCTTTAGAAATTTCTTGGGATAACCAGAGAACATTCATAAGAAATGGGTGAGATATAAAGACCATTAAGATAATAAAAAAAATTATATAATATGTTAATGTAGTACATAAAATCCAAAATACATATTAAGGAAACATAAGAGATGTGAGAATTATAATCTTGAACAATGATTCATGATATAACAAATAACATAAAGGAAAAATGGGAATGTGGTAACAACATAAACCACATCATTATAAACACAATTAAAGGCTAGAATCCAAGAAAACATTACATATTTTACATATGATAACCTCTCATGTTTCATACATGGAATCTCATGAGATAAAAACATTATCCAATGCATTATAAGACTATATAATTCTAGGCCCACCCATCACTTTCATATCACGTACATGCGTAAGTTCTTCACATAGATCATACAACATAAAGATATATTTAATGAATTTAAACCCCAATATTAATGAATTTGGATTAAATAAATATAAATAACCAATAAATTAAGGATATGAATAACTAGGGTAATACCCTTGAGTATAAATGGAGATGTGTATTCACTATATATATTTACGACATGGAAAATTATAGGATAAGTTTGGAAGCATAACAGGTGTACATAATGGATTATATAATGGATTCATGAGAGATAAAGTGGTATATCATTAGTAGGAAATCATGAAGAAAATTAGAGGGATTTGTAAAAACATATCCACACATGAAAAAATGAAAAGAAAAAGTAATGACATAAATAATGTGCTTGAATAAAGATGAGAAGGACATGACCCCTTACCTTGGGAGAGAGCTTGTAAAATGTTGGGTGGAGATTATTAAGATATTTGAGGCACATTGGGAGGGATACATAGAGGTATGGGTAGATTAAATTCATGATCTAAGGGTTTTTAGTGAAGAGAAATGGTATTTTTGATCGGTTTATATAGTGAAAGAGAGAGAGGTTCGGTATTAATTTCCAAACCTAGGTTTTGGACTCTATATGATAAAGTAATCAAAACCACCAACCTTACCATGTTTTAGCCACTTTTCTATCAAATAAGATTTTTTTAATTATTTTATATATCTAATATCCAAACTAATTAAAATAATACCCTTGGTAATGTGTGAGTGAGTCATGTTTATGAAGAATTGATTTTGAAACCTTAAAATGTAATATAGGTTTTGGATGATTCATTAAGGGATTATAAAACTACTAAAACAACATAAAAACAAAATATTTTAAATTATATATATGTATTTAGTCTTGTAAAGACTTTATGGAATATATTACATCACTTTTGGGTTATTATTATTTCATAACACACACATTATATATAGACAATATTTATTTTTTACTCATAATTTTTCTATCCCTAAAAATTATAAAAAATTTACCATTGGATCAATTCAATTTTACGATTCCAAAAATATATGCATTTTATAAAAATAAATATCTTAATATGAGAATTTATATTTATAAATCATAAAAACCCATTTATTGAAAAATAATGGTTTTTTACAATAACATTTTTTTAAACCTAATAAAAATTACATTTTACTTTACAAAATGATTCTATCATTTATATATATAAAAAAATTTAATAATAAAATTTTTATAAAATAAAATATATTTATAATATTATTTAATTAATTATAAATATTGTTTTTGTTGAAACTATATATTTTCCAAAATATAATCTGAGTTATGTCATATTTAAAATCTAATTATTATGAAACTCATTTTTAAATCATTAATAAAGTAATAAAAGGCAATAAATATAATAAATTATTTATTAAAAATAAAATTTAAAAATTAATTCTATTGCGGTATATATATATCCCTTTATTACACTAGTTAATTCCCTAACGGTAAGGTGTATCATGGTGATATTTTTATGGGGTAGTTCACCAAACATGGTTTGGGTCATGATCTTGAGAAGCTTGAGCTTGTATAATAAATTGTTTCACTCATACCATAGTTATTGAATCTAGGATTTGGATTAATCAATGTAAAATACCTAGGATGTTATATCCCTTGACATCTATGATAAATGGGATTCATAGGGTACGATCCTTCTAGTCGAGGTCATCACTTCTTCTATCAGTGTCAACTGGACTTTATCATAATCGTTTATATATAATACTCATATGATCACTTTTTAATAACTATATTATCAGTAGTCATGATGGTAAAAGTTATTTCAAATATTATAGGATATAATGTTTCAAAGTAAGAAAAGTATTGCATGTATTTTCTATGAATAAATTACTTAATAATTATTATACTCATTTAAAAATTAGTTCATATAAAAATGTTTAGTACATTAAATCTATAGTGAGAAATTGGCCACTACACTTGAACTGGAAAGATTGAACAAGATATTTATTATATAGTGTTTATAAGGATTGAATTATATCAAGGATAAAGTAAATTAACTATGAACAGAGATGGATTAGAATTGATTGAATAAGATAAGAACCTAAGTTGGAACAGGAGTTACAAGCATACTCTATTTTGAATATTTTAAATGATGAAACACATTAAATATTTATTTAAAGGAGGTAATAATTATTTCAATAATTACAACATTCATTTTATGATGTCTCTAGATCACTTGATGAGTTTATAGGAGCCTTGGATCCACTATAAGATCATTTGAAGTCATTTATAGAAGTTTGATGTTTGATGTTCATGAGAAATGGCTATGTCCAAAATGTAAAACTTTTCCTCCTAGAACATATGTGTTAACATTAAATTTAATAATTAAAGTGACAATAATATGACTTTAAGGGGATCATATGATTTTTACTTCTATCATATAACCCTGATATTAAGTCTCTGTCCACCATGATACATTATCATATGACATGTATGTTGCTGAAAATTGAGAAAGGTATGATTATAAGACTTATTTCATAGTGTAAGTCATGATCATAAAGCTTCCCAGTAAGTCGTTTTTCTCACTTTTGGACTACATTGGATCATTTAAATGTTTTATTAGCAAGAAATTTGGAAAAGGAAAGAACAAAGGTCTTTTAGAGATGAGTGTAATACTTCTACCACTAATCATATGTCTCTAAACATAATCATTTTAAAATGTAAGACTTCTATGTTCCATATATAAGACTTCAATATGTAACAAAAATATTGAGTTAATTATAAATAAAAAATAGTGGTTCCAAATTTAAAATATGATAAATATGCTGATTTTGTATGATTCTATAGATTTTATATCATGGTATAATGATATAAAATACCTAAAATGGCATGTCATCAAAACATTTAAAGAATTTGGAGATGGTATTCAGGCTATCGAGAGGAAGATCAAAGAAAACAAATTAAGTTTCTATAATTTTTATTATTAAATAAATTTATATATGAGGATTCTTTCATTATGATATTGATTTATTAAAATAATTAAGGTTATTAAATCCATGATACAATATTGTTTTTTGGATAAATGAAGGTGGTCCATTTCATTTATCTCTTAATGTAGAAAATGAATTTATTGTGTTTTAAAGAATAATAAAGATGAAGTTCAATAAAATTTTTAAAGTTAATTAGTGCTCAAGAGATTGAGTAGTCATTTATGAATCCAGATAAAACCCCTAAAAACTCAAGACATACGCAAGTGTTCATGTTATCGTAATATAATATTGTTCAAGAGTTTCAGTAGAATGAATATGGAAGTCTAGAAATTCTATCCAGATAGATACACATGGCAAGATATGTTTTTTGTTTACTTTTTATATAGTTGTGGAGAGTTCTAAAGTATAGATTCATATAGTAGAATAATATGATAAGATATTGCAGATCCTAGAGAATAATAAAATAAAATTTTATTTAGACTTGTTTCCAAATTAGAGGAATTTAATATGGGTATTCTTGGAATAATCCTTGAGTTGAAAATAAGTGCATGGGAATAAATGGGAACCAGTTGCATGATGGTGAGGGTAGTATTATTTGGTAAAAATATATCCATCCAATGTATAACTTCTTAATATGGAAAATCTAAAATCATACCCTTCCCATATATGAATATATGAAACATAATGTCATCATGTTAGCTTCAAATGCCTCTATTTTTGGATTCCCAATGAGGAATCAGCCACTCAATTATTCTTCACGGGTGATTGGGTGACTTTAGTGTGGTGTATGTTTCATGATCTCGTGAGAATTGTATCCTAGGACCTTTATAATGAATATTTTCTTCCAATATGGTTAATTGGTATCATCACTAACAGTTAATGAATGGGAGAAAGGGTGATTCTCCTTGTAGACAGATGTTGGTTCATATGGGAGGTGAGGAACAAGGTGAATCATGAAGGCTATATCCGTGCATTCTAGGACCTTAAACTCATTGTTTTTTGAGATTACAGCTTCCTTTTAATATGGGGGAGGGATTTTTTGTGACCCTAGAATTTCATTGATCATTTCTTTCAGTGCATTCTATGGGTAAGGTGACTCTATTATCATTGACTCAGGTACAATGCGTATTGGTTATGATCATTATGGAGATAATAATATTGATTTGAAATTAGTTAAAATAGACTTCATTGTTATTCACAACATTCTTACATGACATATTTTTACTCCTTGGTCCATTACTTACTACATTCATAGATGAAAGTATCTGGTGAATAATAAGATTATCATAGATTACACATTGTGTGAAGGGAAAAAGGATATGGACTTTCTAGCTTCGAGTGCTAATTGTTAGGGTGTATCCAATCATTGTTTCCATATTTTCTCCTAACCTCAAGGTTTATTTTAAATAGTAAGAGGATACACCCTCATATTGTATCATTTTAAACCCAGTTAACTCTTGGGACACCTTCCTATTAATAAAACTATTATATTATTATGTTATTAAGAATGTGGGTATTCTAGATCTTGAGGAGAGATGATACAAAGGTTCCATGAATCAAAAATCAATATAATATTTTCTTTTTGTTGACTGGTTTGTGCATGAACCAAGAGAAAATATGTCATGAAATATTATTCTCAATGAATTAGAAAATGAATATTTTATAACTTCTATCAATGAAGAAGAGAAGAAATTTCAACTGAAACCTTTAGTGAAAATAAGAAGAAGACTTAGTCGAGACAACATGTAACACCCAACCCTAGTTACCCAAAGTCGGTGCATTATTACATAACATTGGCATGATTACAAGGAATCAAGTCCCAAATGACCGATTAGTTTAGCAGTCTTGGAAAATAGATTATATACATGAATGTTACATTACACTTTCCAACATAAAACAATAAAAAATCCTTTGAGAATTCCATTGTTCTCTTAGCATAACCCTCCATCTTAAACATAAAACACATCTTTGGATCCTGGGAAAATGAGAAATAAGAAAGGGGTGAGCTCAAATGCTCAGTAAGGGTAATAAATATAGTGGAAGATAACATAAATATTAAGCATAGTGAATAATTGAAAACACATGCCTTTACCAGTAATAACCATGAACACTTTTATGGTAGAAATATGAGCTTAGTAAATAATGCCATAATAAAAAATAATCATGGGTATTCTACTAGCTGAATGACCACATGAACCATCAATATTATATTCATAATGAGGGAATGTATAATGATGGACATTCTGAAAAAAAATTTCAAGGCCTTGACCAAGACGTCTAAAAATGATTAAGTCCTCGTCCAGAACCATATATCTAATTGGGAAAGGCCTTAGCCAATTCCACGTCTAGTTGTCTCATGAGACCTACTGATGCATCGAGAAGCTATAGCGGGCTCCACCTGTCACTTACTAAGTCCAATACATTCTTCATATAAAAAGGTTGAAATATAACGAAAACATTCGTATTAAAACTAGCAATGGAAATGTCAATAATTTAACCATAAACCATGAATGGTATAAAAATAGCACATCCATAGTCAAACAAATCACAAAACCTTAAATATAATATGGAAGTTTTGTATAATAGTAAATCAACTTCAAATAAACCTAAAATCCATCAAAGGATGTTGACATAGATGAAATCAAAAACATTTTTAGAGAAATATCTCTTTCTATTTTGAAATCATTTAAGATTCATATAATAATAAAGAAAAAATATATTTTTAAAATATTCTTATAATCTTGTAAGAGAATCTTTGACGATGTTAGAATGGGGGAAAATATCCGCACCAACCGTATTAGTCAAAAAACATTCTTACCTTAATTTGTTGAAAAGGTCATAAAGTGCCTTATTTGGAAAATGACAGAAAGATTCCTTTAAAAACATATAAGGTCAAATAAGGGTATAAATTAATTTACCTTATTTTCTAGTAAAGTTTTTTTTCAAATACATTTTTTAAGAAACAAGGATGTGTATGATAAAGAGGTCCCAGAAGATACTCACGTATAAAACAACCTCAGATAATAAAGAGATTGTGAAATTAAACCTTACCTTGCACTTTTCCTTGTTCCAGGGTAGGTTAAACTCTTGTATAATGGTGAAATAATAGTTATCAAATTATTCAAGAACTATATACATTAATATGATATCATATATGATCTTCTAATATTTCTTTATTAATAATATATTAATATTATCGTCGTTTCGGGTGTTAACTGATTTGTTTTCCTTTATATGCTTTGTTATGTATGTAATGTTTGTGGTGGATAGGATGTATCTGATTCATATTCATAATGATATTAAGTCTTTAAACATTATTTTTAATCATCTAACGAAAATTATTCTTTAATGGATACGATGGGGAATGAATCTCATCGCGTTCATGGAGACGGTAATCCGTATGTACGCACGAGCAACAATATCATTCTTTTGATATTAGATTAAAAATATATAATTGGATGGTATATACTACATAAAAACCATTATAATGTTATATTTTTAATTTCCATAAACTACACATCATTATTATACCCATCCAAATAATAATGTATTGAATAACAATTACACCACGACGTGGAGACGGTAAGCCGTACGTACGCACGTATGGTGAAATGTCATTCAAAGGATGGATAGAATAATGAATATGGTTTTACAATATTTATAATAACATCACATTATATAGAATATACTGGATTTATTATTTTAGAATTGAAACAACAAAGAAAGAGTAGGTGGAAGAATAAAGGAACTTGAAAGTGGTGATGAAATATTTTACCTCTTCTTCGGGTTCATTCTTTTGATTTGATCAAAGGGGATCCTTAGGATGGATTTATAACAAAAGGAAGGCCTCTAGGATTAATTTAGGATAGTTTAGAGGGTATTTGGGCCGAGTATGGCCAAGAAAAAAGGCTTTAAAGGCGTGAATTAGAGAGAATGGGGAGTGCCCTTTTATAAGAGGGGTGAGGGGCACCTTAGGAAAAGCTAGAAATATTATTTTATAATAAAATCATTTTCGGTTTCTAATGGCTCCAAAATTAATTATTTAAAGTCTAAGGTGATTATGGGTAGAAAAACACTCAACAAATTGGTTTTAGACAGGTTTGGGTCACTATATTAACCTTATCTTCTAGATTTAACTCTTAGTTAAATAGTTTTGCATTTACCATGTCTCTTTGTATTTTTATATTATATGGTTAATAGACTTACTATAAAATTCCAAGAGAACATAAATTGGTTCATTAATGACATATATAATATTATTTAAGACCCCTAGCTGAGACTTTTTTTTGGGAATAGAATATAAATTAATAATATAATATTTTTTTAAAAAACTCTTTTATGTCAATTTTGACACTATTTTCAATTTTGTTTTTGTTAAATTCATAACAGCATTATCAATTCGAAAAAAAATTCATTTAATCAACCCTAACATGTCTTATTAGCCTATAAATTTTTTTTAATTCATAAAAATTCTCAAATTACATTTATTTGGAAATTTATAATATCATTTATTTTAATATTTCATTAATAAGGTCATTATTGCATCATCATTATGTCATATAAAAATTAAATTATATAATGTATAAAAAATATAAATAAAATACCATTATGTAGGAAATCTGTTTTTATTTCTAATGAATATTTATAGTAAAAAATATCACTTATATAACCTCATGTAAAAATTGATTTACTAAAAGATATTTGTTTGTGTCATTTTTTCGTTTACTTTAAGTTAATTAAAATAAAGTGTCATTATCATTCATAAGTGGCTCCATGGGGTCCCAAAATCGACCCAAGGATGCCCATGGTCGGCCATTACTCATCCAATAAATTTAGTATAGGTGTTAAGGTATTTTTTTATTATTATAATATTCTTTTTACCTTGAATTACCCTATTTACCTTTAACCGCGATAAATAAAAGTCAAAAGTTACTATTCACAAAAAAAATTAATTTAATCTTATTGAAACACATTTTACATACTAATATCAACCATTCCTATTAGATTTTTGAAATTCAATTCACAGAAGTGGTGAAATAAAGTTTTATGCAAATTTGCAAATGCTCCTAGGAGGTGGGTAAAAGACGGTAAAAAGTTCGATAAAACTTCTATATATATATATATATAATTATTATAAACTGAATCCAATTAATTACATTGTACTTATATAGATAATATATTTCTATTTTGACCTAAAATAAATTTAAATAAAATAAATATTAATTTAAATAAAAATTCAGTTTATAATAATAACTCAGTGTTTTTCACTATTCATAAAAAAATTGAAAGTTTTCAGAATAATACCAAAACTTCACCCTAAGATAATTTTGAAATTTTGAATTCAAAAATGAATTCTATTTTACCAATTTCAAAACATAGAATTTGAATTAAATAATTTAAAATTATTTCCCGTTCTCAAAACCAAAAAGCTTATTTTTAAGAAATAATAACTATCAAAATATTGACACTTGTTTATGGATAATTTCAAAATCAAATTACTTACAATGACCATAATTAGATTAAATGGTAAAAAAATAATCTAATTATACTTACAAACCATTAAAATGTATAATTCAACACTATAAATTATTTTGACTAAAAAAGTTGTTTTTAGTTAAAATATAGTATTTTTTATTATTCAACCAAATATGAAAGTTATCATAAAAACACCAAATAGTTTCTGAAACTAAATTCTTATGTCCCGACTCTAAAGAAGAATTTTATTTTTTTCAAATAGAATATATAAAAGTATCAAATATTATATTTAAAAAGGCTTCGCCATTAAAAGGCGGTAAAATTTCATTTTTTGAAAAATAATTCTTTTATTTGAAAAAAATGAATTTGTTCTTACATTATTTCTAAGAACATAATAATATTGATTCTAAAATTATAAGGATTATATAAAGTTCAAGATTCAGTTAATACTATTCATAACTACTTTTGAACGGCTTGTTTGGTAAGTCGTGGTGCGCTTGAACTCAGTGTTGCGTGGAGTGCAAGTTATTGAATTATTTTTGAATAAATAATGTACTATGATATCATGGGGTGTTACATTCTTCCCTCCTTCAATAAATTGCTTCCTCAAAATTTGAAATTGTTCTTTGAAAATAAATGGTTGAAAATAGAAAACACCTTTGTGGGAAAACCCACATTAGAAATTGTGTTAATAAAATTTAGTTTTAATTAGAGGAAATAAGGGAATCAAAAATTCACCATCAAATTATGATCTCGATTAGGAGAACTTTTGTGGAAATTAGAGACACATAATTGGAGAAAATGTAAATATTAATAGGTAGTGATTGAGGTTATCAGTCACAAAAAATTGTAGAATTGAGGGCCTCAAATCCTTCAATTTATGATGATTTAAAATATCATCGGTTCAAAAAAACATAAGGTATTAGGATAACACATTTTTAGTTTTAAGATCTATTACCAAATGTTTAAGAATTAATTTCTTCATAGAATAAGAGAAGACAAAAAATATACTTGAAAAGTAGAGTTCCATACTTTATCTAATTTCTACCACAAACTCATCTTTCACTCTAAAAGATAATAGAACTTAAAAAATATATTCTACTTACCCTATTCATATAGGGATCCAAAAAAATGAATTTATAATTCACCTATCAAACCAATTAAAAAAGAAACTACATTATACAATCTAGGGACATCACATAGTCCAGTGGTAGGTGATAAATCCCAATCGAACTATGGTTGTGGGTTCGATTCCCGCATATTTTTCCGACGCAATGGGTTGTCACACGGTCTGTGTGTTGTCGTTTTTATAAAAACCAAAAAATAACATTAACAACATTATCCAATTTCAAACTTAATCCATTATAACCTTTAAACTTATCCAAAATACTTCTATCCAAACTCAAAGTCCAATATTTATAAGTATGTTAAACACAATGAAGATACTTTTTTCCATGTAATAACATGTGAACACCTTCTTTATGTATTATTTTAAAACATGGTAACACCATGAATTACCATAAAAACTTATTTATTACATTCATGCTCCCTTATCCATTATATAATACTAGATATATTCCTTATATCCAAAAATATTGAATATTCCAACAATGATGAAATAAAAAACTATTAATCAGTTCCAAGGAAGTCAAGATTATCCAATATAATTTATCCAAAACAACCATCTCTTATTCCAAAATCATTACCTCATTATTAGAACCATATTAAAAATTAAATTTCCTTCAACCATGTATTTTCCAAAATTTTAACCTACTATTGAGTCACTTTTCATGGTTCCATACAATCTCAAGTCCTTAATGAAATGGTACTGCAATATAATCCTTATATACTCTCTAATTCTTATAACATGTACATCATTAATACAATATTCAAATGACACAATAATTTAATAACAACCTAAGAAATATAATCATTCCTCTTCATCTTTGGTTGTATCATAACTTTATTATTATCCAATAGCAGCATTTGGGGTATACTCTGATGATTTGATATTGATTCACATACTATCCCAAATCCTTGCAGATGAAGCATTGCACATTTGAAAAAAAAAATTCTTACCCTTGAAATCACGTACTTGGTTTCCTTTTTCTCCACACTTATAACAAACTCCCTTTCCATTCAAGCATTTACCAAGGTGGTTCTTTCCATAGTTATCACATATGGGAAAATCCTTCTTTTCCATCTTCCCTTTATCCATCTTTCTCTGTTCCATCCTTTTCTTCTCTTGCTTCCCTTCAAAGCCATATGACTCATATAATTCTTTACTTATCTTATTAACACATGATACTATTTCTTCATATGTTGAGATTACATGGGAGACTATTTCCTCTCTAAATGATGTCTTAATACTATGAAATATATAACCCTTATTACTCTTTGGATCATACGTATTGCTGGAGTTCACATTCCTTTTACTGGGCGCTATTTCCATACAATGGAATACACTAGGTCAGTTTATGAATTGCAATGAATAATTCCAAACTTGTAAAATACCTAACATAAATCGAACAGTTTATGGATATAATCCATAATCATAAAAATATTTTCTTTGAGGAGATATATAATTATAAATCTTTCATAATGATTTGTGAAGAAAATGAGAATTATCCGAGGCATATCCTTCAAAAGTGTCGTAACCAAGAGTGCAGTAAGGCCCGTTGTCGTGAACAAGTTCCTGTTCAAGTCTATTTCAAAGTGGTGTTTTTGGGTTTTACACCTAGGTACATCTATGCCAGAGCTACCACTACCTGCTCGTATCCATATAGGGTTGTATTTGCTTGGAAAACTCAAAAAATCTCTACAGTACCAAAATTCTAGTATGTTCTTCTATATGAATTCTCAAAGTCAATATTAGGATAATTTTCTCTAATCAGAGTTTATATAAATCTAGTTTCCAAGGTTTTTGATAAAATTCCTCTAATACCAACTGTAATGCCCTGACCCTAGTTACCTAGATTCGGTGCATTATTACATAAAATTGGCATGATTACAAGGAATAAAGTCTAGAAAGACCGATCAGTTTAGTAGTCTTGGAAAATAGATTACATACCTGAACATTACATTACACTTTCCAACATACAACACACAAAAAATACTTTGAGAATTTCATTGTTCTATTAGCTAAACACTTCATCTTAAACATAAAACACTTCTTGGGATCTTGGGAAAATTAGACATAAGAAAGGGGTGAGCTCAAATGATTAGTAAGGGCAAGGAATATAGCAGAATATAACATAAATAATAAGCATGGTGAATAATTAAAAACACATGCCTTTACCAGTAATAAACATGAACACTTTTATTGCAGAAATATGATCTTAGTAAATAATGTCATAATAAAAAATAATCATGGGTATTCTACTAGTTGAATGACCACATGAACCATCAATATTATATTCATAATGAGGGAATGTATAATGCCAGACATTCTGAAACATTTTCTCAAGGCCTCGGCCAAGACGTCTAAAAATGATTAAGGCCTTGGCCAAAACCATATATCAAATTGGGAAAGGCCTTAGCCAATTCCATGTCTATTTTTCTCATGAGACCTATCGTTGCGTCTAGGAGCTATAGTGGACTCCACCTATAACTTACTAATTCCAATACATTCCTCATATGAAAAGGTAGAAATATAATATAAACATTAATATTAAAACTAGCATAAGAAATTTCAATAGTTTAACCATAAACCATGAATGGTATAAAAATAGCATATCCACAGTCAAACAAATCACAAAACCTTGAATACAATATGGAAGTTTTGTATAATAATAAATCAACTTCAAATAAACTTTAAATCCATCAAAGGATGTTCACATAGATGAAATCAAAACCTTTTTTAGGGAAATATCTCTTTCTATTTTGAAATCATTTAAGTCTCACATAATTATAAAGAATACATTTATTTTGAAAATATTTTTATATTCTTATAAGGGAAGTTTCGATGATGTTATAATGGCAGAAAAAATATGCACCAACCGTATAACTTGAAAAAACATTCTTAACGTAGTTTTGTCGAAATGGTCCTAAAGCACCTTGTTTGGAAAACGATGTAAAGATTCCTATCAAAACATATATGGTCAAATATGTTGGATTTAATGGCCTAGAACCAACTAATTTGTACTTTATTCATTAATAAATACCCTATCAAATCTTTATTGTTCTTCTGTGTAACAATTCATGTGATAATGTCCTAAGGAGAGCTATTGCATTAAAAGGTCATAGCAGATCCCTACTATGATGAGAACCCGGAAGTGCCATAACATTGTTCTTGAATATATGTTCTATGGCCGGATGATATTATTTGAGAGACACAAATAATATAGGCCATTAGGGGTGAGGTCTCATAAAACTTTGATGCACCTTCTCATGGTGTGCACCCTTTGTAATATCCAGGAGGATATTATGAGAACGAGACCCTCCAGTAGGAAATCCAAATTTCATAGTGTCATTGGATGTTCCTATCTGCGGACGTGTGTATTGGTCCTTATAATTTATGATTATTATTAATGAGTATTATAACTCACGCACTTAGATGTATGGACGAAAATGGGGATGACACATTGTTCGCAGCGTGGTAGGATACGTTGGGTGCGTCATGAGTAATACTGCATTAATAGATAATGTGAGAAAGGATTTGTGCCTTATGTTCCATAACAGATGTAGATATCTAAGGCCCTTTGATGGAATTGATATACACTAAATAAATCCATGACCATGGTAAGGAATGGCCAAGTTCAGTTCTGGAAAGTCAATGAAAGAATAATCGACCACATGGGTTGATGGAACTAGCATGCAACCCGCTTGATTAGAGATATCGAGACAAATGGATTATATTACACGATCAGCGTTTATATGAGGTGAAACGTCAATGTGGCGTTAACTTCTTTTTATTGGGTGCCTTGACCCGTTGCTAGACAATAATATTGGACTTTAGGCAAGCCCGCCTAATGCCAACGAGAAAGAGGCCTAGAGGGTCACACTCTAAGGGTTTCCATGTATCTTAGTTAAATATTAATTTAACAAGTTAAATAAAGATTATTCTCAACTGTGGTTTAATAATTATTTAAGATTTCCTGATCACATTTATTTTGACACTAGTTATTCAAGATAATATATTATGGGAGAGATAATATGTTTATTAGCAAGTAATGCAGTTACATTTATTTTAGAAATAAATAGCCATTACTGAAGGTCTAATAAATGTGGTGGATGAAATAATGAAAAATGGAAAATAAAAGTACATGATGTGTATATTAAATATACACGCCATGTAGTTTTATGGAAAATGATTACACACTGTGTATTAATGATTACACACCATGTAGTATTTCCAGTCAGGATTTTGAGGATATAATATTGTTTTTATTAAATTATATTTATTATAATCAGCGTGGGTGCATGTTAGGGAATTAAAAATTCGACATGGGGGATTTCAATAATAGTTAATGAAATAAATAAAATTCGTAACGCGTTTATTTATTGTTATTACTCTATAACCTCAAACCCGATGATAAGTATCCTCCCAACCCCAACACTTTTCCTCAATCATTGTGCACAATAATTTTGGAGAATTATTTCAAGGCCGAAAGAACTACTTCCTCCATGAATGCTCTCAAGACCGAGAGAGATCCTCCTATATCAGATCAAGGTGATCGAAGGCAGACATCGTAAGCAAAGGTTCTTCTGCGCTAGCACCAGGAGATCCCTTCAATGACATCCAGAGATACGTGGCACACGTGTGGACCACCTCTAGAGGAATCCTACACTTGGATTCTACGACACAACGATGGATCACAAGATCATGACCAGAGACATCAATGAAGAAAGAATTCCATCAAGGTAATTCTTGTCAATTACCTAAATTAATTATACCCAAAATATGATGATCCTATATCTATGGTTCTGGGACTCCCTCTTTTCTTTTTCGTTCTTCTTCCTATTCTGAAGATTTGGCGTTTTACATCGTGATGGATCTTGGATTGATCGTTGTTAACGCTAAAATTAAATTTGGGAGATCCCACCAATGTGCTTCCACTGTGCCTGTAACCAACAAGAGGTATCAAAAGGGTCATATCATTGATTATAATTATTTATTTTTTCGTTGGTGATTTTCACATTTAATAATTTAGTTGTTTTAGTTCAAGTTAATTGTTCTTTAAATATGAATATCGGGATCTTTTCCTCCTCTATCATTTCTCTTTCACCATATAGAAATGACATTTTCTTTTAATTTTTGTCTAAAATAAAATAAAGGATCTAATCCGGAGGAGCCAAACGTTCCTGGCTGTGCAACACGATAATACATGGCGTGTATTCGGAAGTACATGTCATGTAGTCTAGGTTCATACATCATACTGGTCTGCCAAATCAGACCTTGTATTGGATCCTATCTAAGACATTTATTACATCGTGTGTTGACCAGGATTAGCTGGAACATGGTTTTAGGATTACGTGTCATGTGGTCCAACTGAACAAGTTGTGTAGTCCCTTCGGTTTAGGGTTGGACCGTCTACCCCGTACACGGCTTTCTCGGTTGGAAACTGTGTAACGCGGATACTACACGGCGTGTGTCCAATTGAACATGTCGTGTACTTCGAAAATTTCTAAAGTACATTAACACGTCATGTCCCTGGGTGTGTACTTCGGATGGACGGTGAAGAAAAGTACACGTCGTGTAGTTGGAACTACACGCCATGTACTCACCCAAATTATGCAGATTTATTAAAATTTATTATTATATTAGACAAACCCTTGAGACATATACCATGGTGTAGGAATAAAGATTAGGCATAACACGTGATAGGTGTTTTATATATATGTGTTTAATTTAACATCTACATAATGAATGGGAATTCACCGGGTTGCCTCCAAGGTAAAAGTTACGTTCAAGGATAATTTTAATTTATTTAAAATAACTATGGATGAGAATCTCAAGGAAATTCAAAAAAAGGGTTTAAGAAAAAAGGATTTATTAATTAAGTATAATTAATTGATTCAAGTGTGATTTATCTTAAATGAGAACGATTAATTAATTGAATTATAGTTTTATTTATGCATAAATATCGTTGCATGTATGGATGATCATGAGCTAGACCACGACCTTTGTATGTGAATAGTTTCTTTTAATTTATTTATTTAAATTAAATTTGTTTGCATGCAAGCCTTATCCTCATTAATATGTAGGGCCTACACTCCCAAGGATTCTTTTATGTAAAAACCCATTCTTACCCCTCACCTGCATGTGTGATAAATGCATTTGTAATGGATGGAGCTCCCATGCTAGTCGAGGCGGCTCAAGTCAGGAGCCAAGGCGAAACCAATCCAAGGAGATACAAAGGTGTACAAGGGGAAAGCTATAAACACGAACCCTAAAGGTTCAAGGTGTTTCTCCCCTAGGTATTGGGTTAGTTTATCAACCACTAGATAAACTAACCAATAAAACAAGATCATGATTATACCATTTATTTTATTTCTGTCAGTTTCATGGTTTATTTATTGTGGGTATGTTGTCACGATCACACAATTAATGAAATAAACCATCATTCAAGATAGAACTAAAATAAAGACTGGATTAAGCATAAATATTATCTTAGACATGGTTAATCACATAAGTATATACCACTTAATATTAACAAGCATGTAATAAAGATAATAAAATGGAAATTTACGTATAAGGATAAAATCCCTCAAAGAAATAATAAGCTGGTATAGCCTTCCATAATCTTGGGTAGAATTAAACCATAGTTCAAAGTCCTTGACCAACCCTAGTTGGGGTGCTTTCAATTATCATGGAATTATAATTCAAGGTTTTGGGTTGACTTGACTGGGTTCTCATCAAGGGTTGACTGCCATAGCAGGACTTGGTGTGACCAAGAGGCAAAGGTTGAGGAAATCCAAAATAAAAGGATTTCAGGATTGGGGAGTCCCCTCAGCAGATCAATGAGCTGCGAGTTAATGTAGTTTCCATTTGGAATGCCTACCTTAAACCTTTCAAGTTGCTTGACAAACCCTAGTTGGGGTAATGCGAAGGGAAATATGGATCCTTGCCACTAAAATATTTAGGCAAAAATATATTCCAAAGTCAATGGTGAGGGCTATTGAATTTCGATAAAATAGTGGGAGACCAATAAGTATTAATTTATTTATTTGTCTCATTTTTGTAATAAAGTACTAAACCTATTCTCATCTTAAATTACAGAAATGGAAAGAAAATGACTTCAAACATATCATTGTGAACCATACTCGAGAAGGAAAACCTTCTCACCGGCACCAATTTCCATGAGTGGTAAAGGAATTTACGTGTCATCCATCACCACAAGAGAAACTTTTATATGCTGGAAGAGCTTGTTCCAGTTGCACCTATATCAGAACATCTACTCTTAACTCACCAGGTAGATAAGGACATGGGGCGTGACAAACCTATAGTGTTTATGGTGAATAAGGAAAGAAAGGACAAGGAAAATGGGCCAAAGACTTATAAATGGTCTGAAGCCCACGAGCACCGTCCCTCCAAGAAGAGGAAGATCCCGATGCTGGGCAAGGAATGGTAGGTAGTGTTTTTTTCATTTGGAAAGCAAGGCCACTGGAAGAGGAACTGCACCCAGAAGAGTCGGGATGCTAAAGGTGCATTCATTATTGAGTGTAATCTTTCTATTTCTACACAATATATATTTTTTATAGCTTGTGGGGATCACATCTATATTCAAATGCAAGAACCAAGTATATTTAAAAAGATTTCCAGAGGAGATGTGGATCTTAGAGCTGCCAATGGCGCAAGGCTGGCTTCGTTGGCTATTGGCGACTACCACCTCTCATTGCTGACTAGGATGATCTTGGTTTTACATAACTCTTATTATGTCCCTAGTGTTACCAAGAACATAATTTTTGTATCTTGTTTGGATATGGATGGATTTATTTTCAAGTTTGGAAATAAGGGTTGTCTCTTTTATAAGAACAACGTATGTTATGGTATGTCTCATTTAAATAATGGATTGTATGTATTAAATTATGAAAACCAAGTGTTGGAAATCGATAACAAAACAAACTCACATGACTCATACATCACCCAGTTGTGGCATCACCGTCTCGGTCATGTAAACGAGAAGTGCTTGACAAAGATCTACCAAGATGGCTATTTAGACTTTACTAAGCTAAAAACACTTGATAGATGTCACGCTTGTTTACAAGGAAAAGTGACCAAGCCGCCTTTTGCTGGACATGGTGAAAGGGCCATAGAGCTTCTAGGATTGGTACACATGGATGTGTGTGGACCATTTCCAGTAGAAGCTAGAGGTGGATATTCTTACTTCATTACTCTTACTGATAATTTTAGTAGATATGGCTATATCTACTTAATGAGGTATAAGTCAGAGTCCTTATAGAAATTTATGTAATTCATGAATGAAGTAGAGAATCATCTTGGTAAGATGATAAAGAAACTACGGTCGGATCGAGGTGGGGAATATCTGAACCAAGAGTTCATCGATCTTCTATAGGAGTTTGGGATTCTATCTCAGCTCACTCCTCCTTATACACCACAGTGGAATGGTGTTAGTAAAAGGAGGAACTAAACCTTGTTGGAAATAGTGAGGTCGGTGATGAGTTGTGCGGATCTTCCATTATCCTTTTGGGGATATGCATTACAAACTGAAGCATACACATTAAACCAACTAACATCTTAGGAGGAAAATGGAATTCCCTCAGAGCTATGAAATGGAAATAAACCCATTTTTTCGCACACGTGTGTATGGGGATGTGAGGCATTTGTTAAGGCCTTCTCAAGAAAAAAACTAGCACCCTGGGGAAAGAGGTGTATCTTTATATGATATCCCAATGAAATGAAATGATATTACGTATATAACCCTTCAGACAAGAAAGTGACTATCTCCAGACAAGCCATCGTTATTAAGAGGGATCACATCCTCAGAAAGGATAGTGGGAACAAGATTGAATTTAATGAAGTTGATGCCCAAGATACATAGGAGTTGGTACAAAAACACATTCCATAGGCCCGCGTGGAAGATGTTCCAGAAACACAAGTATTGTGTAGGAGCTCAAGAGTAGTAAGGGAACCAGAGTTTTTTGGTTTCCTAGTCACCAATGATGGTGAATCATTATTGTCGGACAATGATGAACCACTCTCCTACAAGAAAGTAGTAGAATTATTATAAGCTACAAGATGGCTAGAAGCTATGAAATCTGAGATGGATTCCATGTATCAGAACCAAGTCTGGGTTCTAGTTGATGAGCCAGTTGATGTAAAGCCTGTTGGATACAAATGGGTATTCAAGAGAAAAATGGACATGGAAGGTCAAGTTAGACCCTATAAAGCAAGGATAGTGGGTAAAGGATTCAGACAGCGTCAAGGAATTGAATATGATGAAACCTCCTTGCTAGTTGCCATGTTTAAATCCTTAAGAATCATACTTGCTATAGAAACTTACCATGACTATGAGATTTTGAAAATGGATATCAAAATAGCACTCCTTAATGGGAACCTCTGGGAAGATGTCTATATGACACAACCAGAAGGGTTTTTGACACCAGGTGATTCCAAATGGGTTTCCAAGTTTCAGAAATCGATATATGGATTAAAGAAAGCATCTAGGTCATGGAACATTCGATTTGATGAATCCATAAAGGAATTTGGGTTCATTAAGAATAAATGTGATCCATGTGTTTATAAGCGTTTTAATGGGAATGAGATCGTTGTCCTGGTAGTATATGTTGATGACATATTTCTTATTGGAAATGATGTACCAGTCTTATAGTCAGTTAAGGACTGGTTGAACAAGTATTTCTCCATGAAGGACTTGGGTGAAGCAACCTACATTCTAGGGATCAAGATCATTCATGATAGATCCAAGAGGATTCTTGGACTAAGTCAGGGTACATACATTGACCGGATACTAAAGAGATTTATTATGGAATAATCCAAGAGGGGATTGGTTCCAGTGTCACATGGCCTACATCCTTCTAAGAAAATGTGTCCTTAGACACAACAAGAGAAAGATAGAATGAGTAAGATCCCATACGCTTCGGCTATAGGATCCATCATGTATGCCATGTTATGTACCAGTCTTGATGTTGCCTATGCACTGAGCATGGTAGGAAGACATCAAGAATATCTAGAAGAACAAAATTGGACTATTGTTAAGACTATCCTTAAGTATCTGAGAAGAACTAAGGATATGTTCCTGGTGTATAGAGGAGATGAGGAGCTTTTCATTAGAGGGTATGATGACGCTAGTTTTCAGACAGATCAGAACGATCTGAAGTCACAATCTGGATATGTCTTCTATCTCAATAGAGGAGTTGTGAGCTGGAAGAGTTCAAAGCATCCAGGTGTCGTCGATTCTATAGTGGAGTCCAAATATATATATGTGGTACCTAGCAGTAAAGATCCAATCATGTTTTATTTTCGACAATACTGCAGCGGTGGATCTTGGAAAAGAACCAAGGTCACATCAACAGACAAAGAACATACTATGAAATTATCACCTCTTGAAGGATTTATATCAAAGGGGTGAAGTTGCAGTGAGCATAGTTTCCATAGAAGAGAACATGGTGGACCCCTTGACTAAAGGCCTATCTCAGCAGAAGCATAAATATCATGTGAGAGCTAGCGGGTTAAAGGTTGTTAGCAGTTGGCTCTAGTCCAAGTGGGAGTTTGATGGAGTTGGTGGCCTAAAACAAACTACTTTGTAATTTATTCATTAATAAATACCTTATCACATCTTGATTGTTCTTATGTGTGAAAATGCATGTGATAATGTCCTAAGGATAGCTATTACATTAAAGGGTCATAGTATATCCCTACTATGATGAGAACCCAGAAGTTCCATAACACTGTTCTTGAATATATATTCTATGGCCGGATGATGTTATTTGAGGGACACAAAAAATATAGGCCATTAGGGGAGAGGAATCATAAAACATTGAAGAACCTTCTCATGGTGTGCACCCATGGTAATATCCAGGGGGATATTATGAGAACGAGACCCGCCAGTAGAAAATCCACATTTCGTAGTGTCATTGGATGTTCCTATCTATGGACGTTTGTATTGGTCGTTAGAGTTTAAGATTTTTATTAATGAGTAATACAACTCTTTCACTTAGATGTATTGACAAAAACTGTGACGACACACTATTCGTAATGAGGTAGGATATGTTGGGTGTGTCACTAGTAATACTACATTAATAGATAATGCGAGAATGGAATTGTCCCTTCTATTCCATAATGGAAGTAGATATCTCAGTCCCTTTGATGGAATTGATATAGCCTAAATAAATCCATGGCCATGGTAAGGAATGGTAAAGTTCTATTTCAGAAAGTCAAAGAAAGAATAATCGAGCACATGGGTTGATAGCACTATCATGAAACCCGCTTGATTAGAGATATCAAGACAAATGGATTATATTACACGGTCAACGTTTGTATGAGGTGACACGTCAATGTGGCATCAACTTCTTTCTCTTGGGTTCCTTGACCCGTTTCTAGACAAAAATCTTGGACTTTAGGAAACCCACCTAATTCCAACGAGAAAGAGACCTAGAGGGTCACACACTCAGTTAGTCCATGTATCTCAGTTAAATATTAATTTAACAAGTTAAATAATATTATTCCCGAATGTGGTCTAATAATTATTTAAGGATGCTTGATCAAATTAATTTCAACACTAGTTATTCGAGAGAATATATTGTGGGAGAAATAATATGTTTATTAGTGAGTAATGCAGTTACATTTATTTATGAAATAAATAGCTTTTACTCAAGTTCTAATAAATGTGGTGGAGTAAATAAAGAAAAATAGAAAATAAAATTACACACTGTGTATATTAAATATACACGCCATGTAGTTTTATGGAAAACGAGTATACACCATTTATTAATGATTACACACCGAGTAGTTTTTTTAGTCTAGATTTTGAGGATATAATATTCTTTTTATTAAATGATATTTATTATAATCAGCATGGGCACATGTCAAGGAATTAATAATTCGACATGGGGGTTTTCAATATGATTTAATGAAATAAATAAAATGCGTAATGCGTTTATTTATTGTCATAACTCTATAAACTCAAACCCGATTATAAATATCCTCACAACCCCAACACTTTTACTCAATTGTTGTGCACAACAATTCTAGATAATTCTTTCAAAGCTGAAAGAACTACTTCCTCCAAGAACGTTCTCAAGACCGAGAGAGATCCTCCTCCATCGGATCAAGGCGATCGAAGGCGGACATCGCAAGAAAAGGTTCTTTCATCCTAGAACCCGGAGATCCCTTCAGCGACGTCCAGAGATACGTGGCACATGTGTTGACCACCACTATAGGAATCCAAACACTTGGATTCTACGACGCAACGACGGTTCACAAGATTGTGACCGGAGATATCAATGAAGAAAGAATTCCATCAAGGTAATTATTGTCAATTAATTAAATTAATTATAACCAATATAAGATGATCCTATCTCTATGGTTCTAAGACTCCCCCTTTTGTTTTTCGTTTTTCATTCTATTCTAAAGATTCATCATTTTATATCATAATGGATCTCGGATTGATCATTGTAAACGCTGAAATTAAAGTTGGGCAATCCCACCAACGCGCTTCCACTGTGCCCGGAACACACAAAATAAGGGTATAAATTACTTTACACCATTTTCTAGTAAAAAATGTTTTGAAATATATTTTTTAAGAATCATGGATGTGGATGATAAAGAGGTCCCAATAGATACTCATGTATAAAACAACCTCGGATAATAAAGAGATTGTGAAATTAACCCTTACCTTGTACTTTTCCTTGGACAAGGGTATGTTAACCTCATGTATAATGGTGAAATAATTGTTATTAAATTATTCAACAACTATATAAAGTAATATGATATCATATATTATCTTCTAATATTTCTTTATTAATAATATATTAATATTATCGTCATTTCGGGTGTTAACTGATTCGTTTTCCATTATATGATTTGCTATGTAAGTAATGTTTATTATGAATAGGATGTATCTTATTAATATTCAGAATTATATTAAGTCTTTAAATATTATTTTTAATCATATAATGAAAATTAGTCTTGAATGGATATGATGGGGAATGAATCTCATCACATTCGTGGAGATGGTAATCCGTACGTACGCACGAGCGACAATATCATTCTTTTGATATTAGATTAAAAATATATAATTGGATGGTATATCATATATAAATAACCATTATAATGTTATACTTATTATTTACATTAATTATACATCATTATTATACCCATCCAAATAATAATGTATTGAATAACCATTACACCACGACGTGGAGACAATAAGCCGTATGTACGCACCTATGGTGACATGTCATTAAAAGGATGGATAGAATAATAAATATGGTTGTACCATATTTATAATAAAATCACATTATATAGAATATAATTAATATATTATTTTATAATGAAAACAACAAATAAAGAGGATGTGGAAGAAGAAAGGATCTTGAAATAGGAGATGAAATACTTTACCTCTTCTTCGGGTTCTTCCTTTTGATTTGATCAAAAGAGATACTTAGGTTGTCTTTCTGACTAAATTAAGGCCTCTAGGATGAAGGGAGGACATTTTATAGGGTATTTGGGAAGATTTTGGCTGAGGAAAAAGGATTTAATGGTTTGAATTAGAGAGATGGGGGAGTTCCCTTTTATAAGAGGGGTGAGGGGCACCTTAGGAAAAGCTAGAAATATTATTTTATAATAAACTCATTTTCAGTTTCTAATGGATCAAAAATGAATTATTTAAAGGATAAGGTGGGGATGGATCGAACACAAATCATATAATATGTTTTAGACAGGTTTGGTTCACTATATTAACTTTATCTTCTAGATATAACTCTCAGTTAAATAGTTATTCATTTACCATGTCTCTTTTTATTTTTAAATTATATGGTTAATAAACTTACTATAAACTTCCAAGAAAACCTAAAGTGGTTCATTAATGACATATATAATATTATTTATGATCTTTGGCAGAACCATAGATTTTTAGGAATAGAATATCAATTAATACTATAATATTTGTTTTAAAAAAACTCTTTTATTTCAATTTTCACACTATTTTCTATTTTGTTTTTGTTAAATTACTAACAACATTATTAATTTGAAAAAAAATCATTTAATCAACCCTAAAATGTCATATTAACCTATAAAATTTATGGAATTCCGAAAAAGTCACAAATTACAATTATTTGGATATTTATAATATCATTTATTTAAATATTTCATTAATAAGGTAATTACTGAATCATCATTGTGTCATATAAAAATTAAATTATTTAATTTCTAAAAAATATAAATAGAATACCATTATTTAAAAAATCCTTTTATATTTCCAATGAATATTAATAGTGGAAAAGATAACTTATATAACCCCATGTAAAAATTGATTTACTAAAAGATATTTGTTTTTGTCATTTTTTATTTTACTTTAGGTTAATTAAAATAAAGTGTCATTATCATTAATAAGTGGAATAATGGGGTCCCAAAATCGACCCAAGGATGACCATGTTCAGAAATTACTCATCCAATAAGGTTAGAACAACTGTTATGGTAATTTTGTATTATTATAATATTCGTTTTACATTGAATTACCCTATTTACCTTTAACTGCAGTAAATAAAAGCCAAAAGTTACTATTCACAAAGAATTATTTTCATCTTATTTAACCACATATTACTTACTAATATCAACCATGTCTCTCAGATTTTGGAAATTCTATACATAGAAGTGGTAAAATTAAGTTCCATGCAAATTTGCAAATGCTTCTAGGAGGTGGGTAAAAGACGGTAAAAAGTTCGATAAAATTTTTATATATCTAAAATAATTATAAAGAGACTCCAATGAATTACATTGAACTTATATCATTATTATGTATCTATTTTGACCTAAAAAATATAAATAAAATCAATATTTATTTAAATAAAATTTTAGTTTTAAACAATAACTCACTGTTTTTCACTATTCAATGAAAATTAAAATTTTTCAGAAAAATACCAAACATTAACCCTAAGATAATTTTGATATTCCAAATTAAAAAATTAATTCTATTTTACCAATTTCAAAACATATAAGTTGTGTTAATTAATTTAAAATTAATTCCCTTTTTCAAAACCAAAAGGCTTATTTTTAAGAAATAATAACTATCAAAAGATTGACACTTATTTATGTCCAATTTAAATGTGAAATTACTTAAAATGACCATCATTGGATTAAATGGTAAAAATATAATCTAATTATACTGATAAAACCATTAAAATTTACAATAAAACACTATAAATCATTTTGATTAAAAAAGTTGTTTTTAGTTAAAATAAAGTATTTTTACTATTCAACCAAATATGAAAGTTATCATAAAAACACAAAATATTTATTGAAACTAAATTATTATGTCCCTATTCTAAAGAAGATGTTTATTTTCTCAAATTTAATATATAAAAGTTTCAAATATTTGATTTAAAAAGGGTTCTCCATTAAAAGGTGGAAAAATTGCATTCTTTTAAAATTACTTCTTTTATCTAAGAAAAATGAATTTGTTCTTACATTCTGTCTCAGAAACTTGTAATATGGATTCTAAAATTATAAGGATTATATAAAGTTCTAAATTCAGTAAATATGATTCATAACCGCTTTTGAACAGCTAGTTTGGTAAGTCGTGGTGCGCTTGAACTCAGTGTTGCGTGTAGTGAAAGTTATTGTATTACTTTGAATAAAAATGTACTATGAAATCTTGGGGTGTTACATTATTCCCTCATTAAATAAATTGCATCCTCTCTATTTAAAAATGTTCTTTGAAAATAAATGGTTGAAATAGAGAATATCTTTGTGGGAAAACCCACATCGGAAATTGGGTTAATAAAATTTCGTCTTAATAAGAATAAAAAAGGGAATGAAAAAAGTCACCATCAAATTATGATCATTATTAGGAGGACATTGGTGGAAATTAGAGACATATTATTAGAGGAAAAACATAAATATTTATAGGGACTGATTGAGGTTATAATTCACAAACAGTTGTAGAATTGAGGGCCTAAAAGCCATCAATCTATGATGATTTAAAATATCATCGGTTCATCAAAACATAAGGTATTAGGATAACACATTTTTAGTTTTAAGATCTCACACTTAATGTTTAATAATTAATTTCTTTATAGAATAAGAGATGAAAAAAAATATACTTGACAAGCAGAGTTCCATCATTTAACTAATTTCTACCACAAACTCATCTTTCACTCTAAAAGATAATAGAACTTTAAAAAAATATTTTATTTATCCTATTCATATAGGGTTCCAAAAAATGAATCTATAATTCACCTATCAAGCCCTTTAAAAAAAGAAACTACATTATACAGTCTAGGGACTTCACGTAGTCCAGTGGTAGGTGATAAATCCCAATCGTACTATGGTTGTGGGTTTGATTCACGCAGAATTGTCGACGCGATGGGTTGTCACACAGTCTGCGTGTTGTCCTTTTTTATAAAAATACAAAAATAACCTTAACAAAAATATACAATTTCACAATTAATATATTCCAACCTTTAGACTTATCCAAAATACTTCTATCCAAACTCACAGTCCAAAATATATAAGGATGTTAAACACAATGAAGATCCTTTTTTCCATGTATTAACATGTGAACGCCTTCATCATGTATTATTTTAAAACATGGTAACACCTTGAATTACTATAAAATCGTATTTATTACATTAATGCTCCATTATCCTTTATATAATACTAGATATATTCCTTATATCCAAAAATATTGAATATGCCAACAATGATGAAATAAACAAACTATTAATCAGTTCCAAGGAATTCAAGAATATCCAATATAATTTATCCAAATCAACCATCTCTTATTCCAAAATCATTACAACATTATCAGGACCATATTAAAAATTACATTTACTTTAACCATGTATTTTTTCAAAATTTTAACCTACTATTGAGTCACTTTTCATGGTTCCACACAATCTCAAGTCCTTAATAAAATAGTATTGTAGTACAATCCTTATATACTCTCTAATTTTTATAACATTTACATCATTAATACAATACTTAAATGACACAATACTTTAATAATAACGTAATAAATATAATCATTCCTCTTTATCTTCGGTAGTATCATAACTTTATTATTATCCAATTGCAGCATTTGGGGTATACTCTGATGATTTGGACATTGATTCGCGTAGTGTGCCAACCCCTTGCAGATGAAGCATTATACATTTGAAACTTTTTTCTTACCCTTGCAATCACGTACTTGGTGTCCTTTTTCTCCAAACTTATAACAAACTCCCATTCCCAACAAGCATTTACCAAGGTGATTCTTTCTATAGTTATCAAATATGGGAAAATCTTTCTTTTCTATCTTCTCATTAGCCATATTTCTCTCTTCCATCCTTTTCTTCTCTTTATTCCCATCAAATCCATAGGAATCATAGAATTATTTACTTATCTTATTAAATGATGATATGATTTCTTAATCTATTGAGAATACATGGGAGACTATTTACCTTATAAATGTTGGCATAAAACTGTGAAAGATATGACCCTTCTTACTCTTTGGATCATATGTGTTGATGGAGTTCACATTCCTTCTACTGGGCTCCATTTCTATACAATGTCATAAACTAGGTCAGATTATGAATGGCAATGAATAATTCCAAACCTGTAAAATACCTAATCTAAACTGAATAGTTTATGGATATAATCCATAATCATACAAATAATTTCCTTGAGGAGGTATATACTCATAAATGATATATAATGATTTGTGAATAAAATGAGAATTATCCTAAGCATATCCCCCGGGAGTGTCATAACAATGAGTGCAGCAAGGCCCGTTGTTGTGCACCAGTTCCCGTTTCAGTCTAGCTCCAAGTGGTGTTTTCAGGTTTTACACCTAGGTACATCTGTGCCAGAGCCACCTCTGTCAGCTCATATCCAGATAGGGATGTATTTGATTTGAAAACTCACAAAATATCTACAGTACCAAAATTCTAGGAAGTTATTCTATACTAATCCTCAAATTCTATCTTAGGGTAATGTGCTCTAATCTGAGTTTATCTAAATCTAATTTTCACGGTTATTGTTAAACTTTCTCTGATACCAATTGTAACACCCCGACCCTTGTTACCCAGAGTCAGTGAAATATTACATAACATTGGAATGATTACAAGGAATCATGTCCCGAAAAACTGATGAGTTTAGCAGTCTTGGAAAATATATTACATACATGAACGTTACATAACACTTTCCAACATACAACAAAAAAATCCTTTGATAATTTCATTGTTCTCTTAGCTTAACCCTGTATCTTAAACATAATTTTTTTTTGTGATCTTGGGAAAATGATACATAAGAAAGGGGTGAGCTCAAACGCTTAGTAAAGGTAAGAAATACAGTGGAAGATAACATAAATATTAAGCATGATGAATAATTGAAAACACATGCCTTTACTAGTAATAAAGATGAACACTTTTATGGAAGAAATATGTGTTCAGTAAATAATTCCATAATAAAACATAAACATGGGTATTCTAATAGTAGAATGACCTCATGAACCATCAATATTATATTCATTTTGAGGGAATGTATAATGCCGGACATTCAGAAACATTTTGTCAAGGCCTCATCCAAGATTTCTAAAAATGATTAATGCTTCGGCCAAAACCATATATCAAATTTGGAAAGGCCTCGGCCAATTCCACATCTAGTTGTCTCATGAGACCTACCGAAGCATCGAGGAGCTATAGGGGGCTCCATCTGTCACATACAAATTCCAATACATTCCTCATATGAAAAGGTTGAAATATAACATAATCATTCGTATTAAAACTAGCATACAAAATGTCAATAATTTAACCATAAATAATGAATGGTATAAAAATAGCACATCCACAGTCAAACATATCACAAAACCATCAATACATTATAGAAGTTTTGTATCATAATAAATCAACTTCAAATAAACATAAAATCCATCAAAGTATGTTGACATAAATGAAATCAAAACCTTTTTTAGAGAAATATCTCTTTCTATTTTGAAATCATTTAAGAGTCAAATAATTATAAAGAAAAAATTTATTTTGAAAATATTTGTATATTATTGTAAGGGAAGCTTCAACGACATTATAATGGTGAAAAATAGCCGCACCCGCTGTATAAGTTAAAAAAACATTCTTACCTTAATTTTATCGAAAAGGTCATAAAGTACATTGTTTGGAAAACGACAAAAAGATCTATTTCAAAACATATAAGGCCAAATAAGGGTATAAGTTAATTTACCCCATTTTTTAGTCAAATTTTTTTTGAAATACATTTTTAAGAAACATGGATTTGTATGATAATGAGGTCCCAATAGATACTCAGGTATAAAACAACCTCGGATAATAAAGAGATTGTGAAATTAACCCTTACCTTGTACTTTTCATTGGTCGATGGTAGGTTAAAATCTTGTATAATGGTGAAATAATTGTTATTAAATTATTCAAGAACTATATACAATAATATTATATCATATATGATCATCTAATATTGCTTTATTAATAATATATTAATATTACCATCGTTTCGGGTGTTAACTGATTCATTTTCCTTTGTATGCTTTGTTACGTAAGTAATGTAGGTTATAGATAGGATGTATCTTATTTATATTCAGAATGATATTAAGTCTTTAAACATTATTTGTAATCATATATTGAAAATTATTCTTGAATGGGTACGATGGGGAATGAATCTCATCGCGTTCGTGTAGACGGTAATCCGTACATGCGTACGAGGGACAATATCATTATTTTGATATTAAAATAATATATAATTGTATGTTATATCATATATAAAGAACCATTATCATGTTATATTTATTATTTACATCAAGTACACGTCATTATTATACCCATCCAAATAATAATGTATTGAATAACAATTACCCCACGACGTGGAGACGGTAACCCATACGTACGCAGGTATGGTGACATGTCATTCAAAGGAAGGATAGAATAATGAATATGGTTGTACCATATTTATAATAACATCATAGTATATATAATATACTGGAGTTATTATTTTATAACGGAAACAACAAACAAATAGGAAGTGGAAATAGAAAGGAACTTGAAAGAGGTGGTGAAATATTTTACCTCTTCTTCGGGTTCTTCCTATTGATTTGATCAAAAGGTCTCCTTAGGTTGGCTTTATTACTAAAGTAAAGACTCTATGAGGAAGGTATAAGACTTGAGAGGGTATTTTTGCAGAGGTTGGCAGAGCCAAAAGGCTTTGAAGGTGTGAATTAGAGAGAAGGGGGAGTGCCCTTTTATAAGAGGGGTGATGGGCACCTTAGAAAAATCTAGAAATATTATTGTATAATAAAACCATTTTCAGTTCCTAATGTCTCAAAAATTAATTATTTAAAGGCTAATGTGGGGATGGGTTGAACCCCACTCAACCAATAGGTTTTACATAGGTTTGGGTCACTATATTAACCTTATCTTCTAGAATTAACACTTAGTCAAATAGTTTTTCATTTAACATGTCTCTTTGTATTTTTACATTATATGGTTAATAAACTAACTATACACTTCCAATCGAAACTGAAGTGGTTAATTAATGAAATATATAATATTATTTAAGACCTTTGGCCTAACCTTAGATTTTTAGTAATAGAATATCAATTAATAAAATAATATTTGTTTTAAAAAACTCTTTTTTGTCAATTTTGACACTATTTGCTATTTTTTTTTTTAATTCATAACAACATTATTACTTCAAAAAAATCATTTAATCAACCCTAAAAAGTCATATTAAACTAGAAAATTTGGGTAATTAATAAAAAGTCTCAAATTACATTTATTTGGATATATATAATATCAATTATTTTAATATTTCATTAATAAGTTAATTACTACATATTCATTGTGTCATATAAAACTTAAATTATTTAATGTCTAAAAAATATAAATAAAATACCAATATGAAGAAATCGTTTTATCTTTCCAATGAATATTTATAGTCAAAAATATAAATTATATAAACCCATGTAAAAATTGATTTACTAAAACATATTTGTTTTTGTCATTTTTTCCTTTACATTAAGTTAATTAAAATAAAGTGTCATTATCTTTCATAAGTGGCTCCATTGGGTCCCAAAATCGACCCAAGGATGCCCATGGTCATAAATTACTCATCTAATAAGGATAGGACACATGTTAAGGTGATTTTGTATTATTATAATATTCATTTTACTTTGAATTACCCAATTTACCTTTAACTGCAGTAAATAAAAGTCAAAAGTTACTATTCACCAAAAATTATTTTCATCTTATTGAACCACATTTTACTTACTGATATGAACTACGTCCCTCAGATTTGTGAAATTTAATTCACAGAAGCTGTAAAATTATGTTTTATGCAAATTTTTAAATACTCCTAGGAGGTGGGTAAAAGACGATAAAAAGTTCGATAAAATTTTTATATATCTAAAATTATTACAAAATGACTCCAATAAATTACACTAAACTTATATCGGTATCATGTGGATATTTTGACCTAAAATAAATTAAAATAAAATAAATATTTATTTAAATAAATATTTGGATTTAATCAATAACTCAGTTTTTTTCACTATTCATCAAAAATTGAAAGTTTTCAGAAAAATACAAAAAATTCACTCTAAGCTAATTTTGAGATTCTGAAATCTAAAATGAATTATATTTTACCAATTTCAAAACATAGAAGTTGCATTAATCAATTTAAAATTAATTCCCATTTTCAAAATCAAAACGCTTATTTTTAAGAAATAATAACTATCAAAAGATTGACACTTGTTTATGTCCAATTTCGAAATGAAATTACTTAAATTTATGAACATTGGATTAAATGGTAAAAATATAATCTAATTATACTTCTAAACCATTAAAATGTATAATTCAACACTATAAATTATTTTTACTCAAAAAGTTGTTTTTAGTTAAAATATAGTATTTTTAACTATTCACCCAAAAATAAAAGTTATCAGAAAAAAACTAAAATTTTATTGAAACTAAATTATTATGTCCTGATTCTAAATAAGAAGTTTATTTTGTCAAATTGAATATATAAAAGTTTCAAATATTGGATATAAAAAGGGTTCACCATTAAAAGGCGGTAAAATTACATTTTTTGAAAAATACTTCTTTTATCTAAAAAAATGAATTTGTTCTTAAATTATGTCTAAGAAACTCATAATATGGATTCTAAAATTATAAGGATTATATAAAGTTCAAAATTCAGTTAATACAATTCATAATTGCTTTTGAACGGGTAGTTTGGTAGGTCGTGGAGCGCTTGAACTCTATGTTGCATGTAGTGCAAGTTATTGAATTACTTTGAAGAAATAATGTACTATGAAATCTTGGGGGTGTTACACAACACAACCAACTGGGACTCAAAGAACATGAATAAATATTTTTATTTGATTTTTGAGGAAAATAGATTATAAAGAACTAGAAGTTGTGGAGTAAGTTAGAGTTTGATTTGTATGAGATGAGTTAAAAATAATTTTCATAGTCTAAGGAACTTAGATTCAGGAATTAAATCTCTTATTTTGTGGGTGTAGATATATCCCTTGAGAGATCTATTGTTCAACTTCAAAAAGAGTAATGGATCAGATACCAATAGACGTTAAAGACTATAGACAACAATATTAATAACTCATCACTTTTTTAATATATTGGAGGTTTGTTACATACTTAATATGTTAATTACACCTATATAATATGTTCTAAGAGGTTTCTAGATGATCCTTGACCACCCATTGTAATTGGGGATTTGATTTTAGTGGATAATACATGATTCAATGTGAGTGGACATGATAAGTAGTCAGTTTCTCATATCAAGTCCAAACCTTTTAAAACGTATGAGTGTTTATCTTGTTTGTATTTCAACATTTTGTGAAGTTATGGAATTATAAGACAAATATGACAATATCAATACATTTTGTTACCAATAACATCTTTTCAAATGATGAAATATGTTTAGTTGAAATAAGAATTGGTTTTTGGTAAAATAATTTGACAACACCGTATTCACCCCCCCCCCCCCCCATAGGACTGTCTAGACGGTTTAATAGGACACTTCAAATTGAAATTGATATTCCATAAAATCTTGTTTGTATAATTAAATCTATATTGTTCAACTTATTTTTGTGGGGATTTAAAGTGTTTTTAAGGACACCTATGGCAACAAACTTTCACCCCTAGGAATAAGTCACAAATTTATTATAATACCCCTATGTTTTTTTAAGTGTAATTATTAAAATAAATATTATGTTGAAATATTGTATCATAGGAAAAAAAATATAACCAAAAACCATGTTATGTATTAGAACATAAGATCAACATTAATACATCATGATATTAAAAGGTCAAACATCATTAAGAAAATTACAAGAAGAGTAAAAACTCAAGTAAATAAAAGGATAGTTAAAAAAATATTTTAATTCCTCACATATAAATATTATTACTTAAATGATTAATTTTTTTATTATATTATTAATTAATTAAATTAATGGTTAGATTATAAATAATTAAATTTAATGGGATGTGATTAAAATCACTTAGTATTAAATGGCCTATTTTTTTAAAAAAATGTATTTGTATATATATAATGTTATCTATCTTGATAAATTAAATTTATTTACATTAAATATGAATCTAATATTATTATTAAACATATAAAATATTAACATTCATTTAATTATTATCTTATAGGAAATAATAATTAAAATACTTAATGTATAAAAAGACATTTACAAAAACATTTTTTTTTGTATTTTATGATTTAATTTAAAAGTTAATTTTATTATATTTAAAAATTTAATTAAAATAAATGGATTATAAATTAGGAATCATCTACTGAAAATTTTATAATATGGGTTGTCATATATTTTTAGTAAAAAATTAATTACCATGATAAATATTTAATCGAGGGTTATAACGGTAAAAAGAGGTAACGTAATGTGGATCAAATCTTACTAAATTGATGTGAAACATAGAATTTTTAAAAGTGCCTTTTAAGATTATAAATTCATATCCACATGTCTCACCAACCTATACTCACCGAACATTCCTAAATCTTATGTGATTCCATCTTTACCGTACACTTAACATTCATTTCCACAGAAAAGTCCCTCTTTTTAAGCTGTAAAAGGAGCTCACTTTATCCCACTTCAAGCCACACATCACCTTAAAAATACCTTTTCATCCCTAACCAATTTAACTCTCCTAAAATATACATACATTTTTTTAAGACCTTTGTTAAAATTGTTTTTCAAAGACCCTCATTTACAAGAAATCTTTCAAGAGAATATTCTCATCCTCATCATGAGTATTATTCACTAGCTAAAATTTTATTTTTAATAATTTTCATCCAAATTAATCTAAATAAATTATGACCATAAAAACATAATTAAATTAGTATCAATTTTATGCTAAAATGTTAATATTTTTATAGAAAACCCATTATCTTTCTTCCACCCATCCATTTGAAGAAATAAAAATGTCGCTCATGTTACGTGCGAACTATCACCCCCATGAACGACCTATTTCATTTTTCAAATCTAAATTTCATTAAAGTCTGCAGAAATATATTTATTTACTGAATATTATATTAATGAAATGATTAATGTTTTATAAATTTAAATTGTTCTATCTTTTGATAATATTAATATTGTGTGATGATTGTAAATTGTTCCGCCTAAAATAAGCATACCAAAAGGAAATTTGATTTCTTATATGTAACACATAGCTTCTTATCTTACCATATTCAACCAAATATTATCAATTATGATTTATGTATTTAATAAAATAAAAATAAAATCATTATGGTCCTGGAATTATGCTACTATGGGAAAATCACATCCATACTCATCCATTAGTTGTAACATGTTCTTGTTTGGGTTGGTTTAACCACCTACATGAACAATGAAACATATTTTTATCATTGATGGTTATAGATAATTAATTAATAGTAAAAAATTATATTAATATGTAAATAATGTTATTTTGTTTTATAATATTAATATTAATAATTAACTCATTATCAGGATACCACCTTTCATTCGTTAGAAATTACCGAAACATGCTCGTCACCAATTGCATCTTTCTAAATTATAACTAAAATTATTATGTAATGAAATTAAAACTTTATAAATAATTATATAAAATTATTTGAAGTACATTAAAAAATCAAGGAATTTTTAACATAGTTTCAAATAAATATGATCGTCATCTCCATTAGGAAACTTGTATGAAGCAATCGAAGCTACAAAAATCTTACGATTAAAATAAAAAATAACTAACTAATAAAAATATAATAAATTATTGTAATTAAAGTGTATAAAAGTAAATATATATAAATATAGATATAAAGTTATTGATTAATATGGTTAGGTTTATTATATATGATTTTTAAATAACTTTCATGGAATCCAAGATTAACGTTATGGGTTTTTCATTTCAATTTTCATTCCTAGAGACAGGTGCCATATTCACCACTTGTTTTATTTTATATGATGTATATATACTGCCATATGGATGTTTTAATTTTTATTTTTATTCAATTAAAATAATATAAAACTATATCTTAATTTCTATATTTCATTGGAATTAAATTCAATATATATCAAAATTGTAACGGTTATTCAAAACTCAATTTATTTTCTCTGAGTTGTAATGTTTCTTATTGAACTTTATTCTTATATGATTGGTTTATTTTGTCATATATTCTATAAAATTTATGTTCCAATTAATGTTTTTTAATTTAAAATTATTTCCCATAAACTCTTTTCTAAATTATTTTTACTTCAAATAATAAAACATTCGTAAGGGTTATTCCGAATCAACCTCGTTTTCATTGTTTCATTGTTTTTATCCCCTTACTATGTATTTATAAGGATCATATATGATTATATTTATTTAATTAATATGGTAGTTTGTATATATATTTGTAGTATTATAAATTTCTATAAAAAAATCCTTATTTTATATATTTCATTCTTAAATATAAATATTTTGTTATGAATAATTCACATCCTCCCAAATTAGTTGTTTCTCTTTCATGATTATATCATTTATTTCCAAAGATTTCTTACTTTCCTAGTTTTAAATAAAAATATTTATTTTCTTTTTTTATCTTTATATTTCCCTTTATATCATTTCAAAGGGAATATTTTAATTCCATTTTATTGATTTGGGTTACAATAAAGAGAATTATAAATACAAAAATGGAATTTCATATCACATTCATGACTTTTTATACTCCTCTCCACATTTCTTATCATTAAATATGTCTCATATCAAGGTTCATATATTTGAAATTATTTTAAAATTAATTTTTTCAATGTTCGATTATAACCATTTTCAAAAATATTTTAATGTTACTTATATTTTTGTTTCTACAACCATGTTACAAGAGCTTTATAAAAATTATTTGTATTCTTTTGCTTCTATTTTTATATCAAAATCTAAAATTTATATCTCTTTTAGAGATATTTTCTATTAATTTCCTTCTAAATTCTATTTCACTATTTTTAATTTCTGGTATTGAGCTCACTTTATCAAAATTATTAATTCTTGATTCCTTAAAATGTGGTACCATTTGAAGGTGCTCTGCATATAAAGGTTTTTTATCTAATTAAATATTCATCAAAAAGTTATATTTAAATAGGGATATGCTCTAGTGATACTATTGAACTTATTTCTCTAGATGGATTATGGTAATGTTATTCCATTTAATTATTGGTGAAAGTGTTGAGATATCATATTATTTTTATTCCAATACAGATGTTTATTGATTACCAAGATATTTTGATTATTTATTGTATTATTATTCATTTCTTTTACATGATGAATTCATTGGATTTAATAAGTGATGGGTAAACCATATAATTATATAACCCCTCAATGCATCTATATATCTCTTTAGAAAAATCTATATTGGGAATTTGATATATGTATTCCCATTTTTTAATAATGTCTTGGCATGAGGAAAAGATTGCATGTAAGTACACTACAACAAATGCCGGTCCTAGCGGTGGTTTTTTCCGGTTTAGCGGCGGTTTAAACCGCCGCTATATTGTGTGGCGGCGGTTTACAAAAACCGCCGCTAAGTTTGGCGTCAGCAATCTATTAGCGGAGGTTTTTTCGATTCCGCGGCGGTTTTAGAAATGTGTCGTAGGTCTGTCATTTAGCGGCGGTTATATGGGTATCTTATTCGCAGCGGTTTTAACCGCCGCTAAATTCAGGCGTTTGATGCGCCTATTCTGCGGCGGTGAATACTGCCGCTAAATATCAACATAATATATTTAGCGGCGGTTTTAACCGCCGCTAAATTCTGCCCAGTTCATCATTTAGCGGCGGTTTTAACCGCCGCTAAATGATTCCCGGTTATTTAGCGGCGGTTAAAACCGCCGCTAAATGCTCACATGTATGGCATTAGCGGCGGTTAAAACTGCCGCTAAATGTTGAACCGGAAACAAAATATGTTGGATCTGCTCCACCACTGCCCTAAATTTTCCAAACAGCCACATCTCACCCATCAGCCCCACATAATATCACATCCACACATATTTGTAATGTACAACAGCTTACAACATTATTACATCATTAACATTTCATATTCCATCACTAAGAGAATACTACCACAAACCACTACACACAAAAACCAACATCCTCATAATAGTGACCATAACATCTCTTACCATAATAAAAACCAACATTAAAAACACCATCCCTCATAGAAAAAACCACACCATAACAAGAAACATGTATCTCACTATGAGAACCAAATTCACCCATAACACGTCCACAATTAAAAACAAATTGTGAAACCAAACTTGTTGGTTCCATCATACTTCAAACCCCTTAAATCCCACACAAAAAAAGATGAACAACAGACAACCAAATGTACACAAGAATATATTTCAAGATATATGAAGACAATTTCACATTAATTCATCATCTCATGTGGTTGTTTTTTCATAATTATCAAAATTTTCAATGTAATTGATTCTTATCAAAATATACCTATTATTCCATTTTCGATGGATGAGTTAAAATAATCATCCAAAAGAAGATTTTATAAATAGACAAATAATACATTCAGGAATCACAAGGAAGAAGAGAATGATACTGTGGAATAATAATGAAAAACCAAATATCTAGTAACCATATTTGAAATCACGGATCACGTAAAATCCATTTCAAAATCAATTAGTTATTTTTTCTTTGATTTATCTCAATTACCCACCCACATGGAGAAAACCACGATAATTTCATAAATGGTAAAATCAATAGAGATTAAGGACACCCTAATAGAATATACTATAATTATTTCTACACAAAAAAATGGAAATGAGAAGGAGTTGTAATAGCCTATATATACCAAGGTAATGCTTTGATCAGTAACACAACCCATTTAGAGAATGGAGGAATAAGGGAGGGGGACTAAAAACAACATCAAACTTCACATCACGGTGCAATCAAATGAAGAATGGTAGTAAAGAACATACCTAGAATTGCATGTTTGGGGTGTCCATGTCCCATATAGTGGATCTAAAAAATTAAAACCATATCTAAGGATTGATGAAACAAGATAAAAACAATTTAATACATAATATAGAAGGAGTCCCCTAATTTAAGATTCAAAATTTAATTTACCAAACGTTATTGGGTTGTTATGTTTGTCAAAATTCCATTTTTTTTGTATCATCAAATTTGGTTTCATTTAAATGATGGGTAATTGACCATTTAAAACCATGAATCCTGATTATTTCAGTAATGTTGGGATACATGGATGATATTGTGAATTATTTTTATCAGTGGTTAGAGCTCCAACTGATATAACACCTCACCAATGTTCACCAAAACCTAAAAAATCCAGAACAACCTAGGAGAATCCACACTCCCTCACACAAAATATGCCTACACCATCATGGAAACAACCTCAAGAACACATTATCTTTGAAATTTAACTACATGGGTCTACGTCTATATTATACAGTGGTATTGAAATGATCCTGATATTCTTTTTATATTTTCTATAACTATTAGGATATTTTAAGTCATGCATTACACCACACTAGAAAAATATTTTTTTATTCCCTTACATAGACACATCACAATGTAAAAGTATACAACATCCAACACAACTCATAGAATATATACACAAAAACAGATGAATGATGTATATTTTTATTGGAAAAAAAAATTGGTGTTTTATTCACCCATAATGCAACTAGGTCAAAATTAATGTTCCCAAAAAATCCCAAAACTTATTGAAATTCAATTCCAGATTTCCATCGATTAGAGGATTGAGAGTCATTTTAAAGAGAGTTTAGGTAATGGATGGATTCCATATTCCTCCCAATAATGATGATATGAAATAGGAATTACATTCTAAACAATTAATTATGGTATCATGGGGAGTCCTAAAACCTCATCCATGTAAAATCATTCTTAATAATGTATTTAACTGGACTCCTTGATTTCTATATAATGTTATGAAATCATTATTCAATATATGATCACATATCCTCCCTAATATTGGGGATACATTGTGACCATCACAATATTTGACCCTCCACCAAAAGGATTTAATGATTGTATACATAAGGAAACATGAGAAATCAAGAAAATGTTAGGACATGGAAATGTTTGGTGGCAACTATGTGTCATAAATGTTACATATACAAACCAACTGTTATCATACTTGTTCAACACATCAACAATACTACTACTCATCATCTGATGCTGCATCGTCACCCTCTCCACCTTCATCTCCACCACCTGCTGCCACCTGTAAGAACATTATATTGAAAATTAAATATTGTTGCATATATATAATAAAAATTAAAACCAATAAAAGTTTGGAAACTAAATGATTTTGATTTTTTTGTGATTTACCTGCTCACCACTACCCGATGCACTACCACCGGGGGCATATCTGCTCATATGCTGACGTATTTCAAGCAACTCTTTCTGCAAATCAGATATCTGATTCCCCTGCTGGTGAACTGTGTTTCGTAGAGCAGACATCTCCCTCTGAGCATCTTCAGGTATGAAATGACTATAACCAGGAGTAGATGAGGCCGAAATCCCTGATGGCATGCGAAAGACCTCAGATGGTATGGGTCCCAAACCCATCCCGCGCACTCTACCAGGATGCTCCTTCCCAAGGACTTGACCAACCGGGTTATCCTGGGAGACTGAGTATGATTTCCCAGGATTGGCATCCCATATTTCTTTAATTTTTACCTATAAATCAAATATCAATATATATTAACACAGTAAAAACTGATATTAAGTTATTATAATAAATAATTGACTTCATACCCCAACTTCTCTGGCAGGTTCATTAAAAAAACTTCCATCTGTTTTTTTATGAACATCCAGCCACAGTTCTGTTCGGGATGCTTCATGCCCTAAACTCTGTGACTGCATTAAACAAAGATAAATCATCAATCAAATATGTTAAATAGATAATATTATCTTATAAATATTTAAACTAATTAAAAGATTACCAATGACATTCGGCTTCTTGAAAAGCTTTTTGAACCCGCAGTGTGCGGGATTACCTGCTTCGCCCGGTTTGAAGCATTCTTTCTTGAAAGATCCTGAAATAAATAAAATTCAATTTAACAGTATTGTATTCAATTTCTATCTCCTCTTCATGTACATGTATAAATGTAAAATGAGGATAATATAATAATATATATTTCAATACCATCCGCTTCTCATCACGATGTCTATCGACAAAAACCTTCCACTGTTCTTTCGGTACCCCACTGGGTATCTTCTCATACATCTGCTGCACGGTCAACGAAGAATCGTTGACATCACACCACAACCTCCATTTGAAATCTTTCCATTTTTTTCCAAGATTTTTCAATGTCCACTTCCGTGCTATCACATCAGCAACGGTAAAGTGGAAGAACATCTGTATACAAAAATTCATTTTGAATATATTAGTAAAATGACATTCAATTAAACCATAAAGTAATAAAATTACCTTTATATGAGAATCATAAACTTCATTTTTCCAGTTTGGAGGCATATGCCTCCAATCATCATACGAAATAGGCAGGGAAACGGGCTTCGCTGCCAGCTGACATATAATCTGACCAAGTAAACCTGCGGCGTCATCCGTCGGGACCCCATAATAATCAAATGGCACCACTATCTTCTTGCCATGCATGTTCCAAACATCAGAACTTTTTATGTCTCTTTCCACGGTTTCATTGTCTTCATCTGCAATGAGCAAACAATTACTATAAACAAAATGCAATAAATTTATTTAATTAAAATTTGTACCTATGACTGCGACCCTCCAGAATGTCCGTGATGAACTGGAGGGGGCTTGTCGCTGCCCCGCTGCTGAAGCTCCTGTAGGGGGAGGCGATGACTCATCCTCTAATGAGGCATCCACTGATAGTGTCAGAGATGGTGCAGGGGGAGATGATGCCTTGGGGACAGACGAATCGTCATCTGTCGCAAAAGAAGAAGGAATAGTGTACCGCTTCTTCCTTGGCATTCCTGTCATTTAATCAAATAAAATTAAGTTCAGAATATATATTTCAAAAAATTTATGCAGAAAAAAAATTAAAAATGATAATAGATGCCCAGTATTAACAAACAAAATATATATAACAATGATAATGAATGACTACAGAAATGAAACAAGTAGTTGCTGAATGAATAAATAATTGTACATACAATCATTTTCCCCTTCAATCAAGTCGGTTTCCTACTCCATTGCTTCATCCACTTCATTCATCCTTGCTAGACCAATATTTTCAATATCATGATGGACAAATAATTCTGCTTCCTGTTGTTGATGAAATTCAATTGCAGAGGTCAAATCTTCCACTTCATCACCCATATCATACAAATCTCTTTGTATTATGTGAGTAACTACACTCCACCCTTCATCCACAACATCATTCACATAATATACCATTTTTGCCTGTGATGCTAAGATATATGGATCATGCAGTTCATGATCACCAACATCCATCAAGCGAGAGAAGTTTACAGAAGTAAATTGCAAGGAATCTCTTTTAACACCTCTGATAAAATCGACCCATTTGCATTTGAATAAAACAACAGAAAAATGCCCGTGGTAGTTTAATTCAATAATATCATGCAGCTTTCCAAAGTATTCCACTTCAGCAAATGTAAAAATACCACTATTCTGTGTTTTCAAACCCACTTCTCGATCGACTGTACGAAATCTAAAACCATTCACATTATAAGCGTTGAACTTTCTAACTTGTTTTATAGGACCTCTAGCAAGAAACTTCAAATCTTCTGAAAAGTCAGCTCGAGTATCAGTATTCATGATCTGAAAAATATATATAATTTAATAGATTTACAAATTGTATGTGTCAAAGTAATATTCGTATTTATTGCAATATTTATAAACTTACACGTCGTGCAAACCATTCTACCAGCTCTTTATTCAAAGCTTTCGTTATATCTTTTTCATTTCGTGTTCGGCTTCTCATTCGTCTCTTTGTTTGTATCCTCAACTCTTCAATAAATGGATCTGCAATTTCACTATTCAGCAGCACATATCTATGTGCCTGTAATAATTCCAATTCTGTTAGTGTCGCGTATGAGGTCCTCCCAACTGATCGGCCAATTGCAGGAAATATTTTTGATTTCTGATGCATTTGAGATTGAGTTGATGTGTCGTCAACACGTCCAAATCGAGTAAATCTTGTCTCAATATCATCCAAATATCTGGAACAAAAGGTGAGACACTCCTCGGCCAAATAGCCTTCAGCAATAGAGCCTTCTGGTTGAGCTTTATTTCTCACGTATGCTTTCAAATGCCCAAGATATCTGTGAAAAAAAATAATAATATTATGCATTTATTTAAATGCCAAAAAATGTTTACTTAACTGGAAACATATAAATAAAATACCTCTCAATTGGATACATCCATCGATAATGAACGGGGCCTCCTAATTTAGCTTCGTCAACCAAATGCACAGTTAAATGCATCATGACAGTAAAAAACGATGGAGGGAAGATCATCTCCATTGCACAAAGGGTCAATACAAACCTCTCCTGTAGGTTGTCAAGCTGAAATGGATGTAGAGATTTCTCACATAACTGTCTGAAAAATGTGCAGAAATGGAGTACAACAGCAGTAACTTTTTTAGGTAATAATGTACGCAATGCCAATGGTAGTAACTGTTGTAACAAAACATGTGAATCGTGACTTTTCAATCCATATAACTTACGATTCTTCAAGTCAACACACCTCGAGATGTTACTCGAATACCCATCAGATACCTTCACATTCTTTAAAATTTGAAGGAACATATCTTTATCCCTATTTTTCAATGAAAAAATGGCCGGAGCATACTTTTCATTCTCATCTGGCCAGAGATCACGTTTTATGTTCATTACTTGTAAGTCTTTGCGAGCATTGAGATGATCCTTCGACTTTCCATGCTCATTAACAAATGTAAAAATCAAATTATCACATACATTCTTCTCAATATGCATCACATCAAGATTGTGGCGCAAAGAACTAAATTCCCAATACGGAAGTTTGAAGAATATACTTTTTTTCTTCCATTGTTGCGTTCTGATTTCACTTGACGATGCACTTCGCACTCGTTTTCCGCTATCATTCAAATGATGAACCTTCCCAAAATCTGTTTTAACATTTTCAAGCTGTGTCAATATTTCAGAACCGGTTAACAACTTTGGAGGTGGTCTACGATCAATGCAACCATTAAATTTTGATTTGTTCAGCCGAAATCTATGAGATGCATCAAGAAATCTTCGATGGCACAAGAAACACCATTTTCTACTGTGAGGTAGCCGTTTGGGCTCGAAATCAAAGTTACAAACGGGACAAGCCAAACCCGTATAAGTGTTCCAACCAGATAAATTCCAAAGCCCAGGGAAGTCACTAATGGTCCACATTAAAGCAGCATGCATTTTAAACATTGTTTTAGAAGAAACATCAAATATCTCAACACCGTTGCTCCATAACTCCTGCAATTCTTCAATCAAAGGCTGCAGGTATACATCAATATCATTTCCAGGCATTTGTTTTCCAGGAATAATCATCGAAATGATAAAAGATGATTGTTGCATACACATCCACGGAGGCAGATTATAAGGGATCAAAACAACTGGCCAAATGCTATAACTTGTACTCAAAGTCCCAAATGGGTTGAATCCATTGGCAGCCAATCCCAATCGAACATTCCAAGGATCAGCTGAGAAATCTGGATGTAATGAATCAAATGTCTTCCACGATTGGGAATCTCGTGGATGTCTCATTAACCCATCATTGTTATTATCTACAGCATGCCACTTCATGTGTTCGACGGTTTTTGATGACATGAATAATATTTGCAATCGAGGCTTCAAAGGAAAGTAACGCAAAACTTTTGCAGGTGTGTTCCTTTTCTTCTTCTCCGTGAAATTATGTTCAGTCATACTTCCAACATCACCCTTTGATTGCCATCTAGAAGAAGAACATTTCTTACAATTTTTTCTACTTGAATCCTCTCCCCAGTAAAGCATACAATCATTGGGACACGCATGTATTTTTGTATAATTCAGACCAAGCTTGTTAACAACTTTTTTCATATCATAAAACGATTCTGGGATTTTTGCTTCAGGAAATGCATCACGAATCAATTCCAATAACATGGACATTGCCTTATTTGTAATTCCACATAGACATTTGATATGGTACAACTTCAGTAGAAATGAAAGCTTTGAATATTTCAAACACCCACTATACAACTCTTGATTTCCATCGTCAACTAAATCATGAAATGCATTTTCTTCACTGAAGTTTTCCCTTACATTTGGCTCCACAGAATCAAGATGATCCAATGATATGTTACAATCTTAATCTGCTTGTGTTACAGTCTCAGAAACATCACTTGTCACGTTGCAATTTGTATCACCCTCTTCTGGTTGTTCTGATATGTTTTGATGCTCATAGTGGTGTCTTGCAGTGCCGAATGCATCATTTATGAGGTTTTGCATTTCATTTTCCATTGTCGAAGAACTTGGGACCTCATTCTGTGGATTAACATCAGTCCTCAATCTTTCTGTATTGTTTGATTCTCCATGCCAAATCCAACACAAATATTGCTCAGGGAATTGCTTCAGTATTAAATGTTCATAAACTTCATCTCTCTTCAACCATGTTCTAAATTTACATTTAGGACACAGACATCTTATTCTCCCTTCAACAGATCGATTAGAAATTGCAAAATCTAAAAACCCATTCAAACCCTTAACATATTGAGGTGTGTTCCTCAGTAATTTGATCCAGCTTTTATCCATGTATATCACAATGTGCCTACACAAAATATACGATAGTGTAAGATTACAGAAACATAATATAATAAAGATGAACCATTGAGCATAAAGTATGCATAATATAATAAAGATGATTCATTGACCACATTTACCATTTCAGACCAACTGAACAAGTCTGGTCCATAGGAGACAGCGTCAACACCTCATTGAGGAGCAATAAGAATATTGGGATACACATTTATCATAACACCATCGATCACACATTTATGTTTCCTCAAACAACACCCCATTGATGTGTGATCGAAACTGATCATAATGCATTTTAAATCAAGTTAACTACATTCACTGAAACCATTTTCACAATGGGTAATGTTTGTTTTATTGTTCTAGGGAAATCTAAATGGCCACATTTAAGTTTTGGGGTTCATCTTGTGATGGAAGCATGAGACATGGTGTTTGAATTTATTGAATAAATTAGTGATAATGACCCTCTTAAGGTGGAGAGAATTATGTTAGTCATGGAAATGTGGAGAAAACTGGTGTCACCGGCCAGCCGGTGGATGACCACCGGCCAGCTGGTGAGACACCACCGGCCAGCCGGTGTGCCCAATCAATCCTACATATTCATCTCCCCTCCCATGTCTCTACTTTAATAGTACTATATAGTAATAAAAGCTTTGTTAAAAAAGAGATTGGACCACTATGCCTACATATTCATCTCCCCTCCCATGTCTCTTCTTTAATGGTACTATGTAGTAATAAAACTAGAACAAAAGGTACAATACTACCTTGCAAAACCATCCCATTGTGATCCATAAAATGAACTAGATTCTCTTAATGGATGATTCGGACTCCAACAAAAATTCAGCCACATGGACTCTATAGAGAAGTCTCGGAAACATCGCCTAAAATGAAACATAAAGAAATAATTCACATAAAGTCATACCATCATGGAATATCCAATATATTCCCCATCGGCCCGATCCTCTTCACAACACATTACTCAAAACGCTTGACACCATCTTACCATTTTTTCAAAACATTATCTCTAAACAAAAAATCACACGATAGAAAACTCACTTTGAAATCATGCTTTACACCTTAAAACACATTTTAAATGTTTAGGATAATTTCTATCAACCACATTGGTAGATACATTCCGGGAAATAAAACCAATAATATATATAAAAAGATATACAATATTCAATTGATAAAATAATGAATAATAGATTAAAAAACATCCATGCTATCATGGAATTCAAATAATGGTAACATGAATATGGAAACTACCTAAAACTCAAGCCATGCTAAAATAGATGATGGAATCTCAAATTTTAATATTTTCAAATGCACACATATTCACCTTAACTTATATGTAATGATACCTAGTCCATATATACATATTAAGGTGTACAAATATGTATAAGGGATCTATACATATTTGACTATACTTTCATATACCCCTTTTCAATGATACACATATTCATTTTCATATACACATATAAGCACATATAGCCCCATGATATATATTAATACTTTCAAGGTTGAATATATATAAATGGAGAACTTATATATAGATTCTTAATTATGAATACACATGACAGCTCAAACCTGCCAAAATGAAGACCAAAACACACTACAACGGTATTTGGAATATAAAAATAACAATATCCCTAATTAAAATGTGGAAAAAATAAAAATTATATATAAATAAACATGAAAATTATGGTGGGAGGACTGAAATTATGGTGCGGGGGTTGCCGGAGGCCGCGGGGGGTGTGGCGGTCGCCAGAAGGCGCGGGGGGTGCGAGGGGCGCGGGGGCGCGGGGGTCACCAGCGGTCGAGGGGGGGGGTGCAGGGTTCGCCGGGGGGCTCGGGGGCCGCGGGGGTCACCGAAGGGCGCGGGTGTCACCGGAGGTAGCGGGAGGGGGATCGGGGAAGAGGGGAGGGTTTGTGAGGGGGATTGGGGAAGAGGGGTACGCGACAGGGGCGGGGAAAGCGTCGAGGCTTGTCAAAATAGATTGGGTTTCGCGACGGTTTTTAACACACCGCCGCGAAATCTTTCACTGATAACGATTAGCGGCGGTTTTGTGAACCGCCGCCACAAAACCGCCGCTAAACACTGTTTATGTTGTAGTGGTAGTTTGGGAATAAGACCTTGATGGTATGAAAGATTTCATCGAACGAAGAAATTATAGTAAGATTAAGATGTCTAAAATTATAAGTTCCATCACTATGAAATTATTTATTATTTTTCATGTGTTTATTTACACTGTTATATTATCCATGGATATATTACATGATCATGTTATTAGTTATTTGAAATTATGTTATTATTTTTTATTTCTATGATATAATTTATGAATTGTTTATTCTATTACAGATTAATATATATGATACCACTTACTAAGAATTTGATCTTACACTTCTGCAGTTTTCTTTTCACCCAAGTTATGAATAATTTTATAAAGTATAAAATGTTTAGATGTGTATTATGTGTGGATACTGTTGTAATGATACATGTTTTCCCACATTGAAGACTTTACTTGTTTTTGATTTTTATATCCTTTAACCTTTTCAAAGGGTAAAAAGGTTCATTTCCCACAAATAATAGCCCCTTTTTTCTGATAGTTTCTTTTCTTCTAGGATATTGAATTTTCCCTTGGAAATGAATTTGGTGAGATTATGATATGGGTAATTAATTCAAAGAATTTGATATTTATTGGCTAAAAATTATTTATTTTCTATAGGTTTGAATGATGATATATCCTAAATGATTCTTTAGATGGGAATTATGACTCCATGATTGGATCTTGAACATGGGGTTTGACTTAAGCATGGTGTAATATCTATTTGGGTTCTAGGACTGGGTTGGTCCCATGTGATGGTTATTATATTTAAATAACAAGGGTTCAATTGACCCCATACTTCACCCTATCATTTCATTCATGTTATATGTGCACCTCTCCCCATTCCCAATTGATGGTTCATAGTGAAGAAGGGACGATCAAGGGAGAAATCATTGTCTGGTGATGACCGAAGCGTGGATCAAGATGCTACAACAATGGATCTTGAGTTAGAAATGCATTTTTGTGAAGCTACAATGATCTGTCGAGAGGTATGACACATTATTTTGGGTTTAACCCCATTTTGATTCAATTTTTGTTCCTTCCTTTCATTTTATATCATGAATATTCTTATTTTTTCCCTTTTTTCTTGATCTGAATCCTGGTTTCCATCATGGAATTTGGTATATTGTTGGATAGTGGCATTTAGAATTTTCCACTACATGGCATGTGGTCTCAATAACACTTGATTTCTATCATATTTGTCAATATAAGGTTAAAAACATGTTCTGTATGATATGTAGACCATACTTACGTGTTGTTTGAGACCCTAGGACACATGAATTAGGCTCTATCTATGTACATGGCCATAAATCCTTCAGTGGAATATGGTTTTGTACTTGTACATTCTATATTGAGTGATATGACGTGACTTAGTTTGTAGTACATGGTCAATTGCCCATTTAAAAACATGTCTCATAGAGTACAAGGACACCCTATGTACTAGGTAAGTACACACTACGTTGGTCCAAGGACATTTCCAGAATAGGGATCAAGGTCAACATGTAGTGTACTCCAAGTACAAGCTGTGTAATGTTATCTTAACATGGTTTTGGATATTTTCTCACCCTATAGAAAGATTTAGAAAAAATGAGTAGTCAATTCATAGTATATTTCTATTTAAATAAAGATAGTGTGGTCATATTCACTATTAGACATTGTTGTAAATATGATTTAATTATTTTTAATACTCTTAATCCCTTGGAAATGAAAATAGGATTCTAAAAATGGGTAAAATTATAAGCATGGTATGTGTACTTACCATGGCATAATCAGGATTTATGTGTTGGATCCTTGTCTGTTCTTAGAGATAGATGCCATCCTAGAGTTTTTTTATAGTAATTGTTTCATCAGAGGATGAGATGTCATGAATTTCAGTGTTAAAATAAGTGGTGGGATGAGCCATTATAAAACTTAAAAGAGGTTAACATGTATATATAATGTTTATAGTGGTGAAGTGATAGTCACACAAAATGGGGAATACCTACCACCGAAAATATTCTGATATATGTTTTCAAGTGACTAAATATTCATAATGTTTCTTGAAAACCTATATGTCCTTCCCCAATATGTGAAAGAATGAAATTGATAGCACATTTCGTGAAAAGATGGATATCCTTGTTTTTTGAATCATTCACTATTATTTTTTATAAAGGGTCAACCATGTTGTCTTAGAGATGATATGTCAATAGAACATTGCTAAGATAAATATGGTTCCATGTTATATAATTTTAGCCTTTTCTACTCTTTATCTCACATAATAACTTTCAACCAGAGAAGGGTGATTTATTCAGATTTATTTTTTCCAAGGTATCTTGTTCACTTCATAATACAATTAGTATCAATAATAGGTATAAAAAATGGATAGAATATGAGTTTTGTTAAATTTGATGTTTTTATTGAAATACTCTTGGATGGAAATCAAAATGGGGTTAATAATTTGGACAAGAACGTTTTGTTGTACTTTTTGTGGCATACAAGTGGTACCAAATATAGAAGGGTGGAGAATAAATTAAAACATTAACCCATTGATGATAAAAAGTGGGAGGGTGTCTTACCATTAGAATATATTTTCAAAAGGGTGAGTGAATATCATTGAATATGTATGATATCTATTTTGATGACAAGAGTAAAAGGGTATATTGTCATGGAAATTTTTTTATAAGGTTTGGTTTATTATACTTATTGGTAATAAACAATTGAATGAAATTAGTAAAGGTAATGTGAAGTTCATGGGTGATGGATGTGTGTACCCACCCATGAATTAGAATATGAAACCATGATAATTAAATGGAAAATGAAAAGACCAAAATTCCTTCAAATAGATGGTTGGATATATTCTGTTGGAATTACACACGGGACACATTCACATCCATAGTGTGAAACTAACCACTACACATGTACTAGAAATCTTGAAAAAAGATTATTTTATATAGTATTTATATGGTTTGATTTATAAAAAGTCTTAAGTAGTGTAACTATGAATAGAGATGTATTAGAATTTATTCAATAAGATATGAACCAGAGATGGAGTAAGATTCTGTAAGAATACTTTATTTTGAGTATTTTATATACTAAAACAGCTCATATAAGTGTTTTAAGGAGTTATGAATTATTTCTATAATTCTAATATTAATTTGAATAATTTTTTATAAGACTTGTTGATTTTTTAGAAGCCTTAAATCCACTAGAATTCTATTTGAATCCTTCTATAGAAATATTAATTTTGGAGTTCATGAAAAATAGAAGATTCCTTAATGTATGTCTTTTCCTACTCAAATGTATAGCATCACAGTGAATGTAATACATAATGTGTTTAATGTAAGACTTCAAGGTGGTCATAATATTTCTGGTTCTGTAAAATAATTATAATTTTATTTCTCTTCCTATGGTAATATTTCATCATATGACTTTGATGTTTTTGAATATTTACAAAGTCATGATCATAAGACTTCTTCCTTAGAATAATTATTGATCATAATACTTCCCAATAAGTCTCTAAGATCATCATAAGACTTCATAATATTGAAAGTATTTCAGATGAGGTAGAAATTTAGCAAAGATAAATCCATACCTCTTATAGATTTAATCATAATATTTCTTCCACTGATCATAATCCATTAAACCTAATCATATTTTAACTTAAGACATAAAATTTTCCAATATAGGACGTTAACACATAGCAAACATTTTTAAATTTACAATTGGATAAAAAAAATAGAGTTTATAGATTTCAAATATGATGAATATAAATATTTAAGTTAATGAAAGATTTTTTCTATCATGGTATTAGCATTATAAAACCATAAAATGGTGTGTGGTCTAAGAATTGATGGTAAATATAGTTGATTTTCAATATTCAAAGTTAAATATTAGAGAAAAAAAAGAAAAACTAAGTTTCCAGAATTTGTTATTTTAATGAAAGGTTAATTCAGATGATGCTTATGATGTTCTATTTTTTTACAACAAAATTATTATTCATTACGTGATATGAGCATGTTTTGAGGATAAATATAGAAATTACACTGTATTTATTTCTTGATGTTGAAAATTAAATTATTTGGGTTTCAAGAGTAAAGTAGATGATGTTCCATAAAATTTTTCAAGTTCATTATAGCTCAAAATATTGATTATTAATTTATAAATAAATCTTAAAAAACCCATCAAAACTCAAGATGTAAACTTGTGTAAATTATATCATAATCCAAAATTGCACAAAAATTTAAGAGGAATGAAGATGGTAATTTTACAAAGAGAGTTCCACGTTGTAATATATGATTGTTGTTTACTTTTTATACATTCGTAGAGAGTTTTAAATTATTGGTTTATAGGGTGAAAGTGTTTGTGAATACAAATCCAAACCTTAAGAAGAATAAAATAACATTTTATTCATATATGTTTTAAAATGAGTACAATTTAATTTGGTTATTTTTTGAATACACATTGAGTTGAGAAATTAGTAGATGGGAATAAATAGAAACCCAAAATGGGTATTCTATAATAGTTATGTATAACTGCCATAAATATTTATATTCCAACATAACATTATTGTATTTGGAAAGGTATAGATTCTTTTAATGAGCCTCGTATGCATGTGATTATTTTTGATCTTGAAGGGAAAAAATATGAACCATCTATGCATCCAAAAATCAAAAGAAGATGTTACCACTATCGATTGGCGTGTGTGTGTGTGAACTGAGAGGGAGTTTGAAAAGAAATGGTTTTATTGATGAATAATAATAATATTATTAATAATAATATACTACAACTTTTAAAAAATAATAAGATGAGAAATATACATTAAAAATATATTAAATAAGAGTGAAAATAATTTTATTATCCTACGCAACCATCTAGGACTCGAAGAATAAGAAATACTTTTTAGTTGAGCTGATAGTGATTGATTTTTTATCGAACTGGTAGATGTGGACAGTTTCAAATTTCATTTTTATTGATCTATTTTCAAAAAATTCATGTAGTTAAATGCTCTTAGATTTGGGAAGTTGATATGTTATTGTGTGGGTGAAGTTATATCCCTAAACAAAGCAATTGTTCTACTTCAGAAAGAGGAATGAACCAGATACCAATGGGAGTTGAAGACTACAGACAACATTATTAAGACCCATTCACCTATTTAATATAGTGTAGGTTTTTTACCTATTTAATTTGGTAACCCCCATAATTTAACATGGTGGAAGAGGTTTCATGATGACACCTATCAACACATTGTAATTACTGATTTTATTATAGTGTAAAATCCATGACTCAATGGTAATTGACATGATAAGGAGTCAGTTTCTCATATCAGGGGTAAAAATTGTGAAAATATAATGTGTTGACCACTTTTATAATTCTTAATTTATTGTTTTTATATCCTATATAGTACATGATAACAATATTTATACAAGCATTAAACAATAATAGTTTTTAAATACCAAAATATATTAATCTAAAAATAAGAATGGTTTTTTGGTAAAATAATTTGACAATACCTAATTCACCCCCTGTAAGGTTTGTCTGCATAGTCGACTGGGAGACTTCATGTGGAAAAATATATTACATACAAGATTTTATGTTTTGAGAAAACCATGTTGTTGAAATTACATGTGTAGGGTTGTGAAATGTTTATCAAGGCCACCTATGTAATCATGCTTTCAGCTCGAGCCATAAATCATTTTTCTATTCTAACAACCCTGATATTTTAGTAACTGTCATTATTAATATAAATAATAAATTTAATATATTATATCATAGGAAATAGTAAACTAAAAAACCATTTTATATTTTAGAATACAATATAAACATTAATACCTCATAGATGGGAAACATCATTATGAAAATTACAGGAAGAGTGAAACCTCAAGTAAATAAAAAATAATTGTTAAAAATTTATTTTAATTCTTTAAATATTATTTTAATTATTTTAATGTATAGTTTTATATATTATAATAAATATTTATTTAATTAATAGTTAAAATATAAATAATTAAATTCAATGGGATGTGATTAAAATTAATTAGTGTTAAAAGGCATATTTTTCAAAGAATTTATATATATATACATATTATATATTTTCATGTTAATAAATTAATTTTTTTAAACATTATTACCCTAAAATTATGTTTATAAATACAAATTATATATATCAACACTCATTTAAGTATTAAATCATTGGAAATCAGAATTAAAATAATTAATGTATAAAAAAAATCTATAAAAATATTTTTTTCTGTATCTTATATTTTAAATTAAAGGTAACTGTTCTTATATTTTGAAGTCAAATTAGATTAAACATAGTAGAAATTTGGAAACATAATATAATGATTTGGTAATATGGTTCATCTTGTATATATAGTAAAATAATAATTATAATAGAAAATATCTAATCAAGGTTAACAAGGGTAAAAAGAAGTAACTTAATGTGGATCGATTTTTACTAAATTAACAAGAAATGTAGACTTTATAGAAGTAATTTGTCAGGTTATAAATTCAAACTCACATATATGACAAAGCACTACTCATTAACTCAACTAATTATTATGTGAGTACATCATTTCCCCTCACCTACTAATCATTTCCAAGGAAAATTCCATATTTTTCATCTATAAAAAGAGCTCATATCCTCCCACTTCATGCCACACATACCCCTCAAAATATTATTTAAAACCTACCAATTTTACATATCTTATAATCCAATTATAATTTTGTTAGACCTTGGTTACACAAAATTGTTTCAAGTCCCCCATTTTTAATATGATATTCAATAGTATATTTACATCCTCAATGGGAGTATTATTCACTACATAATTGTTTCCACTTTATATATCACATCCACCGTCAAAAAAATATATTATAATCCAATTGATATAATTAAATAAGTATTATTAGTATAAAAAAAATTTATTATGTTTTTGGAACAACCATTATCTATCTTTCTCCAATCTATTTGAAAAAAATGAAAACGTCAGCGTGTTATGTGCAGACTATACTCTCCATGAACAATGTATTTCATTTTTCATCCGGAAATTTTATGTATGATTATAAAAATATATTTAAGTAATAAATATTATTTAAATGAAATGGTTAAGATATTGAAAATTAAATTTTTTCATTCTATTAATAATATTTATAATAAATGTCCATTGTAAATTTATTTTCCTAAAATAAGCTTACCTAGTGGAAAACAATATATTCTTGGTAAAACATTGATTCTTATATTACCTTATACACAAACCTATTATTAATTATGATTTATCTATTTAATATAATTCAAATAATATCATTATTATTATGTAATTATTATATTTTAATAAATTAACATTCATACTCATCCATTGGTAGTAACATATTTTGGTTCAGATCAGTTTAACCACCTACATGAAAAATGATATAGAATTTTACCATTGATGGATATAGAAACTTGATTTATACTATAATATTATATAAATATGTAATTAATTTTTTTTCTATAATTTTATATTAATATTTTACTCATTATCAAGATACACCAGTTTCATTCATTAAAAATTCCCAAAACACACTCGACGCTGATTTCAGCTTGAAAAATCTTAATAAAAACTCTCATGGAATGAAATTAGATCTTTATAAATAGTTATGGGTAATATATTATAGTAACTTAAATAATATAGTAATTATGAACTTATTATCAAATAAAAAGGATCGACATCTCCATTAAGAAACATTTACAAAACAAAAAAAGTTACTAGTATCCAATGATAAAATTAAACAATAAATAACTATTAAATATATAATAAATGATTATAAGTATTGTGTATAAAAATATATGTATATGAATAATGATATAAAATAATTTATTTATATGGTAATTCTAATTATGTAGGATTTTAAATCATTTTCGAGGAAGTCTAGAGTAAAGGTATGGGTTTCTCTTCTCATTTTTCTTTCTTTGAGATATATGCCCTATTCACCACTTGTTTTATTTTTTTTGCATTGTATATAAAATCCCATATGGATGATTTTATAAAACTTATAATTAATATAAATTTATTTATAAATCCATAGTAATTTATATATTTTATGGTATTTTAATTCAAAAGATATCAAAATTGTAAGGATTTTTCAAAACTCAGTTTCATTTATTTGAGTTATAATGTTTGTTAAAAAACAAATTATTCTATGCTTGATTTATTTTATCATATTATTATATAAATTTATAATTAAAATTAATTTTTTAAAATTTTGTATTTTTTTACAAAATATTTTTACTTTTATGAGTATGATATTTGTATTGGTTTTCATGACTCTACTGTCTTTTCATTGAGTTGTAGTTTTTCTCCCTTGACTATGCTATTATATGTTTATTATATTATTCCATTTATTTACTTTATATGGTAATTTAAATTTCCCTCTTAGGGATTAAAATTTTCCAATAAAAATATCCTTCATTAATGTACTTTTTTATTAAATAAAAAATTGTTGTTGTCATAAATAATTCACATCCAATCTAATAAGTGATTTCTCTTTCATGTTTATATTATTTCTTCCCAAAGATGTATTCCTATATTATAATTAAATAAAAATAATTATTATACCCTTTTATCTTCATATTTCTCTTTGTGTCTTTCTAATATGATGCTTTTAATAAAGATATTTTAAAATATTAAAAAGGATTTTCAGATCACATTCATTGCTTTTATCTTCCTCTCTACATTTCTTATCATTAACTATATTTCATTTCATTGTTTATATATTTTAATTTATTTTAAATTTTAGGTTTTAAATCTATATTTTCACCACGTTCAAATGGATTTAAAACTAACTTACAAGTTTTTTAGAACCATGTCAATAGGCTTTTTGAAAACTAATTTTATTTTTTTCTTCCATTTTATTCTCAAACTATGAAAGTTATTTAACATCCAAGGTATTTATAGAATAATAAATCTTAATATATATTAATATTTTTGAATTTAATATTAATATTATTTTAAAGGGGACAATATTTATGATAGTGTACTCGACACACAACAATATGTTTCTCTAAATTCATACATTGCACACAATGTTGAGTTATTCTGAAAAAATAATACAATAATATTATTATTATTTTAAATGGTAGTTAATGACTAGTCGTTTTATTGTAAAGAATGAACATAACTAACTAAAATATTATTATAAATGTTTTTAAATTTTTTTTACATTTATCTAATAAATTTTAGAGGCTTAAAATAAGGATGAATCAAATTTTAAGCATAAAATTCTCTAAAATTTTTAAAAGCTCATTTTACCGCCTTTTGATGGAGAACACTTTTTAAATACAGTATTTGTCAGATTTATATATTCTATTAGACAAAATAAACTTCTAATTCATAATAGGGACATCAAAATTTACATAGGATGAAATTTTGAAATATTTTTTATAAAATTAATATTTCTATGAATAGTGAAAAATAATGCATTTTACTTCAAAACTGCCTTTTCATTTAATTTATTTATATAGTTATATAGAAATTTTAATTGGTTCTAAAATGTAATTGGGTTATATTTTTATAATTTAATCCAATATTTTTCATTTTAAGAAATTTCACTTTTAAATTGGACATAAACACATGTCAATCTTCTCATAGTTTTTTACTACTTAAAAACACGCTTTTTGGTTGTGACAATGTGATTTAATTTTAAATTAATTTTTGAAAATTATTTGTTTTGAAATTGGAAAAATGGATTCTATATTTGGAATCATAAGGTTCAAATTGTGTAAATAGGTACTGTTTATTGTTTGACATTATGAATAGTAACATCAATAATTATTTTTATTTACCATGGTTAAAGGGTAAATTTGGTAAATAATGATAAAAAATAATTTTCTAATAATATAAATCTACCATAAAATTCATCCTAATCCATTTGGTTGAGATATTTCTGAACATGAGCATCCATAGGCCTAATTTTTGGCATTTGGGAGCCACTTGGTTGTGAAAATGACATTTTATAATTTTTCATTTAAAGAAAAGGGAAATATAACATAAAATGTATCTCTTAATAAAACAATTTTAATATAGGGTTATATAAATTAAATCTACGAATATAAATATTCATTATAAATATAAAAATATTTGATATAACATGGTATTTTATTTATAATTTTTAGATATTAAATAAATAAATTTAATTATGACACAATGATGATGTCGTTGTTTCTTCATTAATAAAGTATTCAAATAAATGATATAATAAATATTAAAATAAATATAATTTAACATTTTGATACCATACACTAATTTTACGGATGATTATGACATATTATATTTGAGCTAATTAAATTTTTTCAAAGGAATCTAGTTTTTATGACTTTAATAAAAATCTATTACTAAATAGTGTCAAAATTGACATAAAGGAGTTTTTAAAACAAATATTGTTTTATTAAATTATATAATAGTCTTAAAAATATAAGATTCGGAAAACTGACTTATATAATTTTACTATTTTCATTAATGATACACTTTTGGTTTTTTAGCATTTTATAGTAACTATAGTAACCATATATTATGAAAATACAAGAAGACATGGTAAGAGTTAATGTTTTTAACTAAGTGTTAAAGCTAAGAGATAAGGTTAATTTTTTGACCTAGAATTGTCTAAAACCGATTGGTTGAGAGGATTTATATCCATCCTCATCTTATCCTCAAAAGTTACCACTTTTTAAAAATTATAATTCACTAAGGGAAAATCACTATTTGTGACGGGATTTCTTCTCGTCGCAAATAACCCGACCAGGAAGCTATTGCGACGGGAAAATTTCACCGTCTCAAATAACCAATTATTTGTGACGGGTTTTTGTCTCTCGTCACAAATAGTTTGGCGTGACAGGCGTGCCAAACCGCACGAATAGTATATGTGACGGGGAGATGTCTCCCGTCCCAAATAGTTTGGCGTGCCTTGCACGCCAAACCGCGCAGGGGTATTTGCGACGAGATCCCGTCGCAAATACCCTGCGGCGGTTAATAACGTTTTGCGACGGGATGTCGTCCCATCACAAAAAGACTTGTGACGGATCCAGTCGCAAATAACCTTTTAACCGCCGACTGTAATTAATGCAGGTGATAGTATTTGCGATGAGCCCCGTCGCAAATACCACCATTTGCGAGGGGAAACCTGTCGCTAATAACCTCGTCACAACTAATCTAACCTATATATACCCCCATACGTTTTTTTCTCAAATCATCCAGATCTTGCTCTCTTCCTCTTTTCTTTCTTCAGTTTCAATGAAAAATTTTCTTTTAGTTGAAATTTTTTATACGAGAGCAGTCGGAGGGTGTCAATATCTTCAGAATATCAATGTTTAAGGTATTTATATTTTACTTTTTTTATATTTATTTTATTTTTTTATGTTAATTTTAATTGTTGTTTATTAGTTGTAATTTAATTAGATTTCAATTGATTTTTATTTATATATATTTTTACTAAGAAATTGATATTGTTAGTGATAATTATAAATAATTAGTCATAATTAATATTAATTAGATATAATTAGATATAATTTGAAATAAATTGATATAATTAGCAATAAATAGATATAATTAGCAATAAATAGATATAATTATCAATAAATAGATATAATTAGCAATAAATAGATATAATTAGCAAAAAATAGATATAATTGGCAATAATTAGATATAATTTCCAATAATTAGATATAATTAGCAATAATTAGATATAATAAGGAATAATTTGATATAATTAGTAATAATTAGATACAATTAGTAATAATTAGATATAATTAGTAATAATTAGATATAATTAGTAATAATTAGATATAATTAGTAATACTTAGATATAATTAGTAATAGTTAGATATAATTAGTAATAATTAGATATAATTAGTAATATTTAGATATAATTAGTAATAGTTAGATATAATTAGTAATAGTTAGATATAATTAGTAATATTTTGATATAATTAGTAATATTTAGATATAATTAGTAATAGTTAGATATAATTAGTAATAGTTAGATATAATTAGTAATAGTTTGTAATAGTTAGTAATAATTAGTAATAGTTAGTAATAATTAGTAATAGTGTGTAATAATTAGTAATAGTTAGTAATAATTACTAATAGTTAGTAATATTTAGTAATAGTTATAAATAATTAGTAATAAATAGTAATAAATAGTAATAAATAGTACTAAATAGTAATAATTAGTAATAATTAGTAATAATTAGTAATAATTAGTAATAATTAGTAATAATTAGTAATAATTAGTAATAATTAGTAATAATTAGTAATAATTATTAATAATTAGTAATAATTGGAAATAAATAGATATAATCAGTAATAAATAGATATAATTAGTAATAAATAGATGTAATTAGTAATATATAGTAATAAATAGATATAATTAGTAATAAATAGATATAATTAGTAATAAATAGATATAATTAGTAATAAATAGATATAAATAGTAATAAATAGTAATAATTAGTAATAATTAGTAATAATTAGTAATAATTAGTAATAATTAGTAATAATTTGTAATAATTTGTAATAATTTGTAATAATTAGTAATAATTATTAATAATTAGAAATAATTAGTAATAATTAGTAATAATTAGTAATAATTAGCAATAATTAAGAATAATTAGCAATGATTAGGAATAATTAGTAATAATTAGCAATAATTAAGAATAATTAGGAATAATTAGCAATAATTAGAAATAATTTGGAATAATTAGCAATAATTTGGGATAATTTACAATAATTAGCAATAATTAGGAATAATTAGGAATAATAGGAATAATTAGGAATAATTAGAAATAATTAGGAATAATTAGAAATAATTATGAATAATTAGGAATAATTAAGAATAATTAGGAATAATTAGGAATAATTAGGAATAATTAGGAATAATTAGGCATAATTAGGTATAATTACGAATAATTAGCTATAATTAGCTACAATTAGCTATAATTATCTATAATTAGCTATAATTAGGAATAATTAGCTTTAATTTGGAATAATTAGCTATAATTAGGAATAATTATGAATTTGTAGCTATAATTAGCTATAAGTAGCTATAATTAGGAATAACTAGCTATAATTAGGAATAACTAGCTATAATTAGAAATAACTAGCTATAATTAGCTATAACTAGCAATAAGTAGGAATAATTAGCAATAATTAGGAATAACTAGAAATAATTAGCAATAACTTGCAATAATTAGCAATAACTAGGAATAAAAAAAATTATATTATCAATATTTACGAAAAAAAATATTAATATTATTAAAATAATAAAAAAATTATAAAATATTAAAATTATCAATATTCACAACAGGATTTACTCTATTCTTAACATGTTCAAATCTCAAAGAGTCGCTAATTGTCAGGTCATGCACAATAAAAATTTGTGTGAGCCATGTCTAATGTAAACTCTATAATTGTCCTTGCATGGTTAATCACCTCGTAAGTAGTGTTGCAATAGGACAACCCAAGTCACGTCCTTCATATCTATAAAAATTATCTCACATGAACCTTTACATACACCATTCTTCCTTGAAAATATAAGGGAAAGATACTGATATCCCCTCAAATTTTAAGAAAGAATGATCTATGTAAAGCATCATGTGAGATGATTCTTAGAGACGAGAACATCATTACTTGGGTCGTCCTATTTCAACCATACTTATGAGGTGATCAACCATGCAAGTACAATTATAGAGTTTATATTGGACATGACTGACACAAACTTTTTATTGCTCATGACTTGACAATTGACGACCCTTTGAGATTTGAACATGTTAAGAATAGAGCAATGTCTGTTGTGAATATTGATAATTTTAATATTTTATAAATTTTTTATTATTTTAATAATATTATTATTGTTTTTTCTTAAATATTGATAATATAATTTTTTTATTAATAATAATTAGTAAACAAAATCTGCTTGGATAATGAAGGAAAAATTTGTAATCATCTCCACAACGATGATTACCAAATTTCCTTTCATTATTCAAGCAGTTTTCATTTTTCTAAGTATTGCTAAGTATTGTTAAATTAGTAATAAATTGTAATAATTAGTAATAATTAGTACTAATTAGTAACAATTAGTAATAATTTGTAATAATTAGTAATAATTAGCAATAATTAGGAATAATTCGGAATAATTAGAAATAATTAGCAGTAATAAGTGTGAGAAAGATATAATTAAATTATTCGTCGGACAAAAGAGTAGTCGTCAATCCACTGGAAATTGTGTCGCCCTTAATTAATGGTAATTATTAAGTAGTTGTAATTATTTATCTTCTTTTATCAGTTAGTGTTTTTATAATTTCAAATTATTCAAAAATAGTGATGATTTTATATTTTATGTAGAAAAATATGGAACAAAGAAGTCGACATCAGTCATTATTAGATGATCGATCTTGGATAAATCAGTGCAGAAATCCAAATGGTTCTGGTTTAAATCTTGTATATATTGAGGGTGTTGAAGCTTTCTTAGTATTTGCATCATCAAAACAAGAATATTTTTCAAAAGGCACAATTAAGTGTCCTTGTAAAAAATGTGCTTTGAGAACATTTGACACATTTGACAAGGTTGGGGGAAATCTCTTGCGGTTTGGTTTTCAACCAGATTATGTTATTTGGTATCAACACGGTGAATGAAGTTCCAGAGAAGATCCTAATAACTTGATTATAGATCCATCACGGTTTTGAAATTTAGTACACGATGTTGCAGGTCCATCTGTGCAACAAACTGAAACTCATGATGATATTGATTTAACTCCTAAGTTGGCACCATCTGAATTTTATGATTTGTTGAGGTCTGATGAGGATGAATTATATCCTGGTTGCAAGGTAAGAAAATTAGAAGCGGTTGTAAAATTTATGGCTATCAAATCAGATAATACAATGTCAAACAAAAGTTTTGATCAAATATTTTGTTTGGTTAAAACATTGTTACTTAAAGGAAATGTGTTGCCTATAAATTACAGTGAGAGCAAGAGGCTGATTCGTAATCTAGGCCTTAGTTATGAAAAGATTCATGAATTTCCGAATGATTGCATCTTATATTCTGGAGAAAATGACTCATTGGATATTTATCCCACATGTGGAAAATGAAGGTATAAAGAAGCTCAACCAGGGAAGTCTAGATCGATTCTAGTAAAACAGTTGAGATATTTCCCCCTTACACCCAGGTTGCAGTGTTTATTTATGTCTCAGAACACAACGTCAATGATTTCATGGCACAAAACCAATATTTCAACTGATAAAAGCTTGAATCATCCATCTAATGGTGATTCATGAAAAAAAATTTGACTGTCTGCATCCGTCTTTTCTATAGAAGCCCGAAACATTTGATTGGGTCTTTCTACTGACGGTTTCTGTCTGTTTGGTTCTTATGGTAGTCAGTATTAATATTGGACTCTCTTTATTACTCCGTACAATTTGCCTCCATGGATTTTGATGAAGGATCCTTATATCTTTTTGACTCTATTAATCCTAGGACATCCGAAAAAGAATATTGATGTTTATTTGTAACCATTGATTGATGAGTTAAATGCATTGTGGAGTGATGGTGTTAATACATATGATGTTATTGCGAAACAAAATTTCATATTAAAAGCTGCATTGATGTGGGAGATTAGTGACTTTCCAGCATATGACATGTTCTCTGGTTGGAGTACACATGGTCCGAAATCATTTCCTTACTGTATGAAAGAAAACAAAGCCTTTATGATCGTTAATGGAAGAAAACCTTTCTATTTTGATTATCATCGTATATTTATTCCAACCGGTCATCCTTTTCAGAGTAAAAAATCCTATTTCAGAAAAGGTACAATTGAAAGGGATGAACCTCCAAAGATGATCTCAGGTACAGAGTTAAAATCAATTGTATTTTCATTACCCCCCATCACATTTGGACCAACAGTAAACCAATAGAAAATTTATGGCTTTGGGAAAGAACATAATTGGATAAAACAGAGTAATTTTTGGGATCTTCTGTATTGGTTTGATTTGTTGGTCCACCACATGTTGGATGTTATGCATATTGAGAAGAATTATTTTGATAATTTATTTCATACAGTTTGGGATACACCAGGTAAGACCAAAGATACTGTAAAGGAATGATCAGAGCTTTCTCAAATTTGCAGGTGACCAGAACTTGAACTATTTGAAAATGTCAGATCACAGAGGTTAATGAAGTCAAAAGCAGCTTATACACTGTTCAAATAGATTCGCTTATTATTTTGTCCATGGATTGAAGATTTGATACTTCCAGATGGTTATGCTTCCAATTTGGATAGATATGTTAAGAATGGTTATATTATTGGATTAAAAATTCATGATTGTAATGTTATAATCTAAAGTCTTATGATGATTGGATTCATAGGTTTGTTGAATTCTATGATTTGGGATTCGATAACTGATATATCATATTTGGTTCGAGACATTTTTTGCAGCGACAACAGACTACGATGCACTAAGAAAACTGGAAGAAGATGTTGCTGTAATTATATGTAAACTGAAAAAAATCTTTTTGTTGGATTTCTTTGACTCAATAGAATATCTGATAGTAAAATTTCCGCAGGAAGCTAACTGTGCAGGTCCAGTACAGTTTCGATGGATGTACCCATTCGAGAGATGCATGCAGAATTTGAAGAAAAAAATACTTAACAAATCATCAGTTGAATGCTCAATTGCTGAAGCTTAGTTTCAAGAGTAAATTTCTTTTTTAGGCTCTCATTATTTTGAATCTCAATATCCCTCAAAACACAATCACATGGGTTGAAATGAGGGGAATGTTAATGACGAAATGGAAAATCAATTAAAAGTTTTTAATCAGCCAAATATTGGTTTCGGTGGAGTTCATGAATGATGGATTTCAGATGATGAACATCACAGAGCTCATACATATGTTCTTCTCAACTGTGAAGAAATGACATCATTTTTCCTGTGAGTGCTTCTATCTCTTATTCTATAATTTATGTTACAGTATTTGAACTTTTTTTATTTGTAGGTTATAAGATAATCATATCAAGAAACAACTTCCACAAATTATAGCAGCTGCTCTTGAATAACGCAGAAACAAAAATCTCAATGGTTTCAAAAACTGGTAACATAAATTATTGATGGTTTAATATCAATTCCGTTTATTATTTATTATATTGATAATTGTTTTACAAATTTTCAGGTGTCTCAATATGCTGATAAAATTGATAAGCGACTGTGTATATTGAGTAAACCACATTCCAAAATGGTTAAATCATATAATGCATATGTGGTGAATGGTTTTCGATTTCATACACATGCATACGGGGAATAAAACAAATAATGAACAATGGAGTTTTCTTGAGAGGATCACATCACAGAGAAACTGAAGTTGACATTTATGGCATTTTGGATGAAATTATTGAGTTGTGTTATCTAGGACAGAATTACATAAAAATGTTTAAATGTCGTAGGTTTGATACTAAGGGAGGCTTGCGTGTTCATCCGACTAATGGAATCATCGATATTAAATATAAAAGTCTTCTTGGAGTAAATGAACCATTTTACTAGCTCAACAGGCACATAAAATTTATTATGCAAAGTACTGTGCTACTTCAAGAGACTTGAGAGATTGGTGGAGCATAATAAAAATGAAATCTCAGGAAAATCAGTTTACTCAAAATGAATGTGGTTCTGCTGATTTGGAAGGAATTTAAATTTTTCTAGAGACTGCTCAAAATCCGTCTGATTCACAAAGAGATGTGAATATCTATGATGACACCCCACAATTAAGGATCTATGATGATTAATATGTTTATGATGTTACAAATGAATATGAAATGACAAGAGATGCTGAAACTGAAACTCTTATGGATATTGATTATGATGAGGAGGAAGATGAAGACATTGTCATTGACAGCTATAGAGAAGAGGATGAAGATAAACATTGATAGAGTTAAATGCTTATTATAATCATAACTAATATATATCTATATATAATAGTTATTTTCAACTATCTACTAACAATAATAATTTTGTGTTTCAGATAGACCCTGAGCTATTTCTCGAGTTGCAGGAGGCTGACCTACAATTGGATAAGGGGGATTTTGGATCATCTGACCCTCAGTCTACTGGCGGTTCAGGGGGTACGTGGAGGGGGCTTGATCTTGCACGACTGATGATTCCTGACCCTATCCTCGAGTGACGTCCACATCTTGGTTTCGATCCATGCACACGAAGGTATGGTAACATGTATATTTTTGTAAGATTTCATTAATTTATTTATATATATACTAATTGTTTGATTATTTATTCATTTTTCACAGTTTTGCGCATGTAGCTATTGGACAGGGGAGCGCTATCTTGCGCAATTATTTTTCTCAGTCATGGATCACATGGGTACATATTTTTGTTGATGTGCGACGCGACATTTTCCATCATTGGTTGGTACGTAAATAAATAATATTTATTTTGAAGATTATTTTATTAAAAACTTGATATTATAAATTTTTTGTATGGTTTATGGTATCCTATCGATGATAGCATGCACGACGCTATCCACACGGAAGGTAAGTTTCTATGCGTGACTGTTTCCTTCAGTTTTTTCACAATTTGAGAAGGACAACCGTTAAGAAAGCAGGGGTGACAGAATTTGATGAGTCGGGTAGAGCCCACCGACCAGAGTACATTTAATCTCACATTTGGGATGGATTATGTTTACACTGGTTGGGTGGTGGATTTCAGAGAAGATCATTAGTCGGCCGACAGAACCGGGGGAGACATGAGGTGACGCATCAAGCTGGTAGTCGTACATTCAGTTCGCATAGAGAGAATCTGGTAAGTATATTTTTTTAAATATTTTATATAACTTTAAATATAAACAGTTTATTTTATATTTTTGTAGGAAGTCGAGCATCCTGATATTACAGAGTTCGACGTTTATCGGAAGATGTACAGTGATCCATCCACCGGAGAGATTAGAGGTGATCGCCAGCGTCAGATTGTGGTTAGTATTATTTTTTCAGTTTGAAAATTAACTGCTTGTAATATTTTCACAGTTTTAATTATAAATTGCAATTGAAGGAGTCATATGAGGTTGCCACATCTCAGACACAGGCTGAGGGTCAGGAAGAGACGACTGAGCAGACAAGTGATCACCATTTCGACGAGGTGGCATGGATGCAGGCAACTCGGTATGGCTTTGAGAAGGGAAAAGTAGTTGGTATCGGCTCTCATTTGACTCCTGGAACTTATTATGGTACTTCTGTGATGTCGGTGTCCAGCTCGAGAGGAGCTCGTGGAGAGGCATCATCTTCTGGCTCACAGTATCAGGAGTAGTTGCAAGCTCAGGCTGAGCTTATAGAGACTTTACAGAAGCAGCAAAAAGTGATGTGTCGGCGGCAGCAGCATCAGGAGCAGCATTAAGAGGAGCAGATGCATCGATGGCAGCATGATGAGGAAAAGACACATCGATGGCAGCCGCATCATCACAAGCAGATAGAGTATATGTGACGTCTGACTCGTAGTTTAGGGATGGAGTTTCCTCCGCCATCTCCTTCAGCTCCTCCAGCTCCTCCAGAAGATGACCCCCAATGATTTTTTTATGTTACAAACATTTTAATTTAACATTTTAATATGAATTATTTACATTTTCTTTATTTTATATCAGTGAAAATATTACATAATTTAATTTTTAATATTTTTCCATTTTTTAATATTTTTTGTGAATAATGAGAATTTTAATATTTTTTATTTTTTTATTGTTTTAATAATAGTAATATTATTTTTTCATTAATAGTAATTTTTTTAAATTATATTTTTTAAAATTTAATTTATTATTTGCGACGGGACTGTTTGTGATGGGGTCCCGTCGCAAATAGTCTAACTAAATATTTTTAAAAACATATTTGCAACGAGACTACTTGCCCGTCGCAAATACTTTGTTGCGATGGGCCCGTCACAGAACATTTTATATATATATTTTTTGCAATGGGACGAGGGCCCCTCACAAATAGTTTTTGCGATGGGCCCATCGTGAAAATGTTTATGTATATATAATACATATAATTGGAGGCTTATTTGCGATGATGATGTTTCTCGTCACAAATAAGATTTTTTGTGACGGGCCCATCGCAAATAATTGTATTTGCAACAGTTTTTTCTACAACAGGTTATTTGCGATGGGGCCCCATCAATAAATCCTTTTTTCGATGATTTCCCGTTGTAATTACCAAGAATTCTAGTAGTGATTCAAAAATAATTTTATAATAAAATAATATTTCAACACTTTCCTAAAATGTTCGTCCTCCCTCTTGTAAAAGGCCACCACATCTACCCACTAACTCACACCTCTCAAGACTCTTAGATCATCCCATTTCTACTTAAATAATCTCCCAACATCCTTACCTTACTTCTAGAAGCCTTACCTTAGGAAGACAATAATTTCAAGAAAGCCTTTTGGCACAAATCAAAATAAGTTACCCGATTTTGAGGGAACGTCTTCTCTCAAGTTCCATTACTTTATTTTCATTCTCCACTCCCTATGCTCTTTGTAATCTATGATTACATAAAAAAACCATTATACTCAATATACTAGTATTTTTCATGAGATGTATTTGAACCACACTTTCACACACCTCCATCTAATCGATACGAACAAAATGTTTATGTGTACGGTGAACTACAACCTCATTAAATGATGATTGTTCAATTTTATCATACCACCACTCATGGTGTCCATTATGATGGAAATATATTTATATATGATATATATTATATTTATGTTGTATATATTCTTCTTTTATTTTTATTTATAACATACCATTATGCATTCCATTATGTGTAAATACGATAATTTCATTGGATGAAATGTGGACTAATGCCCCCTCAAAGTGATACGACTCATTCATGTTATACATGGAATGTATAAAAGATGGTTTTATTAAAAATATGAGACCTACATGAAATAAATATAATACTGGTATTATAATATATATTTATATCATTTGATTAATAATCTTTTAATATGACAGAGTAATGAAAGTAGTGTTCATGCGTATGTACAACCTACCATCTCCATGAAAAGTGCATTTCATTTAATATATAAAAATATTATGGATATTATAAATACATATATAGTAGATATATATTATATTTAAATCATGAATAATATTCTGGAGGTGATTTAATTTTGACCACAAGGATAATTTACATAAAAAATTCAGTTTCGACTCAAGTATCGAATATCGACAAATGACCAATATGAACATAAATAATTGTATTTTTTATAATATTGTAAAAAGTAATATAAAAATAATAAAAACATGAAAATGGTTTTTAGAAAATTATAAATTTACCTAATTGTATTATTCCGGAACATAACGATTGTATTTGATGAGTCTGACTCAAGGTAAGAGAACTTCTTAACCTAATTTCCATTCTTTAGGTTAATATTATACTTCTTGATTATGTCATGATATGATTATGTGATAAATAAATTATGATATTCTATCTTGTATTTATACATTATTTTTTAATATTTATAGTTAGTACACATAATCTATCTATTTTATTAAAACATGATCTTTGTAAGAGAACACCTAAATTCAATTTCCACTCATTGGGTTTTATGCATACTTGGTTGATTATATTAAGCCATGATTTTGTGTGGGATCACTGTTTATTTATTTATGTTTTAATTTTCACTTCCATTTGTGTGGATATACTTTTTTTACACATAATATCCCCATTGAGAAATTCTTATGTCATTTAAATAAAATTTGTTAGGGAAATCTTAACTCAGTCTCATTTCATTGAGATAAATATCCATGTCATTGGTTTTAGTTTTTCAAAAATATGTGTGAATAACCTCTGATTGTTTTACACTTAATATACACATATATTGTGTGTATTTCTATTTTTCACACATAATTATATCATTGATTTATCCTTAATATAATGATATGATCTTTGTAAGGGACTACATCTCAATATTTTTTCATTGAGGAAAATCTTGATATTGTGCACCTTTAATATCCTATAGGGTGTATATATATAACTTTTAAAATTCTCATGATATTTAACGCTTTTTTTGATGTTATTATTTAATTTTTTTTATTAAACTATTTCTCAAGTGTTATGAGAAACTTTAACTAAAACATCATTTTAAAAGTTTTTATGATTTATTATTTTAAATCCATCTCGTTAATGTCCATGTTTTCAAAATTATTTTAAGGATTTATTTATATAGACATATATTTATTCAAATAAAAATTATTGAATTAATATTAAAAGTTTCAAAGTGGTGTGGGACACTTTGATTCGAAAATCCATTTATTAAATGTTTTAAATGGTTTTGGAAATGGACTAAATATTTCAATATCTTGAATTGATTTCTTGTGATTGATGAGTGAAATGTTGGTAATTTCAATATTTTATGTGTTATGATTATATAATGTTACTTGTTATTTTGATGGTTGGTTACATGATAAAACAAATATCAGTGGTTTCATGATAAACGTATGGAGGGTGAGCATGTGATAGCTCTCCTATGCGTTGGGTAACGTGATGGAGGTAAACGTTAAGGTTTCACCTAAGAGATTTAGGGAATATATAGTGATTGGTATTCCAAACGTAACCATGAAGGTTACTCCCCATGTTTCTATGAAAGCTACAATGTAATTATGTTATAGATGCCACAACTTACCCTTATGATTTATGATTTCTATGAGATATTCCTCAATTTTATTATATCATGAGGTATGTTAGAGAGATTATGATTTAATTTAATTTATTTGTATGTATTCATCGATTAAGGTTTTCTTTCCTTATTTTATATCCTTTACTGAGATTTTTATGCTCATCCTAAGTTTTTTTGAAATTCTTTTTCATGGGGTATAAGGAAAATTAAGATAAAGGAAGAATTCAAGAATATATTTATCTAGAAAGGATTTCTTATTTTATTTAAGGAGTTTTATTTGTGTAAATAATTGGATAGAGTAGACATTTCTACTTTGTAATATTTAAGTTTCTATGAATGATTTATGACATAATTCTCTAAATCTCTAAACTGGAAAAAATACTTGATGTAAATTAAAGTCAAATTATTGAATTATCTCAAGATGAAGTAATTTTTAAGGTCAGGGCCTTATTTTTTGCATCACAGGAAAGTTTTAGACAACTTTAGGGATTGGGAGGTTTGGATAACAACATAGTAATTTTCTATGTATATTATTTCAGATAAATACTTGTTTCAACTTTTTTAGATCAACGAAAATTGGTTACAAATGGAAGGAGTAAAATCTCAAACAACATTATTATCTCTTCCTTATGACATTCTTGCAATAATTATTGCAATGTCTTGTTCAGATGATTGTGAAACTTTTTCTAGCATACAACTCACTTGCAAGCAGGTTGTTTGAGATATCAACCACCTCCATTATACCTCGTTACCATCATAGATCATTGGTTGTATTTAATCAAATCTCATTTTTTCAATATTCCAATATTTTCAAGAAAGGAAAATTTTATCAAGGCATTATCAAATATTTTACCTTAGCACAAGATTTTGAAGCATATTATGATTTTAAAAAAGGAGCAGAAGATGGAAACCCCTTCCCAACATATTTATATTTGCTTTTAAAATATAGTATATCAGTACATACTTATGGTATTTTAAAAGTACCATTGATTGAAGGTTTTAACTCATACTCTATCCGATTATTTTATAAAAATCAATTCCCACCATATGTTTTGAAATTATATATCATATATGATTATTTCCCAAACTATTTTTCTAGGAACACCCATATGACCCAAGTTATACAAGCTATATTTGGATAATGGAATCAAATTATTTTTAAGCATCTCTAAATCATTATTTCAACGCATGGGCATTTTATTTAGGTGAACAAGATGATGATGAAAGCAGGTGGACACCATGATCAAGGTATGATGTTCTTTCTTTGGGAATAGTTTTATTTTATCATATGGATATTAAATAAAAAAATATTAATATATATAAGACTTCAAGAATTAATATATTGAGTCCATTATGATTTTGGATTAAAATGAGAGGTATAATACAACCATTAATGTCAAAAAATGATAGGGTTATTTTGAGTTTTATAAAATGGACAACCAACAGGATGGGTGACAACCCGTCGCATCTGGAAAGGACTTGAGAATCGAAGTATGACTTATTATTTTTCGTTACATGATTTTATGGATCACGAATAATTTTATTTTGGGAACTTTAGTTTATCAAGTTGATATACTTATTATATGAAAATTATTTGGTGATTCAGTGATAAATGTTATTTTGGAAGACGTTCACTCATTTGGGAACACTATATTCTTAAGTAAAATAGAATACTATTGGATTTCATTTGAGGAGTAATGGTTGAATTTTATTTTTTAAACAATCTATGTTTTTATTGTGTAAGTGTTGATATTTTGGGTTATTTGTCAAAATTATTAACCTATCATGGAGAAAATGTGATTAGGTTAATTACATTCAAGTATGATACTTTAAGAGTAGTCGATGTTATTTGGAGATTAATGTTAAGAATTATTGTAGAAGACTATGTGATCAAATCCTTCTGAATATTGGATTTAAATATTAGTTTGGATTATTTTGAATAATTTTAAGGACAAGTATTTATTGAATGGCCTTTGTTGAACTTTGGGTATTGATTGTTGAATTTTGGAGATTAAGAGTAGTTTTCTTTTTGTATAGTATTATTATTTTGGGGGATTATCTGCTCTTGTACTAACCATTTTGGTTTTAGATAATGTCTAAAGATAGGGGAAATATATAATTCATATTTTTTTGACTATTTGAATCTCTATAAGTTCATTCTAGTACATTAGGTATCACCAAGTCATTTTGAATACTCATAATTTGGATAAAAGATGAGTGTGTGGTAAAAATTTAAAGGATGAAATTCTACTTGTCAAGTAAGTATATTTCCTTATGTTCTTATTATAAGTAGTAAGAGAATTACCCAAACTTATGAAAATGATCTTAAAATAAAAAAAATCCATTTACTTTTCCTACTATGAAATCAATGATCGTTTTACCCATGACATGTTTGTGGTTTTATGGTTTTTAACCTTCTGCTGATCATGTTTCATATAACTCTTCATCAGAATAGGATGGATAGTTTTTCATCCATATCCATGTTTTCCAACATGTAATCCTAGTATGTGTAATCTTTGGTGACATATATACTTCTCTTTATTTATTTTAAAGTGAAAGTTTTATTGATTCTTTTTCCAATGTGGGCTTTTCAATGAGCTTTCCAAGCCGAATTTTAAAATTGCAAGGACGCAATTTCCAAGAGGGGGGAATGATTTAACATCCTAGGTATTTATAGAATAATTCATTTTCATATCAATTAATATTTGTGAATTTAATATTAATATTAGTATAAATGGTATACTATGTATGATAGCATACCTGACACGCAAAAGTAGGTTTCTATGAAATCTTACGTTGCACACAACGTTGAGTTATACCAAAAAATAATACAATAATATTAATATTTTAAATGGTAGTTAATGACTATCCATTTTATTGGAAAGAATGAACATGAATAACTAAAATATGACAATAAATGTTTTTTAAATAATTTTACAATTATCCAATAAATTTTAGTGGCTTCAAATGAGAATGAATTCAATTTTAAGCATAAAATACTCTAATATTTTTAAAAGCTCATTTTACCACCTTCTGATGGAGAACCCTCTTAAAATATAGTTTTTTGTCACTTTTATATGTTATATTTTAAAAACTAAATATATTATTTTGAAGTGGGACATAAAAATTTACTTTGGATGAAATTTTGGTATTTTTATGATAAAATTCATATTTTTATGAATAGTGAAAAAATATTGTATTTTACTTCAAAACTGCATTTTCATCTAATTTATTTATATAGTTATATTTCCATTTTAATGAGTTTTAAATTGTAGTTGGATTATGTTTTTTTATTAAATACAGTATTGGTCTTCTTAAGTAATTTCACTTTTAAATTGGACATAAAAACATGCCTATATTCTGACTGTTTTACTTCTTAAATACTCGATTTTTGGTTCTCACAACAGGAATTAATTTTAAATTAATATCTGAAAACCCGATTTTTTGAATTTGGAAAAATATATTCCATGTTTTGAATCATAAGGTTCAAATTGTGTAAATATATACCTTTTATGTTTTTTTTGTAAATTATGAATATTAACTTCAGTAATAATTTTTATTTACAATGGTTAGAGGGTAAATCTCGTAAATAATGGTAAAAAATATTTTATAAACATATAAATCTATCCTAAAACATGTCCTAATACTATTTAATGAGATATTTCTGACCATGAGCATCCTTATGCAGAAAGTTTGGCATTTGGGATCCACTTGGGTGTGAAAATGACATTTTATAATTCTTAATTTAAAGAAAAGGAAAATATAACATAAAAATGTATCTATTAATAAAACAATTTAATATAGAGATATGTAACTAATATATATGGATATAAATAGTAATTATAAATATAAACATATTTCCTACATCATGGTATTTTATTTATAATTTTGATAGATTAAATAAATATATTTAATTATGACACAATGATGATGTAGTGACTGCTTCATTAATAAAGGATTAAAATAAGTGATATTATAAATATTAAAATAAATATAATTTAACATTTTGACTCCATACATAGATTTTCTAGATGAGTATTACATATTTTATTTCAATTAATGTCTTTTTTTAAGAAATCAAGTTGTTATGACTTTAACTAAAATCAATTACTAAATAGTGTCAAAATTGATGTAAATGAGTTTTTAAAACAAATACTATTTTATTAAATTATATAATAGTCCTAAAAATATAATATTCTAAAAAATGACTTTTATAATGTTAAAAATTACATTAAGTATACACTTTTTGTTCTCTCGGAATTTTATACTAACTATAGTAAGCATATATTATTAATATACAAGAAGACATGGTAAGAGTTAATGTTTTTAACTAAGGCTTAAAGCTAAAAGATAAGGTTAGTTTTGTGACCTAAACTTGTCTAAAACCTATTTTTTAGAGTATTTATACCAAACCTCATATTATCTTCAGAATTTATCTCTTTTAAACTATTAGATTTAGAAAAGCATTTTATAATAAAATAATATTTCCAGACATTCCTAAAGTGTCCCTCCACCATCTTATAAAAGGCCACCACCTCTACCCACTAACTCACACTTATAAATGAACTTATCTCAATCAAATTCTTCTAAAATAATCTCATAAAATCCCTACCTTACTCCGATAAGCCTTACCTTGGGCAGAAGGAATTTAAAGAAAGGCTTTTGGCATAAATCCAAAGAAGTTACCCGATTTAGAGGCAATGTCTTCTCTCAAGTTCCTTTCCTTTATTTTCCTTCTCTGCGCCCTATGAGATTTTTATTATATTATTACATAAAAAAACAAATTATCCTTAATATACTAGGTTTTTTATGAGAAGTATTCTAACTTTACTTACACACAACTCCATCTGAAGGATACAAACATGTTGTTTCTATGCACGACGAACTAGTGCCTCACGAAATGATGATTGTTCAATTTTCTCCTACCACCTCTCATGGTGTCCATTATGATGGAACTATATTTATATATTATATTTATTATATTTATATTGTCTCTATAATTCTTTAATTTTTATTTACAACATACCATTATGATTTCAATGATGTGTAAATACAATAATTTCATTTGAGGAAGTGTGGCCTATCACCCCCTCAAAGTGATATGACTCGTTCAGGATTTTCATGGAACGTATAAAGGATGGTTTTATTAAACCAATGATACATACATGAAAAAAAAGAATACTAGTGTTATAATATACATTTATATCATTTTATTATTTTTCTTTTAATATGAAAAATAATTGGAAGTAACGTTCATCCGTACGCACGACCAACCGTCTCCATTAATGGTGCATTTCATTTCTTATCACCAAATATTATAGATATTATAAATACATATATACACAATATATATGATATTTAAATCATGAATAATATTCTATAGATGATAGAATTTTGACCACAAGGACAATTTACATAAAAAAAGTTATGTTTCAACTCATGTACCGAATATCAACAAAACAACCGATATGAACTTAAATAATTATGTAATTTTTATAATGTGTTAATAATTAATATAAAAGAAATAATAAACTTTAGTTTTGTTATCAATCAAGTATAAATTAACCCAAGTTTATTACATAGTAACATAATGATTGTACGTGACGAGTCGGAATCAAGGTAAGGGAAATTTTTAACCCAATTTCCATTCTTCGGGTCAATTTTATACTTCCAGGTTATGTCGTGCTATGATTATGTGAGAAATAAATTTTGATATCATATATTTTATTTATAATTGATTTATGTTTATTTATATTGAATACAAATAATCAATATATTTTATTAACACAACTATCTTTGTAATGGAATCTCTAAACTCAATTTCCACTCATTGGGTTTTATTCGTACTAAGTTGATTATATTATTCCAAGATCATGTGTGGAATCACTTTTTATTTATTTATGTTTTAATTTCCACTTCCATTTGTGTAGATATACTATTGCAACACATAATAACCCCATTTATAAATTATTATGTCATTTATATGAACTTTGTAAAGGAAATCTTAACTCAATGTCATTTCATTGAGTTAAATATCCATGTCATCCATTTTGATTTTCCAAGAATATGTGTGAATGACCTATGATTATTTTACACTTAATATCTACATATATTGGGTGCATTTCTATTTTTCACACAAAATAATTTCATTTATTTATCCTTAGTCTAATGATATGATCTTTGTAAGGGACTACATCTTTATATTATTTCATTGAGAAATGTCTTCATATTGTGCACCTTTAATATGCTATAAGTTGTATGTACAAAACTTTTGACAATATCATGATATTTAATGTTTTTTTATGTAATTCTTTAATTATTTTTATGCAATTCTTTCTCAGGTGTTATGAGATTATTTAACTAAAACAACATTTTAAATGTTTTAAAAAAAATCTTCTAAATATTTATCATTAATGTCAATGTTTTCAAAATGGTTTTAAGGATTTATTTATATGGAAACATATGTTTTAAAATTATAATTCTAGATTTTATTTTAAAATTTTCATAGTGGTATGAGACACTTTGATTCAAAAATCTCTTTGTTAAATGTTTTAAATGGTTTTGGAAATGGACTAAATATTTCACTATATTGAATTGATTTCTTGTGATTGATGAGTGAAATGTAGATAATTTCAATCTTTTATGTGTTATGATTTTGTAATGGTACTTGTACATTTGATGGGTGGTTACATGATAAGCTAAATGTGGTTTGTTCCCTGATAAACTGAGGGTAGGTGAGCCTGTTATAGCTATCCAATGCATTGGGTAACGTGATAGAGGTAAATGTTAAGATTTATCCTAAGAGATTTAGGGAATATATTTTAATGGGTATTCAAAGTAACCATTAAGGTTACTACCTATGTGGATATGAAATCTAAAATGTAAATATGTTATTGATTTCACAAGTTTCTTTTTGATTTATGATTTCTGTGATCTATTCATAAATATTATAATTTCATGAGGTCTCTTAAAGAGATTATTTTTACAAGTGAAATGTATGATTTCACTGATTTGTATGTATTCATGGACTAATGTTTTTTTTCTTTATTTTATATCCCTTAATGAGATTTTTATTCTCATCCGAAGTTTTTTTTGAAATTGTTTTTCACAGGGTATAAGAAATGGTAATAGAAAAGAATAAATCAAAAATATTTTTATAAAGAACAGAATTATTATTTTATTTAAGTAGTTTTATTTTTGTGCATAATTGGATAGATTAAAAGTGTGTAATTTTTAATATTTAAGTTTCTATGTATGAGTTATGACCTAATTCTCTAAATCCTTAAACCTAAAAAGATCCTAGATGTAAATTAATGTCAAATTATTGACTTATCTCAAGATTATGTAATGTTTAAGGCTGGTTCCTAATATGTTATATATCCTCTGGTGATATTTTCCTTGCATTACCTTATAAATTATATTATAATACCTTTATTTTGTGGGATTGAGCTCATAGTATCAAAATATTCAAATCTTAATTCCTTCGAATGTGGTACAATTTGAATGGTTTCTTCATATAAAGGTATTTTTCATCTATGTCAACATCATTTAAAGTTTCTTATGTTTCCTAGGGGATATGATATAATGATCCATAAAACTTATTTATCTATATGTATTCTAATAATGTTATTCTTTTTATTTACTAGTGAATATGCTGAAATATTTTATGATTTTTATTCCAATAAAAAGGTTTATTGATTACTAAGAAAAGTTGATTATGTATTGGATTGTTATTCATTTTTTCACTTGATGAATGCATTGGACTTATTATGTGACTGTTTGAACCTATAATTATATATACCCTCAATAACTATAAATCTCATGAGAAATACTAGCCTAGGAATTTTGTGTATACCTACCCATTTATTAAACATTTCTTGGCATGCGGCCTTTATGGTGTGATATATGTCTTGGAATAAGGCCTTGATGGAATGAAAGATGTCTTGGAATCACTTATTTACATTAAGATTATGATTTCTATCATTAGTCATTCCCTCTCCGTGAAATCATTTGTTTTTATACATGTGATATTTTACACTTTTATACTATCCATGGATATATTTCATGATCATTTAATCAGTTATATGACATTATTCAACTACTATTTATTCCTTCAATGTTATCTATAACTTGTTCACTCGATGATAAATTATGTTATATTCTACCCCTTACTGAGAATTTTATATTTTCCTTCTTATATTTAATTTTCCCTTGGTTTATAAGGAATATTATTAAGTATGATATGTCTATATGGGTTTCATGTGTATAAGAATTAACTTAGTTTAGATTTTTAGAGCCTTGACCCTTTGTGAATGGTATAGAGGTCAATTCCCCTTAGAGAATGATCTTGGAAAAAAAATTTTGGTTTCATTTCTTCTATAATATGACATTTACCCTAATGAACGAATTTTGTGAGATTTTGATCTGAGTGATTTATTTAAATTATTTAATATTAATTTGAAAAGTATTATTTATTTTCCATAGGTTCTAATGATGATACCTCCTAAATGATACTCTTGATGTAATTTCTAATAATATATTTCGGTATATAATATGATCTTTTACCTGGGTGAGGTATATTCTCCATTTGGATTCTAGTTTTGGTTTGGGCCCATTTGATGGGTATTCCATTTAATTGATTAGTTTTTTAATTAACCCAATTTCTCACCCTCCACTTACATTAACATTCAAATCAAACCTATCTCCCTTCATTATTGTTGGAATAGTGAGATGAAGGATCCAATCAAGGGAGAAACCCTTGTTCGAGTAGGATCTAAGCGTTGATTGAGATGTTAATACCATGGATCATGAGTCAAAAATTTTCAATTTTGAATCTTTAATAATCATCCATGATGTAAGAATCATTTTTTTGGGTTTCACCTCATTTGGAATAATTTTTATTTCTTAATTTTATTGCAAATCCTGAATAGACTAGTTTTTATTTTCCCTTTGGTCCTGATCTGACTCTAGGTGTTCAACATAGAATTGGGTAGATCACAGGAGATCTGCATAAATAAATTTTTTAGAACACGGCATGTTATCTCAAGAACCCATTTTTGTATCATATATTTCTTTCCAAGTTTACATATGGCATCCTAACTATATTTAGGTGTGATATACATGTCATGAGGGACCCTAGGGAACATGCCCCAAGGTATATCCTTGTACAATAATAGAAATCCATGTCTGGAATATGGGTGTGTACTCGAACATTCCATGCCATGTGATATGACATGACATGGGTTAGGGTACATGGTTAGTCACTCATGTACCCCCACATATCATTTAGTATAATGACACCATTTATACTAGGGAAGTACACACCGGGTTGGTCTGAGGATATACCCAGAGTGGGGATTTGAGGTGACCCCTATGTAATCCTAGTAAATTATGTATACTACTCTCTTTACTATGTTTTTCAAAATTTTCCCCCCAGATATGGGTTTGGAAAAAGTATTATTTCGGTTTCATTATCTTTCTAGTTTGGATAAGATGGTGTGTTCCTCGTAACAATTCAATTTTGTTGGTGAGTTTATTTTTTTTTTCTTTTTGATTTTATTAATACCACTTGGTGATGATAATGGGATAATGAAAATGTGTTGGCGTAGAGGGGAGGTATTTAGACTTACGATTGAAAAATTAAGTGTTCTATGTAGGGTCCTCATGTTTTCCTAGATATTGGTACCCTCCTGGAGTTATTTTTAGTAATGGTTTCCTCAAATAAGGAAGGGTCATAGATGTTGATGTTTTTATAGGTATTGGAAACACACTCTCTATAGTATAAGGGTTTGAAAAGTCTTTGTCAAGTGATAGATTCTTTGAGAAATATCATCATCCCTATACACACCAAAGTTTGTATTGGTGCATGTGTATTGGATTATGAGGAAAGCGGAGTTGGGAATTTCTCCTTATTTGATATGACCTCAATATTCATTCATTGTTTGATGGTAGTCTTTATATATGTCCCTATGATGTCGCATCTCATGTTATGACCAAAGGGGTTGAAGAAGAATTAATAGAATATCCTCAAATCACCCTTCATAAGATAACCAGGTTCAATGTTTTTGTAGTAGTTGTATCAGGGTATATGGAATTGGATACTCTCCCTAAAAATATGTTCTAGGATGAGGTGTGAGTATTTACACTCATTTTATGGAGTCAGAACCACTTCCAGATGAGGTATAGGACCTCAAATCTTGGTGATGATTTTCTTTGAGATTGTATCATTAGAAACGATATGTAATCTATGTAGTATAATGGTTTTCTTCAAACATGTTATTGGACCTATTAAAGGAATGGGATCCACAACAGGGTTGCAGTGTTGGCTCAGGGTAATCTATAGATGATCAGTAGTGTCATATTGGGGTCTAGGGTCAGTACCCCCTTGCTCAAGTGTCAAGAACTGATGAGTCATTGGTCTTCCATGATGGTTTAAGATTCAACAACTTTGACGTGTTGACTATTGAATTCATTGGATATTTCTTGTGGGTAGAGGACATTATTAAATGGGTTTCATCCGTCATTCCCCTATCAATATGATTTCTAGATAGGACTGTGTTCCAATAGTGGTTACTCTATGGTTGATTATTTTATTTAACTCTTAAGTATATATGGGATGATTGTTTTCTTTCTTGAATTCCAGTTTCCCCAGGTGTTCTTATCCCATGTATTTTTTTGAAGTGTGACCTTACTCTAATGGTTTAGATTATGGGATTTTATTTATTTTTATAAGAGAACTGGGAATAATAGGTTGGGTTGTTTGGAGAGTTAGGTGAGTCATGAGGCCTCATTTTTAGAACAATGGTGTGATGTTAGTTTTAGTCACTCTTCCTATATAATTAATGTGGTTTAATTGAAGATTTTGTAGTTCATTGTCAATTTTAGCATAGTTAGTTGTGATTCCACTAGATTATCCCTAGGGGTGTGGATACTGAGTTGGGAGGCATTTATCTTTTTCCTAGATGGATTTAGTTGATCTTCTATGGTGCCTAAATAATAGGGATGTGTTTACCCTTATAGCATGATACCTATTTTGGTTTCCTAAGGGTATGAATGTGTTATCCATTAGGCTTTCTCTATTTCCCCCTACCGAGTAGAGTGGAATCCATTTTTTGAAGTCAGGTGATGGATTCCCTATGATTTGATATTTAATTGGATTGTATTGGATGATCATATGTTTCACCCCTACTTGTGGACTGATCTTTGATATTATTACCCTTTTGTTTTCTAAACATCCAACTGGGTATTTATATACACACCCTTTCATGATCATCAATATCTATACATCATGTGTCTATGTAGATGATATAATAATTAGTTATTTAATTTGATAGTTTAGAGCTTGAAGGGCTAGTGGAGCTAGTGGAGATGAATTTGTCGCATGCCTAGTGGGGTTCGTTGCAGATGATGCTCAGTGAGGAGGATAGAATGACATGGTGATATCCATATATATAGAGGATGAAATCAGTATATACTCTCAGATTTTCAGGCCCAATAGTCTTTCCCTTGCACTATATTTTACATTGTATGTCGTCATTGTTGAGTCAATAAGGTTTTACTTATGAATTTTCTATTCCTTCATACTTTGGGAAGATTGTTTAGTCAATAAGGTTTCCTTATGACTTTACAATTCCTTATTGTTATGAAAATCACAAAAATCTTATCTCAAGGAAAATCTATTTTTACCCTATGTTTCACTTCTATAAGGAAAAATTTCCTTCCCCAAGGAAATTTATCCTTACCATATTTTCATTGTCCATATCATAATTTTCCTAAGTGTAAAATTCAGTTTATAACCAAAACCTCAGAATCTTTTAAATTCCTAGATATGAAGCATTCTGTTTTAGGATCCGAATTCTCAGAGTTCTGGTTATGAACTCTTCTGATTTTTGACTCTGAATTCCGAATATGAATTCTTATTACCAACTCTTCTGAGTTCTGACTCCGAATTATGATTATGAATTCATGATATGAATTCCTTTGAGTTATGACTCCAAATTCTGATTAGGAATTTTGGTTATGAACTTCTCTGAGTTCTGACTCCAAGTTCCCTAAATACAGACTTCGAACTCTTATGAGTTCTAACTCTGAATTCTCAAGAACTCTGACTTAGAACTTTTTAAGTTCAGATTCCGAATTCTTGTGAATCCAGATTCCAAATTTCCGTGAAATTCAGACTCCATAAGTCTATAGAGTTCAGGTTCCGAATTCCTAGAAAACAGAATCCGAATATCCTTGTATTATAGACTCCAAATTCAATTTTGGTTAGACTCCAAACGTTCATTTCCTTACATTCCGAATATTGGATTTTGGTTGTTTAAACATATTTTTGCTTACACTTTTTTTGTTATAAAATGATGTTGTTCATTCAGTTACTAACTAACCATTGTTAGAGGGCTTCTAAAGATAAGAAGACAGAGGTGCCGACTACCTTAATGTTGAGGGATTCCTTGCTAAGGAAGATAGAGGTGCTAACTACCTTGAAGTTGAGGGCTTACGGGGATAGCAAGACAGACTCTGATCTTCGTATCGAGGGCTTTCCCGAGTGTGGGTAAGATAGACTTTCTTGAAAGTATAAATCAAGGGACCTTTATCCAAGGTTATTGGATACCCTTCTCTTTGGGTTAAAATATTTACTACTTGTTACTTGATTTGTTACAAGTTTTCCACTGTATTTGTATTGTTGAGGAAAGTATAACTCTCTTATACCTCCTTATACTTATACTCTGATTTAGTAAGATTCCATATGCTTTAAGGTAGAGTATTTATCTTTATAAAATTTCATTAAGTTTCATTTCTGGAATCACTTTTCCGGAATTCCTTTCTCGAAATAATATTTCCAGAATCAAGCAAGTGTGTAGAACTAGAGGTTTTGTGAATTACCTTGTTTAACCTTTTTAAACATAACCATATTTAAAAGTTCCAGAATTCTTTTTTTAAAGTGTACAATTAACCCCCCCCCCCTCTTATATATTGAGCATCATTAGATACTTTACTCAGTATCTCTTTTATTTCGATCCTATATTTGGTATTATAGATTATATTATAATCACATACCATATCAATTATTGGTATCATAGGAGGTCTCTGAAATAATTATACTCACATATACGTTTTTCTTGCTCAAGTTTTCATTGTGCTATACTTTCCTTGCTTAGGAATATTTTCCATGAATCTGAACTTTTTCTATTAACAAGTTTGTTTGGAAATATTTTTCTATAAGATGGCAAGAATCAATGTTGGTTCCATAGATAATCTCAATCCAACTAGACCACCTATTTTTGATGTAAATGATTATGAGTACTAGATAGATCGCATGAAGACATTCGTTATCAATATTGGAGTTGATAATTTTGTTATGCTTACTGGAGGATACAAAATCCCTGACAAAGAAGTTAGTACCTTCACCAATCAAGAAAATCATGAATATCAACTGAATTATAAGGTATGAAATTCTTTGATTTGTTCCATGAATAGAAATATATATATCCAAATTTCATCTTGTGAATCAGAAAATTGTATTAGGAAGAAACTTGAAGTTACTCACTTTGGAACTTCCAAAGTTATTGAAACTAGAAGAGCCATGCTCAGAGCTGAATATCATGGCTTCAACATTCTTTATAGAGCACCCATTTGTAAGGTGTAAAAAAGATTCATGAATATTGGGAATAGTTTACAATCCATGGGTGAGAAAGGATTATATGATGAATCTCTTGTTGATAAGATCATATACATCATGCCAAATGAGTGGGAATCCAAGAGGGCAGCTATAGATGAGAACAGAAAGTTTACTCAAATTTCCTTAGATGAACTGTTTGGAACTCTCCTTCAACATGAGACTATAATGAAGAGAGATTATGATAATTTAAAGAATAATAATGGGAATAGCAGTGTTTCTTTTACTACAACTTCAAATCATATGAAAGCTAAGACTCCTAAGAGAGTTATTAGATCCAAGTCTAAGAAGGTTTTTATTCAATCTGAATCTAGTTGAAGTGAATCCTCAGAGAATTAACTAGCAAATATTTCTTGAAGGATGAAAAAGATAGCTGGAAAGATGAACTTTCAATATAGATATGAGAAGAAAGAAATGAAAGATAAGAAAGATTCAGAAGTTACATGTTATGAATGCAAGAGAGCTGGACAAATAAGACCTGATTGTCCTGTGCTCAAGATAAAAGAAAGAAAGGAAAAGAATTCTTAGAGATATAGAAATAAGTATTACAAGGCTAAAGATAAGAAATTCTTAAAAGCTAATGACACCTGGAGTGCTAGTGGTGGTGACTCTTCAGATGAATCTTCAGATTATGAATATTTTGGATAGAAGAATCTTGGTCTAATAGCCAGACTACCTATTGACAATCTTTGCTTAATGGCTAAGGTACACATTGTTGAATCAATGACCAATGTTTCTTTAAATACAAATTATAGTAATGATATATATTTTAACTCTTCAGATAAAGAATCTTCTTCTGATTAAGATAATACTTTACCTTCATATGTAGAAGTTTATAGGTTTTCCAAACTCCTTGAGATTGAGAAATCAAAACTCATGAAAAAACTTCATTTCGAAAATATTTCAAAAAATCATGAGGAAGTAAATTCTAAGAAGAATAAAAATTCAAAAGATCTAGAAAACATAATTTCTAAGAAAAATGTTTTTGAGCCCAAATCTAGTTCAAAATCAAATGTTTTAGAAGATAAGAACTTGGTTATCAAACTAAAATTCGAAATTTTTTCTTTGAGGAAGTGTTTGTCAAACTTTACCTTAGGTAAGGAAATTTTTTATAAAATGAATTCTCAAATCTGACCTATAAGGAATAGTTATGGTTTTGGTTATACTGGTTCTAAACCATTTTTTAGTAACAATTATTTTGGTCCTCAAAGTGATCTATTCTGCACTAAGGGTCAGTGTGGTGAACACTGGGTAAAAAATTATTCCTTAAACGAAATGCAGTATTTTGGATTTCATAAAGCCTGTTTTTCTAAAAAGTTGTGGGTGCCTAAAATTTTGTTTTCTGAGATTTTTAGATCCAAGAAAGTCTGAATTTTGAAAACCTAACTCTTTCTTATTTTTAAGAAAATAGAGAAGGTACTAACAGAAATACATGTTACATGGATAGTGGATGTTCCAGGAATATGACCGATAACAAAAACTATTTTGAAAAGATTATCAAGACGAATGGAGGAAAAGTAACTTTTAGAGATAATGCTCAGGGAAAATTTATTGGTATACCTAACATTGTTATACATGGAAATACTTTGATTTCAAATGTTTTATTCATTAAGGGTCTTAATCACAACTTCATTGGCATAAGCCAATTATGTGATGAATGTTACCTTGTGAATTTTAGGAATGACAAGTTCTTAGTACACAATTCCAAGGAAGAGTTTATTCATTCTTCACATAGGAAAGAAAATGTTTACAAAATAAACATATAAGACCTTAGGATCCAAGATCTACCTTGCCTTTGTGCAATGGAAGATCATTCTTGTTTGTGGCATAGAAGGTTAGGACATTGTAACCTTAGGAACTTATGAAAACTTTCTAAGAAAAGATTATTTAGGGATCTACCGGAGCTTAGATTTGATTCTTCAAAAGTTTGTGACCCTTGTCAATATGGAAAGAAACATAAATCAAGTTTTAAATCAGTTAATGAAGTCTCAACTATTGATGCATTACAGATAGTGCATATGGATCTCTTTGTTCCTACACAAAGTGGAAGCATTGGGGGAAAGTATTATGTATTTGTCTTGGTTGCTGATGACACTAGATTTACGTGGGTCTATTTTCTAGTAAAAAAGTCTGAAGATTTTTATTATTTAAAAAGTTATAGAGCCCATGTTAAAAATGGGGAAAACCTTCCATTGAAAACTATTCATAGTGATCATGGTGGAGAATTTCAAAATTCAGATTTTGAAAATTTTTATAGAAGAAAAGGCATTACTCATAACATCTCAGCACCTAGAACACCTCAATAAAATGGTGTTTTTGAAAGAAGAAATAGAATTCTTCAAGAGATAACTAGAACTATGTTGAGCGATTATTCTATAGCCAAACATTTTTGGGTTGAAGTTGTATGTTCTGCTTCTTATACTATAAATCGAGTTTTGATTAGACCTTTTTCTTAATAAAAATCCTTATGAGTTATGGAATGGTAGAAAACCTAGACTTTCCTAATTCAAGTTTTTTGGTTGAAAGGTATTCATTATAAATACTAAAGATAATCTACATAAATTCACACCAAAATCTAATGAAGGAGTTTTATTAGGCTACTCCACAACTTCTAAGTCTTATAGAGTTTTCAACAAAAACACTTGTACTGTTGAAGAGACAGTAGATGTGAAATTTGATGAAACTCGTCCTTTTGTTTTTAAACAACCCCAACCTACATCCTCGGATGTGTTTTCAAAAACTTATTATCTACCTTTGATAGAATATCCTTCTGATAAGGAAAATGTCCAAGAAGATACTTCTGAAACATTTACCCCAGAATATTTCCTACCCTATGTTGATGAACCAGATTTACGAAACCCAAATCAGTTGTTTCTAAAAAATCATCCTAGTGATAGCATCATTGGTGATGTGAATCAACCTATAAGGACTAGAAGTTCCTTAATAAATGAAGTAGAATAGATAGAATTTCTTTCCCAATTAGAACCAAAAATCACTGATGAAGCTTTAGGTGATGATGATTGGATTAAATCCATGCAAGATGAACTAAATGAATTCAAAAGGAATAAATTCTGGACCTTGGTTTAAAGACTTAAGGAAACTTCTGTTATTGGAGTAAAATGTGTTTTCAGAAATATTGTGATAAAAATGGAATCATAGTTAGAAATAAAGCTATATTAGTTGATAAAGGCTATAATCAACAGGAAGGAATAGACTATAAAGAAACCTATGCTTCAGTATCTAGAATTGAATCTATTCATATTTTACTTTCCTTTATTATTTAATTTCAAACTTTTTCAAATGGATGTGAAATGTGCTTTCCTTAACGGCTACGTTCAATAGGAAGTCTTTTTTGAACAACCTCCTGGTTTTGAACATAAAAAACATCCTGGTCATGTTTTTGGACTTACTAAATATTTTTATGGACTTAGGCAAGCCCCTTGAGCCTGGTATGATAGACTTACAATATTATTTATTCGAAATAATTATGTTAAGGGAAATAAAGATCCAAAACTTTTTATAAATAAAGATAAGAAAAATGTTTTGATTTGTTTAAATTTATGTTGATGACATTATATTCAGTTCAATTTAGCAATCTTTAACTGATTCCTTTGCATATCTAATGAAATCTGAGTTTGAAATGAGTATGATGGATGAGTTAACATTTTTCCTTGGTTTTCAAATTTCTCAAAAACCATAAGGAATCTATATATCCCAATATAAGTATATTAAATATTTTCTTAAAAATTATGGATATGAAAACACTAAAAGTATAAGTACTCCCATTGGTACCTCAAATACACTTAATCTTGATGAAGTTGGGAAACTAGTATATCAAACATCTTTTAGAGGTATGATAGGAAGTCTACTTTACTTGACAGTTAGTCATCTAGACTTAATGTTTTCAGTATGATTTTGTGCAAGATATAAATCTAATTCTATGGAATCTAATTTAAAGGGAGTGAAAATAATTTTTCACTAATTAAAGGGAACCATGGACTTAGTAAACGTTTATACTTCAGGAAATGATTTTGTTTTAATTTTTTTTTTCAGATGTTTATTTTGGTGGATGTAGAATGGATAGAAAGAGTACATCTGGAACTTTTCATTTCTTAGCAGATTCATTAGTTTCTGGGTCAAGCAAGAAGCAACACTCAGTATCACTTTCCACTACTGAAGCTGAATATGTAGCAGTTGGAAGTTGTTGTGCTCAAGTGTGGTGGATGCAACACACACTCATAGACTATGGTATGAGTTTTACCAAAACAAAAATTTTGTGTGATAATACAAGTGCTAATTCTCTTATTAAAAACTATGCACATCATTCTCGTTCAAATCACATAGACATTAGGCATCACTTTCTTAGAGACCGCACACAAAAAAGAGATATCATTCTTCAATTTATCGGAACGCAAGATCAACTTGCTGATATTTTCACAAAATCATTACCCTTTCATAGATTTGAATACATTAAATAGAAGTTAGGAATGATAAATGTAAGATAATCTTCCTTGTTAACTTCATGTAGAATCGATCTCCTTACAGTAATAAACTACTTTTCATAGGGGTGGTACATTTGTTCATATGTTTTTCATGTTTTTCATAATGATGTTTTTCATGTTTTTCGTAATGAAGTTTTTCATGTTTTTCATAATGAATTTTTTCATAATTTTCTTAATCAAGTTTTTTATATTTTTCATAATGAAGTTTCTTATGTTTTTCGTAATGAAGTATTTCATATTTTTCATAATGAAGTATTTCATATTTTTCATAATGATGTTTTTCATATTTTTCTTAATGAAATTTTTAATGTTTTTCATAATGAAGTTTTTCATATTTTTCATAATGAACATTTTCATAATGAAGATTTTCATAATGAATATTTTCATAATGAAGATCTGCGTACTCAATTTTTTTATCATACTCAAGATTTTTTTTCAGAATCTAAAGTCCTTCAAGAATAATTTTCCTCAATATGAATAATTCTCCTAACAATCCAAAAGGTATGATTCTTTCTTGAGTTTTCATAATCACATTTTACTTGACATTAGTTTCTTTTGTTTTTAAAATATCTCAGATTCTAGTTTCCTTAAATCTGAATGTTTTCCTTTAAAAACCTCAAAATATCAGATCCTACCAAATTTTTCCTTGTGGCTATCATTTCAACCGTCAGATCTGATCAGAATAATTCTTAGCCATTGGATTGAGATGGGAGAGGCTGAACTGTCAAATAGGGTTGAAAAAAAAATAAAACTGAAGGAAGTGGAAGAAACAGAGAAAATCCCTAAGGCCAAAGGAACTCAATCCTTAACTCCAAATCCCAAGAAGCAGAAAGCCTATCCAGATGAGGTTGTATCCAAATGGAGGGAGGATAAGAGAAACCAGAAGGAAGGAGAGCCTCGGTTTTGTCAAGATCCTGTTGAGGCTAAGGCATTAAAATAAAAAACATATGAAGAGCTTAAGAAGAAATCCAAAGAGAATAATCTTAAGAAGAAAACATCTGAGGCTGAAATTTTCCAATATCTTTTGAGGGATACTAAAATAGCATCAGAGAAAATTATTGTACTAAAATATTTTCTGGTTGAACCCTTACCTGAGACTCTGGGGAAGAATTTTTTCACTCCAGAAAAATTACATGAAAAGGTTGTTGAAGAAAAGGAAGCTGTAGAAGAAGTACAAGAAGCTAAAAGCAGTGATGATACAACTGATCTGATAAAGAATGTTAAATACTTTCATGAGAGGGAAATTCCATCCGAAAAATTATCAATCCAAACTTCTCAAGATGGATCTGCAAAACTTGATACTCCTGGAATTGATGATAAGGCTGAAGAGAAAGTGAACAAATAATCTGAGGAAGAGAGTCATAATCATGACTTCATTCATCTTGAAGATATTTAGGTAGGAGTCAAGAAAGAAAAAATAGATGAATATAAGATTGTTCAATTGTCTTAAAGTGATCATGAGTGTACAAATGAAGAAGTTGTTCTGATAACCAATAATGGAAAACAGGTGGTTTCTAATACACCTATGACCGCGTTGTCGAGCGCGTCAAATTAGTTGTATAATTTTGACTAGACTATCTGCAGTATAGCAGCAACCCTAGGTCGTCTCTCGATGGAGCCTTAGATCATTGATTTAAAAATAGTGTTCTGATTATGAAATTAGAAGGTGAATTAGGTTTTGTGAAACTTGGGGGTTTTATGATTAATGATGAAAATAGAAAATGAATGTGATAAAAAAAAGTAGAAATGAACAAGATTGATTAAGCGTGATCAACCCGGGGTACTCGTATGATGTTTATCCTTCATCGCTTCATGATATAAGGTTATGATCTTTTAATCCCTATTTTGTAACACCTATAACTAGAATGTTACTAAGTTTATACTAGGATACCTCCTAGGGTTCAGTCAAAAACACACAATGATTCACCGGACACCGCCGATGATTGAATGAATTGTGTTTGACTTCATAACCAAAACTCACCAAGGCAACACACGAAAAACTCGATGCGCTGTCCAGATTTGTATGTTATTTCTTTTTGATACCATGACATAAATGTACATGGCCTTGAAATTTCTTGTGTGAGTTCAATTGACCAATATAAACCACACAAACACCGGAATTGAAAGGGGGGAAAGAAAGTGGTGAACGGTGTGTGAAACATCACATGAATGGGTACCCCCAAACATGATCATATGAGTTGAGCATGACATACCAGTACATAAATCAATAAAATAAGAATAGAGTATGATGAAAAACAACACAACAATCTGGAATTTAAAAGATCATTCAAATATTACAAACATGAAGCTCGGGAAGTACATCACATTCCTCCCCGGGTGATCACAAGGGGTTTAAAAACCCATGGGAGAGGAGGAAGAGAAAGATGTTGGGGTAGAACTTCCCATAGCCTCCAGAACCTCTAGGGATTTTGATAATACTCCTTGGGGACTCCAAAATGGAAGCACCTTGCCTCTTGGCCGAACTTCAAATGGGGATCCCAAGGTGCCATTTTATAGGAAAATTGGAAGGTTGTTTTAGGCACAAAGATTTCGTTAATCCACTTTTACCACACGTTTCGGCCTTCAGAAAGTCTTATCTCGCTTTGGGGAAAATAGAAAAGTTGTATCCCAACCTCTTGAATATCTCCACAGAATGTTTGGCACCCTTTGGACAAATACATCTCAAGATATTGATAAAATACAGAACACCACATTTGACTTAATCCAAATTCGGTGGCTTGGAGAGATCAGTTCGGCTGGGCCCCATAGAAGCCGAATCAGCATTGGCTTCCTTAATATTGAATGTAGCCTATTAAGTTTTGGAAAGGCCCACATAATTTCATCCCATTTGGATAAAAAGATTTCATGTACTATGCAAAACCGTAGACAGCTTTCCATGGATCCATGCAATTTTGGCCCATTTTTCTTCCACTTCATCAAAGGCCCTCCAAATCACCTCCACCTACATTGAAACAATAAAAACAAGTAACATTTCCCATTATAATATTGATTAAAATTAATTTATTTATTCAAGAATGAAGTAAAATTTATTATTATATTTTGAATATTCATTAAAAAACTAGTTTAAAACTATGGTGTAAGGGTGGAATAAAACAGTGAATCGTGGTACGATCACACCCCCACACCTAAACATTTGCACTCCTGGGCAAAGTCACATATCCAAATACAATGATTCATATATATATATTTCTAACATCCTAAAGATTTTTCATTTGAGGAAATTTTATTTAAAGTAAAGCGATCAATGCACGAACCACACCAAGGAGTTCTTCCTAGTAAAAATAGAAAAAGATGTCTCATAAATCATATCATAGAAAAATTCAAAAAGATTCATGATACCCTATTGAGAAAGGAATTCAGAAGTAAACCATGACATTAAATCTACATGTGTGTTTGTGAAAACCATTTCATGCTATTCTTTCCACTTGCTATCTAATAAATATATGTTATTTTAACATTTTTCATCTTAAATGATTTTGTCACCGAACCTGTCCTACATCCTTTGCAATCATATTTCAAGACCCACTCATTTAAGCATTCCCAGAAGTCAAATCATAAGCTCCCGACCTTGATATCCCCATATGTTTCACATTTCATCACTCCCCTCATTTATTTTTATTATTATTTTTTGAAGTTGCAATTGGAACAAATCTCACACTCATCTCTCAACCCTTGTTTGATCTCCTTGCGAAACTAATTGAAATAGTTATAACAAGATCAAAGGTTGAGGAGGAGTGGTTTTTGACCTGCCCAAGACACAACATTTTTTTTGAGGGCGTACAACAGCCGGACATTAGGTACACACGCATAGGTCAATCTGGTACAGTAATTAAACAGATCGAATAAGGAACGAACGTATGGAAATATCATTTAAAGTTGAAAAATATTAACCCAACATATATTTACCTTATATTAAGTAAGAAATAATCACACTTTGTGGTTTGGTGCAAAAATTTGTGGAGATATTAGTGACACATTTTTTCAAAAAAACTACTCACACAAAGGGCATCAATCATCTCAAAGGTTTCACATAGATACAACCATTTATATCATTAACAGATAACCAATTCACTAGAAATCACTCCTTGATGGTAAACTCATACACAAATTATTTTTAGCCTTCGTTATGGTATTTTGACTTTCCCCACTTTATGGTCGCCACATCATGGAATTTCGAAATTGTTGATTGGGAAAAATAAAAATACCATAAAGAAGGCCAAAAAGAGAAAACAAAAGGAGAAAACGATGAAAAATCCTAACTAACCCAGGAATGTATCCACCCCCCCACACTTAGAATGTGCAGTGTCCTTACTGAAATAATTGAAAATGTGAGAAGAAAGGATAAAACCTGGTGTGTTTTATTGGTATGATGCGTCGAGAAGGTGGATTTCCTCCACCAGATTCTTTGGAGAATCCTCATAGAAGTGTTTAATTCACTGCCCATTGACGGTAAGACTTCGTCCACTCTGCTCATGCAAAACCTGTATTGCACCAAAAGGGTAAACATTAGTAATAGTATAAGGACCGACCCATCGGGAACGAATCTTACCTGGGTGGAGCTTAAGCCAGGAATTGTACATGAGGACCTCCTCACCAATATGGAACTTCCGCTGGTGAATCATGATATCATGAATAGCCTTTGTCTTCTCTTTATAGATTCGGGAGTTGTCATATGCATCACTTCGAATTTCTTCCAACTCTTGAATCTGCAGCTTTCTTTCCTCATCTGCATCTGAAAGGTTCATATTACATTGTTTAACAGCCCAATATGCATGGTGTTCTACCTCCACCGGGAGGTGACAAGATTTTCCAAACACAATCCTATATGTTGAAATTCTGATCGGTGTTTTAAAAGCAGTACGGTACGCCCAAAGTGCATCATCCAAGCGCAAACTCCAATCTTTCCTATTGGGTTGTACCATTTTCTCCAAGATTCGCTTAACTTCCTGATTTGAAATTTCTGCTTGTCCGTTAGTTTGGGGATGATATGCAGTGGAGATTTTATGAACAACCCCATACTTATGAAGCACGTTTTTCATGTTACGATTGCAAAAATGTGAACCCTGATCACTATTTATGAATCTTGGTAGACCAAACCTACTGAAAATATAGGACCTCACAAAATCAACAACCACTCGAGAGTCATTGGTCCTGGTGGCCTTTTCTTCCACCCATTTATATACATATTCAACAGACAATAAGATGTACACAAAGCCAAATGAATTTGTAAAAGGCCCCATGAAGTCAATGCCCCATGCATCGAAGATCTCACAAAATAACATGGGCTGTTGGGGCATTTCATTCCTCTTGGAGATATTCCCTGTGAATTGACATCGAGTACATGATTTACAAAACCTATGGGAATCTCTATACAATGTTGGCCAATATAATCCTGAGTCAAGGACCTTTCGAGCTGTACGTTGAGAGCCAAAGTGGCCCCCACATGCCAAGGTGTGGCAGAAGGTCAAAAAAGAGGTGAACTCATGGTCAGGGACACACCTACGAACAACCTAGTCACTAAAAATTCTCCACAAGTATGGGTCATCCCAAATGTACCATCGAGAGTCATTTTTAAGTCTCTCGGATTATGAAGTGCTAAAATCAGTGGGGACCCTAGATGTTGCTAGAAAATTCACAATGTCTACATACCAGGGGGTAAGGTCCACAACATCACAAAGGTTCTCATGAGGGAAGAATTCTCCAATGGGTAGGGGTGAGTCAACATGATGGTCCAATGGTGGGGAAATCCTACTAATGTGGTCAGCTACAACATTCTCCACTCCTCTCTTATCTCTAATCTCAAGGTCAAACTCTTAAAGGAGGAGCATCCACCGAATGAGTCGGGGCTTGGATTTAGGTTTCTTTAGGAGGAAACGAAGGGCAGCATGGTCAGAAAACACAATCACTTTTGACCCAAGAAGATATGAACGGAATTTTTACAAGGAAAACACAATATAAAGGAGTAATTTTTCTGTGGTTTTGTAGTTTACCTGGGTAGGGTCAAGGGTACGCGAGGCATACACAATGACATGAGGAACCTTTTCAACCCTTTGTGATAAAACTTCCCCAACTGTAAAGTTAGAGGCATCACACATAAGCTCGAAGGGGAGATCCCACCTTGGTGGTTGGATTATGGGAGGTGATGTGAGACTCTTTTTTAGTGAATTGAATGCATCCTCACAATTTTTATCAAAAACAAATTCAGAATCCTTTTGTAACAACCGAGATAAGGGAAGTGCGATCTTGCTAAAGTCTTTAATGAATCGGCGGTAAAAACCAGCATGACCTAAGAAAGACCGCACCTCACGAACACATTTTGGATATGGAAGGGATGAAATTAATTTAATTTAAGATTTATCAACTTGAATTCACTTATTTGAAATGATATTCCCAAGAACTATCCCCCGCTCAACCATGAAATGACATTTTTCATAATTTAAAACAAGATCTTTTTCAATGTAGCGGCGGGGGACAGAACCTAGGTTTTCCAAACAATCATCAAAAGAAGAGCCATAAACCTTGAAATCATCTATAAAGACTTCCATACAACTCTCAAGGTACTCATAAAAAATACTCAACATACATCGCTGAAAAGTACCAGGAGCATTACATAGACCGAATGGCATCCTTCTATATGAAAATGTGCCAAATGGACAGGTAAATGTTGTCTTTTCTTGATCCTCAGGGGCTATATGGATTTGGAAATAACCCGAATAGCCATCAAGGAAACAATAAGGGGACTTACCAGCCAATCGTTCTAACATTTTGTCAATGAAAGTTAAATGAAAGTGGTCCTTCTGCGTGGCTTTATTCAATCGACGGTAGTCAATACAGACTCGCCAACTGTTTTGCACACGCATTGGAACCAATTCATTCCTTTCATTTGACACAATGGTTATTCCTATTATTTTAGGCACAATTTGCATGGGGCTAACCCATTTACTATCAGATATAGGATAAATGATCCCTACAGCAAGTAATTTACTGAATTCCAATTTTACCACTTCAAGGAGAGTGGGATTCAACTGGCGTTGAGATTGTCTTACGGGTTTAGCCTCATCATCCAAAAGTATATGGTGCATACAAATAGATGGGATAATCCCTGGAATATCATCCAGTGTCCATCCTATTGCCTTTTTACACTCTCTCAAAAGTTTGAGCAGTTTCAATTCCTGTTGTGGAGAGAGGTTATTGGAAATAATGACGGGCAATTGGTCAATACCCTCAAGATATGCATATTTTAAATTAGAAGGAAGTTGTTTAAGTTCAAACACCGGTTGTTTCTGGATTAAGGGAGGGGATTTAGGGGGAGTGAGGTCCATGAAACTATTTATCTGCTCATGTTTATTCTCAAAGGAAAGAGAATCTATTAAAATGAGATTTGCAGAATCATCGATAGTCATAGGTACCTCAGAATAAACACACTCATAAATTAAAGCACAAAATTTACATTTTTCTGAACCCACACAACATTCAAAAGAAGAACCAAATCTCAAATCATCCAAGGGTGAAGAAAACAAAAAAGAATCAGAGTTTGGGTTGAGGATAGAATTGTGTGTGTTTGCATCGTTTGAGAGCACTTCCATCGAATAGAAAGGAAGAGTGGAGTGCTCTTCAACGGGGTGTTTCATAGCCTCAAGGATGTTAAAACTTACCTTTTCTCCTCCGAATTCCATGGACAGCGTACCATTGTGAACATTGATGATTGTCTTTTCTGTTTTTAGGAATGGACTCCCAAGTATGAGAGGGGAATTTCCTTGGGTTCGGGTATCTTCCATCTCAAGAATATAGAAATCAGCGGGGAAGATGAGATTCTTCACCCTAACAAGGACATCCTCAATCACTCCTTTTGGATGTGTTGTAATCTGGTTGGCAAGTTTCACAACAATTCCTGTTGGATGAAGCTCTCCAACCTGTAGAGAAGTATACACCGAGTGAGGCATTACATTAATGGAAGCACCTAAATCTAGAATAGCATCAGAAAAGAAGGTCTCCCCTATGGTACAAGGTATGGTGAATAAGCTGGGATCCTTGCATTTGGTTGGCATTGCTGGTTGAATCAAGGCCGAGACATTCCTTCCCAAGTTGACTCTCTCATTCCCCTTCATCCTTCGTCGATGGGTGAAAATATCTTTATGAAATTTGGCATAACGGGGAATTTGCTTGACTGCATCCAATAATGGAATATTAACTTGAACTTTTTTAAATGTATCCATTATTTCATTGTCAATATCATTATCAAAGTTTTTCTTAGATTTAGAGAGTCTTGGAGGAAAAGTAAGAGGAATGGATTGTTCATTTGAATCATCAATGACTATTCGATTACCATTTTTGTCTTGTTTTTCTTTACATGAAGTTTTTGAGGGTTGGGAAAGAGAGCTTTCATGAGGGGGACATACCTGCTGTGCAGAATCAGTAGAAGGAGAAACTTCTTTACCACTACGAAGTGTAACTGCACATACATTACCTTTGTCCTTTGGATTGGCAATGGGTTGGGATGGTAGTTGTCCAGAACCTTGCATCTTAAGCTCACCGATGGTGTTTTCCAATTTTCCCACTTGGGTTCGTAGGTCTTGAATATCTTATTATGTGTTCTGTTGGAACTGAAGGTTCTGGGTTTCCATTTTTTTCACCATGTCCTCAAGGCTTGGTTCAGATTTGGGAGGAGGAGGAGGATGATTGTTTTGAGAAGTTGAAGGATAAGAAGGTTTCATACCTTGGCCTTGTTGATACCAATTCTGCTTTGGGTAGCTTGTGTTTCCTCCTTGTCAATATTGGGGTTGTGCTTGCCACCCTGGATTTGGATTTGGCCTGAATTGTTCTTGCTTGAAGGGAGGCGCTTGTTGGAATGGACGCCCTGGGAACACAGCTGCACAGGACTCAGATGAATCTTGAAGTTGTGGGCACTGGTCAGAAAAATGAGTGTTATCAGAACAAATCCCACAATGTAATGGAATAGAAGTAGAGAGTGAGTTAACTTGTGCTTGAGCTAATTGCCTTAGAAGGGTATGCATATCATCAAGTTTAGTATCTACCTTTTGTTCTAGGGCTGAATGACTTACCTCATGAACTCCTCAGGTTGGTGCAATAGCTCGTGTACCAAATTTTTGTGCATTTTGAGCCATGTTGGCTATTAAGTCACGAGCGGTAGAAGGAGTTTTGTCAAGTAAGGCACCACCAGCCGCAACATCAATCATTCCACAATCTATGGGGATAAGTCCCTCATAGAAGTATTGAATTAAAAGTTGTTCACTAATCTGGTGGTGGGGGAATCTTGAGAAAATTCTTTTTAATCTCTCCTTGTATTCATGAAGGGTCTCTCCTTGCGATTGCCTTATTCCACAGATTTCTTTCCTAATTGATGCAGTTCGGGAGGCAGGGAATAACTTCTCTAGAAAAAGTCTTTTTAGGTCATTCCAGCCCCCAATTGTGGAAGGCAAATAGTATAACCAATCTTTGGCTACACCATAAAGGGAGGAAGGGAACGCCCTAAACATAATGAGGTCCTCAGACACATTTTGGGGTTTCATGGTGGAGCACACTATGTGAAACTCTTTTAGATGTTTGTGAGGGTCCTCTCCGGGAGGACCATGGAATTTTGGAAGAAGGTGGATGAGACCTGATCTAAGCTCAAAGTTGGCTACTTCCTCAGGATATTGGATGTACGCAAGTTGGTACTCCACATCAGGGGTAGTAAGTTCTTTTAAAGTTCGATTATTTGTAGCCATGTTTTCTTGGGTTTGATTGGGTTCAATTTTGGGTTGGTTTAGAAACACTTGAGGTTTTACAAGGGGTTCCTCAATGCTACTTTATTTACCTTCTCTAAATGCCTTGATTTTTGTGTGAAGTGACTTTTCAATTTCAGGGTCAAATTCAAGTAGTGTTTCTTTACCAGATCTTGTCATGCAACAATGATGTCTAGTTTGATTGATTGATTTTTTTGTTGTGTTTTTTTTATTTGACATTGATAAAAAAAACTTAAGAAGGTTGAAAGAAGAATATAATGTTATACTATAGAATTAGGGAGGGATATGGAGAAGAAGAGATAGATAGAGAGAGAGAGAGAGAACACACACCAAAAACAACAAAAAATAAAGACAAAACACAAATAAAAAACAATCAAATGGGGGTGGGGTATTTAGAGGAGTACTAATAAAGAAGTAAAATAACCTAATAAATGTAAATAAAGAAAAAAATGATCTTGGATCTCCAGAAACGGCGCCAAAATTTGACCGCGTTGTTGAGCGCGTCAAATTAGTTGTTTAATTTTGACTAGAATTTCTGCAGTATAGCAGCAACCCTAGGTCGTCTCTCGACGGAGCCTTAGATCATTGATTTAAAAATAGGGTTCTGATTGTGAATGTAGAAGGTGAATTAGGTTTTTTGAATCTTGGGGGTTTTATGATTAATGATGAAAATAGAAAATGAAAGCGATAAAACAAAGTAGAAATGAACAAGATTGATTAAGCATGATCAACCCGGGGTACTCGTATGATGTTTATCCTTCATAGCTTCATGATATAAGGTTATGATATTTTAATCCCTGGTTTGAAACACCTATAACTAGAATGTTACTGAGTTTATACTAGGATACCTCCTAGGGTTCAGTCAAAAACACACAATGATTCACCGAACACCGCCGATGATTGAATGAATTGTGTTTGACTTCATAACCAAAACTCACCAAGGCAACACATGAAAAACTCGATGCGCTATCCAGATTTATATGTTATTTCTTTGTGATACCATGAAATAAATGTACTTGTCCTTTACAGTGCTTGTGTGAGTTCAATTGACCAATATAAACCACACAAACACCGCAGTTGAAAGGGGGAAAGAAAGTGGTGAACGCTGTGTGAAACATCACATGAATGGGTATCCCCAAAAATGATCATATGAGTTGAGCATGACATACCAGTACATAACTCAATAAAATAAGAATAGAGGATGATGAAAAACAACACAAAAATCTGGAATTTAAAAGATCATTCAAATATTACAAACATGAAGCTCGCGAAGTACATCACATTCTTCCCTGGGTGATCACAAGGGGTTTAGAAACCCATGGGAGAGGAGGAAGAGAACGATGTTGGGGTAGAACTTCCCATATCCTCCAGAACCTCTAGGTATGTTGAGAAGACTCCTTGGGGACTCCAAAATGGTAGCACCTTGCCTCTTGGCCGAACTTCAAATGGGGAGCCCAAGGTGCCATTTTATAGGAAAATGGAAGGTGGTTTTAGGCACATAGATTTCTTCAATCCATTTGTACCACGCGTTTCTACCTTCATACAGTCTTATCTTGCTTTTGAGAAAATATAAACGTTGTAGCACTACCTCTTGACTATCTCCACCGAAAGTTGGGAACCCTTTGGACAACTACAGCTCACTATATTGATAAAATACAGAACACCGCAGTTGACTTGGTCCAAATTCGGTGGCTTGGACAGATCATTTTTTATGGGCCCTATAGAAGCCGAATCAGCATTGGGTTCCTTAATATTAAATATATCCTATTAACTTTTGGAAAGGCCCACAAAATTTCCGCCCATTTGGATGCACGGATTTCATGTACTATGCAAAACAGTAGATAGATGTCCATGGATCCATGAAATTTTGGCCCATTTTTCTTCCACTTCATCAAAGGACCTCCAAATCACCTCCACCTACATTGAAACAATAAAAACAAGTAACATTGACCGTTATAATATTGATTAAAATTAATTGATTTATTCAAACATGAAGTAAAATTTATTATTATATTTGGAATATTCATTACAAAACTAGTTTAAAACTACGATGTAAGGGTGGAATAAAACAGTGAATCGTGGTACGATCAACCTATGGGAGAAATTTTAAAGAAGAAGGAAGCTGGTGGATCTTCTAAAAGGAAGTTGGTCTTGCTAGAGGAAGAACCATCACCAAGAAAAGTGTCAGATTCAGAATCATCAGCTCTGGGACATGATTTTGTCATTCAATCACTGAAGAAGCTTGTTGACACAATTTTGATCTTTCAAACTATTAACTCCAAATGTAAAATGCTCAAACATAGCATGAATCAAAAATAGGATTCTATATCCATGGTGATGAATAGTTGCATAAATATTTAGGCTGATTACAAGAACTTATTTATCAACTATGAAGCCCACAGAAAACCTTGCAAGAAAGTGGTTAGCTGGTTAAAGAATGTTGTTGATGATTTGAGAGAGCTTGATGTGTTTCAAGATGATGTTAAGGAATCTTTTGATAATGAAGATAGAAAAATCAAGGATCTCACAAATATATTTGAGGAAAAGCTAAATATTGAGCATAATACTCGGATTCAGGAGGTCAAGGATCTTAATGGGAAGTTGAACTCTATTTCCCAAAGCTGGAAGAGGGAGAGGGATATCTAGATCTAGATTGAAGAAAAGCTATTAAAACAAGATGACTTGTTGAAGGTTTAGGTAGAGGCTTTGAATGCTCAGGATGATAGGATCAAATCCTTAGAGAAGCAAGCAGAGGCAGATCACAAGTAGTGAAAGAAGCTGAAAACCATAATAAAGAAGTTGATACCCAAGGAGAAGGAAGGAAAATAGATAAATATGATCTTTTGTTGTATTTTTTCCCTTGTACAAATTTTTCATATCCTAGTGAAATTGTTGGTTGCTCATTTTTGTTTGGATGTTTTGAACTAATATTTCAGGTACCATAATTTTTTTTCATTCCATCAAACTCTTTTTGAAAATCACAAAGGGGGAGAAGGAAAAAGAATTCTATGTAAAGAAGAAATATCCCTAAGGGGACTTTATCTAAGGGGGAGTTTTCATACAGAGATTTCTGTACTCAAGATAACGAAAAACTCATTCCTGAAATCTAGAATACCATCCTTAGTGTTCCAAAGCCTAAGGGGGAGTTAGTCGTATTCATATTTGCAAATGTGAAAAGGGAGATAAGTTTAATTAAAAGTATAGAAAACCTTTTCTAAGTCCTTATATTCTTTATCATAAGGATGTTTGTGCTTTCCAAAAAGGGGGATATTGTTGAGTCAATAAAGTTTTCCTTATGAATTTTCTATTCCTTCATACTTCAGGAAGATTATTTAGTCAATAATGTTTCCTTATGACTTTACAATTCCTTATTGTTTTGAAAATCACAAACCCCTTATCTCAAAGAAAATCTCTTTTTACCCTATGTTTCAATTATATAAGGAAAATTTTCCTTCACCAAGGAAATTTATCCTTACAATGTTTTCATTGTTCATATCATAATTTTTCTAAGTGTAAAATTATGTTTGTAACAAAAAACCTTGGAATCTTATAAATACCTAGATATGAAGCATTCTATTTTAGGATCTGAATTCTCAGAATTCTGGTTACGAACTCTTTTGAATTCTGACTCGTAATTCTGAATATGAATTTTGATTATAAACTCTTCTGAGTTCTGACTCCGAATTCTAAATACGAATTCTAGATACAAACTCCTCTGAGTTCTGACTCTGAATTCTGATTTTGAATTCTGGTTACGAACTTCTCTGAGTTCAGACTCTAAGTTCTCTGATTACAGACTCCGAACACTTATGAGTTCTGACTCCAAATTCTCATGAACTCTGACTCCGAACTTTGTAAGTTCATATTCCAAATTCTTGTGAATCCAGATTCTGAATTTCCTTGAAATTCATACTCCAGAATTTGATAGAGTTTAGGTTCTGAATTCCTAGAAAACAGAATCCGAATATCCTTGTATTATAGACTCCGAATACAATTTTGGTTAGACTCTGAACATTCATTTGCTTATATTCTGAATATTGGATTTTGTTTGTGTAACCGTATTTTTTCTTACACTTTTTTTGTAATAAAATGATGTTGTGCATTCAGTTACTAACTAACCCTTGTTTGAGTGACATGTATATATTCCCCTCCGAAATTCAAAAAAACATTATGATTGTTGGAAGAGGGAGATGACTGTTGAATTTGTGCCTATAAATAGGAGCTCATTTGAAAGAGCTCACAACTGTTCTATGACTCTAGAGATTACATGTTGTTGAAGTGATTTCTAGAGAGAGACTTTCATTGCATTGTGTGTACTGAACTTCTTGCTCAAATTTTCTTGTGTGACTCTAATTGTTGCTGTGTAAAATCCGAGGGATTCCAGGGATAGGAAGACAGAGGTGTCAACTACCTTGAAGTTGAGGGATTCCTTGCTGAGAAGATAGAGGTCCCGCCTACCTTGAAGTTGAGGGCCTGCAGGGATAGTAAGACAGACTCCGATCTTCATATCAAGGGCTTACATAGGTGTGGGTAAGATAGAATTTATTGAAAGTATAAATTAAGGGACCTTTATCCAAGGTTGTTGGATACCCTTCTCTTTGGGTTATAATATTTAATACTTGTTACTTGTTTTTTACAAGTTTTCCACTGAATTTTTATTGTTGAGGAAAGTATAACTATCTTATACTTCCTTATACTTGTACCCTGATTTAGAAAGATTCTATACGCTTTAAGTTAGAATCTTTATCTTTATAAAATTTCATTAAGTTTAATTTTTGGAATCACTTTTCCGGAATTTCTTTCTCAGAATCATATTTCTAGAATCAAGCAGGTGTGTATAACTAGAGGTTTTGTGAATTACCTTGTTTAACCTTGTTAAACATAACCATATTTAAAAGTTCCAAAAGAATTTTTAAAAGTGTACAATTCACCCCCCCCCCCCTCTTGTATATTGAGCATAATTAGATACTTTACAGAGTAACTCATTTATTTCGATCCTACATTTGGTATTATAGAGTATTTCATACTCACATACCATCTCAATAGTTAGATGGTTAGCAGGATTTCACATGCATGTTTTACTTTTCATTAGGTTATGTATATCCAGTATTTTTATCCTCCCTCTAATTGTACTAATGGTTTTTTATTTCATATAAGGTTTTCATGTTATGGAATATCTTATTATATTATATTCTTTCACAATACTAGTCTTCATCCCATAGCCTATTTAGAGTAGGCTTGGTTTGTAGCACACTTATTATCATCAGTCCGGGAGTGGTCCTTTGGATCATAACATGATAAAGTAGTATCAGAGTAGTTCATTTATTGGTATGATGTTTGGTAATAGGTTTCACACGAGTTTTATTTGGTATATATGGGGTGAAAATTCATGAGGTGCATAGGATTATCTTTCAGACTAAAGATCCCAACAAGACAATAATGAAGGATGCATTCCTATGTAAGGACTCTATAAATTTGGGTGAATAACTAGATGGATTACAACATTGGTCATATGGGATAGGTATGTAGGTACTTGAATATTGTAGTGGGTTATATATTTATTGAATTAATTGTGTGACATCCAACCTATATTATTGACATTTTTCAATGAGGATGTTAGTTTCCCTTATAAATATGATTTCACTAGAGATACTAGATGGACCTTCTGTAAAAAAAATGAGATTCCTGGGACTACATGAAGAAATGTGGGATTTATGGGAGGATATATCTCAAATAATATGATAGTTGATACCATCTCTAGATAGAGTCATTATTTCTCACTCCTAGTTTTCATTATTTTATGTAATACTCTATCTATAGAGTTGACATTTCAATCATTTTAGAGCTCAGATTGGATAAGGACCCACTATTGGGGTAGGTACCCCCATGTATTTCATGTACTATCTGATGAGGCATGGGGAACCGATATTGGATTATGGATTTCAGTACCCCTCCATGGGTATAAAGGAATAGAATATCACTTCTATGGTGTGGATCCTCGATTAAGGAATGGGGTTAGTACCCCCCTCGACTTCAATGATGTGTGGGTTCCCCATACTCGAGAGAGGAGTTGTAACCCCCTATAGGGAAGGTTTTGGGTCCCAAATTAACAATGGATCATGGTTTTAATGCAACAAGTTGTTGTTATCTTAAATTTATGGGTTAGTACCCCGAACTACGAAGGGTATGGGTTCTCTATATGAGGGTTAAGTTCCCCCTCAACTGATGTACATTCCATTCAGGCATGATGTGGTAACCTCCTAGATGTTGATGAGGTGTGGGTCTGTTATACTATAGTGTTGTTGGTACCTCACTGTGAGAAAGTATGTCGGATATCCATTTGTATAGGTTAGATTTTTGTGTGATTTGGGGTATGATCATTTACCCTTATGACGTGATACTTCCTCATTTCTAAGGTTTTGATACTTGCCTCATGTAAGGCTGGAACCCCCTTGATTAGTTTCTAGATAGTCAGTGAGGTTTGGGTCTTTAACCCAAATATAATGACCGATTTGAGTTTATAATGGTGTGTTAATTAATGTGATACCATAATTAAGAGTCATTTCAATGACAATCCTTGATTCCAATCAGTGATACCTGATTAGCTCTTTTGTTCAGAAATTGATTATTATATCAAGTTTGATTCTAGGACTAGAAGAACTGGATAGATGAGTTATCCCCACTTAAAAGTGAGTCATCCTCTATGATGTTACCTTATCTCTTGGTCAACAAGAAACTATTGGATGATGATGACTATAATGATCAGTTTTTTGTGATATTTGTGGATGGGTGAACTGGTTAGTGTTCAACTAGGAAGTGATACGAATGGAATAGTTTTTGGGTTGGAGTATCATGTTCTTTATCACCTATTCAATCTTTTCTCTTAATTTTTCTTTGCTGATTAGGGTTTTAGAGATTCCCATAGGTCCGTTGGACCTATATAGTGAGGTAGTAGGCATCCCTTGGGGTTAACCATTTATCCTTTTTTTCTTTATGGGTGATATATTTTTTGGGTAGTAAGGATCATAGAGAATCTACCATGACTGGGTCTGAACTAGTTTTAACTCCCTTAAATTTTAATATATGGTTACCTATAAATAAGTCAATTGTTTCAATAGCTTTCTTCACACAAATCACCGAACATTAAAGAAAACCTGATATATTTTGATAAAAAATTAAATATTTAATTATGATCATTAAAACCCATCTATTTCAATAGTGGTATTGAATTCAAGTAAACACTTTACAAATTACATATATAAATAAAATAAATGATATTTTTAATTTAAATTAAATTTAATTCATTTACCTGAAACTACTAATAAGATCATTTATTATTTGGGAAACTATTTCTCTAAAATAAATATTTTATAATAAACACATTTCTTTTCCAAGAAACATATTGATAAATTATATTTGATATTAATAATTGGTTAAAACCAATTAGTTGTTAGAGGATATAAATTAAGAATAATTATAGTTAATATTCAAAAAAATTATTTTTCCAACTAAAACGGGTTTTCATTTATATTTTACATTTAATTTAAAAATTGAATTTATAAATGTCTAATTTCTAAATTATAAAAAATTACCTTTATTTTTGACTTCATCGTATTGAAATTGGATAAGTATGAATATTTGATCTTCTTCTTAAAATGTTGTTTTTTAGATGAAAAATACAGTTTTCCTACAACTTGTAATTTGTATGACTTTATCATTATATGAAAATTAAATAGTTATTTATAAAACCTTTTATGTAATAAAATATAAATTTTAGGAAAACATCATTCATTTTAAACTATTTTTTGAAATTATAAAACATATGGAAATCTTTTATAACTAATTGAAATATTACTTTAATGTAAAAACTATTTTTTTTATTTTTTAAGAATTAATTATTTTTCAATGGATATTCGGTTTCTGTATTTCCTTGTAAGCCTCATATACTTTATTTTTTTATAAAAAATCAATTTATTTAACTAAAATCTGTATCCAAGGTAATTGTTTCTTATATATATATTTATAAATTAAAAAAAGATTTCTCTAAAAACTATTTTTAGGCAATTATGTTTTTTAGTTATAAATTAACTTTTTTACCCCCATTATAAAATAAATTTGATACAATATTATTCAAATTCTAAATTAGAAGTATCGAATTAGATAAAATTTTCAATCATAAAAATTTTCACCAAAATTGATTACGAAGGTTAAAAGTTAATTACAAAGGTAAATGTAAGTTTGAGTAAAAGATTTAATGTTAAAAAAATCCCTAAAACACTCAATGTTTTCTGAAAAAATGGATTTATAAGTCTTTCTTTAACCTACAATCATTTTAATCTCATATTTTTTCCATTTTTTCCTTTGAAGGATTAATAGTAAACTTTCTTAATTGAAAATGTTGGGTTTAGTCCCAAAACTATGATTTCCTTCACTTCAAAAAGGGTTACATCTTCGCCACTTAAAGATACACATTTCATTTGAATTTATCCTTGAAAATATGATTTTTTACACCTTATAACTTTCTCAAAGAATATAACCCATTGGTCCTTAATAGTTTGTTTAATCCCTTAAAATTCAAGGAGTCTTCCAAGGAAAATTCAAGTCCCTGACATGAGTGTTATCAACTACATAGTTTTCTTTTAAATTATATTCTTATAAATATATTATACCCAAACTAATATAATACTATTAAAATCATTTATATACTGTAATATTACTATATTAAGGTTATTATCATTGTTTATTAATATACCCCATCCATTAAAAAAAAATCATTATTCGTGCATTGTTTGGACTATCACCTACATGACGTAACACCCTTTCTTTTCCTTCACCTCCTTACATGGATGAATAAATGTTTTATATTAAATTATAATATTATATTTATGATATCATTAGGGGTTTGGTATAAAAAATTAATGAACTTATTAATGATATTGTTGATGCACACCAAATGAGCATATATAAATTCACAAAGGAAAAAATACATAAATATGGGTATTATTTTCCACACAATTATAAGTAAGAGTAAGGTGGCCATGAATATGTGAATCACATGAACCTATAAGAGACACATGATTTCATGACCTGTGTAAGGTCATGCGGATTGTCACACACAACGCATAGCCTATGGGAGATCCCATGAAGCCCCTTTGAAAAAGCCTTCTTGTTCTTGTAATGTTGTCCCAGGAATTTGCTGATCAGGCAGCGGAATCCAGACAAGCACCCCCAGGTCCAAATACAAGTCAAGTATTTGATGTCTAAAAAACCATAAAAAATATTTGTAAAATAGGAGGAAAAAATCAATGTCTGGATGCTCTTATAGTAATAAATGTTATGAACCATGCCCAATAGGTCTGTAAGACACCGCATTCCCCCAGATATATGACTGCCTTATCTCACAAAAATCCTACTGGAATATCAGCATCACCATTTAAAGGGTTTCTAACATGTCGAAGCAGTCTTGAACCCCCCCCCCATGACTTAAAAGATATACAAAAGTGTGTTTCCATGATAATACTCAAGCATTGACATAAGACCCTTTGTTGGTCACTTGACACATCACTGATGCGGAGAGTGACTATACTCAACAACACTCAAGAAAACTCGCGAGATCCCAAACACTTGTAAGATAAATAAGTAAATAAAAAGGGCGAAATGTGGGAGCCTCTTGAAGTTATAAAACTCAAGAGACACAGCCATGAATCTCGTGAGACACCAAGGAATCCCTGGTGACATGTCTACCTTATTGCATGAAATCTCAATGGAATTTCTTCCTTGTCATGTGAAAAGAATTGTAAATGTCCAACTAGTCTCAACTCCCACTCCAGATCCAAGGAATGGCAGATGTAACTGTCCATTAAATTCTGATACATCTCAATAGGACCTTTTATTGGGAATGTTAAAGGCTTCAGAAATGTCCAACAAGTCTTGAGTTCCCTCTATGGCTCCAAGGACAAACAAATGGAATGGTCCATGGAATGATCGCATATCTCCACATGACCTTTTTTTGTCACACGATACATCAATAATAGGTATAATTATTTTTTCTTACAACACTCAAAAAAACATGTGAAATCCCGAAAGTCCTTGTGAAATAAAGAGGGAAATAAAAGGAAAATGATGGGAGCCTTTTGTGGGCATAAAACTTATACAATGAACTGACACAGTCTCATAAGACCCCTTGACATGATAGACAGATCTCATGAAATCCACCCATAAAACTATCCTTGAATCATGAAAGATCCTATACAAGGTATGAAGGGTCATGCAAAATACATTTGATAGGTTCCCTGATCTCACTAATGCCCTTGGGCTTATGGGCCTAATAATGTGAAATTCCCTTGGCAGGGTAACATGACTAGGAAATACCCCTTGTATTTCTATAATACAATTAATGGGTTGTTTAGGGGATGGTATCAAGGTCACTTAAAATAGTGTGACTCCATTGGAATGACCTCCAATAGGATCCTACAAAAAATAGGACATCAAAGCCCTCCATAGACTCTAGTATGGATTTGTGTGACATGATCCAAGAAAAGTTCTAATTAACTGGGGTGGAGAGGCCTATAAATACCCCACCCTAGAATAAAAAATGTAGGCCTCCAATCCCAGGATCCTCACCCAGGTGCACCCATGCATGAGAGTGGATTTCTCAAAGAAACTGATCTTGTGATAGGAATGGATTCCAGTCAGGTAAAATATGGGGAAACCCCAAAGTGATCTTGCAACATGAATTGACACTTTATTTTATCACTCATAGATAAATAGAATTATTTTGGGTGGGTTACACAAAGGACATTCCTCCCATTTTCTAAAATACGTGGCAATTAAAACAATAGAATGATGAAAAAATCTGAGGCATATGAAATAAAATACTAGAACAATTACTAGAGATGGTAGACTTATGAAAAAACATATATAATAATCCTTATGTGCTTTGTATAAACCAAATAGTTCATGTGACAACACCAAAACATGTAACCTATATCATACGATGGTCCTTTGGTATACTATTTGGATCATGGAAGTCCCCTAAACATGTTAAAGAATGTTGCAGGGAACCCCATGGACAGACCAAAAAAAGTCTCACATAACTATCTAGGCTTTCCATCCAAACCTTACGATGTCCTCTAGACATTTCACCCAGGTCATTCAATGGAACCAATAAATGTCAGCTATGTCTCAAGATAACACTAGGTTATGTCAATTGGATTTCATGACATCATATGGACAAGACATCCAGATCATTCGATGCCCTCTGGATATGTCAGCTGGCTCTTCTGACGTCCTCTAGACATGTTAGTTGAATTTCTCAAGGACACTTAGAAAAGTCAGCCAGTACATGTTTCACCCACCAGACATGTCACAATAACTCTCATGACATCCTCCAAGTATGTCAGATAGCTTTTGTGATGACACCAGGGATAGTCAACTGGATCATGTGATGCCCTTTAAGAATGGAGGCCAAGATCATACGATGGATTCTAGTACAATATAGTTGGATCTTGTGTTGTCCCCCATACAAGTGAGACCTTGTCATGTGGTGAACTTCAGATATTCCATCTAGATTATGTGATGTCCCTCCGAAAAATCAGCTAGATCATATGACTTTCTTTGGACATGTCAGGCAGATATTCTCAAACATGTTAAGTAGACAATCAAGGCATGTCGAGTAGACAATCAATGCATGTCAAAAAGATAAGCAGACTAGGTCAATCAGGTATCCTAGGACTTGATAACCTTTTTTAGCCTCCATGAAGGGAAAAATTAGTGTGTAAGCTCTGACTGCACGAACTATAATAAATATGATTCCTCCTATAACCAGGATATGTAGGAAACCTTTCTATATCTTGAGATCTATTTTAAAACATCAGTAGGTTGTCCCATCACATAAGTCTCGTATCCACAAGCAATGACTAATTATTTTCCATCCGTTTTTATCACACTAAGCATAGATGAAGTGGGATTAGGAAGTCGTAATGATCATATCATTCTAGTCAGAAGCCTCTATTATGATAAGGAAAACATATGTGTGTAAGAATAGATCAGTGGTATAATCTGATATGTCCATTATATAAAGGAATCCTCGATGTGTAATCCATAATTAGCAGCATAATATAATGTGCCCCACATATAAGGGAAACCTGAGTGCGTAATCCCTAATCAATTGAACTATAGAAACCTTGATTTATACAATAACAAATATATATAAATGAAACCTTCTTAATTTCCAATCCTATTCTCAAATGGTCATACACTTCATTTAAATTCACCTCATGTCTCCAAAATTTCAACCATTAGGACCCATTCATTCCCATGGGTTGATAATTCTACCTCATCCATCAGCGGACTAAAAGGACAATTGAACTATGAAAACTCTAATTCCTTCTATATTCAGTATATATAAGATATCTTCCTATGTAATGAGATACATATTAGAAATCATAAGTGATGTCCTACTGCATAATTCCCACATCTGTATGCAATATGGATGATTACTTACTATACCTTGTTTACCACAATGACCACAGCTCAGGTTGGATTAGGGAGTCACAATAATCGCCTTATTGGTATAAAAAATATCCAACATCTAGGGAAACCATAGTGTGTAATCCGCAATTAGTGGCATGATATAACTTCAAAACACACATGGGTATCTACTATGGGGAAAGTAGCAAGGGAATGAATTAACTATGAAAACTCTAATTCCTATCATAATTAGGATACATAGGATTCATTTTCATGGTTCGATCTCAAATATTGGGTACCTAAGTTCGTTCACATATGTCCTTTCATCGTGATGTTAAAATTCTTAAGTACAATTATCTATGTGTGTTTTGATTCCTATTATAAACAAGATACATAGGACACTTCAAAGAGGCACAGTCCCATCCAAAATATATTAAACACTTCCATGTATAGTAGTAAATTATGAGTCACACTATTATATTGGTATAACATATAATCAACCACCCACCAGAGAAAATGGATGAAGAATCTTAGATACATACATATGGATTCACCAGCAAGACTACCCATATTTCGTTTCTTATAAAGAGACATAACATATGATCATTTTGTTATGGTAACTGGTCCCATATTGGGATTAGGAAGAGACTCTCGAACATATATTAAATCTATAATAGATTCTCAATGTATGCATAAATTCCTCACAAAGGGGTGTGATGAGACTGGCCTCCCATCCCCTCAACCAAGGTGTGTTCCTAAGTGTCGTTGGGTTTGAAACACCAAATGACTACCTACCTTTGGAAAGAAGGTATATACCCAGTTATGGATGTGGGAACTATTGTGACGTTCCATTATGAACATATATGGTGACCCAACACCAATGATTGTCCAAGAAATTTAACCCATCACAATAAACCATTAGTATAAATCGAATTAACCTTAGTCATCTCCTTTTCTATTGAAAGAAAAATGGTGAACCCAACATGAATATATTAATTAAAAATTTGATTTTTTTATTGTCCACTGGTCCATTTTCTACATTTCCTAAGTTAAAAAAATGTTCAACCCAACGTGAATCTCTTTTGGATGGTCAGTTTTCCATGTGTGATGCCACTTCATTTGCATATCAAACAAATTCAATAAGCATAGCATAACACTCATAGCTGGTCTTCTATAATTGGGGTTCCCATGAAATAATTCCATTCTAAATTTGACAAGTCCACGTGAGAAGAATGAACAAATCAGGAATAAAAGGATAATTTTGTTAACCATGAATATCTGATTGAGTGTGTATCATGCCTACAATATTTCACTTACCATTGAACTTGTTCCTCATTTTCTTCATGACTGCAGATACTTATCTCATCAAAAACACCCCAATACAAGACAATGTCTTCATAAAACCACTATTTCGTAAAATCTACTATGGTTGCAACCCCTACAGATCATGAAATGACTGGAAATTCCCAACAAATTCTAAAACAGGTGGCCAACATAATGGTCTGGGAATGCCCTCCACATGGTACAATCTCGACACTTAAAGCTTCCCATGAGGGTCTCCAAGTGCTAAAATCGAGGAATCCTCATTGTCCAAGGAAATATGCATCTAGTCCAATGGCCCTAATTAAAACCACAAATCACTTCAGGATCTTATCCCTAGAGTGCGACAATCACCTCTTTAAATATCTAATGATGTTAGAGTAGTGAGAAAACTATGGATCCCTTCGGATTTAGGTGTTGTCAATGAGGGATATTATCAACTGTCATCTACAGAAAAATCCTAACAGTACCCATCATTCACCCATTGAGGGTATCAATCAACACACTACCACCTCTGATACCCATGCATGGGCCCCAAAGAAGACACATCAGGCGAGGAAGGTACTGGATAACCATGCATGGGATCATATCCCCACTCCCATCGATGATGTCTGTCAGAGTATTCTTGTAGTAACTAGTGAGTATTCCATATCTGTTCTCAATCAAAACAAGTATACAGTAATATTACTGTAGTAGATAAGGGGGACGCACATATCCCTACCCCCGTGCATTAATTCCATCAACATATCTTGGTGGCTGAATAGGGAAATAAGTAGGATCGTATACATGCTTAAATTAAAGATATCATCCTGTATATAGTGGAGATAGAAAATTTGAAGTATTATATCCATGTACACACTTTACAAAAATAACATTACATATTAGAAATAGATGAATAACTCCATTGGAATATTCTAGTATTGGTATAGATTTAGGGACATTCACATATTCATATCCCCACATCTAGGACATATCAGCACTCTGATCATTATGAAAAAGTTGTTTTCTCTAAATAAATCATACATTCTTTCTCCCATCCAGAAGGATTATTGGTATATTTTGGTAAAGTATGTGGTATCAGACCATATATTCCCATTCCAACTATATATTACCTGGTGAGAGTGGCACATTCCTTGTGACAGGGGCACATGCCTGTCAAAAAAGTATGATGGCATAATCCAAAGGAAATGGATAATTCTCATAATCCCATTCTTGATGGGGTTTAAAAAGTTAGAGGGATACATGCCTCAAGATAGGCTCATATTCTTATCAAAAAATTTGGAGGAATATTCCAAAGGCCCAAGATTAGGATCATATCCCCTTTTAACTAGGGATAAATAAGTGAGAGGGATATGTGCGTCAGGAAAGACTCATATTCAATTGGAAGAAGACCAGTGACATACTTCAAAGGCCCGGGATCGTGCTCAAATCCTAGTTTGGGATGTGGTTCACCATGTGAGAATAGAGCATGCCTGGGGATAGGCTCATATTTATATCATTGAATCTTCCTGGCATATTTCAGTAGATCACATAAGCTAGGTGCATGTTCTTACTTCTGTTAAATAATGATTGCACCAACAACCTTTTGGAGCCATACAGAAGGACGATTATATACCTTATCCCATTCTCAAGTTCTGTCAGCATATTCCAGTGGGGAATGCATATTTGGAATGGGCTTACATTCCTTTTCCAACCACGGCTCACCATGTGAGAGAGGAACATGCCTCAAGGTAAGCTCATATCCCTATCATAAAATTCCATTGATATATTCCAAATCATTATGACCAGGCTCATACTCCCACTCTGAACGAGTCTCACCATGTGATAATGGAAAATGCCTTCAGATAGGCTCATAATTCTTCCAATAATGAGATATCTTGTTATAATATTCCAACAGCTTCTTATAAGAATTCTCATACTCCCACAACACCATATTGTTATTAATAAGTTCAAACAACTGGCTTATAATAGGTTCATATCCCTACATAATTCCAAAAGGCCAATCAGAATATTCCAGAAATGATACAGAATAAGGTTTGGGTCCCTAATATTCTAAATGTAAGTTTCCTTTTGGTCATTTGAGAAATATTTTCAACACCCCAAGGGTCCTTAATCTCTTCAACTGATGTATAAGATGATCATTGTATAAATGTTTCTCCTCTTGGTACTGTGGGGATAGATCACATGGACTTGAATCCTAACATCTTCCATGGTAAACCTCCCCATGGTGATATCTGTCACGAAAAGGGAAATTCTCACCTTACCCAAACACATTAGTATAGAGAGGTATCCAAAACTAACTAAACTTCATATAGAGAGGTTCTTGAAACATTAGGTTCAACCACATATAGTTACCCATTATCTTCTATTAGCACTCCACTCCAGTCAACAGGCGGCCCAAAGAAGAATCTTCTATGGTCTGACCCAATGGAGGCATGTAAGTCTGATGAAGAGAAGGCCTAATTGATATATTGAGAGAGTTATATATAAATAGACTCCCCACCACCTTTTTTCATATCAACACTTCTAACTATGAGGTCCAAGATGAGCTATAAAAGGAGTTCAATCCTTGTATATGCCAAAATATGTGGGCTACTCATCATCAGCTGAATGATATAAATCTCCCCTATCCTGGATATGAGTATCACCTTTAGGTAATCAACACACTCTATTTTTAACTGGATATGGATTCCTTTTCCAAGGCTCAGAACCGAGGAGTGGAAGAACATGATAATTTCATACACATTTTTTGTGTCTACATTGTTAAAAAAATGTGGTCGACTGACTTTCAGAGAACCACCATACGTGCGTATTGAAGGATGGGAAAATATGGATAATTTCACTTTAATATGTCTCAATAACAATAGAATCATTCATATATGACATCCTATCATTTCATAGATTCTGTAGAAATCAAATGACCAAGTAACATGCAAGTAAGTCGGTCAATACAATATAATGGGTCTACATCAAAAATGCCCAAACATCACGAATGGATGGAGGGGATAGTAGGAAGATCTTTGAACTGGGTTCCTCAAAGCAATAAGAATGAATTTAAAATGTGGATGTTGACATTTCAATCAACATTAAAACTTTCTGTAGATACTAACTCTCATCATGGGATTCCATTTCACCCAACTCCTACACAAGAACAATTATGCCGCATGAAATAAGACATAGTAGTAGTTTTCATAGTAGTTGTCTCGGAGAGAACCCAACCCACCAGATTTTAGTAATATCTACTACCTCCTCCACCCCTCTGATCATCAATTAATAAGATTATTCTAGATATATTTATAGCACCTACAAAAAATCCCCATCCCACTAGGCTAGGGAAATTTTTATGTCAGTTATCATCATCATCAGGTTCATTACCTCTTGAGAGGGTCCTAGGTAAATCAATGATGATTACAGATCAATGTCATCCTCCTAATATGGGGGAATTTATATATTAATTTATGTCTTAAGAGTCATCTATTCCTCAACTAGAAACATCAGATGATAAATAATAGGATCAATCAATGCCAATTGTGGCCCCAAATAACCCCCATCCTGTAGTGCTAGGGGAATTTTCACCTTTATCATTACCACATATAGAATAACCCTATTATATGATAATAGGTAAAAATCAATGTTTGTAATCCCATATGTTCCTCCTGATGTAAGACAAACCTCTGTTATTCAGATCCCATTATACAATCACAACCATAAACTCCCTCATAGTCATTACTAATAGGCTAAGATAGCAGGAACATGCGATGAAGAATATCTGACCTCGTTAGGGTCACATGACAAAATGTACCAATGGCCAAGGGTTTTAGAAATCACCCTATGGCAGGCGATGCAGATTCATCCTGTTACATCGAAAGTAATGGGAAAACCAACATTTCCTAATATACCACTGTGAATGTATTCACCATTAACATAACAGATATATTGCATCAAGATATAGACATAAAGATAGTAAACATGGAAAACATACCCTGGTAGGAGGGTTATTTGATGCACCATCTTATCCTTCATGCACTCGAAACCAAAGAAGGCTCTAAAATCTAGAACCTCTAAATATAGATTTTTCACCTCTGTGATAGGACACAACCAAAAATAAAGGGAAATGTTTGGCGATATCCCAAACATGACTTTAATATTTGAGGCTCATTCCATCGAAGAATAGTTTTTACAATATGATAATTAGATATAAACTCTCATACAACTCAACGAGGAGCTACTTAGGGTTATTATTCATGCTAGGTATCTAATTTAGGCATAGATGAATATTATTCCTCCCAAATCTAATAAAACTGAAAAATAGGTATATGAGCATCAGATCATCTTTACATCCAGGTAGTTGGTCAACATAAATGAGGTAGTATAATATGATCATGACTTCCATACATTACAGTGAAATCTACTCCATCACTAGGTAATCCCTCAATCTACAGATGGATAGAGAATCAACAAGAGATAAAAATAGGGCCACCTAATCAGGTACCACCCACTCCCTATAGTTGGGAGGTAGATCAAATAGAAGGTCCACTGAAATTCCTCAATGTCATCGGATCCCAATCTACTCAAATGTAATTTGTGGAGGGTCAACGTAAACCTATGAAGTCTGAGAAGAATCCATATCCCAAATTGGTGGATGATACTTTACCTCCACCCAATTTCAAAAAACCTACCTTATTTACATTTGAAGGTGTGGGAGACCCTAAACAAAATCTCACACACATTTTATCCTGATGTAGGATAATGATCATCCCTTGAGATCAATATTAGTTTACCAAGATGAGGTATTTTTTAAAAAATCTAAAAGGTACAGCCTTTCTTTGGTACAATAGTCTACCAAAAGGATCTATTTTCGGATGCTAAGACCTTCTTCATCAATTCATTTATAAATTCAGATCTATGCCAAAAAAATGAAAATTATAGACCTAAAAAACTGCAAGAAACATGAATATTATAGTTGTATGAATTCATATCCATATTTAAATGTTTAACCAATTAAATCAGTATCCCACTATCATAGAAGAAACCACTAAAACATTTGGATGAAAATCTTCATGATGAGTTGTAGATTCCACTAATTGTAATTATGTATCCATGAGGGTTCCATGAGTTAACACAAATGGCCCAATAATTGGGAGAATCTATTTAGTGAACCCGACCCAAATCTCGAGTCGTAACCTCAACATAGGGAGAAATTCTTGGTAAGAAAAAAGTTGTTTTTATTACCATCCAACCAGCAGTAGTTCCCATTCAATCTCCTAAGAAGGTACCAAACTTCCCAGAACCTCCTACGAGTAGTAAAACACACAAAATTACCCTTGACCAAAAGTAAAAATAAATTGGGGTCACTTAGGATTTGAGGAATGGATGAATAAAGCATGATCCTTTAGAAATGAACTATTTCCCAATGATTTTCTCACATCCATGGGTAATAAACTACTCAAGCTGACATATCCCAAGAATCCCTATTTCATCCCGCCTTTTTTATCACATAAACTTTCATTACATTTTACAAAACCGAGGATCATTAAGGTTTAGTGTCTTGGAAACCAGGAACTTTAAACATGAAAACATAAAACATTCTTCTAAAACACTTGAAAGGCTTCTCCTCATGTTCATCCTAGGTTCATTACTACATCACATAACCTAGGGACATACATCAAAAGAAAGGGTGAGCAAAAGGCCCAGTAAGGGAAACAAGAGAAACATTTTACATGTGAACTTGAGATACTTCAATAAGGTCATGAAAAGAACTTTAAGGCATGAGAATGAAATCATGAGGCATATCATAATAAAAATAACATTTTCATAACTTTAATATGTGGATACAATATTTAATATTGGCAATCATTTCGTTTCACCAAGGACCATCCCCAAGGTTTCATTAAAAATTACCAAGGTTATTCACCAAGGTATCAGTCTAAAAAGTCATCTCTAGAGATTAAGTCTTTACCCAATGCATTGGAGCGCTATCTGGGCGCACCCTTGAAATGTCTTTATTATCATGTGAGACAAATATATCATCATCAATCATTTCATAAACAACCCATATAGCATAAAAGAAATGGTTTTCATTTCATAATCATAACGTTTTAAAATTTTCTTTAAAGACATGATCTTTATGTCACTTTAAACCCACAGATAAGGGAAAGAGGGTTTCATGTATGTAAATCCCAGAATTTAAAATAGAACATTTTGATATATATGTGAATACCCTTGTAGAAATAAGAGCTTTGAGTATTCCCTTAATAACATAAAATAATTTTGAGATAAAGAGAGAGGCATTTTGAGAGGAAAATTCTGCAGCATAACGGCTACGTTTCGGGGTTTTAGAAAACATTGAAAAGAGAGGGGACATGGGTCAAACATTCATAAATGACCCATAAAACAGTAGAGGGATAGAATATGAAGGATATATGAACATGGTAACGAAATTTGAAAGATGTACCATATAAAATGAAGAACATGAAAGGAAGAAAAAAATAAGATTTCTCTTATGAAAATTTGGCAGCCTAACGGCGTCACTTAAACTTCAAAAAATGAATTGATGAGATCAAATAGGGTCTCTCATAATATGAACATAAAATATCAGTATGATAGATTTAGAGATCATACCCCAACATGATAAAAATGAACTTGCAAGACTTGACATGAAATTAGATCTTGAAAATGATAATGGTGAAAGAATCCCTTAAAAATTCGGCAGCCTAAAGGCACCACTTAAAACTTCCAAAAATGGATTGACGAGATCAAATAGGGTCTCTCATAATATGAACATAAATGATCAGTATGATAGATGTAGAGATCATACCCCAACATAATAAAAAGGAACTTTAAAGACTTTACATGAAAATAGATCTTGAAAATGAGAAGGGTGAAAGAACCCCTTAGAAATTCAATAGCCTAACGGCGTCACTTAAACTTCATCAAATATGAATTGATGAGATCAAATGGGGTCTATCATCATATGAACATAAATTATCAGTATGATAGATGTAGAGATCATACCCCAACATAATAAAAAGTAATTTTCAAGACTTGACATGGAATTAGAACTTTGAAAAATGAGAAGGGTGAAAAAACCACTTAAACATTCGGCAGCCTAACAACGCCACTTAAAACTTCAAAATACTGAATTGAAGAGATCAAATGGGGTCTCTCATATTATGGTCATAAAAGATCAGTATGATAGATATAGAGATAATACCCCAACATAACAAAAAGGAACTTGAAAGAATTGACATGAAAGTAGAACTTCAAAACGAGAAGGGTGAAGAACCACTTAAAAATTCGGCAGCCTAACGGCGCCACTTAAAAATTTAAAATACTGAATTGAAGAGATCAAATGGGGTCTCTCATCATATGATCATAAAATATCAGTATGATAAATTTATAGATCATACCCCAACATAATAAAAAGTAACTTGAAATACTTTACATGAAAATAGATCTTGAAAAATGAGAAGGGAGAAAGAATCCGTTAAAAAAATTTCGGCATCCTAACGGCGCCACATAAAACTTCATAAAATGAAATAATGAGAGTAAGAGGGGATATCTCATTATATGAACATGAAAAGGTCAGTAAGAGGAGTATAAAAGAACATCATCTAACATAAGAACATGGAGCATAAAAGAAATTACATAAGAGATATTTCTTGAAAAGAAAGAGAGAGGTCGAATCCCTTACCTTAAAACGTAACTCTTAAAACTCAAAGGTTTGGACCTTGAGGGCTTGGGGGCACCTTGGGAGGACTCCTTAGGAGGTAAGGAGACCAGAAATTCTTTGGGGGAGAGTTTGGAGTGAAAACTAAAGGGGGAAATGATGGGTATATATAGGGAATGTGAGGGGACAAGGCATTAATGGCCAAGAGACACCTCACAAATGCTTTTCTCAAAACCATGTGCTCTCCCTTGGCATTTACCATGGAGTTAGGCCACATGGGGCCCCCAAAACAATAATGCATCACCCTTGGCCGGATAACCCTTAAAATATCTCATGACATCATCATAACACAGTTATGATGTCATTAAACATAGCGAAACCCTAAAACTGTATTTTTACTATTCACTGAAAATTCAACATTCTCAGAAAAATCCCAAAAATTCACCTTAACCAAATATAAATTCTCTGATTTCAAAAATGAACTCCATTTTATAAAAATATTTTTCTAAATATTTTTTTTAATTTATTTTTTTAAATAACTGCACTATTCACGGAAAATTCATTTTTTTAGAAAAATCCCAAAAAATTACCTTAATATAATATCGATGCCCTGAGTTCAAAAATAAAGTCCATTTTATAATGATAATTTTCTAATTATTTTTAATTAACTTTTTAATTAAAAAACACTATTCACCCATAAAAACTAATACTTGAATAATAATTTATGAAAGCGTTATTTAACCATTTTATTGAATCACATTACTTAATCAAGGTGCTTAGATTATATTAATACTTTCATTAAGTGAGATTACTAATCCATTTGGTCACATTACTAATCCTAAGCATAAAATCACTATTCATAATTTACTATTCATCAAAAATCAAGTTGATCTTATTAGACTCTAAATTTCGTACTGAACATAATTGTAGAAGACCATTTTTTGAAAATCATTACACATTTTTAATTATTTAAGGTTTACATAAACATTTTTAAAATATACTTTTTCTAAAATTCATCAAAAATATGCATACTATATTTATCCGGTCATTTAAAAATTCATATACTTCATCATAAGAAGAAATCCCAATTTTTATTTAAAACAAAGGATTGCACAAGGTATTTACGGTCTCCTTACATAGCCCCTTATCACACCAGCATAGGACCTAATTGTAAGGTGTTCTAAGGTGAGAGAATCTGAGGGAGGCTCGGCTGACATCGCACAAGTAGTAATTCCTATTAGTTTGAACTTCTCGCAAAGGCGATTCCCTTCTAGCTTCACACGATGAAGTTCGGCTTGGGTTTGGTCCAGAGCAAAGCCCAATGGTGCTACCTCCTTCCCATGTTTTGTTAAATGGGCTTCGATCGGTCCAAGACTACTGGGTGAGGCCATCAAATCTTCTTTCTATATTAATTAACCAAGATTACTTGTATTTAGAGACAATAATCAAAACATTTAGTTCCCAGTGGTCATATTGACCAATGGTCATATAACAGTCAAAACCCAACGGTCTCATTTTAATTATACTCATGTTATCAAATGAAACATTTTTGTTGAGTATATAAAAAAAATAGAATAACACAAAAAATTAGGAAACAAAATTTATTCAAAATTTCGAGTCGTTACAATCCCAATGAGGTAAACCTCACTAACTATATTGACTACTTCCCCTTCCATTAAAGGTTGCATTATAATTTCCCAAAATTCTTCATCTTAAATGAAATCCTTCAAGGCATGGTCAATTTTGGATAGGTAGTGTCAAATAACTTCTCAATTAATGTGGCCTACATAAATATTTCTTAGTCAGAAGAAGAGGGTGGTTGGGTGAGATTTCTGGCCATGTGTCGATATAAGTTCAAAAATAAGATGACTGGTAAAACTGTTGACCGAGCTCATGCCCCCTTAAGATAATAGTTGTGCAGACCCACAATAGCCCCACCTCCCAAAAAGGTGAAATTAAATATGTCTCTCAAAATAGGGTGTGGCCACCATATATAGGAAGAGATAGAGGAGAAAAAGTTGTTTTTGGCTTCAATTCCAGATCTAACTCTTTCGTATTTCTTCCCTACAAAATCTGATGAATGGGAAGCACCCCGCCAAACAGAACCCACCTAGAATGAAGATATAATATTTAGTTCTTTAAATGTGATACACTTTAAATAACCCCTATATGATGATTAATATGCTTCTATGTATAAGTTCCCAGCACAAAAATGGTAGGTAAGTGGTTTCATGAGAAGTAAACAAGGATACAGGGCACATCTTTGGCATGATTAAACCCTATATTTTAGTCACATCCCCATTGAGGAAATATATATATCATAGAATCATGCAGAATAACTCAAATGATCCCAAAATAATAATAGAGTTTTCTTATAACCCTCATGTTGTTGTCCTTACACATTTGTCTTACATGTCCACCTTGTGGGGTGTGATTGTCTGATTAGCCCAGAGAATGGGGAAGGCTGGGACAATCTACGCCACTGAAATCAGATACACCCACTACCTATGTACAAGTACCATGACCATCTTCCATGAAGCTTAGTTCCTAAGCCAAATGTTGGGAATTGCCAACATTTGGCACAACAACATGACATTATGAAATAACTGGTGGTTTTCTTAATGAAGCTCAAAATCCTCAATTCACCCTATATTTGAAAAGAACATAGATAGGTACTCATTAATTCCCTCAAAATACCACAGTAATTAGATACAGAAGTAACTGTGGCCATGTTCCATCAAATGGAGACCATGTTAGAAAAATTCTATCTCGCTAGATCATTCACAGATCATGATCAGAAATAAGTCATCCATAGACACATCAAACCCATATATGTTTTGTTCATATTCAATACTTGTGAAATCCAAACGGTTTTGATTGATAATTGTGTTGGGATCAAATGTATCCCGATTTAAACCCTATGAAATTTGTGATATAGATAATTGTATTTATATAATACATATATGACCATCAAGGGTATGATAAGCATGAATAAATACCTCACATGAAGATCAAGCTCAAAACTCATTTTGGGGATCTCACATCTAACAGTAAATTTATGTTTATCTATAAATACACCACATACAATGTCATTCATAGAAGTACCTATCTCTACAGCCACATAGAGTTACCTTTAACATTCCATCAGTGTCTAAAATACCCCCTTGATGGAAAGTTCATCATACAATAATTTGATATTTCCCCCTTCAAGACTTGAAAATAAACATACACTTAAGAGGGATTCTATAAAAGGGAAGGAAAGCAACAAATTTTTGATGATGTTGTAAAGTTTATATCCCCCAACATCTTTGGGAACACCCATTTAAATACCTAGAGTATAATAGACAACATTTATTCACTCTATATATTTCTAGTTGATGCAATAGACCTAAAACCAAAGATCCAATCCCCTTCTGACCATAGTAATAAAACAAAATACAATCTACTTTGGAATCTCTCTATGGTGACTCTGGTAGTATAGGATGATAATGTATCCTCTCATGGCCTCTCTCACACCAATAGTGAAAGAGAATCACCCAGATCACAAACTTCATGTGAAAATGTCTCCATACACTTAGAGGTAGAAGAATGTGAGGATGACCACAAGAACACCCATACCACATTTAAGGATGGTGTCTCCAACACCATTGATCAGCTCATGTAGGTAAATCTAGGGCCAAATAAAACCCATGATCTATATTGGTTAGTTCCTATGTTCCCCTTGAAGAGAAAAATATGTACATCACATTTCTAAATAAATACTGATATTTGTTTTCTTGTAACTATATAGAAATCGCTGGATTAAATCCTGATGTGCCTACACACCATACAAGCTTACCTGATGACCATCAGGGATTCAACCATGCATCTGGGAGGATTTACCCCTCTTATACCACCAATTTAGAGGCAGAGGTTGAAAAATTGATCAAATAATATTGTTTTCCAAGAAGTGTAATACCCAATATGGGTACCCAACATCATCCATGTTAAGAAAATAATGGAAAGATTAGGGTCTTTAAAAATTTTAGAGACCTTAATCGACCTTTCCCAAAGGTAGAACTCCCATTGCCAATCACAGAACTCTGGATCAATGCAACTGTATTCTTTCAACCACTTTACTTTATGGATAGGTATTCGAGGTACAATAAGATAAATATTTCCTTGATGATGAAGAATCCATTTCCTTTAGAGTGAAACAAAGGAAATTTTTCTATCAGTTTATTTCTATTGTCTTGAATAATGTTGGTGTTACATATCAATGCTACATAAACTATATATTTGTTCCATTACTATGTAGGATAGATCATTATTATGTAAACAAATTTATTTTCAAATCCTGAAATCGATGTGATCAATTCAAAGATCTCCAAATAGTATTCGAAAAGTTGTGGCAGTATAGCCTAAAGATGAATCCGCTGAGATTTGATTTTAGGGTAACATCAGGGAAGTTCATTGGAGTTTTTGTATGCCACCATGTCACCGAGATGGGCCTACAAAAGGAAAAATATATTTTAGAAATTTCACCCCTAGAAATATCATATAATTGAGGGGAATCTAAGGGATAATTTCCTACATTTGGTATTTCATAGCCAACATATCTAGAAAATCTCTCCCTTTCACCAGGCCAATGATTAATGGAATCTCCTATAAATGGGATGGGGACTGTCAAGAATCCTTCGAAAGTCTCAAGAAGTATCTACTACACCCACTGGTCCTGATGCCACCAGTGTAAGGAAATCCACTCATCTGATATATGGCCACAATGGAAGACTCACTTGGCACCCTACTCACATATAAGAATGATGTGGGTTGTGAGAATATTCCCTACTACCTCATTCAAACAATGATATGTACTGAGACTCGATACGTAGATATCGAGAAGAATTGCCTCAAACTCATATTTGCAATGTTGAAGATGAGGAATTACTTGAAGCACCAAGAAGTACATCTAGTCTCTCATATTTATCCACTCAAGTACATCATTGGTTTTCCTCTATTGACAGGGCACTTTCCCTGATGAGTAGTCATTCTGCAGCAATATGAAATTCGGTTCTTGTCATACAAATCGGTTGAAGGGAAAGTCTTTACTGATTTCCTCACAGCTCATCCCACCCCATAGAATACACTAGTGGACACTGAACTCTAGGATGAGAGGTTTTCTATTCCCATGACACTCCTCAGACATGGGAGATGTATTTATATGGAACCTCCTAAAGTCCTTTCGGAAAAATTATAGAAAATATGAATCTAAATAGGGTTGTCTTGTGGAATATATTTGTTTCTCCAAGAAAAAAAATCCTTACTATTTCTCACTATCTAAAGTCTAATAAAATAATGAGGTAGAATACCAATATCTTGTTGTTGGATTGGAACTGGCCTTATACCTACAGATACCTTACATGAATATCAAAGGAGATTCATAACTAGTGGTAAAGCATATCAATGGATAATTTTCCATCAAAAAAGGATGAATTTTCCCCACTAACTGGATATGTAATTGGAGTAATAGAATAATTCCATTTTTATCCCACATTACATAATCTTTCGTGAAAAAATAATTCTTATGCCGATGAAATGGATAATGTATCCATAATCCCGATTGACCCTAATCAAGAGAAAGAAATCTTCTATCTCACACACAAAAGAATGGTCTCGTTTGTTTTCATATTCGATATGGAAGAAATAAATTAGATCAACATCTCCATAGAGTGTGATGAACCTATATCAACCCATGGATAGATGGATACCTCAATATATTATCTCCAAAATGGGACTCTCCCTACTAACTGATCCAGAATGGAATAGATTTGGCACCGTGTAGTGATCGTTCCATGATTTTTTGTTTCATTTTCACCCTTACATCGTTGTATTAAACTAAATTTTTTTTTAAATTAAAAATACAATAACATAATGAAATTCATAATAGATTAAATTATTTTGTTTTTATCACTTTTAAAAATGGAAATTTTAATTTATTTGATAATTTTATTGAAGGTGCAGGTGATTTGGAGGACCAATGATAAAGTCCACAAAAAATGGGCCAAACTGCGCAGGATCCAAGTACACGAATGGATTAATCCGAACACTGATACTAGAACGTGTATCCAAATGGGATGAAATTTTCTGGGATGGTCCAAACATTAATAGTCTGTATTTCATCTTAAGAAACACAATCCATATTCGGCTTCTATGGGGCCCATCCGGACTAATCAGTCTAAGACATTTAATTTTTACAATGTCAAAACTTCTGTTTTGTAATATGTCCATATCTCAAGATTTGATAGTCCAAACGATTCCAAACAGTCAATGGTGATATTCAAGAAGTGGGGTTACAACATTCCAATTTTTTTAAAACGGGGGATTCGACTGTCTAGTAGCCAAAAACCATCCTCCGGGTGGTTTATCAAAATCTGGGTGCTCAAAACCATGTCCCATTTTGGCTATAAAAAGGCACCATGGGAACATCATTTCGGAGTTCGAACTAGGATCCAAGATTGGCCTTTTGGGAGTCTTGGAGGAGTATACTCATCATCCTAGAAGTTCTGAAGGCCCCTATCCTCATAGGGGGGTCAAGGATGAAGAAGGAGTTCCACCTAACCTTCCTCCTCCTCTCGATGTTGGGCAAATCGGTGGATGTTCGTTGTGAGGGAGCTACACACTGGAAGAGGGAGTTTCAAAACATTATATTCTACTGGCTTCATGTAATTTTTGTGAGGATTATTTTAATTAATCTTAATATTAATATTATTCTTCTCTGAATTCATTATTTTGGTTAAAGTAAATGAAACATTTTTCTTTTCAATACCGATTGGGTTGAGATTCAAGTGAAAATATTGGGTTGTTTCGATTGGACCACAAAATCATCCAATTTATCTCACACATACCTGATATTTTAGTATTATTTGGTATACCTAACTCTATTCTGGTAGTCCAAACCCTGACAACATTGTTATTGTGTAAAGGGGCGGTTCTTTGTGAATCATGTTTAGAGGAAAGAGGGGAACCAAGATCTTGGTCATCCCTCAACCAAAGGATTACTAAAATACCTAATAATAAATTGAGAACAAGAAACTCTTAAAGTGGTGTAGTGAACTCACAATGACCCCTTTTATCTCTTATTTTTCAAAATCCATTTGGTATTTAAGCATTAAATATTTAATTAATCCATTTTATTTTAAAAACTGTTTTCAAAACCACCCCACTGTCCTAGTCATTTTTATTAAAAATTCACACTAAAAACCCCTAACTCTTTTTGAGAGATGACCTAGGGTCTCCCCTAGACTAAAAAAATCTTCTTTAAATCGCTATTTATTTGATGTTTCATGACAACACAGTCAAATTTTGTCACATTTTTTGGGGAGCTCTTTGGTTTTTAGTGCATGTTTTTTATAAGATATTTTTAAATTTTGTGAATATTTATTTGTTTTCTCTTCCACCTTTTCAATCCATCTATGTTCTGATCTACTTATTGTGTTTGTTTGGTGCATGATTCAATCTAAACCAAGATATTTACCACCTTTCGAACCTGAAATAGAGAGAATCCTACGTCAATGGCACTAAGACACACAAGACAACACTTTGAGGGAGGACACACCACACACTGGACCTCTTATTCATCCTTCTTCTTCTAGAACTAACATTAAATCAGGAATACACTTGTATAACATGGATGAAAACAATAGAACACTAAAATAATTAACCTCAGTATATGTTGACATCCAACCCACATATATTCAAATGAAAGGTAAGGTACCAAATTTTGAATTAAAATCTTGTCAAATTCACTTATTATCTAGATTTTATGGACTCACAGGAGAAGAACCGCATAAAAATTTAATCAATTTCAAAATGTGTGTTCAACACTAAAACCTGAAAATGTTGATGAGGAATAAGTAAAATTTATAGCATTTCACTTTTCATTATAATACACTGAAAAGGAATGGCTTTACTATGTTGATTCACCAATAAGAGGTTGGGCAGACATGAAGCTCCTTTTTCTTGAAAAATATTTTCCAGCCTCTCAAACTACAACAATAAGGAAAGAAATTTGTTGGATAAGACAACATCAAGGGGAAACACATCATGAATATAGGGAACTATTTAAAATATTATGTTCAATTTGTCCACACCACCAAATAAGTGAACAAATCTTAATACAATATTTTTATGAACATTTAATCCCTATTGATAGAAACATGATTGATGATGCTACAGGTGGTTCACTAGTGGATAAAACCCCAATAGTTGTAAGGACCATAATTGAGAACATGGAGCAAAACACTCAAAATATGGTTCAAGGTCTAATATACCAATTCAAGGTGTCCATGAGGTTCAATGTACTTAATTCGAGAAGAAGGGGGACATAAAGTTTAAAGAGGTTAGTACCCTTATAAGACAACTTGTTCTTTCGCAAGGGAAATACAAATATCCTCCTCCCATCCATTGTGTTATATTTTATTATAACACCCACTACTCTAAACAATGCCCCCAATTGAGAGAAACTTCTGAGAGTTATGAGGAAATCATTCTAGACCACCCAGATAACTAACCATTTAGTTAAGAACCTTACTATCCATCCAACCCTTGTTGGAAAGAAAATGAAGAATATAGGCAAGGGGGTATTCAAACCAACCTCAAATACAATGGAACCAACTGGGGTAGAGTATTCACCCACCACCACCACCCAAAAAAACCCTACGACCACAAAGGCCTTTCCAATAACCCCCTCCAAAAGCTGATCCTATCATAGAAGATATTATGAAAGAAATGTATTCTAACAATATCCAATTCCAAAAAACCACTCAAGCCGCCATACAAGACCTCAAAACCCAATTAAGACAACTAGATAACTCGGTGGGGGAAATTCAAAGTCAAGGGTTGGGTAAACTAACTTCGCAACTAGTCATTAACCCTTGGGATAAGGGAAATGTTAGTGCCATCACCCTTAGGAGTGGAAAAAACTTAAAAGCCAATTGAATCATCCCTTATAGTCATCCCTTCCTAAGGAAAACACTATCTCAACCATTAAAATTGTTCCAAATGTTGAAAAACCATGTCTTGAGAAAATCCCTTCTAAAGGAAAGAGTTTTTATATTGATGAGTCTCCTAGCCAACCCATTCCTCTTCTATTTCCCCAAAGTGCCACCCAACCAATAAAACCAATGGAAACTAAACTCGATATGTAAATTTTGGAGACCTTCAAAAAAGTGCAGGTAAACATCCCCTTGATTAATGCTATGAAACAAATTCCAAGATGTGAAATTTTTTTAAAGGAGATATCTACACAATGAATTAGACTTCATGGTGATGAGAAGGTAAACTTGGGGAGGAATTTCATATAATTGATAGAACCATCGCTTCCTTCCAAATGAAATGATCCTGTAACATTCTCAATTCCATGAACCATAGTGGAGTATTCATTTTATAACGCTATGATTGATTTAGGTGCTTCTATAAATGTGATGCCTTGCTCCATTTACTCTTCATTGTAGGATGGAGAATTGAAGCTAGCTATGATAGTCATTCCGTTAGAAAATTGGAGTGCAGAGCACCCTTCTGGTGTGTTAGATGATGTTATTGTGAGGGTTCAAAATTTAATTTTTCCTTCTGAATTTTATGTGCTTAAAATGGAAGATGATATCATGAATTGACCAGCCCCAATTATATTGGAGATACCTTTCTTAAAAATATCCCAAACCATAATTAATGTTTATAATGGAACATTATCTATGGAATTTGGTGGGGACATTGTCCACTTCAATATCCTTGATTTCATGAAGCACCCCTCAGAAGAACTTTCCACTCTCTCTCTGCTAATTCAATTGTTGTACACAAATCCCCTAAAAAAACTTTTTTCATTCCCCCGATCCCCTTTATGAGTTTCATCTTTGATTGAAATGTTAGGTAATGAATCATGCATTGAATGTTGTACCAATCTAGAAAACTTGCATGCATGTTTACTAATTGATGATTTATTGAACACTGGGGATCCCATAACCGTCGATGATACTGCTAAGCTTGTAAAAGGTCATTCCTTATATGAGGATGATACCATTAAGCATTTAGATGATATTAGTGACCTCTCAATTTCACAAACACTTCCATAAATCCAAAATCTTCCTGAATTGAAACTAAAACAACTACCTCATGATTTAAAATATTCATATCTTGAGAATGGAAAAAAGTTATCTGTCATCATTGCTAGTTAACTCCATCTTGAGCATGAATTGCAACTACTGGTACTTTTGAGGGAGTAGAAACAAGATTTGGTATGGACACTTACTGGCATTCCTGGTATTAGACCATCAATTTCCACACATCATATTTTATTAAATAATGAGGCTAAACCAGTGAGGCAGGAAAAATGTCGATTGAACCTCAACCTCCTAGAAGTTGTGAAAAAGGAGGTAACAAAATTATTGGCTGCTAGAATCATTTACCCCATCTCTAATAGCCAATGGATCAAACCCATTCAAGTAGTTCCTAAAAAAATTGGCCTTACAGTAATAAAAAATGTAAATAATTAATTGGTTCTAAATCATGTGCAAAATAGTTTGTGTGTTTGCATAGACTATCGCCGACTAAACCAACACACTAAGAAGGACCATTTCCCTTTTACATTCACTGAAAAAATTCTACAGAGGCTAGAGGGTAAATCCCAATATTTTTTCCTTGATGGGTATTCTGGATAATTTCATATCCATATTTCCCCTGAGGATCAGTAAAATACAACCTTCACTTTACCCTTTGGCATATTTTCATATAAGAGGATTCCATTTGGTTTGTTCAATGCTCCAGGTACTTTCCAGTGATGCATGGTTAGTATTTTTTCAGATTACCTATAGAATTGAATGGAAGTTTTCATGGATGATTTCAATGTGTATGGATCCTTTTTTATAAATGTTTAAGTAGTTAAGGTCCAGTCTTACATCACTGTATTGAAAAGAATATCATGTTAGATTATGAGAAATTCCATTTCATGGTGAGACACGGTATAGTTTTGGGGCATGTCATTTCTAGGGATGGTATCCAAGTAGATAAATCAAAATTGGATTTTATTTCATCCCTACCATTCTCCGATAATTTTTTGGATGTGCAGTATTTCTTAGGTCATGTTAGATTTTACCGTCATTTCATTCGTGACTTTAGTAAAATTTCACTTCCCCTCAACCGATTACTCCAAAAAGAAAAAAGAATTTTTTTATAAAGAATTTGAAGAAGATTTTAGTAAGTTAAAATGGAGTCTCACATCACCCCTAGTAATCAAACCACCTTGGTGGGATTGACCATTTGAGCTCATGTTTGACGCCTCTAACTATGCAGTTGGGGAAGTCTTATCACAAATGGTTGATCGAGCTCTACATGTCATTGCCTATGCTTCACGTACACTGGACCCTGCCCAAGAATACTACACCACATTTGAAAATTAATTCCTTTCCATTATGTTTTCCTTGGATAAATTCAGGTCATATCTTTGAGGGCCCAAAGTAATTGTTTTCTCAGACCATTCAGCCCTCTGGTATCTCATTAAGAACATGAAATCCAAACAACATCTCATTCACTAGATGCTCCTTATTCAAGAATTCAATCTAGAAATCAGAGAAAAAAGAATTATAGAATGTGGTGGCTGACAATATCAGTAGGATTCCCCTGTCCTCGGACATTGACTCATCTCTCTGGATTTCTATAAATGATATGTTTCCCAATGATCAATTGTACTGAGTACAAAATGCTATTCCTTAGTATGCTGAAATTGTAAAATATTTGGTAGCATCTTTCATTCCAACTTATTTCAACCAAAACCAAGCCAGTTGTTTAAAATATGAGTCTCATTGGTACATTTAGGATGACCCCTACCTCTGGCGCACATGTAGTGATCATGTCCTTAGGTGTTGTGTTCTCGATAGCGAGTTGCAGTCTATCATTAGATTCTACCACACTCTTTCTTATGGGGTCTACTTCCCCAACAAACTTCTCGCAATGTCCTTGATTCTGGTCTCTTTTTCCCAACACCTTTTCGGGATTCCCATGAGATTTTTAAATCTTTTCCTTGTTATCAAATAATGGATAATTTCTCTAAAAGAAATAGAATTCCACAACAACCATTGCTCTTTCATGGCATTTTTAATATTTGGGGTATTGACTTTATGGGGCCATTTATCAGTTCCTTTGGAAACATGTGCATTCTTCTGGAAGTTGATTACATTTAAAAATGGGTAGAGAGAAGAGCTAAAAGGAATGATGATTCTAAGGTAGTTGTAAAAAATTTTAGAACCCAAATCGTTTGTAGGTTTGGCTTACCTAGGTTCATCATCATCGACCGGGTTTCTCATTTATTAAACTGAACAATTCAATCACTTTTGTGTTGGTATGGGGTTGGTCATAGAGTGTCTACTACATATCACCCGCAGACCAATGATCAAGTCGAGGTGTCAAATAGAGAGGTAAAATAAATTTTTGAAAAAATAGTTCATCCCAATAGAAAAGATTGGATTATTTGACGTGATGATTCATTATGGGCATACTGTATTGCTTTCAAAACTCTCATTGGCATGTCATCATATCAACTAGTGTTTGGAAAGATTTGTCACCTCCCTATTGAGATTGAACACTAGGCCTACTGGGCCATCAAACAATGCAATTATAATTTTTATGGTGTAGGTGATCAAAGGAAGTTCTGGATTAAGGAGTTGGAGGAAATGAGAATAGATTCATATGAAAACTCTAAGATTTATAAGGAGTGAACAAAGGATGCCCATGACCGTATTATCCTTCATCGTCAGTTCAACATTGGGAAGAAGGTCCTACATTAAAATACAGGGCTAAAGTCACATCCTGGTAAGCTTCGTTCCTGCTGGTTTTCCCCCCATACACTATTAATAATGTATCTCCATTTGGTGTTGTTTAGATTCAAAATGAAGAAACCAAGAAAACCTTCACTATCAATGGGCAGCGACTGAAGCACTTCAACAAAGTCCTTCTAGAGTTCTCGAAGGAGGAACTCCATGTTCAAGGAGAAATATATAAATGACACTCACCAGGTTTTATACTTCCTTCCCACATTCTCTTTTATTACAGTGACGACACTGCACACTTTAGGTGGGGGGGGGGTATATTCCTAGGTCTGTTAAGAATTTTCATCATCTTTATTATTTTTCTCTTTTTAGCTTACTAAATTGTGTCGTTACTTTCTCCCTCCCCCCTCACCTTTTTGCTGGAATATTACCTTTTTTATACCCACATTATCATGGAAAATTATGCCTATTTAATCATGGAAGTTATTGAAAATGCATGTGGAATATCTGTATTTCATGTTGTTTTAACATTCATTTTTTTATTAAATGTACATTTTAGAAATAATTAAATATTTTGGTGTGACATTCTTTTGAAATTTGGTTCTTTATTGATGATATAAATGGTTGTATCATTTTGAAACCTTTGAGAAGAATGGTTCCCCTTTTTTGAATAGTTTAAGGGAAATTTTTTTCACTTAATCTCTCCACACAGTTTTTCACCCAACCATGATGCGTGAAGATTTATTACTTAATGGAGGTAAATATTAGTTAGGTTGATTTTTCCATACTTTCCAAAATCATTCTCAATATGTTTGTTCCTTATCCGATCTATTTCATTACTGTACCCAATTGACCTATGCATGTATACCTGTTATCTAACTATTGTACACCCTAAAAAAGGGTTGTATATTGGGCAGGTCAAAAAAACTACCCCTCCTCAACCATTTATGTTGTTATAACTTTTACAATTAGTGTCGTGGGGAGATAAAATATGGGTTCGGAGAAGAGTTCGAGATTTTTTCCGAGTACGAATTTTGAAAAAAATAAATAAATAAGGGGAGTGATGAAATGTGCAACATATGAAGATATCTAGGTTATAAGATTATCGTTTGACTTCTAGGAATGCTTAAGTGAGTGGGTCTTGAAATTTAATTGCAAATGATGTGGGGCATGTTTTGTGGAAAGGATCTTGTAAGTAGAAAATTATTAAAATAACTTATATTTACTCAATAAAAAGTTGAAATAATAGAATGAAATAGTTGTCACACACACACATGGAGAATTATTAACATGATTACCTTTTGAATTATTTTCATTGATTAGTATCATGCATCTCTTGGAATTTCATTTGGATATAATTTTTGAGATGTATTTTTCAATGACCATTGAGAATAACTCCTCAGTGTGATTTTTTGCTTTGATCACATTTCTATCAGGAACTAAATTTTCATTGAATGTTAAATATTTATGAATTTTGAAATATCTACATGCATAATTTTTGGAAACTTTAGTTTTCCCAAGAGTGAAAATTTTTAGGTGTGGGGGTGTTATCGTACCACAATTCAATTTTTCATTTTCACCCTTACATCATTGTATAAAAATGAATTTTTAATATAAATTCTAATTATAAGTACAAAATTCACTTCATATTTGATTTAATTATTATTTTTATCACTGTTAAAATGGGGAATGTTACTTTTTTATAATTGTTTTGAAGGTGGAGGTGATTTGGAGGACCCATGATGAAGTCCAAGAAAAATGGGCCAAACTACGCAGGATCCAAGAACACTAGTGGATTAATATGAACACTAATACTAGACTGTGCATCCAAATTGGCTGATATTTTGTGGGATGGTCCAAAATAAAATATTCTACATTTAATCTCACGGAACCCAATCCATATTAGGTTTCAATAGGGCCATCTGAATTGATCTATCCAAACCACTAAATCTGCACAAAGTCAAAAGTGGGGTTCTGTAATATACCCATATCTCAAGTTTTGATTATCCAAATGATTCCAAACATTTGGTGGTGATAGGCAGGAAGTGGGGATAAAACTTTCCAATTTTGTAAAAATGGATATTCGACTATATAGTAGCCAAAAACTATCCTCCAAGTGGATTATCAAAATTATGGTTCTCAAAACCATGTTCCATTTTGGCTATAAAAAGGCACCATGGGCACCTCATTTGGGTTTTCAAACCATGATTCAAGATATGCCATTTGGGAGTCTTATCGGAGTCTCCTTGTCATCTTATAAGTTCTGGAGGCCCCTATCCTCATAGGGAAATCAAGTATAAAGAAGGAGTTCCACCATACTTCCCACCTCCTCTCAATGTTGGGCCACTCAATGGGTGTTCGTTGCGAGGGATATACACACATAATGAGGGATTTCAAGATATTTATATTGTACAGGTTTTTTGTATCTTTTTCATGGATTATTTCAATTATTCTTAATGTTAATTTACTTCTTCTCTTAATGCAATTTTTTTGTTAAATTAAGTGAAACATTTTCCCTTTAAATAGGTTGAGATTCAGGTGGGAATCTTGGGTTGTTATGATTGGACAACAAAATAATCCTATTTCTCTCACACATACATGATATTTTAGTATTATTTGGTATACCTCACTCTATTCCTTAGGTCCAAACCTTGACTACATGATTGATGTTTCAATGGGTGGTTCTTTTGTGCATCATTTTTAGAGGAAAGAGGGGAACCAAGATCTTGGACATCCCTCAACCAAAGAATTAAAAAAAACTTATTAATCAATTGAGAACAAAGAACTCTTAAAGTGGTGAATTGAACTCACAATGAACCCTTTTATCTCTTATTTTTTAAAATCCATTTGGTAATTTTGGTGTTAAACTTATAATTTTTTCATTTTATTTTAAAAACTGTTTTCAAAACCACCCCTATCTTAGTTATTTTGGTTAAAAAATCCCACTAAAACCCCCTAACTCTCCTTGAGAGACAACCTAGGGTATTACCTACACTAAAAAATCTTCATTAAATCGCTATCAATTTGATGTGTAATGACAACACAGTCATGTAGCGAACTGTACCCTACAGGATGACGCAACTAAGACAAAATAACTCTATAAGAAATTCTTTGACGTAATACTCCTCAGATTCATATTAGTGGGAGAGAGATTCATGCCATCCTAGAAAAATTCCATGTAGGATCCTATGGTGCTCATTAGTATGGGACCAGGCCCTCCCACCAAATCAGGACACTAGGTTATTTTTGGAAAAACATAACACATGACTATTTGGAGTCTCTTGAAAATTTCATGTATCCCATATCCATGAAAACTTCATTCATCATCCCCTGGAATTTATACATACAAATAAATATTCCTATTGGTTTTTAATTTAGGTAATGGATGTTGTGGGGCCATATCTCCTAGCCATAACAAGGTAGGTTTTTTACTTCCTTACTGCTACCGACATCTTTTCCAAATGGGATGAGGAAATACACCTAAGGTAATTCGGTATGAAGACTATAATTAACTTTATAAAGTCACATATTATCACTAGGTTTAGATTCCCACACATAATATTGATGGAAAATGGAACAAATTGATGTTCTACAGAGTTGAAGAAACTGTACCAAGAGTAAAATATTGAATCCAATCACTCGTCTATCTATCATGAAGTGGAGAATGGATAAATAGAATCATTTGATAAGACTCTTCCAAATATACTCTATAATATAGTGAATAGGGATAATAATTTCTGGTCATACAATCTCCTTCATGCTTTATGGGTGTACTGTACCACTATGCATAATTCTATAAAAGAAACTCCATACTAATTAGTGTATGGGATTGAGGTAGTTTAAACCATTGAATTATAGATATCTTCTCTTTGAATATCCATTTGTTGAGAACTTTTAGATGATGATAAATCACAAAAAATAGTAAATGAATTGTTGTGGCTTAATGAGAATAGGTTTCATGCATTGCAAATCATTAAATTCTATAAGAATCGGAGTTCATGAGCCATTAATAAGAAGTTTCACCTCTATTAATTTGTCTAAGGAATACTGGTTTAAGCTCTCAGGACTCCAATGATACCAGGAAATAATCCTCTAAAGCTGGAACCCAAATGGGAAGGGTCTTATATCATGCGTAAGGTTCATCACAATAGATCTTACTCACTAGCCACAATGGATGGGGAATGTGTCACACCCCACACCAATACAAGATTTCTTAATAAATATGTTTCATATCTATCATCATGTGCCCCTCATCATTGCAGTAAGACGTTAAACTTACAACACCTCACATCTTAACCACATAATGTCAAACTATATAGAATAGGTTCTTTAATACAAAACATTAAACTGAATGGAATATTTCCTCAACTCATGAAGTTAGAAAACATGTAAATAAACATATTAGTAAATAATAACCACACAAGAGCATGATATGTGTGAAAGAATGATCAAATTACCCTATCTCCATGTGATAAGTCAACCACACTTTGGGATTTCCTCCTTCTAAGAACTATGTATGGCTTTATTCTTACCATAAAAATTTACTTAGTGATTCCCAAACATCAATATTTGGGACCAACATCATTGTTACTTCCCTTTCACATCGGGTAAACCTTGTCCTAACTATAAGATGTTAAACTGAACGGATAATTACCTTCTCTTATGAAATTAAACTACACAAGTTTATATAACTAAAAATGTCTTGATTCTCAATTAAATGAGATACATATCCACACATCAATCTTATATCTTGGTCAAGCCACCACATGGTAAAAAATTTACCTTTCCTATCCTTAATCTCCTCTGCATAATGAGAGAAATTATTTACATTCCTTATTTCTCACACCATGCAAATCTCACGTGAGATTAGGAATTTTAGTAAGGGATTTCCCACATGAACGAGTAATAATATCTCCTGAACATTTCAACATAGTCCTAAATGAAAGACCTTAAAAGGAATACCATTAGTCATCACCACATTAAATTAAAATTCATGGTTAATGTACTTCATACAACAAAAATTTCACATTCATGTGGACCACGCCTGAGAGGATCACTATTTTTGGTGTTGGTCTCCTACCACACTTCCATTAAATAACTACATGTGACTTGATTCTATACATAACATGATATATAGGGATGCATGAATCTTAAACCTTAGGTCCAGTCACTAAAAATAAGCATTAAAATTCACTCTCCCTGCGTACATGTCAATATTGTGTAAAAATATTCTTCCTAGAGAACTATGTGTGTATTAATTCCTATCATCTCAAGATACATTGTGAAACCTTGATCTCAAATCTTGGTCCCAACTATAAAAATCAATGAAAATAATGTCCATCTCTCTGTATGGGATATACCTGCATAGCATGTTTCCCATTCAAGAAAGATATGTGGCTTGATTCCTTCCATAAAAGGATACATAGTGATTTCTGGATCTCCGATCATGGGCCTAGCTACAACAACCGATAAAAATAATACCCCAACAATATAGGGGATGATACATACAAGACTGTTTTCTTACATACAAGTCAGGTCTATGTGGGGGGTACTTGTGCATATATTATATCTTACGTAATTTTTCATGTCGGTTCCCACATCCATACCACATGATGATTAAAATGAAAAGTAAAAAGCCCCAGTCACATGACATTAAAACTGCACAATAGATATTTCCTTACATCATGAAGTTAAAATGTGATTAAAATTCACCTACCATGTGATGTTAAACTGCACATAAGAAAGTTTGTCCCTTCTTCATGATTTTAATTTGTGCATACCATCATCCATTATCATACTTTATCAAAGGACCACAAGATCCTTACCCCCTTAATCCAGAGTATGAGATGGTTCCTCCATCTTTTATGCACATCAATCCATAAATCGCACTTCATGTATTGATCACCTCAAGTTGATGCAAGCCTTTCATTGCCCTTGGAAAATGATACATGGCTTCAAGGGACCCTTTTTTTACTATGGGTGCATGCTTATGGATCTTGAATATTGGTATATAGTCATCAACGAAATGTGTCACTCTAAAAAATGGGCTTTCTAATCCATGTGATCCTTGACATCATCATGGAAGAACTCAAAACCTCATTGTGCTCTGGTCCATCCCCAATATGATTGTACCGCATTATTTCTCATGACTTGTGATCCATGAGCTGTGAATTACAACAATTTCATATCCCACTCAAAATCATGTTGGAGTGATCTTGACTCTGGGTACCCTAATTAGGAACTTGTGTAGCATCCCCCATGTTAGGTCCATGTGCGTCACAACCATAAATTTCTCTCACTTTTTTCAAATATATATAACCTTAATCTCTATCCCAAAATGGTCCAAATTTTGAGACCATAAATTTCTAGAAAAAGATAGACAAAACCAATCATGTTGAAAACCTACACATGGAGGCCTAAGAAAAAGTCAAGTCTTCACCGGATAAAATCTTCATATCCAGATTTTTTGAAACATTTTTGGCATAAATAAATAATGCATGAAGCTCATAGGTTCTACACTATATCCCTATTAAAATTCAAGCTATGATTACGGGACCCCCAGGTTTAGGAAAAAGTTAGATTAATGATTTCTCACATTTCCTCATCGCAAGAATATATTCTATAGGTAGTGAAATAACTTTTAGGTTGGTCAACCCCTTCTTGAATATTACACTTTCCAAAAATCACACTTCATAATTTGAGCACCTTAGATCATCACAAACCTTCCATGGACTTTTGAAAAGAAAACTTGAATGTAAGGGAGCCTCTGTTTGATTATGCATGCATGCTTATGGATCTTGCATATACACATGTGGTCATAAACCAAATTTTCCACTCTACACAACGGGATTTATGATCCTTCTAAGACCAAATATCATAGTGGAAGAACAATATACCTCAATGTGTTTGGGTCTATTCCTAGTATGATTTTCCCTTATCATCATCCCAAACCAAGAACTTTGGAAAATGATTTTCAATCTCTGTACCAGACATTCCAAGTAAGATTCGATTCCTAAATGTTATATCACTATGCTTTGTACCCTTTATCTAAGAAGGAATGCGATACTCCATTTTCAAACCTTTGATGGACTACACCTCATGATTTGAAACCAAATTGTGTAGGTATTGTGCTTCAATGTTAAGAATTGAACTTCCTTAGGGTTCCAGAGCCCTTCCTTGATATATTTATTCCATACCCAACCTCATATTCTGAACTTTTGAGTATTCATAAATATTCCATAGCCCTTATAAAAGAGTGGAGATCATATTTTCTTGACCATGCTATCGATTCATAAAAAATTTTACCTACCAAATGAAAACATATCCTCCTTTTAGGAAAGGATCTCTAAGCCTTGTGAGAACTAGAAACACCATGGTGGATCCTATCACCTCATAGTGTCAAGGTTAATCCCTGACATGTCTTCCCATCCCATGTTCACGGACTCAAACATCTGAGTTATGAATTATATCACTCGTACTACAACTATCCAGGTGGACTAAGCATCCCTAGAATCTCACCCTTGGCTAATATTAACCCCATAAATCATCCATGACACATGGAAAAGGGTGGATCCACTTTTTTTGGTAATCCTACCAATGCATACGGAGTTTGACCTACCAACCAGAGGCATGTCCTCCTTATAGGAAAGGAGCTCTAATCATCATGATCCTCAACAACAACATGGTAGAACTTAAAAACCTGGGTTTTTTGGGTCATTCCTGGAATGTCAATACCATATTTCCTGATCAATGATCATGTCCTTGCAATAATAATTTAAAACTGCATGGAATTTAACAGTATGGCCTAAAAGACCCTAAACTATAGTTTGAGAACGTCTAAGATAAAATACCCTAAACTACAGTGATAGATGATCTGTGTTAAAATACCCCTAAAATATAGAGATAGAATTTCCGAGATGAAATTACCTATAATATAGTGATAGAAGGTACGAGCTAAAAGAAAATAAACTCCAACGATAGAAGGTTCAAGCTAAAAGAACATAAACTAAATTAATTGAAGGTCTATCCTAAAAGACCCTAAATCACATCGATAGATCGTCCGAGCTAAAAGACCCTAATCTATAGTGATAGAAGATCGAATCAAAAATAACCTAAACTATAGAGATAGAAAGTGTGATCTAAAATACCCTAAACAACATCAATATAAGGTCTGATCTAAAATACCCTAAACTACCAATATAAAATATTTGATCTAAAGAACCTAAATTATAGTGAAAGAAGTTCCAAGATAAAAGACCCTAAACTACAGTGATAGAAGGTCTTAGAAGAAATACCCTAAACTACAATAATAGAAGGTATGAGCTAAAACACCCAGAACTATAGTGATAAAAGGTCCAAGATAAAACACCCTAAACTATAGCACAGCATATATTTAGTTTTCAATTATGGAAAATCTTTAAAGTCCCTCTATATGGTATTAGAAAAAAATTGAGCTATGCTCGGAAAGCCAATTAGCTTCAGAAAAAGATAGAGCACTCTTCCTCTGGGAAATATTTTCTAACTAATTTATCCTTCTATATATCAGGTGATCTCAAGATAGCTGAGATAAACATATTAATGAAGAATCTCCTCTTGGTGGGTATTCATGCACATTTCTTAGTGAGTATCTATTATGATTTAAATATTCAGTTCTCTTCATTAATGTTTAATTGATATTTTAAAAAGTATGGGCATCATTAATGGTTCATACAACATCAGATCAGAGAAATAGAATGCATATAATGAATAAAAGAGAAATGTAAAACAACATGGAAGGTTTAGAAAATATGTTCATTGATAAAATGAGAAATGAGGCATCACCACGTTTCAGAGCCTTCAAGAATTACATCAAGAATTACATCAAAAATTGGATGCATGTTAATGATAAAACTATAATAATATTGGATCAGATGAGCTGTCTATATTGAAAAGAGTTTGGTGAGAAGTGTCAATTGAACATTGAAGTGAGGCTCGCCCCTCCTATTATGCTTCTTCCCCAGGATAGAGAGTCTCAACTAAAGTCTTCATCTCCTCAACTCTTTTTTGAGAAATTGGTAATGAGGATGATGGATTTCAGTGTTAGAATTCATGTGCGCTATGATTTCCTCATATCTCCATATCTAAATGGTCCAAGAATCTATCTAGTCTTTAAAATTAGATTGAAACATGAAACTATCCTACAATTTTTCCAAGTCCTCCTTCATCTGTTTGGTAAGGGGATACACATCTTCATGATCTTTCAAGACCCTATCATTAGTGAAGAAATCTTTCCCATTCTGGATAATTTGTCTAATGATTTCATACAGTGGATGGAGATCGAATCCATCCACCCCAAGTCATAAAATAGATTATTAATGTGTTACTCTTGGTCAAAAAATATTTCTAAAGGATTCAAAGTAATAAAGGCATGAATATGATGATAAATCATCCTACGTTGTGTTTAAGATTCTATGAGTGATAGGATATACACAAAAAAATGAAGAATAACCAGATGAGATGGAAAATAAATAGGATTAGAGGATTCATATATCCTCCCCTAGATAATTTAACCACTCATTTTTTGTGTCATAGGGATGATTTAGTTGAAATATTCTTCCTATTGTCGGGATGGTTTTCTCTAGGACAAGGGCACTTCCTCGAAGTCTCACCCAAGTCCAAAATTAGCTCCATTGTTTCCATGGATTGAGGGATCAGTGAATAAAATGGTTTGTATACCAGATGAACCAGTTGGTTTAGAACACCACCTAGGAAGGCTAACATTGAAGACTAAGGATAATCTTAAGCAAGAAAGGGTATAGCTTCAGCAGATAGAAGAACGATATCAACATAAGTGTATTCATGCACCAACATAATCCAAAACGGGTAATTGATCCAGGGGTGTCTCTGTCCTAACATGATGGACTAAGGAATAGGGGAGACCCTTTGGGTGATGTTGAACTAAAAAAAATCAATATGGTTTATTTGGCTCCCATACAATAAACTTGTCTATCGAGGCCGCAAGAACCTATTCTCAAAGGGAGATCTTGTATGACCTTTCACTAAGAGAGCCACTTCCATTATCAATTATTGGCCCAGTCAGTTCATTTTTAAGATATAAATAAATTCTATTGGATTAACTCAACACATTGGAAACCTCATAAGAACCAAGTTTCATATCCCTAACCCCATATATGTTCAACAACCTTGAAAGATATAAGACACTAGGGATCCTGGTGGCATTGTAGTATTCATAACAATGCAAAATATCTCATTTCCAACCAAATAAAAACTAGAATGGACCACTGATCCTATATGGGATATTTACTTGTGAAATGTTTCCTATGATTTGTTAAAGGCTTGTAAGGTTCTCCGCCTCTATATTAAGGTGATTTCGCTCCACTAGCGGTACTTCCATCACTAACGTACTGACCCAGATTCCGAAACATGCATCTACAATAGGGAAAATACAACCATTTAGTAATATGGAAATGAATCCCCACCCCTCGCCATAGTCTTGGAGTGATTTTTGGATTCATTCAATATAACCATGATGTATGATCCTCAAATTTCAAAGTGGGCTTGAGCCAGCACTATCACAAAATTTCTGGGAAGGGAACCAAAGGGGGTGACCACACTGTCATGACAAATCAAATTGATTAAGATTTTAAGATTGATTTATAGTCTAGGGAAGACCCTAGGTCATCTCTCAAGGAGAATTGATAGGTTTTGAGTATGTATTTTTGATAAGAATTACTAAAATAGGGGAGTGGTTTTGAAAACGGATTTAAGTAAATTACTTAATTAAAGAGTAAAGTAGATGATAAATAAAGGTGGTTTATTAATAATTATGAGAGAAGAAGATCATTTCATGTTCACTATACATCTTGGATAGTTCATCGTTCCAAAAATTTAACACGGTTTTTTTAATTATTTGGTTGAAGGTTGTCAAGATCTTGTCTCTACTCTTGCCTCTTCAAATGAGGCTTAAAGAACCACCCTGTGACACAACAATCATGTTTCCATGATTTGGTTACCAAACATAGAATAAAAGGTCTAACAAATCATACTTAAATATTATGTATGTGTGAGATAAATAGGGGTATGGTGTTGTCCAATCGGAACAACCCAAGATTCCCACTTGAAATCTCAACCCAATCGGTGTTGAAATAAAAAGTGTTCCACTTAATTATATTAAATGAAATGTAATAAGGTGGGAAGCATGTCAAGATACAAAATAAGTGAAATACTAAACACCCAAATTATACAAAACTAGTCGAAGAAAATGTATTGGAACTCCCTCCCAAGTTTGTGTAGTTCCCTCGAAATGATTGTCCACCTTTTAGATCGCCATCGGGAGGAGGAGGAGGCTTGGGTGGAACTCTTATTCATCCTTGATCCCCCTATGAGGATAGGGGCCTCCATAACTTCTAGGGTGATAAAGATACTTCTCTAGGTCTCCAAATTGGCAGAGCATGTCTCCTGGTTCGAACTCCCCAAATGTGGTACCCATGGTGCTATTTTATAGAAAAAATGGGAAGTGGGTTTGGACACACAAATTGTGTAAAACCACTTGTCACATTGTTTTTGGCCTCTAGAAAGTATTCAATAACTTTTTAAAAAACTAGAACGTTGTTTCCCCACATCTTGGATATCTCCACCAAATGTTTGGCTCCCTTTGTACTAGTACAACTCTGGATATGGGCATCATGCAACTTTTGACTCCATGCAGATTCGGTGGCGTGGACAGATCACTTCGGTTTTTCCCCTTAATGCCCGAATGGGATTTGGTTATCTTCATACGAGTTGTAGATAATTAAATTTTGGACCACCCCACAAAAATCTCAGCCCATTTGGATGCTCTTATATTTCATAATCTACCCAACTGTGGAAAGGTGTTCATGGGAACCATGCAGTTTTGGCCTGTTTTCCTTCTGGATAATCTCTGGGGCCTCCAAATCACCTCCTCCGACAATGGAATCATCAAAACAAGTAACATTTACCTTTTCAATAGTGATAAACACAAAATAAATGATTCAAAAATGGAATTGAATTTGTTGTTTTTTTATAATTTTCAATATAAAAAAAGTTTAGCATGGTGGTGTAAGGGTGAAGATGAAACAGTGAATCGCAGTGCGATCACACCCCCACACCTAAACATTTTCACTCATGGGAAAATTCACATATCCAAATAAAATGATGCATATATATATATTCCCAACATCATAGTGATTTAACATTTGAGTAAATATTAATTCATTAAAGTAATGTGATCAATGCATGAACCACACGAAGGAGTTCTTCCTAGTAAAAATGAAAAAAGATGTCTCCTAAATCATATCACAAAGAAATTCAAAGAAATTCATGTCACCAATATGAGAAAGGAATTAAAAAGTCAACCATTCCACTAACTCTCCATGTGTGTGTGTGACAACCATTACATGCTATTCTTTCCACTTTATATCCAATAAATATATGTTATTTTAACATTATTAAGCTTTAGATGATTTTTCCCACTGAACCTATCCTACATCCTTTGCAATCATATTTCAAGACCCACTGACTTAAGCATTCCCAGAAGTCAAACCCTAATATCCCGACATAGATATACCCATATGTTTCGTATTTTATCACTCCCCTCATTTATTATTTTTTTTAGAAGCTGCATTTGGAACAAATCTCACACTCATCTCTCACTCCTTGTTTGATCTCCTCACGACACTAATTGAAATAGTTATAACAAGATCAAAGGTTGAGGAGGAGTGGTTTTTGACCTGCCCAAGACATAGCACAATTTTTTTTTGAGGGTGTACAACAGTCGGACATTAGGTACACATGCATAGGTCAATCTGGTACAGTAATGAAACAGATCGGATAAGGAATGAATGTATGGAAATATCATTTAGAGCTGAAAATATTAACCTAACATATATTTACCTTATATTAAGTAAGAACTATTCACACTTTATGGTTTGGTGAAAAAATATGTGGAGATATTAGTGACATAGTTTTCCCAAAAACTAGTCACACAATGGGAATCAATCATCTCAAATGTTTCACAGTGAAACAACCATTTATATCATTGAAAAAAATCGAATTCACTAAAAATCACTCCCTGATGTTAAATTCATACAAATATTCTTGTTCGCCTCATTATGGTCTTTTTACTTTCCCCTTCTTATGGTCACAAAATCATTGAACTTTGAAATTTTTGACAGAGAAAAATGAAAATACCATAAAGAAGGCGAAAAAGAGAGAAAAGGAGAAAGATAATGAAAATCCTAATGAACCCAGAAAAATGAGGAAAAGTAAAAATACTATAAAGATGGAAAAAAAGAGAAGAAAGTATAAAGACAATGGAAATCCTAATGAACCCAGAAATATGGGGAAAATTAAAAATACCATAAAGTAGGTGAACAATAGAAGAAATAAAAAAGACAATGAAAATTTCTAACTAACCTAGGATGGTACCCATCCCCCCACACTTAGAATGTGTAGTGTCCTCACTGTAATATTTCAGAATGTGAGAAGGAAGGATAAAACTTGGTGTGTTTCCCTGGTATGTTGCTTCTTGAACATGGAGTTCCTCTATCAGGAACTCCGGAAGGGCTTCGTGGAAGTGCTTCAGCTACTTCCCATTGAAAGTGAAGGTTTGCTTGGTTTCTTCATTTTGAACCTGAACAACACCAAATTGAGATACATTAATAAAAGTGTATGGGACAAACTAGTGGGAACGAAGTTTACATGGATGTAACATAAGTTTTTCATTATAAAGGGGGACCTTCTGCCCAATGTGGAACTAGAGATGAAGTATAAGACAGCTGTGGGAAGCCTTGGTTCACTCTTTATAAATTCTTGAGTTTTCATATGCATATATTTTCATTTTCTCTAACTCATGAATTTTCAACTTCTTTTGAGAACTTGCACTATAAATATTAGAATCGCATTGTTTTATGGCCTAGTAGGCCTGGTGCTCAATCTCAACTAGTAGGTGATAACTCTTTCCAAACACAAGACAATAGGGTGACATTCCAATGGGAATTTTGAAAGTAGTACAGTAGGCTCATAATGAATCATCATGTCGAAAAATCCAATATTTTCTTTTGGGTTGAACCAGTTTTTCAAGAATCTATTTTACCTCTCTATTTGACACCTCGGCTTGACCATTGGTCTATGGGTGATATGCAGTTGACACTCTATGAAAAAACCCATACCAATGCAAAAGGGATTGCATTGTTTAGTTTCATAAATGAGAACCCTGTTCACTAATGATGAACCTGGGTAATCCAAACCTACAAAAGATCTATGTTCTCAAAAATTCCACAACTATTTTGGAATCATCTGCCCTTGTGGCTCAAGCCTCTACCCATTTTGACACATAAACAACCGCCAGAATAATGTAAAAGTTTCCAAAGGAATTGGTAAATGAACCCATAAAGTCAATACCCCAAACATCAAAAATGTTATAAAGTAGTAACGGTTGTTGTGGCATTTCATTTCTTTTAGAGACATTACCCATTCTATGACAATGAGGACAAGATTTTCAAAAATCATGGGAATCCCAAAAAACTGTTGGCCAAAAGAGACTAGAATCAAGTACCTTGCGAGCAGTCCATCAGGGACCAAAGTGGCCCCCACAAGCAAGAGTGTGATAGAATATAAGGACAAACTAAAACTCTCTATCGGGAATACAACTCCTAAGGACATGATCACTACATGTGCACCTTAAGTAGGGGTCATCCCAAATGTACCAAATAGACTCATGTTTTAGACAACTGGATTGGTTTTTATTGAAATCAGAATGAATGTAAGATGCTACAAAATAATTTACAATTATAGCATACTAAGAAATAACATCTTTCACTCGGTATAATTTCTCATTACGAAACATGTCATTAATGGGAATACAGGGGGTGAGTCAATTCATGAGTATGGGAGGCTCCTACTGATAAGGTCAAGCACCGCATTCTCTACTCATTTTTTATATTTAATTTCTAGATTAAATTCATGAAGGAGGAACATACAGTGAATGAGACGTGGCTTGGCTTCTGGTTTCTTAAGGAGATACCGGAGGGCTATATGTTCTGAGAACACAATGACTTTAGACCCTAAAAGATACTACCTTAATTTATCCAAGGCAATCATAGTGGAAATAAATTCCTTTTCAGTTTTGGTATATTTTTATTGGGCAGGGTCCAATATATGTGAGGTATAGGCTATTACATGTGGATCTCAGTCGACCCTTTGTGACAAGACTACCCCAACTGCATAGTTAGAGGCATCACACATGAGCTCAACCGGTAAATCCCACCAAGGTGGTAGGATTATAGGGGGCGATGTGAGACACCATTTTAACTTATTAAAATCTTCCTCACATTCTTTATCAAAAAACATTCTTTTTCTTTTTTGAGTAATAGGGAGAGGGGGAGTGTAATTTTACTAAAGTCACGAATGAAACGACGGTAAAATCCAGCATGACCTAGGAATGATCATACATCCCATACATTTTTGGGTAATGGTAGTGAAGAAATGACATCTACTTTTAATTTATCTTCTTGGATACCATCCCCAGAAATTACATGTCCCAAAACTATACTTTGTCGCACCATGAAATGGCATTTCTCATAACTTAAAATAATATTCTTTTCAATACAGTGGTGTAGGACTAAACCAAGACTACTCAAACATTCATCAAAAGAAGAGCCATAAATAGTAAAATCATCCATAAATACTTCCATGCAATTGTCCAGGTAATTGGAAAAAATACTAACCATGCATTATTGGAAAGTACCCAGAGAATTGCACAGACCAAATAGAATCCTTCTATAGGAAAATGTGCCAAAGGGTCAAGTGAAGGTTGTCTTTTATTGATCCTCAGGGGAAATATGGAACTAAAAGTATCCAAAATACCCATCAATGAAAAATTAGTGGGAGTTACCCTCTATCCTCTCTTGCATTTGTTCAGTGAATGGAAATGGTAAATGGTACTTCCCAGTGTGTTGGTTTAGTAGGCGATAGTCTATACAGACACACCAACTATTCTGCACACGAGTTGGAACCAATTCATCATTTTCATTTTTGATTACTATAAGGCCAGTATATTGAGGAACTAATTGAATGGGGTTGAACCATTGGTTGTCGTAGATGGGATAAATGATTCCAGGAGCCAATAATTTTGTTACCTCATTTTTCACAACTTCTAGGAGGATTGAGTTCAGTCGACATTGTGGCTACCTCACTGGTTTAGCCTCATCATTTAATAAAATATTATGTGTACAAATTGATGGGATAATACCAGGAATGTCAGCAAGTGTCCATCCCAAATCTTGTTTATACTCCCTCAAAAGTTCAAGCAGTTGCGATTCATGCTCAGAAGTGAGTGAACTACCAATGATTACAGGGAACTTGTTTCTATTATAAAGATATGAATATTTTAAATCTTGATTCAATTGCTTCAGTTCCAATTCAGGTGTATTTTGGATTGATGGGAGTGTGTGTGAAATTGAGAGGTCATTTGTCTCATCTAACTGCTCAATGGTATCATCCTTAGATGAGGAATGAGATTTTAAAACCTTAGTAGTATCATCAATGGTCATTGGATCCTCAGTGTTCAAGAAATCATCAATCAATGAACATGAATGACACTTTTATAGACCACTAAAACAATCAATTCATGATTCATTAACTAGGATTTCTATCAATGAAGAAAACATGGAAAGGGGTCGGGGTAAAGAAAAGTTTTTTTTTTAGGGGAATGGAGTACATCAATTGATTTAACAGAGAGAGATGAATGTTCTTCTGAGGGGTGCTTCATGGAATCAAGGATGTTGAAATGGACAATGTCACCCCCAAATTCCATAGATAATGTACCATTATGGACATTAATTATGGATTTGGAAGTTTTCAAGAAAGGTCTCCCCAATATAATTGGGGCATGTCCATTCATCCTATCATCCCCCATTTTTAGCACCTAAAAGTCAGTAGGAAAAATTAAATTTTGGACCCTCACTAGAACATCTTCTAACACACCAGAGGGGTGTGCGGTACTACAGTTAGCAAGTTGAACAATAATTCCAGTGGGCTTCAGTTCCCCAACCTGCAATGTAGAGTAAATAGAGTGAGGTATCACATGTATAGAAGCACTGAAATCAAGAATATCATTATAAAAAGAATACTCCCCTATGCTGCACAGAATTGAGAATGTATTGGGATCATTTCTCTTGGTGGGAAGTTATAGGTCTATCAATGTAGAAACATTCCTACCCATACTCACTTTCTCATCACCTTGAATTCGCCTTCGGTGTGTACACATATCCTTTATAAACTTGGTGTACCATGGAATTTTCTTCATATCATCAATCAATGGGATGTTAACCATCACATTCATGAAAATTTCCAATATTTACTTATCAAGTTCAGTTTCCATTTGTTTTCTTGGTTGGGTGGACCTTTGAGGAAATGGAAAAGGAATGGTTGGGCTAGGTGAACTACCAATATAAACACTCTTTTATTTGGAAGGGATTATCTCATGACAAGGTTCTTCAACATTTGAAACATTTTTAATGGTTGGGATTGAGGTTTTCCCAGGAGGGGATGACTCTAATAGAGGATTAATTTTATGTTATAGTTATTTTCCACTCCTAAGGGTGATGGAACTAACATTTCCTTTATCCCTAGGGTTAAATCTTGGTTGATAAGGAATCTTACATGATCCGTGACTTTGAATTTTCCCCACCGAGTTAGCTAGTTGGCCTAATTGGGTTTTGAGGTCATGTACGGCAGCTAGGGTGGTTTATTGGAATTTGAAATTGTTGGCAGCCATTTTCTTCATCATATATTCTAGGCTAGGCTTGGGTTTCGGAGGGGTGTGTTGGAAAGTCATTTGGGGTGGTTTAGGATTTTTGGGTGGTGTTGTGGGATGACTACTCTGCCCTAGTTAGTTACATTGTTTTTGAGGTTGGTTAGAATACCCCCTTGCCTATAGGCTTGGTTCTCCATCCTCCCAGGGTTGGATGGATAGTAAGGTTCTTTCCTAAAGGGTTGGTTATAGGGGCATCCTGAAAATATTTCCACACAACTCTCAGATGTTTCCCAAAATTGAGGACATTGGTCAGAGTAGTGGGTGTTATAATAACATATACCACAATCGATTGGAAGAGGATATTGGGATTTCCCTTGGGAAGAAAAATTTATCGAAGAAGGGTACTTACCTCTTCGAACTTTGTGTCCACCTTCTTCTCTAATTCAGTACTTTTCACCTCATGGACACCTCGAATCAGTACATTAGACCTTGAACTAAATTGTTGGGTGTTTTGATCCATGTTCTCAATCAGGGTTCTTGCGGCAATTGGGTTCTTATCAACTAGTGCACCACCAGCAGCAACATCGATCATATTTCGATCAATATGGATTAAACCTTCATTAAATATTGAATTAAAAGTTGATCACCTATTTGGTGGTGTGGGAAACTTGAACATAACGTTTTGAAGCATTCCCAATATTCATGTAATTTTCCCCCTTGAGATTGTCTTATCCCAAAAATTCATTTCCTTATTGTTGTAGTTCGAGAGGCTGGGAAATATTTTTCAAGAAAAAGGTGTTTCATGTACTCCCAGCCTTTTATTGGGGAATTAACATAATATAACAAATTGTTTGCTGTGTCTTCTAATGAAAAATGAAAATACATTAACTTTCCATGATCTTCATCCACATTTGCAGGTTTTGATGTAGAAATCATAGTGTGAAATTCTTTTAAATTCTTGTGTGGATCCTCTCCAAGAAGTCCATGGAATCTTGGTAATAGATGAATTAAACTAGATTTTAGTTCAAAATTGGGTGCCTCAACATGTAATTGAATATAGGTGGGTTGGATATCAACATCAGGCGAGGTTATTTGTTTTAGGGTTCAATTATTTTCATCCATGTTAATTACTTTAATTTTATTTTTAATGGGGGTTTCCAAAGAAGAAGAAGAAGGATCAAGATGAGTTTTGATGTTTTGTGTGTCCTTCAAAGGTTCTTCTTGTCTATCTCAGGGTAGCTGATGTAGGATCCTCTCTGGTTTGGGTTAGAAAGGTTGTAAGTCTCCTAGAGTAAAATGTGTCATACACATTAGATACACAAGAAATTAATTAGAAAACAAAAATAAATGTAAAGGTAGAAGATAAAACAAACAAAAATTCACAAAATTTTAAAAGAAATTTATCAAAAACACACACTAAAACCAAAGAGCTCCCTGGAAACGATGCCAAAAATTGACTACGCTATCATGACATGTCTAATTGATTATGATTTTAAGATTTATTTATAGTATATGGAAGACCCTAGGTTTTCTCTCAAGAATCGTTGATAGGTTTTGAGTATGTATTGATAATAAGTATTACTAAAAGTGGGGAGTAGTTTTGGAAACAGATTTAAGTAAATTACTTAATTAAAGAGTTAAATAGTTGATAAATAAAAGTGGTGTATTAATAATTATGAGAGAATAATATCATTTCAAGTTCACTACACGTCTTGGATAGTTCATTTTTCTGAAAATTTAACATGGTTTTGTTTAATTCTTTGGTTGACGGTTCTCAAGATCATGACTCCCCTCTGGCCTCTTCAAATTATGCTTAAAGAACAACCCCTTGACACAACAATCATGTTGCCAAGATTTTTTTATCAAACATATAATAAAATTTCAACCAAAGAATACTTAAATATTATGTATGTGTGAGATAACTAGGATTATTGGGTTGTCCAATCGGAACAACCCAAGATTCCCACTTGAAATCTCAACCCAATCAGTTTTGAAATAAAAAGTGTTCCACTTAATTATATCAAATGAAATGTAATAAGGGGGGAATCATGTTAAGATACAAAATAAGTGAAATATTAAACACCCAAATTATACAAAAATAGTAGAAGAAAGTGTGCAGGAACTCCCTCCCAAGTTTGTGTAGCTCCCTAGAAATGATTGTCCACTGTTTAGTTCGCCATCGAGAGGAGGAGGAGGCTCAAGTGGAACTACTTCTTATTACTTGATCCCACTATGAGAATATGGGCCTCAAAAACTTCTATAATGATGAAGATAATTCTCTAGGACTCCAAACTGGGAGATCTTGGCTCCTTGTTCGAACTCCCCAAAAGAGGTACCTATGGTGCTCTTTTATAGAAAAAATGGAAAGTGTTTTTGGGCACACAGATTGTGTAAAACCACTGGTCACATTATTTTCCGACTCTCGATAGTCTTAAATAAATTTTGAAAAAACAAGAATGTTGTTTCCCCACATCCTAGACATCATCACAGAAAATTTGGCTCCCTTTGGACACGTAAAACTCTATATATGGACAGAACACAACACACATCTTTTGACACCGTGCAGATTCGGTGTCCAAGACATATCACTTAAGTTGGTCCTCTTAATGGACAAATGGAGCTTGGTTTTATTCATAAGAGTTGTATATAATTGAATTTTGGACTATCCCACAAAATATCAGATAATTTAGATGCACGACATTTTCATACTCTACCCAACACTGGAAAGGTGTTCATGGGACCCATGCAGTTTTGGCCCATTTTCCTTCTGGATCATCTCTGGGGCCTCCAAATCACCTCCTCCTACAACATAATCCTAAAAACAAGTAACATTGACCTTTTCGACAGTGAAAAACAAAAAATAAATGACTCAAAAATGGAATAAATTTTTTTGTTATTTTTATAATTTTCAATATAAATTTTTTTTAGCATAGTGGTGTAAGGGTGAAAATGAAACAGTGAATCGCGGTGCGATCAGGGGGTGTATAGAAGTTTTCCTAACTCTGCTATGAATAAGGAAAATGTTGATCAAATATTTTAAATAGATAAGTCAGAACATATTTTTCTCCTTTCATAAACTTTCTTTCATAATGAGGAGCATGTCCCTCGCCAAGACTAGAGTATGTAAAGGGTCATCCCAGATATCTGTGGTGGGTTGAAACTCGTCAGACATCACTTAAAGAAGGGAAATCCAATCTATTTGGTAGATATCCTATATAAAGATTCCCACCTATCCTTAACACAAATTAAAAGATTTGTTTCTAGGAAACCAATTGATAAATAGTTCTCGAAAAAATCAGACTGGTGAAAAATAATAAATTTGGAAATCTATACTTCTTTATAAATATAGACGCAATATAATTGGTCAAAAATCTCTATTAATCTTTTCCTAACCCATAATTTTCATGTCCATTCATCAAAAAAGTTCACATTATGAAAAAAATATCATTTCAAGCTCCATCTACTGCCTGAGTTGTTTAGAGAAGAGATGAATATACTCAAGTAGCTCTGAGAAATGTGTTAGTGAGAAAAATCACAGTTGTCCAGACCCAAGGGATAGTTTTCCAATATATAATACAACCCTTGGGATTGATTTGTGACCAATCAGACATCCTCTAAAATTGTCATTTTAATACAGTTGAGATAATTTTACACCCAACAAGATGAAATATTGTTGTATGAGGAAGGAAAGACAACATCTTCCAACAATCTAAACCTGTATAGAGGAATCTGATGTAATAAAGGATATTTCAAGATGTCATATGGCATAATCCATTTAGAACCTCATTAATAGAGTTCACGTGATATCGAGGGCCAACATTGCAATTTCTAGCAATAATTGCTTTTTTATTACTCACATTCGAGGTACTATGTTGATAGCCAGAATCAATCTAAAAAAAAGTAAGTGACATAGGTAAGGTGGATCTAAATAAAATCTTGTCAAAGGAAAGATATAGAAAATCCAACAACATCATGTGTATCACATGAATCAGTACATAATTCTGAAATCTCTATAATGAAATTAATCTCCAGGTTAATGAATATCTTGTGAACCACATAAACCCATGATACATCATACAACTACATAAACCCCTAGAAGATGCATCTAGGAAAACAATATTGTGAAGAGGTTCTCATGGGATGGTCTTGTGAATGGATCTCATGATTGGTTCTTGACGGAAGGTCTTACAACAAGGTCATGTGATGGAATCATGGGGCATGATCTCTCTGAAGTGGGGTAACTGGTGGATGAAACCCTCTCTACTGCCCTATTTATTAGGATTTGTGTGAAATACTAAACCTCTAATGGAAGACAAAATGTGTCCCAAGCCACTGATTGGTGATGAATCCAATGACTCAGGTTGGAATTTATGTTCTCAAAAACCAAGTTGTTGTCACCATGGAAATTTCTACAAAGGGGGGATTTTTTTCACCCTTCAAATAAGAATTGGAAAATTAAAAAAGGAATAAATACTGGATTATTGGTATGACTTTCCCCAAAAATAAAAGGAAGAGGAAGGTGGCATGATCACATGGATGATGTGAACCACTAGGAGAAACATGATCACATGACCTTCAGAAGGTCATGTGGATGGTCACTCATAGAGCATAGCCTATGGAAGATCCTGTGCATCCCTTTTGACAAAGCCTCATTATTCTTGCGATGTTTTCTAAGGCACTTGATGATCATTTGATTGTAGCTATAAAATAACCCTTAGGTCACACGACTTTTCAACCAATAGACACATAACAAAACATCTAAAAATAATTGAAAAATATGGGGAAATATCACAATGTGGGAGCCTCTTGAAATCATAAATATCATTTGAGGTTCTCATAATTTTCACAAGACACCACAGGCCCCCAGAGACATGGCCTATTTATCTCACAAAATCCCTATCTCATGTCATCGTCACCATGTGATAGGTTTCAGACATGTTCAAGTGGTCCAACACCCCCCATCTTCAAAGTCAATCATTAGGTTTTGTCCATGATAATACTCATATATCACCATAAGACCCTTTGTTGGTCTTTTGGCGTATCACTAATGGGGAGAGTTAATTTTTTCAAAAACCATCAAGAAAACTCACAATACCCAAGACCGTTGTAAAATAAACAAGTATATAAAATGGGGGAAATTCAAGAGCCTATTATGGTCATAAAACTCATGTGATGCACCATGATGCTCATGAGACACTATAGAATCTGCAGTGACATGTTTTCTTTGCCATATGAAAACTTTCTAGCATGTCTTACATGTCACGTGAAAGGCTTCTGACATGTCCAACTAGTATTGTTCTTCTTCTCCAGTACCAAGTACAAACAGATGAGATTTCCATGAAATGATCGCCCATATCCATAAAACATTTTGTTGATCACACAACACATTATCAATAGGGAGAATTATTTCCTCTTACAACACTTCTGAAAATGAGAAAACCCCAAAATTCCATGTGAAATATATAGGTAAATAAAAGTGACATGATGAGAGACTCATCCAATTTTAAAACTCATATTATATGCCAGCATGGTATCATAAGACCCCTTGATGTGATGGAAAAATATTGTGAAAGCACCCTGGAAAACTATCCTTATCTCATGAAAGATCCTAAACAAGGCATCAAGGATTACATGAAATCATTTCAACATTTTCCCTAATCTCACACATTCCCTTAGAAATATCGACATCATAATGTAAGTTCCCCTTAGCATGTCTACATGAATAAGAAATACCTCAATAGTTTTCTATAATCAAGTAAATGGGGGTGTGGATGGGATGGTCTGAGGGTCACTGAAAATCATGTGACACCCCTAAAATGACCTGCAGAAGGATCCCACAAAATCCATAACATCAATGCCTTCCACCAAATTCATCATGTATTTGAATGATACACACTGCAAAATGAGGTCAATAATTGGGGTATCAAGGCCTATAAAATCTCCACCCTAGCATGAAAATTGTAGATCCACAATCCTTGGATCCTCACACCAGTTCACCTAGCAATCAGAGGATATTTCTTAGAGTTACTGATCTTGTTACTGGAAGGTTTCTCCATTAGGTAAAATCTAGGGAACAACTGGAGTGATCATAAATCATGAATAGTCCCTTCTTGTGATCATGCGTAAATTACACAATGGACTTATGTTTTTTATACTATGTACATCCCGAATATTTTATGAAACACAAGAGACTTAAAACTAGATAACATTGAACATGTATAAGGAATATAAACTAAAAGGCTATATCAAAGAATAAAGATGGGATAATTCTGCAAAGAACATATACACTGATCTTCATGATCTTCACATGAACTACCCAGGTCATGAAAAAACACAAGTACAAGTCACCTAGATCACATGACACTCATTTGTTATACTATTTGGATTATAAAAAGTACCCTGGACATGTTAGAGAATGTCACATGGTGTTGCCCAGTAATTCCACCCAGGTCTTGTGAAATCATTTGGGCTCACCATACTGACCGTGCGATGTCCAACAGACATTACACCTAGATCATAAAATGACACCATTACATGTTATATAAGTCTCATGATAGCACAATGGTATGCAAATTGGATATCGCAACATCCTCTAGACAATCCTGAAAAATCAATCAACACCCTCTCAGTATGCCAGCTGGCACATGTGATGTTCTTTGGACAAATTAGCCAGATTTCATGAGGAAACCCAAACAAGTTATCCAGGACATGTGGAACCCTCCAACCATGTTACACTAACTCTAATGACACCCACCAAGAATGTCATCTAGATTTCATGATGTCACAAGTGCAAGTAATATGGATCATACGATGCCCTCTAAGCATGTTGGCTGAGATCATGTGATGGCTTCCAAGACAAGCCATCTGGGTTTTTTGAAGTGCTCTAGAAAATTCATCCTTGGTTATCACATGACTTTCAAAAATTCAATCCAGATTATGGGATGTCCATCAAACAAATAAATTGGATCATATGATTTTATTTGGACATGTTAGGCCTATATTCTTTGAAATATCTAGTAAAATTTCAAGGCATGTCGTGCAGACAATCAATGCATTACAAGAATATTATAAGTCTAGGTTGATAGGGTATCCTAGGACTTAGTAACCTCATACTAACTCCATGAAGTGAAACATCAATTTGTCTACCCAGAACAATTGAACTATCTGGACTTTGATTCCTAATATAAATAGGATATGTTGGATGCTTTCCTAAGGCCTGAGACCCATATTAAAACATCAGTATGTTTATCCCAGCACATAACTCTCACATTTATAAGAAACGAGACTGATTTTTTTCCAATCGCTTGTTTCTAACCCCAATCATATCTCATGTGGTCTTAGGGATTCAAAATGATCATATCATTCATTTAACAAGCCTCTATAACAATAAGGGCAACCTCAATGTGAATCATTGATCAACAGTCTAATATGATGTGTCCCATTTATAAGGGAAAATCAGTGTGTAATCCCTGATTAGTGGGATAGTATTATGTGTCACTCAGATACTAATTAAAGGAAGAAGTTCTAAACATTAATTCTCTTTCTAGTGGATCCCCCCACTCAATGGTAAAGTAGGGTACATCTGAAGTACCTGGAGAACCTCCTCTGGATGTGGAATCTAGTCTAGTTCTATCAATTCTTTTGAATTCCAAAAATATTTTTGATCCATATTTGATGGATAGGGAGGCGATGTGAATGTATATGGTGATATTTCATCCCCCTCCATAGATTTTCCCATTCTCAAACTAGTGCAATTCTATTTGTAATGTTCAAATTTAGAATCCTCAACTATTTCTTTCCTTCTGGGTTTTTTTCTTAGTACTCAACTTCTCGACAAGGAAAAGAGGTTAGTCTTCCCTTTTTCCCCATGAAAAAGGATCCTAGACCATCTATATCATATGGTATACATATTTCTAATGGGTTCAACTCATCATCACATTTCAACCCTAACCTGGAAGGTAGAGTTCTCTTTCCTCCTCTCAGTGATGTGCCTACAAGGGATTATTCCAAAAGGGATCAAATATCCTCTTCATTTGAATCCAATGGATTTTTAATGCCTTGGGACAAATCTAGGTTCCTTCATCTTCAATGATCACTTGCCTTATATTTAAATCCTATGACCTATTATCCTGGGTGAAATTGGATTTTCATGCTTTTAATATTCATTGTAATAAGGTATCGTTCATTTCCATACTCGATAACAAAAAACACTCCTTTAAGATACAAAATTTGTCTCTAAAAATTTTTCTTAGTAACTATATGCACAATGATATTGATAATCAGTGCATATTTTTTTTATGACTCTGTTTTAGGGGTTAAGCTTACAATCTCCAAACAGACAATTTCCATAAAGGTTAGATTTATTAATTTTAATTGATTTATGTTCTCTGTTTATGCTAAGTGAAATGTGGGGGAGAGGGGTTTTTTCCTAGTAGTAACTAGGATGTGTGAACCCGGGTGACGAGGCATGGCTAGTTAGGGGTGATTTTAACCCCATTTTAGATGTGATAGAGAAGAATGGTGGCATTACATTCATAAGAAGGGATATATGGGAGTTCTCTTCTTTCCCTAATAATAATAGAATCCTTAACATGGGATAATTGGGTGAAAGATTTACTTGGTGAAATAACTAGAAGGGAAACCTCTGCATATGGTGTCATCTAGATCATTGCATGGACAACCTCTATGCCATATCCTCTTTTTCTAATGCCAATATTGAATAGTTTGTTTAGGAAATTCCAAATCATTCTCATCTCCTCATTCAATTGGGAGGACTTGGCATGGGAAGTGACCATTTTTTATACTCCAATCGGTGGGGGATGACACTAAGTTTCATTTATATGTGTGACATTCCGGGTTTGAAGTTATGGAGAAAGTATCATTGGGGGGATTTCATAATAAATTAAGATGCATGAAATATGATCTATGGTCATAGGATAATTGAAGGCCTTCTCATTTCTCTAAGCTAGATGATATCAAAGTAGAAATTGAGTAAGATGAGATAGTCTTGGAAACTAGATGGGATGAGGATGTTTTCTTTAATCTGGTCAACATGAAGGCCCTCTTGGAAGAGCATATTCTTGAACATGAATGAGTTTTTAGGGAACATTTGAGGACCACCTGGATGAAAGAGGGAGAAACGAACACATATTACATCCACGCTTTCATTAAAGAAAGGAAATGGTCTAGTTCCCCTAACATCCTTCTTGAATATGGATCCTTCACCAATGATCTCATTTTTGTTGGAGGTATTCCTTCTTCTTACCATTACTCGGTTCATGCAGATGCTAACTCTTGCTGGCAGAATGGAATATCAAGAGACAAGGATGACTTCATTGATAGTATCTTGCAGGTGATATATTAGGATATCAACCTCTTCTTTGAGAATATACTTGGGGAAGCTGATATTTGGGGGAAGTTTAGCCTATTGACACCAAAAGTTCCCCCAGTCCTAATAGTTTTCTTATATATTTCTATAAAGCTTCATTAACTGTCATTAAATATGGTCTTTTGGAACTAATCTAGTTTTTTTTCTAGGGGGAGACTTCCCAGAGTGGAATGTTCCCCCACTCTAATACTCATACCTAACACTAGAAGAAAAATGGGTTTTGATGTCAGTTTTTATTTTATTTTTTTACGTTGCTTGTTAATCGATATTGGAGTCACCGACGTAAAAAAGTATGAAATTTTACATCAGTTCTTGAAAACGGATGACAAAAAAGAATTATATTTGTTTTTTAGCATCAGTTTTGTAAAAGGCTGATGCAAAACAAAACTCACTCAAATCATTTTTGGCATTGGATTCCTTAAAAACCAACATCAAAAAGTTAAAAAAATAATTTCGGCATCAATTCTTGAAAAAAACCGAAGCTATAAACGAAAAAAGTATATTTTTGGCGTGGGTTTACAAAAAAAAGATGTCAAAAAGAAATTATTTTTCTTCTATGTTTTAGAGAATTTCCTAACCTTCAATTTGATTATTCATGGAGCTAAAACGGAGTTACGGATCAAAATTTATGGCCATAAGAAGTTGAACCTGTCAAATTTTCAATTGATACAACTCATTTCAAAGAAAACATGATAAACATGAATTAAAAGAATATACACCAAATGAAATAAAATAAACTCAGTACTTCAAACATATTTCATTGTTTTTAAGATCTTCCATCGAAATTATATGTTGGTTATCATCATATAACTTATATTTAGAAATAATAATTAATCATCATTATAAGAAAACTAATCAAGTTGTTTAGAAATGAACGATAATAATAATAAAGAAAATAAATGAATAGAATATGTACCATGTTCAAATTAATGATTGAAGCCACATTGAAAAATTGATTGAATCGAAGATGTTGAAAATGATGAATAAAGGAGAAAATGGATATATATATATATAGTAAACAAAAATATTTTCGATTGCATTGTATGAAAATGTAGCTAGGGTTTTAAAAAGTTAAACACACATTGTTAAATGAATTAAAATTCTGATCCCATGTTACTCTTTGGAATTGGTTTTTTTAAACCAATGCAAATTAGGATTTACATTGGTCTTTTGGCAGCCATCTTTTAGAAAACCGATTCCAAAAATGCCAACTAACATCCTTTTTGGTGTTGGTTTTTAAATAAACCGACATGAAAAAGTTAAAAAAAATATTTTCCACCTCGTTTTTTTAAAAACCGACTCCAAAAATTAAAAAAAAATGTATCGATTTTTTAATAAACCGATGCTAAAAATTTAAAAATAAAAATACTTTTGCATATATTTTTTTAAAAAAAATAGATTCCAAAAACAAAAAAAAATGTTTTGGCGTCGATGGTTAAAAAACCAATGTGAAAAACTAAAAAAAATATTGGCGTCAGTTTTTATGAAAACCAACACCAAAAAATTAAAGAAAAAAATTTACAATGTTTTATAAAATTCCTTAAGATTCGATTTTACTGGTCGTGGAGCTAAAATAATATTACAGATTAAAAGTTATGGCCTTTGAAAGTTGGACTCCTCTTAGAGAAGATCAACTTCTGACATCTATAACTTTTAATCCGTAACTATGTTTTTGCTCCATGACTAGTCAAATCTAATCTTATAGAATTATCTAAAACATTGTAAATTTCGTTTTATTGTTTCATCCTTTTCTTTTCATAAAAACCGGTGCAAAACAATTTTGTTTTTCACGTCAGTTTTTTTTTTAAAAACCGACGCCAATTTTTTTTTGGAATCGGTTTTTTTTTTAAAAAGATTCCAAAAATTCTCTGAAAACATTTTTTACGTCGGTTTATAAGAAACCGACAGAAAATTGACGATGTTAAAAAATCATTTTTCTACTAGTGTAAATTTGTTAATCCTTATTATTTCAAGAAATGTAGATTAATTTGTATGTGAAATTTCACATATAAATTTTTTACTACTATAAATAATAGGAGACTTACCACACATCTTTACAAGTGGATCTCAAAGGATCAACATAGTTTTATCTGGGGAAGTTCTTCTAAAATAGCCATTGGATTGGCCCAAGAAATTGTAATATATATTGACAAGATGTTACTAAGGTATAAAATTACCATTAAACTCGATATGGTCATGGCATACAATAGGATGGAGTGGATTTTTATAATCAAAGTAATATATATATATATATATATGGGATTTTTTGAGATAGTGATTGGTCTATTTTTCAGGTGCATATACTCGAACTGGTTTTCAGTCACTTGCATGGGAAAGAGTTACAGGTATTTCCAGTCCATATGTGGAGTTCACCAAGGGGATACCTTAACCCTTATTATCTTCTTCATGATTTAGGATTCTTTTAGAAGTAATATGAATAAAAATATGCATGAGGCTTAAATTCATACTTATCAGTGCATGAAAAATATCATTGGGGTCTCACACCTCTAATGTCGTATATTAGAGGCGTTTCAAAACCCCCTCCAATTTCATATATTGTATGGGGTTTAGAACCCCCTCTAGTATCTTAAATTATAAGGGGTTCAAAACCCCCTCTAGTCTAAGGGATCATGAATCCCCACTATTTCTATTTAAAAAATTGTATTTTATATATATTATCTCTAATATCAAAATGAATATTATATATGTATGTTGCCTCTAAAATCCAATCGAATATATAGTGAAAATAATTATTAAATTTTCAGTGGCTTTAATATAATCTCCACTAAAATCCAACCAAATATTCAAAAAAATAATGTTAAAAATTTAGAGGGGGTTTTGAACCACCTCTAAATTTGATTATTAGAAGGGGTTGTGCATAACCCCCTATAAAATAAATTTAGAGGTTTTTTTGTATAACCCATTCTAAAAAACTGTCGCTAATCTGCTATTGTTTTGTAGGGAATCACCAAAAATGCTCTCATATTTGGATGATTGAGAGGGTATGGATTTTCCATTGTTTCCAGGACCAAAAAATCATGCATAGGGATTTTTATCTAAATAGTTCTGTAGGAATAATTGTGTGTTTCCAAAATTATTAGTATCAGCTAGTTTGGGGATTGCGGTTGGGCATTTGAAATCTAGGCCAATAATGGCCAGGTATTCAAGTCTTAGTGCCTCTAATTTAGTAACATTGTAAAGGTTACCTATCATACAAGAAAATGGGATTATACAATTAATAAAAAATATATAAAGACTTTGGGAATTCAGGCTTTGTAATTACACAAATCAAGTGTTGGTATTTGAAAAAGAATAAATTTTATTATAATTAATATCACACCCATCCGTGGAATCATTATCTAGTCTATGTAAATGAATATATCTTGAAGAAATTATATCAGGATGGGTTTATTGATTAATTTGAACTATAAACAGTTGTCATATGTTATGTTTGTTTAAAAGTTAAAATGAAAAAATATATATTTTAGTGGAAAGGACGAAAGGGACACAACGATTCTTGAAATAGCTCATACATATGTGTGTGGACCTTTTCTAGTTGAAAAAGTGAGTAGATTCTCATACTTTATAACTTTTACTGATTAATTTAATAAATTTATATATATCAACATAATGAGTTAAAAATAATATTAATCAATGAAATTCAAGGATTACAATATTTTAGTTGAGAACAATCTTAGTAAAAAAATAAACCCTCCTTAGAACAAGGTGAAGGGTATCTCAACCAAGCATTAATTGATTATGACTAGATTTTGGGGTCTTATCTCAACTCACTACTCATTATACACCTTAATGGAATATTATAATTTATTTGAGAATCCCCACATTGTTAGAAATATTGGTGTAAATGATAAATCATGAAAGTAATCCATTATTCATTTGGGTACATGTATTACAAAAAACATCATACACAATAAACCAGGTGTCAATTAAAGTGGAAAATGATATTCTATAAGGTATTTAGTGTGGAAGGAAATACTTATAGTCAAACTTATGTGTTTATTATTTCACATTTCTAATTAATGAAATATTCAAATCAATATTTAACCACATGGGTTAAATTGTTTATTTATAGGATATCCCAAGGAAACAAGCATATATTACTTATGAAACCACTTAGATAAAAGTGTTATTATGGGAGGAAATTCCATGTTCTGTGAAAGGGGAGATCTCTCCAAAAGTAAAAGTGTTGGAAATGTATAATTCAATAAAATCATGGCACACGATACATAAGAGTTAGAACACTAACAAATTACACATGGCTCCATGGAAGAAGAATTTATAGAGGAACAAGTACCATACATATGAACTAGATAGTTTAATTAACTTTGTAAATATGGTATTATAATTATCAAAGATCATGACCCATTATTAGATGATAATATTGAACATGTATCATATAAGAAAGAATTAAGTGTCATAGAAGCTACCCAATATAAAGAGTCTATAAATTTTGAGATGTATTCTATATACCAAAATTAAGTTTTTATTTTGGAAGATCTTCAAGTGAATGTAAATATTATTGTCTTAAAATTTTAATTTAAGAAAAAACTATACATGGATGGATAAGACAATACATATAAGAAACAACCAGTTGAATAAGGGATTAAACTGCATCATAAAATTATTTATGATGATTTTTTTTTACCATTTTATATGATAAAATACATAATAATTCAACACAACATAATACTTTACCATGTTAATGGGATTTGGAATATCTATTTCAAAATATATTTCCTTAGATGAAATGTTTAGGAAGATATATATGTGACACAACTAGATATTTTTGTGACTCCAATGTTTTCTAATAGGGTATTAAAGTTGTAGAGATAAAATAATGGGTTGAATAGTGATTCCATATCATGGAACATTAACTTTAATAAATTCATAAGGGAATTTGTTTCATAAATAATGAATGTGATCTATGTGTCTGTAAGTGTTTTAGTGGGCGTACAATCATTTTCCTAATAGTATATATAGATGGAATTAAACTTATTACATTGAATGCTTCTCAAAAAAGGACATTGGTATAGAATAATACATTTTAGGGATCAAGATCCATCTTGATAGATCAAAAAGGATACCTGGGAAAAGTCAAGGTACATATAATGATAAAGTATTAAAGATATTTAGTATGGAACAATCCAAGGAGAGATTTTCTCCAATGTCACATGGAATATATTTAACTAAGAAAATATGACCTTGTATGCATGGGGAGAGGAAAAGGGTGACTGAGATTCCATATTCATAAATGATAGGATTGTTCATGTATTTCATTCTGTATACTAGAATTCATGTTGCCTATGCCTTGAGAATGGTAGTTAGATATCAAGTAGATCTAGTAAACTATCATAAGATGGAATTCAAGACTATACTAAAGTATTTGAAGCATACTGAGGATATGTAATAAGTATTTATAGGATATGGGAAGCTAGTCATTAGGGGATATAAATATTATAGTGATCATCTAGATCTATATGATCTAAAATTTCAAATGGGATATGTATTATACCTCTATAGAGGAGTCATAATCTAGAAAAGATCAAATAATTAGGTGTTCATTAATTATATAACAGATTTAGTATATATTAGTTCATCAGATATAGTTAAATAATATATCTAGATATACAAATTTTCCAAGATCTGGATGAAGTACCTGATAGTAAAGGTATTATCACATTATGGCATTTTAAAACAAAAATATGGATCTAGAAAAGGATCTCGGGTTATATCAATTAAGGAAGCACATACATATGATGTATCATCTCTTGAGATATTATTATTAGAGAGGTGTGGTTGTGGTAAGTAGAGTATCCACATAGGAGAATATGGTGGACATATTGGCTAAAACCTTATCTCACCAGAAGAATGACTGTCGGGTGAGAGAAATCCGAATCAAAGTCATTAGTAGTTAGATCAAGTGAAAGTTGTACTATTTTGAAGTAGATTCCCTAGAAATGAATAATTTTTTACTTTATATTAAATGTTTATATATATTCAAATACATAAATATTAATGGAATGTCTTATAACATGATGATTTTTCATATACGTTACATTATTGTTATAATATCCTTGGGATATTTGTCTCATAAAGAGCACGTAATAGATACTCTCTGTGATTATGTCCTTGAAATGATATTAAATAATACTAAATATAGACTTATGGTCAAATTAATAATTTATAACATGAAACATAATATGTTTTTTTTCAGATTCTTGATACTCATAAGAGTAAGATTCATCATATCATAAATTTATCTTAATTAAATATCTATGTTAGGAGATTATGAGGACAAAACCGCTAATTGGAATTCCACATGATTATGTGTTATTCGATATTACTATATGTGAGCAAGTGTATTGGTCCTTTGAATTGGTACTATTATTAATTCATATCATGAGTAGAATCCTTTGATGTATTGAAAAAAATCTTAATTCTCTATGTTCACTTAGAAGTAGGATACTTATGGTACATCGTGAGGGATATACCAATCATGAATAATTCAAGAGAGGGTTTGTCTCAAACAAGTTTTGAAGAATATATCACATTCCCTTCGATTTAAATGGAACTGAAAAGAAAAAATCCATGACCATGGGGATTAACCAATTTATTTTAGGAATTCAAAGAAAAATCAAGCTTATAGGTTAATGACGTGAGTGTATATCCTTCTTGATGAGATATCAAGACAGATGGATTATATTACATAGTGGACATTGGTATGCGGTTGATATCATAGTAAAATTAACTACTTTCTATATGGGTACATTGATTTATTACTAGACACTGATATTAGACTTCAGGAAAGTTTACATAATTCAATAGGGAAAGAGGCCTAGAGGGCCACACACAAGGTTTATCTGTGATCTCTGTTAAATTCTATTTTTTGTTTTAGTGTTGGAAGAAATAATATTATTAGAGATCAAGGATTAATATTTTTTAATAATTTTGATGATCATAAATATCCAATCACCATTTATTTTTTAATTAGAATATATATGTGAGTTTAATATTAAGTAAATATTTATTCACAATAACATTAGATAGAATATTAATTTATTTTTTGTTTTATTCACAAAGTGAAAATTAATATTTAATTGTTTATTTAAAAAATATTTACTTAGTTACATATATAATAAAATAAATATTATTTTATCCCACAAATAATAAAATATATATTTATTCCCTAGACCAAGAATATAATATTTTTTTTATTTTTTTACTTAATAACATTTTTTTATTATTATTCAACAGTTTGTCAAATGTGAATGTATATTTTCAAACCATGAAGGTTATGATGAAGAGAATGATATAAGAATTAAATATCATTTATATATATATATATGTGAATATATTTATTTAATAAAATGAAATTTTAAAGTTCATGAGTTAGCACATGCCATGAAATAAGAATAATAATACTATTTTCAGTGTGGGTAATATTTAGAGTTTAGTATTTGATGAATGAATTTATGATAAATTATTAATATTAAAACTCCATATATAATAATAACCTACACTATTTTCTAGCAATTTTTATTAAAGAGATTCATTTATATGAATCATTCATTATTCACAATGATGTTATCCATTTAGTTTAATCAAGAATGAAGAAAATTCTAGGGTTTATTTTATTAATACCTAGAGATTTCTCCACTTCCAACATCTTCTCAAGAACATGAGAACAATAGATAGATAATCCATCATCATAAATCGTTGTATTAAGATAAAAATATGATGTAAGGAAATCAATATCTCTAAAATATAACCCAAAGATATATTTGTTACATTCTAAGATCAAGGTTAACTTGTGAATAATTAGTAGACAAGATATATGTTTTAACCTTATAGTAAAAAAATTGTACAACAATAACAAGGTTCATAGGATCATCATCTACATCAAAAAGGATCTCAAGATTGAGAAACTCATATTGTTATTAAATTAATTAAAAATTTAACGTAACAGATCCTATTTCATGTTCCAATATTTTTTCATCATTTTTATTTGGATATAATTTTTAGTCACTTCATTCTTTATCATTTTGTTATGTTTATTTTCCACATGAAATAAGAAACCATCGTTGATCATTGATTCAACTAACTTCTGCTTCACCTTAAAACTACACCAGTATCATGTATATTATGGTTATCCATGGTTTTGAATGTAATTTTATATGATTATTAACTATATATACTCTCCAACTGCACCCAAATTTCAAATTCCATAATATTTTTATGAACATCATTAAGATAAAATCGTTTAAGATTTACTTATTCAAGACACAACACCTTTAGATTCTATATTGGTGGTAACCACCTAATAAATTTTTTATTACATAAAAATATATATCATTTTTTCAATATATCATGAATATATACAAAAATAATTAATGATATTATTAAATAAATCATCAATTTTTTAATTTTGTTCTATCTTCAAGTCATCAAACCAGTTAGGTAACAATTAAACATTTTTTTTTACTTTATAATCTCATTCATTAATGTTTTTAAATATATCTAAAAATAATTTCATTGATGACTGATTCATCACATTCATATAAATATGATTTTAAAATTTATATAACATGGAATTTGGAGAATTTTAATTAGTATCAAGAAGCTTACCAACTTCTTCTGTCATCGACCGCTTTGTGTCATCACTTATGTGAATTCCACGCACCACTACTAGGTAAACATTGTGTCTAAGAGATTACAACTGCAATCTCATTTTATTCTTAAATTTTTTATAATTTCATCCATAAAATAATAGAATTAATTTTAAATTAAAAACATTATATATATTTGAGATATTTATTTGATTGATTTAGTAAGATTTAACCTTTTGGATCTGATACCACTTGTTTCAACCAATGACCTTAATTTACCCTTAGTGGGGGGGTTGGGGTGTTATGTTTTTTTCTTTATCAAAATATTATGCTACCAACGGTAAAAATTCTTTAAACCTATCAATATTGTACCCAATAGACATCTAGATATCGAAAATAAGTTTAGTGAAAAAATATTTTACTTGGTTTATGACTAAGGAATACTCCAAAGAGAAATGATGATGTTTTGTCCACCTACGAGAGTGAAACACTACTAAATGGAGATAAATTATAGGTTTAGGAAAGTTTCACTCTTGATCCAAGGGTAAATCTGTCTTTCTCCATATCTATTCCAATATTTAAAGGATGGTTATAAAGAAATAATGACATGATGTACACTCATAATAATTATTCACCATAATGAACACCAAAGCAGTATGGGTGCTTTTATGACCACCATTCCCTCCAAGGGTACCCTACCTAGGCCAAAAATGGAAAAAATGTTTTAATAACCCCAAAATTTCACTTCCAATAGACCACAACTTTGTGGATGACCCTAAGGGTATAAAATCACTCAAATGGGAGGAATTTAATCTTTATTAAAAGTAAAGAAGACATAAAAAACACCATGAAATATATATGTAATAAGTTAATGGTATAAAATTTCCAAATACAGAATGAAACTATACGAAAGAAATGAAATACATCCAAAATTAGGCAAAGTTGAACCTCTATGATTCACTCCATCTACCCAAACAATAGACCCCAACTCTGGTTATCTATCATACAAACACTATAAAACATTGGTGGGGTGAGAACTTGGGAGTAAATAGTAAGATTATCCATATAAATAGATCAATATCCATGTGAAGTAAATATGCAATAAATAAATATTTAAATCAACCAAGTAAGAAAAACAGAAAACATATACATAGAAGAAAACAATAATAATGTGAACAAGTAACACAATTATAAATTATCCATTTCCACCAAATTATAGGAATTCCCTCTTCATTACAATCAAGGAAGACATAAAAACACCATGAAATCTCTATGTAATAATTGAAAGGTATAAAATTTACAAATACAGAATGAAACTATATGAAAGAAATGAAATACATCCAAAATTAGGAAAAGTTGAACCCCATGAAATCTCTATGTAATAAGTGAAAGGTATAAAATTTTCAAACATAGAATGAAACTATATGAATGAAATGAAATACATCAAAAATTAAGAAAATTTGAACACTTATGCGTCACTCCATCTACCCAAACAGTAGACCCCAACTCTACTTATCTATCATACAAACACTAAAAAATTGTAATGGGGTGAGAACTTGGGAGTACATAGTAATATTATCCATATAAATATATCAATATCCGTATGAAATAAATATTCAAGAAATAAATATTTATATCAACCAAGTAAGAAAAATAGAAAGCATATACATAGAATAAAACAATAAGAATGTGAACAAGTAACACAATTATAAATTATCCATTTCCACAAATCCTTCAATTCCAAACATTTTCACAAGGAGTGTCATCAATACCAAAACTTCCATCAGAAATATCAATATTATCATGGCTGAAATAAATTCATTTCAACTCCATCCTACCAAATCTAGGGCTCTCTGACTCAAATTAAAAGCAATATATTGGGATCACCTCCTCTCTAAGTGTAGGGATATAAGTATCAAAGAAAACCAACAACATATCATAATAAATCAAGATTTCCCATTCCACCACCTTCCATGTCAACTAATAATGACCCAAACCATGTATTATATCTCAAAACATGACTACATATCACATCTTGTGGGAAAAAAACATCTCATCTCGTGGAACCAACCACATGTATTCTTCTACCCAATCATTATTAGGGAATGTAAACAATTTCCATTGCATCAATACCCCTTCTATGTATCGCAACCCCACTATCACTGCCATCATGTAACATCATAAATATAGAAAAATATGTATTTTTTATAGAATAATGTTATCCTATGATTAACTAACACAAAGTAAAAAAAGAAATTATAAAAAAACATTAATTCAGATCATCTAGTTTATCCAACAACATCATTTAAGATTTTTATCAACATCAATAAATTCATAATAACTTTAATTAACCTATTTAAACCATATAATTCAACCAAAAAACTATTAAATTTCTTTCATTTCACTTTCAAAATTATTATTTATGTCATGATCATGTATTTTAAACATCAATAATTTTGATACATTTCCATCAAATATTTGATTTTAGCCCAAATATTCATTTCTATAAGTATACATTCCTATTTTTAACCATACATGAATTTAGTTTTGATATTACCCTCCGTAATCCAAAAATTGGACTTTCCAAAAGTTAGGGGATAAAAAAAATATAACCACATCACAGCATTTAAAAATAATCAATATTAGTATTGTTTGTCTAAAATCTATATATAATACAAAAACATTATCCTTTACCATATTAAAGTACATATCCATTTATGGTTGTGAAAATGTTCATAGATGAAATAGAAACAGGTAAATAACAACAGAAATAAATAAACCAATAATAATCAACCCATGTAAATTTCATAAAAATCATAATCCACTTGATACATCTCATCCAATTTGAAATCCCACTCCATTAGAATTACCATGTTAATTTTGTTTATTATTTATTAAAATATTTCTCATATGAATAATCCCCCATACTCAATAAACCAATAAACCCAAAAAATAAGATAAGAATAATAGGGTTGTAACACAATAAGAAAAATCAAACATATTAGTTCTAGAAGATAAAATATAAGTCTCAATATCTCCCACAATGACTAACACTTCACAGTCTATTTAAAATAGATAAGAAGATGAAGAATAAGGATGCCACTCGATATGCTTCATGTGATAGGAACCCCAAACAAACTAACCATCATATTTCATCATCAAGATTGCATGCCAATATACCTCAATTTAAACAGGAACATATTCCAATAATTTCTAAGGGAGAGATGGAAATAAACCAGGGAAAGGATAACTCACATCATAATTCCCAAAATCAATCTACCCATGCCAAGGATTAGATCCATATAAGATAGTCAATAAGACCTATCAGATTATTCTACGGATAAACTATGAAGTGAGAGAAATAAAATAAGAATGAGGGAAATCAGAAGGTCCCTAGAATTTATATCCAATAATGGAAAAAATTCATAGAATTATTAGATATTTCATGTTTCGAATGATTAGAGTCTAACCTCTAGTGAAAATCATGGTTCCTGGATCTTATAAACCATGAGATTATTTATATTGTGAATATATCCTTTATTCAATAAATATTTTCAACTAATAATTACATTGAATATACCTAGATCATGTTCATGACATGTGACATCATTCACTCCATGAACTCCTCCAGTAGTTGTAATTTTAGCTCCATCACGATATGTTCCTCCTCAAGAATCATATGGATGTCTTAGTCACCAAAATATCACAAAGTAACAAAACTAGTATACCCATACCCTTATATAAGATAACTATAAAATGAGTCTCATCCTTGAGAATTCATCCCAATCCCAAAAAAAAAATCCACTGAAACTCAGTATCAGGGGATACCTCTAAAATGGAACTAACCTATCACCAACAAGATTAGAAATGTCCATACCATGATCCTCTAAACCAGACATCATCTAGACTCCCTCGTGATAATTAGATATATCTTTCAAATTAGTTTTCACCACTAAATGAAGTCAAAGTGACACCATCCTCCTCACTCACGGCCAACTCTCCCCAAATACTCTTACCACCATACCTAGTTTTCAAGATATCCACATATTGATAAATAATTTCTTTAGATTTTTTAAATAATTTACTTTATTTTATATGGGAAATTATAGAAATTTTCTAAAAAAAACATAAATACTTAAATTTTTAATTTGTTCACCAAATTTTAAAAAAAATGAAAAACTCACTATAAGGTTTTGGTGAAAGGAGTAGTACTCATCCAAGAATTTCCCCTCTACTATCTCTCCCATGAATACTGGGCATCTAGTTGAATCTTGGTATGGTCATACTGATGTTGCACCACAATATCACTCTAAAAAATATCAAATTACCAAATATAGGACACCTAGAACCACTCAACCCTAGATCACTATGTTGCGTTATAGACATAGAATACCACATCATTATATCCCCCCTTAAAGCTCATGACCTACAACCTAGAGCATTTAACTCAACCTTCCTAACCAATTAGAAGGGATCATTATAGAAACCCTCTTACATAGAAAACCCTTTATCTATGACCTTTTCTCAATCTCTAACAGCTTCCCAAGAGGGAAACTGAAAAGGCACGATAGACAGCTTAATCTATAGCCACAAAGTGGATTAATAATGTTGTGGCCCTTATCTATCCTCAGGAAGAAAACATAGAAACCAACTAACTAGTTCCATAAATTGGACCCTGATTCTATGCACACTCTCTCCCATACCAAATATTTGGAAGTTACTTCAAATGATCATGTGACTACACATTGGAAAAGAAACTATAATTGAATAATTCAAGAAATTTTCCACAATACAACTCTTCTAGATTATCACACTTTATATCCCACCATATTTAATCTTATTTATGAAATATTCCTATTAGTAGAGAACCCCAGATTTCATACAAGGTATATATTTATATTTAAACTACCTAAACCTCATATAACCAATCCATTGCATCAGGGATAGAGAATCCATTGAAGAATATTAGCAATTCCTGCCTCTATAATGTCAATAAGGCTCAACATCACTTCATACCTTTCCGATTCCCCAAATTTGAATGGCCTTTTATGAAAACAAATATAAACTAGGAAACAACAATGTTAGAATAAATCACACAATCACCACAATTGATATATGGAACATCAACACATCCTAAGAAGCATATTAAGCCTAGTAAATCCTCATTACCAACTCTTATATAGAAGACCTCACATGACCACATCACCATAATCGAACAAGAACAATACCAAAACATCTCACATTAGTCATAATCGATCTATCTTCCACATAACCATACACACCACTAGTTTAACTTCTATATTACCCTTTATAATGACCACTGTAACAATAACATAATACTAACTCATGTCATGGTAATAGAAAAACTATCTATAATAAAAGTACATAAATAAACATTACCCATTCACAACATCATGATATTTTCCTATTTATGTGGCCTTAACTCATCCACATATTTTTAGAAGATATCATAAATATAACAGGTCTTGATGGTGAAGGGGTTTCCCTCACTTAATATGCATGAATACATAAAACGAGTTATCAGAACAAGATCAATCATAGAAAACCCAATAAAGAGGTTATAGTAATCAATAAATTTATGTCACTTATTTATAATAATTATATTCTAGAAAGTAATATTATATTCATCAATTTCAAGATTTTTCAAAAAATCCCTTTTCTTTTATTGTTATATTTAAGTGATTAAACATTCATGGGGGGAATTCCATGAATATAACCATAACACGTCACATAATCATAGTAGTGATACATGTTCATAACATCAAGAGACATCATCTAAAGTATAACTTAGTTTCCATGTTAGGGAACATAAAGATTCATGGATTAAGCTACATTATGGGACATCTTCATCATTAAAATCCTTTAAAACATAATTTTATATTCTATAAAACATGTTTTATGCAAGCTATATCCACACTTAAATGTAACAATCAATTAACAATGCAACCCAATAAATACTCAAGATTTCCAAGTAATTTAAATGGGTATCATCACAACTTCTATTTAAATAAATATAACATGATGCCAAGTTAAATAGATAAATTTAAAATGTTGTGGTACATCAAATTAGTCATAATATACATAAAATAAAATTTTTATTTCTAAGGAAATAGGCTTCTAATAGAACAAAAACTCCACATTATATTTTCTATTACTTTATGTTATCCATACACAAATTATATGTTTCTTAAACAATTTAACAGGAATGTAACATTCTCTCATATTTTAAATATAATATCCCTTCAGATCACAAAACAAAACATCATATGTTGTATCACAACATGTCATTATTTACATGATCAGACTAAATAGTATTTAAACATTTAAGTAGTTTGGAAAAACATTTTATACACCACAATAAAGGTAAGATGATTTTACATATATATTTAAATACAAAATGGTCAAGACATAATAATATTTCATATTATAAATATAAAATACTAAACATTTTACATTATCAATATTTATATTTTGTAAATTTCATTATAAACCACACAAATGATTTCAAATTTGTATATTCAACCTATAATTAACTACTCATGGATTAACATGTGAGGCATAATTATATCAACACTATAAAATTTATTAGTGTTGAAAACAATAGGTTCAACCATATAAATAGTTTCATTTCTAAATAGGTCACCACAATGTATGATTGACTTTTTCCAACAATTTTAAACAAAAATAAATGTCCAACCAAACAAAAAATTCCCAAAAAATACATGTTATATATCATGAGCACAAATACAGCACATGGAATGACATTTATATTTTTATATTCAATATATTTGTTTAAATAAACTAATATAAAAATTATTTTAACTATGCTTAGAAAATGTGAAAATATATTGATTTGGAAATCTTTCGAATTGTTAATGATTATCAGTGGACACGTTTATCAATTTAAAAAATTAGAAACAAATGAAATAAAATTCCAATTATTGTAATAAATTTCCAAAACATGTAGAAAATATATAAATGGATTAATAAAACAAATATGTAATCATGAAAAAAGGAAGGGGAATTCTTTTCAAATTAATTTTTTGAAAATTCAAATGAATTATCAACAATCAGGATGGTCATTTTTATAGAAAATAAAAAATTTAAATAACCAAAATCAATTTGGCAATAATTCTATAAAAAATGTGTATAACACATTATGAATGAAAAATAATGCATGGAATGTCAACATTTATGGGAACTAAGACACTACCAAGAATGGTTTTGAAACAATTCATATCAGTATGAAAATATGAAATCTACTTAAAGTAACTTTTTTATAGAGTTTCTCAAAATTCAGAAACTATTCTGAAGAAAATTCATTAATAATGATTTGGTAATAAGTATGAACATTCAAAAAATATTTTAACATGTTCAGTACTTCAACAATGAAAAGAAAATGAAATTAATGAAATGATAATGTTACAACTGGAAAGGTAACAACACATTCACCTCTCAACAATGTTTCCGAAAAACAATTCATATTAGGAAATCCCCATTTTACTCTTTTATTTTAGGTTATACAATCAATTCAATAAAAAATAATAGTTCATTAATAACTAAAACACATTCTTAGTTAGCTAAACTAGTATACAATTTAAAATGTAAAGTATAATGAAACTAATTACCATGATTCTTGTACCTCACTAGTAATGGTTGAACTTCCACCTAAACATGTTCAATATGTTTTCAAATTCCTTACTTCAGATCATTGAGGGGAAAAATATTTCGGTCATAATAGGTCTCCTCAATCCGTATTACCTATTAGTCTTGAGTTTCACCACTTAACTTCCAATCCCATGGAATAATCACCTATTCCAAACTCCATTATCAATCCTATTTCTCAACTAACACCTTTGATACCCCTATTTCATAAAACCCTCCTTATAAGGATATCCCTATTGGAAAGTTATTCAAGAAAAGGATGTAATGACCCTTGAATCTTACCTCCAATTAGCCATGGGTTAGCAAGTAGTACTTAAGGTATAATAATTCTCAAATGGGATGCATTACCCTCTTAATTCCTATTAATGATGTCCTAAAAAACCACAGGGAAAACTCTATATAATAAGAGAAATGAATAACATTTTCCAATCCCGAAGGAAACACCGTGAACAAAATTAAATAAAAAAATATGGAAAAAGTGATCACTTATTCTCCACTCCATCTACCTAAAGAGTAGCTTCATACACTTGTGTTACATTAAAAAAACACTAGAAAACAATAGTGGGGTGAGCACATAGGAGTAATCAGTAGGATCATCCCTCTAGAAAGATCAACATCAATCTGAAATAAATATTCACTAAATTAAAATTGAAACCGGCAAAGAAAAATGTTGTACATGTATAAATAAGAAAGAAAGAAGAAAGGGAACAAGAAAGACCATCATCAACTCTCCACTTCCACAAATCATTCCACTTCCAAAATCTCCACCAGATGTATCATATCCTCCATAACTTCCCATAATACTATCAATAACCCCATACATGGGTTAATTTCATCTCAACTCCTACCTTCCAACTCAAGGGATATTCAACTAAAACAAATAGTGAACCAGTTGGATAAAATCCTTGATAATTGTTGGGATGTGAGTATGAAACAACACCAACAACATATCATCGTCCACCAGGATTTCCCATTCCACCACCTACCATGTCTGCTAATAACGGAACCAACCATGTATCACATCCTATGACATCGATTGTGTATCATATATCTTGATACCAAGTTCACAATCTCATATCTCATAACCAACTGCATGTCTCTGTATAACCATTCATTGGTATTGTAATGTAAAATGATGGAAATTAATATTATTCCCTTATCGTTTTATATACATCCCCACTGACACATCCTCTCTTTTGTGGTAGGGTATTTTAAACATGCAGGTAATCAACCCCATACCCTCCCCCAACCTTGAACAACCCCCAACATATATAATCCCCATCCCATGAATTTATATTTCATCAATACACATTCTATGTATCACATATTCACCATAAATTCCATCACATAACATAAAAAATGTATAATAATAATTATTTTCTGTTGAAAAATATCATCATAATCGTAACTAAAACCAAGTGAGAAGGAATTCTACATAAATAGTAATTCACATTATACATATCAACTCAAAAACATAATTTACCATTTTACCACCTTTAATAAATTAATTTTTCCCTTCATAAAACCATGACAAACCTATTATTCAACCCAAAACAATCAAAATCAATTCATTCCTCTTTCCACTATTATTATTTCAACCATTCTCATTCACTTCAAACATCAATTTTTTTAAACATCTTACCATATATTTGATTATTACCTAAATATTTCTTTATATATGTATTCATTCCCCTTTTTAGAAATATATGTATTTATTTTTACTATTACCCTCTTTAACCCATAAACCAACCTTATCAAAAATCATGGTAAAAAAAATAAAACAACAGCACACCAAGTACAAATAATAAATATCTATATTGTTTATCTAAAATCACAATTTCATACAAAACATTCATCATTTACCATATTTAAAAATTTATCCATTTATGGTGGTGAAATTTTTTATAGGGGGAAAATAGGGAAATCACAACATAATCACATCAGTAAATAATAATCAACCCCTGATGACATCATGAAAATCATAAACTAATTAAAACATACCACCCCTTTAAAATATATTTATATTTGAATTTCCAATTACATTTTTTATTCTTTATTATAATATTTCTCATTTTAATTATTCCTAACCAATAAACAAAAAAAAAACAACGAAATTCATAGACTCATACATGGTATATAATGCAATAATGAAATCAATATTATTAATTTAAAAAGATAATATACTTGTTTTGAGATCTTATACCCCAAACAGTGATTCACAATCACCTTTAAATTAATAAGAAGAGGTAGAATAAGTATTCCACTAGATCATATTTTCATTAGAGTAACCACAAACAACCTAACAATAGTTATTATTTGTTATAATCACATCCAAGAATGCCTTAATTTGATCTAGAACTAATACAAAGAATGTTCAGGGTAATGAAATAAAGAAACAAAGTGGGGGGAGGAGAACCCACCTCAGATCACAAAATATCAATCTATGAAAACTAGGACCAAATCCATGGAATAGGTTCTAGGATACCTCCCATGTTTACAAATAATTCACCCAAGAATCAATAGAAACAAATGAAAAATAAATTAAATCAAAGGGTCCCTAGAATTTATATATAGGCCCCAAAAATATTATTTGCAACATGATAATGGATTTTATTCCATGAATGATTCAAGTCATAGATCCATTAAAAATAAAGGTGTCTATATATTAGAAACCACTAAATCATTCGCATTGTTATTATGGCCTTCACACAATGAATATTAATAACCTATAATGAAACCAAATCTACCAAGATAATGTTCCTGGTGTCTCACATCATTCACATCATGAACACCTCATGTAGTTGGATTTTTTTCTTAGGATTGATCTCTTTATCCTTGATACCTATTCAGATGTCTCTAATACCCAAAACTAATAATGTAATATACCAAAAAGTTCCAAACTATTACAAGTGTTTTCATTTGGATATTATTATTTTTTCATCTCTAGATCATTAATGATATTATTCATAGAAGTACAATATCTCTCTATTTCCCAGATGTATAAATTAACTATTCAAGAACTATGTTAATTTCTCCCTTTATCTCCATAATATAAAATGTTAAAACTTACAAAAAAATAATGAATCTTACACATCTCACTCTATAATTTGGGTTCTGTACCTCTCATTAAAATCCAGAAATTTTTTCCAATGTCAATCAAGATCGCCTAAAATATGAGATGGAATTAAATTTATAAACATTTATAAAATTACATAATTCATTGTGTGAGGATATATATTACACTGTGATCTTATGTCAATAACTTGATCATATAAATCTACGTAGAATATTTTATTTAATATCCTAAAAGATCATGTTTTGATCTTCTTAAATCTCATTAATTGATGAGCCTATTATAAAGTGATTTTTCAGTTGTATCATGGAAAAATATTTTCAAATAATATATGTTTTTAGGAAATTATGCCCAAAAAAATCCTTATACAATGAAAACAAAAAGTTTCTGTATGATCCTTTCTTTATATCAATTATTTTTTCATGATATTACAATTATGACACAATTTAATTATCTATCACAATCTAGAGTTTCAACAATTTTTCATGGAGTCTTCACTATGTTGAAACATTATTATTCATGACTAAATATATACCATCTCATCATGAATATAAATATTTTCATAGAAATAAAAATAGTATTCTAAAACATTTACTGTTATATAACATAAATTTACTCTTATTTATGGATGATTACAATGTGACAAATAGATCCGCGGTACAATTCATCCTTTCCATGAATAATTTATCCTTACCTAGCTTAAGGTTTTCTCTATTGTAAGCCTAGTTTATTCTCTAGGTTACTCATATAAAATATTCAATTATTCAGAATTAATATTATATAGAATAGGTTATGATATAGTGATACTTTTCAAAATATATATCTCATGCAGTTGTTTTTATGCATCCCTGTTTTATTGATATAGATGACCAATATCAACATGATGTACACTGTTACAATGTGATGTGTTATTCTTCCACTATAATATTTTATTCTCTTATAACTCTTGTTATATCCCTACTATCACATATGGACCTTAATAAAAATCATGAAAAAAAATAGTTATACCATTCCAAAATATTGGTTCCATATCTATATCATTTGATCCAACAAACCCAACCAATGAAAACCTGGGTTCTAAAAGTCTTTAGGTGATTAGGTGGCTCTACTAGAGTGACCAAGTACCAGGCGGATTAGTACCTATCACTCTATATTTTCTTGGGTGAAAACCCTTTTTAAAATGGATTTTTTCATTTTAAACTAAACTTAAAACCTACATATAAGGGGGATTATAATTTATGTATCATTTACCCCATTTTCACTCTCTTTCAAGATCTCTCTCTCCTTTGAATATCTTAAAGTTGATACCTTCTTAGTTGTTGGTCTAATAGGTTACATTTGGTCATGTAATGTCACTTTAGATAATATATGATTATGGCTGAACTATAATATTCCCACATTTTATTATTTTGGTGGGTGTAAAATGTTTCCTCATGTATCTCTAGTACACATCTAGAGAAACACATTAAATCATGCTAATTTCTAATGAGATAACAATTATAGATGCTTTTCCAAAGTGAATCTAATGTGTGGGCATATATTGGATTCCCATATTGTCCCTCCTTAAAATATAGTTATGTTGACCTTGTCTCTATCATTTTTAGGTGGATAGTATATGATTTTTTGTGTCATCCCTATTTATATTGATTTCCATAGGGACTATCTAGAAATTAATTGGTAAGTGGACCTATTTTTTCTCTCTTAATCATATATAGTTATCCTTGAAATAGTTTGGGGATGAGTAAACCAAATTAAAAGCAATAGTTTTAAATCAATAATTTCTTTTATAAATCATTATATAGATAAAGTGAACTGTTATATGACTATTTGTTATATGTATTTTTATTATGACATTTTGGAATTTAATTACATGTTCTCTATTTTTGTTTTTTTACATATCATGACTATTGATTAATTTAAAATATTTGATAGCGATAAACTCATATTATTCGTTGTTATTGATTATTAATAAATTTGAATTCTTCATAAAAATTATTTCCATATTTAATATGATTATTAAGAATTATTCATATTTAATTTATTTCATATTCATGAATTTTTTAATATGTATATATTGTTGTATATGATCTTGAATTGGTACACAATTTATGGTGTACATGTTTAGAACTTAGGATAGGTGCTTTGTCAAGACTAATAATAATGATCGAAGGTTTGGTATGGGATTTCAATGTCCAATATTATTATAATGATTCTACTATTTCTTGGGATGGGATTTAATATTTACCAAACTATTTATACATGACTTCATTAGGATGGGTCTCTTATACCCTAACTTTTCTTGTATACACATACTCATACTTATGGGTGCATATGTGTACATGTGTAAAATATTTACATATACAGATATTACCTCCCATATAGGATGTCTATAGTTTTTTGTCTCATATATATGGTTTGGGATTTAAGTAGGCATGTAGGTATAGACCCTACCCTTATATGATGTTACTTTTCATTACCAAATAATATTCCTTGATTCCTTGTTAAATATTCTTCCTATTTTTTTACAGTTTTTCTAGTTATATACCATTGTTATAATAAAATCTATCTTATAATATAATTTTAGGTGTAGGTGGAAACCACCTATTGTGTTATCATACTCATTCCCTTCATAAGACAAATTCAAAATGTATGTATACTCTTTCATCCCTAATCACTATAAGTGGAAAGTGTCCGACTATGGGAGATAGTTGTAAATATAGAGTGTGAATAATGTGTGATATTTGGGGGGGGGGGGGGTAGGGAATATTAAAAAGAACATATGATAATCTTTGTGCATTTATAGAAAATATACAAGAGTATTATCACCTTTTTGGTTCCTTTTTACACAATTTATATAGATTAATTTTTGTATATATATTTCATATGTATTATTTCTCATATTGTGTATATTTTGGGATGAATTGAGACCTTATATAGTGTGTGTTTTCCTATTAGTATTATGTCACGCCATATTACATTTTCTCATATACTATTCACTTACATAATTACTATTACACATTTGGTATCACCCTATGCTTGGATTTTCCATGCCTCATTTAGGATTTAATATTTTGACATTTTTTACATCATGTAAAAGGTAAAAAACTCCCACAACATGCATATTACTTGACCAAAGATGTTTATGATAGCCTATAGAGATTGGGAGGGGTGATTAATGTTTTACTATGACCTGGATTGAGTATTATCCATGTATTCAGGTCATGAAACTTACATTTTCATTACTAATCTAGAGGTATTTTCAGTATCTCAAAAACAAATCTTCCACCTAGAAGTGGTTTGATATGAATTTGTCTCAAACATGATATAATGTTTCTTATGATCAATTAGTATCCCTATTTTTCATATATTCTTTTTTAATTATAAGATGTCTCGTAACATGATTTTAGGATCTCAATTCCTACCATTAACCTTTTTCATAACATGTATTCACAATTTACTTTCAAAAATCATGTATCTTTCTTGATATTAGATCTTTTAACTCATCTAAACGACTTCTCCTTTATGGTTTCTTGTATTTTTACACTATAATTTACTATCTGGATCAAATAAGTTATTTTTTGGGACTTTTATTTAACCTTGTGCTTAATCTCAAAAACAATCTATTGTATTTTTTGACTTCTTAGGTTAAATTTTTTCAATGTCATCCTTAAATTCATTTTTATTCTTACACAACTGTTTCATATAAAAATTAGAATCATATACCGGGGAATTTGATTTCTTCATTTTCACTATTCAAACATCAATTTCACCAATAGAAATGTCCAACTCCATATTTAGTCATACTAAATACCCAAGTTTATCTTCTTATCCATCACTTTTATCCTTACATTATAGATTATGAGTGACATTCTTAATAACTTCCAAATTTAGTTCCTTTAAATCATCAATTTCCTCTAGTTCCATTTATTTGACATATTTTCTTCTTGTGAAAGCATGTTTTTCTTCTTAATGAATATCAAATTACCACTCTTCTCATCTTTCAAAACTATAGATGATTTATTTGTGGGTGTATTATATTCATCATCATATTGGAACTTCTTGGAACACTTATAAATCATATGAACACACATTATTCATCAAAATCATGCAAGTAAATGATTTCATTTTATCTCACATTTCCACCCTTTTATATATACTTACAGAAATGGAATCATATAATAAAAATTAATTCAGTCAATATTATCCTCATCCAAGTGTTTATTCTTAACTTTAATTCCACTTCTTAATATGTTTCCTTTGACACTAGACCATCCTCAATATTTCTTATCTCATGTGAAAAAATAATTATATAAAGACTATCTAATGAATCTTCCATTGAATCCTTTTCTTTAATCATTGAGATGTTTGGAATGAAGTGTGGTAGAAGTATTGTCATGATTCATTTAGAAATTTTATTATCACTGATATTTTCTTTGTGTCGACACATGTCCTCCAAACAAAAAGTTACCAAATTAAATAATGAATTAGTGGATCCATTTGGTTGAATAATAAAACACTCATAATTTTTCCAAATAACCTATAATTTTTATTCTTATACCTTGGTATCCCTCAATATATATTTTTAATATTTTCTCTCACACAATTTTTATGGATTTATATGACACCACCTTTGGGTATATTAAATTATAAAAATTTACACCAAATATATTGAATCATTTAGTTTAAACATCCAAATATTTATGATCTTTTTCCAATAAATATTTACTCTCTATACTAAATAGAATCCTATATAAGGAATATATTTACACATCCATACCCAATGATTATAAGTAGTTATTCATTCAATTTTTATATTTCAAAAAATAACTTCCATATAGAGAAAACACCTATAAATCAGTCCTTGAAATTTGATATCTCTTGTTATACCCATACAAGGAAATAAATCACTATAGGTGAGTGAATCATGGTATAACAAATTAAAATATCACTAACTACTAATTTAATTCATGGTTAGTCCAAAATCAATGGTATCTCTTACAAAATGTAGAAATCGTAAAGCATAAAAGAGTAACACAAGATTTCACTTGGTTTACCCTCAATGTAATATAAATAATAAATTGATAACATATTGGTGTAAAAAAAACCATTCAAATAAAGTTGTTGCTTTTTATAATTTATAGTAGATTGACTACCCATATAAGCTCAAAACCAAAATAAGAATGCAAAATCATTACCCTCTCACTAAACAATTACAAACTACTACCTCATGTGAATATGGTGATCTATATGAAAGAAACTATGATATTTTACCATGATTAGTGAAATGAAATTATCTATCTTAATTAGCATCAATAATACCATGAATTTTGTACTAATAAGGATCTACTGTAATACCCCCTCAAAACTATCTTCCAATTTCTCTAAAAATATATCCTATAAAATTAATCTTCATTTTTATCTCTATGTTAGAATTATTTCTATAGCTTAAGAGAAAATATCCATTTTTTCCCTCATTAAGCCTTCCTATACTTTTAATAATGGTATCTTTTTTAATTAATATTTCAAATTTTTATTAAAAATAATCCATTCAAATATCAAAATATCTCATAAAATATAAGAATGTTGAATTTTATATTTCTCCAACACCCATCCCAACCTAATTAATTGATCTTCTACCATAGATTGGTATCCTTGGCTCAAGACTTTGAATCGAAATACCATGACCTCTAAATATCTTTATCCCTATAAAACCTACCATTTCCATATTTTAAAAAACTTATCTAGACATTCATATAGATTTGTGTTGTGTAAATAATGATTTAATTGACTATAGTTGTGCATCTAGAGAAAATTAAAATTGAAATAACCATGGTATTTCCCATCTCATATTTTTAATTCAATCCATGGCCACCTCCATTTCCATTTATACACCCTAACGACATGCATGAGCATTAAAAACAAATTATTAGAACCATGAGCTTTAAAACATCAGGAAACATGTTTTTTATACATTTTATGATTTATCACATGATCCATACCCATTTTCCTCGTTAGAATCCCTTTTTACATTTTTAATCTATAATACATGATAGTTAACTACTAAATTCACCACATTATTTCACAAACCATCTTCATATTTTCAAAACCTACAAATGAACTATAAGAACCTAATATAACACTCAAACTATTTTCCTTTACCACAGTATAAACCACATCATAATTCACATGTACCATGGTTTGGTTATAGTCATTAAATTAAACATTAACCAAAGTAACTTCAATCATAATCCATGATTAATTACCCTTCATATAATGAGTCTTATGTGAAAAACAAATACTATTATAATAATTAACTATAATTTTTTTTAATAATCACAACCTTGAATTTAAAATTTAATTTTTACAAAAACATTGAAAATTATGTATGCTAAAAATTCAAGGATGATATACTCTCTTCATGGATAAATGACCTAGTTTATCACTTTTTGGTATTATGGTGTAAGGTCAGAAATATATCTTATGATTTCATATTCTCTGATTAGTATTCATGAATAATATTTAATTTTAAATTACTAAGTATATGATTTGTCTTTCTGGTTTGTTATACTAACCCCTTCATGGTAACTTGTGCAGTGATTTACTTATGGATGTGTATACATTTGACTATTTACATGAGTATATAGAGGTTGTAGAAATAGTTATGTCATTAAGTATAGAATTACTAAGTTATGATCATTTGTGGTGTCTTGGAGGAGGAGTTTCCATTCTCAGTAGTGGAATTTAAATTGGGGTTTCATTCTTGTATATTTATTTAATTTAAGTTAGTTAATTTTAGTTATCATGTGTTATGAAATTTTTATGTATTATAGTCTATTAAATTGATTTTATAACCTATAAATATATATTTACTAATTAATATATTATTAGTTTATAGTATATATATCCATTAAATATGTTTCAGGTATTGTGGATTTATTATAGACTCACTGGTGAATAAAATCCATTTTGAGTGTGTTGCCTCTCGGTGCATGTCACAATACCCAAGACCATTTGAGGTATTCTTAGGGGACACACTCAAACTTCTCATCATACTGAGTTGGATTTAGAAGGGTTTAGGTCATTCATAAGTGGTTTCACATTAATTTATCCAAGGGATGAATTTTGTAGTTGGGAATATGTGAGGATTTTGTTTTTGAAAACTAATTAAACAGTTCATGATATATTTCAATGAAATTTATAGGTCTAAGGAACATAACATTAGGGTTTGACTACTAAAGGATTCCTATGTAAGGACTGTAATTTTTTTTAATTTATTTTATTACTTAATGCACTATTTTTGAAGTATAATTTAGTTGATACATGTATCATATAATAGTAAAAATTTGATCTATACTCACTCGTTCCTATGATATAGAAGTTGTCTTGGATTTTATAGTTGGTATATTCTAATTATAATTTATAAATTTCTCTAATCAATATATTATGAAACACTTTTGAATTATTAATTTCTTACAAATATATTATATCATCTTATGAACCTCTGTTTCAAAGTTTTTTTCTTAGAATGGTTGGTTCAAAACCTATTAGATTTCCACCTAACATGGTTCCTAATTATGATGATTTATTTATCAAAATACTCAAGTACGTGGACTTTCACCTGCTATAATAGCATAGATAGAGCCATTGTGGAGGTCAAGATAGCTCATGGAATTAATATGTTGTATGAGTATTAGCATTGGATACTATCTAAGTTCTATTGTTAGATTCATTCCAAGAAGAATTTCTTTGGTAGGATTAGATTGATATTTTTTTCATTATGAAGATGGAACCTAAATCTATAAGATTATTATTCTCACAATGAGATCATCTTATTGATGATGGGTTGGTAGTGTATGATGAGCTTATGTATCAAGAGATAAACTACATTTATTATTTATATTTACAAAAAAAATACATAATTTTGGAAATTACCAACATCATTTACTAACTTTTATAGAGTATACCTCTTCATTGAAGGATAATGTTTTTTGTTGAGGTTTTCCATGTAACTAAATTTGGGTGATCATTGTTATAAGTATGGGTTGATAAATTTACTTTAGATTATGATTTAATCTTAGTATTTTTAATTTATCTATGTAATTGATATGGGTGATATATAATTAGACCATCTTAGTGGAATAGAAATCTAGTCATGTTTCCTTACAATAAAAGAATTGACAAATTCTAGATATCAATGTTCTTTAATTAGTATGTTAGAGTCTATGATTGAGATGATCCAAAATAATGTGATTTATAAAGGTATTATGAGTAGTAAATAGATTATCTGAGTGATATCAAATATCTTATCTATGGTAATATTGATTTTAATAGTATGGAATTTTTATTTGGATAGAATCTCTTGTGGTGATTGGAGGAGGTATATTGATTCATAGATTAGAGTTGGACAAAACGGTGAAGGATGGAGGAATGTTACTAAAATCTATGAATTTTTTAAATTAAGATTTTTTTTGTGTGAATCATAATTTTAACTACTACATATTATTCTACATTTACATTAGTATCACATTTTTTCAACTATAAAAGTTATTGATTATGTGGGACTAAAAATTAGTAGATATCATAGACCAAGAGATATGGTTGAATCCCCATGTGAATGATAATAAATAGATTATGTATTTAAGTAGAAAGTGTGAATTTAATTTGAACCAAAGTAAATTGATATGGATTTGGTTCCATATATTTTTTCTCTCACGATGTTATAAAGGTGATGTAAAATCATTCAAATATTTGATACATTTTAGTTATAGTTATTTTTATATGATAGTAAATGTTTCATCCTAGGTTTTTAATTGGAAAGAACATGGGAATTTTATTGTAGTCAATATCTACCACATTTTATATTCTTTTACATGATCGCAACAGTATTTTTAGAATTTTTTTCATGAAATTTATTGGATGTGGTAGTGTGATAATTAGTTATATGACCTCCTCAGTAGTAATTTCTACAAATGAGTGACAATTACATAATCAAGGTTCTTTTTTATTATTGATGGAAGGATAATTAACCAAATTATGATGAATATATTTTCAATGTTTATGGGGATTTTAGAATGGATGTGTAGAATATATATTTATCATTGTTTTTAATGGAATGGAAATATTTAATATGTAGGGTTTTTATTTTTTTCATCATACAAGTTGGTGAAGTCAATACTAATTCCCTAAATTTTGATGATAGATGGATGTAATGATACACAGAAGTAAATTTTTAAAGATGATAAAGAATAAATGTTCTAATAACCAATTGATGTGAAACCATTTATAGATATGAGGAAAAAATGAATGACTATTTTTTGATAACGATGTAAACTAATTTAACACTAATTCATTTAGTATGGTGGATTAAATTTGAATAATTAATTTTGAAGTCTAATGTGATTTAATTTATTCATGTGAATAACCTAAAGGATTCTACCTTAATATGTAAATCATTATTTTCATTTTCAAGAGCTAAGTGACGATGTTAAATTAAATTTAGAATGAATGTGTTAGATGGTTTTGATAGATTCTAGTTAGTGTTTCACTCAAACACTATGATATTGTAACATGAGTTTCAAGGATAACATTATAGAATGAGCGTACTATTTAAATATTAGATATTTTAAGAAGGTTATACAAATAAAACATTGTGTTATTTTGGTAAAATTTATTGAAATTTCATGTTATATAAATGTTATTCATATTATATAAAAAAGTCATTGGAAATAAAGAAATGACATGGGATGATTTTTAATGGTGTGTGACATGTCTTGTGAGTGTTTCCTAGGTGTATGAAAATGGTCAGTAAATCACATTGAAGTATAGAATATAGATTTTATTTCAAATTTTATCTTTAGATTATGTTTTTATTTTCCAGATAAGACGTCTTAATGTTTAGGTGAATATAAAATCATATAATTCTTATTTATAAAAACTTAACATTTTCTCATAATTTGAAATTTTTTTCAATTCTTTTAGGTTCATTATTGCTCATATATACTAAATTGTGCTCCCAAATGGTTACTGCTTAAAGAATTTTGAATAAAAAATGTGTTAATTTAAATTTTCATTATCAATTATGTGAGTGGAAAAAAAGTATTGACATCACAATAATCATTAATTAGATGAAAAATCTATTATCATGGTGTTTCTTTGGGTGGTACATTTTATTTAGTGGTGAAATTGGTTGTGTTCATATTTTGGGACCACGATCATAACTTATATCATTTATTTATTTATTATGGTTAATAAACATGGACTGGTCATCCTCTCCCCTCCCATTTTAACTCTCCTCAATAGGGAAATGAATAAGAGAGGAAAAAGGAGGGAATATCAGTGACACTGCTAAATCCTTCATCAAGGTAGGATTATTGATAATTATTGCATATCTTATTTATGTATTATAATCATGTTTCATGATGTAACACCCAAACCCCAGAAGTCTGGAGTTGATGCCTTACTTTATTACATTTCCATAGATACAAGATTAAAATCCTAATGGACAGAATAGTTTAGTAGTTTTGGAAAACCAGAGTACATACATGATACCCATAATACATTGGGAAAAGGAAATAAAAACATGATACATAATAAAATGAAATAAAAGAGATCTGTTAAACTCATTCAAATGAATCTTATTCATAACCAGGGGAAAGGAAACATAATTAGGGTGAGGTCAAATACTCAATAAGGGTAAGTTAAGAAAAAGAAATATTTAATTGATGAGCATAAATTAACATGTAAATGTAAATAACTTGTAACAATTCCATTAAAATTATTTTATAAGGAATAATCATTACATAAAGTTAAGAAACTCAAAACACATTCCATTTACTCAATAAAATGAGAATAAAATTCATCCTATTATATGCTGAAGAAAAATCTCATGGATAAATAGTAACTAAGTCTGAATGATGGAAATGATTAATTATTGGATTCCATGTTTCCTAGGTATATGGTACCTTTATCATCAAAACCATTCATTGGACAGTTTAGAATATCAGGTAAAACCATATCTAATTTGGCCAAAATACTCCTCTCATGAGACTACTGATTCATTGAGGGGCTATCTATAATTTCTCCCCAATCATGTTGTACATATCCAAATCATTCCACATATATCTAATAATTTATTTAATTAATAAAAAATAAGCCTTATCATCAGATATCTGTATTGAATAAATAATATGGATTTATCAGTAATTCACTGATGGATGATAAGTATCAACAACGTTTGCTGATTTTGGGATCAAATGTACCTAGGAGTAATAACACTGAAAAGGTGTTCTAGGCCTGACTCAAGGTAACCTAATACACGAAAATGGTCCTTACTACACATATGGTTTTAAACTCCTGGGGGATATGCATGAGATAATTCGCATTTTCTTTACAAACTATAATGAAGGATTTTAATAGATAATGGAAATGAATAACCTAGGTTAAACCTTAGGGGTTTTGGATTAAAGATAAGGTCTCATGATTTCGAAATCCAACTAATGATACTGTGGATTAAACCTAGACCAAGTAAATAAATATATGGAAATAAATGGATGAAATATTTATGTATTAGGGTTGTATTAAAAACATTAGTTTAAAGGATATTTAGTGATTAACCTTATTTCAATGATATCTATTATATTTATTTTTTAAATTATATTAATATAGTTTTAGAAAAGGAAAACCTATATGTCGGGTGACAATCTATCAATTCTTTAAAGGCCATGGGTCTTGAACCCATGACCTAAGAAAGATAAGGACTTCACATCGACCACTGACCTGCGTAATGTCCTGGTTAGTTTTTCATTATTTTTCCTAAAACAAATTAATGAATCAATGTTAATGATGAACCAATAGTGTCACTTTTTAGGATTGAAGATTAATCTATTAAACATATTGGTTTTTTAATATATTTAAAAACAAATATTTAGATTTTTAATCTTTTATAGGCATTGTGATCCTTTAAAAGTTTTTTTAGTGCTTCAGACATAAAAAATTCATTATTGGCAATTAATTTCTAGGAGTAAGGGGGTGAATTAGAATTTGATCAAAACAAAACCAAAAGTTAGGATTGTTCATATTAAATTGAAACATATCAATTATGAATATTTCGTTATATTCTTGGTTTGTCAAAAAACTACCCAACATTAGAAAAATGACTTCGAAATAAAATTCTTTCTTAGTACATTAATTTCTGTTGAACTGATGGTCCCTTAAATTGTCAAAGATTTATGGATTTGAGGCCTCAAACATTCCATTGATCAATCACTTTTTTTAATTTATGGCCTCACCCACTCCCTAAAAATATTTACACATTATCTCCAATTATGTATCTTTAATTTTCACTAATGATCTCCTACATAGATACCTACTTACATGTTAGTCCATGTGACCTTTTTAATTCCCATTCAATCTTTTCTAGAGTATGTTTTAAGAACCCTTCTCATGATGTGGGATTAAAATTTAGTAAATATCAAACAATATATTACCAAGATAAATTTTAAATTGGTAGGATTTAATTTAATTATGGTGGGGAAAAAGTAACACCCAAAAATTCAAAAGTACAACTTTGTATTCAATATCATGTATGACACACATCAACAAGTTCATAAAAGAACATAATATCCTATGACTCTATAATATATTTACTATTTTAAATAAATTCAATACATGATATATCTTGTTATGCACACAACATTGTGTTAGCTTGTATTACACGCAAGAGATACCTTCCTCAATAGCGTGCATTACACGCAAGAATGAGTTTCACCAAATAACATTGTTTTATTAAAATATTATTATTTAATATAATATGAAATAACCTAGACGTTATGTTAGATATTATGAATGATATTAACTAACTTATGAAAAATTATGGTTTATATAAATATAAAAAAGAATCAATTTGTTACCCATTAATGAGAAATGAAAATAAGAACCCATTTGATATAAAAAATAAATATTCTTATTTTTATGCTTCTAAAGGAGTTTTTTCTTCATAAAAATAATAAATTATAATTAGATAATTATTTTAATGAAAAATATATATTATATATTCAATCCAATATTTTTTATATTTATCTATTAGCTTTTATATACAAAATATAAGAAAAACCCCCATTTTATATATAAAGACATATATTTTTATAAAGGCAATTTTAAAGCCTTTTAATGGAAACCCCATTTTAAATATGAATTTTGAGTACATTATTGATTTAATATGTAAAAATATAATTAAAATTTGGAAATTAAATATAAAAATTAGGGTAGGGGATTTTTGATATTTTTTGGAGACTTATCAGTTTTTAATGAAAAGTTAAAAATACTGAATTTTAGTTCAATACTTCTTTTTCATATAATTTATTTATATAGTTAAATTACACTTTTAATTGGTTTTAAATTTTAATTAGATCTTACTTTTTCAAATAATAAAAAAATTCATTGGAATCAATTTCACTTTGAAATTGACTAAAAAAACATAGAAAACTTTCGGGCATTTTAACTTTAAAAACTCGTATTGTCGTCCCACCTATGGGAGTAAATTTAAATTAATTTATGAAAATTATATGATTATAATTTATAAAAATGGATTCTATACCAAGAATAATAATAATTTATAATGCCTAAATATTCAAATTTTTCTTTTACCAAAAATATTAGTGAAAGTGATTAAAATTAATTACAATGATTATAGTTATATTATGCTTAATAAGGGACTAAAACTTAACCTTAAGGCACAAAATGACATATACACTTGTCCAAGAGATACTGTTGTAAGAACTGGGGTCTTCTATTTAGGTATGGATCTTGTTTTCAGTTGTTTTTTAGGAAAAAGGGAAGAAGGAATGTTTTTGGAGTACACGTCATGTACTTTCTTGTACACACAGTGTACCCGGGTACCACATCCAGACCGTGTTTAGATCATGTTATGGATGTGTACATGGTCGTGTGATGACATTGAAGGTTCGCTTAAGGTAGGATCCAATAAAGGTCGATACACACCATGTATTTTTAAAGAACCAACTGTGTATTTTCATTTTTAATTGATAAATCGAATCGGGGTCACGTCTATTCCCCAAAAACATATTCTTCTAACCTCATTTCATCTAGGAGTGACCAAGAGCAATGATTTCTCTCCAATCCACCAATATATCATCCATTCTCCAAATAAAACTCAGGCGGGTGTGTTGGAATCCCACTAGTGAGTCCTTCCTTCTTCTAGAGCCTCTCCTCTTGATTTCTTCTCTCTCTCTCTCTCTCGAGTTATTCAAGGTTGAAAGTTTTTGACGTTTTTATAGATCTATGATGTAATAGGTTAGTTCAAAGGCTGAGGTTAAACTATATCGATCGCACAATGTTGAATTAGGTGTTATTTTTCCTCTCATTGTTTTTCATTTAGTTTTATATGCCAAAGTATCGATTGCCCATGTTTCAGGTATTCTGGGTTAAATAAACTGAACCCTGTTTTATCTACCTCAGATTTATTATCAAATTAAGGGTTTATTTATGTGATATTTTGTGTAATTTTATGTTGAGAAACACCCCATGGGTTTGTTTCCTTGTTTGTATGTTTAGGGCGTTCGGTCTAGGTTGCCTATGAGGCAGACCTTGTTTTCCTTTCCTTGCTTGATAGGATGGAACTGTCACTTTTTATTCTTGTTAAATACTTGTGATATGAATTGGAATTGTTTTTCTATGTATTAGTTGAGATTAATTTAGTCTGATTGATATCATTTGTGCGCGATTGAATTATACAGGGTTGTGAGAACCTATTGTAGTTAGACCACATGGGGAATTAACAGTGAGTGCTTCCTTAGAGTGTCTATTATATTTCATGTTATGAGACCACATGGGGGATTTATAGTGACTGCTCCATCAGAGTTTCTATAGTTTATGTTATGAGACCACATGGGGAATTAACATTGAGTGAATCCTCATAGTGTCTATAGTTATTCAAGAAAGACCATAGGGGGAATTGACGGTGAGTGCATCCTCAGAATGTCTTTGTCTTTTTCTTGCATAACTTGGCCAGAGGGGTTAGACTTTTTGAGATACCCAAAGGGTTAATATAAATATTGAATTTTTATGATGCGTATTCCAAGACAAAGAAAAATCTTGGATTCGGTCCTATTAGATAGTCTTCTGAGATATATGTTGTGATACTTGATTAAATTATGAACATTAAATTCTAATAAATGTAAATGGAAACTATAGGATTTGGTTACTTTTTTGTAATCCTGGTTTCTTTTATGAATTTCCATTATTGCCTTATATATATAATCACTGGTAATTAGGCACAAATAATGTGGTGATTGCCTACTCAGATTCATCTCACAGCCTGTTTGGGTCATGCTTTTGGACCCAAACAGATTATATGGTTGAAGGTATAGATAAGGGAAAGCACCCTTCATCATCTGGTGCTTGATTACTGTGGATCTAGAGAGATCAGGACCAAGATGGGGCATGTGATACTATTGGAGTTCTTTTTTCACTTAGGTTTATTACTATATTTCCATCATTATGACTTGTTTGGATGTTTTCCAAAACATATGTGACATGCATCATTTATATATGTGCTCCAGTTGTTTATTTACTTTCATTATTATGTTGTTTACTTATTGTATGATATTATTGCTTCCTCTACTACTTATTATTTGTTATTACACTATTCATAATCTTCTAATTATGGCATAATTTCCCCACTATCACACACAAGGACTTTTCTTCTAGTTGACAGCCACTAAAGTTTAGGGAAATGTGCTTAAGGCCATGTGACTAACCGAGTACGGGGCAACATTGGGCAACACCTGAAATCGGGATGTTACAAAGTGGTATCAAAGGAGTTCTTTTCTTATTTTTATTACTTTTCTGAGCCTATAGAAATGGATATGAAGTAGTAGTTATTTGGTAATAATATATTCTCAGGATTAGTTAACTCGTGAACCTGAAAAATCCAATTTACCTCGATTATTTAAATTTTTCTATTTTTTCAATTATTATAGTTGATTTGATTTCACCATCGGGTTATTCACATGATTTGTGCTATTATTATTTATATCATTGAGGTTCTATTTCTTTTGAAACCCGATGAGATGAGGGTTTTACATCTCATGCATCATATAGACACTTGTTAGAGATCACATGTCATTCATTTTTTAATTCCATTTAGGATGCATTAATGATTTCATGCTATGGTGATAGATGTTGTTCTAGATGTTTTTCTAGATATTCCTTTTATTGTGATAGATTCCTTGATAGAATACCTAATATTTTGATAGGGTATTGTAAAATGTATAGTTTCGTTTGAATAGATGCCAAACATTGGTCCCTAAAGTGTTGTGGGCCCTAATGGATTGGAATTTGGTGGATCATGTGATTGGTTGAACTGTTATACTTGTGATATACATGTCTATGATTCCAATCTTTTATTCGTGGGGAGTATAGGCCTCCACGGATTGGAATGTTTCACATTAATTCTTATTTTAGTGATTTATGGGGTTTCAGAGTAGTTTCTGAGGCTTACTGTTTGAAAAAAACCCAGAATACACGATGTGTGATGATAAATACAGGCCATGTACCCTTCTGTTCAGGAATAAAATGGTTTTCTTAAGTACACATTGAGTATTGTATGTACACACTGTGTAGTCCTTATTCGTGTGAATGACTATGTGAGCAGAGACACAGGGTTGAGAAATTTTGGGTGACACACGCCATGTACTTGGAGTACACGCCATGTTGTAAGAGCCATGTATCCGGCCATGTGACCAACAACACAGGTGGATGAAACTCAAGTTTTACACGCCGTGTTTTATTCTTGCATGCCATGTAGAGTCGACCATGTCACCAATTGTGTGACTAATGAAACATATGGTTATAACTTAAGGGGTACACACCCTGTCCTAGTCGCACACGCCTTGTAGTGTTACCCCATAAGGAACCATGTGTTTAGCTATGTATACGAACTCAGGCCGGGGGGAAATGATTCAAGTACAAGTCGTGTCTCAAGGAGAACATGCTATGTGTATGGCTGTTACATGACTAATTTTGGTGGAGGTACACACCATGTTAAAGGCTTAAGAGAACACACCATGTAGGGTTCATACACGATGTGTATCCTTATTTTGAAAAACTTGACTGTTTTATTTCTCCCGTTCCTTTCTTGCACTTTTAAATTTCAATACATGATAATATGGAACTGAGCTGTGCACTTGACCTTGCAGGGCCATGCCACTGAGACGTCCTTCAGTTGTACCCCAGGTTCGGTGTGACGATCTAACACCAGAAATGATAAACCAAGGACTACCAGTTGATCATCCTATTGTGCCATTCATGGAACCAGCTGTCATTCCAGATAGAAGTGCTGACACATAGTTCGGAGAAGGATTCATGAGGATGATATAGACTTTCCAGGGAGCACCACATCCTGCCCTGTCTATGGCAGAGTTGATGTGGGTTTTTCAACAGTGGCATCCTCCAACTTTCTTAGGGGATGGAGGACCTTTGGCTGTAGAGTCATGGTTGGAAGACATGTTGTCTATCTTCGATAATCTCAAGACACCTCCAAATATGAGGGTGAATCTCACTACGTACTTTCTATGTGATTCCGCTAAGAGATGGTGGGATGTGATATCACAGGAGGGATGCCAGCAAGTTATGGCTTGGGATGAGTTATAGCATACCTTTTATGACTAATTCTACCCAGAGACCTTGAGGGATGACCTATCCTAATATTTAATGAGTTTGGAGTAGCGTACTCTGTCAATCATGGAGTATTCTTCTCGGTTCATAGATTTGCAGTACTTCACACCCATTCTGGGGTGATGAGTTATTTCTAGCGAGAATGATTGAGAATGGTCACATGCATGACATCTGATCTCATGTGAACATCTTAAGGTTGGATTCCATATCTTCTATTTTCAACTAGGTGTAGATCACCATGCACAACCTAAGATATTATGTATCTATGATCCATGGTGGTTCAGAATCCAGAGTTGGTACCCTTAAAACTCATAGCGGGAAGCGTCGTAGGGATTCTACGTGTGGAGATCCAAGTTGGAGGTATTTTCCTTCAGGTAGCCAGGTGGTGTGATACTAATGTGGGAATGGAGGACAGAATAAACCTCAGTGCTTGAGAGACCCAGTTGAGTTCCGATCATGCAGCAATATGGGATATCTTCAGCATTTCTACAACTCTCTCCTTCTAGCAGCTAGTGAGGGAGGGTCTATTTTGACTCCTCATACTGGTGATGGACCACCAGTTCCACATCAGACTGGGGGATAGAGTACTTTAGGATATTTAGGACAAGGTGGTGGTCATGGCCACAATGGTCAGACACAAGGTTTTTAATAGTAATAGGGTGGATCACCTCAGGGATCTAATACAACTTCACAGGGTCACGGCGCAGGTTTGGTTTTTGTACTGGAGAAGATCCAATAGGAACAGGATCCCAGACCCTTTATGGTTAGAGGTACAATTTTGGTTGCCTTGGTTTTAGATTCTGTACTTTTCGATACAGGAGATTCCCATAGCTTTATATTTTTTCCTTTTATGGAGATCTTTGGGCTATGTATCTTTACTTCTACTGATATCATGACGTTGGACACTCTATTTGGGACTAGAACGGCTAGTGTACTTCACTGCAAGGAGTGCCCTCTTGAGGTTAGTGGGTGTCACTTCTTATGGGACCTTTATGTCTTAGAGATGATGAGTTATGAAATCATTCTCAGAATGGACTGGTTAGTTCCCTACCAGTCTTTTTCTGATTGCTATCATCATAGGGTGAGTTTCACATCAACAGAGGGTGGATTGTTTCTACTTAAGGGTGAATGGGATATTATGGAAAGAAGAGCTTGAAGTGATCTTCATGGGTTGAGAGGTCTTACAGTGCATATTGCTAGTCTATATCTGAATGACCAGGGGACATCACAGATGGACTTTCCTCTAGTGGTCGATCATTTCTGGGATGTCTTTCTAGATGAATTTTTGGGTTTTCCTTCTGAGTGAGGGTTATAATGTTCTATTGATATTGTGCCAGGGGAAACTCCAGTGTCCATTCCTCCTTATAGGATGGCTACACCAGAGTTACAGGAGCTCAAGAAGCAGTTGGAGGAGTTACAGGCAAAGGGTTTCATCTGACCCAGTACTTCTCCTTGGGATTATCCTGTCTAGTTTGCAAAGAAGGTGGATGGAACCCTCAAACTTTTCATGGATTATCGGAAGCTGAACCAGTTGACGGCCAAGAACCGATATCCATTTCCAAGGATTGATGGTATCTTTGATCAGCTTCAAGTATCCTGAGTGTTCTCAAAGATTGAATTGATGTCCGATTATCATGAGATACACATTAGACCATTAGATATACCTTTTACATCCTTTCAGAGCAGTTAAGGTCTATACGAGTATTTGGTTATGTCATTCGGTCTCATGAATGTGCCTGTAGTTTTCATGGCACTGATAAACTGAGTGTTCCATCCATACTTGGACTCCTTTGTGTTTGTTTTTGTTGATGATATAATGGTGTACTCTCACACTCAAAAAGACCATTCCATCCATATTGAGATCATTTTGAGTATACTGATAGAGCATCAGTTATATGTTAAACTCCCAAAATTCCACTTTTGGATGGACTAGATTCACTTCTTGGTTAATGTTATCTTAGAGACATGAGTATCAGTAGACCCAGAGAAAGGGAGAGGAGTAGTTTCTTGGGAGCATCCAAAGAACATATTTTAGGTATGGATTTTTCTTGGGATGGTTGGTTACTATAGACACTTTATACAAGACTTTTCACATTTATCAGCACCACCGATAGGCCTAACTAAGAAGGGTGTGAAGTACTCATGGAAAGATTCTTATTAGTCATCCTTTTACGAGATAAAAGGGAGGTTTACTTTAGCATCGATACTAGTTCATCCAGAGTCGAGATTGGGTTATACCATTTAATGTGATGCATCTGGTATTAGGCTGGGAGTTGTAATTATGCAAGGTCAAGGATTCATTGCATATAGATCTCGATAGTTGAGGCCAGATGAGAGTAATTACCTGATGCATGATCTTGAGTTGGCTTTAGTTTTTCATGCCTTACACTGTTGGAGAAATTACCTTTTGGGATATCATTTTGTAGTGTACACTGACCACATAAGTCTCAAGTATATATTTAACTATCGTGACCTGAATTTGAGATAGTGTATGTGGGTTGAGTACCTTATGTCCATTGACTTTGAGCATGCCTACACGCTTGGGAAAGGCAACTTAGTGGCTGATGCATTGAGTAGGAGGACTCAGATACAGGCAGTTCAGGAGGCCCTAATTGAGTGGAATCTTATGGATATATTCTCTAAGATGCATTTGGAGGTGCATGAAAGAAAGGGGAAGACATTTCATTCTTCAATAATTGTTACCTCTACTCTAATTGATCTGTTGTGAATGAGATAGCTATCATATTTTGAAGGCCTAGTCATATGGGAGAGTGTGTCATGAGAGGAACCTACTCCTAGATGGACCGTAAGTGAGGATGAGATCTTGTGCTTTCATAGACGCCTATGGGTGTCAGCAAACATACATGAGGAGCTGATGTGGGATTTTAATTCCTTATTTTTGGGAGTTCATCTTGGTGTTACTGAGATGTATCGAGATTTACACCATCAGTATTGATGTTCAAGTATGAAGAGGGATGTTGCTGGTTTTTTTATGAGATGTTCCACCTGTTAGCAAGTAAACATAGAGCATTAAGGACCAGCCAAGATTTTACAGTAGTTACCCATTCCTGAGTGGAAGTGGAATGATGTTGTGATGGATTTTGTGACAGGTTTACCGAGGTCGCCTCAAGGGAATGATGCAGTTTGGGTTTTTGTTGACAGACTCACGAAGGGTTCATGCTTTTTACCGATCAGGGAGACCTTCAGCATTGATGATCTTGGGATGTTGTAAATTCATGAGGTGGTATGACTCCATTGTCTTCCACACTCTATAATTTTAGATATGGACTCCCGCTTTATTTCATGTTTCTATCAAGGGTTGGAGAAGGCTTTGGGTAAACAGGTACTTCTGAGTACAGCTTACAATCCACAGACAGATGGCCAGTTAGAGCATACGATTCAGGTGATGGAGGACATGATTCAAGCATGCATCCTTGATTTTGGAGGTTCTTGGGAGATGAAAAAACCTCTAGTGGAGTTTTCCTACAATAATAGTTTTTAGGTGACGATTCAGATGGAACTTTATGAGGATTTTTATAGTTGTCCATGCTGATAACCCCTATGTTGGCTGGAGGTAGGAGAGGCAGCAATGTTGGGACATCGTCTTGTCCAGGAGACCACTGAGAATGTGGAGTTGATTCGGAAGAGGATGGCTACTGCACAGTCTTGGAAAAAGTCTTATGCTGATCGACGGAGATGACCTCTGGAGTTCGAGGTTGGAGATCAGTTTTTCCTATGTGTCACACTGAGAATGGGACACAAGAGGACTAGGAGACAGGGAATGATTTCACCATTTTGGAGAGAGTCATACTGGTTTCCTATCGGTTGTAGTTACCTCAGAGGTATAGGGATATGAAATATGTAATCCACGTTTCTCAGCTACAGTGTTACATCTTAGAACCGTGTCATGTTTTACAACCCAAGGAGGTTGAGTTGGAGGTAGATGCATCATTTGAGGAGTATCTTATCCAGATTGTTGATCAAATCACGAAGATTCTCCATTGATGGTTTATTTCTCTAGTACAGATTTTATGGCTGTATGGGCAGGTACAGGATGAGCCTTGGGACAGGGAGGTCGATGTGTGATCGTAGTGGCTGGAGCAATTCGAGGATTCTTCTCTGCCACCTTGTTAAGGAAATTTGGGGAAAATTTTATTTAAGGTGGAAAGTTTTTATGAACCAGGGTCTTCTTTTCAAGTATGGATCTTTTTTTTTGTTTCTGAGGAAAAAAGAGAGGAATGGAAATTTTTAGAGTACACGTCGTGTACACAGTCACCGCATCTAGACTATGTTTAGATTATGTTACGGCCATATACATGGCCCTGTGATGACATGGCAGGGAAACTTAAAGAGTTACCCGGTAAAGGCCGATACATGCCGTGTACTTGGGCACTGCATCCAGGCCATGTTTAGACTATGTTATGGCCACATACATGGCCCTGTGATGACATGGAAGGGAAACTTAAGGCATGACCCGGTAAAGGCTGATACACGTCGTGTATTTTTAAATATCACACCATATTTTTTTAACTGATAAATTGAACCAGGGTCACGTCTAATCCTCATAAATGTCTTCTTCTAATCTCGTTTCATCTAGGAGCGACCAAGAGTAAAAATTCTTCTCTTAGCCACCCATTCATCATCTGTTCTCTGAATCAAACTCTGGTGGGTGTGTTGGAATCCCACTGGTGATTCCTTCTTTCTTCTAGATCCTCTCCTATTGATTTCTTCTCTCTCTCGAGTTATTCATGGTTGATCTTTTATGACATTTTTGTAGATCTATGATGTTCTAGGATGATTCAAAGGTTTATTTTCAACTATATCTTTTGTACAACATCGAGGTAGGTGGTTTTTTTTCCTTTGTTTTTATTTTAGTTTTATATGAAAAAGTTTCGATGACCCATGTTTTGGGTATTTCAGGTTAAGGAAATTGAAACCTATTTTATCTACCTTAGATTGATTATTGAATTAAGGGTTTATTGATGTCATATTAGGTTTAATTACATTTTAAGAAACACCCCATGGGTTTTTTCCTTGTTTGTATGTTTAGGTTCATTTGGTCCATTTTTCTTATGAGGCAAATGTTGTTTTCATTTCTTTACTTTATAGGATAGAAATGTTGCTTTTTTCTTCATATTAAATGCTTCTGATATGCATTGGAATTGTTTATCCATGTATTAGATGACATTACTTTGGGATGCTTGATATCGTTTATGCACGATTGAATTAAACAAGGCTGTGAGAACCTGGCATAGTTAGGTCATAGGGGGAATTGAAAATGATTGTTTCCTTAGAGTTTCTGTTATATTTCACATTACGAGACCATAGGGGGTACTGAAAGTGAGTGCTCCCTCAGAGTTTATATAGTTTACAGTACAAAACCACATGGGGAATTGATGTTGAGTGTTTCCCCATAGAGTCTATAGTTATTCAGGAAAGACCATAGGGGGAATTGACAATGAGTGCTTCTTCAGAGTGTCTTCGCCTTTTTATTGAATTACATGTCTAGAGGGGTTAGAATATGTGAGCTACCTAGAGGGATAATATAAATATTGAATGTTTGTGATGCATTTTCCAAGAAAAATCACAATTTTGGATTCGTTCCTATTAGGTAGTCTTCTGAGAAACCTTTTGTGATACTTTATTAAATGATGAACATTAAATGCTAATGAATGTGAATGGAAACTGTAGGATTTGGTTACTTTGGTTCACTCCTAGTTTATTTGCAACATTTCCATTATTACATACTATATATAATCACTAACAATTAGGTATAGATCTTGTGGTGGTTTCCTACTAGGATTTTTCTCACACCCTTTTTGGGTCATGCTTTAGGAACCAAACAGATTATATGGTTGCAGGTATAGCTAATGGCAAGTGCCCTTCAACATCAGTTACTTGATTGTTGTGAAGTTAGAGAGCATGGGACCAAGATGAGGCTTGTGATTCTGTTATATTTTATTTTTTTACTTTTGTACTTTGGTTTTAGTACTGTATTTCTAGCATTGTGACTATTTGGGCTGTTTTCCTAGACATATGTGACATGCATCATTTATATATGTGCTCGAGTTGTTTATTTACTTTCAGTCTTCTGATTTTTACTTGTTGTATCATATTATTGCTTCTGTTATTGCTTATTATTTGTTATTCCGCTGTGCATAATCTTCCAATGAGGTCATAGTTTTTCTATTATCACATCCAAGACCCTTATTCCTAGTCAGTAGCCTCTGGTGTTCGAGGAAATGCGCTTGAGGCAATGTGACCAAATGGATACGGGGCACATTTTGGTGGCACCCGGAACCGGGACGATACAATTGTATGGGCATATATAGACCCTATACACCATTTTATCGTAATGTTTCCATTACTGGAGAAACTTGAGACATGAAAAACATATATAGAATCTCTTTTTCAAAATATTACAAGAGTGTCACTTCTCCACTATAAAAGGAAAACACTTCTACCCATTATTCACACCTCTCAAACCACTTAGGTTCTACCAAGATCTGGACAAATAGATTCCAAAAACTCCTCCCCTAGTCCTTGAAGCCTCCCTTTTGGTATAAATCCTTCCAAGGAAGCCCTTTGGTATACACCAAAAGGAGTTGCCTTATTTTTAAGGCAATGATTTCCAACAATCACTTTTATTTCATTTACTTCTCCACCTCCACATATATTCTTATTACGTGATCATATATTAACAATAGTATAATAAATATAAATTAATTTTTTTATTAATGTTTTTACACACAAAAACACACATTTCAATCTAATGGGTAACAAACATACTATTTTTGGGTATGGTGAACTACCACCTCATGAAATGATGATTGTTCATTTTTCCTTTACCAACTTTCATGGTTGGCCATTATGATGGAAAATATATTTAAATATGTTATATATGATATTTATTATGTCTTTATACTTTTATAAAAAATTTATAAAACATAAATTTATTACTTTTCATTTTTAGTTAATACGATAACATCGTTTGAGGAAGTGTGGACCACCTCCCCCTCAAAGCGACGTGATTCATTCACACTAAAAATGGAACATATTAAGGATAATTTTAAAAAATATATGAAATATATTACATAAATATGGTACTATAATTAAAATATGCATGTATATACATATCATTTATATTTCCTTCTTTTAAAATATGACAATGAAATGAGGGGAGCGTTCATGCGTACGCACGGACTACCGTCTCCATGAAAGGTGAATTCCATTTCCTATCTCAAAAATTTATAAATTATTCAAGACACATATATACTAGATATATATGATATTAAAATCATTTTTTCATTCTGGATATGATAAAACCATGATATACTTAATAATAATAACAAATAAGAAGTTAAAACAAACTTAATAAACTAGGTAATTAACACTCAAAATAGTTAAAATAATGAATGGTTATTAATAAAAAGGTGATAAGTTATTATAAGAGGATCATATATGATATCATAAATATTAATATGGTTATGTTATAATTAATTGACTTTTTTAGACATCTTATACAAGAGTTTAAAGGACGTTCACCCGAATAGAAAAAAAGGTAAGGGATTTTCATCTCACTTTTTTACATCTGTGACATAAATATCATCTTCACCACTAACATCTTATGTGTGGTGTATCTACTGATCCTTATATTTTATTATATCATTAATAATTTTATCTTCATGGTATTTAAAACTTTCATTTAATTTTATTCCTTCACGAGGATTATGATTTAAAATGTTTCAATGTGGTTTGGGACACTTTGGAATGTTTAATGATTATTTTCCTCAACAATAACTTTAATGATCTCTCAAATGGTATTTCCATTTGAGAAAATTATATGACCATTATTTAGTATAACCTTTGATTTTCTATCATATGGTTATTCATGACCATTTTCAATTATTAGTACCATTTTTCCACTCTTTGATACTCAAATATTTATAGAAAATGTTATTTTGAAAATACGACTTTATTTTTATCTTTAGTCAGAGAACCTGTTTTATTTTAAGACCCATGTTTTATTAGAATGTTTTCAAATATTATTTTAAAATTATTTGGTAAATAAATTTTTTCCCTTTTTCTCTTTTACCGATGTTTTTAAAAGAATCTTCTTTTTGATTTTTGAACAATACATTTTTTAAACCTTTAACCGTGCAAAAGGAATGTTGTTTTTAGCTCATATAGGTTGTACAGATTTTCCTACCCTTATTTATTTGAAGCTTCCTTTTCATTTATAAAAGATTAATTTTTCAAGAAAATGTTTTCAAAAGTGATTTTCAAAGAAAATTTTTTTCAAATTTTTTTACAAAAAAAGGATATTTACCTCAAGAATGAATTTAAAAAATATTTTTATGCTATTTCTATTAATCAACAACAACAAACCCTTATTTTTACACAACATTGGATTTATTGTATTGATACCATCCTTATTCGTCCTCTGTATGGTTTATTAATTATTCTTCCTAGTATATTATTCACATTCACATCCTTGAATCGTTTTTTATTTCCATTTATATATTCAATCTCCTATGATCATTAAACATTGAATTTCCACCAAATTATTCATTTCATTTTTCATTGATATTACTATTTCCTAAACTGTATACCATTTTACAGAAGATTTCTAATTTGATATTTATTTGATTATTTGTTGAAATATTTTAAATATTGTATTATTTATTCAACATGAGTATTTGATAATCCATGTTATTTATTTTTATTATTCGTTATGGGGAATCATTTGGAATGGTAATGATGGGAGGATCTTGTACTTTATATAGCTCGTTGATGCGTCGATTGGTTCTTATGAGAAAAAGTAGTTAAGAAAATTAAATGGGTTTCTATCTATGGTTTTTAACTATCTTTTGAAATCACTTGATGGTATATGTTTACATATGAATTAGCATGACATCCATTAAAAAATTAGTGCCCTTATTTAGTTTCAGTTATTATTTCTCCATGAGATTTTACGTTGAAAAATCTATTGATACATTTTAATTTACTTCATTCATTAAATGTCATGTGTTTTAGTTTATTACCTTTCCATATTGATTTTTCCTTATATATTTATTTTAATGGAATTTGTTTCCATTTATTACCTTTCCATATTATTTAATCACTTCCTTCTCGGTTTGTTGATTATATGGTATGTATGTTCTATTATTTACCATACCACACTTATAATTCTCATTAATTCATTATTGATTTAAATATAATTTAACCTTACTAAGAATTTGATCTCACCCTTATTATGTTTCTTTCCCCTGGAATCCAATAAGTGTACTAACAAATATATGCAAGGATATGCTACACTGAATAAATTTATTACTCTCAAAGTAATTTAGAAAGAAGGAAATAATTATGTTGTAATTAGTATATTAATTTGTAATAAAAGACTCATGTATATATCCTGTTTACCGAGAATACTAAAATATAAATTCTTTGGGATTTGATTCCTTATAATAATGCCAATGTAATTGATATCAGACACTGGCTCAAGTCTTTCTGGGGTCGAGTTGCTACAGTCAGTATCAAAGGATGTTTAGTAGAAACATTTGGAACTAGATTTTGGAAAACAAAGATTTGATAACAATGCCCTATGGTATAATTTTAGGATAAGTATATAATAACATCTTATAATTTTGTTAAGTTAGATATTTTGTGGGTCTTCCAACAATTGAATCCCTGTTTGGATAAACAAGTGGGTGTGGTTCTAAAATAGATATATCTGGGATTAATAACATAGACAAATTGTTTTGGGCCTGACTCTAGGAAACCTGGTACACTACAATGGGAATTATTGTGAACCTATTTTTACACTCCTGGGAGATATGCATAGGATAATTCACATATTATTTATAAACCATTATGAAGTATTTTAATAGATAATTTCAATGAATAACCAAGGTTAAACCTAAGGGGTTTTGGATTGAAGATATAGTGTTAGGATTTTGAAATCAAACTAATAATATTATGGATAAACCATAGACCAAGGAAGGACCTATATGGAAATAAATTGATGAAGTATTTATGGATTAGGATTATTTTTAAATCATTAATTAAAAGTCAATTTAGTGATTAGCCTTATTTCAAGGATGCATATTAGATTTATTTTGGAAATTATATTAATATGGTTTAAGAAAAATTAAAACTTGTATGTCAGGTGATAGCCTATCAAGTATGGAAAGGACACAGGTCTTGATCCCATGACCAAAGGATTATGAGGATTTCATGCCAACCACTGACCAACACGATATCCTGGTTAATTTTTCATTGTTTTTAGTTAAACAATTTAATGAATAAATGTTGATGATGACCTCGTATTATCACTTTTTAAGATTAGATACTAATATATTAAACATATTGGTTTTGAAATATATTTATACAAAAATACTTAAAACTTTCACTCTTTTATAGGCCATAAGATCCTTCAAAAGACTCTTTTAGTGCTTTAGGCCTAAAAAATTCACTATTGGTTATTAATTTCTGGGAGTAAAGGGATGAATTATAATTTTATCAAAACAAAACCAGAAGTTTTTATTGTTCATATTAAATTTAAAGATATCAATTAATAATATTTCATTATAATCTTCGTTAGTAAAATAACTACCCACCATTTGTAAAATGACATTGAAATAAAATATTGCCCTAATACCTTAATTTCTGTTGAACTGATGGTCTCTTAAATCATCAAAGATTTATGGATTTGAGGCCCTCAACTTTCCATTGATCATTTAATTTTTTTTATTGATTACATCATTCACTACATATAAATATTAACACTTTCCCTCTATGTAAATATCTCTACTTTCCACTAATGTTGTCCTACTTAGAGACCAAGTTACATGTTAGTCCATGTGACCTTTATAATTCCCATCCTATCTTTTATATAGGATGTTTTATGAACCCTTACCATGATGTGGGATTTCAATGTTGAAAATATCATAAATTATATTACTAAGATTTATTTTCAAATGTGAGGATGTAACTTAATTAATATGGGGAGAATTTAATACCCCAATATTCTAAAGTATAAGTTTGTATTTGATAGCATGTATGATATGCATCACAAATCACATAAGGAAATAAAATATCCAAAAATATACTATATATTTAATAATTTAAATAAATTAAATACATTATATATATTTTAATTCACACAACACATAGTTATCTTATGTTACCCACAAGAGTGTCTTTCCTCGATAGCTTGCATTACACAAAAGAATGAGTTTCACCAAATAACAATTTATTATTAAAATATTTTTAATTAATATAATATGACATAACCTAGACGTTATGTTAGTGGTTATGAATATTTTTAACTAAATTATGAAAATTTATGGTTTATATAAATATAAAATTAATTCATTGGTTTCCAATTAGTGATAAACAAAAATAAGAACCAATTTGATATAAAAAGAAATATTTTTATTTTTATTATTCCAAAGGAATTTTGTCTTAATAAACATATTTAATTAAAATTAGATAATGATTTTAATGAAATATATATGTTATAAATTCAATAAAATATTTTTTATATTTATCCATTAGGTTTTATATACATAAAATCAGAGCAAACCCTATTTTACACAAAAAAACATAAATTTTTATAAAGTAAATTTTACCACTATTTAATGGAAAATCCATTTTAAATATAGTTTTTGATACTTTTATTCATTTAATATTTAAAAGTAAACTTCAATTTTTAAATTAAAACAAAAATTTAGTTTATGTTTAATATTTGATATTTTTCAGAAACATAACAATTTTTAATGAAAAGTTAAAAATACGGAATTTTAGTTTAAAACTTCCTTTTCATCTAATTTATTTATATGGATTAATTATAATTATAATTTATTTTAAAAAATAATTTTATAATATATTTATCAGTTATTAAAATTTATGTCATTTTAATCAATTTCACCTTGAAATTGATTATAAAAATATAACAAACTTTCATACATTTTTACTTTAAAAACCTACATTATTATCCCACCCGTGGGACTAAATTTAAATTAATTTCTACCAATTATGTGTTTTTAATTGTCAAAAATGGATTCCATATTTTAAATCATCATAATATATAATTTATAATAATTTTACCTTTATTTTTTATCAAAAATATTTGTGAAAGTGAATAAAATTAATCGCAATGATTACGGTTGAATTTAGCTTAATAAGGGACTAAACCTTAACCTTAAGGCCCAAAAAGAAAAATAAATTTGTACAAGAGCTATTGGATGGCCATATATAGATCATATATTCTCTTTTATTGAATTTGTTTCATTACTGGAGCCACTTGAAACCAGAAGATCATGTATAGAATTCCGTTGTAAAAATATTACAAGAGTGTCACTCATCCTCCACTATAAAAGGCCACAACTTCTCCACATTCCAAAAACCTCTCAAACCAGTTGTTTTTTTCCAATATATTCCCAAATAGATTCCCAAAATATTTTCCCTATATCTTTAATCCTCAATTTGGTTATAATTCTTTCCAAGGAATCCATTTGGTATACACCAAAAGGAGTTAGGCAATTTTTAAGGTAACATGTTCCAACAATCACATTTCTTTCATTTACTTATCCATCACCTCAAATATTATTTTTCCATGTTCATATAATAACATCAGTTTCATAAATATAACTTTATGTTGTTTTATGAATTTTTTTACCTATACTAACACACACATCCATCTAATGGTTAACGAACATACTGTTTCAGTATACGAAAAACTATCACCTCATGAAATGATGATTTTTCACTTTTCCTTTACCAACATTCATGGTTGGAAATTATTATAGAAAATATATTTATATATTTTATATATGATATTTATTATGTATTTATACTTATTTAATAATTTTATAAAAAATAAATTTAATACTTTCTATTTTTCATTAATACGAAAACATCATTTGAGGAAGTGTGGACTACCGCCCCCTCAAAGCGATGTGATTTGTTCACACGAAACATGGAATGTATTAAAGATATTTTTAATAAAAAAATATGAAATATATTACATAAATAGTGTAATGTAATTATAATATAAATTTATTTATATATCATTTAATTTTTATTCTTTTAAAATACAACAATTAAAAGAGGGTAGCATTCATGCATACGTACGGACTACCGTCTCCATGAACAGTGCATTCCATTTCTAATCTACAAATAGTATAGAGTATTCTAGATTTATATACACTGGATATATATATGATATTAAATCTTATTTTAAATTATTTATATGATTTAACCATGATATATTTAGTAATAACAACAAATAACAAGTTAAAACGTACTCGATTAACTAGGCAATTAACACCCAAAATAGGTAAAATAATGAAATGTTATTAACAAATGAGTCATAAGATATTATAATTGGATAATATAAGATATAATAAATATTAATATGGTTCTTTTATAAGTTATTAACATTTTTAAACCCCTTATATAGGAGGTTAAAGGACGTTCACCTGAAATAAAACACAAGGTAATGGATTTTCATCTCACTTCTTACATATGTGAGATGAATATCATGTTCACCACTCAAATTTTTTGTGTGGTGTATCTAATACCCCTTTTTTATATTATATCATTAATAATTTTATCGTAATGGTATTTTAATCTTTCATTTAATGTTATTCCTTCATGAGTATTACTATTTAAAATGTTTCAAAGTGGTACAGGACACTTTGGAATTTTTAAAAATTATTTTCATCAAAATTAACTTTAATGATATTTAAATGGTATTTAAATTCAAGGAAATTATGTGATAATTGTTAAATGAAACATTTCAATTTCTATAATTTGGTTATTCATGGACATTTTCAGGTATTAGTGCCATTTTTTCATTCTTTGGTACTAAAAATGTTTTTTAAAAAAATCAGAAAACATGACATTATTTCTCTCTTTAGTTGGAGAACCCATTTTCTTCTAAAAACCACGTTTTATTAAAAAAATTTCAAAAATTATTTAAAATGATTTGGTAAATAAATATTTACCCTCTTTTTCTTTTAACCAAATTTTTCAAAGGAATATTCTTATTTCTTTCCGAACAAGGTGTTTTCTATCTTTTAACCATGCAGAAGGAATGTTATTTTTACATCCCACAACAAGTACGGATTTACCCACCATAATTTACTTGAATCTTAATTTTCATGTCTAAAAGGATACTTTTTAAAGAAAGTGTTTTCAAAATTTATTTTCAAAGAAAAGTTTTTTAAAATTTTTTTACTAAACAAAATGATATTTTTCTCAAGAATGATTTTAAAAGATATTTTTATGGTATTTCTATTCATAAATAAAAACAAACCTTTATTTTTAATCCAATGGGAATTTGTTTTATTATTCCCATAATTTCTTCCTCTAGATGGTTTATTATTTATTTGTACAAGGATAGAATTCTCATTCAATTCCTCAAATCATTTTTTATTCCCCTTGAAATATTCAATATCTTATGATCATTGAACATTGAATTTTCCACTAATTATCCATTTCATTTTTCATGGATATTATTATTTCTTAAACTATATACAATTTTACATATGGTGTATACTTTGATAGTTATTTGATTATTTAAATAAATATTGATAATTTTATATTCTTTATACAATATAGGTATTTTATACGGCATATTATTATTTTTGATTATTCGTTATGGGGAATTCTTTGGACCGATAATGATGGGTGTAGCCTGAACTTTATATAGTTTCTTGATGCATTGATAGATTCATGTCAGACAAACTAGTTGTGAAGATTAAACAAGTTTATATCCATGGGTTTAAACTATATTGTGAAAGGTCTTGATGGTATAGGTTTTCATGTTCCTTAGACATGACTTCCTTTAAGAAATCATTGACCTAATTTATTTTTAGTTAATATTCATCTATGAAATTTTTCATCGACATATCTATGGATATATTTCATTTCATTTCATTGATTAAATTGAATGTGTTTTAGTTTCTTACCTTTCCATATTGATTTTTCCTTATCTATTAATTTGAATGGCATCTGTTCCTATTTATTACCATACCATATTTTTCAAGCACTTTCTTATCTTTTATTTGATTATATGGTATGTGTGTTCCATTATTTACCATGCCATAATTACCCTTTTCGTTAATTCATTATTGATTCTGCAGTACATTACCCTTACTAAGAATTTGAGCTCACTCTTATTATGTTTATTTACCTTGGAATCCAATAAGAATACTACAAAATATATTCAAGGATATGATAGATGAAAAAAAATATTTTCTCGAATTTATTTAGAAATTGAAAAAAAATTATGTTTTAATTAGTGTATACATTTTTCATACAATGCTCATGTATGTATATGGTTTTCAAAGACTACTAAACTCTTGGTCCTTCCAGATTTGATTCCTTGTAGTCATGCCAATGTAGTTGATTATAAACACCACCTCTAGGATTTTTTATGTCATTTCACTACATTGAGGCCACCTACCGTGAAAATTATGGCATAAATGAAGAATTACATGAAACTTTAGTGAAATCAAGTTCAGTATCTGAAAATCCCACCTTAGATATCATTAAATAACATCAACATCATAATATATGATCATTATTGTAATGAACTATCATATATCTATCCTAAATAGACTATATCTACGAATAAAAGATAGGGATGTTAAGTATATCTAAGGAAAACTACCAAAAATGAAGACATAATAAGGGAATCAGGCTTGAATTCCCAAATATTTTCCAATGGATCACTCCCATATCAAGGAGGAAAGTATCTATATCCTTTGGGAAGAACAAAAACTGATTTAGGGTCAAAATAGTGAACAAAAGAGTTTTAGGGGTGAAAATGGGTGATATCCACTTTCTTCGGATCTCAATTTTTAACAGTGCATAGTTGGATCGCATGGTTAGGAAAACCATGCGCTAATCATATGTCAACCCATTCTTCAAGAATCGCATTGAAAAATTGGCCCACAAGGTTATAATAACTATTCAGAAACTATGAAAATTCTATTTGTCCCACATCACATGGTTACTCCTAGGTGAAAGCACGGTTTGGAAAAACCGTGCCCTACAAAGAAGCCCCTCTTTCAGTTTTCACGATATCTTGTAGGAGTTACACAGTTTATACTTACCATTATCAAATTTTAAACCACCATAAAATACCCAAAACATTCTAAAATACCATCAAACCCTCCCAAAATTAACCCAAACTCCCTACATACATTAAATATACAAGTAAAGGGTTACTTACCTGAGAATGGTGGTGCTATAATGTAGCTGATTGAACAAGTCATCTATCTATGGTAGAGGATACTTTTTCTTTATCATTATCTTTTTTAGATCATGATAATAATTTTAGAGGTGCCTTGACCCATCCTTATTCTTAATGAAAAGGACTTGTTCACCCCATGGTGAAGTACTTGGGTGTATAAACCCTTTATCCATATTCTTCTATAATTGTTTCTTCATCTCCATGAGTTCAACAATGACTATTCTGCAAGGAGTATTGGATATATAAAAAAATCTTCAGGAATGAGCTTATTTAAGAACTCAACCTCACATCTAGGAGGAAGACCATAAAACTATTTTATATTACATTAGTGAATTACCTTAGAATAGTAATTTCATCAGGGGTGATATTTTATTTAATCTAAATCATTTAAGCAAGATACACTTACTCACAAGGAAAAAATATCAATTCTTGAGCTTTTGGAACTAAATAAGATTTATCATCCCCCATTTACTAGTACAAAATCGGTGGGATATTTATAATATAAAGGGTGATTTATTTCTCTTAAAAATTTATGTTGGTTATGTAAAAGGAAATCCAATCATGCCTAGAAAAGAATTGAATTCCACTAAAGGGAATATCAAGAGTTTTGGTGGGAATTTCATCCCAAAAATATAGAGAGTGAAGGAGTTATATACTTGGGATTAAATAATTTACCTTATTTTCATCTTCACATATAACTTGACTTCTGTGTTTTGAGGTGGTGTTTAAATAGTTCTACTAAACTTATGTGATATGATAGAATGTGTAGAATCAAAATAAAAAGGTATATTTTTTATTCTTGAATAAATAAATAGTGTATAAATCACCACTTTGTTATCAAGATCCACCTCAATAGTTGTGATGGAATGTGATCTCCCTTTGTCTCTTGGATTTGGAGTTCATTGTTGTTAGTTATCATCAAAAACCTCTAGATTAGGTAATTTTTTAACATAGTGTCCTTATTCCTTAAAATTGATACATTGGACAATAGGTTGAGGGTTGAATACAAAATTCCTATATTCCATCACATTGGTGTGTTACTCACATTATAAATCACTATCTAGGTTCCCATCTTTCTCACACCTAAAGAATTTCCTTTTCCCCTTTGGGAAATTTTTAGGATGCTTTTTCCCACAATTTTGAAAGGTGGCATGTTGAAATTTATTTCCTCAATGAGATTTATCCATCGCACCACCAGAATTAAACTCTATTTTATTCTTATTATCCCCATGAGAACCTTAAAATTAGTTGATCTACATTTCTATTTTGAGAGAACAATTGAAAATTTCCTCATATATTTCAATGTATGAAATCTTTAAGGATTTTCATAGACTTAAATTTAGCCCACCAAAGAAGTGGTAAACTTTCACTTTGAGGGTAATGAAGGAGGTGTATCATGAAACTCTTTTAAAGCATTCCCAAAATTAACCAATGGATTATTCATCCATTTACCTGAGGATAAGTAACTACATCTCCATATTAAGTAAGTGAGTGTGAGGAAAATATTTTTCGAGAACCATCTTTCCATAATTCCTTCCACTTTATCACTTCAATTTAATCCTCTAGCTTAAAATTTCTAACCAACATCAACCATTTATTATCTTCTACTTCTTTATTATAAACAACTAGCATGACCTTATCTTTAATAGTTCATTAAATGATGGGGAAGACATTTTAAATTGAGTTCCTCCATTCCTCCTAAATTAATGAATTAGAAGATCCACTGAAATTTGTATGCCTTCACCACATAAATGTCTCAATTTCAAATTATTCTTAATTAGGGGGATTTGAGTATTCCTCATAATTAAAATTTTGTTTTAAAACTTCATCCAATTGAGATACAATGTTCATAATGTTAATGATTTATTCTACCATCAGTTTGGGCATTTCATTTGGACATTCATTACATTATTCTTTACATTGGTTAGTTACATAGTTTCTTTTAATCCCTTTTATTGACTATAAATAAAGATAAAATTTGGGTTCATAATTTTTAATCTATTAAAGACATAAATGGGAATCCTAGAATATTAAAGATATAACTCACGAATGAATTATATCATTTAACCTATTAATTTATAGGTTTTAATCTAAGTTATCCATGATCTATTTCCTAACATAGAATTTTATGGGAATTTTTTCCCTTAATAATGATTCATAAGAAGATTATGAATTTGATAAATAATATCCCTAGGGATTATCAAACTAGTTGTGTATCAAGTCATGTTGTTTTGCACTGTGTGATGATTGATTCTAGCTTAGTGAACCCTTTTAGTGGTTATTGTCCCTAGGAACATCTATTCTAGAGCCACATACACTTGTAGTGTCCAAATAGGGATATATTTTCATGGAAACCACTTAATATATACTTTAACAAAATTTAAAGATATTTAACATATTTTAGTTTTATCCCTAAAGTGTCCACTCAATTTTTCTAATCTTAACCCCAAAAAATAACTATACTTTACTCTGATACCAACTATAAAAATATATATCATTAATACACATTATTTTATTATTTATTACATAAATATACACATAATAAAATCCCAAAAGATCATTTATAATGGTTCTTTTGGGAAATTAAGTACATAACATAACAACTTGCAATAAAAATAAAATGACATTATTGAAAAATTCTTTAACATGCTCTAACAATTAAATCATTCTTCTAAAACATCACAGGATAACCTAAGGATGTACATAATAAAGTGCTGATATATAAATCCCAGTATGGTAATAAATACTATAGAATAAGGTAATTTTTTATATGTGATCTAATATTCATATCACGGAAACATAAGAGTGGTGAAAGTCATAATCTTGAATTGTGAGGCATGACATAACATGATAACATAAATGTGACATGGGAATGTGGAAAAAAATTAAAACATGACATCATAAACATAAGTCAAGGATAAATTCTATTATATAATAACATAGTACGATTAGTATAACCTCTCATGCACTAGATATGGAATCTCATGAGATAAAAGAATTATGTAATGCATTGGAGGGCAATATAATTCTGGTCCCACCCATCATTTTCATTTTATGTATATTCATAAGTGTGACATATTGATCATACAATGTAATGATGAATTTCATAAATTTTAACCACATTATTAAGTATTTTTGGTTACATAAATGTAAATAAAGAATCAATTAAGGATGTTTACAATTAAGTGAATATCCTTGATTCTAAATGGATATGGTTATTCACAATACAAATGTTTGACATGGAAAATCGCATGATAATTTTGGCATCATAACAAGTGTACATAAATGTTTATATAATGGGATAATTAAAGTAAAGGGAGTCTCTAATTACTATTTAATCATAAGGATAGTAATATGGATGTGTAAAAATATATCCCAACTTGAAAAATTAAAAATCAAAAGGCATTACATGAAGAATGTTTTGGAATAAAGAAGATGATAGGATCCCTTTCCTTGAGAGGGAACTTATAAAAGGTTGGGAGGAGCTTCTTAAGAGCTTATGGGAACCTTGGGATGGATATGGAGAGATAAGGTAAGATTAACTACAAGTGTAAAGGTTTTTATTGAAGATGAATGGTATGTTGGTTGGGTTTATATAGCCAAAGAGATGATAATTCTTTTTAAATTTCAAAACTTAGTTTTTGGACTATATATGATAATGTAATCAAAAGATAAGATCTTACAATAGTTTTTCAAATGGTTTATTCCAAATATGAGCTATTTCCACTATTTAGTAAGGTTAATGACCTAACTCATTAAATTAATTCCCTTGGTTATGTATAAGTGAGCCATATTTATAAATAATTGATTTTAAAACCATAAAATATATTATAGGATTTGGAGGATTACCTAAGGGATTATAAATTTAATCAAATAACATAAAGAGAATAATAATTTAAAGTTAAAACATAATTTGGGTATTGGATACTCTTTATATTATTTCTTACATCACTGTAGGTATTTTATGATGTCATAGTACATAATGTATACTTATATCATATTTAATTTTAACCCAAAAAAATCAACTTTCTTAGAAAATTTTGAAAAAATCACTGTTTGAAATACTCATTATGATTATTTCATGATTAATATTTATTTTATCAAAATAATTCTATAAATATGATAATTTATAATTTTAAATAAAAAATCCCCATTTTTTGAAAAATTACATGTTTTTTGACAATAATAGTTTTCCGACCCTTATAAAAATTGTTTCTAACTTTGTAAAGGTATATTATCATTTATATTTAATAAATATTATATAATAATAATATTTTATTAAAATATATCTTATTTAAAAAAATTATTTAACTATTCAAGAGTGTCTTTATTAATTTTATATATTTACCAAAAATAAAACTTTTGTTTTATAATATCAAGGTGTAATTTTTATCAAACTCATTATATGATAATTTAAAAAAAATAATAAAAAGGATTAAATATAATGATTATTTTTACTGAAATAAAATATAAAATTTAATACTATTAAGGTCAGGATACATAACCCTTTATTACATCAATGAATTCTTTAAGGGTAAGGTGCGTGATGGTGAGATTTTCGGGGGGTGGTTCATTGAACATTGTTTGGGACATAATCATGATGATATTGAAATTATTCTATAAATGCACTTTTTCTATTTTAGTTGTTGAATCTCATCTTGGGATTGGTCAAGGGAATATCCCAGTGATGTTAGCTCCCATGTAAACTTATTCAAATAGGCTTTAGATGTTATGATCCTACTAGTCATGGTCATTTCTTCCTTTGCCCGTTTCAAATGCAATTTATCATAAACTATTTTATAATAATATTAATGTTCATTATACGATAGCTATATTATCAACTATTATGATGTTTAATATTACTTTAAATTTGAAATTCCACCTAATTTTCTAAAATAACTAAAGTAGTTCATGTGTTTTATATAACGTTTTTCATAATAAGGAATTAATTTATTTATAAAAGAATTTCATTTATAAATTTTTGGGTAGTTATAGACAAGGACCAATCCATGCAGTTTAACATCATGTGATTTCATGACCCATCCCTCGGGGCCCATGTCGTGACTTCCCCAAGCCCACCTCTCAAAGGCCAAGGGATGGCGACTAGCGCCAAAGGCATTATCTGCAAGTGGGAGGAATTTTCCAAGTAACTATACACATGTACCCTCAAAACCCTAGCCCACAATACTGAAAAGGAAGAAATTCATGCTACCAAGACAACCACTGAGAGTAAACATTACAAACTGAAAGTAGAGTGGCTAGAATACAAGCCCAACAAAAGGAAAGGTGTAAACAAGAGGGTACAAAAGCCTCTGAAAACCCATATGTAGAAAACCCTACCTAAAGTGTAGGTACAGAAATAGTTGTTTGAACCTATATTAGCACATCTCATCTATCAGGTCACTCAAAGCACCACCTGGACCTAATTCACTAAGGACTTTGTCAAAGCGTCTATCATCTTCCCAAGACATAACATGTACGGGAAAAGACTGTGAAGGGGTGAGTAAAACAATAATCAATAGGTACCCTAAACCACAAATTTATACCACAAAGAAATATAAAAAGTAGACTACCAAGGAGGTACAATAATTGTAGTATCTAAGAAGTACAGTCAAGTGAGTCACTAAATCCATCTCACATAGGTATAATCTAAAGTATAGAAAGAAAGACTATCATTAGTAATGTTGAACATCTTATACTACTGAGGGACTCATCCCTGATGAGTCTCTGAGGTCTTTTAGGCCACTAAGGTCTGCACGTCACTAAGGTATTCTAGGCCACTTAGGTCTTCTCGTCACGGAGGTCTGATACGCCGTTGAGGTCAGCTCGTCATTGAGGTCTACTTGGCCACTGAGGTCTGCACGTCAAGGACGACTGTTGGGCCACTGAGGTCCGCACTTCACTGAGATCTGTTGGTCCAATGAGGTAAGCACGTCACTTATCATTATTGGGCCAATGATTTATGCATGTCATAGAGGTATGCTGGTCCACTTAGGTCCACTCGTCACTTCCTTCTCGTCACAGCCAGTCGGCAGATCCCTGCTCATAGCAGGTTTGATTCTGGGAGAATATAATTCTCAAGACACTGGTCATATTTCAAATTCCCTAAAAACTCACTTGGATTATATAAAAAGTTTTTTCTTTCCACGAGTGTATCATCACCAAAAATGGCTCGTCAATCGGATGTACGGTTTGGAAGTTATGGGTGTTTTATTAAAAAGTGGATGGTTGGTTCTGGGCCCAGTCCGACCTGGTTCGGCCGACCCAACCCAACTCGGTCTAGTCTGGGATGACCTAGTCTAGTATCGCCCACAGTACAGGCCTATTGGACCATTGGTCCAGCCCACCAGGTTTCCTAACAGACTAGTCCCCTCCGGCCCGACCTGCACTGGTGGGCCGATTTTCTTCCAGCTGGGATGCCCAGCAGCTTGGTTCTCTTGGTCTGGGCCATGATGGAGGGTAATTTCTATCCAACATTGGATGCAAGATTCACCATATCCATTCAGACCCCACATACCGCCGCATGCAACATGGTAGTTCCACTGCATAAATACCATGTGGGTTTGTCACGGGGTCCTATCCGTGGTCCAGTTGGACTGCAGTTCTTCGTTGCGGGACTCGTCTCCTAGTTGTGTCTGACTTAGCTACTGGTGGATGCCTGCCAGTGGCCCGATCCAACACTCTTGGCAGTTGTTGTGGGTTCCAACACTTCTAGCCTTCAATCTAGTGGCCTTTTCTATCATCGCAGCTCTCCTGGTCACAGACCTCCATCGTCACCACTGTAGCCCTCCTAGATTCGGCCCTCTATCACCGCCATGGCCCTCCATCTCTATTGCAGCACACCTGGCCGCGACTTCCCCTACCATCAGTTGCTGATCCAGCAGTCTTCTAGCACTGTCATATCCCAAAGCCTCCTACCATGGGTTATCCTTCTATCGTGGTCCCGCCTGGATCATGGATTTTCATCACCACAAAGAGCAGGAAGAAGGTAGAGGAGAAGAATGAACCAATAACACAAGAAGAATGGACTATAACCTCTGTTCCTATTGGCATAGTTCATCCCTGTTAGATTGACTGAAAATAAAATTTTTTATTTCAAAATAACTTTTAAGGAAAAATTGAGAAAACTCATAAGAACCACATACGAGGCAACCCACACAAGGGATCCACCATTATAGACATGAGTCAGAACAAACCCATAGATAACTTTTACGGTTGAGTGAGAACCACCAGTTAAACCCAAAAATCATCCTCGAACATACCTTCGGAATCATCATGTTCCCTATCAGAAACCATAGTTGAATCCTCAGACATGGTTCATCTTTGTTAGGGGGTTTGATGAAGAACATAAACCTTTATATGAATCCAACTCCCTTACATTCCCGCAATTCAAATCCCATCTCACAAAATACATATTCGATTTACTGGTCAACCTGTTCATGGTTTGACCCACATTCTTCACTCAAACCAACTAACGTTGAAGTAAGAAATTCACTAATAATTAAATCCCTAACATGTAAAACAATATTGATCCGCATCGGGGTTCGATATTTGGTGGCGATCTGTTGAGAGATGCCATGATCCCTCATTTGTTGATGATCCATTAAGAGACGTCGTTATCCATCATTAATTGGTGATTCATCTTTTTTCGTTATTCATCACTCGCCAATGGAAGTTCTCAGAGGTTCATACAAAACTCTCTGATCATCCCCTAATTTTGTAACTCTGATTATCCATTAAAGGAGGAAATACATTTCAGTATTTCTGTTATGCGAAGTTTCCACGTCGTTACACTTTTTCATTTTTGAAATGAAAAATATGACTCATCGTTGTATTGTAGTGTAACATTTTTTTCATAATATACTATTTCTTAATTTTATTTTATTTTTCATTAGAATACCCAAAAAAGAAATTTTATCACTGACCGGTGCCAATCGATGTTAAGCCCCACTTAAAGAAAATCACACCCTCATGAGCTCAACGGTGCTCTCATATATCAAATATGAGTTACCATTTATGAGTTATAAGGATTTGAAAAATAAAATAATCTTTATTTAATTATTTTATTTGTGGTCACATCCTAAAAACTAATTTCCACAGTTGGCCTATGTTGGAAAATGTTAGGCTCTGCCTAAGGAAAGAACACCCTCACAACCTCAACGGTGGTCTCATATTTTTAATCTGAGTCACCATTTATGAGTTATAAGGATTTAAAAAATAAAATAATGTTATTTAATTATTTTATTTAATTTTATTCCATTTTTTGGTTGTCTCAATGGAGGCTAACAATGACTAAAATTAAGTCACTCCTTCTGTAAACTCGTCATCCTGAACGCAACGGTGTCTTCATATTTCAGATTTAGACACCCATTTAATATTTATTCAGATTTTTCAAGAAAAATTCTCATGTGTGCTATTTAAAACTTAAAATTTTTCGATGGACCATTCCAGGCACACTGGGTCTTGTAATCGTATGCCGTTTTAGCACCTGGTCTCGGAATATTCTCAAAAAACCTAAAAGTAAAACTGGGAAAATCTTAGTGATTACATTTGATAAGTAATATTAGGAAAAAAGTTCCAATAAATGGTTAATGTGGGGATTATACATGTTTTTTTCTTTATGAATGACCTATGAAAGGATATGGTCCAATGAATATGGGTGAGTTTCGATTATAGTAATATCACCTACTGATCAAATGTATGAATTAATTAGGGATATAGCCTAACAAAGGATATACGATGATACTCAGATTGAGTATGACCTTCCAAATGAGGGAACTATTTTATCAAGAATTTATCCCATAGAAGCTAAATCCTAAGGGATATATCCCTAAAGAATATATGTTAAGACTTTGAGGGAATTTGGCCCTTAAAGTGGGGGTATGATGTCATGGAGAATATTTCTCGATGATGGATTATTGTTATATTAGGAGTATTGGACTTTATAAGAACTTATTAAAGAACATATATTTTGGAATTTTGGGTTCAATCCTCAAAAAGGCTTCCTATGATTCCTATTGGAGACAGGAATAAGAGACCTTTTAGTTTGAATTCCATAGTTAAGATCATTTGATGATACCATACCATTCATTTTAACATCATGTGGTAAATACATTGTCCACACAATTTAATGTCATGTTGTGGGAAAATTTGTCTCTTAAATGTGTGATGATAAAGGAGAAAGTGTGTCTTACACATATGGAGCATCTTTGGAATGTTTGGGTTAGGGTATTACTCTTTATAGAAAGACTGAATTGGGATAATATTAGTTTTACTTAAATAATGATCATCTCAAATATCTAATCCCATATGAGAAAGGATTGGTGTGAGAAATAAGAGATAATGGAATATCAATTAAATTATATGATAGAACACAATTATATTTTAATGGGACTTATATATTGACAAAACTCATATTAAATACGTGTTTGGGGATTACACATGAGGAGGAATCCCATGGTGAATGTATTTTGGGGCTTACACCTAAGGAAGTGGCCCATGGAGTATCTTTAGGGATTACACCTAAGGGGTTGGTGCATAGCATACATTCATATCTCAGTTATGGTATTGTAAATTTGAATCATCTTGAATCTTATATTTGGAGGGTACTCTCATCCTCATTCCTTCCTACGTGATTGTAGGTTAGAGAGGGATATAGAGGTATGAGTATTGACTCAAGAAATAAATTCTAGGTTCTTACATTAGGAGGGATGCTATTTCTAGACCATCTCGATGGTCTAAGAATAAATCCATCATCAATATAGGGGATACCACTTTATTATCTTCTACATAGGGTCCCTAATTTTCAAGGGGTTCATCAATCATGATACCCCTGAGTGTTCCAATTATCTAGGGTGGTGACCCAAATCCTTCTTTTATTAAGGGAATCCTTGATCAAAGGGTGAATAATGATGTGAATTACTTAATCATGTGAGTTGGGTAACCTTGGAGGAGAATTTAGCTGAATTTATTTATATTTTGACCTCTGTGAATAATAGTTAGGGAGCTCTTCCAAAGAAGATAAATTTGAAAAAAAATCATAGGAAGGAAAAGTGCAAGAATAAGGGGTTGTGTTCATAAAGAGGGGGAGTTCATAGAGTGGGTCTTGTGAGATGGACCTCATGGACACGATACCATCTGGTAGACACAACCTCTATATAATCATTTTGTTCTCCACATGTTTGTCTCACCTCTATATTGTTTGATAAGCCTCTGTGTGTCTGACTTGGGCCCTGCGTAGTATTTTTGACCTCTGCATAGCATCTCGGACTCCACGGGGTTAGACCGCCTCTATAAGGTTGACTTGTCCTCCATGATTTCCAACCACCACTCTATGCTCAGTTATTTCACTTTTTGGTTACCTTTGTAGGGGAATTCTTATAAGAGTAATTTCTTATATCTCAACTCCATCTCCTTCTTCTGTTCATGCACTTCTATGTATTTAATTTTCAAAGAGGGATTGGAATATTTAGGTACTCCCCGAATTTGGTGACTTCCTAAAAGAGATGGATATGATACCACGTGGTCTATAATAGTCCCTAGAATGACCACACATAATTTCCAAATATCTACCAATCATCATGTGGTCAGAACACATGGTGGGAGAATGGCCATGTCGAGTATCTTTGAATGAAACCCTCTTATCTTATGGCTGAACCATTCATATCATAAAAATATTCACCCGTTGTCATATTTGTAGACCACCATAATGTTATTGTACTATTCAAATAATCATATAATGGCAATTTTTATTGCATGGTTGGATCATAGGATATTCCAAGGACCTCACGGTATTCAGGGATTAACCTCGCGGGTTTTAGGGGCCTCATGGTTCCCTATGATCCCATTTTTTCATACATATTTTTTTTCATAATCCATAAAATTATATTTTCTTGATATTAGTGTTAATTAATTATTATTTTAAACTTTTTTAGAATTAATAAATAAACTCGCTCTGAACTGGGTTTGTTCAAAATGTTAAAGAGTCAATTACAAGGAAGTTGTAAGGTTGACATAGTTTCCATGCGGTGCAGCACTTGGTGGGCCGCTATAAATATGTTTCATGGGGACCTTTATTTTAATGTTTTCTTCATATTATAATTTTACAAGATCCTTTGTGAATCCTTTAAATGAGGTCATTATTGAGAATGAAATCCAACCTTTTAAAATCAAGGTAAGTGGTCTCTGTAGTCTCCATTACATGGTTAACTCTATAGTTTGAGAAAACGTATTAGGGTTTTGGGGGATACAACATGAATGATGTAAATATTGTAACCCTATAAGTATTTTTTCTCCAAATTCTCATTCTTCAATTTATATTACATCCTTAATGGTTTTCATGGTCAACCACTAGATTTTTATATTGACCCCATAGGATGATAATTTCAATGAGATTGAATTTTTCTCAACCCCTTTTGATAACCATCATAATTTTTATCTATAGAGACAATGAATTCTCAATCATCAAATCTATTTGATTTGATGACTATGGTATAAAGGATAACTGTCATTATTGGGAACTTTATATTGGACCCTTGATATCACAATACACCACAAAATGAATTATTGTATAATCATCTCAATTTGGAGCTTTGATATTATCCATTGTATGATGAATAAAAAATTATGACTTTAGGATTAGTAATGATGTCTCGATGATTTAACATGATCAAAAAATATTTCCAATGTGTGTTTTCACCATCCTTCAGATAAATTCAGGAAAATATTTCTTGTGAAAGAGAAATTATCCCAGAGGCCCATCAAAGAACTGTATATATTTTAAAAATTCAACTCTTATTCATAAAAATGTAGATCAATGACAAAAACCTATAGTTAAGAACTATTCATCCATTCTGGATATTTATTTTGAACAAATGAGTAGAGAGTTGATTTTAAAGTGGTACTTGTACCCTGGTGGGAATTTCACTGATGAATGCACTTGGGATTTCTAGGTACACTAGAGTTGTGAAGATTTTATATAATAGTAATCAATAGTCAGCTATACAAGACTTTAAAATCCTCTCAGTTACTAATGTATGTGATAAATGAAACCATCACATAATTTTTCAACCACTGGTGTTCGAGCACCAAAAATTTTATTCTTCAGTTTAGTGAGGAAAAACATTATATGGGGTATCTAACAACTATGGGGGAATCCTGGTCCCCATGATGATGTATGATAAATTCCTCCAGTTGGATAATGTTTTGGAAGACATGGGACAAACTCATTCATTATTTATGGATATATCAATCAGAATATAAAGGTCACTAAATATAAGTCTTGTAATTTATTCCATAATCTCATTCAAGTAATAGTTAGACACATTCCTTCAATCTTATGGGATAAATTTTGGAGACATGTGTTTAATATTCCACCCTCTTCAGCAACCATATACACTAAGGGCTCATTTTGGGACATATTTTGGGTTAGTTAATACCATTCTTAAGGGTATACAATATAGAAAAATTTGGATCCCATAATTTTTTGGTGGGATTCCTATCTATGTTCTTGAGAAGGTTCTATGAATTATCTCTTAGGAATCAGGGTTAACACCTTGGTAATAGTGGAATGGCTAGAACATGGCTAACTGATCAACATTGATGTGCCCGTCCTCACCTAGATATATATCAATTTAGGACATATATAGTAAAATAGGACCTCATAAAATATTATAAGGTTATTCAAGTTCTTATTTGGATAAATGGTAGAATATTTCCTATGATACATGTTCCAGAACTCTCTAGTAGTTCATCATTCTGCATATTTCCCCAAACTGATCAACATTGTTATGTAAGATAAAGGTATTTGAGGATCAATTATGTTAATAAAATGTTGATCAAGGAATTTAATTTTATTACCACCCCTTATAGTGACACACCTTCTAGGATACCTATCAACAATGGTAGTGAAAACTAGGAACAATGTTCCTTCATCATTTCATTCTAGGATGGGGTCTTGTGGCTCAAATAGGTGAATTGATCAACTATGATCCATATTACCCTTATAGATTCATATGAAAGTATTGGTGTTTTCGGAAGGTGTCCCCAATTCCATTTACCCTATTTAAGAGAGAGAAACATCATGTAATCATTCTTCAGATCTGGTAGATACTAGTGTGATAAGATACAAGTTTTAGGATCACACTACCTCCTTCTAGAGCTCTCATTCAATGGTCACAATATTATACCAAGACATGGGTAGAGAGATACACAAATCGTGTACTATGGTAAGTATTTTGATGAGTGATTATACCATTTCCCTCCCAAAGTATACTACTTATTGCTATCTTGGTGAATATTTTCATGGTATAGATTTCTAGAACCAAGCAACCAATGAATCTTAGGGTGTCCTCATCCTCAATTTTTTTTGATATCAAGGGAGGGATAATATTAGAGTTAGTGTAACATCCCAGGTAAATAAAGAATAAAACATTTTCATATTTATTAATATTTTTTAATTAAATATTAATTTTACTTTAAAGGGTTTGCTATTTTCGATAGCGTACCCGATACGCAACAAAGAGATTCTTTGAAAACTTACGTTGCACACTAGTAATAAAATAATATTATTTTAAATGGTAGTTAACACATAGCCGTTGTATTGGAGGGAATGAATATAAATAACTAAAATATGATTATATATGTTTGTTAAATGTTTTTACATTTATCTAATAAAGGATAAAGGCTTAAAATACAAAAAGAATTCAATTTTTGGGCATATATACTCTAATATTCACTAAAGGTCCACTAATCACCTTTTAATGGCGAACCGTAATTAAATATATTTTTGGTCACTCTTATACATTCTATTGGACCAAATAAAATTATTCATTAGAATCGGGACATCATAATTTACTTTGTGTAAATTTTTGGTATTTTTTTCGATAAAGTTCATTTTTTAATGAATAGTGAAAAATGTTGTATTTTAATTCAAAACCTCTTTTTAATCTAATTTGTTTATATGATTAGATTATATTTTGATTTTTTTTTTAAATTGAAATTAGAAAATATTTTTACCATTTAATCCAATGGTGGTCATTGAAATTAATTTCACTTTGAAATTGGACTTAAACTTGTGTCAATCTTTTGATACTTATTGTTTCATAAAAACATGCTATTTGCTCTGACAGCGGGAATTAATTATTAAATTAATTAATGTAACTTATATGTTTTTCATTGTGTAAAATATACATCATATTTGAATTCCGAATATCAAATATTTCTTAGGGTGAATTTTTGGTATTTTTTTGAAAAACTTCAATTTTTGATGAATAGTGAAACCACTAAGTGGTAGTTAAAAAAAACTGATTTTTCGTTTAAATGAAAATTTACCACCTCTGTGTTTTGAATTTCAAAAATCCGATATACATTATTGTCATTAAAAAGTAAAATGTGGTTCAATGAGATTAAAATAATTAATTGGTGAATAGAAACTTTTAAGTTTTTAATCGCAATTAGAGGTAATTAGTGTAATTTAAGGTAAAAATAATGTTTTAATAATATGAAATGACCTTGAAACATGTCCTAACCTTATTGGATGTGTCATGTCTGACAAAGAAAATCCATGGGTCAACTTGGGGACCCCATGGAGCCACTTTGGTAGAAAAATGACATTAATAAATTTTTATTTAATGTTAAAGTAAAAATATCACCAACATGAGTTGTTTTACTAAAAAAAATTTAAATGGAGTTATACAAGTCATATTTTTTTACAATAAATATTCATTAGGAAGATAAGATGATTTCGTACATCATGATATTTTTTTATAATTTTTAGACATTAAATAGATTAAAGTATTTGTGACACCATAATGATGCAACGATTACTTCATTATTTAACGATTTAAATAAAATGAAAATATAATGTAAAATCTAAGACCTACACATGTCAAAAACCTATTGGATGGGTTTATTTCGAATTATTATCACCTTATCCTCGAAGTATATTATTTTGGGACCTTTTAAATCCTAAAAGTATTTTATAAAGTAACCTTTTATAACTTTCGAAGAGTGCCCCTCCTCTCCTCTTATAAAAGGCCCCCACCTCTACCTCCTTAACCACACCTCCCAAGCCTTTAGCTAGGCCAAACACTGCCCATTTTGTCTCTACACATCCCTATATTACTCCTAGAAGCCTCACTTTTGGCAGAAGTCTTCCCAAGGAAGCCTTTGAGCTCAAATCAAAAAGAGTTACCCGTTTTAAAGGTAGTGTTTTCTCTTGTGTTCTTATGTTTTATTTTGCTTCTCCAACCCCCTAAACTCTTTTTATTCCTTTATTTTGTAACAAAACCAGTATCTTAAATATACTAGGATGTTGTTATGTGAATTATTAGAGCTACACTTACACACACCTACATCAAATGGTTAAAGAACATACTGTTTCTGTGGATGGTGAATTTCTGCCTCACGAAACGATGATTGTTTGACACTCATATAACACCTTCAAAGGTGGCCATTAAGATTTAACTATATTTATATATGATATATAATATGTTTATGTTTTACTTAAGCTTCTGTATTTTTCATTTATGGCATACCTTTATGGTTTCCATTATGGGTAAATGCGATATCTTCATTTTAGGAAGTGCGGACTACCGCCCCCTCAAAGTGATTTGATTCGTTAATGCCATATGTGGGACGTATAAAGGATGGAGTTAAAGTTATTATATATGATGTCATACTGTAATTATAATATACCTTTATATAATTATTATTTCTCTCCATTAAATTATGAGATAGAAATGAAAGTAGCGTTCATGTGTACGTACGGCTTACCGTCTCCATGAACGGTGCATTTCATTTCTTATCCCCAAATGTAATGTACTATTATAAGTACATATATATAATGGATATATATTATGTATGTTACATCTAAATTATGAATATAATTCTGTAATTAAAATATAAATATCTCTCATTTAGTTTTAATTCCATTAATATGACATAGAAATGAAAGTAGCGTTCATGCGTACGTACGGCTTACCGTCTCCATGAACGGTGCATTTCATTTCATACCTATAAATGATTAAGTAATATTATAAATTCATGTATATACTGGATATATATGATATATATGATATCTACATCATGAATATAATTCTTGATATAATGGATATTTTACCACATGAACAACTTGTAATTATAAAGAGTTTATTTTTGACTCAAGTACCAATGATCGACAAAACAACCATTATTAACATAAATAATTACATAGTATTCATAACATGGTAATAAGTGATATAAAAGGAATAATGAACTTGAAAAATGTTCTCAATCAAGTAGAAATTAACTCAAGTTTATTATTCAGGACGTTAAAGAACGATCGAGTCAAGTCGGACCCGAGGTATGGGACTTCGTCTCAATCTCCTTTCATTGAGGCATATTTTGTTTTATACACAACTTTCTTTTATATAGTGTATAAACCCCTTTGACTTTTACGTTTATCCAAAAAGGAATCTTTTTTATACAAAGCATTTTACTAAACGACCAAAGGGAATGTTTTTGTTGTATGTATGCGGCGACAACGACTTCTCCGCCGCCGTGACCATTATTTGAGTTCCGGCTTCCTCTACAAGTCATACCTTTTTTTAAAGAAAAATAAATACCATGTTTTACTTTTCTTTTATTTTGGTATTGAAATTTTTTTTCATAATTTTTTTATTATATCAATGTGTTGTATTGATATCTTGTGATTGAAATATGGAAATGTTATGTTTCCTTTATGTATGTTTTATGTGATACAATTATGTTATGGTTCTTGGGAATTATTATGAATACGGGTGGTTCCGTGATAAACTAAGGGCGGGTGAGCCCGATATAGCTCTCCAATGCATTGGGTAACGCGAAGGAGTTAAACGTTAAGGTTTCTCCGAAGAGATTTAGCAAATATACTATGATGGGTATTCCAAACATAACCATGAGGGTTAATCCCTACGTAAGAATGTTATGAATGTCTCAAGTTACCTTTATGTCTTATGATTTCTATGATTTATTCATTATTTTATGAGGTATGTTAACGTGCTTATGTTTTATGAGTAAAGTATGATTTCATACATGGACTAATGTTTTCATTTCATACTTTTATATCCCGTGCTGAGCTTTTTATGTTCATCCCAAGTTTTTGAAATGTTTTTCACAGGTCAAGGAAAAGGTACATGATGTGTTGATAGTGTCAATGAAGTGTCAAGAAAGAATCCATGTTTTATTTTAAATATTTTTCTATTGATGGGAAAAATGAGTACTATATTTTATGTAACCACTTTGTTTAAATGTGGAATGTAATGCATGTTTTATGATCTAATTCTATAGAACTCTAAACCTGAAAGGATCCTCAACGTTTATTCTGGAAGTAACTCAAGATTAAGTAATGTTTAAGGTCAGGGCCTTATAGTTGGTATCAGAGGTCGGTTTAGATAACATTAGGAGTTATAATTCTATTAAATGATTATCCAAAAATATTTTTTATGGTAAAATTGAAATGATATAGCATTTGAAGATTACCATGTTGCTTCATCTAAGACATGTTTGTTCAGAATGGTTTTCCACAGAGGAAACAGGGAAGCAGTGCTAGGAAGGCATACATAAGGAAATAACCTTCCGAATCAGCATCTTGAGATGGTCGTAATTGGAACTAAACAGTTTGTTGTAGTAATGGTGTAGTTGACTCAAGCGATAAATGGTGGTGGTATCCATGCACGAGATCAGCCAGATCAACCACAGAGGAACATGTCAGTGGTGGAACATTTCATGAGGCAACATCCCCCATCATTCAGAGGATCATCTAACCATGTGCTAGCTGAAGGGTTTATTAATGAAATGGAGAAGATTTTCGATGTCATGGGGTGTTCAGATAACCAAAAGGTTAGTCTCTCTATTTACCGGTTGAAGGGTGAACAGATCAGTGGTGGTCGATGGTTAAAAATATCAGGGACACTGATGAGATTGATGCTCTCGACCGGGATGAATTCAAAGGTATGTTTCTTGAGAAGTATTTTCCTAAGGTTTTTCGACTTAGGATGGAAAAAACAATTATTTGAATTGAGGCAAGAGGAAGATTCAGTGCCTGCTTATGAAGAAAGGTTCACTCGATTGGCGAGGTATGCTCCAAATTTTATCGGAGACCTTGATAGTAAAATCAATCGTTTTTACTCAGGATTAAAGCCAAAATATCGAAGGGATTTAGCTTCTTGCGAGTTCAAGAGTTATGAAAAGCTTGTTCGATGTGCTGATATGGTGGAAATGGAGTTTTCTGATGATCAAGTGTTCTATAACAACCAACAGAAGAAGAGACCGAGGTGGAAGGAGAAATGGGAAAAATTCTTCAAAAGGTCTGATGGTAAGAAAACTAAGTTTCTAGTTTGTGATAAATGTGGTAAAAGGCATGCTGGGGAATGTCTTTAAAATTCTGGAAAGTGATACCAATGTGGTAAGATGGGAAATAAGGCTCGTGATTTCACTGAAAAAGATCAGGGTGATGGTAAGACCAAATTTGATTTATAGTTAGTGAAATGTTTTTAAGTGCAATGAGATGGGTCACTATACAAACGAGTGTCCGACAAAGAGCTCGAGTGATGGGAAGCAGTTAGACTACAAGCAGAAAGGCGTTATAAAATCCTTTGAAACTACTTCATCAGATGTAGGGCCATCAAATGAAGTGGTATCAGGTACTTTGTTTGTTTTTTCAGATTATGCCAGTGTGTTGTTTGATTCGGGGTCTACACATTATTTATTCTCTGAAAAATTTTCTAGTAAAATGGTAATACCATCTCAAGAAATGACTCCTGAACTTGTGGTAAAAACACATGGGTGAAATGTTGAGGTAAAAAGAATTTATAAGAATCTTCCTATCCTTATCTGTGGAAAGAACCTACTTGCAGACCGTATTGTTTTACCTCTAGTAGAGTTTGATGTTATCCTCGGTATGGATTGGCTCTATATTTACCATGCTAAGATTGACTGTAGAGCTAAAGAAGTTTCTTTTAAGAAAGTCTTTCAGTTTTTGTACAAGAATGAACCCTTACTGTTGATAACATATCAAGAGGACAAGAAACTTTTAAAAGATGGAAATGAATGTTACCTTGCACATATCGTTGAAAACAAGGGAACTATTCAGATTAATGATGTGTCAGTGGTAAATGAGTATCCTGATGTTTTTCCTGATGAGTTGCCTAGAATAATACCAGATCGGGAAGTTGATTTTACTGTTGACTTAGTTCCTAATGTTAAGCCCATTTCAAAACCCCCTTATCGAATGGCTCAAACGGAACTTTTAGAGTTAAAGGAGAAATTTCAAGATTTATTAGAGAAAGGTTTCATTCGACCTAGCACATCACCATGGGGTGCTCCTGTTTTATTTGTTAAAAAGAAAGATGGTTCTATGAGACTTTGCATTGATTATAGAGCCTTGAATAACATCACTGTTAAGAACAAATATCCTTTGCCTCATATCGATGATTTTTTTGATCAGCTCCAGGGAACTCAGTATTTTTCAAAGATTGACCTGAGATCAGGGTACCATCAGTTGAAGGTAAAGGAAGCAGATATTCTAAAGACCGTGTTTCGTACAAGATATGGCCATTATGAATTTTTAGTTATGCCTTTTGGGATAACCAATGCACAAGCTGTATTCATGGACTTAATGAATAGAATTTTCCATGAGTTCTTGGATATGTTTGTGGTTGTTTTCATTGATGATATTTTGGTGTTTTCTAAAAGTAAATATGAGCATGAAAGACATTTGAGGGTCATTTTTCAAACCTTAAAAAAAATAAATTGTATGGAAAATTCAGAAAGTGTGAGTTTTGGTTGTAAAAAATTTCTTTCCTTGGTCATATTGTTTCTAAAGATAGAATAACTGTTGATCCTGCAAAAACAAAAGTTGTTGAAGAATGGCCAAGACCCACAAATGTAACTGAGATTTGTAGATTCCTTGGTTTGGCAGGCTATTACCGAAGGTTTGTTAGAAATTTTTCATGGTTATCTAGTCCAACGACTAAGCTAACTCGGAAGGGTGTTAAGTTTATCTGGACAAAATAATGTGATGATTGTTTTCAGGAGTTGAAAAGAAGATTGGTGAATGATCCCGTTTTGGCACTACCTTCCAGGAATGGTGAGTTTGTTATCTACAGTGATGCTTCATTGAAAGGACATGGTTGTTTCCTAATGCAGAATGATCAGTTAATTGCTTATGCTTCACGTCAGTTGAAAACTCATCAGGTAAATTACCCTACACATGATTTGGAATTAGCTGCTGTTGTTTTCGATTTAAAAATTTGGAGGCATCATTTGTATGGAGTAAAGTGTGAAATATATACTGATCACAAAAGTTTAAAGTATATATTAACTCAGAAATAATTGAACATGAGATAGAGGAGATGGCTATAATTAATCAAGGATTATGATTGTATAATTCATTACCATCTGGGAAAAGCAAATAAATTGGTTGATGCTTTGAGTCGAAAAAGTAATGCTTCATTAACAATGTTTCATTTAGAATGTGATCCTTTGGTTAAGGAATTGATGAACTTTGGCATAGAAGTTTTTGGTGCAGGATGTCCTTCTGTTTTGTTTCAAGTATCATTTAAATCTTCTCTATCAGATAGAATTAAGCAAGCACAGGTGCAAGACAGCGAGTTGCAGAAAAAGGTAGAGCTGGTTTAGAAGGGTAAGTTGCCTGAATTCAACATTGATAATGATTGTGTTTTGATATTTGGGAAGATATTGTGTGTGCCTTGTGATTCACAGTTGAAGAGATATTTGATATGTGATGCTCATAGTTCTCCATTTTCAGTTCATCGAGGAAGTACTAAGATGTATAGAGATCTTCAGAAGTATTACTGGTGGGACAGAATGAAAAGGGATATTGCTGATTTTACTGTGAAGTGTTTGACATGTCAACAGGTTAAAGCAGAGCGGAAGTTACCGAAAGGGATGCTTCAGACTCTACCAGTGCCAGAGTGAAAATGGGAAAATATATCCATGGACTTCATTGTGGGATTGCCGAAGACACCTCAAGGTAATAATGCAATCTGGGTTATTGTTGATCGCTTGACTAAATCTGCTCATTTCCTTTCCATACGAGATACTTTTTCCCAAGATCAACTTTATGATTTGTATCTTAAAGAGATAGCCAGGTTACATGGATTTCCACTCTTTATTGTATCTAATCGTGATCCCAGGTATACTTATAACTTTTGGAAAGGCCATCAGAAGTCGTTGGGTACTGAATTAAATTTTAGTAAAGCTTTTCATCCTCAATCAGATGGGCAGTCAGAACGAACAATTCAGACTTTGGAGGATATGCTACGTGCTTGTTCAATGGATTATCAGGGAATTTGGGACCAACATCTTTCTTTGGTTGAGTTTTCATATAATAATAGTTTTCATTCTAGTATACAGATGGCACCATTTGAGGCATTATATGGGAACCGGTGTCGAACTCCAGCTTTCTAGGATGAAGTAGGTGAAAGAAAGCTGATGGGAACAGAATTGGTAGAAGAGCTGGCAGAAAAAGTTCATCTGATACAGAAACACATGAGAATATCTCAGAGCAGGCAAAAGAGTTATGCGGACAACAGGAGGAAGGATCTCTCTTTTGAGGTAGGTGATCATGTTTTTCTCAAAGTATCACCATGAAAAAGTGTGATGCGATTTAGTAAGAAAGGAAAGCTGAGTCCAAGGTTCATTGGACCATATGAAATTCTGGAGAGAGTTGGATCAGTTGCATACCGAGTGGCTTTACCTCCGAGCTTATCTCAGGTACACAATTTTTTTCATGTTTCAATGTTGAGTAAGTACATGCCAGATCCATCTCATGTTTTGAGCCCAGAGGTAGCTCAGTTGGAAGAGAATCTCTCTTATGAAGAACAACCAGTCCAGATTCTTGACCGAAGAGAGAAAGTGTTGCGAAATAAGGTAATTCACCAGGTAAAGGTTTTGTGGAAAAACCATATGGTTGAAAAGGAAACATGGGAATCTGAAAATTCTATGAGGGATAAATACCCCCACTTATTTTGATAAGTGAATAAAATTGCGAGGACGCAATTCCCAAAAGGGGGGAATGATGTAACATCCCAGGTAAATAAAGAATAAAACATTTTCATATTTATTAATATTTGGTAATTAAATATTAATTTTACTTTAAAGGGGTTTCTATGTTCGATAGCATACCCGATACGCAACAAAGAGATTCTTTGAAAACTTACGTAGCACACTAGTAATAAAATAATATTATTTTAAATGGTAGTTAACACGTAGCTGTTGTATTGGCGATAATGAATAGAAATAACTAAAATATGATTATATATGTTTTTTATATGTATTTACATTTATCCAATAAAGAATAAAGGATTAAAATACAAAAAAGAATTCAATTTTTGGGCATATATACTCTAATATTCACTAAAGGTCCACTTATCACCTTTTGATGGCGAACCGTCATTAAATATAGCATTGGTCACTCTTATACATTATATTGGACCAAATAAAATTCTTCTTTAGAATTGGGACATCAATATTTACCTTCTGTAAATTTTTGGTATTTTTTCCGATAAAGTTCGTTTTTTAATGAATAGTGAAAAATGTTGTATTTTAATTCAAAACCTCTTTTTTATCTAATTTGTTTATATAATTTTATTATATTTTGATTTTGTTTTAAAGTGAAACTAGAAAATATTTTTACCATTTAATCCAATGGTGGTAATTGGAATTAATTTCACATTGAAATTGGACTTAAACTAGTGTCAATCTTTTGATACTTATTGTTTCATAAAAACACGCTATTTGCTCTGACAGTGGGAATTAATTATTAAATTAATTAATGTAACTTATATGTTTTGAATTTTTTGAAATAGATATCATTTTTGAATTCGGAATATCAAATATTTCTTAGGGTGAATATTTGGTATTTTTCTGAAAAACTTTAATTTTTGATGAATAGTGAAACCACTAAGTGGCAGTTAAAAAAACTGATTTTTCATTTAAATGAAATTTTACCACCTCTGTGTTTTGAATTTCAAAAATCCGACATACATGGTTGTCATTAAGAAGTAAAATGTAGTTCAATGAGATTAAAATAATTTTTTGGTGAATAGTAACTTTTAAGTTTTTAATCGCGATTAGAGGTAATTAGTGTAATTTAAGATAAAAATAATGTTTTAATAATATTAAATGACCTTGACACATGTTATACCCTTATTGGATGTGTCATGTCTGACCAAGAAAATCCATGGGTCAACTTGGGGACCCCATGGAGCCACTTTGGTAGGAAAATGACATTAATAACTTTTTATTTAATGTTAAAGTAAAAATGTCACAAACATGAGTTGTTTTACTAAAAAAAATTTAAATGAGGATATACAAGTCATATTTTTTACTATAAATATTAATTAGAAAGCTAAAAATATTTCCTACATTATGATATTTTTTTATAATTTTTAGATTTTAAATAAATTATATTATTTATGACACCATGATGATGCATCGATTACCTCGTTATTTAACAATTTAAATAAAATGAAAAGATAATGTAAAATCTAAGACCTACACATGTCAAAAACCTATTGTATGGGTAGACTTATAACCCTTATCACCTTATCCTCGAAGTATATAATTTTGGGACCTTTTAAATCCGAAAATCATTTTATAATAAAGTAACCTTTTATATCTTTCCAAGAGTGCCCCTCCTCTCCACTTATAAAAGGCCCCCACCTCTACCTCCTTACCCACACCTCCCAAGACTTTGGCTCGGCCAACCCCTACCCATTTTGTCTCTAAAAATTCCTATATTACACCTATAATCCTCACTTTGTGCAGAATTCTTCCCAAGTAATCCATTGAGCTCAAATCAAAAATATTTACCCGTTTTAAAGGTAGTGTTTTCTCTTGTGTTCTTATGTTTTATTTTGCTTCTCCAACCCCCTAAACTCTTTTTATTCCTTTCTTTTGTAACAACACCAATATCTTAAATATACTAGATTTTTTTTATGTGAAGGATTCGAGATACACTTACACACACCTTCATCTAATGGTTAAAGATCATACTGTTTCTGTGGATGGCGAATTTCTACCTCACGAAACGATGATTGTTCAACACTCATATAACACCTTCAAAGGTGGCCATTAATATGTCACTATATTTATATATGATATATAATATTCTTATGTTTTAATTAATCTTCTGTATTTTTAATTTATGGCATACATTTATGGTTTCTATTTTGGGTAAATGCGATATCTTTATTTTAGGAAGTGCGGACTACCGCCCCCTCAAAGTTATTTGATTCATTAATGCCATATGTGGGACATATAAAGGATGGAGTTAAAGTTATTATATATGATGTTATAATAGAATTTTAATATACCTTTATATCATTATTATTTCTTTCCATTAATGTATGAGATAGAAATGAAAATAACGTTCATGCGTATGTACGGCTTACCGTCTCCATGAATGGTGCATTTCATTTCTTATCCCCAAATGTTATGTACTATTATAAGTACATATATATAATGGATATATATGATGTATGTTACATATAAATGATTAATATAATTATGGAATTAAAATATACATATCTCTCATTTATTTTTAATTCCATTAATATGACATAGAAATGAAAGTAGCGTTCATGTGTACGTACGGCTTACCATCTCCATAAACGGTGCATTTCATTTCTTACCTCTAAATGATTATGTAATATTATAAATGCATGTATATACTGTATATATATGATATATATGATATCTACATTAGGAATATAATTCTTTATATAATTGATATTTTACCACATTAACAACTTGTAATTATAAAGAGTTTATTTTTGACTCAAATACCAATGATCGACAAAACGACCATTATTAACTTAAATAATTACATAGTATTCATAACATGGTAATAAGTGATATAAAAGGAATAATTAACATTAAATGGGTTCTTATGCAAGTAGAAATTAACTCAAGTTTATTATTCAGGATGTTAAAGAACGATCGAGTCAAGTCAGACCCGAGGTATGGGACTTCGTCTCAATCTCCTTTCATTGAGGCATATTTTGTTTTATACAAAACCTTATTTTATACGGTGTATAAACCCCTTTTACTTTTACGTTTATCTGAAAGAAATATTTTTTATACAAATCATTTTGCTAAATTACAAAAGGGAATGTTTTTGTCGTACGTATGCGGTGACAACGACTTCTCCGCTGTCGTGACCATTATTTGAGTTTTGGCTTCCTCTACAAGACATAACTTTTTTAAAAGAAAAATAAATACCATGGTTTACTTTTCTTTTATTTTGGTATTGAAAATGGTTTTAATAATTTTTTTATTATATCAATGTGTTGTATTGATATCTTGTAATTGAAATGTGGAAATTTTATGTTTCCTTTATGTATGTTTTATGTGATACGATTATGTTATGGTTCTTGGGAATTATTATAAAGACAGGTGGTTCTATGATAAACTAAGGGAGGTGAGCCTGATATATCCCTCCAATGCATTGGGTAACGCGAAGGAGTTAAACGTTAAGGTTTCTCCGAAGAGATTTAGGGAATATACTGTGATGGGTATTCCAAACATAACCATGGGGGTTTCTCCCTACATAAGAATGTTATGAATGCCTCAAGTTACCTTTATGTCTTATGATTTCTATGATTTATTCATGATTTGATGAGTTATGTTAATGTGCTTATGTTTTATGAGTAATGTATGATTTCATACATGGAATAATGTTTTCATTTCATACTTTTATATCCCTTACTGAGCTTTTTATGATCATCCCAAGTTTTTGAAATGTTTTTCACAGGTCAAGGGAAAGGTACATAATGTGATGATAGTGTCAATGAAGTGTCAAGAAAGAATCCATGTTTTATTTTAAATATGTTTCTGTTGATGGGGAAAATGAGTACTATCTTTTATGTAACCACTTTGTTTATATGTGGAATGTAATGCAAGTTTTATGATCTAATTCTCTAAAACTCTAAACCTGAAAAGATCCTCAACGTGTATTATTGAAGTAACTCAAGATTAAGTAATGTTTAAGGTTGGGGCCTTATAGTTAGTGTCTAAGGATATAGATTAGTCTAATTATTTTAATTCTATTGGATCTCTAGTAAGTGATATTCTAGTGGAAACCTCTCTTATTGAGTCAGTCCACAGTCCCAACCAAGGGGTGGAAGTTGAATATTCAATTGTAACAATCCCTCAAGATGGATATTTTTCCTCTATTATGGACTTTATTTTTGATAATATATTTTTGTCTTTGAGTGAACAGAGTGTATATCCTGAAGTTTATATTGAAAATATAATAGTGGGAAAGTGTTATTGGCACCAATTATGTGCTATTATTAGGGAAACTTTACTAGAGAAGATCTATAATAAGGTGAAAATCATTTTCCAACTTTGTTATAAATTTGGTGCATGTTGATTTGATTACCAAAACCAGGATTTTATAAAGAAGATAATTTCATTCACTTGAGATCAATAGGTGGTCAAGGATAGATACTCCATTTCATTTGATAGTTCCAACCATAAAATGGAATACATAAAGGGTGACTTAAAATAAAAAACCCCTTAAGTTTCTAAATAATGATTACATCATGATCATATGGTCATGAAAATAATAGATCTCTAGTAATATAAGGATGATCTAGTCTAATAGAATGTTAATTTATTTAAAACAACCATAGAACATGAGGATTTCAAAAAAAATGGTCCAATAATTGGCCACTCATACTAAGGATATGTCCTCACTAGCTAGAGATGAAGCTATTAAATGAGTGTAATTTTAGAAATATATTTATGCATCCTATCTAGGGTTGGTTGAATTAATAAATTTGGATCATCAAAGCCACCTATGGTTGTCTTTATTTATTCCCCATTGCATATAATGATAGAAAGATACTACATGTTTTCTATGTTATTTCCATTTTTTCAATTAATGAATGATAACCCATTTTGGTTTTCAATAATTTTCTAACTTTATTTCCCTACAGTTGTACACTATTTTTTTCATTGAGTTTTCTTCTAAAACATTAAGAGGGTAGCATCAAGATATTAAAAGTGGATGTATACAACAGATTAAAAAGAGCTAAGAAATTCATGATTCCTGAATCAATTGAGTTTACGGTGTCTCCTCTTGGACATAGAACAAAGATGAGTATAGGTAAAAAATACCATTTCTATACACTATATTTGGTCTATTTAGATGAATTACTTAATTGGACATGATGAGGATCATGAAGGGAAAATTGGGATGAGGATCCCAATGATTAAATAGTACCATATAATTATTGATGAATTTTTTATATTTTTTCCTTCTCTAAGTCATGTAGTGAGAATATCATGACTTTTTCCAGGGTTATATTGTGTACTCATATTATTTTTGTCATTTTATGTTGTAAAAATCCTAATTTTTCCTAAGATTCATATGGGGGAGAGATAGCATGAAAGAACTTGGCTTTTTTTAGTCCACCCTTTATAGTTTTTTGTCCTAATAATCTTTACAAATTTCTAATATTACTAACACTTAAATTTTTCTTAATCACATGATGTTCATGCCTATAAATATGAGGCTATAATTTTCTTTAGGCCTCCCTTAATAGTTTTTGAAACTGGAAATTATTGTTCTCTTTCATTAGGTAGTTGTTGGTTATGTGAGTTAGATCAATAAATGTTGGTGTACAAGATCATACAATTTTGACCTAATGTAACTAAATTTTGTGGTCATACAACTTAAACCAATAATGAGTTAGTCTATATAGTAACCTAAATCAAGAAAAATAGGCATGAATGATAAACCAATATAACATATGTTGAAAAACATAGTGAATGGGGTGTATATTTTAGGGTCATATCCCTTTGAACAAGGTTTCATATAGTTTAGGATAACAGGATGATGGTTAAAATGTTTAGGAATGACACATATTATTCTATCCTTGGTAATTAGTATAGTTCTTGAAGTCATAATGTCAATGATAAATACCCATTTGAATATTTGGACTAAGGATTGTGAAAATAATATTCTAATGACTTTGAACCAAGGATGATGAAATAGGCCAGACACAAAAAAAGGATGACTATTGACCATATTTGGATGATGTGTTTTTTTATGTTATTAAGGGAAACATATATTAGAGGTTCATCCCATCAAGAAGATATGATTTTGGTTCACATGACAAAATGTGGGATCATATATAGATCTCTTTCTAGGAATGTATTTATAGGAAATAGAAGTGTACCTTGGAGTCAAGAATGCTTTTTTTCAATATTCATGGAAGGTTTGTGATTGGGAACAAAATTAGGTTATAGAATAATTATATTCAAATAGGGTTTTGATAACCTAGAATTTTTTTCACTATGTATTGAACACATTTTCTAGGTGAAGTTATATGATTGATCATTTCTATAAATTTTTTCTAGAGTAGTTGATAGATTGAGTACAGCTCGACTTTTTTTAGGACGTATGTTGTTATCTATAAGATTTTCACCATTTTTTATGTATGATATTAATTTTTTATAAGCTCTAAAAGTGAAAGTTTTAGTGAGTTGAGACTCAACATTTTCATAGGCCACAATTTTCAAGATTTAAACCAGAAAGGTTTTTGTGTCCCTTTCAATAGTATTTTTAGTTCATGCAATTGGGACCAAAGAAAGTCAGTGTTTAATGTAACTTATCATTAACCTAAAAGGATGGAAAGGGTAAGGTTAAGGTAAAATAATAACATAATAAGATCGTATTTCCTTCATGTATTTCGTTAGATGATTCATACATAGTTTAGGGTCGTTATAAATGAACCATGGTGTGAAAATTTGGAAAAGTAACAATCTATGTGGGGATCCAGAAATAAGGACACTCAAACACCAAGTTCATAGGGAATGATAATTACAATATAAGTTTCAAATCAAGGTTATTTGATCAAGAGTGGTGATATAGTAAATATACTCAAAGGATGATTATGGAACATATCCATATGATGGTTACCACTATGATGTCGTCAGGCCATATAAATATTAGAGGCCCCTCTCCTCAGGATGATATAATTCTAGTTGACAAGACAATATGGGAGCACATATACAGAGGCATGTCAAGGAATTGATACATAACCAAAAGATGTTTCCCTTAGAGTCATTCGTGCTCATTAACAATAACAATTTAATGTTTGGGGTAATCCAATGAAATCAAAGGTTATTTAGAAGAGATGGTGGACGCATTATGAACTTGATCTTATCACATCTAGGTGATAACTATCCTTTAAAAATGAGTGAAGCTAGATGATTTCTTATGGGTGGGTATAGAATGTATGGTCTATAATCATTATATATTTTGAAATAATCAAGAATGAAGACACATAAATTACACCAGTGTCATGCAGTTTAATGTCATGCGACAAAGACTAGGACCCCATAAGAATCCCAAACATGAATGAGAGGAATATACACTACAAGGAATTTAGATTGTTCAAAACCTGTAGATAGTCCTAGTATAAAGGATATGGATTCGCTAAAAATAATCATGCAATAAGAATAAATCCACACATAGTTCTTTTAAGAAAATAATTTCATAGATCTAGACATGTACATAATAAAAGGATTTGGGTATCCTTATTTCGAAGTCATGTTATTACAAGGGAAAAATATGAATAAAAAATATTCTGATATGAAAAAACTAGGGTGATTTCATTTGAATATGGGTTCAGAATAGAGATTTTGAATTTCAATATGTATCTTATGATATTAGGGATAAACATAAACATAATTATTATATAGTACCCCTACATAGATATGGCCTTCATTTAGGGGGAAATGGATATTTTCTCAATATAGGTTGATAGATAAGGGTAACCATGAAGAAGACCCCTTTATGGAACTAGATCATACATAAAAGGGGGGATTTTCAATTTTTTTCATGGATCTAATTTCCATGTAAAATAAATGAAAATTTTATTTATATTGAAAAAATTAAAGACCTAATTTGAATGTGTGGTGATCTGGTTAGGCACCAAGATGAGGTGGGAGCATTTCATATTTTTAGGGTTAGAACCTTTCTAAGAATATAGGTGACATTGTGTATACTATGTATCATATGAGGATAGAAATCAAGCCAGATGTAGTTATTATATGAAATATTCCTTACATATATCTATATCATGTGAAAGGAAAGAGGGATTTTATACTCTGAGGCAACATAAGATCATGATCTAGAGACATGTATATGGATCAACCACTCATATTAGGGGTAAATAGGCCATATGGAATATTCCAATCTTATAAGTTTTGACTTATATAGGATGGGAATATTTCATATAATTTAAGATCATAGATTTGGGATGATATCATACAATTTTACATCATATGGTTAGGATGTTTAATGTGTGGTTTAACATCTTACTATGAGGATGATTTCATGTAGTTTTACATTGTTCAATAATGATAAGGATCGTTTATGTGAAATTATAAAACAAAATCTTGAGAAAACTTGAATTAGTAAGATACAGGATGAACTCTCTATCTATGGTGATCAGGGAAAATTCCCTTTGGGGTAAAACTCATGTTTAACATAAGATCCCTCTAATATTGGACCAAATTTATAATTCTTATTCCATATTATAATTATAGTTTTGAGAGCTAAAATGATATATCCCTTATAGAATAAAAATATATGAACTTTATTTTTGAAGGCTTGTGTAACTCTATTTAGATATATTTCTAGGTTGTGCAGTGTGCACAATCTCTTTTCATCGAGACACTCTAATTCCTATGACTTTTTATAGGATTGTTCATGTTTATATAATTGGTTATAATTAGAAGCATGGAGTGGGGGAAGTTTAATTTTGATAGGTAAAACTTGATTTTTTCTATACACAAGTGAGTATATGGTCGCTTTCATGGTAGTACAAGTTGTGGTGCGATAATCCCATAAGAAATGGAAGGGGTTTTTTGGCCAATACTTTTTATTTCTATATTCCATCATCTAAAGGATAATAGATAGAGTATTATTAAAATATTATATCTAACTATTTTATACTAGATGTTAGTGGTAGGAATGGTTATACTAAATGTTGTATTGTTAATATAGTCCTTTCAAGTAGTAAGAATAGAAATTGGTTCCATTTTCCTTCAATAATATCTAAGGGAACACAAATTTATTCATGATATTATACTTCACAAAGATGATAATAGCCTTAAATATGACCTCCTTAATGGGTATAACCTTCACCAACTTATATAAGAAGTTAGTGGTGGTAAGGATATACTTGAACTGATTATCTATTTATGGGGGATATTTCCCCATGACATATATGTACTCATGGAAAATAGCCATGAATATCTATTTTTATGCAACAAATCCTGAGTTTGGTGGATGAAATTGGCATGTATTTGTCAGGAATGGAATTTATAGGTAAATTTGACTCTATCTTGTGTCATTGATGGAAAAAATATCAAATACCATCGATCTAAGGGGATATCTTTGTTCCCAACTAATGTAGGTCGTATTCTCTAGCATAAACCTCTTGTATAATGAGAAATATTTATTCTCATTAGATGAACATGAGGAATAATACATCAATTACTCATTTATATAGGACGTTTTTTCTATTTTGACCATCTTTGAGAATGAAATTTTCCTCTCATTACCATATATGTTCTTTCTTGGTTCTATTTGATGGAAAAACAGCTTTTGAGATTGTTTCTTACTGGTGACGTGAATCCAGTATTGGAATTGATTAATAGTGGTACTAAATTATCATGCTCTAGAGTGGTGTTAATCTCATTGATATCTTTCATTTTATATCTGGAGACTATAAAGATAACCATGTGATTCATGATGTGAATAATAAATTATTCCTGGTTTGAATCATCTAGGACATAACAGTGCATCCTAACACATCAACATAGTCATTGTTTTATCATGTGACATGCATTAGAGATGGGTCAATGGGAAATTATACTATTAGTTTTCATAAATGATTGAAAAAAAGATATTAGTTACTCCTTTTTATTGAATATTTTAAAATAATTTTGAATTACCAACTATGAATCACATTTAATATATTAGAATGCCACTAGAAATTGAAGGGTAAAATCCAAACCAATGATAATATCCTAATACTCTACTTCATTATTAGTGAAACCCTTCAAAAGTAGAAAGGAATATGATTGTACTTTCTTGAATGCAGAGATAAACACAATTCCTAGATTGATAGGGTTTTTTATGGGTAATATATTCTTTTTTTGGTAAGGTTCCCAGAAGCTCCATGAAAGTACTTCTATAATATTAGGGGTAATATTGAACAAAAATAAATTATTTTTTATGTTTTAAAAATCTAATGGTGTATTCTCTATGGGGAGATGTGTCACGAACCGAATCGGGTCGCCATCCGAACCGACGTCCGACTCGGCCCGCGGTAAGGCCCGAAGGGCGTTCCCGATCCCCACGGGCTGGCACAAGTGCCCGGGTATCAAAATAAACCGTGGGAACGATTTACCCGAGTGAATAAATGTAAAGCAGCCAACCAAAGTAAACCAAACAGAGATAAAGATTACAGTCAAACATGTAGACAACCAACAGGTTTTTGGTTCACAAGTACTCAAAACCCAAATAACACCAAAACAAGATAACCAAAGACCAACCTAAGGACTGTCGCCCGGTGTAAGGACACCGCCTCTAGACCACCACCAAAACGCCACGTAGATAGCCCTGCTAACAACCTGAACCACTGCTCCCAAAAGCTGGACCCCTACCTGTATCAGATGTAAACAAGTCTACTTACACCCAAGGGTGTAAGTAGGGTGTGAGCAATCGCCCAGCAGGATATCACCAATAAAATATTCCACGCACAACTATCAAAAGACAACCAAATGCAATGCTGAAATAAAGATAGAAAGAAGTGCAAAAAAAAATGGTTTTCATAAAATGATTTAAAAGAAAGGCAGTTCAAGATAAACACATTAGGATAACAGTTCAAGTGAAATATCACGTATCAGCACGCACGCAAGGTAACTGGTGGCACCAAGGGATGGGAAAGGCCCTATGGGTACTAGACTAGCGGGATCCTAGAACGTCGTGTCTCGGTGAAACGTGGCTTAGGCGGCCACGACCCTCAGATAACGTGGCTTAGAAGGCCACGACCCTCAGAACACGTGGCTTAGAAGGCCACGACCCTCAGATATCATAAGTTTAGTTAGTGTTGCAGTCGTCAAACCTGCCAGTGAAACCGGGTCGGGTCATCTCCGGAACACTAGCTCACTAGTCCCAGTCTCCCCACCTAATACCTCGGCTTCCCTCCTTGTGCTCACCTAAAGATCAAAGTTCATATAGTATGTCACATTATCACTTAGAGCCAAACGTGTCACCTGCACACTGATATTTTTTTTTTGAAAACCACACACACACACCAAAACCTCTTTTTTCCTTTTCCTCTTAAAAAAAAACTTAGACCACACTGCACAGTTTACAAATAATAATAAACAGACAAAGTGAGTTTCCGCAATAAAATAAAAGGACTTGCACCACATAAATAGACCACTGGCAAAATTAGATGCACTTTTAAAAAGTAATTAAAAACTAATTGTCAATCTGAGAACTAATCAGCAGGGTGATGAAAAATTAAACCAGCATGCAAAGGAATGCCAAATGATAACTGAGTGTGGAACCACCTACCTCAAACGGGCGCGGAAAAAGACACGGCGCAAGACTCCAGTTGCGCCGCGGTCGCACCGTCTTGAGCCGTCAACCAGGTCCTAAAAACAGCATCACGCTCAACGGGTTTAGCAAATTGTTAGCATAATAATAATATTGATAATAATAATAATGTAAAAATAATAATAGTGATAATAACAATAATAATATAATAATAACAACAATAATAATATTAATAATAATAATAATAATTAATAATAATAGTAATAATAATAATAACATAATCATAATAATAACTTAATAATAATAAAAATAGTAATATAATAATGATAATAAGAGCATAATCTTAATACTAATGATAATAACATAATAATGATAAAATAGTAATATAATAATATTAACTTAATAATGATAATAATAAATATAATAATAATGATAACATAATAATAATAAGATTAATAATAACATAATAATAATAATAATAACATTAGAATAATAAAAATAATATCATTATTAGGTTAATAATAATAATTACAAAAGAGAACATTAATACATTATTAGATAATTCAAAATAATAGAACAAGATAATAAAATAAAATAATATAATAAAAAAAGAAAGAGAACAAACCAGCAGGTTTGTTGGAAGGGGATGGCCGAACAGGGGCGCAGGAGCGGGGAGGCGCGGAACGGAGAGATGGGGCGCAGGCTGGGCGGAGGAGGGAGGAGACCAGCCGGGGCTGCCTGGTGCGGTTTTGAGGCTCCGGCAAGAGGAGGGTGGCCGAGAGGGAGTAGCAGGAGGGGGGGTGCGTGGTTCGGGGCGGAGTGCAGGGACGGCCCGAGCAGGGGAGATGCAGCAGCGGCGGGTGAGGAAGACGACGCGCCGGCTGGGCAAAGGAGAGGAAGGAGAAGAAAATAAGAAGAAGAAGAGAAGAGAAGAAGGAAGAAGAAACGAAGAAGAAATAAAAAGAAGAGAGGAGTAGCAGGGGGGTTGCGACGTCGCCGGTGCGGAGTCCGGCTGTGGTCCGAAGCGGAACAGCGGGGGCGGCGGCTTGCTGGAGGCTGGTGGAGGAGGTGCGGCCTGATTGAGCGGAGGGAGGGTGCGCCACGGAAGGAGAGAATGACGGCTCGGGCAGGGCGATGGAAGGAGGGCCGGTGCGAGGCAGGCTGGCACAAGGGCGTTGGAGGTAGCAGGGAGGACGGCCAAACGGGAGGAGCACTAGAGGAGGCGGTCGCGGTCTCGGTAGAGCGGGAGAAACATCGGGGGCAGCGGGGCAAGAATGGGTGGTCTGGGCTGGCGGAGTAGAGGGAGAGGAAGGCGGCCGAACCAGTGAGGGGCACAGCAGCAGGGGAAAGGAGAAGGAAGAAAAAGAAAACGGGGGAAAGAGGAAAACGTGGGGAAGGTGGCGGCTAGGGTTTCAGGAGGGGGAAAAAGTTAAGCAAACAAACTAATATAAATTAATAATAATATTATCAAACAATAATAATATGATACCAACATTAATACAAATAACATAATAATCAATAAGAATAGTAATACCATTAGCATTAATATTAATGACAATAATACCATAATAATTATAAAAATAATAATAACAATATTATCAATATAATAATAACCATAATATATTAATCATAATACAATAATAACCAATAAAACCATAATAAAGATTTACCGATTATTTAACGTTCGAGCATCGGCACCACGTGCCGAGCGACGTGAAGCCAACACACACATATCAGCGCACTTGAAAATAAATTTTATCCAGCTTGCTCGTGCCTTGCGCGCATGCCAAGAGACGTAAGGCCAACGCACACTTGTCAGCGTCACTGCGGAAGCCTCTTATCGACTCAGCCCACACTCCAACCACGCAATTAAATAAACTGGCAATTAATTTATGAAATAAAAATTTAAAATTAAACGTATACCTCAAAAAAGTCCGGGCGTGACAATTCTCCCCACCATGAAAACTTTCCACCCTCGGAAAGTCAGCTCAATTCCTGATCAGAGAATAGAAATGGGTACTCCTGCTCAACCCATGATTTCCGCTCCCAAGTCTCGTGTTCATCATTCCCGTGTTGCCAAAGAACACGGACTAGGGGAATGGAATTTCCACGCAGCACCTTTTCCCGAGAATCCACTATACGCACTGGTCGCTCGACCACAGACAAGTCGGACTCTATCTCCAGCTCCTCCCAATTCAGCAAATGCAACGGGTCGGGGTTGTACTTCTTTAGTTGGGAGACATGAAATACGTCGTGAATCGACGTCAACTGCGAGGGCAAAGCTAGCCCGTATGCCACCTTGCCAATCCGCTCAAGAATCTCGAAAGGTCCGACATATCTCGGTGTCAGCTTCCCCTGTTTCCCCAAACGACGGTGACCCAAGCGAGGGGACACTTTCAGGAAAACTCTGTCCCCCACTGAAAACTCAAGGTCCCGCCGCCTCTGATCTGCATAAGACTTGTGGCGACTCTGAGCTGTCAACAACCGCTGCCTAATCACCTTGAACTTCTCAGACGTCTCCTGAACAAGGCTCGGTCCCAAGAGTGAGGTTTCTCCTACCTCAGCCCAACACAAAGGAGACCGACAAGGCCGGCCATAGAGCGCCTCAAAGGGTGCCATTCTGATGGAAGACTGGTAATTGTTATTGTAAGCAAACTCAACCAGCCCCAAATGGCTATCCCATGAGCCTCCAAAATCTAGCACACAGGCTCGGAGCATGTCTTCCAGAATCTGATTCGCCCGCTCTGTCTGGCCATCGGTCTGAGGATGGTATGTCGTGCTCATCTTAATCTGCGACCCCAAAGCCTTCTGGAGGCCTCCCCAAAACCGTGATGTAAAGCGGGGGTCCCTGTCAGAAACAACTGCCGACGACACACCATGAAGTCTGACCACCTCCTGAACGTACAAGTGGCCCAGTTCCTCTACCTTCGATGTATCTCTGATCGGAATAAAGTGAGCAGACTTAGTCAAACGGTCAATCACCACCCAGATAGCATTTTTTCCTCGGGGCGTACGAGGCAGGCCAATGATGAAGTCCATGGTGACCTCGTCCCAATTCCAGGTAGGAATGGGTAATGGCTGGAGTAGGCCAGATGGTCTCTGATGTTCTGCTTTCACTTGCTGGCAGGTGTAACATCTGGATACGAAGTCGGCTATGTCCCGTCTCATACCTGGCCACCAGAACTGACGGCGAACATCGTAGTACATCTTGGTGGTACCAGGATGGACGGCCCACTGAGACTGGTGGCTATCCTGCATCACCACCTTTCGCAGAGACAACGGCACTACAGCACGGCCCTTGAAGCATAGGACCCTCTGGGAAGACAAAGACCAATCAGAAGGAGTCTCCCCACCATGGAGAAACTGTATAGATCGCTGACAAAACTCATCACCAAGCTGCTCCTGCTGAATCAACTCTAGAAGGGCAGGAGTCAACTGGATGCTAGCCAAGAAAGTACCTCCACTGTGCTCCCTGCTCTCCAAATGCAACTGGGCGAAGAGCCCCATCAAAGTCCACTCATCGCTGGACTTCTTCAACGCCTGCACTGGTCCTTTTCTGCTCAATGCGTCAGCTACCACATTACCCTTGCCAGGGGTATAGACAATATCAAAATCAAAACCCTGCAGGTACTCAACCCAGCGGCGCTGCCTCAAATTGAGATCCCTCTGAGAGAAAATATAGGCCAGGCTCTTGTGGTCAGAATAGACCACAAACTTCTCCCCAAAAAGATAGTGGCTCCATGTCTTCAAAGCATGCATCACTGCCGCCAACTCTAAGTCGTGAGTCGGATAGTTCTTCTCATGCGGCCGGAGTTGGCGAGAACCATAAGCCACAACATGGTCATCCTGCATGAGCACACATCCAAGGCCTGTACCTGACGCATCACAGTACACCACATAGCCCTTTCCTGACTCCGGTAAGGTCAACACAGGTGCGGTGGTCAACCGCCACTTCAGCTCCTCAAAAGATGTCTGGCACTGTGGGCTCCACTCAAACTTCACCCCTTTCCGGGTGAGTGCGGTCATGGGGGAGGCAAGCCGTGAGAAGTCCCAGACAAAGCGCCTGTAATAACCTGCCAATCCCAGAAAACTCCTGATCTCAAACACATTTTTCGGCTGCTCCCAAGACATAACTGCTCTGATCTTTTCGGGATCCACTGAAACCCCTTGTTCTGAGACGACATGCCCCAGAAACTTCACTTCCCTGATCCATAAAGTGCACTTCGAGAGTTTGGCATACAGGCGGTGATCCCGCAAGGTGCCCAAAACAACGCGCAGGTGGTGCTCATGCTCCTCCTCAGATCCAGAGTAGACCAGGATGTCATCCACGAATACCACGACAAATGAGTCGAGATATTGGTGGAACACCCTATTCATGAGTGCCATAAAAACTGCAGGAGCATTCGTCAGTCCGAAAGGCATGACCAAGTACTCAAAGTGACCGTACCTGCTTCGGAAAGCCGTCTTCGGGATATCTGCTTCTCTCACCCTGAGCTGGTGGTATCCCGAACGCAAATCAATCTTGGAGAACCACTTTTCCCCCTTCAGCTGGTCAAATAAATCGTCAATCCGAGGCAAAGGGTATTTATTCTTGATGGTTACCTTGTTCAACTTCCGGTAATCAATGCACAACCGAAGGGTTCCATCGGCCTTCTTCGCGAATAAAATCGGTGCGGCCCAAGGAGAGACGCTCGGGCGAATGAATCCTTTGGATTCCAAATCGTCCAGTTGTATCTTTAATTCCCTCAATTCGGTGGGGGCCATGCGATATGAGGGAAGAGATATAGGCTGTGTTCCCGGCGCCAACTCAATCGAGAACTCCACGTCTCGCTCTGGGGGTAAGCCAGAAAAACCATCTGGGAAAACCTCTGGGAACTCATCCACTACACGGGGTAACCCGCCCTGTGAAATACCACCATCGTCCTCCAGCGCGAGCGACGACAACTGATAAGCAAGGTTTCCAAGCTCAGGGAGTGGAGGTCCCGCACGTCCCGACCGAGGATCCCATTCTCCGTGAAAAAGCTGAGGAGTCCCATCTGGTGCTGTAAAGCTGACTCGGCGTTGATAGCAATCAATGTGCGCCTGGAAGCGCACCAGCCAGTCCATACCGAGAATCACATCAAATAGGTCCATGTCAAGGACCAAGAAATCCCATTCCATCTCGACACCCGACACAGAAAGTGTGCACGATCGGCACTTGAGGCCTTGCTCCCTCTTTTTCCCCAACGGCGTTACCAACTCCATAGCACACGATAAAAGCTCGGATGGTAGGTTCAGCAGATTCACAAAACGAGCAGATATGAAAGAAACTGAAGCACCAGTATCAAATAAAACTGCAGCTATAGAAGATGCAACCAGAATAGTACCTCGAACCGTCGAGGGCCCTGCATCAGATCCCGCTGGTGCCTGATCCACAGCATGCAGTTGTCTGGTCCCCGCCTGAGAACGACCGCTCGCCTGAGGCTCTGCCCTAATATGGCTCTGCCCTGAAGACGATCCGGTCCTACCACCACGCCCACCAAACCGAGATCCTTTCGTCCTGGTTGGCTCTAACTGAACTGATACCCCTCTAGAAGCCACTGATCCAGCCCCACTCTGATAAGGGCGTGCAGTCCTGCAGAAGCGTTGTAGATGTCCCACCACTCCACATCCATGGCATGGTCTGGGAGGGTATGGACAAACAGGTCGGATGTGCCCTGCCCTTCCACACTGATGGCACACAACAGACCCTGCACCAGAAGCCCCAGATGAAAACTTCCTGGGAGGATGACCTGAGCTGTCATCACCCTTCTTCCATTGCTCATCACGCTTCCTTTTCTTCTCAGATGAACTGCCGCTGCCAAGCCCTGACACTGATCCAGAAAACCCCGACTTTCCCTTCTGGTCAATCTCGGCCATACAAGCACGATCGACCACCTCAGCATAAGTCTTCAGTTTGAACAAGAAAACCTGGGAGTGAATTTCTGGTCGAAGGCCCTTCTCAAACTTCCGAGCTTTCAAGAATTCGCTCGAAACTATCTCAGGTGCGTACCATACCAGTTCGGCAAAGCGATTGGCATACTCCATCACTGTCTGATTCCCCTGTGATAGCTCCATGAACTCCCGAGATCTGGCATAGGCTACAAACTCTGGACAATACTGCTCGTTGAAGATACCCTTGAAATCCTTCCAGCTCATGTGCTCATGCTTCCCAGCCTGGACCACTGATTCCCACCATTTGCGACTAGAACCCTCCAGCTGGAACGAGGCGCACTTCACCCTGACTTCCTCAGGCGTGTCAAGGAAATCGAACATGCGTTCTATCTTCTCAAGCCACTCTTCTGCCTCCAAAGGTTCTGAACCACCTCGGAAAGAAGGAGGTTTGCTCCTCAGAAACTCCTGAGCTCTATCCTTTCTGGAGCCAAACTCTTCCCCTCTAGCTGGAACAGGGGCGGGGGTAGGAGTCGCCCCTTGTCCTAAAGCCTGAACGGCTCGGACCATCGCCTCAACAAATCTCTGATCAAGCGGCGCGGGAGAACTCTCTCCGTCTTCCTCCCGTGGATGCATGGGAACTCTCCGGGGAGGCATCTTATTGAAAAGAGCAGCAATCAAGAAAGAAAACCATCAATAAAAAGGGAATAAATTTTTTTTTTCAACAAGATAAACATCCATCAATAAACCAAACATGCAAAACGAATCCATATAAAAGCTTTACTTTCCTTATCTGGTGTCCATGTACAGTCTGCAGCCTGCACGTCTCACCCAGAAAGAAAGTGAAACAAGCACCCTGACATCCCATGGTGACTCAGTATCTGTCACGAGGCGTGCTGGCCAGGCGCCCTACTCGCAACATAAATTCTGAGCCCCGACAGACCCAACTCATGTATAACCCAACTCATCCCAAATAACATAAACCACCAACAAAACCTGCCCTCTGATACCATTTTGTTACGAACCGAATCGGGTCGCCATCCGAACCGACGTCCGACTCAGCCCGCGGCAAGGCCCGAAGGGCGTTCCCGATCCCCGCGGGCTGGCACAAGTGCCCGGGTATCAAAATAAACCGTGGGAACGATTTACCCGAGTGAATAAATGTAAAGAAGCCAACCAAAGTAAACCAAACAGAGATAAAGATTACAGTCAAACATGTAGACAACCAACAGGTTTTTGGTTCACAAGTACTCAAAACCCAAATAACACCAAAACAAGATAACCAAAGACCAACCTAAGGACTGTCGCCCGGTGTAAGGACACCGCCTCTAGACCACCACCAAAACGCCACTTAGATAGCCCTGCTAACAACCTGAACCACTGCTCCCAAAAGCTGGACCCCTACCTGTATCAGAAGTAAACAAGTCTACTTACACCCAAGGGTGTAAGTAGGGTGTGAGCAATCGCCCAGCAGGATATCACCAATAAAAGATTCCACGCACAACTATCAAAAGACAACCAAATGCAATGCTGAAATAAAGATAGAAAGAAGTGCAAAAGAAAATGGTTTTCATAAAATGATTTAAAAGAATGGCATTTCAAGATAAACACATTAGGATAACAGTTCAAGTGACATATCATGTATCAGCATGCACGCAAGGTAACTGGTGGCACCAAGGGATGGGAAAGGCCCTATGGGTACTAGACTAGCGGGATCCTAGAACGTCGTGTCTCGGTGAAACGTGGCTAAGGCGGCCACGACCCTCAGATAACGTGGATTAGAAGGCCACGACCCTCAGAACACGTGGCTTAGAAGGCCACGACCCTCAGATATCATAAGTTTAGTTAGTGTTGCAGTCGTCAAACCTGCCAGTGAAACCGGGTCGGGTCATCTCCGGAACACTAGCTCAATAGTCCCAGTCTCCCCACCTAATACCCCGGCTTCCCTCCTTGTGCTCACCTAAAGATCAAAGTTCATATAGTATGTCACATTATCACTTAGATCCAAACGTGTCACCTGCACACTGATATTTTTTTTTGAAAACCACACACACACACCAAAACCTCTTTTTTCCTTTTCCTCTTAAAAAAAACTTAGACCACACTGCACAGTTTACAAATAATAATAAACAGACAAAGTGAGTTTCCACAATAAAAGAAAAGTACTTGCACCACATAAATAGACCACTGGCAAAATCAGATGCACTTTTAAAAAGTAATTAAAAACTAATTGTCAATCTGAGAACTAATCAGCAGGGTGATGAAAAATTAAACCAGCTTGCAAAGGAACGCCAAATGATAACTGAGTGCGGAACCACCTACCTCAAACGGGCACGGAAAAAGACACGGCGCAAGACTCCAGTTGTGCCGCGGTCGCACCGTCTTGAGCCGTCAACCAGGTCCTAAAAACAGCATCACGCTCAACGGGTTTAGAAAATTGTTAGCATAATAATAATAATGATAATAATAATAACATAAAAATAATAATAGTGATAATAACAAAATAATAATAACAATAATAATATAATAATAACAACAATAATAATATTAATAATAATAATAATTAATAATAATAGTAATAATAATAATAACATAATCATAATAATAACTTAATAATAATAAAAATAGTAATATAATAATGATAATAAGAGCGTAATCTTAATACTAATGATAATAACATAATAATGATAAAATAGTAATATAATAATATTAACTTAATAATGATAATAATAAATATAATAATAATGATAACATAATAATAATAAGATTAATAATAACATAATAATAATAATAACAACATTAGAATAATAAAAATAATATCATTATGAGGTTAATAATAATAATTACAAAAGAGAACATTAATACATTATTAGATAATTCAAATTAATAGAACAAGATAATAAAATAAAATAATATAATAAAAAAAGAAAGAGAACAAACCAGCAGGTTTGTTGGAAGGGGATGGCCGAACAGGGGCGCAGGAGCGGGGAGGCGCGGAACGGAGAGATGGCGCGCAGGCTGGGCGGAGGAGGGAGGAGACCAGTCGGGGCTGCCTGGTGCGGTTTTGAGGCTCCGGCAAGAGGAGGGTGGCCGAGCTGGAGTAGCAGGAGGGGGGGTGCGTGGTTCGGGGCGGAGTGCAGGGACGACCCGAGCAGGGGAGATGCAGCAGCGGCGGGTGAGGAAGACGACGTGCCGGCTGGTCAAAGGAGAGGAAGGAGAAGAAAATAAGAAGAAGAAGAAGAGAAGAAGGAAGAAGAAAAGAAGAAGAAAGAAAAATAAGAGAGGAGTAGCAGGGGGGTTGCGACGTCGCCGGTGCGGAGTCCGGCTGTGGTCCGAAGCGGGACAGCGGGGGCGGCGGCTTGCTGGAGGCTGGTGGAGGAGGTACGGCCTGATTGAGCGGAGGGAGGGTGTGCCGCGGAAGGAGAGAACGACGGCTCTGGCAGGGCGATGGAAGGAGGGCCGGTGCGAGGCAGGCTGGCGCAAGGGCGTTGGAGGTAGCAGGGAGGACGGCCAAACGGGAGGAGCACCAGAGGAGGCGGTCGCGGTCTCGGCAGAGCGGGAGAAACAGCGGGGGCAGCAGGGCAAGAATGGGTGGTCTGGGCTGGCGGAGCAGAGGGAGAGGAAGGCGGCTGAACCAGTGAGGGGCACAGCAGCGGGGGAAAGGAGAAGGAAGAAAAAGAAAACGGGGGAAAGAGGAAAACATGGGGAAGGTGGCGGCTAGGGTTTCAGGAGGGGGAAAAGTTAAGCAAACAAACTAATATAAATTAATAATAATATTATCAAACAATAATAATATGATACCAACATTAATACAAATAACATAATAATCAATAAGAATAGTAATACCATTATCATTAATATTAATGACAATAATACCATAATAATTATAAAAATAATAATAACAATATTATCAATATAATAATAACCATAATATATTAATCATAAATACAACAATAACCAATAAAACCATAATAAAGATTTACCGATTATTTAACGTTCGAGCATTGGCACCACGTGCCGAGCGACGTGAAGCCAACGCACACATATCAGCGCACTTGAAAATAAATTTTATCCAGCTTGCTCGTGCCTTGCGCGCATGCCAAGCGACGTAAGGCCAACGCACACTTGTCAGCGTCACTGCAGAAGCCTCTTATCGACTCAGCCCACACTCCAACCACGCAATTAAATAAACTGGCAATTAATTTATGAAATAAAAATTTAAAATTATACGTATACCTCAAAAAAGTCCGGGCGTGACAAGATGTGTGGATTGAAAATATTACAATCCCTACCTATTGATCGCTTTTTGAGGTATGTACTAAATATCAAGCTATTATAGTATTACCATCCATCACACAATAAATCCTATTAGAATTAATTGGGTAAGGATATACATGATTGGTTTAATGCAATACACCAAAAAAATCATGGTGTTATAAATAATTCCAAATATTTGGTATCAAAAATAATATCCCAAGGAAATTATTACAATGTTATAATATGGGGTCTCCACATCAAGTATTATTCTGCTAAGATAGAACAATATATTTTCATTACTTTTACCATTCATTTAGAGATTGAGTATTCCCGGTGATAGTTCTTGGGATTCCACATAGAGAATGAGTGGTTTTCTTTCAATAGACATCATTAGGACTAGAGGCTATATAAGATACTTCTTAATTTTGTTAAGTGTTACTAAATACAATCATCCCACTAATATACGATTACCTTAGTCATCAATATTTAGAAGTGAAAACATTTTTTAGCTAGATTGAGGATGAATCTCAGAATATAAGAAAGACATCCCTTTAATAACCTAAACTTTATAAGGTTTTTTATGGAGGATAATAATTATTGCTCATATTTTCTCAGGATCAAACTCAATAACACAATGGTGTTCCATGAGACTTTCACTTTAGTGGGTTTATTTTTTAATTTTATTGTTAAAACTAACCAAAAACCATTTCAAGATCACTGTGGTGATTAGAGAATTATCACAATTGACAACTAAATCATCAAAATATAATTCCACGATCTTACCTAAGATGATATTGAATATATGGTTCATGAGATGATAGTATGTAGCATTAACATTATTAAAACCCAAGGGAATTACACAATAGTAATAAACTGTTTGGGGAGATCAAAAAGTGGTATCATCATCACCTTCAAGGATGATCTGAATATAATTATAGTCAGAGTATACATCAATGATAGAAAGATAATGAAAGACAGTGGTCACGTGGATCAATAGTTATGTGATCATGAAAGGGAAATATTCTTTCAGGAAATACTGTTTGAGATCTATAAAGTTAAAATAGAACAAGATTTTCCCATTATTTTTTTGATACAATATTATCCATACACTTCAAATATTTGACTTTCAAAATAAATTTGGCCTTGATAGTCATATCAACCTCAGCCTCTACTCTGAAAGTGAGAGATAGATACATTATTCCTTACACCATCTTATAACCGCAGTGATCATATAGTAGCCTAATATGATGGGTAGATACCCTGGGTTATAACTCAGGAATCTCGGTATAATTCCAGGTGAAAATATACCTATTATATTTCAGAAACGTGATATATTTCTCATGTTTATCAGGTTTCATGGTGTTTCTAACCAAAGTAAGTTGCAGATCTTCATCTATTCCAATGATTAACTTTTTTAGATCATCTACCACAGTTAAGATACCTTCCTGAAATGTTAGAGGGTTTTATATGAGATTTTCCTCTCCCCTCCCCCTATTAAGATCCTAAAGTAGATGGGGTGATAAATTAATATAAACATTTTCATTTTTAATAACAAAGGAGGAACTTTCCATTAAGTGAAAAATGGGGGCATATGCATCAAGGACTTGGAACAATATCTCTTGTTTAACTTCTAAAAATGATTCAAATATAGATATATTAGGGTTATTATCATCTCTAGTGGGGGAATTCAAGCTAACCTTCATAGATATAGGAAATAATAGAAGGGAATTAATTCTAGATAATCTATCATTTTTCAATATACTGCTTGAGGTTATCCCAAGTGCTTCCCTATATGGTCAGGGATTATTATTACCATTGCAATTAACACACTCATGGGGATCACCCTTCCTTATTGGATATATAAATGATATCATGAAACAAATAGCATCCAAATTATATCCTTGTTGGACTTGAAAAACTACATAGCTTTCCCGATTTAAATTCAATGCTTCAATTTGGTAAATTGGAAACACACAATATTCAAAAATCATACTCCTTATATTGAGAGGAATACTTTTTAAGCCATTAAGTATAGTGACCTAGTCATTATAGTCTATTTATAGTTTATTATCTTCCCTTTACTATCGTATTATTCTATAAAATAAGCCTCACAATCATCAAATAGGGATTCATCAGCAAATAACACTCCAATCTTCCCATTAATTGTGTATTTTCAGAATTGAAGATCTGATGGGGGAACCACATAATTCATGTGAATACATGGTCTTCACACTAAAACTACGAATTTTTTATCTTGATAGAGGAACATGAACTCAGGTTTTGAGATCTGGCCCCCAAATTGAGATATCAACTTAATCCTTCTGAGTGGTTTTTTCTCCCTCTTATCATACCCATGGATGGTTAATTTAAAATTGGAAGAATCATTCTCTCCAAAAACCAAGATTTGAAGTGTTCATATTTGGGAAATAAAAATTCCATATTTTTTCCATGTATTCTTAGTGATCACTAATGTCGTTAAGAATTATAGTCAAGTACGAGGGTCTGATAAGCCCATATATAGAATCTTCTTAATTTAATTCTATAAATAAGATGACCATGTGGTATTTAGTAGGTTCAGTCTCTGTATGGTATATCCCTACTATTTAAACACCCCCTTTTAATTCCATATGGATGTAATAGTATTTGTTCAATGCCTCTCAAATATACTTTGATAGACGATGGGTATCTAGTATCAAAATTTTGGATGGGACTCTGGCTATTTACTTCAGGATTTCATATTTATGAGCTAAGGGTTGTTATTTCCAAACAAAGGAATTATTTATGAATTTAGTTCAATATATTGATTTATTTTGTGTTAATTAATTGTATAAAAAATTCATATGTGTCACTATTTATATTCCAGGATATTCCAACTTGTATATGTCTCGATGATGGCGATCAATTGGAGGTGGATCTTCCAATCTTTCTTTTAATACAAAAAGATTTGATCGAGGTATAAATAATCCAAAAAATGGTTTATTATTATGTTGATCCCATTGGAGTTTCTATTTTTGAGTCTCAATTACATATATATCCTTCAAAGGGATTATTCTCGCATTATATAATCTTCCAAAACGTCTAATTTCATGGCCCTATTAGCCTCTGCAACCTATTGTCATCATAGATCCTCACCAATTTTAAATTGTAAATTTAGTCTAATATTCCCATTTTGTTTCTTCATAATAAATATATTTTTTATAAAAAAAATATATTGACTAAGTTTTATGATTATTCTTCATCATATGAGCGTTTTTTTCTAGTTGGTTCACATCCCCCCAGTGCTAAGGGAAAGAATTATTGTATATTTTGAAAAATATTAGAGACCGATCATGGTTCTTCTTATTCTTCCTAAACCTTGTATCTATTTTATTGATTAATCTTTATTTTGAGTGACTTGAATGATTAAATGGGTAGTTCAGTTTTTATGAAGGGAATTGGGGTCAAAATTGATTAATTCAATTATTCCTTGTGTATTCCATGAGCTTGATTGATATTTTTCTTGGTCATCCAGTCCTCAAAATTATTTTTTCATTTTCCTGTAACCTATTTCCGTGCTCTTTATACCCTTAGAATAATGGTGGAGACACAGGTCACAAGTTCTTTAGGTTTTTTCATTATTAAATTTTCAAATTCAACCATCTTCTGGAGTATGTCATTGAAGAAAAATCAATCTTGGATATTATATCACAAAATTTGGTGATACGGATAATAATTTGAGCTATCATTAAAAATGAACTCCTTTGGTTTCTTGATTTATGTAAATTTGAGAAACTTATTTTCCAAGGTCATGATAACATATCTAAGAAAATAACCACATGAAAGAATAGTTATTATTATTTATATCATAAAAAATCAAATGACCATGCTCATTCCTCCCTTCTCATTGAGGATGTCGTTATTTCTATGGTCGTTCCAAGAGAGGTTTCAAGTGATATTGAGAAGGCCTTAGAGCTGGAACTAACATTAATGCCAGTTTGAGTGTGATAATCACTACTTTTGTCCCACCCACTTTCCTATCCAGATTAATTGACATGGGCTGAGCATTGTTCCTACTACTAAAACAACCCATGCTAAACATAGCTAAAATAATACATTAATTTAATGATTTATAAAATATATATCATAAAGAGTTCCACAACCTAAGGAACAAAAATATTTGTGTTAAAGATATTAGAGACATAGAAAACTTATTTCACAGTACTTGAGAACATTTCTCCTTAATCATACTCCTTTAGATGATTTTCTGAACATATAGAATGATATAATCATCTACATAACCTAAGTAATGGAAGAATAATAAAGGGGTAAGCATAGATTCTTAGTAATGGAAATAATAATAAGGTTTCAAATCATAAACATGAAGAAGAACATAAATAGTGAATAAATATCTTATTAAATGATCATAAGACCATAGATTATAATCTTAAAACATGGTATAGGAACATAAGATCAAAAAAATATCATTAGTGAATATTAAACATTATGAAATTGGAACAAATTTATATTTATATATGCAATTATCTATTAAATTAATATTATTTTTAATAGCTTATGAAGCATACAACATCAAAAAAATGAACCATGAAACTTTTGTTGAAATAAATCATTACAATGAAAGATAAACACTAATACATTATGAGAAAGGAATATGAAATAACATGAAGAAATGTAAAGGTGTATTAAATGAATATATATATATACCACATACATAAAATCCTTAACTACATGGTTTTCTATAAAGACTTTGACCGAAATAGAAATTTTGACAATAAAGAAAGTAATTGGGAGTATAATAGACATGATGAATAAATTTTAGTAAAGCATGTAATGATATATGTTGTAATTTAATATATAAATTATATATATTGTTTTTGGACACATATTAATTGTATATATATTGTTGTTAGGTATTTTTAAATTCAATTTGTAGGAAATAAATATAAAAATATTTGAAGGTAAAAAAATATTTTTTTTATAAAACTTTTTCTATGGGTGAAATGTAGTATTACCTTAATAAATTAAGTTAATCGCTATTGATAAATGATTATAATAAAATAAGTAGAGTATATATTCAATTGAATGAATTAGAATTCATTTAATTATAGTTATGAGGAAAGGAATGATAATTTAGTCATTTTATGATTCAAAAATATATTTTCTTCACAAATGGTTTTTATTGCATTTTTTGTGTGGATAATATAATTAATTTTAAAAGGAACATTTTATGTATGTATATTTGGACATAAACTGAATTATTTATGTTTATTGATTTATTGATCATGTATATATGTAATTCCTTTAATTTTTATGGTATGATATAATGTTTGATTGAAAATGAGATTAATGGTGAATAATTCAGGAAGAAAACGGTGTCCTATGACATTCCATGGGTGAAAGTCTAACCCCAAGTCTTCAAAGTAAATAATCGAGCTAAAACAGGCTTAAACCTTCAATAAAAAACTAATTTACAATGAAAATAGGGAATTTAAGTTATAAAAAAATAAATGATTTTCAAGTGATGGATATCTTAAATAGTAAAAAACTTACCGGGAGCATGACACCATGAGTTACCTACTAACACATATATGTCACATCATAATGCTCCTTTGAAAGTTTCAAGTCATAAATTCAAGCCATAAATATTCTTTTCGGGTGTTTCTACAATGATTTTACAATATAAAAGCACCTTTTACAATGTGAATGTTTCATCCAGGACCTAGAAACATTTAGTTTTGATGAATTTAATACTTAGAACCCTTGATGAATTTATATGATTTTTGACCCATTTATTGGGTGACTAAACAAACCAAAGGTTATTTAGAGTCTTAAAAATATATAGGAAGGTATATTGAATGAGGATCGATATGCAAGGGGAATCTCCATACGATGACATACTGCTGCTTTCTTTTGAATTTTTCTTATTTTTATTTTCTTTCATTATCATGATGCCCTATTCCTTATAAATCAACTCAATTACCCCATAAATAGATGGTTAGTTCTCCTGAGTGGTCGGGAAATGGATGGTTGGACTGATTTTTAATGCTTTAGTTTATGTTCTTAAGTTTATTAGAGCCTTTATTTCTTCTTTAATTTGGTATCAATTCTTAATTTTCATTTTTAAATACTAAATGTGATTGTGTAAGGTTTTAATTATATTAATTTCATTAACCTTGGTCAATGATCCAAAATCCCCCTCAACCTAAGTTTGGTCTGTATATGTTGGATCATGCTATGTCTAGGTGGTTAATTCATGGTGATCACTGGAAAATGTGAAATTTTATAAAGAGAACTATTGGTATTTAGGGAATAATAATAACTAGTTGTGGATTTCCCTAATTAATCATGAGTAACTGCTATAATTCTCTTGCACATATGAAGGAGGGTAAACCAACATGATATTTTAGTTATAGATATTCTAAACATAACCATATAGAAAATAGAGAGAGAGAAATCAATCAAAAAACATCTCTCTTACTAGTTTAGTAGAAAAAAATTTAGGTAAAATTTTAAAAACTGTTATAATATTTCCATAAGGTCTAGACAAGCCTGACACAGTCACTTCTTTGCATAAACTTTTAAAAATCCACCATTTAATCTACTTTATAAAAATCAAAAATTTGTAACCCAAATCAAATCAAAATTTTCAAACCACTCAAAAGAGAAAATTCTATTTTCATGTTCACCCCTCTTAGATACAACCTAAGGTTAAACCTATTATACCATAAATATGTAAAAAATTACATTCCCAATGAGATTTCATGTTCAAAACATTGTACTTCCTCTAGGGTGGTTATAGAAAAAATCACAAACCTTACTTTTAAAGGACATGAATTTTAATAGATAATTTAATTAAATTTGATCTATAAATTGAAAGTATGCTAACCCAATTAATGAAAATGAACTTGAAAACAAGATTTAAAAAAATAACCTCACGGATTTAGGTGACAATCTGAGTGTTAATTCTGAACATAAACAATGGATAGAAATCCCAACCAAACCCTGCATGATCTCTTCCCACTGTAATTTTCTAACAAAAAAAATCAAATACTTGTCCCTACCATAGAAAATAATTTTGAATTATGTATTTACATGATTCAATTAATTATGAAATTTCATAGTTTTGTAGGAGAACACCTGAATTGACACATTCAATAATTCACATATGTATTCTATAGTTTCAAACATTAAAGATTCATAGAAGAACACGTTAAGTAGAGGTAATTCCCCTTTTCATTCAAAGGATATTTAAAAGAATGTTTGTACAATATATAACCCAGGGAGGTTAACGACTGGAAATATCAAAAAATATGCTTCATGTAATGGTTTTTTCCCATATCTAGTAAAATGAGAATTCAAAAAAAGATCTCTCTTATCTATCAATCAACCAGAGGGACACTTTATGAGTACTTGGATAGGTTCAAGAATCTTTATTCCAGCTACCCGCATCAAATAGTGGTGAAAAATCAATTCCTCGTTTTATTCTACTGGGGATTGCTTTAAAATAATAGAAACATGTTGGATGCATCATCTTAGGTATCCTAGATAGAAAAATCACTAGTAGAAGATAGAGGATTTATTGAAACAATTTATTATATCGCACAAAAATTTTGGATGATTGGTAGATGCATGAGAGGAATACATGAGGTACAAACATTTGATTCATCAAGTTTAATTGAAATCAAGGTTGTTTAACTCATTAGGTTAGTGAAAAAAAATTGTTCTGATGTAATAAAATGGTCAATTAGATTTATTTCATGTATGTGATTTATGTGCTTCACCTACTCATTTTACTGACCAGTGTCCAAAATTTTAAGGGAAGGAATATTGTGCTACAAATATTCAACCAAGGTAATTCCAAGATAATTAGATGTATCAAACCCATACCCAACCAAGATATTGAGACCAAAGAAACCCTAAGGCTTTTTTTTATCCCACTCAACCCCCTTACGACAATATCAATACCATAACTCACCATAGTTTCAAAAACTCTTAAGCCTCACTGCCAGAAAAAAACCTTTCAACCGTCACCTTTTAAATAGAATCCTTATATTAAACCTTAAACAATTTCTTAGTATAATCACCAAAGAGAATAAATTAAGGAGTTGAAGCACTCCGTAAAATATTTGACCAATAATTTTGACAGTCTTATAGACTTTTTGAGTAAAAACCTAGGAAAAATAATAGTGAAAACTATCCTGAATCCAATGGAATGTTTAAGAATGATTAAAACATGAAGTGGAAAAGATCTTCAGCCACTTGAAAAAAGAAAGGATATAAATTAAGAGTTTAATTCTGAAAATCGACCATAAGAGAAAAGTAATCCATAAGAACTGAGAAAAAATTTCAGAAATGAAAGGATATAATCTCCATTGAAAAAAAATAAGGAAAATAAGGACAACCATGAGCTATTCCATTCTAGGATTACAGAGTCAAATAAAGTGTTAGAATACATTCTTCAAAAAGATATTTATGAGACCTCTACAACTTTTGAGAATAAGAACCCACTAAGAGAAAACATAAAACAATATCCCTAAATATTAAAATTTTCTCATGTATCCATAAATAGAAACAATAAGACATTATGAAAATGAAAAAATTATCTTAGGGTAATGAGTCTCACCACTAATCACACCACTGATACCATAAAAATGTCACAATATAAGTACATTATATATTCCCTACACTATTGGTTCATAATATTTTACTGATTATTTTTGTGGTCTTTTTGCATTAATAAGTGTTATTCATCACATTAATTTTTCCTCTTTGCATATTTTATAATTGAAGTCATCAAGAGTTTTATCAAATTAGAAAATAGAGTCGTCGTTTTCCAATATGGATTTGTAGAAGATGTCTTCATAGGAGTAAGAGTATTTATTACCCCATTTTATTTCTATGTTTTGAACATGGAAAAATATAGGAATTCATCACACTCACCCATTATTTTTGGCAGACCAACTCTAAAGATAGAGAAAACAATCATCAGTATCCATGAAGTTACCCTTATCATAGAGCTCAAAGATATAAAATTTCACTTCAACATACTTGTTGGAATGAAGAACCCATTAATAAATAATTCACTTTATATAATCTCCCAAAAAGAAACAATATAACCAAATGATGATTCATGCATGCTTCTTGAATTCATAGAATTAGGAGATCATTTTTTAATACCAATCCCAAAAAACCAGAAATCCTAATTTCAAGTTATAAAAAGTGTTTACTTCTGATTTCTTTTTTAATTTAATATAATAAATTTACATTATGTAAGAGACTCAAATCTTAGAAGTTGGAAACCTCAACCAAATCTCATCCCTTGAAACCCCTCTATGTATTGAGTTAAATCCACTACCAAGTGATTTAAAATATGTATAACATATGGAAGGAGATATATTACTAGTGATCATTGCCAATTACCTATCTCAAACCCAAGAAAAAACTCTAACTATCCTTTTAAAAATAAAACTATGAGTCATAGGATGGAGTGTAGGTGATATACTAGGAATCAACCCCAAAGTATGCACTCATAGAATCTTGAGAGAAGGTGATTATTAACTAGTTAGGAACCCCCAAATAAGACTTAATCTCATCATTATAGAAGTTTTTAAGAAAGGTAATGAAACACTATTAATAGAAAACATCATTTACCCGATCCCCAATGTATAGTGGGTCAACCCCATCTATATTGTCACAAAAAAACTGGTCTAGACATTTACAAAAATGAAAAAAATCAATTTATTCCCATGAGAGTGAAAACAGTTTTAGATTGTGTAGAAATTGGAATCAAGTTGACTGAAAAGACCACTTTCACATCCAATTTATCGATTAAATTCTAGGAAGATAAGTATGAAAAACACATTATTTATTTTTAAATGGTTTTTCATAATACTTCTATGTACCAATTCTACCATAGGATCATGAGAATATGACATTAACCTATCATTTTTGAAATTTTTCATATAATTGGATATCATCTGGGCTATGAAATTCCCTAGGAACATTTTAATGGTGTGTGGTATTTATTCTCTCAGGTCTTATTGAGGAATTCCTGGAGGTATTTATTGATGAATTTACTATTTTTAATAATTATTTTGATCATTTTGAATTTGGAAAAGGTTTTTAAACATGAATTGATAAAATTAATGTTTTAAATTTTGAAAAAAAAAATACTTCTTTGTTGAAAAGGTAATAATGTTTAGCCACCTAATTTCAGTTACAATAATTGGGGTAGATAAGTTAATGGTTAATGTAATAAATTCAGTCTCATGTCCAACTTGTTAGAAACATGCTAGATAATTTCTAGTCATTGAAAGTTTTTACAGAAGTTCATCAAATATTTCAGTAATATTTCTCTCCCTATATCAAGATTACTATTAAAATAAACTGAGTTTTATGTTAATGATGACTAAATGAATGTGTTTTTGAATTGAAGAAAATTTTGATAACACATAAATAAATAAAAACAACCATCTAGGGACATCCTTTTTACATACTCTATAAAACATGAAACCAAGTTGTGGGAGAGGCCCTCTCAAAAATAAATGATATAAAACTACAAGTAATTTCTTATACCTCTAGGACATTAGATTCCATTAAAAACAACTACACAACCACCAAGAAAGAGTTCCCTCCAGTAATTTGTGGACTAGATAAATTCCTATATTATATTCTTGGAACTAATGTTTTTTTAATCATATAGATATTAGGTATATAATGAAGAAGTTCAATGAAAATTCACATCTAATATTGTGGATTATTATATTATAGGAGTTCGACCTAAAAATTAAATATAAGAAGGGTACTGGGAAATAGTTCTCATATCATATCAGTAGACTACCCCACACTGTTGAGGGGGATATTCAATATTGGAACCTACTTAATGATCTAATGCCTAGAGAACAACTCTATATATTAGAAAGAGAAGTACCTGGTATTCCAAAATTATCAATTAATTGGTTACTTATTAGGTACCATACATACTTAATTCTCATAAAATTCATAAACTCAAATGTGACTTTAGATTTTAAATTTGGGAAGACCAAAAATTCAATGACTAAGTCATTAGAAGATTCCTTCCAGCAAGAGATATTGAATCAGTTTTTAAATTATGTCATACATTAGCTTGTGGAGACTACTTTGGTCCTCATAATAAATCCATAAAAGTTTTACAATATATAATTTATTTCCCCAATTTATTTAAATATTTTTATGAATTTTGTTTAAAATCTGAAAAATTCAATTTTTTGGTAATATAAAAAAAATGAAATTACTCAAAAACCCAGTTAACTTTTTTGATATTTTTTATGTATGGGAAATAGAATTAATGGGACCATTTCCAAGTTCATTTGATAATTCTTATATTTTTAGCTATAGATTATAATTTAAAATGATTAGAATAAATATACACCTAGAATGATGATGTTAATATTGTCTTTGATTTTATTAGGGCTAATATATTTTGTTGGTTTTGAGTACCATGTGCTATCATCAGCAACCAAGAAACTCATTTTTTAAATAGTTGGATGGAGTAATTTATGAAAAATTATGTTTTAAATCATTAAATGGTAACACCATATGATCTATAAACAAATATTCAAGCATAAGTCTCCTACAGAGAAATAAAATACATTTTGTTTAAGAAAGTAAACTCCAACATGAAGGATCGGAGCCAAATGTTGGGATATACCTTATGGGATTATAGGAAAACCTACAATAAACCCATATATATGAGTCACAATATATTTATTTAAGGAAAGAGATGCTACTAACCAATTGAATTGGAACACAAATCCAACTGGATGGGAGGAAATATGAATTTGGACCTTAAAATACCTTGGAAAGAGAGGATATTATAGCTGTAAGAGCTAGAGTAAATAAAGATATATAAGGATTTGAAATTTAAAATATCTATAAATAGGGAACATGGATGACCCATGATAAGGTAATTCAACCAATAACATTCAACCCTGGAGATCAAGTGTTGTTATTGAACTTATTTTAGGTATATTTCATTATATATGCGAAGGCCCTTTACTATTATTCATGTATATAACTTTAGTTATTTTTATATTTGAAACAAGGGAGAATGAATTATATTCAATATAAACGGGATCAAGCTGAAGAAGTTCCATGGTTACATACCTCGAGAACCAGTGGAGTAGATTACACTCCTTCACTCTAATTATTAGTGATGACCCACTAGGTTGGGTTGTTACTTTACATTTGATTGAATAAAGTGATTCCAATTAAAATATGATTATCTAAATAATCTATTTTAACAAATTGTGTACACTACATAATTAATGTTTGGGGATAATATTATATTCTAGGATTTATTTCAAAAAATCATTTTTGATTCAAGCCAATAGTGACAAAAAAGAACTTCTCGGAGGAAACCCTTGTTTTTCCATAGTCCACTCTTACCCAGAGTTATTTTTGAGAATTCTTGAATAGGTATGAATTGTTAATAATTTTTGTATTATTATTAATTCCATCAAAATTTAATAAGGAAACATGAAGAATCCATACATAATTCACATTAAAAAAATAGATTTTACACTTTTTGTATGGAATTTTCATTGTAAAAGAAGAATTCATATTGTAAAAAATGTGGAACATAACTGTGAAAAAATGGAATCTATGAAACATGATTGAATAATCATTGAAAAGTTTTTATTTATTTTCAATTCTTTAATTTCTAGTTCCCCCATATCTTGGAAATAAATTTTTGAGATTTAAAATAAAAATCACATTCCCATAATTAGCCTTGATTATTTACTTGACTATTCTAGGAGACCTACATTTCTAAGGAATAACGTGATTCTATGTTTCATATTTCAAAGTAAATGTGAATCTATGAGTAAAATAAGGAATTTACTAATTATAATAATTCTTAATATGTTAATTTTTATGAATCATTATTTAATGGAATTATATGATTCAGTTAAATGATATTATCCTACCATTTTCTTGTACTGAATTTATAAAATTTATATTTATTAATTTTATATTATAATTGTATAACCTGAGTGATTGTACCAAATTCATAAGTTACATCCCCAATAAGACTTCTAAACCAAATACCTTCAATATTATCTTGAGCATATTTCTTGAGTGATCTTGTGGAATGCCACCAACTTGAATATAAATTGGATCTTTTCAAATCCATGACTGTGAAAACCCACATTTAAAATGATTATGAAATTTTTATTGATAATAATTTTATCCTTTGACCTAGTATAGAATAAATCATTTTTTAACCAAAATAATAATTGAATGAACTTTCTTAGAATTATCCACATTACAATCAATTTATATATATTTCTACCCAACTCTATTTATAATGCATGATGTAGTTATGTTTATATGTGGGGGTGATAATTCTTAGTTTAATGGATTTATTATATTGTAATGAAAAAGTGTTTTGGTGATAGTTTGGGTATTGGGAAAGTATCATGCTACATTTCTTATACTTAAATTTTTTTTCCCTTCTTGAAAAAAAATAATGAAAATAAAACTTTTGTTTTTTGGGAAAAATAATAATCACCATTACCATACTAATGATTTTATCATTTGGGGTTTGAGTTCAAGGAGGTGGGAGTTTTCATTTTATAGAGGATATTTTTAGTACACTTTTCTTTTGATATCATGTTGTATGATTTATAGATAAACTTGTGTTTTGAGGCTTAATGTTTTAAATATCAATCCCTACCAACCATAAGTCTTAAAACCATCAGAAAATTAATTAAAATAGCCCTCTTGATTTTAGGGGTATTTTTTCTTAACAAGGTGGACAATGTATATCATTTTCAATTGTATTGAAAATGAAAATGCACTCATGATATGAGAATATATTTACTGTAATTTTTATCATGAGGAGTGAAAATAATTCACCGTGAGGTAAATCATGACATGTAATTCTTGATAATGATGAGTTATTATATATGAATAAATGAAAGTAAAAGATCCACCAGTTTAAATAGAAAAACATAAAATAATTTTTTTGATTAGTATCTTTGAAGAGTGTGAAGTTGAAAAGATGTTTGATGTGGAACTTGAAAGGTTAATCCCCCATTAAAATCCATTTTATTTAGTTTATTTGGAATTTGAATATTGATAACATGGTGTTTCCCTTTAATTTATATTTAGATTACTTTCTTAAGGATAAGCAAGTTATATGTGTGGTATAATTGAAAAAACCATTTTATACATGTATATTTTTATACAAAATTAATTGTTTTTTGTTTATTAATTTTTTAATGAGGCATATATTAAATAGTTTATATGTTTTATGGAAGGATACATTGTTTTACTGAAAAAGAGTTTAATGGTGTAGAATTCAAGATAAAAATGATGTTTTGCGACATACCATAGGTGAAGGACCAACCCAAAGTCTTCAAAGTGAATAATTGAGATAAGAAAAGATTAAAACTACTATAAAACACTAATTTGTGTTGTAAATAGGTAATTTATGATAAAAAAAATTAAGGATTTTCATGGGATGGAAATTTTAAGCTGTTAAAAAACATTTCGAGAGCATGACACCATGTTTCATGAGATGACACATATAAGCCACACCATGATGCTACTTTAAAAGTTTCAAGATGAAAATTAAATCCATAAAACTTATTTGAAGGTGATTCCTTGATGATTTTACAACATAAATACACCTTTTATGATGTAAAGGTGACATTTGGGACCCAGAGTTATCTGGTTTTAATGAATTTAATACATGGACCCCTTCTAATAAACCATTGGTGGAATCGTAAGATTTGTGAACCATTTATTAGGTGATAATGGTATCGAGGTACTTTGGAGGCCTATAAACATATGGGTAGGGGTATAGAAATATTATTTATCAGTGAGGGGAAGCTCTGGTGGACAGCCTACTACTACTTTATTTTCATGTTCTCTTTCTGTTATTTTCATTCATTCTCATTATTCCTTATTCCTCCCACATCACCTCAATTACCCCATATATGGAGGGATATTTCTCCTGAGTGACCAAGAAACATTAGAAAAAAATTTCTCGTGTTGACTTTTTAACATCGGTTATAAATAACCAATGTGAAAACTCATTTTTATTGCTTTATCATGCCAGTTATTATATAACCGATGTGGATAATCGGAATATGTGACTTTATCACATTGGTTATATAATAATTGATGTGATGAAGATGCCTTCTCATGTTGGTTATTATATAGCCGATGTCAAAAGGAATATTTTTAAGGTTGGTTATATCATAACTGACGTTATATAGTATTTAAAATTTTATGAATTTTCTATTTTAATCATTTCGGGGTTATTCATTATCAAGAATGTAGAATTATTACCATCATGAATAATTATTAACCCACTTTTATTCAATATGGTTCACTTAAATCTTGTATTTCCAACTTCTTACATCCTTGGTTTTCATCGGCTCATTATTGCATATTTGATCTACTCATCTCTTGAGTAATCCTCCCATATCGAACATCTCTTTTGGTTGTTCAATGTAACAGAAGACCTAACTCTCGATTTTTTTTATTCCAAGGTCTCAAATCTCACATTATCATCTTCATTAATCCTATGGTTTTTTCATCCTCATCATTGTGTGTTTGAATATATATCTTCTCATCTCAAATCTTGCATTACCGTCTTCATTTACCATATGTATGCATTTATTTAAGTATAAAACTATGTGGAATTAATTATAACTTAATATTTCATGTTAGATCATAAATTTATTCATTATTTCATAATTCTTTTGTGTTTCTAATATTTGTAAATTTTTTTACACTAAATTGTTTCATGGATGTTAATACTGTATCAAATCATAAATTTCAACATTGAATATCTAAATGTTACTTATTTAGAAGATGTTAGTAAATCATTCATCTTTTAGGCATACAGTTCCATATATATGGATAAATTTAAATTAGTTTTATGTATTTTTTAGAGACTTATTAATATTAAAATTTAATATATACATACATTACAATTTTCACACAATTCAATATACAATATCATATAACTTGTATATACACATATTAACACTTTTCTTGTGACGTGGTCATATTCTTATCTTGAAAATCATATATTAGATATATAGTCTATATATTATGAGTAACATTCAATATAATGTTCAAATTATTGGTGAATACACAATAGGAACTATCAATCGGTTCCTTTACAAATCTTTGGTATATTATGATAGAATAGGAATTACTGGTGACTGAGAGCTTTACCTGAATCATGTTTTCAAAAATTAACATTGTGTAACATAATTAGACATTTCATAGGTTAGTAAAATATATATATACTTAAGTTTAATACATGGATTATTAGAATAATTCATACAATTATATATAAATTACTATTCCTTTTATGAAAGAGATCGGATTATGATCAACATCCAAGTTGCGATTCGGGAAAAATTCTATAGCTTTATATTGTTATCTGAATAAAATTATAAATAATATTCTATTTTTAGGAATACTTTGTAAGGTTAAAGGTTATCATAGGCCATGAAATTCAAAAAATTGACTTCACCATAGTCCATATAAAATTTAGAAATTAATTAAAATCTAAAAAAATCTCTTATGATATGTGAACAATCAACTATCATATTATAAAGATGAACACAAACAATTGACTCCTAGAAAATTGTGCCATCACCAAGGATTAAAACTAGCCTCCACTATAAAAATTATAACAAATAACTAGAACTTAGATGGTTGATAGAAGACTATTACATGATTCAATGTCCCAATTTAAAAAAACTGAGTACCTCTCCCCATTTAATAATGAAACAAATGATCGCTTCATTGAGAATTTACAAAATAAAAAATAATAAGTTTCTCAACCTAATAAAAAAGGATAATATATCATTATATGAAACACTAGATGAATTCACTATTTTTTTACTATAAAAATGAAATTATACTCTTGTAATGGAAAATAACTTGGTGAGGTGGGTCCCTTCTCCAAGCTATCTAAGTGGGTTTGGGTTAATAATATTCAATTTCAAGTTTCATCTAATTTCATTCAGAAGAAAATGAAAAATGAGGGAATAGTGTTATTATGTTTTCTTTTTTGAAATTAAATTTATGAATTTATTTTTATGTTTTACCAATAATATTTAAACTTATATTACATTATTGTCTATAATTTATAATTATACATTTCAAATATGCGTATTTTTTAAAAAAATTAAAAAAATTATTACTTCCAAATTAGGACATCTTTGATATAAATTTACTTTATTTTGTATTTTATTATTGTAAAATCATTAAAATTAACATTAAATTTCATCTCTAATGTTATAAAATTATAAAACATTATATTCAATATTATTGAAAATAATAGAAAAATTTACTGATAAATTCTACCATAAGTGTGTCTTCTTGATTATCATTAAAATAAGATATTATTTACCCATATTACTAAATTTTATCACCATTATATTATTTTGAAAAAAAAATTATTTTTGATTTTTCTATAGATAATAATGATTTTAATTTGGATTACAACACTTTCAATAAGTGAATAATATCAATAAGGTGTTGATTATTTTTTGAAATTTTCTAAATGAAATGTTCCAAACCATGAGATTTTTTCTTCTCATATATGAAATCTTTAAATATGAAGAATTTGAATAATAGAGAGATCTTATATCATTTAATTTTTCAGGGTTTTAATCTGAGTTATAGCCCTTGTTTTTGGAATTATGAAACTGGGTAGAATTCATATCTATTGATGATGATGCTTTGCAAGATGATAACTTTGATCAAATTGAATAAATGATTAAAGATATGTATGTAGAGGAAATTTAGAAGGAACTGAAAGTTGAGAATAAATATTGTGATTCTAAAAATCCATTGTAACCAAGTTGTGATAAATTTATGGTTTTACCGATGGTGTCAAAATTGATTAACTTGAAGGTGAAAATTGGATGGAGTGAAAATATTTTTATAGAGTTGCTAAAATTATTAAAATATATTCTTCCAAAAATACAATGATCTTCCATATTCACATTATAAAGTAAAGAAAATATTATTCCTAATGGTATTAGGGTACAAACAAATACTTGTATGTTAGAATGCATGTGTTCTATATAATAAAAAATAAAAATTTCTATTATGGTGTCCTAAATGTGGGATGTCATGGTATAAGTTGAAAGAAAAATCATAGGCTGATTTAGTAGTTACAGAGACCACTTATAATAAATTTTGGTATTATCCTATAATTCCTCATTTGAAATGTTTATTTGAAAATACATATTATGAAAAAAGGTTATGATGGCATATAGATGAGTGGATATTTTATGGAAAATTAAAGCATCTAGATAATTGTCCATAGTGGAAGAAAATTGATCATCAGTTTTATAAATTCAGAAATGGAGATATAAATATCAAACTTGGACTATGTATGTATGGAATTAATCCATATCAAATACTTAGTATCATACATAATTCATGGCTTGTTTTATTGTTACTTTAAAACCTTTCCCCAGAGTTTTGTAGGAATAAAAAGTATTTATTGTTGGTTTTAATGATCTATGGACCAAAATAGCCTAGAAATGATATTTATGTTTTCTTTTCACCATTAATTTATGATTAAAAACTTTTAAAGTAGTATGATATTAGGGTGTATGATTTATATAAAATAGAATATTTTCAACTGTGTGTAGTGGTTATGTTCACTATAAATAACTTCTTAGTGTATGTATATTTTTCATGATACAATGTTATGGTGCATAAAACTTGTCCAATTTTTGAATAAGAGACTTCATATTATCAACTACATTATGGGAAGGAAAAAATATACACGGTTCATCGAATTTTTTTTATGGATCACTCTTATAGAAGATTAGAAAATTCATTATATATCTCACAAGAATATGAGATTTCTCCAAAACCATTATCCACTGATCTATTTTTTTTAGAGGTTTCGTGACATTTATGTGACATTCAGAAAGATGCATAAATCTGGTAATGATATAAATATTTGGAAGAAATTATAAATATTATTTGATCTACCATATTAGATATATCATTAGGTCAAACATAAAATTTATTCCATGTACATGGAGAATAATATCTCTGAAATCTTAAATTGATCATTCCTAGATATTAAAGGAAAGACTAAAATTGATTGAATGAAAGATTGGAATTACTCTCAATAGGAAAACATTTGGATTTATATCCCACTCTTAATGGAAGGAAAAAAATTATTGCCCCAGATATTCATACATTATCCAAGAGGGAGAAAATTATCTTTTTTTAGCATCTTCATGATATCAAAGTGTCCCAGGGTTATTCTTAAAATGTCAAAAAAAATCTTTAAATGATTTGAAATTAAAATGTACGAAATCTATGATTTTCATGTCATGAGGAAATAACTCCTACAAATTTCATTGTATGGAATATTTCTCATCCATTTCAAAATGGTTATCATGAAAGTGTGTTATTTTATTAATTCAATTTGTAATAAGTTGATTGATCTGAATTCTTTAAACAATTTGGAACATGAATCGGTTTCTCTACTTTTTCAATTGGAAATTTATTTTCCTCATTTTTGGATGTTATAGTGCAATTAATGGATCAATTTACATGAGAAAAAAAAGATTGAGGACCTATATATATTTGTTAGATGTATCCTTTTGAAAGGTATATGAACATATTAAATGGGTATGTTAAGAATATATATTGACCTAAAGCCTCTACTTTTTAGAATTATATTTTTGAGGAGGTTATGAAGTTTCATACAAGATACCTTTCTGTAGTGGAGCACATTGGTTTGCCTATATCTTTCCATAAACTAGTTAATTATGGGTGAAAGGGGATACATAGCCTAAAAGTCAAATCGTTGTTATCTAAATAGATAAATAAAGTATATTTATACATCTTGAATAACATAGTTGATGCTCAACCATATATAACATTGAATATTATTTTGTTAAATCAATTTTATCCAAAGAAGATAGATATGTGGATTTTTAATGAGAATAAAAAAAATTCCATGGTTTAAGTATATCATTCTTAGTAGATCAGATGAATCATAAAAATAAAGATGGTTAGTGGCATGTCTAATTTTAAATTTGATAACACGGTCTGGGTATGACATTAATGGATTTTCATTTCATACAAAAGATCAGGAGAATAGAAGTATATATTATAATAGTAGTGTATTGGTGTGTGCAGAAGTAATGGATTTTTGACTTCCAAATACAAAAACCCAATTTAAATATCAAGTGTATATTATGGAGTCATTAAAGATGTATGGGAGGTTAATTACACTAAACTTTGAGTTATGGTATTTAAATGAAAATGTTTTATCAGTAAAAATAGTTTCAAACACGATGAATTTGGAACGAAGGTAGTTAATCAGAATAGATTGGAACACATTGTTGATCCTTTTATAATGGAAACACATGAAAAAAATTATATATTCTTAATCAATATGATATGCAATGGTCTGTTGTTTTAAGGAAAAAATAGTATGTTGGTGATGATGGAATTGATGAAGATACTAATTTATGTGACATCCCTACTTCCATGGAAATATTAACATATAATATTGATGAGAATTTCATCGACATAGTTTGTTCCATACGAAACAATCATAATGATGGGATTTGGAAAAAAATATATAACATTCCCTATATTATAGGTAACATATGTTTATTTCTCATTTACTTTTTAAAATTTCATAAAATTTTATATATTTTAATTTTATTTTCTTTATTAAAACCCATATTATAACTAGTAAGTTAAATTGTTTATTTATATTGATTTAGATTTTTTTATTTTACCATGTTTACCCTTACATAACTTATCTATAGAATGATTTTATTGAAAACAATTATTTTAAATCAAATATGTTAAATAAAAACAAAATTATCGTATTAGAGTATCTTTAAAAAATATTCTTTTTGGTATAAAATTGATTTATTAGGTTAGATATTTTTCACTATTCACAAACTGTTTTTAAATGTTTTTCCTTCATTTATATGTCATTTAATATCTCATTTATATTTTTATAATTTTAGTTTACAATAACAAATATGAATAAAGTTTTGTTACATTTAGTTTCATTTACTTTTTTGTTTGATAATTGTTCATTTTTTATTTACATTATTACGTAATAGTAGAATTTGTATAATTATGTACTAATTTTTTGTTTATTTGATTTTTAGGATAATGACAGATCAATCAACTAATCCATCACATACTTATGGAGATAATCGTACTCATAACTATGGGGAGGTTCATAAACATGATCTTGTTGATGATACTAATCATTCTTTATAAGATACATATACTCACACGAGGTCAAAAAAGAGTTTGAGGGTTGGTAAATGTAGTAGCACACATTTACCAAAATTATCATTTGCTTGTATCTTGGTCCAAAGGATACCGACAGAATTTAATGATAATGATATTCCAAGAGGTCCAAACTTAAAAGAAACAAGGATTTTATATTAGTGTAGGAAAAAATAAAATTTAGTGTTTTGATTAATAATTAGATAAATGTTGAAAAATTTACAATATCTCACTTTTGGGAGATAAATCTGGTAAACTCATTTATTATTATTTTACATATCTTGAAATTTTTATAGTAAAATATGGTTCCCCTTTCTTATCAGATGACATATGGTATATCTGATACTAGAGGGGTTAGGTGTAAATCTTTATCCTTAGATTCTAAGAGATGGAGGGATTTTAAATCAAGCCTTACATATTTTTTCATTTTTGGGAATAAGAAACATCATAATTCCTGAGATATATATCCATTTATAGATTAAGATACATGGAATTAATTTTTTGAAAGTAGAAGATGAGAAGCATTTTTTTAAGTGCAATGTTATTTTTTATAAGTTTTTTATATTAATTATCATATTAATGATTTATTTATTATTAATTTACAAAAATCGAGGAGATATCATTAAGAGATCTAATCTATAAATGTATACCCTCATACTTTATCTCGAGGTGGGTATATGTTTTTGGAAGGAAAAATGATTGCTGAAATTTTTAAAAAAACTAAGAGCTGAGTCTTCAGCTCTGTATAGGTTACCACTCTATCCCCCCCACCCCACCCCACCCCCCTCCCCCCGCTTGACCTGAAAAATGGAAGAGAGTTCAGATAAGAAAAAATGAACAATATATTTTGGAACATTAGAGGGTTGTATATGAGAGGATTATAATATTTTTACTTTTTTTATTTAAGTTAATTAAATTATTTATATATTGTGATTAATTATTCATTTTTTCAAATATTTTATATAGGATTCACTTGAGGAGTAGAGACTATAAGGCCCCATCCTTAAACCTTACTTAATCTTGATTTATTACAAGATTACACATTGAGGATCTTTTCATGTTTAGAGTTTTAGAGAATTAGAACATAAAACTTGCATTACATTCCACATTTAAACAAAGTGGTTACATAAAAGATAGTATTCACTTTTCCCATCAATGGAAACATATTTAAAATAAAACATGGATTCATTTCTTGACACTTCCTTGACACTATCATCATATCATGTACCTTTCCCTTGACCTGGGAAAAACATTTCAAAAAAACTTGGGATGAGCATAAAAAAATCAGTAAGGGTTATAAAAATATGTAAAGGAAACATAAGTTCATATATACATAATAATGAAATCATAATTTACCCATAAAACATAATCACTTTAACATACCTCATCAAATCATGAATAAATCATAGAAATCATAAGATATAAAGGTAACTTGAGGCATTCATAACATTCTTACGTAGGGAGTAACCCTCTTGGTTACGTTTGGAATACCCATCACAGTATATTCCCCAAATCGCTTCGGAGAAACCTTAACATTTCACTCCTTCGCGTTACCCAATGCATTGGAGAGCTATATCAGGCTCACCGGCCCTTAGTTTATCACGGAACCACCCGTCTTCATAATAATGCCCAAGAACCATAACATAATCGTATCACATAAAACATGCATAAAGGAAACATAACATTTCCACATTTCAATCACAAGATATCAATACAACACATTGATATAATAAAAACATTATGAAAACCATTTTCAATACCAAAATAAAAGAAAAGTAAAATATGGTATTTATTTTTCTTTTAAAAAGAAGGTATGGCTTGTAGAGGAAGCCGAAACTCAAATAATGGTCACGACGGTGGAGAAGTCGTTGTCACCGCATACGTACGACAAAAACATTCCCTTTTGTCATTTAGTAAAACGCTTAGTATAAAAAATAATCCTTTTGGATAAACGTAAAAGTCAAAGGGGTTTATACACTGTATAAAAGAAGGTTGTGTATAAAATAAAATATGCCTCAATGAAAGGAGATTGAGACGAAGTCCCATACCTCGGGTCCGACTTGACTCGGCCATTCTTTAATCTCCTGAATAATAAACATGAGTTCATTTATACTTGTTTAAGAACCTTTTTCAAGTTCATTATTCCTTTTATATCACTTATTGTCATGTCATGAATACTATGTAATTATTCAAGTTAATAACGGTCGTTTTAATGATCATTGGTACTTGAGTCAAAAATAAACACTTTATAATTACAAGTTGTTCATGTATCCATTATATCCAGAATTATAATAATGATTTATATATCATATATATCATATATATCCATTATATACATGCATTTATAATATTACATAATCATTTAGAGGTAAGAAATGAAATGCACTGTTCACGGAGACGGTAAGCCGTACGTACGCATGAACGCTACTTTTATTTCAATTTCATATTTTATAGAATGGAATCATAATGATATAAAGGTATATTATAATTCCAGTGTAATATCATATATAATATCATAACTCCATCCTTTATACGTCCCACATATGGTATTAACGAATCAAATCACTTTGAGGGGGCGGTAGTCCGCACTTCCTTAAATGAAGATATCATGTTTACCCATAATGGAAACCATAAAGGTATGACCAAAATGAAAAATACATAAGCTTAAGGAAAACATAAACATATTATATATCATATATAAATATAGTGTCATCTTAATGGCCACCTTTGAAGGTGTTAAAAGAATGTTGAACAATCATCGTTTCGGGAGGCATAAATTCACCATCCACGGAAACAGTATGTTCTTTAACCATTAGATGTAGGTGTGTGTAAGTGTAGCTCGAATACTTCTTATAACAAAATACTATTATATTGAATATACTGGATTTGTTACAAAAGAAATTAATAAAAAGATTTTAGGGGGTTGGAGAAGCAAAATAATACAAAAGGACTCAAGTGAAGACATTACCTTAAAATTGGGTAACTCCATTTGGTTTGAGCTCAAAGGCTTCCTTGGGAAGACTTATGCCCAAATTGAGGCTTCAAGGAGTAAGAGAGGGAAGTGGAGAGACAAAATGGGCAGGGGTAGGCGGAGCCAAAGGCTTTGGAAGTGTGGTTAAGGAGGTAGAGGTAGGGGCCTTTTATAAGAGGAGAGGAGGGGCACTCTTGGAAAGTAAAGAAATGTTACTTTATTTTAAAATGAGTTTCGGATTAAAAAGGTCCCACATTGATATAATTCGAGGGTAAGGTGATAAGGGTTCGAAATCCACTCATCCAATAGGTTTTTGATATGTGTAGGTCATAGATGTCACATTATCATTTCATTTTATTTAAATCCTTTATTAATGAGGTAATCGCTGCATCATCATGATGTCATAAATAATTTAATTTATTTAAAGTCTAAAAATTATAAAAAGAACAATTATGTAGTAAATCTTTTTATCTTTCCAATGACTATTTATAATCAAAAATCCGAATTGTATAACCCCATGTAAAAATTTTTTTAGTAAAATAACTTATGTTTGTGTCATTTTTACTTTAACATTAAATAAAAAGTTATTTATGTCATTTCCCAACCAAAGTGGCTCCATGGGGTCCCCAAGTTGACCCATGGATTGTCTTGGTCGGCAATGACACATCCAATAAGGGTAGGACATGTTTCTAGGTCATTTCATATTATTAAAACATTATTTTTACCTTAAACTACACTAATTACCACTAATCACGATTAAAAACATAAAAGTTACTATTTACCAAAAAAATTATTTTAATCTCATTGAACCACATTTTACTTCTTAATGAAAACCATGTATGTTGGATTTTTTGAAAATCAAATCACAGAAGTGGTAAAGTTTCATTTAAATGAAAAATCAGTTTCTTTAACTACCACTTAGTGGTTTCACTATTCATCAAAAATTGATGTTTTTCAGAAAAATACCAAAACTTTACCCTAAGCTATATTTGATATTATGAATTCAAAAATTATGTCTATTTTACAAAATTAAAATCATATAAGTTACATTAATTAATTTAATAATTAATTTCGGTTGTCATGACAAATAGCGTGTTTTTATGAAACAATAAGTATCAAAAGATTGACACCAGTTTAAGTCCAATTTCAAAGTGAAATTGATTCCAATGACCACCATTGGATTAAATGGTAAAAATATATTCTAATTCCACTTCAAAAACAATTAAAAAGGTAATATAATCATATAAATAAATTATATTAAAAAGAGGTTTTGAATTAAAATACAACATTTTCACTATTCGTTAAAAAATGAACTTTATCGGAAAAAATACCAAAAATTCACACAAAGTAAATTTTGATGTCCCAATCATAAATAATAAGTTTATTTTGACAAACATAGCTTATAAAATTTTCAAAAGATAGATTTAAAAATGGTTTTCCATCAAAAGGCAGGAAAACAATATTTTAAAAATATTAGTGTATTACATGCTTAAGATTGGATTTATTTTCATTTTAAGCCTCTAAAACACTATATAATCCATTAATAGACATAAATAAAAATATATATTATTCATTACTTACTTGGGATGTTACATCCTTCCCCCTTTAGAAAATTGTGTCCTCGCAATTTATTTACTTATCGAATAAATGGGGGTACTTATCCCTCATTGCATTTTCATATTCCCATGTTGCCTTTTCCATAATGTGGTTTTTCCACAAAACCTTTACCTGATTAATCACCTTATTCCGTAACACTTGCTCCCTGTGGTCAAGAATCTCGACCGGTTGTTCCTCATAAGATAGGTTCTCTTCCAGCTGAACTACCTTTGGACTCAAAACATGAGATGGATCTGGCATATACTTTCTCAACATCGAAACGTGAAAAACATTGTGTACCTGAGATAAACTCGGAGGTAAAGCCACCCGGTATGCAACTGATCCAACTATCTCTAGAATTTTATATGGTCCAATGAACCTTGGACTCATCTTTCCTTTCTTACTAAATCGCATCACACATTTCCATGGTGAGACTTTGAGAAAAACATGATCACCTACCTCAAAAGATAGATCCTTCCTCCTGTTGTCTGCATAACTCTTCTGCCTGCTCTGACCTGTTCTTATGTGTTTCTATATCAGCTGAACTTTTTCTACCAACTCTTTTACCAATTCTGGTCCCATCAACTTCCTTTCACCCACTTCATCCCAGAAAGCTAGAGTTCGACACCTCTTCCCATATAATGCCTGAAATGGTGCCATCTATATACTAGAATGAAAACTGTTATTATATAAAAATTCAACCAAAGAAAGATGTTGGTCCCAACTTCCCTGATAATCCATCGAACAAGATCGTAGAATATCCTCCAAGGTCTGAATTTTTCGTTCTGACTTCCATCTGATTGAGGATGAAAAGCTGTACTAAAATTTAATTCAATACCCAACAACTTCTGAAGGCCTTTCCAAAAGTTAGAAGTGAACCTGGGATCACGGTCAGATACAATGGAGAGTGTAACTCCATTTAACCTGACTATCTCTTTAAGATAAAAACGGGAAAGTTGATCTAGAGAGAAAGTATCTCGTATAGCAAGGAAATGATCATATTTAGTCAAGCGATCAACAATAACCCAGATTGCATTATTACCTCGAGATGTCTTCGGTAATCCCATAACAAAGTCCATGGATATATTCTCCCATTTCCACTCTGGCACTGGTAAAGGCTGAAGCATCCCTTTCGGTAACTGCCGCTCTGCTTTAACCTGTTGACAAGTCAAACACTTCATAGTAAAATCAACAATATCTCTTTTCATTCCATCCCACCAGTAATACTCCCGCAGATCTCTGTACATCTTAGTACTGCCAGGATGAACTGAAAACGGAGAACTATGAGCTTCACATAATAACTCTCTCTGCAACTGTGAATCACAAGGTACACACAATCTCTTCCCAAACCTCAAAACACAATCATTATCAATGTTGAATTCAGGAAACTTACCCTGCTGAACCAGCTCTACCTTTTTCTACAACTCACTGTCTTGCTTCTGTGCTTTCTTGATTCTGTCTGATAGAGAAGATTTCACTGATACCTGAAACAAAACAGAAGAACATCCTGCACCAACAACTTCTATGCCAAAGTTCATCAAATCCTTAACCAAAGGATCACGTTAACATTTCTAATGAAGCATTACTTTTTCGACTCAAAGCATCAGCCACTTTATTTGCTTTTCCCGGATGGTAATGAATTGTACAATCATAATCCTTGATTAATTCTAGATATCTCCTCTGTCTCATGTTCAATTCCTTCTGAGTGAATATATACTTTAAACTTTTGTGATCGGTATATATTTCACACTTTACTCCATACAAATGATGCCTCCAAATTTTTAAAGCAAAAACAACAGCAGCTAATTCCAAATCATCTGTAGGGTAATTTACCTCATGAGTTTTCAACTGTCGTGAAGCATAAGCAATTACCTGATCATTCTGAATTAGGACACAACCAATTCCTTTCAATGAAGCATCACTGTAGATAACAAACTCCCCATTCTTGGAAGGTAGTGCCAAAACTGAATCATTCACCAATCTTCTTTTCAATTCCTGAAAACAATCATCACATTCTTTTGTCCATATAAACTTAACACCCTTCCGAGTTAGCTTAGTCATTGCACTAGATAATCGTGAAAAATTTCTAACAAACCTTCGTTAATAGGCTGTCAAACCAAGGAAACTACGAATCTCTATTACATTTGTGGGTCTTGGCCATTCTTCAACAACCTTTGTTTTTTGCAGGATCAAAAGTTATCCCATATTTAGAAACAATGTGACCAAGGAAAGAAATTTGTTGCAACCAAAACTCACACTTGCTGAATTTACCAAACAATTTCTTTTCTTTTAAGGTTTTCAAAAATAACCCTTAAATGTCTTTCATTATCCTCTTTACTTTTAGAAAACACCAAAATATCATCAATGAAAACAACCACAAACTTATCCAAGAACTCATGGAAAATTCTATTCATTAAGTCCATGAATACAGCAGGTGCATTGGTTAGCCCAAAAGGAATTACTACAAATTCATAATGGCCATATCTTGTACGAAACGCAGTCTTCGGAACATCTGCTTCATTTACCTTCAGCTGATGGTACCCCGATCTCAGGTCAATCTTGGAAAAATACTGAGCTCCCTAGAGCTGATCAAACAAATCATCGATATGAGGGAAAGGATATTTGTTCTTAACAGTGATGTTATTCAAGGCTCTATAATCAATGTAAAGTCTCATAGAACCATCTTTCTTTTTAACAAATAAAACAGGATCAACCCATGGTGATGTGCTAGGTCGAATGAAACCTTTCTCTAATAAATCTTGCAATTGCTCCTTCAACTCTAAAAGTTCAATTTGAGCCATTCGATAAAGGGGTTTTGAAATTGGCTTAGCATCAGGAACTAAGTCAACAGTAAATTCAACTTCCCGATCTGGTATTATTCCGGGAAACTCATCAGGAAAAACATCAGGATACTCATTTACCACTGGCACATAATTAATCTGAACAGTTCCTTTATTTTCAACGATGTGTGCAAGGTAACATTCATTTCCATCTTTTACAAGTTTCTCGGCCTCTTGATATGTTATCAACAGTAAGGGTTCATTCTTGTACACAAACTGAAAGTCTTTCTGAAAAAAAAATTCTTTAGCTCTACAGTCAATCTTAGCATGGTAAATAGAGAGCCAATCCATACCCAGGATAACATCAAACTCTACTATAGGTAGAACAATAAGGTTTTCAAGTAGGTTCTTTCTACAGATAAGGATAGGAAGATTCTTATAAATTCTTTTTGCCCCAACATTTCCCCCAGGTGTTTTTACCAAAAGTTCAAGAGTCATTTCTTGAGATAGTATTCCCATTTTACTAGAAAAGTTTTCAGTGATGAAAGAATGTGTAAACCCCAAATCAAACAACACACTGGCATAATCTGAAAAAACAAACAAAATACCTGATACAACTTCATTTGATGGCCTGACATTTTCAGAAGTAGTTGAAAAGGATTTCACCACCCCTTTCTTCTTATAGTCTAACTGCTTCCCATCACTCAAGCTCTTTGTCGAACACTCGTTTGCATAGTGACCCATCGCATTGCACTTAAAACATTTCACTAACTGTAAATCAAATTTGAACTTACCATCACCTTGATCTTTTTCAGTGAAATCACGAGCCTTATGTCCCATCTTACCACATCGGTAGCACTTTACAGAATTCAGAAGACATTCCCCAGCATGACTTTTATCACATTTATCACAAACTGGAAACTTAGTTTTCTTACCATCAGACTTTTTTGAAGAATTCTTCCCTTTCTTCTGCCACCTTGGTCTCTTCTTCTGCTGGTTGTTATAGAACACTTGATCATCGGCAAACTCCATTTCCACCTTCTCAGCACATCGAACAAGCTTTTCATAACTTTTAAACTCATGAGAAGCTAATTCCCTTTGATATTTTGGCTTTAATCCTGAGTAAAAACGATTGATTTTACTATCAAGGTCTCAGATAAAATTTGGAGCATACCTTGCCAATCGAGTGAACCTTTCTTCATAGGCAGCCACTGAGTCTTCCTCTTGCCTCAATTCCAAGAATTTCTTTTCCATCCTAAGTCGAACAGCCTTAGGAAAATACTTCTCAAGAAACATACCTTTGAATTTATCCCAGTCAAGAGCATCAATCTCATCGGCGTCGTTTATATTTTTAACCATCGACCACCACTGATCTGCTTCACCCTCGAAATGGTAAATAGCAATACTAACCTTTTGATTGTCTGAACACCCCATGACATCGAAAATCTTCTCTAGTGCTTTAATCGACCCTTCAGCTAGCACAGGGTCAGATGATCCTCTGAATGATGGGGTATGTTGCCTCATGAAATGTTCCACCACTGACATGTTCTTCTGCGGTTGATCTGGCTGATCTCATGCATGGATACCACCACCATTTATCGCTTGAGTCAACTGCGCCATTACTGCAACAAACTGTTTAGTTCCAATTCCGACCATCTCAGGATGCTGATTCGGAAGGTTATTTCCTTCTGTATGCCTTCCTAGCACTGCTTCCCTATTTCCTCTGTGGAAAACCATTCTAAACAAACATGTATTAGATGAAGCAACATGGTAATCTTCAAATTCTATATCATTTCAATTTGACCATAAAAAAAATATTTTTGGATAATCATTTAATAGAATTCTAACTCCTAAAGTTATCTAAACCGAACTTTTATACCAACTATAAGTCCCCAACCTTAAACCTTACTTAATCTTGAGTTATTACAAGATTACACATTGAGGATCTTTTCAGGTTTATAGTTTTAGATAATTAGAGCATAAAACTTTCATTACATTCCACATTTAAACAAAGTGGTTACATGAAAGATAGTATTTATTTTTCCCATCAATGGAAACATATTTAAAATAAAACATGGATTCATTTCTTGACACTTCCTTGACACTATCATCATATCATGTACCTTTCCCTTGACCTGTGAAAAAAATTTCAAAAAAAACTTAGGATGATCATAAAAAGCTCAGTATGGGTTATAAAAATATGGAAAGGAAACATAAGTTCATATATACATAAGAATGAAATCATACTGTACCCATAAAACATAATCACTTTAACACACCTCATCAAATCATGAATAAATCATAGAAACCATAAGACATAAAGGTAACTTGAGGCATTCATAAGATTCTTACATAGGGAGTAACCCTCTTGGTTACGTTTGGAATACCCATCATAGTAGATTCCCTAAATCTCTTCATAGAAACCTTAATTTTTCACTCCTTCGCGTTACCCAATGCATTGGAGAGCTATATCGGGATCACTCACCCTTAGTTTATCACGGAACCAACCATCTTCATAATAATTCCCAAGAACCATAACATAATCATATCACATAAAACATGCATAAAGGAAACATAACATTTCCACATTTGAATCATAAGATATAAATACAAAACATTGATATAATAAAAACATTATGAAAACCATTTTCAATACCAAAATAAAAGAAAAGTAAACATGGTATTTATTTTTCTTTTAAAAAGAAGGTATGGCTTGTAGAGGAAGCCGAAACTCAAATAATGGTCACATCGGCGGAGAAGTCGTTGTCGCCGTATACGTACAACAAAAACATTCCCTTTTGTCGTTTAGTAAAATGATTCGTATAAAAAAGATTCTTTTTGGATAAATGTAAAAGTCAAAGGGTTTTATACACCGTATAAAAGAAGGTTGTGTATAAAATAAAATATGCCTCAATGAAAGAAGATTGAGACGAAGTCCCATACCTCGGGTCTGACTTCACTCGGTCGTTCTTTAATCAACTAAATAATAAACTTGAATTAATTTATACTTATTTAAGAACCTTTTTCAAGTTCATTATTCCTTTTATATCACTTATTTCCATGTCATGAACACTATGTAATTATTTAAGTTAATAACAGTCGTTTTAACGATCATTGGTACTTGAGTCAAAAATAAACCCTCATAATTACAAGTTGTTCATGTATCCATTATATCCATAATTATAATCATGATGTATATATCATATATATCATATATATTCAGTATATACATGCATTTATAATATTACATAATCATTTAGAGGTAAGAAATTAAATGCACCGTTCATGGAGACGGTAAGCCGTACGTACGCATGAACGCTACTTTCATTTCTATTTCATATTTTATAGAATGGAATCATATTGATATAAATATATATTATAATTATAGTGTAATACCATATATAATATCATAACTCCATCCTTTATACTTCCCACATATGGTATTAACGAATCAAATCACTTTGAGGGGGCGGTAGTCCGCACTTCCTTAAATGAAGATATCGCGTTTACCCATAATGGAAACCATAAAGGTATGCCCAAAATGAAAAATACAGAAGCTTAAGGAAAACATAAACATATTATATATCATATATAAATATAGTGTCATCTTAATGGCCACATTTTAAGGTGTTAAAAGAATGTTGAACAATCATTGTTTTGGGAGGCATAAATTCACCATCCACAGAAATAGTATGTTCTTTAACCATTAGATGTAGGTGTGTGTAAGTGTAGCTCGAATACTTATTATAACAACATCCTAGTATATTTAAGATACTGTATTTGTTACAAAAGAAATTAATAAAAAGAGTTTAGGGGGTTGTAGAAGAAAAAAAATACAAAAGGACTCAAGTGAAGACATTACCTTAAAATTGGGTAACTCCCTTTGGTTTGAGCTCAAAGGCTTACTTGGGAAGACTTCTGCCCAAAGTGAGGCTTCAAGGATTAATAGAGGTAAGTTGAGAGACAAAATGGGCAGGGGTTGGCCGGAACAAAGGCTTTGGAAGTGTGGGTAAGGAGGTAGAGGTGGGGACCTTTTATAAGAGGAGAGGAGGGGAACTCTTGGAAAGTAAAGAAACGTTACTTAATTTTAAAATGAGTTTCGGATTCAAAAGGTCCCACATTGATATAATTCAAGGGTAAGGTGATAAGGGTTCGAAATCCACCCATCCAATAGGTTTTGGACATGTGTAGGTCATAGATTTTACATTATCATTTCATTTTATTTAAATCCTTTATTAATGAGGTAATCGTTGCATCATCATGATGTCATAAATCATTTAATTTATTTAAAGTCTAAAAATTATAAAAAAAACTATGATATAGGAAATCTTTTTAGCTTTCCAATTACTATTTATATTCAAAAATCTGAATTGTATAACTCCATGTAAATTTTTTTTTAGTAAAATAACTTTTGTTTGTGTCATTTTTACTTTAACATTAAATAAAAAGTTATTTATGTCATTTCCCAACCAAAGTGGCTCCATGGGGTCCCCAAGCTGACTCATGGATTTTATTGGTCGAACATGATATATCCAATAAGGGTAGAATATGTGTCTAGGTCATTTCATATTATTAAAACATTATTTTTACCTTAAACTACACTAACTACCACTAATCGCGATTAAAAACATAAAAGTTACTATTCACCAAAAAATTATTTTAATCTCATTGAACAACATTTTACTTCTTAATGAAAACCATGTATGTAGGATTTTTTAAAATCAAATCACAGAAGTGGCAAAGTTTCATTTAAACGAAAAATCAGTTTCTTTAACTACCACTTTGTGGTTTCACTATTCATCAAAAATTGAAGTTTTTCAGAAAAATACCAAAACTTCACCCTAAGATATATTTGATATTCTGAATTCAAAAATGATGTATATTTTACAAAATTCAAATCATATAAGTTACATTAATTAATTTAATAATTAATTCCCGTTGTCATGACAAATATCGTGTTTTTATGAAACAATAAGTATCAAAAGATTGACACCAGTTTAAGTCCAATTTCAAATGACCACCATTGGATTAAATCGTAAAAATATATTCTAATTCCACTTCAAAACCAATTAAAAAGGTAATCTAATCATATAAATAAATTATATTAAAAATAGGTTTTGAATTAAAATACAACATTTCCATTATTCATTAAAAAATGAACTTTATCGAAAAAATACCAAAAATTCACACAAAGTAAATTTTGATGTCCCAATCATAAATAATAAGTTTATTTTGACAAACGTAGCTTATAAAATTGTCAAAAGATAGATTTAAAAATGGTTTTCCATCAAAAGGCAGTAAAACAATCTTTTAAAAATATTAGTGTATTCCATGCTTAAGATTGGATTTATTTTCATTTTAAGCCTCTAAAACACTATCTAGTTCATTAATAGACATAGATAAAAATATCTATTATTAATTACTTACTTGGGATGTTACAGAGACCATACGGGGTCTTTATATCTGAGGGTAGGAAAGATATTTTAGCTATGTAATTGAGAAAACCCAAACACTCAGGTTGTGTACAAGGATACCTGGTAGGTTTATCAGAGGAAAAAGTGTTTCCACATTCTGTAGCTTCTTCAATGGAGGATTTTTATAAAAAAAATATAATATTTTTAGTTAAAGTTCAGGATATTTGTGTGAATAAGGAGGGAAGGATCAAACCTTTGGTATAGTAGATGTTTGTAGACATTAAAGGACAGTTTCATACTATTGGTCCCACTCCTCCACCTCCTCCAATAGCTCCCAATCCTCCACCTCTTCCTGCAGAACCAACTCCTTATCCTACTCCTACACCCCCTTCTTCAAAGCTTCATAGTTATTATGAGTTATATTTTAATGATCCCCAACATCATATTATTGCATATGGGATGATATTTTATATTGTAGATACCATCCATCATCAATAGATAGATATAGAGCATCATAAGGTCACTGAATAGTATAATATAGATAGATCAGTATGAGTACCATTACATAAAGATTATATGAGTATATTTAGCAAAATTATTGGCCACTTTTTAGTTTTTCAATTTATACTTGTTCAATATGTTAATATATAGGTATCTATATATTTTATCTTTTATTTCATTTTGGAATTAATTTTTTTTACATTTTAAAGTTTATATATTTTCTATTTTTCTATAGGAATACTTTAAAGGTAGATAAATACTATGTATAAAACCAAAAAATACAAAGTGTTATGAATTTAGATACAAATTATATTATTATTTATAGATTTTCAACATATTTAAATTTATTTTTCTATGTTTATGAGATTCTATTTAAAGCTGGTGTTTTGGGGCATATAATGACTATGGGTATTTTGAAAAATGCTACCATGGAACATGTAACTGGAGATCAGTTGGGCATCAATGTGATGCAATTTTTTCCATATAATTCTTAACATAAATCTTTATATAAATTTAATTCGTTGAAAATTTATACTTATGTTTGTTTTGTATTAGGTGTATTTCTATAATTTGTAAGGAGCATGAAAATAAATATTTATATGGATTTATGGACCCACAATTTATTTCACTTGTAGTAATGAAAATTACTGAAGCAGAAAGAACTGTTTATATTGTTGAAAATTTTCAAAAGAATGTGATTTTATAGTGTAGGATGTTTCATCATATTTAATAGTATGAAACATATATCTTAGAAAGTGGTATATATCTTTTAACATATTAATCACTACCATTAAATTTTCTTTTATATTAATGGTCATTGGATGTTAGATGTTTTTTCATGGGATAAGGCACTTTACTAGTTATGCACTATCCATGGTAAAGTTTGAAAAAAATTTAAGAATGTATTAGACAATTAAGTTTGAATTTTTTTTATACTAGTTTATATTATAATGAATTTTCAATTTATTCAATTCATATTATATTCAAATAGGGAGTGAAATTTCTTTTGAGAGACTACAAGAAAGAAGAGATCTAATATCAAATATATAAAAGAAAAGGTAAATTTTAATTTACATTTAGTAAATTTTGGATATATTACTTACTAATGTTATTTAGAATTGAAAAACTCTTTTCAAAATATATTTCATAAAAAATGAGAAAATGACTTCTGATATTATGTTTTAATATTTATATGTGAAATAATTTCAACTGGGACAGTTCTGAAGTTCCAGTAGGGTATATTTATTTATAGATTTTTCCATAATATGTCATTTGTTTTATTCAAAATACATGTTGAATGACTTACTTCTATTTTTTATTTTTTTATGATCTTTGTCCTTAAAGTGAACAAGAGTATAGACACTTATAAATTGAATAGGGGAAAAATTTTACATATGTGATTGGATTTTAGTTTATTTATACTATATATTGTAATCTTAAAAGTTCTAATTGTAAATGTGTTTTATTGGTTGTTATACCACTATTTTTTTTCTTTTCTAGTTGGGTTTTTCTAGTTTTTCTTCTTGTTCTTTCTTCTTGTCTACTGTGTAGAGGAGTGTTGAAAATAAAATTATTAACAAAATGGTTTTCACATTAGTTATCAAATAACTGACATGAAAACCCCATTATCACATCAATTTTTCACATCGATTATCTAATAAACGATGTGAAAAACCAATCCAATAATTCATTTAAAATGATGGTTTTTTTAAACCAGTTTTAAAGAAATATTTACAACATATCTTGTAATGATTTCATGTACTAACTCATGTTAAAAATAAATAACATTGATGTGAACAACCATTTTCTTCACTAGTGAAAGGGAGGGATGTAATGATTTGTATACCTTGTGTTTATGTTCTTAAATTTATGAAACCCTTTATTTCTTCCTCTATCATATCTAAATTATTAATTTTTAGGTTTAAATAAAAAAAATTATTATGTTAGGTTTTGAATTTGTTAATTCCAATTTCATTGTTTAATGAACCAAAAAAATCCCTTCATACAATTCTAATTCATATATATTGAAATAGATAGGTTTAAGTGGTTAGTTCTCAGAAATCACAAACACATGTGCTGAATTTTGGCAGGAAATATTGGTTATTAGGGAGTAACAATACCTAATCAGGGATTTTCCAAATTAATCAAGAGGAACTACTACAATGCTCGCACACATAGGAAGGAGGGAAGTCCAAAATGAGGTTTCGGTTAGGGATATTCTTGCCATCACTATCTGTTAAAGGGATAGTGAGAAATCGTTCAAAAAATATCTCTCCTACTAGTTTAGTAGAAAACTAATAGGTAAAAATTGGAAAACCAATATATCACAGCAATAAGGTCTATCCAAGCATGGCCCAATCACCACTTCTCATGAACTATTTAAAATTACTCATTTAATATACTTTATAAAATTCTAAAATTTACAACCCAAATCAGATAAATTATCTTAAAAAAATTAAAATTAAAAAATCTATTTTCATGTACACCCCTCTTTCGGAGATAACCTAAGGTTAAACCTACTATATTATACCTAGGTAATAATTTTTTCTATGCCCCAAAATAAAGAATGCAAAAAAAATATGTAACTTTTGTAAATTATCTTTGAAAATATATAAATAATTTTTGAATTATCATATCAAAATTATTTTAAGAAGAATTTTTAAAAATATTCTAAAAAGTATTAATTCTCAAAAGAATAGTTAATAATATTGATTTTTATTGAAAATTGTCTTTTCATTCCAAGAATTTACAAAGGTTTGATTTGTTTAAAAATTATATAAAAGTAACATTAGTTCATTTATATCATTAATAATTGAATTGAGGTCATTGGAATAAATTTAATACTCGATTTTGGTATAAAAACCTTTTATACTTAAAAAGACATTTATTCTGGAAAACGGTTTTTCGTCACATTTTTCAAGTTTAGTTTTAAATTAAATTCTGCCAATTTTTTAATTAAATTTGATAAAATTAATTCCATATTTTTAATTATAATAAATAATATTATTTAATAATTTTAATTTAATTATTTAAAAAATAAATAGTAAAAATAAAAAAAATAATAATAAGTTTCCATGGTTAAGTTTAAAATAGGTTTATTGGGGGTTAAACTAAAGTGATAATTGTTAAAATGAAATAAAAATGTCTAAATACTATTTTAGGTCTGTATTTCTACCCTATATCATCTCATATTAGGATATGGTCTATTTTGGTTCCATTTTTATTGAGTAATACATTGATATATTTAAATCGATTTAAAAATCCAAAGTGTGTCCTCTCCCCCACTTATAAAAGGACACCCGTTGTCCTCTTCTTTTTGCACTTCAAGATCCATTTTGTTCTATCGAGACCTACCTAAATACCTTCTTAACATACATCTCCACATAATAGAGTAATTATTTGTTGACTAATAACACCCTTTTTTGGATTAAGATGTAAAGTAAAGGTGGTTTTCTAAAGAAGAGGTACAACTTTTCACCAAATGTTTTAGTTTTATTTATTCTTAAAACACATTAAAAACAATTTAAACCATTATAATATAATATAATAAGTATCTAGAATATATTTAAATTTTATTATGTTTATGGATTAACTTTAACACATCTTCCTCTTCTTCAACTAATGGGAAAGGAACCCATTGTTCATGTGTATGGCGAACTACCTCCTCATGAACTGATGTAATTCATTTTTCATCACCGCCAATAACATAAGGTTATGATGACATATTTATGGTATATATATATATATTATTAATTTAATAATAAAAATTATTTAAATATAATCTGTTATCTATTTTCTTATGTTTTAATCCATTAATAATGATTGTGTCGTTCATGAGTATGTGTGGATTACCATCTCCTCAAAGAAATGTGATTCATTTGTCATCATCATATCATAGAGATAGTATATATAAATATATTTATAGAGCTAATAACATATTTTTGATGTAATAATACTTTTTGGAAATATAAAATGTTACTTAAATTATTTCTCTCACGGTCATTAATGAAAACGTTGTTCTTGTGTATGTATTGACTACCATATTCATGTTATAATTTAATTCATTATTCATAAACACCTTACATATATTGTTATAAAATTATAATTAATGTATAAAAATGATAATTATTATTTGATTATTATTTTATATATGATGTAACAATTATCTCATTGAACATGTTCAATATACCAATGTTGTCTTGAAATTAAGAACCGAGCATCCTCAAGATACCGATGTGGACATAAGAGATTAAGTAATTAAATATTTCATTTAATTAAATGAAATTAATGGGTTAATGAAAATTTAATAAACCTTTAGAAGGTTCTAAAACAATTTTATAATTAATATATATTTATTATAAAGGGGTTAAAGGACATACATTGAAAATATAGACTTGAGGTAAAGGTTCTCTTGACTCAATTTCTTTTCATTGGGTTATATCACTTTTTACTTGATTATATTATCTCACAATTATGTGTGAAAATTAATTTTTTTGATTTATTTTTTATTTACACTTGTTTTATTTCAATTCAAATTCTTTCATATAATTCCTCAATTTATTTATTCTCAATTCAATGTTATGACCTTTGTAAGAGTTATTAATCTCAAATTTTACTTCTTTGGGACATACATTAATGTTATTCACCTATATTATTTTATGATGTGTATATATATTCCCATGAAATTTTATTTTATATATATCATTATATTCATAGTATTTAATATTAAATTTTAATTAAATTACCTCAAAGGCTTAAGATTCAAAATTTACCAAAACTGTAAGGATTTTTCTGTTATAATCTCATCTTATTTTAGGATTGTGTATGATCAATGTTCCTTTACGTGGGATAATATGGGCTTATTTTCTTGAAACACGTATATTTTATTCTCATCTAATAATGATTTTTTTTTAATTTTTAATTTTCATTTCATCTCTTATTTATTAAATAAATATCAAGAAAGTTGTTTGTAAGTGATACCAATAGTGTATCTTCTTCTAGATCGGGTATCATAATATTCCATATCAATGTTTTATAAAATGATTTAAATAATTTTTTTATTTAAACATTAATGATTTAATAATTAATTTATTATTTATATTTTTCTTTATTTAAATTTTTTTGAAAAACTAATTTTTTTAACATTTTTCATATGACACGTTTTGTATTTTTTTACTAGTACAAAAGAAATGTTTTATCTTAATAGATACGGGTTACCCACCATTTTGATCCACCATGAATATTTTTTATTTTAAGATTAATTTTATTATTTCTAAGGTTATTTATAAAAAAATGTTTTCCCTAATATTATTAAAAAAAATTGTTTTAAATAGTGGTTTTCAATGTGCAAAGGATATTTTCTTCAAGAATGTTTTTAATTATCATTCAACGGAATTTTTATTCATCAATGACAAACAACCTTGATTTTACTTATTCTCTAATAGGGATAGATTTTAATGATACCATCCAAATTCTTTCTCAAGATGGATAATTATTGTTTCAATGATATTTTCATGGAACCCATTACTTTTATATGGGTATATCAAGCTACGAAAGAACATTTATTATTTTTATAATGAAAGGTGAAAGATTCTAATTATTTTATCATTATAAGGTACTTGGATATATTTACAGATGATTTAAGGTTGTTTACTTTATAAATAAAGGATGGGTGTCTCTTTTATAAACCAATAATATGTGTTTAAATTATAAACCATGGACGATTTGGTCCATTATAACCCTCCAATGAATTAGGTTAAGAGAAAAAGTAAACAAAATATAGTTTTCTTATAATATATTGTTGGCATATATTGGGTGGATTATCCCACATATAAGAGTGATTTTACAAGTGGTATATTAATTATTTTCCAAGACACCAACATTTTTTCTCCATGATTCATAAGATTTTCTAATGGACCCTTTATTCAAGGATTACATTCACATTACTCATGAATGTTGACTTATATGAATCTTGTCATATCTTAAATTTTTATACAATGTTTAATTATTTATCATACTTGTTTTTATGGGTATGAATTATCTTTTTTATACACATGCACATTGATTATTCTATCATACCCTTATACTCATCTTTTTCCCTTGATTAAATTCAATTATTAAAGATTATCTTTACTCTTACTTGGTATCTAACCTCACCCTTATTATGTTTCCTTTTACCTATGTCATAAATAATAATGCTAAATTATTTTTCTAAAAAAAGGTTCCATGTTTGAATAATTTTATTATAGATGTTGAATACATATTCTAAAATAAGAAAATTTGGGTATAGTAGAAAAAATGATCACTTGAAGACATGGGTATTGTGGTGTAATATATTCTCCTAACTCTCTAAAAAATAAAAAATAAAAGGTACCTAGGTATGTAAATGATCTAATATTTCAGTTTGATTTTATATGTTTTGGATTGCTAAAATTGGGTCGTGTTTATTAATATCAAATCCAAAAATGTAAATATTATGTTTTTATCACCAGATCTGAGAGTATAAGTTTTTGTTCTTATAATTGGTATTAGAGAAATGTTTAGATAACTTTGGATATTAAGATGTTTTCATGTTAGGACAACTTGATATTTATTAATACCATCATGGATTTATATGTTTAAGGTTGATCATTATTTTAAAGACACAGACACCCCTTTTGAGGTTTTAAGTGATGGGATTTTAAGATTATTAAGAGTATTTTCGGAGACATATATGGTAATATAATCCTTGGGATTAGTATTTCTTTTAGTAAAATTGTTATTTGAGTAAAAATATTTTTATATTTTATGCACATAAGTTTAAAATTATTTATAACCTTTATGGATGATATGGTATTTAATGTTGAGATAATTATGTTTAATTAGTATAAAGAGGTTATTACATGTTGGAAATATATGACTTATCATAAAGATACCCTTGGTAATGAAAAGTGATTCAGCGACCATGTGAATAATTTTATTTTTTAATAATTTCACAATTTTTGGGGCATTATGAGATTTTTGTAATTAGAAATACTTTTGGTTAAGATGTGATTTTATTTTATGAATAAAGGTTGATTTATCTTTTAGAAGAATATATGATTTTATTGTGACACTGTTTTAGGAAATAACTTGTATATTTTAAAGAATATTTTACCAAGGAAGATTAGTTTTTTAAATGAGACATTATGAGTGATTGATATTACTTGGAGATAAATTTATGATTAAATTAGAAGAATAAGTGATCAAATCATTATAATCCTTGGGTTTTAATATTAGTCTAGAATATTTTGAATAATTTAAAGGATATTTATTTATAAAAATATTTAAGTCGAAATTTGGGTATTATTATTGAGGCTTTATATATTAATGTTTCATTTCTTCATATAAAGGTTTATTCATATTGGATGTTATATTACCATGATCTAACCATATTGGTTTTGGTTGATGTTTAAAGATGGGATGAATAACTTATTATATTTTTGGGATCTTTTGATATCTTAGAAGTTTATTTCAGTCTTTAGGAATGAAAAAAAATTTAATATTCATTTATTGGAGTATGAGATGATATCTAAGTAGAAAATGACTAAAACATGCAACATAAAAATGAAATTGCACTTATGGAATTAAATTAAATTAGGTAACTAAACATTCTTAACTTTATAGTATAGATGATAAAGGAATTCCATATCATTAATAAAATAATGGTAAATTTAAAATTTTATCTATTATCTTCGTTTATGATGAATTGATGGTATTTTACACACATCATTCATTTTTGGTTTTGTGTTCATTGAATTTATTATTGTCATTCACTTTCTGGTAATCAATTTTTTATGTCACTCTCCATCATTATTTGGACATTAATTTTTAATCAATGTCTATATATTCACTTCACAATACTCTTATCCTATTTGGGAACCTGATAATGTGTTATTTCATGTGACCTTCATCTTTTACTTCTTATCTTTTTAAAATTAAGATTCATTAACCATTTTAATGATGTGGGTTTTGAGAAAATGTATTCATAAATACTTAAATGTTTTCCTTTAATGATCAAATTATTTATCTTCCACTCCATGTAATTGATTCTACGAATGTTTTAAACATTTTTTTGGGAAAATTATAAAATTGTGAGGATGTATTTTCTTTAAGGGAAGTTGAATATATATTTATTTATTTATTTATTTATATATAGAAACCCAGGATTCTCATACATGGATATTATGTATTTTTATATGAATATTCATTATATTTTACAAACATACACCAAGTTCTGTAATAGTTTATTGTCATTATAAACAAGGAACACAATCTTATAATATAGTGAAAGATCATCAATGTTTCCCACCAAGATCTTGTCAATTAGTACTCTTCATAGACATAGCATACATAAAACCTTTCTTCATGACCTGTGGAAAGTAAATATAAAAAAGGGTGATCATAGATTCTCATTAATGGTAAACATAATTGATATTAATATATGATCATATGAAGTCATAAGATAAACCTAAGGTTATGTAATAGTAAACATAAATTTTGAAGTTCATACCCAAACTTTCATAGATCATAAACATGAGTCATGGAATAAATATTAGTAGTTAATAAGACATGAATTATAATGGATTCAATGAAAAAGATTCATGAGAGCATAAAATTATTATAAGACATAGATTTTTGGAATACACATAATAATAGAAAATTTTATTTCAATGATACCCACTAAGACATTCATAACATGTTAGTCTTTGGGTAAACACCTATGTACCTTATTTTGGCTTGGGATGACCTCATGTATACCCTCTTTTAGGATTGAGATGACCACCTATGTACCATTATTTTAGGTGGATACACCTCCTGGGTGGGACACACCACCATCCCTAGTAGAATCCCTTTCCTTATATTGGAATGGGTTTACTCCCCAAACAATCATAGTAGACAAAGTCCTTTACTGAATCGAATTCACTCCTCATTCCAGCACTATCTTACTGAACTAGGTTCTCTTCTTGTTCAAGTATTGTCTTATTGAATGGAGTTCACTCCCCATTCTAGTCATATATATCTCATGAAATATAAATATTTAACCAATTCATTAGGTCCCCATCTAGTTTTTCTCGTCATACAAGATATAATGGTATTACCCAGTGTTATCTAGGTCATCCAATCATATAAGGAATTTCCAATAACCACAAAAATAATAAATTAAAACAATATTAAATATCATTATAAAACTTATAAAAACAATCATCATTATCTCAGAACCTGATTAATCCACGTAAAAGAAATGGGTTTCATGTTAATATATTTAAAACATGATTACCCCATTAAAAAAATGGGTTTCATAAAAAAAACTCATTGGAAAATGATTGACTTGTGAAAAGGAAATGTGTTATATAATATTCATGTCATTAAAACATAAACCATTTATATAAAGAATAGGAATAGTTTCCTTTGATAATATCACCATTAAGGTATAGGTAACACCAAAAAATTTCATCATAGATAAAAAATAATTTTGAAAGGATAATTTAAAACATTTATTGAGGAAAATATACATTCCTCTTTGAAAAACACTTTTTATACCATAAAAATTTTCAAAATCATTTTTCTTTAAAAAAAACCTTTGAATGTTATAAATAAAGATTTAAAATTCACTCAAAACGCTTTTTAAAATATAAAAAAATTTCAAAAAACCTTTACTTTGAAAATGGCATTTGAAATTTGTAAAGTATGCGTTGAAAATAATTTAAAACACTTTTTAAAACATAAAACGTTTTCAAATTCCTTTTCATTAAAAACAACACTATAAAATTATATTGGAATATTTGAATATCATTTAAAACCTTTTTTAAAACATAAAACATTTTCAAAATCATTTTCTTTAAAAATATCTTTTAAAACATATAATTGAATCTTTGAAAATAATTCTAAAAAAATTTTAAAATAAAAAACATTTTCAAAATACTTTTCTTCAAAAATAACCATAGAAACGTATAAAAGAATCTTTGAAAATCATTAAAAACTATTTAAAAAAAATTAAAATTCTTTTCTTTTAGAATAAGATTTGAGATTTATATATTAATCATTGAAAATAATTTGAAACACTTTTTTAAAAAAATTCAGATTCCTTTTCATTGAAAATGAGATTAAAATATTTTTTAAAATATTTTTTAGAAAGTATTGTTTTGGAAGATAACAGATTTCTGACCGAAGAGAGAAATAAAGTAAGATTTTCTTAATAAAATTTTCTTAAATTTTTAAGTAACAAAAATTGGAAAAGTGGTACCATTAATTGAAAATATCTTGAAGTAAAATAATTAAATTCATAATAGGTATATCATGATATTTCAACATTAGACACGTAATCATAAAAAATCCCGATAAATGATGTGATTGTAACATAAAAGCTTTACCACTTTAGTAATATTGGATCTTAGTCCCTGTGAAGGAATAAAAAAAATTAAAATATCATTAGTATGAATACATTCATGAAATTATATGTAAAATGAGTTTTATATACACCTCATTAAATAATATAAGTGTATACTATAATGTACATCTCAAATAATGAAAATTGAGAAAAAAATATCCTTTATCGACTTGGTAACTTTTGAACATTAAACCCCATGAATAAGAGATCATAAAATGGATTCGTAAAATCTAATATTTTTTAGTAGAATAATAATAATATTCATTCATGGGTAGTATATAAACCACATAAAATAAATAGATTGTTAGTATGACATGTGTCTCACGGAAGTAAAAACTGATATGGAAATCTCTGACCTTAAATCTTGACTTCCTCCATACTCATTCAAACCTCCAATATAATGAATATATGTTTATTATAAAACTATTAATGAATAATAATTATATATATAATATCATTTATTATTTTATTATTCCCCTTTTATTAACCATTTATTAACAATTCTACGTTAAAGTTAAGTTTTGGGTAATAGCTGCTATGTTTTTCATATATGTTTTGACTTATTATCTGTTAGTCCTATTACTTAGATCATGGTTTAATAATATCCAAAATATAAACAATGGTATAAATATAATACTTTATTATTATATATATTTTTATATTATTCCATAAAATTTAGTGATAGGAAATGAAATACACCGTTTATGGAGACGGTAGGTCGTACGTACGCTTGAATGTTGTTTCCATTTTATTTTCATATTGGAAGAAATAAAAGTTAATGATATATATATATATATATTATCATTATAGTATAATTTTTAATCCATATAATTTCTATATTTTTATTAAAACCATCTTTAAAACATTCTTTGTAAAGCGTGAGTGAATCACATCGTTCCACGAGGCGATAGTCACTCGTACATAAGAATGATGTTATCGTATTCCCCCAAAATGGATACCATGAAGTTACATATGATATAATAATTATAGAATAATAATAAAATCATAAATATCATAAATATTATTTATAAAATATAAATACATCATTATGTCCAACTGTGAGAGGTGTAAATTGAAAAGTGAGCGACATTGGTTCACGAGGCGATTGTCTTCCATACACGTAAATGATGAATTGATACCCCATTTGAGGGAAGTGTGTGTGGTTTTAGGTCATACCATTAACATAAAAACATATCAGTATTTTTAATATATTATGTTTATATAAAATCATGGAATAATAATAATTGATTTATGTGGAGAAATAAATAAAGTAAAGACTTCATTGAAGAACATTACCTCTTCTTTGGTATTTATCCTTAAGTTTGCACTAAAGCCTTAAAAGGTTGGACTTATGACCACAGTAAGGCATAAATAATGATGGGAAGTAATTTTATAAGTTATTTAGGTATATATTTATTGATCTAAGGGATTGATATGTTTGAATAAGTGGGGAAAGTGAGTACCCTTCTATAATTTAGGAGGGGTGGAATTCTTGTAAATACCTAAAAGTATTCACTATTGGAAGGTCTCCCTTATCGAATGTGCCTCAAAAATAGATATATAATTGAGGGGATAGTTTATTTGGTCCATAAAAACCTTAAATACACAAAAAATACATGTTTATCATGATATTCTTTAAACTTTATATTTAATCAATTTTACCTATTTATATTTTTACCATGGGAACTTGTATTTTTTTATTTACCTAGGTAACTCATCCTTTAAGAATAAAATTAAAATGAGATTTATTTGATAAATTAGAACTAATTATTCTTAAAATTTAATCCAATTTATTAAATAAAAAACCTATCTGTGTTAAAAATTAGTTTTAATACAGATGCATGAAATGCGCAGAACCATGTTTTAACATTAGTCATAATAATTAATTTTAACTATTTCCACTAATAATTATGGTAAGAAATTAATTTGACCTTGTTAAATAATATGAATTATTAGGATTAAAAAATTGGAATACATTTTTCCAAATTCAACTCACAGAAGTGGTATAATTTATTTTAAAATTAATCTTGTAGACAAAATGAGAAAGAGGGTTTATTAAAGAGAAAATTTTCAAAATTTTACAAAGTTTTTATATCTAATTTCAATATGAAATTGACTAAAATGTACTAAATTGGATTAGTATATGTATAATTTAACTAATTATACTTTAAACGCAATCTAAAATATAATTCAACTTTTTAAATATTTTAGGTGAAATGATAATTTTCAATTTAAATTCAGTATTTTTTAATAATCACCAGAAAATGAAACTTTTCAAAAAAATACCAAAAAATCAACATAATAAAATTTTGACATTATAAATTTAAAAATTAATTATATTTTATAAAATTAATTTTATAAAATTTTAAAAAAAATTATTATTATTCATGAAAATAAATAAAAACATTTTTGAGAAAATTGTGTTTTAAAACATATAAAGACTTTACCGAAAATTATGTATTTTAAAATCAATATGTTTTATTTATATAAAAATATTATACTAAATATTTAAAAATAATAATTAAAATTCATGTCACTAATTTTAACGAATAGGTTATAATAGTTTCATTTAAATAACCAAATTAATAATATATCGTGGTTTTATTAAAACTCAGTGATGTGTGCAATGTGGGCTAAGATAGTGTTACATATAAAAAAACTTAAATTGGTATTCCTTGTAAATAAATATTAACTTGTTATTTCATGTAACAAAATCCATTAATAAAATTTAATTTATTTGAAAAATATTTATTCATAAAAACTCTTGGTGTTACATTCTACCCCACTTAAAATGAATTTCTCCCTCAAAATTCATCTCTCTAATATAAAATAATGGATAATTATTCCTCATAATATCCTTGAGTTCCCACATAGCTTCCTCAAACTAGTGGTTTCACCAATAAACTTTGAACAATTAAGAGGTCTTGTTTCATAGAACTTTCTCAGTATGATCCATAATCTCCACTAGTTGTTCCTCTTAAGAAAGATAATGCTCTACAAGTACGACCTCTGATTTTAGTACATGTGGTTGATCAGGTATGTAATTTATCATGAGAGATACATGGAACACAACATGTACTTTATAGAGGTTCGATGTAAAATTCATGAGATAATCTATAGTCCAGACATGATCAGTTATTTTACTGGAACTGATATACCTAGGTCTTAGTTCACACTTCTTTCTTCTATGAAGAAATTCATAGAATGAACTTCTCACCAACTTAAAAGTATACATTGCATTTATGATTATCAGTAAAACATGTATTTCAACATTTTATGGTCCTTATATGTTGTTGAATGGATATAACCTTATATTCTATCTCATCAAGTTGCTCTGGTCCAAATAGATTTCTTTCTGAAAGTTCATTCTAGAATGAACTTCTCACCAACATAAAATTAGACATTTCATTTATGATTATCATTAAAATATGTATTTCAACATTTTATGGTCCTTATATTTTGTTGAATGGATATAACCTTATATTCTATCTCATCAAGTTTCTCTGTTCGACATTTCTCTTTGATATTTTTGAATTTTGAAACCTGTAATGCGAAATTTGTGGTTGATGTAGGTTCCCACTTTACCTGAAAGTGGCTTTTTAATAAAATAAAATAAAAATGGATTGTGGTAAGGATCATTCTAAATTCTCAAGTGAAATCTATCATTGTAATAAAACTTAACTTGATGAAGGTGTTGATTTGAAACACATTGGAAATCCAAAAGATATGATCTTATAGTAATCTTAAATCATATGTCCACAATTTATAACGGAATTCCTCCTCAAATAACTGATTCACTAAATATAATACCAAAGGGTTTCATTACCAGAAAGTTCTCTTAAAATAAATTTTATATTGATAAAATCTGATCACATAATTCCTAAAAATGGGGTGTCAAAAAACTCTGAACTTATGATCAACCTTAAACTCATAATACAATTATGGTATCCATAACTTATTATTTAATCATACATGGGGACATATATGATTCCAAAATATAATTCACTCTTTATTCCTTAAATAAAGTCTTCTATAATACAAAAACATTTCCATTGGAATCTTGGTTTCAACATTATATCAAGAGAATATCAAATGTGAGTTCATTATTCTATAATTCATGGAGATGGAGAAAACCACATAAAATTTCCATAAAGGAAGAGTAATAATATTTTCATAGGGCTTATTCATACAAACTCAAACATTAGAATTCAAAATAAGGATGGAAGGATTAGTGTGATTTAATTATCATGATTCACCTCAACCATCACGATTACATAAGCTTCCACTTTTTTCCTTTGTCTTCAAAGGTTTTTGGAAGTGATCACCATTATTAACCCTAAAATTTAGTAACTTATTAGAATAATTCCTAAAATACTTTCAATTTAAACACTAAAGTGTGGGAGGTGTCTTTTATGGGGATTTCACATTATTCACATCATTCACAAACTTTTTACCATAACTTCATCATTTATCCACTTTATGACCATCCTTTAAATACAAAAAAAATTACTAGACCGATTAATAAAAATCCCTCCATGTTTATTACCACACTTTGATCATAAAGGAAAGAACATATTCTTCTCTCCATGATACTTAGATTTTTTTAATTCCATTTTTCTCTCCTTATCAAACTCATGAGAATGATGCGTAACTCCAACATCCATTTCCACTTTGATATCACATCTAACAATCTCTTCATATCATCCACATTCCCGTATGGATAAAACCCTTTGGAGATACTATTTTAATCCACTGAATAATTGGTCAATATTACTTTTAGGATGAATAATAATATAAGAATAGTACCTCGCAAGTCTTGTAAAATTTTCTTTATAGGCACCAACATATTCATCTTCTTTCTGCTCAAGCTCTCCGAATTCCTTATTTATCTTTGTATAAAGAATATAGAGAAATTAGTTATTTAAAAATAAGTTCTTTTTCTCATCCCAATACATTGAGTCAATTTCATCATGTTGCCTTGTATTCTTGATAAACTCCACCATTGATCTGCCTCACCTTCTAAATAGTAGATAACCAAAGTGACTTGTTCATTCTCTAAACGTTAGAGAATAAAAAATATATATTCAATCGTAATGCTTGATTTCTCAATAACTAGGGGATCAATAGAACCACTAAAATAAGGTTGATTATACCTCATTAAGAACTCAATAGAATGGGGTTCCCTCCTTTTATCACTTGGATGTTCACCATGATTCACATCTGGAGAAAGTTGTATGAGCATAATAGTGATGTTTATTATTTTACCTCCCATAACATTCAATTTATCAAGGTTAAAATCATTAAATTATCCATTTCATTCCTCATTAACATGATTTCTTTAGGTTCCATCCATTTACTAAAACAAAAAACATAGGGTGATAAACACTAATCATAGAGGGGAACCACGTAATTATGAGAAATCACTTATATAATGACTAAATCATGACACCTTCTTCTTTAATATAAAACACCTAAGTTTTATCCTAAATTATTCATAATTATATTCTATTTAAATTCTTAATGATGGTTTGTAAAGAGTTTGTGAATTTCCAAATCATATCCCCTAGGAGATTCAAACTAGGTGTGCAGCAAGGCCCATTGTTGTGCACTGGTATATGATCGAGTCTAGATCAATTGAGTGTTTTTTGGGGTTATTACCCCTAGGAACATTTATCTCGGATTCACATCCACATGAATTATCTAGATAGGGATGTGTTTCTTAGAAACCACTCACTCGATCCTTTACTGACATTACAGAAAATTTTCCCAAAATTTAACTCATCCTTATACTTATTCTTAGAAACATACCTTATCATATCCTTTGAAGTATCCCTCTGAATATCATTAAATTTTTATCATATAAGTTTCCAAAGTTTAAATAAACATTTCCTTTGATACCAACTATGGAGATCTAGGCTTCTCATACATGGATATTACATCTTTATAGATGAATATTCATTACATTACACAAACATACACTTGAGGACTATAATATATTAGTTCCATTGGAAACATAGAACGTAATTTTATAATATGGTGAAATATCATCCTATTTATTACCCTTAATAGACATATCATACATAAAACATTTCTTCATAACCTGGGGAATGGAAACCTAAGAAAGGATTATCTCAAATTCTTAGTAAGGTTAAATTTAAGAGATATAAATATATGATCATATGAAATAATAATAAAATTATAATGGTATGTGATAATAAAAATAACTTACAAGGTTTATACCAAACCTATCATAGATAATAAACTAGATTCATGGAATAAATATTGGTTGTTCATAAGACATGAATCATAAGGGAATCAAAGAACATGATCCATGAGAGCACAACATTGAAATAAGACATAGATTTGTGGAATACACATAAGAATAGTAAATTGTATGTCAAGGATACCCAATAAGGTATTCAAAACATATTAGTCTTGGTATGACCACCTAAGTATCTAATTTTGGATTGGGATAAACTCATGTGTACACTCTTTTGGGCTTGATCTCACCACCTATGTACCCTTAATTTTGGTGGATCCACCTCCTGGGAGAGACACACCACCATCCCCAGTGGAAGCCATTTACTCCTAGTAGAATGGGTCCACTCCCCAAACCATCATAGTAGAAAGCATCCATTATTGAACCAGGTTCACTCCCCATTCTAACCAGGTCTTACTGAACTAGTTTCACTCCACATTCCAGTCATGTCTCACTGAACCAAATTCAATCTCCATTCTATTCTTGTCTATCTCATGAGATATAGATCTTTTCCCAATTCATTGTAACTATATCTAGGTCATCCCATAGTATTATGTGTAATTGGATTATCTGACACTATCTGTGTCTCCCCATCATATAAGTAATATCCAAGAACCATAACATTAATAAAGTGTAAATTGATTTCATATCATCATAAAAACTTATAAAAATAATCAGTATTCTCTCATAACCTGTTTAACCCTTGTAAAATATATGGGTGTTATATCGATCTCTTTGAAACATGATTAAAATATGGAAAAGATATCAGTTTCATAACAATAAATTTGAAAAATTATTGAATCATGGAAAATAAATAGGTTCCAAAAACATCTATCTATCAAAACATAAACTCTTCAGAGGAAGAATATGAATAGTATCCTTGGATCATATCCTCATACTGGAATAAGTAACACCAACGGATGTCATATTAGATGAAAAATAATTTTTAAAGGATAATTTAAAACATTTCTTGATTAAAATATCCTTTACACTTTGAAAAACACTTCTTAAGACTTATATAATTTTCAAAATCCTTTTCATTGAAAAAAAACATTGAAAAAAAAATTAAAACATAAAAAAATTTCAAAATCCTTTACTTTGAAGATAACCTTCGATACTTATATAGGAATCTTTGAAAACCATTTAAAACAATTTGTAAAACATAAAAAATTAAAAACAATTTTCCTTGAAAATTATTTTAAAATTTTATTTTATAACATTTTTGAAAATATTTCTAGAAAACATTATTTAGGATGAAAACATATTTTTATCGAAGAGAGAAATAATATTGGATATTATTAAAAAAATCAAAATTATATTAAGTACAGAAGAGTATAAAATGGTAATATTTCTTTAAGATATCACGAATATCCATAGGATAATAAAATTCATGATAATTCTTGATATGTAGATCATGAAATTTCAATATTAGATACTTATTCATAAACAATCCTAATAAATAATGAGATTGTAACATAAAATATTTACCAATTTGGTGGTATTGAATCATAATCCTCATGATGGAATACCATAAAATGAAATTTAAAATGTCATTATGATGAATATAGTAATGATATTACATGTCAAAGGGTCTTTATATACACCTCATTAAATAATATAGGTGCATAATATAACATACGTCTCAAAGATAGAAAATTGAGACAAAAATACCTTACCGATTTGGTAACTTATAAACCGAAAACCCCATGAAATAGAGATAATAAAATGGATATATAAACCCCAATATTGTTTATTATAATAATCATAATATACATTAATGTTCAGTATATACACCACATAAAAGAAATAGGTGGTTAATATGGCATGTATCTCATAGAAGTAAAAAGTGAGACGGAAATCCCTTACCATAAGTCTTGACTTCTATCATACTCATTCAAACCTCATGTATAATAAATATAAGTTTATTATAAAACTATTGAAAATTCATAATTATATATATCATACTTTTTATTATTTTCATATGACCCTTTTATTGAACATTTATGAAAAATTCCATGTTAAAGTTATGTTTCGGGTAATAACTGCTTTGTTTTTCGTATATGTTCTGACTTATTATTTTTTTCTCCACTTACTTAGATCATGGTTTAATAATATCTATAATTTAAACCATGATACAAATATCACATATATTCATAAGAAATTTATTTATAGTAATCCATAAAATTTACTGATAGGAAATGAAATAAATTGTTCATAGAAATAGTAGGTTGTACGTATTCATGAACGTTGTTTCCATTTTCTTATAATATTTAAAGAAACAAAATTAAATAATATATATTTTTTATCCTTAAATTATAATTTTTATGTCATATATTTCTCTTATTTTTATTAAATATATCCTCAATAGATTCCATAAAAAGCGTGAACAAATTACACCACTTCGTGTGGCGGTAGTCTGTTGTACACACAAATGACATTATTATATTCCCACAAAATAGAAAAAATGAAGGTATGATTTTACTAATAATTATAGAATCATAATAAATTCATAAACATCAAATATAAACTATAAAATCATCATTATGTCCAATCGTGAGAGGTGGTAATGGAAACAAATGACATCGGTTTGCGAGGCAGTATTTCATCGTCCACACGAACGATGATTTGGTAACCCATTTTATGGAACTTTCTATGGTTGTAGGTAATACCATTAACAAAAAAACATATTAGTATAAATAATATATTTAGTTTATTATATAAATATATTATAATAATAATTTAAGTGGGTAGATAAATAAATAAAATAAATGTGTTTGTTGAAGAACATTACCTTTTGTTCGGTTCTTCTTCTTAGGTTTACACTAAAGCCTTCTTAGGTTGGATTTATACCTAAAATAAGGATTATATTATGAGGTTATGGAATTTTGGTAGTGATATTTTCATCTATTGGTAGATAAAAATGGATTTAGAGGTGTCAATGTGTTGGGAGAGTGAGTCCCATTTTATAATCGATGAAGAGTGGCATTCTTGTAAATTCCCAAAAGTATTCACTATTGGGAGGTCTCCCTTACCTTATGTGCCTCCAAAATAAATCAAAAATTTAGGGGAGTGTTTATTGTTTCAAGAAACAAAAACATCACTTAAAAATAAATACATTTTTATCATTTTTTCCTTACTCATCAAGTTTACTCAATTTTACCATTTTATATTTTTACAATGGTAACTTGTATTTTATAATTTACCTAGGTAATTTATCCTTTAATAGTAAAATTAAAACATGATTTAATAAATAATTCATACCTAATGATTTTGAAAATGAAATTGAATTTATTAAATAGAAATCCTATGTGTTTTTAAAATTAATTTTAATATAAAAGCCTGAAATGCACCAAGGCCTATTTTAACCTTAATCAGAGCAATTAATTTTAATTGTTTTCACTAATCATTATTGTAAAAAAATAATTTTACCTTATTAGATAATGTAAATTCTTATGATTCCAAATATGGAATAATTTTTTCCAAATTAAATTTATATAAGTGGCACCATTTTCTATAAAATTAGCCCCGCTGACATAATGAGAAAGCAAGTTTTTTTAAAATGAAAATATTCTAAAGTTTATAAATATTTTTAATGTTAAATATTAAATTGACTCCAATAACCTACATTAGATAATTATATTAATACTTTATCTAATTATATTTTAAAAATGATTTAAAATAATATATAAATTTACAAATAATTAACTAGAAAAGATAGTTTTCAATTAAAATTTAGTATGTTTCACTATTCATCAGAAAATGAAGGTTTTTTGAAAAATATGAAAACTCCAACCTAGGTAATTTTGAAGTTATATATTAAAAAATAAATTTTTTTATAAAATTAATTTTATAAAAGTTTAAAAACTTAATTTTATTATTTTTCAGAAAAATATATAGATAAACATTGTTTTAGAAAATAGTATTTTTGAAGCAAATAAGGACTTTACCGATAATTTAATATTTTATTATGAATATGGTTTATTTATATAAAATCATTATAATTAATATTTTAAACTTATTTATTAATATTCATATAAAAAATTTTAACGGTAGGTTATAACAGTCAGGTTTAAACACCTATATTAATAATATGTTGTGGTTTTGTTAAAACTCAGGGCTATATGTAACGTAATCTAAGCCAGTGTTGCATGTTGTGAAAGATTAACTTGGGATTTTTTTTAAATGTTATTAACTTTCTATTTCATTTGATTCAATCCATCAAATAAATTCAATCTATTCAAAAAATAATAATTCATAAAAACTCAGGGTATAGTAGAATGTAACACCCCGATATTTCAAAATGTATTTCTCTTTTAAATGAATATTATGTTTTATATCTTTTTATAAATGAAAAATAGATCTAAAATAAACCATGATACTTTCATGGAAATAAATTATTACAATTAATTATAAATAGAAATATATTATGAGGTAGAATATGAAATAGCATAAAGAAAAGTACAAGCAGAGTAAATGTACACATATATAAAATACCAAAAAAATATAGTATTTATCATCTTGGTTCTCCATAAATACTATTTCCTCAAATTCAAATATGTAAAAAGGGAAAAAATTAGAAGACAATAGACATGCTGCTGGAGAAGTAAATGAATAAATTTTAATAAAGAATGTAAGGCTATATATATAATATAATATGATAATTATATATATGGTCATTACACACATAGACATTATGTGTTTGTGTGTGTCCATTAAATATATATATTTTTAGGTATATTTCAATTAAATGTTTTGTAAGTGAAGATAAAATCACTTGAAGTTAAAAAAAAATTTCAATATAACTGTTTTTATGTTTTTAATGTATTGTAATCATAATTTGTTAAATGAATCACTATTAGTAAGTGATTATGATGATTTAATTATATTATATATTTAATTTAATGAATTTATATTCATTTATTTATGGTCATTGAGAAAGGAATGAGAATAAAGTCATTTCATGCTTCAAAAAAATATTTTCTTCAAAAAGGGTTTCTAATTCATTTTGTGTGAGGATAATATAATTGAATTATAAAAATTTTATAAATCGTATTTTTATAAATTCATATAATTTTTGAATTAATAATGTAAAAAATTAAATTATGATTAATTTTTAAGAATTATCATAAATGTTTGGTTTTTCAAATGATTAGCGAAAAATACCGATTGTTATTAAAAATTATGTTTTCATTTTAAGAACATAAAAATTTCCATTTAACAAAATCAAAGTAAAATTAATTCATTTATATTATTAATAATTTATTTAATGTCACTGTAATCTATTTTATTATTTATTTTTGTATAATAACTTTTTATACTTAAGATGTATTTTTTCCTAAAAAAGCACTTTTCATCAGGTTTTCCATGTTTAATATTAAATTAAATTATTCCACTTATGTTAATTTACTTTGATAATACTGATTAAATATTTTGAATCATTATAATTAATATTATTACATAATTTCAACTTATATTTTCATAATAAATAGTAAAAAAAGTAAAAAACCATTACCATGTTTTTGGTTAAAACAGGTTTACTGAGGGGTTAAACTAATGTTATAAGGTAAAAAATGACTTAAAACATTTATAAATCCTATTTTGTGGACATATGAAAACCCAATTACATATAATATACCTAAATGGTCTATTTTAGATACATTTATAATGATTAATACATTAATATATTTTAATTTTTTGCATGATTCTAAGTGTGTCCACTCCCCAAAGTATAAAAGGATGCCACATCTGCTTTCCTATACACACTTTAAGATCCATTGGTTTCATAAAATCCCTTAATAAATACCTTCATAACATACCTACCCATGTCTTATATGTATTATGTTTTTCACAATACCAACCTTATGGGGATTAAGGTGTAAAGAAAATGAGGTTGTTAGAAAAAGAAGTATAACAATTAACCGAATGTTATAGATTTATTTATTCTTATACCTCATTTGAAACTATGATAAAAATTATGATATAAAAAATAATTATATACCATATAATTATTTATAATATTTCTTTAGGGATTAATTATAATCTATCTCCTTATTTATCTAATGGGAAACAAAACCACCATCAGTGTGTACAGAAGACTACAGCCTCAAAAAATTATGTAATTCATTTTCCCTCACCAACTATCATGAATAGTTATGGTTATGTGTTTAATATATATATATATACATATGATATTAATGAAATAATTATATTCCTATATACATAATATATAATCTATTTTATTACCTTTCTATCTATTGAAAAATTATAACATATTCCTTGCGTATGTGTGGATTACCACCTCCACAAAGTTATTTGATTCATTTTTCATCACCACCTCACATAGCTAGTATATATAAATTTATCTAAAGATATAATTATATATTTATGATGTAATAATCTTTATTTTATAACAAAATTATACTTACCTTATTACCCTTGTGTATGTTGAATAAAGGAAACATTATCCATCTATACGTACGGACAATCGTCTCCATGTTTTAACATAATTAATTTTTCATAACCACCATAGATTTTGGTATTTAAAAGATTAATTAATTTTTATTATAATTATAATGTTATTACTATTTTGTAGATTATTGAACAATGGATTATTTGATCATGATCAACATACCGAATACATTTTAAGATTATTAACTGAGCATCCTCAAAATACCTGACGTAGACATCACTAATTAAGTAATTAAATATGTCATTGAAATAAATGAATTAAATTGTTTAATGATAAATTAATAAAATATTAAAAATTAATTAATAAATTAAATAATTAATATATGTTTTTTATATAGGTTTTAAATTATATACATAGAAATCATTACTTGAATAATTTTACTTTTAATATTTTAACTATTTGGGGGGAATTATAAGATTAAGGTAAATATAAATACTTTTGTCTAAGATAGATTGTTATTTCAAGAATAATGGTTGTTTTATCTTTTGGAAGCATATATAATATAATTGTGACATTCTTGAGGTAAATGAACAGTATATTTTAGAGAATATATGATCAAGGTGTATGAATTTTTAGTACGATATTTTATGATTGATTTATTTTATTTGAAGATAAATGTTAAGTTTAACTTGGGAGAATATGTTATCAAATCATTTTAATATTTCAGTTTTAATCTTTTTCTATAATATTTTGAAAGATTTTAAGGATAGTTATTTATAAAAATATATAAGTTAAACTTTTATTATTATTACTGAGGCTTTTGATATTAATGTTTCATTTCTTTATATGAAGATTTATTCATCTTGAATGTTTTCTTACCTTGTGCTAACCATTTTGGTTTTTGTTAATGTCTTAGGATATGTTGAGTAAATTATTATGTTTGTTGGGATATTCTAATATATTTAATTTTATTTTAGTGGTTTAGGAATGAAAAAATATTTTTTGAATATTCATTTCTTAGAGAAAGAGATGATATTGAAGTGGAAACTCGTTGAAATATGAAAAAAATGATAAAATTGAACTTATAGAATTAAATGAAATAAGTAATGTATATTTCCTTATGTTAATTGTAAATATGGTGAAGGAATTATGAAACTATAATAAAAGTATATTAAAATAAACAAATTATCCTATTACCATATTTTATGATGAATTGATAGTCCTTTACCCACCTCATTAGTTTATGGTTTTTTGTTCATTGACTTTCTCGTGATCATTGACTTTTGTCTGATCATTTTTATATGTCACTCTCCATAATTATTTGGACATTACTTTTTTCCTCCATGCCTATATTTTCACTTACCACTAATTTTCTCCTATTTGGTAACCCAATAATGTGTAATTTCATGTGACCTTCATATTTTACTTCTCCACTTTCCAAAAGTAAGTTTTATTATCCCTTTTTATGATGTGGAGTTTCAAAAAAACGGTATTTTTGAATTTTAAAATAGGTTTTACTTTCTTGATCATATGATTTACCTTCCACTCCTTGGAATTGATTCTAAATATTTTTTAAACACTTTCTATTGGGTATGAGATAAAATTACATGGATGAAATTTCTTTGAATAGAGTAGAATATAACACCCTGATATTTCAATAAGTATTTCTCATTGAAATGAATAATATGTTTGATATATTTTGATACACACAACATAAAACTAAACTGAACTATGACACTTTTATAGAAGTAAATTATTACAATGAATGATAAATACTAATATATTATGAGGTTATAGTATGAAACAACTTGAAGAAAAGTATAAGTGTAGTAAATGAAAAAATATATAAAAATATCACAAAAATAAGGTCTTCATAATCTTGGTTCCCCATAAATATTTCAAACACAAATTCAACTATGGAAACAAGGTAAGGAATTATGAATATAATAAACATTGTGATAGAGAAGTAAATGAATAAATTTTTGTAAGATTTTAAGGCTATATATATATGACTATAATATGATCATTATATATATGTGCATTTGAAAAATAACCATTAAATATATATCCATTAAATATATATCCATTAGGTAAATTTCAATTCAATTTTTTGGAAATGAAGATAAAATTTCTCTAAGTTAAAAGAAACAATTTCAATAAAATGGTTTTATGTGTGCAATGTATTGTAATCTTAATATGTTAAATGAATCAATATTATTAAATTTTATAATGAAATATTTATATTATATATTTAATTAAAATAATTTACATTTATTTAATTGTGGTTATAAGTAAATTAATGATAATAAATTCATTTTATGCTTCAAAAATTTATATTCTTCAAAAATGGTTTTTATCGCATTATGTGTTCGGATAACATAATAAATTTCTGAAAAAGTTATAAAAAATATTTTAAAAAATTGATTTTATTTAATTAATCATGTGAAAATAATCTGAATTTCATGATTTTTTGAATGATTCGTAAAAATACCAATTTTTATTAAAATCTGTGTTTTCATTTTAGGAATTTGAAAGGTTCCATTTTGTTTTAAAAATTTATAAGTAAAATAACTTCATTGATATTATTAATAATTTAATTAAGTTCATTTTAATCAATTTAATTTTTGATTTTTCTATAAAAAAAAGTTTTTACTTAAGAAGATGTTTTTTTATAAAAAACTACTTTTCATTTCATTTTGTGGGTGAAATTTTAAATTAAATTCTTAAAAATATAATGAATTTAATTTTATAAAATGGATTCCATATTTGGAATTATTATAATTTAAATTATTTAATAAGTTCAAGTTAATTTTGGGTCATAATAAAAAGTAAAGATATTAAAAACTTATTACAAAGTTTATTGTTAAAACAAGTTTACCAAGGGGTTAAACCAAAGTTATAAGGGTTGAAATGACTTAAAAACTTGTCTAAATCATATTTTATGACCATATTTAAACCATATATTGTCTCATATTCATAAATTTTCCATTTTTGATCCAGTTTTCTAGAGTAATACATTAATATATTTTATTGTTTTGAACAATTCTATGTGTGTCTTTTCCCCCACTTATAAAAGGACACCCCATCTCATTTACTATACGCACATTAAGATCCATTTGTTTCAAATAATACCTACCAAAATACCTTTAAAAATCCCTAACCATGTTCTATATGTATTCCTTTTTTTCACAATACCATCCTTCTTAGGATTAATTTGTAAAGATAAAAAATTTTCTGAAGAAGTGCTATAGTTATTAACTGAATGTTTTAGTTTTATTTCTACTTATACCTCCTTCAAAATTAACCTAACAATTATGATATAATAAAATCATTATATAACATATATTTAGTTTTAATTATTTTTATGTATTAATTTTAATCCATCTTCTTATTCATCAAATGGTAAATGAAACCATCTTTCGTGTGTATGAAAGACTACAACCTCACAAAACGATGTAATTTGTTTTCCATTACTACCTCTCATGACTAGTTATGATGATAGATTTAACGTATATATGTATATATATATATATATTAAATTAATGATATAATTATATTTATTCAATATATTATATAATCTATGTTCTTACATTTCTATCCAATAAAAAATGATAACGTCATTCGTGTGTATGTGTGGATTACCACCTCAACAAACTGATGTGATTTTTTGTTCATCACCTACTCACATGGATGATTTATATAAATGTATTTATGATATATTAATTATTATTTAATTATTAAATTATATTTACCTTATTTCCCCCATATTCATTATAAAAAGGAAATATTACTCATTTGTACGTATGGACTATCGTCTCCATGTTATACCATAATTACTTTTTCAGAACCACCCTATAAAGATGGTTATAGAATTTTAATTAATGTATAAAAATTTTAATTATGAAATTATTATTATTATTGAGATTATGAATTAATGTATACATAGATCATGATCAACATACCAAATACATTTTGAAATTATCAACCGAACATCCCCAAAATACACAATGTGGACATTACCGATTATATAATTAAATATCTCATTAAAATAAATTAAATAATTGGATTAATGATAAATTAATAAAATATTATATGTTTATTAAATAATTAAATAATTAATATATGTTTATTATATAGATTTTAAATTATATACATAGAAAATCATGACTCGAGGTAAGGGGTTTCTAAAAGAAAATTCCTGTCATTGGGTTGTCTCACTTTTTTATTAAATATATTTTGTCCAGATTATTTTTGAAATGAATATTTTAAATTTATATTGTATTTAAACTATTTTATGGGTATTTAAATTTCTTAAAAAAAATTTATCCATTATTTAATTCTAAATTCAATGATATGATCTTTATAGGGGTTATTCATCTCATATTTTTTTCTTTGGGTCAAATGCTTATATTATGCACCTATATTCTACATTGAGGCATATATACAGACCCTTAACATGTTATATCATGGATATAATTATATTAATTATGTTTAATTTTTTTATTTTAAGTCATGTATTTCCTATTCATAACATTAAAAAGTTAGGAAAACAGTAAGGATTTTTATGGTACAATCTCTTATTATTTCATGATTATCTCTATTCAAAGATCCTTTGGGTGGGATCATATGTTCTTATTTTCTTGAACCACATAAATTTTATTATTATATAATTATGAATTTTTTTTAAAAGTTTAATTTCAATTTCCCCCGTTATTGATTAAAGAAACATCAAGAAATTTATTTTAAGTGATACAGATCTTGTATCTTCTTTTAGATCTTGAATATTTCTTTTCCATATCCATGTTTTCCAAAATGTTTTCAAGAATGTTATTATTTAAAATTAAATGATTTATTAAGTTAATTTTCAAGTATCTTTGGCTTTATTTACAAAGGTTTGAAAAATTAATCTTTTTAATATTGTCCATATAATGCATTTTGTCTTTCATTAGCAAAGTGTGAAAGGAATGTTTTTATTTAAACACATATACTTTAACCACATTTTTTCTCCACAATGAATATTTTTTTCAATAATCCTTTAATTTTTTTAAGGTTATTTCCAAATAATTATTTTTCAATAATATTATATAAATTTTATTTTTTCAAATTTATATTCACAAAATAAAGGGTATTTTTCTTAAGAATATTTTTAATGATATTTTAATAGTATTTATATTCATCAATGAAAAACTGATGACTTTAATTAATACCTCTAGGTATGTGTTCTAATTATATACTCATTATTATTCCTTTATATGAATTGTGATTTTTTCAAATAGATTTTCTTGTAACCCATTTCATTTCTATAGGTAAATCAAGGAACTATGGTTATTGTTAAGTTAAGAGGTGAAGGCTTCTAATTGATTTTATCAATATATAGTACATGTATATATGTATGAATGATTTATGGGTGGTTAAATTATAAACCAAGGATGTTTTGTTTTTTTATATACCAAGGATAGGTGGTTATGTTATGAACCAAGGATGGGTGGGTCCATTATATACCTCCAATTCATTAGGTAAAGAGACAAAGTTAACCAGTTGTAAGTTTCTCTTAAGAGATAGTTAGAATTTACTAGGTAGGTTATTCTATTTAGTATAGTGGTTTTATGACCGATATGATAATGATGATCCACGATACCAACCTTTTTTTGATGCTTCCTATAATTTTTTATTGGATCATTTATCGAAATATTTTTTTCACATTACTCATCATTATTGACTTATATGAATATTGTATTATATTAAAGATTTATTCCATGTTTCATAATTTATGATCCATTTTTTGATGGGTATTAATTCTATTATGTTAAGCACACACACATTGATTATGTCATCATGACCTTATTCTCATCTTATGCTCATTAATTACATTCAATTATTAATTCTTGTGTTTACTCTTACTAAGATTTTGAACACTCCATTCTTATGTTTCCTTTTCCCCGGTTTATGAAGAATTGTGTTAAATGAATTTTTTCTAGAAATTTTTCATGTGTGATTAATTTTATGGGAGAATTTTATTACATATTGTGAAATAATATAATCATTTTATAGTAAAAACAATTATCACTTGATGAGATGGGTATTCTCAGGTAATTATTTGTCCTAATTATCTAAAAATGTAAACCTAAATTGTCCTTGGGTGTATAAGTAATCCAATATTTTAATTTTATGTTATATGTTTTGGATGGATAAAATTGGGTTATCTTTATCAATATCAAATCTAGGGCTGTAAATATTATATTTTTAGATCAAGATTTGGGAGTTCGGTTCCAAGCTACTTTAGTTGGTATTAGAGTAGGATTTAGATAACATTAGAGATTATAATGTGTTCACGTGAGATTAACTTAATAGTTATGGATACCATCATGGGTTTTTAAGTTTGAGGTTGATCATATGTTCAATGGAATAAACACCCTTTTGAGTTTTTAAGTGGTTGGTTTTAAAGATGATTAAGAGAATTTTGGGAGACATATATAGTAATTTAGAACTTGAGTTAAGTATGTGTTTTAGTGAAAATGTTATTTTTGGAATAATTATTTTATATTTTAATGACATGATTTTAAAGTTATTGAAAATCTTTAGGGTTGATATGATCATTGATATTTAGGTAATTATGGTGAATTTTAATAAAAGGTTATAAATTGTCTGTGATGTAGGATTTATTGTATAGATAACCATGGGATTAAAATGTGACTTAGTGATAATGTAACTGGTGCTATTTTTGAATAAGTTCACTATTTTGGGGACATTATATGATAAAGTTAAATATAAATACATTTTTCTAGGGTAGGTTTTTATTTTATAAATGAAGTTTGTGTTGGTCGGAGTTGAAACTCAAGAGGGGGGTGAATTGAGTTCCAATAAAAATTTATGTTAAAAAGATTTCTCTTAAAACCCCCCAATTTGAAAAAAAAAAAGTTAAACTGTAGTGAATTTATACAGATTGTAAATGTTCGATTAGCTTCTTAAAGATTGATTAGATCTCAGCCAATTTAATCACAGGATTAAATTAGCTTTTGAGGCTAACTTACTGGTTTACAACAAGTATAAACACTTGCTAATTTAACTATCAAAGTGACTTTAAAATAGATTTGTATTTCAAAGTAACAGCCGCGGAATATGAAATATATATAGTATATTTATGACTTAAATTAAAATACACAGCAGATGTAACCAAGAGGTTCAGTCTCAAGCCAAGACTTAGTCCTCTCAAACAATTTATATAAATTTGATCCACACCATGGATCAGGGTTAACAACAGTAAAAGACTGTCCAGGCCACACAGGGACCTCTACCACAGTTCTTCGTGGGAAACAAAAACAATGACCAGGACACACAAGGACCTCTTCCATAGTTGTTGTGGGTAAACAAGAGTAAACAAATTTGGTTTGAGGATTTTGATATCCTCCAGTTCAGCACAGGATTCAGTGTGTGTGTGTAAGATGTACATAGTACACACACTGCTCAAAAATGTAAGTAAAATAATCACTAAGAGAGAATGTAACAGATTTTAGAATGCTCTAGTGATTGGAAGTGCAGCTATGGACTCGTTGGATTTAGCAGAGATGCTTCTGAGTCCTTCTGTGGTTTTTCTGTTGAAAACAGAGTATCGTGGTTCAGTTTGATGTCCTTCACAAGTGAGTGTGTTCCTTGATTTCCAGTGTTCTTCAGTAGTGCTGAATTTATACATGAGAGTTCTTTTGAGATCTTGAAAATGCCCCCTTCAACTTCTTCGTGTGTTCTCCCTTTTAGTATGTATATTCATGGAATAATTCTCTCCCTATGCCTTTCTGCGCACCCCTTTTACTGCAGCTCAATATTCCTTTTATTCCATGAGCTCCGGCAATGGGAATGATTACATTTTCATAGGTATGAGGTACGGTCTCCTGACATGCCAACAACTAACATTAAATATCATTAATTTCATTAAAATCATCAAATATTACCATTAGAGTTAAATAAGAATTTATAGAAATTCAAACAGTTTTCATGACTATCAGTGAGTCATGATATCGTTGAGTCACTTTGAATCTGCATCGGTTCGGTAGCATCAGCATCGGTGTCTCAGCATCGGTGTCTCAGCATCGGTGTCTCAGCATTTGTGTCTCAGCATCGGTGTCTCAGCATCAGTGTCTCAACATCGGTGTCTCAGCATCGGTGTCTTAGCATCGGTGGCTCATGATCGGTAGCTCTTTAGACCTTTGGTAGCCATCGGTGTGACCGTTGTCATTGGTGCGACAGTTCATCATTGGTGCGACTGTTCATCCTTGGTGCGACTGTTCATCATCGGTGCGACCATTCATCATCGGTGCGACCGTTGTCATTGGTGCGACAGAATATAACTAATGGTGGGTTAAGACAAGAAATTATTACAAAGTGTCTATTCAGTCCAGAATACTTCTAGGTCACTAGTAATACAAAACTTAACATAGATAAACATGTATAAACATGATTTAAACAAATATAAACACATTTATAACAATTTGAACATAAGGACTAAAGAGTCATACATACAGCAATGATTTGTGATTATTAAAATAACCATCTCACAGAGAGTTCAACAATCTCCCCCTTTTTGATAATCACAAATCAATCGAACAAGGAAGAGAGGATATAGTAGGTCATTCAGTATGCTCCCCCTATAAAAAAGAATATATGCCAAAAGATAAAGCAGGATTAGAATAGCAAACAGAACTTGTAGAACTGAGTCATTCACCCCATATAATACAAGTCGGATAAGTCATTTTTCCCTTGTGTATGCATGCATATAGTAATGATGGATCATATGCACATTCAGTTCACCCACTCATATATATGAGCTTCCTGACTTCTCATGAGCATCCTGATTTCTCCCTGATTTCTCCCCCTTTGGGATTATCAAGAATAATAGAGAGGGAAGATAAGAAAGAATATGACATAGAAAAAAAATGTTTGAAAGTGATGAAAAACATCATAGACACAAGTAAAAAAGTACAAGAAATAGACACCCTATCAAAAATTGACAAAAATATCTATTTATCGGGTTGCAATGGAACTTTTCCTTTAGTAGTGGGAGGAATGGATGGTCTAGACGGTGGTTGGGTGGAAGGTTAAACTGGTTGGATGGAGAAAGGAGGCAGGACAACTCGAGCTAGACGAATTGTGGGTTCTAAGGTCACCTACTATAGAGAAGGTCTTTCTGAAGGTTGTTGTTGAAAGACTGGTCGAATACTGGAGAAAGCTTGAGAAACAGTCATCTGACCAGGAGAAACATCTGATGCTTGCAGAGACTCAGCAGAAGGAAAAAAAATGGCCTTAGCTTGCACATGAAGGTAGGGTTTGAGAAAATTTAGGAAGTCCTGAATGACTTCTCCACCGTACATCATATCCTTTTCAAAATCATCCTTATTCTGCATGAAATTTTCCAAAGTGGGGGTAAAATCTTTTAACTGCTGAACTTGGGCTTTAAAAGCTTTAGTCACTGGAGGGAGTCTCAAATTATCAGCCAGTACATTAAAATGATGATTCAACTCATGCTTTGTGTAGATCTTAGAGAAATAATGATCCACTTTCTCTTTAAACTCTTTTTGAGCCTTGGTAGCATCAGTTGAATACAATTGCACCGTCTTATGAATATGATCACTATGCTCTTTCATCTTTTTCAAAGAATCTAAATCCAAAATTTTCCCAAGAGCTATCAGCTCTTCTCTAACAACATCTCTTAAAGTATCTAATTCACGACCAGTGATCTTGGTCACCTTGGCATTTCCAGCCAGAGTAATAACTTGAGTGATCTCATCTTTTAACTTCCTCAAATCTGGTTTCTTCAAATGTTCTATTAGATTTCTTAAAACTTCATCATACCAGATATTTTTGTTCTGAACTCTCCTGACAGAGAATCAAGATTGATGCCTAACTCCGTGAGTGTTTGATTCGAATAGGTAATGTGCCTGCCAATCGACTCACTATAATTGCACAGGTTTGGTTTGATAAGGCATACCACTCTTTGAGCCAACTCATCCATAGCAGCTTTAGATAAATTCAAACGAGCAGGAGTAGGAATATGAGATAAATCGTCTTTCACAGTCTCCCTAACAACTTGAATCAATTCACCCTTGAATCTATCAAAGTCTGACTGAGCAACTGTAGGATCAGGTCTACCTTGAGACATTGAAGGATCAAGTCTGACATCTGTTCTTTGAAAAAGCTCATCAACTAATTGAGCCTTAACTAAATCACTTATGCCTGCAAGATCCACTTATACTCCTTACTCTTCCTCTGGGTAATCTAATCCCATAACAGCAAGACCTGGATGTTCTTCCCATGTGGCTTTGCATGAAGGGTACATAGGTTTTACAAACTGAGCTCATCCAGAATTTTCAGGAAGGACTTCCTCATCCCCATCACTCTACAATTGTTCTGATCTATTAGCCTCAGGGACATTTTCTTGCTCAATTGGTTGGGGTTGAGGATCATCTTGGATCACATTCAGACCTTCTACAGGTCATGTACCAGCATCATCAGCATCACCACCATCACTATCACTGCCACCACTACCATCATCACCATCAGCATCATCCTCATCACCATCATTGCCTTCATCATCATCATCATTAACTGATCTCTCACTTGAACTATCTGTACTTCCGGATTCATACTCCTTAGAAGTTGATTGATCAGTCTCACCTTCTTCTTCATCGTCAAAAAAAGGTTCAATATCTGGTAATTTGAGAGGAGGGCTTGCTGAACTAAATTCCATCCTTCTTTTCTTCGGGCTAATAGTATCAGGATCACTCCTCTCATCAGGAGATGATTCATCCTCCTCTTCAGCATTCAGATTCTCATCAGCTTCTTCTTCTTCTTATGATCCTTTCTTACTGGATTCACCAGTTTCTTTAGGAACAACTACTTCCTCTTCTTCATCCGAATAAATCACTTCCTCTCCAAGTTTCAAACTTGGATCTCTTATCTCCTTTGGTCTCTTTGGATGATTAGTAGGATTGAAGGATTCATATAACTTTTCTTCATCAGCAACCCAAGCTTTCTTCTATGGGTTCCAATTGATTTTCATCCTCTTACAAATAACTTTGTTGAAACAAAAGCTAATTGATGAGATAGACTCATCTCCATCATCCACAAAGCCCAAGAATTTCATCATGGCAAGAATTTTTTTAGAATAAAACAGAGTAGTAGCTTCCTTTTAAGGTTTTATCATCTCAACAATATGCTCAAAAAAATATCTACACAGATTGATCTGTTCACCATTCAACAAAAGGAATAGCAGAAAAACATCTTGATACTTAACTGAAGCAGAATCACCTTTTCTTGGACATATTTGATGTTGAATAAATTTAAACAGGATTTGATTCTCACCATCCAGCTCAGCAGCAGTTATCCTTCGTGATTCGACTTTCCAGTCAAAAAATCCAGGGATAGCTCATAAGAAATGTAATCAGTTGTGGGAGGAATATTACCAGAATAGTCCTCGTATCTTCCATTGTGAGGTACCCCTAAACATTCAACCCACTGTTTTGATGAAAAAGTGATCTTTTTCCCTTTTACTATAGAATACAATCTCATAGCCTCTACTCTGTCCAAAACTATATCCAGGTTTGAATAGAACTCATGCACCAGCTTCGGGTAAAATATTCTATCATTATTATAGAACCACTCCTTCTAGCCTTGTGTTTTCAATACTTTCAAGAGAACGGATTTTCTAGATAAAACCCATTCTGAACATATTTCCTTTTCATCTAGAACTTATCGTTCTTCTAGCTCCGGGTTCACAGACCTCTGCGTCGTACTACTCGACTCACCTCGAGCAAGCTTGATGGGTGATGTTCCTTCAGATTCCTTTCCCTGTCTCTTTTTCTTGGCCATTCTGAGTTTAGAGACAATCGAGAGGCTTGGAATGATTCAAAAGGATCGGGTTACAGAGAATAGAAGAGAGATTTCGGTGGGAAATGGAAGTTCAATAGTCTTTAGAGAATGAAATAGTCATGTGTCATTATTTGTATCATTTAGGGTTACAAATAATAAAATATCGATTAAGTAAAACAGTGTCATTTTAAATAGATAATAATGATAATAATTTAAAAAAAAAATATTATTTAAAAAAATAGTACAACCCAATCGGTAGTACTAATCGACTTATCAGATCGGTTTAATAGATCAGTTTCACAGATCGGTTTGACAGATCGGTTTGACAGATCGGTTTGACAGATCGGTTTGACAGATCGGTTTGACAGATTGGTTTGACAGATCGGTTTGAAAGATTGGTTTGACAGATCGGTTTCATTGATATATCATACCTAACTCTTGTTTAATCAAGTCTATCCTTTCAGAACATAAGGGCTTAGTAAAAATGTCAGCTAATTGATGTTCAGTACCTATAAACTCAAGAGTAATATCACTTTTTTGGTAGTGATCTCTCAAAAAGTGATGTCTGACATCAATGAGTTTGGTTCTAGAGTGAGACAAAGGGTTCTTTGGAATGTTAATTTCACTAGTGTTATCACAGTTTATTGAAACATGCTTAAAATCATATTCATAGTCCAAAAGAGTGTGTTTCATCCACAGAATTTGTGCACAGCAACTACCAGAAGCTATATACTCTGCTTCAGTAGTAGACAAAGCTACAGAATTCTGCTTTTTAGTACACCAAGATACTAAGGATTTTCCCAATAAATGACATGTTCCAGATGTGCTTTTTCTATCCAACTTGAAGCCAGCAATGTCATCATCTAAATAACTCATTAACTCAAAGGATTGTCCTTTTGGTTAAAACAAACCTAAGTTTACAGTGTGTTTATGATACTTAAAAAATTTTTTAACAGCAAGTAAATGAGATTCTTTTGGATTAGCTTGAAATATTGCACACATACACACACTGAACATAATATCTGGTCGACAAGCAGTAAGGTAAAGTAAGCTTCCAATCATACCTCTGTAATGTGTTTGATCCACTAGTTTCCCAGTTTCATCTGCATCCAATTTATAGGCTGTACTCATAGGAGTATCACTTTCCTTAATATTATCCAAACCAAAACGTTTTAAAAGATCCTCTTTATAGTTACTTTGATTCAAAATAATACCATTTTCATTTTGAAAAACTTGAAATCCAAGAAAATATTTGAGTTCTCCCATTAAACTCATTTCAAATTCATTTGGCATACTCTTTGAAAAATTAGTACATAAGGAGTGTTTAGAAGATCCAAAAATAATATCATAAACATAGATTTATACTACTAAAAGATCTTTAGAAATTATTTTAATAAAGAGAGTTGGATCAGCAATCCCTTTAGTGAAACTTTTTGAAATAAGAAAATTACTAAGTCTATCATACCAAGATCTTGGAGCTTGTTTTAAGCCATATAAATCTTTATAAAGTTTAAAAACTCGATTTGGAAAATGAGGATTAGAAAATCCAGGTGGTTGTTCAACAAACACATCTTCGACAATCACACCATTTAGAAAATCACTTTTAACATCCATTCGATATAACATGGAATTCTGATGAGCAGCATAGGCAAGTAGAATTCTAATAGCTTCTAATCTAGCTACAGGTTCAAAGGTTTTCTTATAATCTATACCTTCCTCTTGACTATATCCTTGTGCAAATAGACTTGATTTGTTTCTAACTATGTTTCCTGGCTCATCAAATTTGTTTCTAAAAACCCATTTAGTGCCTATTTTCAAAGTGTCCTTGGGTCTATCAACTAATTCCCAGACTTTGTTGTTTTCAAATTGATTTAACTCTTCTTGAATATCCATTACCCAAAATTCATCATTAATAGCATCATTGACATTTTTAGGCTCTATCTATGAAAGAAAGGCTTGATGTTCAACCTGGTTTCTTATAGAAGCTCTAGTTTGTGTCCCTCTATCAAGATTACCAACAACAGCATCTAAAGGATGATTCTTTAGAATCCTAGTTGATCTAGTAAAGGTAGAACTAGAAATTTCAGGTTCATCTCCAAGTTTGGGTTCTATAGAAGTAGATTATGGAATATGTCCAGAACTGGATATTTTTTCAGCAAGTTTATTGACTTTATCATTAAGGTCCTGAAAAGTCAAATCTTCTTCAAGATTTTCAAGAGAGGTTTTAGGATCATGTGGATCAGTTTCATCAAACTTGATGTGAACAGATTCTTCCACACATTTTGTTCTTTCATTAAAGACTCTGTAAGCTTTTCTAGTTGAAGAATAACCAAGAAAAATTCCTTCATCACTCTTAGAATCAAATTTGTCAAGATTATCCATTGTATTTAGAATAAAAACTTTGCAACCAAAGACTCTAAAGTAACTAACATTGGGTTTTCTATTATTACATAGTTCATATGGGGTCTTCTTAAGAATAGGTCTAATCATGACTCTATTAATAATATAACAAGCTGTATTCACAGCTTCAGCCCAAAAGTAAACAGGCAGGTCACACTCGTTAAGCATGGTTCTAGCTATTTCTCGAAGGGTTCTATTCCTTCTTTCTACTACACCATTTTGCTGGGGTGTCCTAGGAGCAGAAAAGTTATGACTATAGCCATTGTGTGAGCAATAAGATTCAAATTTATGATTTTCAAACTCACGGTCATGATCACTTCTTAGAGTTTCAATCTTAAGTCCACTATGGTTTTCTACAGACTTAGAGTATTTAACAAAGTAAGAACAAGCTTCACTTTTGTGAGCTAATAAATATACCCAAGTATATCTAGAAAATTCATCTACTAGGACATATACATAGTGCTTCCCATTTAGACTAGAAGCTCTAGAAGGTCCAAATAAATCCATGTGAACCAACTCAAGAGGTTGAGAAGTTGAAACTTCTTTCTTTGATTTAAAAGAAACTTTATGTTGCTTTCCCTTTTGACAGGGATAACAAACTTTGTCATTTGGGAATTCAAGTTTAGGTAGGTCTCTAACCAAATTCATCCTAGTTAATTTTCTAAGTGAAAGGATGTTGTAGTTTCCTAATATTTTGTGCCACAGCCAAGACTCTTTATGAAAAGCATTTAAGAAAGTAACATTTTATTTGACTAAAGAATTCAGATCAACAGCATAAACATTTTCATTTCTCAAAGTAGAGAACACTAAAACATTTTTAGAATTAAAAACATCACAAGAATCATTTTCAAATTTAACATTAAATCCATCATCACATAATTGAGAAATACTAAACAGGTTATACTTAAGTCCATCAACAAATAAAACATTAGAAATCAAAATTGAATCAGTGATACCAATCTGGCCTAGGCCGATGATTTTTCCTTTAGAATTATCACCAAAGGTGACATGGCCTCCATCAATATTTATTAGGCTTTTAAAGCAATAATGATCTCCAGACATGTGTCTTGAACATCCACTGTCCAAGTACCATACCTTCTTGTGATAACTCTTCAAACATGTTTCCTACAAAACAGATTTAGATGGAAAATGAATTTGGTACCCAGATCTTCTTGGGTCCAGACAGGTTAGCAATCAATGATTTTGGTACCCAAATTTGTCTTATGGGTTTCATAAAAATTACAGAATCAAGAGATTTTGAAAGATAAACTTTATTTTTTCTATAACCATATGGATAACTAGTTGAAGCATATGACATTCCAGAATTGGAACTAGCAGAATTTTGTACAGACTTAGGAATAAATTTAGTTTTAGTGAGCTGTCTTTTTTCAGGTTTGTATCCCAAACCAGTAGTATATTTTGGTGCAACTTTCTTTCCTAACATTTGAGTTAGATTATCCTTTCCATTTGTGAATTTTTCTAAGTCCTTTCAGAGTTTCTCATTAGACATTTTCATTTCAGTATTTTGCTTTATCAGTTGAGAATTCTTTTCCTTTTCTATATCAAATGAATATTTAACATTGGTAGTGAGAGAATGATGTTTTTTTAATGACTTATACTTGTCCTTACGTTCATTACATGTTTCTTCTAGAATGTTACAATATTCAAATAGTTCTTCACTAGACATGTTTTCAGATTCAGATTCAGTTCCAGAATAATAATCATTCAGTATAGGAGAAATAGGTACCTCAAAGGTATTGGTCATAAAAAACATGTTGGCATGATTCTTTTCAGAATTAGAAACTTCAGATTCGCTTATGCTGTCTTCTGAAGCACTCCAAGTAGCTTTCATGGATTTCTTGTACTTATTGTCCTTGTAGTCATATTTCTTTTTGAACTTTAGTTTTGGAAAGTCTTCTTTAATGTGACCTTTCCTTTTGTATTCATAGCAGAAAACTTCATCATTCTTGTCAGTTTTCTTCCAATCCTTCTTCCAGTGACCTTGGTTGTCATACTTTCCTTTGTAGTTTCATTTTCTAAATAATCTCTTCTTCCTATAGAACTTCTTGAATATCCTGGCTATTTGAGCCATCTCTGCATCACTTTCAGAGTCTGAATCTTCACTTTTTGAACTTTTAGTTTGTATTTGAACTTTGTCCTTATCCTTGCTCCTTGAAGTAGTAGATTTAAAATCTACAGACTTCCTTTTAGGTTCGTCATCTTCTTCCTTTTTCACTTTGAGTTCTTATTCATACATCATAAGCTTACCAATAAGCTCCTTGACTAGTAGTTTGCTTATATCACATGATTCTCTAATTGAGACAGAAGTGCCTCTCCATCAATCTAGTAAACATATTAATATCCTCATGATTTGTTCCTTAGCAGTGACATCTCTTCCATGATAGATCATTGTATTGAAAATCTCATTGAACGTGAGATACATGTCAGAGATAGGTTCATCAGTCTTCATTTTAAAATTATCATATTTAATAGTATATGTATTTAATCTCATTTCTTTAACATTAATTGTTCCTTCATGAGAAACACTCAAGGTATCCCATATTTCATAGGCAGTTTTACAAGAAGATATTATATTGAACTCTTCATCTCCTAAAGCAAAATACAGAGCATTCATAGCTTTACAATTATTATTTTAAGATGTCTTATTAGCTTCATCCCAAGTAGTTATTTCAGTTTCTGGAATCTTATATTCAGTTTCTATAGTAGTCCAGATATCAAATCACATACTCTCTAAATGAATTTTCAATTTCAGTTTCCACTGGGCATAGTTGGTGCCATTGGTGAAAGGTGGCCTATTAGTAGCAACACCCTCTAGTCTATTATCCATAACTAGATTTTAGAAAAGAAATTTCAAGAGATTAAGTTTAGAACTAATAGAAATTTAAGATCTTTAAAGTTGCAACTGAAATCACAGTTGAAAAACAGAGTATTTCAAGAATCATTCAACAAAAAATAACCCTTTGATACCAAATGTTGGTCAGAGTGGAAACTCAAGAGGGGGTGAATTGAGTTCCAATAAAAATTTCTATTAAAAAGATTTCTCTTAAAAACCCCCAATTTGAAATAAAAAATTTAAACTGTGGTGAATTTATACAGATTGTAAATGTTCAATTAGCTTCTTAAAGATTGATTAGATCTCAGTCAATTTAATCACAGGATTAAATTAACTTTTGAGGCTAACTTACTGGTTTACAAAAATTATAAACACTTGCTAATTTAACTATCAAAGTGACTTTAAAATATATTTGTATTTCAAAGTAACAGTAGAAGAATATGAAATATATATAGTATATTTATGAATTAAATTAAAATGAACAGTAGATGTAACCAAGAGGTTCAGTCTCAAGCTGAGACTTAGTCCTCTCAAACAATTTATATAAATTTGATCCACACCCTGGATCGGGGTTAACAACATTACAAGACTGTCCAGGCCACACAGGGACCTCTACCACAGTTCTTTGTGGGAAACAAAAACAATGACCAGGCCACACAAGGACCTCTTCCACAGTTGTCGTGGGTAAAAAAGAGTAAACAAGTTTTGTTTAAGGATTTTTATATCCTCCAGTTCATCACAAGAGTCAGTGTGTGTGTGTGTGTGTGTGTGTGTGTGTGTGTATAAGATGTACAGAGTACACACACTGCTAAAAAATGTAAGTAAAATAATCACTAAGAGATAATGTATCAGAGTTTAGAAATCTCAAGTGATTCACAGTGCAGCTCTGGACTCGTTGGATTTAGTAGAGATGCTTCTAAGTCCTTTTGTGGTTTTGCTGTTGAAAACAGAGTATCGTGGTTCAGCTTGATGTCCTTTACAAGTGAGTGTGTTCCTTGATTTCCAGTGTTCTTCAGTAGTGATGGATTTCATACATGAGAGTTCTTTTGAGATCTTGAAAATTCCCCCTTCAACTTCTTTGTGTGTTCTCCCTTTTCGTATGTATATTCATGGAAGAATTATCTCTCTATAACTTTTTGTGCACCCCTTTTACTGCAGCTCAATCTTCCTTTTATTCCAAGAGCTCCAGCAATGGGAATGATTAGCTTTTCATAGGTATGAGGTATGGTCTCCTGACATGACAACAACTAACATTAAATATCATTAATTGCATTAAAATCATCAAATATGACCGTTAGATTTAAATAAGAATTTAGAGAAATTCAAACAGTTTTAATGACTATCGGTGAGTCATGAGATCGGTGAGTCACTTTGAATCTGCATTGGTTCAGTAGCATCAGCATCGGTGTCTCAGCATCGGTGTCTCAGCATCGGTGTCTCAGCATCGGTGTCTTAGCATCAGTGTCTCAGCATCAGTGTCTCAGCATCGGTGTCTCAGCATCGGTGTCTCAGCATCGGTGGCCCATGATTGGTAGCTCTTTAGTCCTTTGGTAGCCATCGGTGCGACCGTTGTCATTGGTGAAATATTTCATCATCAGTACAGTCGTTCATCATCAGTGTGATCGTTCATCATCGGTGCGACCGTTCATCATCTGTGCGACCGTTGTCATCAGTGCGACAGAATATAACTAACGGTGGGTCAAGAAAAGAAATTCTTACAAAGTGTCTATTCCGTCCAGAATACTTCCAGGTCACTAGTAATACATAACATAACATATATAAACATGTATAAACATTATTTAAACAAATATAAACACATTTAGAACAACTTTAATAGAAGGACTAAAGTGTCATACATACAGCAATGATTTTGGATTATTAAAATAACCATCTCACAGAGAGTTCAACAGGTTGATTTATATTTTGGGAGGATATATGATTTTATTGTGACTTTATTCTGGGAAATGATTACCATGTTTTGAAGAATATATGACCAAGACATGTTCTTTTTTCATATGAGAATTTAAGAGTGATAGATGTTATTCAGAGATAAATGTTATGTTTATCTTGGATGAATATGTGATCAAATCATTCAAATATTTTTTTTATCTTATTAGGGAATATTTTGATGGATTTTAAAGGTAGATATTTAATGAATGATTTAATTGGAACTTTAGGTGTTGTTTTTTATTCTTTAGAGATTAATGTTTTATTTCTTCATATGAAGGTTTATTCATATTATAAATTATCATACATTGTGCTAACAATTTTTGTATTGGTTAAGGTATAAAGATTATAGGAATAATTTATTATCATTTTATGGATATTTGGATCACTTAGAATTTTATTTTATTGCTTCAAGATTGAGAAATTAATTTTTTAATATTTATTTCTTAGATTAATATATGATATTATAGTGGATAATTACTTAAACATGCAACCTAATGATCAAATTACAATTATTTAATTGAAAAAATAAATTACGTTTATTTATTTATATTATTTTTCTAGATGGTAAATTAATTCCTCAGATCTAGGAAAAATGATCTTGAAATAAAAATGTTATCGTATTTCCTTCATTTTTAATGAAATGATGGTCTTTTACACACCTCACGAATTTATGGTTCTATAGTAATTGAATATCTCACTATCATTCACTTTTTTGTGATCAATGTTCTTTGTCACTCTCCGTTATTATTTGGACAATACTTTTTCCCTCTGGGTATATAATTTATCATTAGACTAATGTTCTCCTATTTGGGAACCTGATAGTGTGTTATTTCTAGGGAACTTCTTATTTTTATTATCCTCTTTCCAAAAATAATTTTTATTATCAATTTTTTATGATGTTGGTTTTCAATGAATAAATTTTTTAATATAAAAAATTTATTCCTTTCATGATCAAATGATTTATCGTCCAATACTTGAAATTTATTTTGAAAATATTTTAAACCCTTTCTATCAAGCATGAGATAAAATTGTGATGAAACAATTTCTTTAAGGGGTAGAATTTAGTAGTCCAATATTTAGATATGGATTTACAATTTAAATTATTATTATGTTGTATATCTTCTGATACATTAAACATTAAACTAAATTAAACCATTATAATTTTTTTTAAATAAATTATTATAATTAAAGATAAAAAATAATACATTATAAGTTTTCAATATGAATGAACACGAATAAAAGTAAAAGTGGATTAAATGAACATATATATGTATACAAAAAACATAGAATCTCTATCCCAATTTTTCTCTATAAATACTATGAGACCAAATGAAAAAATGGAAATAATTACAAGAAATAGGAATGCAATATACATGATGGGAGATAAGTAAATGAATACATTTTAGTAAAGAATCTAAGAATATGTATAAGAATGTAATATGCCCATTATAGATATGGTAATTGGGATCATATACATTAAATATATATATATATATGTTAGGTATATTTAAATTCAAATTGATGTAAATAAAGATAAATCATATCAACGTAAAAGAAATATTTTCAATAAATCTATTTTTATGTGTACAATATTATTTTAACTTAATAGATTAAATTAATCCCTATTTAAAAATGACTCTAATGAAATAAGTAGATTATATATTCAATTAAATTAATTAACATTACCTTAATGGTTTATATTTTTAAATGAATGATAATAACGTCATTTTATGCTTCAAAAATATATTTTATTCAAAAATGCTTTAGAACGCACATAATGTGTGGATAATATAATGAATTTATGCAAATTTTATAAATTTTATTTGAAAAAATTGATATCATTGTTTTATTAATAATTTTAAAATTATCCTTGGATGATGTTTTCATAATTACATGAAAATTTGGATTCTTTTAATGAATATCTAAAAATAGTAATTTTTATTGAAATATTTTTTTTCTTTTCAAGAATTTAAAAAGTTTAATTTTTTTAAAAAAAAAATTAAAAATAAATATATTTAATTTATATTATTAATAATCTAATTATGGTTATTTTAATAAATTTTACACTTTATTTTGGTATAAAAACCATTTATACTTAAGAAGAGTTTTTTTCTAGAAACCCATTTTTTATCGCTTTTTCTGGATTTAATTTTAAATTAAATCATGAAAATTTTATGAATTTAATTTTATAAAATGGAATCCATATTTTTAATTCACATAATTAATATTATGTAATATTTTAAACTTAATTTTTGGTCATAATGAATTGTAAAAACATTAAAAATCAATTAACACAATTAAGGTTAAAACGGGTTTATCGGGGTTTAACTAAAATTATAAGGTTTAAAATGACCTAAAACTTATATAAATCCTATTTTATAAAAATAATCAGAATATTTATCATATAAAATTCATAAATTTTCCATTTTGGAGAAATTTTTCTTGAGTGAGAAATTAATATATTTTTGTCTTTTGAAAAATTCCTAGTGTATCATTTGTCCCACTTATAAAAGGACTCCCCCCCCTACTCTCCTTTAAACGCTTAAAGATCCACTTCGTTCAGATAATAATTACCCAAGTACCTTACTAAAATCCCTTCTTGTGACCTATATTTATTATTTTTAGAATAATACAGACCTTAGATGGCCTAAGTTGTAAATAAATGGAGGGAGTTTGAAGAAGTGATATAACTGTTTGCCATATCTTTTAGTTATATTTCTTATTATTCCACCTTCAGATATATTATTAGCATATAGATATAATAAAATCCATACCTACCACATACCTATATTTTATTATTTTTATTTATTTACTTTAATCAATCTTCTTTTTTATCTAATGGGAAATGAAACTATTGTTCTTGTGTATGGAGAAATACCACCTCGCAAACCAATGTAATTAATTTTCCCTAACCACCTATCATTGATAGTTATGATGATGGATTTAATGTTTATATATGTAATATTAATGAAATAATTATAATTCTATAAAGATAATATATCATATATTTTATTACCTTTCCATCCATTGAAAAATTATAACATTGTTCGTGCGCATGTGTGAATTACCACCTCCATGAAGCTATGTGATTCGTTTTTCATCACTGCCTAATGTGTCTGGTATATATAAGTGTATTTAAATATGAAGTATTATATTTATTATATAATCATCATTATGTAAATATAAAATGATATGTACTTACTTTCCCTCTTGTTTTTTGAAAAATGGAAATGTTTCTCATAAGTACATACGGACTACCGTCTCCATGTTATAATGTAATTCATTTTTCATAACCACCTTACATAGATGGTTATAAAATTATAAATAATGTATTAAAAATTAATTATTACATGATTATAATTCTATAGATTATGGAACAGTTTCCACTTTAACCATGGTCAATATACCAAATTCATTTTGAAATTATGAACTAAACATCCTCAAAACACCAGATGTTGACATAACCAGTTATGTAATTAAATATGTAATTGAAATAAATTAAATAAATTGTATAATGATAATGTAATAAATATATTATAGGTTATTAAAAATATAATTAATTAATATATTTTTATTATATGTGTGTTAAAGGGAATACGTAGAAAATATGGACTCATGGTAAGGGTTTTCTTAACTCGATTTCCTTTTATTGGGTTAGCTCACTTTTTCGATGATTATATTATTTAAAGATTATTTGTGAAATGAAAATGTTTATTTATGTTTTATTTAATATTTTTTTTGGATTTACACTTATTTCACATTATTTCTCAATATATTAATCCTTAATTCAGTGATATAATCTTTGTAAGGGTTATTTTTCTCAAATATTCCTTTATATTATGAACCTATATTATTTTATGAGGTTTATATAATGCATAATGAAATTTTATAACATGTATCTCATTATATTCATGGTATTCAATATTTCATTTGATATAATTTCTTTCACAATATTAAGATTCAAAAGTTTTCAAAACAGTAAGGATTTTTATGACACTATCTCATGTTATATAAATATTTTCTATATTCAAAGAATATTTGGGTGGGATCATATTCTATTATTTTCTTAAACAACATTTTTCTAATCCCCTATAATTATAAACGTGTTTTACATATTTTTTGATGCTCCTTTCATCACAGAATCTAAAGATTAGAAAAGGGGAACATCTTAGCTCAAAGTGATTCAACCTTTGTACAAATATCAAAAAATTGACAAAGGAATAAGAAGAAAATTGTGAAGGGTCACGCAAGCTCTACAATGGTCGCGCAAGTAGACTTGCGCGCCGCAATGGTCGCGCAAGTACACTTGCGCGCCGCAGTTAGTCACGCAAGTCACTTGTGCGCCCTAAGTGATAACCGCCCGGGGTCTTCTCCAGCCTATAAATAGCACCAGTGGGCCCCCTAGTTCGAGAGGAATTTTTCCAGAATTCAGATATAGAGCTCTGAACGCCCAAGTCTCTACTTCAGGTCTTCTGAACACTTCTAAGTTAATTCTTTACCTAGAATGGAAGGTCCAAACAAGAGGAGTAAGGTCTAAGTGTTAGAATTCACTAACACTTGCACGCCTAAGGTGTTTTACCCTCAAAGGAAATGAACATACTTGCATGCCACCCTACTTCTTCACCAGAACTTGTGCGCCTCTCTTATGGAAGTACCTCAGGATAATTCTAAAGGCTTTGGTCAAGGATCGCCCAAGTGTTACCCTACTGGTTAACAATCGCGCAAGTACCCATGTGTCGTGCAAGTATACCTGCACGACTAGGACTAGCGCGCCCACGCAGTACTTGCACGCCTGTCAGGACTTGTGCACCCCTGCCTTTTTGGGTGCCCTTCTTTCCCATTTAACCCCTCTTATACCATTCCACATCTCTTATTCAAGATTCGGTCTTCAATACATTCTTTAAAGCCATTTATGGCATGTTTTCTTGATTAACATCCTTATCTGAAAGGAATTCTATAGAATATCTCTCAAAACCTAGTGATTTACACATCTTTATGTCACTAAAGATTGAGATTTCATTCATTCAACCTCATCATTTAAGATAAGATAACCTCTTCACCTAGGACTTCTTTTCAGGAATAATCTCCAGTCATAATTCTCAAATCTAGGCATCCTCCTTAGGAGTAAGCCCCAAGTCCTCTTTAATATGGGCTTCCTTTTTAGGAGTAAGCCCCTATCTCAAATTTCACAAGTATGGGAATCCTCCTTAGAAGTAAGCCCCAAGTCCTCATTAACCTAGGCCTCATTTTTTGGAGTAAGTCCCAGTCATAATTCCCATTAATTTTGGGCATCCTCCTTAGGAGTAATCCCCAAGTCCCTTAATTTTTCAAGTCCCTTAACCTGGGCCTTCTTCTCAGGAGTAATCCCCAGCCTTACTATCTCTTAACCATTCTTAATTTTCTTTTGATTTGGGCTTCCTTCTACGGAGTAAAACCCAATCATAAGTCCCCTCCTAACTTGGGCATCTTCCTTAGGAGTAATCCCCAAGATTAGAGTATCCAAATCTCTATAAAGAAAATATACCTTTATGGACCATGTTCCTGGATTTTTCTCCTGAAGTAAATATTAATACTAATCTATTTGGGTAGTCATACACACATAAGCCCCACATCATTTCATCTTTCGTGGCACAATTGTCTAGTTTACCAATACCTCTTGTTTCTCACACCGAGCATGACTCACGTGAGCTTAGAGTGTAAAAGTAATCATGAGATCTTTCTTTGATCCATCAATCATGCATAAGCATCATAATACCTTAATCTAACTATGTGGGTTCTGATTCCTTTTCCAAAACAAAGGATACGTAGGTAGCCCATCTGCGGGTACGATCCCAACTCTGAAATAATCAATGTCCTTCTGAATGACAATAAACTTCAAGTGCCCCACTGAGTGGATTTAAAACCAGTATGATCATCATAATGACCAACAGACTTTTATGTATCAAAGGATACCATTGAATAAGAATCTCTAACAAATACAGATTATTCTCTATCGATGAAGAACCTCGAATACATATCAAAGATTCTCTAAATTTCCTACATATAAATCATTGATTGTCAGATGTAAAGGAAACTCTTTTTATACTTGGTAATGTAATAAGGATTCATGAACATAACTTAAATCTATAAAGAGAGTCCCATAGTAGAAAATAATTCCCCTCAAAAAGGTGTGATGAGTCCGACCTCCCATCCTCTCGACCAATGCAAATTCCTAAGCCTCATCAGTCCACAACTAATGAGCACCTACCTTTGGAAAGTATGTTCAAATGGATATGGAATCATTGGATGTTTCCAGTTCTATGAACAAACCCGTTAGAAACCTCTTGGAATGTTTGAATATTAAATCAATGAGATCATCCCCAATTCCAGAGGGAAACAAAAAAATGGTGAACCCGACGTGAATCCTTAACCAAGTTAAAATGATGTTTTACTTATTTGTTAGGCCCCTATTTAAAACTCATTGAGAGGGCCAATAAAAACAAAAATTGACATATGTGCTCATCCAAAAGATGTAGTGGCTGAATTTATCTTGATTACGTCTGTTATATCAAGCAGGCACTCTTTTCCAAGATTTTTTACATTATAAGAAATGTCTGCTCTCAAGTTCACACCTGTGAATACCGCTGCTGCGAATGCCACTATTGCTACTCCTATTGGATCGTTGTCCGCTCTGAGGAAGACATCACCTACTCATCATCTTCAACGTTGGGTATCAAAAATGTTGGTTAAGGAGTACTGTCAACATGGTACCATTCCAACTCTCGAGGCTGCCCGACAAGCCCTCCAAGTGAACAACTCACACCGGTCGTCCAGACAACGATGACCAGTGATTAAGAAGCAAGCGGTAATAACCACCATCTCCAACAGTTTCAGGTCGTTATCCTCCGAACATAATCACCATTCACTCTCATATTCTGAGGAGGTGAATGAGCAGGCCATTCAGGGCCTTAATGCAAAGAAATAGGAGTTCTTCCCAAGGGCTCCTATCAACAATCGCTGCCAGACTCGTGCGGCAGTGTGCCCTCAACATGATGAGGGTGTCAACTCCAGGTGTTCGACTCAGGTTCCTCGAACCCGAGCAGGAAAGATGAATCACCAGAGGCGAAATCTGGTTAATAGTGAGCAGGTTCTCATCTCTTCCATCTCTGGAGAAGTCCACCAACCTAACTTGGTGACAAGAAATGAGCGGGCACACACACCTGCCCGTTTTAATTCCACTGTCCAGCAGACTCGTCTGGCAGCATCACGCCAATCCCGCCAGGCAATTCCAGCGGAGTACTATAGGCAGGAACATACACCTGTTTATACATCACCATCTAGTCAGCAGGCTTGTCTGACTACATATGATGGAGCTCATCAACCACGTTCGGTGAAGTGCAATCAGCAGGCACGTAAACCAACTAGTACTGATCAAGCCTACCAACAGTCTCGCTTGGTAGCATTCAGAGAAGTCAGTCGGAAAGCTCTGGTGACAAACAGGAGGCAGACTCAACTCTCTTCCCCTACACTTGAGTACTGTCAGGATTCACTGACAGGAAAAGGAGGACAGGAGTAGGAACACACACCTACTCCAAGCACGGAATAGACGTATATCCCCGTTCCGGCAACTGAAGCCACCAAGCATATTCTATCAATGGTGAAAGAGCATAATCAAATCCCTACTCATATTTTGGATGCTTTCCAGGATATTATAACAGCTTCAGTATCATTTCAGGGAAACACATATAAATCTATCCCTACCAGTGGAGTGACACATCAACAGTTCACTCCAGAATAGACACACACATCTGTTCCAGTCCAAGAGGGTTGTGGGGCGTTCTTCCCCATATCTTACAGACAACCAAGTCAGGAACATACACCTGATTTGAGTAGAGATCGTCATCCTAACCTGGCCATATCTTTTGATCGGGCACATACACTTGCTCAGAGCAGCCACTTTCATCAAAAAGTGTTTTCCAAGGCAAGTAAAAAGGTTTCTAAGAAGAAGACCCACCCAGCACATTCAAGAAATCAAGAGCCAATCTGTAACAAGGCCTTGCTCAATGCTGGAGTTCTTGAAGCCCTCAGACTGTTATCTATTGGAATTCAAGATTCTACTCCCTTATTTCCCAATAGTGGGAAAATTAATTCCGAAGGTCTTCAACAAACACTTCCTCATAAAGGCTTGCTTCATGACAATTCGGTCGATCTCAAAGTTTCATCTTCAGATGAGAACCACAGGAACCCTATGTGTGGTCAGAAGACCAAGGAGCAAGAGATCTTATCTTTTGTTGTAACCCACCATGGTGGTCCTCCCCGTGATGATGAATTTCACTACGAAATTCCTCTCCGCAGTAGTGATGCACATTGCCCGGAAAATGCTCCAGTGGACAATGTAGTGTCGAGAAAGCCCTCTTATCTTGAGGCACTTACAAATGTGAAACCAGTCATGTATGATGCTTCATCACTAGCAGGTGAAATACTTTCTCAATCGGAAGATATCCCAGGGTGTAGGTCATTCTCTGAACCACCCCTAAGTCATGCATCTTCTAGTTTAATCAGTGATTTCTCTACCAATCTTGTTGAATCCGATGAAGCAAAAAAGAAGCACCAACTCTAGTCAAATCAGGTAGAAGAATCTTCATTGAATGATAAAGAAGAAATGTTGAACATGAGAAAACAACCGGTGAAAGGTGAAGTTTCAGTCATGTTTTGGCCTATGGATGACTCTCAGTATGACATTCCAGAGATGTTGACGGAAGATGGAATTCATGATATTCATCTCAACATATGGAAAACTATTTGTCAGTTGAAAAAGAAAGTTTTATATTATGATTAATATGAAAATCATGTTAAGATAATATAAGGGTTACAATGTCAAATTGACTTGGAATCTCTATCAGTCTCTCGATATCTGAAGGCTGAAAAGCAGCAGAGAGCCCTTCAGCGTTCATGCCTTGGCGCACTAAGAAGATTGCTCCAGTTAATTTCCAATGCACCATCTGGTATTCATGTCAGATGATGGGGTGTTCATGGAGCACTACATTTCACTATTCTCTCCAGTCATCAAAGCCCGCCGAAAATGGTCTCATGCAATGTTATTGCCCGTGGCCGGCCACAGTCAATGGGTTTTGTTTGTAATCAAAAGCTTGCCTAAGAATAGGCCTCAACTAGTTCTTCTCAAAATCAAGAATACAGAGAACAAGTTGTTGAATTACTCCTGCATCAAGAAAATGAGAATATTGAAGAGGCCACTCGTATGGATCAAGCACACCATCAAGTGACAGAAGTTTTGGAAATCATCCAACGGTCTTTCGAGCCGGGTGATAAAAGTGGATGTCGATTGATGCATCTAGATAATTTCCAGACTAAGGTCTGCAAGATTAGGAGAGCTTTTAAGAAAGTCTCAGACATAGCATGTCAAGAGCCACCCCAGCTCGCCAGACTGGGGACTCTTTTAAACTAACCCTCGGAATCAACGAATAGGATTCGAGGAGTTGAGCAAAGACAGCAGGAACAGCCCCAGTCCACCGGACTGGGGATTTTTTCAAATCATCAACCCCCTCCTCAGAGAAAGTCAGTCTTTTCTCGATTAGGGAAGAAGCCTCAAGAGGAATGAAGAGCCAAATTATTAGGATATTCTCTCCAAATTACGGTTTTCCACGAAGTTTTTTCTGATGGATCGAATCAACAAAAGAAAATGTCTCATCAAAGACATGGAAAAAAGAAAATATCACAGGAATTCTGATAGGAGGGATGCAATTCATTATGCATAAATCTATGTTGTCAATGTCATTGTTGCTGATTCACCAGATGAGGATCATTCAGAGGGATCAGATGAATAGGTTCATGCTCAAGAAGTTGTACGCACAGACACAAATGAAGAAGGTGTGCGTACACAAAATCAAAGGATTACTCAGAACCTAGGTAATCCTTCAAGTAACCCAATTCCCCCTCTCCAAAAGGGATCAAACAAGGGGAAGGTAAAGAATTAGGTTACATAACCTTCCTCTAGAGAAGGCCAATCGCTTTCACTAGAGAAAATATTTGCGCAACAGGAGGAAGAGATGAAGGAATTGAGGAGGTTGAATGCAGAATTACTTCAGGGTAGTCTTCTTCCTAAACGTGCTGGAGTCAGTCAGCCAAGGGAATTTGTTGCAGCTACTGAGATGGATCAAGAATATCCTCCTCTATCAGTACACCCTCACAGGTCTAATCCTACAGGTCAAGTGCAACAACAGTTGGTGGTGCTACCATCAATTGCAACACCAACCATCATACCTGTCCAAGCTCCAGTTATTGCACCTACCCAAGACCAAGTTCAACCGAATGTTTCTCAAAAGTTAATAACTACCATTGAGTCATTAACAGCTCGGTTAGAGACTATGGAAGGGAATCATGTGCAGGTTCAACCAGAAAAGAGAGCTTACCCTGAATGGGTAGATTCATTCTCTCCCCCATCAGGTTTTGGGAACCCTGTATTCCCTATTTTTAATGGATTAGGTGACCCTGAACAGAATTAGATGCATTATATGTCTTGTTGCGATCCTATGATGGGAACTCCGGGGCAGCAAGAGATAGTGAAACTCAGATTCTTCGTGCGCACCTTTCAAGGACCAGCCTTTGTCTGGTATACAAGCTTTCAATCCCGGTCAATTACCGGATGGGAGGATCTTCGCCAAAGATTCCTTCTCCAATTCAGATCAACTTTTCCAAAGACAACAGTTTTCGATCTTACAAACTGTAAGAAAAGGGAGAATGAAAGAGTCTCTGATTTAATTGCTCACCTGAAGGGATTAACATATTCCCTGAGCTTAGCACTCCCTCAAGAGTAACTGTTGCCAATCTGTGTGGAAAATCTGCGTGACAAATTATGCACACCACTGATCCATGTGAAATACACAGGAGGGTTTCGAGACCTTACTTTAATCGCTCAACAGATTGAAGATTCTATTATATAGACCAAGGATAAATCTCATGTAATTCCATCAACTCTAGGAAGGAGAATGTGTAAAGAAGAAACTGCTACATTTATGCTTAAACAAGCACCTGTACCTGCTTCTACCTCAAAACCTCCATCTTCTAGAAGGGATCCACCTCCTGAGCGTCAAAAACAAAGGTCGTTTCATCAAGATGATCAAAGAGATAAAATACAGAAACAATTTGATGAGTTGAAGAGTAAAGTTTATTCCTTCCAAAATGAACAAGTTCCTGGTTACTTCATTTCGGCCCTGGAGAATAATTTGGTTCAGCTGTCTATGTCCAAGAGTCCAAACAAGGAAGGAGATGAAGACCGTCCCAATTATTTCCCATTTCATCAGATGCGGGTACATCCCATCCAAGAGTGTTTTGTCTTCAAAGACCTCCTGTAAAAGATGGTTGACTCGGGAAAAGTCAAACTAAAAGGCTCTTCATCCCAGGTAGCATGTGTTACTGCTACAATTCCAGAGGAGGAAGGCAAGTGGCAAGAAGTCAAAAGCAAAAATGCACAGAAATATGATGATTGGAAGGTCAGAAATATGATCAACCGAACTCATGATATTTTTCAAACACAATTGAAAAAAACAATTGTTCATTATGCCATGAATTCCGCAGCAAAACCCTCTTCATCATAGGGAAAATCCTCAAAGAAACGACATAATTCCAAGAAAGAGGAACAATCAGAAGAAGTTGAGTATGTGTCAAATCCTAAGCTGTCTTTGACTCTGGCAGATTTCATGCCATCTACATCAAAGCCACAGGCACCGCCCCACCAAATGGCACAGCCTAAATTGGCTAGTCAGGGAGAGTCTTCATCAGATGAAGAGTTAATCTTTAGTTCTATTAATATGATTCACTTAACATATCCTTATGCCAGTCACGGTTTCGATTTTGATGAGCCCAAATTCCCTATATCAAATAGAGGAATCAGAGGAGGTTCTAGGGTTCTAGGATATAGAGGAAGACGTGGATATCCCATAATCCACTATTCCAATTCTACCCCTGCTAGAACTATGTACGCAGTAAAAACTCGTGGTAGAGCCCTTCACCAAGCTCAACAAGAACAAGCAAGTTCTTCCACCAATAGCAAATTCAGTCCTGGCACAGTTATTCTAGAGGATCGGTTGGGGGTTCCACCTTCATCCTCTCAACGAATAAATGGATATAATTGGTCTAATATTCCAAAACCAGGAATATTTCCAACTCTTATCCCGATACAAGATGCATCAAATTCCAAAGTATCAACTTCCAAGGCACCTGATAAACCACATGTTCCTATTGGGAAATGCAGACCTATGGATCAAAATTATGATGTATTGAAACACATGGCCCAAGTACCAGCCACGTTATCAATTATGGATGCTTTGAATCTGTCAAAGGATCCTCGTGAGGCACTCATCGAGGCTTTGTCAAGTCCTCAGGAGTTTGAAACTGAAATTGATACAGCTGAAGTCTATCACGTAGAGAATAATCCTATGGAATGCCATGCAGTGATATCTTTCACTGATAAAGATGAAGATGATGTCATGCATAGACATATTAGACCTTTGTATTTATCTGGCAGGGTCAATGGCATAGACGTCCGAAGATATTTCATTGATAATGGTTCAGGAGTCAACCTCCTACCCATTCGTACACTTCGTCGATTAGGCCACACGGAATCTAATTTGTCTCATTCTACCAAGATGTTACAAGGATATGATTAAAATGAACAAGAAGCACTGGGAGAAGTTACACTCAGAACTCAGTTTGGATATCTTGTATCCAATTCAGATTTCATGGTTGGTGATCAAGACTCAGCCTTCAACATCTTGCTTGGAAGACCCTGGCTACATCAACATGCGGCTATCCCTTAATCATACCATCAATGTCTCAAATATTGTTTTGATGGTCAAGTTGGGACATTGTATGGTGATAAGGCCTCGTTCAAGACATTTGAGTCTCAATACATTGAGGCGGAATTCTATCACATGAAGGGAAAGGATAAATCCAAAACCAGGGAGATTACCAAAGTTAATGCTCCATATGGTTTTGAAAAGATTCCAGTAAATCCATTTGCGCATGTGAGTACATATTATGTGTTGCCTATCAGTCAAATTGACAGGATAGACCCAAATCAAAATACTCTTATGGAAAGATCCATAATGTCAATTACGGCAATCGAACCATACAACATGGGAGAAATTATTTACCCACCAAGCAGTGATGAAAGCCCAAATGGTGATGTCTTCATTTCATCTGCTGAAATCCAACAAGTCTATACTTCACCGATCAGTCTAGAAGAAGTTATAGCAACATCGGAGGTGAACAGTGATGTCGATTCTCAATCTATCATCTCCTCTTTATTTCCCAAGGAAGACCCTTCATCATCAATCGGGTCAGAAATGGAAGCTTCTTCTTCAAGATGTTCAAATTTTAACATCTCTTCTGATCATGGAAATTTTTCTTTATCATATACTATGAAAGTAGAAATTGAAGAAGTAACACATGTTGAAGAAGAAGAGGAAGATCTCATAAATGCTCCTCCAACATTTGAAGAGGGTATCTCTACCACTTTGGATGAACTCAGATAAATAAATCTGGGTAAAAAAGAAGATCCACGCCCCACTTTAATCAGTGTGGCCATGACTCTTGAAGATAAAGAGATGTATATTTACTTTCTAAATCAAAATAGAGATATATTTGCTTGGAACTATACAGAAATGCCCGAGCTTGTTCCTGATGTCGCTACTCATCATTTAGGTTTACCAGAAGAACATTGAAGATTTAAGAAATCTGCGAGAAGAACACACCCAAATTATGATTCCAAAATTGAAGCTGAAGTGGATAAGCTTATCAAATCTAACTTCATCCTAGAAGTTCAATATCCCAAGTGGTTGGCTAATATTGTCACTGTGAAGAGGAAGAATGGACAAATTAGAGTTTTCATTGATTTCAGAGATCTTAATCAACATTGTCCCAAGGATGATTTTCCAGTTCCAATTACAGAACTCTTGATTGATGCAACAGCTATCTATGAAGAACTTTCCTTCATGGATGGATATTCTGGATATAATCAAATCCAAATGGCTCCAGAAGATGAGGAATCCACGGCCTTCAGATCCCCTCAGGGTGTGTTTTGCTACCGGGTAATGCCCTTTGGCTTAAAGAATGCAGGCGTAACATATCAGCGTGCCATGCATCGTATCTTCATACCCTTTTCAGGGAATTTTTCTGAATGTTATGTGGATGATTTGGTGGTTAAATCCAAACAATATTCTAATCACTTGGCTGATTTGGAAGTCATATTCAGCAAGCTTCGACAACATAATTTGAAGATGAGCCCCTTAAAATGTGCTTTTGGTGTAACCTCAGGAAACTTTCTTGGCTTTGTTGTACGCCATCGTGGTATTGAAGTCAGTCCTGAGAAGACCAATTCAATCCTTGGTATGTAACCTCCTTGAAATTTGTAATAATTAAGAGGACTTCAAGGACACTTAGCCTATATTCGACGTTTCATCGCCAATTTGGCAGGAAAAAGTGTACCCTTCACCAAATTGATAAATAAGGGAGTCACTTACCAGTGGACTGAAGAATGTCAAGAAGAATTCGATATTCTTTAGAAATACCTCTTGAGTCCACCGGTACTCATGCCACCTGTTTAAGGAAGACCACTTATCCTCTACGTGACAGCTTTAGAGCGATCATTGGGTGCCTTTCTTGCTCAGAAGAATTATGTAGGGAATGAAAACAGCCTCTACTACCTCAGTTGGACTATTCTTGGAGCAGAAACCCAATATTCAAGTATTGAGAAGTGTTACCTAGCATTAATCTTTACAGTTAAAAAGTTGAGACACTACCTGCAACATCACGAGGTCCAATTGGTATCTCGCAATAACCCGCTCAAATTCATCCTTAGTTGTCCAATGCTTACTGGATTTCTGGCAAGGTGAGCAGTTATTTTGCAGTAATTTGACATTCAGTATGTGTCTCAAAAGGCAATAAAGGGCCAAGCTCTGGCTGATTTCCTGGCTGAACACCCTTCAGTGGAAGACACATCTTCAGATATTGAACTCCCTAATGAGGAAGTCTTCTCTATTCAGGATAATCCTCAGACATGGGAAATATACTTTGATGGTGCTTCCAGAAGTCCAACAGGGAGGAAAATGGAAAATCCTAAATTTGAAAAAGTTGTCTTAGGAATTGTTCTCATTTATCCAGAAAAGATAGTGTTACCTTATTCCTTCTTATTATGGGAAGGTGGTACCAATAATGAAGCAGAATACCAAGCTCTCATCGCAGGCTTGGAATTGGCGCTTCAAGCACAAGTGAATCACTTAAAGGTGAAAGGTGACTCAGACCTGGTAATCAAACAAGTCAATGGGGTTTATGCCATCAGAAAAGAAGAATTAATCCCTTTGTATGATTACTTCCGAGAGTTAATGGAGGAATTCCCTTCGGAACTGACATTTTCTTATATCCCAAGATCACAAAATTCTCAAGCTGATGCACTAGCTAATATAGCCACAGCTCTGGTAGATCCAAATCAGGATGAGACAACCATTAGTATTGCCCACTGTCGTGCAATTTCACCTTATGTTCGAACCAGAAAAAAGGAAATTAATGAAATTAGTCCCATACCTGAACCGTATGGTCATACTATAGGATGGATGTCACCTATCAGGGAATACCTTCAAAATGGAACACTTCCACCTGATAGAGCCGAGAAAGAACAAATTTGGAGACGTGTGGTCAATTTTACTCTTTATGATAGCCCAGATCACTTAGAGAAAATTCTCTAAAAATTTGGTTTTGATGGATTTCTCTTCAGATGCATTTATGGTGAAGAGACAATGGCTGTCATGAAAGAAGTGCATGTAGGAGTCTGTGGTGCCCACCAGTCTGAACATAGATTTTCTGATCAGATTCGAAGGCTTGGATACTTTTGTCCTTTAATGATACAAGATTGTGTTGATTTCACAAAGAAGTGTCATTCATGCCAAGTACATGCCAATTTCATTCACTAACCTCCAGAGTTTCTTCATACAGCTAAATACTCATGTCCATTTGCCACATGGGGAATGGATGTGGTAGGACCTTACCCTTCAGCTACGGCCAAGCAGTTTAAGTATATTCTTACTGCTACTGACTTCTTTTCCAAATGGGCAGAGGCAATACCTCTCAGGGAATTCAGTTCTAAATGCATTGTTAGCTTCATCAAGTCTAACATCATTACCAGATTTTGTGTCCATCATACCGTATTGATGGACAATGGCACCAACTTCTATTCATCTGAGGTGAAGAAGTTGTATCAAGAATACAACGTCAAATACAACCATTCATCTCGGTATCATGCAGCGGCCAATGGCTAGATAGAAGCCTTCAACAAGACTCTTTCAAATATACTGCAAAAGATGGTGGATAAAGATAAGAAATTAGGGCCTGATAAACTCTTTCATGCTTTATGGGCTTATCGGACTACCACCTGCACTGCAACGCGGTCAACTCCATATTCACTGGTATCACTACTGGAAATAGGATTTTTCCCAACGAGAGTTTACCAATGGTTGGCCTAAACCGTTGGGGTTGATGGTATTAGGACATATTTACCAACGGTTATATAGAACCGTTGGCAAAGGAATGTCCAGGGAAGGATTTACCAACGGTTTAGTGAAACCGTTGGGAAAGGCCACCCCTTTGCCAACGGTTTTCCCAAACCGTTGGTAAAGGGGTGTCTTGGAGACACTTTAGCCAATGGTTCTAGTGAACCATTGGGAAAATTCCCCCTTTTCCAACAGTTCCCCTAAACCGTTGGTAAAGGGGTGTCTTAGAGAACCCCTTTGCCAATGGTTCCCCTAAATTTTTGGGAAAATGTCCCTTTCCCAACGGTTTTTAAAAACCGTTGGGAAATAATTCCCCCAAATACAGGCGCGGGCCTGCTCTCCCCCCATTCGGACATAACCCTAAATTTCTTATCCAGCGGCGCTGCTCTCCCTCCTCTCACGAACTCCCTCCATCCGAACATCCGAACAGGTGAAAACTCATCTGAAATCAGGTATTTTTTCCTTTATACACATATACTATCTTATTTTTATTGTTATTGAACTCATATTTTAGTTTTAATTTATCAATCCAGCTCCAACTCTCTGCTAATCTTGAACTCCCCATCCGAATAGGTGAAAACCCAGCTAAATCATCTCAAATCAGGTATTTTATTCTTTATACATATATGGTACCTTGTTTTTATTGTTATTGATCTAATATTTTTGTTTTAAGTTAGGATTTTGATGTGATTTCACCGTGAAAAACAGGTAAATGAATGAATATGTTGTTAATTAATTAGTTTCCCCTGGAATATCAGTTGTGTTATAATTCCCATGATAAATATAGGGGCAATGTAATAAAAGACCTTGAATAAATACATTGTGGAAGTTGGGGTATGTTGCCTCTATGAGAGGTTTTTTGTTCTGTTTCATTGTATGTTTTAGGGTGTTTTATGGGGATTGAGGTGACCAGTTGGACTTTGTGATATGTGGGGTTGTAATGTGATGGTAAGTGGGCATGGAGGTGACATGTGAAGTTGTATGATAGTGATGATGTGTGGTGGTGTTGTGTCGTGTGGAGGTGTTGTGTGATGAATTTTTGGTGTATGATGTGTGGTAAATGGATTTAATTAATTTAACATTAAATGAATGGACAATGTAAGTGTGAATGAAGTGGCTTATAAATGAATGTGAGAAATGCTATGCGTCTTGTCTGGTGGTGGTGTGGTTTATGTGTTTTATGGTAGTAGTGAAGTGTGTGATTATGTAGTTAATGTGAACCCATAGGTTGAGTATTTTTTTCTATCTATATATCATTGATTTTTATGTTATTTCTACACATTCCCAACCAGAGTTGGATAAACTTACCAACGATCAGAGGTTTTGAGTTATGGGTATTTTTTCTAATATCTAGGATGGTGGTTATATGTTTGGATAACTACCATGTCTTCCCTACTCTTCCTTCAAAAGTGATTGACCATGTGTTTTTAGGCAAGATGTGATGTGATTGTCCATGTGTCTTCAGGTGAGATGTACTATGATTTCCCTAGTGTTTTCTGGTGAGGTGTGATGTGATAAGGCTATAATAAGATGTGGCATGTGGTTGGGGTCATGTAGGGTAGGAGGATGGCACAAGGTTGATGTTATTCATGTTCATGATACCCTACTAATATGGTTATGGGATGAGGCATGCTGTTATGTGATATAACACATTAAGTTCTTGTTGGTTTTACATTTTTTCAATAACACATTTGTATGTTTTTTTCACATGTGTAGTTGATACCTTGATTATTTTCTTCCTTTATCGTTTACTTAAATGTATTTTATATTAAAGTTAATGCCTATTGAATTGTTTATGACAAAATGACTTATATAAATTCTTTTTATAGAATGGACAGAAGTAGGATGTATGAAACCGATCGGATCTCAGACGATTTTCAAAACAATTTGGAGAGATTTATAGATTTTTCATTTCACAATGCTTTAGATAGTGGTCGCATACACTTCCCATGTTCCAATTGTGTTGGTAGGCCTTGGTTGAGCCGTGAAGAAGTCAGCTACCACATAACCAAAAATGGGTTTCAAGCAAACTACTTTGTGTGGTATCACAATGGGGAGAAAACGAAATCTCAAATTGGTGATGATCGAAATGAAAGGACTGGAATGGAGAATTTGTTAGATGATCGGTTTCTGTTTATTCATCATCATGAAAAAGAAAGGATTTCGACTCAAGAAGACTTCAATATGAGGACAGCTGATGCATCTAGTGAAAATGATGATATTGATAGGGTGAAAAAATCGAATGATGCTGCCACGACTCCAGTATATCGACAATGCGATAAAATGAAAAAGCTGGAATTTTTAATTCGATTATTTCATGGGAAAACTATGTATGGGATTTCTAATACCGCAATCGATTACATTCTTACCCTCTTGAAGGATTTACTTCCAGATGATGTAGGTATTCCCTCAAACCACTATATGGCATGGAAGTTAGTTGAGGAACTTGGATTTTCAAGAAACAAAATTCATGCTTGCCCGAAAGATTGCAGTTTATTCTGGGAGGAAACCGCTGAACGAAATGATTGTATAAAATGTGGCACATCCCGCTGGAAGTCAAAATCTGATGGAACACCATCCCGCATTCCACAGAAAGTAATGTGGAACTTTCCATTGATCCCCAGACTCCAGAATCTTTTTATGTCTGATGACATATCAATAAAAATGAGATGGCATGATACCGAGAGAAAGAAGACTAATGATGAGTTGGTTCATCCTGCAGATGGATTTGCATGGAAGAGATTTGATGCTTGACATCCTGATTTTTCAGCTGACGTACGTAATGTGAGGCTGGGTCTTTCATGCGATGGATTTAATCCGTTTGGAAAAATGCTTACTTCGCACAGCACATGGCCAGTTTTTATACACATTTATAATCTTCCCCCATGGTTGTGTATGAAAAAACCTTTCACTTTCATGAGTATACTCATATCTAGTCCTTCTGATCCCGGCAATGATATTGATGTATACATGCAACCTTTAATAAAATAATTTAAACTTCATTGGGATGTGGGTGTGCGCACATACGATGCATGTTCGAAAGACATATTTCAGATGCGTGATGCGCTTATGTGGACAATCAATGATTTTCCAGATTATGCAATGATGTCTGGATGGAGCACGAAGGGAAAACTATCATGTCCAATTTGTATGAAGAATACATGATCCAGAAGACTGAAACATCGTTGTAGTTTCAGTTTTATGGGAAATCGATGATTCTTACCAAAGTATCATCCATATAGATTGAATCGTCGAAGATTTGATAATACCATAGAGACCGATGATCCACCTCAGCGTATGTCTGGAACTGATGTGCTTAATGAATTTAAAGATTGCAGTTTTTTGTTCGGGAAGGGTCAAATGAAATCTGGAAAGAGAAAGAATGTTTCCATTGAAACCTGTTACAATTGGAGGAAGAGGAGTATCTTTTTTGATTTTCCTTATTGGTCAACCAATTTGTTATGTCATTTCTTAGAAGTAATGCATATTAAAAATAATATATGTGAAATGTTGCTTTCAGTTCTTCTAAATGTCAAGGGGAAAACAGAATATGATTTACGATCTCGGTGTGACTTGGTGGATTGGGGCATCAGACCAGAATTGCATCCTGTGCGTATCAGTGAAAATAAATGGCAACTTCCATGTGCTTCTTATGTGATGACACCTATGGAAAAAAGAAATTTCTAGAAGTATTAGAGACTACTAGAGTTCCTGATGGGTATTTAAGCAACATATCTAAACGGGTCAACAAAAAAGAGTTGAAGCTAAAATCTTTGAAGACTCATGATTATCACGTTCTATTGCATGAGTTGCTTCCAATAGCAATCCGTCATCTTTTGTCCAATAATGTAAGGGTGGCTATTATTTGGTTGTGCCATTTGTTTAGAGATCTTTGTGCTAAGAAGTTGTCCAAGTCTTTCTTGCAAAAAACTTTGGCAGATGCCCCATTAATTTTGTGTGAGTTGGAGAAAATATTTCCTCCATCATTTTTCACATGCATGCTGCATCTGACTGTCCATATTCCCAATGAAATACTTCTCGAAGGACCTGTTTATTTTCGTTGGTTGTATACAAATGAAGGAAATATGTTCACATTAAAGTCTTATGTCCGAAACAGAAATCATCCCGAAGGTTCTATCGTGAATGGTTACTTGGCCCAAGAATGTATGGATTTCTGCTCGATGTATTTGTCCGATCTTACTACAAGATTGAATAGACCAATGAGAAATTAAGAAGAACAGTATGAGCAAATTGAACCCAGTTTTCCATCACTTCCTCAAACAGGAGGAATTCTTGGATCATATACATTGAATACATTAAGCCATGAAGAGCGGGAGATGGCACATCGCACAGTTTTGTTCAACTGTGATTTGTTCGATGACTATATCAGGTAACTAAATTGATTATGTATATCTTACATATATATCTATTAAACTATTCATATTTTTTATCTACAGGGAACATAAAACAATGATAAATAGAAAGCATCGTTATTTATCTTTGAGAAGGAGGGAGGCTTTGCATAGCAAAGAGTTTTCTGCTTGGTTAAAATTGAATGTAAAAATATTACTATTTAAAATAATTAAATCAATATTTAATTAAGTTTAACAATCATTTATATTGCAGGTATTGAGTTTGTCTGCTGACTCTGTCTCTGAGGAAATAAGAGCTTTGGCTTTTGGTCCTAATACTGTGGTTCGTGACTGTAAATCAATTGTTATCAATGGGTACAAATTTATTGTCACTGAACGAGCAAAGAATATGAGAACACAACATGATGGTGTTATGGTTACTACCACAACAGATTGTTATGCCAGTGCATCAGATAGTAGACCGCGATTTGAAAATGTGGGTTATTATGGAGTCATTGAGAAAATAATAATATTGGATTATTACTCTCATGGACGAGTCACAATGTTGAAATGCCATTGGTTTGATTCGATGACGAGACAAGGCACATTTATTGATGATTGTGGATTTCGAGTAATTAATATGACTCGCACTCTTGCTACCGAAGATCCATATGTGTTGGCATCGATGGCTAAACAAGTTTTTTATGTCAAAGACCAACTTCGACCTGAAATTTTGTGTCATAGTTGAAGTAATTCCAAGACATATTTTTGATGATGGTGATGATGAAATTGACACTTTCCCTACTTCCATTTGAACCAATGCATTTATTTCTTTTGATGACTCGAATAGCTCAATTTTCAGAGTTGATTGTGAACCTGAAGTTGTGGTTGAAAATATATAGAATCATTCATCCATGTTCTCAATTATTTTGGTTTACCTCGAGTTGGGTTGTTAAGGTTGGTACTATTCAAATTGATTTAGTATTGATAACAAATATATTTTTGGCTGACTTGACCGTTATGTGAATTTTCAATGTTTATTCATTGCAGTTTTATTTGAATTGCATTTTCTAATTTGGAATTGAATTGTATTCAAACCTAGTCAAACAATATTTTTAACTTGGTAAACATTAAAACTTGTATGATTTATTAAATCCATTCAAGATCATATAAAACAATTGATAGATAAATTACCAATGAATCCCCCTATTCCCTCATATATTTATTTTGTTGGGTTACACTTTAGTTTCTTTTTTCTAATTAATTACATATTTGTTTTCAAAAGCAGGAAATACAGCCTATCGAAGAGAGACAAAGGAAAAAAATGATGGACAACAATCATCGAATGACGGATTTGGGAGTTCCACCATTAGTACCTATTGTGAGTACTTTATTTCAAATATATATATTTAAAGAATATATAATGTCATGTGATTAATTTTGTTGTAAACATTTTTGTAGGATCCACCTTTACGTCGACAGTTATTCGACGAGGAGCCTAGTACTGCTCCTAGTACTCAGGCCGGTGGTAAGAGGGGGGTTCGTACCAGAGGTCGACGATCAGCTGCGCGTGCTCGACTAGACCATGCCCCTCCCACTCATGAAATGTCATCCTTACCACATTCTGATCCCGGTTTTCCGTTAGGGACACACGGGATATTTAGGCCTCCCATGTTTTCGCTACCGTCTGCATCTTCTGCCCCATCATTTTCACATCCCATGATGATTCCCACTCCCCAGTCAGATGCTGGTCATATTGCTGTCCCATCTTCTTTTCCTTCTATTTCTGTCTCTCCGAGCTTCCATATTCCTTCGTCCTCGACTCCTGTTCCAGCACAGGGTGTTCCATCTGTTTCTATGGATCCGGCGGCGCTCAGCGATCAGACTGGCGCTGGTATATTTATAAAACCCTAACAAAATTGTATAAAAATATTTATTTTCATTATAACATGTTTTGATAAAATATTTGTTTTTTCTTTAATGACAGATATAGCTACTGACAGGAGGCGGGGGCGGGGGCGTACACGCATGCGTTCGGTGTGGAATCGCCGCACACAGGTTATGGTAGATTATAATGAAGACAACCAAATGGTTGAGAAATCTGGGCAGCAATGTCGGAGTTTTTTGGCGATGCTTGCCAAATACTCCGACATCATTCCCGTCAGCCCGCTGTCAAGGAGAAATTTCCCACATGAAGTCAAGGATAGAGCTTGGGCAGAGATATGGGTAAAAAAATCTATTGTATTTAATGACATGAATTATTTTTGTATTTAAATGAATTAATATTTTGATGTCAGCTTCGATTTAATTTTCCCGATGGTGAGGGTGCTCGAGCAGAACGTCTAAAGGATTTAAGCGAGCTTTGGAGAGCCTACAAGCATGAGTTGTATCTTCGCTAGAGTGCTAGATTAGGAACTAAGTTAGAGGCGGTGTCAGTCGTGGATGAATGTCCTATAGAGCAGTATCGTCAGATGATTACTCATTGGACGAGTACCCAGTTTAAGGTATGAATTAAATTTGAGGTATTTAAATAATAACTTTCATGTTTCGCATTAATATTATCCTTTGAATTATTGAATTTTATTTAGGAATCATCTGGAAAAAATAAAAAAAAAACATTGATGCAAAAAAATATCTCCACACACTAGAACGTACGACGATGCCAGATCATGAGAGGAAGCAGGTATGACAATTTTTTATAAGTTTTCTTTACGACTTACATTTTCTTTTGTTTTCTCAATGATTTAATCATTTGTTAATGTTTTCATATAACTTTAGTTTTCAATATCATTGTAGAGGAAAATACAGAATATTGAAGGACGTGTGCCTCGAGCAAAACTGTTTTGCTCGAGTAGACGGAAAAAGGATGGAAGTGACGTCAACGAAGCGACTCATCAGCAGATTGTAAGTTTTAATCTATTGATTTTATATTTTAATATATTTTTAACTTAATAATATATTTATATTTGTAACAGGTTGCTTTAGAGGCCCTCGATGCACAAGAACCGGACAATTTTGGGCCTACAGATCACCTACATCAGGTGTTAGGGGAGGAGCATCCTGGCAGAGTACGCTGCCGACCTAGGATAGCCCCGACGAGGTATTGGCCCTCCTCAGGTATGATCTGTAGTGCCACTGAGCTGCAGAAAGTTAGGGCACAGGCAGAACAGACTGAGAAAAGGGCCACAGAGAGGGCAGAACAGTCTGCTAGGGCAAACAATGCGTTTATGAAATTTATTGAAGTTCTACGTCCAACACTTCCAGCAGAGGCCAGCCCAGCTTTGGATGAGTATATATCGTCGATACATTCTATATATGGTGCACCAGGTGACGGTTCTAGTGATTCTCAGGACGATTTTCAGCTTGACGATGATGATGGCGAGGAGGAGGGCGAGGACGAGGAGGAGAGCTAGGGCGAGGAGGAGGGCACTGAGGAGGGTGAGGACGATGATGGGGACGAGGACGATGATGGGGACGAGGACGAGGGTGATGATGATGGTGATGATGATGATGATGGTGATGGTGATGGTGATGGTGATGGTGATGGTGATGATGGTGATGATGGTGAGGGTGATGTGGGACAAATTGATCCATTTCATTTTTGACTAATATTACTGAGATTTGATATTTAATCTATTCTAGTTGTTGGTTTTATCTAGACTTGTAGTATAGTATTGGAGTTGAGTTATTTTTATATATTATCTGTTTTTATGGATGTTGTTGTCTTTTAGTGGTTGTGTGTTTGGGAACTCCCTCCTTCCTGGACCCCGGACAGCCCCCCCACCCTCCTCCCTGGACCCCGGACACCCCTCGGACAGCCCCCCGGACAGCCCCCCGAACAGCCCCCCACCCTCCTCCCTGGACCCCGGACAGCCCCCCGGACAGCCCCCCGAACAGCCCCCACCCTCCTCCCTGGACCCCGAACAACACCCCGGACACTCCCCGGACAGCCCCCGAACCCCCCCCCCCCCCCCCCACCCTCCTCCTTGGACCCCGGACAACCCCCCGAACACCCCCCGGACAGCCCCCTGAACAACCCCCCGAACAACCCCCGAACAACCACCGAACACCCCCGAACACCCCCCGAACACCCCTTGGTACGTGCCGTCTACTCGACCACTTCATAAATCACTCACCCATATTTGTCGTCTGACTTCAGGCCATTCTGAAATCGTTCGGCCCATTTGGACCCCCCTCACGCGCGTTTACGAAGCGCGCACATCACTTAAAACGCGAATATTGAGCCGTACCACGCAAACCACACGTCCGATTGACGCGCCGTCTACGCGTACACATCACGAATAATAATTAGAATGTTTCACGGTGGTTTCAGCTCAATCCGAGGTCGTCCTCTATGAATTTGACCATTTGACGCCAGTTTTGGCCGTTTATGACACCAGAACTGCGTTGTCGGTCACCGCGGGTACACGGCACGTCCGATTGACATGTCGTCTACTCAACCACTTCATAAATAACTCACCCGTATTTGTCGTCTGATTTCAGGCCATTCCGACTTCGTTCGGCCCGTTTGGACCCCCCTCACGCGCGTTTACGAAGCGCGCGCATCACTTAAAACACGAATATTGAGTCGTACCGTGCAAACCGCACATCCGATTGACGTGTCGTCTATGCGTACACATCACAAATAATAATTAGAATGTTGCACGGTGGTTTCAGCTCAATCCAAGGTCGTCCGCTATGAATTTGACCGTTTGACGCCCGTTTTGGCCGTTTATGACACCAGAACTGCGTTGTCGGTCACCGCGGGCACACGGCACGTCCGATTGATGTGTCGTCTTCTTGATCACTTCATAAATTACTCACCCGTATTTTTCGTCTGATTTCAGGTCATTCTGAAATCATTCGGCCCGTTTGGACCACCCTCACGCGCGTTTACGAAGCGCGCGCATCACTTAAAACACGAATATTGAGCCTTATCGCGCAAACCGCACGTCCTATTGATGTTCCGTCTGTGCATACACATCAAGAATAATAATTATATTGTTTCACGGTGGTTTCAGCTCAATCCGAGGTCATCCACTATGAATTTGACTGTTTGACGCCCGTTTTGGCCGTTTATGACACCAGAACTGTGTTGTCGGTCACCGCGGGCACACGGAACGTCTGATTGACGTGTCGTCTACTCGACCACTTCAGAAATCACTCACCCGTATTTTTCGTCTGATTTCAGGCCATTCCGACTTCGTTCGGCCCATTTGGACCCCCCCTCACGCGCGTTTACGAAGCGCGCACATCACTTAAAAGACGAATATTGAGTCGTACCGCGCAAACCGCACGTCCGATTGACGTGTCGTCTGCACGTACATGTCACGAATAATAATTAGAATGTTGCACGGTGGTTTCAGCTCAATCTAAGGTCGTCCGCTATGAATTTGACCGTTGGATGCCCGTTTTGGCCGTTTATGACACCAGAACTGCGTTGTCGGTCACCGCGGTCACACGGCACGTCCGATTGACGTGTCGTCTGCTCGACCACTTCATAAATCACTCACTCGTATTTTTCGTCTGATTTCAGGCCATTCCGACTTCGTTCGGCCAGTCTAGAACCCCCTCACGCACGTTTACGAAGCGCGCGCATCACTTAAAACACGAATATTGAGCCGTACTGCGCAAACCGCACGTCCGATTGACGTGTCGTCTACGCGTACACATCACGAATAATAATTAGAATGTTTCATGGTGGTTTCAGCTCAATTTGTGGTCGTCCGCTATGAATTTGACCATTTGACGCCCGTTTCGGCCGTTTATGACACCAGAACTTTGTTGTCGGTCACCGCTGGCACACGGCATGTCCGATTGACGTGCCGTCTACTCGACCACTTAATAAATCACTAACCCGTATTTTTCGTCTGATTTCAGGCCATTCCGAAATCGTTCGGCCCGTTTGGACCACCCTCACGCGCGTTTACGAAGTGCGCGCATCACTTAAAACAAGAATATTGAGCCGTACCGCGCAAACCGCACGTCCGATTGATGTGTCGTCTGCACGTACACGTCACGAATAATAACTAGATTGTTTCACGGTGGTTTCAGCTCAATCCGAGGTCGTCCGCTATGAATTTGACCGTTTGACGCCCGTTTTGGCCGTTTATGACACCAGAACTGCGTTGTCGGTCACCGCGGGAACACGGCACGTCCGATTGACGTACCGTCTGCTCGACCACTTCAGAAATCACTCACCCGTATTTGTCGTCTTATTTCAGGCCATTCCGACTTCGTTCGGCCCGTTTGGACCCCCCTCACGCGCGTTTACGAAGCGCGCGCATCACGTAAAATAGGAATATTGAGCCGTACCACGCAAACCGCACGTCTGATTGACGTGCCGTCTACACGTACACGTCACGAATAATAATTAGAATGTTGCAAGGTGGTTTCAGCTCAATCCGAGGTCGTCCGCTATGAATTTGACCGTTGGACGCCCGTTTTGGCCGTTTATGACACCAGAACTGCGTTGTCGGTCACCGCGGGCACACGGCACGTCCGATTGACATGCCGTCTACTCGACCACTTCATAAATCACTCACCTGTATTTGTCGTCTGATTTTAGGCCATTCCGACTTCGTTCGGCCCATTTGGACCCCCCTCACGCACGTTTACGAAGCGCGCGCATCACTTAAAACACGAATATTGAGTCGTACCGCGCAAACATCATGTCTGATTGACGTTCCGTCTGCGCGTACATGTCACGAATAATAATTAGAATGTTTTGCGGTGGTTTCAGCTCAATCCGAGGTCGTCCGCTATGAATTTGACCGTTGGACGCCCGTTTTGGCCGTTTATGACACCAGAACTGCGTTGTCGGTCACCGCGGGCACACGGCACGTCCGATTGACATGTCATCTGCTCGACCACTTCATAAATCACTCACCCGTATTTTTCCTCTGATTTCAAGCCATTTCGACTTTGTTCGGCCCGTTTGGACCCCCCTCACGCGCATTTACGAAACGCGTGCATCACTTAAAACACGAATATTGAGTCGTACCGCGCAAACCGCACGTCCGATTGACGTGTCGTCTGCGCGTACATGTCACGAATAATAATTAGAATGTTACACGGTGGTTTCAGCTCAATACGAGGTCGTCCACTATGAATTTGACCGTTTTACGCCCGTTTTGGCCGTTTATGACACTAGAACTGCATTGTCGGTCACCGCGGGCACACGGCACGTCCGATTGACGTTCCGTCTACTCGACCACTTCATAAATCACTCACCCGTATTTTTTCGTCTGATTTCAGGCCATTCCGAAATCGTTCGGCCCGTTTGGACCACCCTCACGCGCGTTTACGAAGCACGCGCATTACTTAAAACACGAATATTGAGCCGTACCGCACAAACAGCACGTCCGATTGATGTGTCGTCTACGAGTACACGTCACGAATAATAATTAGATTGTTTCACGGTGGTTTCAGCTCAATCCGAGGTTGTCCGCTATGAATTTGACCGTTTGACGCCCGTTTTGGCCGTTTATGACACCAGAACTGCGTTGTCGGTCACCGCGGGCACACGGCACGTCCGATTGACGTTCCATCTGCTCGACCACTTCAAAAATCACTCACCCGTATTCATCGTCTGATTTCAGGCCATTCCGACTTTGTTCGGCCCATTTGGACCCCCCTCACGCGCGTTTACGAAGCGCGCGCATCACTTAAAAGACGAATATTGAGCCGTACCGCGCAAATCGCACGTCCGATTGACGTACTGTCTGCGCGTACACGTCACGAATAATAATTAGAATGTTGCACGGTGGTTTCAGCTCAATCTGAGGTCGTCCGCTCTGAATTTGACCGTTGGACGCCCGTTTTGGCCGTTTATGACACCAGAACTGCGTTGTCGGTCACCGCGGGCACACGGCACGTCCGATTGACGTTCTGTCTACTCGGCCACTTCATAAATCACTCACCCGTACTTGTCGTCTGATTTCAGGCCATTCCTACTTCGTTCGGCCCGTTTGGACCCCCCTCACGCGCGTTTACGAAGCGCGCGCATCACTTAAAACACAAATATTGTGCCGTACCGCGCAAACCGCACGTCCGATTGACGTTCCGTCTGCGCGTACACGTCACGAATAATAATTACAATGTTGCACGATGGTTTCAGCTCAATCTGAGGTCGTCCGCTATGAATTTGACCGTTTGACGCCCGATTCGGCCGTTTATGACACCAGAACTGTGTTGTCGGTCACCGCGGGCACACGGCACGTCCGATTGACGTGTCGTCTGCTCGACCACTTAATAAATCACTCACCCGTATTTTTCTTCTGATTTCAGGCCATTCCGAAATCGTTCGGCCCGTTTGGACCACCCTCACGCGTGTTTATGAAGCGCGCGCATCACTTAAAACACAAATATTGAGCCGTACCGCGCAAACCGCACGTCCGATTGACGTGCCGTCTGTGCGTACATGTCACAAATAATAACTAGATTGTTTCACGGTGGTTTCAGCTCAATCTGAGATTGTCCTCTATGAATTTGACCGTTTGACGCCCGTTTTGGCCGTTTATGACACCAGAACTGCGTTGTCGGTCACCGCGGGCACACGGCACGTCCGATTGACGTGCCGTCTGCTCGACCACTTCATAAATCACTCACCCGTATTTGTCGTCTCATTTCAGGCAATTCCGACTTTGTTCGGCCCGTTTGGACCCCCCTCACGCGCGTTTACGAAGCGCGCGCATCACTTAAAATACGAATATTGAGTCGTACCGCGCAAACCGCACGTCCGATTGACGTGCCGTCTGCGCGTACACGTCACGAATAATAATTAGAATGTTTCACGGTGGTTTCAGCTCAATCCGAGGTCGTCCGCTATGAATTTGATCGTTGGACGCCCGTTTTGGCCGTTTGTGACACCAGAACTACGTTGTCGGCCACCGCGGGCACACGGCCTGTCTGATTGACATTCCGTCTACTCGACCACTTCATAAATCACTCACCCGTATTTTTCGTCTTATTTCAGGCCATTCTGGCTTCGTTCGGCCGGTTTGGACCCCCCTCACGCGCGTTTACGAAGCGCGCGCATCACTTAAAACACGAATATTGAGCCGTACCACGCAAACCGCACGTCCGATTGATGTGCCGTCTGCGCGTACACGTCAAGAATAATAATTAGAATGTTGCACGGTTGTTTCAGCTCAATCTGAGGTCGTCCTCTATGAATTTGACCGTTTGACGTCCGTTTCGGCCGTTTGTGACACCAGAACTGCGTTGTCGGTCACCGCGGGCACACGGCACGTCCGATTGACGTGTAGTCTACTCGACCACTTAATAAATAACTCACCTGTATTTGTCGTCTGATTTCATGCCATTCCAAAATCGTTCGGCCCATTTGGACCACCCTCACGCGCGTTTACGAAGCGCGCGCATCACTTAAAACACGAATATTGAGCCGTACCGCGCAAACCGTATGTCCGATTGATGTGTCGTCTACACGTACACGTCACGAATAATAACTAGATTGTTTCACGGTGGTTTCAGCTCAATCCGAGGTCGTCCTCTATGAATTTGACCGTTTGACGCCCGTTTTGGCCGTTTGTGACACCAGAACTGCGTTGTCTGTCACCGCGGGCACACGGCACGTCCAATTGATGTGCCGTCTACTCAACCACTTCAGAAATCACTCACCCATATTTTTCGTCTGATTTTAGGCCATTCCGACTTCATTCATCCCGTTTGGACCCCCCTCACGCGCGTTTACGAAGCGCGCACATCACTTAAAATACGAATATTGAGCCATACCGCGCAAACTGCACGTCCGATTGACGTGCCGTCTGCACGTACACCTCACGAATAATAATTAGAATGTTTCACGGTGGTTTCAGCTCAATCCGAGGTCGTCCGCTATGAATTTGACCGTTGGATGCCCGTTTTGGCCGTTTATGACACCAGAACTGCGTTGCCGGTCACCGTGGGCACACGGCACATCCGATTGATGTACCGTCTGCTCGACCACTTCATAAATCACTCACTCATCTTTGTCGTCTGATTTCAGGCCATTCCGACTTCGTTCGTCCCGTTTGGACCCCCCTCACGCGCGTTTACGAAGCGTGCGCATCACTTAAAACACTAATATTGAGCCGTACCGCGCAAACCGCACGTCCAATTGACGTTCCGTCTGTGCGTACACATCACGAATAATAATTATAATGTTTCACAGTGGTTTCAGCTCAATCTGAGGTCGTCCGCTATGAATTTGACCGTTGGACGCCCGTTTTGGCCGTTTATGACACCAGAACTGCGTTGTCGGTCACCGCGGGCACACGCCACGTCCGATTGACATGTCGTCTACTCGCCCACTTCATTAATCACTCACCCGTATTTTTCGTCTGCTTTCAGGCCATTCCGACTTCGTTCGGCCCATTTGGACCCCCCTCACGCGCGTTTACGAAGCGCGCACATCACTTAAAATACGAATATTGAGCCGTACCGCGCAAACCGCATGTCCGATTGACGTGCCCTCTGTGCGTACACGTCACGAATAATAATTAGAATTTTTCACAGTGGTTTCATCTCAATCCGAGGTCATCCTCTATGAATTTGACGGTTGGACGCCCGTTTTGGCCGTTTATGACTCCAGAACTGCGTTGTCGTTCACCGCGGGCACACGGCACGTCCGATTGACGTTTCGTCTGCTTGAACACTTCATAAATCGCTCACCCATATTTTTCGTCTGATTTCAGGCCATTCCGACTTCGTTCGGCCCGTTTGGACCCCCCTCACGCGCGTTTACGAAGTGCGCGCATCACTTAAAACATGAATATTGAGTCGTACCGCGCAAACCGCACGTCCGATTGATGTTCCGTCTGCATGTACACGTCACGAATAATAATTAGAATGTTGCACGGTGGTTTCAGCTCAATCCGGAGATGTGGTGTGGCCGGCACCACTCAAAGTGTCCATCTTTTGTTTCAAAAGGACGTCATTTTAAGTGAAAAGCATCAACTGGCATACGGAAAACCGACCAAACGCATTCCGAATCTGTTGATAATTTATCCCAATAATCCATGGGTCATATGTGACATGTACGAGCCATCCCGGGATGAATCCGAGTCACGGTGTGGCCGGGATAAGTCTAAGTGGCTCTCTTTTGTTTAAAATGGACACCATTTTAAGTACATACGGAAAAATGACCAAACGGATTTGGTTTCCGTTGAAACTTTAGGAGAACGATCCATGGGTCATATGTGACGTGTACGAATCAACCCCGCCTCAATTGGAGATGCGGTGTGGCCGACACCACTCAAAGTGTCTGTCTTTTGTTTCAAAAAGACGTCATTTTAACTGAAAAGCATCAAGTGACAAACGAAAAACTGACCAAAGGCATTCGGACTGTGTCGATACTTTAGCACAAGGATCCATGGGTCGTATATGACGTGTACGAGTCAATCCCGCCTCAATCCGAGGAGCGGTGTGGCCGACACCATTCTAACTGTGTCTCTTTTGTTTAAAATGGACAAGATTATAAGTGAAAAGAACAACTGGCATACGCAAAACTGACCAAACGCATTCCGAATCTGTTGATAATTTATCACAAAGATCCATCGGTCATATGTGACCTGTATGAGCCAACCCGGGCTCAATACGACTCACGGTGTGGCCGAGATCAGTCTAAGTGGCTCTCTTTTTTTTAAATGGACATCATTTTAAGTACATACGGAAAACCGAAAAAACGCATTCGGTTTCCATTGAAACTTTAGGATAACGATCCATGGGTCATATGTGATGTGTACGAATCATCCCCACCTCAATCCGAGGCGCGGTTTGGCCGAAACCGCTCTAACTGTGTCTGTTTTGTTTAAAATGGATAGGATTATAAGTGAAAAGAACTGGCATACGCAAAACTGACCAAACGCATTCGGTTTCCATTGAAACTTTATGAGAACGATCCATGGGTCATATGTGACGTGTACGAATCATCCCCATCTCAATCCGAGACGCGGTGTGGCCGACACCGCTCTAACTATGTCTCTTCTGTTTAAAATGGACATGATTATAAGTGAAAAAGAACAACTGGCATATGCAAAACCGACCAAACGCATTACGAATCTTTTGATAATTTATCACAACAATCCATGGGTCATATGTGACCTGTACGAGGAAATCCGGGTTCAATCCGAGTCGCGGTGTGGTCGGGATCAGTCTAAGTGGCTCTCTTTTATTTAAAATGGACACCATTTTAAGTACATACAGAAAACAGACCAAACGCATTCGGTTTCCATTGAAACTTTAGAAGAACGATCCATGGGTCATATGTGACGTGTACGAATCATCCCTGCCTCAATCCGAGGCGTGGTGTGGCCGACACCGCTCTAACTGTGTCTGTTTTGTTTAAAATGGACAGGATTATAAGTGAAAAGAACAACTGGCATACGCAAAACCGACCAAATGCATTCAGAATATTTTGATAATTTATCACAACGATCCATGGGTCATATGTGACGTGTACGAGCCAACCCGAGTCAATCAGAGTTGCGGTGTGGCTGGTATCAGTCTAAATGGCTCTATTTTGTTTAAAATGGACACCATTTTAAGTACATACGGAAAACTGACCAAACGCATTCGGTTTCCATTGTAACTTTAGGAGAACGATCCATGGGTCCTATGTGACGTGTAAGAATCATCCCCACCTCAATCTGATATGCGGTGTGGCTGACACCACTCAAAGTGTCCGTCTTTTGTTTCAAAAGGACGTTATTTTAAGTGAAAGGCATCAACTGACATATGGAAGAACGACCAATCGCATTCGGATTCTATCGATACTTTAGAACAACGATCCATGGGTCATATGTGACGTGTACAAGTCAACCCCGTCTTAATCCGAGATGCGGTGTGGCCGACACCACTCTAACTCTGTCTCTTTTGTTTAAAATGGACATGATTATAAATGAAAAGAACAACTGGCATACGCAAAACCGACCAAACGCATTTGGAATATTTTGATAATTTATCACAACGATCCATGGGTCATATGTGACATGTACGAGCCAACCCGGGATGAATCTGAGTCACGGTGTGGTCGGGATTAGTCTAAGTGTCACTCTTTTGTTTAAAATGGACATCATTTTAAGTACATATGGAAAACCGACCAAACGCATTCGGTTTCCATTTAAACTTAAGGAGAACGATCCATGGGTCATATATGACGTGTACGAATCAACCCTGCCTCAATTGGAGACGCGGTGTGGTCAGCACCACTCATAGTGTCCGTCTTTTGTTTCAAAAGGACGTCATTTTAAGTGAAAAACATCAACTGGCACACGGAAAACCGACCAAACGCATTCGGATTGTGTCGATACTTTAGCACAACGATCCATGGGTCAAATGTGACGTGTACGAGTCAAACCCGCCTCAATATGAGGTGCGGTGTGGCCGGTATCACTTCAGCTGTATGTATTTTGTTTAAAATAGACATTATTTGAGGTAAAAATATATGGTATAAAAAAAACCGATCAAATTATGAATTGAATTCCGGATTCCACATATAATTGTCATCTAAATTTTAAATTGAATTCTATATGAATTATGTACGTTTATAATTACATTATGAATTCTAATTTAATTATGGATGTGTATAGTTTCAGGATCCATTATATGTTAATTGTGTATGAATTTGTTCATAATTGTATATGTATGTTTTATTTTATTGCAGGTACAATAATTGGATTGAAAATGAGGTCAAAATGAGGCCTGATGGAGAGGGGCCTGATGGACAGGGGCTGTGCAAATTGCAGGCTGCTGCAATTTGCAGCATAGGGTATGCCAACGGTTTAAAACCATTGGAATATAATCCTAAAGAAGTTTTTACGAAGGGTTCATTGAACCGTTGGTAAATATCTCTTTTCCCAATGGTTCTAAACCGTTGGGAAAGAGTTCATCCATGGGGATATCCCAATGGTTTGGGGGGAACCGTTGGGAAAACTATCCCAACGGTTTGCCAAAACCGTTGGGATGGTTAAGGGATATTGATATTTCCCAATGGTTTTCCCAAACCGTTGGGGAAAAACTATCCCAACGGTTGCCAAACCATTGGGATAGGGTGGATTTTGTGAGCCTATACCAACGGTTGCCAGTAAACCGTTGGGAAAACCTTTCCCAACAGATTACTTCCCTACGGTTATCAGAGCCGTTGGTATATCATATACCAACAGTTAGAGGGGCTTTCCCAATGGTTGTGAACCGTTGAGAAATATTATATTTCCAGTAGTGTATATGGAATGGAAGCAGTCTTTCCCATTGAAGTTCAACTACCCTCTCTCAGAGTAGCCATTTTTGATCAGTCATCTATAGATGAACAATCTCAAAAGCGATTGAATGAATTGGAACAATTAGATGAGAAAAGATTGTGCACTTTACACCACTTGGAAGTCTATCAGATTCGAATAGCACGTGCTTTCAACAAAAAATTTCGTCTTCGTTCATTCACTCAGGGAGAATTGGAATTAGTTCTCAGAACTCCAATGATACTAGGAAAGAAACCTCCCAAGCTTGATCCAAAATGGTAAGGACCTTACTCAATACATAGGGTCTACTCCAATGGAGCTTATTCTTTAATCTCAATGGATAGAGAACTCATCACTACTCCAACCAATGCTATATTTCTGAAGAAATATTTTGTATAAACAAAAAATAAAGCAATGGTCCATGAATATGACCTTAAACTATTTGCACTTCCCTTACATCCAGCATGACATTAAATTTCACCATCCACGGTCCATGCATATGACCTTAAACTATTCGAACTTTCGTCCAACTTGATGTTAAACTATGTTCCCCTTCATCGTCCTTGCTATATGACGTTAAATTATATAGAAGTCCCTTACGCCCAGCAAGACGTTAAACAGCATAACCAACGGTCCATGCATACGACCTTAAACTATTTGCACTTACGTCCAGCATGATGCTAAACTGTATCGTCCCTTTTTCATCCAACATGACGTTAAACTGTGAATAAGTCCCTAATACATCCAACATGATGTTAAATGGTGTACTCTTTTGTCCTCATTGTATAAAATTAAATTTCACAGTCCTCTTTTTGTCCAACATGACATTAAACTGTATTTTCCCCATCGTCCTAACTATATGATGCTAAACTGTACAGAAAGTCCTTTAATATGTCCTACATGACATTAAACTATACTTTATCCTTGATACATGACATTAAACTGTGCAGCACCAATAGTCCTAACTGCAATACTTTAAACTGCATAGTCCCTTTATATGTCCTATGTGACATTAAACTATGCATCGTTAAGGTTGTTGCTACCTCTTGTTTCTCACACCGAGTATGACTCACGTGAGCTTAGAGAAAACTTCAACCATAACACTCTCTCTAGGCTACTAACCATGTGTAAGTCCCAACACTATTTTTTTTAGATCGTTGTCCCCAAGGACAACTTGATCACTAATTCATTTTTTAATTGAACTACACGGACTTTGATCCTTTCCTTCTAGGCTGGGTACGTAGGAAACCTCCCACGGTTCAAGCCCAAAACCAATCCCTTCATGTCGGTTCACTTCCATCTCATATGATGTTGATTCGTAAAACGACCCCCTGAATCAATATCTTTACATTGGTTCACCTTCGTCCTTTCTAGATAACGTTAAACTATACAACACTTTTGTCCATTATGACAATAAACTACAATATTCTTTGATACCCTCACATGAGAGGGAATCATTATTTACATTGATTTTCAATCATGTTATATTCCAAAGACTACGTGCATAAATGGCACTGCCCGAACCTTTTATATTGGGTTAAACCATCATTTCACTAAAGTTCCCTTTCACCCTTCACATGTACGAACCAAATTTGTACATAGGGTATTTCTAGAACTACATGGGCTCGATTCCCATCCTTATGGGATACATAGGAACGTTTGAGTGTCCCTCGAATCCATCCCCAAGTCTTTTGGGCCTAACCCCAAATTCCTTTTTCAGTTCCCTGGTAGAAAAGTCCCCATGAAAACACACACGGTGTATTTCTTATAATGGTCCAAGCTCTATGACCCTAAACTGAGATCTCCAATCCTTTTCTCCCACACGACGTTAAACTGTAGTTCAAGAACTACGTATGGATTGATTACCATCCTTATGGGATATGTAGTGAAGTCCAGCATTTCAATTCAGGACCCAGCCACAACATGATTATGGTTAGCATTGATCTGTGTATCTCTGCATACATTGGACAATACCCATCTTTATGTGTCCTAATCCTAAACTTAAATATTTTCAGATCTTCATAACCCTTTTCATGACTTCTAGTCACAAAAATGTCAAATTTCTGAGAGTTCTTTTACCTGACTATGCAGTACGTGCCCTTAGGAGGCCTTGCATAAACAGTCTCCATAACAGATTTGTCAGCCAAAAGATACTATTATTTGACTATGCAGTCAATTCCCTTAGGTGGCCCTACATAATTCAACCCCCTAACGGGTTTGTCGGATACTAGTAACTTCATTCTTGGGAATAAATCCTCTTTTTTCCTTATTTGACTTAAATGACAATATATAGGGATCCTCAAAAATAGTCATCCTTAACATACTTGTCCCATATCCTTTTTCATGATCTGTAAGCATTCAAGTCTATGGTTTATATACTCCTTCCCTACATTTGGGTAAGACCTTCATAGGAGTGATATCCATCCAGTTCTTTGATAATATTGTTTGGAAATATCTTCTCCATATTCAAGTACCTTTTTCCATACAGCAAACTCTATACTTTGGAAAATATGAATCTCCATAAACTTTCATTGGCTTTTTAGCACTAGGAAAGTAAATTTTTGAGAGTTCTTTTGCCTGACTATGCAGCACGTGCCCTTAGGTGACCTTTCATAAGTAGTCTACATAATGGACATGTCATCCAAAAGATGTTATTTATTTGACTATGCAGCCAATGCCCTTAGGTGGTCCTGCATAATTCAACCCCCTAACGGGTTTGTTAAATAATGTTAACTTCATTCTTGGGAACTACTTATTCTAATGCCTTTTTAGCTCTTTTTAATATCATTCCTCAGATTCAAATATTCTTAAGTCATAGTTTACATATTTTCCCTCATACTTGAGTATGGTAATATGTTTTCAGATAAATTGTCAAAGAATTGAGTCAATTCTAATTCATTCAGTCAAAGCTATTCGACCTTAAACATTAGCCTCTTTATGTCTGATGTGAAAGACTTTAAACTTCCCACAAAAGAAAAAGGAACTCTGAGTAAAAGTCAAGTTTCAGCTCACTAAACATACATTTTGTATGATTTAGGTAATATTGAGCAATTAAAATATTCAAAGTTTGTAGGGTTATTTATAATAATCCTAGTAAAAATCAAACTATACTTACTAGGCCAATTGTCTTAAGTAAAATTTAAAGCAGGTAGCGAAAGAATACAAGCATAAATGATTGAAGATAAAAGTACTCTCCATTGATGAACAAGAATTAGAGGGACATCCACAGATTGGAGTCTCTTCTCTTTTTCAGAAAATTATAAAAGGTTGTCGACATAAGTCTTCACTTGATGAACTGCATCTCGAGCTTCATCAGCAGCCACTTGAAGTTCATGAACCCGACCAACTTTACTCTTTTCAGCCTGATGGAGTGATTTCTTTCCATCCGCAGTGGTTTTCATACCATTCGTTTGAACTCCCTCTAGTAAATTATTGAGTTGGTCAAGTTCCCTAGTAACAGCATCTAACTGTTGCTAAAGGTGCATCTTCTGGATGACTTTTTCTTTGATCTTATGCTTTAGCTCCTTCATCTTGGCAGTATAGTCAGGCTCAGCTCAGGATACCGTAGCCTCAAATTTTCCAATGTTGACTGACAGTTTCACCCCGGTCAGATCTTCGCGGCACTTTTGCTCCTGCTCCCTCCTGAAGATGACTTGTTTCACTGCAGTATGGATCTCTTGGTATCCAAAACCGCCATGTCCTAGCATGACGAACTGGGACGACAATCGAGGGATCTTCAATGATAGATCTTCTAAAGGCACCTATGATATGATTTTCCATATGTTGTTCCATGCCTTGCGTCGTGAAAAGTTGAGTGCCTTAAGCACCTCTGGGTCTGATTCAACATCATCATCACATGGGGCATGTAATCAGGGATTAATGCACTTAGGGAAGTGCCCTGTTCTGTTCCTTCCCCCCTGTCCCTGGTAGCTTCACCTTCTACTACTGTTTGGGCGGAGGTTGAGACTTCACCTCCATTTCTAGCCATTGAAGTTGATAGCCCTGTTTGATCAATTAAAAGTATGGTTAGTTTCATAGAATAATGGAAATTGGTCGTCTATCTTGAAAACTCAGTACAATCATTACCTAATAGTAGATCAACAACTTGACAAGACTCCTCCCCATCTTTCCCAGTTTCAACAGAATCTTCAAGATGGGTCTCAGGAGGGTTTACTAGATTTAGCTCCACTTGAGCTAATGTTTATGCAATGGTAGGGTTGATATCAATGTTCACACCCTCTTCAGGCATTGGCAGTTCAACAGCTTCTATGGATGGAACTTTATATTATTTTCAGTCATGATTAGAAGTGTAAATTATAAGAAAATTTACTGGGAGAAGGATAACACTCATGCCCAAGGTCTTCTAAATCACATGATAACTTATCATGATCATAAAATTCTTCGAAATAAATGCCACGATTCATCATTTCATCCAATGATATTTCAGAATCCTGGTTAGTATCACCAGTGGGAGATTTTGATATGTCCTCTTGGAGATCCTCATTCTGCGGCCCCTGACCCTGGACAGCTTCTTCAGGAAGTATGGAAGATTCAATTTCTACGACCGCCAATGATTCTAGTGCAGGTTCTTCTCTACTTGTAGCAATAGCAGGAGCAGTATTGGGAATAGATGTTGGCTCTTTTTCAGAAGTATCCAAGTCATCATGAATTTTCATTTGTTCCATAGCACCCTTAGTGGTCCTCAAAGGAGGATCAGTCCTTTCCCTCATAGGATAAATTGAAGAAGCCCCTACAATCCCAAGTAAAATGAGCAATCTTTTCATGGTTTAAGACTCATGATTATCCGAAAGACTTACCACTGCTAATGAAGCGTTTAGCTGTGGTCTTCTTCCTCTGATTCTTTTGCTTCCTTGGATTTTTGGGAGTGTCAGCAGTCTCCATTATAGGTACCTGAATGGGAGAGGGGAAATCCATGTGCAACTCCTCAACCATGGCCTGCTAGCCTGGAGATATCTCGCCCGGTTCATGAGAAGATTCAGCAGCAGCCCCGATGGTAGTACCACTAAGGCTATACTGTGGCGAGGGAACCTCAATAGTTTTGGAAAGCTGCAAGATGAAGAAAACAATTTCCTTGAATAACAAATATTCGACTGAAATCAAGTTGCAACGAAAATAAGGAAAGAAAACTTACATCTTTAGGAGACACATACTCATGCCACTTCTCATCAGTGGAATCGTGATCCATCATTTCCTTCACCTGCTTGGTGGTAGGGATAGAATCTTCAGTGGAATATATGTAGGCCTTCAACTCTTTGACATAGGCTCTTACTTCATCAGGGTTATCCTTGAAATGAATATTTGTAGGAGCCTGAAGAGTCCCTATTCCAGGAAGACGTAACCCTTCACATAGCTCCATCCAGATAGTTTCAGTATCGCAGTATACATCCCGTCATGCCTGGATGGACTCTGGTCGTAGATATACAGGTGTACTAGAAGGCTGCGAAGAGGGTCCTAAAATCTTTGATTTCAGTTTCTTCCCAACTCCTGCTACTATAAAAAGAGAATGAAAACTTGTTTCTCTATAAAGTTACTTGCAATTAAAATTGCCTCAATAAAGTAACTCACCAGGAGTTGATAGAGTGTCTCTATTGATTATGACAGGAGGATTATATACATCACGGGGCCATTTTGACACATGTTGTATCTCCTAATAATCTGATGAATCAGCCTCAGTTGAAGAACTCGATGAACCAGCTTCAGGAGTGGAAGAATCACCTACCACCTAAATTTTTTCTTTCCCAATGGTTCTCTTCTTCTTCCCAACCCGGTCAACAGGTTTATTCAATATGGCCTCAGGATATGACGCTATCCAGTTTTCATCAAACCATATGGTCAAATTTCTTACCGCTTCAGTATTTGGTAAGTTAAAGACTTCCCTAGTCCTTTACATAGCAATTAGCAACCATAGTTGCCGAGCAGCCAATGGATGCTGCTCTGATCTGACATGCACTGGAGGAGAAACAACAGTTGTCTGCCGACACTTGAATTGGCGTGCAAATCGATATGGAGCATAGACCTCACATATAATTTCCACATCAATTTTGGCGGCCAGTACACCATCTCTGCAGGCCAGCATATAAGACCTCTGTTCCAAGCTAGCTGATCCATCGTCAACAAATCGCCCTGTCGGTGGATTTCCATAGGGAAAGAAGTGGAATTCTTTATGCAAACCCAGCCTTGGCCTAATATCATAAGCATTGAGGTACAAAAGACAAACTCCAGAGAAGGACTGAACAGACAGCCTGAAAGAACTTCCAGGAATCTCTATTCCGTTTTGAACAGCATATGTCCAGAAGTGAGTGGTGATCCATCCCCATAAAACTTGGAATGGTCCCACTAATCTCAAAGGAGACTTACCCATATAGACATGGAGTAATCTCCTTTGAATCTTTTCCAAAACTGGGGTAGCCAACCCCACCATCTTCCTCTCAGCCAAGTTGGCTGCGATAACTAAGGTCCCTGGCCTGACACCTCCCTTCGAATCTCTAATTGGAAAAAGATAGACACTAAGCCATAAGGCTAAAAGGCCTGCCAGACGGGTCTTCTTCGGGATTTTATGATTCACTTCATACCCCCATTTCTCAAACTCTCCTGCTTCCAGAGTCGGCCATAATGTGCTAGTAATACCTCTCTTATCTGCTCTAGGGCAGCTAGTAGGACGAGTACAGGTGGGCCCCTTTTCCCTCTTCTTCTTCAGAAACACATTCATCCATTCCTCTGGATGAATATCCCGTCTAGAATAAGTCTTTTAAGTCTTTAAAACTTTGAGTTTATGATAAATATTCAATAACTTTCGAACCAAATTTGGAGTCTTCTCTGGATCATTCAAAGTTGCCTTTGGAGGGGTGAATTCTTCATACATATCACCCAAAATTGGAACCCCTGAGATCTTGTAGACATCCCACAAATTAATGCCTACTACTCAATGGTTCAGATGGAAATAATTCGTTTCTGGGCTCCAGCGGCTAAGCAACTCCACTGCAAAATTATCATTCCTATAAACATACATCTGCCCAGCCTAGACGGATTCATAAATTGTAGCTCCCTTCATATCCTCGACAATATCTTCACAAGTTTGTCGCAGCCAATAAGCCCAAATCCAAGTTGGCTTCACCCCTCCTCCAGAACAAAATTCCCATTTCTCCTTCCAGCCTTTGGATTGATCCATCTGAGAATTTCGAAAGATTGAAGGATAACAATGTGGTTGCAGCTCAGGTTTGTGAAGTTTCAGATCTTGTGAACAAGAGCTATGATGCATTATATAGGCTTTCTCTACTGTTCTAGCATTAGAAAATGTTCCTGCAATTAAGACATTCGCTGAAGAAAAGTTGGTATACGACTAAAACCAGGAAGGTGGGAGATAGTTCATTGCCTCTGGAATATTGACATCTTGCAGATGACCATGGCCATACAGAGTCAGATAGATGCTGTGTGGGAAATCATGATGATATTTCTTCAGATACTTAACCAAGTCTGGAAGAGTGCTTTCGCAGATGGAATAGTAATCATGGCCAACGATGTCCATCATCTCATCAATTCTTTTGCTCTCTAGTTCATCGGTCATTCAGATTCTCTTTGGATCCATTTGATCTGCACAAAAGTTGAATAATTAACTCTTAAATTATGTTAATTTTTCATAAAATTTGTGAAGGATTTGAAGAAATTGGATAAGTCATTAAGGCATGCAAGTCCCATAGTTGGCGCGCAAGTCTCCTTCGGTCACACAAGTATTGGGTGCGCAGGTTTCACCGCGAAAGTCTAAATACCTTAACAGCAGCGCGACGCAAGAATCAAGAAGCACTGACAAGCGAAAGCCGGGAGTCAACTTGCGCGCCGAGATCAATGAACAAGCAAGAGTCGAGTGTTTTAGCATGGAGTGACGCCCTCTATTTATAGACAAGGCCATACCCCTGCGCGCCATACCCTGTGCGCCCGAAGCTTATTTGCGCGCCATACCCTGCGCGCCCCAATTTCCTTTTGATTCTCAATTTCCTCAGAGTCAAATCCTCATTACTTTTGGATCCAACTCTGAGGGGGGACTTTTGTTGACGCTCCTTTCGTCACAGAATCTAAAGATTGGAAATTGGGAACATATTAGCTCAAAGTGATTCAACCTTTGGACAAATATCAAAAAATTGACAAAGGAAGGAATAAGAAGAACATTGCGCAAGGGTCGTGCAAGTTCTACAATGGTCGCACAAGTAGACTTGTGCGCCGCAATGGTCGCGCAAGTAGACTTGTGCGCCGCAATGGTCGCGCAAGTACACTTGCGCGCTGAAATGTTTGTGCAAGTTCACTTGTGTGCCATAGTTAATCGTGCAAGTTACTTGCGCGCCCTAAGTGATAACCTCATGGGGTCTTCTCTAGCCTATAAATAGCCCCGGTGGGCCCCCCATTTGGGGAGGAATTTTTCCAGAATTTAGATATAGAGCTCTGAACACCCAATTCTCTTTTTCAGGTCTTCTGAACACTTCAAAGGTAATTATTTACCTAGAATAGAAGGTCTAAACAAGAGGAGTATGGTCTAAGTGTTATAATTCACTAACACTTGCACGCCTAAGGTGTTTTACCCTTAAGGGAAATGAACATACTTGCGCGCTGCCCTACTTATTCACCAAAACTTGCACGCCTCTCTTCTAGAAGTACCTCAGGATAATTCTAAAGGCTTTGGTCAAAGATCTCCCTAGTATTACCCTACTGGTTAACAATCATGCAAGTACCCATGTGTCGCGCAGGTATACCTGCGTGGCCAGGACTGGCACGCCCATGCAGTACCTACGCGCCTACCAGGACATGCACGCCCCTGCCTTTTTGGGTTCCCTTCCTGCCCATTTAACCCATCTTATACCATTCCACCTCTCCTATTCAAGATTCAGTCTTCAAGACATTCTTCAAAGCCATTTATGGCATGTTTTCTTGATTAACTTCCTTATCTGAAAGGAATTCTGTGGAATATCTCTCAAAACCTAGTGATTTACACATATTTTTGTCACTAAAGATTGAGATTTAATTCATTAAACCTCATCCTTTAAGATAAGAGAACCCCTTAACCTAGGCCTCCTTTTCAGGAATAATCCCTAGTCATAATTCTCAAATCTGGGCATCCTCCTTAGGAGTAAGCCCCAAGTCCTCTTTCACCTGGGCTTCCTTTTCAGGAGTAAGCCCCAGTCTCAAAGTTCACATGTATGAGAATCCTTCTTATAAGTAAGCCCCAAGTCCTCATTAACCTAGGCCTCCATTTTAGGAGTAAGTCCCAGTCATAATTCCCATTAATTTTGGTCACCCTCCTTAGGAGTAATCCCCAAGTCCCTTAATTTTTCAAGTCCCTTAACCTGGGCCTTCTTCTCAGGAGTAAGCCCCAACCTTAATCTCCCTTAACCAGTCTTAATTTCCTTTTGATATGGGCTTCCTTCTCAGGAGTAAAACCCAATCATAAGTCCCCTCCTAACTTGGGAATCTTTTTTAGGAGTAAGCCCCAAGATTAGAGTATCCAAATCTCCATGAAGCACATATACCTTTATGGACCATGTTCCTGGATTTTTTTCCTGAAGTAAATCTTAATCCTCATATATTTGGGCAGTCATACACACATAAGCCCCACATCATTGCATCTTTCGTGGCACAATTGTCTGGTTTCACCAATACCTCTTGTTTCTCACACCGAGCATGACTCACGTGATCTTAGAGTGTAAAAGTAATCATGACATCTTTCTTTGAGCCATCAATCATGAATAAGCATCATACTCCCTTACTCGAACTATGTGGGTTCTAATTCCTTTTCCAAAACAAAGGATACGTAGGTAGCCCATCTGCGGGTATGATTCCAACTCTGAAATAATCAATGTCCTTCTGAATGACAATAAACTTCAAGTGCCCCACTGAGTGGATTTAAAACCAGTATGATCATCATAATGACCAAGAGACTTTTATGTATCAAAGGATACCATTGACTAAGAATCTATAACAAATATAGATGATTCTCTATCGACGAAGAACCTCAAATACATATAAAATATTCTCTAAATTTCCTACATATCAATCATTGATTGTCAGATCTAAAGGAAAACTCCTTTTATACATGGTAATGTAATAAGGATTCAAGAACTAACTTAAATCTATAAAGAGAGTCCCGGAGTAGAAAATAATTCCCCTAAAAAAGATGTGTTGAGTCTGACCTCCCATCCTCTCGACCAATGCAAATTCCTAAGCCTCATCAGTCTACAACTAATGAGCGCCTACCATTGGAAAGTTGGTTCAAATGGATATGGAATCATTGGATGTTTCCGGTTTTATGAACAAACCCGTTAGAAACCTCTTGGAATGTTTGAATCTTAAATCAATGAGATCATCCCCAATTCTAGAGGGAAACACTATTTATTTTTTATTTCATCCCTTATTTTTTAAAGAAACATCAAAAAATTGTTTTTAATTGATACTGATCTTGTATCTTTTTTTAGATCGAGAATTTTTCTCTTCCAAACCGATGATTTATAAAATGTTTTTATGAATGTTATTATTTACACATAAATTATTTCATAAGATAATTTTCAAGTATCTTTTAATTTATTTTCAAATTTTATAAAACTTAATCTTTTTAACATTATTTTAACATTAATTTAACATTACATTTTTAATTTCTTTACCAAAGGGTGAAAGGAGATTTTTATTTTAACATTTATTGAATAAAAAAATTTTACCCCATCATGAATATTTTTTATTTGAATATTCCATTGAAATTTTAAAATTTTATTTCCAAATAAAATTATTTTTCTAATATTTTGGAAATTTTTAGTTTTTAAAAGTAAATTTCATATTAGAAAGGGTATTTTCCTCAATAATTTTTTTAATGAAATTTTAATTATGCTTTTATTCATCAATGATGAAAACACTTGATTTAATATATGATTAATTGGGTATATATTGTAATGATGCCATCATTATTCTATATTTTAATGGATTATTATTTTTTCAAAGTGATTTTTAGGTAACTAATTTCTTTTCCACTGGTAAATCATGTTATCCAAGAACAATGGTTATTATTACATTAAAAAGTGTAATATTCTAATTATTTTTCTCATTATATGGTACTTGGACATATATTTGGATGATTGATGGGCGGTTCTATTTTATAACAAGGATTTGTTATTGTGTTATAAAATAATGATTATTGGTTATGCTATAAACAAAACATGATTGTATCCCTTATATCCCTATAATGCTCTGGGTAATGATTCAAAGGTAACCATTTATTTGAATCTCTTATGTGATTGATTGAATTTATAGGATAGTTTATTTTATTAGTAATAGTGACTATAATATTTATATAATGGATGATATTCCCAGATACAAACATGTTTTCTCTATGCTTCTAATGAGTTTCTATTGGATTCTTAATAGAATGATTATTTTCATATGGATTGGGATTATTTACTTATATGAATCTTGTATTTTATAAAAGTTTTATGCCGTGCTTCATGATTTATGTTCCATGTTCTGATGGGTATGAATTCTTTTACGTTATTCTCATTCACTTATATTATATCACCATACCCTTATTCTCATCTTATTCTCACTAATTACATTCAATTATTAATGATTGTGTTTACCCTTAATGGGTTTTTGAGCTCCCCCTTATCATGTTTCCTTTTCCCCATGTCATAAAGAATTGTGTTAAATGATTTTTTTCAAGCAATGTTTTAGGTATGGATACTTTTATTGGATATGTTTAAGACAATGTGTGAAATTATAAAATATAGGAATAGTAGAAAAAATGATCCCTTAGGGAATTGGGTATTATGAAGTTATAGTTTTTCATAATTTTCTAAAAATTTAAACCTAAATGGTCCTTGGGTTTTTATGTGATCCAATATTTCGATTTTATGTTATATGGTTTGTATGGATAAAATTTGGTCATGTTTATCTATATAAATTTCAGAAATGTAATTATTATTATTTTAGCACTGAATCTTAGAGTGAAGGTTTATGGCTATTATATTTGGTATCATAGAACGGTTTAGATAACTTTATAGATTATATTGTTTCCATGTGAGGTTAACTTAATTGTTATAAACACTAAAATGGGTTTTTATGCTTAAGTTTTATCATAATATTAAAGGAATAGTCACCCTTTTATGTTTTAATTGATGAGATTTTAATATGATTAAGAATATTTTGGGAGAAATATTTGGTAATAAAACCCTTGAGTTTAGTATCTGTTTTATTGAAATGATTATTTTATGAATAATACTTTTATATTTTATAGACATAATTTTAAAGGTGATGATAACCTTTATAGTTGATACGATCTTTAATGTATATGTAATTATTGTTAATTGAGATAAAAGGGTTATTACATGTAAGTAACATATGATTTTTTATATAGATAACCATGGGATTGAAAAGTGATTTTGTGACCATGTGAGTAATTTTATTTTTTAAGTTTTTCACAAAATATTTGATATTATATGATTAAGGTAAATATAAATAATTTTGGCTGATATGGGTATTTATTTTAGGAATAAAGGTAAATTTATATATTGGAAGCATATAATATTTTATTATGAATTTATTTTGGGAAATGATTAGTATATTTCATAGAATATATGAATAAGGAATATTTTTTTTTCTATGAGTATAAAATAGTTATTGATATTATTTAAAGATAAATTTTACATTTTTCTTGGACTAATATGTTATCGAGTCATTGTAATCTCTGGGTTTCAATCTTTGTTTAGAATATTTTATAGAATTTTAAGGACAGTTTTTTATCAAATGATTTAAGTTGAACATTGGGAATAATTTTTGGGGAATAGTATATTAATTTTTTAGTTCTTCATATGAATGTTTTTTTAAATTGGATAATATATTACCATGTGAAAACCATTTTTATTTTTCTATTGTCTCAATATATGAGGAATAACCAATTATCTTTTTGTAGATATTATTATCTGCTAGAAGTATATTTTATTACTTAAGGAATAAAAATTTCATATTTGAATATTAATTTATTAGAGTAAGTGATGACATACTAGTGAAAAATAATTGAAACATCTAATGAATAGATGAAATTTCATTATTGGAATTGAATAAAATAAAGTAAGTATATTTATTTGTGTTATTATTCTAGATGGTGAAAGAATTTCTCAACTCTTGAAAAATGATTTTAAAATATATATTTTATCCTATTACCTTCATTTTTAATGAATTGATGGTCTTTTCACACCTAATTTATAGAAACCCAAATCTTTTACACATATTATTATAGTATTTTTGAAATAAACATCCAATAAACACAACCCAAATATCATGAGGACTATTGTATTTGGAATACTATGTTCATAATATATAAAAAGAAACTAAAAAATAATTATTTTATTTTACTTAATGAGATGATAAATAACTTATATCTCCTAAAACTACAATGGATAAAAATGGTAATAAAAAAATAAGGTTATGAGCTATAGAAATGCTAACGAATAATAACATGTAAGTCAAATAACATAGCATGATATCATAAAATATAAGGCTCATGAATAATCATATTAGAGTATAACATAAAGAAAATGGTTTCATAAGATCATGGAAACATAGGAAAGTGGAAGAAAAATATAATATGAAATAAGCATAAGTCAAGGATAATCGTGAAGACAACATCACATGGTGAATAGAGTCCCATCATAGATGATTTTGGCACCCTAATCCCATACATACCGTCTCAAGAGAAAAAACATTACCCAATGCATTAAAGCACTATTTGGAGCACCCATCATAACATGCATGTGATTATGTTCTCTACAAAATGAAATTAATCATAATACATAAACATATGAATTACCCATGTAATTAAATGGGTTACATAATATTTCCTCATATCATAATCAAAGGATATTTCATAAATATTCCAAAGATAAAAAGAAATTAAATATTTTGGATATTCATATCTAAGTAAATAAAAATAGGTCTCATAATTTGGTGTTAATTTAGAAAAACAATCATGGTAAAAGGTATAGTACTGGGTTTAGAAATGAACATTCAAAATAGTGTTTTAAGGAATCACCTAAACACTTTTAGAGAAAGAGCCAGTACGGAATTTTATTAGAAAAATAGAGGTAAAATAGAATGGTTATAACTAAAATATTCCTTTTTTAATTAAATTATGAATGGGAATAAATAATACAAATGAGTTTTACATAAACGGATTGAGGGATAGAAAATATCCCATTAATCTAGTTTTATTTTAAAAAAGCCCTTTGAGAAATGAACTTAAGGCGTGTATTACCCTAGAAAAAGAAGGGAGAATAATTTAAGTATATATGTAGAATATATATATCCATAATTTAGAATCATTTTATAACATCAAATATAGAGATAAAGTTACTTTGGGAGATAAAGGTTATAACCCAAAGAAAGGGTGTGGTTCAGAAAGATCATTTACCTTATATTCTAGAATCATTCTTTACATGCACTCAATGCCCTAGATAATAAAATTAAATTATTAATTACTAGATTTATAACATTTTAAACTTATATTTTATTTATTATAATTTTATTATGTTCATTTATAACCATTTCATTGAGATATGTTTTTCATTTTTTTATTATGATAGTGTTTGTTTAACAGTTCCCAGGTCGGATAACTTGAGGAAAATTATGGATACTCCTGTAAAATGGGACTAAAACAATAGAAGTGAATTGAAATTGAATTTATGTTAATTAAAAAATTTAAATATTCCCAAAAAATATTTATTTTACTAAAAAAGGGATGATTCACTTAGAAAAAACTTTAATGTTATTTAGTTAGTTCATTTTTTTTGTTTACTGACCATCACAAAATAGATTTGTGTTATTTAATTAAATTATTATTAAAACATTAAATAACATGAAATAATTTATAACATACATTTTATAATCATGTTTAACCATAATAATATTTTTATTACCTTCCTTGAAGGTGGTGGTGAACAAAAAAGTACATTGGAGGCGGTGGACCAACCATATTATAAACAAAATTTTTGTTTTAGAATCAATTGAGGTAAAGAGAAGATTATGGATGGTAAATATTTCATTAACACAATAAAATTATTGTATATATATGATACTAGAATTATAATTCTAGGTACGATGGAATTTTTTTTGAGGATGTGGAGGAAGAAAAATTAAGAGAATCAGTTGATGTAATTACCTTCTCTTTTGGATGTGTCCTCCTGGACTTCCACAAAATGCACCATAGAATGGTTTTCTGGTGATAAAAGAAGAACTTTGAAATTATGTATATTATTGGTAATATAATTTGGTAGAAATTTGGAATGTTCCAAATCTTAGAAGTTGTGAGGAGAAGGGGTTGTAATGGGTGGTATTTATAAGGGTAAGAAAGGGGTGTTTTCGGTCTTATATTCATTAGTTTATTATTTCTAGATAAATAATACCTATATTCTTTATTATTGTGACTATATAGAGTACATAGTTCTTGTTATTTATAAATATTGGGTGCTTACCACATCTATGACTCACAAATTCATGTATTTAGATTATAATGTTAAATATCGTATTTTGGCTCAATTCATTATTCCCGAAAAATCCACCCTACCCATTTTTTGACATCTAAATTAAAAAAATGAATAACTTTTATTAAAAATAATTCTAAATAAGAGAAATTTTATTTTAAAAAAAATCATAATTTATTTCAAAAATATTAATTTTAGTATTATGACACTTTGACTGAAAATTAAATTTTTATTTCAAGAAATCACTTTTATAGAAAATGTGGGGAACTTCACAATAGAATAAAAGATGGTCATTTAACATAAAAAATAAAAAAATAATTAAATACAAGGATAAGATTATTAGAACCAGTCACTCTATATAATCCCCATTGAAAATCTGTTACCTTAGTATCCAGGTCTCCTGTGATGAATTCTTCAAAATGTTGGGCCAACCTATCCCAATTATGAATGTATTCCTCTATATTAATCTTAATTCCATTGAATCATCATGCTATAATTTGATCTTTTTTGTTGATCTATATCCTTTTCTTATCATTAATTTTAACCTGGATCATTATTCTATAGATACAGTTAGTGTCCTCCTCTATATCATTTATCTAAAAATATTCTTCAGAAATTTATTCTTTTGAGTAGAGAGTAATATTTTTCTAATTTCACAATTTTAGACATCCTATTTGAGTCTTAGATAGGCTCTTATTATTATGAAACTGAGTTATTGGAAACTTATGTCTACTTTTAGTCTTTAGAAACCTCACCCTCTGCTAAGTGGTTAACCTCCTAGAGATTGATGTGTTTCTCATGAGTCTGCCCCTGCATGGTCACCTTAAATTTGATTGTCTTTCTGTCCCCAAATTTTTTTTCTAACCATTTCTTTATTTTCTTAGGAAATTAAGTATAATCCTTACACCCTTTGGTTTTTTACCTTAAGCACTACATGACTCCCTAAGTCCTGGGTTCCTTTCTTCCCATTCTTCTTTTGAGGGTTATAAATCCCTATTTCAACTTCTCATTCAACAATTTCAATAAAGAATTAACTAGATGTATCATCACCAACCATGCGATGATCCATCTCACCATCAAAATCCAATAATGAGCATATTCCTTAGACACCTACCTCTGAGCCAACCGAATCCTTGGAACCATTTTTCTTCTTTTTCCAGTTAGGAATAACCTTCTCACATCTCTTCGATTGAGACACATCAACAAACTATTCATCCAAGACCTATAATCGATTTTGAAGTTATCCTAAGATAGGGGATTCACACCCATCAGAAGACTCTTGTACTGGATCCACACTGTCAACTATGTGAATATGAAGATATCCTAATCTAGGGAATTCACACTAATCAGAAGTCTCCCATACTAGATCCACTCTTTCAACCACTTGAATCACACATTTCCCCACTGTTACAGAGGGAGTTAATATTAGACAATAATGCTCAAGCAATCTACACCCCCCAAATAGACACCATATCAATGTTGGAAGGAGCATTAGCAGAGGAAATTCACTTAGGATACCCCTCTATCAGGGAAAACTATATAGTCTTAGCCAACTAATTCCTTAAAATAGAAGGATTCCTATACTCCCTTCAGACATAAATTTTCGACCCTCCATTCTACTAAAGAGAAATGTAGAAACCAAAAAAATCTAGGGTACCCACAGATTGCGTCTCATCGGTTACCAAACTTCTTTCCACCAGAGCTGAAGTTTTACTAAGTGATGAACAGAAATCCTATTGAAGATTTCCCAAGGGATATCACAAAACACAGAAATCAAACCATATCTTGAAATTCACTAGTAGAAGGAATTTTAATTCATCATCAACCTTGATCTAAACCTTTTCAACATGGGGATTTGAGACGTCAACTTCCACACAAATTATAGGCACAATATGATGGCACAAATTCCATGATCATTCATCAAATTCCATGAATCTCCTGATGATTTTACTAAGAATCTGAAGAATTTTGGGATTCTTGAAAGTAAGGGTAAGTCCCGGTAAACTCACACAAATCACTGTGATGGGGGTATCCTGCTTCTAATGAAAATCATATATCAACCTTAGAAGAAAGAAATAGTATGTTTCACTGGAACAAAAACCTTTGGACCACACAGTACTGAAATTATCAACATTGGCGAACTATAAAAAGAAGTGGAAAGGATCCAGAAGCCCAACTATAACACAATCTTTCAAGGTCCAAGATCCATTGATGAATTGGTCAAAATAGTCGAGAGATGGGAGTCACTAATGAAAATGAGCTATCGAAGACATACCATAGAGAGATTATGCCTTCAAGAACTCTTGGAGTGAGAGAGAAAGAAAAGGGACTCCTCAAAGAAGGGTCGGGAAATTCTGACAAAGGTGAATGTGAGGTAATTCAAGGAGGATGGATGGATCAGTGAATATAGATAAGGACTTTGGATCCTGATTATGATGTCAAAGAAGGGGTTGGGTGGACTGGCCATCACTATCACCTGAAGGGGGTGCGCCTCCTTCTAGGGTTCCATGGGGAGGGACACGTAGAGCTTCCTCTTTAAATTATATTTTCATTATAATACAATATAATAGTAATTTATAAATCCATTTTATGAAAAGAAACCTTATTTTATATAATTATATTTTTTTAACAATGAAATTAAAACATTTATGTTTTAAAAAAAATCTAAACACTTAGTTTTTCATTTTTAAACCATTTATTTACATGTACCATGATAGAAACCTATCATATTTTTATTTGATAAGAAACCTAAACATTATTTTATGATTCCATAGGTGAGGATACAATTATAATGGTCTTGTTAATATTATTAATAGTTTTATTACTATTCAAATAGTCAGATAACTATTCAAACATGTCATATTACTATTCAAACTGTCTGATTTGTAATAATCATATGGGTTCCTTACTTCTTATAAATACCTCATATTTAATTTGCCCTTAATTTACTTCAATTTTACCTAAAAGTTATATATATATATTCTTTATTAAAATTAATATTGTATTAATAATATTGTTCATCATTTCTATAGTATTGTTTGTGAGTGTAGTTATTCTGGAAGATTGAGCAGATCCAAAATTGAAAATTTTTGTTATCTTATTTTCTATTTTTTAACCCATTGTAATAATTTTAATTCTTATGTCCATAATTACTATCTAAATGAAATGTTTAAATTATTATAATAAAACATAGCTAGTATTATAATGTGATGTATGTGCATTATAAAATACTATATTACTAAATAGAACATAATTACATATTCATAAGGGAAAATTACATTGATAAAATTATGGTTTGTTATATTCTTACCCCTTAAGAAATTTTACCCTCAAATTTTTTTTACATAGTAATGTGAAAACAAGTGAGGTTACTTCAGCTTTATGACTTCTTTTAGTTCCCATGTCTCCTCCTTATCCTTATGGTTTCATCATAGTAATTTGATTAGGTTAGTTATGTTGTTTCATATAACATTATCACTTCACTGGATGATCCTTAAAGGAAATACCATTTTCCAATTGTGGCACCTTTTAATTCAGTACATGTGATAGATCTGGTGTTTTCTTCCTCAAAAGGGATATGTGGAATGCATCATGTAATTGATACAGGGTCAGTGGAAGTGCTAATTGATAATGCATGACTTCGATGTGATCAAGAATCTCAAAGGGGATGATGAACATGGTATATATCTTTCCCTCTTCCCAACCCTCATTACTCTTGTTCATGGAGATATGTAAAGTAACACTTTATCTTCAACCTTAAACTCCATGCCTCATCGAAATTTATCATCATATCTCTTCTATCAACGTGGAGTAACCATGATGTTATTCTAAATGGTATTGACCTTTTCGATTATTTCCTGGCCATCTTAGGTTCTAGAAACTTACATTCACCAACTTCATACCAACAAATAAGTATTCTATATTTCTTTACTTATAGGTATTCATATGGATCCATTTACATGATTAAGTGAAGGCTATTATTATACTAGAACTCAACCTGATAAATATGTTGATCATATCATACTTTGAAGTCCATAAAGAATTCACTCAACATGTCTTAAAGTGTATAGATAGTCTTATTAGATTGGCCGTCAGTTTTGGGGTGATAATTCATATAGAAGTTCAATTAAATATTTTTAGAGTGTTAGATAATCCTCTATAAATTGGATGTAAATCTCTGATCTCAGTCATATATAACCAATAATGGTGTTCCATATCATCTCACCACTTATTTGATTTATATCCTTACAAGTTGATGGAGTGGGAAGTCATCCTGAATAGTGATGAAATGATATGCCTTTATAAGTTAGTCCACTATAACCCATATAGAATTATTTTATATGGATATCTTCATAAGACCTATGATAAATTCCATGGTTAAGTTTTCCCATTTTCATGTAGGTATGGGTAATGGTTCCATCATCCCTTTGGACTTTTCCTTCCAGCCTTCACCAACTGACATACAAGGTGCTTTGATGTATATTTTATGGTATCCTTCTTTATATTGTCTCATAAATAGTTTTGTTGGATATCCTGATAAATCTTCATGATCCCAGTATCCAACTCTAGATCATGTATTGGGTAGTTTTTCTCATGAACTTTCAACATCCTTGAGGTGAATGATATCACTTTTTCATTTTTTATCAATAGAAATTCTAATCACTTCCTTGTAAAAATACTATATACCATGAAAAGTGCCCCACTTGAGGGTAGCATGAGGATTGGTGTAATGATATGCCTCTTTTTTAATTCCTTGAACCTCTATTTATAGTCAATGGTCTAGAAAATTTTTACTACCTTTCAAGTCATCTTGATCAGCAGGTTTAAAAATTGGGAGAAGTTTTGAACAAATTGTTGATAATACCCAGCTATTTCAAGGAAACTACAGATCTCTGTTACATATATTGGTCTGGGAAACTCTTCAATTGAGTTTTTATTAAAAGGGTCAATAGATATCACATTGCTAGTGATATAATTCCCTAATGATAATATATCCTCCATCCATAACTCATATTTACTATATATTTCATATATATTCTCCTTAAAAAAATTCTTTAGCAAGTTATTCAAATACTCATCATGATCCTCCCTGCTTTTGGAGTATGGTATAATATCATCTATAAAGACTAAAACAAAATTTTTTGGTATATTATCTAAATACTCTATTCATTAAATTCATAAAGATTTTTGGAGAATTATTGATTCCAAATGGAATCACAATGAACTCATAGTGTCCGTACCTTGATCAAAAGGTAGTTTTGGGAATATCTTGTTTCTTCACCTTTAATTAGTGATATGTTTTTTGAAGGTACACCTTATAGAAATAATAGGATTCACATAGTTGATTGAAAAATTCATATTTCCATGGAAAGATATACTAGTTGTTTATTTTTGTTTTTTGTTTTTTGAGTTCATGATAATCCATTAAACAGAACATTGAATTAACCTTCTTCTTGATGAAGAGAACCGACAAACCCCACACTAAAGCACTTATACATATAAAAACCTTTTTCAGAATCTATTGTAATTAATTTTTTGGTTATTATAACTCAATGGTTTCTATTATATATGGATTCTTTTTTATATGTAGATATCCAAGTATATGTTCAATTGTGAAATCAAATTCTCAATCACGAAGAAGACTAGGAAATTCTTCAGGGAATTAATCAGTGTAATCTCTCATAATAGGAATTTCATGGATCATGATTCTCTCCCTTTTATTAACAATTGTTTCTATATATGAATAATCATAACGAAACAATATATATTATTGAGAATAATATTCCAATGGATATTCCTCAACAGCCTTAAACTTTTATATAATCTAAAGATGACTTAGGTTGTGAAGAGTAATCTCCCTCTCCTAGCAGTTGATGTTATCTTTATATAAGGATAGAAAATCCATGACCAATATAGAATCAATCTCTACTAAAGGATGTTAAAAAATACTTTAGGGGAGTTTCATTCTATAAATATTTATTAGGGATGAGTTATAAACATAAGATAATATAATTTATCTTTTTTCTATTCTCATAGATAGCTTAACCCCTGAGTTTTGAGGTGGGATTTGAATATTTTAAAAAAAATCAAGACATGAAATATTGTTTAAAAATATAATCATATACGAAATTTTAAGTCCATGAAAGTATAATGGGCACACCTTTCACTATTTGATTCTACTTTTACTCATTTATAATATCCAAAATAAACCTAGGGAAGAGAAAACTCAAACTAAAAATCATATAAAATAGAAAATATAAACTTAGATGGAATAACTTAAAAATGAAAATTATATCCTAATATATGAGTCTCTAGGTTTCAATCTAGGTTATCCATAGTAATGTTTCCTATTAGGTTTTCTATCCTAAATATCTATTCAATTCCTTCATAATGGTTTATAAATAGTTTGAAAATTTCCCAAAGAATATCTCATGGGAGTTTCAAACTAGGTGTGCGATAAGGCCTCTTTATTATATGTTTGAAAAATATTGAGATACTTCTTAATGAACCCTTTTTGGGTTATTTCCCTATGGTACATATTTTTTAGAGCCACATCCACTTGTATTATCAAGACAAGTATGTAGTTTCTTGGAAACCACTCACTCTATACTTCACAAAAATATAAAATTATTCTCCTATTATTAAACTTATCCCTATGGTTATCACTAATTTAATATATTCTTAATCCCAAAAATTAACTATTACTTTCTATAATACCAACTATAGGGACCCAAGTCTTTTACACATATTATTACATTCTATTGGACATAAATATCCAAAAAAACATAGCCTAAATTTCATGATTCCTAATGTCTTTGGAAGTCTACATTAATAATGCATAAAAAAGAAACAAAAACACAATATCTTAATTTTATTCTCCTTAATTAGATCCTAAATCCCTTTGATATCCTAAATCTTCATAGGAAAACTTAGGTAATAGATAAAAGATAGGTGTGAGATATAAAACCTAGTAATGGAATAAACATGATAATGAAACATAACACACGAGTAAAATGGAATAATAGGATATAATAAAAAATAATTTTGAAAAATAAAATGAGTTAATAACATAAATAAAATGGTATCATAAGATCATGGAATCATAGTAAAGTGGTAGCAACATAAAACATGACATAAGAACCATCAAGACAACATTACATGGTGCATATAGACCCATCATGGATTAGGTTTACTTCCTAATCCCATACATACCATCAAATGAGACAAAAACATTACCCAATAAATTGGAGTGCTATCTGGGAATACCAATCATCATATATACATGTTTATGTGGTCCATGAAAGTAAATAAATCATAACACATAAACATAAAAATTATCATAGAGAGAAATGGGAAATATAATCTTACCTCATATCATAATCAAAGAATATTTCATAGTGATTATAAATAGAAGAAGGAATTAAATATTTTTTAGGTTCATTTAGGATTAAATATTTATACGTGTCAAAATATGGTGTTTGTTTTGAAAAATTTCATGATAAATGGTATAAAATTGGTTATAGAAATGAACTTTCAAAATTGTGTTTTAAGGAATCGGTTAAACACTTTAGGAAAAATAATTATTATAGAATTTTCTTTGAAAAATAAAGGTAAAATAAAATGTTTATACCTAAAATATTATTTTTTATAATGAAATCATGAATGGGAATTAATACTATGAGTGAGTATTACACCAAAGGATTAAGGGATGGAAAAGTACCCCTTAATCAAGTATGATTTCAATGAATGAATTTGATATATGAACATAATACATGTATTGCCTTATCAAAAGAAAGGAAGAATAATATAGGTATATATGTAAGATAAATATATATTTAATTTAGAATCATTTTAAAACATCAATGACATAGATAAAGTCGGTTTGATAGAAAAAGGTCATAACTTAATGAAAAAATGGTGTTTTGGAGAGATCTGTTACCTTATGTTCCAGAATCATTCTGCAATGGATCTTAATTTCCTAAGTAATAAAAATTAATTAATTAATTAATTAATTCAAAAACATTTTACATATTTATTTTATTTATTATAATTTTATTATGTTCCTGTTTAACCATTTCAATGAGATATAATGTTTAATTTCATAGTTCTGAGAGCATTCGTTTCATGATTCCAAGGTCAGATCACTTATAGATATTTATTGATGTTCTTTCAAAAGGGACTAAAACTAAAAAAATTAAATGAAATGGTATTCATGTACTTGTATAAATTAAAATTTTCCAAAATAACTTTTTTTATATAAGGATGATTCACTTAGTAAAAATATTAATGTTATATTGATAATTCATTTAGTCTCTTTTTCTGACCACCGGAAACTAGATTTGTTTTATTTAATTATATTTTCACTAAAAAATTATAGATCATGAAATAATTTATATAACACTTATTATAATAATATTTAACCATAATTATTTTTTTTAAACCATCCATGAAATTTATTTCAAAAATCAAAGTATGTCGTACATAGAGGTGGTCAACAAACTATATTGTAAACGACAGTTTCATGTTAGAATCAATTGAGGTAAAGAGAAGAGTATGTTTGGTAGGTATTACATTAACATAATAAAATTATAGTTTATATATGATTCCTGTTTTATTATTCCATGTTGTATGGATTTTTTTTGGAGGAAGCGGAGGAAGAAAAAGTAAAAGAATCGGTTGAGGGAATTTCCTTCTCCTTTGGATGTCTCCTCTTGGAATTACACTTAATGAACTTTGGAATGGTATTTTTTTATACCATTATTACTAAAACATTATTTAGAAAATTTTTAAGGTAAGTAGAAAGAAATTAGCTAGGATCCAAGGCTTAGAAGTTGTGAGGATATGGGTTTTTTAAGGTTGGTATTTATAAGGGATGGAGAGGGGTGTTTTTAAATTTTATATTCATTAGTATATTATTTTTCCTCAAAAATAAAAATAAAATTGGTTAATATGAATATATGATATAAATTATATATTTTAGTTCAAACTAATGGGTTCTTAAATTATCTATGAGTCAAAAAAACAAGTATTTAGCTTATATTGTTAAATGTCGTATTTTTCCATATTTCACAATTCACAAAAAAAGTCAACTATTTTAGAAAAATACCAAAAATTCACCCCAAAAATTTTGAAAATTTTAAATTAAAAAAATGAAATCCTTTTATAAAAATAATTTTATAAATATGATAAAGTTAACTTTTAATTAAAACCCTCAGTTATTTGAAATCTACTAATTTTAGTATTATGATCAATTGTATGACTGTTTAAAAAAGTACTTATCATATCATGAAATTATATAAAACATATAATTAATGTATAAATAAATTTTATTAAAATAAAATTTAGTTTAAATAAATATATTTATTATAAAATTTAAATTAAAAAATTTATGTTTTTAAAAAATAAAAACACATAATTTATCATTTTTAAACCATTTTTTTACTTGTACCATGATAAAAATATATCATATTTTAATTTTATAAGATAACTAAATATTATTTTACACTTACATAGGTTATGATACAAATATAATGGTAAATGTACTATTCCTAATTCTTATATTACTATTCCAATGATTAGGTTACAATTCCAATGGTCTGATTATTGTTCAAAAGGTTATATTGTTAACAGTTATATAGGTTCCCTACTTCCTATAAATACCCCATATTTTATTCATTCTTTGTTAAATTCAGTTTCCTCTTAATGTTATATATATATTCATTTTAAAAATTTATATTTCATTCCTAATATTATGATTCTTTTCTATAGTCTTGTTCATGAGTGCAGTTATTCTAGAGGATCGAGTAGATCTAAAATTTAAAATTTTAGTTATCTTATTTTATATTTTTTTATACCATTGAAATATTTTCAATTATTATAGTCACATTTATTCTCTAAATTTAATTCTTAAATTATTATAATAAAATGTAGTTGTTTTTATCATGTTTTTTTATAAATTATATAATATTGTATTACTAAATATGAAATAATTATATATTTTGAAGGTAAAATTCTATTGATAAAATTATGGGTCATTACATAATTGTTTTTTGGGTTTTAAAACATTTAATTTCTCATCATCATTCAATTTATTGTGATCAATGTTGTTTTTCACTCACCATAATTATCTGGAAATTACAACTGTCTTCCACGTCCATATTTTCACTTCCCAATAAAGTTCTCCTATTTTGGAACCTAATAACGTGTTATTTCAAATAACCTTCATAATTTTCTTCTCATCCTTTAAAATGATGTTTTATTATCCCTATTTATATGGGTTTTCAATATAGATATTTTTAAATATTTTTATGTGTTTACTTTTATGATCATATGATTTATCTTCCATTCCTTGTAATTGACTCTAAAAATATTTTAAACCCTTTCTATCAGGCATGAGATAAAATTGTGTGGACACAATTTATTTAATTGGGGTAGAATGTAACACCTCGATATATATATATATATATATATATATTTCTTTATCCTTTAAATGAATATTATGTTTTATATATTAAGATACATGAAAAAACAATCTAAATTGAACTAAGATAATTTTATTGAATTAAATTATTTCAATGAAATATAAACACTAATACATTAGGAGGTTGAAATATGGAACAACATGAATAAAATTACAAGTTGAGTAAATGCACATATCCATAATAATATCACAAACAAAAACTCTTTATCCTCTTAGTTCACTATAAATATTGTGACCTCAACTTAAACTATAAAAATAATGAAAATAATTAGGAATACAAGAGACATCCTAAGAGATAATTAAATGAATAAATTCTATTAAATCATGTAAGAATATATATAGAAATATAACATGACCATTATATTTATGGATATTAGACACATATCCATTATATATATATATTCATTAAATATATGTTCTTTGGGGATATTTAAATTCAATTTTTTTTAAATGAAGATAAAATAATTTGAAGGTAAATAAAATATTTTCAATAAAACTATATTTATGGGCGCAATGTATTGTTATATTAATAGACTAAATTAATCACTATTAATAAATTATTATAATGAAGTAATTAGATTATATATTTAAATTATTAAATTAATATTAATTTAATTATGTTTATTTTGAAATGAATGTGAATAAATTAATTTTCTGCTTAAAAATACTGACTGACTAAAAATTAAATTTTTTATTTCCAAACACTTTAAGAAAAAGTGTGAACCCACACAACCCTTAAAAACAAACATGATCCCAACATACTACATCACAAACCAGACACCTGCAAAACAAAACACATCCAAATAGACCAGCAAGCATTACATATCATAATACCCATACTCATCTTTGCATCCCACATAGGACTCCTCCTCAGCAGTAGTCGATTCCCATTTAGAAGCTGGTTTATTCCGCCTCCAAATACCATAGCTTTAAACCCAGTTTCTCATATGTTCAAGTGAAGGCTACACTATACAAGGTTTCTTGGCCAGGCTGTCCTTTTTGAAAGCAAGAATTACCCCACTATCCCGCTTAAAAGAAGATCTGGTACTCACCGATCACGGAAGGTAGGAGTAGTCCATTCTGGTTCTTCTTCTTATTGTAGCAGACAAGGTTCCCTTACAATCATTCATCCTTTTATTCCCATTATGCATAATATCACTGAAGGAGTGACCGACCCAACCACTCAAATTTTCTTTCTCATCCCCAGAGAGGTCCCTGCCTTTTCCAAGGAGGTTCATCGAGACACAATCCTTGCATCCCTTGGTATTCCCCCTGTCCTGGTCCGATGTGTTTCTCTCAATCAAAGATAGGCATCTGGCTGCAATAAGGGGCTCTTCCCCGGCCATTGGAGCTTCCACATAACCCAAAAATCCAGAATTGTGCCCTTTCATAAAGGCACCATCCTTATTACCTCCTACCACAGTATCATCATTCACAGCTACTTCAACCAAGTCTTCTGAAAGATCTTCAAATCTATTGATCAAAGAAAGAAATGGTCTGGAAAAAGGGTCCAAACCCCTATTTTTTCCAGCACTACTAGACTTTCCCACCTCCGAATAGATGATGCCTCCCTCGCCCCCACCATATTGTCCTTGATCACCTTCTCCCCCTTCGAGAACTGCTCCATACAATTGGACTTCGAGGGGCCCTATAAATACTTCCTCAACCTGCAAAGAGCTTCAGAAACCTTCGGATTGGGTTGGGGAGTCATCACACTTGGTATCTCAGAATCATGAACATCCTAGGAAGGTGCCTTGAAAACACCACCCGAAAGATCTTCCACCACTGGACTTTCTGAATGAAGACCCCTATCTCTTCATATTGGTCTCTCCACCTCTTCATCCAGACCCGTCGCCACACCAACCTCAGGAGCCTTACCCTTTAAACTATCCTTCCTTCTTGAAGCAACCTAGTTAATCCTACAACAAGACTCCATCACAGGAGCTGGGGCTACCCTTCTGAAAAACTCTGACGTATAGCCCAATCGATTATAAACTGAGCAGAAATCATTCCAATTCTCATAAACTACATGTTTCTTACATCTTTATTCCTCACCTATAGTGACCTACACAAAATCAAAAGGCAAACGAGATGCATCCATTTAAACACACATTCTGGGATTCACTGGGTGAAACGCTTCTTTAGTGAGACTATCAGAGCAGTGGTATCTTCCTACAAGATTACCTAACATTTGAATAACTGAGGGATTATGAAAGGGAAAGGTAAGGTTGGGGAAGCTTACCCAAACTGTCGTAGAAGGCGGGTCGCGATTCATGTGAAACTTGAAGGACCCGTGAAAGGGGAATAAATGAAGATCATTGAACCAATGATTTTCCCTTGACCATGCTTGGATAAGATCCGCCTCTGATTCAAACTGAATCATAATATGACGGATGTCTAGTAATCCCACAATCTCCCTTTCTTAAAGGTCCCAAGATCCAAAAATGAACCTATCAAAAGTATCGACTGAGGGTCTCCTTCACTTGAATCAAGACACTAGGGTAAGTTTGAAGTGTGTTGAGGTTTTCGAAAACTTAGACGTTGAAAGATGAAGGTTGGGGAAACCATCAAGAAGATCTAGAGCTTTACGGCTTAGCGAAGCTTTCAGAAATGGTGGAAGGAATTTCAGGTTGGATAAAGGACAAAAAAATCCATGCTCTCTCATGTGAAAACGATTCCCCCTCCCTCGCCATGGGGGGAGGAGCCGGTGTGATGACCAACGTTGTCACCAAAGGAAGAGAGAGAAACTAGGGCAGAGCTGGAACACCATCCTTTTATGCTTCAAAATACATTTTCTTTAAAAATCATTATTATTTCATTTTTGGTTGGGATAATATAATTAATTTATGACATATTTATAAATTTTATTTAAAAAAATGAATATAATATTTGAGTTTAGGATGTAAAAATTAACTTTTTATACATTTTTAAGAATAATCTAAAAAGTTTTATTCTTTGAATGAGTAATGAGAAATAATGATTTTAATTAAAAGATGTATTTTCATTCCAAGTATTTCAAAACATCTATTCTATTTTAATAAAAACTCAAAGTATAATAAGTTCATTAATGTTATGAATAATCTAATTATTTTTATTGGAATAAATTTTATGCTTTGTTTTTGTATAAACAAATTTTATACTAAGAAGATATTGTTTCTGGAATACTGTATTTCATCATGTTTTGCGGGTTTAGTTTTAAATTAAATTCCTCTACATTTGGGAATTTAATTTTATAAAATGGATTAAACATTTGGAATAATTATAATTAATATTATCTAATAATGTTGAATTAATTTTTTCTCACAATGAATATTAAAAATAGTAAAATTTGTTACCATGGTTAGGGTTAAAAAACATTTACTAGGCAGTTAAACTGAACTGATAATTGTTAAAAATTCCTAAAAACTTTCCTAAAACCTATTATAAAGAAATATTTAGACCATCTATCTTATATTATTTTTAAATTTCCCATTTTGGGTCCATTCAACTTGAGTGATACGTTAATATATTTAAATATTTTTAACAAAAATCAAGTTTGTCTTCTCCCCCACTTATAAAAGAACACCACCACTCCTCTTCTCTACAAACATCAAGAGCCATTTTTCAACCAATAATAGCCCAAATAAATTCCTAAAATCCCTCCATGAATCAAAAATATCTTATTTTGGGCATAATACAAACCTTAGAGTGTTGAAGGTGTAAAAAAATAAGGTTGTCTGAAGAAGAGTTATAACTTTAAACTGAATGTTTTAGTGTTATTTATTCTTCTACCTCCATAAATAATATTATAAAAATTAGGGTTTATTTAATTAAATCTCTACCATATATTTATTTTTTATTTTTTTATGACTTAAATTTAATCTATATACTTCTTTATTTAATGGGAAACAAATTTATCATTCATGTGTACAATAGACTATCGCCTTTCAAACCAATGTAATTAATTTTCCATAACCACCTCTCACTGAAGGTTATGATGATGTATTTAATGTATATACATAAACGTTTCATGAAATAATTGTTATTATATAAATATAATATATAACCTATTTTCCTACCTTTCCATCCATTGAAAAATGATAACATCATTCATGTGTATGTGTGGATTAACACCTCTATGAGGTGATGCGACTTGTTTTTATAACCGTATCACTTGGTTCATATATATAACTATTTTTAAATAGATACGATTATATTGATGATATAATCATCATTATTTAAGGATAAAATGATACCTTCCTTCTTTCCTCCATGTTTCTTGAAAAATGGAAACATTACTCATGCATTGTATGGACTTTTATTTCCATGTTTTAACATAATTTATTTTTACTAACCACAAAATATCAATAGTTATAAAATTATAATTAATTTATATAATTTTTAATTATTACATGATTTATATTATTGATATGATAGTAAAATAAACACTTTCACTATGGTTAATATACAAACTTCATTTTGAGATTATGAATTTGTCGTCCTTAAAACACCTGATGTGGAAATTACTAACTACGTAATTAAAAATCTCATTGAAATAATTGAAATAAATGGTTTAATGATATATTAATAAACACAAAAAAAATTTCTTAAAAAAATAAATAATTGATATCGGTTTTTTATACATTTGTTAAAGTACATACATATAAAATCTGGACTTGAGGTAAGGTGTTTCTTAACTAAATTTCCTATCATTGGGTTATATCACCTTTTCATTGATAAATTTACGTACATATTATGTGTAAAATGACCTTTTTTTATTTATTATATATTTAAAATTATTTTTGTGTTGATTTACATTTATTACACATATTTATTCCATTTATTAATCATTAATTCAATGACATGATCTTTATAATGGTTATTTGTCTCAAATTTTCATTCTTTGGGATATATGTTTATGTTATGAAAGTATATTATTTTATGAAATTTATATAATGGACCATTACAAGTTATATAATGGATCTCCTTACATTCATGTTATTTAATGTTTCATTTTAATTCATTTCTTACACGAACTAAAGATTCAAAAGTTACTAAAATGGTAAGGATATTTATGATACAATATCATCTTATTTTAGGATTATCTATATTCAAGGTTACTTTTGGTGGGATAATTTTCTATTATTTTCTTAGAAAACATATATTTTATTCTCATTTACTTATTGATTTGTTTTAAAAGTTTAATTTTCCTTTCCTCCCTTATTGATTAAAATAACATCAATAAATTTGTTTGAGGTGATGTTGATCTTATATTCTATTTTCGATAATAAATATTTCTATTCTATATCCACATATTCTAAAATGTTTTCCAGAATATTATTACATAAAAATTTATTATTTATTAAGATAATGTTCAAATATATTTTCATTTATTCACAAAGGTTTTAAAAATTAATCATTTTACTATTTTTCATACGATGCATTTTTGACTTTCTTTAGAAAAGTATTAAATGAATTTTTACTTTTAACATATACGGCTTAATGACCTTTTTGGTCCACCATGAATATTTTTTATTTTATGATTCCTTTGAAATATTCCAAATTTATTTTCAAAGAAAATGTTTTTCTTAATAATCTAGAAATTTTTAGTTTTAAAAAGTTATTTTCAAAGTGGAAATGGTATTTTCTTCAAGAATGTTTTTAATGATATTTTATTAGTATTTATATTCATTAAAGATAAAAACCCTTGATTTTACTTATTCTTCAATAGGTATATATTGTAATGAAACCATAATTTTTCTTTCTCTAGATGAATTATGATTATTTCAAATAGATTTTCATGGGAATTGTTTCTCTTCCATGGGTAAATCAATATATGAAAGAAAAATGGTTGTTGTTATATAGAAAAGTTAAAGCTCTTGGTTTTTTTCTTGTTGTATGGTAATAGAACATGTATATGGATTATTTGTGGGTGGTTCCATTATAAACCAAGGATAGGTGGTTCCATTATAAACAATGGATGGATGGATACATTATAAACCAATGATAAGGTGGTCCGTTATATCCCTCCATTGAATTGGGTATAGAAATTGAGTTAAGAAGTTATAAGATTATCATAAGATATTGTTGAAATTTATTGAGTAGGTTATTCCATTTATAAGATTGATTGTAATATTGATACGATAATGATCTTCCAAGATAGAAACATGTTTTCATTATACATCGTATGATTTTCTAATAGATCCTTTATTCAAGGATTATTTTCATAGAGCCCATGGTAGTTAGCTTATATGACTCCTATATTATGTTAATATTGTATTCCATATTTCATGATTTATGAACCTTGTTTTGATAGTTATGAATACTATTATATTTTTATAATTCACTTTGATTATATCATCATACCATTATTCACATATTATGCTTACTAATGAAATTCAATTATTAATTTTTATGTTGACCCTTACTGATTGTTTTATCTCACCCTTATTATTTTTCCTTTTCCCCAGGTTATGAAGAATTAAGTTAAATTATTTTTTCCTAAAAATTTTCATGTACGTAAAATATTTTGGGAGATATTGAAGAGTATTAATGAAATAAGAAAAAAATGGGTATAATAGAAGAAATGATCACTTTAATAAATGGGTATTGTCATGTAAAAGTTTTTCCTAATTCTATAGAACTCTAGACCTAAAAGGTCTTTGGGTATGTAAGTGATCCAATGTTTCATTTTGATGTTATATATTTGGGATCGAAAATATTATGTCATTTTTATTATTAACAAATCTAAAAATATAAAGATTGTGTAATTATCACTAGATCTAGGAGTATGAGTTTGAGGTTAGCATAGACATGGATCAAAATACATCTCAACATCATAAAACATGTGATAATGACCTAAGAGTGTAGAACATTATGGCGTATCATGAAAAACATTGAATATATTGAAAATAAAAAAAAAATTAAATGAGTCATAACATGGTAAAAAACCTGAAAATATGGAACAACCATAAGAATAGGGAAAACATTGTAAGAAAAATTATTATTCAAAAAACTATGTGAACAAATTCATTATGTCCACATATAAAAATGTGAGCGTACTCATTATAACCATGCCTATGTGAAAAAAATCATTATGGCCACAAATAACTACCTCATGAGATAAAAACTTTAACCAATGAATTAGAGAGTGATATAGTACATCATCTATCATAATCCATATATAGGTTTTCCACTTAAAATCAATCATCACCATATCTCAAAAAATATATGGAAAAAGAAAGGGTTTTTAAAACTTTTCACAAAACATCAAATAACATGAACATATGAAATCATAAGATATCAAAAATCTAATTTTATAAATATAATCATGTCATAATAATATATATACAATTATCAAAACATTACTTCATGACAGATAAACCTTAGAGTAAAAATAGAAGTGAAAACAACACAGTTTTCACAAAAACCTTTTAAACATTGTTAAAAAATATGAAGGGAAAATTAAATTCAAAAAAAATTAGGAAGGGTAATATAATGATTTTTAAAGACTTTTATTAAATATTTATAAATAAATTATCCTTGAAAAGAAACAAAAAAGATCAATCTAATAAATCTGAGGTGGAAAATAATTAAATAAAATTCCTTTATTAAGTGTTTTAGGTCATTTTAAAGAAAAACTCAAATAGAAGAAGAATTTAAAGACATTAATTTCCTAAAATATGTAAATTTAAATAAGAATAATATATAAGTAAAAAAATTAATATTTATTTAATTAAAATAAACAAGATGGGAATAATGTGGATATAGAAGAAAGGATTCATTAGAAAGAATGGGAGTTATTCTTACCAACACTATACTTTTATTTTGGAAACTTTTTTTATTAAAGAAGGGGTTATTGATTATGATAAGTAATTTCCCCATTTAATAAGAGGATATACCATATAAAATATATTAATTTAAGGATAAAATAAATTTTCAAAATTATATCCAGGTAAGAATGACTATGACCGATTGAATCAAAAATTGAGTCGATGAAACCCTTAATATATTGGTAACATAAAAATAAAATGAGCGAGAGAGGAAGATAATGGAATATAAATTAAAATATAATTAAATGAATTATATTTTAATATGTTAATGCAGTAGTATAGTGAATAGATAATAAAAAATGGTTCTAAACAATATCAAACATGTTTCATGAATATTAAAATGAGATGAAGAAACTCTTACGTTGAATTATTTCCTAGGTGATCACACTCTAGCCTCATATATAAACAATTAATCACATTAATAACCTATTTGATAACCTTATTCACATATATAACCTTTTATAAACTTCATTTAAAATTATTCTCTATATTTATATTATTTATTTTTTATATCGGGTGTGTGTAATCTTGATCATTCGAAACTAGTTTCGCAATTGCGGTGTTATTATTTAATCATATAAATATTTTGATCACAAATACATCATAATAATATATATTTTATAATTATTTATAATGTTATAATTTTTCATAAGTATTTTAGTCATTATTTTTTATGATGAAGTTGGTTAGGAGATTGTTTTAGTAATTTATAAAGAACGAATAGTGTTTTCTTATTTAATGAGTTAATTTTATTTATTAATAATAAATAATTATATAATTATCAATATCAAATAATAAGTTTCAAAAATAATAATTAATATAAATTTATAGAAATGTTCAAGTATGTTTTTAAACCAACCCAATAATAACATGTTATAATCTATGTGTGACTACGACTATAGAAGAGATTTTTTATTATAATATCACTTTCACAAAAGTATAATGAAATTAGTTAGAAGTTAATAAGGTAATTAATCATAAGTTTTAAGATTTATAATAATAAGTTAAATGAAAATTAATTTTCATATATAAATAAATCTATTTTTCTCTTGATATGTTCATTTTAGGTGGTTAGTTTTACAATGATTGATTATTGATAATATTAATTATATAATTAATAATACATTTTGAAAGAATATATATCATTATGTAAATAAAAAACTATTCACTAATAAAATTTAAACAACTAACCTTGACATGTGGTTATAAAAAATGAAATGTGTCGTTCGTTGAGGTGATAGTCTGCACATGCACATGAGCAACGTTCTCATTTTTTTAATTTAATGGGAGGGGTAATAGATAATGGTCATACCTAAAATATAATAAAATTTCACTATATTATTTAAAATTATGTCATTATAAACATATGTTTATAATGGGTTTATTTGAGGGTGGATGATAAGGTTAATGAAATGAAGTAAAAGGGAAAATAGTATTGGGAATGATAATTTGGATCTTATCTAGAAGTATCCTTTGTAAATGAAGGAATTGATGCTCATTGATGAGGATAGATGATATAAAAAGTGTATAGATTCTCTAGAAAAACTAAATTTGGTATATTTTTATGAAAACTTTGAACAATAGTTGTGACTTGAAATGGGTGGAAGTGAGCTACATGTTTAAGTGAAAACATGGATAACTATTTAGAGAAGAATGTTAGGTAAGGGTTACGAATGAAATTTCATGAGAGTTAGGTGATTTAGGAAGAGAAATATTGATGATAAATTTAGTTATGACAACCCAGCTGAGAAATTTTATTATATAAGGTCTTAGTGTCAAATTGATTTAGTGAGATTCAAGCCAAGTTAGATTACCAATTTTAACACTTATTAAATTTGATTAAATATTTACAATGTTTATTATTTTATCCCTAAAAATATGATATGAACCTCACCAAATTTCAATTTAATTAATATGAATTTGAAACCCATTTAATCTAATTCAATTTATAAATATTATAAAATAAAATTTTTAAATTAAAACATGTAATGTGTTGAGAAAATGTTTGTATAGGAAAAAAATAATTTTAGTAATTTGGTTTTATTAATCTTATTTAACATTTATTTAAAATTAAATAATGGTTAATTAACTTTTATATATTTTTAGAAATCATATTAGTGTATTAATTTAAAATATATCAATTTAATTTATATATACACAATATTTATAAACGTGTGATTGTTTAAAAATAGTTATTCTACCATGGTAACTAATATTTACCTCGGTAACTTAATTGTATTCCTAAAAATGAAATCGAACACGTAAAATAATTTCAAAAAGTTGATTAAAAATTTTAAAATCATTTTTATAATTCAATTTATCAATGAAAAAAAATTAATATATGTATGAAAAATCTATAAAATAATTTTAAGGAATTTGTATCTTCAATGCATAAAATGAACTTTCTTATTATAATTTTTTATATAGTTTTTATGAAGTTGTTAATTTTATTGACACCTTCCAAATTAAAAAATAAAAAATAACTATAATTTTTGATAATTTTATTATGATAATGTGGTTTTTTTTCAGTGTTGTGTGCAAGAGAATATTCTCACATTTTATTTAAGTAGTGAATAATATTTACTAAAATTGGAGTTTATTACATTCTACCCCCCCTTAAAAATAATTTCATTCCCAATTTTTTTACATAGAGGAAAGAGAGTGAGGGTACTTTTCTCTCATCACATACTTAGGTTCCCTTTTTCCATCCTCATCCTTATGATTCCACCACATAACTTTGACTAGATGGGTGTTCTTATTCCTTAGAACCTTGTCTCTTTAATCCATGATCTTCATATTTTTATCTTCATATAAAATTCCATGTTACAATTTTACAGCTTTCAAGATCTGTACATGTGGTGTATCTAATATATAGTTCCTCAAAAGTGGTTTTTGGAACACATAATACACTTGAGAGAGTTGTGTATGGAGTGATAAGTGATATGATTTAACTCTCACATGATCAAGTATTTTAAAGGGATAGATGTATCTAAGGATAAACATCCCTTTATTCCCAAATCTAATAACGCACTTCTATGTAGATATTCAATGGATGGTCTTTTCACTAAATTCAAACTCTAGATCTTGTCAATGATTATCTACATAACTCGTCTATCCACTTTTTGCCTCTTTCATAGCATTCTACCTATTTTCTTGGAAAAGGTTTAGACCTATAATCTTCCTCTCTCCAACTTCATCCCAAAATTTTGGAGTCCTATATCTATTTCCATAAATAGCATCATATAGTGTTATCCAAATACAAGAATTAAAACATTTATTATATGATAACTCTACCAAAGGGAGTTATTAATCCCAACAACCATCTAAATACATTGAATAATATCTTAAAATATCGTGTAGATTTTGAATACTAATCTCACACTAACCATCTATCTGAGGATGATAATAAGTGCTTAAACACATCTCTATCTCCAATTCTTTATGAATACTTCTCTAAAACCTCAAGGTAAACTTCATATTATAATTAGATAAAATTGTTATTTTTACTCCATGAATCCTTTCCACTTCCTCTATATATATCCTGTCTAGTTTTTCAAGAGATAAATGTTCTTTTATGAAAATAAAATTCACTAAATTTTTATAGAGTTTGAGTATAACCCAGATGGTATTATATCCTTTATATGCCTTTGGGAGTTCTATGATGAAATCCATGGTGAGGTTTTTCCAATTCTGTATTGGTATGAGTAATGGTTTCAACAAACTATAAGATTTTTTCTATAAATCCTTATGTTACGGGCATACCATGCATCAAGATATGTATTTTAAAATTTCACTCTTTATGTTATCCCACCATAAGTTTTTTTAAATCTATTTACATCATTGTACTTCCTTGATGAATATAGAAGGTTGATATATGTGAATCATCCACAATATCCATCTTCAATTATATTTTTTATGGGACACATATCCTAGTTTCAAACCTTATAACTCAATATTTATCAAAGTTGAACTATAAAATATTCACTACCCTTTTCAGTAGCTCCACATCATCATTCTAGGATTCTTTGATCATCTTATAGATGGAAGGTTGAGCTGTCAGTGGGGAAATATATGATTTATCTCCTCGTATTATGACTTCACGATTCATCCTCAATAAATACTTGACTACTAGGTCTTTTTCAATCCTCATCACATATAGAATAGGATGTTCTTTCTTACTCCAAGCATCAACCACTTTATTTTCCATCCCTAAGTGATATTATATTAAGATTTAAAAATATTTTATCAATTATGACTATCTCATTTATCACACATTCAACACCATCTATTTGAGTATATATTTCATAGTATTTTGATAAATATATATTTCACACTTTTCTCTATAGAGATAATGGCACAAAATATTTAATGAAAAGATCACTATTTTCAATTATTAGTCATGAATCCAATAATTTTTCTAATTAGTCATTAATTATACAAAGGAATAAGAAATTACCTTATCATTCTATATGAGTATAATACCCAAGAAATGTTTTAAAGAATCACTATATATTATAAACCCTTCCTCGCTATAGGGTAATGTAAGTATAGGAGTGATGGATGACTTTTTTTTAGTTCATTGAAATTTCATATATACTACTTTGTTTAAAGTAACTTAACTCCCCTTTGTGTTACCATGGTTAGTGTATTTGATAGTCATGATAAATTTCTCACAAATAATAAGTATTATTATTCTAACCCAATAAAATTTTGGATCCCAACTATAGCGGTTCATCTTGTCCAATGCTTGATAAATTTTATCATTTATAAATCTACTGATATTCCCTTGGTTGTGATTATATGACCCAAAAATGATTGTTTCTATAGCCAAAATTCACAATTGAAATATTTTTTAAACAATTTCTTCTTTATCAAGGTCGTTAACAAAATATGTAAATGATATTAATACCCTTCAATAGTTTTTGAATATATAATAATATCATCCATAAGACATCGATAAATTGTTCAAGGCAGTATCTAAAGACTTTATTCATTAGATCTATAAATTTTTTAGTAGAATTCATAAGTAAAAATGGTATAACTATAAATTCATAGTTTCATTACCTCATATGTAATGCGGTTTAGGAAATATTCACCCTTTTAACCATTAACTGATGGTATCTAAATCAAAGTTCAATCATCAAAAGTACCAAAATCGTTTGTGATGATCAAATAAATCATTAATACGGGGTATATGGTACTTTTTCTTGATTATTATTTTATTAATATCATGATAATTAGTTCAAATGTGCATCAACCCATCCTTATTTTTTAAAAAGAGGATCGTTTCACCCCATGATGATGTACTAGGACATTTGAAACCTTTGTCCAGATTATATTTTCATTGCTTCTTTAATTCTGTCAATTTTATGGGAGATATTTTATATAGAATTTTTGAGATAGGTATGGATCCAGGTATGAGTTATATTAAAAACTATACCCCATGATTAAGTGTAATAATAAATAGTTAATTTGGAATTACATCATTATATTCCCATAAAATAGGCATGTCTTCAATGTTTATTTCCTTCCCAATCATTTGAGTGAAGTCTCCCACATTGTTGGGTATCATAATCCACATTATATAATTTACTTCCATATGGGGTTCATAATCACCCTTGCATTGATACTTGATAACATAATGATTTGGGAAATAGAATGATATTTCCTTATCTAGATTATTAATATTTTCTCTATTAATAGAGATACATTACATTCCTAATATTACATTGAACTCTACCAGGGGAAGTATAACTAGATTGGAAGGGATTATCTTCTTAGGAGGTCACCAATATTAGTACTACACTTTCTCAAACATGTTTAACTATAGTTTTCTAAGGAGATATAGTGTATTAATACTATTTTGATCATACCCATTGTTAACATGATTCTTTTGAGTTCCCAAAATTACCATAACTAAAGGAAAATTGGTAATTAGTATACTTAAATTAATGAATGTACAAATATGGAAACAATTAACTTTGAATGAGGATTTCATAAACAATGTGCTTACATTATAATATGAATCTTTAGGTTTTAATCTTAGTTATACAAGATTAGTTTTCTAATTAAACAAGTTATATATTTAAATCCTTCATAATGGTTTATAAATATAATTTGAATCAACCAAAGAATATTCCATTGGAATGTTAAATGGGGTTTTCAATTATTCTTATTTGGTGTGCACTAGGAGACCATTAAGTTAATATCCAATACATCCCTTTTAGGTTTACTACCCCTAGGTACATATATTCTATAGATTTCATCCACTTTTAGTATCTTGATATGGATTTTTTTCTAGAAAAACCACACAATATCTACTTTACCAAAATTTAAAGATATTATCCAATACTAAGACTTATCCTTTAGATATATCCTAATGGTTTCCACTAAACTTATCGAAATGAATCCAAAAAATAATCCTACCCTCCTCTGATACCATATATAGATACCCAACAAAAATATAACTTAAATGATAAATTAATTTCATTATTTAGATAAAATGTCTCACAAATAATCACACAACCTATGGAAAAAAATTATTTTCTTATATAGTCACTATATAAACATATTTTTGTTACAACACTTGAGATAATTTCTCCTAAATCACACTCATCTAGACCCTTTTCCTAGCATCTCAAATGATATAATCATCTTCATAACCTTGGAAATTGAAACATAAAAATGGGGTGATCTTAGACTCTTAGTAATGTAAAAAACAAATCATAAAGTATCATATCATAATCATGAAGGAGATTGTGAGTAAAGGATATATATCTTATTAAAATACCATAAAACCATAGATATAATCATAAAAAATTGTATAGAAACATAATATCATAAAAAATTGTTAAGAAATAAAAACATTTATGACATGGATCAAAATAAATCTCAGTAATCATAAAACATTTGAGCATTACAAAGTAGTTAAGAACATTTTAAAAATAAGATATATCATAAGAAACATGGAATATTTTATAAATGAAAATCATCATGTAAATGAGGAATAAATTTGTAAAAAAAATTGAAATTTGGAACAATCATAATCATGGGAAAATATTTGTGAGAGAACTCATTATACCCTTGCCTATGACAACCAAACTCATTATGTCCCCTCCAAAAAAAGTGACCCAGCTCATTATTCCCACTCTTGTGTGAACAAACCCATTATGAAAATGGCTCACTATCTCAAGGGATTTAAAATTAAACCAATTAATTTGAGGGTGATATAGTACCCCACCCATCATCTTTCATGCATATGTGGGACTCTTAAAATCAATCATCGTCATATCATAATTAATCGAAGAAAAAAGAATGGGTTTCTTAAATGCTTCTAAAAAACATAACATAACATGTACTTAATAAATCATAGGATATAAAGAATATCATTATTATAATGAATCATATCACAATAAAAAATATAGGGTGATCAAAACAACTCTTTAATAGATATAAACCTTGGAGTAAATATACAAGTGAAAGTATATAATTTTTCATAAAAACATTTTAAACATTGTTATAAAAAATGAAGTGTAAATTAATTTCAAAAAAATAAGAAAAGAAAGAGAAGGATTTAGAAAATCATATCATAAATATTTTCAAATTAATAATCCTTAAAAGGAAACAAAACATATCATGATAATAAATTTGTACTGGTAAACAATGAGAAGAAATGATTTTATTAATATTTTTAGGTTCTCTTATAGAAATACACATATAGAAGAAACATTGAAGAAATTTGATTTCATAGAATATATAAAATAATATATGAATAATATAAAATACAAAAAAAATATTTTTTAAAATAAAATACTTTTGATTGTAAAAACTTTTACATGAAATAAAATATTCATTGGTAATAATGGGATTTATTATTACGAACTCTATAATTTTATTATGGAAGGAATTTTTATCAATGAAGCAGTTATTGATGATGAGAAGTATTTTTCCAACACAATAAGAATATATACCATATAAAATTGGGAAATTTATGGATCAAATAAATCCTTAAAATAATATTTTAGTAAGAAATACTTTGACCCATAGAATTAGAAATTTATTCAATGAAACCCTTGTGGTGTTGGTAATATAAAAACCAATGGATCATAAGAGGAATACAACATCCCATGTTTTGGATAGAGTTGAATATTACATGTGTTTTTTAATTTTACCATCTTGTTTATGGGATGTTATCTAAAATAAGATTCAGAATCTAAATCTGATCATTTTAACACTTAATGATTTTTTTGGATGAGTTTTAAGTTCCGGGAGGTGTGCTGGGAGTTCGGTTGAGTTTCGGAGGCATTGACCTATGAAAGAATCCATATTTTGGGGAATGGAATGAGTTGAACAGTTTTTGCATGGTTAGTTTTACCATATGGAGCATCCATGTGGATCATTTTCTTAAGGGTCGTGGTTTTATTAAACTATGAAAGATCTTAGGAATAACTATGTGACATGGTGCAGGTGTGCAGCGGTGACCCGCACGGGCTGTGTACGAAATTCCTAAATTGTAAACCTAGAATGCATCCTTAGTTCCACTTAACCAATAGTTATGCATGGTTCAACACATATTTTTTCAAACTATGAAACCCAACCATGAACCCATTTTAAAAGGGGTATATATTTGGCCAGTTAATCCCACACAGTCGGTACACAGTTATACAAACCATGCAGACTAATTTTGAAACTCTTAAAAGAGGTCAAAATGAAGCTTTTTTCCATTCCATTTGTTTTTACCTTCCTCCTTTATTCTCCTAAATTGCACATAGTGTCCCCTCTATCCATGAGATATCCTCATATCCTCTCCTAGGCATGAATCTATCACCCTCATCTGATATAAAAATCACTTTTCTTCAGTCTTGTTGGATGCATACTGATAAGCGTTTCATTCCACTTTCTCCTTTAATCATTTTACTTTCTATATTTGATTCTATCTTCATGAAAGATTATTCACCCTATTTTTAGGGTATTTTTTTGTTTCTTCAATTTCTCTCAAACTATATCAAATTAAAACTCGATATTAGATGATTGGTCCATCCTAAGCATGAGGTAGGTGGTCTATATTCTTTTCCATTAAATTTGTTCTATTAATATAATATTGTCATTGTGCCACATACTGGGAATTTTGGGTGTTGCCTTTAAAATTTAAATTCCATAAATTAGTTTCCTAGACCACATTGTAATGTATTTTGGAACCCCCTTGATATGGTTTGCGGTTGTGACCTAAACTTGAACCACCCCTTCTGGGTGGGTTCACATAATCACATATAACAATAATGGTCTACCGTTTGAAAAAACCACCCTTAGGGTTAGTTAAATAAAATATTTATTCTTATATTGAACTACTAATGTTTTACGTGTGTTCTAAATCACCCATTTTTTGTGTGTCAAGTTTTTTTATTAAAACATAAATCATTAATGACGAAAATCAGCAGAAGTACAAGAACAGAGCCAAGAAGGGAAATTGTCCAACTAGAGCTGGGTGGAGTCGAAAGGGCCTAAGGCTGCAATCTCATGGGACATGTTGTTTCCTTCCCTTTTTGTAAAGGAGAAGGTACAAGAAGATAAGCACTGGACAAGTGAGAGAATTATCCTAATGATGATGCCAAAAGGCTGGAGCACACCATCATTGTGGTTAATAGCATCAATAACAGTAAGGAAGTTTGAATCAATAATAATATTGCTCCATCCACATTCCAGTGCGAGCGACAAACTAGCAAGGATGGTCATAGCCTCAGCAACCTCCGGTTCCGAGAAAGCCTGATGTGGATCATATTTAGCAGAAAAGATTTTCCCCAGATGATTACGGGCTAGAAGGCCGAGGGAAACAAGCCCATACTTTGGGAGAGATGCGTCCACGTTAATTTTAAGAATCCCTTCTGTTGGGGGATTCCAATGAGAGGGGGAGGTGAGGGTAGCTCCAAGCATAAAGTGATCATTGTGGTCTTCCCAGTCCTCAATCCAAGAAGATTCCCTTTCAATCCAGAATTCGGGGGGTTTGTGAGCTTGATGAAAAACAGCATCGTTACACCGAATCTAAATAACCCAGGCCAAAGTGCAAAGAGAACTTGAGAGAGACGAGGGAAGATAGGAGCACCAATGTGTCAGAAGATCAGGAAGGTCAGAGGCCAAAGCCAGTGAGTCGGTAGAGGTCGAGCCCCATTTACTCCAAACTTTCTTAGCTCTCGGGCAGTGAATGATGGTTTGAAAAGGAGTTTCAATAGTGCTCGGGTAGAAAGGTAAAAAGCAGAACTAGCCATATGCCAGTAGTTGAGAAGGCTCATGGTTGGGAGGGTACCCGTGCAAACCAGCCAACAAAATTGGAGAATTTTAGGGTGAACGTTGAGTGTCCAGATCAATTTCCTTGGTCCCTCATCCTGGCTGACTGGGTGGTTTCCCAGGTCTAGTCTATAGCCGGATCTCACTGTGTATTCTCCCAAGATGTCATTGGTCCATAAAATATGGTCGGGGCCTACATTAGGGATCCAGGGTATGCTAAGGATGATTCTTTGGTCTATTTCATTAAACCAATCAAGGATCTTTTCCAAACACCACCCTTGTCCCTGGTCGAAAAGGAGGCAACTGACCGTTGCGTCTTCAAGACCTGGTTGGATGGGGGATGTTGCCCAAATACCATCCTTATCGATAAGCCAAGGATCAGTCCAGATATTGATAGTTGATCCAGTCCCAATCCTCCATCCATGTCCTCTATCTAGGAGCTTTTTTCCCCCCAAATGCTTCTCTAGAGGAAACTGGGGAGGGGACCGAGAGAGGAAGCATGGAAGTTCGTGTGGGGAAAGTACTTAGCTCGGAGAACCAGTGCACAAAAAAAATAAGGATGGTTAGCTAGGTGCCTCCTTGCTTGGCCAATAGTGCGTCATTGAAGAGAAGAAGATTTTGGAAGCCCATCCCTCCCATTGATTTGGGTGTGTAGAGTTTCTCCCAGGCCATCCAGTGGGGTTAATTTCTTTTTTTGTGTATCAAGTTATTACACTTGAATGATATGAAAAAATTTAATTAAGCATAATTATCTACTAAATCTTAACATGATGGTATTCACATTGGAATGGGTTCTTCACATGGACTTTATAGTTATTATTAAATTTAATGTCCTTCTTGTGACATATAAATAAAATTTCCTAGTGATATAAATTGAATTAATTATGGAATGGATGGTCTTCTAAGCTGTATTTAAAATGATAAAGTAGATTATACTAAAAAGGATTCATTGTTCGTTGAGTGATTTTAGTTTCCTCTTTGTAGAAATTAAAGCTAAGGGCTCATAGGGAAAGTGGTATTACCTTTCTTTTTATTATGATGGGAGGTACCTCAGTTAGGGTCATTGAGAATAAAGCTTAACACCCCCAGGTTGATGATTATGGGAATTTAATACCACATAACTTGGTTTTTTTGGCATGAAATCTCATCCCCCCCCAAGTATAGGATTTTTATCATGACAGTCACATTCATGAGAAGGCTTATGGACATGAATTCTATATCCCATTTTTAGATATTGGTCTTACAACCCATTTATTATAAGAACATATTTTATTATTATTAAATTCTAACTTGAGACTATTGGATGGGATGTCCTTATTCATTAATTGAGACATTATGATCATAACATCCCTCCTTGAGCAAGAGACACTTACGATTATATAAGGACGCTTGAGTTATGCCTCAGGTCCTGGAAAGTATGATGTATCTATATATATAGATGTATACTCTTTTGTGTATAGAGTTCATATATATACATAAAAATTTATATATATATATATATATATCAGGTGACATGTTTAGAGATATTCTGACTTAGGTATATGTAGGTATAGTCGGTCAGGTGTCCTTGAGGAACTTAATCCCAAATTGTTTGTGTTTATTATTACAACACCGCTTTACTTTTGGTATATTTGCGCACTAATTTATTTTATATTCACCAAATAGATATCACTATAAACCATTTTTTGTGGCCTAATTATTATATCTCATACCCTTTTCAAGTCTTCATTATAATGGGGTACCCAAAAAAACCTCATCTTGCAGCTTCAGGATTTTGGATTCTACTTCTGATGTGACCCTTGTACATGGGATCTTAGGAGAACAGGACTAAGCTAGAGATTAGAATGCTCATGGGATATAACTTGGAGATTTTTTTTTCTTTTATTTATATATTGTTTATTAATTAGTTATTGTATGCCTTTTTCTTTTACTTTTTAGTCACATGTACATGCATTATTATATATTTTGTGTTGTCCATCTCATATTATTTTCCTCATTCATATTAATCCTCCACTTCTCTTTAATTCATTTATATTGTTTCATTTATTATATTCTCATGATGTAACATTGTGTCACTCTAACCATGAGGGCGTATTCTACCCACTGTACCATCATCAGACCCTCATAGCTAGTTAGTAGCATCTTGAATATGGGGAGGAACACTTGAGGCTATGTGACTGGTTAGCTCAGGTCTTCATCCTAGTGGATCCTTTGTTGGGATGTTACAATGTGGTATTATAGGATTTATTTTCCTTCATTTTACTATTTGGGAACTGATATATAGGATATTAAGAAAGTGTCATCATTTATTAAATAGCCTTGTCTAGGAGTGATCAACCTATGTACAGGGAAAAGACCAAGTGGCCAGGTATGGGATTTTTGTTTGTGATGTTCGTTATTACAGTTGATTGTGATTTTACCTTGACTGAATGGTGTAATTTCTACTGTTATTTATTTATTATATTTACAGTATTTTACCCTTTTCCTGGTATGGTAAGGAAGTATAATTACATGCATCATTATAGGCACATAGATATTCACATACCATGCATATGACATTCCATATAGTTTGCATTCTTAGACTGTTTGATATAGTGATATGTTCCTTAAGTGATATGTCATTATTTTATAGAATCTTGTTTATAGGTTTTTATTCCTTGTTTCCTTTTTATATAGCATGCTTACCTGTTTACCATGTTATGTGGTGATTTTTCATGACTATCTGTATATATGTGATAGCTTTCTTAGTAATAATTTGTATATAAAGTTGTTATTAAAGTGTCTAGATCAAAAAAAATGTTGTTTCCCATATATATTTATGGTGAAACCTTAACTAACCAACCTATAAATATTTGATCCATTAACCATTGGTTTCATTGGATAAAACATACTGGTTTCAATTAAATTGAATCCAATTTTCAATTTATGAAGTGTTTGGGCACATTATAAATTTGAAAATGGTCACCCATATAATCAAACCAACATGTATGAACTTGATATGACTTTATATCATTGTATAAATTTAAAATATATTTAATTTTGGATTTAAATGAGTTAGTTTCTTATGGACCTTTTACATGACTAGACCTAAGTAGGTTGATCTAGACCTATTATGGTTATGTGATAGACTTGACTCAACCCAAGTAGGTTGGTTATGGTGCTAAATTCATGTTAAATGAACCCACTAAGGTTGTTTCATAATTTTAATTTTTAAAATGTTTCAGGTATCATTGAAATAAACCCAGGATGAACTAATGGAACCCTCATAGGTATCCTTAATGTTGATATGCCTTATTACATAACCACATGGGGTATGTTTATGTTATATGGGGATGGTTATTAAAAGTTTCTACAACTTCTTATATGGATTAACATATAGATGTATGGTGGAATATTAAAAGAACAATTCCCTTTTTAATTTATAAAAAACCTGTTATCTTATTTGATATGCACTTATATGAGGTGTTAGTTAATTAAAATTCTAATTTCAACCTAAAGGGTGTTTTCCTCTATAGATTGGAATTTAAATTTTCATCCAATTGAAAAATATTATGAGTAAATAAATTATGTATAAAGATGGAGTTTATATGATAAACTACCTAATTATGATATGATGTAGGCTAAATGAATAAATCTTTAAATTAAGTGTGATAAATCATTCTTATGTGCCTTTTCACGTTAGCTAAATATATTTTCTATGTACATTTTTTCTTATAACTGGGGATGATTTTTAAAAATTGTGCCTTTAAAATTCCTAAAGATCGAATGTAAATAAATGAATCAGATCAAATAAAACCTTGGTGTTTCAACTTAAACCCTCATGTAAGGGTAGTTTAAATGTTTCTCTATACTTTCCTTAGAACAAAAATGTGAGTGTTTCTTGTGGTCTTTTGTAACTTTTTCCTAGGTTTCATTGAACCTTATTGATAGACGGTAGATCCTAGTGACCTCTTAACCATGATCTAGCTATAGGGTTGATGATTTCTACTTTTAAGGGGATATCCCAAGGTTGGTGGTGCCCTCAGAACTTTAAAACCTTTCTAAATGGTTTTGAACTATTTCAGAAGTGTAGTGTCATTTGGGTATTGTTTTCCCAATTAGGACTCCTTAGTTTCTAAAGAGACACCCAGTTTTGATGGAAATTCATGAAATTTTTTGACCCTTTTTACGTTTTTGGGCATCAATTAATACTTCAATTCAACATGGTAGACATGCTTAGGTAATTATCATCCACTTAGAAAGTTGTGAGACATTTATTACATTTCTGATTGACGACATGAGAGGTCATCCACCAGATTAAAAATCATATGGGATTATGTGACTGTTGTATAATCCTTTTTATGATCCATAATATAATAGGGTGTATGGGGTTGATAAGAATATTTATAATATAAAAAATCTATTGTTTTTTTGATAGAATCTCTGGGTAGTATGTGTTGATACACATGATACCCGTTAGTTGGTAAAAAGGTATAAACAATGTATGAGTTTGGTAGTACTTGTTTAATTCTTAAGCTATTAAATTATGTTCTCTGGTAATCTCTATAGTAGAGTGACCCAGATACTAAAGATAAATCAAACTCGTCCCAATGGATGTGATTATGTCATAAAAAGGATCATGTGATTTGATATGTAGGTTGACTGGTTTTGGATTTTATTCCTGATTCTATGTAACACATGAATTTAACTCAAGAGTATTATCATTTTTATGTATAAATTTGAAACTAATATAGTTTTCCTTCAAGTGGATAGTTTTCATCCATTTCATTTTAACACTTTTTAAAGTGTGTTTTCCATGTCTATGACCTTTTTTCGGGGTTTAATGGAGTGTGTTTCGTAGGATAGTTTTCATTTTTAGTAAATACCATAAATGGTAAACTCTTATGGTGGGGTGTGTCATGTTAATTTTGGTAATATGTGTCTTTCCAAGTAGATGTAACACATCCAAGGAGAACTATTTCGAAATGGTTAGTGCTCCTTTTGAATTCCTTGTAGCTGGTGAGTTTGGAAAACATGTTAGTTATTGAAAGGTATAATGATGATAAATGGATTATGGATTAAGAAACCTTTAAGGAAATTATTAGCCTAGTTTTATTTCATTGGTTTAGGCTTTAGTAATCACATAACACCTCATTAGTGAGGGAATTTTATTTGGGAAGAGAGGATGTGTTGGAAAATGAAGCTGAGATTCTTTAAAAAGAGTCCACCAGAAGTGGTTCTTATATTCTTCTCATGCATATTTGGGTATGGTTGGTTGGAACCGATATTTATCACTTCATCTTAGATATTAATTAAGTGCCTCAATCCTTCTTGGTAGTTCTTTAAATACTATTATTGTACTCTTTGTTTAGAGATGATCATTTCCCCTATCTTGAGATCATTATAGTTACACTGAGAGATAATCAGTTATATATCAAGATAAATATATAAATCAAACATCATATTGCCTTGATAAAAAAATTATTTCACATTTTCACTATAGAAACATGTATGTTTAAATAATCATGGTTAGTCATGTTTGAATCTTGGGTTCTCAAGTAGTAACATACTAGATAAACTTAGGGACACTAGTTGTTTCCTTTGAAGTTATTTCTAGGAAGATACCATATTGAGATCAGTCAATGTTCTTATTATATGGAATTTTTGGACTTGTATCAACATCTCACTTCTATATATGGTATATGGATTAACTGGGATGGGATATTTGGACACCATTTGATGATTATGAGGTTACCCTAGACTTTTAGTCGGGTTTGGTTGATTTAATTAAAGGGTTGTTATCTAAAATCACTAGATCAAAAAAAATTGGTTTTCATTCTGAGGAATGACATATTAAATAAATAGGTAATGGTTTGGTGAGAAGATGTCACCCGAAGTCAGATAAAGGCTTTAGTGGGCATGCTAAAGGTAAATGCAAGGATCCTTAGGAGAAGGTATCATGTTTTTTGTTATGATACAAAAGACATATAAGAAGAATTTTTTGAGAATAATCAACAAGAATCAGCTTGATTCATTTCTTTTGTTCAATGATCATGGTCGGTGAGGAACCATATCAGGCATGATGTTAGTTAGATGGATGAAATGTGAAAGTTTGTAGAGTTTTTCAAGGAAATATCTCATGACCAGTTTAAACTTGGTCGATCAAAATTTGATTTTTTAATCAAATGAGGATTGTGTTAAGTTATTATATGAAATAGTGTTTCCAAGTTGAGTAAAACATGAAAGAAGTATCATTAGAATGCTTAGGTAATTATTTTCTAGTCAATTATGATAGTAGGGATCATAGTGGCCCATAATTATCCATTTAATTCTAGAACCTATAGTAGGAATTTCCATAGACCATATGGTTAAAGAGATGCCAATGTGACAGTATATCGAGTTTTACAGGCTCGAGTAAGAATTGTATCGATATTTTTTTTTGAATTAAATCATTGACCTGAGTTTAACAACTTTTGTAAAATATTCTTAAAGTGATGTTTGGACATGATTTGGGCATTTGAAAATGAAATGTGACTATTTAAATGAAACTTCATGATCAAGTATGTTAGGTTTTGTTTATATTTTTTCCCTAAGGATGCTTAGGGATGAGAAGTTTTAAGGTGGGGAGGTTGTAACATCCCATGTTTTAGACTGGGTTGAAATGCCTTTGAGTTTTTGAATTTTACCATTTTGTGGATGGGATGTTCTCTAAACCAAGATTTATAATATAAATCTAAGCATTTTAATACTTAAATGTGTTATTTTTGGATGAGTTTTAAGTTTTAGGAGGTTTCATGGGAGTTTGGTTGAGTTTCGAAGGTGTCGAGCTCTGAAAGCACCAGTTTTTTAGGAATATAATGAGGTGCACAGTTGGTGAACGGTTAGTTTAACCGTGCAAAGTAACCATGTGGCCATTTTTATTAAGGGGAATGGTTTGATTAAATCATGAAAACTCCTAGGAATAACCATGAAACATGGTGTAGGTGGTTAAGGGTGGATCGCATGGTCTATACATGGTTTTCCCAAACCATGCACCTATCCCACACCCTTAGTTCCACTAAAACAGGAGCTATGCATGGTTAGGTGAAAGGTTTTTCAAACCATGTAGGCCAATAATGTGCCCCGTTTAAAATGTGTATGGATTTGGTTAGTGAATCTTGCATGGTTGGTTCATGGTTATCCAAACCATTCCACTCTTAAAAGAGGGTAAAATGATGATTTTTCCCTTACCTATATTTATTTTCTCCCTCCATTCTTCTCTTCACTCACGCACAGCATCCCCTTCGGCCATGGGAGATTCTCCTCTCCTCTCCTAGGCATGGAACTATCTCACATGTTTGATGTCAAAATCACTTTCCATCAATCTCGTTGGATGTGTACCAGTAAGATATCTATACCACTTTTTACTTTGTTCATTTGTCTCACTATATTTGGTGTTATATTTGTGTGAGATAATTCATTCTATTTTAAAGGAATTTTTTCATTTCTTCGATTCTCTCAAACTGACTCAAATCAAAGCTTGATGTTGGACGAGTGGACCATCCTAAGAATGAGTTAGGTGTTTTATAATATTTTCCCATAAATTCTCTTCATTTATATAATATTTTCATTGTTTTTCATACCGAACCTTCTATGTTTCACCTATAAAATGTGAATGCCTTAAATTAGATTCCTATACCACCTTGTGATGTGTTTTTGGGACCCACTTGATATGGTTGGAGATTATGAACTCAACCTAAACCACCCCTTATGTGTGGGATCACATAATCACACATAATAATCATGGTCTTCCTTATGACTAAACTACCCATGGGTGTGTTAATTAAAATGATTGTTCTTATATTGAACTAATCATATTTGACTTGTCTTCTAAATCACCCATTTTTGGTGTGTCAAGTTATTCAACTTAAATGAGATGTCTAAATTGAATTATGGATAATAATTTATTGAATTGTATCATGATGGTTTTCACATTGTATTTGGTGCTTCCCATAGCCATTATAGTTAGTATTAAATATAATTTCCTTATTATGAATTATAAATAAAATGGCCTAGTGGTATAAATTTAATTGATTATGGAATAGCTGGTCTTATGACTATTATTTCAATTTTTAAAGTGATTTCTACTAAAAAGGATCTACTGCACCTTGAGTGATGTTTTTTCCTCCTTACGGAACAATGGGAAAAGGGAACATAGGGAAAGTGGGATTACCTCACTTTTTATTATGACTAGAGGGACCTTCGTTAGGGTTATTGATTATGCAATTTCACACCACCAGGTCAAGGATGGTGAGAATGGAATCTCACATCACTTGGGTTTTTGGGAAGGACATCTCAGGTCCCCCACCCCTCTTTAATAGAATATTGATCATAATGGTCACATCCATGAGAAGGATGATGGAAATGACTTTTGTATCCCATTTTTAGATATTGGGATTATGACAGGTTTATTATAAGAACCTAACTTATTATTATTACTTTTTCACCTGATACTATTGGAATGGATTTCCTTATTCATTCATTAAGACATTATGAGAATTGTGTCTCTCCTTGAGCAAGAGTCTCTTATGATTATATAGGGAATCTTGAGCTACGCTTCGGGTCCTGACTAGTATGATGTATCAACATATATGGATGTATAAAATTACATGTTTAGATTGAATCTGTATACATAAACACATGCACACATTGATATATATATAGATATATATATACAGTGACATGTTTATAGATATTTCAGCTTAGGCTGAAGTAGGTATAGTCGGCCTGGTATCCTTGAGGAACCTAACCCCAACTTGTATACATTTATTATTACCGCACTTATTTACTTTTGATATAGATGTACACTAATTTATCATATATTCATAGACTGGATATCATTAGTAACCAATGGCGGTGGACTAAAAATTATATCTCACAACCTATTTGGGCCTCCATTGCATTGAGGTACCCAAATAGACCTCATGTTATAGGATTAGGATTTTGGATTCTACTTGTGTTGTGACCCTTGTAGTGGGATATTAAGATCACAGGATTGATATAGAGATTAGGATGGTCATGGGGATATCTATTAGTGATTTTTTCTTTTATTTTTGTATTTTTTAATCATTATAATTTGTATTTATTTTTCTTGTACTTTTTAGTCACATGGACAAGCATTGTTGTATATTTGGCATTGTCTATTTCATATTATTATCTTCAGTTATATTATTCATCTACTACTCTTTAATTAATTTATATTGCTTCCACTATTTTATTATTATAATATACCATTTTTATACATTTTACATGATGGTATAGTATCCCCACTGTACCATCATCAGAACCTCTCTGCTAGTCGGCAACCTCTGACATATGGAGAGGCACTCTTGTGGCCATGTGACTGGCTAGCTCGGGGCACCATTCTAGTGACTCCAAAGTCGGGATGTTACAATTAAGATCATTAAATAGACATTAAAATATTTTTAAATTAAAAATATTTTCATATTTGAAATAAATATGGTAGTGAATACACTATATAAAAGAAATGATGGTGCAGAATATCTAACATTCCCCGTAGAGTTGAAAATGAGTTAAAGAAACACTTACCAAGAACTCCCTATTTTTTCATCACACAAAAATCTTCTATATGAAAAAAATAACCATCTTCATCACCTATTTAATAACCTTATTCATGTCTATAACCATTTATAAACCTCATTTATAATTATTATATACATTTATATTATCTTTTTTCAATATCGGGTGTGTGTAATCTTGATCATTTTGAAAAAGTTTCATAGTAAAGGTATTATTCCTCATTATTCTCCTAAATTTCACCATTACTAGATCATATAGGGTACTATAATATATTTATTATAATTATTTATGTTGATATGATTTAATTTCTTAAGTATTTTAGTTATTATCAGTGAAACTGAAGTCGATGACGATCTTGTTTTGGTAATTTATAATGGATGAATGGTGTCATCTCAATTAATGAGTTAAATGTTTATTTTACCAATACCTAACTAAAATAAAATCATTATTTACTTATTTATATCCAATTATAAGTTTTTAAATCCATACTTGGTAGAAATTTATAACATTATTCATGCAGTTGGTTAAACCGGCCCAACAAGAACGTCCTATAATCTATGTATGAGTGTGACTATGGAATAGATTATTATTTTTTATAATATCACTATAATAAATTGTAATGAAATTATTTTTATGGAATTAAGGTGAAAAATTATAATTGTGAATATATATAAGAAGTAGGTAAATGAAAAACAAGTTTTTACTTTTAAAAAATCCATTTTCCTCTTGGTATGTTTGTGTTATGAAGTTTGTTTTATAGTGATTTATTACTAATAATATGAATTGTAGGATACCTAATTTATATCTAAAGAATATAAATAATTAAATAAAAAATCACTATACCCATTTCTTTAACCATCCTTAAAAGATGGTGATGAAAAATGAAACGTATCATTCATTGAGGTGTTAGTCCGTACACTTGCATAAAAAAGTTTTCATTTTGTTAATTGAATGGAATTGGAATAGGTAATGGTTATACCATAAATATAATAAAAAATTAGTTTATTTTTATACTAATTCCATTATATATATTTTTTTAGTATAGGTTTGTATGATGTTTTATGAGAGGGATAATGTAAGGAAGTTAAAGGGCCATTAATACATATGTTGAGAATTTAGATCTTATCTTGAAGTATCCTTTATAAAAGAAGGACTTTAGGAATATTTTTGAGGATATATTCTTAAAATGTGTATATGGTATCTATAATAAGTAAATTTCATAGAGTTTCATGTAAATGTTTTTGTATAGGCATGGCCTGAAATGAGTAGATGTGAGATCCTTTTGTAGGTGAAAAAGAGGTACACATCTTTGGAAAAGAAGGTTAAGTAAGGGATAAGAATGGAATTGAATGATATTTATGTAAGTTGGGTGGGAAATATTGGTGATTCATGTACATATTACTTTAAACCCCAAAAAAGTTATTATAGAAGTTCTATATATCAAATTGATTTAGTAAAATTCAAGCCACATTTGATTACACATTTTAACACTTATTAATCTTGATTAAATATTAATTATTGTTATTATTTTATCACTAAATATTACCTCTATTTAAAATTTTAAATGTTATGAATCCAAATTTTAGAAACATTTAATATAACTATTTTTTTAAATATGGGATAATTAACTTTAAAATTAAAACATACAATATATTGAAAATTTATTTTTATAGAAAAAATATTATTTTAATCATTAAGTTTTATTAATCTTTTTTAAAAATGATTAATATTTAAATGAGTTTTAACTATTTTTATATATGTTTAAAAATTATATTGGAGCCTTAATTTATAATATATCCATTTTATTTAAAAATAAAAAATATTTAGAAAAGTATCATTCTTTTAAATATAACTATTTTACCATGGTAACTAATATTTTCCTTGGTAACTTTTTTTTCTAAAAAATGAAATTGGATAAATTATCTAATTTTAAAATTTTAATTAGTAATATTCAAATCATATTATAATATTTAATTTCTAAAAGTTATAAAATTAAATTTTAATTTAAGAATGCATAGCGCATAAAAATAGTTTTAAGAAAAATGGGTCTTCTAATCATAAAACGAACATTGTTATATTATACATTTTTATATTTTTTATAAAGTAATAACTTCTATTGATACCCTCTAATTTAATATCTATGATGTAATGGTAATATTTAATAATTTTATTAATGTGATATAGTTTCTATTTTAGTTCGTGGAATCTTACAAGACAAGATACTCATAAGATATTTAATTAAGGAATAGTATTTAATAAAATAGTGGGGTGTGACAGCTATAATAGATAGTATTCTCCCGTCATTGGGATATTGAATAAAGTTCCCTAAATCTAATGATAAATTTTAATAGGATAATATGTGTTTGTATCTCATCGTAGAAACATAACCCTTCAAGATACTCATACAAAATATATATATATCTAGGGAATTTATGAGACCATTCCACCTGACAATAAATTGTGTAAATATTTCATTATCATGCTATTTTAAATTTGAGAGTTTAGTTATTGTTTTCATCCTAAATGTGGAGTTTAATTGAGAAAAAAATTGATGATGCAGATCTCCTTAATACAGATTTGACCTAAAAGGCAGGACACTCTACCAAAAAAATCAAAAATATCAAATTTATGCATGAAGCATCTGAGTCTATCCACTTCTTGCTACTCAAGTGTTCCTATAATGAGGCCTCATTAGAACACAAAATGCATCAAATTTTATTCTTGACTATAATCATCATTAAATACAGAGAAAGTAAGACTTCTAAAGTTGGTCAGGGTTGGGGTCTCATTCACCCACATAGAGTAATGTTTTCTCTTTGGTTGTACTAGAGGAAGATTTCTCTCTATTGCCTCCATCATAGTGATAATGGATTAGATTGATTCAAAGAGATATTGTAGAATTTCTAACTTTGGGGAAGATTGAAAATTGAAAAAGGTGAGTCTTGATACTACCTATATGCATTTTTTTGACATTTTAGCCTATTTTTCATGGTTTTAGGATAATTGGAATGAGGTGATGACACCAAAGGTCCTACTGGAGGGAAATCCTGGAGCTCCATAACTTTTAGGGTTAGTTAAACTAGTAGTATGGGCCCAGAATTGGTAGGATGACTGTACCTTTCCCCGATTGGTGGAGTGGGAATTTTTGGAAATGGAACTCCCCCTAAATAGGATACATTAATTCCCACCATAGGTTTGTATTCAATGATAATATTTAAACTGATTATCTCAACATTTAGGCTTTTAAAATATTCTACTTTAGCCTCATATCGCATCAATTTGTCCTCAATATAAATTGCATCAGTTTATTTAGGTAATTCCTAAAATAATTCTACTCATTTACTCTTTTCTTTAGTCCTGTCACGTCATAGTGGTGGTAGTTTAGTTATTGTGTTTCTATGTTTTGAGAAGGCCTTTACTGAAGAGTATAAAAAATCTCCTCACTTAACTCGATGTAGATATCATGTTGGTCTGGCACCTCTTTATCCTATTAATTTGGATTAGTATTTTCATCTACTAGATTAGTATTAGTGATATTGAGTAAATCATACAGGGTAGGAAAAATCATCTCATCATCCACCTCTGGACTGTATAGAGTTATATTTCCATACTAATATTTTTCTAGGAAAAACTCGGATTCCTCTCTAGATCATTCCTTCTTGAAAGGTTTTTTGGGATTACAACCCCTTCGGGGAATGATTTTTTCTCCAGTATATTCCATAAGGATCATATTATATAGGGTAACATATAAGGATCTATCAATGACTTATTATGAGTGTGTACGTAATGTTTATAATATGTCACACATTGGAAAGAATGGCAGAGATACAATCTGGAAGACTTATCCCAGTCCAATGAAAACTAACTCCCTTGGTAGGGGATTTAGTAATGATATAAATTTCTTACCCCTATGTGTAGGGGATTTATGGATTCTTCCACTACCGAATTGATATATCTCTAGGTATTTTATGATCCCTAGGTTAGTGGTAGTAGTGGTGATGATATAAATTCCATCATCTATGTGGGATGTGGTTAAATTTCCTCTCCACAATTATATCTTGGATTTATTGGGTATTTGATATTCCCAAAGGAATTGGTGGTGATAAATAAGATGAAAATTATCCCAAAATGGTGGTATATATTATTCCTTGATTTTCATTGACGTTTTTGTTATGTTGATCTTTATAATTTTTCATTCCTTTACATGTTAATTGACAGGGTGAAGCGCACATTATGATCACAATCTTCTTGTTTCTAGAGTTTACTCAATGGTTGTAAACCCCATTATTTTCAACTAAGATACCTTTTAAAATTTCATGGAATCTCGATGTAGCTATTTTCCAATGGATCATTCTCAGTGAGGGTTTTTTTTGGATTCATAAATAAAATAACTGTAGTAAATTGACCAATCAGCATGTGCACATTGATAGTGCCTACATTCTACTTTTATTTCCTTATTTCCTTATAAAAAATTTTCCTTATAGGTATATATATAGTCAAGAGTGGAGTATAATGTAGTAAACACATTCACCACATCTTTTGATGTGCATGTCAGATGAAGAATTTTCAATTATTTATTGGGGTGTCTTCAAGCCATAAAGAAAACTTTGTTGAAGATTTTTATACTACTTTTTAGACTTTGGGGATCATTCCAATGGGAAGATTTTCAACTCAAATTTTTGAAAGTGATCGCCTATCATCTTGAGATGATTGGAATATCCCTTATAGGGAATATGTTTATCATTGAGGTTGTGAGGATTTATCTATAGTTTGGGACATTGATAGTGCCTACATTATACTTTTATTTCCTTAGTAACCTCATTTTGGGAGGTAGTCTTAGGCCAGAACATGGCCAATATATTTCCCTTAACTATCTTCTTCCATATATGCATGGTATTTTATTCATTATTAGAGGAATTTTCCTCTACCCGATCAAACCACACAAGATCTATGGGAGGTAAAGATGATGGAAACTACCCCCATAAACCATGGGAAACTATTAATAGATATTGATAGGGAAGTGTATATAATAAAACCTAATTTTTGAACTATCACTCTATCCAAAAGTAATTTTAAAATCAGAGAATATCCTTTTCTGGTCAAGATATCATTGTGAGGTGGATTTTCATAGTGGATATTATGGGAGGAGTCCCCATGATCCATATCCATACCACTGTAGAGAGAACTTAAATGGTAAATATCACCTTCTCCAACTGATATAAATTTGACAAGTCTTTGAGATACTATTTATAAGCACTTTATGGCCTCAAGGACACTAGTATTAATTAGATTAGAAATATCATTAAGCTTATAATATGTATATGATTTCTAACTATGATTTTCTTTAGATTCTTCTCATTTGAATACTAGGTTTTTGTGTGGTTGGTGGGAAAATTTATGAATTGAAACCCTCTTAAATGGTATGTGGTTCACCACTGGAATATGCCTATGGATCTCTTTAATATTTTTAGCGATATTCACCTTCTATTGGGTAACTAATAGAATATACTAAGAAGTTTATGAGTTGTTAGTAAGGATATGATCTTGACTTGAAGTGACTGCTAAAATATACCGACAAAACTTGGTTGAGATAGAGATATTCCCCTAGTACTGATTTTATTATTTTTCAGAATATATTGATGATCCTCTAGAATGGGAGAGAAAATATATTCCCCCACATTTATCTCCTTTAAGGTGTGATGATGTGCCCCTTTATTAGCTTGAGTAGGAATATGATCTAGACACCTCTTGGAAGTAATATGAGCCATCCCCAAAGTGACAGCTAATATATAATGAAGAACCATGGTAATAATAAGGATATAAACCAAATACTTATTTACATTCTTCATTATAATATGATAAATATATTCTATAATGGATGAGGTTATATATTCCCCCTCTTGTATCGCTTATGAGCTGTGTTGATGTGTTTCTTCATCAGTAGGAGTAGGAATATAGCCCTGAATTCTATTGGTCGCTAGAATATATGGACGATTTTACCCCACTATAGAATCCAGAGTATATTGGGTACTTTATGGGAAAGGGGTAGTGAAATAATCCTGAACATGATTTTTCCTTGAAATATGTTACTCATTCTCTAATATATTTTTTATGGGGATATGCACCTATCTTGAGGTGACTTCCAAATTAAATTAAAGAACCCCAATTGGAATGAGAATATGATCCCAATACTATTCCTATAACTTCTCTAGAATATGAAAATGATATTTTTAAATTGGAGTAATAATATGTGATTTCTCTTAAGTATGTATCAAAATATGTGGATAAGTTACTCCGGTGATGGAAACTGGAATATGCATTAGCCCATTTGTGATTTTTAGAATAAGATAATAGATCACCTACATGGATAACAAAATATAATAGGATTTATGAGGAGTTTGATAAGGGATATGATCCAACACTTATAATATTTCTAAAATATATTGGTAGATATCTTCGGTCGAAGCAGAGATATATGTAAATCATGCCTTCCTTCTTCTATCAGAATATGCTGACGGGCATGTTTTGAGGGAGTACAAATATATACTTTCCCCAAAATTTATATCATATATTAGTGAGGTGGGAACCAGAATACAATCTAACTCCAAGGGTTCCTCCATGATATATGGGTAGGCTTCATCTATTGGAACTACAATATATGTGGATTCTCTATTAGTATTAAAAATATTCTAATAGGGTTACTTAGATATAATGATTGTATGGACCTACCCCATGGGTGCTACAGCCTTGTACCTATGATGTGACCTTAGGGGTACCATATCTTGAGTATTTTGCAAAACGGTTTGTTAACAGCCATTTTAGCTAGCTATTGAAGAGTAATAGATGTGAGACGCTAGCAGTTTTGACTGGAATGGGGAACCCTCCCTTTCACTTTCTAAGTAGTGGTTTCATTGAAATATTCTTCTATACCCCTTGGTAGGTGAGTTATGAATTATAATGTTCTAGTGAAAGGCTCCCAAAATTGTTATAATGGTAATGGGTTCCACTTTTTTAGTTTTTATCCACCTTTGATGAGTAATGTTATTGGACATTAGATGGAAGATATTCTCCTAACTAGCCTCCAAGGTTAGGCTAGTACCATTGAGAAGATAATATCAAACAAGGATATTAAAAACTTGTCACTGGAGATTCTGAGTGGGTGACAATGGTCTATCAGTAGATTATTTCATGAATTTTCATACACCCGACACATAATAATGATCATCTGGTGATAATGTAAATTATTTGGATTCAAGAGAGATCTGAAAGACTTTCTACATCAACAGATGACTGCAAATAGGAATACACATTCATTCAACATCACACATGGGGATTTAAATATATATATACTACACAAATATAATTCAATATAATCACTATCGTATATCTTTATGATTATAAGATTCAAGTCAGGTTCGCCATCTTTATTTCGATACGTATTCATGTTGAAGTGTGAATCCAATGATGGTGGTGTTATTTTTACACCAAAAATCTTCATAATTAGAAGATTCATGCCAATTTTGACATTTTTATTTTTATTCATATTAAATTCAAAGTTTGAAGTTGATGATGATGGTTTTATTCTTATAATTTTCATCTTCATGATTATAAAATTCATATCGGGTTTACCATTCTTTGTTTTAATGCATATTCACATAGAAAGGTGAAGCTATTGGTGGTTATATTATATTTTCACATATCATCTTAATGAAATTATAATTCATGTAAGGTTAACAATTTTATATTCAATGTGTATTAATGTCGAACATTGAAGCCAAAAGTGGTGGAGTTATTTTTACATTGACCATATTCATTATTATAAGAATCACATCGGGTTCACCATTTTTGTTTCAATCAAAAACTATAACGCGCTCTTTTATCCATGAAATTCCAACATGGGTGTCATTTGGGAATTTCTCTACAAAGGATGGCAGTCATTGGGGTTTCAGACTAGTGACACTTTAGAATGATCATTGGCTTACAAAATGGAAGGTCGGTCTTATCCCACCCTTAGGGGAAATTATATCCTACTCTAGGAATATATTATATATTTAAGAGGTATTTATGGATATTAACTAGTAATATTAATAACACAACTGGTTACCCTCATGAAATATATATGATTGATTAGGTATGTGAAATAATTAGATCACATTTGTATGTATCAGAGGTTCTCTATATTTTTTACTAGGTTAAGGGGTGGTATTTTAGTTAAAAACCTTATTATCAGGCACTCTATAATTTAATTTCATCTAGGTTTGTATTTAGTACTTTATTATTGGGATTGATACTATTAAATATTCTTCTTACATGCCCTTTTAAAGGGAATTATAACCCTTTTAGTTGGTTGTCACTTAACATGACACATTTTACCCTTTAAGTTCATGTAAAACGTACTAATCTGTGAAACTTAACATCATATGGAAAGTATGATTAGGTGAAAGGAACCTAAATAGTTATTATGGTGCTCATAAATGAGAATCCATTTCTTATTATCCTCAAAAGGAATATGGCCAAATATGGATGAGTTGGTTTTTCTAGTAGAATTATAGCCTACCGAGAATAAGTATGATTTCATTAAAGATATATAATTAGAAAGGAAATATGATGATAATCAAATGGATTATAGTTCTCTATGTGTGGGAATCTTTGTATTTGGGATATGACCTAATGAGGATAAATCCTAGATGATATAACTCCATAGAAATGGTGGTAATATTGAGATAGAATGTTCCCCTTTAAGAAGGGGACATGATGGCATGATAAATATTACCCAATGAATAAATATTTAAATATTGGAAGTATAGCCCAGTAGAGGGATTTATGAAGTGATTAAGATATGGAAATATTGGGTAAGGTTCTAAAAGGGTATCCAATTCATTCTATTAGATACATGAATTATATCCCATTTAGATTTAATGCTATATTTTAAGGTCATATATCAAGACTATAAGATGTACATTAACATATTATGGTAAGGATATTTGATATGAAATTTAAATCCATGTTATAAGGACATCATTATCACAAAATGTGTGAAATAGAAGTATCGATTGGGGATTACACATTTGAATTTACCTTATAAAGGTTGGATTGGGGGATTTAAATTGATAAGAGGCTTAGATTAGGGGTATTTTAATTATGCTAATGATCAATTTAGACATCTATAACCACATGAGACATTCTCAGTGTAATAAATAATGGATAATGAAAGATCAATCATATTATATAAGAGCACACAATTATATTTGAATGAGTCTTACACATTCAGGCTACTTAGATGAAAGATTTTTTTGTTCCTTACACCTAAGGAGGAGGTGCATGGAGAATTTGTTTGGATATGAACTTAAGGAGGAGGCCCATGGAAAATGTGTTTGGGGATTACACCTAAGGAGGAGACCCATAGAGAATATTATTGGATTATTGATGGTGTTATCAATAAGAAACATCTTGGGTATTAGACTAGGAGTGGAATCTCATCCTCACACCTTCCTGTCTAATACTAGGTAAGGGTTGGATATAGTGGTTTCAATATGACATACTGAAAGAAATATTAGAGGATTTCTTTAGGGGGTGGCCTTTCTAGTCTGTCCTAATGGAAAAATAATAAATCTATCATCGATATAAAGGATACCACTCATGTTTCTTCATGATAGGGACCCTCATTATCAAGGGGGTCTATAATGTTGATCCCAACAAGGGTCCCACCTATCTAGGGAGGTGAATTGACTCCTCATTTTAACAAGGGAATCCCTGATCCTAGGGGTACAAGAAAATGTGCATTACCTAATTGTGTGAGTTGGTTGTCCTTAGAGGAGGCTCCAAGTTGGTTTTCTTGAATTTTTTTCCTCTATTAAAGATATATATAGAGGTATTATGATGTGAAGTATCTTGATAGAAAAGTTTAGACATATTCATAATGCCTGACTAAGTGGGAAGCTTCTTAAAGTAAGGGAGTTCAGAAAGTGGGTCATGTGAAATATACCTCATAGAAAGGTTGACACATTGCCATCATGACCTCTACATTGTTGGTTTGAACTTAACTGGGTTGAATCAAACTCCACATGGTCAGATCAGCCTCTTTATGGTTGGCTTTGCCTCTGTGTGTTCAATTCACCATTGTGTGGTTGTCTAGGCCTCATCATGGTCAGTATAGCCTATGTATAGTCAACTCGATCTACATGGGGTTGTATTTCCTCTGTGGGGTATTCATGTCCTCTATGAGGTTGTATCACCTCCACATGAATATGTATTTCCATTTTTGGTTACCTGTGGAGGGTAATTTTTAGAAGAGGAATCCCTAAACTCTCTACTTTTCCCTTTTTTACAATTTTTTTCTTAATGTTTTGTTTTTTGAGATATGGGGGGTATTTATAAATTCCCCTAGAGTTAGTGAATTCCAAAAAGAGATGGATGAAATTATACATGTTCAAGAGGATTCCCCTAAAGAAGCTTGTAGAACATCAAAATTTCTATCCATCATCATGTGTTTAAACCACATGATTAGTGAATAACCCCACAAAGTGTCTTTGAATGGTTCTCCATCATCGATTTGTTGAACCACATGGAGAGAAAAATATCTACCTATAATAATGTGTTTGGAACACACTGAGGTATAAGGGACTTAAGAGAGTATCTTTTAATGATTCTATGTCACTGTGTGGTTATAACACATGGTGGGACAAGGACCTCATGGTATGTATATCTTAATCTCATGGGTTTGGGGAACTTTGTGGTACCCTTGGATCCCTTTTCTAATCTTCAAAAATAATTTTCCAAAATCACTAAAATTCTCTTTTATTGACTTTGGTGCCAATTTTTTAGTGATCTCAGTATTATGAGTGTCAAAATTGGTTTTTATAAAATGGTCATCATTTATCTATGTAATGGAAAATTTAAATGTTCTAGTGCTATGTAAAGTTCATTTTTCACTATGTAAAGGTCAATTCCATGGGTTAGAACCACAAAATATTAAACCCAAATCTTTGTAGGTTGTATAAAGGAAAAATGTACATTAAAAATCCTATATAAAGGTCAATAGGTGCTAATAAAATGAAAAAACTATTCCTTTGAGAGCTATATAAATGTGTATTTTAGAATGTTTAAAGATTGGGTGGTGAATTCAGAATTGATTAAGGGTCACAGGGAGGTTCCATAAAGGATAGACACTTTTTTATAAAGTAAAATAAAGGTGATACTATGCCTCTACAAAGCTATGTTAAATTCAATTATAGGGCCTAAAATTCTACATAAGGGTAAAGTTTAATTTTAGAGCTATGTATAGGTTTTTTGGATTGGTTAAACCATGAGGGGCCCTAAATTGTAAAATAGGAAGTCAAACACAAGAAAGATCTAAGATGAAAGAAGAGCGTATGAGGAGATGTTAATGAATTAGGGAGATATAATACTAAAATGAACCAGTATGATCATATAGATTCTTCTTGGGTAGATATGAATTAAAAACCCCATGGGGGAGGCATATTTGGTTAGAGGTATTAGCTAAAGTCACCATGAAGAAGATAGTGAATAGTTGCAATAGCTATATGGGAACTTGAGACCCATATCCATAGTAGAATCTTGTGAGTTAATGTACTTTGGGATCATTTATATCAGTTTTTGACATAATTTAAAAGGAAATTAATTAATTAGTAATGAAACTAACCACAATGGATTCAGGGATCACAACAAACTACTTTCCAGGAAGAGAGATGGAATTGGGAGGTTTGATTTTTGCATCAAGGATAAAGAATTCTTAAGATAGTTGGGGGATTGGAGTCCAAAATTGATAGAGAATAATTCAATTATCCTTATCTCATCCCTATTGGTCTTTCATTTTATTTTTCTTGTTCATTCCTCCTTTTTAGACATGTACTATGCTTAAATTCTTGAGTAATTTTTAATGTTTCAGCTTGATAATTCAATTTTTTTTATTTATTTATACATATTAGGTGCAATTATTTTTTCATGTATGTTTTAAAATCATTTTAATTTTTAAAAAACATTTATATATTTATTAGAAAAAATATGAAGAGTTAATCATTCATAAGGAACTGATAGTTTTCCTTCTTTAATGACAATGTGATCGCTTCATTTCTCACTATTGTGTGAGATAACTATCTTAACAAAAATTGTATTTAAAATAAATAGTATATATAAATCTCAATATAGTTTGAAGTAATTATTAGTGATTTGGTTTTCTAGTTTAGTTGAACATCATTGATCTTGAACATCACTTCACTGTAAGATTTTTAAATCAAATTTTCCTCATCTATTTTAGCCAGGCCTCATGCTACTTAATTTAGTTTAGGTGTAATTATATTAACTCCTTATTTTTACTTAATCCTTAATTTTACAAACTATTAATATATATTTTCATCATTCCAATACATTTTTCCACTATAATAGGTTTTTAATAAGCCCTTTAAACAACTCACCCCTTTCCCATGGATTTAACCCTACTTACCTTATATTAGGGTGGTCAGAAAATATAAAATGTATTTTTCCAAGGTTCAAAAAAATCAATGAAAAATGGATTTTATATTTCTAATCATGAGGTTAAAATTTTTTAATGTGGCTGATTTTATTTTGGGTCCTAATGAATGGTTACAATGGAAAAACATTATCACCCTCGTAAAGGTTAAAATGGTTAATAGGGGTTGGAATAAGGGACCAGGAATAAAATATCAATAAAATGTGGATAAATGTTATTAGTTGAGATGATTTTTACCTTGATATTTATTTAATTCAAAACAAACCCACTTTTCCTTGAGAAATAAATATATTATATTTTCAAGTTTAATGTATTTATAGGATTGTCAATCCCCCAATTTTAAAAAGACACCCCTTATCCTTAATTATTCACACATTTTTAGTCAATTAGATCAGATAATACATACCTAAAACCCTTCCCAATTATCATACCCATATCCTAGAAGTACCAGTCTTCTCAAAATACCAATCCTAGAAAGATTAAGGTGTAACCCAATGGGAGATATCGGAGGAGGAGGTATAAGTCCTAAAAATCATTTTTCAAGTTTATTTCTTCATCTACCTCCTTAAAATATCTTCTATACAATCTAAAATAATTACATTAGTATATTATCTATAGTAAAATGATATTATTTTTATGGAAAAAAAATTTCTATCTTTTTTCTAGCCTATCATAAAAGAAAATATAGCTTGTGCGTACGTATTGACTACTTCCTCCATAAAGCAACATGTTTTTTTTCATCACAAGTACACAAATATGGTTATAAGGATTAAATTATTGAATATATAATATTTTTGTGATTTTATTATTATTCTAGAAATATAATATATTACTTACCTTCTTACCATTTGCATCTGTTGGAAAATGATAATATCTCCTGTGTGTACATGTGGAATACCACCTCTATGAAGTGATGTGATATTTTTCTTATTAATACCTCACATGGTTGGTCATAAGGATGGAACTAGTGGATAAATATGACATATATAACATAAATATAATTTTGGAAAATTAAAATATTATTTACCTTATTTATTTTTTGTCTAGTATAAAAATGGAAATGTCACTCGTGTGCACGTGCAAACTACCACCTCCATAATATGTGGTATTTAATTTTCCTCATATTCCATATATTTACGATTATAAAAATATTTTTAATGAATAAAAAAATCCTGACTAAGATCATCTAGATGATGAAACTATGATATCTTTGACCATATGAAACCTATTGAAGTCATTTTGGACTTATAAGTTGAACGTCCTCAAAAAACCAAGGCGAACATAACCATTTTAGTAACTAAATAAAACAAATTACCAAATGAGATAAATTGAATAATTATAATGGAATTAATATTAAAAGTGTTCTTTAGTAAGTATAAATATAAAAATAATTTTATTACTTAGGAGGTTATACATACGAATGAAACAAGTTAGGACTCGAGGTACGGGATTAAATTTTAATTTTTTTATGTTAATTATTTCCTTAAAATTTTTCTCCATCCATGTAAATGTTATTTTAAATTTATAAATAATGTTACAATTTAGGATTCAAGGGTTTTTAATGTTTAATTTCAAATATTTTTTACTTTCTTTAAAATTTACTAAAATGGAATATTTTCAACATTTTCTATATGGGTTATTTTCAATTTTCTAAAAAAGTTCAAAAAATACTTTTAAAATGTGTTTAGATTGATCTCTTTAACGCCCCGACCCTAGATTCCTTGATTCGGTGCATTATTTTAATAAATTGGCATGATTACAAGGAATTAAGTCCCAAAACACTGATAAGTTTATCAGTCTTGGAAAATAGATTAATACATGAACATTACATTACACTTTCTAACATACAACACACACAAAAAATAATCATTTGAGAATTCCATTATTCCCTTAGCTTAACCCTGAATCTCAAACATAAAACACTTCTTGGGATCTTGGGAAAATAAAACATAATAAAGGGGTGAGCTTAGATTCTCAGTAAGGGTAAATAATTTAGTGGAAGCTATAAACTTTTAAGGCAAGATGTGTAATAAAAACAACATCCTTTTAATCATAAACTTGAACATAATATGGAAAAAATAAATCAACTATTACCATATAAACATGAACATGGATATTCTACTTATCTAATAATCACATGTAATAACTAATTTCATAATGAGGGAATTTACAGTACCAGACTTTAATTTCTGTGTCAAGGCCTCATGCCAGGACCTTGGGGAAAACTGTAACCGGACCCCAACTCGCAGAGCCTCTATAACCGGACTCCAACTCGGAGAGCCTCTATAACCGGACTCCAACCCGGAGGGTCTAATGTAACTAAACCCAAACCCAAAGGGCATACTTTTACCAGTCCCCAACCTAGAACATACTAGTCCAATACATTAATCATAAGAAAATGTTGAAATAAACATTCGAATTAAAACTAGAAAACGAAATGTAAATACTTTAACCTTAAACCATGAATGGCCTAAAAATAACTCATTCACATTCAAACATATCACAAAACCTTAAATACAATATGGTATATTTGTATCATAATAAATCAACTTCAAACAAGTGTAAAATTTATCAAAGGATGTTGAGATAGATGAAATCAAAACTATTTGCGAGAAATATCTCTATCTATTTTGAAATCATTTAAGAGTCAGATAATTATAAAGAAAAAATTTATTTTTAAAATGTTATTATAAGATTATAAGGTAATATTTTATGATGATATAATGGTGGAAAATATCTGCACCCACTGTATAAGTTAAAAAAACATTCTTGCCTTAATTTTGTCGAAAAGGTCATAAACTTCCATGTTTGGAAAACAACGGAAAAATTCCTTTATAAACATATTAAAATAGTATAAATGAATTTATCCCATAGTCTAGTAAATAGTAAATATGTTTTGAAATACATTTTTAAGAAATCACGGATGTGGATGATAAAGAGGTCCCAATAGATACTTACGTAAATACAACCTCAGATGATAAAGAGATTGTGAAATTAACCCTCACCTTGTACTTTTCCTTGGTCAAGGGTATTTTAACCTCCTGTATAATAGTTAAATAATTGTTATTAAATTATAAAATAACCATATAAAAAATTATTATATCATATATGATCTTCTAATAATTCTTGGTTAATGATATTTTAGTATTATCGTCGTTTCGGGTGTTAACTGATTCATTTTCCTTTAAATGATTTATTATGTAAGTAATGTTTGTTATGTATGGTATGTTTATTATTCATATACAGAATTATATCAAGTCTTTAAACATTATTTTTAATCATAAAATGAAAATTATTCTTGAATGGTTACGATGGGGAATGAATTTCATCGCGTTCGTGGAGACGGTAATCCGTACGTACGCACGAGCGACAATATCATTCTTTTGATATTAAAATAGTATATAATTTGATGTTATATCATATATACAGAATCATTATCATGTTATATTTAGTATTTACATCAATTATACATCATTATTATACCCATACAAATAATAATTTATCGAATAACAACTACACCACGACGTGGAGACGGTAATCCGTACGTACGCACGTATGGTGACATGTCATTCAAAGGATGGATAGAATAATGAATATGGTTGTACCATATTTATAATAACATCATAGTATATAGAAGATACTATATTTATTATTTTATAATGGAAACAACAAGGAAATAATAAGTGGAAGAAGAAAAGAACATGAAAGAGGTGATGAAATATTTACCTCTTTTTCGGGTTCTTCCTTTTGATTTGATCAAAATGGGCTCTTTAGGTTGGTTTTCTGACTAAAGTAAGGCCACTAGGATGAATTGAGGACATTTTAGAGGATATTTGGGTAGGGTTTGGCTGAGAAATATGGCTTTAAAGGTGTGAATTTGAGAGAAGGTGTCCCCTTTTATAAGAGGGGTGAGGGGTACCTTAGGAAAAGATTGAAATATTATTTTATAATAAAATCATATTCGGTTTGTAATTGTAAGGCCCCGACCCTAGTTACCTATAGTCGGTGCATTATTACATAACATTGGCATGATCACAAGAAAGATCAAGTCTCCAGAGACCAATTAGTTTAGGAGCCTTGGAATAACTAGATACATTAATAAAGTTTACATTACATCATAAAATGAAAACTACAAAAATATAGTCTCCATAGTCCACACTCTTATCCCCTCATACTATCCCTGCAGGTCATTCATAAATTACTTCTTCACATCCAGGGAAAAATAAAACATAGAAAATGGGTGAGCACAAATGCCCAGTAAGGATAACAATATAGCGGAAATGTTCATAAATAAGAATAATCATTTAAGGCAGTGTATAACTAAAACAAAAGCCTTTTAAACTTGAAATTCAACATAGTATGGAAAAAAAATAAAATGAAATAATTCCATTTACTTATTCACATGGATATTCTACTAATCGAATATTCATATGCAATATCAATAACCACTTTCATAATTATGGAATGCATAATGCCAGACTATCATAACCACATAGCCAAGGCCTCGTGCCAAGACTACAAATAAGATTTTTTCAAGGCCTTGTGCCAAGACACTAGTTTTTCTCATGAGACCTACCGATGCATCGAGGAGATATAGAGGGCTCCACCTGTCACATATTAAGTCCAATGCATTCCTCATATGAACAGGTTTAAACATAACATAAACATTCGTATTAAAACTAGCATACAAAATGTAAATACTTTCTCCATAAACCGTGAATGGTATAAGAATAACACATCCACAGTCAAACAAATCACAAAACCTTAAATACAATATGGAAGTTTTTAATCATAATAAATCAACTTCAAATAAAAATCCATCAAAGGATGTCGACATAGATGAAATCAAAACTATTTGAGAGAAATATCCCTTTTTTTAAATCATTTAAAAGTCACATGATTATAAAATAAAACATTTACTTTGAAAATTATCTTATAATCTAGCAAAAGAAGCTTCGAAGATTTTATAATGGTGGAAAATAGCCACACCCTTCGTATAAGTAAAAAAAACATTCTTACATTAATTCTGTCGAAAAGGTTTAAAAGGACCTTGTTTGGAAAACAACGGAAAGATTCCTTTATAAACCACTTATAAAAGTCAAAAAGGGTATAAATGACTTTAACCCATATTCTAGTAAATAGTAAAAATGTTTGAAAATACATTTTTAAGAAACATTGATGTGGATGATAAGGAAATCCCAGTAGATTATTACATATAAACAACCTCCGATAATGAAGATATTGCGAAATAAACCCTTAACTTGTACTTTTCCTTGGTTGGGGTAGGTTAACCTTCTGTATAATGGTGAAATAATTGTTATTAAATTATACAAGAATCATATATATTAATATGATATAATATATGATCTTTTAACATTGCTTTGTTAATAATATCTTAGTATTATCGTCGTTTCGGGTGTTAACTTACTCATTTTATTTTATATTTTTTGTTACATAATCCATTTTTGTCATGGATATGTTGTATATTATTCATATCCAGAATGCTATAAAGTCCTTAAACATTATTTTTAAATCATAAAATGATAATTATACTTGAATGGATACTATGGAGAATGAATCTCATTGCGTTCGTGGAGACGGTAGTTCGTACGTATGCACGAGCGACAATATCATTCTTTTGATATTAAAATAATATATAATTGGATTTTATATCATATATACAGAATAATTATAATGTTATATTTATTATTTACATGAATTACAAATCATTATTATACCCATCCAAATAATAATGTTTTGAATAACAATTACACCACGACGTGGAGACGGTAAGTCGTACGTACGCACGTACGGTGACATGTCATTCAAAGTATGGATAGAATACTGAAATATGGTTGTACCATGTTTATAATAACATCAAATTATATATAATATACTGGAGTTATTATTTTATAATGGTAATAACAAAGAAAGAAGAAGTGGAAGAAGAAAGGAACTTGAAAAGGGGTGGTGAAATCATTACCTCTTCTTCAGGTTCTTCCTTTTGATTTGATCAAAAGGGGTCCTTAGGTTGGCTTTATGACAAAAGGAAGTCCTCTAGGATTAAGTGAGGGAAGTTGAGAGAGTATTTGGGCAGGTTTATTCTGAACCAAAAGGCTTTGAATGTGTGAATTAATGAGATGGGGGAGTGCCCTTTTATAAGAGGGGTGAGGGGCACCTTTGGAAAAGCTCGAAATATTATTTTATAATAAATTCATATTAGGTTTCTAATGGCTCCAAAGTGGATTATTTATATTTTAAGGTGGGGATAGGTCTAAAACCACTAAAACAATATTATTTAGACAGGTTTGGGTTACTATATTAACCTTATCTTTAAGTATTAACTCTTAGTTAATTAGTTTCACTTTTACAATGTCTCTTTGTATTTTTATATTATATGGTTAATAAACTTACTATATACATCCAAGAGACCCCCATGTGGTCTATTAATGATACACCTATCATGATATAAGTCTCTTGGCCGAACCTTATATTTTTAGGAATTGAATATCAATTAATAATATAATATTTTTTTTAGAAACTCTTTTATGTCAATTTTGACACTATTTGGAAACTTGATTTTTTTGAAAATTATAACAGAATGATTACTTCTCAAAAAGTCAATTAAATCAATCATAATATGTCATATTATCCTAGAAAATTAGTTTAATTCATTAAAATTCTCAAATTATATTTATTTGGGTATTTATAAGATCAATTATTTTAATTTTTCACTATTATGGTAATTACTGCATCATCATTGTATCATAAATAAATTAAATTATTTAAGTTCTAAAAATTATAAATAAAATACCATTATGTAGTAAATCGTTTTATATTTCTAATGAATATTTATAGTCTAAATTCCAAAATATATAACCATTTTTAAAAAAAAAATCTAAAAGATATATACTTATGTCGTTTTTGTATTTATTATAACTTAATTAAAGTAAAGTGTCCCTATCACCTACAAGTGGCTCCATGGGGTCCCAAAATAGACCCAAAGATTCCCATGGTCGGACATGTATCCACCAATAAGGGTAGGACACGTTTTAGGGTAATTTAGTATAATTATAATATTATTTTTTAACTCTTATTTACCGGATTTACCCTTTAACCATGGTAAAAATATTTACCGAAGTAATTATTCAAAATGTCTAAAAATAAAAGTTACCTGTTTACACAATCTGGAAATCCTGATTCCAAATATGGAATCCATTTTTCAAAATTTAAAACACATAAGTGTCAGAAATTAAATTAAAATTAATTTTCGCTGTCAAAACAAAAAGCGTGTTTTTAAGATATAATAACTATTATAAGATTGATACTTGTTTATGTTCGGTTTAATTGTGAAATTATGTCCAATGACCAACATTGTATTAAATGGTAAAAATATATTCTAATATACTTTAAAACCACTCAAATTAATAATTTATCATTATTAATTATTTTTATTAAAAAAGTTATTTTTAATTAAAATTTAGTAATTTTCAATATTCATTAAAATATTAAAGTTATCCGAAAAGTACCAAAATTTCACCTTAGGCTAAATTCGATACTCCGAATCCAAAAATGAAGTCCATTTTCAGAGATAAAATTTATAAAATTTTAAAAAGTAGGTATTACTACTCATAACGGCTAATTTGATTGGTTGTGGTGTGTGTTAGAACTCGATGTTGCATACAACACACGCTATTGCATTAATCAAAGAGAAGTGTACCGTAGAAGCTTGGGGTGTTACATTCTCCCCTTCTTCAAATAATTTCATCCTTGAAATTTCTAGAATACTACCGCATGAAAAGACTCAGGTGGTTCTTCATCATAAGTTCCTCGGGTTCCCACGTTGCCTCTTCCATCTTATGGTTTCTCCACAAGACTTTTACCAGACGAGTCGTCCAGGTTCTCAGTACTTGTTCTCTCATATAAAGAATATTGACGGGATCTTCGCAATAAGACAGATCGGGTTCTAGTTCTAATTCCTCATTGGTGAGTACATGCGTTGGTTCAGGCATGTATTTCCTCAACAGAGATACGTGGAACACATCATGAACTTTGGAGAGACTTGGCGGCACTGCCAATCAGTAAGCTACAACCCCAATTCATTCTAGAATTTCAAAAGGTCCGATGTACCTGGGACTCAATTTACCTTTCTTACCAAAACGTATGACTCCCTTCCATGGAGATACCTTCAGGAAAACTTGATCACTGACTTGAAATTCTAAATCCTTCCTTCGATTATCTGCATAGATTTTATGCCTACTTTGAGATGCTTTGATGTGATTTTGGATTACCTTCACCTTTTCCATCATTTCCTCCACCAGTTCTGGGCCTACAAGTTTTCTTTCACCAACGTCATCCCAACAGGTTGGTGTGCGACATCTCTTTCCGTATAACTCTTCATATGGTGCCATATGAATACTCGAATAGAAGCTATTGTTATAGGAAAATTCTACCATAGGTAAATATTGATCCCACATACCCTGAAAGTCAAGTGAGCAGGATCTCAACATGTCTTCTAAGGTTTGAATAGTTTGTTCTGATTGTCCATCTGTTTGAGGGTGGTAGGCAGTGCTCAAATGAAGTTCAGTATCCAAGGATTTCTGAAGAATTTTCCAGAATCTTGAAGTTAAACAAGGATCACGATCAGAAACAATCGATAGGGGTACTCCATGAAGTCTCGCAACTTTATTAATATATAGTCTTTCTAGTCATTCAAGTGGTAAATCTTCCCTTATAGCAAGAAAATGTGTTGACTTGGTAAGACGATCAATAATGACCCATATTGCATCGTTCCTTCTAGGAGTCTTTGGTAGCCCCATGACAAAGTCCATCGTAATATTTTCCCATTTCCAATCCGATATGGGAAGATGTTTCATTACTCCTCCAGGCCATTGCCTTCCAGCTTTCACTTGTTGACAAACCATACATCTTGACACAAAATCAGCAATCTCCCTCTTCATGTTGTCCCACCAAAAATGTTCTTTCAAATATCTATACATTTTGGTGCTCCCATGGTGTATAGAGAAATTGGAACTATGAGCATCATCCAACAATTCCCTTTTTAGATCAGGTATATCAAGAACACAAAGTCTCTTCCCAAATTTCAAAATTCCATATTCATATACAAAGTCTCTCAATCTCCCATCATTCACAGCTTTAATCTTCTTTTGAAATTCTTCATCATCGGTCTGAGAAATCTTAATCGTTTCTAGTAAAGATGGTTTGGCAACCATTTGAAAAAGCATTGATGTTTCACCTTCCCTGGTTATTCCCATTTCCATCTTCGCTAGATCCATGAAAATTGGATCCCTTTCAATTCTCATATTGTTCAAAACTCCATGATCTTTTCTGCTCAAAGAATTTTCCACCTTATTTGCCTTCCCCGGGTGGTAGTGTATCATGCAATCATAATCCTTGAGTAATTCAAGCCATCTCCTTTGCCTCATGTTGAGTTCTTTTTGTGAGAAAATATACTTCAAACTCTTGTGATCAGTATAAATCTCACATTTTTCACTATAGAGGTAGTACCTCTATATCTTCAAAGCAAAGATCACAGCTGCTAACTCGAGATCATGAGTAGGATAGTTTTGTTCATGAATTTTCAACTATTGTGATTCATAGGCAATAACCATATCATTCTTCATAAGGACACAACCAAGTCCTTTCTTTGATGCAACACTATAAATAACGAACCCATTATTCCCCGATGGTAGAGTCAATATGGGATAATTGACTAATCTTCTCTTTAGCTCTTCAAAACATTCTTCACACTCTTTTGTCCAAACAAATTTAACCCCTTTACGTGTGAGCTTTGTTAATGGGTTAGCCAACCGGGCAAAATTCTGGACGAAACGTTGATAATAACCTACCAAACCAATAAAACTATGTACATCAGTTATACTCGTAGGTGCTGGCCATTCATGAATTTCCTTGGTCTTAGAAGGGTCAACAGAGATTCCATCTTTAGAGACAATATGGCCAAGAAAAGAAATCTCATGAAGCCAGAATTCACACTTGCTAAACTTCCCATATAATTCATGTCTTCTCAGAGTCTTCAGGATAATGCGCAAGTGATTTTCATGATCTTCGTAGATTTTTGAGTATACCAAGATATCATCAATAAATACCACCCCAAATTTATCAAGATATTCCTTGAAAACTCTATTCATCAGATCCATGAATACAGAGGGTGCATTAGTCAATCCAAAAGGCATTACTGTAAACTCGTAATGCCCGTACCTGGTTCGAAATGCTGTCTTCGGAATGTCTTCCTTCTTCACACACAACTGATGGTATCCAGATCGAAGGTCAATCTTTGAAAAGTATTGAGCTCCATGCAGTTGGTCAAATAAATCATCAATGCGAGGTAGGGGATACTTGTTCTTTATTGTTATATCATTGATCTCCCTGTAGTCGATACATAACCTCATAGATCTATCTTTCTTTTTAACAAAAAGAACAGGGGCTCCCCATAGAGAAACACTAGGGTGAATAAATCCCTTATTACTCAATTCCTCTAGTTGTTTCTTTAGTTCAACTAATTATACAGTGGCCATTCTATAAGGGGTCTTCGATATAGGCCTTGATCCAGGAATTAAATCAATGGAAAACTCAACTTCTCGTTCTAGAGGATGTCCAGGTAAATCTTCCGGAAACACATCTACATATTCTTTCAAAATAGGTAAATCCTCTATTTGAACATTCCTTTCCTCATTCACTATAATTTCATCCTCTTCCTCCCCAATAATTGAATTTAGTTGAGCTACTGGGGGTGGATCTAGATAAGAATTAGGTGGTGAAGATTCTGCTCAAAAGATAAGGTGTTCCTTATCATCATCATCAAAAATCGTAACCTCCATATTCTTACAATAAGTCTTTGCATCATGGTCCGAAATCCAATCCATGCCGAGTATTATATCAAACTCAATCATAGGTATGGCAATGAGATTAGCGGATAAAGAACATTTATGTGCTCTAATGGGGACTGATTCACAAAACTTTGTTGCAATGATACTTCCCTTAGGAGTTTTAACTGACAACTCCTTTGTTAAATAAAATTGGAAATATCTAATTTTCTTAGAAAACTGGGAAGATATGAAACAATGTGATGGTCCAGAATAAAATAAAGCATTTTCTATACTTGAGGAAACCATTATATTACCTACCACCACATCTTTCGGAGCTTCTACCTCAGCAGTAGTGATAGAATAAGCTTGGCCTTGATCCCTTGGCCTTTTCTGAGGTAAGTTCCCCTGACACTTAGGAAATTCATTTGCATAATGTCCCATCTCCCTACAATTGTATCACTGAACATTGGTAGCTTCCTTCTTCCCTTTGCAATCCCGATCTTGGTGGCCTTTTTTACAACACTTGTAGCAGACACCCATTACCTTCAAGCAAGTACCAGGGTGTTTCTTCCAACATTTACCACAGGATGGATATTCAACCTTTCCCTTCTTCCCCTTATTTCCATTCCCATATTGATCAGCAGATCTCTTCTTCTCTTTCTTTGCTTTAAAGTCATAATACTTATAGAATTCCTTTTCTATCTTGATAGCACATGAGTCAATGTCTTTGTACGATGAGAAGGATTGTGAGACTAATGCTCAGCGGAGAAATGGTTTTAACCCAAAAAAGAAACGATCAATATTACTTCTTGTGTTACGTATATAATCTCCAGTATACCTTGCTAACCTTGTAAAGTTAGCCTCATACTTTGCGACATTCTCATCCTCCTTTTGTCTCAAACTCAAAAATTGCCTTTCCATATCTGCTCGATGGTCACGAGGAAAGTATTTTTCTAAAAATAGATCTTTGAACTCCCTCCATTCCATATTTGATACTTCATCATCTTCCTTCATGTTTTTAATCAATGACCACCATTGATTAGCATCTCCAGTGAGGCGGTAAACTACCATGATAAATTTTCCATTTCACTACATCCCAAAGCCTGAAATATTTTCTCTAGGGAACTTATCCATTGCTCAGCTACCAATGTATTTGTACTCCCATTGAACTTTGGTGGTTTTTTCCTCATAAATCAATCTAACATTGATCCTCCACGCTGCGGATTAGGGTGCTCCATATGGGTAAGGTTATTATTCATAACCTGAGTGAGTTGTCCCAGTATGGTGATTAGCTGATCGGCACCAGTTGCATCACCAGCTCCACTATAATTATCTTTAGCATGAGGGCAATACCTACATGGATTGTGTTCATTGATATGGTTTCCATTTCTTCCACTAGGCACCATTTCTAAACAATGGCATAAAATAGATCAGTTTATGAATCAAAATACATAATTTCATACTTATACAACACTTAACATAAATTGAACTATTTATGGATATAATCCATATTCATAAAAATGTTTTCTTTGAGGAAGTATATACTCATAAACCCTTCATAATGATTTGTAAATAAAATGATAGTTATCCTAAGCATATCCCCCGGGAGTGTCGTAACCAAGAGTGCAGCAAGGCCCGTTGTCATGCACCAGTTCCCATTCGAGTCTAGCTCAAAGCGATGTTTTCAGGTTTTACCCCTAGGTACATCTGTGCCAGAGCCGCCTCTACCAGCTCATATCCAGACAGGGATGTATTGCTCAGAAAACTCACAAAATCTCTACAATACCAAAATTCTAGTAAGTTCTTATATACTAATCCTCAAAGTCCATCTTAGGTCTATTTTCTCTAATCAGAGTTTATCTAAATCTAGCTTCCAAGGTTTGTACTAAACTTCCTCTGATACCAACTGTAACGCCCTGACCCCAGTTACCCAGAGTCAGTGCATTATTACATAACATTGGCATGATCACAAGAAAGATTAAGTCTCGAAAGACCGAATAGTTTAGCAGCCTTGTAATAACTAGATACATTAATAAAGTTTACATTACATCATAAAATGAAAACTACAACAATATAGTCTCCATATTCCACACTCTTATCCCCTTATATTATCCCTGCGGGTCATTCATAAATTACTTCTTCACATCCTGGGAAAAATAAAACATAGAAAAGGGCTGAGCTCAAATGCCCAGTAAGGATAACAATAGAGCGGAAACTTTCATAAATAAGAATAAACATTTAAGGCAATGTATAACTAAAACAAAATCATTTTAAACTTGAACTTCAACATAGTATGGAAAAAAATAAAATTAAATAATTCCATTTACTTATTCACATGGATATTCTACTAATCGAATATTCACATGCAATATCAATTACCACTTTCATAATGATGGAATACATAATTCCAGACTATCATAACCACATATCCAAGGCCTCGTGCCAAGACTACAAATAAGATTTTGTCAAGGCCTTATGCCAAGACACTAGTTTGTCTCATGAGACCTACCGATGCATCGAGGAGCTATAGCGGGCTCCACCCATCACATATTAAGTCCAATGCATTCCTAATATGAACAGTTTTAAACATAACATAAACATTTGTATTAAAACTAGCATAAGAAATGTCAATACTTTCTCCATAAAACGTGAATGGTATAAGAATAACACATCCACAGTCAAACAAATCACAAAACCTTCAATAAAATATGGATGTTTTGTATCATAATAAATCAAATTCAAATAAAAATCCATCAAAGGATGTCGACATAGATGATATCAAAACTATTTGAGAGAAATATCCCTTTTTTTGAAATCATTTAAAAGTCACATAATTATAAAATAAAACATTTACTTTGAAAATTTTCTTATAATCTTGTAAGGGAAGATTAGAAGATTTTATAATGGTGGAAAATAGCCGCACCTGCCGTATAAGTTAAAAAAACATTCTTACCTTAATTCTGTCGAAAAGGTTAAAAAGGACCTTGTTTGGAAAAAGATGGAAATATTCCTTTATAAACCACTTATAAAAGTCAAAAAGGGTATAAATGACTTTAACCCATATTCTAGTAAATAGTAAAAATGTTTTTAAATACATTTTTAATAAACATGGATGTGGATGATAAAGAAATCCCAGTAGATTATTACGTATAAACAACCTCCGATAATGAAGAGATTGCGAAATAAACCCTTACCTTGTACTTTTCCTTGGTTGGGGTAGGTTAACCTCATGTATAATGGTGAAATAATTTTTATTAAATTATAAAAGAATAATATATATTAATATGATATCATATATGATCTTTTAACATTGCTTTGTTAATAATATCTTAGTATTATCGTCGTTTCGGGTGTTAACTTACTCATTTTATTTTATATGTTTTGTTACGTAAGCCATGTTTGTCATGGATAGGTGGTATCTTATTCATATCCAGAATGATATCAAGTCTTTAAACATTATTTTTAAATCATAAAATGATAATTATACTTGAATGGATATGATGGAGACTGAATCTCATCGCGTTCGGGGAGACGGTAGTCCGTACGTACGCATGAGCGACAATATCATTCTTTTGATATTAAAATAATATATAATTGGTTGGTATATCATATATAAATAATCATTATCATGTTATATTTATTATTTAAATGAATTACAAATCATCATTATACCCATCAAAATAATAATGTTTTGAATAACAATTACACCACGACGTGGAGACGGTAAGCCATACGTACGCACGTATGGTGACATGTCATTCAAGGGATGGATAGAATACTGAAATATGGTTGTACCATGTTTATAATAACATAATAGTATATATAATATACTGGAGTTATTATTTTATAATGGTAATAACAAATAAAGAAGAAGTGGAAGAAGAAAGGAACTTGAAAAAGGGTGGTGAAATCATTACCTCTTCTTCGGGTTCTTCCTTTTGATTTGATCAAAAGGGCTCCTTAGGTTGGATTTCTGACTAAAGGAAGGACTCTAGGATTAAGTGAGGGAAGTTGAGAGAGTATTTGGGTAGGGGTTGGCCGAAGCAAAAGGCTTTGAAGGTGTGAATTAATGAGAAGGGGGAGTTCCCTTTTATAAGAGGGGTGAGGGGCACCTTTGGAAAAGCTAGAAATATTATTTTATAATAAATTCATATTTGGTTTCTAATGGCTAAAAAGTGGATTATTTAAATTTTAAGGTGGGGATAGGTTGAAAACCACTCAACCAATAGTATTTAGATAGGTTTGGGTTACTATATTTACCTTATCTTTAAGTATTAACTCTTAGTTAATTAGGTTCACTTTTACAATGTCTCTTTGTATTTTTATATTATATGGTTAATAAACTTACTATATACATCCAAGCGACCCCCAAGTGGTACATTAATGATACACCAATCATGATATAAGTCTATTTGCCGAACCTTAGATTTTTAGGAATTTAATATCAATTAATAATATAATATTTGTTTTAAAAACTCTTTTATGTCAATTTTGACACTATTTAGAAAATTCATTTTTGTGAAAATCATAAAAGAATGATTACTTCGAAAAAAGTCAATTAAATCATTCCTAATATGTCATATTATCCTATAAAATTATTTTAATTCATTAAAAGTATCAAATTATATTTATTTGGGTATTTATAATATTAATTATTTTAATTTTTCACTATTATGGTAATTACTGCATCATCATTGTGTCATAAATAAATTAAATTATTTAATGTATAAAAATTATAAATAAAATACCATTATGTAGTAAATTGTTTTATATTTCTAATAAATATTTATAGTCGAAAATCCAACATATATAACCCTTTGTAAAAATTGTTTTGCTAAAAGATATATGCAAATGTCATTTTTGTATTTATTTTAACTTAATTAAAATAAAGTGTCCCTATCACCTACAAGTGGCTCCATGGGGTCCCAAAGTCGAACCAAAGATACCCATGGTCGGAAATGTATCCATAAATAATGTTAGGATACGTTTTATGGAAATTTAGTATTATTATAATATTATTTGTTAACCCTTATTTACCGGATTTACCTTTTAACCACGGTAAATAAAATATTTACCGAAGTAATTTTTCAAAATGTCTAAAAATAAAAGTTACCTATTTACACAATTTGGACATCCTAATTCATAATATGTAATCCATTTCTTTAAATTCAAAACACAGAAGTGGCAGAAATTAATTTAAAATTAATTCCTGCTGTCAAAACAAAAAAGCGTGTTTTTAAGATATAATAACTATCAAAAGATTGATACTTGTTTATGTTCGGTTTAATTTTGAAATTATTTCCAATGGCCAAAATTGTATTAAATGGTAAAACTATATTCTAAATATACTTTAAAACCACTCAAATTCATAATTTATCACTATTAATTATTTTGATTAAAAAAGTTGTTTTTAATTAAAATTTAGTAATTTTCACTATTCAACAAAATATTAAAGTTATCTGAAAAGTACCAAAATTTTACCTTAGGCTAAATTCGATACTCCGAATCCAAAAATGAAGTCCATTTTGAGAGATAAAATTTATAAAATTTTAAAAACTAGGTATTACTATTCATAACGGCTAGTTTGATTGGTTGTAGTGTGTGTTAGAACTCGATATTGCTACAACACACGCTATTGCATTAATCAAAGAGAAGCATACCGTAGAAGCTTGGGGTGTTACAGTAATGGATCCAAATTGATTTATTTATAAGATAAAGTGTGGATGGTTCTAACTCCTCTCAACCAATACATTTTAGACAAGTTTAGGTTACCATTTTAACCTTATCGTTTAGATTTAACTCTAAGTTAAATAATTTAACTTTTACCGTGTCTTCTTGTATTCTTACAATATATGGTTAATAAACTTACTAAAAACATCCAAAATAACCTCAATTGGCTCATTAATGACATATATAATATTATTTAATCCTTTTTTCCGAACCTTAGATTTTTTGGAATATTATATCAACCAATAATATAGTATTTGTTTTAAAAATTAATTTATGTCAATTTTGGCACTATTTGGTATTTTGTTTTTGTGAATGTCATAACAACCTCATCACTTAGAAAAAAATTTATCTAATCAACCCTAACATGTCATATTAACCTATAAAATTTGTTTAATTCATAAAAAGTTTCAAATTACATTTATTTGGATATTTATAATATCAATTATTTTAATATTTCATTAATAATGTAATTAATGCATCATCATTGTGTCATAAATAAATTAAATTATTTAATGTCTAAAAATTATAAATAAAATAAAATTATGTAGGAAATGTTTTTATATTTCTTATTAATAATTATAGTAGAATTTATCTTATGTATAACCCTATATTAAAATGTTTTAGTTATGAAAACTTGAATTTAACAGTTTTAACTCTTCTTTTAATTAAATAATAATAAATGTCCTAATCTAATAAAAGTGGACCTAAAGGTTCATATTTTATTACTAAGGTTGTATTTGGTCGAATTAAACTTATCGAACAGAATTAGGACATGTGTTAAGGTAATTATAATATCATTTTTACCCTTAATTACACTATTTACTTTTAACTGTGGTAAATAAAAGTCAAACGTTACTATTCACCCCAAATTATTTTCATCTTATTGAACCATATTTTACTTACTGAGGTTAACATTGTCTCTCAGATTTTTGAAATCCAACTCACATAAGCAGTAAAATTAAGTTTTATACAAATTTTCAAATGCTCCTAGAAGGTGGGTAAAAGACGGTAAAAGTTCAATAAAATTTTATACATCTAATTTAATTATAAAAAATATTCAAATGAATTAAATTGAAATAATATTGTTATTATAGATCTATTTTTAATTAAAATAAATTTAAATAAAATAATTAATTATTTAAATTAAAAGTGGGTTTTAAACAATAACGCAGTGCTTTTCACTATTCATCAAAAATTGAAAGTTTTCAGAAAAATACCAAAAATTCACCCTAAGATAATTTTGATATTCCAAATTAAAAAATGAATTCTATTTTACCAATTTAAAAACATATAAGTTTCATTAATTAATTTAAAATTAATTCTCATTGTCAAAAACAAAAAGCGTATTTTTAAGAAATAATAATTATCTAAAGATTGACACTTGTTTATGTCCAATTTCAAAGTGAAATTACTTACAATGACCAGCATTGTATTAAATGGTAAAAATATAATCTATTTATACTTCCAAACCATTAAAATGTATAATTTAACACTATAAATTATTTTTATTAAAAAAGTTGTTTTCAGTTAAAATATAGTATTTTTCACTATTCACCCAAATATGAAAGTTATCAGAAAAACACCAAAAAATTATTGAAACTAAATTATTATGTCCCTATTCTAAAGAAGAAGTTTATTTTGTCAAATTGAATATATAAAAGTTTCAAATATTTTATTTAAAAGGGTTCACCATTAAAAGGCGGTAAAATTGCATTTTTTGAAAAATACTTCTTTTATCTGAAAAAAATGAATTTGTTCTTACATTATGTCTAAAAACTCATAATATGGATTATAAAATTATAAGGATTATATAAAGTTCAAAATTCAGTTAATACTATTCATAACTGCTTTTGAACGGCTAGTTTGGTAAGTCATGGTGCGCTTGAACTCGGTGTTGCGTGTACTGCAAGTCATTGAATTACTTTCAAAAAATAACATACTATTAAATCTAGGGGTGTTACAATCTACCTTTCCTAGCCTCAAAAAAAATTATTCATTATCAAGATTACTATACATGTTAACTTGGTTTTTCAAATAAAATTTTATTCTCTTTTGTTGTATTTGGTAACCTAGGACCAACTAGTTTAGTACTTGATTGTTTGTATTCCTTATTAAAGATGTTTTCTTATCACATATTTATTATTCATCTACATTATATTTTTATGTGATAATGTCCTCATAATATATGTCACAGTGAAAGGTCAAAAAAGTTACCAGCTATGATGAGAACCTACGGGTTCCCTGATATTATTATTAATCCATATTTTATTGTTGTATGATATTCTATAACCATACAAAAACAATACAAGCTATTAAAGGTGGAAGGATCATAATACATTGAGATGCCTTATTATGCTTCTCACCCTTGGTAATCTCCAAAATATGGTGTTTTGAGAATAGTATCATCAATAGTAAATTCACATTTCCATGTTTCATTTGATTTTCCTATCTATAGACATGTGTATTGATTCTTAGACATTAATATTATAATTATTGGATTTCCTGACTCGCACATTTTTATGTATTGATGAAAATAATAAAAACATATATTCATGGTGAAGTAGTATATGTTGTCTATGTCACAAATAATATAACATTAATGGATAATTTGATAAAGGATTATTACCTTTTTTCTCTTGATGAATGTTAATATCTCATGCCATTTTATGGGAATGGAACCACCCTAATAAATAAATCTCCATGGTGTTCAATGGTATAATTCATTTCTATAAATTAAAATAAAGAGGCATCAATTATATAGGTTGATTGTACTAGCATGAAATATTCATTATTTTAGATATTGTGATAAAAGGGTTACATTACACGCTAAGCATTCATAGGTGGATGGACATCATTATAATGTTAACTTATTTCTCTATGGGTTCCATGACATATTTCTAGATAATAACCTTGGAATTTAGGGGGTTATTCCTAATACCACTGAGAAAGATGCCTAGAGGGTCACAAACTAAGTGTATCTAAAATCTCAATTAAATTATAGTATTGAATTTAGCAAGTAATAATAAAAAATATTTATTCTTTTTTGGTTGATCTTCACAACTTAATCCCCTGTTATTCGAAAGAATAAGTGAGTTAAATAATACTGATAATAAATATATTTTTCATGTTTGATGAATATAATATTTTTTATGTTTTTTAATGAATAATTTCACGATATTTATTTATAAAATAAATATTAACTATTCAAGGATCGGTAAATATAGATGAGGAAAAACAGACAGAGTTTTATGGTTTGATTGGAAATGGTGTAAATGATATTTATTCATATTCTTTATGTGTTTCAATTTTCAAGTGTTTAATTATAATATTTATATTATTATTATTATTATACATGGGGTAAACTAAGAATTATAGAACTGGGAAAGGAATTATGTGCAATTTTAAAACCCAAAACCTACCAAAATAAATATCTAATTATATCAATTTCATAAAAAACTTTTTTTGTTTAAAATGGATAGAGTGAGACTCTCTCAATCCATATAGATAGATCAAGAGATCTAGAGCGCTCTCCTACTCTCCTCTTTCAAGGTATTGAGAGATAATCAACATTTCTTTCTCTCTTGAAAAGGGTCGCTTCTATAGTTAACCATGTACAACACAAGTGACTAAGATTAGTCGTGCAAGCACCTAGTGGTTATATGATGTCATTTAGAGATTAGGGTGCATGTGTGGATCACTAATAGATTGATTCTACACTTGGATCCTATGGTATAATTATGATGTGAAAATATATATATGGTCGATCATCAAAAGAGAGAGAATTATGAGTCAAGGAAATTATATAACTTATTATAAATTAATTATAAATTACATGTTATGATTCTTAGCCCATGGTTTTGGAATTTTAATATAGTCATGTAACTTATTTTTCATTGGAAATAACATTTTATTCATTTAAATAAATTATTTCATGTGATTTATGAATAAAATTTGAGTTGTTCATACCAGTCAAGGATGCTACTATGGAACCTAGAACTTATAAGCGGTATTAGAGAAATCACAGGTTTAATTTATAATTATTTATTTTTTGTTGATTAGTTTAATGTGTTTTCATTTTATTTTACCTAAAATAATTCTTTTAATATCTGACATCAACATATATACTCTTTATTTATTCTCTATAACATAACCAATAATCAAGTAGTTATAAATAATGAAGAATCCTTTGATTCACACCATCTAGAGATGGAAAAGGCTCTACCTAGAAAAAACCATAGTACATAACATGTAATTCGTAAGTGAACACCATGTACTTTTCTTTTCTCACCTATATATATTTCCATTATGTCATATTAAAAAACACCAGGTCTAATATCGGAATAGAAAATATCAACATGTAGATATAGATAGAATGGAACACCACATGTAGAACTACACACCCTGTAAATATTATACATGTCGTGTAGTCTATGTATTCTCATGACTGAGAACATGAGGTATCCCAGGGAGCCAAGTATCATATACATGAAATGGGTATAGAAATTATTGTGAAAATCCAAGGTTACACATCATGTATTCCTAATATGCACTGTATAACTCAAACATGTCCATGGTAGGAAACATATCCAAACCCAAGGCATGTGATGCGGACATGGGAAGAAGACAAGTACACATCTTGTACTTTTTTACATGTTGTGCAGTCTACTTCCAGCAATGTTTTTAAATTTTCATGGAAAGTATAATTTAATTTATAATTAATCATATTGATTATTTGTTCTTTGTTTCATTCATTCGACATTGCACACTATTTTTCCGGATTAACAATTTTATATTAAATTTTTTCTATATTAAAATTTATATGAACACACATGGTTTCCCCCATGTACACTTGTGTACTACATTATTTTTAAATGAAATTAATTTTATTTAAAATTATATATGATGGTGAGTTAAGTATTTTTGGATGGAATTATGATAAATTTAATTAATTGGATTAATTCATGGTGCATTATCTTGATTAAAAATGAATATTAGAAATTGATAATATTATTGAAAATTTATGTTCATTGTTTGATGTGTGGATGATCATGAGATTAGACTAGACCTTGTGTGTTAATGGTTTATTTTAATTTATTATAATTAAATTATTATTGATGGTATGTGAGTCATCCCCTTATCTTTATTGTGTAAGGGCTTTCATGCCTATGGTTTATTTTATGTAAACCTCTTTTGTCTAATCCATTGGATCCACTCACCTACGTGTGAGTAAAATATTTTGTAAGGATCGATCTCCCAAGTGTGTAGAGGTGGTCTGAGTCAAGGATCTGAGGTGAAACCGATCTAGATTATTCATAGGAGGCAAGGTGGAATACCAAAACATAAACCAATCTATAGTTCAAGGGGTATCCCCTAGGGTCAAGGGTTATTTTATCATCTACTAGATAAACTATCCATTAAAGGATCTCATGACCATGCCACTTATATTTTATTTCTTTGAGTTTCATGGTTAATTATTTATGTATTTTAATGTTTTTCAATCAACTAAATAAATAAATTATAAATCATGAAATATGGTATAAAATATAATCAGAATATGTGTAAATATTTTATCAGGCATGGTTAACCATTTATGTAAAATCCACCTAATATTGAAAAGGTATGTAAAAGTATAAAATGGTATTTATGCATAAGGATAAAATATCCCTCAATTAAATTATTAATTCATCTTATCCTTTCATTACTTATGTTAGAATCAACCTCATAGTTCAAAGTTCTTGACCTACCCATGTTGGGGTGCTTTCAATTATTATAGAAATTTTAACTTGATGTTTTATGTTGAATTAACTTTGTTTACATCAAGGATCGGCTGAAAAAAATAGTAATTAAAGTAACTAATAGTAAAATGTCGAATAAATATTAATAAAAAAGATTTTTGGATTGTGGAGTCTACTCAACAGATCAAAGATCTATGAGTCAATGTAGTTGTAAAGTTATATCGACTTAAAACCCTTAAAATAGCATGTTAGGCCCAAGTATGGGTTTTGAGAAGGGAATATGGAACCTTTACACTAGAATATCTAAGTGACAAGATATTACAAAATTGATGGTTAGGTATATTTTTTTTACAAATAGTGGTACATTAAAAATAATTTATTCAATTTTAAATTTATTAATCTATTTTTATAATCAAAACAAGTAGTAATTATCTTCTCATAATTTCTAGAAATGGAAACTAAAAACATATCAAAAATATAAATGTGATCCATACTAGAAATGTATAACCTTCTCACCAAAATGAATTTCTAGGAATGGTATTGGATCTTGTGCATTATACTATTCCATGAATAGAAATTTTATGTGTTAGAATCCCCACTTCCTGAGTCTCTTGCCAAGGAGGCTAGCAAAGAATATGTATCTCTCTATATAAATCATATGGATGATGAAATTAATGTCAAATATTGTTTTATCCTCTATACCCAATGATATTTTAAATTAATATAAAGATATGGATGTGTATAACATGTTTTATCACATCAGGATCTCTAACAGGAGAATCCAAGATTAGAGATATTGAGATCTCCAATGCATTTTTAACATGAATGTTTAGAGATTTAGTGCTAGATATGCCATGTGTAGTCAAGATTATTGGAAACACTAATCACATAGACATCTTGGGTTTTAACATCCACGATGATTTAAGTACAGATATCATTAAGTTCACTTGAAATATGTCATGCTTGTTTACAAGTTAAGAGAAAAATCTACCATTTAGTGGTCAATGTGAAAGGGAAATAGATCTTCTAGAATTATTAAACATCAATGTGTATAGACCTTTTCAGGTTGAACCCAGAGTTGGATTCTCATAATTTATTATTTTTACCAATAACTTAATTGGGTATGTTTTAATATAATTAATTACATATAATTTTGAATCCTTTGATACGTTCAAAGAGTGTTTGAATGAGGTTGAGAATCAACTTGTTAATAAGATAAAAAAACTTTGATCATATCAAGGTGGTGAATATATTATCCAAGGAATTATTCAATTTCTACTAGAGTATGGAATTTTATGTCAACTTAATCCACCTTATAAATCATGTTGTAATAGTGTTAGTGAAAGGAGTAATTGTAACCTGTTGGACATGGTAAGGTTGATGATGAGTTAGGAAAGCCTTACATTATCTTTTTGGGGATATTTATTACCTAAAGCATTATACTTACTAAACTGAGTACCAAATAAATTTTAAAATGGTATTCTCTTTTAGTTATGGAGTGGAAAGAACCCTATTTTATCACATTTTGTGCATGGGGTTGTAAAGAATTTGTTATGGTTTTCTCAAAGAAACAAACTAGCACCATGTGTCATAAAGTTTATCTTTATGGGGTATCTCAACGAAATAATGGGATACAATATTTAAAACCATTCAGATAATAATTTAATTATCAAAAGATAGTCTATCTTAATTGATAGGGAGAAAATTCTCAAAGAGGATAGTTGGAGAAAGATTAAATTTGATAAAGTTGATGCTCAAGAAACACAAGAGTTGGTATAGGAATGGATTCCATAGGTCCTCGTAGAAGATGTTGTTCCTAAAACACAAGTACTATATAGGAGTTCTAGTAAGGTAAGATAACTAAAGAGATATGGTTTTCTGTTCACTAATGTTGATGAATCATTATTGGTTAATAAGGATGATCCTCTCTCCTATAAAGAGTTAGTTCATAGCTCAATATCTATATGATGGTAAAAATACATGAATTTTGAGATGGATTCTATATATAAAAACCAAGTCTATCTTTTGATAAATCTTCAAGTTGAGGTAAAACCTATTTGGTGTAAATGGGTATTTAATTAAAATATGGATATGTAAGGTAAATTAAACGCCTATAAAGAACAGCTAGTGGACAAATGGGTTAAGAAACATCGAGTAACTATCTATGATGAAACCTTTTATCTAGTTTCCATGTTTAAATCCATTAGAATTTTAATTTACATAGTATATTATGATGACTATGATATTTTTAAAATGGATGTAAGAATAGATTTTCTTTAATCTGAACCATTTGGAGGATGTGTATATAACACAACCAGAAGGGTTTATGACTCTAGGAAATTCCAAAATGGTATGAAAGTTACATATATCCATGTATATATTAAAGAAATCATCCAAGTCATGGAACATTTAATTTAATAAATCTATAAATTAATTTGGTTTCATTAATAAATAATGTGATCCATGTGTTTTCAAGTTGTTTATTGGTGGTATAGTTATTTTTTTAGTAGTGTGTGTTTTTGAAAAATTACTAATTTGAAATGATATACCATCCTTACAACAGGTTAAGGCATGGTTGAGAAAGTGTTTATCCATGAAGGACTTAGGTGAAGAAACCTATATTCTAAGGATCAAGATCATGCGTGATAGATCTAAGAGGATAGTAGGACTATGTCAAGGTACATATATTGACCAGATACTAAATAGGATTAGTATAGAATAATTCAATATGGGATTGGTTCTAGTGCCACATGGTATACATATTTCCAAGAAAATATTCCCTCTTCCACTTGAGTAAATAGAGATAATTAGTAATATACTATATGATTCTACAATGGGATATATCAATTATACAATGGTATGTATGAGGCTTGATCTATGCTGTGAGTATGGTAGGAAGATATGAATTAGATCCAAGTGAACAATATTGGACTATTATTAAGGCTACCATTAAGTATCTGATGTGTACTAAGGATATATTCCTATTTTATGGAGAAGATGAAGAACTAGAGATTTGGGGTTATATAGATGATAGTTTTCAGATATATCATAATGACCTAAAGTTATAGTATATGTATATATATTATTAATTGAGGAGTTGTGAGATGGAAGAGTTCAAAGAAACAGGTTTTCACTGATTCTATAGTAGAGTCTGAGTATATTACGTCTTATTATGTAGACAAGGAAGTAGTTTGGATTTGAAACTTTGTCCAAGATCTTGTTTTGGTACCTAGTAGTAGAGATCATATCACAGTTTACTGCAATAAAATTTCTATGGTGGCTCTCTCTAAAGAGACAAGGTCACACCAAAGGATAAATAACATACATTTGAATTTTTATCTCTTGAGGTATTTTTATCAATGAGTTAAAGTTGTAGTGAGTAGAGTATCCATGGATGAAAACATGGTGAACCCCTTAATAAATGATTTATCTCAGTAGAAGAATGCTTATCATGTAAGATAGAGTGTACTGAAATCTATTGTTAGTTGGATCTAGTTCAAGTTAGAGTCTGTTGGAGTTTCTTCCCCAGAACCAGCTTGTTTAGTACTTGATTACTTATTTTTATTATTAAATAAGTTTTATTATCACATATTTATTATTCTTAAATATTATATTTTTTATGTTGTAATGTCCTTAGAATATAATTCACATTGAAATTTCATAGCAGTTCCCTACTATGATGAGAACCTATAGGTACTATAACATTATTCTCAAATATTGTTCTATAGATGGATGATATTGTCTGAAGAGAAACAAAAAATATTGGGTATCAATGTTAAGAGGCTTGTAATACATTGATACACCTTCTCATTATGTTCTACCTTGGTAATATATAAGATATGAGGTTATGAGAACATTCCCATCAATAGGAAATCCAAATTTCTAAGTGTCATTGGATGTTCCTATCTGTGGATATTTGTAGTGATCCTTGGACTTTACGATTATCATTAATGGATATCATGAATCATATACTTTGATATATTTATGAAAACTATGACGACATATGTTCATGGTGAAGTAGGATACATTGGGTGAACCATGAATGATATAACATTAATGGACAATGTGAGAAATGATTTATCCCTTTTGCCTCTTAATGAAAGTTAATATCTCATCCCCTTTGATGGGAATTAAACTACCTAAGTAAATCTATGTCCATGGTTTTCCATGGGTGAGTTCATTTTCAGAAATTCAAAGAAAGAGATGTTGGGTATATAGGATGATGGAACCAGTATTTAACCTACTTGATTTGATATATTGTGATAGAAGTATTATATTAAATGGTAAGCATTCATAGGAGGTTGTATATTGTTCTGAAATTAACTAATTTCCCTATAGACACCTTAGTATGTTGTATATTATAACCTAGGAATTTAGGTTGTTATACCTAATTTCATTAAGAAAGAGGCCTAGAGGGTCACGAAAAAAATATATCTTTAATCTCGGTTAAATTCTATTATTGAATTTAACAAGTTAGAATAAATAATATTTATTCTTTTTTGGTTGATTAGTACAATAAAATCACAGGTTATTTGAAATAATAAAGGAATTAAATAGTAACAATTAATATTTATTTGAAATCTTATCTAATATAATATTTTTATATATTTATCAATGAATAATGTGGTGATATTTATTTATTAAGTGAATAATTATTATTCAAGTATGGGTAAATATGGACAAGGGAAAGATTAATGAGTTTTATAGTCCAATTGGAAATGGTATAAATGGTATTTCTTATATTTTTTATGAATTACACATGTTAAGGGTTTAATGGTAATATTTATATTCTTATTAATATTGGAAATAGGTTCAACTAAGAATTATGGAATTGGTAAAGGTCTTTTCTGTGACTTTCCAAACATAAAACAACCAAAATAAATATCTAATTGTATCTCTTTCATAAAAAACATTTTTTATGCATAGTGGATAGAGTGAAACTCTCTCAATCCCTATAGAGAGATCAAGATATCTAGAGTTCTCCCCTCCCATCCTCTATTAATAAAATGAGATATCGTAAAGAGTTATTTCTCTTATGAAAAGAACCTATGATGCGGTCAACACAAACAATGCAAGTAATCAGGATTGATAGTGCTAGAATCAGGTGATTCTACGGTGTCGTTTAGAGATTGTGGTGCATATATAGATCACCTCTAGAGTGATTATAAACTTGGATCTTGTAGTGAAATGATGATGTGATGAGATCTATTCCACCAACCATGAATAGAGATATAATTATGAGTTAACTTAATTCTATATATTCTTATAAATTAACTATAAATTATATGTGAAGATCCTTTTCCTATAGTTCCAATGTTTTAATCTAGTTAAACAATTTATGATTTTCATTGTACATGATGTTTTGATCATGTAAAGAAATTATTACACATGATTTATGAATAAAATATGATTTGGTCAAACCATAAAAGGATGCTTATATTCCACCCAAAGCATACAACTTTCTTATGGGAATATTTCATTTTGAAAATATATTATAAGGAAAAAAATATTTCTTCTCATTTTTATTAGAAAAATGAAAATATTATTTTTTATGGGATTGAATACCAATTAAAATTAGTTTTATGGTTAAAGTGAAATATATATGTGTTTTATTCATTCTACGGATCTTGGAAATTTATATGAATTATGGGTGATAATTATATAGCTCTGATAATGTGTAAGACTAAAATATCTTTCAAATGAATTGGCTAAAGTGAAGAATTTTTCTGGTGATAGGTTACTCCTAAGATATGTGGGAATTATCCAGTTAAGTGATACCATTATAAGTTTTATTTAAAGGTTGAATGTGAGGATAATTTTCCAAGTTACCTAAATGATATTATTATAACTGATTATAAAGTAAGTCATTTTATTTCAAAAGTTAAGAAAATGAGATTTTTTATTTGAGGAAATTTTACAACCTTTATTTTTTTTAAGTGATAGGATTATTTTTCAAGGAAATGTATTCTTGAGTTTTCATGTTTTTCATGAAACCCTTATGATTATGATTTCTTTCATTATAACTTCATATTAAATTTTTTATGAATTATATTGAGAAATTATTTTGTTTTTAAGGAAATGTAAAGAGATATATGTGTTTAAATGTTTATTCTGGAAAAGGAAAATATTCTTATAATTTTTTTTAGTTTTATAAATAAACTAATTGGTTTATTTTATTTTATTTCCATTGAGGATATTTTTTTATTATCCAAATTTTTTAAATGTTTTTTAAGTCGATTAAGGATAATTAGTATCAATAATAAAGTTACAGTTCTAGTTAGGGGAGTTTTCTTGAATGAAGCAGGTGTATCTTTATAAAGAACATGTTTTGTGGGAAAAATGGGCACTGTTTGAAAATGTCTTCTTTTTAATGTAATAGATTTCCTAAAAGTTATTTGGTATTTAAGTGAAATATATTCCATAAATCAGGTAATTTTTTGTATGATTATATATGGGTTTTTTTAGGATAGTAAAATTTATACAATGCTTAAATGGTTTTCTAAAGTTATTATTTAATATGAAAGGGGGTTAGGTTTTTTCTCTAAAGGTTTAGGTTCCTATATAATACAATTTTCACCTCAATATATCTGGTAATTTAACATGTTGTGGTCATTAGATGACAAACCACATCCCCCAAGTGAATATTGAAAGATTTATAGGTTAGTATGACCAGGGACTTAAAGTCTAGAAATTTATGGGTGGAAACCCATTTTTTAATTCATGTTTGTTTATTTTTGATTAAATAATAAAACATCTACCTTTTTTGTGTGTGCAACCTAAATCTTCTGATAATTGATTTCACTTCTTGAAAATATTGAATTCTTTCCCACTGTAATACCAATTTATCAATAATGGCTTGGAACATTCATAGACACATGCCCTTACCTTTTCACTTGGTTTAAAAGATTTCTTCTTGAATTTTTTGATCAAATTATTAATCCATTATGAATTGGTTGACTATTTAAGTGGAGAGTATAAGAGGATCTTGAAGTGACTTAAAGGATTATGAACACCCTTCTGAACTTGAGTTAATAGTGAAAAAACTCTTAGGGGAGTTACTTTTTCATTGTTCATGAATACTTATTTATTAAAAAAATTAATTCTCAAATGAAAGTATATTTTAAATCTACCAAATTAGTGAAAAAATTTATTAATCGAGACTATGTGTGGGGGTAATATAACGACCCATACTTTGCATACATTGTTAATACTTCAAAATTGAAGTACACTTATTACAACATATAACAAAACCGTGAAAGGACCGAATAGGTATAGTGTCTTTAGAAACAGGGAAACATAAACAACTTGTTCATAAAGCTTCTACATTGTCTCCCATTTATTTCATCATATCTAGAGAACCTTTTGGAATATCCTACTTAATAACCTTATTCCTGACTTGGGGAAAGAAAACATAAAAAAAGGGTGAGCTCAAATGCTCAGTAAGGGTATACAAAAGAAATATCAATCACATCATATTCATAAGAATATAACATTTTGGAAATATTAACCTGCAAAATAGATCATAATTTCATAACATGGGATAAATCATAGTAGTGAAATGTAATCCCAGTAATCATAACATAAAACATGAAACTTTGTGGCATACACACATAATCATATAGAATCATTTCTTAGTAGTCAAGGCTCGTAGCCAAGACTATCTTAGCGGACAAAGTCCATTTCTGAACCGAGTTCACTCCTCATTTCAGTCCTGTTTCACTGAACTAGTTTAACCTACTGTTCCAGCCATGTCTATCTCATGAGATATAAATCTTTACCCAATGCATTGGAGGGAGATATAGGTCCCACCCATCTCATAATGATACCATTCTTATGTGTTCCACAAAATCATAAATCATACATCATTCCATAACCCATGTAATAAAAATGGGATTCTTAAACATCGTGACATCATAAAACAATTAATATAAGATAAATGAATTCATAAAAATGATTCCATCACAACATAATAAAATCAATGTAATAATATGGATAGAAATAGAAACCTATTTTATCTTATATGGAAAATAATTTTGATAAAACACTTGAACTCCATTCTCGAGGAAAATATCCTTTCTACTTCAAAAAACATTTTATTTCTTAACATGTTATAAAATTTTAAACTAAAAGAAGTTGATTTAAAATAAACTTGAAAACTTGTAAAGTAAGATTCTTGGAAATAATGTTTTAAAAATCCATTCATGCCGTATATGTTAAAAAACATTCTTCTCGTACTTTTGTTGGAAAAGTCAAAAAGTACCTCGTACAAAAAATAACAAAAGATTCCTTTAATATCTTTTACTAAAAACTCACTAAAGGGTAAAATTGGATTTAAACAATTTTAGGTGGATGGAAATAATATTACATATTGAGGAAACATGGATCTGGATGATAAAATACACCCTAGTAAATACCAAAGTATAAACAATCTCGGATAAAAATGAGATTGTGATATTTTCCCTTACCTTAGGTCTGATTTTATTCGTAAGTGTCCGAACCTCCTGTATAATGATTTAAATAATTTCATTGACTTATTCCTGAATCATACTCATTGTTATGATATCATATATGGTCATATTCTTAGCTTCTTATTAGTAATATTTCATTGATACTTGTTATTCAGGTGTTTATTACTTTTTTTTCTTATGTGTGTTTTGTCGAATAAATTATTATTCTTCTCTTTAGATTATAGATACCTCATTTCCAGAATGGTATAAGTGTACTATATATAATATTTATTCATTCAATTCATTTATATAATCATTATGCAATGAAGATCATGTAGAACGACTCGCATCACATCGTGGAGACGGTATTCCGTACGTACGCACGAGCGATGATATCGTTCCCATGGTCGTGGAATTGTATTGGAGTGTATGTATACTATTTAATAATCAATACCACTTTACAATAATCATATATAGTTATTTATTTTCACCATTATACTCATCCAAGTAAGGTGGTGGTGGAAAATAGATTACACCATGGCGTGGAGACGGTATTCCGTACGTACGCACGCGCAGTGATTTCATTTTCCGTAGGATGGATAGATGGTGAAATAGGGTTGTTTCATACTTATAATAACATATCAGTATATTAGTGATACTGATTTTATTACTTCATAATGAAACAACTAAAGAAGAAGAAGTGGAAGAAGAAATAAAGTTGAAAGAATCGGTAACGGACATTACCTCTTCTTTGAAGCGCCTCTTTGAGACCTCCTCTTAGGGCACTAAAATTGGTCTTTGAAGAATACCAGGACCTCTAGGATGTTTCTAGGAAATTGGAGAAGAGAATTTGGTAGGGGTTGGCCGATCTTGAAGGCTCAAAATGGTGTGAGGAAGAGAGGGAGGAGGTGCCCTTTTATAAGGGAGGAGAGGGGCACCTTTGGAAAAACTAAAAATATTATTTTATTATAAAGTCATATTCAGTTTTTAATAGCTCCAAATTGATTTATTTAGAAGATAAGGTTGGGATGGATCTAAATCCTCTCATCCAATATAATTTAGACAAGTTTAGGTATTAATTTTAACCTTATCATTTAGATTTAACTTTAAGTTAGATAATTTAACTTTTACCATTTCTTCTTGTTTTCTTACACTATAAGGTTAATAAACTTACTATAACAAGCCAAACGAACCAAAAGTTGTTTATTATTAATATATATAACCTTATATAATTCATTTGTCCAAAACGTATATTTTTAGGAATAAAATAACAATTAATACTATAATATTTGTTTTAAAAACAATTTTATGTCAATTTTGACACTATTTGGTAATTGATTTTTGTGAAAATCATAATAGAAATATTAGTTAGAAAAAAGTTAATTAAATCAATAATAACATGTCATATTAACATATAAAATTATTGTAATTCATAAAAAGTCTCAAATTACATTTATTTGGGTATTTATAACATCAATTATGTTAATATTTCATTAATAAGATAATTACTGCATCATCATTGTGTCATATATAAATTATATTATTTTATGTATAAAAATTATAAATAAAATTCCATTATGTAGGAAATCGTTTTATCTTTCTAATGAATTTTTATAGTCGAATTTATCTTATGTATAACCCTATATTAAAAATTATTTAGTTATTAAACTTTGATTTTAACTATTTTAACCCTTCTTTAAATAAATTAATAATAAATGTCCTAATCTAATCCAAGTGGGCCTAAATAGTCATATTTTATTCCTAAGGTTTTTTTTGGTAGAATTACACTTATCCAATAGAATTAGGACATGTTTTAGGGTAATAATAATAACATTTTTACCCTTAATTTCCCTATTTACTTTTAACCGTGGTAAAAAAAGTAAAAAGTTACTATTCACCAAAAATTATTTTCATCTCATTGAACCACATTTTAGTCCTTGATATTAACTGTGTCTCTCGGATTTTCGAAATTCCACTCACAGAAGTGGTAAAATTAAGTATTATGTAAATTTGCAAATTCTCCTAGTAGGTGGGTAAAAGACGGTGAAAAGTTCGATAAAATGTTTATATATCCAAAATTATTATAAAATGACTCCAATGAATTACTTTGAACTTATAAAGGTATTATGTATAAATTTTGACCTAAAATAAATTTAAATAAAATAAATAATTATTTAAATAAAAAGTCGGTTTTTAAATAGTAACCCAGTGTTTTCACTATTCATCAAAAATTGAAAGTTTTCAGACAAATACCAAAATTTCACCCTAGGCTAATTTCGATATTCCTAATCGAAAAATGAAGTCCATTTTGAAAAATAAAATTTACAAAATTTCAAAAAGTAGTTATTACTATTCTTAATGGCTAGTTTTAATAATATTTTAATAGCATATCATTGTTTAGTGAAACTCGGTATTGCGTACGACGCAAGCTATTGAGGAAGGTCACGGTTGCATGTAAAGCAAGCCAAGCTAGTGTTGTGTGTAGTGAAATATTCCTTTGATGGTTTATATAACATAAAAACAAAATATTTCTCATAAAAATCTCGGGTGTTACATTCTACCCCCCTTAAAATGAATTTCCCCCTCGAAATTTGTCACTTTTTAACAAACATATGAGGATACCTCTCCCTCATCATATCATCAAGATCCCATGTAGCTTCTTCTAATTGGTGGTTCCTCCATAAAACTTTCACCAAGCAAGTGGTCTTGTTCCGTAGGACTTTTTCACTATGATCCAGAATCTCTATCGGTTGTTCTTCATAAGAAAGATCTTGTTCCAACGGTACAACTTCTGAGCTGAGTACATGTGAAGGATAAGGTATGTACTTTCTCGGGAGAGATACATAGAACACATCATGAACTTGGGAGAGATTCGGTTGAAGTGCCAATCAGTAAGCTACCTTCCCAACATGATCCAGTATTTCAAAAGGACCGATATATCTAGGGCTCAGCTTTCCCTTCTCTCCAAATCTCATTACTCTCTTCCAAGGAGATATTTGTAAGAACACTTTATCACCCACTTCAAACTCTAGGTCTTTTCTTTGGTTATCAGCATAACTTTTTTTTCGACTCTGAGCTTCTATAATGTGTTGTTGAATATATTTGACCTTTTCTGCCATCTCATCAACAAGATCAGGTCCTAATATCTTTCTTTCCCCAACTTCATCCCAGCAAGTTGGAGTCCTGCATTTCTTTCCATAGAGATCTTCATATGGAGCCATCTGAATACTGGAGTGAAAGCTATTATTATAAGAAAATTCCACCAAAGGTAGTTGTTGATCCCAACCACCTTTGAAATCCATAGAGTAAGCTCTCAACATATCTTCTAGAGTTTGAATTGTCCTCTCAGAATGACCGTCTGTCTGAGGATGATAAGCAGTGCTGAAACTCAACTCTGTATCCAGAGTATGCTGAAGACTTCTCCAGAACTTCAAGGTAAATCTAGGATCCCAATCAGATATAATATAAAGTGGTACTCCATGAAATCTTACCACTTCCTTCACATATATCCTGGAAAGTTGATCCAGAGAGAAATCCTCTCTAATAGCGATGAAGTGTGCCGACATTGTAAGATGATCAACTATGACCCAGATATCATTATTGCCTTTGGATGTTTTAGGAAGTCCAGTGTCAAAGTCCATAGTTATGTTTTCCCATTTCCATTTGGGTATGGGTAATGGTTGTAACATCCCCTTAGACTTCTGTCTCTCAGCTTTAACTTGCTGACAAACCAAGCATCGAGAGACATATTCAGCAACATCTCTTTTCATGTCATCCCACCAGAAGTACTCTTTCATGTCCATATACATCTTCATGCTTCCAGGATGAATAGAGAATGAAGAACTATGAGCCTTATCCAGTATCTCCTTCATTAATTCTGGGATGGGAGGAACACAAACCCGATTCTTGAACTTTATTATCCCATCCCAATCAAGGTTGAATTTAGGAATATTTCTCACCTTCTTTTGTAACTCTACATCTTCTTTCTGCACCTCTTTAATCTTTACATGTATAGATGGTTGAACATTCAATTGAGAAAGATACGATTTTTCCCCTTCCATTATAATTCCAAGTTCCATCCTTTGTAAATCCATAAATATTGGATCTTTTGTGATCCTCATCATGGATAAGCTAGCATGGTCTTGTCGACTTAATGCATCTTCCACCATGTTTGCTTTCCTAGGGTGGTAATGAATTGAGCAGTTGTAATCCTTAATCAGCTCCAACCATCTTCTTTGGTGCATATTCACCTCCTTTTGTGTGAAAATATACTTTAAACTTTTATGATCAGTATAAATATCACACTTTTCTCCATAAAGATAATGCCTCCAAATCTTTAATGCAAAGATTACCGCAGCTAACTCCAAATCATGAGTTGGGTAATTTTTCTCATGGATTTTCAACTGTCATGAGGCATAAGCTATCACCATATCATTTTGCATAAGAACACACCCCAGTCCCTTCTTATATGCATCACTGTAGATCACAAACCTTTCTCCACTACAAGGAAGTGTGAGTACAGGTGCACTGGATAACCTTCTTTTCAACTCCTTGAAATTCTCTTCACATTCCTCCGTCCAAACAAACTTAACTCCCTTCCGAGTCAACTTGGTGTGTGGATTAGATAATCATGAAAAATCTTTCACAAAACGTCGATAATATCCAGCCAAACCAAGAAAACTTTGGATCTCAGTTACTGTTGTTAGTCTCGACCATCTTTCGATAACCTCTGTTTTTGCTGGATCCATCGATATCCCCTCTTTTGAGATTATGTGACCCAAAAATGCAACTTTTTTAAGCCAAAATTCACACTTGGTAAATTTGGCATAAAGCTTCTCCTTTCTCAGGGTCTTCAATATAATTCTCAAATGATCTTCATGTTCTTCCTTTCTCTTTGAATAGACAAGAATATCATCTATAAAGACTACCACAAACTGATCAAGATAGTCTCTAAAGACTCTATTCATCAGATCCATGAAGATAGAAGAGGCATTAGTAAGACCAAATGGCATCACTATAAATTCATAGTGTCCATACCTTCTACGGAAACCGACTTTGGTATATCCTTCATTTTGACCCTTAATTTATGATACACTGAACGAAGATCAATCTTGGAAAAGTATTGAGCTCCGCGTAGTTGGTCAAATAAGTCATCAATGCATGGGAGAGGATATTTGTTCTTGGTAGTGATCTTGTTAAGTTCTCGATAATCAATGCAGAGTCTCATTGATCCATCTTTCTTCTTATCAAATTGAACAGGTGCTCCCCAATGTGACGAACTAGGGCGTATGAATCCTTTATCAAGATTCTCTTGGAGTTGCTTCTTCAATTCCTACAACTCAATTGGAGCCATTCTATAATGTGTCTTTGAAATAGGCAAAGCACCCGGTATGAGTTCTATTGAAAACTCAACTTCACGATTTGGTGGAAGACCCGACAATTCCTCTGGAAAGACGTTGTCAAACTCCCGTACAATGGGAATATTCTTAATCATGAGTTTCTCACCAACCATTTGAGATAAATAACCTTAATTTATTGGAATCAAGACCCATAAGATGGAAGAAATTTCCACTGGAAGGTTATGTTCATCCTTGCATCAATAGATGATCAGAGATTGATCTGGAATATGAAATGTGACTTCCCTTCTTTGGAAATTGATATGAGATCCATATAAAGAAAGCCAATCCATGCCAATAATCACATTAAATTCCACTATAGGAAGGATCACAAGATTTGCAGGAAGAACTTTCCCACAAACTTCAATCGGAGAAGAATTATAAACTTTTGATGCGACTGTTGTGCCATTAAGAGTTGTCACAGCTAACTCAACATCTAATTGTGGAGGTAATACGGTGATACCCTTAGAAAAATATTCAGAAATAAAAGATTGGGTGGATCCAGAATCAAATAAAACATTTGCTACTTTAGAGTGGATGGAAAGTGTACCTCTCACCACTTTTTTTTCGTACGCCACATTGCCGATAGTAATTGCATGTGACTTTCCTTTGTCTTTAGCCTTAAGAGTTTGTTGACGTCGATCATCATCATAAACCCTTAGATTTGGGCGTTTATTGGCATAATTCCCCATCTTCTTTCACTTGAAACATTGAAGTGTAGTAGGTTCATTCTATGTATCCCTTCCTTTGTTTGCATCATTTGACATTTTCTTCCCATTTTTTCGACATTCAATTGCCCGATGACCTTATTTTCCACACTTATAACATTTTCTTTTCCCCTTAAGACAATTTCCTCCATGTTTTTTTCCACACTTTGAGCATAATGGAAAACTCATCTTCTTTTCAGTGTGCTCTTTAGATTTTCCTTTGAATTCCATTTTCCTCTTCTTATCAAACCCATGTGACTGATGGGTTACACCAATATCTATCTCAAACTTGAGAGCACATCGAACAATTTCCTCGTAGCTATTGAAGTCACTTATGGCTAACGCCCTTCGAAGACTTGGTTTTAAGCCACTAAAGAATTGATCGATATTACTCTCAGGTTGGATAATAATACCAGAAGCGTACCTTGAAAGTCTTGTAAAAAAAAATTCGTAGGTACCAACAGATTCATCATCCTTTTGCTTTAGTTCAAGAAACTCCTTCTCTATATTTGTTCGGAGAATATGAGGGAAGTACTTATTGAAAAATAAATTCTTGAACTCGTCCCATTCCATGGACTCAATTTCATCCCTTTTCCTCGTATTCTTAATAATATTCCACCATTGATCAGCATCTCCTTCCAAACGATACACTGCTAAGATGAATTTATCAGGTTCAGAACATTGAAGAACTGAAAATATCTTTTCATTAGTACTAATCCATTGTTCAGCAACTAATGGATCCGAAGACTCGCTGAATGAAGGTGGATGCTGCCTCATGAAGGATTCAACAGAATGTTGCTCTTTCCTTTGCTCGTTTGGAAGTCCTGCATGATTCATATCTTGAGAAAATTGTGTGAGCATGGCTACAAGATTTTGCATTTCAGCTCTCATAACGTTTGGTTGCTCAGGGGGATAATCATTGCATTGCCCATCGCATTTCGTATTAACACGGTTCCTTCGGGTTCCAACCATTGACTAAAACTAAGAAGAATAGTATGATAAACACTAATTATAATAGGAAAAATACATAATCAAGAATAAAATTTTACACTTAAGGTCTTATCATAGGTTTTTAATGGCCATTTCTAAAACACTAAGATTGTGTTCTATGCTTAGACTTATCCTTAGGGTTCTTAATAAGGCTTTCACATCCTAGTTTCCAAAGGTTGACTATACCTTTCCTCTGATACCAACTATAACGACCCATACTTTTCATACATTGATAATACTTCAAAATTGAAGTACACTTATTACAACATATAACAATACCATGAAAGGACCGAATAGGTATAGTGTCTTTAGAAACTGGGAAACATAAACAACTGGTTCATAAAGCATCTATATTTTCTCCCATTTATTTCATCATATCTAGAGTACCTTTTGGCATATCCTACTTAATAACCTTATTCCTGACCTGGGGAAAGAAAACATAAAAAAAGGGTGAGCTCAAATGCTCAGTAAGGGTATAAAAAATAAATATCAATCACATCATATTTATAAGAATATAACATTTTGGAAATCTTAACCTGCAAAAGAGATCATAATTTCATAACATAGGATAAATCATAGTAGTGAAATGTAATCCCAATAATCATAATATAAAACATGAAACTTTGTTTCATACACAAATAATCATAGATAATCATTTCTTAGTAGTCAAGACTCATATCCAAGACTATCTTAGTGGACAAAGTCTAATTCTGAACCGATTTCACTCCTCGTTTCAGTCCAGTTTCACTGAACCGGTTTAACCTGTCATTCCAGCCATGTCTATCTCATGCGATATAAATCTTTACCCAATGCATTGGAGGGAGATATAGTTCCCACCCATCTCATAATGATACCATTATTATGTGTGCCACAAAATCATAAATCATACATCATTCCATAACCCATGTAATAAAAATGTGATTCTTAAACATCGTGCCATCATAAAACAATTCATATAAGATAAAGGAATTCATAAAAATGATTCCACCACAACATAATTAAATCAATTTAATAATAGGGATAGAAATAGAAACCTGATTTATCTTAGATGGAAAATAATTTTGATAAAACACTTGAACTCCATTCTTGAGGAAAATATCCTTTCTACTTCAAAAACAGTTTTCCTTTCTTAACATGTTATACAATTTTAAACTAAAAGAAGTTTATTAAAAATAAACTTGAAAACTGGTAAAGTAAGCTTCTTGGAAATAATTTTTTAAAAATCCATTCATGTCATATAAGTTAAAAAAACATTCTTCTCGTACTTTTGTCAGAAAAGTCAAAAAGTACCTCGTACGAAAAATGACAAAAGATTCCTTTCATATCTTTTACTAAAAACTCACCAAAGGGTAAAATTGGATTTAAACAATAGTAGATGGATGTAAATAATATTACATATTGAGGAAACATGGATGTGGATGATAAAATACACCCCAGTAAATACCAAAGTATAAACAATCTCGGATAAAAATGAGATTGTGATATTTTCCCTTACCTTATGTTTGATTTGCTTCGTAAGTGTCCGAACCTCCTGTATAATGATTTAAATAATGTCATTGACTTATTAAAGAATCATAATCATTGTTATGATATCATATATGGTCATATTTTTAGCTTCTTATTAGTAATATTTCATTGTTACTTGTTATTCGGGTGTTTGTTACTTTTTGTTCTTATGCGTGTTTTGTCGAATAAATTCTTGTTATTCTCTTTAGGTTATAGATACCTCATTTCCAGAATGGTATAAGTGTACTATATATCATATTTATTCATTCAATTCATTTATATAATCATTATGCAATGAAGATCATGTAGAACGAGTCGCATCACATCGTGGAGACGGTATTCCGTACGTACGCATGAGCGATGATATCGTTCCCATGATCGTGGAATTGTATTGGAGTGTATGTATAATATTCAAGAATCAATAACACTTTACAATAATCATATATAGTTATTTATTTGCACCATTATACCCATCCAATTAAGGTGGTGGTGGAAAATAGATTACACCATGGCGTGGAGACAGTATTCCGTACGTACACACGCGCGGTGATTTCATTTTCTATAGGATGGATAGATGGTGAAATAGAGTTGTTTCATACTTATAATAACATATAATTATATGATTGATACTGATGTTATTACTTCACAATGAAACAACTAAAGAAGAAGAAGTGGAAGAAGAAATAAAGTTGAAAGAATCGGTAACGGACATTACCTCTTCTTTGAAGCGCCTATTTGAGACCTCCTCTTAGGGCACTACAATTGGTCTTTTAAGAAGACCAGGACCTCTAGGATGTTTCTAGGAAAGTGTATAAGATAATTTGGCAGGTTTTGGCCGATATTGAAGGCTCAAAGTGGTGTGATGAAGAGAGGGAGGAGGTGCCCTTTTATAATGGAGGAGAGGGGAACCTTTGGAAAAACTAAATATATTATGTTATTATAAAGTCATATTAGGTTTTTAATAGCTCCAAATTGATTAATTTATAAGATAAGGTGGGTATGGGTCTAAATCCTCTCTTAAAATATAATTTAGACAAGTTTAGCTATCAATTTTAACCTTAACATTTAGATTTAACTTTAAGTTAGATAATTTAACTTTTACCGTGTCTTCTTGTTTTCTTACACTATAAGCTTAATAAACATACTATAACAAGACAAAAGAGCACCAAGTTGTTTATTAATAATATATATAACCTTATATAAGTCATTTGGCCAAAACTTAGATTTTTAGGAACAAAATAACAATTAATAATATAATATTTGTTTTAAAAACAATTTTATGTCAATTTTGACACTATTTGGTAATTGATTTTTGTGAAACTCATAACAGAACGATTAGTTCGAAAAAAGTTAATTAAATAAATAATAACATGACATATTAACATATAAAATTAGTTTAATTCATAAAAAATCTCAAATTACATTTATTCAGGTATTTATAACATCGATTATGTTAATATTTCATTAATAAGATAATTATTGCATCCTCATTGTGTCATATATAAATTAAATTATTTAATGTCTAAAAATTATAAATAAAATACCATTATGTAGGAAATATTTTTCACTTTCTAATTAATATTTTTAGTCTAATTTATCTTATGTATAACCTTATATTAAAAATTATTTGGTTATTAAACTTTGATTTTAATTATTTTAACCCTTCTTTAAATAAATTAATAATAAATGTCCTAATCTAATCCAAGTGGGCCTAAATGATCATATTTTATTCCTAAGATTGTTTTTGGTCGAATTACACTTATCCAATAGAATTAGGACATGTGTTAGGGTAATAATAATAATATTTTTACCCTTAATTTCCCTATTTACTTTTAACTGTGGTAAAAAAAAGTAAAAAGTTACTATTCACCAAAAATTATTTTCATCTAATTAAACCACATTTTATTCCTTGCTATTAACTATGTCTATCGGATTTTCGAAATTCCACTCACAGAAATGGTAAAATTAAGTTTTTTGTAAATATGCAAATTCTCCTAGGAGGTGGGTAAAAGACGGTGAAAAGTTCGATAAAATTTTTATATATCTAAAATTATTATAAAATGACTCCAATGAATTACTTTGAACTTATAAAGGTATTATGTATCAATTTTGACCTAAATTAAATTTAAATAAAATAAATAATTATTTAAATAAAAAGTCGGTTTTTAAATAGTAACCCAGTGTTTTCACTATTCATAAAAAATTGAAAGTTTTCAGAAAAATACCAAAATTTTACCCTACGCTAATTTCGATATTCTGAATCCAAAAATGAAGTCCATTTTGAAAAATAAAATTTACAAAATTTCGAAAAGTGGTTATTACAATTCATAATGGCTAGTTTTAATAATATTTTAATAGCATATCGTTGTTTAGTGAAACTCGGTATTGCATACGATGCAAGCTATTGAGGAAGGTCATGGTTGCGTGTAAAGCAAGCCAAGCTAGTGTTGTGTGTAGTGAAAGATTCCTTTGATGATTTATATAACATGAAAACAAAATATTTCTCATAAAAGTCTCGGGTTTTACAGGTAAACTATCTTAACTGTTTGAATTTTGTTTCCTGATGAATCATTGACATGCATGTATATTATTGTTTGTTACTGAAATTTTTTTAGACTCACTACTAAGATCATGTGTGCCTATTATATTTTAATCTATTTGTAATGATGAATTTGGATATAAATATTGGGTATTATTTCTTGATTTAATTTATTATATTAAAATTTTATGTTGAACTATTTTTTAAAATATGGTATTATCCCCCTTTAAATACATTAAATTGGTTAATACAATTGAAGTTGTTTGATTTTACCATGGTTGATTCCTGAGAAAATATGTTTAGAATGAAATTTTATGAGTCTCCAAGAAAATTCATGTCTTATATCCAAAAATAAAAAATTCATTTTCACTCTTAAATGGTTTCTGGTTCTTCTTTACATTTAGTAAACTTTTACATTATGTATATTTAACTTCTGAGAGTAGAAACCAGGAAATTTAAGAGAATAAAGTTATTTAATTTCGAGGAACAAGTGGAAGAAACTTGAATCCCCTATCCATAAACTCAAACTATTGTTTCACTTAATTCTGTAGTTATGATTATGAAATCTTATATAGAACTACTTATCTAGTAGGTACTAGAAATAAGTAACCATAAGGGATTACTAAAAACAAAATGGGAGAGTACTTTTGGGTGAACATTCAATGATGAAAGATTCATTTTCTGAGAAGTGTATGTCTTATTTTACATTTGTTTTTTATATTTATATTAGGTAACATGCTTTTATAATCTTAGAAATTTTCTCTAAATTTTAACATCTATTTTAAAAATCATTATACTATTAGAATTAAGAGTGGGGTTATTTACATAATTTTTGATGCTAAATTGAAGTTGAATTTGTATTCCATGATGGGTGTTTTTCTTTTTAAGTCTTCTTTGTTGAAAATAATGTTCAAAAATAATTGAGACCTTATCTTAATACACTTTAACTTCTTTAAATTTTTGTTACTATTTAAAAGTGCTACTATTTGTGCTATATATATTTTTTAAACATTTTATGTTGCAAAAGTGACTTGAAAATTCATTTTCCAATATAATAATAAATTAAATTTACACTTTTTTTAAAAACTACATTGTTAAACTAATTTGAGTTGTTATAGACATGTAGTTTTTAATTTCTTGAACCCCTTAAACATTATTTTAAAACTCCTAAACTACAAAACATTTTGAACTAAACTTCTATATGTGTTTCTCCCACCTTGAAAGATCAAAATTGATGAAAATGTTGGGTTTTAAGTGTGGGGTAGGGATCTTTAATGTGCTATGTTGTATTTCAATGTAGAATAAATCAAAATGCATTCAATGTTTTCAAAATTAGTTTTTTTTCAAGAATCATTTATCACTTAAAATGGTTTCCAATTTTTGTGAATCCTGAGAATTATTTTTCTATATTGATTAGTTAATCAATTTCTCAACGGTCATAATTAGCTACATATATTTATTTATATCTTGAAAAAAACTTTCTTTTGATAAAATATTTGGAGTAAGTTTTACAATTTTCATTTAATTTTAATTTTATATTTGAATTAAACTCATAATAGATACATACAAATGGGATATAAAATCAACTCCCAATCCTTGTGACCTCTTTATTATTTAATCTATTAATAATTGTTGAGTTAATTACTCAACCTTATTAATTATTTAACTCACCCATCATCTCAATTGAGTTTATTTTTTTTAATTATTTATGTCTCTTTACTAAGGAGAAGAATTGAACTTTGGAAGAATGTTATAGTAAAAAATTATAGTTTTTTAAAGTCTTATTTCTTTATTTCAATAAATTTTTGAAAACTGAAAATGAAATTTTTAAAAAACCATTTTTTTAAATATGGAAATTATTTTTAGTATTTGAGAGAGTTTATGGGGAAAAATATATTTAAAACCCAACTCCTTTTTGGCACTTTAGTTTTTATTTATTGAGATTAATTTTTCCTCGCTGAATTTGATAAAATGATTTCTTAATGAAAAGTAATATGATAATTTTGGGTGAATTTGATTTGGCCTATTTTGAATAATATTTCATCCTTATTTCCATGAAAATATAAATTTTTTAGTTATTAAATGTTCTTAAATTCATAATATTTTTAATCTTGTTCATTTTGATTGGTAATAGTAATTATTTGGACTTTTATTAGAAATTATGAATTTTAGGACTATAATTAGTTGAATATTATAGATTAAATCTGTCTATATGTTTATAGAAATTGAACAGATAGTCTTTTGGTGTAATTCAGTTGAAATTTTATTAATTATTTAAATATATTTTGATTCTAGAAACAATTATTTCATTATTCCATGTTTTTTATACCAAACTATTGGAATATATTTTATATTTTATAATCTGAAATTTTGTTATTATTTTTTCTTCTCAAACTATTTATATTCACTTGGTATTTAATTATGTTTATCAATGGTTTCTATAAAAATTTCATTTTTAGCCTATGTAAATATAATTTATAAAGCTCTATGGATACAAAATTGTCATTTTTGTGATGGATAATGGTCAATTATACAGGTTTGTGTTGTGGAATGTTAAAATCATGTCTTTGAGGAAATGTGAAGGGAAAGCATGCATTAAAAATCCTATATAAAAGTTAGTTCATCAGTACTAAAAGGTAAATCAATTATTGTGAGACCTATGCAAAGATAGATTGATGAATGTGTTAAGGATAAGCCACAAATTTCAACTCATCTAATGGTTTGGGAGAGGCAATATAAAGGTCAGTCAGGTTTTTCTAAAGCTATATTAGGGTGATCCCATGCTACTGCTAAGCTACTTCATAGTCAAGTTGAGGGCCTCAAATTCTATGTAAGTATTAAAATGATGTGAAAGAAAACTTATAGGTTCTATACATTGGAAAAACCATAGGTATACCTAAATTCTAAAATGATAAATCTAGTGGGAGGAGGATATGAGATCGAAGAAGGGTATATAAAAAGCTATGGAAGATTCAGGGATATAAAACACTAAGCAAATGTGGTACAATCACCTTGATTCTTCTTGAGTGGAGTGTAAGATAAACCCATATGGGAGAGGAAAATTTAGCTAGGGGTATTATATGGATTCAATGTAAGGATGACTATTAATAGTGACAATAGCCATGTGGTGATGAGAAAGATAGATCTGAAGCAGATACTTATGAGCAATGGTGGCTTGTAATTATTCATATTGGTGTGTGACATCATAAGGAAATAAATTCAATAATTTGAAACCAGATTGAACATGATGTAATCAAGGATCATATCAATCTTTCTTCTATGCATGGATTAGGAGATAGGAGGTATGAGAAATGATTCAAGGGGAAAGGAAGCACGAGACAGTTGGGGGTGTGGTGTCTAAACTTGACAAAGAAGAATTCTTTCCTCCCAATCTCAAATATTTTTGTATTTTGATTCATTTTTCTTGTGATTTCCTCCTTTTTTACATGTATTGTATGTTAATTATTAAGGTATTTTTAATTTTCATGTTGGTAATTAACTTATTGTTCTTGATTATTACTTATCAGATGTAGTTATTGTTTTTCTTATAATGTTACAATCTATAAGAAAATAATTGATTGAGTTGTAGTAATAAGAAGATATGAACATTCATAAGAAAATTATAGTTTGTATTCTTGAATTACCTGATTATTACTTCATTTTTCACTACTGTGTGAGATCATTTTCTTATCATTTATTTTTTTCAAACATAGTAGTATTTATAACTATTTATTAAGGTTATAGGAATTCAAAGTGATATACTTTTTTATTTGAGATGAAAATAATTTCCCTTGAACATCACTTCTCAATAAGATATTTTATTTAGATTTTCTCCACCAATTTTTGGCATGCTTTTTCCTCCTTAACATAGCTTAGGGATAACTCTTTTTAACTTATAATCTAAAAATTATATTAAATTTTCACACTTTTCATATATATATTGATCATTTTAATCCGTGATTTTAGTAGAATAGTTTTTTAGTATTCTCTTAGAACAATTCACCCCTTCTCTTGGGTTCAACCATGCTTTTATTATACTATAGTAATAAAAAAAATTTGATGAGGTTCAACAAAACTGAGTCACATATCTTTATGTTCTTTTTTATTTAGAGATAGATTTATTACGATGATATTATGAATGATTTTTCCCTTTTGTGTTAAATATTTGGAAGATGAATTTTTATCTTTGAGAATGTATAAGCCTTGAAAATGATATATGGTGAGACTTTTAGGATGGGAGACTCTCATATTTTACAATTATCCAAGTTTACCCATTAGTGGTATTGAGATGGAAGACCATGACTATATATTTAAATTTTATATAATTTCATTATTTTGTTTGCACAGTCGTGGATTTGGAAGTCCTCAATAGTTTGAATGTCTTATTAAATTATTATACTCAAACCTATACAAAAACTTGTATGATGATATACTCTTGGATATAAATTTTTTTGACTATTTATAAGAGTGTACTGAGGTTTTAATGCTGATGGGTTTAGTCAATATAGGTGTATTGGGTAATGAAAGTTGGATATTTGTTTCTAGACAAGTTTGTATCCTTTGTTGAGGTGGATACATTTTTTTCTTTCCATGAAATTTTTCACATTTATGTTATTTTGTTGTATTCATCATGTATTATCATATTTTTTTTATATTATTTTCTTTTTGATAGATGGTATTAAATTTTATATATATTCATTCATTAATTATTGGTGTATAGTGTATGTATCATCCATATCTGTTGTTCATATTAGGGATTTTTATTTTAGGTTCATGGAAAAATGATAACATTTTGTGTGTCTAACCTCTTGGTGTCGTTCACCAACCTATATCCTATTAATATAGGTCTTGAGGGGGAACATTATGCCTTTTAATTTACCAATATGTGTTTTCAACATGGTTAATTCATGCTAGAGTAGTATCAAACCAATATATCATAGGGATAAAGTTTAATGTCAGGAACATGTGAAGTTATGTTTTAGAAATCTAAAGTAACATTTCAAGAAACATTTTAATTTAGTCTATCATGGTGTGGAACCCATTATTTGGGTGTGGAAGGCAACACATTTTTATATATGAAATTTTATAATTTTTTTACTAACTCTAATATTTATATAATTATATCCATGGTATGGGTAGGTTGGAATCTAAATCATATAGTGGCCAAGACATAATCTATGGACATGTTTTCCAATGATAGTATAATTTTATTAGAGTTAATAGTTTGTAATTTTTGATAATATCTTCTCATCATCTTTCATTAATATATTTAAAATCATTGATTAATTATAAATTTATTCTAAATTTGATATGTTATCTTATGAAACTTCATTGTTAAGTTATATGATGTGAATGACCAGGTTTAGACCAATTTGAATGCCACCTAATATGATTCCTAATTATGATGATATCTCCATCTAGGGACCCAAGTATGATAACTTACACCAAATAAAATACAATGGACATAGCTGTTATAGAGGTTGAGATATTGATCACATCGTGATTCATATTTCTTTTTTTACCCATATACTATTGTTTTTAACTTTAGTTGGGTTCTAATTTGAAAATAAATAATAAATTAATCTTTACATTTTATTCATATGAAATACCATTACATAGAAAATCCACAAATTTTTTTATGTTTCCATTATAGGGGAAGGTGATTTAAAGTGACCAAGATCAAATTCGAGCAAAATAGGTTAAAATAGTGTGAAAGCCATACCATATATGTATACTAAAAAAACAATACCAAATATATCCATATAATTGGGGTAACTTTTGGTTTGTATATTTTAGACTATGTGGGATATAACTTTATAGAAGAAGATAAATCTAAATTCAACTATTTAAAGATCCAAAATATGGATACAATGTGGAAAATATTCACTCTTAATTATCTGTAACATAGTATAGTACTGTTTTTATATCTCCCACCATATACCAATTATTTATGTAAAAAAATTGTAGTCATAGTAAATATGTTAGAAAATAATTATATAGTTTTTTTAAACGTTATATAATGCTTTCTAGTTGCTAAAACCCTCAAACCATATTCTTTTAGATATTTTACATTCCCAAAACCATCTTTCACTTTGTCCATAAATTGGAACCATGGGAAGCTCATTTTTTAATTTTTCCAAGGGAGAAAAAAATTTCCTTTTATATAGGTAAAAGGAATCCTTTCTTTATATTATAAGTTCTATATATCCCTATTCATATAGGGAGGGATAAAATAAAGGATTTACACTTGAGACACATCTTCTTCACCAGGACAAGCTAATCATTTAGATATCATTATAAGGGGATACCTACACTTATCAAGGGAGTCCAATACATAAATTAGATAATTTTTTGGTGTATTTTGGGTTTCAAAACATTCCATTCAATTTTATAATACTTTGTCTTGGATTTTAATTATTATTTTTGTTGTGATTGAATTATATGGTGTTTATATTCTAACTCCTTAGTTATATACTCTGAGTGTATAAATCCTATTATTATAACTAGATAATATAATAATCCATTTATTTAAAATATATTTGAGATATAATTGAATTGTGTAAGATCTTATTTAGAGAATAATGGTATGACCTCAACTATTTGATTATTATGTTAAGGTTTAGTTATATGTGAATTGTTTTAAAGGCTAAAATCATAATCAAAATAAAAGTTAATCCTCTACCAAATTATTTTATAAAACCAAAAAAAACATTTAATAAAAATAAGTTAGAAATTTTTTAATGGGTCTCCCTCTACCCAATTAAAGAGATATTTGCTTTGCTTTAATAATAAATGAGGCTTCGGCCCCAACCTTTTTAAAAAAAATCACCACCTCATTACTCTTTTAAAATATTATTTATTTAATAAAACAAAAAAATATTTTAACTTGTTTTTTTCATTATTTTACTTTGAATTATCATTATAAATCCCCCACATTTTTATTTCATTTTCTTTTAAAATTTTCTAAAATACATATTCTCAAACCTTAATTCTACTTGATAGATGACCTAGGTCCTGACCTATACTGTATTTGATCATTTAAAACCTAATTAATTTGTTGTGTCATAATAGTGGGGAAAAGTTTTGTCAAATTTTCTAAAGAGTTCCAATTTTTAGAGTGTGTATTTTTATAATAATTTTATAAATTATATAAATATTTATTTATTTATTAAAATATTTTTACTCAAATTTATGTTCTAAATTCCTTTATTTGTTGGATTTATATGTGATTTGTATTGATAACATTTTTATAAGAGGACATAGGGGTTTCTTTTGAATATAAGTTTTTGGAAGGTGAAGTAAAATATTTTTGAAAATATTTACTTTTTAAAAAAATAAACAATAATAATGGATCTCTAAAAATAACTTAAATTTGTATCATGATGATGTCTGGAGTGAAATAAAAGACCCTTAAATATGAAAAGTGAGAGAAACATTTTGATATTATAGAAAATAGCTTTATTTAAAATTTATGTCTTAATAACCAATAATCATTTTCTTTTTAAAAAGGGGTAAGTAGAAGTATGGATAAAATAAGAAATAAAAAATTCTTGTTATTTCAAATATTAAGGGAAAACATTTTATGGATGAGTAAAATATGAACATATATGATAAACCTTCATTTAAGTGGGTGTGAATTATTCATAACATTGTTTAATTTTAAGGAAATATGAGGATTAATAAACAAATTTTATTTGGATCAAAAATTATTTCCCAAGATATAAATAGGAAATACCATATCAAATTAAATAAAAATATCAAGGGAAAAAATTATAACTCAAGAACATATATTAAGTTATGAAAAACACCTTATATTCTATGGAATATATCAATAAAAGTCCAAATAAAGGGAGATTATATGGCGTCAAACATATGGGCTCTCGATTTTTTCACATCGTCAAGGTGCAAGGTCCTTTTCTGAGGGTTCGTGGGTGCTCTGGCGGTGTCGTGGGCAGTAGCTACCATCGGGCTTCTATGGTGTCGAACGCCTACGATCTTCGATTGTCTCGGCTTCTTCATGGAGGCTCGATGTGGTCGAGTTCCAGTCAGATGTGTTTGAAGGGTGGAGATGCATGTCATATGTGTGCTTCGATTGGATCTGTAGTCTCTTCGAGCGATGGTGGCAATGGGTTTGGATCAATTCATTGCGGTGAAGTTTCCTCTGATGTCCAGTTAGGGTGGTTGGCTTATTGGTGATGGCTTCTAGATCCCTTTTTCTCCCTTAGTTTTTCAATTTTGGTTGTTGCTTGTGTGATTTTCATTTTTGGTGTTCGTGTTCTATTGTGCTTGTTCTTTGGTTGGTTTTGTGTTCCTGCTGATTGGCTTTTGGTGCTGGTTTTTGTTATCATGGTTAAGGAGGTGGGGTTTGAATTGGTGGAGGTTTTGTAAGGTCAATTTGGTGAAGGAGCAAGGGGTGATTGTGGTGATTTGGGACAAGGAAGGTCCACCTTGAATTCTGAATAGTTTTGTATTAGTTTATTGGTTTTTGTATGGTGTTTCTTGTCCCAAACATTCTGCAAGGATTGCTTCATATGAGGATTTAGAGCAGGTTTCCTTCATCGTGTGTGGCTACTTAGATTCAGATGATTGGGAGGGTATGTCATAGCCATCGGTACTAGGCCCGTGCATTTCTTCACGGGACAGTTTACTGAGAAGCCATGCAAGGTGGAGTCGTTCCATAATGATGTTGATGCTAGGAGGGGTTTTTCTGTGTAGTTTTGTTTTGGGATGTTTGCAACCCTTTTGATCTTCAGATTTTGCTAATGTCTCTAAGTTGTGAAAGTCATGTGAGGTTTCCCTCTTTTCCTTTAAAAGGGGTTTTATCCAAAAACTAAATAAAAATTTAGGCCTTCAGGCCATTCAGCAGTAATATCAAAACATGCCTCATTGTAGGGTGATTATGACGAAAACCCTTACCTTTTATCTGGATTACCTTGAATATGCTGTGAACTCCTGTACTAAAAAATTAACTACCTTAATCATCCATTTCAAAAAAAATTATATAAATAACATTTTATAAGCATCATTTATAATTATTCTCTATATATATTAGTTAGTTATTATCTTTTTTTATCAATTTTGGGAAATCTTGATCGTTTATGGTCTAGTTTCATAATAATGGTCTTGCTCTTCATTATTCTTCTAATGTTCATCATTAACAGATCATACAAGGTACTAGAGTTTATTTTTTATAATTATTTATAATCTTATATTTTAATTCTTGTTTATTTTTTGTTATTATTTTTAAATATGAATTTGGCAATGAGAATGTTTCAATGATTCTTAGCAAAGGCAGGGTGTTATATTAAATAATGAGTTAAATTTTTTATTACAATTACAAAAAAAATAACTTATTTTTTACTTATTTATATCATGTATCATGAGAAATTAAATTCCCTTATTAATCCATGATATAAACTTATATAATTGTCTAAGTAGGTTGTTAAACCAACCCCAACAAGAACATATGATTATTAATGGGTGATAATGAAGTGATTTAGTTGTAATTCACTATAATAGAAGCCTAAGGATGTTATTTAGTGTTTATTAGTGTGAAATATCAGAATTATAAAATAATTATAATAAAAATATAACCTATGTCGATTTATTTAGTAGTATGAATAAATCATTTTTTTATCTTAAAATTATTTTTTGGATTGTTGAATTTACCGTAGTTGTTTATTTCTCATACTATTAATAGGTTTTATAATTTTTATTTCTAGAACCTTAATAATTTCATAAAATTATTTTTAATCCATTAAAACCATTCTCATGTACATCCATATAAGTTAGTGGTGAAAAGAAAAAATGAAAACGAATCATACCATAGAGGTAGTAGTTTATACATACGCATGGGTGATAATTTTTTTCCCATAGAATGGGTGAAATTAGTAATATGGTTATCATTTATGAATATAAAATATTTCATAAATACTCTACATATATATATTAAATTAAAAATTATAACTATCATTACAAGGTGTTAAAGGAAAAAAAACATTTTACATCGTAGAGGTGGTAATCTGCACAATGCACTAATGATGGTTTTCATTTTTTCTAATAGAAAAGGGAAATAGGGTTAATTATTTTACCATCAATAAAATAAAATATGAGTAAACTAATGATAATTATGTTATAATTTATATATTATTTAATTTAATTTGATGAAGAATAAGTGCAAAAAATGAAATAGAAATGAGAAAGGAGTGGTTATAAATTTTTACCTCACTTATGAATTATCACCTTTACAATGGAGGTTAATACTTTGAGTGATGGTATTTTAAGAAGATAATAACCTATTAAATGTGTCTAAAAATGTTGAGGAGATTTTTTTCAGATTTTGGACTTAAATAAGTGGGTTTTTTTAGGGTAAGTGAGGAGAATATTTTCCCTTTTATAACTAAAAAGTGATGGCATTTTTGTAAATACCCAAAATGTTTTAAAAATAGAAAGTCACTCTCAAGGAAAGTAGATCCAGAATAGAGAAATAGTTGATAGGGTAATATATAAGGTCTATCTCATCCTAAAAAACCTATTCCCACACATGTTTTTAACATGTTATTAACTCATTACTGTTAAATGTTTTTACAGTTACTATTTTAGCTTTTACCTTGGTAACTAGTTTTTACCTAAGGTAAAATATACTTTATGAAAAAAATATCCCTTAATATATAATATGGACCTACTGATTATAAATTTGAAATATATTTTATTATATTAATTTTCTAAAAATGATAATAATTAATTTTCAAATACTAAATGTATAATTTATCAAAATATTTTTTTGAAAAAATATAAATGAAGATCTAAAATGTCAAATATGGGTTTGTAAATTATAACCAACATTTTTAAAATTATAGATTCTCTTATAAAATATTTTTTTTCTTAGATAATGGCTTCATGAATTTATAATTCATACTTATATACTAATCCTTTCATAAAATTTAGTTTATTTTTTAAAATGGAAATTTTTCATTGTTCACTTAAAAATCAATATTTTTAGAGAAAATACCAAAAGTTAATCTTAAAATAATATTTAAATTATAAATCCAAATGTTATGTTTATTTTTCCAAATTCAATTTTTATAATTTTATAATTTAATTTTTATATAAAATCATAAAATATAATTAGAAACTATTTTTATTGTAAAATTAATTCTTGAAGTATAATCCATTATTATTCTTATTTCTTATAAATTACTAATTAAATTAGTGTTTTCCTATTATTTATTATTTATTTAAAAAATATACAATATTTTTTTCTTTAAATACAGTACAAAATATTTATTTCTTAGAGAAAAAAAATTCTAAAAATTTAACTATCTCGCTAATGTTATCAATGCCTTAGTAAATGAATAGCCACTTTATTTTAAGGTAAAAATGAATAATGAGTAAAATAAATGTGATAAATAACTTATTGTATTAATAATTTCCTAATTTTATCATCCTAATTTTTAGTTCTTTATCCCATTAAGATCACTGTACAATATTTAATAATAATATAACTTGACATGTTTACCAACACGACGATGCCCAAGCCTTGGAGAGATTCTCAAAAAAACATGATCACTCACCTCAAATGGTAGTGTTTGTCAATGATGACGTATATATGATTTCTAAAAACTAGAATCCATTTTCATTCTCATTCTAATCCAATTAATTTTATATATTGTCTCTTTTATAAGGTTGGGTCTAATTAGTGGTGTCTCTCCTGTTTCCATGAAAAAAGTAGAGAAAGACAAGGATTCTCATACAATGCTTCAAAAGGATCCATATGTATCGAGGCCTGGTAATTTTTATTTTATGAGAACTCTGTTAATGGTAAATTCTCTTCCCATGAGCCACCAAAATTCATTACACAATCCCTAATAATGTTCTCCAATGTTTTTATTTTTCATTCAAATTATCCATCCATTTGAGGATGATAAGTCATACTCATAGTCAACTGTGTTCTAAGGGTTTACTATAAGTATTCCTAAAAATGAGACATAAACCTAGGTTCACTATTCGATGCAATTGATATTATAATTTCATGCATATTTACAATTTCTCAAAATTATATTTTAGACAAGTCTTCCACCAAATTAGTTTCACGAATATGGATAAATGATCTAACTTTGTGAGTCGATCCAGAATAACCCATATCACACCATGTTTCCTAAATATCCTTGGTATACCTATTAAAAAATAAATTACTATCTACTATAATTTAGACATGGGAATAGTTAATGATTTCAACATACCTATTGGTCATTGATTCTCATCTTTACCGGGTGATAGGTAAGGAAGCTCAAGACATACTCCACTATATCTCTTTTCATGACAACCCACCAGAACTATGATTTCAACACATTATGCATTTTTTGACTCTTATGGTGAACAGACCAACTTTAATGGTGATAGGCACTATGAGATTTTTTCTAAAAATCCAAAGGTACAACCATAATATTTATAAACTACAACACTAAATTCTTATCCATATTCTAACACTAAATGGTTACCCCACCATTGTGTTTTGACCTTAAAGTAACACAATCAGTATATGATGACTGAGAAACTCTAACATTCTCAACCAAATTAAGAATAAACAAAACTATAAAGAAAAATACAACATCACCTTCGTTTGATAATTCTAGATGCATATCCTCTATAACTGATATTAGTTTCTACATTCTGAAGCCTCTTTAGCCAATTGAGCATATGAATTCCTGCTCAATGCATCTACCATATATTTCCCTTTACGTAATTTATACATCAAGTCAAATTAATACATCTAGATATACTGTATCCATCTGTTTTTTCTTAAATTAAAATCTATTTGTGATAAAATTTGGTTCAAACTCTTATGATCCATAAAAAACTATGAAATTCTCACCAAATTTTTAATTATTTCAATCCCTCAATGCATGGACCACATCAGCTAATTCCAAATTGTGTGGTGGGTAGTTATTCTCATGAAATCCTAATTGTTATAAACCATAACAAACAACATGATATCCCTATATGAGAACACATCCCAACCTTGGTCCTGATGAATCACAATATACTATATCACCCAATATAGACATTAGAAACATGAGGATAGGTACTGATATAATTCTAACTTTAAGTTATTGAAAGTATTTCTAGTATTTTTCATTTCAATAGAAAGTAACACCTTTCCTCATAAAAGTTCTCATTGGTGGTGCCATGAATAAAAGATCATGTACAAATCATTTTTAGTATCTCCTTAAGACAAGGAAGCTATGTATCTAAAATACATTCTTCAGTTATTACTAAGATAAAATAGTTTTTATCTTTTTTAAATCTATATAAATTATTTTTTTAGAAATGACATGGACAAGGAAATGTACCTATTTTATCCATAAATCACACTTTGATAACTTGGAAAACAAACGATGCTCCAAAAAGATACCAAACACTATAGCCAAGTGTTTCTCATGGTCTTATTTTTTATAGAATACACCAGTATATCATGAACAAACACCGCAAAAAATAAATATAGATACCTTTTAAATATTTTATTCGTCAATTCCATAAAGATGATTTCTACATTCATAAGACCAAAGGTCATACTGACATATTTTTAATGACTATATCTTCTTCTGAAATATGTTTTTTGAATATCCTCCTTTTGAAATTGAAATGGGTTATATATTAAATGTAATTCAATCATTGAGAACCATTGAGATCCCTTAAATTGATCAAAAATATCATCAATGTGTGGAAGTGGATATCGATTATTTATCACAAATTTTCTAAGATTACGATAATCCACACAAGGTCTAAGAACTTCATCCTCCTTTACAAATAAAATGGGCTCTTCCCATAGAGATGTACTTGGTTGAATAAGCCCTTGACTTTAAAAATATTCCAACTAAATATTCAATTCCATTAATTATATTGTTTCCATTTGATTTGATATAAGTGAGATAAGACTGGTCCTTGGTAGGAGATCAATCATAAACATCACTTCTCTATTGAGTGGTAACCCTGAGAAATTGTCAGGGAAAACATCAGGAAACAAATCAAAAATAGCTGGAAATATCTATTCCTAATATCATCCACATATTTCAAAGTCATTGATTCTATGAAATATGAGATATCTAGAACCACCGATTCTAAAATTCCTTATCTTCTAATCTTTATATCTCATTACACTCTAAAGAGATGCTCAAAGCCATCTAAAGATGTGAAATGCACCTTTCGAGTATGAAATTCTATTTGGGTCTTGAATGATTTCAACTAATCCATACCTAAAATAAAGTCATAAACATCCATTTATAAAATATAGAAATACCAAAAAAATTACATATCAGAGTATAAGAAGAAACCAAAAGATATACTCAAGAGGACCAAAAGGGGCACAAAACTTAAAAATTAAAAGTGACAATAACCATAAACACCCAAACCACTACAATATCCAAATCTACATGAAAATCCCATAGTATTAATAAGAATAAATAAATATTTGATATATCTTTCCTTTACTTATGTCTCGATAGATGAAATCTACAAACACACAATAGTACCAAAGCATAGGGTGAGTCTAAACTCAGTAGGTTTTCCCCAATGACTTCCCATGTCATGTCACTGGGATAAAAATTGCTTGAAAATTTAGTAAAATAGTTTAAAAGAAGTATACACAATTTATATCAAAACTATAAACAAGTTTTTTCAAGGAAATAATCAATAAATCCTTTAAATAATTTATCATTTGATTTGGTATATTCATTTCCATGTTCATGTACACACTCAAGATTGGTGTCACCGTTGATGGTGTAACTTCACATCCATATTATTTCCCATTTATGTTGGTACTTCATGACCATTATACATCCCATTCAACTCACTCCCAACCATTTATGATAAAATCATGCCAAGACATTTATAAAAAAACCCAATTTCCATGCCAACCATTTCACATAAAACCATTTACTTATTTTAAAGCATTTCAAAAAAACTTTATATGCATAAAACAAAAAATAGTTTCAAAATAACCATTTTAAAATTATAAACAAAGGGTTTTCAAAAAACAAATCAACTTTCCATAGTTTCCAAGCCAATACCAAAACAATATTCCCATAAACAATAATTTCATAACCATTTCAAGAAAATCATTTAATTAAAACTAAGACTTCAATTTCTAAATAAAGTGGAGTTGAGAGAGAATCCACCTACCTCACAATGGTTGGTGAAAATAAATAACAGAACAACAAAACTTCAAGATCTGGTCATAACTCAAGTTCCCTTCCCTAGATCCAATAATATTTCATCATAAAACCATTCATAACACAAATATATATACATAATAGTGTATATATATGGTTATGAGAGAGATAAAAACCTTGGATATAAGAATAAAGAAGAATAATTGTCCCTTACTGATGAATTTTATCCTCCAACACACTTTGATTCAACTAAGGATCACTCTTAGATTGAAGCAGGTCATCTCTCATGCCTTGGGAGAAAAAGGTGTTCGATTTATGGGAGTATTATGGAAAAATGATGGAAAAGATATTAATTCATATTATATACACTTTTTAAGGAGGGCCAAATATATGCCTCATGGTTAGGCTACACAGTTTGGAAAACCATGCACTAATCATGTAGTGCTACTTTCTTAAGGTGGTACCTTATAAGGTTGGATCACACAATTATAAAAACTGTGCACCAATCATGCATTTACATATAATTAAGGAAGCATGATTTATCATGATCATCCATATGGTTTGGCTAAAATGTGCACCCATAGTGCACCTACCCAGTACCCACTATCTTTCCTTACATGGTTTCCTAGAGATGTTACACGGTTTCTACTAATCGCACACAAACCGTGAACCTCCAAAAAATCCTTCAAAATGTGTCATAACCCATAAATACCTCCAAAAACATAAATCAAATGTTATATAGACTCAAAATACATGAATAAATGATTATTTACCTAAAACTGAGGGTTATAAAGGATTTGTTAACCATTTTTACCTCACTTCTTGGATTATCACCCATGCAAAGTGGGTTAAGACTTTGAGGGATGGTATTTTAAGAAGATCATGTCCTATTAAAGGTGACTAGGAATTTTGATGATGGGTTTGGTTATATTTTGGGCTATAATAAGAGTATTTTTTGTGAGTGGATTTAAGTAGAGGAGTTCCCCTTTTGTAGCGCCTCGGCCTATCTTGCTACCCGAACAGTGCTCCTGGATGGACTACCACTAAGCCTTAGGCACACCTCCCCGTATGCCAGAGGTTGATGAAAAAAATGGGGTGTTAGAGAGGTGATAATGGGGATAATATACCATATATTGGTAAATAATAATAATAGTCTACATAAATATATCAGAGGAAAATAAAGACCATAAACAAAGGGAGCAGTAACCCACTATAGCTGAAGAAATATCATACAATAGTAGAAGCATAGAAGATAGTAGAAATAAATAAATAAAAGATCCAATCATACCACTTATATAAATAAAAATTATATGATAACATTGGTATATAATCATGCATACAATTAAATTCATAAAATACAATAAAAAAAAAAGGGTCGTCCATGGATGACCACCAGTACATACATATAAAAGGAATATTGATACAAAAAGAATATGTAAAAGATAAACTCTAGTTGATATAGAAACCCCAAGGTCCTTTCATCCATCCCATGAAAATGTTCCAACATAATCACTAAGGTATAGCTCCTGAGCTCATTCCCTTACCTAGTCACAAGAGCATAAAGTCTACATGCATCCCGAAGGTCCTGCATAGGGTGTGAGATATAATTCTTAGTAGGACACCACCAATGTGTTCCTAAATTACATCTATGATAAATCATATGTATAGTAAAATAAATAAAACAACACATTATTTAAATAACTTTATTCTATTGTGCTCAACATCCATAAGGAATCAATCACCATCTTCAGCCATCACTCATATAAAGTAGTGGAGATAATCCTTAGCGTAAATACCAAGGAATCCCCTGATGAAAGTGAATACTAGGTGAACCCTCTGGTTCCACCTCCAAGTCATAACTTGGAACCTCATTCCAATAAAAAATAACTGATGTCCCAAAGGAATTCCCAATAAAGTATATAGTCCCTCAAACCTCAACTTAGAATAATCCCCTTCAACCCAAGCCATGATGTTTGAGGCATAATGATATCTATCCTCTAAATAATAGAACTGCTGGATAAATAGTTAATGACCTGAGAAACAGTGATATCCATACTCCCAAATAATCTCATCCCAGTAGTCTCATGATAAGGTGAGCCTAATAGACCAATCGATGGTCTCAACACCATCAACTGATGGCTCCTCACCATCCTCATGGATTTCTATGACAAGCACCTCCAACCATATTGGTGATCAACACCACCCTAAGCCATATCTAATGGATGCCTCTACCCACATGAGTGTTCAACACCAACTGATCATCTGAGTAATATATGTGTGCGCATAACCCCAATGGTGAGTTATTTAATCATAATGAGTGGAAATCACAAACATAGTACCTAAGACACATCATCCCTGCACTTTATTCCCTTATGAATCTGTCACTCAATATGATGATCAACACTATCCAATATCACACAGGCCATGCCCATAACCTGACGACCTCATCACCTCAATCTAAAAACTATGTCTTCTTACCTAGTGATCAACATCACCTAAAGAATTTGGGTCTTGGCCAACCAAATTAACTACATCACCTCATCCAAATTGTGAAAACCATGTCAATCCTTAGGTATCACACATCACATTCCCAAGGAACCATTACTGGTATCACATTTAATATAAAAAATTAATTCAAATAAATAAACACCCTATCATAATCTTTCCAAGGTTTGAAGACTCTCACCAAGCCTAAACCATTGTTAGATATGGAGTATCATTCCCATAGGCATCTCGTATGGTCAATTTAATTAATTAATAGACAATAATTGAATTTATAGTGTCTCACTCGGACTAACCAATGGTACACTCAAGAATTCACCCCTAAAATAGAAGATAAATCAAAGAGGAATATAGGAACCATAATTATTGTGTTGGTAGATTCTCTCTCATATGGTATTAGACTCTAACTCGAGCTGATTCAGAAGAAATAAAAAATTTATACGAACACCCTAAAAATAGGGTAAAATGGATAAAAAAATTTATCTCACCATATAGAGAAATAAAATGAAAAGATAAGAAAAAGGATTTAAATAAATTCTAATGTTGTTCCAATGAGACTGACAGCAATCGATTTTGAGTTTGTACGGAAGAGATAACTCAACACTAGTGGAGGGGGAAAGGGGTGAGCTCCCCTATTGTGTTCACATAGCGGAGAAGAAAAGGGGGTAATAAAAACATAAATAGATGGAGGTTAAGTTTCAAAAAAATTCTAGTTAAAGTGGAACACAAGGTTTTTCTACATGGTTTGGCTAATTCTGCACCAACAGTTCATCTCCCACTGCTTAGGAACCACACATGCACGGTCGGCCCGCACAGTTTTCCAAACTGTGCATGAGCCTCTACTAAAAACTGTAGAATCAGATGCATGACTATTCTCCCCCTCTTGTATAGTTTTTCAAACTATGAATAAAGAAATGTAGGGTTTCACGGTTACACCTATGAGGCCGCACAGTTTTTATAAATCATGTGTCTCAACACAAACTTTTCCAAAACTAGGTTTTCATCCTCTAATGCACCTGAAACCCACTCAGAACCCCATGAATCTTTTTGATAATATAAAATATTATAAAAACAATGCATTGGGTCTGGTAAACTCTTGTAATTGAGTTCTTAAGATCATGAAAAGAGTTTTACCTCTCACCAAACTCCAAAAAATCAAACGGGTTGAGGATTTTGACCCACTAAAAAACTGGGACATTACAATATCTTAAACTTAACAAAGCTCATCCCTATTGTATAAAAAATTACCTATAGATGGTAACAAACATACACATATTATAGAAAATAACCTGGTCTACCCGGGTCAAAAATTCATGGGTAAACTCTCTCAAGTCACTCCCCACGTTAGGATTTACCTACCTCAGTCACTTCCCGACCCAAAACTCAAAATAAATCAATGGTCCACTAACCATACCTGGACTCAAAAGACCTCTTGTGACACATTTTAGCCCCTATACATCATCAGGTTCTCAAATCATAAATGTTTCACATCTAACACCCATCATGTCTCGCACTTCATCAGATGCCCACCTCATTCCCATTTCACACATGGCACCTATGAGGCCCCACATCTCAAAAGTTTCCCAAAAGTAGTCTTGGTTCCTCACAACTCACATTAAACCCATTTTATACTGATGCCCATATTCCAAATCACCTCAAATAGATCCCACATCACATCAATTACTATATTCTAATTCACCTCAAGTAACCCCCCCATTTCATCAATTCCCATAATAAATCTTGGTTCCACACACCTCATATATATATATAATGCATCTAAGCTGATTCCAACCTACTTAATGAAATCTGGTTAGTATAAAAACAAACAATTCACCTCATGCACCCAAGACTGGACATTAATACGTAAAGTTCCATGAAAAAAAATGAACTCGGTCACACCCATGGAGTTTCTCTAACCATAGTCGGCACCCCAGCCTACTCTAAACCTAGTATCTCTACTGAATACACTTATCTTGAAGACCGAATACCTAAGGAATGGCCTCTATATGGAGCTGCACTAGCTACTGGCCACTGACCCCACTACTGGGTCCCAATATATTTACCACAACCATCAAATGAAGTTGAATCTTGTCTAATAGATCCTAGTACCACTCTTGGTCTGACCTCACATGCTTGAGTCTACCCCGATCCTTGACTGCCAGTTGTTTGAGAAGGATTCCTATATAACCTCTAGAGATTTCCAACTTGGTCGCATGCTCAACACTCCTTCATTTCCTGATCCCAATACATCTACACATTCCCTGGATACCCATACTAGAAGCACACCATCAAAGATCCAATCCTCGGTGACCTGCTTGAGTCTCTATTCTAAATGTCCTGATGTGTTTGTGTGTGGTGGAGAAGAAAAGAAAGGAAGAAAAACATAAATAGAGGGAGGGGAAGTTTCATAAATTCTCTACGTTAAGTTCCTCACAAAGTTTGGCCACACTGTTTGGATAATTGTGCACCAACCATGTGACTCCCACTACTAAGTAATCACACGTGCACGGTTGGCCCGCACGGTTTTCAAAACTATGTAAAAACAGTGCATTATCCTCTGCTAAAAACTATAGACTCAACCATATGGTTTCACCAGGGAGGCCACACGGTTTTTTCAAACCCTGCACCTCTACCTAGACTTTACTAAAACTAGGTTTTTGGCCTCTAGCACACCTAAAACCCACTCAGAACCCTGAGGCACTTGTCGATCATCTAAACTCATCTAAAAAAGTACATGGTTATAAGAAACTCTTGGAATTAAGTTCTGACGATCAAGAAAATAGTTTTCCTAGTCACCAAACACTAAAAATTAAAATGGGTTGAGGATCACCCTCTCAAAAAAAACTCAGGATGTTACACCTTTTTAAGTTAAAATGGATATCATTTTTGGAAATACCCAAAACATTTTAAAAATGGGAAGTCACACTCAAAAAGGTGCCTCCAAAATAGAGAAATAATGGATAAAGGAAGATATAAGGTCTATCTAGGCCTCAAAAACCCATTTTTAGGGAAGATATAAGGTCTATCTAGGCCTAAAAACCCATTCCAACACATTTTTTGAACATGCTTACAACTCATTAACATTAAATTATTTTACTTTTACCATTTTAGCTTTTACCTTGGTAACTAGTTTTTACCTGAAGTAAAATATACTTTATGCCAAAAAAATGGACCTTATTACATAATTTGGACCGATTGATTCCAAATTTGAAATCCATTTTATTATCTTAATTTTCAAAAATTAATAAAAATAATTTTTAAAATACAAAAATGATAATTTATTAAAAACAATTTGAAAAATATAACTTATGATATGAAATGTCACATATGGGTTTATAAATTAAAACCAACATTTTTAAAATTATAAAGTTATAAAATATATATTTTTTATTAGATAATAATTTCATGAATTTATATGTCATACTTATATACTAATACTTTAATAAAAATCATGTTATTTGTAAAAATGGTATTTTTTCATTGTTCACTTAAAAATAAATTATTTATAAAAAAATTATAAAATTTCATCTTAAAATAATATTGGAATTATAAATCCAAAAATGAATTTTCTTTTGTAATATTTAAATTCTATAATTTTATTATTTAAATTTTTGAAAAAGCATAAAATATAATGAGAAACTATTTTTATAGAAAAATTAATTTTCAATGTATTAACCATTCTTATTCTTATTTCCTTACAATTAATAATAAAATTAGTATTATTATATTATATATTATTTATATAAAAAATATAAAATATTTTTTTCTATAAATAAGGAACATAAAATTCATTTCTTAGAAAAAAATTCTAAAAATGTAATGATCTCGCTTATTTTATCAATTTCTTTGTAAAGGAACATCCTCTTTATTTAAAATTAAAAAATGCATAATTTATAAAATAAATTTGTTAAATAAATTATTAAATTAATAATTTCTTAATTATATCATCCTAATTTATAGTTCCATGTCCCATTAAGATCGCCACATAATATAAAAGAATAAGGTATGCTCTGTTGGAAGTTGAGGGTGGTGATTCCACTACTATAGATCTCATGGAAATTTCAATGATCTATAATTTCTCTTGCCCATGATTTCTCTCAAATCATAGTTGTTTGAGTTTGAATTGGTCATGGTCTAGGGAAAAAGATGGCATAGATACCCCTCCAAAGCATGGATAAATGAGCTTCTTAAGCGATACTTCTTTCTCTCATAGATTTCATAATATGGTCACTTAGTTTTATACTTGATAATTTAATAAAAAAATTATAATTGTAAAATTTTATTTCAACATATTGTAGTTTCACTTTACTTTTATGTTTATATTTGTTAAAAAAAATACTTAGTAAAATATTATTTCACTACAATCCACCCTTAAATAAATTTCTTTCTCATAATTAAAATTATTACTCACTTAAAATTTAAGGGCGTCCATGAACCAAGATTTAATTTCAAATGAGGTTTCATCCTCACTATCTTGAGTTTGACTAGTGAACTCATTTTTTCCATCATAATAGGAATAAAACTTTTTTTGAGTTTTTATTTATCCATTTGTGCTAAATACCCTAGTACAATGGGAGTAATTATGTTTTTCAAAGGGGGTATATATCCAAACTTATTTTAATAAGTTATAATAGTTGGAATTTTAGTATTTATTCTCTAAATTTTTCATTTATCATTTTTAGGAGATCCAATCCATTCCTAATATCACATAAAATTTGATTGAAGGGACGATAATATGATTTTATAGGAAACGCATTATTGTAAAATTTATTAGAGAGGATTTATATACCTGGGAACTAAAATTTTTTCATAATAATTTAAAATCTAGACATCATAGTGGTGATTTGGTGTTCTTATAAAACATTCTAGGTATAATGAAGTGGTTTGAATAACATATAAATGAAAAACTCACATTTATTAAGTGGGTGGTGAGTATTCCATACTCCATATTTCCATTATAACTCACTTCCATGGTTTTGGTTACTTATGAATCCATTATCTTAGAAGATTATATGGCGTGTAATCCATGTTTTCTATTGGATTATATCATTGACTTGGATAATGTCCTAGTTCCCCACATTTAAGATAGTGAACTATCTATAGTATATTAGGATGAACTCTTTTTTCCTTTCATTGTATCCACTAAACTCTTCACTTTTTTATCTTAAATTTATTGCTCTATGCTCTCCTTTTAAACACATAAAACATCTCCCATTTTCCCTAAGACATTTACCTTTGTGATTCTTACTAAATTTTTTACAAGATGGAATTTGAGCATCCTTTACTTCGTCATCATCATCACTCGAACATCTATGAGACTGTATATTTTTTGGTATGTTTTGGAATCTATAATAAGTTTAAATTTTTAATCATAATTATTGGTAGCTAGTTTGAAATAATCATAATATTTCTCACACCAACTCTTAGCTCTTAGGTTTCTTATTGGGATAAAATCTTCATTGTCCATCAAATCTAGTGTTAACTTGGTTCCTTCAGGTTTCATCCGATACTAAAACCAAATAGATTTAATCATGAGTGATGAATAGTTAAGACCATAAGTGGACTATTGTAAGATAATTACATGTAAATTTTTACCTTGAAATATCTTAAATTTAGAAATTATTACACTATCTTTCAGTTTAACCCAAATGAATCTTGGTTCACTCTATGTTTATTTTGGTTGGATTCTCACATACTTCTTTCCAAATTCCTTAAAATAATAAATCCTTTGTAATGGATTTTAAAGATAGTGTGATTAGCCAGAGCATATCCCCTATGAGTTTCAAAGAAGGTGTGTGGTTAGTCCTCTTTGTTGTAAACCAGGTGACGATCAAGTTAAAATCCAATCCACCAGTTTTGGTATTATTACCCCTAGGAACATTTGTTCTTGAGCCTATATCCACTTGTAGTATCCAAAAAAATATTAAGTATTTTATCCTATAAATAGATTTATCCCTTATACTTTTATCTTGGGTTTTTACTAAAGTTATATTATCTTAAATCTCTAAATATTACCATATCTAACCTAAAACATTTATCTATAACTTTGAAATTATAACCAACGTTAATTTATAAACCTTTGATGACATTTATAACTCCAAATTTATCCTCAACTGATATCATCCAAATATCTAAAATTATCTAAACCCTGCTTTATTACAAACTTTTAAAGTCAGAAAACACAACCATCAAACTACATGACTTAAAGAAAAAAAGCATTACAATACATTCCCATAATATTTTAGGTTTATTGTTTTATAGAATTAAGATAAAACATTAACTAAAAACATACTATCTTTTCCAAATAATATTTTTTCTAATATATAATAAACTATTTAATTCATAAAAAGTCTTCAATACCTCCCAAATAAATTTTCATAAGAAAATATTCTAGATATACCATACATATTACATTACTTTATTACCAGGGAAAATAAAAAAATAAGGAGTGATCTCAAATGCTCAGTAAGGGTAAGCATAAGTGATAAAAATTAAAGATAATAAGTGAGTATAAGACAAACATATGGATATAAGAATATAAGTGAGGAACATGAATAGATAATACAGAAACCATACCGAATAAATCATGGAAAATAAGACAGGAATCATAACATTAGTCTTTGGCATAGGGAAAATTATATCAAAGGATCTTAGAATTACAATATTGTGACCAAAGGATAATATATGACATAATTATCATAATTCAAGGTTCAATACCAATATTATCATTACATAGTGAAAAAAGTCCCATAGTTGATTAATTTCAATCCATAATACCATAAATAAAATATCATGATATATGAAACTTACCCAATTAATTGGAGGTAAATATAATTTCTCCCACTTCCAAAATCAATCATATGATAGTTGTTCAAATTTGGATTTACATTGTTCTTGGAAAATCCGTAGAGAATCTACCTCCATCACAAGCTCAGAAAAATGAACTTCAAAAGGGATAATTCTATTACTCAATTCCATTTCATTCTTACATAGATTTCTTAATATGCTTACTTTTTATTCCCACTAATTTAATGACTATATTATTATAGTAAAATTTTATTTTTATATATCATGGTTTCATTTTTGTTTTATATTACAAGTAGATAAATCTACTAACACAATGTTTTTTTAAGGAAAATATATAGTGAAATTTCAGGTCATCACAACGTGACGAGGGAAATCTAAAGTCAAGGGTGGGGAAAATATCCTTATTAATCTATAATCAATACAAGGGATATGGTAAATGATATTTGTATCATTATTAAATTAGGTAAAATACCTAAAATTTTAATTATAATTATATTAAATTAATCCCCCCAAATAAACTAACATTATAACCATCCTTATAAATAAAAAAGACATAAATTCTTACTCATAGAGGAGTAACCATAAAGGAATTAAACTGATCATTGATGAATCTCATATACCAAAAATTCCTCTAAAATTTCTCTAATGTTATTCCCAACAAAGTAAATAATAATATAATATTGATTCATAAATCCTGGAAACTTTTAAAAATGTATATGTTAACATCCCTATTATTGATGTTGTGAAAAAAAATCATGAAACACTATGATTTTGAAGGATATGTGTACCTATCAAGAGAATATTGTATTAGAAAAAAGGGAGAGCTTGGATATGAAAATATTTATATTAATCTAACTATCTCTTCCCACTAATTATAATAATCTTGTAATATTCTCAATTCTATATACCATATAGTAGTAATTCTTATTTGATTGCATGTTTGATTTAGGTTCCTAAATATATGTGTTTCATCACTCTATATTTTCATTCATTTAGGTCTGGGATCTAAACCCTACTAGAATATCATTTCAAATAGGGAACCAATGTACCATGCACCCCATTGTTGTGTTAGAGGAAGTCCTTGGGAGAATAAAATAATTAATTTTTCAAACTAATTTTTATATACTAAAAATAGAATATGTTAGGATGAATGGACATGAAAATATTATATTAGGGAGACCATTCTTAAAAACCACTAAAATCATAATTTATATATAAAATGGTACATTATCTATAGAGATTGATTGTGAAATTTTCCAATTTAACATCCTTGATTCCATAAATTACCCCTTGTAAGAATTTCCTCTCACCTAATAAATTTAATTGATATGCTCCTAATCCCCACAGAAACTTCTATTTTCCCCATATTCTCTTTCTATGTTTCTATCATTGATGGACATTATTGGCTATGATTAATGTATTTTATGTTGTAATGGGTTTTAAAAATGTCATTCATGTTTATTAATTATTGATTTCTTATTCATCAAGGATCCAATATACACCAATATTTTTTCATCTTGTAAAATATTATTCCTTATCTAGGGATGTTACCATTGAGTAGTTAGATGAGATAATGGAAATCACCCCCATCAATCTAAAATCCCCCAAAATTTGAACATAAACCACTGTCTCAAAATTTAAAATATTTATATCTTAAGAATGGAAACAAGTTTCCTATTATCATTACTAATTTAATCCATCCATATTATAAATTGAAACTACTTGAAATTTTTAGTGAATATAAACAATAATTAAGTTTTACACTTTCTAAAATTCCTATAATTATACCATTAGTTTTTATGAAGTATATATTATTAAATGGTGAGGACAAACTAGTGAGGTAGACATAATGATACCTGAAAGCAAAACTTTTTGATATCATTAAAAATTAAGTAAACAAATTATTGGTTTTTGTAATCATTTATTCTCTATATAATAGTAAATATGCATGTTTATTATAGTTATTTCCAATTAAAATTGGTATAATGGTCATTAAAAATGAAAATAATGAGTTTTTACCAACTCTTGTGTAGAATAATTAGAATGTTTTTATAGACTATCTCCAGTTAAACAAGTACACTTAAAAGGACCATTTTTTATTATTGTTTATTTAATAAATGTTTGAGTGGTTATAAATTAATACTTACTACTATTTACTTTAAGGATATTATAGATATTTTAGATCTATATTTCTCTTATGGATTAGGAAAAGATAACCTTTAAATTCCTCTTTGGTAAATTTTCATATAATATATTATTATTTGTTCTATATAATTCTCATGGAACTTCATAACTATGAACATGTTTAGTTTTTTTGGATTATATGAAGAATTTAATGGAAGAATTCATAAATTATTATACTTCATGTGGTTATTATTTTGAATAATGTTTTAGTAGTATAGGTATTTTCCTTAATCATTGTGTTGAAAATAATCTTATATTAAATTATGATAAATTCCATATCGAGGAATAAAAAATGATAGTTCTTAGAAACTTCCTTTATAGGGATGGTATTCAACTAGAAAAATCTAATTTAGAAGTCATTTATTCCCTAACTTTCCATATAAATCAGTAATATGTGTGGACTTTTGTTGCTCAGATGGGATTTTATCATTGTTTTATTTTAAATGTTATAAAATTTTCACTTCCTATCTCTCTATTATTCTAAAAACATAAAGAATTTGTGTTTGTTAAAAACTTTGAGGATTATTTTAATAAATTGAAATAGAGTCTTATGTCACCCCTGGTAATACTTCCACCTTATTGGGATTTGGAATTTGAGATCATGTGTGATGCCTAAAACTATATACTTTTCAGATGTCTTATCAAAACATGCCAATTGATCTCAGCATTTCAATGAATATAACTCATGCACATTGGACCCTACCAAGGAAAACTACACCAGCACTGAAAAATAATATCTTTCAATTTTATTTTACATGAAAAAATTTAGGTTATACCATTAACCGTCTAACATGATTGTGTATTTTGATCATGTAACCATATAAAATCTTCTAAAGTTACCAAACATTCAACCATATATCATTTACTAGATAATTTATCAAAACAAAATTTTATTTATTTTGAGGTCATTATTAATAGTATTTTATAAGATTTTTAATTAAAAAATAATTATAAATTAGTTATTTAGAAAAATTAGGTAGTTTGAGAATGAAAATTAAATATAGATCATTTATGATTTGACTTTTATTCATTCATTATAGATTTTAAAACATTAGTTATTAGGGAAAAGTTCACTAAGAATTATAAGTTATTTAAAGATGGAAAATTTGGATGTAGAATATTAGATGGTACCATTCAATGGTTTTATGTGAAACTCCCAATCAATGCATACAAAAAAATCATTAAGATGCTACTTTCATTCAAAAATCAAAAAGACAATGTTATAAGCCCAAAACTATGTGAGTAAAAGATCAACATAACATCATTTATCCACCTTAGTCTATATAAGATAGTAAAGATTTGAAAAATCCATTTCTATTCCATGTTTAGTCCCAATATAATGGAGGTTCTTTAATATTTTCTATTTTTTTATCTCAATAATTTGTTAGTTAAAGTTTGTCATGTGCATCAACTTTCTAGGAAAACATTCAAAACACCACAATTTGGTTAAAATTATTAAGGAAGAAAAATGAGACACTGTTTTCTAAATCAAAAGAAGGAATTCCAATGTAGAATCCACAATTTCTAATGTTATCTACACCAAAAATTAAAATATGAAGAAAATCCGACATTAGAAGATATTTTAAATGAATATAGTGAAAACATGAGTACATAAATGTAATTTTCAAAATAAATAATGTAGTACATTTAACTCACTCTAATGTTGAAGTGTCACAAGTCAATATAGAAACACACAATAGTTTATCTACATTTACTTATTAATAAAACATTATCATCCCATAGCATGAGTGTCATTAGCACAAGTTATGAAATCCATGCAATAATATTTTCTTGTACATTCTTAAGACAACATTATAGTTTTAATTTACATTGTGTACCCAATGTAGACACCATTGTGCTAATGGAAGAATAAATTTTCTAAGTGTATAAACACTTTAGTTCAACTAGTATTATAACACCCCAATATTTTAAGGTGTGTATCTTATAAAATAAATTCAATTTATGCAATATCTTATGTTTCATGCAAAACTAAGCTTAAACAAAGTTTGATATAATATTAAATATTAACATGACCATTAGAATAGTAATGTGGCCCTTAGGAATAGTAATCTCTCCATTAGGATAATAACCTCACCTATGAAAGTATAAATGAAATTTAGGTATCTGATAAATGAAAATATGATACATTTATATCATGTAATAAGTAAATAAATATTTTAAAATGATAAATTAAGTGTTGGTATTTTTGAGAAATGTAAATGTTTATTTACAATTTTATAATTAATATGATGATTTAAAAAAATAATAAAATATATTCATAAATTAATATTTTTTCATTATAATTATAATATAATTTTATGAGATCATAATTAATTTTTCAAAGTTTCATAAAATCAGTTATAATATTAAAATCAATATTTTTCGAATAAATGATGATTTTATTTAAAAATTAAATTTATCATATATAGAAAATTATATTCATAAAATGGAGTCCATATTTTAAATCTACACATTGAAAAATGGTTAGAGTTATTTTTTGTGATTTTTCTAAAATAATTTAATTTTGATGAATAGTGAAATATGGTAATTTACAGTATTTAACATTATAAGTAAATAAATGAATTATTGAGTCATGGATGATGTTTGGATGAGGTAATATCCCATCGATTAAAAATAAAATGATTTATTTACTGTATTTCTTCATGGGAATCAATAATATTGATAGTCTTGATCTAAAATAATAAATAAATGAATAAAATAAAAAAACACCTCTCTCCTCCACTATAAATATCACCCCTCACCGCCTCTTCTCATCACACCTTATAAGCTTTGGATATTAATTATATTCTATTAAATTCTTCTACCGAACCTCTTCACCACATCCTGGCCTTGCTGATCTCACAAAAACCAAACCCAATTGCTTTAATGGGGTTCTCAAGGTGACGGCATTCAAGATGTAAAATCATCTGTATTTCTCTTTTAATTTCTTTTCTTATCTTATACTCCTCTAACCTACCCTTTTTAAAATATAATGATAAATCTAGTATCATATATATACTATAATTTTATTACATTAATGGAATATACATTTTTAATTCTCTTCTTTTCTTCTTTTATTTTTAAAAATGAAAACATTGTCCATGATGTGTCGATTCACCGCCTTCGAGGACGATGAGTTTTTATTTTCCATTACTACCTTCAAGTCTGGTGATAATACTATTATTATGGATAAATAATATTTTAATATACATATTTTAATTTATATCATGTTATGAAACCAATATATAAATTTAATATTAAATAAAACGACACAAGTTCGGGATGGTCGTAAAAACTGCCAAAATGAATTAAGACATTTTCATCAACATTTTATTTAATGAATCATTATCATACCATATAAAAAAATAATAGATGTTACAATTTATAATTTTTATAGTTCATTAATACTAAATAATTTATCTTTTGGATAATTTAATCCCATTTTATAATCACTCCCATATTTATACTTAAGGGAACCAACCATAAAACCATGAAACAAACGCTCCTAAAACAATGAAATTAAACATTATAACTCAGAAGAATGTCCATAAATGAACCTAATATAATTATAATAAATAAAATATATTTTTAATGGGTTATTAATTGAATAATTATGTAATCTAATTTGATTTTCCAAGACATTAAGTTCAAGTACAAAATGCTTTCGGACATAATGTAAGGGTTTTCTCATCTCACTTTTATTTCTGTGAGATATTCATTACTCATCAATTATTTCTTGTGTGTGGTGTATGTGTACTGAAATTTTATATATAATATAATAAATCTATTTATCTTCATTATATTCAATGTTTCATTTGATTCTCATTAATTTTATGGGGTATACGGTTCGACTGTTTACAAAGTGGTGAGGGAATTCTTAAACAAATTTATATTCTTTGGTTTAAACTTCTACTCCATTGATTATGTCATGCTATGATTATTTTTAAAATTAATTTTTATTATCTTATATTATATTTACACTTGTTTTATTTGGAATTTTAGCCTATACACATAATCTTTTCATTTGGTTAACGCCCACACTTTCTTTTAAAAATACTCTTTTAAATGTTTCTTTTTCAAAATTCTAAAAGAATGTTTTTTTCTTATACTTAATAAAAGGATTTTCATACTTTAATAATGCCTTTATTTTTTCAGGAATCCTTTACAAGTTTACAAGGTTTTTTTCAAATAAAATTTTTTCTTTTATAATTGTGTGAATTTTTAAATAAATGATTTAAAAGTAAAACAAGGGTATTTCTCTCAAGAGATTTTTAATGATTTTGTTAGAGTATTTTCATCTATGTCAACACCCTCGGTTGAATCTTAAGGTTAATTGAGGTTGATATTTTATGATACCATATACTATATTTTATTGAATGGTTTATGATCAGTTTTACTAGGGATATACTATTTTGATACCATTCTCCATATTACTCTGGATAATTTATGATTATGTTTACTAATTGGGGAAATTATTTACATTTGATATGATAGTTTCAATATGAATGTTTATTTTGATTATGTTTCACCCCTTTCATGTGAGTAATGTATTATACTTAGTATATGTCATGTGAGGCATGTTTTATCCCCTCGATGAATCAGTAGGTCTCATGAGACAAACTAGTTTGGGTATTGGCTGATATCTTACCTGATTATGTATAGTGTCTTGGTCAAAGATTTGATGATATGCTTATGATGTCCCACATTATGCATTCTCTCATTAAAATATTAGTTATTAATAATCCATGTGATTATTAAACTAGTAGAATATCTATGGTTAAGTTTCATTCTCATGTGATTATTTACATGGAATTATTGATTAGCTATTATTCCTACCATGTTATGCTCAAGGTTATGCTTTAATAGAATGTGTTTTTATTTATTCACCATTACTTATTATTTATGTTGATTACTTCCACTATATTATTACCCTTAATGATCATATGATATCACCCATTTCTTATGTTTTATTTTTTTCCCATGATTCTAAGATGTATATTATGATTAACATGTACGAATACACTAGGCGAATAGGGATGTTTCTAATGGAGTTACTATGTTTTATTTCATTTCAAGTTAAAATTTAATAATTATGTTTATATGTAGTTTTCCAAAGATATTAAGTTATTTTTTCCATTGGGATATGATCACTTGTACCTAGTACTAATGTAATAATGTAAGGTGTCGGCTTTGGGAAACTCGGGTCAAAGTCTTTAGAGTTGGTATTAGAGAAATTTTAGTAGAAAATTTAGAAACTAGATTTAGGAAAACATAGATTAGGGAAATATAACCTTATAAATGACTTTTAGAATGTACCCAAAGTAACCAAACTTATGATTTAGATATTATTTATAGATAAATTTCTAATTTAAGTTAATTGTTTCACTAGTTTTAGATTATAAATTATGTTTTATAATGTTATAATCAAATCTAGTGGATGTCATTATTTAGAAATGGAACCTAGTATAAGGAATGAAACATGTATCAATGCATGTAATCCATGTAGGTATTTCCCTACTATGAAAGATAATGATGTTGGAGCTGAACAGATTATAACTGTACTGGGACAACTAACTCAGGTTATAAGAAATAACCTTACCCGTATAGAGCAGCCTGATCTACAATGTGGTGTAACATTTTTAAACCACTTCATACATCAAAAACCTATATTATTCAATGGGAATAAAAATTTATTTGTAACTGAGAAATGGATAAGTTTTTTAGAGAAGATATTTCTCACATTGGGAAGTAATAAAAGGGAGAAGGTTATCATGGTAGTTTATCATCTCTCATGAGTTTTATATCAATTGTGGACATTGATTTAAAACAAAAAGGTGGAGGAAGAAATAGAAAATATGTAATGGAAGGCTTTTAAGGAAATTTTATCTAAAAACTATTTCCCTTATGAATATAGAATGGATATGGATAAATAATTCCTGAGTTTGAGACAGAAAGAGGATGAAAATGTTGCTAATAATGAATCAGAATTTACAAGGTTATGAATACATTCAGTGGACTAAATATGTAATCTAAAGAGAAATATTTTATCATTTATTTGATGGCCTTAATCTAATTATATTAATGGAACTTTTCTACCAAACATTATCATCATATAAAGATATAGTATCATGTCATATCAATATAGAGAAATAATTCTCTAAATTTTATGACTTCGAAAGGAAGTAAGAGAAGAATAGGGTGGTAGAGAAAATGAATGATAAATTGAAGAATGGAAGGAATGAGCTTTCTAAATGTGATAATTGTGGAAGGAAACATACTGGTACTTTCTTTAAGGGGATGGGAGTTTTCTAGAAATGCAGACAGAAGGGCCGCCAGGATCATGATTTAAAAGGAAAAAAATAATTCCTCAAATGCTTCAACTGTAAGGATATAAAGAACTATACAAATAAATTTCCCAAGAACCAAGGGAATATAGCTCAGAAGAAGCAAATGGATCAAGGTCAAGTTTATTATATTACTACAGTCAAAGTGGAATAATTAAATTATTTATGTTTTTTTATTCAATAATTATGTTGTTAAATTATTTTATAAATGATTTTTTGGTTATAAGAATCATGAGATATATAAGGATTCTACTACAGTACTTATTCATTAAGTAATTGGAAGCATGTGATGAATAACACCAGTAATCAAGTGAAGTGATTCTATTATAATTTTATCTTTTTAAAAAATCATGAATTTGTATAGATAACCCTAAATATGTTCTTGATGTTGAGATAATAATAAAAAGATTTTTCTGGGATAGTATTGGTGACCATAAAGGTGGTTAGTTATTTGAAAGTTTATGTTATGCTAGAATTATTAGATGTTTGGATTTAAGGAATATATTCAATAACCTGAGATTTTACTCTTATAAGCATGCATGTTTCATAAAGTATTAAAGGAGATTAAGGTATTCATATATTTGGTATGTGATAATAAGAGCTATATTATTTTTCGAAATATTATGTTAAGTTGACTTTTAAAATTCAATGACCATCCATCTAAATTTTTAGACTTTGAATTTGGAAAAAATTAATTTTGAATTAGTATTAAGGTAACTACTTATAGAATGGATTTAGTTTAACTTTGGATATTATTATTTGAGGTTAAATTATAATTTATTTTATTGGATAACATGTTCTAACCATTCTGATTAAGGTAAATATTTAAATTCCAAATGAGTGAATTATGGATCATTTTATAAAACTGCTTCAATTATAAAAATTTATCTTGAATATCCATCTTTTGGTTTGAGAATTGGAGTGTAGATAGATCAAATAAAAAAAATATTGAGATTATTCTTATGAAATGGAAATTAATTAATTAATTTTATTTTCTAAAGTGTCTATATGTATAGTAAAATAATCCCTCAATACTAGGAAAAGTATTTTGGAACAAAAATGCTATCTATTTATTTTTCTTACTAATAAATCAATGATCTATTAACCGATCACAAATTTATAGTTTTGTGATGGTAAACTTTATAATTTTTAGGTTCTCTATTACTCTCCATCAAAAATTAATAGATTTATTTCATTTACATGCACATGTTTTCAATTCCCAATAATTTTATATTATAAGGAAATCAAGTTTTTTGTGACCATCACATTGTATTTTCCCTAGATTTAAGATTATTTTTTATTAACGTTGTTGATTATGTGGGATTTCCACAAGGGTATTTTAAAATGACAACTTAAATATTATCAATCATAAGTTTAAATTGAGAGGATGCAATTTATTGAAGGAGGAGAGAATGTAACACCCCAAAATTTTAAGGTATGTATCTTCTTAAATAAATCCAACTTATTTGATAGCTTATGTTGCTGGAAACACTGATCTTAAACAAACCATGATATACTATTAAATATAAGATGATCGTTGGAATAGTAATGTGACCATTATGAATGGTATTATGGCTATTTGGATAATAACATCACATATGAAATTATAAATGAAATTTAGGTATCTCAATAATGAAAATATGACATATTTGTATCATAGAATAATTAAATAAATATTTTGAAAAATGATAAATTAAGTGCTGGAATTTTTGAGAAACATAAATGTTTATTTACAATTATATAATTAATATAATGACTTAAAATAAAATTTAATTTCCTAAAATATATTCATAAATTAATATTTTTGTTTCATTATAATCATAAAATAATTTTATGATACCATAATTAATTTTTCAAAGTGTCATAAAATTGGTTATAATACTAAAATCGGTATTTTTCAAATAAATGATGATTTTATATGAAAATTAAATTTATAATATTTATAAAGTTATTTTCATAAAATGGAGTCCATTTTTGAAATACAAATGTCAAAAAATGGTTAGGTTTAATTTTTTGGAATTTTTTAAAATAGTTTAATTTTTTATGAATAGTGACATACGGTAATTTATAGTATTTAACATTATAAGTAAATAAATGAATTATTGAGCCATTTATGATGTATATATGAGGTAAGAACCCATTGGTTCAAAATCACTTTCTCTAGTTACTATATTTACTCATGGTAATCAACATTATTGATAGTCTTCAGCCAAAATAATAAATAAAATAATCAAATAATCAAAACAAATACCCCTCTCCTCCACTATAAATATCGCCCATCACCACCTCTTCTCCTCAAAACTTATAAGATTTTTATATTTCTTATATTCTTCCAAATTCCCCTCTAAAACCTATTCCCCAAATTTTGGCCTTTTTTTATCACCAAAAGACCAAACCCAAGTTCCTTAATAGGGTTCTCAAGGTGACGACATTCAAGAGGAAAAATCCTCCTTTATCTTTTAATTTCTTTTCTTTTATTATCCTCACCTTATATCCACTTTAAAAATAGAATTATACCTCTAGTATCATATATATATATACTATAATTTTATTATTTTAATGGAATATCCATCATCAATTCTCTTCTCTTATCCTTTTATTTTTAAAAATGAAAACATCGCCCATGATGTGTCAATTCACCACCTTCAAGGACGATGAGTTTTCATTTTTCATTAACACCTTCAAAGTAGGTAATAAACCCATTATAATTCTTAAATAATATTTTAATATACATATTATAAATTATAACATGTTTTTTAACCAATATATAAACATAATATTAAATAAAATGATGCAAGTTTGTGATGGCCGTAAAAACCGCCAAAATGAATTAAGACATGTTCATCAATATTTTATCTAATGAATCATCCTAATACCATATAACTAGTTGATATATGTTACTATTTAAACTTATGTATGTTCATTAAAACAAAATAATTTCACTTATAGAGAATTTATTCCCATTTGAAAATAACTCCCATATTTATACTTAAGGGAACCACCCATAAAAACATGAAACAAACACTCCTGAAACAATGAAATTAAACATTATAACTCATCCAAATGTCTATAAATGAAATTAATAAAATTTAAATAAATTATATATTTTTTGAATATTTTATTAATTAATTAATAAATTAATCTAATTTTATTATCTATTATATTAAGTATAAGTTAAAAAAGCTTTCAGACATATGGTAGGGGTTTTCTCATCTCACTTTTATTTTTGTGAGATATAACTTACTCACCACTTATTATTGTATGTGTTATATATATATACTACATTTTGATATATCATATTAGGAATCTATTTATCTTCATGATATTAAATTTTTCATTTGATGACCATTAATTTTATAGGGCATACGGTTTGACTGTTTACAAACTGTTAGAGGAATTCTTAACCCAATTTCTATTCTATGGGTTAAACTTCTAATCTATTAATTATACCATGATATTATTATTTTTAAAATTAATCTTAATTATATTATATTGTATTTATAATTGTTTTATGTTGATTTATAGTTGATACACATAATATATTCATTTGGTTAATGCCTATGCTTTCTTTTAAAAACACTCTTTTAAATGTTTCTTTTTCAAGATTCAAAAGGAATGTTTTTTCTTATAAATAATGAGAATATTTTCCTGATTTTAAAATGAATTAATGTTTTCAATAATCCTTTAAAAGTTTACAAGTTTTTTTTTAAATAAAATGTTTTATTTTATAATTGTGAAGATTTTAAATAAATGATTTCAACATAAAAAGGGAATTTATCTCAAGAGGTTTTCAATGATTTTGTTAGAGTATTTTCATCTATGTAAATACCCTCTATTGAATCTTATAATTAATTCAGGTTGATATATTATGAAACCATATATCATATTTTATTGAATGGTTTATGATCAATTTGAATGGTGATGTATTATTTTGTTATCATTCTTTATATTACTCTAGATAGTTTTTTATTATGTTTACTAATTGGGGAAATAAATTACATTTCATATGCTAGTTTATATATGAATGTATATTTTGATTATGTTTCACACCTTTCATATGAGTAATTCATTGAACATATTAATTGTCGAGTAGTGCTCATTATACCCCCCCCCCCCCCGATGCATCTGTAGGTCTCAAGAGAAAAACTAGTTTGGGTATTGGATGATGTCTTACTTGATTATGTATAGTATCTTAGTCGAAGCCCTGAAAGTATGTTTATGATGTCCTGAATTATGAATTCCCTCATTTTAAGATTAGTTATTTATAATCCATGTGATTAATCAACTATTGTAATATCTATGGTTATGTTTCATTCTCATGTGATTATTTATATAGAATTATTAATAAGATTTTATTCTTGTAATAGTATGCTCAAGACTATGTTTTAATGGAATGTTTTTTTAGTTATTCACATTTCTTTATTGTTTATGTTGATATATTCCTATTTATGCTTACCCTTAATGATCATATGTTCCCACCCCTTTCTTATATTTTATTTTTCCCTAGGATTCTAATAATGTATATTATGATTGACATGTAGGGATAATCTAGGAAAATAAAGATATTTTAAATAGATTTATTGTGTATTATTTCATTTCAAGTTGTAATTTAATACTTAAGTTTGTATCTTTTTTCCAAATCTATTAAAATATTGAGTCTATTGGGATACCTAGTACTAATGTAATAAAGTAAGGTACCAGTTCCAGTGTATTGTAGTTGGGTTCTTTACAAGTACAACATCCAAAATAATTTAGATGAATTTCAATGGCCCATGAAAAGATGAAAATATCTTTAGATGATTATTTAAGAAGAAAGGGTATCTAAGAAATGGGAGTACTACATTAGTTGCTGAGACAAATTGAGTACAAGAATAACTTATGGGGACTAAGAGAATCCATTTACATTCTAGTCTAAGAAAATCAGGTATTATAATAGTAAGATATATAAATATAAATGGATCCCAAGGAAAGAGATAATAATACACATAGGTAAAGGATGATAATTCTTGAAAATATAATTGTAGTTATTATGTATTTCTAGTATACATATAATGATCACATCACATACTATCTATGTGAATCAATAAAAAAGGATGAGTAAGTAGAAAATAATGAAGGAATGAACAAAAGGTGGAGTTTTATAGTTCAGAAATTTTGGGTGAACACCCTATAATAAAGACCCCTATATAATAATAGAGAATATGCATGTCACTTATTCTTGTTTCTATATTGTTTTTGGATTATAATTCTTGATTAATTTCATTATGAGTTTTAGGTAACATGGAGTTTTTTATTACTTTTTATGATTAAATGAATTTATTTCTTTCTATATATCTCATTAAATCATTATTCATCCCTATCCTAATCACCTAGTGTATGATCTTTGATTATTGGGTGAAGTATAAAAATTGGAAGGCCAAAATATAAAATAAAGAGAATATATTTTTTATGGAGAACAACTGTATCCTAATAGGTTATGGAATATTTTTATCACATACTAAAAAACTGACTTCCCTTAGTATAGTAAGAACATGAAACCCTATGAGGAATTGTAGTTATACCATAGATTCAAAGAGTGTTTTGATATAGAACTTAATGTATTAAGTGGTTTTTTCAGAATAAAAAATAATGAATTTAAGTGTAAATAATAGGATAAAATAAAATTGAATCCAAAACTCCCATTGTTATTGAATTGGTATATTTAACAAATTTCATTATGCTTATCTCTATCCTCTTCACTTTTTCCTAATTTAATTATTTAATAAATTATAAATAATTCACACATCTTTCTTCCTTGTTCTATTCCCTTTGGTATTACAAAAAATCAATAACCACACACATTATTTTCTTTCCATTCATCTATCATAAGTAAACTATAATTGTGAAGACAACCAAGGTTATACCAAATGAAATGTTCAAGGGAATATCCCATTTAGTATTCTATAAAAACTGTGTGTTCCCATATGTGGTTGTGTAGTTACCACTACACAGTTATAATCCAATCCAATTTGGTTTTATTATTGGGTAAAATTGTTTAATTTCACATTTTAGTTTAAAAATCATATAGAAAACACAAAAAAAATTATTACCCTAAATATATATTTTATACATTTCATAAAATTACCATTATAATGTCATTTTTAATACATTTTCTTGGATTATAGGTTCATAATTATAATGAGAACTATAATTTATTATCTTGTAACACTCAAACCATAAATTGAGATATTTTTCCACAAAATTTAAGCTAAAAAACTAAAGTTTTAGGGGTAAATAATCTTTTCATAATTCCATATGATATAGAAATGTAGAATTTTCTATATACAATTATGTAGAATTGTCTAATTTCAACTAGGTAAATATTGGTTCCCATGGTATTTGGGAATCCATCCTACAAAATTATTACTCAAAATAAAATAAAATATTAAATGAAGAACCATCACTTTCAATATCTACCAAATTTCAATTGGATACCCTTAGTTGAGTCAGTTCCCTTTAGTAATAGATTTCTAAAAAACATTTCAATATGTTCCCTTAAATTGAGTTTTAAAAAATGAATTATGTCTGAGATGATTACTTTATTGCATAAAGGTACAATAAATGAATTGGTTTATCTAATAAGAAGATAACTCATCTAGAACCTAGGAAGAAATATACACTACATTTATCAGAAGTTTCTACCCAACACAGAGGAAAATGGACATAAAGACATGAATATTTAATTTTTTTAAAAATGATCATGAAAATTTTCATGAATAATGTGATACATTAAAATATCATTACAAATATTCCTCACACCATCTATTACCTTATTCGTTACTCATAAAATAATTATATAAAGTATTTAATTTCATGGGATAAATTTCAGTTGATTCATTCATCTGAGACCACTATGGGGAAAAAATAATAGTGGAAATAAAACACATACATAACATACTTGCAATGAACTCACAAAAAAAATCTAATGGAGGAATAATGATTGTTCTCAATGAATTTATAATCACGAATGATGTGAAAAAAAGACTGAAAATTTGTAGATTCAATTGAAAAAATCATTTTTCAAAGACAAAAGAAAATAATGAGTAGTGTAAACTACTATATATGGAATCTAATACCCTATGAGGTGAATTTGGTTCTTCCCTCGATGCTCTCCACTAGAGTTCCATGGTGGGCCTTGGTGGGGGGAGATCAGTGCACCATTCTTCGGCTTCACATCTCCCCTTTCCTAATTATGAATCTTTGTTGTTTTAGGTATAATGGTGGTGGCTTCATCGGCCCGGGTTGGCATCTCAGGCGGTGCTTCTCTGTTGTAGCCTCTTTTTTCTTGCTACTCTGGCTTACGGTTCATGTGTTTCTACCCAAGTTGGTTTGTGACGTTGTTTTCATGGAGGATTTTTAGATTTTCTATTCGATAGGACATCTCTGAGAGAAGCATCTTTCTAGATTCAATTCAGGTTGTGGTGGTGTTGTTGTTTTCTATGTGTAATGTTTTACAGGGAGTTGGTCTTTAGTGGTCATGGGCAGCTTCAACTTCATTAATTTCAAGATGACGTTTTTTCTTGATGACTATTCCATGGGGTGGTTTCATCTACAATAATGAAGGATGTTTACTAGTGATCCCTTGGAACTTTTCCCTAACTTTGATCGGTCGTTCCATAACTCCTCTCTAAGTCGGACCTATAGAAGTGGGTTCTATGAGGTTTTGGGTTTGTGGGCTATCGGTCGATGGCATCCCAGGTGCTTCCTGAGTCATCTTCATCCTAGTGATTGTTCTTTTTTATAGTTTTGGCTCATTATTTTTTCGAGGGTGAGTGGATTTGGTTATTTTAAAGAGGCTGAATGGTTCTTCTCATTTCATTTGTTCCGGTCACTAGCTCCGTGGATGGGTGGCGATGGAAATGGTTTCCAAGGTGATGTTGATTTCAGTGTTTTGTTGATTGTACATCGGTGATAATGTCATCATGGGTGCATCTTGAGGAGACTGATCATGGATTCGTGTCCCGAGGTGGTTCAATGACCACATTTTTGAATTTTGATTCAAATATGAATTTTGTCTACGTGGTTTTTGGATTTCGATGATTTTCTAATCTCGTGTATGGTCTGGTTCCCACTCACCCAAAAAAAGGTTTTCAAAAATCAAATAAAATATAAATTTCATTCAGTAACTACTATGTAAGTTTAGTGATAGTTCCATTCATGGAATGAATTTTGACATTATAATACATGAATCATCACAATATCTCATTAAATATTTGAGTTATATTCGTTACTATGGGAAACAATCATTGATGAATTATCCATTTTTTAAAAATATAACCCGAGATGGCTAAACCATCCAAATATTTCATTTAAGGATAAAATTAAATTTAAATAGGTAATACCACTTGAGTTTCATAGGTAAATATTGTTTGTTTATCGATAAATAATCAACCAAGTATCTTGTAAAAACCAAGTATCAACTTTAAAATAAGTAGATCATGTAGCTAAAAGAATTTCAAAAGAGATCGAGGAGATTTAAAATCAATAACTTAATATGAATGATTTCATTCTAATCCCAAATTAAATTTTAAAAATATTTACATAGTTAATTTAAATAAATTAGTAAATTATTCACAATATATAATTGAAATTCAGATAGATTTATTAGAAAAAAAATGAGTGATTAACGGTAGATACTAACAATTTTATTAACCAATCTAAGAGAAAGTTGTATGTCGATTACTACAAGAGGAGGCAATACTATCAAATAGAAATAATAATAACCAATTGTATAAAATATATTGGAATATAAAAAACAAAAAAATATTTTTAAAGGTGAGATAGATTATAGTTATAAGGAAGAAGAGAAAAAATTCACTAAAATGGTTAATGAAGTAATGAAAAGGAAGGGCATAGGTTATAGGAGAGTAATTCTAAAGTTCTATAATAATGATGTAAAATTATATAAGCCTCCATATCCATTTATAGAAATAGATAGATAAATTCATAAGTATATTGAAAAATATTTTGATAAAATTTGATATATGTTTCAAAATAATAGAGTTGACATACCATTTATGGAAGAACTTTCAAATATTCCTTATAATATAAAATTATTGAAAAATATCATTTATAATAAGAGGAATCTTGAAGATTTTTACATACTACCATAGATAGAGGATTTTAGTGAAGTAATTCAAAAAAACACCGCATAAACTTATGTACTTATGAATATTTAAAATTCTTCATATATTTTCAGGAAAGGGAACATTTATATATATGGTAGACTTGGGTGAAAATATTAATTTCACTCCTATAGTAGTTTACAATGATTTGGATATAGGGTGATTGAAACCCACAAATATTGGTAGTAAAATCCAAAACTTACCCATATAGAGTTGATGGATATATTTTAGTTAGAGTAAAAAGTGAATCCTTCCAGCAGATTTCTTAGTCTTGATTTTAGAGATTGAAAAGGACATACAAGTTATTTTGGGATGAGCATTATTAGAAACTATAGGATATTTAATATATTTTATTTAAGGGAAGTAAAAATTTCAAGTTGGAGAATAAAAGGATAATTTGAATATATTTTAGGCTTTAAATAATCCACTTGGGATAAATTATTTTTTAGTAGATGTTATTGACTGGGAAGTTAGAAAGGGGTTGTAGACCCAATTAAATGTTGAAAAAGGTGATATATATAGACTAATTGATTATAAAATAGATTCAAACTAGATAATTAATTAACATGATGGTAATTTTGAAGAGTACTTCTAAATGAGTACATTTGAGCAACCAAAATAGGAGTTAAATGAAGATAGATTAAAATTCCAACCATCTATACACAAGACATAAAATTTTAAATGTAGTAAATTATGAAAAAAATAAAATATACATACTTGGTAGATATGAAGATTCTTTTTATTATTGTTCCTTACAAACTAGAATAATAATAAAATAATAGACTACTTGAAGTGAAAGGAAGTACAAAACAACCATTTAATGGACTATTTTAGACATTTGAGGTATCAATCCATTGATCTATATACACAAGATACTCATAGAAGATGAAGTGAAACCCATAGTTTAATTATAAATGAGGTTGAACACAAATCTGAAATAAGTTTTCAAGGCTTAAATCGTTAAACTACTAGATTTGAGGACAATCTACCCCATTTCAGTTAGTTCATCAGTAACTCTTATACATGTAGTTAAAAAATAGGTATGACTATGTTGAAAAATGATAATAATAAATAAATTTCAATGCATATAGTAATAGGTTGGAGAGTCTATATTTATTATAGGAGTATTGACAAGGAAATAAGAAAAGATCATTTAACACTGTCATTTATTGATCGGATATTATAAATTCATTCAAGTCACACGAAAATTTTATTTCTAGATGGATACTCATGATACAAATAGGTTCTAATAGATCTAGATTATCAATAGTATATAACTTTAACATGACTGTATGGAATATTTTTCAATAAAATAATATAATTTAGTTTATACCCCTACCACATTCTAAAGGTGAATGATGTCAATTTTATAAAACATGGTGTAAATGGTTATTGATGTTTTCATGGATTATTTTTCAGTGGTAGATATAAAATTGGATTAATTCACAGTGAATATTTTAAAGGAACATTCCATATGTGATGAGACTAACATGATATTGAATTGGGAAAAAACCATTTTATTAGAAAATAATAAATTGTGTGTGATCATTAAGTATACAAGGAACAAATTAAAGTTTATAAAGTCAAAATTGAATTTATTTATTCACTTACACCGACTAATTCAGTGAGTTTAGTGAGAATGTTTTTGTGCCTATAAGCCTTTATAGAAGATTCATTTAGTCATTTTAAAAATTTCTTCATCTCATTGCTCTTTACTTGTGAAGGAACAAAATTTATGGTTTATGAGGATTGTTTGGATTAATTTTATAGATTTATGAATTATATAATTTTAACACCCAAAATTAATAAACTATACTAGATATTACCTTTCGAAATAATGAATGATGCTAGTGACTTTGTAGTGGGATCTATTCTAGTCCAAGGAAGAGAGAATGAACAACGTATGATCTGTTATGCTTATAAGTAATTGAATTAGTCTAAAATAAATTATAATATAATTTAGAAATATATGTTATGATTCATTTATGATATGGATAATTTTATATATTCCATAATTGGTATAAAGGTGACTCTCTACAATGACCACTCACCATTAAAGTATCTTTGGTCAACGAAAGAGTCTAAACTGAGAATGATTAGATGGGTTTTTCTAAGTTTATAGATTTGTTTTTAAATAAATGAAACTAAAGTTGTTGAGTATGAAGTTTTAGACCATTTTTCATAGTTGTAATCCCTGAAATGCTAAAATTGAAAATTACATTGTTACAAGGAAAATCCATGAAGGTTTTTCATATAATGAAATGAAAACTTTTAAGTCATATGTGAGGTACTAAATATGGGGAGAACCATTCTTATACTAATTAAGTGCTAATGGAAATATAAGAAGATGTGTGAAAAATGAAGAATATATCTATAATATAAATCATTATCACTCACTTCCACGTTGAATACACTATATAAGTTTAAATACTACTACTAAAATATTTTAATATAGGTTTCATTCACCTGAAATATTCAATGAAAAAATAAAACTTATTAAGAACTATGATAATTTCCTGAAGATAAGAAATGTTAAAAGAGGATAAGAAATGAAAAAAACTAAGAGTATTAAAGTGAAAATATTTTTATGTGTGGGGATTATAATTCATTCTTATATTCCTTAAATCACATATAAATGGGTATATACTATTATAAGTGGAATATATTTCAAAATAGATGGAATCCATTTGTTTTCTAGACAATATGGTCTCATTAATTAATATTTTTTTCAAAAAATATATCTTTCACAAATATGGAGTTCAAAAAATTCATTATTAATGAAAATGGTGTTTGCTTCTTGAATATCCATTTTATAGCATTGAATGATAAGTATGTATGAAATAATAAGACTAAAAAAACTTATCATGAATAGACCAGTGGACAAATTAATATTTTAAACAAGGCATTGAATAAGATACAATAAAAAATAGTATGAAACTCAAGGAAGGGTCAAATAAACAAACCTAAATATTCAATGTGGGAATAAATAAATACATATAAGACACAAATTTCAATATCCCCATAAAAATTGGTATTCATAAATAAATATAATTTACTTATAGATATTGAATAAAAGGATTTTTAGGTTGTGAAATAAATAAACATGGATTATATAAGTGAATTGGAGAAGATGTGGTTTGATATGAATGTGTTGGAAGAGATTAAATGGGAATTATATGAGAATTATTAAATTATTAAAGATAGAGCCAAAAAATTTCATGAAAGGTTGATATAGTAGAAGGAATTCAAGGAAAGAAAATGCGCCTACTTATTGAAGCTTGAATTAAACTATTTACAGGGAAGATGAAGTCCAAGTGGTCTAGATCATTAATGGTGTTACATGTTAATACAAATATCACTGTAAATATTTATTGATAAGAAAGTGAGACACTAATAGAGAATAAAAATTATTTAAGAAATATTTTAAAGGCAAAAAGGTAGATAGATCCTTCATCGTGAATTTAATATATTAAAGAGATGAATAAGTAAACCTTATGAATCTAAACCAAGAAGTCAATGGAGAAATACCAGGCATAAGGCCTTTCAATTTCTAGTTGGTTTATAGTTTAAATAAATATCAATTCATCCCACTATGTTTGTTTCTTATATTTTATAGGATGTAATATAATAAGAAAGACACGGATATCGTATAATAAATACTAAGTATGAAGGGGAATATTTTACATTCCTTATAATTTGAAAAAAAAAATCAATTGAAGCTTATTATTATATCATGTATTTATCTTCTTATATTTATAATTATTAATTATAGATAAAAAATAAAGTAAAAGGGAGGTTGAAATATGTGTGTTTTTTAAAAAATCACACTTGGAAATTTTTTCCTTTAATTTTAAGAGATATATCAATTATGAATCATAGAGTCACTTATTTAAAGAACAAGGTTAGTGATATTTAATTGAAAATTTTAAAGATGAATTGTTTTTGACATGTATCTACTAAATTTTTGAGCATGAACATGGGTGAGATATTTACTGTAAATAAGTATCACTTCAAGGAGCTAAGTTAAATAAAAATTTGATAAGTCATATGAAATGAAGTAAAATTAGTAGTTGTAAATTGGCAGGAAGTTTCTTAAGATGACTTAGAAAAAGGTGTGTTGGTAAAAATGCAAGGTATGAATATGAGTCTATGGAAATATAAGATTAAGATTCCCAACCTTACTTAAATACCCTAGTTATTACAATTAGTATCAAGTGATTCTTTTTGTTTACATAAATTATTTATTGATTATTTATACGTAATGAATTAGTGAAATTCACATGAAATGGATTGAGAAAATAAAAAATTGTGTATATTACTAGTTTTTAAGATAGATTGAAGTTAAAAGGAATATTGAACATAGATAACTAAGGGTAAGATGTAGTGTTATATTTTTTATAAGTTGAAGTAAGAAAACTATAAATTGAATGGTAGATGAGGATCTTAAGTAAGAGGGATCTGATGAGTTTTTATGTGTTTCGCCGAAAATTGATTTTTTTATTATAAAAGGTCAAGACGACCGCAAGATAAAGATCATGGGGGTCGAAAATGATGAAGTCCAAGGGCATCCCCCCGGATAACATCCTTACATTCCTATGGGAGGGATCCAACAGTGGAGTAGATCACCAACGGTTCCTCCTCTATTCCTGCACGAGCAAGCACATCCGCAGCAAAATTAGCTTCTCTCCATATATGATAAACTCGACAACCATCATTGATTTCCTTCGAGCATCTTCTAACGAGATAGATCAAATCCCATGGAGGGTTGTATTTCCCCTGCAGAGATCGAACCAAAATCTCGGAATCAGATTCAATCGACCCAACCTGGAGACCGAACCTTTTGCAAAGAGAAATTCCAGTGAGAAAGGCCCTCATCTCCGCACATAAAGAATTACCCGGACCATAGAACGCACTGAAAGCCAAGAACACCGATCCATTTGAATCCCTGAGCAGACCGCCCCCTCGCATGCATCCATTCTTGAAAGAACTGTCCACATTCAGCTTTTTACCACTCTCAGAAGGGTTCCATTTAACCCACTGACCTGGACAACTAATATTTGACATTGGTCTATTAAGGAACCTGTTTAGCGCCTGGGAATTTTGTCCCCCCTTCACACAAACAGCCAGTTCGGAGATGAGAACCTTCACCTTTAACAGCATACTGGAAAGTGTAGGCCTCTTGTCCAGCCTGGTTGTGTTTCGCGCCTCCCAAATAGTCCAGCATATGGCGCTGAAGGTGATGCTGCAAATTTTTTCCTGCATCTCGTTTTGATCGGCTTCCAAAAAACAGAAGGAAATGAAGTCCTGTATAGAGTTGTAATCACCATCAGCAGACATCCGCAAGTCAAAAGCCGACCATAGACCCACAGCCCAATCACTCATACAGAACAGATGCAAGGCAGACTCATTGCTCGGATTAATGCAGCAGAAATAGCGCGACGCCATAGAAATACCCTTCGATTGCACATTGTCCTCCGTTGGAATAGACCGATTCCGTAACCTCCAGACCAAGAAATTCATCTTAGCAGGAATATCCTTACACCATAACCGCAGGTCCCATTCACTCCTCACCGATGATGGATGTAGCAATTCTCTAAAATCATGTCCATTATAGCTCCCAGAAGAAGATCTAGTAAAATAGCATACATCCGCCTCCTCTGAAAAGGAAATGCTATTAAAAACCTCCATCTGCTCGTTATTCATAATCACCTCCAGCAAAGTAGGGTAAGAGCTTGCCTCCCTAACAGTCATATCAAGACCCGGACATCCTGGAAAAAAATGTTTCTCTCCCACCTAGTTATCCCTCCAAATATTAATTGAACCTCTCCCAACCACCCATTGTGTGGCCTCCTGTAAAGTTCCCAAATGTCGTAGAATACATCCGGCCAACTTCGAGAGTTTGCCGGGATGGCTTTCCCAATCTTCCCAATGCCTTCCATAACGATTTCTAAGAAGAGTGGCCCATAATGACTCCCCCACAAGAAAATCCCAAGCTAATCGAGCTTGCAAGGCTTGCATGGTCTCTTTGATGTCCCTTAGACCAATACCCCCCTCCCCCACTGGTTTACCCAAACGCTTCCAGGACGCCCAATGATATCTTCCGAGGGAGTTGGCATCCCATAAGAAACAATTCATGATCTTCTCCATCCTATCAATTATCCCTTTTGGGGGAGTGATCGTAGAGAAAATGTGCATCGGAATGGAAGACAAAACACTGTTGATAAGAGTGATCCGGCCACCAAAGGATAGAAATCTGCTCTTCCAGTTCACAATTTTCCCAAGAATTCTGTTCATGATATCCTCAAAGAACGACTTTTTAATCCGTCCAAACGAGATTTGGGCTCCGAGATAAATCGTAGGAAATTTTTTCCTCTGAATTCCAAGTGTATCTTGAATGTTCCTGCTTCTTCGAACAGAACACTTGTTGGATATGAAAACACTGCTCTTTCTTGAGTTAATTCTTTGTCCGCTTAAATCCCCATACACCCTCATGATCTTCAGGAAGTTAAGAAGAGACTTCCTCCTACCGTTAATGAATATAAGAATATCATCCGCAAACATGAGGTGTGATATACAGCCAACCCCGGACTGTCTTTAAGGTAAAATACTTCTTGCACTCATGCTACTCTTTAGAGTTCTAGATAAAGCATCCTGTGCCAGAATGAACAGCGAAGGAGACAAGGGGTCTCCTTGCCTCACACCCCGTAAGCTTTTGAAGAAACCAAACCCTTTTCCCATAAGAGAGATTGACAACCACGGCGAGGAATAACATCTAAAGCAAAGATCAATAACCCATGCATGAAAACCCATACTTCTCATGGACCGGATAATAAAACTCTATTCCAGTTTATCATACGCCTTATCTAAAGTGGAATATTTTTTAATCTTGTTGAGAGTAATTATTTGAGGATAAGTAATCACTCAAGTTTTTTGGAATGTGATTAGCACTAAATTATCATTCTGTTTAGGTAGTTTTCAGTAGTATTTTATGTATTTTATATTAAAATAAATGATAAAATAATAGTTTAGATGATTCATATAGTTTTGGGTATAAGAAATAAATATGAATAATTTATTATGATAATTTAATTGATTCTAGATACATTTGAAACATTATTAATTAGGGAATAATTCAATAAAAATTTGAGGGTGTTTAATGTAGAAAATTTTAACTATAAAAGATTAGATTAAAGAATTCAAAGGAAATATATGAATTTTACAAGTAGAAAATTCAATGATATAATTTGGATTTTGTTTGTGTTTTTACATTATATGGTGAACTAAAAAATCACTATCTACATCACAAATCATGGATATAACATTATAATCCCAAGACTATATACATTTTAAATTAAAAAAACGTCACCATCCCAGCATATTATGTGTAAGATATTATGGAAACAACAAATAAAATTATATTATGTGTTTAGTCTCAACACAATTAAACAAATTTAATGATTTCTAGACTTTGATATCTCAATAAAATGTTTGTTCAAGTATGTTATTGGATTTTTTCCCTAGAACTGACTACTTTTTACATTAGAATACATGTATAATAATAGACTTTAATATTAATAAATTATTTATTACATAATGATTATTCTTCTATGTAACTTTAATGTGATAATTTCCTAGAATATATGTTACATTGAAAAGGTCATAGAAGTTCCCCACTATGATGTGAACCTTGATATGCTATTAGGATATTCTTAAACTATATGGAATATGGTTGTATGGAATCATTTTACGGAACAAAAATGATGTAGACTTCTGGGTGTGAGTAATCATAAGTGGATGAGAATTATTATCATAAATTTCCCACTTAGTAATCTCTATGATGGGAGATTATGAGGATAGACTTGCTTGTATTAAATACAAATGTAATAATGTAATTTAATATTCTAATCTGTAAGTGTGTGTAATGATCCTTAGACTATAAGATTATTTTTAATTCATATCATGTGTCAAATACTAAAATATATTTTTGTAAACCATGATGAAAAATGTTCCTAGTGAATTTGGGTATATTGGGTGTGTCACAATTGATTTGTTATAAATGAATAAGATCAATAAGGATTTTTCCTTTAAATATTTATTGAAGTTGATATATCAACCCCTTGATTGAAACCAAACCATCATAATAAATTATATGGTCATGGTGTATTGATGTGTTAATTTCATATAATCAAATAAAGACATGTCGAGAATATATATTGATGACACTAATATGCAACCAGATTTATGTGATATCCAAAAAAAGAGATTATATTATACGATGAGTGTTTATATGTGGTTTTCGTTGTTGTGATATTAATTTCAACCACTTGGGTGCCTTTACGTATTGCTAGATTCTAGTATTAGCCTTTAGGCAAACTCAGCTAATGCCATTGAGGAAGAATCCTAGAGGGAAACACACTTAGTGTTTTTATTAATCTTGATTAAATTCTATCTAAATCTAATTATTGGAATAAATGTAATACTCTAGTATGTGGAATAATATTTATTTGGGATTTACATATCATAAATATTCATTCATCATATTTACATGAGTTGAATATTAAAAAAATATTTATTTATTCAAAAGACTGTCAAATAATATTTTTGTATTTATATCTTCATTTATTCACAAGGAAATAAATAATATTTATTATTAAATAGATATTTATTAATTTATATTAACATTACATTTATATTTATTTGCAAGACTATGAATATAATATTTATTTATTTATTGAATGAGTAATATATTTATTATTTGAGGTTCGATAAATACCAAAGAAAGTGGGTGGTCAAAAATGGGTCTGGTGATGAGAATGATGTGTGTGTAAAATATAAATAAATTTTTATTTATTTAATAAAATGGTATTTTACAAATGTGTGGGTCAAATAATTCCATGTAATAATAATAATAATGTTTTTATTATTTTCATGTGGAATATTTTTGAGTTTAATATTTGATAAGGCCTCATGTAAAATTATATATATTATAATCTTGGCTCTATATATTTATCCCATTCATCATTTCTAGGGTTATCTAAATCATTTTTGTGAACAACGATTCCTCTTTAAAAATCTTCCTCCTAATGATGAATAGTCTAGAGGTTTTCACTCAAGAAAAAGATATTTCCACAAGATTTTTATCCCCCCTCTCAAGAATGATATACAAGAGATACAATCCTTAGAATCATTGACGAACTTATTTTTTGTGCATATTTTTTTATCATATTTTAATGTTTTTAAATGCATTTTAATGTTAATACCCATAATTTTCAATGTTTTAATCAAATTATAGGTAATTCAGAATGTGGAATTGAAATGGTTTTAAATGAGTAAGAGAATGGTGATTTTTTAATTTGGAATTATATTTGTAAAATATTGATATTTTTAGTGCTGAAATTTTTTCTAACTCTTTGAATAGGTTTTTCAAAAAAAATGGGTTGAGCTCAACTGGCCCATTAACTGGGCTAGACCACTATTTAGTATGCCCACAAAGGGAAGCCAGCTAGGCCAGCCCAAGAGTGCCCGCTCGAGCCCCATCATGGCATGGTTGATGAAGCCCCATGTAGGGGGTCGTGGGTGGTTTACCCCACGGTAAGTAGCAGTTGTCCGAAGGCCTGGGTGGGCACAGTGCATAACCCGGTGTGTGAAAGTGAGTCCAAGAGCCCACCCTGATATAGGATTCTGGACCGTTGAAGCCACACTCAGTATTATAAAGGCTCACCTATCCTGCGGCCATTTCAATGTGGGACAGAAGCATCACCACGGCTCTTTCATGCCCTATTGCACTCTGTCGCACTCCACTGCAGCTTCACCACTTTCATTCAACTCCACTACTCCTACTTCTCTCTCTACCTCAGTTGTTCACCCTTCACCAACTGACGTCTCCAGACATCCCCCAGTCACCATGAAACTCCCACTATACCACTATGTCCTCACCCAACCACCACTACCTTCATTCCAAACCACCATTCCACCATTGCAAGCACTATAGAATGCCATTTCTACACCTCGATCACCACTGATGCCCCCATAGACCACTGTGAAGATCACTGAAGGCTCCTCGTGCCACTTCAAAGGTTTTAGGAAATGGTGGCCACTACTGGCTCTCCTACTCGACTTCCACTTCCACCCCCACCACTTGAAAATGTATGTGGTCTCTCCCACTTACATGTTAAAACACCACATGCCCCTCATGCCTAATCCACAAGAAGACATATTCCAAGACATGCACCCCATGAAAGGTTGTGAAAAGGCCGAAGAAGCCTCATGCCCCATATCTATCGATGTTCATGCTTCCACATATTGAATTAATCTATGTTAATGCTTTAAACACCCAAGATCATCAAGGTTTTTAATCTCTAAACCTCAAGTCTCTAGGGAGCCATTGATAGGGGAGTTTGATACTCCCTCTCCCCTTTTCTCTATAAAATAATCCATCATGCCTCTACTCAAGGATTCATCCACACCCACTAGAGGGAATACACAACGAAGGTTTCCATTGCCACTCTTCCTTGTTCTTTATTTCTTTTGTTTTCCTTTTCTTTTATTTTCTATTTTTATAGATTTATTCATTTTTAATTTAAATTTATTTTAATTAAATAAATTATTGTATGTTTTTTAAAAAAATCCACTAAACTTCTTTATCCTTTCTTCTTCTTCTCTTCTTCTTCTTCAATTATTATTCTTCTCTTAAATATAATTAATATTATTATTATTATAACATTATTTATATATTATATAAATTTATTATTCTTCCTAATTTATTTTATTTTCTTATTTTATTTTCTCTCTCTCTCTCCATAATTATTTTCTTTTATTTTCTTCTTTTAGTTTTATTTTTCTCACCCTCGTTATTTTTATTTTATCTTCTTATATTTATATTTTATTTTAATTATCTTATTATCTTTTATCTTTCCACCATTGTGATTTTTTACCCTTGAAAATGAGGGACTAACCCCGAGGCTTGGTTTGGGGGGAGGGCAAGGTGTTCTTGAATTTTTATTAATGTTTATTTAATTTTTTGGTAAATTTAAGTAGTATGCATGGGTGAGGTGAATGTCCCTGATGTGGTGACTACCTACCAATAACATGAAACTAAATCTATTTATATTATTTTGTTTAATCTCTTTTCCATCTCTCCATTGGTTTGTTCTTCACACTATGGAGTTGATTTAATCAATTGAAGAAACAACATTGATAGAGCATGGTCCTAGAATATGGAACATCCTAGACTAAGGGGTTTCATCAATATTGATTTTAGAAAGAGGTGTAATTGATATTTCTTAGGCATTCAATTATTTCCAAAATTTATAAATAAAGAATAGTAGTCCAATCATGAGATTTCATGTTTTTTTATCAAACTATAGTCAAAAAAATAAAGAAGAATAATTATTGAACCCAAAACCAAGTTCTTTCTTCTTTAACATATTATATTTAAAACATTGCAATCTAGTTTAGAATTTTATATTGTATGTCATTGTAATATATTAGAAAATAAAAAAAACCCAAAAACTTTTATCATTTTTTTATAAAAAAAATTAAATAAAAAAAATTAGTTTAGGTGATTTAGAATAAGTAAGTGAAAAAACTGAGAAGCTCATTAAGTGAGAAAACCTTGGTCATCAACTGTGGTGCACTAGGAAAATAATTTTCTTTTTCCATGTACTACAAAAAGTGTATGTCAAAACTTGCATCGTTTTCGAGGATCCAATCATTCATTTTCTCTAATTTTTATATTTTCACAATTTTTATAGATCTCAGTACTTTTGAAAAAACATAAAAACATAAAAATATATTTCCCCATGATGTTTTTCAAATGAATAATATTCTACATGGACTGATTACTCATAGGTGTAAGAATCAATAGCTAAATTGCTCTGGTGTACAAAATATATTGTTTACATGTGGGATTGAAAGATTAGGGGAGCCCAAATCTAAATTATCAAAGGGGAGAAATTCAATGACCTTATCCAGCATCTCAAGGAAACCCTCAAGCAATCAGTGATTGAAGGATTGGATAGAGAGGTAACTTAATTCTGGGAGTACTTCTTGAAATTTTATCAATAAGTGACCAAGACATAAGAAGATTTCTCCTTGTTTCCTCACAACACCTTTTAAGAAGATCTCCCAGGAGATTTTTAGAAGTAAGTATAAAAACACAAACTAAAATATGATATTCAACAACTTGGAGAGATGGTGAAAGATCTAAAATTCCAAATGGATTTGATAACTACATATTTCTAAGAATACTCAGAGCAAATTAAACCTGAACAAGAATATGATCCAATTTTCTTCCATGATTTACCTGAGGAGACCAAGAAGGAAGACTTGTCTGTTGAGATACATGTTCAAAATAAGTAAGAACTGGATGAATTTTGGAATGAATATGATGAACTGATTGATATCCCCACCTTGAAAATAATAATATCTAGAACCATTAAAATAAGACACCAACTAAGTGGTGGAATTTCAAGTAAATATGGGGGATCCTGACTATCTACCTTCATCCATTGAGATCCAAATTCAAGAAGAACTTACCACTAATGCAGTAATTGAACCAAAAACAACTCAGGGATATGATCTTTCATTTAACTCTTTCTTTTATGATTTTATTAAATCTCATTTGAGAATCACTCATTATTGTTATGAATTTTTAGATTTTGACAATTCTTTCCATTCCTTATAGAAAGATAAAGAAATAGGACCTGCACCTACTGAGTAACACATGGAGCCCCATAATTTTTATGAACACACATTTGAGGAGCCCCATCATGAGATCCAAGTAGATAAGCCTAAGGAAATTAGAAAAGAGGCTTCTTTTGAGATTTAAATTGTAATTTCATGCCCACACTTGAATTATTCTTTACTTTACATATCTAAGAGACATGAGTTTCTTAGGAATCTTGTGATGCCATGGTTTATATTTCAATGTTAATTAAATTGAATGAGTAAAATGGATAATTGGATGATGAATGTGAAATATTGATATTAAAATGAGGAATCGTGATTTAATGTAATGGATTGATTTATGTAAATGAAATTTCCCAACAATTTTTTGTGATTTTAATTTATGAAATTTATGTGAATTGATTTATTATTATTAATCATGTATTGAGTGATTGTCCCAAATCATATGTCTCATCCTTAAGAGGATTTATATACTGAGTACTTCCTATTTTATCTTGAGTATTTGTTGAGTGATCTTGGGATAGTTCATTGACCAAAACATTCATTTAAACTTTTCAAAACTATGACTATGAAAAATACACATTTAAAATGATTGAGGAATCTTTTGAAAAACCAATTATCCTTAAAATATCACATTTAAATCAATACTTCTTCATCCCTTAGAAACCAGGAATGACCTTGTTAGGAATTAGCCACATTTCAATCCATATTTACCCATTTCAACCCTCCTCTTAGTAATTTCATGATATTGTAAAATTGAAGTGTAGGAGTGAATGGAAACATTGTGGAGGGGATGATTTAAATTTTAAGGAAGAAGTTTGGGGGTGATTATTGTGGGAATAAATTAAGATTTTTGATTCATTAATTATACTTCATTATCTTTCCCCTATTCATTAAAAAAATAAAATTACCAAAAGAACCATAAAAATTGGAAAAATGGTTTTTGATTTCAGAAAACAAAAAATAACCATTACTAGACCTATGAATTTTATCATATGTTGTTAGGTGGTGTATATGAGATTTATTCTAATAATAAATTTTTAAAAAGAAGAAAAAAATATGAAAAAATTCCTTAAAAATAAGAAAAGGGGGTATAAAAGTAGAGAAATTTTCAAGTGGATGCACTAATCATTAACTATGCTTAATTTTATCATGATATTTGCACTAGTAGAAAAATGGTCTTTAACATCGGTTTTTTTTAATTTTAACGTCGGTTTTTAATCGACGTTGAAGTTTCTGACAAACAAAATATTAATTTTTAAGTCGATTTTTGTAAAATGACACAAAAAAATGAATTAAATTTGTTTTTTAGTGTTAGTTTTGTAAATAAACAATTCCAAAAAATAAATTCGTATCATTTTTGTCGTCGGTTTCCTTAAAAACCGACGCCAAAATGTTTTAAAGAATAGTTTCGGCATCGGTTTTTTTTACAATCCGACGCCATAAAGTAATTTTTTCTTCTTCCCTATTTTGGAGAATTTTCTAAGCATCGATTTTACAGGTCTTGGAGCAAAAATAGAGTTACAGATCAAAAGTTATGGTCATCGGAAGATAAACATGTCAAAGATTCGATTGGTACAACTCATTTAAAATAAATTTCGATAAACATAAATTAAAATCACACACAATGAATGAAAATGGTGATGGATAATTAAATTTACACCATAATTGGTAAATCTAGTTCGATTGTTCTATATTTGTAACTCGATAATAATAATAAATCATCTTTATAAGCAAGCTAATCGAGCTGTTTTGAAATGAAGGAAAAAAATAACAAAGAAAATAAATTATTAGAATAGGTATCGTGTTCAAATTTACGATTGAAGCCCTGTTACATAATTGATTGAATTTAAGAGATTGAAAATGTTGAGCGAAGGATAAAATGGATTTATATATAGTAAACGATTGAAGCTGCATTGTATGGAAATGTAGGTGGGATTTTAAAAAGTTAAATGTGCATTGTGAAAAAATTGAAATTTTGATCCCGCGTATTAGAAAATAATCTTTGGCATCGGTTTTGTTTGAAACTGATGTGAAAGTGGATTTACATTGGTCTTTTGGTGTTAGTTTTGTAGAAAACCGAGGCAAAAAATGCCAATCAATTTCCTTTTTAGCACCAGTTTTTAAATAAACCAACGCCAAAAAGTAAAAAAAAGATATTATTTTTCACGTCAGTTTTTTTAAAAACCGGCGGCAAAGAGTAAAAAAATATTTTTGTCCTTGGTTTCAAAATTAAATGACGTGAAAAGTTTTAAAAAAAACTTTTCACGTGGGTTTTTTTAAAAACAGATGCCAAAGAATATAAAAATGTTTTGACGTCGGTTTTTCAAAAAACCAATGCGAAAGATAAAAAATATTTTTGGCCTAGGTTTTATGAAAACCAACACCAAAAATGAAAAAAAATATTACAATGTTTTTTATAATTTCTTAAGCTTCAATTTGACTGGTTGTAGAGCTAAAACGGAGTTATGGATTAAAAGTAATGGTCTCTGAAAGATGAACTTCTATAAGACTTCTATTAGATAAGATCAACTTCCGACAACCATAACTTTTAATCCGTAACTCCGTTTTTTTCTCCACGACCAGTCAAATCGAATATTAGGAAATAATCTAAAACTTTGTAAAAAAATCTAATTTTTGGCATTGGGTTTTGTAAAAACTGACACCAAAAATATATTTTTTTAATTTTTTACGTCGGTTTTTAAAAAAACCGACGCCCAAACTAATGTTTTTCTTTTTGGCATGGGTTTTTAAAAAAACGACACCAAAAAGTATTTGGTTTTTTTATTTCAACATCAGTTTTTTGGAAAACCGACGCCAAAAGATTTTTGTTTATTTTTGGCATCCATTTTCCCTAAAACGGATGCCAAAACAATTTTTTTATTATTTTTTTAGTCAGTTTTAACAAAAACCGACGTGAAAAATCATCAATAAATGGGTTTTGGCATCGGTTTTACTGAAAACGGACACCAATAAGTTTCCGTACATACTATTGGCATCAGTTTAAAAAAAGCAACATTATTACATCGATGTTAAATCCCGTATTTCCACTAGTATTTCTTTTTGTTTTGGGGAATTTGGTATTTGTTACACATTGAAGGGGAGACTTTCATTACACTTTAAATTTTGATATCATGCTTTATTATTTAAGAGATAAACCTCCTCCTTGAGATTTAATTTTAAACATCAATTATTACTAACCTTAATCCTTAGAGACATTTGAACCTTAATTGAAAGACCTCATGATTGTATGTCAATTTTTCTTTATAAAGTGTAGGAAGTAGTTCTTTTAAAAGCCTATAGATAAAGAACATATTCTCATAATATGAGCATAAATCTACATGAATTTAATCATGAGAGATGAGTAAAAAAATTCAAAAGTGCGGTAAATCATGATTTGGAAAGATTAATAATTATAAATTAAGGAACTTTAATAAAAGAGAATAGAAGTTCCATAATTTTAAAATGGGGAAAAGTAAAATTCTTGATATGATTATTTATTTGAAAATTGAGAAGTTAAATAAATATTTTATGTGAAATTTTGAATGTTTTATTTAACATTGAAAATTATTTTATTTTATTACTTTGAAATTTAAATATTTGTAACATTTGTGCCCTCTAAACTCTTTATTGATATTTTATACTTGAGTACAAGCATGGTTTATGTGTTGGGTTAGTTTAAAGAATTATTTTCTATGCATATTTTTTATTATATTTCAATATTTTAAAATAGATTTTAATGATAATACCCATAATATTTAATGTTTTAATAAAATATTGGGTAACATGGAATATGGGCTTGAAAAGGTTTTAAATGAGTAAAACAATGGTGAATTTGGAATTTGGAATTCAATTTAGGAAATCTTGATATTTTGAGTGTTTAAATTGTTTCCGACTCTTTGAACAGGTTTTTTCCAAAAAATTGGGTTGATCTTAGCAAGCCCATCAACCAAATCATCCCACCATTTATCCATCCCACAAGGGGCTATTGGCCAGGCCATCTAGGGAGGGGCCACTTTAGCCCTAGCATGGAACAGGTGATGAATCCCGATGATGGTTGGCTGAGGGTGGTGAACCATGGGGTGAGTAGTGGTGGGATGAAAGTCGGGGTGGTTGTGGTGTGCACCATGGTGTTTGTAAGTGAGTCTGGGATCCCACCTCATTACAGGCTTCTGGACAGCTAAATCCGTTCACATGCTTATAAATTTTTTCCATTCTTGTAGCCATTTTTATGTGAGACAGAAGCACCACTAAAGCTCTATTGCACGTTGTCGCTCTCCACCATTGCTCCATCGATGCTTCTCAGCTCCACTGCTCTACCACCACTATCCACCTCAGTTTCTCACCCTCTACCTCTTGATGTCACTATATGTCCCATATATCACTATAAAACTCCCACAATACCACCACTTGCTCACCCGGACCCCTCTGCTTTCACTCCAAAATATCTTTCCACCACTACAAGCACTAGAGAATTTTATTGAAATTCCCTTATCACCACCTTTGTGACTAGAGACCACCATGAAGATCATATAAGGGTCCTCCATCCACTTCAAATGTTTGAGGAAGTGGATTCCACCACTACCTCTCCTTCTCGGCTGACACTTCCACCCTCATCACTCGCCACCATAGGCCACCTCTCCCACTACCACGTCAAAACACTACACTTCCCTCATTCCCTATTCATGAAAATATGGATTCCACTCCATGAACCCAATGAAAGTCCTTGTGAAGTCTGAATAAGCCACATACCATGTATCATCAATTGTCCACATAACCCTGCATGGAATTATTTAACGCAGATCCTTCAAACTCCCATGGTCCTCGTGGTTTTTAATTTACAAACCTCAGGTATTAGAGGAGTGAAGTGCATAAAATTGTCATGTATCGACCTTTCAAAGGTCCAGTTCTCTACTAATGTGTATAGTGGCACTAGGGTTGAATCCTTGGTGATGGTAATGTTTTTTATAGTTTGTTTTTTTTATTTTGTCTTTTAAAAGGGGGGTTTGTTTTCATATATTAATTAAATTGATTTATGGATGACTTTAGGTTTAACAATTTTATAATTATTAGGGTGAGTTCATTATTGGTGATGTAATTTGATAACATCCTTGATATTTTCATAACATTCCATTAAATTAGCATCCACTTCACAAGATGATTTTGATCAGAATTCCCAAATGTTTTGGCTTTAATCCAAGCCTCAATGAGGTTTATAATATTTATCAATTCTCATTTATGAAAGTTTCAATATTTTATGAACCCATGTGTACTTGTGGTTTCAATAATCCATAAAATCCATATGTCAAACAACATGTGTCAATAGTCCATGACATATTCAGTTTCACATACACAATGTTAATTTAAAGAACATCAATCAAACAAAATCTATCAATCACTTAACATCCCCAAATTGTAACTCACCCTAATGGATGATTTACTCATCCATTTAGATGGTTAGTATTCTGGTTTGGATGATTCTGAATATGATTTATAAATAGAAGAAAAATAATGGGATAACAAAAGAGTGGTGTGCCGAACACACACATGAAATGTGAAGAGAAGTAAACAAATACTTTTGATTGAATAAGAAAGAAAAATAGGGAAGGTTATTTAACTTTATTTAAACTAATTAAAGACCATTAATATTTCACAATATAATATGAATTATAATTACAAAAGATTATGAATAAACATGCATTAATACTTAATTTAAATTAAAACAAACTTACACGATTACAATTGAAGAAAAGCATAAACAAACATAAAAATAAAGTGTAAGAGAGGTCTATATTGTTGAAACAAGATTAAATAAATATATCCCAAGCCCTTGAAAAGGCTCTATTCATGAAAAATATCCTCCTTAAGTTCTGAAATTCCAACCCCTTTTAAGGTGAGAATGAGTATCTATTTATACTTAAAGGGAGTGAACTGTTTGAATTCAAAAACTATCTCTCATGTTGACTCTAAAATTTGAAAATTCAGATAGACTAATTTAGAGAAATATTCTTCTTAAAAGTTATATATATATGTGGAAAGTTCACCCTCTAAATTTAGATTCCATTGGAATTTTTTAGCCAAAGTTATGGATGTTTTACAAAACAATGTGATAATGTCCATTATTGTGTATAGTTGTTCCTTGGTCTAAATTTGAATGAATTTTTGGCTAGTAATATTCTATCAAATATGAAAATTTTATTCTACAATCTTGGGGACCTAAATCTTGGAATTTAAAAAAAATATCAACTCAATTTTATTTCTATATTTGAAGAAAATTCAAGAATTGTGTACATATTTGAAATCCCTATAGAATTGTGGGTTGGATTCTAAGGCATATTTTGGGCCCCTTTTAGGTGGATTTGTCCTTTAAATTTATATCCAAGATGTTCTTGGATATACACAAAAATATTTTGTAGTTTCATAAAATTATGGTTTCTGGATGGAGCCTAGAAATTCTATCTTCATGGCTGGTCCAGTTTTCTCGACAGATTTGGTGGGCCTTCTTGTGTGGTCTATATGACCCTTCAAATGGACGAATTGGGTAAAGCTACATTATAATGACATGTTTTAATTTTAATCACTAACACTAGAAAAGAATAATAACATAATTTGCATTATTATTTTGAATTATATGATCAAAAAATTAAACAAAAATTTAATTAAATGAATTCAAACAATTCTCTTATCATGTGTTTATGATCAAAACATGAACATTGAATGGAAATTAATCATTTTTAAGTGACAATTATGTGATGGGAGTAATATAAAATCATGAATTAATATGTAATATCAACTCCCCCACACTTATTCTTGTCATGTCCTCATGTAAATCAAATATAAAAACATAACTAAATCATTTTTACTCACTAAAAAATATTAAAATTTTGTTTTCTCTAATCAGGGCATCTAGACTAGTTCACTCCTCCATAATGAATTCCACCAAAAAAAATTACAAAAATAAGGTTCCAAAATCAATTCATTTTTCATGATTAAAATTATTAATGGGAAATATAGGCACTCAAAACTCACTCCTCTCAAGATGATAAAAATTTATTTATGGAGATTCACTCATTCACCAACCAAAAGTGAAAATATCAGATTTTGTAAGAGCTCTCAGCTTCCATTATCTATTCTAAAGTGCATAAGAATCAAGAGGTATTTCTATGGTTTTTTCAGTGTCTATGGGATAGTATAAATATAATTTCAAAAATATTGGAAAAGAGGGTAAAACAACAACATGGAAAAAAATGAAACATTTTTTTTTTGAAATGAAACAAGGAAATGGAAATAAATATTTTTAAGGGAATGAATTTGTGAAGGAAGATAAGAGAGAGAAAAAATAAGAAGTATATGAAATGATTAAATTTGTATAAAAACACAAAAATTCTCCCAATGACACAAGAAAATATGATTCAAGAGTTATTTTTTTCTTTTTTTTCTTTTTTTTTCAAAAGTTGAACTTCAAAAAAATATCACACTCATCTCCCAATCCTTATTTAATCTAATCATGACACTAATTATAATAGTTATAATAATATATAAGGTTAAGAAAGAGTTATTTTGGACCCTCCAAAGACACAACCATTCTTTTTTCATTATTTCATTTTTTTAACACTTTTAAATTTCATTTGTACAAGATATCATAAACATATATACATTCCCAAAACAAACCAAATGAAAACCTATCCCCATCACTGAAATTTATGTTTTCCCTAAAGAATGTGATGAAACATTGAAAATAAAGTAAATGGTACCCAAAATTTAATCCATTCCACCACAATTAAATTCTAATAAACTATGAAATGAAATTACATGTAGATGTTGGGTGGGAAAATGTTTTTGGATTGAAATGTGGCTATAAAAAAATGCTTTTCATAGGCTTGAAGGGGATTTCAAAATTAGGATCAATGTAATAATAATGGGATGATATTTAGATATTTTGATTCTAAGATGGTTCAGAAAATGCCTCTATCATATTAATGTATTCTAATGTGGGAAATTTAGCTCGATGTTCTGCAAACTTAAGACTCACGATCAGGGGTGAAAACAAAAAATATGAAATGACAGTCATAGGTGACCTTGGAATGAAATATAATGTTTTTCCTCATAGTTGGGGAATAATAATTTTCAAAATAAAAAATTGAGCATTCAAAATTTATTATTCTTGACAAAAAATTATTTATCCAAATTTATAATGAAAATAACAAAATGATATGAAAACAAGTCATTTGACTCCCTAAAATGGTTGTAAACAAATTCAAGATTTAATGGTGAGTAAATGTGACTCTATTTTTGTATTATTTTATTTATTTATTATTATTTTTTAAATACACACCCACACAAAAGAGAAAGAGGGAAAACATTGATGAATAAAGTGGTAAAAAAAGTAATAAATAGAGAGGAAGAAGAAGAAGAAGAGAGAGGGGGAAGAGGAAAAATATATAAAGGAAAAGGGAAAGAGGTTACACCTGGTTTGCATTTGGTGGGTCACTTTCCCCATCTAGTGGAGGGTTAGTGGAAGTTGATGTGTTTCCTGGGGCATTTTTCTTCTCTGGTGATGATTTGGAAAATTTCCATTACCTATAAGAGAATCAAAAAGAAAAATCATTATTCATTTAATGAAAAACTAAAAGAATTTAAAAATTCATATAAAAGTAAAATAAAACTTGGTTTTCCTCTCAAGAAGCACAACATTTATTTTTCTACACCTGGGAAGTTACAATAGACTGTAGATAGTCTGGTGGTGTCCTCCATATTTTCTTAACTCCAGTGTTCTTCTAGAAAAACTTCTCCTTTAGGAGGACTGATTATTAATTGTATAATTTATTAACATCCTTATTGTCGCACTTTCAATTCAATGGGGTGGAAATAGAATTTGGGTATCCTCCCATTGGTCTTAAACTTGAGGAATGATGTTATCCATGAATTTTTGGATTTCTATTCTTGAAAATTAAGGAAGATGTTTTAATTATTATGGTTATTTATGTTAGGTTCTGATAACAAGAAATTGGAGTATGAGATCCCATCTATTTTTAACTCATTTATGTCATCACTTTCCAATGTGAAGTAATGAGGATCAAAGGGGGCATGATACTCAATAGATTTTAAATATCCTCTATATCAATGTTGTTTTTCAAATAGTGAACAATTTAAACCTCAATAGTGATCAATTTATTAATGATGGAACAAATCTCATAAACATCACAACCATTGGGATAATATAAGCATGTTGGTTCAAGGTTCACTTGACTTATAAGATGATTTTTATAATTATTGATAGGAAATAATAAATGTTGGGTAATCTGATTTGAATCAAAAATTGAGCATGATAGTTTATTTTACTCATTAATGTATAAGTTAGAGCAATGGAAATCAGAGGTGAGATGGGATTCCAAATAGTTTTCAATATCCTTTAGATCTATGGAGTTTATATGTCAAATTTCAACAGCAACTTCCCCATTTATGACTTGGTTAATAATGGTGAAAATTTCACAAACTCTTATCTCACTAGAACATGATGAACATGATGTAATGGGGGTGAATCCACTCTCAGAAGTGTCCTTTGGAGCATGGATAGAGAATGCAGAGTGATCCTCTAATGGGTATCACATGGCTTAAAAAATGTTAAACTTTTCCAATTGGTCACCAAATTTTATGGGTAAGATGCCTAAATGGAAAAAAATCTTAGATCTAGTTGTCTGAAGTAATGGTATTCCTAAAATTAAGGGAGATATAGAATAGTTTATCTCACCTTCTATGTCAAGGAAATAGAAATAAGCTGGGAATATAAGATCATTAACTTGGAAAAGGACATTCTCAATTATTCTCTTAGGTTTAGTTGTGACTCGATTGGATAACTAGATGACAAAACTTGTTGATTACAAGGGACATAGACCAAGGTTGGAGAAGATTGATTTGACCATGAAATTTATCGAGGATCTAAGGTTAATAAGTGCATCAATAAAGTTGGAACTCCCTATTTGGAATGGAACTATAAAAGTGTGTGGATCTTTTCAATTCATGGGTATAGACTGTTGGGTTGAAACATTCTCAATAGTCCTAAGTTTTATCTTATGGGTGCACAATTCCTTAATAAAAATTGCTTACTTATGGGGTTTTTTTTAATGTAGGAGGGGAATTTTTTCCTCAACATGTCTAAACATGCTGATCATTTTGGGATCAGGTTCAAAGGAATTCCTTGGCTTAGATATGGCTTGAGGAAAAGGAATTGGGTTCCTTAGAGGAATAGAAGGAGGTGAAGGAGTGGATTCTGTTTCTTTTTCTGGATTTTTTTTCGATCTCAACATTCAAATTTTCATTTAAGGATCCATCATGAGGTATGGAAATTTATTTTCCTGATCAAAGTTCAATTGCACTTAGATTACCCTTGGGGATGGTCAACAGTTGAGCTGGGAGTTGAGAAGAATTGGATTTCTTCTGCTGGATATGGTGGGATACAAGTTGGAAAATTTGGGATTCAATATTTTTAAAGATATAATAGTTGAAGGAGGAAAGATCTTCTGCAACACATTCTCATGGTTTCTTAGAAGAAGAGGCTTATCCTGCCTTGGGATTAACTTGACTTGGGTTATTGGGAAATGGATTGTATTGGGTTATAAATTGATAAGGATCACTAGAATGGAGGAAACCAGGAGGAGCAAGGAGAGTTTATTCTTTGAGGTTGAGGGAAAAAAAGATAAGGTTGTTAGAAGTTACCAAAACCTTGAACATATTTGTATTGATTTGGATTTTGAGGAGGGAACTGAAGGGGGTGGGGGATGGGATTACCATACCTCATGCTAGGGTTATACGTAGAAGAGAATGGATCAGATTGGGGTTGGGTGGAGTTTCTAATAAACTGAGATGATTTTTTAGGGATGATGTTCCACTGAACATATGTAGTTTTGAGATCCATTGAACTAGAAGAATATGAGGGATAATCTTGTAGTTGTGTCCATGTGTCAATTGGATGATCTGGTGAGCTACAAATTCCAAAAAAATTGATAGGTACAAGGAATAGAGAGTTTCGAGAATATGAGGATGGGGATTTAGTATCCACAGCTAGTTGCTGTACAAGTCCTGTAAATTCACTCGTCAACATGGCCATCTTGTTTGGATCTATGGATTGATTCTATTGGACTTTTTGAACTTGAGCATGCGATCGAGTATTGAATCATTGTGTGTTTGTATCCATGTTTCTTAAGATCTCGTGAAGTTGTATGAGTTTTTCAAAACAAAAGCACCTCCAATTGTAGCATCAATGAGAGTTCACTTCATACCCAAAAACCCCTCATAGAAGTATTAGATCAAGATTTGGTCAAGGATTTGGTGGTGTGGGAAAGTTTCCATGATATTTTTGAACCTCTCTCAGTACTCATGGAGTGATTAATTTTGCAATTGAAGGATACCACTTGTTTACTTTTGGATAGAAGTGGTTTGAGAAGCAGGGATGAATTTCTCTAAGAAGAGTTACTTCATGTCATTTCATGTGGTTATAGAACTAGGAGGGATGTAGTATATCTATGACTAGGCAGATTCAGTTAGGGATAAAGGGAATGCTTGAAGATTGATTTTTTCTTCCGAAACCCCTTGAGGCTTAATGGTAGAGAACACCACCTGGAACTCTTTGATGTAAATATGTGGATCTACACCAACTTGCCTCTGGAAATGACGTAGAATATGAATCAAACCTAATTTGAGTTTGAAATCTACCTCAATATTTGGATATTAAATACTAAGGGGTTAGTAATTTATATCAGGGGTAGAAAGTTATTTAAGGGTTTTCTCCCTAATATTGGCCATATATAGTTAAATTGGATGTGAAATGAATGGGTCTTGGGTGATTTAATTATCTCTAATGTTCCTCCTAATTTGGAAAATATTTCTCTTGATTTCTGGGTCAAAAAAATATGATGGATTGTTTGGGAGGCTACGGGGAATTCAAAAAAAAATTGAAGGATGGGGAAGGTGGGTTTTCCTTTTTATTTTTTCATTTTATTGTTTTTCAGGGAAATTTGTGTAGCGACTCGGGTTTTTGGCCATGTCAGACTTTGGAATATTTCTATGAAGAATTCCAGAGCTAGGCGCGAAGACGGCGTGCGATTCCGTGGCCCGGTGTGCCCGGAATTAATTTTATAAAAATATTAAGTATTTTTATACTATGCACGTGGTGGGGGTGTGATATCTCCTAAACGGTAGCTCAGATCGGGAATCTGAGGGCACGGTTGCATCCGGAATGTGTCGTTTACCCTAAGCGGGGTGTAAACTTTGCGGGCGCGGGCCTGCGGTGAGAAACGCCACCAGGGGCGTTTCCGTAAATAAGTGGCAAGTTAGTGTGCGAGCGCCGGCTCGAATAACTTCAGAACGGAGTCTCGGATGGAAAATCTGAGACCGCCGTTGCGTTCAGAACGGCGCGTTTACCCTAGGGGTGACCTTACTTTTGTTCGCATCGGGCGTCGGGCCCGAGGCGGGTTTGGCGCCGGCGGGCCGCTGATATAAATATCAGCGCCCCCCCCCCCCCCCCCCTTTTAACCATTCTTCGCCGTTCTTCGCCGCCACTCTGCCGAATCGAGCCAACGGAGCGCCCACGAGCTCAGAATTTGACGGCGGACATTCCAGGAGCATGCAGCGGAAGCTCGGGAGCGCGGATCTGAGGCAGAACGTCGGCGTTTCGCCCGCGAGGTAGGCGGTTTGAGTTTTAACCCCTGATCCCGTTTTTACTGCATTTTTCTGTAAATTGAAGCCGTTGCAGTATAGATCGGGTCCCGAGGGTCGCGTAGACGCCTCCGGATCGCAAAATGGACCACCGGGGTGCCCCCGGCGGTCCGCGGAAGTTCCGCCGGCGCGGCACCGGCGCGGCGGCGCGCGGCAGAGCCGCGACGGCCGGCCGCCCAGCGCGGCGGCCCGCGGCGGAGCGCCGCCGGCCAGGGCTGGCCGGCGGCGGCGGCCGGTCCGGCCACTCTTCGCATACGGGGGTCTTAAAACCCCCGTATCTTGCACTCCGGGAGTCGGATTTGCGCGCCGTTTGGGGCGACGTGACCCTGACGACGAGGCGAACCCTCCGGTGTGGGTTCGAGGGTTTAAAGGTTCGGGATCGTGGCCCGGGAGCTAGAAACGTCGTAAAAAATAAAATTGTTTTATTATTTTACGACTTCGGGCCTTTGTAACTTCTACCCAGAGCGTCCGATTGACGTGTCGTCAGTGGCGTTGAGACCCTGATGGTACGACGGACTTTTTGAGATGGTTTTCGGGTGTTGGGTCTGCGAATGGGGTGCGGGCCCCACGAGGCCGGGTTTTGGCGTTTGCGGAGAAACGCAGCTTTTGCACCAGGAGTCCGATGTTGGCGGATGAATAGTCGATCCTGTGTGTTTTTCCGAGAGGATCGCAATGGTGCGTTCCGGTCGATCAGTTTCGGAATCCAGGCATGGGCCCCACTCGAGCTGGCCTTCGGTGAATAGTACCTTTTTCACCGGGTGTCTGTTTTGGACGAGCGAGTAGTCGATTCCGCTTGTTTTTCCGAGGGGATCGCCGTGGTGTGATCCGCTCGATGGGTTTCGGGATCGTTGTGTGGGCCCCACACGAGCTAGCTTCGGTGAATAGTGTCTTTTTCACCGGTGCTCCGTTTCGGGCGAGTAAACAGCCTATCCTGCATGTTTTTCCGCGTGGAACGCGATGGTGGCCTCGGTTTTGGCCTAGGAGGTGCGCAGTGTGGCGATGTGGCGGGTCGCTCGGGTTAGCGACGTTTGGACCAGCAGTGGTTGAGGGTTCTCCCTTGGTTCGTTCCCACGAGGGTTCGTGTGGCATCACAACCTTCGTATGGGTTTGTGATCCTCTCGATGGGATGTTTAAACTGTTAGAGTTGTGGTATCCCTCTGGTGGGCCCGGAGTGGATCCTCTAGCATCTTTACCCTAGATCGGGTTCTTCGTATCGCTGTGACCGTTTATTTACGGGCGACGATCCCCTATCTAGCAGGTTAACCCCGTAGGGTTTGTGGCATCATCGAACATATGATCCACTACGCGGTGGGTCGTGCACAGTAGGGTTGTGGCATCGTCGGGCTTACGATCCCCTACTCAACATGATGTTTTTGGTAGGGTTGCGGTATCGTTGGTTATACGATCCCCTACTCAGCGCATGGTTTCGGTAGGGTTGCGGCATTGTCGGTTCGATCCCCTACATCGTGAGTTATACCAGATAGGGTTCCGGTATCGTCGTGACCATCTTTATATGGACGATGATCCTCTATCTGAGTGTGGAGCTTCTGTCGAGCGTCAGATCGGGTTGTGGAATCCCCCAGTGGATCCTGGGTGTGATCCCCCATCTGTGAGAACTACGTATGCCAGATCGGGTCGTGGTATCCCCCAGCGGACCCTGGGAGTGATCCCCTATCTGTGAGCTACGTATACCGGAGTGGGTCTTGGTATCCCCTAGCGGACCCTAGCGGCGATCCCCTCTCCGAGGAGTTTGGTGGTTATGTTGTTTCAGTGGTGTTTCCTCAGTGATGTTGTCCGACGAGCGTGGTCTCTTGGGTGAGCATCTGAGATGTTTGTTTGGGACCCGATGGAGTGTATCTCTCGGATGAGTGTCATCTGGTATGACAGTGTTCGTGGTGTACTCTCCTTGTTGTGGACAGTTGCTGGTGACGAGGTCGGTACCTCTTGTGGCTTTGTGGCATGAGCTATGTATATCTGGATTGTTCAAGGTGTATGTATGGGCATACACCTGAGCTGAGCTGAGCTGACTAGTTGTGTTAGCCGAGGATGGTCACGAGATGGAGTTTCTCTCTCGTCCGGGTTCCCTCTGGCTGGGTTGAGCAGACTGTTGCCTTTCAGTTTCTCCCTTGGGTTTTGGGTTTTTGGGGTGCCTACTGAGTATGTTTATACTCACCCCTGCACGGGCTTTGCCCGCACATGTTTGTGTCTTGTGCAGACCACAGGGCTTTTGACGGAGTCTCAGGAGGACCCGGAGCAGGCGAAGCTTAGTGAGCGAGTTGACCGGGGTGTTTACCGGAGCTGTGCCGAGGGAGCTTTCCGGCGGGTGTTTGTGGTAGCGTTCCCCTTCTTCAGAGTAGGTTGGATACGCTTTTGTAGTTTTCTTTTGGTGGGCCCTGTTTTGCCCTTGTATTTTTGTTGTTGCTCTCTGGTTTGGGATAGATTGTATGCATGCATTTACTTTTCAGTTTCTATATCTCTGCACTGTTGCACGGAGGTGTTTGTGGGTGCGTGTGTACAGGTACCATAGGCTAATGCCTCCCATGTGTGTGATAGCCTACTCGGAGCTAGTCGCCATCCCCTGGCCTATTGGAGGCGGGCTTGGGAAGTCGCGGCTCAAGCCCTGTTGGGTCGGGTCGTGACAGAGTGGTATCAGAGGAGGTTCTACCTTTGGGATCTCAGAGCGTAGCTGGTCTAGCTGTGAGCTTGGTTTGGGTTGCATAGAGGCAGTGTTAGGGTGTTTCGAGCTCGGCTTTCAGGCCAGGGACTCCAGTGTTGGTGCGGCGGCCGACGTATCCATACACCAGGACTCTGATAACCTACCTTTCGACTCGGGACATTCGTACACTGGTCGCGGGGACATAATGGTACATGCATCACATAGGACTGGGTTTTTGGTTTTTCCTTGTCCTACTTGAGTCAGCTCTCTAGATATACTCTTTGACTATGGTGCATCTTGAATGTATTTCAGGACGCCTCCACGACGACAGCCAGCGAGGGTTCCGCAGCAGGATTGTGCTGACGACCCGCCTCGTGTAGTGGCTGTGGAGTAGGGCGCAGGTTCTGAGGTTGCACCTCCAGGTGGTCTGCCAGTTGAGCCACCACCTGTCGAGCAGCTGGTTGTGCCGGCGGTTCAGGATGAGGTTGCACGCAGGTTGAGTGCGCTGCACGAGTTCTAGAGGCAGCGACCTCTGAGGTTTCGGGGTGATCTAGACCCCCAGGCAGCTGATGACTGGCTCGAGGCAGTTACTCGGGTTTTCCGCCTAGTGAGGACACCTCCAGATCAGATGGTGGTCCTAGCGGCGAGCCTTCTGCATGGTTCTGTCGGGCGATGGTGGAGTTTGGTGACGCAGTCCCATGACGAGGAGACACTCACGTGGGCAGAGTTTGAGCGGCTCTTCAGGGAAGAGTTTTATCCGGTGACACTGAGGTCAGTGCGGATCCAGGAGCTTCTGCAGCTTTGACAAGAGAGCATGACTGTGTCGGAGTACTCAGCGAGGTTTACAGACCTGTCGCGCTACTCCCTGGATATGGTTCGAGACCCGTTCTTTAGGGCTCGGACCTTAGAGCAGGGCTTACGCAGGGATATCCGAGCAGGTGTGGTTTCCTTGTGCCTGCCCACCTATACTGGAGTGCTGGAGCGAGCGCTGGTGGTGGAGAGCTTCCTGGCCGAGAAGATCTCTCCTGTTAGTGCTGGGCACACGAGAGCTGAGACTTCGTCGGTCGGATCGGCATCTGGTAGCCGACAACAGACTCAGGGGTCTGGACGTGGCCGACGTTTCAGGAGGCGACCCCAGGATGGAGGATCTGAGCCTCAGGGCTCACAGGGCTCGCAGGCCAGTTTTGGTCAGCCACAGGAGAGGCGGTGTTACGCTTTCGATGGTCGGGGACATCTTGCTAGAGATTGTCCGACCCGACGTGCTGCTGAGAGGGAGCCGGTCGACGGACCGCCTTGGCAGAGGCAGCGTCTCGAGCAAGGAGGTCCGCAGGGCGGCGGACGTGGCGGCGGAGCTGGTGCAGCGGGAGGCGGTGGTAGGCAGTACCATTTTCCACCACCCCCACCCCCAGGTGGTCCACGCCAAGCCCAGGGAGCTGGTGGTCGAGGGCGAGGACAGCTGCATGCCCTGGAGGCTGTTGACCCAGAGGCACCGCGGATGGATAGAGGTACGCCTTGTGTCCTTTCTACTTACTGCAGTAGTTTGTCAGACACTGTTTAGCGGTACTCTTTCCTTTTGTTGTTTGCTCGAGTTTTGTTCAGGGCGTTAGTAAGACCTTGAGTGGTTGTTTGTTGGTGAGCTTGCTGGTGTGTGAGACCCAGTTGAGAGTCCAGTCGCTTTCCTTGTGCTTAGGACTTTTCGGGGACGAAAAGTTCTAAGGGGGGGAGGTTATAGAGACTCGGGTTTTTGGCCATGTCAGACTTTGGAATATTTCTACGAAGAATTCCAGAGCTAGGAGCAAAGACGGCGTGCAATTCCGAGCCCCGGTGTTCCCGGAATTAATTTTATAAAAATATTAAGTATTTTTATACTATGCACGTGGCGGGGGTGTGATATCTCCTAAACGGTAGCTCAGATCGGGAATCTGAGGGCACGGTTGTGTCCGGAACGTGCCGTTTACCCTAGGCGGGGTGTAAACTTTGCGGGCGCGGGCCTGCGGTGAGAAACGCCACCAGGGCCAGGGCGGGCCGGCGGCGGCGGCCGGTCCAGGCCGGCCGGTCGGGGCCGGTCCGGCCACTCTTCGCATACGGGGGTCTTAAAACCCCCGTATCTTGCACTCCGGGAGTCGGATTCGCGCGCCGTTTGCGGCGACGTGACCCTGACGACGAGGCGAACCCTCCGGTGTAGGTTCGAGGGTTTAAAGGTTCGGGATCGTGGCCCGGGAGCTAGAAATGTCGTAAAAAATAATATTATTTTATTATTTTACGACTTCGGGCCTTTGTAACTTCTACCCGGAGCGTCCGATTGACGTGCCGTCAGTGGCGTTGAGACCCTGATGGTACGACGGACTTTTTGAGATGGTTTCCGGGTGTTGGGTCTGCGAATGGGGTGCGGGCCCCACGAGGCCGGGTTTTGGCGTTTGCGGAGAAACGCAGCTTTTGCACCAGGAGTCCGATGTTGGCGGATGAATAGTCGATCCTGTGTGTTTTTCCGAGAGGATCGCAATGGTGCGTTCCGGTCGATGAGTTTCAGAATCCAGGCGTGGGCCCCACTCGAGCTGGCCTTCGGTGAATAGTACCTTTTTCACCGGGTGTCCGTTTTGGACGAGCGAGTAGTCGATTCCGCTTGTCTTTCCGAGTGGATCGCCGTGGTGTGATCCGCTCGATGGGTTTCGGGATCGTTGTGTGGGCCCCGCACGAGCTAGCTTCGGTGAATAGTGCCTTTTTCACTGGTGCTCCGTTTCGGGCGAGTAAACAGCCTATCCTGCGTGTTTTTCCGCGTGGAACGCGATGGTGGCCTCGGTTTTGGCCTAAGAGGTGCGCAGTGTGGTGATGTGGTGGGTCGCTCGGGTTAGCGACGTTTGGACCAGCAGTGGTTGAGTGTTCTCCCTTGGTTCGTTCCCACGAGGGTTCGTGTGGCATCACAACCTTCGTATGGTTTTGTGATCCTCTCGATGGGATGTTTAAACTGTTAGAGTTGTGGTATCCCTCCGGTGGGCCCGGAGTGGATCCTCTAGCATCTTTACCCTAGATCGGGTTCTTGGTATCGCTGTGACCGTTTATTTACGGGTGGCAATCCCCTATCTAGCAGGTTAACCCCGTAGGGTTTGTGGCATCATCGAACATATGATCCCCTACGCGGTGGGTCATGCACAGTAGGGTTGTGGCATCATCGGGCTTACGATCCCCTACTCAGCATGATGTTTTTGGTAGGGTTGCGGTATCGTTGGTTATACGATCCCCTACTCAGCACGTGGTTTCGGTAGGGTTGCGGCATCGTCGGTTCGATCCCCTACATCGTGAGTTATACCAGATAGGGTTCCGGTATCGTCGTGACCATCTTTATATGGACGATGATCCTCTCTCTGAGTGTGGAGCTTCTGTCGAGCGTCAGATCGGGTTGTGGAATCCCCCAGCGGATCCTGGGTGTGATCCCCCATCTGTGAGAACTACGTATGCCAGATCGGGTCGTGGTATCCCCCAGCGGACCCCGGGAGTGATCCCCTATCTGTGAGCTACGTATACCGGAGTGGGTCTTGGTATCCCCTAGCGGACCCTAGCTGATCCCCTCTCCGAGGAGTTTGGTGGTTATGTTGTTTCAGTGGTGTTTCCTCAGTGATGTTTTCCGACGAGCGTGGTCTCTCGGGTGAGCATCTGAGATGTTTGTTTGGGACCCGATGGAGTGTATCTCTCGGATGAGTGTCATCTGGTATGACAGTGTTCGTGGTGTACTCTCCTTGTTGTGGACAGTTGCTGGTGACGAGGTCGGTACCTCTTGTGGCTTTGTGGCATGAGCTGTGTATATCTGGATTGTTCAAGGTGTATGTATGGGCATACACCTGAGCTGAGCTGAGCTGACTAGTTGTGTTAGCCGAGGATGGTCACGAGATGGATTTTCTCTCTCGTCCGGGTTCCCTCTGGCTGGGTTGAGCAGACTGTTGCCTTTCAGTTTCTCCCTTGGGTTTTGGGTTTTTGGGGTGCCTACTGAGTATGTTTATACTCACCCCTGCACGGGCTTTGCCCGCACATGTTTGTGTCTTGTGCAGACCACAGGGCTTTTGACGGAGTCTCAGGAGGACCCGGAGCAGGCGGAGCTTAGTGAGCGAGTTGACCGGGGTGTTTACCGGAGCTGTGCCGAGGGAGCTTTCCGGTGGGTGTTTGTGGCAGTGTTCCCCTTCTTCAGAGCAGGTTGGATACGCTTTTGTAGTTTTCTTTTGGTGGGCCCTATTTTGCCCTTGTACTTTTGTTGTTGCTCTCTGGTTTGGGATAGATTGTATGCATGCATTTACTTTTCAGTTTCTATATCTCTGCACTGTTGCACGGAGGTGTTTGTGGGTGCGTGTGTACAGGTACCATAGGCTAATGCCTCCCATGTGTGTGATAGCCTACTCGGCGCTAGTCGCCAGCCCCTGGCCTATTGGAGGCGGGCTTGGGGAGTCGCGGCTCGAGCCCCGTTGGGTCGGGTCGTGACAATTCGGGTCATATTTTTGGTTTTTTCATTTATGATTTTTATGTAAATATGGGTTTTTCTTTGGGTTTTTTATATTTTTTTGGTTTATTTTGTTTTGAATTTTTTTGTTTTTTTAATAAAAAACTACCGATTACTAGTTGAACCATCCTCAAAAATGGAACCATTTAAAGTGTGGTTGATTGTCACATATATACCATTCAAAGTTCAGTTTCTCTACTAATTTGTATAGTGGAACTCGAGTGAATACTCAGTGATGGTACTATTTTATATATTTGATTGGTTTGTTTTATCTTTTAATATGGGGATTTATTTACATAGCTTAATTAAACTGATTGATGTGTGAATTTAGGTTTAAATTTTTTATAATTATTAAGGTGAGTTAATTTTTTGGTATATAATTTTATGACATCCTTAATATTTTCAAAACATTTCATTAAATTAACATCCACTTCCCAAGATGATTTCAATCAGAATTCTAAAATGTTTTGTCTTTAATCTAAGCCTCAATGAGGGTTATAATCTTCATCAATTATCATTTATGGAAGTTTAAATATTTTAGGAACCCATGTGTACTTTTCATTCCAATAATCCACAGAATTCACATGTCAAACAAGATGTTTCAATAATCCATGACATAACTAGTTTCATATACACAATATTAATTTAAAGAACATAAATCTAGAGAAATCTATCAATAACTTAACATCCCCAAATTTTAGCTCACCAAAATTCATGATTTACTCACCCATTGAGATGGTTAGTATTATAGTTTGGATGCATATGAATATCAGTTATAAAGAGAAGAAAAATAATGGGATAATAAAAGAGTGGAGCACAGAATACACGCACAAAAAGTGAAGAGAGGTAAACGTAAACATTCGATTGAATAAGAAAGTGAAATAGGGGAGGGTTTTTAACTTAGTTTAAACTAATTAAATACCATTAATATTTCAAAAAATAATATGGGTGATAATTATATAATATTATGAAGAAACATAAATTCATATTTAATTGAAATGAAAACAAACTTACACGATTACATTTGAAAACAAGCGTAAAAAAACATGAAAAAAAGTGGATGAGAGGTCTCTCTTGTTGAAACAATATTAAGGTAAGTCCTAAAAGGCCCTTGTAAAGTCTCTAGTCATGAAAAATATCCTTCTTAATTGATGAAATTACAACCCATTTCAAGGTGAGAGTGAGTATATATTTATAGCCTAATGGAGTGGATGGTTTACATTCAAAAATTGTACCTCATGTTTTCTTGACAATTTTACAATTCAAAAAGTCAAATTTAGAAAAAAAATCTTCTTGAAATTTGTAAATATGGATGTTTAAAGTTCATTGTAAAAAACTTGGAGTCCATTGGACATTTGTATCCAAATTGATGGTTGTTTTACTAAAAAATGTGATGTTTTCCATTGTTGTGTAGAATTTTTCCTTGCTCTAAATGTGAATACTTTTTAGGCCAAGAATATTCTCTCAAATCCGAACCATTTATTCTAAAAAACATAGGGGCATAAATCTTTTCTTTAAAACCATAAAATATTAGGTCTATTTTATTTCTATATTGGGAGAAAATTCAAGCATTGTGTGCTACTTTTAAATCTTAGAGAGAATTGTGGGATAGACTTTAAGGAATCTATTGGGACCCTTTTAGGAGTATTTGGGCATTGAAATTTTTATCCAAGATGTGTTTATATATTCAATAACATTTTCTAGAGTTTTATAAAATTTGGCCTTTTGGATTGAGACCATAAATTCTATCTTCATGGCTCACCCAGTTTTCTCAATAGATTTAGTGGGCCTTATTTTGTGGTCCATATGACCCTTCAAATGGCCAAATTGGGAAAATCTCTATTCTACTAATATAATAAAATTTGAATCAGTAACACTAAAAAAATAATCCTATAATTTGGATTATTATGTTGAAATATATGATAAAAACATTAAAATGTAGTTTAATTAAATGAATTTGAACAATGCTCTTCTTATGTGTTTATGATCAAAACATGAACATTGAATGGAAATTAATCATTTTTAAGTAAAAATTATGTTATGGGAGTAATGTAAAATAATAAATGAATATGTAATATCAGGTATCCATTAAAGTGGTAGGATAATACTCCCTCTCCCCTAGTGTCTATAAAATAATCCCCCATGCCTCTGTCTAAGGATCGGTCGACACCCACGGGAGGGAATTCACCCTGAAGGATACCGCTAAAAATCTTCCCTATTCTTTATTTATTTTATTTTATTTTATATTATTTTATTTTATTTTATTTTATTTTATTTTATTTTATTTAACTTTATTTAGTTTTATTCAATTGTGATTTAAATTTATTTTAATTAAATAAATTATTTCATGTTTTAAAAATTTTATTTCCACCATCCTTCTCCATTATTTATTCTTATTCTATTATTCTTATTCAATTATTATTATTATCTTAATTATATTAATTATTATTATTATTATTATTATTATTTTCAAATTATTTATATATTATATAAATTTATTATTATTCTTAATTTCTTTTATTTTTTATTTTATTCTCTCTCTCACCCCAATTGTTTTCTTTTCTTTTCTTTTTTTTCCTCTTCCTCATTATTTTTATTTTATCTTCTTATATTTATATTTTATTTTTATTCTATTATTCATATCTTCCATCTTTCCAGCATTGTGATCTCTTACTTTATAAAATGAGGTGTTAACCCCGAGGCTTGGCCTGGGGGGAGGTCAAGGTGTTCTTGAATTTTTCTTAAAGTTTATTTTAAGTTTGTGATAGATTTGAGTAGCATGCATGGGTGAGGTGAATGTCCCTGATGTGATGAATTCTCCCAAATGACATGAAACTCAATCTATTCCTATTCTTTTTTCAATATCTTTTCCCTCTCTATTATTTAGTTCTTCACATGATGAAGTTGAGCGAATCAATAGATGAAACTGCATCGATAGAGATGGGTCTTAGAAGATGGCACATCCTAGACCAAGGGGTGTCATCAACCTTGATTTAAGGAGGAGGTGGAATTGATATTTCTTAAGAATCCAATGATTTAAACAATTTATAAATAAATAATAGTATTCCAAACATGAGGTTTCATGTTTATATTATCAAACTAAAATCAAACAAATAAATGAAAATAATGATTAAACCCAAAACCAAGTTATTTATTATTTAAATAATTTTATTTAAAAATATATTCTAGTTTATAATTTTATATTTCATGTCATTAAAATATTTTATAAAATACACAAAACCCAAAAATATTTATCATTTGTTTTCATAAAAATTAAAACAACAAAAACAATTATTTTAGGTGATTTAGAATAAGCAAGTATAAAAACTGAGAAACTCTTCAAGAGAGACAACCCTGGCCAACCATTGTGCTGCACAAGAAAAATAATTTGATTTTAACATACCCCATGATAAGTGTGTATCAATAATATTATATTTAAAAAAATTACTATTAAATATGAATTCAAAATATTATGTTGTGATCAAAAGAGAACAACCCAAGATGAATGTTGCCTCCATACTAGAACCTGAAGTTATGATGGTGATGTTTTGAGATCAAAGGAGCACATGTGGATTAGTATTAGAGGAGATCTACTTTGGTTCCTATAATTTCAATGATAAGAACCTTATTAATTTTTAAATGATCAAAAAATTATTTGAATAATTAATTCCTCCAGATGGAGGTAATTCTTATAATTAAATTAATTATAAATTTAAATGTAAAATGATCCTCTCATAAGTTTCACACTATCTATATCAATTATATTAAGGTTTATTCACCAATAATAATTGTTTAAGTCAGGTAAATTATGAATAAGTTATTAATTATGATAAAATTTAAAGGTGGCTACTGCCCAATACACACTTCCACTATGTATAAAACCTTTCAGTGGCATTAGAGCAGTTACATTAAATTTATAATTATTTACTATTCATTAATCATTTTATACATTTGATATTATATTCAATTAAAGCTTAATTCATTATAAATACAATAGTAAATATTAAACATTTATCCAAGTTTGATATGATCTTAAAAATGATAATAATAGATGAATAATGAACAGAAATGATATCATGGGGTGTTGAGTTTTCTGGTCGAATGGCATGGTTACATGGCATGTAATGAAAATGTATATGTCATATTCCAAGGTTCAATGAATTAGAATGATCATTGGGATATATTCCTTCTAAACAAAATCCTCACATGGTTTATTTTTTAATCTATCTATTAACTATCCCTACTGGCATAAGTTTTTTTAAATTACATCACGTTTAATTGGTGTACATTCCTTGTAGTCTACATGGTTTCACAGTAAAATTCATAAAAACTATGTGGTGAAAGAAACATTGTGTATTAATACAATACACATGGGGATAAAATACATTTAACATGGAGGTCACATGATATTTAGCTGACCTACACATTATGTGCCTTATAAATTTCTATAAATAAAAAACAAGTAGAGTCCCTTAACATGTATCACAAAAGATGTTACACGATCTATAGTAGGTTATTTACACTATGTAATTAGTGCCCACCTACATTTAGAACACACCATCCCAGTTGTAATCATGTGGATTATTTACATGGAATAAAATTTATTATGGTATTAAACTAAACTACATAGTGTGTAGCTGGTGTGAACACCATGTAATCATGTTTTATAGAATTTAAAATGCCTAATTAATTACTATGTAAATTAATATCTATATACGGTGTATGACTATTATTTACATTTTATTTAATAAAATTTTCAAATCTATAAACTCTAAATATATAATTGGAATTATATCTTAAATAAACAGAATTTATTTAGCTTGAAACACTATATTACAATAAATAGCCAACATGTTTTGTACATTATATGTCATATTAAATACAGAGTAAAAAAATATACAAAGTGGTGTGTAGTTATGATGGTTGTTTGTTATGTTGATTCTAAACATATATGTTCCATAAATAATTAATTTTATTTATTAATGATTAATTAAGAAGAGAATTTTATAGACTTTTCATATTGTTAAATTAAGGTAAATGAAATAATTTAACAATTAATAAGATAATTAATTCATGTGTGTTTATATTAATTAAAGAATGGGTTGAAATGAATACTAGTTTTATGTGTATTCATTGCATATTTATGACTTTTCATGATATTTGATTAGAAAATGTATGAATTGTATTAATTTAAATTTAATTTTAGGGAGTTTATTATTGTTAAATTAAAATTATGGTATGTGATCTATTCCTAAATGTTTTTAATATGTTGGGCTTGTGTGCCTGCAATTTCTTTTATGTAAACCCTATATCCATTCCATTGGATCCTCTCACCTGTATATATGTTAAAATCATAGGAAAATTAATGAATATCTCATGCATGTGGAGGTGATTCATAACCTGATCCATGGTGAAATCAATCAAGAGATATACATATGTTAATGGTGTGATACTACAACTCGTGATTCAAGCTTGAATCATTGATGGGTCTAATTTTATCTCCTTAAGAGGATCCTATCTGTCCTGAAATTCTTGGTCTGATCTAAGAATTTTTGTTTAGATCCGTTTGGTGGCATTATGTTTCCATCATTGGGTGACTGGATCGGTGGTGCAGCATCATGGTGTTGGCCATTGAGCATCGGGGCATTTGTGGTAGCTTTCTGATCATCTTGATTGGGCGTCGAGTGGGGTGATTGTGTTCATTGCTTCAATTGATGAAAGCAGTATTTCTCCATGTTGTAAGGAGTGAGGAAGGTGGGTGGTGGAGATATTTTTTTGTGATGTTGGTGTTTGGTATTTTCATTATCGGCATCGTGCACAATAGAGGGTGAATTGATGTGGGAATTTTTGTTAGTGTTGATGGGGTTTTATTGATGGTGGAAGGATATAGGATTGAAGGCATCTTATACTTGTTTGGGTGATGCTGGTGTCCAATTTTTGTGTCTGTAGAATAATTTTGTGGTGTTCTGGTTTTATTTTTGCATCTATGGTTTTGGATCAGAATGACTAATGGGGTACATATGTTGTGGTGAGAATTGTCCTTCGTCTCTTTGGCATTCTGGTCTATATAAGGACTTTTTACCTTCTTTGTAAGATGGTTTCATATATTCTATATAATGTGTTCCTCCTTTTCCCAATTTTCAAAATGAGTTCTCTCTTTTTATATTCAATAAAGGGGGCTTAACCATCAACCTTTTCAAAAAAAACTTAAGTAAAATCAAATTACTATTATAAAGACTTGTGAAAGGATAAAAAAATAAAATGTATGCATAATAAAAAAAATATTAATCAAATATTATGTATGAATAATCCTTTCATTTCCCAATTTAGAATAAAACTATAGAACCAAGTGTTATTCTGGCCCTTAATAGGACACTTACTTTTATCTATGTGTTATAATAATGGTTTTGGGTTGACTAAACCAAGTTTAAATCAAGCGGAGTAGCCATTTCAAGACTTTATGTATCTTGGAGGAAATTTTTGAGGAAATTTGTATTAGTATTTTAGGATTGGGGAGTCCACTCAAAAAATTAAGGAGTTATAAACTAGATATTAACAAATCCCCTGCCTAAATACCTTCAAATAATTTACCAGTACCTTGTTTGGGTTTTGAGTCAGAAAATAAGGATCCTTTACACTAGAATTTCCACACGATAAGACATTATGAGTATAATTAAGAGGGCTATTAGAACTTGATAAAATAGTTGGAAACTTAATTACATGAGTAGATTATTTAATCTCACGTATTTTGTAATAAATTAATGTTCTAAGAATCAAATTTTATAATATTATATTAAAATTTAAATTTCATCAACCATACAATCCATAAGATCAATTCTAGAGAAAGAAAATATCCTTACTAGAAGTATATTTAGGGAAGTTGTATTTGATTATGTATTCTATTATGCCTTGAACAGAATTTATACATTATTAAATCCCCAATCACAATTCAACCTACTAAGAAGACAAGTGAATAGGATTTTTCTATCTATAAAAAACACTTGAATGATATGAAATATGTTTATTGTTTGATGTTATCATCCATGTATAGAAAACTCAAGAATTTGAATGAGAACATGGATTCCTATAGAATTCTCAACTATATCTATTATCATTTTCAAGTAAGAGTTAAACTAAAATTCTTTGAGATCTCTAAGTCTCTCTTCATATGAATGATTGGAGGGGGTGTGGTGGATGGTCCTCATATTGTCAAAATAATTATTTTTATTGAATGGCTTGAGATTCTTAGATTTAAATTGCCCTATTAATTGCATACCAATATCACTCTATCATTACTCCCTTGGATATTCTTCTGAATTTTTATGAATTTCAACATGATAAACATTGATATTTCTCTCCCAAATCTCCTCACTCTTCTTCTACAGGTTTACAAGGACATGAAGCATAAAAAAACATTTGTTCTTATAGTGAATAAGAGGATGGGAAATATAAAGGCCTAAATAATGAATCTAAGTTTAAGGCTTCTTCAAAATGATCAACCAAGAGATGGAGGATCAAAGGGAAATCAAAAGAACATGATGAAATTTTATTCTCATGTAGAAAGATAGGTCACTATAAAATAAACAGTAATAAAATGAAGTATATAAGTTTCTATTTCAATTATATTCATCAATTTAATTCTTCTATCTAACTTTTTGAGAATTAAATATAATGTGTTCCATATATATTGATTGAAACGTGAGAACCAATACAGTATAGGGGAAAGGATAATGTTAGTGCTAGTCCTTCATAAATTGTTGATGATCTTTCTTAAGAGTTGTTACAAATGAATCAAGTGGTTTGGAGTAATGATAAAGGTTTATATGCTAATGAAATAGTGGAGTGAAAGCCTACTTTGATTGGATTTGGTTTGGAGATGATTCTAGATTTGGTGCTAGAGAAAGTAAAGCAACCTTTATAAGTGGATCATTGTTTGAAGGCCCCTGATACTACAACTAATGGGAACCCAAATCCAATTTATGGTCAGAATATTTCAAGGATATAGAATGAAATTAATAAATTAATGAAAATCTAGGGCATACATGGAAATTGGGATGACATAGAGGATGATTCCCAAAAAATCCTTCATTTATTAAATCATTGTCTAAAGGGAAAAATTTGATTTTGGATGACTAAGTCTTCAAAACTGACCCTCCCAAGAAAACAAGACGTAGTAAAGACTACTCATAATTAAATACATCCATGGTTAGCAAGTCACATAGACCTTTATAGTATGAATATGATTGGTATGATGATTATAATGCTTCATATTAGTTAGATTATGATATTTTATGTCTCATTTTTTTCTTTTCTTGAGGGAATGAGTTCTTGTATGGCCCCACCCATATTTCTCCTTATTTTATATTTTTATTTTTTAATAAATAGGGAACTTCCCTAACCTGTTTCGACTAAATGATGTCTAAGGAATAGTCTATGACAAAATTTTTACTTCAATAATCTTCCAAAAATGCATGTGAATTATACTTACAATAGAATTTTTCTATGATAATTTTATTGTTTGTTTGGATGTCAAGTATTGTTTCCTTAATTTAGAACCTATGGAATATGTTTTTATGACAGAACCAAAATGGTTTTTGACACCAATTAATTCCAAAAATATATACAATTTAAACATATCCATTTTGGATAGAAGAAATCATAGTCATCATAAAATAATCATTTGGAATGAATAGGTATCATGTGTCTACATGGTTAGTGGGATTAATACTTTTTTAAAGATATATATGTTAATAACATATAGAAAAAAAATTATAATCTTAACAACATTCTAAGATCAAAGAATGAATTTCTCTAATTACAACCTAAAATAGCATATTGGTTTTAGGGAACAGGTTTTATAAAGGTATATCTATAGGGTTTCTTAATCTAGTCATGATATATACATTGAAAAGATGGAAAATTCATTATCAAATTTTTTTCAATGTCACATGGCATAAAACTTGTCCATGGTGACATGTACGTGTGCAAGAAGAGATTATAAATAAAATTTCACAAGATTAAGTGCTATGAATTTATCTTAAATTCTAATATATGAACTGATGTATTATATTAATATTTCATGAATTTAATATATCAAAAAAACAAATTTTAACTACACATAGTTGTATTTAATAATTGTAACACCCCAAGACTTTATAGTATGTCTTTTTTAAATAAATTTAATCTCTTCAATAGCTTCTGTTGCATGTAACGCCAAGTTCAAATGGACCGAAATATATTATTATATGATCATTATAACATAACCATAAAATTGGAGAGATTAAATAAGACTAAATAAATTCTGAAAAAATATATTTTATATACATTTATAGAATAAATTCTTTGGTTTTAAATTGATTATAAAAATAATAAAAATAATAATAATTAAAGAAGTGTTTTTCTTAAAAACTATTCTTGTGCATGTAATATATTTATATCATAATTGAATTAGTCACTACTAGTAAATTATTTTAATAAAATTTATATATTATATATTCAATCAAATTTTTAACATTCATATAATATTTTTACTATGTAAAGGATAAGAATAAATCATGTTTTATTCTTAAAAATAGTATATTTAAAAGCAAGGTATGAGGGGTCTATCTCATTTGGGAGAGCTATAATTTACATAATAAAGAACCACATCCTCGGCCTAGTTAGATTCCCCAGAAACTTGTGGGAGGCTCCATCCCTGTGACTGCTTCATTCTGCAATCCATATCCCATATCCTGGATGTAGTTCTCTGCATGGACATTGGGTCTGATGGAAACCACCTCTCTCAGGTCTGAAACTTAACTCAGATGGATCCTGTATCTTAGGTATTATGAAATTAGGAGAGGTTTTCTAATATTACTAAGGCTCTATCATCTTGTAATTCATATCCTACATCTTTTTTGGGTCCTCTCTATAGTCAGAGGCTCATGCTCTCTTCATCGAACTATCTTTATGCAAATAGGGGAGCATTCACATTTCAGAAGTTGAAACTAACTCGATGAGTCTTCTCAATTCCTTGCATGGAACTGGTTCATATTCTTGGCTGATGGAATAAATTGTTAGGAAAATTAGAGGTATTATCTCTAGTAACATTTGTATGGTTCACACCTGGTGTGAGGGAAAAAAAGTTGTGGACCACCTTGCTTCCCTTGCGACTCAAGGTTCTGGTGTATCCTGTTTTTATAAGTTAAACTTTTTGGAGTTCAAATGGGTTAAACTTATTAGAGGGGACTTAATTAGGTTAAATTAATTCATACCCCCCCCCATCTCCTTTTTTCTATTGGTTTCCCTTTCCTTTTACCTTTCCTTTTCAATAAATAAATAGATAATGATGATGATTCTTAAAAACAACATTTTCTAAAAGGCTATTTTTATCACATTTTGAACACTAATTTTAAAAATAATTTATTCCAATTAAAGTTATTTAATTTTATAAAATTAATTAAATATTTATAATCATGAGGTTCAAATTTGTTAATTTGGCCCCTATTATTTTTTTGTCATAATGAATAGTAACTGTGGTGAAATTTATCACCTTAGTAAAGGGTGAATTGGGTTGATTTTTGTTAAAAATAAGTGATAAGTCCATAATTATTCATAATAATTATTATTAGATGAATATGATTCAACTATTTACACTTTATGATATAATTTTAGTTGTCTAATGGACCCTTTTTCATGAAAATAACTTATATATTATTTAAACAAAGATAGTTACAAAATGTCACTTTCTTTGTTATTAATATCTTTTATGTGTCCACATAGAGAAATAAGTAAGATATTAATGAAAATAAATTTATATTTTTATATTAATGAAAATAAATTTATATTTTTATATTAATGAAATTATTTACATTATATAAATTTATTTGTAATTTTTATAAATTATATAATTACCATAAATTCTTGTGCAATGCTAATACAGTATTGATTTAATTAACATAAAAATAAAATAAATGATTTTTAAAATATTAATTTTGGTATAATTTGAATGAGTTAATTTATAAAATAAATTTTATAGATATATATATATGAAATATTATAGATGTTTTTAAGCATTTTATTCTGACTCCCCTTTTTTATTGATATATTTGAAGTCAAGTTAAATGAATAGTGTCAAATTTGACATTAATGATAATTTATCAAAATAATATTTTATTAAATTAATTAAAATTAATAAAAATCTTATATTCATAAATGTGAATATTTTACAATTTAATGAATCATAAATTTTCCATTTATGAGTCATTTTTCAATTTATAGTAACATTATTAACCCATTATGATTAAAATAGTGATTGCCACAATTAAGGTCAAAAGTAACAAACCAAGGGGTTAATAAAAATGATAAGGTTTAAAATGACATAAAAACTTTTCTAAATTATATTGTTTTATGGGATTTAAAACCTATACTATCTTATCTTAAAATACATTTCTATTTAGAGGTAGTTTTAATAAAAGATTAATTTATTATAATGTGATATTTTGAGAAATTCCAAAAGTGGACCCCACATCAATTATAAAAGGGAGCCTCCTCCCTCAATTATTCACAGTAATTTGAGACTTCTATATCAACCAATAACTACCAATTTCTCTTCCAAAAATACTTATTCAAGTTATGGATGTCTTGATCTTCCAAAAATACCAACCCTAGAATAGATCTAAAGGAAGTCCGCTAAAGAATAGGTAGTCATTTTTACTAACTCATTTGAGTTCATTTCTTCTTCTACTTCCTATTAATGTGTTGTTTTCATCCTAAATTAATAAATATAGTTTCATAAATATACTTAGATATTATTATTAGTATTTCAAAACTATATTCCATTTAGTTTCTATTCTATAAAAAATGAAAACATCACTTGTGTGTACGTATGGGTTATCGCCTCTACATAGCGGACTAATTCATTTTTCGTAACCACTTTACACGAATGGTTATAAACGTGGAGATAAGGAAAATATATTGCATATATGAAACAATAATTTTTATAGTTTAATTATTATTTACCATTATTTTACTCCATCCATCGTATAAAATGAAAACATCATTCATGTGTACGTACGGGCTACTGTCTCCATAAACGATGTAATTCATTTTTCTATATCTATCTCTATGGATAACTTTGAATATAAATATATTTAATATATATAATATTTAAACCTTAAATATTAATCTATAGATAATGTAACTATGATAAAATTATAAGAACCGGAACTATTGAATCAAAACATATATGAAAAATGAAGCATTTACCACCTGAAACAGTGATTTCAACAATGAATTGATAAAAAAGGGTGATAAAATATTATAAATAAATAATATAAAATATTATATATAGAATGGTTTTTGAATATATTTAAAATAAATCTATTTTTATTATACATGAATTTTTAACACATACAAAGGAATTCAAACCTGAGGTAAGGGTTTATTTCACAATCTCATTATTATTCAAGATTTTTATGTTTAAGTATCCACGAGGTAATATTTATCTTTAATATCCATGTTTTATAAAGAAATAAAAAATATATTATAATACTATAAATATTTAAATCCATTTTTATTCATGTTTGAATTTTTATAAAATAGTTTTAAAAATATTTTTTTTTGTTTTCTAAACAAGGTAATTGTGACTTTTCTAAGAAAAAATACCGAAGGAATGTTTTTTTAACTTATATGGAATGGGAATATTTTCCTTACATAAATAAGCCTAAATGTTTTGAATATTACTTTACAAGTTTACAAGGCTATAAAAAAGAAACTTTTCAATTTTATAATTGTGCAGCATTTAAAAAATAAGTGATTTTCAAAGTTAAAAGGGTATTTTCCTAAAGAATTTTTCAATGATATCATTTAAAGTATTTTTCATATATGTAAAAATAATTTTTTGAATATTATGCTTCATTAAGGATGATCTATTATGATACCATATTAAATATCTTATTGAATGGTTTATGATCAATTTGACCAGGGATGTACTATTTTGATACCATTCTCTATATTACTCTAGATATTTTATGATTATTTTTATTGATTGGGAAAATTATAAAAAAAATTATGATAGTTTCAATATGAATTTTTATTTTTACTATGTTTCACCCATTTAATATGAGTAATGAAATATAATTAGTAAGTGATGAATGGATCCTATTATATCCCCTCAGTACATCAGTGGGTCATTAAGACAAACTAGTTTGGGTATTGGCTAAGGCCTTACGTGTTTATGTATGTTGTCTTGGAAGAAGACTTGAATGTATGTTTATGATGTCTCTCATTATGAATTCCCTCATTATGAGATTATTTATTTATTTCCATTTTATTATCTGATTAGTTATGATATCCATGGATAATTTTAACTTATATTATTATGGAATTATTTTGATTTCCATTTATTCCTATCATATTATGCTAAAGTTGTTGTTTAAATGGAAAGTGTTTTAGTTACATACCTTTTCATATTGTTTATGAATATTTATTAAATATATTTATTGTTGTATGAATACCCTTACTAATCATCTAAGCTCACCCATTTTCTTATGTTTATTTTTTCCTAGGATTCCAAGAAGTATATTATGATTGATATATATGGATAAGGTAGGTGAATAATGGTGTTCTCAAAAGAGTTATTGTGTTTTATTTTATATTTTCAATTATAATATAAGATTCAAGTACGTATCTAGTTTTCCAAAACAACTAAACTATTCAGTCCTTTAAGATGTGATTCCATGTATATAATGACAATGTAATAAAGTAACCAACGAATATGGGATACTTAGGTTAGGGTCTTTATAGTTGGTATCAAAGGACATTTAGTATAATTCTTGGAAATGAGATTTAGTAAAGCATATATTAGGGAAATGTAACCCTATAATATAATTTGAAAATATTCCCAAAGTAACCAAAATTATAATTTTGAGATTAGTTGTACATAAATTTTCTATTTATTTTGGGTTTCTTAATAGTTTTAAAATGTAAATTATGATTCATAATCTATTTTATTATATGAAATTGTTTATAAATGGAATCTAGAGGAAGGAATGGAAACCATATCAATGAAAATAATCCATGTAGGGATTTCCCTCTTAGAAAAAATAATGATGTTGGAGTTGGATCTGCATCTAGGAAAGCCGACTCGGATTATGAGAAATAACCTTACCCATATGGAATAGCATGTTTATCCAAAATGTGGTGTAATAATGTTAGATAGCTTCATGCATCAACAACATCCATTATTTAGTGGGACTACAAATCCATTTATAGTTGATCAATGGATAAGTTGCTTAAAAAATATATTTCTCACATTTCGAAGTGATTAAAGGGAGAAGGTTGTCATGGAAGTTTATACTCTTTTAGAATATCTGGATAAATGGATTTCATTAATTCAAAACACTATGGGGAATGAGGAAATATAAAACATAGAATGGATGGATTTTAAGGATCTTTTCTTGAAAAAATATTTTCCTCACAAACAGTGAGAGGATATGGAGAGACAATTATTCTGTCTTAGATATATAGAGGATGAGAATGTTGTTAAGTGTGAATCCAAATTTATAATGTTATCATGGCATGTAACGGACTACATACATAATCTAAAGAGTAAAATTGATTGTTTCTTTGATGGTAATAATATAATTCTTTGAAGGGAAGTAGTCTCCCAAATATTCTCATTATATGAGGATATCATATCATGTGATATAAAGATAGAGAAATAATTATCCAAGTTATATGAATTTTATGGCAAGTAAGATAAGAAGAGGGTTGCTGAGTAATCCAAAAAAGGAAACAAGGTAAAGGGGAAGAAGGAAAATGTGTAATTTCTAACATGTAATAAATGTGGAAATAAGAATCATGGATAATGTCTATTGGGAATGGGAGTTTTCTAAAAGTTTGGAGAAAAAGGCCACCAGGACCATGATTGAAAGGGTAATAAAGAAGTTAGAGATGTAAAATTCTTCAGCTATAAAGTGATGGGACACTATTCACGTGATTTTTCTATATGTAAAGGGAACTTTCCATAGAAAATGATAAGGTAGTAAGTTTGGGTTTGTGCAATTAATAAAATTTATTTTAAACTTACTAATGATGTGGTGGAAGGTACATTAATAATATCCTCAAATTTAGATAATCCTTTATTTTATTATGGATCATAAAATTCTTTTATATCTTCCCAATTTTCTAAAAAAAATATACATTTCCCATTCACCTTAATAATGGAATTGTCAATCAAAAATCCTAGTGTAAATCTCATTGTAACAAAGATGTACAAAACAATTCCTATTAAGAAACCTAAACATGATCTATTTTCTAATTTTATTATCATAAATATGGTTGACTTGGATATAATACTTGTATGGATTAGATTTTCAAATATAATGAAAAACTTTATTACAAAGAGAAGTAATTTAATAAAGATATAGAATTTATTATATTTAGAGGGAGACTTTATCATCTGAGTCATATCTAGATCCACCTCCAGTAGCTCTTTTAAATGAGGTTCTTATATAAGAAGAGAAGACACAACCTACTAATGAAAAATGTAATCTTCAAATTTAGGATGTACCTATAATACAAGAATACGATGATGTATTTCTTGAGTAATTACATGGATATCCACTAGAGTGGGAAGTTGAGTTTTCCATTGATTTAATCCTTGGTGTAAGACCTTTATCAAATACTCCCTATAAAATAAAAAATATTGATTTAGTGGAGTTGAATAAACAACTAGAGGATTTCAGTGGTAAGGGATTTATACACCCTAGTGTTTCACCTTGGGGATCCTCTTTTCTTTTTGTTAAGAGGAAATATGGATATATGAGGTTGTCCACTAATTATAGGGAAATAAATGTTATTATGATAAATAAAAAGTATCATCTACCTCACATTGATGACTTATTCAACCAACTTTACAAAGATCAATATTTTTCAAAGATTTACCTTAGTTCTAGATATTATCAATTATGAGTAAAAGGGGAAGATATTTCAAAGATAGTGTTTTGAACGAGGTATGGATATTATCAATTTTCAATAATGCCAATTGTATTGAATAATTCACCCTCGGTTTTTATGGATCTAATGAATACATTATTCAAGGAATACCTTGATAATTTTTTATGGTATTTATTAATGATATATTGGTGTACTCTAATAATTTTTAGGATTATGAGAACCACCTGTGGATCATTCTTGATACTCTTAAAATAAAAGAGTTATTTGGGAAATTTGTCAAATGTGAATATTGTCTTCAAAATGTTTTTTTATTGGCCATATTATCCCCAAGAATGGAATCTCATTTGATCCTACAAGAAAAAAGGAAGTCCAAAAATATCCTATACCAATAAACATAACTGAGTTACGTAGATTCATTGGTATTTTAGGTTACTATTGACGATTTTTTTCAAAAAAAAATCCCAATTATATGGCTCGTTAACCAAGCTTACTTGAAAATGGTTTAATTTTTTTTGGAAAAAGGAATATTAAAAAAATAAATAATTGAAGAGGATATTGGTGAATTATATAATCTTGACTCTACTATTGGGAAATGTTGGATTTATTATTTATAGTGATGTAGTGAGGAATGGACTTGGTTGTGTCCTTATGTAGAATGTTAGAGTTATTACATATGCATCAAGGTTGTTAAAAACTCATGATCTTGAGTTAGCATCCATAATCTTTTCTCTGAATATATTGAGACATAATCTCTATAGTTAAATATGTGATATATACATAGATCAAAAGAGTTTAAATCTATCGTCAAACAAAAATAACTAAGCATGAGGAAAATGAGATGACTCAAGCTACTCAAGGATTATGATTTTTTAATACACTATCACCTATGTAAGGAAAATAAGGTAGCATATGCATTGAGTATGAAGGATCATGGAGTTCTAAATAAAATAAGGATTAATAGGGATCTTGTGTTCATAGATCTAGAAAATATCAATATGGGAATTATTAAGGAAGTTGAAAGATAACTCCTTTTTCATATGGTTTCCAAACCATATTTATTAGAGAATATAAAATTTTCTCATCCTGATGATGAGAATTTTTAAAAGAAAATTAAAGCTATAAATGATGGTAAATTGGAAGACTTCGTATATGAAGAAGGAATTCTAAAATTTGGAAAGAGGCTTTGTGTTCCATCTATACCCGAGCTAAAAAGGAAATTATTAGATGATTCTCATAGATTGAATTTATCTATACACCCTGGTAGGACCAAGAAGAATAAGGATTTGAAGGAACATTTGTTTTGGGATAATATGAAGTGAGAGATTGATTATTATGTGTCAAGATGATTAGTTTTTCGATATATTAAGTCTGAAATACAACATTCAAGATGATTCATGCAACCTCTACCTATTCCTACATGGAAATGGGATGACATTACTACGGAATTTTTCATTGGATTACTAGAGACTCTAAGAAATAATGATGTGATATGGGTTATTATTGATCAAATTACTAAATATACATATTTCCTCAAAATAATATAATATTTTACACTGGAGAACCTTGCACAACACTACATTAATGAAATTTTAAAACTTCATAGTGCACCTCTTTTAATTGTGTCTAGTCGTGAACTAAGATTTATATCATAAATTTGGAAATATTTATAGAAGTATCTTTATACCAAGCTTTATTTGAGCACCACTTATCACCCTCAAATTGATTAATGGTCATAAAGGACTATCCAAACATTAGAATATATTTTTATGTTCTTCTTGCTTCACTTTCTAGGTATGTGGGATCATTATTTATATTTGGTATAATTTTCCTATAATAATATATTCCATTAAAGTATTCAAATAGTGTCGTATGAATCATTATATGTCAAGAGATCTCATACGCCAACTTTTTGTCATAAAGTTGGTGAAAGTAATCTTGTTGTCTCAGAACTTGTTGAAGAAACAATAGAAAAGTTAAATACTAATCAAATCCATATCAAATCATCTCAAAGTAGGAAAAAGAGTTATATCAATAATTTCAAGTGGGAGATCACATGTTTTAAAATTTATCTCCATGTAAGGGTGTTATAAGATTCGGTAAGAATGTAAAATTAATCCCCATGTACATTTGACCTTTTGAAATCATGGAAATAATTGGGGTTGGGCCTTATCATTTGGAAATGTCACATATTATTTCAAAATTACATGATGTGTTCCATATCTCTCTATTAAGGAAGTACATGATAGACCCAATGCATGTTCTAACTTATAAAGAAATAGAATTGATTTATCATACTATGATGATCCTATCTAGATTATTAACACTAGAGAACAAGTTTTGAGTAATTGGAACACTTGGCTGGTAAAGGTGTTTTGGAAAAATCATAAGATGGATGATGCAACATGGGAACCTGAGGGAATTATGATAAAGAACTAACCAAATATTTTTATGATGTAAAATTCTAGAAATTTTTAGGAAGAATTTTTTTAATGAGGGAATAATATAATACCCCAATATTTTATGGTATGTATCCTTTTAAATAAATTTAATCTCTTCAATAGCTTATATTGTACGCAACACCGAGTTCAAACGGACCGCGATCTATTATTATATGATTATTATAACATAGATATTAAATTGGTGTGGATAAATAGGACTAACTAAATTTTGAAAACATATATTTTTTATAAATTTATATAATAAATTTAGTGGTCAACAATTGATTAGAACAAATAATAATAAAATTAATATTAAAAGAAGTGTTTTTCTGAAAAATTATTCTTATGCACGCAATATATTTATATCATAATTTAATAATTCACTATTGGTGAATGATTTTAATGAAATTTATATATTATATATTCAATAAAAAAAATTAACATTAATATAATATTTTTATTATCCAAGGGATAAGAATAAATCCAGTTTTATTTATAAAAACATCATTTTCTAAAATGCGATTTTTATCACGTTTTGCACATTTATTTTAAAATTAATTTCTTCCACTTATAGGAATTTATTTTTATAAAATTAATTACATGTTTATAATCATGATGTTCAAATTTTGTAATTGGTCCCCTTTTATGTTTTCTCAAAATGAATAGTAACTGTTGTAAAATTTAGCACCACAGTAAAGGGTAAATAGGGTTAATTTTGGTAAAAACTAAGTGATAAGTCCCCAATTATTCATAATAATTCTTATTGGATGAATATTATTCGACCTTTATCACTTTAATCTTGAATTTTAGTTTTTGAATAGACACTTTTCCACGAAAATTAATTATATTTTATTTAAATCAAAGATAGTTACAAAATGTCACTTTCTTTGTTTTTAATATCTATTGTGTGTCCACATAGGGAAAAGGAAATATATGAAAGAAAATAAATGTCTATTTTGATATTAATCAAATTATTTACATTATATAAATTCATTTTTAATTTTTATAAATTATATAATTACCATAAATGCTTGTGAAATGATAATATAGTAAATATTTAATTAACAAAAAAATAAAATAAATGATTTTAGAAATATTAATTTTGATATAATTTGAATGAGTTAATGTGTGAAAAAAAATATAAGTATATATGAAATATTAGAGATGTTTTAAATCATTATATTATGTTTCCTCATTTTTCTTGATATATTTGAAGTCAAATTAAATGAATAGTGTCAAATTTGACATTAATGATAATTTATCAAAATAATATTTTATTAAATTATTTAAAATTCATAAAAATACTATATTCATCTATGTGAATTTTTTATAGTTTAAAAAATTCATAAATGTTCCATTTATGAGTCCATTTTAATTTGTAGAAACATTAATAACCATTTATGATTAAAATATTGATTATCATGATTAAGGTTAAAAATAAATAACCAAGGGGTTAATCAGAATGATAAGGTTTAAAATGACACAAAAAATTTTCAATGTTATATTTCTTTATATTATTACAACCCTATTCTATATTATCTTTGAATAACTTTCCATTTGGAGTCATTTTTCATGATATATTAACTTATTATAATGTAATCTTTTGAGAAATTCCAAAAAGCACCCCATGCCTCAATTATAAAAGGGTAAATCCTCCCTCACTTATCTACACCACTTTGAGTCTTCTATATTGTCCAAACCCTACCCATTTCTCTTAAAAAATTATTATCTGAGTTCTGGAGGTTCTGGTCTTCCAAAAATACCAACACTAGAAGAGATCTAAAGGAAGTCCACCGAAGAAGAGGTAATCATTTTTACAAATTCATTCAAATACACTTCTTCTTGTACTTCCTCTTCATGTGTTGTTTCCATACTAAATTAATAACTATATTATCATCAATATACTGATATTTTATTATTATTATGGTACAAACATATTCAATTTTTTCCCATCCTACATAAAATGAAAACATCGCCCATGCATATGTACAGCTTACTGTCTCCACATAGCGGAGTAATTCGTTTTTCATCACTACTTTACATGGAGGGTTATAAACAAGAAACTAATGAACATAAATGATATATATATATATATATATATTAAAAAATAATTACTCTAAAAAGTTTAATTTTTCTTTATCTTTTTTTTATTCCATCCATCGAATAAAATGAAAACAATGTTCATGCATACGTACAGCCTATCATCTCCATGAACAATGTAATTTATTTTTATATCTCTATCACTCTGGGTGAATATAAATATAAATAAATATAATATATATGATATTTAAACCATAAATAATATTTTTTATATGATATAAGTATGATAAAATTATAAGGACCAGAACTACCGAATCAAAAACATACATGAAAAATGAAGCAGTTACCACCCAAAATAGTGATTTTAACAATGAATTGATAAAAAAATAAGTGATAAAATATTATAAGTAAATAATATATGTTATGATATATATATATGATTATGTTTCTAGAATATATGTAAAATAAATCTATATTTATTATACAATAGTTTTTAACATGTACAAAGGAAGTCAAACCTGAGGTAATGGTTTATTTTACAATCTCATTATTATTCGAGATTGTTGATGTTTAAGTATACAATGGAGAATACTTCTCTTCCATATCCATGTTTTCAAAAAATATTTTCAAAAATATTTTCTATATTATCCTATGAATATTTAAATCCATTTTTATCCATGTTTTAATTTTTATAAAACTGTTTGAAAGGAACCTTTTTATTGCTTTCCAACTAAGGTACTTTGTGGATTTTTTGACAAAAAATATAGAAGGAATATTTTTTTACTTATACATAATGAGAGTATTTCCCCACTATCATGATGCCTCAATTTTTTTAACCTTACTTTAAAATTTTACAAATTTATTTTCAAAGAAAATTTTTTATTTTATAATTACATTGCATTTAAAAAATAAGTGATTTTCAAAGAGAAAATGGTATTTTCCTCAAAACAAATTCCAATGATATCATTTAAAGTATATCCATCTATGTCAACATCCTTTTTATAATCTTAGGATTAATTGATTTTGATCTATTATGATACCATCCTCCATATTTTATTTAATGGTTTATGATCAGTTTGACTGGGGATGTATTATTTTGATATCGTTCACCATATTACTCTGGAAGGTTTATGATTATGTTTATTGATTGGGAAAATTATTAAAATTTCATATGATATTTTAAATATTAATGTTTATTTTTTCTATGTTTCACCCCTTTCATATGAGGAATGAATTGGACTTAGTAAGTGGTGGTTGGGGCCTGTTATAGCCCCTCGATGCATCTATAAGTCTCATGATACAAACTATTTTGGCTATTGATTGAGGTTTTACAAGTTTATGTATGATTTCTTGGAAAAATTCATGACGGTATGTTTATGATATCCCACATTATGAATTTATACATTATGAGATTAGTTATTTATTTCCATGTGATTATATAATTAGTTATATTATACATGCATAAGTTTTATCTTATGTTATTATGGCTTCATTTTGATTTCCATTTATTCCTACCATATTATGATTAATTTATTGTTTAAATGGAAAGTGTTTTAGTTATTTACCTTATCATAAAAAAATTTATTATTTATTCATGATAGATTCCATTTTACACATACCATTTCTAAGCATCTGATCTCACCCTTTTTATTGTGTTTATTTTTTCCCAGGATTCAAAGAAGTATATTATGATTGATATCTAGGGATAAGTTAGGGGAATAATGGTGCTATCAAAGTAATTACTATGTTGTATTTTATATTTTCTATTATAATGTAAAATTAAATTATGTATCTATTTTCCAAATCTAATAAACTATTAAGTCCTTAGGTATGAGATTACTTGCATATAATTCCAATGTAATAAAGTAGACACCAACTTTGGGCTACTAGGATTGGAGTCTTTATATAAACTATTTGATAGTAATTGATTAATAAAAATTGAATGAGTTTCCAGTATAAGGATAAATGAGAATAATAGTGGTTAATGGGATATAAAAATAGTTTTCATTTAGTTAATTTTTATATAATATCACATTAAGGCTAAGTTAATATGAAAAATAAATTTATTACAGCATGTGGTTTTCATATCTATAATAACCAAGTGTGTTTATAATTTTAATAAAGCTTAAGAATCAATTTCTAAATGATTTTTTTGATTTTAGTTCATACCAAAATAGTAATATTATTATCATTATTATGATAGGCTTTGAATATGGTGTTATCTAAGATGTTAGTTTTATGAAAATGGAATAAAAAGTGGATTCTTGATGATAATACTACTTAATAGATTTTCTTGAGGTAGTGATGTTGCTATAAGAATATTTTCCGCATAGACTTGTGGATATACCAAACCTATAAAAGGAAACATGATATACCTAACATATATAACCATTCTCAGTAGAATAACGTTTAAAATGTGAGAACTAAGCTGATAGTTAGTATTCAACTCTAGTGAAATTGGGATTCTATTAGAGTTGGTGCCCTAGAACCAACTTATTTTTACTTTATATTATATGTATATCCATATACCTTAACACTAATAAATTCCTTATCATATAATGATTGTTATTTTGTGTAAATTTAATTTGATAATGTACTAGAATATTTATCATAATTAAAAGGTCATAACAGTTCTCTCTATGATGAAAACCATGATATACTATGATGATATTCTCAAAATCTATGTCATATAGTTTTATGATGACATCTAATAGGATATGGATGATGTACAATGTCAGGTTTGCATACTCATAAGAAAATGATACTTCTACTCATGAAGTTTTCACTTAGTAATCGCAATGATGTGAGATTATGATGACATACCCACCTATAGTAAATTCACCCATAAGCATGCCATTGGATATTACTATCTAGAATCACATGTAATTATCCTTATACTTTAATATTATTATTAATGCATATCATGAGTCATGTAATTATAAGTGTTTTAGTAAACTATGATGAAATATGTTCACATCTAATTTGGGTATATTGGGTGTTTCGTGAGTAATATGTTATTAATGAATAATTCGAAGAAGGATCTATCCTTTATATCTTTATAGATATCAATATCTCCACCATTTTATTAAAAACACTATCATAATAAATTCCATATCCATGGTGTAATTGAATGTTTAATTTAGATAGTCAAAGAAATATATTTAGAGAATATATGTTGATGACATGTATATGAAACTTGTTTGATGATATATCAAGAAAAAGGGATTATATTACATAGTGAGAATCCATATGTGATTATTATCATTGATACATTTACTTCCTCCTCTTAGGTTCCTTTACATGTTTCTAGAAGCTGATATTAGACATTAGGTCAAATTCCCTAATGCAACTAAAAATAATCCTATAGGGTCACATAATATGTGTTTCAATTAATCTCAATTAAATTCTATGTGAATTAAATTATTAAAATAAATTTTATTATATAGTCTATGGATTAATAATTATTTGAGACTTACTAATTGTAAATATCTAGTCACCATATTTACATGCAAGTTGAATATTAAATAAATAAAATTTTATTCAAATACCCTTCACATAATATATATTTATTTATAACCTTATTTATTCATAAGGTAATAAATAATATTTATTATTATATAAATATTTATTTAGTTACATGAATATTATATAAATATTTTTTCACAAGAACATGAAAATAATATATATTAATTTATCGAATGAATAATATATTTATTATTCGAGGTTCGATAAATATCAAGGAATGTGGTTGGAAAAGATGGGTATGATGATGAGAATAATGTGTGGATTAAATATCATTAAATAAATATTTATTAATTTATTTAATAAAATTTTATTTAAGAAATGTGTGCATTAGTGCATACCATGTAATAATAATAATAATATTTAATTTTTCATGGGGAATAATAAAAGTTTAATATCTGATAAGGGATTCATGTGAAATTAACAATATTATAACTTTATCTCTATATATTCATCACATACATAATTTCCAGGGTTAGCTAAATCATTTTTGTTCGCAACAATTCCTTTTCCTAGGCCTTCCACACAAAAAATAATTCTCTAGAGATTTTCAATCATTCCTAAGAGAGTTATAACACCTATTCCTCCTTCATATTAGGAATGAGGGAATAGAGATAAAACATTCAAAATCATATTTTAACAAAACAAAATTCAATATGAATTCAAATGTTTATGATAGGATCAAAGATGAACGGCACAAGGAAATCGATGCCACTATGCTAACACCTGAGGTTTCAATAGTGAAATTATGAGATCAAATTAGTATGTGTGTATTACTTCTATAGGGTCTATTTTTTGAGTCCTCTAGGTGAAATGAATAAAAACCACATATGGTTAAGTAAAATCAATAGGTTCTTTAAAGAAAGAATACCCCAAGATCGAGGTAATTTTTATAATTAAATTAAATATAAATTTAAACTTCAATAGATTATATCCCAAGGTTACAACTATCTATATCAATTTCATTTAGTTTTTTTATATGGTCAAAATGGTTTTCACTACATATATTGAGAATAACTCATTGATTATGACAAAAATTATAAGTTGGATACTTCCCAACAGGTGCTTATTCTACATAAAAAAAACTTCAAGTTTCACTCTAAAGGATACATGAATAAATATATCAATGAGACAAAATAATTAAAAAAATAGATAATATATTCCCAATATTATAAGAATTCAAGTTATTCACAACATCACCAATCCAATGTATTTTACATAAGATCCTAAGGAAGTGACAAAGACAATGTTATTTTTTGTTTAGTCTTAGGATAGTGAAATTACTTCTATGATTTATATAATTTTTATCTCATGAAAACATTAGTTCAATCATGTTTCATGCATTAAATTACTAGGATATCATTAATAACAATACTGTGGTTAAAATTACCAAGGTGGTGAATTGAGATAATATAGGTTGTTCTAGAAGAAGGAATTTTAGCACATACTTTACAGTGTACAATGGTTTATATTCCATGATCTATAATAGTGAACACAATCCAATGTTGGATGAACTTTTAGGTTAATATAATGAAAAACTAAGTACATAATAGGCATTATTAGGGTCTATTTTTATAGATTTTTTAGTGTCAGGTATACTATATAATGAACTCACACCAATATAGATGTGTCATAAGTCAATATAATAAAAATATAGAATGACATTTGTGTCACCTTCCTGGGATAAATTAGAATCGCAATACATAAGAATGAGTAACATAATTTATGAAATCCATCCAATACTAACTTCAAAGAAATTCATAAATCTGCATTTTTAATGCACTCAACATAACCAACGTAGATAGTGTTGAAATTAATGTAATATTAAATATTATAATTTCATAAACACATTAGTTTAATTAATACAATATTTGAAATACTCTAGGTGGATTTAAATAGACTAAGAATAACTCAAAATATCTTCAAATGATTAATTATGAATAAATAGAGGGTTTATAATGTAATGACCTAAGATTTTATAAATGAAATTCCCTTTCTGGATGAATAAATTCCTTATTAAGTGAAATGGTTATAGAAAACATATGTACTACTTTGGATATTTTATACCATTATAAAATATAACCTTTTATAATTAAATGAACATTAAGAATCATAACCATTTATAATATATCCATTTTATAGTGACGATTAAGAGTAGTATATATTAAGGGTTATGATAAAGTCTAATTGATATAGATGGAAGAAGTGATTGCCTCAACCAATAGTATTGTAACCAATGAAGCCCATTTATCAGAGCTTTCAAGGAAGATGGAATCACTGGGATTTTTCCTTGACTATGTGAAAGATAGGATTCAAAAACTGAACCTTGATAGAAACAATTTATAGGATAATTTTAAGTTTATCGAGATCATAACCCAAACCATGTTCACCAAACCACCCCAAGAAAGCACCACCATCACACATCGTACCCTTATGGCATACACTGGTGTAATAAAGAGTTATGTATATAGACTCTAGTAGTATGAATCTTTATGCTTTATTTATAATAATATATTGATTATATTTATCTTTTTTTTATTACTTTATAAATGATTATGTAATGAGTTGAATAAAAATTAGATTTTGATATGAAAAAATCAAATTTGTATTTTTGGGAAATATATAGTCTCAATTAAGAAACACTTTTGATAAATTTAATAATTTTTAAAATAAACATTATTTTAATAAAATATTATTATTAAATAATATTTATTAAATATAATTGATAATATAATTTAATAAAGTCCAAAGTAATTTTTATAAGGGTCAGAAAGTGGTTAATACCATAAAAACTAGTATTTTCTAATAAATAGATATTTTTATTTAAAAGTATAAATTATCATATTTAGAAATTTATTTTCATAAAAAAATTTATTATTGAAATTATCACCTAAAAATATTCCAATGGTGAAATTTTCATGATTTTCTGAGATAGTAAAATCTTTGGGTAAATATTAAATACGATATAAATATATAGTTTGTATTATAACATCATAATATCCCAAAAGTGATACAATAAATGATATAAAATGAATCCATGACAAAATATATATTTCACCACTAAAATATTATATTTTTCATGTTGTTTTATTGATTTTATAAACCCTTAATGAATCCTCAAAAACCTATATTATATTTTAAGATTTTAATGTTAATTATTTGTGAACATGATTCATTTTCACATCACCAAGGGTATTATTTTAATATGTTCGGTTCATAGCCTTATAAAATATTTAAAACCACTCATATTTTTAAGAACCTATGGTAAAATACCATAGGAATTTTTTTGGTTATTTTATCATATAGTATCCAAAACAAAATTTTAAAAATTGATATAGAATTCCCATATCTTTGGATATAAATACCCACCAAAAATCCCACTCTACTTCACTCAAAACACATTTATCATGAATTTAATATCCTTTTCCCCCTCAAATTCCCTTCCAATGTGTTTCCAATCTCTTAATAAGATCCTTCCAATCATTTAGAAGTTCCCTCCCAAGGTAAGGGACTCTTTACACTTCTTTATTCAAGCACTTTCATTGTAATATCTCATTTTATTTACAATTTTACATGTTGGAATGGGTTTTTACACATCCCTTTTATTGTCCTTATAATTTATAATTAGTGATATACCACACATCACTCTCATTATACCTTCCCATGAATCTTTATGTACACTTATTATGCTTACAAAATTATCTTACGATTTTCCTTATCAAACATTTGGGTTGTGGATACCCATACCCATTTCCACTCAAGTATATTCACCTTGATGTAATGATCCTTCATTTATTGTTGAATTAAATTTATGTGACCCACAATACTAAATCATGGGATCAAAAGTGAAGAAATATTCCCATATGATGTATGATATATGTGGCACTATAATGCATGTACATGATATGAATGTGATGAGTGGCCCCATAATTATATAGCCCTCTAATGCATTGAGTAATGTTTTTTATCTCATGATATACCATGTATGGTTCATAAGAGGTTATCCTAATAACACTATGTTATTATTTCTTAGTGTTTAGCCTTGACTTATGCTCATGATGTCATGTTTTTTATTGTTACTACATTCCTATGTTTCCTTGATGTTATCATCTTATATCATGATTCAATGTTTATTTTTATGATTCTCTCACCTTTTATTTCACTTTGATATTCCACTTTACTAACATGTATTACATTCATCATTTTATGCTTTGATTATTCACTTACTGGAATTTATATCTCACCATTTTTTATGAATGTCCTTAGGTTATCCCATGCAGTATTAGAAGATGAAGGGAGTATAAGGGAATGTGTTGAATTTTTTAAATAATATCATTATACTCATGTTTCAAGTTATTTTTCTATTTATCTAATTACACAGTGATGGAGTGTAAATAATTACTGAATGTTTTTTCATAAATAATCTCCTTGAAATCCACAGATAAAAATAGAAAGGGATCTCCTTGGCCTCAAGTAAAGACAAAAAATCTATTAGAGAATATAAGGAAAGCTTCACAAGACTTTCATGATATTTCTATGATTTTTTTATTAACCCAAAAATTAATTTTGATAGAATATTTAGTGGGATTAAGCTGAATCTTTGAAGAGATTTTGTGATTTGAGATCTTTGAAATCTATAAGGAAATTATCCAATGTTCCCTCAAAGTTGAAATAGATATCAATGAATCTAAAAGGTCATAATATAGGAAGTGAAGAATATATTTCAATTCTATCATAGGGATGGATAAATCTCATGGTATTAACACAATCCAACATCCCACTTGTCAAAATTGAGGGAAAAAGCATATTGGGAATTTCCTAAAGAGGACAAGGAAATTTTTAAGTGTGGGATAGAAGGACACCAAGACAGTGAATGCTGATGTGATAAACCCACTAATATGATAGAATAAAGAAATTATCACACCAAACTTTAGTCAATTTTCCAATTTTTTAACTATAAGGAATAATTACACTATGAGAATTAGTTCACTAAGACAAGGTTTTTCGATGATAACTGACACCAACAACCTATGCGGCCTAGAGAGAAAGGGAGAGCTTATGAAATCAAAATTACTAAGGGGTATCTTTAAAATGACATAGTGATAGGTATACTATTTATTCATTCAATAATAGTGAGCATGCTATTTGATTCTGGTTCTATACATTCTTTCATATCACACAAGTTTAGTATAACTATTTAAGCACTAACAAATAACATTAAAGTAGAGTTTTCGATGAAAATAAAAAATAGGGAAATTATTTCATTACAAGTTTATAGCTTCACCACAATCCATATTTGAGGGATAAACTTCCAAATAACCTTTTGATACTACCTTTATTATAATTCGATGCAATTTTGTGTACATATTGGATTTCATTGTTTAGAGTAAACATAAATTTCTGGGAGAAGGAATTTACCCTTCATATCATGAATCACCCTCTAATTATATATAAGTGCAAGTAGAAGGATGAATCTAATTTGATATCGTCATCTCAATAATGGATATTGTTTCTTTATGAGCAAGAACATATAGCTCAAATGATTGATACTAAGTAAAATATCATCCTTGATAACACACCCATTATAAGGGAATATGTTCATATATCTCTAGAAGAATTTTCTAGTCTTCCTATAAGCCTTGAGGTTGAGTTCTCAATCAAGATTACATATTTATAAAAGGTTTATACACCCAAGTGATTCATCATGGAGTGAATTGGTCCTCTTCATCAATAAAGGATGGGTTAATGCACATATTCACTGATAATATTTATCTTAACAACATCATGATAAATAATAAGTATTATATTCCATATATTGATAACTTATTTGATCAGATACATAGAGACTAGTTCTTCTCTAAGGTGGATATTTGTTTGGGATATTATCAAGTAAAGTTGAAGAAGGAGGATATAACAAAGAATTATTTTTGTACAAGGTATAATCCCAATGATTTCATAGTGATTCCATTTGGACTCACTAATGCTTCCGGTATCTTCATGGACTTAATGAATAGATTCTTTATAGATTACTTTAATAAATCTGTGGTAGTAATATTCTCATCTACTCGAAAATCAAGGAGGAAAATGAAGAGAATTTGAATGTTATACTAAATACATTGAAAAATTAAAATCTATGTGCGGATTATAGTAAATGCAATTTTTGGATAAAACAAGTGACATTCTTGGGTAAAGTTATCACCAGAAAAGGGATATCTTTTCAACATTAAAAAATAGAGGCAATTAAACAATATCAGAGACCTAAATTTGTGACAAATATCCATCATTTCCATGGACTAGATGGGTAATTTCATTGATTTTTTTAGAAACTTATTCTGATTTTCAATCCCACTAACCGAGATAACTCAGAAAAGAGTGAATTTTTTCTGGACTGATGAATGTGTGGAGATATTTAAGGGGTTAAATAATAGGTTAATCCCTATATATGTGCTCACATTACCCACCATCGAGGAAGGATTTGTGATCTAAAAATATGAATACAAAAAAATTATTGAGTTGTGTACTCATTAAATATGATAACATTATAGACCCTTTCTTTCTAAAATTATAGATCCATGAGAAGAACTACCCAACACATGATCTTGAATTTTCTACAGTGATATTTACATTGAATATTTAGCCACATTATCTATATGGGGAAAAGTGTGACATATACATTGATCATAAAATCTTCAAGTGTATAATCACATAAAAGGTGATCAATATACACCAAAAAAGCAGTTATATCTTATCAAGGATTATTATTTTTCAATCCATTACCATCCTATGAAGGAGAAAAACATAGAAGATGATTTGGGTAAAAAGGATCCCTCAACCCTATCCATGATGAGGATTTAAAGGAATCTGATTTTATTGGACATGAAATGGATAAAAATTATTATAATAAAATAAAATTCATCCTAAATTTCTCAAATAACTGATCAACCATCTAATATTTAGAGGATAAAATATGATAAAAAATATTATTTGAAGATATAGAAAAAGGTATTGAATATTCCAAAGTTAAACTTTGATAAATATCTAGTTATAAGGTTTGGGACCTGGATACATGTCCCATCAAAACAAAATATAAATAGGGAACTTCTATATGATGTGCATAGCTCATCCATATCTATTCATCTAGGAAGCACAAAGATGTATAGAGATATAAATCAAAACTTCTGGCGGGATAACATGAAGTAGGATATTGTAGAATTTGTATCTCGATTCTTGGTATGCCAACAATTCAAGGTTGAATGAAAGATGTATAAGGGTATGATGCCACCATTTCCCATAAAATTATGGAAATGGGAAAACATTACCATGGATTTCATCATAGGACTCCTTAGAACATCTAAAGGTAATAACTCCATATGGATGGTTGTCAACCACCTTATAAAATCAGTTCATTTCATTACTATCAAGGAATATTTCTCTCTTGAAAAACTTTCCAAGATATAAATACTGGAAGTGGTAAGACTAAATATATTTACACTAACAATTATATATAATGGAGATCTAAGGTTTACCTCAAGGTTATAGAGAATCATTCAAAAATAATTGGATAAATGTATGTGTTTCAATACTATTTTTCACCCACATATGGATGTTCAGTCTAAGAGAACTGTTCAAACTCTAGATTAAATGTTGATATCATGTTCAATGGATCTCAATGGATACTAGGATCATAACCTTACCTTAGTGGATATCTCATATAACAAAAGTTTCCATTATGTAATGCAAATAGAACCTTATGAGGCTTTGTATGGGAAAAAGTGTCATACACCAATATGTTAGGATGGAGTTAGAGAGTGGAAGATTATGGGACCTAATATTATCTAAGAGATGGTATAGAAGGTTTAAACCATTCAATGTTATATGAATCCATATAAAACAAATATAGATTCTATGAATATAATTATTTATGAGACATATTGTTTGAGTTCTGAGATAAGGTGTTTGTATATCATTGTAGAAGAAATTCATGAGGTTAGGGAAGAAGGGAAATCTTAGTCTAAGATGCATAAACCCCTTTGATATCCTTGATCACATTAGATTTTTGGCCTATCAAATAGAACTCCCACCTAACCTATGCCATGTATATGATGTGTCCCATGTATTACTCTTGGGGAAGTACATATGAGACCCCTCACATGCAATAAATCTAGAGGTGGTACTCTTGGAGAATTATATTTCATATGAGAAGTAGCTAGTGAAGATATTATATCCTATAGACAAAGATCTTCAAAATAAGACAACTCACCTGGCCAAATTGCTATGGTGAAACCATAAGTTTGAGGAAGCAACAATTAAACTAAAATATGTGATAAAGAAGAAGTATCATAATCTATTTTAGTGTATGTAATGAAATTTTTAGAGAGAAACTTCTAAAGTGGGAAAGAATTTGATGTGCAGAACTTTTATAAATTAAATTCTCTTTTTAGGTGAATAAATTACTTATTAAGTAATGCAGTAATAGAAAACACATTCATATATTTTGTTATTTTATACCATTATAAAATATATCCTTTTGAATATAAATTAATATTAATAATTATAACCATTTATAATATTGTAGTTTTAGAATGACTGTTAATATTAGTATATATTAAGGGTTATGATAAAGTCCATTTGACACAAACGAAAGAAGTTATAGACAATACCAATAAGATTGTACCCTATGAATCCCATTCAACAGATCTTACATGGGATATGGCATTACTGAGCTTTAACCTTGACCAATCCCAACCTGATATTCAATGATTGAAGTTTGAGAGAAACTATTTATTGTATTAGTTCAAGTTTATCAAGATCATGATTGAAACCATGTTCACTGAACCACTCCAAGAAAGCACCACCATTGAACACCTTTACCTTAGGGCATATGCTTGTGCAATAAGGGTTTATGTATCTAGTCCCTAATATTATGAATTTTTATGATTTATTTATAATAAATAATTATAATATATATCTTATTTTTATTATTTTATAAATGATTATATAATGAGTTTAATAAAAATTTGATTTTGATACAAAGGAATAAAAATTGTATTTTTGGGAAAGAAATGCATTCAACTAAGACACTCTTTTGATAAATTCAATAATTTTGGAAATAAATTTTATTTTAATAAAATATTAGTATTAAATAATATTTATTTAAATTTAAATTATAGTATAATTTCACGATATTGAAAGTAATTTTTATAAGGTTTAGAAAGTGGTTAATACCATAACAATAAGTATTTCCCAATAAATAGGTATTTTTTATTTAAAATTGTAATTTATAATATTTAGAAAATTATTTTGGTAAAATAAATATTATTTTTGAAATCAATACATCAAAATTATCCAATGGTTATTTTTTCATGATTTTATGAGATAGTAAAATTTTTGGGTAAAAATTAAATACGGTATAAATATATGATCCATATTATGATATCATAATAGCCCAAAAGTGGTATAATAAAAGATATAAGATACATCCATGAACAAATATAGATTTACTTTTCAAATAAATTTATTTTTTAATTTATTTATTAATTTAATAAACCCCTAATGAATCCTCTAAAACATATATTATATTTTAAGGTTTTAAAATCAATTATTTATGAACATGAATCACTTCCACATCAATGAGGGTATTATTTTAATATTTTTGGATATTATCCTTATAAAATATTTAATATAACTCCTATTTTTTGGAAAATATTAGCATAAACAATGGGAAGGATTCTTTTTTGGATATTTTATCTTATAGAGTCCAAAACCAAAGTTTAGAAATTAATATAGAATTCACCTCTCTTTCTCTATAAATATCTAACCAAAATATCACTCTTATCCACTAAAAATTAATTGATCAAGAAGTTAATATCCCTATATCTCTCTCTAAATCCATCCCAATGTATTCCCAATATCTTAAGAAACTCCTCCCAAGCTTTAAGTAGTTCTCTACAAAGGTAATGGATTCCCTCCTTCTCCTCTTTATTCATGAACTTTCATTGTATTATACCATTTAATTTCTATTTTTTAATATTGGAATGAAATTTTAAACATAATTTTTACAATCCATATGATTTCAAATTAATTATAGGCCACCAATCACTCTCATTAAACCCTTCCATGAATCTTTATGTACAACCGTTATACTGCCGAAATTATCTTGCAATTTTCCATGACAAACATTTATAGTGAATACCCAACCCCGTTTACTCTCAAGGGTATTCACCTAGATGTAACTATACATCATTTATTTGTTAAATGCATGTATTTTATCCACACTCCTTTATCATGGGATCAAAATTGATGAAATACCCCCTATTTTGTATGATCTATGTGGCACACAAATGCATGTACATGATATGAATATGGCAGGTGGGCCTAGAAATATATAGTCCTCAAATAAATTGGATAATTTTTTATATCATGAGATATTATATATGTTTCATAAGAGATTATCATAATAACACTATTTTATGATGACTTAGTGGTTAACCTTGACTTGTGCTTACGATTTCATGTTTTATGTTGTTGCAAACATTTTATGTTTCCTTGATGTTATCATACTATATCATGTTATGATGTTCATATTTACAATTCTCACCCATTTTAGTTACCTTGATATACCCCTTGACTAACATTTATTAGTTTTATCATGTTATTCTTTGATTATTCCCCTACTGAGATTTTTAGATCACCCTTTTCTTATGTATATCCCTAGGTTATCCCATGTGGTATTAGATGATCAATAGTGTATAAGGGAATGTGTTGAAACTTTTAAATAATGTATTTATACTCATGTTTCATGTTATTGTGTTATGTATCTAATTAACCAAATAAAATAGGCCTGAAAATCTTTTTGGATTATATTAAGTCTATTTTTATGTAATAAATCATGAAAAAAGTGTGTTAAATATATGGGTTGTTGTACATAATAAATGGGAGCCATAGATAAATTTTCAAAACACATAAAGTATGTGTACACCATATGGGTACCAATGGAATACCTATATATTTCTATTTAACCAAATCATTTAACGTAATAACAACTTGTACAAATAAAATCCGAATATAAGGTGTGGGATAAGAGAATCTATATAGGTTGACTATAATAGAGATTATATAATTGAATTTTAGTAATTATGTATGGGTAGTAGACATTGAATAATCTAATCTCATACTATATATTTAGATCAATCATATAAAGGGGAGAGGAATTACAAAAGGATGAAAGTATAAACAGAAGGGGGATATTAGATGTTCTATAATTTTGGGAGATTATCTATTAAAATACATGATAACTCTAATAGGAATAACTATAGTTCATCATAAAAAAAAATTATTAATATAAATACTATTTTTATATTGTTTTAACATGTAAATTCTTTAAAAATTTCATAGTGGGGTTGAGGTGATGTAGATTTATTGATTAATATTAAATTTTGAATGAAATTATGTCATGTTATCTATCCCTTTTGATCATAATGTATCACTTTCTTGTCAACCTAGTGTATAATCTTTGATAATTGGGTGAAGTAAAAAAGTAGAGGCCCAAACTATACAATAAAGAGTGGAAATATTTTTTTGATGAGCAAAATTCTTCTAAGAGGATAAGTGGTATTTTAATCATAGACTAAAAAATTGAATTTTCATTGTATTTACTTCACATGAAACCTTATAGGGTTTTGATATTTTTTTAAGGAGTCGATGAGTGTGTCAAGTTAACATTAAAAGGTTTGATTGGTTATGTTAATAAAGAATCAATGAATTTATGTGTAAATAGAAAGATACAATAAACTTGAACCCAACACCAACATTGTTCTTAAATTGATATAATTAACCAAATTAATTTATCCTATATCTATATTCTCTATTTTTTCAAAATTTATTACTATTATAAATTACATAAAATTCACACATCATTCTTTCTTATTCTTTTATCTTGAGGCTACACAATACCAATACCCACAACCACTATTTTCTTCTTATTTTTTCATCATAGCTGAACTAAAATATTAAGGGTAACCAAGGCTATCCCTCAAGAAATGACTTGATATAAAACCAAGATAATGCATTAAAACAACCCCAGTCACTTACATAAGGTTGTTTAGTTACTACTATAATATTATAGACCAATAATTACTCCTTTATGAATTTAACATAGAAATTATGGAAAATAAGTTAATAGAGAATGTGGTTGTTGAACATTTAAACCATATTCTCTTATCCTTAGATATTGACCCATCCCTTAGTATTCTAATAAATTAAATTTTTACCAGTGAGAAATCATGTCGAGTTAAATATGATATTCCATGGTATATTGACATTATTAATTATTTTCTAACATCTTGAATTTATTCTATTTTTAATAAAAAAAGATAAACATAAAAAAAATGTTTCACATTACTTCATTTGGAATTTCCCTTAACTTTGAATTGCATATAGTGATCACATACCAAGTAATTGTTTTCTCAATAGTGATTTTTAGTTTTTTCTTAGGTTTTGTAACAATATTGAATTTAGGGGATACTTTGGTCCTCAATAGACTACTTTTAAGGTTCTTTATTATGTTTTGTTTTGGAAAAACATATTTTTGGATTCCCATGATTTTTGAAATGCATTTTATTGATGTTAAAGGATAGGGAATGTCTTTAAAAGAAATTAAGTTCCATAACAAATCTTATTTTCCATGACATTTTTTATGTTTGGAGAATTGAATTTATGAGGAAATTTTTTTATTTAATTTTAAAAAATATACATTCTTATAATGAATTTTATTTCTAAATAATTATAATCATGAACCAAAAATACTTATTACTCTAAGGTAGTTTTTTAATATTTTAGAACCAAAACCATTTATAGGTTTGGAATACTTAGGTTCGTCATCAGTAACTAGGTTCTTATTTCTGTAACCACACAATGAAAAACAAATCATCAATATGGGGTCATGAATTGATCTACCTAACATGTAACTCATAAACTAATAACAAAACCTATAGTTTCTACTATATAGGTAAATAAAATTCTTTAAAAAAATTTCCAAACTGATAGGAAAGATTCGATTCTTTAACAAGATAATTATTTGTGGGCACATCATACTAATTTCAAAACACCCAATGGTATTACAACTTTTAGTATTATGTTTGGAAATATTTTTCACCCCCCCCCCATTAATATAGATCATTAAAACTATTAGTAAATAAAATAATTTGATTATAATCTTTATTCTACAAGTGTTCAAAGTAAACCATAGATTTTGGAGTTAGAGGAAATATGGATAGGTACATTTGAGAATTCCCAAATCTATGAGAAATTATTTATGGTTTCCCATGAAATACTCATCTAGATTGACCTTACCCATTAGATACATTTTTGGTTAGATGGTTAGGAAAGGTTTTTTATCCCAACCCCACCACCATTAGGCTAGGTTACAATTACTTTCACTAAGAAGGAATATCACACAAGGGGTTCCTTAATATAATACACCTTCAATAAATTTATATATCTCCAATGTATAAAAAATATAATAAATATCAATAAAACATCAAACCTAAAGTATAAAATGAATGAAATAAAAAAATCAATGATAACTATATGCAAATTTCAATCTCCTAAAGTAAAATCAATACTAGATATAAATATCCAAAAGTTAAGATCGGTGTAAAATGGGTGTCAAGATGACTTCTAATCATAGAAACACATGAAAAATACTTTGATAACAGATTTATCTACTGAACACCATTAAGAACTAGATCCACTACCTTCACATCCTTTATTATTATCCATAATAATTCCATAATATTCATATATAAAACACATGTGTGTGGAATGCCTATAAATAGATGAGTATAAAGATACCTAGTAGGGTCCTTCAAAAACAAAAAAAAATGATTGAATAAAAATTAAACTTGAAATGAAAGAAAAAGTAAATAAAACCCAAAAATGATTTAGGGATGAATAACTAAAAACATTTTAATGTCTCTATCTTTACATCCCATCTCTATAATATTGTATGTTATAGGAAAATACGGATACCCAATAAATTTTTAGACCCACAAAACACATAATTTATAACCTCAAGAAAACCATGCAACCTCTATGAATATGTATTAGGGTATTTTTCCTCCCTGAGGAAATAATATCGGTCAATAATGTATATAACCTAATGGGATGACTCATTCCTTTTCAATTATTGAATATTGCTCAAGGGATTACTTACTCCATTGATGAACTTCCCATTCCCCAAATTTTATGGTAGTTCCCTATCCCACTAATCCTATAGGGGGATTTCTTCTTGTAATGTGAGTAGTGATCTAGGGAGTGTTTACCTAATAAATGTAGGAAGTATTTTTTCCTCGAGTTCATGGGGGAATTCCAAACTACATAATCTATATAGAGGACATGTTTTCTATCATTATTATTTCTATAGGGGAGTACTGAATCACATGTCCCATCTAAATATATCATCCAATCCTAGTTGTCATCTCTATGGATATAAAATATTAAAACAACCCAAAATTCCTCAAAAATATTTTATAATGGTGAATAGGACTCCGTAATTGTCATCTATATGAAAAAAAAAACTCAAAATGGACTACTCTTTTCTTTGGTTCTAAAACTCAAGTGAAAATATGTGTAAAAAATGAAGAGGATGGGATAATTGGTGTGCACGCTAGCTGACAAAACATGTGTACCCCAAAGGAAAGATATGAGTACACTCTCATGGACATGTAATTCCATTGAATGGAAACAATATATTCTTATAAGATATATTTCATTTGTATTATATGGGATAACTAGTCATGTAATTTTGAGGCTCGGTTATTCCATTGAATATACACTAAGTGTGCTTAATAGTTACATGTTGTGTATTGATTCTACTCGCCCCTAACCAATCAATGGAAAAGATTTTCCCAAATATTTTCCACTTTTGTATTACCATATCCATCACCAAAATTGTATTTTCTACCAAAATTATATCCTTTATAGGATGGTTACATCACACTTCCATTGTCACAATATCCATAAATTAATGATTGAGATCATCCAAAAAACTACCATTGTTATTCCCAGCATCATCTCATGCCTCTTGATCTGGATACAACACTACCTACAGGGTCTTCTGCTTCACTACTATCTGGTCCCATCACTATGAAACCTTCTAATCCTTCCATGTAGCATTCTTCAAACCTCTAACAACTATGAAGGTCAGTGATGGTTTAGTTCATCGTGAGGGGGAGGTAGAAGTAATGGGAAAGAGGGGGTCAAATAAAGAGAATGAATAAACTTCTATTCTCAATCTACTAGTCACCTAATCAATTTGTTTCATACTACACTATGGAATATAAAATGTGGGACTTGGGGAGGGTTGGTGGGTGATGATCACCCGACCACCCATTCTTCTTCTTCGGTGATTTCATTTACCCATATTTCATCATACATATTCAAATATCAATATAATAATAATAATAAATCATTTTTGGAGATTCATGTAATAAAATTTTGTGATCAAATTGAAATAAATAAAATAACAGAGTGTCAAAACACAAATGTGATCCTACCTCGATGTTGATTCATTATCGCTCCAAGATCTATCTTTTCTTTGAAAAAAAATTCAACTCATCCTAAAATAATTAAAAACACTATACACTCTAGGGTGTATTTCATTGGAATAAAATCCACTAATTAAATGCATTAGAATTATATTTATAGACCTGGGGTTATAAATATATTTTGAGTACCTAAAACAAACTTGGTCTAGGGACTTAAACTCAAAAAAATACTATAATTTTACCTCCATCCATCCAATGGCCCGAAGGCCTTCATTTTTTATGAGATATTGATGATTCCGTATCACATGTGTACATGAGTTAATATTTTAATATATCCAATTTTGAAAAATATTATTTGGGTTCATATATATTAATATAAAATAATCCAGGTGTGTGATCACTTTATTAAATTATTTAAAGGATCTGATGAGAAAACTAGGTCACTGCATCCAACCAACCTCTAAGTATTTTTTTCCTAAAAATAATTAATCACTAAAAAAGGTGAGTGTAATTATCTCACATATTATTCTCTTACTCCCACAAACTATTTTTAAGATTCACATGTCACTATAAGATACACACTAATGGTATCACCCACGCTCAAAGGGTATTCTTCTAACAGCCCTTGATTTCCATTGTGTTCTCTCCAAAGGTGGTGTCATCCTTGACGTATATCTACACCTAGTCAGTAATGTGAAATGTTTCATGAATATATATATCATTATTTATGACATGTGGAAGACATTTTACACCTGATATGGTTGTAGGGGTTATTTGAGAGGATAAAAAACCTCTTCTACCCTACACAAGATAAATAAAGGGTTTATAAACCATGGGTTATACATTCTCTATTAACTAAAATTCATGAAATTTTTTATTATTGAGACCTCAAAAACTATATAATCTCCCTCCTTGAACTAAAAACTCCTTCATTTTCACTCCACATAATAATTATGATGGACTTGTGTTTTTATCATTTGCTCCTAAATAACATACAAATATCTCATCATCAATTATAAAATTGTGGCCTCATAAGAAATGACTCTCCATTCTTCATCCAACAATGAGGATACTTACATAGTCTCTTATATGGGGCCTTGAAATGATCCATTTTGATATTAGAGTATGAATTTTTTTCTCTACATGAACTTCAGAAATAGTATTTTATTATCCCAAATTCTACTAAAATCAAGCATACAGTCTTGCAAATTATCTTTTAGAACCTAGATCTTTCTCATATTTTGGTCATTTTTCTAATGGATAAATGCCATACTCAACCACAACTGGGTTCTAATAGTTTACTATACCTCTCCCTAACAAATATGGGAATTTATTATCTTAGTTAAAAATGATTATTAAGGGAACTCTGTGAAACCATATGGTCTCATTAATGTAAAAAAATCCCAATATACCAAACCCCACTATTAAATAGGTGGTAAGTTTGATGAAATAGAAAATTGTTTAATGATCACCTAGATAAAAACATTATGTTTTACTAAAAGTATAAATAAGTTCAAAAAATCCATTAATATCATATCAAAATTCAGTGGTGGAACCACAAGGGGTTTGCTTAATCTTGGAAAAACCTAGTGATCTAAATTCACTTATTGGTGGGTGAGGCACTGGAACATGAACTCTAAAACACTAATCATCATGACTAACCACCAATAATAACTCTTGATATATAGGTACATCTTTATAATTCTTGGATATAATGCCAAGGGGGAAGTGTGTTATTTCTTTAACATATCCTCAAGCAACACAATATGAACAATAGTCCTTCCATAAAATAGGATGATTTGATCCCCACATTCAAATAATAACTCAAGTGTATCGTTTGAGAATATATGGTTATACAAAACCTCTAAATTTATTTCTATAAGAAAATCTTCCTTCACTCACTGAATGAGTGTAAAGTATTCCAACATCAATCCAAGGTAGGTGAAATATCCCTATTTTATCATACCTCTCCCCATGTAACAACCTTGACCTATATACCTAAATAGTATCAAAAAAGTCTCCAAAACACCTTAGGAGCACCTCTCAATTACCATAGGCTAGAATAAACACCTATAGTTAAACAATACTAATATCATAAATGGCATTCCCTCATAGAATTATTGAATAAAATAACTAAGATACACACTAATTTTATAATGCCTTATATAAACACTAGTTATACCAAGTGTATAATAGTCAACCAATAAAATTAGATAAATAATAAAAATATCTCAATAAAAAATGACATAGATATGAAATATCATACCACCATGGCCCAAAATATCAATAAAGTTAAAAAATAAGTGCAACATAGAAAAACTACTTATACACATATTATGCATTGTAAACATGACCTAAAGAGAAAACATGAAAATATCATGTGTAATTAATCCTAATGAGACATCCTAGGACATCCCCTATATCATATCCTAACTCATCCATACAAAATCTAAAAATATACCACCCAAAATCCATACTATATTTTTGAAAAGATCCTATGATCTGGATCCTTACTTTCCCTTATATCATTTACAAAAGGTTCTAGATCTGTCTCAATTGAGATATGTATAGGGTGTATGCATGTGTTTTTGATATGAAATATGAAATAATTTGTTTTTCAGCCGGTGAAAACCCACTTTCCAAAGGAAGAAATTCACTGGTACTTTTCCAGTGATTCTTTGGGTTGCAAATTTGTCTAAAGGATTGGATTTCAGGCTCATCCCATTTTTTAGGGTGAATTATTTCCTAATTTGAGACTCTCTTTTAGATTTAGGATATGTTTGTGAACCCTTCCCAAATCTAGGTGTGGTACTAGTTACCACCATGTAAGTTATCGATTTAATCCATGCATTGATGTGACCATCGGTATATATCACATGTTCTCGATATTCCTTTTAATTGGTGATTACATTCTAGTTTAACACCCTAGAATTTATCACTATTTAGGGAGGCGGTAGGTTTTAGGGAGTGGGAATCAGGCTCATGAGAGGGGATTCCCATATATCCTTATGAAGGGAATAAAAACTTAAGTAGTTCGATGACACTTAATGGGGCACATTTTACCTTTTAAAATTTTGTGACTATGGCCAATGTGGTTCCTTTGAAGTTCACATATCCATGACCAATTGAAGTGCCTATTAAGGTCATTTTCTAGGAAATTATAAAGTGTTGGGATTGAACCTCAGAGAGGTTTCCTATGTATCATGGTTATTTAGAAAGAAATTTAAAATGTTTCAAATTACATAGCTTAATGTCATGTGATATGACCACTATATATAGTTTAATGTCATGTGGTAAGGTTGTTTGTATTATTAAAGTGGACACATAAATAAATCGAGTGGGGTGTACACATGGGTGACCCCTTCTGGCTCATCCAATCTATTAGTAATTAAATTATAGATGGTATGGTTGGAATTTCAAGGAATATGACCCTTTAATGATATGATGGGTCATAGGGAATTTGACTCATCGAGGAAGGTTTGATGGGGAATATGGTCCTATGAGAATGAGTTGGGTTTTACACATGAGAATACCTAGCATATTTATAGCTAAGTAATGGATCAAAAGGATAATATCATTAGTGAGGGAATAAATAGGTCTTAAACATTAGGAGTCTTGAACTATTCTTTAATGAAAGATATATATGCACGAGGCTTATGTATTGGATTCCCAAAGATACATGTCCTAGTAGGTGATTCAAGTGAAGGTGATTTTTGGGGTCTAAACCTAGTATTAATCTTATGATATATTCCTAACTTGGTGAGAGAGAAAAATGGGTCATCTAGGTTCTTAGGTCAATAGAATGTTGGATATGGGTTAGATAATATTGAAGTTTGATTCATTGGAGCTTTCACTAGTATCCAACTTACAGTAACCCTCATTGTCAAGGTAATACATGCTTTTAATTTCCCTGATGGTTTTAATGGTGTGGTGGAAAAACTTGAGAGAGGAATTTTATCTATGGGATACATGATAGATTATTTATACAATGATTTTCAAATCTTGTTCATTCATTTTAGGAGGTTATAGGGGATTCCATAGTGGACAGTCACCCTAGTACGAGACATATATGAGAGTGGTACTCAGGTAGGAGACCAATGAGAAAGATAAATCATCCATAGAGAAAGGGAGAATACCAAAACCTAGTTGAGATATTGGGTGAATAATCTCACTAATATGGGTAGATTGAAGTGACACATTAGTTTGACATTAGATTGAAATCACATCCTATATTGATGGTAGGATGAAGTGTCTCCCAATAATGGGGTTGGGCAAGTTGTCACTCAGGTTTGGGGTCAGGAGAAGTGTTTCCTTGGTTTTGAGTCGGGTGAAGCGTTACCCTAATTTTATATAAGTTGAAGTTTATAAATAATTATTACCTCATAAGGTGAGATAGGTTTGGATCTCCATGGTATTATACTCTCGAGTTCAGTTCAGTAAGGGGTGCCCTAGTGTAGTTTGTCTAAGATGGGGTCCTTCTCCCTAGTCCTTAAGAATATTAGGGGGAGAAGTATTTCAAAAATATTTAGGTTCTAAACTCTTAAAATTATGTAATTACCCATATTTTCAATTAATTCTATTAGTTTTTTAATTAAGAAGTCACTTAAAGGGAGGTAGGAAGACCTAGGCAAGGGAAGACCTAGGCATGTGGAGCTCATTTGCCATTTCTTATTCCAAACAATCTCCCCCAAAATCTCATAAAATAAGCATGGAAGGTATTTATAAAAAGTGGGAGACTATGTAATAGATATATACATGTAAAAAAATTTGTTACTTATTTATACAAACACCTCACACAAGTGGGATTGGTGTAAAGAGTCAGAGAACATAAGAATTCCACACGAGGGAGAGCTACACGAGAAAGTCAGATACACATGTGACTTTCATGAAGGGGAGCTATGTTCACAATCCAAAACCTAGATGAATGTAATATGGGAGAATTTCTAGTAATGGGATGCATAGTAACATGAGACTAGGATATACAGGAATAATTTATTGTTCATGCAAGGAGTTTACCTTAGTGCGAAACTGAAATTTTGAAAATCTTCTTCCAACTTCAAATGATAATATATATTGATCTTAGTGTACGTTTGGGATCTAAAATCACTTAGATTGAAGATTTTGAAACAAAATATTAACCTATATATTGTTTTTCCCTATATAAAGATTTTTTAAAGGGTGAAAAGTTCCAAAATAACCCTCAAAATGGTTTTTAGAGTTTTGACAACCATTTTCATCAACAATGTACGAAATACATGGCCTACTCTTAATTGGAGGTTTTCACCACCATACCACCAGACTAGGAAAAAATTATGAGTAATATCAATCCCTAAAAGTCCAATAAATAATATAGAACATGGATTGTAACAAATTGATATTTTATCATACATTTTATTTAAAATAAATTTAATTTCTTTGATAGATTGTGATACACATAGTACTGAGTTTAAATGAACCTCGATATAATATTAAAATATTATTATTTAATGTTATAGTAACCACCTAGATATTATATTGGATGGTATTAATAGGATAACAAAAATATTAAAAATAAATAGTTTATAGATGTATAAATAAATTCATTAGTAATTAATTTATTAGAAACAAAATTAAAATTCATTTGAAAGTAAAAGGTATGTTTTTTAGAAAAATTGTTTTATGCACACAATGTGTTTTTATCTTAATAAATTAAATTAATCACTAATGGTGAATGATTTTAAATAAATTTTTATATTATATATTTAATTAAATGTTACAATATTCATTTAATTTTTTGGTAGGTAGAAGATAAAAATAAATCTAGTTTTATGCTTAAAAATAAATTTTTCTAAAAAACGGTTTTTGTTGCATTTTGTTCTTTTTTTAAAATGAATTTATTCCACATATAAAAAATTAATCTTGAAAAATAGATCCTATATTTTCAATTATGATACTAAAATTTGGTAAATAAGTCCCTTTTATTTTTTTCATTATGAATAGTAACCATGATAATTTTTTTCTTACCTTAGTAAGGGTAAAATGAGTAAAATATGGTTAAAACATTCGGATAAGGTTTTAAAATTTCTATAACACTTTAATTTATACTATTTAATGACTTGAGTTTGGAAATTTCCATCCAATTATATAATATGTGTCCACTTGGTTCTATTTTTCTTTGATTATGACCTTTATAATAATTTAAGAAAATAATAAATACAAAATAACAACCTCTTGACTTTAATAACTCCAATATTTTTACATAAGTATAAAATAGGATAATTTTAATTATAAATGTTTATTTTAAATATTAATTATATTTTTTACCATGTTAATTTATTTTTAATTTTTAATGATTTAATAAGTACAATAAATTCTTATTCAACATCGATACAAAATTTATTCAAATAACAGAAAAATAAAATAAATGATTTTAAAAATATTTCAAGTAATACAATTGGGAAAAATTATTATATTCCATGGATTTTTTTGATACATATATCATATTATGGATTTTTTAAAGGTTTATATTCAAATTAATTTGATTTCATGTTGTTTTTAAAGTCAAATTAAATTTATAGTTCCAAAAATGACATTAATGATATATTATAATAAATAATATTTTATTAAATGATTTAAAATTAATAAAAATATTTTCTTCAGTCAAGGGAATCATATATGGTTTATAATATCAATCATGTTTCATTTATTGGTCACTTTTCTTTTTATAGTGTCATTATTGACCCTTAAAGATTAAAAAGCATTGATTTTGTGGTAATTGTCAAACGGGTTAATAGGGGTTAAAACAAGGATATAATAGTGAAAACATCACCAAAACATGTTAAAATTTTATTTTATGTGATTATTTATTATAATAATCATCTTATATTCTAATTATATAAATTTTGGTACATTTTTAAATCAATATTGATTTATATTATTTTAATAATTTATGTAATTCTAAGAGTGCCCCTCCCCTTACTTATCAAACGGAAAACCTCCTCTCCTTAATTATTCATAGTTTTATATCCTTATAAATCATACAATACCTACCATAATACCTTTATATATTAATTTAACACATCATATATCTTTTGGTCTTGTGAAAATACCATCCCTTCAAGGATTAAGGTGTAATCCAAAGAAGGTTTCTCAATGAAGAGGTATAACTCTTAACCAAGCATTTTAAATTTTATTTATTATTCTACCTCATATAACTCCATGGTATCCATTATAAAATAATTTATTCAGTATATTCAATATACATAATTTTTATTATTATTATGGAACAACAATTATCCACCTTCTTTCCATCCGTTGGAAATCAATAACATCGCTCCTGCATAGGTGTGGACTACCACCTCCATGAAGTGATGTGATTCATTTCCACTTTACATAGATGGTAATAAGGTTATATTTAATGAATATATATGATATATATGATATATAAATGATATTTTAAAGTTTAATTATTAGTTATCTTTCTTTCATTCCATCCATTGAAAATTGAAAATAGTGTTTATGCATACAAACGGCCAACCGTCTCCATAAACGATATAATTAATTTTTATATATTTATCCATTATGGATGAATCTATATATATATATATATATATATAATATAAATTATATTTATATAATTATTAAAATTATAGTTATTATGAAACCATGATCAAAGTACAAGGACTGGAACTACTGAACCAAAATTATCATGAAAAACAAAATAGTTAATACCCGAAAATGACTATTTTAATAAGGAATTAATAATAATTAGGTGTTGAAATATTATAAAGAGATAATATATGATATTATAATTATTTACATGATTATTTTATATAATTATAATAAAATTTAAATTTATTATATAGGAGGTTATAGTTCTTTCAAAGCAAGTGGAACTTGAGGTAAGGGTGTTCTATTATAATCTCATTGTTTACTAAGATTGTTTATGATTAAGTTTCCAATGGTGAATTTCATGATATATCACCCATAAATCTCATTAATTTTCTTACCATATATTTAATTCATAAGATTATATTTTTTCTCTTTAATTTTACCCCCTTAAAGTAATCATGAGACTGAAATAATTTTTGCAATGAAAAATCAACTGTTTTTCTCTTTTTAGATGAAAATATTTTTTTCCATTTATATGTTTTCCCAAAAAAATTATAGAATGTTTTTATTATCATATTATTATTTAAATTCATTTCTACCCATGGTTTAATTTTTTAAAAATGTATTAAAATGAATCTTCTTATTATTTTCTAGATGAGTTGCTTTTGGATTTTTACCAATAATATGAAAGGAATCATTGTTTTCACATACACAGCATGAACGAAATTTCTCATATTCATTACCAATCAATAATTTGAAGATTAAATTACATGTTTACATGTTTATTCTTAAAGAAAATTTTTTACTTGATATTTTGGAAATTTATGGATATTAAATAACTAATTTCAAATTGAAAAGGTTATTTTCCTCGAGAAAGGTTCTAGTGATATTTTAAAAGAATTTTTCATCTATGATAACATCATTTAATATCACTTATGATTTACTAGGAATATTATCCAATGATTCCATCCACATTCCTTATTTGTATGGATAATTTTAATGATTTAAGGATGATTCCAGGAAACCTATTTCTTTTCATGGGTTAATTAAGTTATGATGAAACCTTTAAGAACTTGGTTTATTTTACATGGGTAATGCTATAAATAAATAATTAAATGTTTATGAAACATGTTCCCTTTACATAGGTTATTATATATGATGAATTTTTTATTATCTTTTGGAATTCATATTTATAATTTCCATTATGTGATGGGTGGGTTAGTAAATATATATCCCTCTGGTGAATTGGGTAAATATAGATATCTCATGAAATAATAAGGACTGGAATGGGGAGTGAACCAAGTTTTGTAAGGGATTCTATACACTATGATAAACCTAGGAGTGCACCTTGACTAAGGATATGATTATTTTGGGAGTGAACCCAATATACAATGATAGTCTTGGTAGTGATCCTTGACCACTAAAAATGATTTTATATGATTATTTACATGAAAAAAAACTTATGTATTATTCCAATGTTATGCTCTCATGTATCATATTTTGTGATTCCTTTATTATTCATGTCTTATGAAATGGAATGATTTATTACATGACTAAATATTATGATATATGATACATGGGGTATGGTTTTTAAATGTTATTATCATGTTCTCAACCTCTTATGCTCATGTTATGTTTATGTTATCATTGATATCTCACTTATTTACCCTTAATTAGTATCATATATCACCCTTTATTTTGTTTATTTTCCCCAGGTTATGAAGAAAGGCTTTAAGTATGATATGTTAATGAAGCGTGATAGTTATAAATAACTTAGAGATATATGATGTAGTTCACTTATGAAAAAATATTTTATGTATCCATGTTTCCAAAGATAATAAAACTATATGATTTTGGCATGGATCATAATTATATGTATTGAATATTCATTTAATAATATTTGATATTTATGTATGAAAAGTATGTCTCATTATAGTTTGTGTCATAGTAAGTTTTAGTTACCTTTGGAAACTAGGATGATAAAACTTTAGTGAGAACTCTTAATATAATACTATGTATAATAGAATGTCATGTGTTATAGTAAAGAAACAAGTGTAGTTTTCCTAGAAAAACTTCCCTGTCTAGATATAATAATTGGGCTTGTTCATGTCATAGATTAATATAGGGGTAATAACCCCAAAAATATTTGTTCAGGTATATCTTGGTCATCATTCTGGTGCACTGTGAGTGTTCCCTTACTACACACCTGGTTTGAAACTCCCCAAGGATATTATTGGGTTAATTTATATTTTCTTTATGAACCATTATGATGGATTTGAAAATATGGTGATCATGAATGACCCAAGTTAAACCTAATTTTTCATAGATTAAAAGGAATTTTTAATGATATAAACATCTTATTGATGGTTTTTAATGATTAATCACTCTGATTAATAATTTTTATGGACATTCTAACCATTTTGGTTTTAGATAGGGATTGAAGATAGAATAATGAAGTTGAGGTTGTGACAAGTACGCTCAAATATTAATGTATCTTATTTGAACTTAGTCATATGAATTCCATTATGTAATGAAACATCTCTTGGGATATTCATTAATAACCTCAATTATTAGTAGTTGATTTAGGAGTTAAAACTCATAATGGTATGATGATCACATATAAAGTCTATTATTCTTCTCTAATTTAATTTTGTAATAATTTGTTTAATATAAATCGTATTATTCTCCCTCTAGTGTAATTTGATGTTATCGTAAACATGGATTAGATTTCCTTACACAAATCCCACATAAATTTCCAATAAAGGGAAGCTAAATATTAACTTCTGATAGAAATTTCATCCATTCAATGGGTTTTAATTTCTATTCAAAAGGGGTTTTTATCTCATTTGGTTAGGGAGAAACTCAACATTGAAGATATACCTATTGTGTTGGATTTTGTTGATGTATTCCCAATATAGTTTTGCATTCTTCAACTGAATCATGAATTTGAGTTTTCAATAGAACTCGTACCTAGTACTACACCTATTTCAAAGACTCAATTTTTAATGGCCCTAATTGATTTGTAGGAATTAAAGAAGTATCTCCTAGTAAATTTTTACAAGGTATCCATTCATCCATGTGTATTACCTTGGGGTGCACCTATTATTTTTTCAATAAGAAATATGGATCAATGATACTCTTCACTAATTATCGATAACTTAACAAGATCGATATCAATAAAAAGTATATTTTTACCCGTATTGATCAGTTGTTTGATCAATTGGATAAAGTTCAATAATTTTCCAAGATTTACCTTTGTTTTGGATATCATCAATTGAAGTTCGATAAGGAGGATATACCCAAGAAAACATTCTATATAAGGTATGGGAAAATATGAATTTATAATGATTACATTTGTTCTAACTAATTCCCCCATTATCTTTATGGATTTAATGAATAGATAATTTAGAGATTATAACTTGAATATTATACTGAAGACCCTATGAAAGAAATATTTGTATGAAAAAATTACCTTGTGTAGATTTTGGATATATAAAGTTTCATTTTCAGGTCATATAATCTCAAACATGGGTATATTTATGGACCCATCAATGATAAAAATTATTGAATGTTGGTATATACCAACCACCATGATTGATGTCCTTATTTTTATTGGTTTGGATGGATATTATCAATTCTTTATAGATAATTTCGTATGATTATCTAATCCACTCACCAAGTTAACTCATAAATGAGCTAAGTTCCTTTGGACTGATGAATGTAAGGAAAATATCAAGGAACTATATAGAAGGTTAGTCAGCACACCAATTTTTACACTACCTTGTAGTGTATAAGGGTTTATAATCTATAGTGATACATCATATAAGGAATTGGGTTCCATCATCATGAATAATTAGATGTTTATATCTTATTCCTTATGAAAATTGAATGTTCTTGAGAAAAATTTCCCAAGTCGTGATTTAGAATTAACTACGGTAATTTTTGAATTTAATATATAGAGGATTTATCTTTAGAGAGAAAGGTGTGAAATATATACTAATTAAAAAAGTTTCAATTATATAATCACTTATAAAGAGATAAATATGTTCCAAAGAATATGGTTGGATTTGATTAAGGATTATGAATTCTCAATATATTACCACATTGGGAAAGCAGACAAGGTGGTAGATTCTCTGAGTCAAATTGATCATGTTGTATTATATTTGATGAGGATTATAAAATATCCAATACTTCAGGATTTCCAAAGTATGGATCTAGAAATATAAAATGAATGGTAGAAATATTATCTTTCTCAAATGATTTTTCAACCATCTATCCATTTTATTATTAAATAGGCATAAAATGAAGATGTGTAACTGAAGAAAAAGGTCAGAAATATTCTTAAGTTCAACCTTGATTGTGATGGAATGATAAGTTTTGATAATAGTATTTTTGTACCTTCAATACTATACTTAATGGGGTTATTGGATGAATATCACAGTTCATCATTCCCTATTCAATGTGGAAGTATGAAAATGTATAGAGATATGGAAGATTATTTTTTATGGAAAAACATAAAGAGAGATATTGCATAGTATGTATCCCAATGCCTATTATGGAAGAAAATTATAGCTGAGAGACATAAATCTAAGGGTATTGAACAACCATTACATATACTAAAATGGATATGGGAAAACATCATCATGGATTTTTTTTATTGGGATCCTTAAAAAAATTTAAGGCCATAATTCTATTTGGGTTGTATTTGATCACCTTACAAAGTCATAAAACTTAATTTACATTAGAATATACTTCCCCCTTAATCAGGTTTCCATGATATAAATTAAGGAATTGTTAAGTTTTCTAATATTACTACATTATATTATATAGAATTGGGGTCTGAGGTTTACTATAAGTTTTAGATGAGTCTTCAGTAGGATCTAGATACAGAGTTGAGTTTTAATATTTCTTATCATCCTCAAATATATGGTTAGTCTAGCATAACCATTAAAAACCTAAAGGATGTGTTGAGATCTTGTTATATATATTTCAATGGTGGTTGGGGTCAAAAATTTACTCTGGTTGAGTTTTCTTATAATAATAGCTTTCACAGGCACATTCAGATGGCTCATTATGAAGCCTTATATGAAAAGAAGTGTAAAACTTCAACATGTTGGGATGAAGTTAGAGAAATAAATCTATTGGGACCTGATCTAGTTGAGGAAATGAAAAATAAATTCAGATCTATTTAGTAACATGTTAAGGCATCTCATAGTTGACATAAATGTTATTCCGAAAATCATTGGTGATATTTATAATTCAATGTTAGTGAGAAGGTATTCCTACAAATTTCTATGTTCAAGAAGGTTATGAGATTCAGAATAAAGGAAAAGATGAGACCTAGGTGTATTGGACACATCTAGATTCTTGATTAATTATAGGGATAGTATCTTATCACTTGGCACTTCCACTGAACCTCTCTCAAGTTCATGATGTGTTCTATGTATCTCTCCTGGGGAAGTACATACCTAATACTTCACATGTACTAAAATCATAGGTGGTACCACTACATAATGATCTTTCCTAATATGAACAACTATTATAAATATTGGATCACATATATAAATTGCTATAGAATAAGACTACTAAACTGGTTAATGTTCTCTGTAGGAATAAGAAATTCAAAGAAGTTACTTAGGAACCTGAGAATATGATGAAATAGAGATATCATCATATGTTTGTATCATAGTTAACAAACATTCAAGGGATAAATTCATTTTAAGTGGACTAGAATTTAACAAATCATGATTTTATGATATATGTTATGTTAAAATATATTTAATTTCTTCAATAACTTGCGATACATGAAACATTGAGTTTAAACAACCAGGATATACTATTGAAATATTATTATATAATGTGAAAGTTAGAGCCTAGTAATCAGATTGGTAGGTATGAATAGTACTAAATAAGTTATGAAAAAATTATGGTTTACACATTTATAAAATTAATTCATTTCTTATTAATTTATATAAATAAAAATAAAAATCATTTGAAAGTAAAAGATATGTTATTTTGAAAAACTGTTTTTAAGGGAATAATGTGTTTTTATATTAATAAATTAAATTAATCACTATTATTGAATAATTTTAATGATATTTATATATTATATATTCAATCAAGTGTTTTAAAATTCATTTAAAATTTTTCTAGGCATGAGATAATATTAAATCAAGTTTTATGCTTAAAAATGTATTTTTCTTAAAAATAGCATCCGCCACATTTTGTGCATTTCTTTAAAATGGATTTCTACCACTTAAAAAAATTAAATTAAAAAATATATCCAATATTTTTAATCATTAGATTCAAATTGGGTAAATAGGTACCATTTATTATTTTCCATTATAAATAGTAACCTTGGAAATATTTTTGTCACATCGGTGAGGGTAAAACAGGTAAAATAAGGTTAAAATTTTGGGATAAGGCTTTAAAATTTTAGTAAAAATTTCTTTTATCTTATTTTATAGTTTATTTTAGAAATTTTCATCCAATTCATGATTATATGGCCACTTGGTGGTATTTTTCTTTGATTATGACCTTTATATTAATTTAAGAAAATAATGAATACAAAATGTCACTCTCTTGACTTTAATATATCTAATATTTTTATATAGGAATAATAAGTGCATAAGTCTAATTATAAATATTTATATGGAATAATAATTAATTTTTCTTATCATGAGATTTTTTTTTATTGATTGAATAATTACCTTAAATTCTTACAAAATGCTGACATAGTATTTATTCAATTAATAGAAAAATAAAATAAATTATTTAAGTAACACTATTTGGATGAATTATTATGTTTCATGAATTATGTGGATAATTATAAAAAATTATTTAAATTTTAAAGTTTTATATTCAAATTACTTTGCTTTCAAGTTGTTTTCAAAGTTAAATTAAGTGAATAGTTTGAAAAATGACATTAATGATATTTTATAATAAATAATATTTTATTAAATTATTTAAAATTATTAAAAATATTATATTCATCCAAGTTAATTTTATATGGTTTAACATATCAAACATGGTACATTTATGGGTCACTTTCATTTTTATGGTTACATTCTTGACCTTTAATGAGTAAAAAACTTTGATTTTGTGGTAATTGTCAAAAGGGTTAATGATGGGTTAAAACAATGAAAGGGTGAAAACATCCCCAATATTTGTTCAAACTTTATTATATGAGAGGATTTATAATAATAATCATCTTATATTCTAATTATTTTAGTTTTTATCCATTTTTTCATGAAAATTAATTTATATAAATTTAATACTTTTAAGTAATTCCAAGAGTTCCCCTCCCCTTAGATATAAAAGGGTGCATCCTCTCCATTATTATTCACAATGTTTTAGCCTTATATCTTGGAAAATACCTACCATTATGCCTTTCTATCAAATTTTACCATATCTAATAGATTTTATTCTTTCCAAAGGACTATCCTTCCGAGGCATAAGGAGTAAGCCAAAGAAGGTTTCTCAATGAAGAGGTATAACTCTTAACTAAGCGTTTTCAATTTTATTTATTATTATACCTAAAATAAATACATGGTATAAATTATAAAATAATTACTTTAGTATATTAAATATACTTAATTATTATTATTATTATGTAGCAACCATTATCTGCCTTCTTACCATCCGTTGGAAGATGATAATGTCACTCATGCGTACGTGTGGACTACCATCTCCACGAAGCGATGTAATTCATTTCTAATTTACATGTATGGTAATAAGGATAGATTTAATTAATATATAGTATTTTTATGATATAAAAATGATCCTATAAAGGTGAATTATTATTTACCTTTCTTTCCTTCCATCCATTAAAAAGTGAAACCAGCGTTCATGTGTATGTACGGCCTACCATCTCCATAAATGGTATAATTAATTTTTCTATATCTATAATTTATAGATAAATCTATATATATAATTAATATATATGATATTTATATCAAGATTAACATTATGTAGATGATTTAACCATTATCAAAGTACAAGGAATGGAACTACCGAACCAAAATTCTCATGAAAAATGAAATGGTTAACATCCAAAAATGACAATTTTAATAGGGGATTATTAATAAATGGGTGTTGAAATGTTATAAGGATGTAATATTGGATATTAAAATTATTCATGTGATTCTATTATAGATTTATAATAAATTTAAATTTATTATATGGGTGGTTAGCTCACTTTCAAAGTAAGTGGAACTTGAGGTAAGGGTTTTATGTTACAATCTCATTATTTACTGAGATTATTTATGATTAAGTTTCCAATGATGAATTTCAAGATCAACCACCCAATAATCTCATTAATTTTATTCTTATCAGTTTATTTATGTATAATATATGTTTTTCTTTCATTTTCCTCACTTTAAGTACTCAATAGACTGAAATAATTCTTTTAATGAAAAATAAACTTTATTTCTATTTTTAGTCAAAAATCCTTTGTATTCCATGTACAAGTTTTCTAAAAAATCAAGAATTTTTATATTCTCCTATGACTATTTAATTTCATTTTTACCCGTGATTGAATTTTTCCAAAAAAAATTATAATGAATCTTCTTTTTTTTTTTTGAAATTAGGTACTTTTGACTTTTTACCAAAAATATGGAAGGGATCTTTGTTTTAACGTACATGGAATGAAAATAATTTCCCATCTTCATGACCAATAAATGATTTAAAGATTCCTTTACATGTTTATAAAGTTATTTTCAAATAAAATATTTTCCTTGGTATTTAGAAAAATTTTATATTTTAAATAAGTGATTTCAAATTGAAAAGGGTATTTCCCTCAAGAGATGTTCTAGTGATCATTTAAAGGAATTTTTCAACTATGATAACATCATTTGATGTTACTTATGATTTAATAGGTATATTATTCAATTATACTATCCACTTATATTATTTTGATGACTTATGATGATGATTTGTGGATAATTCTATGAAACTTTTTTCTTTCCACAGGTTAATTAAGTTATGATGAAACCTGTTTCTTTTTCACAAGTTATGCTATGATAAATTTTGAAATGTTTAGAAAAATAAATTCCTTTATATGATTTATGATATATTATTAATGTTTTATGATCTTATGTTACACATATGTATGATTTTTATTATGTAATGGGTGGGGTCATAATTATATATCCCTATAATGCATTGGGTAAAGATGTATATCTCATGAGATAATAAGGACTGTAATGGGGAGTGAACCCAATTCAGTAAGGGGATCTAACCACTACGATAGTCTTGGGGTGAATCTTTACTAAGGATATAATGGTATGGGGAGTGAACCCAATCCACTAGGATAGTCTTGGAAGTGATACTTGACTACTAGGGAAATCATTTTCTATGCTTATGTGTATGCTAAAGACTTATTTCTTATGATAATTTTATACTCTCATAGATCATTCTCTTTGATTCCTTTATGAATCATGTCTTATGAACTTCCAAGATTTAATCCATGACTCAATATTATGATCCATGATATATAGGTTATGGTTTTTGAAATATTATGTATATGTTATCATACCCTTATTATCATGTTATGTTTAAGTTATCATTGATATCTCCATTTTTTACCCTTACTAAGAATCAAAGCATGAATTTTCTTATGTTTCCTTTCCTAGGGTTATGAAGAAATGTTTTAAGTATGATACATTTAAGAAGGGTCCTAGTTAGTAATAAATTTTTCGGTCATGATATAGTTCACTAATGAACCAATTATTTATATATCTATATTTCCAAAGATACTAGACCTATATGATTTTGGCATGGATCATAATGTTATGTATTGAATAGTTATATAATAATATGTAATATTTATATATGAAAAGTATGGGTCACTATATAGAAATCTTATTGTTGTATTCTTTATGAAAAATATATTATTATGACCATGACGTAATTGTGTTATATGAGTGGGGTCCATGTCATATATTTCATGGAAAAGTGTGTGCCACATGTTTTTTAGTGCTAACAATATTCCCACCTCAAAATTGGATTTTTTTAGAATGAAAATAATTTGATTCTGAGTAAACTTATAGTATTTTATTTATCACATGAACATATTTTATGCTTCTTGATCTAAATCAATAATGATGGTATGTTCACCCAGAGTTGAATCTAGAATAACGGAGTTTGTGTTGCCTCAATTTATTAATTCATGTTTGAGTTTCCTCAAATGGTGTAATATATAAAGTAATGATGTAATATATAAATAAATCAATTATCTTCAGAAAATGTTCCCTCAAATGGATAAAATCATGCAGAATATAAAGGTTCATGTAACTTCAACATAAGTTGGGGTGAGTCTATGAGATAAAGAACCATTTAATTTTGCCTCATCATGAGTACGTTCACTTAGATTGATATGGTTATTTTGGATATAATAGTATATGCACCATCACCATAAGCCATGGTTAGCATAATCTGGTATGGAATATTGTTTCCTTTTAGATGGTTTCTATGAGATGGATATAGATTAGTAGGATATGGTGGTATATATATTATTGTTGTAAGCTAAGGTTAGTATATTTGGATATAAGAGATGTGTGACTTAGCACAAAAAAATCAAGAAGGTGGGGATTTTTGGAATGATGATTCAAATTTTCAAGAGGGATTTATTATACTATAATTACACCTTTATGAAATTCACATGGATTATCTAAAAAATATATGGGTGGAATAAAAGGTGGTTTAAATTTTTTACCTGGTAAAGGGACTTAGTGATCATGGATTGACTTTAGTCGGGGTCATATATTGGACCCCATAGGGTTTGTGTATTTTTTTTATTTTTCAATATATCTTTTTCTAAGATATAGAAGGAGGAGGATTGGAATGTAAAAAACTTGAATTTTACTTAGGCCACCCTTTGCTGGTTTTCAACCTAACAAGTTTTATGACTTTTAATTTTTTTTCAAATGCTTAAATTTTTTCTAGTTTATACATGGTGAATTCCTAATAGGAAAATACTTGATTTTTTTCCTATATTTATTTTAAGTGTTTTCAACTTAGAAAGTAATATTTATCTTTTTTGGGTAGATTAAGGTCTTTCATGAAAGACTAATTAAGGTAGTATTTAAGGTTAGACATATTTGACCAAAATGTGTGGTGGTCTACCTGGTAGCACGAGAAAGAAAAACCTAACATGAATAACTTCCTAATTACACAAATAAAGATACCCTCATGATTGGTGTGTATATTTTAGGTTCATTATGCATAGACTATTGTGTCATGTGGTTTAAGATCATTTTATTAGGACTATATGTTGTGAAACTTTGGATCATATAACAAAGACCTTTATGTCATGTGGATTAGGGTCATGTGAAGAGGACCATCAAAGTTTCAATAATGTAATGTTATACTATTTTTGTGATAATGAGTGTGACACACAAATGTGAAAAATCTATGGAATTCAAAATTATTTTTATATTTGGGTCATGGAATGTGTAAAACATAACTTGATACATTTGAATTAGGAAATGATTGGATAGAACAAGTATGCAAGGAATGAATGTTGAAAAAAATTAGTAAGGGGGTCCATTAAAAAGTTATCAGGGGTGTATGGGGTTATACTACCTTCTCCTCGGGATGTAAACATGACCATCATTAGTAGTGAAACTTATGGTGGCATGAATATCATTATCAAGAACAGTTATCCCTTATAGATGAACGTGTTTGTTATTGATATCCATGAAAGGTTTTTGAATATTTAAACACTTAAGGAATGGAGTAGGTTTATCAATAAAAGGATATTTAAGATGGGTTCAAGCAATTTAAATTGTACACCACAATGTATAGAAAAAATTCCTAGGGTGAAGTGATATAACATGAAATTTATTGAGCATGTCAGTATGAGAGAATAAATAAGGGTTTACCTAACTTTTTCTTAGACCAATGGGTCTACTGAGTATAAATTGAATTTTTATATGGACATATGGTGGCCTTCACAAGCTATGTGCCATTTGATTATTCACTCTAACTTTTACCTAAGTTATGAAAGGTTATGAAATAGTGATAATAGACTTGAATTTTTCTTAGGGACCCTCTTATAGGTTTTTAACCTTAAAAGTATTCATCCATCATTCATTTATTTTAATGGATCTTGAAATTTGGACCATTGAGGGATTAAGTTTAAGGTTATACAACATTGACCTAATGTTATTGGGGTTTAAGGTCAAATATCTTTGACTAAAAGGTGACATGGTATATCAATCTAGGGTGATGCAAGACGGATGTGACGGAAGAGACCAATGATAAGATATACTACCACAGATAGAGGTTCACATAGTTTGAAGTCATAGTGACTAGACCCAAGATTTTTGGGGTTTAAGTTCACACAAGAATTACTGAACATTTAGATAATCTATCTAGAAATAGAAAGGAAAAATGTAAACTGAATGTAGATTCCAATGCTATTATAGACCATATCATGGATGAGTTTGTGTATTTTAAGGACATAATGATCAAAACATTTATGGGTGGTGTGATATGATGACCAAGATGGGGATAAAGAGTTAAAAGTGGAAAACACCTTTCAATAAGGAGGTAATGAGATGGATTGAGTATGTTGAGGATGACTATTGACCAATATTTGAATGATGGGTTCCATTAAAATATTTTTAAGGGAACCTGGTAATTAGAGGACCTTATCCTCAAGAAGAAAACAAGCCTTTGGTTAGAAAATCCAAATATAAAGGCATGAGTATCATTACCAAGTAGAGGTATCCCTTAGTGTAGGATATACTCATTACTTGTAGAAATGAAATTTTCATGGTGATTTAAAAAATTAAGGCATAAAGTTATGTTTGTTAAAAGAGTATTTTTAATAGGTGATTGGAATATTCCAATCCTAAAGTAACCATAGTTAGGTTGTTATGAGAATATTATGGGGAAAGGATATAAAATATTATATGTGTTTGGGTCTAAAATATATGACTTATATGTCACTACATATACTAAAATAACATGAATCAAGCCACATGTAGTTCTTAAATGGAGAAATTTCTGATTCATGTGAGAATTGAAACCTAAATTGGATCCTTATCCATACTCTGGATAGTGTTTTAGTGCATAGCTAGGGATAAAACCCTAATGAAGATATAGAGGAATCCCCAAACACTATGACACAATTTTAGTAAAGGGGGGTTTTTTCCCAATGAATGTTTATGAAGTAACCATATGTTAGGAATTATTACATAGATTTGGATCTCATGTAGGGAAACTCAAGCCATACATAATCACTCTAAGTAAAAAAATGGGTATTTTGGGATGGAACACATACCGAATAGTTTAAAATATTGTGGAAAGGACTCATATTTCATAAATTCTCAGGTCATATGAAAAGTACCATTATATATGTGATCTTCATATATACGGATCATGTGTAAATGGATAATGGAATGGTTAAATCCTATTGTAGGTCCACTAGAGGATGCTTGATATGAGTTAAGATAATCCTTACGCTAAGGGTGAGTATGGGCCAAAATCTTTTGGATGGATCAAAGATAAGAAAACTAGGTGTCACTACGTATCTTGGATAAATATGAATCAATCCAAATATAGTTCTAGTCAAAGATACGGAGTCCCATAATAGAGTCTCATATAGAAATACTTGACATTAATAAGGATACTACAGACTGATAAGTGGTTTTATAGTGATATAATTTGTATCTAGGCCTAGGATAGAAGATCCAAAACTCACTATGTATCCTAAAGGAGTAGAAATTAAGCCACATTTTTTCGTAAAAAGTCATTTATTTCATAAATCTAGCACATTTTTAGGATATAGGGAATTTTTATTCAAAACCATAGGATGTTTCAAGGATAGAACCTAGGATTATAGATGTGGGTCTCCTCATGAATGAGTTTTTTTTTACCATGTCATATATTTATAGATAGTAACAATATTCTAGGTACCCTTACATGGATGTTGGGTTGTATAGGATAGACTATACTATGTAGTTAAGGTCTTGTTAGGTGGACTATATGTCATGCAGTTTAACATCATGTGAGAAGGAGTTAGATGAAATATAATTTAAAGTTGTATGTAAGGAAATTTATTCAAGAGACATTAGATAAATCAATAATATTCATAAAATGATAAAACCTTTTCTTTGTACCAATTAAAGAGATAAAACCTACATGAAGGAGTAAGGATTTAGATACTACGAAAAAGTAAGGGTTTGATTGGAATTTTCACCTAGGACCAAGAAAGAAGATCTAGGTGTCTATTAATAAGAATCAATCCACACATAGTTCTTAGAATCCCTTCATATTACACCTATATATTTTATGATATATTTATATTTAAATAAATTTGATTTGTTTGATATGTATCTTTACATGTAACATTGATCTTAAATGAATTGTGATATATTATTGAATTATTATTATTAAATGTGACTGTTGTCACATAATTGTTGTATTTTTTTGTACGAATAAGACTAAATACATTATGAAAAATGTGTATAAAATTTTTCCATAATAAAAATGAATTAATAATTTCTTAGAAAATAATTACTTAATTTTAAATGTCAAAAATAATAAAATTTTCTGTTAAAAATAAATTTTTCATGGAATTTTATTTTTCTATATTTTATGTACCTTGATTACTAATGAAATATGATTTTTATGAGTTATATTTGTATCAATTTAAAAAAATTAATAATCATTTATAAATTGATTACTGATTACTTATAAATGAGGATAAAATCATTTGAATGTAAAAAATATTTATTTTTCAAATTAACTATTTTTATGTTCACAAAATACTTATGGATTAGTAAATTAACTTAATCACTATTTATGAAAGTTTTTAATTTAATTTTTAGATCACATATTAAATTAAATAAATTAAAATTCATCTAATTTTGATTACAATACATTAAATGAAATTAAATTCACTTTATTATTGAAAAATGCATTTTTCCTACAAAAATTCCTCATGTTTTGTGCGTTCACTATAGAATTAATTGATGCTTCTTATATGAATTGAATTTCATAAAATTATTTACATATTTTAAATTATAATTTAAATTTTTAAAAAATATTTTAATTTATTTTTTTTCATAATTAATAGTAACTAAGGTAAAAAATCATTATTATAGTAAAGTTTAAATGGGTTAACTAGGGGTTAAAAAAATAGATAAGGGTTAAAATAACCTAAAAACTTTTCTAAGTCCTATGTATTGAATGTATTATGATCCTATCTCATACCATATTCAAAATTGATCCAATTTTTGTCTACTTTTCTATGTGTGTGACTTTATTATATTTTAATTCTCTTAATATTTACATGTTTTCCACCCACCTCACTTATAAAAGGGAACCTCCTCTCCTCACTTATTCAAAACTTAATGATCCACTAATATTGAACAAACTCTACCAAAATATCTTATAAAATCCATATCCATGTTATATAGTTTCATATTTTCTTATAATACCAAACCAAGGATCCTTAAGAAGAGATCCAAAGGTGGTTTCTCAAAAAGAGGTACAACTCTTAACCAAGTGTTTTCATATTTATTTCTTCTTCCACCTCATTTTAATCTTATAAAACCATTATAAATTAATAAAATTAGTATCTTTATTATACTTAAATTATATTATGTTGATGTCATAACCCTTTTTCATCTCATTTTCCATCATATGGTAAATGAAAACATTATTCTTGTATACGTGTGGACTATAACCTCCACGGAGCGATGTTTTTTGTTTATCATCATCGTCTCCCATGGATGGTTATATGAATGTATTTAATTAATATATATATATATATTATTTAAGATATAATAATTATTATGTAAATTTTAACTATTATTTTCTTTTATTTCATTCCAACCATTGAAAAATGTAAACATTTCTCATGCATGTGTACAGACAAATGTCTCCATGAAATAATGTAATTAATTTTTCATCACCAGCCTATATGGATAGTTATAAAATGGTATGTAATTAATAAATGTTATTTTTATGAAATTATTGATATTCTTTAGATGATTAAACCAATACCATGGTGTAAGGACTGAAACTGTTGAACTGAAACATGCATGGAAAACAGACCGCTTTTCACCTGAATAATGATTTTAATGAAGAATTTTTAATAAAGGGTGATTTGAAATTATAATGGAATGATATATAATATATATATATACATATATAAATATGGTTCTTTAATAGGTTTTTAAGAAATATATATTGATTATACATGAGGTTATATCACACATTAAGAATAAAGGGACTTGTATTAAGAGTTTATTTTACAATCTCATTTCTTTTCAAAATTATCTATATTAAATTTTCATCAATAGAAATTATGTGACCCTTATATTTTAAACATTTTTGGCACCAAAAAATAATTTTTAACATTTTAATTCATACTATTCCTGATTATAGGGTAAAAATTATCCCTAATGACCATTATAAAATAAAAAAGGAAATTATGTACAACTAACAAGTTTGGTACAAAAATTAGTTGTGTGAGAAAGGTGATGTTAAATGAATGAGTTCCATGGGAGGCCTTAAATAAAAAAGGAATGGGTTTCATGAAACCCATAATTTTTTATTCTATCCACATGTTTTGTGACATTAATGAAGTTTCAAAACATAGTTCTACATAAGGTAAAAATGTCTATAAATAAAAAATCACCCCCTCCGATTTTGTAGATAGACATCTGGAAGTTGAAGGGTCATTCTATTTTTCATGAAAACCTATATTTTATAAATATCACACTCTCAAAAACTCACATTTATTCCCATAGGTTGAGAAATTTAAGTATCACCCTCACATAGTACATAAATAACTTTGGCGTATGCAAGAGATGACTTTGCAAAAAATCCATTAAAAGCCAAACCAGTTTTCAAAATATGAAATTCCTTCTCACAACTCTATTCCTTACACAACACCAAATGGTATGTACAAATATGCCTCCACTATCCATTCCATTTTAATTTTATAGAGCCCATGGTTTTTGCAACTTCATAGATTCGTGAAACTCAAATGTTACATGACATAACCTAAGGGTCCCCAATTTGATGCCTCCTTCCACCAAACATAGTTGAACACAAGTTGAGTGATCATCTCCCCCATTCCCATTCAAATTGAGTCTATCCATGAAAACCCCATTCACATGACTTGTATCATGGAAACTCATTTCCAGTACCTTTTCTCTAAGCATGGTCTTGGAAGCCACATTTCCATATACTCCTAAGAATAGGAATCATTGTGTTGATCCCTCTTCATAATTCCTAAAATGGGTAGTTCCCATGACTATTTCTCTCTTAAATAATTTTCATAGTGAGAACATAAACCCCAATGGAGACATCATCATGATAAATTAATCATAATTCCTCTTGATGAGCACATGTGGGATACCCATATCCCACTCTCATAAAACCCTAATTGGGAACATGATGTTATATGTGTAAGACCCAAATTACATCTAATTTTTGAAACTTTAAACTGAATATCACCAATATCCTAGTCGCACAATGTTAAATTTCATGAAAACATCTAGTCACACAATGTTAAACTATATGAAAACGTCCTTATCCCATGACGTTAAACTATAGCCTTATCCAGTGTGACAAGAATAGGATGCATCATGTGATGAGAATTAGAAGATACCCCAAACATTTGGGAATACCATATGAAAAATCCAACACCATTCCTTATCATTTCCTCTCTCATGATTCAAGTGTCCTTACCGCATTATGTTAAAATACATTATCCTACCCTATCATACGACCTTAAACTATGTAGTCAAACTCTATGGGTTTTGATCCCTATCTCTAAAAAGGGTTCATAGGACGTCTCTCTATGGTTCAATCCCAACATCCCAACATTACCAAAAACATACCTACCCTTGGGAGGTGTTAACTCTAAATCTTGATCAGCTTTTAGAAGTATACTAAACCTCTCACCATCCAAAATAGAGGTCCCCACTGGACATTGGAATTACCTAAGGATGCTAATAGTAACTATCCCAGTACATTATGAGCATATATGGGAATCATCCCCTTTAAACTTTAAACCTATGACTGACTCATACATGATGAGAACATGTGGGAAAATTTACATTGGACTTTAAATATGTGAAGCACCCTCACTTGGATTTAAACATGTGACCAGTCTTGATGCATCGGAATCCTAGTCATAAGTGATAAGCCTAAGAAACTATAGGTTTTGATCCTAAAAAGTTTATTTTATGAGAACACAATCTCTTTCCCCTATTTAGGTGGTGAGAATGATTCCCTACCTTATATTATGATCATGATATGACTTAGGTGATGAGCATAGGAATCCTTATGTGATGAACATAAGTTTCCTAGAGTGGTGAGTATCTGATTCCTTACACAAAAAATAAAAAATGTGAGTTTTTTGACGCTCCTTTCCATCACAGAGTATAAATGAATTAAAAGGGAAAATAACTTAACACAAATTGATTCATCCTTTGAAGAAACATCAAAAATTCACAAAGGCATGAAAGGGGATTTGTTTACACTTGGGTCGCGCAATTTTCATCATGGTCGCACAAGTATACTTGCGCGCCTCATATTGGTCGCACAGGTGACTTGCACGCCCTAAGTTATTTTTGCCCAAGGTCTTCAGGAGCCTATAAATACCCCTTGTGGGCCCCCCATTTTGACGACGGAAAGATCCAGAAACTCAGATTTGAGCTCTCGGCACCCTATTCTCTTCTCAAAGCCTTCTGAACACTTATAAGGTAATTTCTTACCTAGAACGGAAGATCTAAAGAGGGGTAACAAGGCCTAAGTGTTGAAATTCATCAACACCTGTGCGCCTAAGTGTATAACCCTTCAGGGAAACGAAGACACTTGCGCGCCACCTTACCCCTTCAACAGAACCTGCGCACCACTCATTTAAAAGTATTTAGGGATAATACTAAGGGCTTGATCCAAGCCTCGCCCAAGTATTACCCCATGGGTTGACCGTCGCGCAAGTACCCATGTGTCGCGTAGGTACACTTGCGCGCCCACGCAGGACTTGCGTGCCTCTCTCTTTTTGGGTGCCCCTCCTACCTATCCACCTCTCCTATTCAATATTTAGTCTTCAAGACACTCTTTAAATCCATTTATGGCATGTTTCCTTGATTGGATTACTTATCTGAAAGGAATTATGTGGAACATCTCACAAAACATAGTGATTTACATATCTTTATATCACTAAAGTGAGAGATTTAATTCATTCAACCTCATCCTTTAAAGATGATAGGATCTTTAACCTAGGCTTCCTTCTCAAGAGTAAGTCCCAATCTAAAATTCCCAAATATAGGCATCCTCCATAGGAGTAATCCCCAAGTCCCCTAACCCGGGCCTCCTTTTCAGGAGTAAGCCCCAGTCTTCAAGTTCCCTTAATTTTGGGCATCCTCCTCAAGAGTAAGCCCCAAGTTCCCAAATATGGTCATCCTCCTCAGGAGTAAGCCCCAAGTTCCAAATTACCTTAACTTGGGCTTCCTTTTCAGGAGTAAGTCCCAGTCATAATTCCCCTTAACCTGGGCCTCCTTCTTAGGAATAATCCCCAGTTTTCAAGTCCCTTTAACCTGGGCCTCCTTCTCAGGAATAAGCCCCAGTTATAATTTCTCTTAACCAGACTTAATTTACTTTTGATTTGGGATTTCTTATAAGGAGTAAAATCCAATCATAAGTCCTTTATAATTTGGGAATCCTTCTCAGGATTAATTCCTAAGTTAAGTATCAAAATCTCCATAAAGCACATATACCTTTATGGACCTTGTTCCTGGGTTTCTTCCCTGAAGTAAAACCTAATATTCGTCTATCTAGGTAGTCATACATACATAAGCCCCACATCATTCCTTATGATTGCATATTTCATGGAACAATTGTCAGGTTTTACCAATACCTCTTGTTTCTCACACCGAGCATGACTCACGTGAGATTAGAGCATAAAAGTAATTATGACATCTTTCTTTGAGCCATCAATCATACCTAAACTTCATACTTCTTTACTCGAACTATGTGGGTTCTGATTCCTTTTCTAAAACAAAGGATGCGTAGGTAGCCCATCTATGGGTACGATCCCAACTCTGAAATAACCCATGTCCTTCTGAATGACAATAAACTTCAAGTGCCCCACTGAGTGGCTTTAAAACTAGTATGGTTATCATAATGACCAAGAGATTTATATATAATGTGTTGAAGGATACCATTGAATAAGAATCTCTAACAAATACAGATGATTCTCTATCAATGAAGAACCTCAAATAAATATAAAAGATTCTCTAAATCTTCTACATATCAATCATTTATTGTTAGATCTAAAGGAAATATCATTTTCATACTTGGTAATTTAATAATGATTCACGAACATAACTTAAATCTATAAAGAGAGTCCCGGAGTAGACAATAATTCCCCTCAAAAATGTGTGATGAGTCCGACCTCCCATCCTCTCGACCAATGAAAATTCTTAAGCCTCATTTGTTTACAACTAATGAGCACCTACTTTTGGAAAGTAGGTCCAAATAGATATAGAATCATTGGATGTTTCCGATTCTACGAACAAACCCGTTAGAAACCAATTGGAATGTTTGAAACTTAAAAAAACAAGGTCATCCCCAATTCCAGAGGAAACAAAAAATGGTGAACCCAACGTGAATCCTTAACCAAGTTAAAATGATGTTTTACTTATTTGTTAGGCCCCTGTTTAAACTCAATGAGAGGGCCAACAAAACAATCAATAACATATGTACTCATCCAAAAGATGTAGTGGCCGAACTTGTCTTGATTATGTCTGTTATATCAAATAGGCACTATTTTCCAAGATCTTCTGCATTACAGAAATGGCTTCTCTTAAGTTCACACTTGTGAATACCTCTGTTGTGAATGCCTCTACTGCTACTCCTGCTGGATCATCATCCGCTCTGAGGATGACATCGCCTACTCAGTGTCTTTAATACTAGGTATCAAATGCACTGGTTAAGGAATACCATCAACATGGTACCATTCCTACTATAGAGGCTGCTCGACAAGCCCTCAAAGTCAATAATTCACTCTGGTTGTCCAGACAGCGACGACCAGCGATCAAGAAGCAGGTGGTGCCAACCACCATCTCCAACCATTTCAGTTTTTTATTCCCAACACACAATCACCAGTCCCTCCCATATTCTGGGGAGGTGAATGAGAAGGTCACCGAAGACCTTAATTAAAGGATACAGGAGTCTTTCCCAAGGGCTCCCATCAATAATCGCCGCCAGACTCGTGTGGCAGTGCACCCTCGACATGATGAGGGTATCGCCTTCAGAGGTTCGGCTCATGTTCCTCAAACCTGAGCATGTAAGACGAACCACCAGAGGTGAAATTCGGTCAACAGTGAGAAGGTTCTTATCTCTTTCATTTCCGGAGAAGTCCACCAACCTAACTTGGTGGAAAGCAACGAGCAGGCACACACACCCATCCGTTTTAATTCTGTTGTCCAGCAAACTCGTTTGGTAGCAACATGTCATTCCCACCAGGCACTTCCGGTGGAGTACTATAGATAGGAACATACACCTATTTATAAATCATTAGCTAGTCAGCAGGCTCGTCTGACTATATATGATGAAGTCCGCCAACTCAATGTGTTGACAACTGGTAAACAGGCACATACACCTGCTTACACTCATCAATCCTGCCAATAGCCTCGTCTGCCAGTATTGAAGAAAGTTCATCAACCACATTCGGCGGAGTGTAATCAGTAGGTATATACACCTTCTAGTATTGATCAAGCCTACCAACAGTCTTGTTTAGTAGCACCCAGAGAGGTCAATTGGAAAGCCCCAATGACAACAAAGAGGCAAACTCAACTCTCTGCCCCCACACTTAAGTACTGTCAAAATTCACTGACAGGAAAAGGAGGACAGGAGCAGGAATACAGACCTAATTTAAGCATAGAATTGACGTATATTCCCATTCCATAAGCTGAAGTCACCAAGCATATTTTGACAATGGTGAAAGAGCAGAAGAAAATCCCTGCTCATATTCTGGATGCCTGTTAGGATATTATAACAGCTTCAGCAGCATCATAGGGAAAGAAATGAAAATATATCCCTACCAGTGGAGTGACACATCAACAGTTCACTCCAGAACAGACACACACCTTTGTTCCAATCCAAGAGGGTTGTGTGGAATACTCCCCCATATCATACGGACAACCAAGTCAGGCACATACACCTGATTTGAGTGGAGATAATCAGCCTAACCTAATCATTTCTCCTAAGCAGGCACATACACCTACCCATAATAACCACTTTCGTCAACAAGTGGTTCCCAAAGTGAGTAAGAAGGTGTATAAAAAGAAGACCCATCTAGCACAATCAAGAAATCAAGGGCCAATTTGTAATAAGGACTTACTCGATGCTGGAGTCCTTGAAGCCCTCAAAAAATTATCTATTGGGATTCAAGATCCTACTCTCTCATTTCCCAATAGTGGGAACATTAATTCTGAAGGTCTTCATCAGACACTTCCTCATGAAGGCTTACTTCATGACAATTCGGTTGATCTCGAAGTTTCATATTCAGATGAGAGCCACAAGAACCCTCTATGCGTCCAAAAGACTAAGGAGAAAAATGTTTTGTCTTTTGCTGTAACCCACCATGGTGGTCCTCCCCATGATGATGAATTTAGCTGCAAAAGTCCTCTCCGCAATAGTAATTCACATTGCCTGGAAAATGCTCCAATGGATAATGTAGTGACGAGAAAGACCTATTATCTTGAGGCACTTTCAAATGTGAAGCCAGTCATTTCTGATGCTTTACCTCTAGTAGGTGAAATACTTTCTCAATCAGAAGATAACCCGGGGTGTAGGTCATTCCCCGAACCACCCCCGGGTCGTTCATCTTCTAGTTTGATCAGTGAATTCTCTACCAATCTTGTTGAATCCGATGAAGCAACAAGGAAGAACCAGCTCTGGTCTAATTAGGTAGAATAATCTTCATTGAATGATAAAGAAGAAGTGTTGAATATGAGAAAACAACTGGAAAAAGGTGAAGTTCCAGTTATGTTTTGGCCTCTGGCTGACTCTCAGTATGAAATTCCAGAGATGTTGACGGAAGATGGAATTCATGATATTCGGCTCAACATATGGAAAACTCTTTGTCAGTTGAAAAAGAAAATATTACCTTATTATGAATATGAAAATCATGTCAAGATAATAGAAGGGCTGCAACGCCAAATTGACTTGGCATCTCTCTCAGTTTCACGATATCCGAAGGCTGAAAAGCAGCAGAGAGCCCTTTAACATTCATGCCTTGGTACACTAAGAAGATTGCGCCAGTTAATTGCCAATTCCCCATCTGGTATTCATATCAGGGGATGGGGTGTTCATGGAGCACTACATTTAATTGTACTCTCCATCCAACAAAGCCCGCTGAAAATAGTCTCATGAAATGTTATTTCCCATGGTCGGCCACAGCCAATTGTCTTTGTTTGTAATCAAAGGCTCGCTCAAGAACATGCCTTAACTAGTTCTTCTCAAATTCAGGCATACAGAGAACAAGTTGTTGAATTACTCCTGCATCAAGCAAATGAGAATATTGAACAGGCTTCTCGTTTAGAGCGTGCACATCATCAAGTGACAGAAGTGTCAGAAATCATCCAACGTTCTTTTGAGCCAGGTCATTTGAGTGGATGCAGGTTAATGCATCCAGCCAATTTCTGGACTAAAGTCCGCAAGATCAAGAGATATTTCAAGAAAGTCTCAGATGTAGTAGCTCAAGAACCACCCCAGCTTGCCAGACTGGGGACTCTTTTAACCCAACCCTCAGAATCAACAAATAGGATTCGAGGAGTTGAGCAGGAACAGTAGGAACAGCCTCAGTCCAGTGGACTGGGGACTTTTTTAAATATTCAATCTCTTCCTCAGAGAAATTCAGTCTTCTCTCGATTATGGAAGAATCCACAAGAGGAACAAAGAGCCAAATTATCAGGATATTCCCTCCAAATTACAGTTCATCAAGAAGTTCCTGAGGGATCAAATCAATGAAAGGAAATGTCTCATCAGGTACATGGAAGAAGACAATATCGTAGAAATTCTAATAGAAGGGATGCAATGCGTTATGCATCAATTAATGTCATCAATTCAATTGTTGTTGATCCCCCATATGAGGCTCACTCAGAGGGATCAGATGAAGAAGTTCCTACTCAAGAAGTTGTACGCACATACACAAATGAAGAAGGTGTGTGTACACGAAATCAAAGGCTTACCCAAAATCTAGGTAATCCTTCAAGTAACCAACTTACCCCTCTCCTAAAGGCATCCAACAAGGGGAAAGGAAATAATCAGGTTACATAACCTTCTTCTAGAGAAGTCCAATTTCTCTCATTAGAGAAAAGTTTTTCACAACAGGAGGAAGAAATGAAGGAATTGAGGAGGTTGAATGCAGAACTACTTCAAGGTAGTCTTCCTCCTAAGTGTACTGGAGTTAGTCAGCCAAGGGAATTTGTTGCAGTTACTAATATAGATCAAGAATATCCTCCTCTACCAGTACACCCTCACAGGTCTAATCCTACAGGTCATGTGCAACAACAATCGGCGGTGCTACCATCAGTTGCAGTACCAGCCACCATACCTATCCAAGCTCCAGTTATTGCACCTACTCAGGTCCAAGCTCAACCAAATGTTTCTCAAAAGTTAATAACTACTATTGAGTCATTAACAGCTCGGTTGGAAGCTATGGAGGGAAAAAATGCTCAAATTCAACCAGAAAAGAGATCTTACCCTGAATGGGTTGATGCAATTCCTCCCCCATTAAATTTTTAAAGTACCACATTCCCAATATTTAATGGTTCGGGAGACCCAGAGCAACACTTAACGCATTTTGTTTCTCATTGTGATCCTATGATGGGAACCCCTCAGCAACAGGAAGTAGTTAAGCTCAGATGTTTTGTACAGTCATTACAAGGGCCTGCTTTTGTCTGGTATACAAGCTTGCAATCCCGGTCAATTACCGGATGGGAGGATCTTCTCCAAAGATTCCTTCTTCAATTCAGATCAACGTTTCCAAAGACAACAGTTTTTGATCTTAAAAATTGTAAGAAAATGGAGAATGAAAGAGTTTCATATTTCATTGCTTGCTGGAAGGGATTAACATATTCCCTAAGCCTAGCACTCCCTCAAGAAGAATTGTTGTCAATCTGTGTGGAAAATTTGTGTAATGAGTTACGCACAACTTTGATCCTTGTTAAATATGCAGGAGTGTTTCGAGACCTTACTTCGATCACTCATAAGATTGAAGACTCTCTTATGAAGACTAAGGATAAAACTTGTGTAATTTCATCAGCTCTAAGAAGGAGAATGGGTAAATTAGAGACTACTACAGTCATACTTAAACAAGTACTTGTACCTACTTCTACTTCAAAACATTTATCTTATCGAAGGGATCCACCTCATGAGCATCAACAATAGAGGCTGTTTCATCAAGATGATCAAATAGATCAAAGATGACAACAATTTAAGGATCTGAAGAGCAAAGTTTATTATTTCTGAAATGAACAAGTTCCTGGTTACTTCATTTCGGCTCTGTAAAATAATTTGGTTCAATTTTCAAGGCCCAAAATGCTAAAAAAGGAAGGAGATGAAGACTGTTCCAACTATTTACCATTTCATCAGATGTTGGGGCATCCCATTCAGGAGTGTTTTGTCTTCAAAGACCTCCTGCAAAAAATAGTGGACTCGGTACAAGTCAAATTGAAAGGTTCTTCAGCTCAGGTAGCATGTGTTATTGCTACAAATCCAGAGGAAGAAGGTGAGTGGAAGGAAGTCAAAAACAAAAATGTGCAGAAATATGATGATTGGATGGTCAGGAAAATGATCAACCGAACTCATGTCATTTTGTGAACACAATTGAAGAAACCAATTGTGTCTTCTACTATGAATGCCACAGAAAACCCCCCTTCATCAGAGGGAAAATCCTAAAAGAAACTGCATAATTCAAAAAGAAGAGAAATCGGAAGAATATGATATCTTGTCAAAACCCAAATTGTCTTTGACTCTGGTAGATTTTATGTCATCTACTTCAAAGCTACGGGCACCACCCCACCAAACGGCACAGCCTAAACTGGCTAATCAGGCAGATTCTTCATTATATGAAAAGTTGATCTTTGGTTCTGTTAATATGATTCACTTAACAGATCCTTATGCCAGTCACAGTTTTGAGCTCGATGAGCCTAAATTCCCTATATCAAATAGAGGAATTAGAGGGATTTCCAGAGGTCTGGGATACAGAGGAAGACGTGGATATCCCAGAAGACACTATTCCAATTATACCCCTTCTAGAACTGTATATGCAGCAGAAACTCATGGAATATCCCTTCAGAGGGCTCAACAAGAACAAGAAAATTCTTCCGCCAATAGCAGATTCAGTTCTGGCACAATTATTCTGGAGGATCGGTTAGAGGTTCCACCTTCGTTCTCTCAGAATGTAAATAGACATATTCGGTCTAATCTTCCAAATTCAGGACTATTTCCAACTCCTACCCTGATACAGGATGCATCTACATCCAAAGCATCAACTTTTAATGCACCTGCGAAACCACATGTTCCTGTTTGGAAACGCAGACCTTTGGATCAAAAATATGATGTCTTGAAAAATTTGGCCCAATTACCGGCCAAGTTATCAATTTTGGATGCCTTGAATTTATCAAAGGATCTTCGGGAGGCACTCATCGAGGCTTTGTCAAGTCCTTAGGAATTTGAAACCTAAATTGCTACAGCTAAAGTCTACCATGTTGAGAATGGTCCTGCAGAATGCCATGCAGTGATATCTTTTAAAGATGAAGATGAAGATGTTGTCGTTCATGGACATATTAGACCTTTGTAATTATCTAGAAAGGTCAATGGTGTAGACATCCAAAGAGCTTTCATTGATAATGTTTCTGGAGTCAACCTCATCTCCATTCGTACACTTCATCGATTAGGCCTCACAGAATCTGATTTATCTCCTTCTACTTTGATGTTAAAAGGATATGATAAAAATGAACAAGAACCACTGGGCGAGATTACACTCAGAACTTAGTTTGGAGACCTTGTATCCAATTCAGATTTCATGGTTGTTGATCACGATACATCCTTCAATATCTTGCTTAGAAGGCCTTGGCTACATCAACATGCGACTATCCCTTCATCATACCACCAATGTCTCAAATATTGTTTCAATGGTAAAATTGGGAAATTGTATGGTGATAAGTCCCCCTTCAAAACATTTGAATCTCAATACATTGAGGAGTAATTTTATCACATGAAGGGTAAGGAGAAATCCACAACAAGGGAGGTTACCAAATTTAATGCTCCATATGGTTTGGAAAAGATTTCAGTAAATAAATTCACACGTGTGAGTATAGATTATGTGTTGCCTATCAGTCTAATTGACAGGATAGACCCGAATCCAAATACTCTTATGGAAACTTCCATAATGTAAATTATGTAAATCAAGCCAGACAACATGGGAGGAAGTGGTGATTCACCAAGCAATGATGAAATCTCAAATAAAGATGTCTCCATTTCATCCGCTGAAATCCAGAAAGTCTATACTTCACCAATCAGGCCAAAAGAAGTTATAGCAATGTCATAGATGAACGATGATGTTGGTTCTCAATCCATCATCTCCTCTTTATTACCCAAGGAAGACCCTTCATCATAAATAGGTTCAGAAATGGAAGCCTCTTCTTCAAGATGTTCAAATTTTAACATCTCTCTTGATCATGGAAATTCTGTTTAATCTTATACTATGCAAGTAGAAGTAGAAGAGATAACACATGTTGAAGAAGAAGAGGAAGATCTCAGGGATTCTCCTCCAGCATTTGAAGAGGGTATCTCTACCACTGTGGATGAACTCAGAGAAATAAATCTGGGTACAAAATAAGATTCACGCCCCACTTTAATTAGTGTGGTCATGACTCTTGAAGAGAAAGAGATGTATATTACATTTTTGAAGTAAAATCGAGATATATTTTCTTGGAACTATACAGAGATGTCAGGCCTTGATCTTGATGTTGCTACTCATCGTTTGGGTTTTCCAGAAGAACATCGAGGATTTAAGCAAGCTGCAAGAAGAACACACCCAACTTATGCTTCCAAAATTTAAGCTAAAGTGGATAATCTTATCAAATCTAACTTCATCATAGAAGTTCAATATCCAAAATGGTTGGCTAATATTGTCCCTGTGAAAAATAAGAACGGACAAATTAGAGTTTTCATTGATTTCAGAGATCTTAATCGGCATTGTCCTAAGGATGATTTTCCGGTTCCGATCACAGAACTCTTAATTGATGAAAAATATGGCTATGAAGCACTTTCCTTCATGAATGGATATTCTGGGTATAATAAAATCCAAATGGCTCTAGAAGATGAGGAATATATAGCCTTCAGATCCCCTCAGGGTGTGTTTTTCTATCGGGTAATGCCCTTTGGCCTGAAGAATGCAGGCACAACATATCAATGTGCCATGCATCGTATCTTCAAACCCTTTTTAGGGAAGTTTTTTTAATGTTATGTGGATGATTTGGTGGTTAAATCTAGGAAAATTTTTAATCACTTGGCTGATTTGGAAATCATATTCCACAAACTTTGACAACACAATTTGAAGATGAACTCCTTAAAATGTGCTTTTAGGGTAACCACGGGAAAATTTCTCAGCTTTGTGTTACGTCATCGTGGTATCGAAGTCGATCCTGAGAAGACAAGTCAATCCTTTATATGTCACCTCCTCAAAATTTAAAGGAATTGAGGGGACTTCAAGGACACTTATCCTATATTCGGCGTTTCATTGCCAATTTGGTAGGCAAAAGTTCACCCTTCACCAAATTGATGAAGAAGGGAGTCACTTACCAGTGGACTAAAGAATGTCAAGAATCATTCAATGTTCTCAAGAAGTATCTCTTGAGTCCACCAGTATTAATGCCACCTGTTGAAGGAAGGCCACTTATCCTTTATGTGACAGCTTTAGAGTGATCATTGGGTGCCTTCCTTTCCCAAAAGAATGATGCTGGGAATGAAAACAGCCTCTACTATCTCAGTCAGACTATGCTTGAAGTAGAAACATGATATTCAAGTATTGAGAAGTGCTTCCTAGCATTAATCTTTGCAGTTCAAAAGTTGAGACACTACTTGCAACATCATGAGGTCCAATTGGTATCTCGCAATAACCCGCTCAAATTCATCCTTAGTCGTCCAATGCTTACAAGACCTCTGGAAAGGTGGGTAGTTATTTTGCAGCAATTTGATATTCAATATGTGTCTCAAAAGGAAATAAAGGTCCAAGCTCTGGCTTATTTCCTTACTGAACATCCTTCAGTATAAGATACATCTTCAGATATTGAACTTCCTGATGAAGAAGTCTTTTCTATTGAAGATAATCTTAAAACATGGGAAATGTAATTTGATGGTGCTTCCAGAAGTCCAACAAGGAAGAAAATGGAAGATCCTAAATTCAAAAAAGTTGGGTTAGTAATTGTACTCATTTCCTCAAAAAAGGCAGTGCTACCCTTTTCCTTCTTATTGAGGGAAGGCGGTACAAATAATGAAGAAGAATATCAAGCTCTCATCGTAGGATTGGATTTGGCGCTTCAAGCACAAGTGAATCACTTAAAGGTGAAAGGTGATTCAGAACTAGTAATCAAACAAGTCAATGGGGATTATGTAATCAGAAAAGAAGAACTAATCCCTTTGTATGGTTATGTCAGAGAGTTAATGGCAGAATTTCCTTCGGAACCGACATTTTCTTATGTCCCACGATCACAAAATGCCCAAGCTGATGCACTAGCTAATATATCCACAGCTCTGGTAGATTCAAATCGGGATGAGACAACCATCAGTATTTCCCACCGTCGTACAATTTCACCTTATGTTCAATCCAGAACAGAGGAAATCGATGAAATTAGTCCCATTCATGAACTGTATGGTCATACTACAGGATGGATGACACCTATTGGGGAATACCTTCAAAATGGAACAATTCCACCTGATAGAGCCAGGAAAGAACAAATCTGGTGACGCATGGTCAATTTTACTCTTTATGATAGCCCAGATCACCCAGATAAAGTTCTCTACAAAAGAGGTTTTGATGGAGTTCTCTTCAGATGCATTGACGGTGAAGAGACAATGGTTGTCATGAAAGAAGTGCATGCAGGATTCAGTGGTGCCCATCAGTCTAGACATAGACTGTCTGATTAAATTTGAAGGCTTAGATACTTTTGGACTTCAATGATACAAGATTGTGTTTATTTCACAAAGAAGTTTCATTCTTTCCAAGTATGTGCCAACTTCATTCATCATCCCCCAGAGTTGCTTCATACACCTAAATACTCATGGCTATTTGCCACATGGGGAATGGATGTGGTGGGACCTTACCCTTCAGCTACAGCCAAGCAGTTTAAGTATATTCTTACTACTACTAACTTATTTTCCAAATGGGAAGAGGCAATACCTCTCAAATAAGTTAGTTCTAAAAGCATTTTTTGCTTCATCAAGTCTAACATCATTACCAGATTTGGTGTCCCTCGTACTATATTGACAGATAATGGCACCAACTCCTGTTCTTCCAAGGTAAGAAAGTTGTATCAAGAATACAACATCAAATCCAACCATTCATCTCAGTATCATGTAGTGGCCAATGGACAAATAGAATCCTTCAACAATACTCTATAAAACATACTGCAAAAATATGGTGGATAAAGATAAGAAATCATGGTCTGATAAACTCTTTCATGCTTTATGGGCTTATCGAACCACCACCTGCACTACAACGCGGTCAACTCCATATTCATTGGTATATGGAACAGAAGCAGTCTTGCCCATTGAGGTTCAATTACCTTCAATCAGGGTAGCCATTTTTGATCAGTCATCTACAGATGAACAATCTCAAAATCTATTGGATGAATTGGAATGATTAGATGAGAAAAGATTTTGCACCCTACACCACTTGGAAGTCTATCAGAATCGAATAGCACGAGTTTTCAATAAAAAAGTTCATTTTCGTTCATTCATTCAGGGATAATTGGTATTGGTTCTCAGAACTCCAATGATACTAGGAAAGAAACCTCCCAAGCTTGAGCCAAAATGGTAAGGACCTTACTCAATACATAAGGTCTACTCCAATGGAGTATATTCTTTAATCTCAATGGATGGAGAACTCATCATGACTCCAACCAATGCTATATTTTTGAAGAAATATTTTGTGTAACACAAATACCTTATGTCCAGCAAGACGTTAAAATGCACCATTGCTGGTCTATGCATATGACCTTAAACTATTCTCACCAGCATCCAACATGACGTTAAACTGTGAAAAGGTCCCTAATACATCCAACATGACATTAAATTGTGTCCTCTTTTTTCCTTACTATATGACATTAAATTGTACAGTCCCTCTTTCATCCAACATGACGTTAAACTGTATTGTCCCCATCATCTTAGCTACAGGATGCTAAACTGTACAGTACCCTTATTGTCCAACATGACGCAAAACTTTGTTTATGTCCAACATGACGTTAAACTATGACGTCCTAGCTACATGATGCCAAACTATACAGAAGTCCCTTAATACATCTGAAATGACGTTAAACTATATTTTTTCCCTGTTACATGACACTAAACTGTGTAGCACCAATAGTCCTCACCGCAAGACTTTAAACTGCATAGTCCCTTCATATGTCCTACATGACATTAAACTGTGCATCGTTAAGGTTGTTGCTACCTCTTGTTTCTCACACCTAGTATGAATCACGTGATCTTAGAGTAAAATTCAACCATAACACCCTCTCTGGGCCGCTAACCATGTGTAAGTCCCAACACCATTTTTTTAGGTCGTTGTCCTCAAAGAACAACTTGATCACCAATTGATTCTTCAATTGAACTATGCGGACTTTGATCCTTGCCTTCTAGGCTGGGTACGTAGGCAACCTTCCGAGGTTCAAGCCCAAAATCAATCTCTTCACATCGATTCACCTCCATCTCATATGACGTTGATTCATGAAACTGCCCCCAGAACCAATATTTTTTTTTACATTGGTTCACCATTGTCCTTGCTATATGACGTTAAACTGTACAGCACTTTTTTCCTATATGACAATAAATTGCAACATTCTTTGACACCCTCATCTGAGAGGGAATCATTAATTACATTGATCTCCAATCATGTTATATTCCAAAGACTACGTGCATACATGGAAATGCCTGGACCTTTTATCTTGGGTCAAACCATCATTGCACTAAAGTCCCCTTTCACCCTTCACATGTACGAACCAAATCTGTACAGAGGGTATTTCAAGAACTACGTGTGGCTTGATTCCCATCCTTATGGGATATGTAGGAACGTTCGAGAATCCCTCGAATCCAGCCCCAAGTCTTTAGGCCTAACCCCAAATTCCACTTTCAGTCCCTTGGCTGAAAAGTCCCCCTTGATCTGAGCTCTATGACCTTAAACTAAGATTTCCTATACTCTCGTCCCACATGACATTAAACTGTATTTCAAGAACTACATTTGGCTCAATTATCATTCTAATGAGATATGTAGTGAAGTCCAACATCTCAATTCAGGACCCAGCCACAACATTATTATGGTTAGGATTGGTCTGTGTATCTCTACATGCATTGAACAATGACCATTTTTATGTGTCATACTCCTAACCTTAAATACTTTCAGATCTCCATAACCCTTTTCTTGAATTCTGGTCACAAAATGTCGGATACCTGAGAGTTCTTTTTCCTGACTATGCAGCATGTGACCTTAGGTGGCCTTGCATAAACAGTCTGCATAACAGACTTGTCAGCCAAAAGATGTTATTATTTGACTATGCAGCCAATTCCCTTAGGTGTCCCTGCATAATTCAACCCCCTAACGGGTTTTTCAAATAATGTTAACTTCATTAATGGGAGTAAAACCTATTTTGTCCTTATTTTTCTTAACGAAAATATGTAGGGATCTGTAAAAAATGTCCATCCTTAACATATTTGTCCCATACTCTTTTTCATGATTTGAAAGTATTCAATTCTATGGTTTATATTTCCCTTCCCTATGTTTGGGTCAAACCTTCATAGGAGTGACATTTATCCAGTTCTTAGACAATATTGTTTGGAAATATCTTCTCCATATTCAAGTACCTCTCTCCATACAGCAAACTCTATGCTTTGGAAAATTTGAATCTCCATAAGCTTCCACTGTCTTTTTAGCAGTAGAAAAGTAAATTTCTGAGAGTTCTTTTGCCTGACTATGCAGCACGTTCCCTTAGGCGGCCTTGCATAAGTAGTCTACATAACGGTCCTGTCATCCAAAAGATGTTATTATTTGACTATGCAGCCAATGCCCTTAAGTGGCCCACATATTTCAACCCCCTAACAGGTTTGTTAAATAGTGCTAACTTCATTCTTGGGAAATACTTCTTATAATTACTCTTAGTCCTTTTTCATATCATTCCTCAGATTTAAAATTTCTTAAGTCATAGTTTACATGTTTTCCCTCATACTTGAGTGTGGTAATATGTTTTCAGATAAATTATCAAGGAATTGAGTCAATTTTAATCCATTTGGTCAAAGCTATTTCGACCTTAAACATTATCCTTTTTATGTCTGACGTGCATGACTTTAAACTACCCAAAAAATACAAGGGAGCTCTGAATAAAAGTCAAGTCCCATCTCACTAAACATATGTTTCGTATGATTTAGGTAACATTGAGTAATTAAAAAGATTCAAGGTTTTTAGGGTTATTTTTATAATCCTAGTAAAAATCAAACTATTCTTACTATGCCCATTGGCTTAGGTAAAAAATTCAAAGCAGTTAGCAAAAGAAGGCATGAAAAAATGATTGAAGATGAAAGTATTCTTCATTGATGCACAAGAGTTAGAAGGACATCCATAGATTGGAGTCTCTTCTCTTTTCCAAGAATTACAAAAGGCTGTCAACATAAATCTTCATTTGATTTATGGCATCCCGAGCTTCATTAGCAGCCACTTAAAGCTCATGCACTCGACCAACTTCACTCTTTTCATCTTGATGGAGTGCTTTATTGGCATCTGCAATGGCTTTCATACCATTCATTTGAGCTCCTTACAATGAATTATTAAGTTGATCAAGTTCCCCAGTAACATCATCTAACTGTTGTTGAAGATGCATCTAATGGATGACTTTATATTTGATCTTATGCTTCAGCTCCTTTAACTTGGCAGCATAATCAGCCTCAGCTCGGGATACCACAGCCTCAAATTCGCTGATATTGGCTGACAGCCTCACCCTAGTCAAATATTGATGGTACTTCTGCTCCTGCTCCCTTCTTAAGATAACTTGTTTTATCATGGCATGGATCTTTTGATATCCAAAACCGCCAAGTCCCAACATGACGAACAGGGATTACAACCATGGGATCTTCAAAGACATCTCTTCTAGAGGAACTTCAGCTATGATCTTCCATATGTTTTTCCATGCCTTGCGTCGTGGAAATTGGAGCACCTTTTGTATCTCCGGGTCTGACTCATCATCACTATCACAGGGGGGAATATAATTCTGGATTAATGAACTTAGGGAAGTGACATGTTCTGCTCCTTCCCCCCTGAACCATGTTTCATCACTTTCTATTCTTGTTGGGGCAGAGGCTGAGGTTTCACCTCCAGATCTAGCCACTAAAATTGATGGCCCTGCATAATCAATTGAAATCTTTGGTTAGTTTCAAAGGATAACAAAAGTTGATTGGTTGTCTTGCAAATTAAGTACAGTTGCAAATATTTTTATTCCTTACCCAACAGTAGATCAACAGCAGGAGAAGGATCCTCCCCGCCTTTCCTAGCTTCAACAGGATTTTTAGGATGAATTTCAGGAAGCTCTGTCGGGTTCAGCTCCGCTTGCACTAATGTCTTTGCAATAGTAGGGTTTTATGTACCCCCTTTAGGAATTGGTAGTTCAGCAGCTTACTCAGATGGAACTGCATATTTGAACCAATCATGGTCAGAGATTTAGTATGAAGTTATTTTAACAGGATGAAGGATAAAACTCACATCCAAAATCTTATAAATTACATGGTAATTTAACTTGATGTAAAATATCTTCAAAAGATGCGCAAAGTTTCATTATTTTATCTAATGATATCTCAGATTCTTGGTTATTCTTGCCAGTGAGAGCATTCGATGTATCTACTTGGCGACCCACATCTTGCATCCTCTAACCCTGGACAGCTTCTTCAGTTAAAATCGAGGCATCAGTTGCAATGGCCGCCAAAAGCTCTAGTGCAGGGGTTGAACCTAAATTATCACAGAATGGAAGTCAGTTGATGTTTCATTCAACATTTTATGAAGCATTGTTAACTTACCAGAAGCAGGTTCTTATCTTTTTGCAGTAGCAGTAGGAATGATACTGGGAACAGACGATGGTTCCTCTTCAGGATCAGCCAAGCCAGCATGAACTTGTGATTGTTCACCAGTACCCTTCGTGGTCCTCATAGGAGAGTCAGTCCTTTCCCTCAAAGGTGAAATTTAAGAAGCCCCTGAAATCCCAAGAATAATGAGCAATCTTTTCATGGGTTAAGACTCGTGACTATCCAAAGGACTTACCACTACTGATGAAGTGTTTAGTTGTGGACTTCTTCCTTCGATGCCTTTGTTTCTTTGGCTTCTTAAGAGTGTTGAAATTCTCCTCTCCAAATACAGGTATTGGAGAGTGAAAAGACCTTTCTAATTCCTCATCCATGGCTTGTCGGCCTGGATATACCTCGCCCGTCTCACGAGGAGATTCATTAGCCCCAATGGCACTACCACCAGGGCTATACTGTGGTGAAGGAACCTCAGTAGTTCCTTTCTTTGCAAGCTGTAGGATGAAGAAAATAATTTCCTTGAGTAACAAAGATTTGACTGAAATCAAGTTGTAAAGAAAATAAGGAAAGAGACTTACATCTTCAGGAGCCACGTAATTGTGCCACTCCTCATCTCCAGAACCACCAGTCCCCTTAGTGGCGCCACGATCTATCATTTCCTTCACCCGCTTGGTGACAAGAATAGAATCGTCGATGGAATATATGAGCATCTCTAGCTCTCTGATGTAAGCCCGCACTTCATAAGGATTATCCTCGAAACATATATTAGTAGAAGCCCAAAGATTCCCTATTCCAAGGATGTGTATCCCTTGGAATAAATCTAGCCAGGCAGTTTCAGTATCGCAATATAAACTCTGCCATGTCTGAATAGCCTCTGGTCGTAAATAATCAGCATGTGTACCAGAAGGCTGCAAGGAGGGTCCTACAATCTTAGACTACAACTTCTTCCCAGCTCCTGCAACAACAGATAAATGATAAGAAAATAATATTTGTTGCTTTATAAGGTATTGGCGATTAAGTTGCCTCAATAAAGTAACTCACTAGGAGTCGATGGAGTGGGTCTCTTGATTCTGACAGGAGGATTATATCTAGAATGAGTCCGCTTTTCCGCATGTTGTGCCTCATCATCCCCATCTTGGGAATCCGGCGAGTTAGCCCTAGGTGAGGCACCTGGTGAATCAGCTCCAGGTGGGGAAGAGTCACCTTCCTGATGAAGGGTTTCTTTCTCTACAATTCTTTTCTTTTTCCCCACCTGATAAACCAGACGATTCAGTACCCCTCTAAGGTATGATGCTATCCAGTTCTCGGAAAACCATGTAGTCAAGTTACTCACCACTTTGTCAACTGGTAGATCAAACACTACCCCGGTCTTCTCCATAGATGTCAGCAACCATAGTTTTCGGGCAACCATCGGATGCTGCTCTAACCTGACATGCACAGGTGGGGATACAATAGTCTGCTGCAGGCACTTGAATTGGTGTTCAAATCTGTATGGAGCATAGGCCTCGCATATAATATCTCTGTCAATCCTGGTGGCCAGTACACCATCTCTGCAAGCCATCATGTACGACCTAAATTCCAGGCCGACTATTCCATCGTCAACAAACCTCCCGATTGGTGGGTTTCCATAAGGAAAGAAATTTAATTCCTTGTACATGCTCAGCCTCACCTTCATATCATAGATGTTGAGAGCTAATGGAGAAACTCCAGAAAATGCATGTACTGATGGTCTGAAAGAGCTTCTAGGAACCTGTACTTCATTATATACATTATATGTCCTGAAATGAGTGGCGATTCATCCCCAAAAAACTTGGAATGGTCCCGCTATTCTCAAAGGAGACTTAACCATAAATACATGGAGTAATATCCTATGAATCTTCGCCAAAATGGGGGTGGCCAACCCAACCATTTTCTTCTCATCCAACTTGGCTGCCACAACGAAGGTCCCTGGCCTAACGCCTCCCTTCGAATCCGTGACTAGAAAAAGATAAACACTGAGCCACAAGGCTAAGAAGCCCGCCAGATGGGTCTTTTTTGGGATTCTCTGATTCACTTCATACCCCCACTTCTCAAATTCCCCTACTTCTAGGGTCGGCCAGAATGTGCCAAGAGCACCCCTCTTCTCTGTTCTGGGGCAGATAGTAGGATGAGTACAGGTGGGCCCCTTCTCCTTCAAATCCTTCTCCTCCTTCCTGGTAAGAAACATATCCATCCACTCCTCTGGATGAATATCCTTTTTGGAATGAGTTTTGGAGGTCTTATAACTCTTGATCTTGTGGAAAATTTTTAATAATTCCTGAGACAAAACCAGAGTCTTCTCCAAATCATTCCAAGTCACCTTGGGAGGGATGAATTCATCATACATGTCACCCAGAATTGGAGCCCCCGAGATCTTGTAGACATCCCACAGACTGATGCCTACTTCTCTATGATTCAGATGGAAAGAATTGGTTTCTGGGCTCCAGCGGCTGATTAGCTCCAGCAAAAACTCATCATTCCTATAGACATATGTCTTCCCAGCCCAGAAAGCTTCATATATTGCATCTCCTTTCAAATCCTTGACAAACTCTACACAGGTTTGTCATACCCAGTATGCCCACATCCAATTTGGCTTCACACCTCCTCCAGGATGGAAGTCCCAACTCTTCTTCCAGCCTTTGGATTGATCCATCTGAAAATTTTGGAAGATTGAAGGATAACAATGTGGTTGCAGATCAGGCTTGTGAGATTTTAGATCTGGCGCACAAGGACTGTGATGCATCATATAGGCCTTCTCCACTATTCCAGTATTTTTAAATGCTCCTCCACTTGAAATATTTTCTTAAGCAAAATTGGTGTAATTCTGAAACCAAGAATGTGGGAGATAGTTCTTTGCCTCTGTAATGTTGACATCTTGCAGATGACCATGCCCATACAGAGGAAAGTATATGCTCTGTGGAAAGTTAATATGATACTTCTTCAATTACTTGGACAAATCTGGAAGAGTGATGTTGCAGATATCATAGTAATCATGGCCAACAACGTTCATCATATCATCAATCTGCTTTCTAGCCAGTTCATCAGCCGTTACGATTATTATAGGAGCCATTTAATCTGCAAAAAGGTCGAATGATTAACTCTTAAGTGAGTTGATTTTTCATAAAATTTGTGAAGAAATTCGAAAAAAATAGATAAGGCATTAAGGTGCGCAAGTCCAATTTTGGTGCGCATGTGTAACTGTGTCGCACAGTTTTTTGGCGCGTAGGTATCACCGTGCAGGTCAATATACCTCTGCAGCAGCACGACATGGAAAAAATCACTGAACTGTGGAAAACAAGACACTTGTGCGACGAAGGCAACTTGCACAGTGAGAGAAAAAATCTTTGAGAATCAGTTGCTTTGCGCAAGGAATGGACGCATATATATAGGCAAGGCCACACCCCTACGCGCTGAATCTTGCGCGACTCTCACCTGCGTGCTAATATATGCGTGCTCAAAACTTACACGTCGTCCTTCCTTGGTTTTATTTTTTACCTCAGAGTCACACCCTCCTTCTTTCGGATCCAACTCTTAGGGGGGACTTTTGTTGATGCTTCTTTCCATCACAGAGTCTAAATGAATGAAAAGGGAAAATACCTTAACACAAATTGATTCATCCTTTTAAGAAACATCAAAAATTGAAAAAGGAATGAAATAGGATTTGTTTACACTTGGGTTACGCAAGTTCCATCATTTTCGCGCAAGTATACTTGTGCGCCTCATATTGGTCGCATAGGTGACTTGTGCACCCTAATTTATTTTCACCCAAGGTCTTCAAGAGCCTATAAATACCCCTTGTGGGCCCCCCATTTTGAGGACGGAAAGATCCAGAAACTCAGATTTTAGATCTCAGCGCCCTAGTCTCTTCTCAAAGCCTTCCAAACACTTATAAGGTAATTTCTTACCTAGAACAGAAGATCTAACGAGGGGGAACAAGGCCTAAGTTTTGAAATTCATTAACACTTGCGCGCCTAAGTGTCTAACCCTTCAGGGAAATGAAGACACTTGTGCGCCACCTTACCCCTTCAACAGAACCCGTGCGCCACTCATTTAAAAGTTTTTAGGGATAATACTAAGGGCTTGAGCCAAGCCTCACTCAAGTATTACCCCATGGGTGGACCGTCACGCAAGTACCCATGTGTCGCGCAGGTACACTTGCATGACCTGGACGTGCGCGCCCACGCAGGACTTGCGTACCTCTCTCTTTTTGGGTGCCCCTTCTGCCTATCCACCTCTCCTATTCAAGATTTAGTCTTCAAGACACTCTTCAAGGCCATTTATGGAATGTTTCCTTGATTGGATTCCTTATCTGAAAGGAATTTTGTGGAACATCTTTCAAAACATAGTGATTTACATATCTTTATATCACTAAAGTGAGATATTTCATTCATTCAACCTCATCCTTTAAAGATGAGAGGATATTTAACCTGGGCTTCCTTCTTAGGAGTAAGTCCCAATCTCAAATTCCCAAATATGGGCATCCTCCTTAGGAGTAAGCCCCAAGTCCCCTAACCTGGGCCTCCTTTTCAGGATTAAGCCCCAGTCTTCAAGTTACCTTAATTTTGGGCATCCTCCTCAGGAGTAAGCCCCAAGTTACCAAATATGGGCATCCTTTTTAGGAGTAAGCCCCAAGTTCCAAATTCCCTTAACCTGGGATTCCTTTTCATGAGTAATCCCCAATCATAATTCCCCTTAACCTGGGCCTCCTTCTTAGGAATAAGCCCCAGTTTTCAAGTCCCTTTAACCTGGGCCTCCTTCTCAGGAATAAGCCTCAGTCATAATTTCTCTTAACCAGTCTTAATTTACTTTTGATTTGGGCTTCCTTCTCAGGAGTAAAACCCAATAATAAGTCCTCTCTAATTTGGGCATCCTTCTTAGGATTAAGTCCTAAGTTAAGTATCCAAATCTCCATAAAGCACATATACCTTTATGGACCTTGTTCCTGGGTTTCTTCCCTGACGTAAAACCTAATCTTCATCTATCTGGGCAGTCATACATACATAAGCCCCACATCATTCCTTATGATTGCATCTTTCATGGCACAATTTTTAGGTTTTACCAATACCTCTTGTTTCTCACACCAAGCATGACTCACGTGAGCTTAGAGCATAAAAGTAATTATGACATCTTTCTTTGAGCCATCAATCATACCTAAACTTCATACTTATTTACTCAAACTACGTGGGTTCTGATTCATTTTCTAAAAAAAGGATACGTAGATATCCCATTTGTGGGTACGATCCCAACTCTGAAATAACCCATGTCCTTCTGAATGACAATAAACTTTAAGTGCCCCATTGAGTGGCTTTAAAACTAGTATGGTTATCATAATGACCAAGAGATTTCTATATAATGTGTTGAAGGATACCATTGGATAAGAATCTCTAACAAATATAGATGATTCTCTATCAATGAAGAACCTAAAATACATATAAAAGATTCTCTAAATCTCCTACATATCAATCATTGATTGTTAGATCTAAAGGAAAGATCATTTTCATACTTGGTAATTTAATTAGGATTCACGAACATAACTTAAATCAATAAAGAGAGTCCCGGAGTAGACAATAATTCCCCCAAAAAAGGTGTTATGAGTCCGACCTCTCATCCTCTCAACCAATGAAAATTCTTAAGCCTAATTGGTTCACAACTAATGAGCACCTACCTTTGGAAAGTAGGTCCAAATGGATATAGAATCATTGGATGTTTCTGGTTCTACGAACAAACCTGTTAGAAACCAATTGGAATGTTTGAACCTTAAACAAACAAGGTCATCCTAAATTCCAGAGGAAACAGAGTTTCCTTGTGTGATAGGAATAGGATGCCTGAGGTGAAAAGTCTTGAATGCATTATTCATCGAATGTAAGATGCCTTGTAGTGACCATGGTGTGCCTCAGTTTTTGAACCTAATACACCTTAAGTCATGAACATAAGATACCCTTAAATCCCAAATTAGGAAAACTTTTATAGGATGCTTGACATACCAAACATCCTCATTAGTTCCAACTATATGTAGTCATCGTATAATGGCAACAAGTGGCATAATTAACCAGTTTCTACTATAAGATGGTGATTTGAATAAGATTTGGAAATATATCTTAGATGCTTAAGGGAAACTCAGACTAGGAAATGAAATCCAAGGAGGGATCTATGGAATTAATATCTAACATCATGTCATCCCATTATGATCAAGGAGTCAACATAACCAACCAAGGTGGTAGAGGCCATCCACATTTAGAAATAGGGAATGAAGGGTAATGATGATTCATGTCTAGCTCAAGGGTGTGGATCCCAAAAGGCACATTAGATTAATTTCCTATCAAAAACATTGATAAGTAGAATGGTGAACTCGATGTGAATATTTTATCCTATAAATGGGAGAATATGGGGAGTGTTGGGTGTCACCAGTTCAAGGGATTGTTGACATGAATCCTTTCTCCACCTAGGAGAGGATGAGTATCATTGGGAACATTGGGTATTACAATATCTAGAAAAATACTGATGGTTGAATACATATGTCACATAGGACCATTGTAGCTAGAAAATTTTGGCAACCTAATACTAATCAATGTGGGGGAATGACAGATAGTGAGGAACTCTCATAAAATTATTCTTCTATTGTGATTTACACTACTCCCATAACATCTAGGCACCCTCACACAATCACCCCCTCTGATATTATCCACTGTAGGGTGATTAACTCCCCTATTCTCTACTACAAACAAGAAGTGGTCATCCAGACTAGGTACATAGACCAGAAGGACTTGGAATCTATGACACCATACTGACATCACCACCCTTAGGGACCATTTAGGGGGAATATCACCCCCATTGCCATGAAAACCCATTTTTGAAGTCTCTACCTAGAACACTCTAACTATATCAAGCACTCAAAGTTCCATTTAAAGAGTGAAAGAACAGGGTATACTCCTTCAAGGATGAGTAGGTCACTGATTACTTTATTTTTCCATAGAAAAGAACCACATAATGTTTTTAGAGTCTATGAGGCCCTAAGAGGTTTGGATAACACACTATATTGAATATAATCCCTACCAAAAAATCATTGGTCACAATATCAATGAATTTTTCATATTTAAAGAATGGATTTAGGATCATGTATACCATGATCAGGTTAAGTTGGGTGGTTTCCTAGAATAGGATACATGTATCTCTTCTATGCTCAATGGAGATGATAAAGACTTTGGAAAAGGGCAGAAGGTTCCTAGATAATATTAATAGAAGTTTTCAGACTAGCTAGATCATAATATGGTCTCTCATACCCATGGAATTATCCATGCTCGATTGATAAAACTAGTTCCTCTAGTGGTCATCATGCCTCCTCTAGCTACTCCATTGATATCATAGCCTTATAAGAATTAGAGGAACATGTTCCAAAAATGATGGGTAAATTGGGATCCACCTTTTGTTCCTATAATGGTTTTCACCCTTGGTAATTTCATACTCCGCAAATTAGGATAAGGACAAAAATATGTATAGCCACTGAGAATTACACTAAATAATAGTAGTATTATTCTTCTATCAATAATTTTAGGTTGGTGGACCATTTTGTACAACCTAGCAGTGAAAAATGCATCTTGACCCCTTTAAGAACCTATGGACAATTCCATCAAGGGAAGGGAACATGCCCTACTACCAAGAAAAATATATTATTTGATCCTATGTAAATGATGTTTCATGCTGCTAAAATAAGGAAACATGCATTAGTCCAGACTCACCAAGCATAGTCCTCGCAGGCCAGACCATCAGGTATAACCCTGAAACCTAACAGGTTAATTGATCATGTGGCCCATCCAAAGTAATCATTTTTTCAGAAATAATAGGTCAAGGCCCAACCACAACTTCCTTTCACTCTACCTAAGTTGTCCAACCAATAGAAAAACATAGTAAGCACTAGTCAGGCCCCAACGCCTCACCAAACTAGTCATACCATGATTCCTGTTAAAGGGAGACCTTTAGTATGTATTAATATGCCCCTTGATAAAACACTATTTTGTTGAATATTTTATTGATAATAAATGAAATAATTTTCTCACATTGTGTTAAATATGTTTATTTATAAAATATTTGGGATTTGATCATTCATTTGAAAATTTGGTGAAAATTCCAGTTTTACCCTTAATAGTGCACTGTAGTATTTCGAAGATAAATATTTTTATACTAATTATTTGAATTTTAAATTTCTTAATATTGTTCCTAACTTAATTTTCTAAAACTTTCATTCAGGACACTAGAGCTAAAGAGTGCATTTGGATGGAGTAAATGGGCCATTAATCCAATGGTGGGCTGGACTCGGCAGAATGGACATGGGTTCTGTATTTGGGCCATATATTCTTCATCATGGCTTGGATTGAGCCCAAATTTTGAGAAAATATTTGGGACATGATTCGGCACAAATCATCCTTCTGGAAGTCCGGTAAATTCACGCTTTTTGGAGGCCAAATGGGCGGTGAAATTTGGAATAAAATATTTGGCCGAATTTCCACATTCACACTTGAAACCACTTGTACCCTATCCTCCACTCCCCTCTATAAATTGGAGTTTTTCTCATTTGGAGGGGTTGGGGACGTGCTTTGGGAAGTTGAGGGAAGAGGATAAGTGGATCCACTCCAATTTTCCAACCATTTCAATAAGGGTATCTCTTGAAGCAAGGATCCCTTCGACGAAGCCTTCTTCTTCTCCTTCATGTTGTAATATTTTGTTTATGTAATAAACTTATTTGTTCTTATTTTATTTCTTCTCTTTTATTATGTTTTGTTTTAATTTATTATTCTCTTAATATTCCTCTTTGGACTGGAATTCTTGAGTAGAAGCATTATTGTGTTATACCCATTATAAACCTTTGCACATGAAAAACGCTTCTACGATGATTACGTCACCCATAGAAGAGTAGTCTTTTAGTAATCGATCTATCTTCTACCTTCTTCATTTAATTATTTTGAATCAATGAGCTACTGTAATTCACATAATATGATCCATGAATTTTGTTTTTAAATTACAAGAAACTAATCAAGCAATTGAACAATTAACACAAAAACACGCGAGTTCGGGATTTTGGGTAAATTGTGAGAGCGTAATCTTAATCGGTAATACAAGACCACACGGGATAAATTTTTAGAGTTAAAATATAATCCCTAAACACAATTCATCCTCATTTCCAGAATGGATATATTCTCTAATTAACCACTGACCATAAGCTATCCTTAGAACAACAATCAAAGCAGGGTGTTGCGATTGCGTGTTCCGAAGCTAGCCTAGGGTTTAAGTAATTTCATCTTTGTGGTTAAGTTAACTCTCATAGGGTTAGAGGGTTAAAAAATTAGGGGATCATAATTAAGTGGATATTGATTTAAATGATAATGATTAATAAGTGAATGAATAGGTATATTTAGATCGATTACACCTTTTAAAATAGATTTCTAAAAAAACATCTTCTTGTTGTGTCATTTTAATCGAAATTCATTTCAAAACTAAAAACAAAAAAATATACAATCTTCTTCCAGAAAACTTCTTCTAGATTAATAAAATATATAAAAACTCCAATCCTTTAAAGTAGTGTTTTTATTTTATTCTATTTTATTTTAATTTTATAATACCTTTAATAAGTTGTTAAATTCACTTCCTCCTTTGAGAGACGACCTTGGTCAGCCACTCTACTGCACCTAAGTACCCCAAAATCACATTAATCATTTGAGGGCACCCACAACAGCACTCTTTAACCCATAACACATAAATATGACATGTTGAAACATCTTTCCAGTATAAAATCATGAATCTTGATCCTTGAAGTACTTTTCCTATCAAATTAGTTCTGCAGGGCTCCTTTTGAGGAATTAAAGTGCCCTCACAAGTTTAAAAATGATGTAGCTTATGTTGAGGCATATCATGTTGATTAGGCCAACCATGGAGAGTTTAATACATCATCTTATTCTCCGAGGAGGATAAGGGTGCTTCCATTCAGAGAAATATACTCCCGCTCTATGTCATAGACCAATTTAATGGCGTAAAAATTCGTCACTTCATGGTAGACACTGGCTCCGAGATAAATATTTTCCCAACTCAGACACTCCATAAGTTGGGGATCACTAAGGAAGACTTAATAACTCCCAACCTGATAATTAAGTGGTATGAAAAAAATAAAAAGAATACACATAGTATTATTCGATTGGATAATTGATTTGGTGACTTATTAGAAAACACCAAGTTCATGGTTGTATCATAGGACACTACCTACAATGATTTTTTAGGAAAAAACAAAATAAATCTTCATGTGGAAGTTACCTCTTCATATCATATATACCTCAAATACTCCCTTAATGGTTGAGTATGGGTGATACATGGTGATGCTACAACCTTTAACTTTTATGAATCCCACTACCTAGATGTTGGCTATTACAAAAGGCGGGAAAAGAAACCCCAGGTCGATGAGTTCAAGCACGTCAATGCCTCTAATGACTTGAAAACCACCTCAATAGACCCTTCAGTAGATTTTAAAGATAGATTTATCCTACCAATCCACCAAATAGATCCAATAACCCCAAACCTCAAGAACCATTTCATCGTCCCCAGGAAGAAGTAATCCCTGGTGATTACCAATTATTCCTACATAGAATAAGAACCTTTAAATTCATAAAGACCCACTACTGTGGTGTAATGAAAGTTACATCCCCTAGATACTAACCCAATACACCTCCATGATTTTTGAATGGTGGGATTGACCTGATGCAATTCAACCCATCATTATTGTTTTGACATCGATGGTGGCCCGATCTATTGGAAACCATATGGGATCACCTCATTAGGTTTTTCTACTATGATTTCCATAGGATTAGGAGGATAGGAATACATAATTGAGGATTACACCCCTATAGAAGTTTATAAATTATATCATTCCTCTGATAATTATGATTTTGATAATAAAGAGTATTTGGATGAGGATCCTCCTACCTTTGAGGAAGGGGTCTCCACCACTGTCAATGAGCTGACTAAGGTGAATCTAGTCACTACAGATGATCTGAATCCAATTCTAATTAATGTGTTCATGTATCTATAGGAGTATAATAAATCAATGTATTTCCTAAAGAAGAAATTGAATTTATTTTCTAGTAACTACAAAGAAATTCCTGAGATCAATCCCTAGGTTAATGTTCACTTCCTCCACCTCCCTACTCAAAAACATGGTTTTAAATAGTCTCTCATAAAGATGCATCCTTCCCATAGTGCTATATTTGAATCCAATTTTTATAATATCATCATGGAAATCTTAATCAGGGAAGTAAAATACCCTATGTGGATGGACAAAATAGTTATTATTAGGAATAAAAATGGACATATTAGAGTTTATATTGACTTATAGGACATAAATTGTCATTTCTTAGAGGATTAATTACATATCCTAGTGATATAATTTATGATTGACTCAACTATTGACTCTATCCATTAGGGATGAATATTCTATGTATAATAAAATCCAGATAGACCCTGGTGATGAAGGACCTACCACTTTCAAGGAACCTCAATGTATCTTTTGTTACAGAGTTATGTCATTCATTTTGAAGAATGTTGGGGCCACTTATCATCATTTCATCACATCTTCATTCTTATCCTTCAAACACTAGTTTAATTCTATGTGGATTACTTGGTGGTCAAATTTCACTAACACCAGGACTATCTAAAGGATCTTGAGAAGGTGTTTGGCCTAATTTTCTCCTACCACTTGAATATGAACCACCTAAAGTGTGCATTTGAGGATACCATTGGGAAGTTCCTAAGCTTCATTTTCAAGTACATAGGTATCAAAATCAACCCAAAAATGATCAATAACATTATCCTAATGCCTCATCCATGAAATCTATAGGAGTTTCAAGGCCTTCAAGTAAACCTGGCCTATATACAACATTTTTTTCCAACTTGGCCGGAAAATGTAAGACCTTTTCAAGGCTCATGAAGAAAGGAATCTCTAATCAGTGAGACAAGTAATTCCAAAACACATTCGAGGAAATCAAGTAGAACCTTCTACATTATTTGGTCCTGATGCAACCCATCCTAGGGAACCATCTCATACTTTATGTGACCACCCTAGAATAATCCCATGCTTCCCTCTTAGATCATAAGAAAAACAAATGAATATAGAATAGTTTATATTATCTCAATCATATTATGGTTGACATGGAGTCCAGATACTCTCCCATCATAAAAAGATTCCTTTTCTTAATCTTAATAGTTCATAAATTAGGGTACTACCTAAAGAATCATGAGGTAAAACTGGTTTCCCATGTTTTACCGATAAATTATATACTCTACTGCCCCATGCCAAATGGAAAATTGATGTGGTGGGTGGTGATCCTATAGTAGTTTAAGATTAGGTTTATTCCCCTAAAATTTGTCAAGGGATAATCACTAAAAACTTTCATGGTCATGCATCCAAAATCTAAGTAGATGACCATTGATGTCAACTTCTCATATGAATCCATACTCTATAATGATCAGGCTATGTCATGCTATAATATTTACACTTATGGTGCCTCCTGGAGCCTAAATAGGAGAAGGATCAATAACCCTAAACTCAACAGGGTCATAATTGGGAACCTCTTTACCACTATCTTAAAATCCCTCTTACTATAACCATTTCTTTTATCAAAAGGATGTACCAAAAATGGGGCTGAGTACCAAGACCTTATCACCAAATTCGAGTTGGATCTCAAGATTGAGGTGTCCTAAAAACATGTGAAGGGTGACTCAGGGCTCGTAATAAAAGTGATTAATAGAGACTACATTATTAGGAATATTGAACTCATCCCCTTGGTAGATTGAAATCATGAGTTGATGGCTTAGTTACCTTCCAATCCAGAAGTGACTCATGTTCCTCGGTCCTAGAATGATTGATCAGATACTTTGGAAATCCTATAAACATCCCTATCAGATCCTGGTGATGATGAATTATTTATTCATATAGTACATCAAAGATCCAATACCCCCATCATTTATTATAAAGATGATCAAGGGACGAACCAACTTGTCACTAATATGTTCTCAAGTGAACCTCCAAATTCTTCTATAGATGAAGAAACATCTGAATTTATGTCTCTTTTTATTGAGTACCTTCAGTGTGGGACTCTTCCATTGGGTCAAGCTAAGTGTGAGAAAATCCATCAGTGTGTAGTGAAATTTATCCTCCAAGGTGGCCCCAACCTATAGAGGATTCTTTACATATGAGAATTTTATATAATCATTCTCAGATACATCCAAGAGAGGGAGGTTCCAAAGGTAAAAAAATATATCCATATCGGTTCATGTGGGTTCAATCAAGTAGTGTTGAATTTATATCACCAGATTAGAATATTGGGGTACTTTTGGACCATCGTAGTTTTTGACTGCATCAAATTCAATAAGAAGTGTAATTAATGCTTTATTAATGAAACCTTTGCATATCATTCACTAGTTCTTCTTTAGGCCACCAAGTACTCCTTGACCTTTGTTCTATGGGGACATGATGTAGTGGGACCTTATCTTCCAGTAATAAATCAAAAATATGAATTTTTCATGACTGATACCAACTTATTATTAAATTGGGAATAAGTTATTTTCCTAAAAAATATTAAGACTCACTTTTTTTATTTAGTTTTTAAAATCACATATCATCCATCAATTTAGGATTTCTCACTCCATTCTCATGGAAAATGGTACCAACTTTAAATTTGTGGAGTAGAAGAGGTTTTATACCAATTACAACATCTAGTCCAATAATACCTATGGATATCATGTTCTGGTGAATGGTAGGATTAAGGATTTAAAAAAACCATCTCTAACAGCCTAAAAATATTATGGGTCAAAAAAAAGTGTTGGCCTAACAAGCTCTCTAATTCCCTCTTGGCCTATATGATGATATCCTAAAATGTAACTCTGGTAACCCCATACTTATTTTTACATATAATAGAGGCATTATTACCCATATAGGTTCAATTAATTTCACTTCAAATGACCCTTTATGATCAGAGGACACTAGACAAGAGATTTGAGGTCCCCTTGGACAAATTGGAATCCCTTGACAAGAGTAGGCTCTAAGTGTTGTACAACCTTGATGTTCATTAGAATCAGTTAACATGGGAATTTAACAAAAAGGTTTTAACCCACTCCTTACTTTATAGTGACATGGTATTTACATTTAAGATGCCAATGATACCTAGAAATAAGCTTCTGATGTTGGATCCTAAATGGGATAGACCTTTTATTATTTGTAAGGTTTGATATAATGGTGCATACTAACTAATCATTATGGATGTGGAATGTATCACACCTCCCACCAATTCAATGTTCCTTAAATGGTACATTGTAAAAACTTTCCACAACATCATGGTCACATGATGTTAAACTGTAGTAAAATTTCCTGATTGGTTGACATTAAACTGTAGGACAACTTCCCAGTTTCAAGACATTAAAATGTGTCACGTCATCCTGGTCACATATTTTTAAAATGTAGGAAAACACCATTTTCAAAAAAACATTAAAATACATGATGCTTATTCCTAACCATATGACATTAAACTTTGTGTCTAACATCCTTGCTACAAGATGTTAAGATACATGGTTCACATCCTTATCAAATGATGTAAAACTACATGATTCTAAGTTCCTCATCTAAGATGACCCCCCCTTTCAATGTTGGTATCCTACCACATCACTTTCTAGAACTATATATTTCTTGATTTCCATTTCATGGGATATGTAGAGACATTGAGATATCACATCATGTGCCCAGCCCCACCACTGACCTACTTTGGTGAATTTCCCCTTTAGGATAGGTTTGAATATTGCTCATCAATTCACCTATTCAATATTCTCAAGCACACAATGGTGTAACCTATATAGTTTTGAACTCTCCCTAAATATCCCCTCATGTTTTTCTCCAAACATCAATCCTTCCTTGATTTGAATCCTCATCATCCTATATGTTCAAATGAGCTCCCCTACAGTGTCGATGAATGGCCAAAATAGGATCCCTTTCCATATAAGGTACATGCCTCAAAGTACTTCTAGGGACATGTGATGGTTCTTGTGTTTTTAACATGTTCAACAGTTGATCTGACCTTTTCTCACCTCATTATTGACTAATACAGTTGTTGAACCTGTGTTTCAAACATGGCCAGAATTTTTCTCCAAACCATTAGTTTTCCCATTTTGATTCAGATCCCATAATTCACAATTTATTCTTTTTCCACCCTCCTTTGATTCAGTAGTATTTTGGAATGCTTGGTGTTACCTCTATATTCATTCAGGAATATTGATTAATAAATTTAGTGTTCTTATACCCCTCCCATACTGTATTCTTTTTTCCCATATCTTGTGCTCTCTTGAGATATGGAAGGTCCCTCACAAATCCTTGTTTCCCCCACCAACCATAGCTCACATGAGCTTAGGAATCTTGGTGGGTCCTCTAAACATGGGTGCGACATACAAACGTTCCCAAGGAGGACATTCCAAGGGTCCAAGTATCATGACCTTAAGCTATGTACATATCATTAAAAGGATGTTAATTTGTCTTAAGGAATCCTTATCCCTCCATTCATTTCAGATTTATACCATTTCTTATCATATGATCTATTCTAGAATACCCCCTCCTTTTTGGGTCCAAGAACTGCAACCTTAAACTATATGTAATGGTCTATGTACATGAACTTAAGTGTGTTCCCCTTTTCCTTATGGGATTACCTATCCTAGTTATGATATTTTTGGACCCATAAACCCTTTCACCCATGTCAGGTATGATCTTCTCTGGCTAGATATGCCATCTCACCTGGATGGTCTGTGCATTATGCCCCTAAACTGAGTACATGCTCCCAAAAGAAATGTGTGTTAGTGCAACGCCTAACCACTTGTACCTATATTCATAATGCTATCACATTACCTTAAATAATCCATATAAAAGTTTACTAGTCCTATTCCTAGATTCATGGTGTTAAACTATATGGTAGAATCCCCATTGCATTATAAAAAATATGTGATGCCTTGAGTCCTCATTCAAGGGGATTCCCCCCTTTTCGTTTCTATTCATCTACCACACCTTATCCAGAACTACATGTGTCTCGATTCCCATTTCATGGGATATTTAGGGACATGTGGATATTCTATATCAGGCCCAATGTTTAGTTTCCCATCACTCCCACCTTGTTTTGTAAATTCACGTTCTTTTGTCAATATTTATTTATGGTTCATGTAGTAGGATAGTTTGATGCTCGAATAGAATTGGTCCTAGAATTATTACCACACATTGTGTGAACCACATATGAGAAGATGTTAATGTGGTATTAGGCCTCCCTTTACTTCCATTCATATCAGGTTCATATTAACTCTGATTTCGCACAAGACCCCTCATTCCAACTTGGTATAATCCCTAAGACCTTAGACTTTGTGCTGTGATTTGAGCTTCATGAACATAAATTGAATCCCCCCTATTCTTAGAGAATAATCTATGCCAGAACTCGGCCTCCCATACCCTTAGTTCACATCAAGGTTTTTCTTGACAGTATGGAGTGTTTCACTCCATTTTTATGTCAAATATATGTGACTTTAAATATTGGTTGAAACTGTATGACATTAAACTAAAATCCCACAATTATTCAATTTTAATTCCCCTAAATTGTCCTAGTAAGAGGAAAAAATATTTTATGATTGAAAATCCATAAAGGGAATCCTAAGAAAAAGTCAAGATTTGATTCATCAAGACACCCATATGACTTGGTAAAAAGTAAAAGTGAAACTAGAAAAGGTAGATATCTCACAATTACAATCATTGGAGATTGTAAAAAATGTAAATATGCTCGTTGAACCCATTGGATCAAGAAAATTTTATAGATAACCCTTTTCTCCTCAAATAATCCTCACTATATGATGTTAAACTACATGTCAAACAACCTTTACACAATATGTTAAACTACATGTTCTACATCCTTATTGCATTACATAAAATAGCATAATGCTTTGGACCCTATATAATAAGAAATGACATTTCTATTTTGATCTCCTATTGCATATATTTCACGAACTACATATAACTTGATTACCATCCCTTGGGATACATAGTGAAGCATATACCCACTATCTTGGTCCTGACTACAAATTATTCCCCGCATGAGATACTTTTCTCTCTCTCATTCGACACCCTGAGGCCTCCATTCACATCAATTTTGTTGCTACTAGCTAGTGAAACTGCCTCACCCTAACAAATGTTCTCAACAACATGAACCTAAAAGGTGTACCATATGGTCAAATCTATAAGACCTTAAATTAAGATACCTTGGAGACCTCCAATATATTTCTTGAATCATGATCAAACCTCTCTCTCATGTCTTTTACCTAGTACGCATTCACATTTTCCCCAGTAGATTGAATTCTTTCCATATGTTTGGTAATCTCATGTTTCTATGTTTGATGTATAATGGTGTCAACTTAAGAGTTTTAAAACTCTTATTGGGAAACATATTATTCCATTGAAACATTGTTTTTCCCATGATTTAGATCAATATCTATCTTTTATGTCCAAACAGGCACCCATATGATTACTAAGAAAATCCAAAATAGACTCTCCTCCCATTAAGGGAACATTCCCCAAAGGATACACCTCAATTGTCTCTAAAAGGAATCCACTTGTATGATGAAACATTGAAAAAATAGTATCACTTTCCTATCTAAGGATCACATTTTAGAAGATACATCTTTAGTATAATAGTTATGGAACCTATGTTTCATACATGATCAATGGTTATCCTCAACTCATCCATCTCCATTCATCAATTCAATTTATTAAGGTCACAATTTACCACTCTTTACTTTTCCCTTACTTTCATGGGATTATAAAACTCTTTGGGTTGCACCCTTATACAACCTATATATCTATAAGGAATATCAAACACCAGGATCACACCAACCTGATTCCCAAAACCATAGGTCTCAAAATTTATCGATGCAATAATTTAATCCTGAACCTTTATCCCGTATCTAAAAATCTCATAAAAATTAGATGTCATCTATTGGTCTCTTATTTCTCACACTGAGCATGACCCATGTGGTCTTGGAGATTTATAGTTGGTTGACTTGTTAATATAATGGCAGTAAAAAAAATTACTAACAATGGGAATTGAGTAAAACAAAAAAAAAATTATTTGAGCATGATGGTAATGAGAAGGGATGTCTATAGGAAGATAAACTACCTTGTTACAATAAAAATACATCTACGGCTTATCTTGGGCAAGAGATATATCAAGATCTATTAGCCTACGTTGAGTATCCTTAAGGATCCAATGTCACCTGGCTAGCTTCTATGTCTCCTCCTTAGTTGTAGGGTGAAACTTTTTAGCTTAGATCTACACTCAACCCTATTCATTCATCCACTATGCCACTAAATATCCTACCCCCTTCACCTCAACCTTAGCCACCACTAATTGTGAACATATATGGCTAATGATTTATACTTTGTAAGTGAATAAAGCCTTGTATTTCTATGCCTACTCATCTAGATGACTAATTTTGGGACATAATTCCTATAGTTCCTTGAAACCTTCATAGGTATGCTCATACCATGAAGTTTTGAACTCTTTCCATTTAGAGCACACTCACTCAACCTAGAAGTCTTAGTCCCACCCATGGAGGGAATGTTATTTCACACCTCTAGTCCCCTAGTTTACCATCCAGTAGTGGAGGGACCCCATCTAACATACTAGTTTATCCCAAGAAGTGTGGATGATGAAGTTCTAGTTACTCCTCCACACAGTGTATCAAACTATGTGGTTCTCCTTAGAAAAATTGGACTTAGAATCTTCATGATCTTAAAATGGTGTGGGATGGTACACTAGGAAGTCCATGAGTACATCGATAGAGGTATATTCATTGGGAATCCTTTTATATGAACTAGGATCTATGTTAAGGGGGGGACCGGATTCTCCTAACACCTCACCTGCAGTGACCTCTTCATCAGCTATAGGTTTCATTGTCTCTTTAGTTGAATCCATAGACATGATGAATCACTCTCCCTATATTGGGGCCAGCTCTACATGAGATACCAACTCCTCCAGGCCTTGATCCAATCTTAAAAATGATCATTAGATCCCCAATCCCCTTTGACATGCTTCCCTTATAAGGGTATGCATACTCAAACACTATTGTGGATAAAAAAGTGTTATCTTAATTTACAATAATAACCAAGTTAAACACAACCTCTGTGGGAAAATTATTACATGATGAGAAGGTGTGGATGACATCCATCTTTGTCACCCCTTCAACAACTATGTCAAGGGTGGATTTTTTCCCTAACCAATGCCTCCAGGACTGGAGCTTAAAAGTATAGTTCCACCACTAGGGACCCCTCTGCACTAGTAGTAACCCCCATAGATACCATGAGGTCCTATACAGTTTCATTCCTAGGAGATATACCAAATAAGAACAAGAAAGTCAGTGTAGTAAATTCAAGTAATCAAAAAAATGGAAAAATAGAGGTGAATGGAATTCAAACATTTACTTCAAGGGTGAAAAGTAATTTTTATGGATATCCATCTCGAGTGGTGAACCATGCTATCATAAGTATCCAATGTCAATTCAATAGGTTTCCCCTTGTAAATGACTAGGACGATAGGAGAGATGAGATCCTCCAATCTAATATCATTAGCAGAATCCACCACTATGGTCTAAGGGATGGACTATAAGGTCAGATCCCTATTCCATACAGATTCACCTTCCCCACATTCCAATAAGGTCTCCTTTCCCTTTCCAAATTATTCCTACATAAATTGAAATCATGATTTAGTGGTTCTAAAGGAAGATAAATTTAATCACGTCATCAAACTCATGAGATAGAAGAAAAATTTTCCAAATAGAACCTCAATCAAGTTATCATTGGGGGTAAACTCCCCACTGTATTGAGGGAATTCCATCTTGGAATCACTACCCTATGACTCCTTATCACAGGAATCCTATGAATTAATGTCACAAGATGGCGCCTCCTGAGTTGTTTCTTAAATGGTGGTTTCCTTGATTGGGCCCCACTGAGCTTAGACCTCATAAAGGTAGTGTAAAGATCGACCTCACTACACAAGGGAACTAAGGAATCCATGTCTTCAAAGCATGTGAATCTCACCTGGTAGTCCACCCAGGTGTAAATTATAGAATGATTGATATCCAGTAGCTAAATTCCATCTCTGGTAAGACTTTTTCATAGTTTCTACGCCATATAAGATAGTTGAAACATGTTTCACACCTCCCAAAGTTTGGGGATGATTTATTCCTTTGTGTCCTGAACTAGGTAGTTCAACTATTTCCCTAGATCCCCTTATGACCTACTGGATATAGCCTCAGATATTTCAGATTAATCCCATGACCACTTCTATAGAAGCTCTGAACCACTATATATTTCTGTTCCAAGGGACTTAACAGAAGGTGGATGAATGGTAGTCCCCTAATCTCCCTATGAATTTTCTATGAACTTGACACTAGCCCTTCTCCATGCTTGGTCAACTACACTGATGGCAGTTTGTCTCCCTCCTTTATCTTCTTAGGGTTCCCCCAAAGAAACTACCTTCCTTATTCACCTTCATAGAATTGTATTCGGATACAATGCAACCCAATTATTTGAATAATTTTTGGTGATTCCAACATTGATTTTTGTGGGTGGGAAAATAATGACCTCCTTAGAGCCTTTCTAGTAAACATCTCCCATAACTAGTGAAGGATGCGGGGATACCTTTCAGCACAAACCCTTTATGTACACCTAAGTTTTTGGATGTTGAATGCAACTAAACTATTGGGAGAATCTAAATGGGTGTATGGTTCTATCATTAGATGATTTTTTTATCATTGTAATAAACATCTAGCCTCAAAAGACAGGAAAATATTTCCTCTTATCTACATTACCTTTCATGTCATCATCCATTTCACCCGACAAGTCCAGGAAGTCCCTAATGTTGAAGTTTCCAAAATTTCCAATATGGGAAACCACCCCGAACTCACCAAGATTTGTTGTCAAAAACCTAGAAATTTGTATTATAGAGTTATAGATTCCATCATTCTAAGGGGTAATAGAATTTGGGAACTTATACCACTGAGGTGTGCCATGATCCATCCATGAAAAAATTTGAATGGACCATAGATGTGTATGGGTGTGCCTCCCCTCAAAATATGCCTTAGTTAGTCATAAAAACTGGCCAAATCTAGGAAATTGAGGTTGACCTAGTTACTGGATTCTAGGATTGATTCCATCACTAAGGTTCCTGGGCTCAGGACCATGTGTGCATCCATAACCTTCAATTTTCACCCACTTAGGAATGTCACCAAGAACGTGACAAAAATGAACTCTGGATACTAATTCTACTTATTGTATTCTTATGATTTATATCATTCCTCCCACAATATTAGCCAGTATAACCCCAGACTCCTCTAGTTTCATACACCATGTCACTTCTTTGGCCTTCCCAACATCCGACCTTCATGCATGTTCATGAACAGGCCTAGCCATCTCTTGAAAAAAGTGTCTCTATGGAAAAAAGGATGATGCTATAGAATCTATTTTAGTTTTTCTAAAAGAATTTTCACCTCCATATACATGTGATCTTTATCCCCCTACGAATTGGTAATCTATAGAAACTCATCTTATTGGAATACCAAAAATGGGATCCCATCGATGTGGTATATATCCCACAAACTGATTCTCACCTCCCTGTGTTGAAGGTGGAAGGTGATGGTATCTGTGAATTACCTTCTAAAAAGCTATGAAAGTAGATCTAGGTAAAGGGAAACATGTAACATGGATTTCCACACTCCCTTATATATCCATATATAACATATCTCATCCCCATACTTGACACGTGTGTAGCGCACTCAGTACGTCAATGCCTATTTGTCGGGTAAATGTCCTCCTAACCTTAGTTCCCAATATTTATACAACATCATATGATTGTTCTAGATGTTGTCTCAAATAGAAATGGAATAGTAGTTTGTAAAATCATCCTCCACCATTATATCCTAGATAACTTCTCCAGTTCTACCATTAAGGGTGTAAATAGTAGCAGCATTGTGTTCCCTTAGCGAATAGCTATGACAATGATATTCCAGCATTTCAATTCATCATGGAATGAGAAATAAGACCTCTACATATTAATCTCCAAAGTCAATATGATGAAATCATTGAGTATTCCAGAGTTGTGGAGAGTTAGTCTATTTTTTGAATAGATACCCTATTTGTGCCTCAGTTTAAAGACTTAGAAGCACCTCATTTTTAGAAATGACACTCATAGCCTAAGGTAATGTAGGATTTAAATCCATATATCCCCTCTTGGAGGAAATAGAATAAGATTCAATTTCTTGATCGACCATTTATTATATTTTTATGAAATTTTTTAATGTTATTCTATTCAAGTAAATCCTTCCTTGTGAAAGTAAATCTATCCTCATGAAAATGAACCCTTCCTCACACAAATGGGCTTGTTTCATACAAATTCAATATGCCTCATGTAAGCAGCATCAATGAAATTCTATCCCATAAGTGGGGATTTTCATGAACATCGTGGATTTGAGATTGGGAGTTCACACAAATAGATGAGTTCCATGCATTAGAGAGTGTTTTTCAAGTGAAAAAGTTAGGTGTACATACTTGGGAACCCCTCACCCTATTTATAGGTATAGGATTGCTCAAGTTGTGAGCTCATATAATTGATCTTAGTGAAATATTCCCCATTTGCATACTCATGCAATAGTGTTCCATGACATAGACACAGGTTGCATGAAATAGTGTAAATTTCCCAAATTTTTGAATTTTCCTCCAAATTGAACTCTCCCATTCTCTGATAGCTCCAATTATGAGTTGGTAAATTGTTTGTACTAAGAATTCATCTTGAACCTTGTAAGACCTACTATTTTCAATGTGAGGGTAAAACAATTCCCCAGGGTCCATTCTAAAACAAAAGAGGCATTTGTGTGCAACTACCAAGTTTGGAATGCAATTGCGATACATGAGAAATGTGATTTGAAATAGCTAATCTCTATGGGTGTCATTTAATATAAAAGGCATGGGTATCACACAACCCACTGTTTCTCACTCCAGCACCATGATGTCTGACATAGAAAAAGTTTTGTGACACATTTTCATAGAAGGATGAAACATCTATAAATAGTGCATTACCCCTCCCCCATTTTGGGGATGAACCTCTATAAGTTATAGAGATTCACTCTCATTAATCAAACCCTATATTTCCCAAGGATCACATAATTAAAACCTCCCATGGATTCCTATAGGTAGATAAATTTATTAAAAACCCTCAAATGGGCCTTAAATAACTTTTTATTATGTAATATATGAATTTACACAACTTCCCTTAGTGAAGAAACCTATTCACGAAAGATGAAATTTCATCACGCAACTCCAGTACTATAACAACACAAAATATTACATGAAACTATGCCTACACCATCCATATACTTTCCTCTTACTAGTGCCCATGGTTCACAAAACTTAAAAGAGTCATTAAACTCCAAAGTTATAAGGAACAACATCTGGGTTCATTATTTGATGCCTCCTTCCACCATACATAAATGTTTGCAAGTTTTATGCTCATGGTCCCCACAACCATTCAAACCAGGTCCATCCATGTAAACCCCATTCACTTAAACAGCATCAAGACCCTCATTCACAATCCCTTTTCTCCAATCATGGGATGGGTAGCCGTATTTCCTTTTTCCCCTAAGTGTAGGAATCCTTATTTCATCCCCTGTATATGTTTCACAAAATAGTCAGTGTCCATGAATTTTTATCCCCAAAAGTATCTTTATAGTGAGCATGTAATCCCCAATAAAGGCATCATAAATGGAGACCAACCATCATTCCCATGGATGATTGCATGAAATATCCCCATTTCCTCTCCTCACACCCTAATTGGGAATGGGTATCTCCATAATTAATCCCTAAACTATGTTCGAAATGTAATAATTTAAACAACATAACACTAATTTCCTAGTCATGAAATGTTAAACAACATGACAACATCCTAGTCACACTACATTAAATTTCATGAAAACATCATTATTATATGATGTTAAACTCTACCATTACCATGTGTGATGATCATATGATGCCTTGTGTGACAAACATGAGATGATACCCCCATCATTCAATAAGACCATATGAATAATCCCCAAACCATTCCTTTCCATCTTCCCTTTCATGATGCAATCGTCCTTACCGCATCACATTAAACCTTAAGGTTTCTTCATGAACATAAATTGTTCACTTGAACTACATGATTTTTTATCCCTATATCCTAATAGGGCATGTAGTATTCCTCCCTAAGGTTTAATCCTATCATCCCAACATTTTCCATAAATGTACCTCCCCTTGGGAGATGAAAACTCTAAATCTTGATCACCTTTTATGACTATACCAAACCTCTCACCATCCAAACTCGAGGTCCCAAATGGAATTTTTCATCACCCTACAATGCTAACTTATAACTTTATTAGTACGTGACATGTTCATATGGGAAACATTTCCATTAGACTTTAAACTGGTGACCAACCCATATATGACAAGCGAATGTGGGACTTTCCACACTGGACTTTAAATATTTAAATCATCCTAACTTGACTTTAAACTAGTGACCCCTCTTGATGAATCAGAATCTCAACCCTAGGTGAGGATCCTAGGGATTAATACATGATGATCATAAGAAGTTTGTGTGATGATCATACAATCCCATTTCCCCACTTTGGTGGCGATCCTTAGTCCCTAACTTATGTGACAAGCATGAGATGCCTTAGGTGATGAGCCAGCAAAGCCTTATTTTATGAACATAATTTTTAGAGCATGATGATAATCATATGCCTTACACACACAAAAAATAACAAACACAAGTCTCAAAATGTGATAAACACAGGATGCATGAGGTGATAATCCTTGTATGCCTTATGTACTGAATGCAAGTTAAGTTATTGAAACAACTAGATGCATTAGGTTTTTCACTTGTGGAACCTTATTTCACAAGCATAAGATTCCATCAAATAACTAATGAGGAAGAATTTTATGGATGCCTGACATACCCAACACACTCATCACCTCCAATCATAGGTATCCTCCTTATCACTATAGAAAGTTGTATTATTAATCATCATCTACTAGAATATAGAGTCGATAATGATATTCGTGAACATGTATTAGATCTATAAGGGAGACCCAAATTAGGTGATAAACTCCAAAGATTAATCCATGGAAAGAAGTTACAATATCTCTTCATATCATTCTGATCAAGGATCCGACATCATCAACTATGGTGGTGGTTTCCACCTACCTTTGGAAAACCGGAGTGTGGGGATACAAGGAGAAGTGGTCAAACTAAGGGTGTAGTTCATAGAAAGTGCACTGGATGTGCGCCTTAGTGAAAGCACCAAAAAACAAAATCCATCTGTTTTCTTAACCTCTAGTTATTTTTGGTGTTTTTATGTATTCTATTCTTGGTCCTCTCTTTTTTATATAATACGATTGATAAAATGATTTTAATAAAAGTTAACCTTATTTCCTTTTGGGTTGGAAAAATTTTTCTTCCACATCCATATTCATTAAATTGTTTTTAAATAGTATTATATTCAATTATACAATGATTATTTAAATTTATCTTCAACCATATTTTACTTTATTTTCAATGGATTAAGAATAAATTTTTACAATGTTTTCCAAATAGGTTATTTATGAATTTTTTAAAAGTATAAAAGGAATATTTTTTTAACATTTACCACATGAAATAATTTTCCCTCTATTATGAATTTTATTTTACTTTAACATTTTTTTTACAAGTTTCTATGGGTATTTTCAATGAAAATAATTTTATCAATATTATATGAATTTTTATTTAAAATGTTATCAAAATAAAATGATATTTTTCTCATGTTTTCAAATAAATTTTCAAATGATATTTTAAAGGTACTTTTTATCCATTTAAACATCCTTTTATGTTTCATATACTCCATTGGGGATATGATATTATCATACCATCCACTTTGTTTCTTTTTATAGACTATGATAATGATGTTTTAAGGAAGATTCTAGGAATCCTATTTATTTCTCCTGGGTTAATTAAGATATGATGAAATTATGAATGTTTTTATGATATCATGGAACACATGTACAGTTTTCGTTATATAATGTGTGGGCCTTGAATTATATAGACATCCAATTCATTAGTTAATGATTTATGTCTCGTGAGATAATATTAAATATGATGGGAAAGGAAATCATTCCAAGAATGAAAAGAGGATGACTTGAAAACCCGTTCTATGAATGAAAAGAGATTGGGGAGTGAACCCAATCCATTATGGGACATTGTCCACTATGTGATGATAGTATTGGTAGTAAGCCTTTACTAATGAAATGATTTTATATTATTATTATTATTCTATAATTTCTATCACATGTTCATATTCTTATGAAATACTTTTATGGATCATGGTTGATTAATGATGATTCCTTGGTCTTATGACTCATGTTTTTAGAAATTATAAAGATTTATTCCATGAATAATGATTTGTGATCTATGATTATTGGGTATGAAATTATTAAGTTATGATCAAGATACCATACCCTTGTGATTATCTTATTATTTCATATGATCATTGATTAATATCTCCCATGATTTCCCTTATTGAGAATTTGATATCACCCTTACTTATGTTTCCATTTTTATAAAAGTTATGAAGAAAGTTATTAAGTAAGAAATTCCTAAGAAGGATTTTATGAGAGAATAAATTTATAGGATATTTTGAATATATTAGTTAAAATAAGTTAATTGTGTGTATTTTCTTCAAATACACTAAACCATTATGGTTCTAGGGTGCGAATTATTGTGTAATGTATTATGTTTTCATATAAAATGATGAAATATATGTGTAAAGTTTTCTTGGGTGACCTTAGTTGGATCATAGATGGGTTTAGTTATTTTTGGAGATTAGGTTATAAAGAATATGAGGATATAATTTAAGAAAACCTATGATGTACTAAAATCTATATAGGGTGAAACTAAAAGTGTAATTGTAACATCCTATTATTGTTTTTAGTTATTCCTAAACCCCTATTTTTAACTTGATTTGGTTAGGTTTCGTTTAAGGGTAGTTAATGTGAAATTTTTAAGAGTTTTGAAAATTCTGGGCTAGTTCACGGTTGGTGCGCAGTTTTCCCAAACCATGTGCCCTCTCAGAGAAAATTGTCCAACCCAAGGCAGTGGGATCTTGCATGGTTTTCACATGGTTTACAAACCATGAACCATATTAGGAGGAACCGTGCAGCCCATTTAAAATAGATGCATAGATTATTCAAAATTTTTCTAAAGTGTACACCTCTTCCCAAGAAACCATGCAGATGGGTTTTTAATTAATCTGAATTTTCATCAAAAATTCTTGAATCCACCTTTTTGGTTACCAATGGATCAGAACATCCAATAATTAATTTCTATCATCCCTGGATCTCCAAAGAAGAGTTTTTGGCCCCTATGATACCTCTCAGAAGTGATTCAAATCTTGATCAACACCCTTCGATCTTCTCCTACTTAGTTTCCTCACCCAAATCTCTATCTCCCATGATTTATCTTCTCCTACCTAGGGTTTTGTGGATCCTTATGTTGTGTTGTGAATCTAATACCCTCTATTTTGGATTATAAACCTTGGATTGATTTTGTTTCTCAGATTTCTTGATAATCATTCTTCATTGATAAATCCCAATTAGGGTTTGGCGTTACAAGATTTTTTGATCCTGAGGTAGGTGGTTCCATTACGATGCCCAATTTATGTTAACCCTAAATTTATTTATTTACTTTCAATTATTTTAATTAAATGAAATTTCTTGATTTTTATAAAATGGTTTTCAATTGATTTTTTTTAAAAACCCAATTCCATTGAATTGGGGTTTTAAAAATGGTTTTTTGGCATAATATTGGGAAAACCCCCAATTCCATCGAATTGGGGTGTGTTTATACAAATTTGTAAAATTTAAATTGATTAATTTAAATGGTGGATTTGATCGAAAATTGTGAAAAAAAATCAATTCCATTTAATTGGGGGTTTATTGTGGACTTGATGGAAATTGTTTAGATTAAATTTTTAAATTTAATTGTGGAAATGGATTTTATGGAAAATTGTTAAAAAACAAATTCCATTGAATTGGGGGTTTATTGTGAAATTGATTGAATCTTATGAAAAAATAAATTTTTGAATTTAATTTTTTAAATTCTATTGTAAAATTAAATTTTGAATTTATTTAAAATATCTATTTGTGAAAACGGATTAAAATGGTTTTGATAAGAACATTTAGGTTCTATCTTGGAAAAAGAATGTTTTTGATTAAAAACCCATGTTATGTTTTTTAAATGGAAATTGGCATATTTGAAATAGAGAATGGGATTAAATTTATTTTTAAGGTTGCTTGAAATAAATTTCACATCATTTTTTTGTACTAGAGAACATGCAATCCTTAGGTAGTTAGTGAGTTATTTGGATGGAACTTTACACTTTACAATGTTCCAAAACATAAATACAATACATTGCAAACTTTAAGTAATGGTGATGAGTCCCCTTTGGCCTGAGGTAAAGGGGACATATGTACATATTGTCGTGTCACCTTGAGTGTAGAGTTCATATTGCCTGGAACTATCATACCTTCCTAGGAATATGACCATGCTTATCTCTTGTTTGTATTTCAAATGAATATATTCCATTGTTGTAAACCATTTTACATGCCTTCTGATTTATATAAATTCTTTATGTAAAAGTTTCTATTTAAGAAATTTGTAAATAGTTTCATTTTTTTATAAATATTCTATCAATTGAAATGTAAATATTTTGTTTAAATTATTTACATCATTCAAAATGTAAAGCATGGTTTGTTGAAATATTATCTTTAAATTTCAAACTTTTTTATTGAAAATTGAAAGAACTTTATTTAGTTAGTTTGATATTGGAATCTTGTTATGGAATCCTTGGTGATACCCTACTGGGATTTTAGTTCACACCCTATTTGTGCCTTCGGGTGTTTGTAGATTATCTCCTTCCAAGTTCAAGCAGGGGTTAAGCACCACTTAGAGGTGGTTCTAGTTGTTGATCCGTGGACTTGGTGAGTTGCATCCTTTGGGAATTGGGTAGTTTTTATGGTTTTATGGTAGTTTTTTATAGTACTTTGGGTTGTTATATCTATTTTAATTCTATAGCTTTACTCCCAATGGATTTTTCTTTATACATACTGATTAGTTTAGTTCATTTCCGCATTTGTTGTGGAAAAATCATTCCCAATTTCCTTTTTGTATGATGTCAGGTGTTAGTCTCTGACCCATGGGGATTGGGAATTCCCTTTTTGCTATGTCAGGATCAGCTCGGTTATTGGTTTACCAGGGTACCCAAGCTGGTTTGGGACAAAGTTGTATCAGAGATCCAGGTTGATCTTCTTGTCTTGAATTCGGTATGCATTGTGTAATATTATTGGGACTTAGGAGGTAGTTGTGATTGAGTGTCTGGATAGCTCTCATCACAATGAACCTTAAGTCTCCATGGGTGGTTAGGGAAATATGTCTTGAGGATTAGTTTTAGTCTTTTCCCTACTTTTAATTTGGATAGGTGAAATCCAAATCTTGTGTTCTTATCTGTTGGGATTAATTTTCATTATTTCTCTATTTGAGTGTTAATCTGATGTATTTCTTATTGTCTACTAATGTTTTGTAGCATCATGTCTTCAAGAAGACGTGTGAATCGGATCTAGGAGGAAGTTGTTGTTGAACCTTAGTGATAAAATCCTCCCATGGACCCAAATATGGTTGAGGTGATTATGCGCACTATCCAAGCTTTAAGATAGGAACCGCCTTTAGTTCCCATTCAAGCTCCAACTATGGAACCTTGGAGGGATATTCTCAAGATTTGTTCTATAACAACCCAAAATTTTATCAATGTAATTTCTACCTTCTTATAGTAATTTGATATAGTATAAATCATAAAAAAACACTTATAACCCATAATAAAAACTTTATAAATAATGAATTAATGAAATAAGAATTATTTATAGAAGTTAAGGAACTAATGTCGATGAAATAGTAACTTGGCCTTTGGAATAGTAATATGACCCTTATGAATAGTAAACTAGCTAAATGAATATTAACCTCACCCATGAAAATATAAATAAAATTTAGGAACCTTATAAATGAAATTATGGTATAATTATATCATAGTCTAAGTAAATAAATGTTTTAAAAATTATTAATTAAGTGTTGGTATTTTTGTAAGTCATAAATATTTAATTACAATTTTTTGATTAATTTAATAATTTAAAAGAAAATTAATTTTCATAAAATGTATCCATAAATTAAAATTTTTATGTCTTATGGTTTTAAGATAATTTTATTAGACCTTAATTAATTTTTTAAAGTGTTATAAAATCAGTTATAATTTTAAAATCTATATTTTCTAAGTAAATGAGGATTTTAATTAAAAATAAAATTACTCATATTTAGAAATTTTTTCATAAAATGGAGCTCATTTTTGAATTCTACATTTCAAAAAATGGTTAGAGTGAATTTTTTGGATTTTTCTAAAATACTTGAATTTTTGTGAATAGTGAAATATGGTAATTTATGCAATATATACATTATATGTTTAATACACTATTCCTTGAGTCATCACTGATGTAATCACCATAATATATAACTCCCCTTAATTATTTTAAAATATTTAGTTATAATTTTCAAACTATTCATAGTCTTGATCCAAAATAATAAACTAATGAATATATTAATGAGAAAACACTCCTCTCCTCTACTATAAATACCACCCCTCACCACCTCTTTTCCTCACACCTCTCAAGATATGATCCTTGTAAAAATTATACCCAGATATCTCACCAAGACCCTATAAAACATCTAGGAGCTATTTTTCTCATAAAAAAACCAAAACCTTTTCCCTAAGGAGGTTCTCAAGGAGGATAAATCCAAGATGTAAAATCCTCTTTTTTTTCTTTTAATTTCTTTTCAATTTCATTTATTTTATTCTATTATCCTCACCTTATCTTATAAAAATGGAATGATAAATCCATAATTTTTTATATAATATAATTCTAGTATGTTAATGTAATATCCATCAAAAAAATCCTTTCTCTCTCTCTCTCTCTTATTCTAAAAATAAAATCGTCGCCTGTGAAGTGTCAATTTGCTGGCATTGTGGGCGATGCACTTTCATTTTCATTTAACACCATAAAGTATGTTAATTAAACCATTATAATGGTTAAACTATTTTTTAAAATTTATGATACAATCCTCTTTATATTTTGTAACTAACATATATATATAATACTAAATGATAAAACAAAATGAGTTCGTTGTGATCAAAAAACTGCCAAAATTAACCCAAAACGGTCATCATTAACTTTTATCTAATGATTAATACTCATAACATATAAAAAAATTGTTTATAAGATAATTTTAACTTCTTTAATATCATTAATAACATATAATAACAATTCTTTATATTTACCCACATTTTACATGAACTTCCATTCATGTATACAAGTGAACCAGTCATGAAAACTAAGAAAAAGAACACTCTAGAATGATGAAATTAAACTCTATAACTCATCCAAAAGCCCATAAATGAACTTAATAAATCCCTAATGAATCAAATTCATGTATAAAAGGTCATATATTAGTTAAATAACTAATCTAATGTGATTATACAGGATATTGAAATGAATAAATCATTCAGACACAAGATAAGGGGAATTCTCAAACTTAACTCTATTTCCTTGGGATTTCCCTATTTCACCCCATTTATAGTATGGATATTCCTTTATTGTTCCTTATATATCATTTATTTATCAATATATTATATTTTATAGGATATAAATGTTACCAATATGGTTTTATAAAAAAATCAAATATTTTTCCAAAAGAACTCTTCTTTCAAAAAAATACATCTTTTAATTCTCACATGAATGTTTCTTCTTCAATCAAGATTGATACCAAGAATATTATTCAATTTTTCATATTGGGAACTCCAAAGTTTATGAATGTAAGATTTATTAAATTAAAATCATTTCTTTCCATGGGTTATTTTATTTCCAAGGTTGATATAAGTTTTATGTGGCATGCATGATAATTTAAATGTTATGATGTGATGGGTGCGCCCAGAATTATATAGTGAAATTTAAATGTTATGATGTGACGGGTGTGCCCAGAATTATACATCACTCTAATTCATTGGGTAATCTGATGTTTCTCATGATAAAAATTTAAATATTTGTGAACATGATGTTATCTTTATTTACAACTATGTGTGGTAGTTGATCACTAAGACATGATGTTTCATTTTTATGCATTGCTACATTCCAATCCATTTCTTAATGCTTCATATTGTGATTATGATCATATGCCTATGTTATGATGATAATTATTATGATAACCCTGTGTTATATTGATTCATGTTCTTATCTATCCTCTTACTGTACTTTTAGCTCACCCCTTTCTTTGATATATATCCTCGGGTGATTAATTGTGATAAGGAGAACACAAGGTCCAATAAGAAGTTAGATAAGAAGAAATTAAATAAATGTTTATGTTTTATTTTGTAAATTTTATGTATGGTCCTAGTTTTTTCAAGACACTAAACTTATGGATCCCGGTTTTTTAATAATTTTATTTTATTAGCCTAAAAATTATGTAATAAGTTATTTAATAAAAATCAAGGCTGCTATAGTTAGTATCAGAGCATGGTTTAGTTAATTTAGGAAATATTATTAGAGAACCTTAGTGAAAACCCTTAGTATGAGACTAAGTATAATTAATCACCTGATAATCTTTATTTTATAAAATTCTAAACATAGGGATCCCAAAATACATTCCTTTATACTTAATTTCACAAAGGAATAAATTATTCATTTGATGACTTATTGACTTATGTTTTTTTCAAACCTTTTCTATTTTAGAAAATGGTGGGAACTAGGAGAAACCAGGAAAACAACCTGTGTGAGAGACAATGATGTGATTTCCCAAATGACATCCCCAATGCCTTGGGGGTAGATGGAATGTACACCTTCACCTAAGAGGGAGAAATTGGATATCGAGTCATTTATGTGGCAACGACCACAAATATTTAGTGAATATTCTGATACACTAGTCACGAAATAGTGGGGAAACTCAATGGAGAAGATATTTTCTGTACTTCACTATTCTTAGATGGATAAGGTGACTCTTTTTGTTTATCATCTAGATAGAGAGGCAAACAATGGTGGGAATTAATTAAGAATACCAAACCAAAGGAAGAAATTGAAGAGATGGAGTGGGAGGACATTAAGATAATGTTTTAACAAGTATTTCCCTTGAAATATTCATACAAATATGGAGAGATAATTCATAGAGATGAAGAAAAAGGAATTATAATCAGTCACTGAACATGAAGAAATTTTCATAAGGATTTCAAGGTATGCTTCGGGTTTTGTTATAAAAAATGATAGAAAAAATGATAGATTATTTAGGGGTTTAAAACCACACCTTCAAAAGGATCTTGAAATTAAAAACTTTAGTAGTTATGAAGAAGTTGTTATATGTTCTCTCAAAGTGGATATGGATTTTGGAGAATTTTCCCATGGATATGGTGATAAGAAAATAAAGATGGAGTTTCAAGCCAGAGGATCTAATGAGAAAGGTGTAAAGAAAACTCAACCACCCCCATTTCAAAAATGTGGGGAGAAGCATCATGGTAACTATCTCAAAGGGATGGGGGAATGCTTCAAGTGTGGGAGATAAGGCCACCAAGCATGAAGAATCAAGAAAATGTGGTGGAGGAAAGGATAGTACCACCTATGGTCCAATGCTACAACTATAGGTATCAAGGGCACTATGCAAGATAATGCACTAAACCTTGAGTTCTCGAGGGTAATCAGCATCAGCAGCCACCAAATAAAAAGGAGAAAGGAAAGTATTATTCCATCACTACTACTAAAGTGGAGTAATAAAACAAAGTCATACAAGGTACACTTCCTATTCACTTAAGAATGGAAAAAATTCTTATTTGATTCTGGTTCTACACATTCCTTTATATGATTCAAGTTTTCTATAACTATTAAATTGAATCCCAGAAACCTTGAAGTATATATATCTATAAAAACACCAAGTGTTGCAATCATTGTAACCCAAGTTTTAGACTCTTATCTTGTTGGCATATGTGGGAAGATTCTTCCAGTGAATCTTGTGATACTTCCCTTGGTGTAATTTGATGTTATAATGGGAATGGATTGGATCTCATTATATTGATCACATTTAAACTATCAGGAAAAGGAAATATATTTTCATATTCTAAACCATCCCATACTCCTCTAAAAATGAAAGTAAGATTATATCTCATTTGAAAAATTCTAAAGTGGTGTGGGTATTGATTCCCTGTGAAGAAGAATACCTCACTCAAATAGTTGAGATAAAGGAAGGTATCAACCTAGGAGAAATGACCATCATGAGGGAATACAGTGATGTATTTTTTTAAGAGTTACCCAAACTCCCCCCAGATTGTGAGGTAGGTTTCTCAATATAACTCATACCTGGAGCTACTCCTATCACAAAGTGTCCCTATAGGATATCTCTTATTGAATTGGAGGAGTTAAAGAAGCAACTGCAAGAGCATTTGGATAGAGGGTTCATACTCCCTAGTGTGTCTTCTTGGGGTGTTCCAGTGCTCTTTTTCAAGAAGAAGGATGTATCAATAAGGTTGTGTGTTGATTATTGGGAACTCAACAAGATAACCATAAAGAACAAGTATCTTATTCCAAGGATTTATGACTTGTTCGATCAGTTGCAAGGATCACAGTACTTCTCAAAGGTAGATCTTCTTTCTGGATATCATCAGCTAAAGGTGAAGAAGGAAGATATTAATAAGGTTGCCTTCAGTACAAGGTATGGGCACTGTGAGGTTTTGGTGATTCCCTTCGGACTTACTAATTCCCCAGAAATATTCATGGATTTGATGAATAGATTATTTAGACATTACCTCAAAAAAATTGGAAGTGTTTATAGATGATATTCTTATCTACTCCAAGATCAAGGAGGAACATGAAGAACATATAAGGCTTGTGTTGGTGACATTAATGAAGGAGAATTTTTAATCCAAGTTCAGTAAGTGTGGCTTTTGGATGCAGCAAGTCATATTTTTGGGACATGTGATCACAAGTAAGGGAATTTTTGTGGACCCTTAAAAAACAAAGGCAATTGAAGAATGGCCCAGACCCTCTAGTGTCATAGAAATCTGAAGTTTTCTTGGATTATCTAGGTACTGCTGATGTTTTGTGAGAAATTTCTCACGATTTTAAAGACCGCCAACTAAATTAACAAGGAAATGGGTAAAATATGTCTGTATAAATGAATGTGAGGAAAGCTTTAAGGAGCTAAATATAAGGCTTATCACTGCATCTGTACTGACATTACCAAAAAGTGTAGAAATTTTTATGATATACAGTGATGCTTCCAAGAAATTATTGGGTTGTGTACTCATGAAAAATTATTAAGTGATATTATATTCCTCATGTAAGTTGAAGATCCATGAGAAGAACTACCCGACGCATGATCTGGAGTTAGCAGCTGTGAACTTTTTCTTGAAAATCTTATGGCGCTACCTTTATGGTGAGAAGTGTGACATATATACTGATCATAAGAGCTTAAATTCTATATTCACACAAAATGAGTTCAACATGAAACAAAGTATATGGTTATAGATAATGAAGGACTGTGATTTCTCTATTCACTATCATCCTGGAAAGGAAAATGAGGTATCTGATGTTCTTAGCATAAAACAACCTACTACTTTATCCATGTTTTTGATTGAGAAAGACCCTATATTCATGGATATGAAAATGATATATTTGGAAATCATAATAGAATGGAAAACATCCTACCTTTCCTAAATTATTTCCCAACCAACAATACAAAATAAGATTAAGGAGGCACAAAGGGATGATCTGAATTTACAAAAATAATTTGAATGCAGTAAAGGAAGGGAAGCTACAAGAGTTTCATATCGATGATGAAAGTGTGATTTAGTTTGGAATGATGCTTTTTTTCTTCATCACCTGGGATAAAGAAGGATTTATTGGATAATTCACATATCTCAACTTTCTCTATCCATCCAAGGAGTATCGTGATGTACCGTGATCTTTGATAATACTTCTGGTGGGATAACATGAATAAGGATATTGTAGATTATATCTCAAGGTGCTTGATATGTCAGCAGGTTAAATATGAGTGACATAATTCCAAAGGGGTGATACATCCCTTACCTATACCCATGTACAAATGGAATAATATCACCATGGAATTCATCATTAGTCTCTCGAAGACATCTAAAGAAAATAATGTGATATGGGTTGTGGTGGAATGAATCACCAAGACTGCACACTTTATCACTATTTGGGAAGATATATCACATAAAAAAATTGAAAATATATATGTGAAGTATGTGGTGAGACTACATGGGGTTCCACTCTCTATTGTCTCTGATCATGATCTCAGTTTCACATCTAAATTTTGGAGGATTATTTAACATGAATTGAGTACTAAATTAAATTTCAGCATGGCCTATCTCCCCAAAACTGATGAAAAAACTGAAAGGAATATTCAGAAGCTCGAAGATATGCTAAGAGCCTATTCATTAGAATTCAAAGGTGGGTGGGATCAGCATCTCCCATTGGTTGAGTTCTCATACAATGATAGCTTCCACTCAAGTATTTATATGGCTTCATATGAATCTTTGTATGGAAATCGATGTAGAACTCCAACCTATTGGGATGAAGTTGGCGAAATAAATCTACTTGGACCTAATATTATGCAAGAGATGATAGATAAGGTCCAATCCATCCAGTAACATATTAAAGTTTCTCAGAGTTGGAAAAAGAGCTATGCTGACAAATGTCGATGGGACTTAGAGTTCGATGTTGGAGATAAAGTCTTCCTTCGAATATCACCATGGAATATATTCATGTAGTTTGGAAATAAATGGAAGTTAATACCAAGGTACATTATCCCCTTTGATATCCTTGATCGTATAGGAGTTGTGGCCTATCGAATTTCACTTCCTCCAAATATGGCTCAATTTCATGATGTGTTCTATGTATCACTCCTAAGGAAGTACATATCAGATCCCTTACATGTACTGGACTCAGAGGTGGTACAACTAGAATATGATCTCTCTTATGAGGAGAATCCAGTAAATATTTTGGACTAGAGAGATAAGGTTCTATGCAACAAGATGACCCACCTTGTCAAAGTGTTGTGGAGGAACTATAAGAATGAATAAGCAACTTGGGAACTGTGGGAGGTGATGAAGGAGAAGTACCATCACCTATTTATGTAAAATGAAATTTTGAGGGAAAAATTTTAAAAGGGGGGAAGAATTTAATGACCCAAACTTTTATCAGTTGAATTTATCCCTTCTATAGTAATTTCATATAGTATAAATCCCATAAAATCACTTATAGACCATAATAAAAACTTTATAAACAAAGAACTGATCAAATAAGAATTATTTCTAAAAGTTAAGGAACCAATACCAATGAAATAGTAACTTGACCTTAGGAATAGAAATATGACCATTATGAATAGTAAACCTACCAAATGAATAGTAAACTCATCCATGGAAGTATAAATAAAATTTAGGAATCTTATAAATGAAATTATGGTATAATTATATCATAGTCTAAGTAAATAAATGTTTTAAAAATTATTAATTAAGTGTTGGAATTTTTTTAAGTCATAAATATTTAATTAAAATTTTGTGATTAATTTAATAATTTTAAAGAAAATTTATTTTCATAAAATGTATCCATAAATTAAAATTTTGGTGTCTTTTGGTTTTAATATAATTTTATGAGACCTTAATTGATTTTTCAAAGTGTTATAAAATCATTCATAATTTTAAAATATGTATTTTCCAAGTAAATGATTATTTAATTAAAAATTAAATTACTCATATTTAGAATATTATTTTCATATAATGGATTTCATTTTTTAATTCTAAACATCTTAAAACTTTTAGTGTGAATTTTTGGTATTTTTCTAAAATACTTGAATATTTGGTGAATAGTGAAATATGGTAATTTGTGATATATGTACATTATAAGTTAAATACACCATTATGTGAGTCATCATTGATGTAATCACCATAATATCTAACTACCCTTCATTATTTTAATATATTTATTTATAATTCTCAAACTATTCATAGTCTTGATCCAAAATAATAAACTAATGAATTTATTAATGAGAAAACACATCTCTCCTCCTCCAATGGACCGAAGGCCTTCATTTTTTATTGATTTTGATAATACACCTTTCAAGGTATGAGTTGGAACCCTACAATTCCCGTAGGCGAATAATTACATGCCCGTAGTCCATAGAGGAATTCATTGCCCGTAGGCACAAACATTACATGCAACCCAGACTAACAACTTGGAACTGCTCCTCCCCAGCATCTTCATCGTGAAATCAGCTCTCCACCTTCGCATGGTTGTTCATCTAGGAATTTCCATGCATGCACAGGCTTTTCCCAATGGCAGGTGTCATACCTTCTCATTCTTGCAATCTGTTTAGCTTCTGCTGTGGTGAAAGCTCATTTTCTTATCCTCCTTGTAGAGTTTGTTCCTTGTAGTTTTTGTCTGGTTTGCATCTACAGGTGGCCTGAAGGCCTTGAGATGGCCCGAAGGCCCAACTGACCTGAAGGCCTAGGTGCCCAAAGGCCTATGAAGGACTCGGGGACCAAATCTGAGGCCCGAAGGCCCAAACGGGGGCATACTCCCGGCTGCTACAGTGCCAAACAGTGCCTGCTATAGTTCCCACTACAGTACCTGCTACATTACTACACAGTTCTTGATACAGTAACCTAGAAATACTGCCTCTTCCTAGATTTGATCCCTGGTCTCTTGGATGCACCAACAGAGACCTTGCCAACCAGGCTAAGGCTCATGTGCTCTCTCATCCACTATAAATATCACCACTCACCACCTCTTTTACCTACAACTCTCAGGATTTTATACTTGTAAAAATTATGGCCAAAACTCTCCCCCATCCCCTCTCACACATCCATGAGATCTTGTTCTTATCAAAAGACCAAAACCTTTTCCCTAAGGTGATTCTTGAGGAGGATAAATCCAAGAGGTAAAATCCCCTTCCTTTTTCTTTTAATTTCTTTTCAATTTCATTTATTTTATTCTCTTCTGCTCAAATTCTCTTATCCAAATGGAATTATAACTCCCATATGTTTGATATACTTTAATTATATCATGTTAATGGAATATCCATCACCGAAGTCATTTCTATCTCTCTTTTATTTTAAAACTAAAATTGTTGCCCGTAATGTGTCAATTTACCGACATCGTGGGTGATGCACTTTCATTTTCCTTTAAATAATTAAAGTATGTTAATAAAACCATTATAATTATTGAAAAGTATTTTAAAATTTATTTTACAACCCTATTTATGTCCTGGAACTAACATATATACATAATACTAAATGATAAAACAAAATGAGTTCGTTATGATCGAAAAACTACCAAAATTAACCTAAAATGATCATCATTAAATTTTATCTAAGGATTCATCCCCATAACATATAAAAAAATTATTTTTAATATCATTTAAAATTATTTAATATCATTAATAAAATAGAATAACAATTTTGGATATTTACCCACATTTTACATGAACTTCCATTCATGTATACAAGTGAACTGATCATGAAAACTAAGAAAATGAACACTCCCGGATGATGAAATTGAACTCTATAAGTCATCCAAAATACCATAAATGAACTTAATAAAACTATAATGAATAAAATTAATGTATAAAAAGTTCTTTATTTTTTAATTAATGAATCTAATGTGATTATATAGGATATTAAAGTGAATAAAGCATTCGAACACAATGTAAGGGGAATTCTCGAACCCAACTCTCTTTCTTTGGGTTTTCCCTCTTTCACCCAATTTTCAGTATGGATATTACTTTATTGTTACTTATATATAATTTATTCATCATTATATTATATTTTATTGGATATACATGTTACCAATCTGGTTTTATGAAATATGCATATATTTTTTCCAAAACAACTCTTCTTTCAAAAAACATACATCTTTTACTTCTTAGGTGAATGTTTCTTCTTCAATCAAGATTGATACCAAGAATTGTATTCCCTTTTCATCTTGGGAACTACATATTTTATGAATTTTTTCTTTATTAAATGAAACTCATTCCTTTCCATGGGTTATTTTATGTCTAAGGTTGATATGTGTTCTATGTGGCATGCATGATAATGTAAATGTTATGTTGTGATGGGTGCACCCAGAATTATATAATGCAATGTAAATGTTATGATGTGATGGTTATGCCTAGAATTATATATCACTTCAATTAATTGGGTAATGTGATGTATCTCATGATAAAAAGTGAAATATGTATGAACATGATGCTTTCTTTGTTCACAACTATGTGTGGTAGTTGACCACTAAGACATTATGTTTCATTTTTATGCCCGAATGGCCCGAATGCCTTATTTTTATTTTATTATGGATAATAACCCTTTTAAGGGTTGAAGGGGAACCCTTACATGACCCGTAGGCCCAAGACACAAGACCTGACACGACCTGAAGGCCAATACATGACCAGAAGGCCTAGAGGCATACTATTACCATTACATGACCTGTAGACCCAACCCACTAGAACTTCCTCTCCACATATTTTTCATCATTGATTGCTTGGCTCCCCACCTTGAATTTCTAATTAGCTAGTATTGTTCTATACAAAGCTGCACGGTACCTGGTCCCGATGGAAGTTGTCATACCCTCTCATTCTTCCAATTTGGTTAGCTCTGCTTATGGTTACTGCTACTCTTCTACCTATCATGATTATGATCCTATGAAAATGTTATTATGATAATTATTATGCTCACCCCATGTTATATTAATTCATGTTATTATCTATCCACTTACTGGGATTTTATCTCACCCCTTTCTTTAATGTATAACCTTAGGTGATTACTTGTACTAAGGAGAACATGAGGGTGAATAAGAATCTAGATAAGAAGGAACTAAATAAATGTTTATATTTTATTTTGTAAATGTTATGTATGGTCCTAGTTTTCTAAAGACACTAAACCTTTGAATCCTGGTTGTGTAATACTTTTATGTTGTTTTTATATAAAATGATGTAATAAGTTATGTAAGAAAAAATAGGGTCATTATATGTTCTCAAGAGTTCCTTGGCTAGAAGCCAGCACCATTCAAAGGATCAAATGATCCTCAAGAAGCTGAGGAGTGGTTGATTAGAATGGATCATTTTTTTGGGTTCTTGGAAACACCTTATCAAATCATGGTAAATTGTGCCACCTTTATGCTGAAAGGAATGAGCAGGAGATGGTGGGACATGATGGTAACGGTGAAGAAACATGAGGTCTTACAGTGGAAAGACTTCAAGGTTCTTTTCACCAACCATTTCTATCCAAAGTCGATGTTGTTGGCCAAGGCTACTGAGTTTTTCAAACTTTAGTTGTCTGATAGAACTATGAAAGAGTATGAAAACCATTTTGTTGAGCTCATCCATTTCTCACCTAAGATAGTATCAAATGAGAAGATGATTCCTCAAATTTTTGAGTTGTGACTTCGCCAGGATATCCATTCTTAGGTTTTCTTGCTGAAGTTTCGTTCTCATGTTGATGTACTAGATAGAGCACTGATGGTTGAAATGGACCCAGTTGGAAATTTAGGGTTATTATGAGTTTCTTTCTCTCCTAGTGGAGTTGTGCATTCCTTTAAGGGAAAGAGGAATCATGATGATTCTCGTGGTGGTTCTTGATAGAAGGGTCATTATAGACCAAGGAAATATTGGACATAGAAATGGAATCTAGGTCTAGTCCTTGAATGAGAGATCCATGCATCACTATATATCCTACTATAGTAATAATATAGACACATTTAGTTATTACTAAAGACATTTCATCCCTATGTAGAGTTTATCATAGAAATACTCGATAATAATGGAGGGACTATACACTAAGAGGAGGTTGGATGTTGGGGTAATTTGCAACCGGGTCCAAGATTAATGATCTAGGAATCACTAAATATCTTGCAGTAATAAGAATTAATAAAAACATAGTTATTTTATATAAAATCTATCTTTATATATCTGGATCATGTACAGGATTGGAATATAGAATATGATAGATTCCATGATGATAGAAAAGAATGAAACCCCGATGTAAACTAGGAAATTCCTCATCACTAAAGAATAACTAGGTATATAAATAGAAGCTATAGTTTATCCAAGGATGAGAGATCTATGCATCATTCTGTATCTTGATATTATAGAAATTGAGCAATGAATAGTCCTGATAAGTGGAAATATTGGTCTCAAGTTGGGTTAACCATGACATTATGGTTGGATTGTATAGTTTTAACCATTTAATCCTTGAGAAAATAAAAATCACCCTTATGTCGATAAAGATCTTGAATAGGGGTTCGATCTAGGTCATATAGAACATAACCCTCCATGAAGTTTAGGGTCACATGGTATAGACCACATTAAATGCTTTAATGACACATAATAATGATTATATGTAATGTTGGTTAATGTCACATGACAAGGACCAATTTTTTATATCGTTTATAGTTTCATGGATAAGTCTTGGATGTTATATAGTTTAAATTCATACAGCATGGAACTTTTCCAAATAGTTTAAAGTCATGAAAAGTGTACTTCTCTATTGAAATTTTTGTATATCTAGCCTATGTATAGAATCAAATTTATTTTTCCTAGTGTCGGGTAGGGAATATGTAGTGAACAAGATCTTTGTACCAGGAAAAAGTGAGGTGGTTCCATCCAAATATAGGGAAATCATAAGATCCAACATGGATAAGAATGCCTAAACATCAGGGTGGAACCCTTGAAAATAGGGGACATTTTTTATAACATATACTTGTAGATTACCAACTATAAATTGATGATTCTTATGTAAATTTTGATTATACATAAGGATGTTAGGTAAAATAGAATGGAGCACTCTAATTAGTTTAAATTCTTGAATATTGGACCACACTCTATATAGTTCGATGTCATGTAACTATGAATATATAATACATAGTTTATATTCATGCATAAAAAACTCTATTATGTAGTATTACGCCATGTGATAAGGATGTATGAACCTAATTTTAAATTATGTAATGTGCTTATTAGGAAACTCTGCATTGGTTGTGATTATGATGTTCTCTTTATACATTGCAACTAGGGAGTATGCTCCATTGAAGTAGACCTTGTTCATGGAAGAATGTCCTTCCCATTTTGGCTCTAGATTTGGGGGTTTCTTATATATTATCACAAGAGTTCATAGGGATATAACTAATTCTCTATAAATGAATGAGAAGAGGTGAACTTTATTGTTTAATGCTTTTGTGACTCAATTATGATGGATTATAAGGTTGTGTGGTATGTGTAACATTTCTTATCTAGTCATTCCAACTTGTCTAGTATAATATAAAACTTTTCATATTAAAAAAACCGGTTACAGTTGGTAGTGTGATATGAGGGAAGTTAAAACTCAATAGTAAACACTATTTCAATCCTGTATACAAGTGAATGTGGGGTATCCTATGTGATCGTATAAGTTGTGGTGTGACAGTCCCACAAATTACCCATTAGTTTGTTTAAGAAATATTTCTTATCTATGCCTGTGATCTTTTAAATGATATTATAACATGTTTTTTTTAAAATCTTGTATTTTTCCATTGTCTATTTAATAGTAGTTGGATGAGTGTTTGGACTGGATATTATACTCCTAATACAACCTCTAAAATTTGGAATCACTAAAATGATTTTTGTTTTTCAACAATATTGTGTGTGGGACACTGAATTTGGTGTTGATGTTGGACTACATGAAATTGATGATAGTCATTGTATCAAATCCTTTGAGGGATATTTCTATAGACCAATTGAAGTATAAGACGATGGTATTAAGGATGTAATTTAACTTCATAGATAACTAGGGGATATGGAACCATGAAATCTATCCTCCACATGAAAAATGTCCTTGATTATTTAGAGGTGTGTAGTAATTTTGGAGGTTAATGAATGAAGTTGGAATGTATCTTATAGAAAATGAACTTATTTGTGAACTATATCCAATATTACATCATTGTTGGCCCGATGTATTCAAGTCTCTTGATTTGATGGAAGATTTTTTCTCTCAACTTGATGGAATTATAGGTTCCAACATGGGTTTCTTTCATAACAATGGGGTCTCTCCTCTATTGAGACACCTAAAGAGGACTCCATAAAAGCATTTATTTTAGTGGATGTTTTGGAAAATAATTCTATCATAAAGGATAAAGTTTCATTCATGATCATATGGTTTAATTTCACTTTGATATTATTCTATTATAGGATAAATCCATTTAATTTTTGAATCAATCAAAGAGAATATTGGCTCGCCTTGATTATGGAATTCATTGAATTCATTGATCTCCTATATATCATTGCTACTGAATAGAGATACCACCTTGTGGTGTTTGGTGAAAATGACCATACCATCATGGTATGGATCATCCAGTGTGATACATACATTGGCTAGTGCATATATTTAGGTTTTTTTTTCAATGCGGGATGTGAGATAATGTTTGCTCTAAGTGGAATTCAACCATCAATCTTCACACATAATCAAGTAGGGAAATCAACTCACCATTCTTAATGGAATGTTCACCATTAACTTTATTTATTACTAATTTTGAATAAACCTTGATATTCAATCCTTCCATCAGTATCCACATAGACAATTCCAATCCTATAATGAAGGCCTAGTACTCTGCCTCATGGTTGGTGCATCATTTTGATAGTATAAAATATTATGGCAGAACTGATTTTATTGGAGAGATAAATATGACCCCATACTGATGTGGTTGTTCTTTGGGATTTTCATCCCTATTCCTATTGGGCTCCTAGAAGAACCATCAAAGTACATCTCCTATGTTTGGAGAGTATCATGGATGGAAAAAATTCCTTATCTAGGAGTTTTGTGATCATTATTGACTTCTCTAGGATAGGTTGTACTATGAGGAAATATAGTAACTCTTACCCTTTGAATACCATCAAATACATGAACTGGATATCAATATACTACAAAATGACCACCAACCAGGATAGATTCCTAGTTGACATTGGGTGATAGAGGAAATATATGAGTGGGTCAATATAATAAATACGGTGAACATCACAATGCTACATATAATTCATCATCCTTTTCACTACAAATATCTATGAATAGAAGTTCTTCTTAATATCAAAGTCTCAAGTCTTAGTATCCATCATTTTTATACTAAGATGGTATTGATTACTCTTTTGGAATACATCATTTTTAAGCAATGTGGGTGTCAAGTGATCACTCTCGTGTTACCACATAGAGTCTGAGAGGCTTCCCTTCTACTAGTGGTATAGATAATGGAAAATACATGAGATACTGATTTATATTATCAATGTATTTCTACAATATTCATCCCAATGATATATAATGTTGTTCTTCATTATATTTATAAAGATAAAGAGTTTTCCAATGAGACTAGATATGAAATGACAAATATAGTCAAGGTTTCCTTGGAGTCCTCTCAACCCATTAAGGATTCAATAAAGAGGCATTTCAAGTATCTCGCTATAATTTTTAGGTACAAATTCAATGTAATGGTGTCATACCACAAAGCTAATGAATTTCCCTGATGTTACTCATAAATTGTATTACAAGGTATTCATCCTTAAGTTGTGTTGTTGGAGTTTGTTGAAAAGTATCATAAGATTTGTATGATGATCGCAACGCCTTTGAGATTTGATCGCCAGATAATCCACATAGAATTCTAGGGTTTTCCACACAAATTTATTGTAAATATGGTGAATATTATATTGATATGTGGTTCTAGAATTCTTCAAGAAAAAGGGAATTGCAAGACAGAAATATACATCATGGGGTTCCCTGAAGTCAATGGATTCCTAATATTTGGGGGTCATATGAATCTAGTTATATCTTGAATATCTATCCATGATGGATAAGTCAAGGAATCCACCTATCACATCAATTTAAAGCTCTATGATCAGGATAATAATGTCATCCTTTTAGAAATGTTGATTGAGATCCCTGAAATCAATGTAGACCCAAAATTGACCATTCTTTTTCTTCAAAAGTACAATGTTGGTGAGCCACTTTTGGTATTGGAATTATAATATGAAGTTATCTTTAATTAGTTTTTTGACTTTAGATTCTACCATGGAAATATGGGTTATATGAATTCTCCTTACTACCTTATTATAACCATGATGGTTATTTGGAAGTCCCAAATTATGGGTAAACACATTAGGATCCAACCTGGTAATTTCCATATAGTTCTAGGTGAACACATCTCAGTTCTATTTGATGAAGGAGATATATGTCTCCTATTATTCAAGGTCCATGGTAGTGCTAATCAACATAGATCATAGATCTTCCTCTAAAACCATATTAACTTTTCTAATCTCTTCGATGGTGGTCGAGACACCTTCCATGGATATTAGAGGGGAATCCTAGAGATCTTATTATTCATCTACTTCTATTGTGATATTATCAAAAGTAGAATATGGATAGGAACATCATTATATGGGAGATAGTGTAGGTCCATTGTTATCACCATTGGACTAAGACCCTTCCTTTAAATATCTAGGATCTTCTGATGCAACCGATAACATGAGGATGGGAGAGAACGTGCTTAAAACCCACACTTTATTCTTCTTATAGTAATCATATCTAGTTGATCAAGGAGTATTGGTTGTGTTGAATGAATATTGGTCGATCATAAATGGTGATAAAGATACTCAGGGGCCAGGTTGATAGGCATGAATGGTGCACCAATATTTTTCTTCCTTAGTGGTGTTTTCTCCATCAGGATGTCCTCCTAACTAGTATATTAAATGAATGTGATTTAATTATTTGGTTTATTGTTCAGTAGAACTCATGTGGATTAATTAATTATATGATTGGGAGTGGTTTCCTTAATTTAGTTGATAAGAAACATGTAGTATTTAACAAGTTCACTCCATAGATTGAGGGAATAAATTTCCAGAAAGTTGGTGGAAGTAATCAGAATAGTTTTATCTACCATTGGATACTTCCCCTCTATTTTATAGAAACCTAAATATATATATTGAAATTCACAAGACTCAATGGGGGTATTATCACCATACAATACCCAAACTTTTTCCATCAAAAGAGCACTTCGGGTATTAATGGTATGAATAAGGCACAGCTATATGAATATGGATCCACAACCTTCCTATAAAGTTATTGAATACCATATCTTAATGAAGCACCATGAATTCAAAGATATAAATGTTATATCGAAGCTGGGTTCTAAGTTGATCCATCCATGCATCTTCTTCTCACTCTTATTATTCCCTTTGATGGTCTAGTTGGAAGGAGTCAAGTCACCTTCATTATAGCTAAATAATATAAGGTTATAGATCTATATGAGATTGATTCCATAACCATTATCAATTAGTACCCAATGGACATTGATACTGTTTAGCTTTCAAGATATTTACAAGGGTCTAATATTCCCATGTATGGTAGCTTAATTTTCTTATTCTATGAAGGAATTGATCATGTGTCATTTTTCGGAACCAATCTCTGTGTGGTATTTATCATCAATGGAAACTTAAACCTTGAACTCTTGAGGGAATTTTAGGTCCTAGATGAGGGGTTCCATGAGTTTTGTGGAGAGATTATGGGAATAAAAGATAGATATATTGGATAAAATAATAGTAAATTACTTAAAGATGTTATATTTCTAAAATATAGGTTTGTACTTCCCATGTTGTGATTTTCCTATGGCTATTGGTTTGGTTATCGATGTTAGATGTTCCAATTAATCCTTTAACTAGAATTGGAGAATAATTTTTGTCTTGTCAGTTGGGATGAACTTTCCTCCATGCACCTCTCTATTGACCAAAAAACTGCATATCTTTTTGTTAGTATTCCTATATGATTGATCCTAAATGATCTCTAGATGATCTCGTATTAGATTGATACTCTTATTTGGATCATTGGATCACATTTCATTGGGATTTAGCTATATATATCACTTCAATGGAAATGAGGCCATAACATTTTGGTCATCCACATCTTTATATTTCTTGACCTCATTGACCTCCTCTATTATAGATGCAGATATTGTGTTCATATGTGTTTTCTTCATCAGTGAATGGATCTATCAAATTTATTAAATTGATTTTTTAACACCCAAATATTTTAAAAAACACTATGTCAGATAGCGTATACAACACACAAAACTAATTTTAAATGAACATCAATATAATATTAAAATATTATTATCTAAAAATTATTGTTATAAACTAGCTATTAAATTCATGAGTATGAATAATATTAACTACTTTATGAAATAAACACTCAAATTTAATAAAAACAAGGACTCAACTTTCATAAAAATATTTTATTCTACAAAAAAAATATGTTTTCTTCAAAAATGATTTTTATTTCTTTTATAAAAAAATGTTATAATTATTTTTTGAAAACTTTAGAAATTTTATTTCATAAAATTAACATAATTTTTGAAATAAAAAAATAAATATTAACTTAGGATGAAATTTTGGGATTTTTTCGGAAAATATTCATTTTTAATGAATAGTGAAAATACCATTTTGTGGTAAAACGTTCATTTATATTTTATAAATTAAGTAATTTAAAAGTATAATTATTATTTAATATGATTTAAAAGTAAAATAATTATTATTTGGTTATATTTTACTAAATTAATTACATTTAATTCAACTTTATACTGGATTTTAATATAAGATTATTTTTAGGCTTTAATACACATTTCTCTAAAAGCTGTTTTAAAGTGTCTAATGTTTCTCCATTTTAACTAATTAAAATAACCCCTAATTATGAATTATTTAAATGAAATTTATAGATTATATATGTACAAATATGAATTGAAATTAATTTAATTATTATTACTTGACATATAAGGGCTTTGGCGGTGCTGGACGTGTACAAGGCGTAGGTCCGGTGCTTCGGCGGCTTCTTCTGTTCTGCGTGGTAGTGTGTTCTTAGGCAAGGCTCAAGTCTTCAAGTAGATCTCAATGTGGCTTGGCTTACTGCGGCAGCGTGTGGTTTGGCATCGGCGGTTTTGGACTCGATAATGAGCAAGGAGGCGGGTTCGCATGGGTGTTCTTCCTTGGCCTCGTCTACATCTCGCGTAGCAGATGCAGGTCTATTAGATCTGGTCGTCTTCGTTTCGCGCAACAGATGCGGATTTTTTTCACAGAAACCCTACCGATGACTGGTCTCATGTTGGGAGAAATGACGCAGGCGACCACCGGTGATGGATGTGGGTGAAGATCTGGTCCAGATTTGGTTCCCAGACCAAATCTGGTCAGAATTCTTGGCGACCCTTGTTGTATCGTTGCATGTCGGGTTTTACAGTGGGCCTCCCGCTGCTGGTGATGTGATGGCTATGCTTCTAGGGTTTTCTCTGGACTTATTGGCATGTGTTGATTTTTTTCATGTGGGCTTTGGACCGTTGTAATGATTCGTGTACTAGGTTTTGTAGTGGGTTATTCCCTCTAGCTTTTATAGCATGTAATGGTTTTCCCTTTCCCATTAAAAAGGGTTTCTTTTCTTTTTCTTTTTTAATAAAGGGGTTTGACCCCAATCTTTCGGTTGTAATTATTATAAGATCATCTTATGCCTGAAAAATGTATTTCTAGAAAAATCATTTATTTTACACGTCTGTGGGTTTAATTTTAAATTAAATCCTACCATTTATGTGAATTTAATTTTATAAAATGGATTCTATATTTGAAATCACCATAATTTATATTAAATAACAATGTCATCTTAATTTTTGGTCATAATTAATAATAAAAATTAAAAAATGTCATGGTAAAAAAATTAAAAGGGTAAAAGTGAGTAACCTTAGAGGTAAAGGGAATAACATGTTTTAATCATGTTTTTATTGAATATTATATGTGTGGATCAGAATTATATTTCCTCAACTCCTATATATTTCAATTTTTGAGGCACTTGGATTGAGAGTGGATTCCCATTATTGAATAGTTTTGGGTATTTATAAGAGTGACACTCCTCCTATATTATAATTATTTCATTATTATCATTCTGGAGATGATGGAATAATTAAACCTTTGACCATGGTCAACACACCGATGTTATTTTGAAATAATGAACTGAGGATCCTCAAAATACCCAATGTTAACATAATTGATTAAGTAATTAAATACATCATTAAAATAAATGAAGTAAATTTTTTTAAGTATAGGGGATAAACATAGAAAATTTACTTAATAAAACAAATAATTGATATAAGTTTATTATATAAGAGATAAAAGATATGCACGACAATCTTGGACTCAATTTAACGGTTTCTGTCTCAAAACTTCCTTCTTTGAGATGTGTGTTCTTTTATATACCTAATTCCATTTATATGGTGTATATACTACCCCTTTACATATTATATCACAAATCTATCATACATCATGGTATTTTAAGTTATAATTCACTTCATTCATGGGGGTTGTGATTCAAAAGTCACCAAAGTAAAAAGATTTATGATTCAATGTCATTTTAATTAGGATTGTTTATGCTTGAGTTTCCATTGAATGAAATTATTTGATCCTTGTCTAATAAACACCTTGAATTTTATTCTCCACTAGTTATTTATCAAATTTTTAATTAATAGTATCATTTTATTCTCTTAGGTACTTAAAATGACTGAGATAATGTTTTTAAGAAAATCCGACTTCATTTCTCACTTCAGTTTAAAATCTTTTTTCCTTCAAAATCCTTGTTTTCTAAAAAAGTTTTAAAGAATATTTTTAATATTTCCAAATTATTTATTTAATAAATTTTGACCCATGTTTTAATTTAAAAAAATATTTAAAAATAATCTTCCTATCATTTTCTAAATAATACATTTTTTTACTTTTCTTATAAAATGTGAAAGGAATGTTTTTTAACTTATAAGAAATGTATAAAATTATCTGCCATCATTTTATTTGAATCTTACTTTATAATATTCAAAGTATATTTTCAAAAAAATGATTCCCATAATATTTTTTGAATTCTAGTTTTCCAAAAGTTATTTTCAAAGTGGAAAAGTTATTTTCCTAAAGAATATTTTTTTATATTTTTAAAAGTATTTCTATTCATCAACAACAATGACTATTAATGTTATGTAATGATTCTAAAATATGTGTATATGTCTCTTACATATATACCTTTCTCACTCTCCCTTCCTTTAATGGGTTAATAAATTTATTATACTCATTTATCAAATTTCTTCATTATAAAATTTCCTTTAATTATGATATGATGAAAGATTATATAACTCATTTTCTTTTCATGGGTAATTATTATGTTTATTTCTTATGATTGATTTCATTATATGACACGCATATGTTTGTACATGAAATTAAAGTGATGGGTGGTCCCAAAATTACATATCCACCCAATGCATTAGGTAATGTTTTAGTCTCATGAGAGGTTATGTATAGGATTAGGAAGTGAACCTAATCGATTATGGGACTTTTTCAGCCATGTAATGTTGTCTAAGAAGATATCCTTGAATTATGTTTATGTCATGTCTTATGTTGATTCCACATTTCCTATGATGTTATGATATTATGATACTATGTTCTTTATTTTATATTTTTATGTGATTACTCATGATTATTTACTTTTATGATATCATGTTATACCTTTGACTCACATGTTAGGCTTCCTTATCTTGTTTATTTCTTTATCAGGCTTTTTATCTCATCCTTTTTGTATATTTATTCACTAAATTATCCCATGTAGTTTTAGGCAATTGTTGACACCTTCCAAATGAGCATATACAAATCAAGAAGGGAAGAAATACCCAAATCATGGTATTATTTTCTCTGAAAAACAAAGGAATAGAAGGCAATCAATTCATGTGGATATCTTAACCTTTGGAACACTTGGTCACATTACTCTTGGAAGGTTATGTGGAGGCATCTAGATGAGTTCCTATGAATCACATGATTTATCAACCAGCATGCGCCTGATAATCATTCAAAAACCCCTTTATAAAATAAATGAGGATAAAGACAGAAGGCTCATGTGATGTTCTCATGCGATCTGCAAGACCTTGTGGATCTCTTGGTGTAATGTCCACCTTGTTTCGAAAATGTATGGTGGTGTGTCACCTTCATCATACATAGGGATTTAGACATGTCCATTTGATTTTTTGATTCCCCTTCACTTCTATAGACAAGAAAAAGGGTTATTTGTAGAAATGATTGTGCGTCGTCATGAGATCCATCATGGATCACGTGATGTATCACAGATAAGTAGAATGATTGTCTTTGAAAACACTCTCAAAACTTCACAAGATCTCTTGTCCTTGTAGAATAAAGAATGAAATAAAAATGGAAAATATGGAATCTTCTTGTGAGGGGAATGTATGTTGACCTTCATGTGAAAGGGTTCATACACCTCAGATCACCATTGATTACGTGATTCCCCCCTCTATAAGCTAGCATAATTTTGTAAGGGACCTTAGACATGTTGGGTTGATCTCTCAGAGGCCCCCTTGAGAAGTTGCCTTGGTCTCACAAATGAAATCATCCAAGTCATCTTCGATCACATGAAAGACTTTCCACATGTGTCCTGATCTCACGAAGAATCCAAGACATGTCGGCCTAACCTTGTAAAATCTCTTTGATATACCAACATTTTTAGGCTAAATCCCTTTGATTGGTCAGGGTCCAACAAACATGGTGATGTTCGAACATTCTCATGGTCGCAGATAATCATGCGACTCCATGGATAACCCAAGGTAGGATCATTTGATGCGTGTGATATAAAAATACCTCCACCTACTCCAGATCATATCCATGAGATACGTGTAGTAAAAGATAGAGTATAACCAGTGTAATGAGGCCTATAAATCCCTCCCCCATCATCATAAAAAACACATACAGCGGGTGAGAGAACACGGACGACTACTACATTGGAGTGTATAAGTGAACTTCTCAGAGAATCCAGTTACATGATAGCAAAGGTCTTTCCTTTGGTAAAATCTAGGTAATGACCTAAGGGATCATGTGGCATAAATATGGTCTTTGAGTGATCACTTTATAGATCATGTGAAATACTATTGGCATGTCAGAAAAATTATGTGAAGGAGGTCATGCATGTCGATTGGGTCACATGAAACCTAAAATAAGATAAAAATTGAAAAACCTAAGGCACATATACAATAAAGGCTAGAATATAGACTGAAAAATATGGGAGACTTATGTGAAGATGGATACATTGATCTTCATCCGCTTTGCATGACCTATCGAGATCATGTGACGGCACCAGGACATGTCTCCCAAGTCATGAGACTCTCCCTCGACATGCAATTTGAATCATGTGATGTCCCTTGGACATATCAATAAAGTTGTACGATGCCCTCCAGGAATTCCCTCTGGGCATGCCACCCTAGTCTTTCAAAATCCCTCGAGCTTTCCATCCCAATATTGTGATGTACTCCAGACATGTCACCCAAGTTATGTGGTGGCACCAATACATGTCGCCCAAGTTATGAGGTGGCACGAGGACATGTCATCCCGGTCTCGTGATGTCCTCTAGAAAAGTCAGCCAGATCATATGGCACCTTCCAGACATATCAGTCTTGATCATGCGACACCCTCCAAACATGTCAGTCATGATCATGCAATGTCCCTCAGACATGTCATTCATATTGTGTTATGTACTTCAGACAAGCCAACTAGATAATGTGATTGTCTTTGGGCATGTCTTCTAGGCAACCAGGACATGTCCAGACATCCTCATACATGTCATAAAGACACCCTAGACATGTTAGGTAGATAATTAGGACATGTCAGGTAGACAATTAGGACATGTTCGGTAGGCGTCCTGGGACATGATAACCTTGTCCAGTGGATATGTTTGGGCATACCACCAACTTAACTATGAGAACACTGATTCCTTCCATATCCAGGATACATAAGATGCCTTCCTAAGGCCCAATATCAAATGGGAATCTACTTCAGTGTAAGTCCTTCCATGTATCCAACATTCTAACCATTGGGCCCAATCTCTCCCATGGGCTTATCATTCCTCCTCATCCACTAGTGAATTGATAAGGTAACAAAACTATAATAACTCTTATTCATGCCATATCCAGGATACGTAGGATGTCTTCCTAAGGCCTGAGATTAAATGGGCATCTACTTTGGTGTAAGTCCCTCCATGTATCTAACATTCTAACCACCAAGACCTAATCTATCCCCAGGGTTTATCATTTTTCCTCATCCACCAACGGGTTGAGAGGGAAACTAAACTATGATGACTTTGATTCCTTCCATATCCAAGATACATAGGATGTCTTCCTAGGGCCTGAGCTACATATCAAACATCACATAGGTCCACCCAGGTTCATAATTCCTACATCAATATATGATGAGACTGATCATTGGACTTAGTTATTTTCAATGATCATATCATTCACATCATGAATCTCCACTCGCCATGGCAACTTTAGTGTGTAAGCCCCGATTATTGGCTTGATATAATTGCCCCCATACAAGGGAATCCACCTTGGGGTAAGTCCTAGTGGAGAGATCAAAATATGATGACTCAGATTCCTATCATAAACAAGATACATAGGACACCTAAGTTCCCTCATATATATCATTTATACAAGATGTTAAATTGCATGGGTTCAATGAACTGTGTGGGTTTTGATTCATGTTATAAGAAAGATACGTAGGATGCCTCATAAATTTTCAATCTCATTCTCAAAATATTAATCACCTCCCTAGATGAAAGTAAATTCTAGAGTGTCTGACTATATGGATTCAAAATATAACCAGCTACTGATTAACAGTAAATGGATGAAGAAACTTGAATACATCCAAATGGAATCATTAAAAGGCCCTCTTTACACATGGAAGGATTCAACACTTGATTTCTTTTTTGGGGTAATCGATCTCGTATCAATATTAGGAAGAGATTCATGAACATATCTTAAATCTATAAGAGTGTCCTGAAGTAGGAAACAAGTCCCCCAAAAAATGGTCTAATGATCCCAACCTCCAATCCACTCGACCAATGTAGGTACTTAAGTGTCGTTGGGTCTGAAACCCCAAATGACCATCTGCCTTTGGAAAGCAGGTCTATAGTCATTTATGGATGTGGGAATCGTTGGGAGTTTTCATTAACAGAAATAATGGTGGACCTAATGTGAATGATTTTACAATACATTGAACCCCCACAATCAACCATCAGGTGAAACTGTAAGTTGCTTCACTTTTCCCGTGAAACAAAAATAGTGAACCCAATGTGAATCTCTCAAATAATAAAAATGACCGATTGACCATGCATTAGGCTGTTTTTTTTATGCCTCTTATAAAAACAAAAATTGCATGCCCGATGTGCAATCCTATGTAATCAGGGTTCCCATGAAATAAGTTTATCCTTGTTGTGAAAATTCCACATGGGTAAAATGGTCAGACCAGGAATAATAAAGGATAATTGTTTTACCTGTGCATATATGATTGGGAATGTGTCATGCCTTCGGTGATGCACTGATCAGTGACATTGTTCCTTATTGTATCTGTGACTGCATATATTTATCTCACAAACAACACCCTAACACAAGATTATGTCTTCATCCAGCGACTATTTTGGAAAATCAGTTATGACTGCAACCCTTGCAAGTCGCAAAACAACCTCAATTTCCTGACATATTCAACGCTAGATAGAGAATGTAATGGTCTAGTAATAACACTGATACAATATAATACCAACCCTTTAGTCTACATGAAAGGGTCTCTAGATAGTGAAACTGAGACGTTCGCATCGTCCAAAAAAATATACCATGAAACTGGTGGCACCCATTACCACCGCCAGCTACTTTAGAATCTTGTCCCCAAAGAGAAAAAATCACCACCTTCAGTATCTGATGAAGGTGGATCAAGGAGGAAACTAAGTCTACCTTCTAGTTCACGGGCTTATGAGAGGGGATCCTATCAATCTTCGTCACCAGCACTATCACATCGGTGTCCCTCAGTCGCCTGTTGAGGGTACCACCTGACACATTGTCGCCTTTGATACTCATTCATGGGAATCAAGGAAGTCACATCGGGCATGGAAATATTTGGATAAATAAGAGTGGGCTCATACTCCTTCTTTCACTAACGAAGCCTGTTGGCATATTTTGGCAGTAGCTAGCGAGCAGGCTCATCCATACTCACTCAGAGCAAGTCTGCATGCATATTCCTATAGCAATCATGGTGGAGGTGAATATCCCTACCCCCATGCATGAATCCCATTGGAATATTCCGATGGCACAAGGAGGAAAGAATTGGGATCATATCCTCACTTCAATCGAAGATGTATACTAGTATATATTAGAGACAGAAAATGTGGAGGCTTACATTCCTGCGCATGCTTTGATAAAATGTCACTACATTATAGTAACAACTGAAGAACTCTATCAACATATTCTTGCACTAGTACAGATATAGGGATAGACGCATATTCTTATCCCTACAGCCAGGGTAGCACAACATTATAATCTGCACAAACAAGTGGTTTCTCTATAGAAATCGCACATTCATTCTCCCATCCAGGAGGATTATCGGCATATTTTGGTAAAGTATGAGGCACCGGACTGGGATCATATTCCCATTCCAACCATGGCTCACCAAATGAGAGTGAAACGTGCCTCTAGATAAACACGCACTCCTGTCAAAAAAAGACTAGAGACGTACTCTAAAGGCATTGGACTAGACGCGTATTCTCATTCCAACTAGGGATCACCAAGTGAGAGCAGCACATGCCTTGGGGCAGGATCATATCCCTATCAAAAAAGACCAGTGGAATATTCCAAAGGTTTAGAATCAGGCTCATATCCCCACTCCAAACAAGGCCCACCAAGTGAGAGTAGCACATGCCTTGGGATAGGCTCATATTCCTATAAGTGATGTTGTTTGGCATATTTCAGTAGCTCATGGAAGTCAAGCTCATATCCCTGCTTCCACTCAAAAACGACTACACCATCATACTTCATAGGTCATATAAGAGGAGTCTCATATCCGTTTACTCATTATGTAGTTTCGTCGACATAGTCCAATGGGGAATGCATATTTAGACTAGGCTCATATCCCTGATTCATCTAGGGTTGACCAACATATTCTGTTAACCACACATAGGCAGGCTCACATCCTTTCCAACAATAAAGAAACTCACTGGAATACTCTAGAAGTTTCTTAGTAGTGGGCTCATATTCCTATATCACTAGATGGTTATCAACATCTTCCAATAGCTGTTATATAGCAGGCTCATATACCTATACAACCCCAAAAGGTAGGTCAGCATATTCTGACTATGATGCAGAATGAGGCTCGTATCCCTGAACTGCTCAATTTTAGTGTCCTTGAAGTTGTTCGATGCATATCTGCAACACCTCAAGGTTTCATTGACTCTTCAACCAAAGCAGAAGGTGTCCATTACCAAGATAGTCCTCCTTGTGGTAGTGTGGAAATGGATCGTAGGAACTCTACTCCTGACATTCATCATGGTCAACATCCCCACAGTTATATCTCCCTTAGACAAGGAAATCATCCCCTTGCCCAGACACCTATGTATAGAGATGTTCCTAAAAATCATATACCTTCATATAAATAGGTGATCGAAACATTAGGGTCAAATGTATATAGTTCTCCATTAACTTCTAGCAACCCTTCACCACGATCAGCAGGTGACCCTAAGAAGAAACTTTTGTGGTCTGAGCAAATTGAGGTGTGTAAGTCTAATGAAGAAGAAGGTGACATTGACATATAGAGAGAGTTAGCCAGAAAAAACCTTCCCACCATGTTCTGACCCCTCTCCACTTATAACTGTGAGATCCTAGGTGATCTAGATAATGTGTGAATGTTTTACTGATGCCAAAATATGTGAGAAACTAATCAGTATTGAAGTCTAGACACCTCCCTTATTCTCAATATGAGGGTCACCTTCAGACCATCAATATACTTTGTTGTCAGTTATACCTGGTTTCCATCTCCATGGTCCGGGACCCAAAACTGGAAAAGAACAGTGCAAATATGCAACATGTTTGCTATCATTTCATCACAACTCTTCAGAAACTGGTTGTTAAAGCCTCATCATTTATTTATATTCTATAATGGGGAAATTATGGATCATTGCACTTCACCATACCCCTGGAATAGTAGAACTCACCAGATATGGTGTCTTGTAACATCATAGCCTCTGGAGATATCAGGGAACTAAGCAATGCATGAGTCAGTTTGTCACTACAATGGAATTCCCCCGCTTTAATGATGTCAAGACATCATGAATGGAGGGATAGAGGTTCCAAAAGATCTTTAAACTTAATCCCTTGAAGAAAAGAGAACTCATTTCAAACACAGAACTCGAAGTTACAATCAACCCGACATCTTCTCATATAAAATGAATCTCAACCTGGGTTTTCATTGCACACAGCTCATATATGAGCATAGTTGTGCTAAATCAAAAAGGTCTCAATTGCAGCTGTCATAGAATCCATCTAAGAGAAAACCCCTCCCACCAGGTTGGGGGAATATTTACCACCTCCTCCACCCCTCGTATCATCGATCCCTGAGAGGACTCAGAACATATCGACGGTAGCTTCAAATCAACCCCAACCCACTAGGATGGGGGAATTTTTATCTCAATCTCCATCACCAGGCTCATCACACATCAAGAGGGTCCTGGAGAAATCAACAATGGTTTTGGATCAATCCCAGATCACAGGGCTAGGGGCATTTATATCTCAATGCCCATCCCATGAGTCATCAAATCCTTGACCAAAATCATCAAATCCACAACAACAGGATCAACAAATTCCAATGATGGCCCCATATAGTCATCATCCCATATGGTTGGGGTCATTTTCTTCATAATCATCACCACATAGGGAATCAATATTCTCCAGGTTGGGAGGTAAATATTGATAGCTGACATCTCATCTATTCCTCCCACTGCAAAATGAACCTTTTCTATTTGCAGCCCATTTGGAAATCACTACCAGAAACTCCATCAACGTCACTACTCATAGGTAAAGATGGAAGGAACGTATGGAAAATGAAATCAAACCCCATTGGGGTCATAATCCAAAATTTTACAATATGGCCAAGGGTCTGAGAAATGACCCTGATGTAAGCAGTGTAGAATTGTTCTATTGCATTAAGAGTAATGGAACAAATACCATTGTCTGATATACCTCTATGAATTTTTTCATCATCAAGATGATAGATAATGTGGATCAAGACACAAATGCAGAGGGACACAACATGAAATATATACCTCGAGAGAAGGGTGATATGGATGCACCAACTGAGGCTACATGCATGCAGAACTAGAGAAGAATCCAAAACCTTGAACCTCTGGATATTGAGTTTTCATTTCCACCTCTACGGTGTAACGCTGCCGAGGATAAAGGGAAAGAAGTGGTCATATCCCACCCATCACTCAGAAGAGTGAAAATTCCTTCCATGGAGGAACAGTTAGCACAATATGAGAATAAGGTACAAAATCTCATACAACTCAATGAGGAGATACTCATGGTAAACATTCCCACTAAGTATCATCTTCAGGCTGAGAAAAATATCCCTTCTCCACCTTTGACGATGCGGGAGACCCATAACATCATCTCACATACTTCATATCCCAATGTGGTCCGATGATAGGCCCTCGATATCAGCAGCAGGCAACCAAGATGAGGTGTTTTGTACAGATTCTAATAGGGCTAGACATTATTTGGTACAGTTTCCTTCCAACAGGATCCATTACGGGATGGGAAGACCTTCATCGTCAACTCTTTTATCAGCTCAATTCAACACGAAGGAAAACGACAATTGTTGACTTGAAAAAGTACAAGAAACACGAAAATGAGACGGTGTATGAATTCATATCCATATGGAATGGTTTAACCTATTCACTCAGTATCCCTCTCTTGCAAGAGAAATTGCTAGAACTCTATACTGAAAATCTCTGAGATGTGTTGCAAACACCTCTAATCCTAATGAAATATCGAGATCGATTTTGTGAATTTTCATAAACATAAAAACATTTGGAATATGTCATTCAGCGGACCTGAGCTAAATCTTGACTCATGCCCTCAGCATAGGGGAAAAGGATTTGTAAGATAGAGATTATCATTGTTATGCTCAAACCAGTAGCAGTGCCTATTCAAGCACCTAGGTAGGTCATAAACCACCTATTGATCAGTAGTGTAACACTCTAAGGATTTACAAATAAATTTAATATATAATGTAATGCATGCAACACTGATTCTCTTTGAAACAGCACTTTGTTATTGTAACCTAGCTGTTAAACATAATTTTTCCACCTCTGTGATTTGAATTTTGAAAAAAGGATATACACAGTTGTGATCAGTAAGATATTTAGGGTCTGATAAAATCAACTTACATTTTTTGTGAATAGTAACTTGACCTTAGGAATAGTAATATGACTCTTATGAATAGTAAATTGACCTAATGAATAGTAACTACACTTGTGAAAGTATAAATAAAATTTTGGCACCTTATAAATGAAACAATGATATAATTATAACATAGTGAATATTTAAAAATTAATAATTAAGTGTTGGTATTTTTGTGAATAATAAATATTTAATTACATTTTTATAATTAATAAATTGATTTAAAAGAAAATTAATTTTCATAAAATGTATTCATAAATAAAAAAATTTTTGTTCTATGATTTTAGTATAATTTAATAAGACCTTAGTTAATTTTTTAGGGTGTTATAAAATCAGTTTTAATTTTAAAAACTATATTTTTCGAGTAAATAAAGATTTTAATTAAAAAATAAATTTCTCATATTTAGAAAATTATTTTCATAAAATGGAGTTCATTTTTTTAATTCTACATGTCAAAAAAAGTTTGGGGTGAATTTTTGGGATTTTTTGAAATATTTGAATTTTTAGTGAATAGTAAAATACGATAATTTACAGTATAAATACATTATAAGGTAAATACTCTATTATTTGAGTCATGGATGATGTAATCACCATTGGTTCAAACTATCATGAACTTATTAAATTATTTTTTCATAATAATCAACACTATTGGTTTTCTTGAGAAAAAAATAAAATAATGAATAAAATAATGATCAATTACCCCTCTCCTCCACTATAAAAACCACCCCTCACTCCCTCTTCTCCACACACCTTCCAAGATATGATCCTTGTCAAATGTATGCCCAATAATCTTCCCAAGATCCTACCCCACATCTATAATCCCTTGGTCTCATCAAAATTCTAAAATCAATCCCCTTAAGATGATTCTCGAGGATTATTCAAGAGGTAAAATCATCTTTCTTTTCCTTTTATTTTTCTTTTCAAGTTCTTTATTTTATTATTCTCTCCTAATATCCTCTATAAAAATGATCATGATAAATGCAGTATCATTTATATACTATAATTATATCATATTAATGGAAGAACCATCATTGATATCTTTACTCCCTCTTTTATTTTAAAAAAACAAAATCATCGTCTAGGAGGTACCGATTTACAACCTTCATGGACGACGAACTTTCATTATTTAATTTCTCTTTCAAGGATGGTCATGAAAATATTTTTATAGTTGAACCAGATTATAAAATATTTATTATGTCTTATTTAATGTTCTGGAACCAGTATATATACATAATACAAATTCATACGACAAAACTAGTTCATGGTGATCGAAATACCATCATAATAATCTAAACGATTATCACTAAATGTCTTATCTAATGCCTCATCCTAATACCATATAACCATATTATATATATAACCATTTACACTTATGGATTCTCATTAACAACATGTAATTCCAAATTTGGATAATTATACTCATTTACATGAACTTCATTACTTATAAACAAGTGAACCGGTCATGAAAACCAAGAAAACGAATGCTCCCAAATGATGAGATTAAACTCTATAACTCATCAATAGGGTCATAAATGAACTTAATAAAAATATAATAAATAATATAACTATATAAAATTTTATTAATTATTTAATTAATGTATTTAATTTGATTATCCATGAAGTTAAGGTCAAGTGCAGAACTCATTCGGATATAAGGTAAGGGTTTCCTTCCCCAACCTTCATTTTCATTCAGGTTTTGATTTCTTCCTCTATAAACCAATTTAATTCTTAATTTATTTTATATAATTCTTATAAATTATGTTTATATGTTCCAAAATCAGGTATTCTAATCATTTCATCTTTTTTTGTAGAAAATACATTTTTTAAAAGGGTTCTCTTCTCAATTCTTCACGATAAGAAAGCCCGATTAAAGGTAACTTCCAGATTTCTTATCTATTTTCAAGTGCACTCTATAATCTATTTTAAGTCACCATTATTTTTCTAAAACCAATAATTTCATCATGGAAAAACTACCTTAGTTAATTTCATGTTTTATATAAATATTTTTTCAAAAGAACTCTTCTTTTCAAAGTAAAAGTGTATTTCTCTCAAAAATTTCTCGATGAATTTATTACAGTATTTTTGTCTATTTCAATACCACTGATGAATTTTATTTCTTATCGAGTTTAATATATTATTTTTACCATCCACCATATTTTATTAAATGGTTTGTTATCAGTTTGTTTGTGGATGTTCTATCTTGATACATTTCACCATACTACTCATAATGGTTAGTAATTATGTTTACACGTAGGAGAAAGTTATTTACATGCATATGTATATGATGTTTGTGTTTAAAATAATTCATATGAGTAATTTATTAGACTTATAAAGTGATGTTTGGGGCCCTCTATAGCCCCTTGATGCATCAGTAGGTCTCATGAGACAAAAGAGAATTGGGTTTTGGCCGAGGCCTTACCCTAGTATTTTCATACATCTAATTCAAGGCCTTGACAACATGTTTCAGATGTTCTCCATTATGAATTCTCTCATTATGAAACTAGTAATTGATAAAACATGTGATTATTAGACTAGTATAATATCTATGGTTAATTTTCATTCTATTATGATAATTTATACGGCTTTATGTGATCAAATTTCATTCCTTCTATATTATGCTTAAGTTTATTTTTAAAGGCATATGTTTTTAGTTATTCACCATGACTAATGTTTATGTATATGATAACTTATGTTTTATTACTTACCCTTACTGAGAATCTGATCTCATCCCTTTATTATGTTTTATTTTTCCCTAGGATGAAAAGATGAATATTATTATGAATGACTTGTAGGAATAATCTAAGAGTTTATGGGTGTTTCCAATGGAGTTGCAATGTTGTTTTTAATTTCAAGTTATAATGTAAAACTTATGTTTGTATCTGGTTTTCCAAAACTACTAAACTATTCAATCCTTTAGGATGAAACATCCTTGTAAACATAACAATGTATTAATATAAGGCATTGGCTCTGAGAAACTGGGTTCGTGGTCCTTAAAGTTGGTATCAGAGGAAGTTTAGTAGAATCCTTGGAAACTATATTTAGAAAGTGTAGATTAAGTAACAAAACCCTAATATAGACTTTGAGGGTAGTCATACAATAACATCCTAGAATTTTATTAAGGTATATATTATGTGGATATTACTATAAAATACATCCATGTCTATATACTACAAGTGGACATGGTTCTGGAATAGATGTACCTAGGAGTAACAACCCCGACAAGGTGTTCCGGGCCTAACTAGGGGTAACCCGGTACACGAAAACGGGTCTTACTATACAACTAGTTTGACACTCCTAGGGGATATGCTTAGGATAATTCAAATTTTCTTTATAAAACATTATGAAAGATTTAAATTTAAATATTTCCTCAAATAAATCATGCTTATGATTATAAAATTAAACATGCATAAAATTTCAATTTATGTTAAGTGGTTTTCTAGTTCGACATTATACATTATGACTCATAACCTAATTTAGTGTATGCCATTATTTATAAATTACACCTATTGGAAGTAATGGAAACCACATGAACACACGTCTCCCATGTAGGGATTTCTCTCCTATGCAAAATAATGATGTTGGTTCTGAAGCTATGACTGGTGTTGGGCAACTTATAACTATACTGAGATAGCTGACTTAGGTTATGAAAAATAACCTTACCTGTATGGAGTATCCTAATCCACAAGGTGGAGGAGAAATGTTAGACTACTTTATGAGATAAGAGACTCCATCATTTAATGGGACTACAAACTCATTTATAGCAGAGCAGTGGATAAGTTACTTAGAGAAGATATTTCTCACTTTGGGATGTAACGAAAGGGGGATGGTTATCATGGCAGTTTATCGTCTACCGGGAGATACAGATCAGTGGTGGTTGTTAATTCAAAACACAGAGAAGGATGAAGAAATATAATGGAGGTACTTTAAGAAAATATTCTTTGAAAAATATTTTCTTTTAGAACAGTGAACAAATATAGAGAGGAAATTCTTGAGTTTGAAACAAAAAGAGGATGAAAACGTTGTGAAGTATGAATCCAATTTTATAAGACTAGAAAGGTATGTATTGGACTACATATATAATATGAGGAGCAATATTGATCAATTATTTGATGGTTTAAAACCATTCATCTGAAGGGAAATGGTTTCCCAAACATTCTCATCATATGAAGATATAGTATCTTGTGCAATCAAGACAGAGAAAGAATTTTCTAAGTCGTATGACTTTAAAGGAAAACAATAGAAGAAGAGGGTGGAAGAGGAAAGAATGGATAAAGGGAAGAATAAAAAGGGGAGTTTTCCAACATGTGATACTTATGAAAAGAAACACCCCAGAGTCTGCTTAAAATGAAAATGAGTCTGTTGCATATGTGAAGAAAGAGGCCACCAATCACATGATTGCAAGGGAAAGAAAGAAGGTACCAATGTTCAATGATAAAATTGTAAAGAGATGGAACATTATTCCAATGATTTTCTTAATAATCAAGGAAACATTACCCATAAAATTCCAAGGGAGTAAGGCCAAGCTTATGTGATCACAACTACTGAGGTTGAAGTTCCTAATGATGTGGTGGCAGGTACTTTAATCATTTCCTCAAACTTAGTCAATGATTTATTTGATTATGGATCGATGCATTCTTTTATATCTTCCAAATTTTCCAATAAAATTATACATTTCCAATTTTATTTGATAAAGGAGTTTTCATTCAAAACTCTTAAGGGAAGTATCATTGCAATAAAGATATGAAGATCAGTCCCCCTTATGACACATAAACGTGCTTTAGTTGTTGACCTTATCATCATACCCATGATTTACTTTGATATAATTCTTAGTGTGAATTGGATTTCAAGTTGTGATGTTAAAATATATTGTAATAAGAAGAAAGTTACAATTTTTTAGAATGATATAAATCCCTTATCTTTAGAGAAGAAACCTCGTCATTTGATTCTTATCTAGATCCACCCCTAGTAGCTCTACTGAATGAAATTCTTAGAGAGGAAGATAAAAAAATATCTATGGGTGAGAAAATAAATATTCAAATTGAGGATGTACCTATTGTGAAATAATACATTGATATATTTCTAGAGGATTTACCTGGACATCCTATGGAGTGAGAAATTGAGTTTTCTATTAATTTAATTCTTAGTGCAAGGCCTATATCAAATACTCCTTATAGAATGGAAATAGTGGAATTAGTATAACTGAAGAAACAACTATAGGAATTGAGTGATAAAGGATTTATCCTCTCTAATGTTTCTCCATGGGGATACCCTTTTCTTTTTTTCAAGAAGAAAGATGGATCCATGAGGCTGTGTATTGACTATAGAGAAATCAATGTTATTACAATAAAGAACAATTATCTTCTACCTTGGATTGATGATTTATTTAATCAACTTCACAGAACCCAATATTTTTTAAAGATTGACCTTCGATCTGGATATCATTAGTTGTGTGTGAGGAAGGAAGATATTTTAAAGACCTCATTTTGAACCAGGTATGGGCATTATGAGTTTATAGTAATGCCTTTTGGACTAACTAATTCACCCTCTGTTTTCATGGATCTAATTAATAGAGTTTTCAAGGAATATCTTGATGACTTTGTTGTGGTGTTTATTGATAATATCTTGGTATACTCTAAAATCTATGAAGATCATGAGAATCATTTGCTCATTATTCTGAAGACTCTTAGAAGAAACGAGTTATATGAGAAGTTTAGCAAGTGTGAATTCTGGCTTCAAATAGTTTCTTTTCTTGTCCACATTTTCTCTAAGGATAGAATCTTAGTTGATCCTACAAAGACAAAGGTAGTTTAGGAATAGCCTACTCCAATGAACATAACTGAGGTATGTAGTTTTATTCGTTTAGAAGGTTATTATCAATGTTTCGTTCAAAACTTCACCCGATTTGCTAACCTGTTAACCAAGCTTACTCATAAAGGGGTTAAGTTCATATGGAAAAAAGAATGTGAATAATGTTTTGAAGAATTGAAGAAAATATTAGTGAATGCTCCAATATTGACTCTACCATTGGAAAATGGTGGATTTGTGATTTATAGTGATGCATCAAAGAAAAGACTTGGTTGTGTCCTTATGCATAATGATAGAGTTATTGTTTATGCATAAAGGTAGTTAAAAATTCATGAACAGAACTATCTAACTCATGATCTTGAGTTAGAAGCTGTAATATTTTCTCTGAAGATATGGAGACATTATCTCTATGGTGAAATATGTGAGATATATACTGATCACAAGAGCTTGAAATATATTTTCTCATAGAAAGAACTCAACATGAGGAAAATATGATAGCTCAAATTACTCAAGGATTATGATTGTTCCATACACTACCATCCAGGGAAGGAAAATAAAGTGGAAAATGAATTGAGTAGGAAGGATCATAGAGTTCTGAACAAAATAAGGATTGAAAAGGATCCTATGTACATGGATCTAGTAAGGATAGATATGGGAATTATCAAAGAAGGTGACACATCATTACTTTTTCAATTGGTTTCCCAACCATCTTTATTGGGAATAATTAAAAGTCCTCAATCTGATGATGAGAATATTCAAAAGAAAATTAAATATGTGAATGATGGGAAGTTTCTAGACTTCGTGTGTGGGGATGGAATTCTGAAATTTGGGAGAAGGTTATGATTTTCCTCTATACCTAAGCTAAAAAGGGAGTTATTGGATGATACCCATAATTCGTATTTCTCTACACACCCTGACAGCGCTAAGATTTATAGAGATTTGAAGGAATGTTTTTGGAGGGACAACATGAAGCATGAAATTGCTGATTATGTATTAAGATGTTTAGTCTATCAATAGGTGAAGGATGAAAGACAACATCTTAGAGGATTCATGCAACCTTTACTTATTCCTATATGGAAATGGGATGACATCACCATATATTTTGTCACTAGATTACCAAAAACTCCAAGAATTAATGATGTAATATGGTTAATTGTTGATCGACTTACCAAATCTACACATTTCCTCACTATAAGGGATGATTTTCCACTAGAGTGTCTCGTATGAATCTATATAAATGAATTTGTAAGACTTCATGAAGAACCTATCTCAATTTTTTCTAATAGTGATCCAAGATTTACATCAAAATTTTGGAAAAGTCTTCATAAAGATTTGGATATTGAGCTTCATTTGAGTATTTCTTATCACCCTCAAACTAACAGGCAGGTAGAAAGGAAAATCCAAACTTTAGAAGACATGTTGAGATCGTGCTCACTTGATTTTCAAGGTATGTGGGATAAGTATTTACCTTTGGTAGAGTTTTCCCATTATAATAGTTTCCATTCAAGTATTCAAATGGCATCATATAAAGTATTGTATGGAAAGAGATGACATACACCAACGTGTTGGGATGAAGTTGGTGAAAGGGGGCTTATGGGACCATATCTTGTGGAAGAAACAATAGTGAAGGTAAATACTATTCAAACCCATATCAAACCAGCTCAAAGTAGGAAAAATTGTTATGCCATAATCGAATGAAGGATTTATAATTTCAAGTGGGAGATCATGTTTTCTTAAAAGTATCTCCATGGAAGGGTGTTATAAGATTTTGGAAGAAAGGAAAACTCGTCCCCAAGTACATTGGTCCTTTTGAAATTATAGAGATAATTGGAGTTGTGGCTTATCGTTTGGCAATACCACCTAACCTTTCTAAGGTACACAATGTGTTCTAGGTCTCTTTGTTAAGGAAGTACATGCTAGACCCAACACATGTACTCACTTCTGAAGGAATAGAATTGGAATTGGAATTATCTTATTGTGAATATCCTATCTGAATTTTGGACACTAAATAACAGGTATTGAGGAATCAGACGACTCGGCTAGTAAAGGTACTATAGAAAAATCATAAAATTGAAGAGTCGACGTGGGAGCCTGAGAAACTTATGATGAAGACCTACCCAAATATTTTTATGAGGTAACATTTTGGAAATTTCAAGGTTGAAATTTTGTAAAGGGAGAAGAATGTCACACCCCAAGGATTTACAAATAAATTTAATATAGAATGTAATGCATGCAACACTGAGTCTCTTTGAAACAACACTTTATTATTGTAACCTAGCCATTAAGTATAATTATTTCACCTTTGTGATTTGAATTTTGAAAAATGGACATAGACGGTTGTGAACATTAAGATATTTAGAGTCTAATGGGATCAACTTACATTTTTTGTAATTAATAACTTAACCTTAGGAATAGTAGTATGACCCTTATGAATAGTAAATTGGCCTAATGAATATTTATCACACCCATGAAAGTATAAATAAAATTTATGCACCTTATAACTGAAACAATGATATAATTATATCATGGTGAATATTTAAAAATTAATAATTAAGTGTTGGTATTTTTTGAATGATAAATATTTAATTAAAATTTTATAATTAATAAATTGATTTAAAAGAAAATTAATTTTCATAAAATATATTCATAAATCAATATTTTTTTGTCCTCTGATTTTAGGATAATTTAATAAGACCTTAGTTAATTTTTCAGGGTGTTATAAAATCAGTTTTAATTTTAAAAACTGTATTTTTCGAGTAAATTGTGATTTTAATTAAAAATTAAATTCTCATATTTATAAAATTATTTTCATAAAATGGAGTTTATTTATGAATTATACACTTCGAAAAATGGTTATGGCTATTTTTTGGGATTTTTCTGAAATACTTGAATTTTTAGTAAATAGTAAAATACGGTAATTTACGGTATAAATACATTATAAGCTAAACAAACTATTCCTTGAGTCATGGATGATTTAAGAACCCTTGGTTCAAACTCACATGCACTCATTACCATATTTATTCACAATAATCAACATTATTGGTTGTCTTTAGAAAAATAATAAAATAATGAGAAATTACCTCTCTCCTCCACTATAAAAAACCACCCCTCGGTCTCTTTCTCCTCACACCTTCCAAGCTTTGAGCCTTGTCAAATTTATGGCCAATCCTATTCCCAAGATTCTCCCCTATATCCAGAAGCTCTTGGTTTCATTCTTTAACTTCTTCTTAAAGGATGGGCATGAAACCATTTTTATGGTTGAACCAGATTATAAAATATGTATTATGTCTTATGTAATGTTCTAGAATCATTATATATACATAATAATAATTCATACGACAAAACTGGTTCATGGTGATTGAAATTCTATCATAATAATCTAAAAAATTATTACTAAATGTATTATCTAATGATTCATCCTCATACCATATAACCATTTACACTTTTGGATGCTCATTAACAACATGTAATTCCAAATATAGAGAATTATAACCATTTACATGAACTTCATTACTTATAAACAAGTGAACTGATCAGGAAAATCAAGAAAATGAGTGATCTTGAATGATGAAATTAAACTCTATAACTCATCAAAAAGGCCATAAATTAACTTAATAAAACTATAATGAATAAAATACCTATAGAAAAGGTTTTGAATTAATTAATTAATGGCTTTAATTTGATTATCCAGGATGTTAAGGTCAAGTGTAGAACTCATTCGGACATAAGGTAAGGGTTTCCTTCCCGAACATTCATTTTCATTTGAGTTGTGCTTTCTTCCTCTATAAACCAATGTAATTATTCATTTCTTTTATATAATTCTTCTAAATTTTAGGTATATGTTCCAAAATCATGTATTTTGATCAGTTCATCTTTTTTTTGGAAAATACATGTTTTAAAAGGGTTCTCTTCTCAATTCTTCACGACAAGCCATCCCGATTAAAGAAAATTTTTTGTTTTCTTATATATTTTCAAGTGCACTTTATAATCTATTTTAAGCCACCATTATTTTCCTAAAACCACTCATTTCATCATGGAAAAACAACCTTAGTTCATTTCTGGTTTTATACAAATATTTTTTCAAAAGAACTCTTCTTTTCAAAGTAATTGTGTATTTCTCTCAAAAAATCATTGATGATTTTATTAGAGTATTTTTGTCTATTTAAACACCTCTGTTTAATTTTATGTCTTATTGAGGTTAATATATTATGTTTATAATCCACCATATTTTATTAAATGGTTTGTGATTAGTTTGACTATGGATGTGCTATCTTGATACCATTCAACATACTACTCAGAATGGTTAGTAATTATGTTTACAGATTGGGAAAAGTTATTTACATTGCATATTTATATGAAGTTTATGTTTACCCTCATTCATATGAGGAATTAATTGGACTTAGAAAGTGATGGGTGGGTCCTGTTATATCCCCCCGATGCATCGATAGTTCTCATGAGATAAAATAGAATTGGGTTTTAGGTAAGGCCTTACCCTAGTATTTTCAGACATCTTGGTCAAGACAACATTTTTAAGATGTCTGGCATTATGCATTCCCTCATTATGAAACTAGTAATTGATAAACTGTGTGATTATTTGACTAGTAGAATATACATGGTTAAGTTTCATTCTCTTATGATAATTTTTACAGCTTTATGTAATCAGCTTTCATTCCTGCCATATTATGCTCAACTTTATTTTTAAAGGCATGTGCTTTTAATATTCATCATGTCTAATGTTTATGTTTATGATAAATTCTTCTATATTACTTACCCTTACTGATCATATGAGCTCACCCCTTTCTTATGTTTTATTTTTCCCCAGGATGTGATGATGAATATTATTATGAATGACTTGTAGGAATAATCTAAGAGTTTATGGGTGTTTCAAATGAAGTTGTAAAGTTTTTTTTACTTTAAAGTTGTAATGTAAAACTTATGTTTGTATCTGATTTTAAAAAACTACTAAACTATTCAGTCCTTCAGGATGTGACATCCTTGTAAACATAACAATGTATTAATATAAGGCACCGGCTCCGGGAAACTAGGGTCAGGGTCCTTACAGGCAGCAACAACAAAATCGCCCGAGGCCATAAGCAAAAGGAGATCAAGGTCGCCTGAGATTTAAGGGATGTATGAATAAATCATACTCCTTCCGAAATGAGAAAGTCTCATGTTATTTCCTTGCGGACATGGAAAACAACCTAATAAAACTTCCATAGCCCAGGAAACCCAATGAGGTCAACTCACTAATCATCTAGGCTATTGTATTTTCCATAGAAGGCTAGGTCACAACATCCAAGATTCACTTCATCTTCAAAGACATCCTTCAAAGCATGGTCAATTTCAAACAGGTGATGTTGGATAACTCCCCAGCACAAGTGACTTGTGTAACCATTTCATAGTCACAAGAAGAAGGTGATTGGAAAAAAGTTCTATCTAGGCATCGGTATAAGTTCGACAACTGGATGACTCGAAAGACAGTTGAGCTAGCTCATGCTACCCTGAGAGCACATCTTTGAAAACCCGTAACAAGTTCATCGCCTATGGAGATGACATCAAATATGCCTCTTGAAGGTGGACATAATCATCATACACAGGAAGAGACATAAGAGGAAGAGTCATATTCAGCTCCTGCACAAGATCTGAATCTTACATATTTCTTTCCTACAACGTCCGAAGAACGGGAACCGCCCCACCAAACGGAACCATCATCGAATGAAGAACTCATATTTAGTTATTTTAACATAATACACTTGGAAAACCCATTATCTGATGATGAATATGCCTCCGATTATGAGTTTTTCATACCTAGATAGGGATCCGGAGGCCGAAGGTGCAGGAGTCGAGGATACAGGGGATAGCACGAGTGTGGTCGAACCCAATACCTCAATCACATCCCCACAGAGGAAATATATACAGCTGAGAACCATGTTCAAGCACTCAAGTATGCCCAATAATGGCATGGAGGTGTCCCAGAACCCTCCAGTAGACGTCTATGCCCAGTCATCTTACATGGCCGTTTGGAAGGGATACGACTGTCTGATCATTCCAAACAACAGGGAAGGTTGGTGCAACCTACATCACTGGTAGCAGATACTACCTCGACCTCGAAACAAGCACTAGGTCCATTTACCTCAAATACCTCATCTCTTGAACCACATAATAATAATCAACCCCACCTTGGGAAGTGCCGACCTTTGGAAAAAAAGAATGAAATTTTGAAATAGCTGGCAGTTATCCCAACCAAGCTCTCAATCCTGGATATGCTCCATCTTTCAAAATAACTTAGAGAGGCACTTATTGAAGCCCTCTATAGCCCACAAGAATTTGAGACAGAAGTCATTGCATTCGAGGTTTATCAAGTGGAGACTATGTCATCAGAATTTCATGTCACTGTCTCATTCACATAGCAGGATAAGGAGGAGGTCATCCATGGACAAATCAAACCTCTTTATTTTCCAGGAAAACTTGGAAGTGTCGACATCCAAAGGGCTCTGATTGACAATGGTTCTGAGATCAACCTTATCTTGATTCGTACCCTTCAACGTTTGGGATATAGCAAAGCGGACTTATCTCCCAAAATATGGCCATTCAAGGGTATGATAAGAGCGAGCAAAGACCACACAGTAAGATCAAGATGAAGTCTCATTTTGGGGATCTCACATCTAACGCTGATTTCAGGGTTATCTAAAAAGACATTGCATATAATGTCCTAATCAAAAGGCCTTGGATTCATATCCACATGGCGGTACCTTCAACATTTCATCAATGTTTTAAATACCTCATTGATGGAAAGGTCAGCATATTGCATATTGACATTTCCCCCTTTGAGTCTTGTGAATCCACATATGATGAGGTGGAATTATATAAAATAGAGGGAAAACAACCAATAGTGGATGACAATATACAGGTTGCAGACCCCAATGGCTTGGGTACCACCCCTAAAAATCCCTAGAGTATGCTCCACATTGATTATGTGCTACCCATAAATCTGATTGAGGCAGTAGACTTAATCCCAGATGTCCAATCTCCTTTTGTTCCTAGTGACAGTGTAAAAGAAAATCAGTTCTAGAATCTCTCTAAAATGACTCTAACAGGAGGGTATGACAATGTCTCTTCACACGGCCTCTCTTATCCCGACAGTGAAAGAGATTCCCTCAAATTTCCTACATCACCTGAATATGCTTCCACAGACTCAGAGGTGGAAGAAGAAGAGGATGACCTCAGTAACGCCCCTACTACATTTGAGAAAGGCATCTCCTCAATCATCGATGATCTTAGAAAGGTAGATCTAGGAACAAAATAAGACTCACGGCCTACATTGATTAGTGCCACCATGCCTCTAAATAAGCATGAGATGTACGTTGCATTTCTAAAGAAACATTGATATGTTTTCACTTGGAATTATACAAAAATTCGTAGACTGAACTCAAATGTGGCTACACACCATCTAAGCTTACCCAATGACCGCTGAGGTTTCAAGAAGGTTTTCAGAATGATGCACCCATCTCATGCTACTAATCTAGAGTTGTAATTTGACAAATTGATCAAATCCAATTTTGTCTGGGAAGTGAAATACACAAAATGGCTCACCAATATCATCCCCGTCAAGAAAAAGAACAGGCAGATTAGGGTCTACATCGATTTCATAGAACTTAATCAACATTATCTGAAGGATGACTTCCCATTGCCGATCACATAAATATTTATCAATGAAACTACTGGATTGCAAGAACTTTGGATGGGTATTCAAGGTACAATCAAATAAAGATGTCCCTTAAAGATGATGAAGTCACCGCCTTCAGAGTACCTCAAGAGATATTTTGCTATCATGTCAAGCCCTTTAGATTAAAGAACGCCGGTGCTACTTATCAACCTTCCATATATCATATCTTTAAGCCCTTCTTGGGATAAGTATTTGAATGTTGTGTCGACGACTTGGTGGTCAAATCACGACAGCGGTGTGATCACTTCACAGATCTTCAAATAGTCTTCGACAAGTTGTGACAGCACAGTATAAAGATGAATCTGCTAAAATTCACTTTTAGGGTAATGTCAGGGAAATTCCTTGGATTTATGGTATGTCACCATGGTATCGAGGTCAACCCAGAAAAGACTAGTTCAATTCTGGAAATGTCACCCCATCAGAATCTCAAAGAACTGAGGGAGCTTCAAGGGCACATCCCCTAAATTCATCATTTCATATACAACCTATCCAGAAAATACCTCTCCTTCACCAAGCTAATGAAGAAGAGATTCACCTATCGATGGGATGAGGACTGTCGAGAATCCTTCGAGAGTCTTAAGAAGTATCAACTGCACCCACCGATCTTGATACCACTGGTGGAATAAAAGTCACTCATCTTGTATGTGGCCACAATGGAATGATCACTTGGTTCCCTCTTCACACAAAAAAATGATGCGGGGAATGAAAACAGAATCTATTACCTTAGTCGGACGATGCTAGGAACTGAGACTTGATATTCTGATGGCGAGAAGAATTATCTCACACTCATCTTTACAGTGCAAAAGATGAAGCATTACTTGTAGCACCATGAAGTCCACTTTGTCTCGTATTGACCCACTCAAGTACATCCTTAACCTCCCTATATTGACCGAGCATTTGGCCTGATGGGTAGCTATTCTGAAACAGTATGAAATTTAGTTCTTGTCACAAAATTCAAGGAAAGGGTGGGCCCTAGCTGATTTCATCATGGCACATCCCACCCTAGAAAGTACACTATTAGACACTAAATTTCCATATGAGGAGGTTTTATATGCCCATGACACTCCCCGAACATGGAAGATGTATTTTGATGTTACCTCCCAAAGTCTTGTCTACAATAGGCTGGAAAATCTAAAGCTCAGTCGGGTTGGTCTGAGGATTGTATTTGTTTCTCCAAACAGAGAAATTTTTTCCTATTCTTTTTCACTGTATGAAGGTTTCATAAATAATGGGGCTGAATACCAAGCCCTCATCATTGGCTTTGAACTAGCCCTACAGTTGCAGATAGCCTACCTGAACATCAAAGGGGATTTTGAGCTAGTGATAAAGCAGATCAATGGTGAATATGCCATCAAAAAGGAAGAACTTGTCCCTCTCATTGGTTATATCAAAGGATTAATGGTTGAGTTGCCTTTTGAACATATGTTACATCATGTCTCATGGTCAAATAATGCTCGTGTCGACGCACTGACTATACAGCCACAGTCCTGGCCAACCATGATCAGGAGGAAGTGATCTTCAACATCACACGTTGAAGGATGGTCTCATCAGTCTCTATATGTGACATAGAAGAAATCAATCAGATAAAAAATTCCTCAGAGTGTGATGAACTGATATCCACCCATGGATGGATGGAGCTCATGATTCATTACCTCCAAAATGAGACTCTCCCGATGGACCGATCTGGAAGGGAACAGATTCGACGTCGAGTGGAAAACTTTACCCTCTGGGATGGGCGAAATGAGCAAAAAACCCTCTACAAGAGAGGCTTCGATGGAATCCTCCTCAGATGCATAGCAGAAAGAGAGATTCTTATCGTAATAGAAGAATTCCATGCAGGATCGTGTGGCACTCATCAATCTGTGACCAGGATCGCCAACCAAATCTACAGAATAGGTTACCACTGGAAAATGATGATATAGGACTACATGGAATTCACCAGGAAATGTCCTGCATGCCAGATTCATGAAAAATTCATTCGTCAACCCCTGGAATTGCTACATACATATCGTTTTCCGTATGGGGAATGGATGATGTGGGGTTATATCCCCCAGCCAAATCTAAGCAGTTGAATCACGTCATTACTACTACCGAATTCTTTTTCAAATGGGATGAGGCAATACTCATCAAGGAAGTCAGGATGAAGAATATCATCAAATTCATGAAATATAATATCATCACAAAATTTGTAGTCCCTCACACGATACTGATGGAAAATGGCACCAACTTCTATTCTAATGAGTTGAAGAAATTATACTAGGAGTACAACATTGAGTCCAACCATTCATCCCACTATCATGTAGCAGAAAATGGAAAAATGGAGGCCTTCAATAAGACTATCAAATATACTCAAAAATATGGGGAATAAGGACAAGAAGTCCTAAACTGAAAAGCTCTTCCATGATTTATGGTCCTACCATACCACCATGCATACTATTACACAAGAAACTATATATTTATTGGTGTATGGAACTGAGGCGTTGTTTCCCATAGAAGTCCAGTTTTCATTGCTTCGAATAGTTATTTACAAACAACTCTCAGAGGATGAGCAATCACAAAAGCGGCTGGATGAATTAGAGTGGCTCGATGAGAAAATGTTGTGTACACTACACAACCTCAAAGTCCATCAGAATCATATCACATGAGCCTTCAATAAAAAGTTTTGTCTCTGTTCATTCCTTCAAGGAGAACTAGTATTGGATCTTAGAACCCCAATGATACCAAGTAAGAAGCCTCTCAAGATAGAACCCAAATGAGAAAGGCCTTATATTGTACATAAGGTCTATCACAATGGAGCTTACTCACTGACCATAATGGATGGGAAACGTGCCACGCCCCCCATCAACGCAAGGTTTCTTAAGAAGTACTTTTCATAGCTATCATAAAACATCATTGTCATCCTGGTTGTATGATGTTAAACTACACAAATACATCCTAGTTTCATGACATTAAATTGCAAAAATACACCCTAACCACATGACATTAAACTGTACGAAAGAGGTCCTAACAGTAAGACTTTAAATTGCACAGTGTATCATGTCCTGACCACATGACGTTATACGAAACACGTCCTGACTACATGACGTTAAACTGTACGGAACATGTCATGACCACATTATGTTAAACTGTATGGAAGGCGTCCTTACTGCATGACGTTAAACTGCACGAGAAGAATCGTATCATTGAAGATTCACCACATATGAGAAAGATTTTTTCAAAAGAGAAATGAAGTGCCATTTTCCTTGTGTGTGAGTCAGATCCACATAGGGAATTCCACATCCAAGAACTATGTGTTCCTTGATTCTTTCCATCATAGGGTACTTAGTGAAACCCAAATCCTAAATCCTGGGTCCAGCCACAATATATTTTCCCCAGTCATAAGACATCAGACTATGCGACAATGCTAAATCCTTATTTTTCACATCGAGTAACCTTCATCCTTACTGCATGATATTAAACTACATGGCTGACATCTTGTTTAAGAACTACATGTGTCTTGATTCCTGTCATTACAGGATACGTAGTGACGCTCAAATCTCCATTCTTGGGTCCAGATGAAATATTTCTTCATGCTGAGTCACCTCCATCCTAACCGCATGACATTAAACTACATAGCTGATGTCCTCGCTACGCGACACTAAACTGCATTGTTTTCCAGAACTATGTATAGTTTGATTCTCATTCCAATGAGATATATATAGATACCTAGATATTATATCCTGGTTCATCCACTACATAATACAAAATTCTCATGCCCTTTCCTTTAATTGCCTATGTGTAGTGAGAAAAACCCTTATCATTCCTTATTTATCACATTGAGCATAGCTCATGTGAGGTTAGGAATTTTGGTAAGGGGATTCCCCCTCATGATTGAGACATATCAATTCACGAAAGGGTTAACATGGACTGGGATGTAATACCTTAAAAGGCACACCATGAGTCCTTGTCGTATGACGTTAAACTGTATAGTTGATGTCTCTTGCATGACATAAAGCTGTGCATTACCATGGACCTCACCCGAGAGGACCACTATCCTTGGTGTTGGTCTCCCACCACACCTCTGTTCAAGAACTATGTGTGTCTTGATTCCTACCATTACAAGATATGTAGTGACACCCAGATCTCTAGTCTCGGGTATAGCCGCAATATTCCCTTTTCATTTTAGGGAGCCTACATCTTTGGTGCAAGACATTAAACTGCATGGTTTCCCAAGAACTATGTGTGGATTGATTCATGTCATCACAGGATACATAGTGACACCTGGATCTCTAATCTTGGGTCCAGCTACAACAATCAATGGGAAAAATGCCCCCCTCTGCGTATGGGTCAGACCTGCGTAGAGATTCCCATTCAATAACTATGTGTGGCTTGATTCCTGTCATCACAGGATATGTAGTGACGCCTGAATCTCCAATCAGGGGTCTAGCTACAACAATCAATGGGAACAATACCCCCCTCTGTGTATGGGCCAGACCTGCATGGAGAGTTTCACTTTCAAGAACTATCTGTGGATTCATTCCTATTACTGTAGGATACATAGTGACACCTAGATCTCTGATTCTTGGGTCTAGCTGCAATAAAAAAAATGTGTCCTTCCATCATAGGGAAATTTCATGCAATAACTATGTATTGCTTGATTCTTATCGTCACAAGATACATAGCGATGCCTAGATTCTCAATCCTAGGTTCAGCCATAATATATAAATGTCCTAGTCACATAACGTTAAACTGCATAACAAAATTTCTTTGCATTGAATGGACCAAAAAATCAGCATATACCTCTTTTTAAAGAGGTTTGAGTCATATAGGCACACTCTGCCTACGCACGAGTCAGATCTACATACGGATTTCTTGCGCATGTGATAAATTTGTGCAAGAAGAGCTCCGGCATACGGCTACCCACCACTAAGCTTGTGCATGGATAAATATTCTCCATACATCTAAATGCATCCGACCAGTACAAAGTGTCCCCAAGGATATCTTTCACAATTTTCACATTGGTTCTTATGTCCTTATCTCATGGAATTAAAATTCAAGGAAAGGAAAACGTCTTTATTGCATGACGTTAAACTGCAAGGAAAGGAAAACATCTTAACCACATGATATTAAAAATTCATGACAAATAAATCCTCACTGCATGATGTTAAAATGTGCAGGTCATCACCCTTCATCATTCCTTATCAAAGGATCATAAGAGCCTGATCTCGATCAACCAGAGTATGGGATGCTTCTGTCATCTTTTAAGACATCTTGTTCAACACAACATTTTTAAGATGTCTTGCATTATACATTCCCTCATTATTAGACTAGTAATTGATAAACTGTGTGATTATTCGACTAGTAGAATATACATGGTTAAGTTTCATTCTCTTATGAGAATTTTTACAGCTTTATGTAATCAGCTTTCATTCCTACCATATTATGCTCAAATTTATTTTTAAAGGCATGTGTTTTTAGTATTCACCGTGTCTAATGTTTATGTTTATGATAACTTATGCTATATTACTTAACCTTACTAATCATATGAGCTCACCCCTTTCTTATGTTTTATTTTTCCCCAAGATGTGATGATAAATATTATTATGAATGACTTGTAGGAATAATCAAAGAGTTTATGGGTGCTTCTAATGGAGTTGTAATGTTTTTTTTTACTTTCAAGTTGTAATGTAAAACTTATGTTTGTATCTGATTTTACAAAACTACTAAACTATTCGGTCCTTCGGGATGTGACATCCTTGTAAACATAACAATGTATTAATATAAGGCACCGGCTCCGGGAAACTGGGGTCAGGGTCTTTACAGGCAGCAACAACAAAATCGCCCAAGGCCATAAGCAAAAGGAGATCAAGGTCACCCGAGATTTGAGGAACGTATGAATAAAGCATACTCCTTCAGAAATGAGAAAGTCTCATGTTATTTCCTTGCGTCCATAGAAAACAACCTAATAAAACTTCCACATCCCAGGAAACCCAATGAGGTCAACTCACTAATCATCTCGACTATTGTATTTTCCATAGAAGGCTAGGTCACAGCATCCAATATTCGTTTCATCTTCAAAGACATCCTTCAAAGCATGGTCGATTTCAAACAGGTGATGTATGATAACTCCCCATCACAAGTGAATTTTGTAACCATTTCCCAGTCACAAGAAGAAGTTGATTGGAAAAAAGTTCTATCCAGGCATCAGTATAAGTTCGACAACTGGATGACTCGAAAGACAGTTGACCTAGCTCATGCTACCCTGAGGGCACAACTTTGTAAACCCGTAACAGTTTCATTACCTATGGAGATGATATCAAATATGCCTCCCAAAGGTGGACGTAATCATCATACACAGGAAGATACATAAGAGGAAGAGTCATATTCAGCTCCTACACAAGCTCTGACTCTTACATATTTCTTTCCTACAACGTCCAAAGAATGGGAACCACCCCACCAAACGGAATCATCATATGATTAAGAACTCATATTTAGTTTTTCTAACATAATACACTTGTAAAACCCATTATCTGATGATGAATATGCCTCTGATTATGAGTTCTCCATACCTAGACTTGGATCCAGAGGCCGAAGGTGCAAGAGTCAAGGATACAGGGGATAGCACGGGTGTGGTCGAACCCAATACCTCAATCACATCCCCGCAGAGGAAATATATATAGTTGAGACCCATGGTCAAGAACTCAAGTAGGACCAACAATGGCATGGAGGTGTCCTAGAACCCTCCAGTGGACGTATATGCCCAGTCATCTTACATGGACATTTGGAAGGGATACGACTGTCTGATCATTCCAAACAACGGGGAAGGTTGGCGCAACATACGTCACTGGTAGCAGATGCTACCTCGACCTCGACACAATCACTAGGTCCGTTTACCTCAAATACCATAGCTCCTGAACCACATAATAATAATCAACCCCACCTTGGGAAGTGTCGACCTTTGGAAAAAAAAGAATGACATTTTGAAACAGCTGGTAGTTGTCCCAACCAAGCTCTCAATCCTGGATATGCTCTATCTTTCAAAAGAACTCAGAGAGGCACTTGTTGAATCCCTCTATAGCCCACAAGAATTTGAGATAGAAGTTGCTGCATTCGAGGTTTATCGAGTGGAGACTATGTCATCAGAATGTCATGTCACTATCTCATTCACATAGCAGGATAAGGAGGAGGTCATCCATGGAAAAATCAAACCTCTGTATGTTCTAGGAAAACTTGGAAGTGTCGACATCCAAAGGGCTCTGATTGAAAATGGTTCTGAGATCAACCTTGTCTTGATTCATACCCTTCAACGTTTGGGATATAGAAAAGGGGACTTATCTCCCAAAAAGATGACCATTCAAGGGTATGATAAGAGTGAGCAAAGACCACTCAGTGGGAGGCTCCTACCCAAGGTCACTCTTGGGTGTCTATTCACAACAAGCTTAGGAGAGTTAAAAAGGGGCTGATGGATTGGGTAAGGTACTTTTCTTCTTCTGACTGCAGGCTTGCATCTCTTAAACAGGAGGTAGAAGTCTTAGAAGGAAGTCTGGAGGAGGCTTGGTGTGAGGAGGCTGGTGATGAACTCCATTCCAAGAAGGTATGTTGGGCATAGGATATCCTGAAACAAGAAAGGTTGGAGTGGGATCGATCCAGGGTGAAGTGGTTGCAAGCGGGTGACAAAAACACTGCTTTTTTCCACGCTTGTATAAGAGAACAGAAGTGATGAGTTAAACCAAATATCTTGCAGGATGACGGTTCCTTTGTGAATGATAGGGACACGGTTGGTGGGATGGCTCACCACTTATTTCAGGACCTTCTTGCTGCCCCGAACCCAAGGATGGCTAGTGGGTATCCAACCGGCACCTCGGAGTTATGGGAGGCGATTCCTAGAAGACTTTCAGACATGGAGAATAATCTGCTGGAGGCCATTCCTTCCGAGGAGGAGATATTTAAAGCCATGCAGAATCTTAATCCGGAGAGTGGCCCTGGGCTCGATGATCTCCCAGGAGCTTTTTACAGGGGTTCATGGGAGGTTGTTAAGGATGATGTTATAGGAGCTATCCAGGACTTTTTCAGGGGAGGGTCTCTCCCGCGGGTGGCTTGTGCCACGACTCTATGCCTTATTCCTAAGTTTAAAGACCCCTTTTCTCTATCTCATTATAGTCCAGTGACTCTTTGTAATTTCCCATACAAGATCCTTGCCTATCTCATTAACCAGAGGTTGTCCGAGTTTCTTCCCAAGTGGATTTCTACTGAGCAACATGGCTTTGTGAAGGGAAGATCAATCTAGGGGGCCATTTCTCTTGCCCAGGATATGGTGAGGGATATCAACTATAAGACACATGGATCAAACCTTGCGATCAAAGTGGACATGAATAAATCATACGACAGGATTGAGTGGAGCTTCTTGAACAGAGTTCTTGTGGCGATGGGTTTCTCTGCTAGGGTGGTTGACACTGTCTTTAGATGTGTTAGCTCCTCGTGGCTGGGTGTTTCCTTCATGGGTAAGACGCATGGTTTTTTCAAGGCGACTAGAGTCTTTCACCAGGGAGACCTGCTCTCCCCTAGCCTTTTCATCCTGGCTCAAGACTCTCTTAGTGCTCTTCTGAACCGGAGCATCTTTCAAGGGGAAATTTTACCTTTCAGAAGAAAATAGAGCATCCCTTCTATATCCCACCTCATGTTTGCGGATGATACTATGATATTTATTAATGGGGGAGGAGATCTGTCCAGAGAATCAAGGATATTCTGAAAGACTATTGCTTCTAGAGTGGGCAGGTTCTAAGTGCGGAAAAGAGTGTTTTCTTTATAACCCACAGAAGCTCGACACGACGTGTGTCATCCTTATGCAGTCAGCTCAATGTTGAGTCAATAAGGTTTTCCTTATGACTTTTCCATTCCTTCTTGTTTTGAAAATCACAAACACCTTATCTTTAAGGAAAATCGTTTTTATAAGGAAAAATGCTTTCTTAAGGAAAATCGCTTTTATAAGGAAAAATGCTTTCTTAAGGAAAATTGCTTTTATAAGGAAAATGCTTTCTTAAGGAAAATCGCTTTTATAAGGAAAATGCTTTCTTAAGGAAAATTGCTTTTGTAAGAAAAAATGCTTTCTTAAGGAAAATTGCTTTTATAAGGAAAATTGCTTTCTTAAGGAAAATCGCTTTTATAAGAAAAATTATCCTTATCATATTTTCATTCATATTTTTCTTAAGTATGAGATTCGGATTCATTTTCTCGGAGTCATTAAAACTTTGATATAAAAGCATTCTGTTTTAGGATTCGGTTCTAGACAAGAACTATAAGGAAGTTTCATTTCGAATTCCGGATATGAATTCTGACTAAGTTCTATTCCAGATTCAGAATACGAATTCTGAAGAAGAATTCTCATTATGAATTCTAAATGAAGAAATCCCATTCCGAATTCTCATTACGAATTCCAATGAAGAATTCCCATTACGAATTCTAATGAAGAAATCTCATTCCGAATTCTTATTACGAATTCCAGTGAAGAGTTCTCATTACGAATTCTGATGATGAATTCTCGTTACGATTTCTCATGACGAATTCCTATTCCGAATTCTCATTCCGAATTCACCTATTAAACAGAATCTGATTATCACTGTTTTATACACTCTGAATTTATTCACTCTGAACCTTCACTCCAAAGTTTCTATTCCGAACCTTTATGTTAGAGTTTAAAACGATGTCGTGCATTCTGTTACACTTACTTTGTTATAAAACGATGTCGTCCATTTTGTTATAAACTAACCGTTGTCTAAGTGACACGTGTACAGGTCCCTCCGAACTTTAAGGAAAATATGACCGTTGGAGAGGAGCCGACCTTACCTATAAATAGGAGCTCATTTGAAAAAAGCTCACAACGGATGGATGAACAATTTGGATTTTGTGCATACATGCTGTTGAAGTGATTTCTAGAGAGAGAGTCTCTTATTAACTCTCAAAGCTTCGTGCGACTCCGAATGTTGGTGATTACATTCGAGGGCTTCCGGGGATAGGAAGACAGAGGTGCCGACTACCTTAAAGATCGAGGGCTTTCTTGCTGAGAAAGACGGAGGTGCCGACTACCTTAAAGATCGAGGGCTTTCTTGCTGAGAAAGACAGAGGTGCCGACTACCTTAAAGCTCGAGGGCTTCCTTGCTGAGGAAGACAGAGGTTGCCAACTACCTTGAAGTTGAGGGCTTGCGGGGATAGCAAGACAGAGACTCCGATCTTCGTATCGAGGGCTTACCCTGGTGTGGGTAAGACAGACTTGCTTGAAAGTATAAATCAAGGGATCTTTATCCAAGGTTGTTGGATACCCTTCTCTTTGGGTTAAAAGACTATTATCTTGTTACTAGTAGTTTTACTACTTGTTTCTATTCCACTGTAATTTGTATCTTAAGGAAAGTATAACTTTCTTATACTTCCTTACTTACTCTGATTAGTTTAGATTCTATACGCTTTAAGGTAGAATCTCATATTGTAACTTTTGTTAAGTTTCAATTTCCGGAACCATATTTCCGGAACCTACTTTTGGATTCTCTTTCCAAGTTTTGTTCGGTGTTAGAGGTGTTGTGAATTTACTTAGTTTAACTTTGTTAAACTTAGTCCTTTCCTTTTCTTAAGGAAACTTTAGTTATTCATAACTAACTTTAAAGGTTCCAAAGGAATTTTTTAAAGTATACAATTCACCCCCTCTCTTGTATATTGAGCATCTCATATTATATTTCGATCCTACAATTGGTATCAGAGGTTGGAAACCTCTTACTCTATACCATTCTTACATTTGGTATCATAGCCAAGGTTACTGAAATACTTGTACTCACATACAAGTTTTTCTTGCTCAACTTTTTCATTCCGAACTTTGTCATTCCGATTTATTCATTCCGAACTTTTCCCATTCCGAACTTTTTGATTACGAATCTTTGCTACTAACAAGTTTTGTGTGCAAGGTTATTTTGAGTATGGCAGGAATTAATGTTGGTTCGATTGACAATCTAAATCCTACAAGACCACCTATCTTTGATGGTAATGATTATGAATACTGGAGAGATCGTATGAAGACTTTTGTTATCAATTCTGGTGTAGATAACTTTGTCATGCTTACTGGTGACTATAAAATTCCTGACAAGGAAGTCAGAACCTTTACTAACCAGGAAAAGCAAGAATATCAACTCAACTATAAGGTACGCAATACTTTATTATGTTCAATGACTAGAAATATATATAGCCAAATTTCTTCTTGTGAAGCAGCTAACTGTATATGGAAGAAGTTAGAGGTTACACACTTTGGGACTTCTAAGGTGATTGAGACTAGAAGAGCTATGCTTAGAGCTGAATATCATGGCTTTAATTTTCCTTATGGAGAACCCATCTGTAAAGTTCAACAAAGATTTATGACTATTGTCAACAGTCTACAATCTATGGGAGAGAAAGGTTTAGATGATGAAGCTCTTGTGGACAAGATAATTGATATTATGCCCAATGAGTGGGAATCCAAGAGAACAGCAATAGATGAGAACAGGAAAGTCACTCAAATTACTCTTGATGAATTATTTGGAACTCTTCTACAACATGAAACTAGAATGAAGAGAGATGCTGACAACATCAAGAAGAAGAATGGAAATGGTACTGTTGCTTTTACTTCAACTTCAAATCAGATGAAAGCTAAGACTCCTGAAAGAGTTACTAGATCCAAATCTAAGAAAGTCATTTTCCAATCCGAATCTAGTGAGAGTGAAGTTTCAGAAAATGAATTAGTCAATCTTGCTCGAAGGATGAACAAGATAGCTGGGCAAAGAAACTTTCAATCCAAGTATAAGAAGAAGGACAGGAAAGATAAGAAAGATGGAGAAGTTACTTGTTACGAATGTAAAAGAGCTGGACATATTAGACCAGATTGTCCTATGCTCAGAAAGAAAGAAAGGAAGGAAAGACATTCAGACAGGAACAGGAAGAAGTATTATAAAACTAAAGCTAAGAAAGTTCTGAAAGCTAATGACACCTGGAGTGCCAGTGGTGGTGACTCTTCAGATGAATCTTCTGAATATGAATCTTCAGGACAGAAGAATCTTGGTCTTATAGCCAGATTACCTATTGATAATCATTGTCTTATGGCTAAGGTACGAAATGCTGAATCATTGACCAATGTTTCTTTAAATTCTAATGATTGTAAGTATTATAACTCTTCTGATGAAGAATCATCTTCTGATGAGGAAAATACTTTACCTACTTTTGAAGAAGTCTCTAGGTTTGCTGAACTTCTTGAGATTGAGAATTCCAAACTCAACAAGAAACTTGATAAGGAAAATTCTAGGAATTCTATTCTTACTAAAGAGATATCAGATCTTTCTAAAGATCTTGATAAGAAAAATGCTGATTTTGAAAATATTTCAAAAAATCTTGAGGAAGTAAGTTCTGAGAAGAACAAACTTTCTAAAGAATTAGAAAAAGTAATTTCTAAGAAAAATGTTTTCGAGCCTAACTCTAGTTCTAAAACTAATGATTTTGAGGATAAAAACTTGGTTATAAAACTCAAGTCCGAAATTTTTTCCTTAAAGAAGTTTTTATCAAACTTTACCCATGGTAAGGAAAATTTTGATAAGATGTATTCTCAAATATGACCTTTAAGAAATAAATCCGGATTTGGTTATACCCATGCAAAACCAGTTTTCAGTAACAATTATTTTGTTCCTCAAAGTGCCCCATTTTGCACTAAGTGTCAATGTGGTGGTCACTGGGCAAAAAGTTGTTCCTTAAACAAAACTCAATCTCTAGGATTTCACAAAGCTTACTTTTCTAAGAAGATGTGGGTTCCAAAAATTTTATTGTCTGGAAATCTCGGATCCAAACAAGTTTGGATTCCGAAAATCTAACTTTGTTCTTAATTTCAGGAAAATAAAGAAAGTTCCAGCAACAATATTTGGTACATGGATAGTGGATGTTCCCGGCACATGACTGGTAACAAAAGCTTTTTTGAAAAGATTATCAAAACGAAAGGAGGAAAGGTAACTTTCGGAGATAATGCTAAGGGAGAGATTGTTGGTATTGGTAATATTGTTCTTTTAGGTAAAACTTTGATTTCAAATGTTCTTTTTGTTAAAGGTCTTAAGCACAACCTCATTAGCATAAGTCAGTTATGTGATGAAGGTTACCTTGTGAATTTTAGGAATGATAAATGCTTAGTTCACAATTCCAAGGAAGAATTTATTCTCTCAGCCAATAGGCAAGAGAATGTTTACACCTTAAACTTAGAAGACCTAAGAAGCCAAGATTTACCTTGCCTAAGTGCAATGGAAGATCACTCTTGGTTATGGCATAGAAGATTAGGACAATGTAATCTTAGAAACCTATGTAAACTCTCTAAGAAGAAACTTGTTAAGGATCTACCGGAGCTTAGATTTGATTCTTCTAAAGTTTGTGATCCTTGTCAATATGGCAAGCAACATAAATCTAGTTTTAAGTCAATCGGTGAAGTCTCAACAACCGATGCATTACAGTTAGTGCACATGGATCTGTTTGGTCCAACACAAACTGGAATCATTGGAGGCAAATACTATGTGTTTGTTCTAGTTGATGATTACACTAGATTTACTTGGGTCTATTTTCTAGCAAGGAAATCTGAAGCTTTTTCTTATTTCAAAAGTTTTAGAGCTCAAGTTAAAAATGAGAAAAACCTTCCATTGAAAACTATTCATAGTGATCATGGAGGAGAATTTCAAAATTCAGATTTTGAAACTTTTTGTAGTAAGAAAGGTATTACTCACAACTTTTCATCACCTAGAACTCCTCAACAGAATGGTGTAGTTGAAAGAAGAAATAGAATTCTTCAAGAAATAACTAGAACCATGTTGAGTGAATATTCTATTTCTAGACATATCTGGGCTGAAGCTGTTAGTACTGCTTTTTATACTATAAATCGAGTTTTGATTAGACCTTTTCTTAATAAAACTCCTTATGAGTTATGGAATGGTAGAAAACCAAGACTTTCCTACTTCAAGGTTTTTGGTTGCAAAGTATTTATTTTGAATACTAAAGATAACTTACATAAATTCGCACCAAAATCAGATGAAGGGATTTTCTTAGGTTATTCCACAACCTTTAAGGCTTATAGAGTTTTTCATAAAAATACTTGTACTGTTGAGGAAACAGTACATGTAAAATTTGATGAGTCAGATCCTTTTTTTTTTAAAACCTCCCAACCTACATCATCGGATGTGTTTTCAAAAACTGATTTTCAACCTTTGATAGAAGAATCTTCTGATAAGGAAATTGTTCTAGAAGATACTTCTGAAACATTTACCCCAGAAGACTTTCTACCCTATGTTGATGAACAGGTTTTACAAAACCCAAATCAGGTGTTTCTTAAGAATCATCCCAGTGATAGTATCATTGGTGATGTAAATCAACCTGTAAGGACTAGAAGTTCCTTAAGAAATGAAATAGAACATCTAGAATTTCTTTCCCAATTAGAACCTAAAAGCACTGATGAAGCTTTAGGTGATGATGATTGGATCAAAGCAATGCAAGATGAACTAAATGAATTCGAAAGGAATAAAGTCTGGACCTTGGTTGAGAGACCAAAGGAAACTTCTGTTATTGGAGTAAAATGGGTTTTCAGAAATAAATGTGATGAAAATGGAGTCATTGTTAGAAATAAAGCTAGACTTGTTGCTAAAGGCTATAATCAGCAAGAAGGAATAGACTATGAAGAAACCTATGCTCCAGTAGCTAGACTTGAATCTATCCGTATTCTACTTGCTTTTGCAGCATTCTTTAATTTCAAACTATTTCAAATGGATGTGAAATGTGCTTTTCTTAACGGTTATGTTCAAGAGAAAGTTTTTGTTGAACAACCTCCTGGCTTTGAAGATACAAAACATCCAGATCATGTTTTTAGACTTACCAAAGCTTTGTATGGCCTTAAACAAGCCCCACGAGCATGGTATGATAGACTTACTGGATTTTTGCTTCAAAATAACTATGTTAAGGGAAATGCAGATCCAACCCTTTTTATAAAGAAAGATAAGAAAAATGTTTTGATTGTTCAAATTTATGTTGATGACATTATATTTGGTTCAACTCAGCAATCTTTGACTGACTCTTTTGCAAGTCTAATGAAATCTGAGTTTGAAATGAGTATGATGGGTGAGTTAACATTTTTCCTTGGTTTTCAAATTTCTCAAAAACCAGAAGGAACTTACATATCTCAACATAAGTATATTAAAGATCTTCTTAAAAAGTATGGGTATGACAACACTAAGAGTATAAGTACTCCCATTGGTACCTCAAATTCTTTAGATCTTGATGAAGCTGGGAAACCAGTAGATCAAACATCTTTTAGAGGTATGATTGGAAGTCTACTTTACTTAACAGCTAGTCGACCAGACTTAATGTTTTCAGTATGCTTATGTGCAAGATATCAATCCAATCCTAAGGAATCTCACTTAAAGGCAGTAAAAATAATTTTTCGCTACCTTAAGGGAACCATGGATCTAGGATTATTTTATACTTCTGGAAATGATTTTGTCCTAAAAAGTTTTTCTGATGCTGACTTTGGTGGATGTAGAATGGATAGAAAGAGTACATCCGGAACTTGTCATTTCTTAGGAGATTCATTAGTTTCTTGGTCATGCAAGAAGCAACATTCTGTTGCACTCTCCACTGCTGAAGCTGAATATGTAGCAGCTGGAAGTTGTTGTGCACAAGTGTTGTGGATGCAACACACACTCACAGACTATGGCTTGAGTTTTACCAAAACTCAAATTTTGTGTGATAACACAAGTGCCATTGCCCTAAGTAAAAACCCTGCACATCACTCCCGTGCAAAACACATAGATATTAGGCATCACTTTCTTAGGGATCACACACTTAAAGGAGATATTATTCTTCAGTTTATCGGAACGCAAGATCAACTTGCTGATATTTTCACAAAATCTTTGCCTTCTGATAGATTTGAATATATTAAACAGAAGTTAGGAATGATAACCGTAAGGTAATCTTCTATAATTAACTTTCTGTTGAAAAAGTCTCCTTACAGTAATAAACTCCTTTTTATAGGGGGGGTACATTTGGTTGTTTTAAAAAAAAAGTTTTTCAAAATTTGTTTTCAAACTTTTCGGAACGAAGATTTCCGGAATGAAAACTTCCGGAATGAAACTTTTCCAGAATGGATATTTTCGTACAGAATACTTCTGGAATGAAAGTATTCGTATTGAAAATTTCCGAAATGAACAACTTTCGTACTGGGATTTTCATAACCAGATTTTCGTACCAAGTTTTGTTTTTCATATTTACGTTTTCGTATTAACTTTTTGGTATTGACTTTTTCGTATTGAGTTTTTCGTATTTAGTTTTTCGTATTGAGTTTTTCGTAGTCGTCTTTATATTATCCATTACGAATAACTTTCCTAAGCTAATCCGAAAGGTATGTTTTCCTTACTGAAGTTTTCGTAATCATATTTTACTTGCTGGCAATTCCTTATAGTTTGTTTTCGGTTTTTGGATTTCTTATTTCTTTACTTTAATAAAAACCTCAAAAAGATCGGATTCAAGCTCTCAACCGTCATATTTGATCTCAGATCATTCTAAACCGTTAGATCAACCGAGGAAGTTGAACCGTTATCCCAATGCCTATATAAAGGGGACCCTATTTTCTAGTCCCACATCTATCTCAAGTTTTTGCGTGCTGAAGCTCTGACTCTCTGATTTAAGGCCATTCCGAACTTCAGTCTTCTCAATTCCGAACTTCTCAGAGATTTCAGATCTGAATGTCTGCAGAGTTAGCTTCTCAAGAAATGTCTTCAACTAAGCCTATTTCTCAGTGGTTAGTCTACAGAGAAAGGTTAGTTCATCCGAATTTCTTCAGCAACTACGATTCAATTATTTCAAAGAACATCAAGTTGAATGGCTGGGAAGATGTTGTGGTATCAAAAACCGGCAACCAAGATGAAGTCTACTCAGATTTGCTTGTTGAGTTTTATGAGTCAGTCGCTTTCTTCAACGAAGATAATAGAGAGAAGTTTTCCTTCAAATCGTATGGCAAGACATATAAGCTTTCTTACACCAAGGCTGCAATCTTGGTAGGATTATCCTATGAAGGAGAAGCTGAGTTTATTTCTCACGTATTGCCAGATTCTTTGGGTAGTTTCAACAAGGAAAAGGCATTATAAACTCTCGGATTGGATGATGACAAGGCTCCGAAAATAGCAAGTCTATCTACAAACTTCCGGATGCTGGAGTTATGGGTGCAAGGGCTTATTGTACCGAGAAAAGGAGATAAGGATAGCCTGAAGAAAAGTGAGATATATATCTTAGATTTCCTGATAAATCTAAGGAAGTTCAACTTGATGAAGCATATTCTTCTTAACATTGAAAATCTGAAGAAGGGAAATCTCAGAGCACAGATCGTGATGTACCCAGCAATATTGTCAAAACTCATAGTTCGGTGCTTAGAATCTTTCAAGGTTGCTTGTAGATCAAAACCAAGGGTATGCAAGATCATGCTAGTTAGTGATGCCACTCTTAAGAGAATGAATGTAGCTTTCGACAAAAAGTCCGGAATGTTTATTGATCTACCTCCTCAAGAAGAAGTGGCTCCGAAAGATGCTGATCCGGAATCTTCTAAGCCGGTAAGGAAGAGGAAGCTGAAAGAAGTGGTAGTCGAAGCTGAGGAAACCAAGTCCAAGGAAGTCCACTCCGCACCTCCTAAGTCTAAGAAGAAGAAAACCTATACTGATGAGGTTGCAGCGAAATGGAGAGCTAACAAAGAGAAGAGGAAAGAAGGGGATCCGCAGTTCGGATTGGACCCTGCAGAGGCTAAAGCTATGAAAGAGAAGGCCGCTGATGAGCTTGAGAAGCAAGCAAAGGAGAAGAAGCTGAAGAAGAAAATGTCAGAAGCCGAGGCTGTGCAAGCATTGTTAAAGTTCAATGAAATGGTTTCAGCAACCATTCCCGTTCCGAGATCTTTCTCTCTGGAATCTCTACCTGAGACTCCAGGAAGAAATCTTGCTGCTCCGGAAGAGAATGTTTCTAAGAATACTAAGGTAGAAGAGCAAGTGGAACAAGTTGAAGAAGCTGCTGAAGGAAGTGGTGAGACAGGAGATGTGCTCAAACAAGTAGATGAATATAAAGGAACTCCTTCGGAACACCTGTCGCTCCGAACATCTGAAGCTCAATCTTCGAAGCTTGTTACTCCTGAATTAGAAGAAGAGAAAGGGGAAGAAGAAGTTGCCTATCATGGAGAAGAAGAACAATTTTTACATGATATTGCTCAGATGGGAAACGTAGAAGTTGGTGCTCAAGAAGTTGCTGATGAAGAAGATTTGGTTGTTCAAATTTCTGACAGTGAGAAGAAATCTCCGGAACAGGTTTCAATTCCGGAAAAAGATAAGGGGAAACGATTTCTTGCTGATACCCCGAGTTCAGAAAAGAGGATGAGGAAGGAAGCTGGTAGTTCTTCGAAGAGGAAGTTGAAGCTTGTTGAGGAAGAAAATTCTCCTAGCAAGGTTTCAGATTCGGAGTCATCTTCGTTGGGGCATGATTTTGTTGTCCAGTCTTTGAAGAAGTTGGTGGGAACCATTCCGACCTTCTCCAGTATAGACTCCAGATGCCAGATGCTTCAACATGCGCTGAATCAGAAAACCGACTCCGTATCAATGGTTATGGATAAGTGTGTTGAGATTGAAGCCCAGTTCAAAAATTTCTTTATTGGTTACGAAGCACATAAAAGATCTTGCAAGAGGATGACAAGCTGGTCTAAGAAAACTGTGGAAGAGATGAGGTTGCTTGATGAGTTTCAGGATAACGTTAAGGATGCATTTGAAACCGAGGACAAGAAGTTTCATGAGCTGATTGCGTCATTCGAAGAGAAATTGATAGAGGAAAAGAACTTTCGGATTCAGGAAGTGAGAGATCTGAATGGAAAGCTCAACTCCGTTAATCAAAGTTGGAAATATGAAAGGGATTATCGGATCGAGTTTGAAGAAAGGATGAAGGCTCAGGAAGAGAAGATGAAAGCTCAGGAAGAAAAGTTGAAGGCTCAGGAAGAAATAATTGAAGCTCAGTCAGCAAGAATAGTCGTCTTAGAGAAGCAAGCAGAGGAAGATCACAAAGACTTAAAGAAGATCAAGACGATTCTTAAGGGGCTAATGTTGAAGGAGAAAGATCCGAAATGACCAATCCGATCTTTTTGTTGTAATTATTTTGTTGCTGACATTTCAAATCTAATGAGAATCGTGCTTGTTGTTTCTATTGTTGTCATTACTAATTTTTCAGGTACTTTGTTAAGTTTTTCCATTCCCTCCAATTCTTTTTGAAAATCACAAAGGGGGAGAAGGAAAAGATCCTTAAGAAAAAGAGGAAATCTAATAAGTGATTATCAAAGGGGGAGAAAGGAAAATACCCAAGGAAAAAGAACTCTAATAAGAGTTTGTTTAAGGGGGAGTTTTTCTTAAAGAAACATCACTCCGGAAATATGAATACGATCCTTAGAGTTTCAAAGCCTAAGGGGGAGTTAGTTGTATTCATCTATATTCTTAAACCAAGGGAGATAAGCTTTAATGTGTTTCTTTCTTCTTAGAATAGCTTTTTCGTAAGGATGTTTGTGTTTTCCAAAAAGGGGGAGATTGTTGAGTCAATAAGGTTTTCCTTATGACTTTTCCATTCCTTCTTGTTTTGAAAATCAAAAACACATTATCTTTAAGGAAAATCGTTTTTATAAGGAAAAATGCTTTCTTAAGGAAAATCTCTTTTATAAGGAAAAATGATTTCTTAAGGAAAATTGCTTTTATAAGGAAAATGCTTTCTTAAGGAAAATCGCTTTTATAAGGAAAATGCTTTCTTAAGGAAAATTGCTTTTGTAAGAAAAAATGCTTTCTTAAGGAAAATTGCTTTTATAAGGAAAATTGCTTTCTTAAGGAAAATCGCTTTTATAAGAAAAATTATCCTTATCATATTTTCATTCATATTTTTCTTAAGTATGAGATTCGGATTCATTTTCTCGGAGTCATTAAAACTTTGATATAAAAGCATTCTGTTTTAGGATTCGGTTCTGGACAAGAACTATAAGGAAGTTTCATTTCGAATTCCGGATATGAATTCTGACTAAGTTCTATTCCAGATTCAGAATACGAATTCTGAAGAAGAATTCTCATTACGAATTCTAAATGAAGAAATCCCATTCCGAATTCTCATTACGAATTCCAATGAAGAATTCCCATTACGAATTCTAATGAAGAAATCTCATTCCGAATTCTTATTACGAATTCCAGTGAAGAGTTCTCATTACGAATTCTGATGATGAATTCTCGTTACGATTTCTCATGACGAATTCCTATTCCGAATTCTCATTCCGAATTCACCTATTAAACAGAATCTGATTATCACTGTTTTATACACTCTGAATTTATTCACTCCGAACCTTCACTCCGAAGTTTCTATTCCGAACCTTTATGTTAGAGTTTAAAACGATGTCGTGCATTCTGTTACACTTACTTTGTTATAAAACGATGTCGTCCATTTTGTTATAAACTAACCGTTGTCTAAGTGACACGTGTACAGGTCCCTCCGAACTTTAAGGAAAATATGACCGTTGGAGAGGAGCCGACCTTACCTATAAATAGGAGCTCATTTGAAAAAATCTCACAACGGATGGATGAACAATTTGGATTTTGTGCATACATGCTGTTGAAGTGATTTCTAGAGAGAGAGTCTCTTATTAACTCTCAAAGCTTCGTGCGACTCCGAATGTTGGTGATTACATTCAAGGGCTTCCGGGGATAGGAAGACAGAGGTGCCGACTACCTTAAAGATCGAGGGCTTTCTTGCTGAGAAAGACGGAGGTGCCGACTACCTTAAAGATCGAGGGCTTTCTTGCTGAGAAAGACAGAGGTGCCGACTACCTTAAAGCTCGAGGGCTTCCTTGCTGAGGAAGACAGAGGTTTCCAACTACCTTGAAGTTGAGGGCTTGCGGGGATAGCAAGACAGAGACTCCGATCTTCGTATCGAGGGCTTACCCTGGTGTGGGTAAGACAGACTTGCTTGAAAGTATAAATCAAGGGATCTTTATCCAAGGTTGTTGGATACCCTTCTCTTTGGGTTAAAAGACTATTATCTTGTTACTAGTAGTTTTACTACTTGTTTCTATTCCGCTGTAATTTGTATCTTAAGGAAAGTATAACTTTCTTATACTTCCTTACTCTGATTAGTTTAGATTCTATACGCTTTAAGGTAGAATCTCATATTGTAACTTTTGTTAAGTTTCAATTTCCGGAACCATATTTCCGGAACCTACTTTTGGATTCTCTTTCCAAGTTTTGTTCGGTGTTAGAGGTGTTGTGAATTTACTTAGTTTAACTTTGTTAAAATTAGTCCTTTCCTTTTCTTAAGGAAACTTTAGTTATTCATAACTAACTTTAAAGGTTCCAAAGGAATTTTTTAAAGTATACAATTCACCCCCCCTCTTGTATATTGAGCATCTCATATTATATTTCGATCCTACACTCAACATGCAGCAGGGGTCTTTTCCCATGGAGTATCTGGGCACACCTTTATCTTCAGGTAGGCTCTGGATCCGTGACTTCGATGGTGTTATGAGTATAATTACTGGGCGTGTTCTAAACTAGAAGAATCATTTCCTATCTTTTGGCGGACGCATTGCTCTGGTTAACAGTGTATTGTCTGCCATCCCTATCCATGCCTTGGAATCTTCTAATGTGTCGAAGGGTGTTATAAAATTTGTGGACTCTATTCTTTGTAATTTTGTTTTGGACGCTAAGTCAGAGGGGAAGAGGCACTGGACTTCATGGGTGCGGCTGGCAAGACCCATACAAGAGGGGGAGTCAATTGTAGAAGTATGCAGAGCACTATCGAGGGATCTCATGCTAAGCTTGCTTGGGAAATATTGGAGCAACATACTCTATGGGGACAAAGCATGTCGCAACTCTTCGGAAGTAATGAGGAGGTCAGTAGTGGTTATGCTTCTCCCCTTTGGTCTAAAGTTCATCCTCTGGTCCGTTCTTTATCTCAAAGCTCGCGTTGGTTGGTGGGATCGGGGGAAATTTCCTTTTGGTATAAGAACTGGGTTGGCTCTGTTCTAGCCTTCCTGGGGTGTCCGGCTCCTCTGATCACATTTAAGGAATCTTGAAGCCATCCCCGCTTCATCAAGGCGGTGTTGAGTGCTGAACAGCAGGACATCTTTGATTCTATCGAGCTGAATGAAGAGAGGGACAGGTGTGTCTTCACTCCCTCATCCTCGGGTGTTTTTAGTATCAGAGACTTCCGGAGGCTGTCTTCTTCGGGATCTCTAGATCGATGGAACGAGGTGGCATGGTGTCGTAAGATCCCGTTGAATTTGAACTTCCTCACTTGGCGTATCAGGAATCTTTCCCTTGCTTCGGATGAGAATATCAAGAAACTGGGGATCTGTTTGGCCTCGGGATGTCACTATTGCAGCCTGTAGAGGGAGGAAAGCTCTGAACACCTGTTTTTTGAGGGAGAATGGGCTCAAGCGGTGTGGTTGTTTCTTGGAGGTGATCGGTTTCTCAACAGGGAGGAGACCGAGCTTTCTTTCCTGGCGAGATGGTTCGATGGTTCGATGGTCTCGGAGAAGGCCTGTATGGCTCGGGCTGCATCCTTCAACGCGGAGTGCTGGTGCATCTGGAAAGCCAGAAACCAAGCTCGGTATGAAGGTGAAAGGCCCACGGTGAGAGCTATAATTTCCCGTATTCGTTTCCTGCTTCTGGATCTGATCTCGTTTAATAAGGAGTGGCATGAGATCCCCCCCCCCATTCCCATGCATGCAGGGGTCTTACCCTCTTCCCTTCCTTTCTGTGGCGGGAGGCATTGGTAAGTGGGTTCGCTGGGTTCCTCCTGCATCTGGCTTTAAGCTCAACTCGGATGGGGCTTGCAATGGTGGGATGATATCGGGAGGGGGGTTGTTAGAGATACTGGGGGAGGTGTGGTCTTGGCCTTTTCTTATTCCTTTGGAAGGGGTACTGCTATTCAGGCGGAGGCTCGGGCTCTCTACACAGGGCTATCTTTGTGCACTCAGGAGAATTTGGCTATATATGAGGTGGAGGTGGATTCATTAATCCTCCATGAATCCCTGAAAGTCAATCGCTCCTCTCCATGGTCCATTGTCTATAAATTTAGAAAATTTCATGGCATGCTTCATCAGAACACTCTTTTATCCCACACATGGAGAGAGGGGAACAAGGTTGCAGACTATTTGGCTTCCATGGCTGATAATAGGTCTACTGATGCTTGTCTCTTTCAGATAGATAGCATGAAGCCAGAATGTGTTAACCTTATCAGAGGGGATGCCCTCGGTTTTCATTACTATAGACCCCCATAGCTTGTTTTGTTTCCTTTGATATTTTAATAAAAATTTATTTTGGAGGTTTTAAATACCTCGGTGATGGAAAGGTAAACATATTGCATAGTGACAGTGCCCCCTTTGAGTCTTGTGAATCCACATATGATGAGGTGGAATTTTATAAAAGAGAGGGAAAACAACCAATAGTGGATGACAATATACAGGTTGTAGCCCCCAATGGCTTGGGTACCGCCCCTAAAAATCCCTAGAGTATGCTCCACATTGATTATGTGCTACCCATAAATCTGATTGAGGCAATAGACTTAATCCCAGATGTCCAAGCTCCTTCTGTCCCTAGTGACAGTGTAAAAGAAAATCAGTTCTAGAATCTCTCTACAATGACTCTAACATGAGGGTATGACAATGTCTCTTCACACGGCCTCTCTTATCCCGACAGTGAAAGAGATTCCCTCAATTTTCCTACATCACCTGAATATGCTTCCACAAACTCAGAGGTGGAAGAAGAAGAGGATGACCTTAGTAACGCCCCTACCGCATTTGAGAAAGGAATCTCCTCAATCATCAATGAGCTCAGGAAGGTAGATCTGGGAACAAAAGAAGACTCATGGCCTACATTGATTAGTGCCACCATGCCTCTCAATAAGCATGAGATGTAAATTACATTTCTAAAGCAACATTGATATATGTTCACTTGGAATTATACAAAAATTCTTAGACTGAACTCAAATGTGGCTACACACCATCTAAGATTGCCCAATGACCGTTGAGGTTTCAAGAAGGCGTTCAGGATGATGCACCCCTCTCATGCTACTAATCTAGAGTTGTAAGTTGACAAATTGATCAAAGCCAATTTTGTCTGGGAAGTGAAATACCCAAAATAGCTCACCAATATCATCCCCGTCAAGAAAAGGAACAAGAAGATTATGGTCTGCATCGATTTCATAGACCTTAATCAACATTATTTGAAGGATGACTTCCCATTTCCAATCACATAAATATCGATCGATGCATCTGCTGGATTGCAAGACCTTTGGATGGGTATTCAAGGTACAATCAAATAAAGATGTCCCCTAAAGATGATGAAGTCACCGCCTTCAGAGCACCTCAAGGGATATTTTTCTATCATGTCAAACCCTTTAGATTAAAGAACGTCGGTGCTACTTATCAACCTTCCATATATCATATCTTTAAGCCCTTCTTGGGATGAATAGTTTAATGTTGTGTCGACGACTTGGTGGTCAAATCTCGACAGCGGTTTGATCACTTCACAGATCCTCAAACAGTCTTCGACAAGTTGTGACAGCACAGTCTAAAGATGAATCCACTGAAATGAACTTTTAGGGTAATGTTAGGGAAATTCCTTGGATTTATGGTACGTCACAGTGGCATTGAGGTCGACTCAGAAAAGACTAGTGCAATTATGGCAATGTCACCCCATCAGAATCTCAAAGAACTGAGGGAGCTTCAAGGGCACATCGCCTAAATTCAGCGTTTCATATACAACCAAGCCATAAAATACCTCTCCTTCACCAAGCTAATGAAGAAGGGAGTCACCTATCGATGGGATGAGGACTGTAGAGAATCCTTCGAGAGTCTTAAGTAGTATCAACTACACCCACCGATCTTGATACCACTGGTGGAAGAAAAGTCACTCATCTTGTATGTGGCCATAATGGAATGATCACTTGGTTCCCTCTTCACACAAAAAAATGATGTGGGGAATGAAAATAGAATCTATTACCTCAGTCGGACGATGCTAGGAACTGCGACTTGATATTCTGATGGCGAGAAGAATTATCTCACTCATATTTACAGTGCAAAAGATGAAGCATTACTTGCAGCACCATGAAGTCCACTTTGTCTCATATTGACCTGCTCAAGTACATCCTTAACCTCCCTATGTTGACCGAGCATTTGGCCTAATTGGTAGCTATTCTGAAACAGTATGAAATTTAGTTCTTGTCACAAAATTCAATGAAAGGGTGGGCCCTGGCTGATTTCATCATGGCACATCCCACCCTAGAAAGTAAACCAGTAGACACTAAACTTCTATATGAGGAGGTTTTATATGCCCATGACACTCCCGGAACATGGAAGATGTATTTTGATGGTACCTCCCAAAAGTCTTTTCTGGAAGAGGCTGGAAAATCTAAAGCTCAGCCGGATTGGTCTGAGGATTGTATTTGTTTCACCAAACAAAGAAATTTTTTCCTACTCTTTTTCAATATATGAAGGTTTCATAAATAATGGGGCCAAATACGAAGCCCTCATTGTTGTCATTGAACTAGCCCTACAGCTGCGGATATCCTACCTGAACATCAAAGGGGATTTTGAGCCAGTGATAAAGCAGATCAATGGTGAATATGCCATCAAAAAGGAAGAACTTTCCCCTCTCATTGGTTATATCATAGTATTAATGGCTGAGTTGCCTTTTGAACATATGTTACACCATGTCTCATGGTCAAAGAATGAACATGTCGACGCACTGACTATACAGCCATAGTCCTGGATAACCATGATCAGGAGGAAGTGATCTTCTGCATCACACATTGAAGGATGGTCTCATCAGTCTCCATATGTGACATGGAAGAAATCAATCACATCAACAATTATTTAGAGTGTGATGAACAGATATCCACCCATGGATGGATGGAGCTCATGATTCATTATCTCCAAAATGGGACTCTCCCGATGGACCGATCTGGAAGGGAACAGATTCGACGTCGAGTGGTGAACTTTACCCTCTAGGATGGTCCAAATGAGCAAAAAAACCCTCTACAAGAGAGGTTTCAATGGAATACTCCTCAGATGCATAGCAGAAAGAGAGATTCTTATCGTAATAGAAGAAGTCCATGTAGGATCGTGCAACACTCATCAATCTGTGACCAGGATCTCCAACCAAATCTGGAGGCTAGTTTACCACTGGAAAATTATTATACGGGACTGCATGGAATTCACCAGAAAATTCCATGCATGTAAGATTCATGAAAACTTCATTCGTCAACCCCTAGAATTGCTACATGCATATCGTTTTCCGTATGGGGAATGAATGATGTGGGGTTATATCCCCCATCCAAATCTAAGAAGTTGAAGCATTTCATTACTACTACCGACTTCTTTTCCAAATGGGATGAGGCAATACCCATCAAGGAAGTCAGGATGAAGAATATCATCAAATTCATGAAATCTAATATCATCACCAAATTTGTAGTCCCTCACACGATACTGATGGAAGACAGCACCAACTTCTATTCTACTGAGTTGAAGAAATTATACTAGGAGTAGAACATTGAGTCCAACCATTCATTCTGCTATCATGTAGCAGAAAATGGAAAAATGGAGGCCTTCAATAAGACTGTCAAATATACTCCAAAATATGAGGAATAAGGACAAGAAGTCCTAAACTAAAAATCTCTTCCATGATTTATGATCCTACCATACCACCACGCATACTATTACACAAGAAACTGTATATTTATTGGTGTATGGAACTGAGGTGGTGTTGCCCATAGAAGTCCAGTTTTCATCACTTCGAATAGTTATTTACAAACAACTCTCAGAGGATGAGTAATCGCAAAAGAGGCTGGATGAATTAGAGTGGCTCGATGAGAAAATGTTGTGTACACTACACAACCTCAAAGTCCATCAGAATCATATCACATGAGCCTTCAATAAAAAGTTTTGTCTTTGTACATTCGTTCAAGGAGAACTAGTATTGGATCTCAGAACCCCAATGATACCAGGTAAGAATCCTCTCAAGCTGGAACCCAAATGAGAAGGGCCTTATATTGTACATAAGGTCTATCACAATGAAGCTTACTCACTGACCATAATGGATGGGAAACGCGTCACGCCTCCCATCAACGCAAGATTTCTTAAGAAGTACTTTTCATAGCTACCATCAAGCATCATTGTCATCCTGGTCGTATGATGTTAAACTACACAAATACGTCCTAGTTTCATGACATTAAATTGCACAAATACACCCTGACCACATGACATTAAACTGTATGAAAGAGGTCCTAACAGTAAGACTTTAAATTGCATAGTGTATCGCGTCCTGACCACATGACGTTATACGAAACACATCCTGACTACATGACGTTAAACTGTACGGAACATGTCATGACCACATGATGTTAAACTATATGGAAGACGTCTTTACTGCATGACATTAAACTGCACGGGAAGCATCGTCTCACCGAAGATTCACCACACATGAGAAATATTTTTTCAAAAGAGAAATGAAGTGCCCTTTCCTTGTGTGTGAGTCAGATCCACATAGGGAATTCCACATCCAAGAACTATGTGTTCCTTGATTCTTTCCATCATAGGGTACTTAGTGACACCCAGATCCTAAATCCTGGGTCCAGCCACAATATATTTTCCCCAGTCACAAGACATCAGACTGTGCGACAATGCTAAAGCCTTCTTTTTCACATCGGGTAACCTTCATCCTTACTGCATGATATTAAACTACACGGATAACATCTTGTTTAAGAACTGCATGCGGATTGATTCCTGTCATTATAGGATACGTAGTGATGCTCAAATCTCCATTCTTGGGTCCAGATGAAATATTTCTTCATGCTGAGTCACCTCCATCCTAACTGCATGACATTAAACTACATAGCTGATGTCCTTGCTGCGTGACACTAAACTGCACAGTTTTCCCGAACTATGTACAGTTTGATTCTTATTCCAATGAGATATATATGGATACCTAGATCTTATATCCTGGTTCATCCACTACATAATACAAAATTCTCATGTACTTTCCTTTAATTACCTATGTGTAGTGAGAGAAACCCTTATCATTCCTTATTTATCACATTGAGCATAGCTCATGTGAGGTTAGGAATTTTGGTAAGGGGCTTCCCCCTCATGATTGAGACATATCAGTTCATGTAAGGGTTAACATGGACTGGGACGTAATACCTTAAAAGGCGCACCATGAGTCCTTATCATATGACATTAAACTGTATAGTTGATGTCTCTTGCATGACATAAAATTGTGCATTACCATGGACCTCGCCTGAGAGGACCACTGTCCTTAGTGTTGGTCTCCCACCACACCTCTGTTCAAGAACTACGTGTGGCTTGATTCCTACCATTACAAGATATGTAGTGACACCCAGATCTCTAGTCTCGGGTATAGCCGCAATATTCCCTTTTCATTTTAGGGAGCCTACATCTTTGGTGCAAGACATTAAACTGCATGGTTTCCCAAGAACTATGTGTGGATTGATTCATGTCATCACAGGATACATAGTGACACCTGGATCTCTAATCTTGGGTCCATCTACAATAATCAATGGGAACAATGCCCCCCTCTGTGTATGGGTCAGACCTGTGTAGAGATTCTCATTCAATAACTATGTGTGGCTTGATTCCTATCATCACAGGATATGTAGTGACGCCTGAATCTCCAATCAAGGGTCTAGCTACAACAATCAACGGGAACAATACCCCCCTCTGTGTATGGGTCAGACCTGCATGGAGAGTTTCACTTTCAAGAACTATATGTGGATTCATTCCTATTACTGTAGGATACATAGTGACACCTAGATCTCTGATTCTTGGGTCTAGCCGCAATAAAAAAAGTTTCTTTCCATCACAGGGAACTTTCATGCAATAACTATGTATTGCTTGATTCTTGTCATCACAATATATATAGCGACACCTAGATGCTCAATCCTAGGTTCATCCATAACATATAAATGTCCTAGTCGCATAACGTTAAACTGCACAGCAAAATTTCTTCACATTTAATGGACCACAAAATCAGCATATACCTCTTTTTAAAGAGGGTTGAGTCATGTAGGCACACTCTGCCTACGCACGAGTCAGATCTACATACGGGTTTCTTGCGCACGTGATAAATCTGCGCAAGAAGAGCTCCGACATACGACTACCCACCACTAAGCTTTTGCATGGATAAAGATGCTCCATACATCTAAATGTGTCCAACCAGTACAAAGTGTCCCCAAGAATATCTTGCACAATTTTCACATTGGTTCCTACGTCCTTATCGCATGGCGTTAAAATTCAAGGAAAGGAAAACGTCTTTATCACATGACGTTAAACTGTAAGGAAAGTAAAACATCCCAACCACATCATATTAAAAATTCATGACAAATAAATCATCACTACATGATGTTAAAATGTGCAGGTCATCACCCATCATCATTCCTTATCAAAGGATCACAAGAGCCTGATCTCGATCAACCAGAGTATGGGATGCTTCTGTCATCTTTTAATCCCCTCAGCCCATAAATCACAATTCATGTCTTGAGCACCTTGGGTTACCACAAACCTTCCATGGACCTTTGAAAAGGATTCCCAGCTTCAAGAGACTCTTTGTTTGACTATTCATGTATACCTATGGATCATGCATATGATCTCCTAGATGTCAATCAAATGAGTCATCACCTTGTAAAGGGGGATTTCAGATCCTTATGAGCTCTGACATCACTGCGGAAGAACTCAACACCTTAGGGTGTTCTAGGTCATCCCTGGTATGATTTTCTCATATCATTATTCATGGACTGTGAACCCCAATCCATGATTTACAACATTTTCATCTCTTGATCAGAAGGATGTTGGAGTACTTCTAACCCTAGCTATCTTAATTAGGTTGTTGTGTAACAATCCCCCCACACCAAGTCTGTATACGTCACGACCTTAAATTGTGTGCACTTTGGTCAAAGTTGTACGGCCTTAAACTTTATCTTTTGATGGTCCAGAATTCAAAACCTTAAATTGCTAGTGAAAGAGACACAAAACTTGTTAGGTTAAAACCCCACAAAGGGAGGACTGAGTAAAAGTTAAGTCTTCGCTCGCTAAACTCTCCATCTCCAGAGTTTAGGAAAAATTAGAGTGTAAATGAACAAGGAATAAAGCTCATAGGGCCCACTTTGTGGCCCTAGTAGAAGTCGATTCATGCTCGCTAAACCCTTTGGTCTGAGAAAAAGTTAGAGTAATGATTTTTCACATATCCTCACCGCGATAACATGTTCTATATGTGGCGACACGACTTCTAGGGTGCTCGAACCCTTCTTGAATATTAAGTTTTCCACAAATCACGCTTCATGATTTGAGCGCCTCGGGTTGCTACAAACCTTCCATGACCCTTAGAAGAGGATACCCAACTTCAAGAGACTCTTTCTTTGACTATGCATGTACGCCTATGGCTCCTGCATATGAGCTTCTGTTCATCAACCAAATGTGTTATTACCTTGAAAAAAGGTCCTTCTGATCCTTATGATCCCTAACGTCACAATGGTGAAATAAAGCACCTCAGGGTGTTTTGGGTCACCCTGGTGTGATTGTCCCATATCATCCACATAACCCAAGCACTTTGGACCATGATTTACAATCCCCATAACCAGACTATTCAAGTGAATTCAACATCTTTAATGTTACGTCACCGTGTTTTGTACCCTTTCTCAAAGAAGGAATGTGGCACTCCATTCTCGAACCTTTTAATAGCCCACACCTCGTGACTCGAAACCATAGGACATAGGGCCCAAGATTCCCATTCAAGAGCTAAAACTACCCCAGGGTGCCAAAACCCTTCCTGGATAGCTTTCACTCCACTTCCCACTTCATCGTCCAGACGTTTGAGTCTTCATAAATCTTTCATGAACCTCAAAAAAGAGTAGGGACACCTCTTTTTTATTATGTTATCAATTCATAAGGACTTTGACCTACCAACCAGAGTCATCCCCTCCTTGCAGGAAAGGAACTTTGATCTTTGTGGGCCTTGGTAACATTGTGGTAGAACCCGGGACCTCATGGTGTTATGAGTCATCCCCGACATGTCTACCCCATTCCATACTCATTGACTCAAACTTTTGGGTTATGACTTACTCAAGACATATTCCAACTATCCAGGTGGACACGAATTCCCTATTTTTCACCATCCATCCATAAAATTTCCAAATCTTTCATGACCCTTGGTTGTAATACTTTAAACTATATAGTAAGTCCTGGAAGAAAGACTTTAAACTACACAGTATTTGATTTCCTAGAAGCAAGATGTTAAACTGCATAGCATATTTACGTCCTTACCGCATGACGTCAAACTGCATAGCAGATGTCCTTACCACATCACATTAAACTGTATGGAAGATGTCTTTACCGCATGACATTAAAATGCATGGAGAACATTACTTTTCAAAAATTACATTACCAGTAGTAGAAAGTTCAAGCTAAAAGACTCTAAACTATCAGCAATAGAAGCTCTGATCTAGAATCCCTTAAACTACAGCACAATAATGATCGAGTTTTCTAGACCTTAAAACATCCGACAGAAAAAGTCACAATGCTCACCACGTTAAAAACTTGATAAGGGAATCTTGGAAAAAAGTCAAGTCTCTGCTCGTTGGACATGCACTTAGAATGTTTTAAACAATATTGAGCAATAATGAAATGGAAAAGGCACAAAATTTTTCGGGTCGAAAACCCATAAGAGGGAGGCCAAAGAAAAAGATGAGTCAATGCCCGCTAAGTATTCCCCTATATGAAGGTTAGGTAAAAATTAGGGTAATATTAATAAAAAGATATAAAGCTTGTAGGGATCAACATTTGTCCCTAGAAAAAATCAAACTATGATCATTGAGTCCACTGACTTTAGAAAAAGATATAGCATTCTCACTCTGAGACATATATTTACCCAAATTATCCTTTTGTGGATCAAGTGATCTCAATAAAACTGGAGCAGATACATCAATGTGAAATCTCATGTCGGTGGGCATTCATGAACATTTATCAAGAAAAATCTATTGTGGTCTAAGCATTCAAATCCTTACATTCGGGTTTACTTGATATCATGCAATGGATGGGTCTCATTGATGATTCATACAACATCAGATCAATGAAATTTCATGCACACCATGAATAAAATAAAATTGGACAACAACATATAAAGTTCAAAGAATTTATCCATTAATAAGATGCGCAAAAAAGAAGGAATATCCAAATTTTGGAGCCTCTTTGAGGATTTCATCAAAAACAAAAACATTGGTGGTCAGACTATAGTAAGAGTTGATTGGATGAATTTTCCAAGTCAGCGAAATTCTGACGGGAAGTGTCGATTGAGCGTCGAAGCACCACCCGCCCCATTTCTTCTATTGTTACCCGAGGATGAAGGGTCTCAATAAGAGAATACATATCCCCAAATATTTTCTGATTCGTCGTTAATGAGGTTGATGATGGTGAAAGATCTGAATTTGAGCAAGCTATGATTTCCTCATGTCTCACTATTTGTGCGGTCAAGGAATCCATTTGGACGTGCAACTTAGATTTTATCTGATAAGTCTATTTCAACGCCTCTAAAGATTCCCTCATTAGTTCGGCCAGAGGAGTCCCATCATCAAAATCGCACAATCCCCTTTCGCTAGTAGCCAACTATTATCGAGTCAAGACAATTTTTCAAATGATGTCATATAATGGATGGCAGTCAAAGTCGCTTGCCCCTAGGTCATGAAAGAGTCGGTGAAGGTGTTCCTCTTGGTCAAGAAATTTTTCTAGGGGAGTCGGTGATCAGGGTTTGAATTTGTTGCCATATTATCCTGCATTGTGTCTAGTCATCTATAACTGTTGGAGTAGGTATTTTAGAAGAGGGGACGATTAGTTGAGCTGATGAAGAAGCAACAAAGGAAGTCTCATGTGCTCTTCTCTCAAATGATGCATCGTCTAAAGGGCCAAGTTCTTCAATAAATTATGCCCCACTAGTGGGATGGTCGTCGCTAGGATGATGATGCTTCCTCAAAGGCTCACCTGAGTCTTGAATTAACTCCATCATTGCTATAAACAGGGGTTCAGTGAAGCAAACGGTTTTTCTATCTAACGAACTAGCCTATCTAGCCCACTGTTTGGGTAGGCTTCCACCCAAGACTAGGTATAATCGTAAGATAATAAGACAGGGGTGCCAATAGGTGGAAGGGTAATCTTACCATTAGTGTCCTCACGTGCCAATATATGCCAAAATTGGCGGATAATCTCAGGATGTTGTTCTCCCTGCATGCCGGCTGAGGGGATGGGAGAAACCCTTTGAATACAACTGAATTGGTGGGAAAACTGGTAAGGGGTATATGGATCGCAAATAATTAGATCACCCACATGAGCTGTAAGAACCTCATCCTGAAGAGAGATTTTGTATAAATTTTCATTGAATGAACTGCTGCGATTATCAATAATTGGATCGGTCGGTGCTGGATAACACATAAATTTGAAGTGATCAGACCAGCTCAGCATGTCAGCAACCTCATTAGGGCTTAACGGCATTGCCTCAACCCTGAAAATGTTCAGCAGCCTGGGGCGGAACAAGGAACTAGGGATCCCGGTAGTGTTGTGGCATTTGTAGAAGCGGAAATTCTCCTCTATCTAGTCGAATGAGAACTGGAAAGGATCGTCAATACTATAGGGGATGTTTCCTTGTTGGATATGGCCCAGGAGCTGGTAAAGGTGTGCAAGAGTCGGTACCGCTAGATTAAGAGGTCTCCCCTCTGTTAATCGAGTTGTCATCACCAGTGTGCCAACTCGGATTCTGGAGTGTGCATCCCTAGCCGGGAAAATCCACTCGTTCAAGAACATGGCTATGAAACCCTCTAGCCTAAGGCTCGGGGATATCTCTGGTCTCACCTGGTGGTCCCATGTGGTATATTCTCCAGCTTCCAGGATTTCCCAATATGAGACATTGTTATTGCGGACCTTTCAGGAAGGGCACCGGTGAGGGCGTATAGCGGCCAACTGAACTCTGCTACGACAAAGAAAGATGTTGATCTAGTCCTTGAAGTAGATTAGTGAGTGCATATTTAACTCCTTAGTTTCTCCTTCACAATGTTAAGCATGTCCCTGGCCAAGACCGGAGTTTGTGTGGGGTCATCCCAAACATCTGCAGTAGGAAGAACTCATTGTATATTTCCCCTAGGGGGTATCCCACACAATCGATAGATATCCCAAAGGTTGATTCCTGCTTTTCCATGTGATAGATGGAATAAATTAGTGTCAGGAAACAATGGCTAATCGGCTCTTTAAGGAGATCCGACTGACGATAGACGACGAACTGGGAAATCCATACAGCCTCGTAAAGGTGAATAGTGTGTCACTGATTAGGAAATCCTAAACTATTTCTAACCTAAAACGGCCACGCCTATTAATTAGGAAAATTTACACCATGCCGCAGGTCCCATTTCAAGCTCCAACTACTTCTCGAATCATTCAAGGAAGAGATAAATATGCTCGAATAACTTTGAGCAATGGACTGTCAGATAAAATCGCAGGGAGTTCACCAACACAAAAGATAACCCCTAGGACTGTACCACGATCAATTTACTACCTTTGAAAATCATCATTTGAATGTAATTCAGAGAAGATGATAACCAGCAAGTCGGCAGATTGTGGTCAGGCAAGGGAATGGTAACGTCATCTAGTAGCCTGAATCCATACAGGGGAAGTCGATGTGATAAAGGGTATCTCTGGAGCTCGAACGGTAGAAGCCTATTTAGAACCATGTTGTTGGAATTCACAAGATACCGAAGATCAGGGTTATGATTCCCAGCAATCATGGCCCTCTTGCTAACTACGGTGGAGGATGAACGGGAACTGGAAGCCATCTGTATGAAACAAAGAACACATAATAGACAAGTGAAAAATATCATCAAAGAGATGCATGACTCCAGTAGCATCATGTGAATCACATGAACCATGAGGGGGTTCACGACCGCATGACCTGATACAGGTCTCACAAACCGCATGACCCATAGAGATCCCACGGACCGCATGACCTGCAAGACATATCACAACCGCATGACCAGTCATAAGTCTCGCGATCGCATGACCTTGAGATGGTCACACAAACCATGTGATGGCCAAGAAATCATGCGACCGAATCAACAGATCATGCGAAACCTGCAAGATAGACATACGACCAAGGACCTAGGTCAAGGTTCAAGCAATTACTAAGGATTGACTCGTGGTTGATTCGAGCAAGTACTAGGACAAAGCAGTCGAGTGGCGTGATCAGTTGTGATGTCTCGCGAAACAGACTTGTGAAATAGTCTTGCGAAACAGATCTCACAATCAGTTCTCACGAAGAGGTCTTGTGAAGAAGATCTTGCGACGAGGTCTTGTGAAGTGATCACGCGATGAGGGGGATCACAAGAGTTCTGGAGATTCAATTTGGCGGTGGAATGAGACTCTCCTTCATCCCCTATTTATAGGGAACCCCGAAGAATACCAATGGTCACCTGGAAGGCCAAACATCCCCCAAGACATCGATTGGCGGCAGGCCCAAGGAATCAGGCAGGCATTACTTTCCTCAGAACCAGGTCATTATCCCTGCGGACATCGCTCCTGAGGGGGGCATTTGTTGACGTCCGTCAAATGAGCATCGGCTAATCAAGAAGGGAAGAAATACCTGAAGCATGGGTATTATTTTCTCCACAAAACAAAGGAAGAGAAGGTAGTCAATTCATGCAGATTGTGAAAACTTTGGAACACACGATGGCATGACCTACGGAAGTTCATGTGAATAGATCATGTGCATAGCATGATCTTCTCTTAATCATGTGGCGCCCCTTTTATAAGCTTTCATATTATTTAGAATGCATACCGAAAATCATTGGTGATTGTGCGGAGGATACCAGACGAGTTCCTCAGAATCAAGTGACTTGTCAACCGACAGACGCCTGACAATCATCCAAAACCCCTTTATAAAATAAAGGTAGAGAAAGACGGAAGCCTCATGCGATCTGCAAGACCTCACGAAGCACCTGGCAGCATGTCTACCTTGTCGCAGAAAAGTATGTTGGTGTGTCACCTTCATCATGCGAAGGGCTTCGAACATGTCCATTTGATTATGTTATGCCCCTTCGGTTCCATAGACAAGCATAAGGGTTATCCATGGAAATTCTTGCACGTCACCACATGATTCATCATTGATCATGCGACACATCGCAGATAAGGAGAACAATTTTCTTCGACAATACTTGCACAAATTTACGAGATGTCTTGTCCTTGTAGAATAAAGAATGAAATAAAAAGGGAAAAGAATGAAGCTTCTTGTGAGGGTAAGGTATGATGACCTTCATGGGAAAGGGGACATACACCTCGGATCACCATTGATTGTGCAAGACCCCCCCCCCCCCTCAACAAGCCAACATAATCTCACGAGGGCCCTTAAACATGTCAACCTGATCTCGCAGAGGCCCCCTTGACAAGTTGTCTTAGTCTCACGAATGACCTCAGACAAGTTGTCTTCGATCACACGAAAGCCTTTCCATGAGCGTCCTGATCACATAAAGACTCCTAGACATGTCAGTCTAACCTTGTAAAATCTCTTTGACATGCCAACATGTTTAGGCGAAATCCCTTCAATCGGTAGGGGTCTAACAAACATGGTGATGGCGGAACATTCTCGCGGTCACAGATCATCACACGATGTCATAGATGACCCATAGTAGGATCATGCGACACGCGTGATACCAAAATCCCACCACCGACTCTGGCTCATATCTACAAGATGCGCATTGCCCAAGGCGGCATATAATTGGGATAGTGATGCCTATAAATCTCTCCCCCTCGACACAAAAAAAAAACACATGTGGAGGATGAGAGACCACGGGCAACTGCTATACGGGAGCGTAGGAGCAGACTTCTCGGAGCGGCTAGTCACACAATCGTAATGGTCTTCTGCTAGGTAAAATCTGGGGAACAGCCTAAAGGGTCACACGACATAAATATAGACTTCACGTGATCACTCTATAGATCACGTGAAGGACTATTGGTGTGTCAGTCGAATTATATGAAGGAGGACATGCATGTTGATTGGGTCACACAAAACCTAAAATAAGCTATCATTGGACAAACCTAAGGCACGTATGCAATAAAGGATGGAATAAAGAATGAAAAGGATGAGAGACTTGTGCGAAGACGGATACGCTGATCTTCAAACAGAGATCAAAAGGGTTTAAGACCTCATTATGGAGAATAAATTAGATAAGTTTTATTTCAACATCACTTTGATATATTATGAACCTAGTATTCCAAAGACATTAGACCTCACAATTTTTAGGGTTGTACTTGTTAGATATTTATGTTTAAAATCACGTAATGATATGTGTAAAAGACTTGAATCACTATAGTTGGTATTAGAGAAAATATTTAATAACCAAGATGAGAAAAATTTAGTGAGAACCCTAGGAATAAGTCTAAGGATAAGACTAAGTATAATAAAATATCTTGGAATCTTGGTGAAGTATAGAGTGAGTGGTTTCCAAGTAATTACATCTCTGCCTAGATACTACAAGTTGATGTGGTTCTGACATAGATATACTTAGGGGTAATAACTCTGAAAAAGGTGTGTCAAACTTAATTTGAGTGTTACCTGGTATGCAACAATGGGTCTTACTGCGCACCTGGTTTGACACTCCTGCGGGATATGTTTTGGAAATTTCCATGCTCTATGAACCATCATGAAGGGCTTGAATTGATGATAATCATGGATAACCAAGGTTAAACCTAAAGTGTCTTAGGTTGAAATGTCTAAGGTTGTTCATAAGTTTAAAGGCGTAATAACCCTTTTGAGGTTTTAAGTTATGGAAGTATAAGATGATTAAAAGTATTTTGGGAGACATTCATGGTAATATAACCATTGGGTTTAGTATCGATTTTAGTATAAAAAAGGGTTATTTGGGGAAGAGTGTCTCTATATTTTGTCGACACCAGTTTAAAAGTATTGATAACCTTTAGGGTTTATACTATATTTGATGATGAGCATTATAGTCGATTATGATTATTTGATTTTGTGGGAAAAAAATGTGTTGTATAAAAGACTAGCGGTTAAGAACTGATTTGATGATTAGCATTATTTTGAGGATGGTCATCATATTTTTGAGAACTTTATAGAAATTATATAAATATGATTTTAGAGGAAAAAAAGACAATCTGCATGTCGGGAGACAACCCATTTCATCTGGTAAGGCCACGGGGCTTTAACCCACAACCGAAGGACGATAAAGATGCAACGTATACCATTGGCTTATATGATGTACTAGTCAGTATGACATTGTTTTTACATAAATGATTTGACAGATAAATATTAAGTTGATTTTGGTAAACATATTAGAGGATCAGATCTTTTTGAATTTTTAGTATTTTGAGGTGATTGATATTTTGAGACACATTTTATTAGGTTGAGATATATATAACTTTTAGGTTTAACGTAAAGGATTATTTGAAAAGAATGTTATTATGCTTTTGGAGATGCAAGTTGAAGTGTATGAGATAACCTTTAAGGTTTAAAAAAATTATGTTGAAGTTATTAAGATTATTTAGGATACCGGGTTATTTATTTAATGAATGATCTATATTAAAACTTTGGTTTTATTGTTGAATTTTTTATATTAATAAATTCATATTCACTTTAGGTATTAACTTACTGTGTGGTAACCATTTTGGTATTAATAAAGATAGATGGAATAGTATGTTACTCCTTGATGGGTATTATGTTCCGTTAAAAGTTAATTATAGCGCTTCAGACATAAAAAAAATCATATTGGATATTCATTCTTTGGAGTAAGAGGTGAAGTGGAGATTGATTTAAGTACAAAAAAAAGAATGAAATTGTGTTTATGAATTAAAAAGATATCAAGTATTTTTTTGGGGTGTGCTCTATATTGATAGTAAAAGAATCCTTCAACTTTAGGAAAAAAGATCTTGAAACAAAAATATAATCGTATTATCTTCGTATCTGATGACTCAACGGTCTTTTAATTCATCATAGATTTATGGTTGTGTGGTTGTTAACTTTCTCTTAATCATTCATTTTCTTGCGGTCAATGGTCTCTAACTCTTCGTGATTATTTATGATTTTCTCCAATGTCAAAATTTTCACTTCCCACCAATTTTCTCCTATTTGAAAACTTAGTTATGTGTTATCCAGATGACCTTCATATTTCTCTTTCCCTTTTTAAAAGGAAGTTTTATTAACCATTTTTACGATGTGGGTTTTTCACAAAGAAAATTTTCAAATATCAAACTGAGCACAAGTTCAAATTATGTGGACGCAATTTATTTAAGGAAGCAGAACGTAACAACCCGAGATTTTAAAAGAAAAATATGTTTGATAGCATATACAACATGCAACATTGAGTTTAAACGAATCACGATATAATATTAAAATATTATTATTTAAATATTATCATTATAACAGTCGTTAAATTGACAGGTATTAATAGTATTAACTACTTTATGAAATATATAAAAAGGTCACACTCAATATAAATTTATTTACAAATTCTTAATTGGACACCTTTATTAAAAAAATTCTACAAAAAAAATGTGTTCCATTCAATAATGATTTTTATTTCTTTTATGAGAACATATTATAATTAATTTTTGAATCATTTTTGAAATCGACATATCGATATTAACTTAGAGTGAAATTTTGGGATTTTGTTCAGAAAATATTAATTTTTTAATGAATAGTGAAAAATACCAATTTTTTTGTAAAACTGTCATTTCTTTTTAATAAATTAAGTAATTTAAAAGTCTCATTGTTCTTTAATATGATTCTAAAGTAACTTAGTATTCTTTATTTATATTTCATCCAATTAATTATATTTAAATCATCTATTTATTGGATTTTAATATAATTTTATTTTTAGGTTTTAAAACACTTCTGAAAACTGTTTTAAAGTTCATAATGCTTCTTCATTTTAACTAATTAAAATAACCCCTAATGAGGAATGATTAAAAAAGAAATGTGTAGATTATATATCTATAAATATGAATTGAAATTCATTTAATAATAATTACTTATCATATACTTATTCTAATATTATCTTATGTTTGAAAAATGCATTTCTTGAAAAATTGTTTTTTCGACACGTCTGCGGGATTAATTTTAAATTAAATTCTTCTGCCTATATTGATTGAATTTGATAAAATGAATTTCATATTTTTAATCAGCATAATTTATATTATATAATACGATGAACTTAGTTTTTGGTCATAATGAATGGTAAAAACAATAAAAAAAAATACCGTGAAAAAAAATAAAAGGGTAAAAGTGAATAACCTTATAAGTAAAAGATAACATGTTTAAAACATGTTTATTTTGAATAGAAGAGGTGTGGGTAGGATTTATCCTCCTTCACTCTTTTATTTGTCAATTTTGGAGGCACTTGGCTTGAGAGTGACTTCCCTTAAATGAATAGTTTTTGCTAATTACAAGAATGTCACTCTCTTATAAAAGGACATCATCCCTCTTCTTTCCACACTTCCAAACTCCATCGATTCAGGCAAGCTTTGCCCAAATCACTTCTTTATTTCGCTACTCTTGTCCTAGAAGTCTTGGTTTGATCGGAACTTCAATCTAGAAAGGTTTTAAGTATAATCCTAAAGAGATAGACCGAAAAGGAGGCAATAGTCTTCATCAAGCTCCTTTTTTATTCTTTTTTCACCGTCAATTATGTCTTAACAATTCCAATATAATAACACTATTATCTCATATATACTAAGATATTATTATATTGATGTCATAATATTCATTCATCTCCTCTTCCATCAAATGAGAAATGAAATCATCGTTTGTGTGTATGACAAACTACCGTCTCACAAACAGATGTAATTTGTTTTTCATCATCATCTCTCATGGATGTTCATAATGATGGATTTAATGTATATATATGTTATTCATGACATATTAATCATTCTAAAAAAGTAATATATCATATCATTTATTACCTTATCATCCATTAAAAGATGATAACATTGTTCATATGCACAATGGACTAAAGTCTCGTGAAACGATGTGACGCATCACATTGATGGTATATGTAAGTATTTAATGAAATAATATGATATTTATGATTATAATTCAGTTCATTTTTCATAACCATAATTCAATAATATTTTAAAAGGTATAACTTATTTATAAAAATGATAATTATTACGTTATTATTATTCTTTAAATGATGAAACAATGACCCCTTTGACCACAGTCAACGCAACGACACTTGAAATAATGAACCGAGCATCAACAAAACACTCGACATGGACATAACTGATCAAGTAATTAAATACATCATTAAAATAAATGAAGTAAATGGTTTATGTATAAGAAGTTAAAAGACATACACGACAAACCTGGACTCAATGTAAGGATTTCTATCTCAAAACTTCTTTCTTTGAGACGCATGTTCTTTTATAGACCAAAATTCTATTATATGGTCTATATACGACCCCTTTACATATTATATCATAGATCTTTCATACTTCAGGGTATTTTAAATAACAATTCACTTACTTCATTCATAGATGTTATGATTCAGATGTTACCAAAGCGGCAAGAGTTTATGTTTCAATGTCATTTTAATCGGGATTGATTATGCTTGAATTTCCATTAAAAGAATTTATTTGATTATCTAATAAACCTCTTCACTTTTATTTTTCTCTGATTATTTATGAAAATTTTATGAAAGTGTCATTTTCCTCTCTTAGGTAGTTAAAATGGTTGAGAAAATGTTTATTAAAAAATCAGACTTCATTTCTTTTCGATCAAAAATCATTTTTCCTTCAAAATCCATGTTTTCTAAGAATGTTTTAAAAAATGTTTTTAATATTTTCCAATGATTTATTGAAGAAAATTTAACTCGTGTTTTACTTTAAAAAATAGTTTAAAAGTAATCTTCTCATCGTTTTCTGAACGACATTTTTGACGTGGTAATGTCATATGTTAATTTCTCAAATGTCTTCATTATGAAATTTCATTTGATTATGATATGAGACAAGATTATGTAACTCATTTTATTTTCATGGGTAATTCTTATGTTTATGCCTTATAATTGATTTTCTTATATGGAACATATATGCATGTACATTAAATGAATGTGATGGGTGGACCCAAAATTATATAATCCTTCAATGCATTGGGTAATGTTTTAGTCTCATGAGACATCGTGTATGGGATTAGAAAGTGAACCTAATTCATTATGGGACTTTCCACCATATGATGTTGTCCCGAAAATTAGCCTTGAATTACATTTATGTCATGTCTTATGTTGGTGTCACATTTTCTATGATTCCATAATCTTATAATACCATGTTCATTACGTTATGTTTCCATGTGATTACTCATGTGTCTTCTCTTTTATGATACTATGTTATACATTTGACTCACATGTTAGGCTTTCTTATCTTGTTTATTTTCTTACTGAGCTTTTTATCTCACCTTTTGGTATATGTATTCCCCAGGTTATCCTATGTAAGTTTATGAGCTCGAAAGGATTTAAGGGCTCGTTATAGAGATTAAAATAAAGAAGTTTTATTTCAGACTCATTTTGCATTATGAATTTATTCTTCCAAAGAAACTAAGTCTCACAATCTTTAGGGTTATAATTGTTGGATATTTTGTACTTAAAATCATGTAATAATATGTGCAAAAGGCTTGGATCACTATTGATTGAGCCATTTATGATTCTTTATCCAATGAAAATCTCGTTCAATGGGGCGATGCTCATTCTCCTAGTGATTGAGATGAGAAGTTCATGAGGGTACGAACCATCTTGAGTACTGGTAAGGGCGCTTCCATATATGCTAACATCTACCAGTGTCAGTTTCATCGAATTTTAGAAGACTGTGATGATGAAGATGTATTCTCTGATTTCATAGTGGGAACTGGGGTCAAAACTGATGGGTTCAATTGATCCCTTAGTATGGTGTGTGCTCAACTAACTAATTTCCTTGTCATCCGGTCATCAAATTTATGTACATGTGTGTCTCAAACTTCCTTCTATTCTCCCTCCCCATTAAGTGAGGTTGTGGAGAGAGACACCTATGTTGGGGGTTATCCTAATTTGAATTTTTTAAAGTCAATCATCTTTTGGAGTATATCCTTAATGATGAAACCATCTTAGATATTGTGTCGCGATATTTGATAAAATGGATAGTAGTCAGGGTGGTCATTTGGACTACATTATAGGCTTTCTTGATCCATGGATGTTTATGCGGGTTTTTCTCCATTGTAATAATGAAATACCTCAGAATCTATTCTCTTCGAAAATAATAAGATTTATTCTTTCGATACTCAATTTTGGATGACCCTGCTATTTCCTTCCCTCATAACAAGGGCATTGTTTCTACTACTATCATTCAAAAGGCACCACATGATATTATGTGGTCTTAGGAGCTAGAACTTGTATCAATGATGGCTTGAGCATGATGGTTGCAGTCTCTAGTATACAATGTTTCTTCCCTTACACTGATGTTGTAGGCCAAGATTTAGCCTTGGAGCTCCGAATGGCAACTTGCAGTCATTGTGCGATTGCTGCAAACTCCTGAAATCCTAATTCAAAGGGATTAGTGGTGTTTGAAACTCATCGCAAACTTTCCTTGATTTTCAAAGGCTCATACAGACACAGGATCTTACAGGCATCGTTGATCCAGGGTCACTCCCTCTCCTCCACTTCACACATTGCTTCTATGAATGATGTCATTTTATAGACATGACGATCCCATCATGATATTCAAGGTACAAACCGGTTAGATCTTTGATTTCAGAAAGATGTTCATTGATCTTCAATATACTGCTCCTCTTTCCTCTTCAAACGGAAGGAAATCAACACCACATGTGTTAGGGTTGAGTCTAAATAATTCTCACGAACTGCATCAATACCTTTTTTCCGAATGATGATAATTCTAAGACTGGAATTATTTCTCTTGAAACTACTTCTTTAGCAAGATATAATAGTAATAAACCTCCTGTCCACGAGCTTACTGCCTTCCAAATCACACAAAATCTATCTCTAGTAATTTCCGTATCTTTAAGACATGTAGGCACTAGAATTCATTCTTCTTGGAAGTCTCCTGAAATAGAAACGCAGACCTTCTATCTTTCAAACCAGAGGTAACAACTTGATGAACTCCTCCCTCTTCTTGTATTACAAAAACTGTGTATCTCAATATATGTCGGCTCCTTCCTCTTATTGGGAACAGACGTAGCAGTGAGGCGCAGGTTCCTCACCGTTCTCAAAGAATAAGATTTTTCAATAGGGCGCGCCTCTCTCTCTCTCTCTTTGAAACAGAATGTTTCAATATCTTACAGGTCCCCCTATTCTGCAACCATCGGCTGTAGAACACCATGTGAATATATTTTAAATTCAAATCTCCCCATATTTCGGTTTTGAATATTTGAAATAAAAACCTTCACAAAAACAGCTCATCTGTAACTGCATCGACATGCAGTTTTATTGCTTCTTTTTCATCCTTAGAAACCTGTCCCACCTATCTTATGCTAAATCAGCTTCAAATAAAACATCCTGAGAAAACCTTCATGAAACCAGCAATGAATATTTATTTAAATTCCCTGAATATCGCCACCTGATAACAGCAAATAAAATCATTTTTGAATACTTGAATATCATGGCATGACTCCTCATTAGATCTCAAAATATTATACTTCCTTGGAGCAAGGATGGACCCATCTCCATGCATCACCATTTTTACTGCAATGTACATCTTACCATTTCTTCAGCCTTCGAATCTGTTGCGACCGGTAGTACCTTTCATGACGTGTATTCATGACATGTTTCCCTTCTCGTAGTGAGAAGACTTTCAATGTTTCAGAATTATCAAACTGTCCAGCAAGAACATACCATGACGCAGCTCAAAGAACTCATGATTTACCTTCACGCAGCCTCCAAGAATAACCTCTATCCTTAAGTGAACTCCACCTGGCCTTTATGCAAATAAGACTGGCCTTTACGCAGGTCCAATTTTCTACAACACGAGTACACCAAGCCAGCTCACTGTCCATCCATACGAAGACAGCTTGACCACCCTGACGAACTCCACCTGTTTTAGGCTACCCTCATGCTGCACATGTAATGTTCCAGAGGACCACGCCAAGTGAAACGGCATGGTTACCCTCCAGAAACTTCAAAAAGTTCTCAACTCCGACCACAGCCACTTCCACGCTCATACTTCGCCTTGTTGTGTTGCACAGATGAATTCTCAAGGTGAAATGCCTAGATTCACGGCATAGTGAAAAAAAATTGGTCGTTTTAAAAAACTCTCGTGACCCATTTCCACCAGGGCGTGGTCTTCCTCTTGGCATGTCCAAATGCACCACGGTCATCACCACAGTGTGGTGCATGTCGTGATGATGTTTTCTTCATCAAACTCTTCTCTCTTTGTCATCCTATCAACTTTCATATAATGAATATGTAAGGTCGATTACATCGTCACTACGGAACACAAACAAGTCATTAAATCTTCCATACATAAAACAAAACATCCTTACGAATAGATCCATAATAATCCTCCAAGAATCACCATGATCATGCATCCATCTTTAATTCCATTATTTATTTGGAAAAGAGCTTCTTAACACATTTAATGCACTTCCAAGCATACCGTATATATTGTCAAAAAATCCAACCAATAAACTCTTGGTTGCAACATTCTCTCCCTTTGGATTTTGGTGACAATATCCAATAGAATCCATAATCCATAATCCATAATCCATCTTCTCTTCTCCCCCTTCAATAAAATACAAAGGGTCTCTCCTTGAAAATGCTCTCCCCCTTTCATGATTCTCCATGGGGGTATACTTATTTCAACTTGACTCCCCCTATTTCAACACAGTTTGCACCAAATTATTCAAGAGAAGGCTTCACCTTGTCACTTCTTTAAGAATTCCAGATCCAGAGAATATCATGCTCCCCCTTAATGCTTACATCATACTCCTTAAATGAATAACATCAACATCTTCCAAATTAAGCCTATGCCGGACCTCAGGAAACAAGAGTCACGGCTAACAATGTCAATGTTATCCATATTTTTCATTACAACCTCATTCGCAACATCAATGGATATCACTTGTCAATATCAAACAAGTGATATCACTTGAATATATAAATCTTCCAACCCTTCACAAGGCACGTCCCTTCATCCAAATGAGGCTAAACATCTTGTATGTGCATAACTCCAACTCCCCTTGATTGGGATGATTTTAGCATGGGAGGCATTGAATAAAGATGTTCTCCTTTATCAAGCACTTTCAATATATCCTGAAACTGAGCTTTGACACCTGGATGTTCTCCACCAACTGTTTCATGATATTCAAGCATATGCAGATCTATTCCAGCATGTATGGGCAGATTCGGCCTTTATATTCACTGTACCTTCATGTTCTCACAGATTTTAGTCTGCATGGGCAGATATCAGCAACTATGAACAGATTCCGGTTCAAATTCTCTAGGTTTAACAGATTTATTAACGCAGCTCCATAGCCTTGTCAACACTTGTTATATCAACACAACACCAGACTTTATCAGATGTGATTTTTTCATCAACAGAACTGCTTTGAGCAGTTTCAGATCTGTCTTGAAGCTTCATTTCAGTATGATAAAGCTTTTTACTTCCAAAAGCCACATGGTGCATTTCCAGATTTGGCTTTGATACCACACTGAATTGCAGTCTTCCAAGCATGTATACACTGATTTTCATAGTTCGAATATGCATCTTGATTTCTTCATGCTCTAGCATAGATTTCATCTCCTTTCATCTCTATATAGATTCAGCCTGAAATGTCAGATTTGACAGAAATCGCCTTTCAATGCTTGCATATACTTCCTTCAGCGATGCACGTATAGTGCACATCCCCCATGGATCGTTTCTCCCCTTACAACATTTCATTTATCAGTTTAAAAATAAAGTACAAAGGGGAGAGGAGTACCTCTATACTCCTCAAGATGAGGTGTGTGGTTGGTCTATGTAGGCCAACTCCTTTCTCCTGTTGGAATGGTGTAACCTGATCCGTTTGGATGAAGTTAGGCTGAATGCTAGCAGGCCAAATTGTACACCAGACTGCAACTCCCGCGGTTCGGCCTCCCGCGGTGAAGTCACTAGGGGTTGCAAGGGGCAGCGCGCCCCAGATCCAGGGGGTCCGAGGGCCGAAGGTCCCCAGCCCAAATTTTGGGAACTATAGCAACTCTAACCAACTATAGCAGAGCTGACCGGCGACACCGACAGAGCACTGTAGCAACGTGGACATATTGTAGCAGCATGTGATAGTGATAGGACACTGTAGTAGTGGGGAATTTAGAGACAACAGTACTGTAACTCCGCGGATTTCCAACCACCGATCACCGTAGCACAGTGAACTTATTGTTCGGTTGGTGGCACAGTAGATCGTCTTCATTATGAGCTCATTCGAGCTAGGGTTTCTGTGTGTCTGAAACTTTGAAATTCTCCACGTAATTCTGCTCCCGATCATAATGAAATTTCTCTCTTCGTGAATGTAGGGATCATTTCCTGAACCACGTAAATCGATGTGTCATGTGATCTTCTCATTCTTTTGCTTTTTCCCCTTTTACTCTTTTCTGTGAATCGTTTTGTCGCTTGTTGCTCCTGACGTTTCCACAACATCTTCCAATATGTTTCAATGTATTTCCTGTTGAGTCGAAAGTTTATACTTTCTACTTTTCCTTTCCTTAGTTTTGAAAATCACAAACTTTCTTAAAACCTTATTTTACTAATTTTGTATGTCCCAAGTATTTTTAGAATGTTTTTGTAGAAAACATCGAACCAAACGTGGAAATAGTTCTTATCTAAACGAACATAAACTTTATTCTTAAAGTCTGGTCCATCGGACTGACTAGTGTCATGACCATCGGACTAACTAGTGTCATGTCCATCGGATTGACTAATGATCAGTCCATTGGACTGGCCGAAGTCATGTCTACCGGACTAACCGTAGGTAAGTTCATTGGACTGACCACAGTTTAGTTCATCGGACTATCAAAAGTTTATAATCGGAGTGTTGGAATTTTTTCTATCGGACGGAAATTATTACAACATTGTAATGGTGTTATCAAAACGACATCAGATGGAGACGTTTTGCTGAGTTGTCCAATGAAGATCATCTGAGGCCATTGCAACCAACTTCGAGATTCACGAAAAATATGACCGTTGGAGGGATGCCTGTAAATATGAGTACATTCGAGGAGCTGGGAGATGATGCATTTGCAACTCAACACTTATGAAGATCGCTCTGCCTGAACATCTCGTTCTTACGCTTTGTAATCTTTCAGAGAGTTCTAAGGATTCCGAGTGAGCAATTGTAAAATCCTTGGAACAGTTTTGCTTTAGTATTGGTTTGTTCCGATCGAGGTTTAGATCGAGGGCTTCCGAGAATAGGAAGACAGGTGATACCGATCGGGCTGATCGAGGGCTTTCAGGGGATTGAAAGCACAGTTATTTACGACGCATGGCGCACAATGACAACAAGGGCCCACGGCGCAAAAGCACATAGCGTGGCGCACGGCGCGTGGTAATATTAACTAACGACGCACAAAAAGGCGTATACATATATCAACAATAACAAATAATAAATTATACAATATATACATAAATATAAAAGATTTATGTCAATAATTCATATTCCATACATCAAAAAAACAAATGAAGTCAACAATGACATCAACAATTTAATATTAAAAACCATACATCTCAAAAAAAATCATATATCTATGTTGAACCCTGTTTATTATGTTTCCAAGTAAAGGGTATTTCTGAGTCCCGCGTCAAATTACTCCACCTTGTAATCCTTTTAATCTCTCTATAAAAGAATGTCTCCATCTCACTTTGAGGTAAGGGGAATTCACCTTCTACATAGAGGAAAAATCCCACTAATTTTTCCATTGCCCTCATTCCTCCCCATGAATCCATCCAGGTGGAACCCTCTCGCCCTCCCTGCGGCGCTTCGTGCCCCGCCTTCCCAGCGACGTCCCGGCTTCGCCCAACCCCACCCTCCTTGCGACTTCCCCGCTTCGCTCGGCCCCTCCCTCCCTTCGGCCTCCTGGCATCGCCCAGCCCCGCCCTCCCGCGGCGCATCCCGACCCGCCCTTCGTGCGGCTTCCCGACTACGTCTGGCCCCAGCTCCCTCCAGGCGGAAACCTCCTGCCCTCCCGGACCCCCGCCTCCCTAGCGACGCCTGACCCCGCCTCTCCTAGCGCCTCAAGGTCCCACCTCCGATGCGGCGACATCCCAACCCGCCTCCCTTGCGACGTCTCGATCCCGCCTCTCTCAGCGAGTCTCGGCCCTGCATCCAACGCGGCCTCTCGATCCCGCTCTCCTCGACAAGTCCCGGCCCCGCCTCCGACGCGTCCTCCCGATCCCTACCCTCCTCAACGATTCCTGGCACCACCTCCAACGCGGCCTCCCGATCCCCACCCTCCTCGGCAATTCCCGGCACCGCCTCCGACGCGGCCTCCCGGTCCCGCCCTCAGCGAGTCCCAGCCCCGCCTCCAACGCAACCTCTCGGCCCCCGCCCTCTTTGGCGATTCCCGACCCCGCCTCCGACGCGGCCTCCTGGCACCGTCCTCCTCGGAGTCCTCACGGCTTCCCTACGGAGATTGCGCCCTAGTCGGACAGCGCGCCAACTCTATGCAGGATCTCGCTCCTCCCCTCCCGACGCACTGTTGCTCATTCCCTCGTGTGCGGATTTCATCCTATCCAATGGCCGACTCTTCTGTCCTGCCTCCACTGATCACTGCCTCCACTCACCTAGTTGATGAGCAGCTTGACTCAACCAATTTTTTGGTCTGGAGGAAGACGATACTGATGTCACTCACTGGTATGGACCTCGACTCACCTTGAGGCTCCTCCGCCGCTACCATCAGATCCAAAATACAGGCCATGGAAGCTTGTTGACAGCAAGATCTTTGCTTTACTTGTCAATTCCATGAACCACTCGATCAAAGATGTCACTCGGACAACAAATACGGTTAAGGAACTCTAGGACTCCTTAAACTTTATGTATTCCGAGACGAACAATTTGGCTCAGGTGTCGGACGTTCTCCAACGCCTGTCTATCATCCGTTAGCAAAATCGTCTATTTTCGACATATTTTATGGAATAGAAAGCCCTCCGGAATGAATTACTTGAGTCGTGGCCCATTCCACAGACACCGAAGGCAGCCTTGGCCTAGCCACGGAGATGCTCATCAGCCCCTGCTCGTTTGAGATTCCACAGGTTTATCATCGCCTTGGAAAGGCCTCATCGGGCACTTCCCCCACCCACTCCCAGCATCGACCCTACTGCCCTTCTGGGTCGTGGCAGTAGACGCTCTTCGGGCGCTCGTGGGCGTGGTTGTGGTGAGGGTCATCCCCGTCCTCTATGTCAGCATTTTGGCAAGCTAGGTCATCACCTCATCAATCGATGTTGGGTTTTTCATGACCGCCAATCTCAGCAACCTCAAGAAGGTCAAACTGCGGTCCATGATGCTTCCCCACCAGCCACTGATCTTCTTCCAACTCTGGACCTCTCCATGGCTGAGCTCCAGCTGATTCACAATCATCGGACTGTCTCTCTATCGGGTTCTTATTCGGCATCTATTGCCCATACCGGTGGATCCACTGTGTGTGTCACCCATCGCCCACCTGTCTGGATGTTTGACTCAGGTGCATCGGATCATCTCACAGGTGATGCAGGTATGTTATCTACCTACCGACCGTATACTGGCCCCTCAGCCATCACTATTGTTGATGGAACCATTATCCCGATTGCGGGATTTGGCGCATGGAGCATATATGTCTCGAAGTTCTTTTAATCTTCTCTCTATCAGTAAACTTACAAAGGACTTCAACTGTACTGTCATCTTTACATCTTCTGTTGTTGTGTTTCAGGAGTGAACGACGAACCAGGAACTTGGTAGAGGCTAGCTTCGGAACGGGGGGTACATGTTCGATGGTCCGACATCAGTAGCATGCACGACGCTCTCTACTTGTGCATTGGACCTTCATTCTCGGTTGGGACATTCACCTGCCTCCACCCTTCATCAATTTTTTCCTGATTTTAATCTGCATATTTCTTTTCATTGTGAGTCATGTAAATTTAAGAAACATCATCGCACATCATATGTTCCTCAAGTGGTTACACGGGCCTCCAAACCTTTTGATTTGGTTCATTCAGATGTATGGGGTCCCCATGCCGTCTCGAGTCACTTAGGATATTGATATTATATATCCTTCATTAATGATTTCTCGCGTATGACTTGGTTGTACAATCTTCGTGATCGGTCTCAGGTGTTCACTACTTTTCAGACCTTCTATCATGAAATTCATACTCAATTCTTAACCCCCATTAAATGTCTCCGCTCGGAAAATGTACGGGAATATTTGTCCAATTCCTTTCAGCAGTTTCTCAAAGCTAAAGGCATCTTTCATTAGACATCCTGCCCCGATACAACTCAACAGAATGGAGTGATCGAGCGAAAACGTCACCACATTCTGGAGACTGCTCGTGCCCTCTTATTTTGCATGCAGGTTCCTCTCCTTTTTTGGGGGATGTCATCTTTACTGCTACCTACCACCTAAACCGCCTTCCTTCTATCCTTCAGGGGGGGAGACTCCTTTTTTAACTCTGTTTTCCTTCCTCCGCACTCACTTCCGCTCTGTGTGTTTGGGTGTCTGTGTTATGTCTTTGACACTCGTCCCAACCTCTCCAAGCTTTCTCCCAAATCCCTCTGTTGCATATTCTTTGGCTATTCTCGCACTCAACGCGGATACCGATGTTTCTCTCCAGACTTACGACGGTATATCATCTCTGATGATGTATCTTTTGTTGAGAGTTCTTCATTCTCTCTTCTCTCCCTGTCCAGACACCACCATCGATGATTGTCTTCCTCTTATCATTCACACACCTCTGGTGACCCACTCTGTTGATCGGTTTGACACTGTCTCCTCATGTCGCCCATCAAATGTGTCCCACGTCCAGGTTGAGGGCATTATCATCCCAGCTTCGTCCGATGCTCCTGCTTCGGCCCTAGACAACTTGCCCATTACACTACGAAAAGGTACTCGTTCTTGTCGTACTGCTCTTTACACATCCTCCTACAGAGGTCTTTCTATCCTGGAGACGATATTTATTCCTCGCACGGTTGGCGACGCCAAATCTAACTCTGGGTGGCTACAAGCAATGCAGGATGAATTGCAGGCTCTGGACGACAATCATACTTGGGATCTGGTCCCACTACCGACAGGCAAACAAGCGATCGGCATCAAATGAATTTATACGGTTCGCCTCAATGCAGATGTCACTCTTCATCGCCTCAAAGACAGACTTGTGGTGAAAGGTTTTGCTCAGGCAGTCTCCTAGTGCTTGATTTGACCAATTCAGCACCGTCGTCACACATTTTGAAATAAATCTCAATTCCTGAAATATATAAAACAAACAATTAAATATTACAAACGGTCGGGGACGGGGGACTACAAAGCTACAAAGAAACATGAAAACACACACAAAACATATATCTCAAAAAAACAATTAAATATTAAAAAACATATATCACAAAAAACAATAAACAAAAAAATAAAAAATAAATAAACATAAAAAAAATAGAAAGAAAACAGGGCACCAAAAATAACAGGAGTAACTCGAAAAAAAATATGGGTCGAGCAACATAAATAAAATTAAACTAAAAACAAAAAAAGCTAATGGTTTGCACAAAGGTGTGTCTGCCCTGAACAACATCGCATATCTAAGTCACGGCGGTCGAGGAAGCTCGGCTGGGTCGTGGTCGGTTGGGTCGTGACGGTCGATGTGGTTCAACACCGACTGGGTCACTGTGCTCACGGGAAGAGTAGAGTGTTGTGGGAGGTCCTCGTTTGACCACAAAAGACGTATTTTCAAACGGGACGTACGAGTTTGCAAGTTAAAAAAATGCAAAAAAATCAAAAAAGGCGTAATGGCGCGCATTGCGCCACTGCACGCCATAGCGCAACATGACACAAGCCACAGTGAGTCATCTTAGATGAGCCATGGCGCGGCGCACCACTGTATGGCGCTAGCCATGGCGCGCACCATTAATAACTATGATCGGAAGACAAAGAAGATGTTGATCATCGTATCAAGGGCTTCCAAGGTATTAGAAGACATTGCTTATTCCGATATTCTTATCGAGGGCTTTCCTGGTAAAGAAATATAGACCTTTACAGTTAGGAAACTGTGGATATCTTAAGTCAGGATTTCTGACTTAACTCTTAAGGTTAAAGAGTAGAATATCTTTTATATTCCGATATGCAATTTATATTAGAAAGTTTATTTTACTAAATCTTTCTAATATCTATTTATCAGACCGTCTGTGAGCCCAATTAATAACTCTGATTTATCGAAAGACTCCTGAGTCCGATACATATACTCTGATCATCGGACGATTGTTGAGTCTGATCTTTATAACAAAAGAGGTTTTCGGTTTTTATGTAAGTTTAATTTTTTAAACTACAATTCTCCCCCTCTTATCGTCAACTTATACTCTTACGATCCAACAATTGGTATCAAAGAAGGTTCTACTAATTTAATTGATGTGTTTTTTTACTTTCGTTATTTACTGCAAGTTAAACTGTTTGTTTATAAATTGTTATTACACTAGCGTGTATTGTAGAAAGAGTTTTGTATCATTAAGATGGCAGGATTAAATGTTGGTACCCTCGATAATTTGAATCAAAGCAAACCATCAATCTTTAATCGTACTGCTTACGAATATTGGAAAGATAGGGTGAAAACATTCGTTATTAATACTGGTTTTGATAATTTTGTGATGTTGACCGGCAATTATAAGATTCTAGAGAAAGATGTTACTGCTTTTACTGCTATTATTAATTCGATGTGGGATTCAGATTCACTTGTTCATGCGCAGAATTATTAATATATTATTATGAATCATTTTTAATCAATTAATTAATATTGTTAAATAGTATTTAATAGTATTATTAAACAACTAATTAATTTCTAAATAGTTATAATAAATAATAAGTTTTAATTAATTAGAAATTAAATAATATATAATTAATAAAAAATAATCTTAATAATAACTCAATAATAAATAATAAATATATAATGTATAATGATTATTATTATTAATTAGTAACTAAAGAATAATTTTAAATATTTATTAGTAATTAATGTTTAGTAGAAATTAATATTTTTAAATAGTAAATAATATTATTTAATTAATATTAATTACCAACAATTATTTAATTAAATAATAATAATTAATTAGTCATTACTATTTTAATAATTTAATCATTATTAATAATATTTAGTAACTAAATAACATTTTTAAATATTTATTAGTAATTGTATAATAAAATTATTAATTAATAATTAATGAATTTAGGTAATTCATGCGCAGAATTATTAATATATTATTATGAATCATTTTTAATCAATTAATTAATATTGTTAAATAGTATTTAATAGTATTATTAAACAACTAATTAATTTCTAAATAGTTATAATAAATAATAGGTTTTAATTAATTAGAAATTAAATAATATATAATTAATAAAAAATAATCTTAATAATAACTCAATAATAAATAATAAATATATAATGTATAATGATTATTATTATTAATTAGTAACTAAAGAATAATTTTAAATATTTATTAGTAATTAATGTTTAGTAGAAATTAATATTTTTAAATAGTAAATAATATCATTTAATTAATATTACTTACCAACAATTATTTAATTAAATAATAATAATTAATTAGTCATTACTATTTTAATAATTTAATCATTATTAATAATATTTAGTAACTAAATAATATTTTTAAATATTTATTAGTAATTGTATAATAAAAATTATTAATTAATAATTAATGAATTTAGCTAATTTTTACTTAATATTATTAGTAAGTAATTACATATTGCATAATTGCTAATTAATTAATAACTAATAATTATATTACTATTTTTAATAATTAGTTACTAGATAATAAATTTAAACATTTATTAGTAATTAACATTAGTTAGTAATTAATATTTATTAGAAATTAATATTATTAATATTAAATCATATTATTTAATTAATATTTATTAGTAATTATTATTTATTAGCAACAATTAGTTAATTAATACTAATATAATAATTAATTAACAATTGGTAATTTAATAATTTATCATTATTATTAATATTTATTAACTAAATGATAATTTTAAATATTTATTAGTAATTGGATAATAATAATTATTAATATTTATTAATAAATTAATAAACACTTAATAATTAATTAGTTAATTAGTAAATAAACACTTAAAAATTAATTAGTTAATTAGTAAGTACTATTTTTTATAAGTAATTAAATATTGCTTAATTACTAATTAATTAATAATTAATAATTATATTATTATTTTTAATAATTAAAATAATAATTTTAAATATTTATTAGTAATTATTATTAACTAGTAATTAATGTTTATTAGATATTAATATTATTAAATTGTAAATCATATTTTATTAATTACTTACTAATTGTTAATTAGTTATTATTATTTATTAATTATTATTATATATTTATTATTTAATTAATGAATTGTTGGTAATTAATATAAATTAAATAATATTATTTACTAATAAATATTTAAATTTATTCTTTAATTACTAATTAACAATTATTATTATTATATATTATATATTTATTATTTAGTTTTATATATTTTTAATTTTAAATTAATTAAAACCAGTTATTTATTATTTAACTATTTAAAAAATAATGAGTTGCTTAATAATATTATTAAATACTAATTAATAGTATTAATTAATTGATTAAAAATGAATAACAATAATATATTAGTAATTTTTGCGTGGGAAAGGGAGAATCTGAATCCCGCATCGAAAATGCAGGATGATTTTCTGAACAAACTCGGTTATAAAAAGGAGTCATGGGTGAGGGTTTTTGTCAAAATTTCAGACTGCTTTAATGGCAGTAATGCTGGATATAAAATAACAGATAAATTCTACTAAAAAAAATTATTTATATATATACATATAAACAAAACAAAATAAAAAAATATATATATACAAAATGTATATTTAAAATAAGAATTTTTTTTATTTGGGCAAAGGCGGCAGGTGCCTTGCCCCCTTTGCCCTAAATTCCTAGTAAAAGGCAACACGACCCTTGCTGCCTTTGGCCCGAGAGGAAAAAACCGAAAGGCGGCAGAGAGTCAGCCGTCTTTGGGACATATTTTTCAAAAAAAGAAATTGACCTGGACTCATTTAAAAAAAAATCGAAAAACATTGAAAAAAACTCGTATTTGGAAGAAGTTGCAGGTAACTAATTTTAGAAGTTCTAAGGTCATTGAAACTAGAAGAGCAATGTTTTGAGCGGATTATAAGCTTTTGATTTTCTACCTTGGTGAAAAGGGTCTTATAGATGAAATCTTGGTGGAAAAGATTATAGAGATAATGCCTGAAGAATGAAAATCTAAGTGAACTACTTTGGATGATACTAGAAGAATTACTCATCTTACTCTTGATGATTTGATTGGAACCCTTATGCAGTATGAGGAAAGATCGAAGAGAGATGATGAGAAGATGAAAAAGAAGAATGGAGGGGTTGTTTTTGCAACAACTTCTAATGTTTCAAATAAAGAGAAGAATGGAGTTGTGTTTGCAACAACTTCTAATGTTTCAAATAAAGTTCAAGATGCTAATAAAGTTGAAAAAACTTCTAAAAAGAAGAAAGTTATAGTTGAGTCGGAGAAGAATGGTCTGGAAATGAATTGGCAAATCTTGCAAAGAGGGTGGATAAGATAGTTGGAAAAAAGGATTTCCAGTATAGATATAAGGAGAAAAATGATAAAAAAGATTCTTCAGAAGTGATATGTTATGAATGCAAGAAAGTTGGACATATCAGACCGGATTGTCCTAAGCTGAAGAGAAAGGATAAGAAGGAAAGAAATTCCAATAGGAATTCCAAAAAGTATTACAAGCACAATAACAAGAAAAGTCTGAAAGCTTCAGATACTTAGTGCTAGTGGAGGATACAGTTATTCTGAGAACTCATCAGATAATGAAAGTTCAGGTCAAAAAAATATCGAATTCTATGCAGAAATTCCAAAGGTTAATAAATGCTTCATTGTTAAGGTAACTGCAGAACCTCTTACAAACGTCACTTTAAATGCGAATTATCCTCATAGTAATGATGATAAAAGTTCTACATCTTTTGATGAAGAATCTTCATCTGAAGAAACAATTCTTTAACTAGTTTTGAAGAAGTTTCTAGATTTGCAAAATTATGAGAAAATGAAAATTGTAAAATTTCTAAAAACTTGAAATTGCTCAAGCAAAACTTTGTGAAAGCAAATTCAAGGATTTTTACTTTAGATGCTCACATGTAAGATCTTTCTAAAGATTTAGATAAGTCTAATTTTGAGAAAGATGTCTTTCGAAAGAACTTGAAAAGTCTAATTTTGAGAAAACTAGTTTACAAAATGATATTGTAAAACTTCGTTCGAATACAAATTCTACTGAAGATAAAAATTTAGTTGTAAAACTAAGTTCTGAAATTTCTAGTTTGAAAAAACTTTTGTCAAAGTTTACCATTGGTAAGGAAAACTTTGATAAGATGTATTAATCAGATTAAACCTCATAGAGATGTTTTCGAAATGGGTTTTACTAACAGAAAACCTGTTTAATAATTACTTTGTTCTGAAAAATGCTTCATTTTGCACTAAATGTCAAAGTGGTGGGTACTGGAAGAACAAATGTTCTTTAAACAAAATTTAATCATTAGGATTTCATAAAGCTTGTTTTTCAAAAAAATTAACATTTTCTCAACATAATAAGGTTGGACAAATGTGAATTCCTAAAATCTTAATTTCTGATAATATCGAACCCAAGAAGGTTTTACTAATAGAAAACCTGTTTAATAATTACTTTGTTCTGAAAAATGCTTCATTTTGCACTAAGTGTCAAAGTGGTGGGCACTGGAAGAACAAATGTTCTTTAAACAAAATTTAATCATTAGGATTTCATAAAGCTTGTTTTTCAAAAAAATTAACATTTTCTCAACATAATAAGGTTGGACAAATGTGAATTCCTAAAATCTTACTTTCTGATAATATCGAACCCAAGAAGGTTTGGATTCCAAAGTGCTAATGTTTTTATTTTCAGGAGAATGTCGAATGTATCAACAGCAAAAATATTTAATACTTGGATAGTGGTTGCTCCAGACACATGACTGGCAACAAAGTCACTTTTGGAGATAATGATCAAGGAGAAATTATCTGAATAGATAAAATTGATCACTTGGCAAAGTTTTAATTTCAAATGTTTTATTTGTTGTATGACTTAAGCACAACCTTATTAGCATAAGTCAATTATGTGATGAGTGTTATCTTGTGAACTTTAGGAATGACAAATGTATTGTTCATAGTTCTAAAGATGAATTTATTCTTTCTGTCAATCGACATTAGAATGTTTACACACTAAACTTAGAAGACCTTAGCAGTCATAATTTACCTTATCTTGGTTTTAGCATACAAGATTAGGACATTGTAATGTTAGAACTTTAGCTAAGTTGTCTAAAAAAGGATTAGTTAAGGATCTACAAGAACTTAGGTTTGATATCCTTGTCAATTTGGAAAGCAACATAAGTCAAGTTTTAAATCTATCAGTTAAGTCTCAACTTCTGATGTTTTATGGTTAGTGCACGTGTACTTATTTGGTCCTACACAAACTGTAAGTATTGATGGCAAATACATGTATGTATTTTAGTTGATAATTACACTAGATATACTTGGGTCTATTTTCTAACAAAGAAGTCAGAAGCCTTTTATTTTGTTAAAACTTTTGTAGTCCGGGTTAAAAATAAGAAAAATCTCTCCTTGATAACTATTTGTAGTGATCATGATAGAGAATTTATAAATTCTAATTTTGAAACTTTTTGTAGTAAAAAAGGTATTACACATAAGTTTTCTCCAAAATTCGATGAAAGAATATTTTTAGGTTATTCTACAACTAGTAAGTCATATAGTGTTTAATAAAAATACAAGTACTGTTGAAAAAACAGTACATGTTAAACTAGATGAAACTGATCCTTTTGTTTTCAAACAACTTCAACTTACATCTTCGGATGTTATTTCAAAAACTGATTTTCAACTTATGTTGGAAAGTTCTTCTCATGAGAGAACTGTAGAATATAAATCTGAAGTTCTACCTCAAGAAGAATTTCAACATGTTGAGGAACAAAATTTTGTAAATCTATGAAATGAATTGTTTCTTAAAAATCATCCTAGTGGTAATCTCATTGGTGATGTAGATCAACCAGTTAGAACGGGAAATTCTTTGAGAAATGAAATTGAACATTTTGCATTTTTATCTCAATTCAAACCTAAGACTCCTGATGAGGCTTTAGGTGATGAAGATTGAATAAAAGCAATGCTAGATGAACTCAATGAATTCAAAAGGAATCAAGTTTAGAGTTTGGTTGAACGACCTAAAAATACATCTGTAATTGGAGTAAAATGGGTTTTTCGGAACAAATATGATGAAAATGAAATAATAGTTAGAAATAAAGTTAGACTTGTTGCTAAAGGATATAATCAACAAGAGAGCATAGACTATGAAAAAACTTATGCTCCGGTAGCGAGAGTTAGAGGTATTCCTATAACCTCTAGCATATGCACAAATTTCAAAATATTTCAAATGGATGTGAAGCGTGTGGCTACGGAGGAAGTTTATGTAGAACAATCTCCTGATTTTGAAAATACAAAACATGAGAACATATTTTTAAACTTACTAAGGCACTTTATGGGCTTAAACAAGCTCATAGATCCTGATATGATAAATTAACTGGATTTTTGTTACAAAACAATTTTGTTAAGAAAAATGTGGATCGAACTTTTTTTATAAAAGAAGTTTCTAAAAACATCACCATTGTTCAAATTTATATCGATAACATTATATTGGTTCGACTCCAAAAAATTTAACAAATTTCTTTGCAGATCTTATGAAGTCTGAGTTTGAATGAGAACTTACTTATTTTCTAGGTTTTCAAATTTCATAAAAACCATAAAGAACTTTTATATTTCAACATAAGTATATAAAATATCTTTAAAAATTCAGATATGACAATACTAAAAGTATTGGTACTCCTATCAGAACCTCAAATACTTTAAATATTAATGAAACTAAGAAACCGGTTGATCAAAAGATCTTTAGAGGAATGATTGGAAGTTCACTTTGAAGGTTCCGGGCGCAGCGAAAGCGCGTGGGTGGATGTGCCCACTTGACTTTTTGTCATTAACAATGATCAATCCGGGATCAATACGAGGATAAACGTCAGTCTCCACGGATCGAATCACAGAAATAGACAAAGAAAAAGAAAATCTCAGAACCACAAAGTAGGATCGTTACAGGTTGATTATAATTAATTTAATCAATTGAAAAGAAGTACCTTTTGGTGTTCTTTCTTCGTTGATATTCTTGATCACGTTCCGATGTGATTCTTCGTTGCGTCGCAGAAGCCAAGTGTAAACTTCCTCTAGCGGTGATCCACACGTGCACCTCGTATCTATGGACGTCGCCAAAGGAGTCTTCGGGTGCTAGCGTGGAGAAACCTTTGCTTGTGTCGTCCGCCTTAGATCGTCTTAATCCGATGGAAGAGAATCTCTCTCGGTCTTGAGAGCGTTCTTGGAGGAAGAGGTTCTTTCGGCCTTGAAAGAATTCTCCAGAATTGTTGTGCACAACGATTCTCTTGTATTAGGAAAAGAGTTGGGGTTGTGAGGATATTTATAATCGGGTTTGAGGTTGTAGAGTTATGACAATAAATAAACACGTTACGCGTTTTATTTATTTCATCAACTCTTTTGAAAACCCCATGTCGAGTCATTAATTCCTTGACATGCGCCCACACTGATTATAATAAATATCATTTAATAAAACAATACTTCCTCAAAATCCTGACTGGAAAAACTACACGGCATGTAATCATAAATACACGGTGTGTACTTGTTTTTTATTGAAAACTACACGGCGTGTACCTTCAATGTACACGGCGTGTATATCTTGTTTTCATTTATTCATTTCCTTTCCAAAATGAAAACTACACGGCGTGTACATTTAATAATACACGGCGTGTAATCATTAATACACGGCGTGTACTTGATTTCATTTTATTCTTCCTCCAACATTAAAATGATTTAGACTTCCTTGAATAATTATTAAACCACGTACAGGAATAATCTTTATTCTACTTGAGATACTTGAATGCACTTAGTGTGTGACCCTCTAGGCCTCTTTCTCATTGACATTAGGCGGGCTTGCCTAAAGTCCAAGAATACTGTCTAGCAACGGGTCAAGGCACCCAAGAAAAAGAAGTTGACGCCGCATTGACGTATCACCTCATACGAACGCTTACTGTGTAATTTAATCCATTTGTCTCAATATCTCATCAAGCAGGTTTTATGGCAGTGTCATAAACCTATATGTTTGATCTGTCATTCTTTGACTTCCAGAAATAAACTCGTCGTGTCACCATGGCCATGGAATTTGTTCGACAGTTCTATTTCAATCAAAGGGCCCGAGATATCTATTTCCATAAATATGGAAGGGACAAATCATTCCTCGACTTATCCATTAACAACATGTCATTCGTGACGCACCCAACGTACCCTACTTCCCGCCAACTGTCTTCGTGACGGTTTTCGTCAGCAAATCTAAGTGCGCGAGTCCTGACATTAGTTAATGATAATCTTCCGGTCTAAGGACCATTACACACGCTCGTAGATAGTAATGTCCGATGACACCAAAACATGAGGAATTACTACTGGCGGGTCTGTTCTCATAATCTCTCATCTTGGAGATTACCAAATGTGAACTCCATGAGAGAGTCTCGTCTTCTTACGAGTACTCGCAAATGACGGTCTGTATACTATGTGTCCTATCATAGTATGTCATCCAACCGCAAAACTTTATTTAAGAATATTGTTATAGCATTTCAAGGTTCTCATCATAGCGGGGATCTGTCATGACCTTATTAATGCAACAAATATTCTAGGACATTATTATATTATAGTCATGCAGAACAATGAACAATATATAATAAGAGAACATTCATGTAATCAAAGTACAAAACAGTTGGTTCTCAGGACACCAACCCTTACAAACTCCCACTGGACTAGAGCCAACTGTCTACGACTTTTAGTCCGCTAGACCTCACATGATGATTATGTTTCTGCTGAGTCAAGGCTTTAGTCAAGGGGTCCGCCACGTTGTCTTCCGTGGAAATACAGCTCACTGCAACTTCACCTCTCTGGGAAAAATCCCTCAAGAGATGATACTTCCGAAATATGTGCTTTGTCCACTGATGTGACCTTGGCTCTTTTGCAAGTGTCACCGCTGCAGTATTATCACAATAGAGTGTGATAGGATCTTTACTGCTCGGTACTACATCCAGCTCTTGGACGAAGCTTCGCACCCATACTGCTTCTTTAGCTGCCTCAAAAGCTGCGATATACTCGGACTCTACTGTAGAATCTGCCACCACACTTTGCTTTGAGCTCTTCCAGCTCACTGCACCTCCATTCAAACTGAAGATGTATCCAGTCTGCGACTTCATGTCATCTTGATCAGTCTGGAAACTAGCATCTACATGTCCTCTGATGATTAGTTCCTCATCTCCTCCATAAACAAGGAACATATTCTTAGTACGCCTCAGATACTTAAGGATAGTCTTGACTGTCATCCAATGGCGGTCTCCTGGATCAGCTTGATATCTGCCTACCGTACTTAATGCGTAAGCAACATCTAGCCTCGTACATAACATAGCATACATGACTGACCCAATCGCGGATGCGTAAGGGATCCTTGCCATTCTCTTTCTTTCCTCATGTGTTTTAGGACACATTTTCTTGGAAAGATGAATACCATGTGACACTGGCAACAATCCCCTCTTGGACTGTTCCATACTGAATCTCTTCAGTATCTTGTCAATGTATGTACTTTGACGCAGGTCCAGCATTCTCTTGGATCTATCATGATGGATCTTGATCCCAAGAATATATGTTGTCTCGCCCAAGTCTTTCATGGAGAAGCATTTATCTAACCATGCCTTAACTGACTGTAAGACAGGTACTTCATTTCCAATTAGTAATATGTCATCAACATATACTATTAGGAAAACGACTGCACTTCAACTAAACCTCTTGTAGACACAAGGCTCACATTCGTTCTTAACAAAGCCAAATTTCGTTACAGCTTCATCAAAACAAATGTTCCATGACCTTGATGTTTGCTTTAATCCATAAATGGATTTCTGCAACTTGCATACCTTGTTGGCATCCTTTGGAGTCACAAACCCTTCAGGTTGTGTCATGTAGACATCTTCCTGGAGGTTTCCGTTAAGGAATGCTGTTTTGACATCCATTTGCCAAATTTCATAGTCATGGTAAGCGGCAATGGCCAATAGGATTTTGATGGATTTCAGCATCGTAGCCAGTGAAAAGGTTTCATCATAATCAATTCCTTGACGCTGTCTAAAACCTTTTGCAACCAGTCGTGTCTTATAGGTGTTGACTTGTCCCTCCATGTCCAGTTTCTTCTTGAATACCCATTTATTACCAATAGGCTTTACATCAACTGGAGGATCTACCAAAATCCAGACTTGGTTTTGGCACATGGAATCCATTTCAGAATTCATGGTTTCTTGCCACTTGGCAACGTCTGTGTCTTCAACTGCTTCCTTGTAGGTAAGAGGATCATCATTGTCAACTAATAATGAGTCACCATCCTCGGTGACAAGAAAACCATATCGTTCTGGTTCTCTCACCTCTCTCGTGCTCCTACGCAGTTCTTGTGTCTCTGGAACAGATTGTTCTTCCACGGGGCTTTGTGGAATCTGTTCTTGTACCAACTTTTGTGTATCTTGAGCCTCGACTTCATCGAATTCTATCTCGCTCCCACTATCTCTTTTGGAGATGTGCTCCCTCTCAAAGAATATGGCGTGTCTTGCCACTGTAACCTTTTTGTCTTAGGGGTTGTATAGGTAATATCCCCTTGTTTCCTTGGGATATCCTATAAAGATACACTTTGTGCCTCGGGGTGCAAGTTTGTTACCTGAAGAGGCCTTAACAAATGCTTCGCTACCTCACACATGTAAATTCGATAACATGGCTTTGCGTCTACTCCATAACTCATATGGAATACCATTTATCAATTTAGTTGGTACTTGGTTTAATATGTGTGTTGCTGTTTGTAATGCATATCCCCAAAAGGATAATGGAAGATTCGCACGACTCATCATTGATCTCACCATGTCCAACAGGGTGTGGTTCCTCCTTTCACTTACACCATTCCACTGAGGTGTGTAAGGAGTGAGTTGAGATAGAATCTCAAACTCCCGTAAGAAATCAATGAAGTCCTGATTAAGATATTCTCCTCCTCTGTCTGAGCGGAGTTTCTTAATCTTATTACCAAGCTGGTTCTCAACTCCATTCTTGTATTCTTTGAACCGATCAAAAGAATCTGACTTATACCTCATTAAGTAAATATATCTGTTAGTGGATGAATTCCCCTTACCTCAATGTGAGGTGAGGATATTCTTTTATAGATTAGGAAACCAATATACAAGACGGGTAAGTCCGATGTGGGACTCACCCATTTACACTTAAATGGGTTCCAACACTCCCCCTCAAGCTGGACATGCCCAGATTGGATAGAGTCCCACACAAAAAGAATAACAAGAAAATCTCAAACTCCCCTCAAACTCCCCCTCAAGCTGGGCCAGGGAGGCTGTGAATACCCAGCCTGGAAGTGAGAGACTCAAGACGAGCTCCGGGAAGACCTTTGGTGAAGAGATCGGCAAGCTGATCGGCCGTCGGGATATGGCCGAAACTGATATGGTGCTGCTCCAGATGGTGGCGGAGAAAATGACAATCCACCTCGATATGCTTCGTCCGTTCATGAAAGACGGGATTCGAGGCAATCTTCGTAGCGGCCTGATTGTCACACCAGATATGAGCAGGAGTCGATGTCGGGAAACCGAGCTCCTGGAGAAGATGACGAAGCCAGAGGATCTCAATAGTGACAGTGGCCATGGCTCGATACTCTGCCTCGACACTCGAACGGGAGACCACAGTCTGCTTCTTGCTGCGCCAAGAGATGAGATTACCGGCGAAGAATACGGCGAATCCCGAAGTAGACTTGCGGGTAGCGAGGCAACTGGCACATCACAAAAAGCCTCAACATCCATGTGAGCATGATGTGAGTACCGAAGGCCTCGTGCAGGGTCTTTCTTGATGTACTTGGCAATGCGGAGGACAGCATCCCACTGAGAGCAGGTGGGATGCTCCATGAACTGGCTGACTTTGTCAACGGCACATGCAATGTCGGGACGCGTCATGGTGAGGTAGTTGAGTTTACCGACCAAGCGCCGATAGCTCTCAGGATGAGGAAAGAGTTCCGAGTCGGAATGAAGGGAGCGTTCCCCAGGCTCAAGGGGAGTGTCAACTGTGGTGGCGGTGCTCAACCCGGCATCCTGCAATAGATCAAGAGCATACTTGCGCTGGCAGAGAGAGATAGTGTCTGCAGTTCGGGAGACCTCAATGCCAAGAAAGTACGTGAGGGGTCCAAGATCCTTGGTGTGAAAGTGATGGTGAAGATGTGTTTTGAGGCCGGCGATGCCTCTGGAGTCGCTCCCTGTGATGATGATGTCATCAACATAAACTACAAGCAAGATACATCCGTGTGCCGTCGTACGGAAGAAGACGGTGTGATCTTTCATACTCCAAGAGAGGCCAAAGGCGGTGATGACAGTGCTGAAGCGGCCAAACCAGGCGCGAGGAGACTGTTTGAGGCCGTAGAGGGAGCGACGGAGACGGCAGACATGGGAGGCGGCACCAGAGGCAGAGAAACCAGGGGGCTGCTGCAGGTAGACCTCCTCGTCAAGAAAGCCATGGAGAAAAGCATTTTTAACGTCGAGTTGATGAAGGGGCCAGTGATGATGAGCAGCCAGAGAGATGAAGAGGCGGACCGAGGCCATCTTGGCGACTGGAGAGAAGGTCTCAAAGTAGTCGACGCCATATGTCTGAGCAAATCCCTTGGCGACAAGCCGGGCTTTGAGGCGGCAGAGAGAGCCATCGGGATTGAGACGGATCGTGAAGATCCATTTACAGTCGACCGCCTGTTTGTTTGCCGGAAGGGGAACAAGATCCCAAGTATGGTTGGCATCCAGAGCCTGCAATTCATCTCTCATTGCGGCTAGCCACCCGGGGTAAGATTTGGCATCACCGACCGTTCGAGGAAGCGACACGGTCTCCAGAGCTGACAAGCCCCTGTAAGAAGATACAAAGAGAGGAGTATTCTGACACGAGCGAGTACCTTTCCGGAGCGCAATCGGCACATGCTCGGGAGTTGTGTCAGGAACATCAGGCGAAGCGGGAACAATGGTTTCCTCGGCCGGGACGGGAGGTACAGTGGAAGGACGACGAGAGTAGGTCTGTCCAAAGAGATGACCGGTCGGAGGAGACACCAGAGGCGGGTGAACCATGAGCGGAAGGCAGTCATCGATGGTAGTGTCAGGAGAAGAAGAGGGGAGAGTGAAAGAAGAGCTCTCGACAAATGAAACGTCGGCAGAGGTGATATACCGGCGGAGGTCTGGAGAGAAGCATCGGTACCCGCGCTGAGTGCGGGAATACCCGAGGAAAATACAGCGAAGGGATTTAGGTGATAGTTTGGAGAGATTTGGGCGAGTGTCCCGGACATAACAGAGACATCCGAAGATACGGAGTGGAAGGGAGTGAGGAGGGAGAGAGGGAAACAGGGTATGAAAAGGAGTCTCCCCCTGAAGGATGGAGGAGGGAAGACGATTGAGAAGGTAAGTAGCAGTGAGGATGGCATCCCCCCAGAAAAGAAGAGGGACCTGGCGGTGGAAGAGAAGGGCACGAGCGGTCTCCAAGATATGTCGGTGTTTCCGCTCGGCCAGCCCATTTTGCTGAGGGGTATCAGGACAGGAGGTCTGATGGATGATGCCGTGGACCCTCATAAACTGCTGAAAATGAGTGGATAAGTATTCTCGCCCATTGTCAGATCGGAGACATTTCACAGGGAGAGAAAACTGTGTCTGGATTTCCTGAAAAAATGTCTGAAAGGTTGAGAGAACCTCCGTTCGATCTCGAAGAAGATAAAGCCAGGTCATGCGGGAGTAATCATCAATAAAGGTGATATAATAACGGTACCCTGACTGGCTAGGAACCCGGCAAGGACCCCAGACATCGGAATGAACAAGAGTGAAAGGAGTCGCCGCACGTGGTTCCGGGCGAGGAGCATACGTCGTCCGATGATGTTTGGCAAACTTGCAGGATTCACAATGGAAGGAGAGGTGAGAACCGAATTGGGGGCAAAGTTTATAGAGGGTGGAAGGCGGTGGATGGCCAAGGCGGTAATGGAGGTCAAGGGCTCGGGCTGTGGTGGATGAGCAAGCAAGGGATGATGGAGTATCAAACAGGTAAACCCCATCCCGAAGATAACCGCGACCAATTTCCCGATTCATCTTCCGCTCCTGAAAAACAACACCAGATGAGCTAAAAATAGCAACACAATTCAATTCGGTGGTGAGTTTGCTGATAGAGATAAGATTAAAGGGACTTTGAGGAACATGAGCGACCGACGTCAGGGGAAAAGACGGGGTCAAGGAACATGTGCCATATCCGGTAATAGGGATTGTTGAGCCATTAGCAACAGTAATGGTAGAGGCACCGGTGTACGGATGATAGGTAGTGAACATACCAGAGTCCCCTGTGAGATGTTCTGACGCACCGGAGTCAAACATCCAAGCTGTCTGGCGATGAGAAACACAGGCTGTGGAGTTGCCAGTCTGAGCAAGTGGGGCTAGAGAAGAAGATGGTGGCGCAGTCGCGCGATAAGATTTTACCAAAGCAAGCTCCTCCGGCGAGAGTGGTGTCCTGTAACGGGTACTGGATGAAGGAGGACCGCTGCGCGGTAGAGCCGATGATGGAGGATGGGAGAGCCGCTCGGCTGAGCGCATAGGTGCCCGGGAAGGCCGACAATGGAAGTGAGGGGGCGGCCCGGCCGGAATGCTGGCGTCCGGAGGTGATGCCGGAGGGCCGCGGGCGGACACGCCCGCCATTAACGCAGGGAGCTGGGCCGACGGCGCAAGAAGGCCGCAGGGTAGCTGCTGGTAGACGGGCTGGGGAGCGCCGGACCGGGCGGGAGCCGCTGCTGGGAAGGGAGCCGCTGCGGAGGGCGGTTGCAGGAGGAGGGCCGCCGGAGGAGGAGGCGGGGCGGGAGGGAGGCGCGACGGGAGCTGCGTCGGACCGGAGGGCCGGGAGCCGCGCTGGAGAGCCGCGCGAGAGGAGGGAGGTGCGACGGGAGGGCCGGGAGCCGCGGGCGTCGGGCCGAGGGCGTTCCGTCGGGGCGAGGCGGGGCTGGCCGGGAGGGAGCGTCGCAGGGAGGTGGTGCCGGGACGGGGGGGGGGGGGGGGGCGCGCGGGTGATGGCGGCGGGAGCCGCGGGGAGGGAGCGCCGTCGGGGAGGAAGTCCGCAGGGAGGAGCCGGCGCGGGCCGCGTCGGGGAGAGAGAGGGTCGTCGGGCGAGGGCGAGGGAGCCGCGCGGGCGAGGGCGCGGGGGCGGACGGGGCGAGGGAGCCGCGAGGGCTAGGGCGCACCGCGGGAAGACGGTGGACGCAGGGGAGGGGCGCCGGGAGGGGTGCCGCGTCTGGAAGGAGGCCCGCCGGGAGGTAGAGGCGCACTGAGAGGGAGGACCGCCGTGAGCAGAGGGGCGCCGGGAGGGAGGGTCTGCCGGGAGGAGGAGCTTCGCCGGGAGGGAGAGCCTGCCGGGAGGAGAGGTGGCCGCCGGGAAGGGCAAGGCCAAAGGGGGGAAGAAAGGCAGGGCCGGACAGAACCGGGAAGCCGCTGGGAGGGAGGGTCGGGATTAAAAGCCCTTTGATACCATGTTAGTGGGTGAATTCCCCTTACCTCAATGTGAGGTGAGGATATTCTTTTATAGATTAGGAAACCAATATACAAGACGGGTAAGTCCGATGTGGGACTCACCCATTTACACTTAAATGGGTTCCAACAATATCCATATCTACTAAAATCATCAGTAAAAATTATGAAGTACAAGAACCCACCCTTTGCTTCAACTGGAAATGATCCACACACATCTGTGTGAACTAATTCTAGAAGCTCTTTAGCTCTTTCACCTTTCCCACTAAATGGGGCTTTGGTCGTTTTGCCTTGTAGACACGCATGACATACACCAAGTGGTTTTAGTTCGAAAGAATCTAAATACCCATCTTGATGTAATTTTGTCAAACGTTTCTCATTGACATGACCTAACCGGTGATGCCAAAGTTGGGTGTGGTATGAGTCATGTGAATTAACTTTGTCATTGATTGTCATTACTTGGTTTGTGTAGTCTAATACATAAAAGTCGTTATATAAATGTGTCCTACCAAAACAAATGCTATCTTTATAAAAGTAGCAACATTCACTTCCAAACTTGAAGATGAATCCATCAGTATCTAATCTGGATACTGAAATAATGTTTTTGGTTACAGAGGGTACATAATAACATCCTTTCAAAACCAAGACCATCTCAGTAGGCAATGTGAGATGGTAGTCTCCGACAGCTACAGCAGCGAGTCTGGCTCCGTTGGCTGCTCGTAGATCCACCTCACCTCGGTCAATCTTTCTGAATCTACTTGGTTCCTGTATTTGGATACAGATGTGAGCACCACAAGCAGTATCTAATACCCAATTAGTAGAAACAGATAGATTGCATTCGATAACAAACGCACTTGAAGCTTCCCCTTGCTTCCTTGGCTGGGTGCAGTTTTTCTTCCAGTGGCCCTTCTTGCCACATGCAAAACAATCAGCATTTTGTTCCCTTGTCTCCCCTTTGATCTTCCTTTTCTTGGAAGGCCTTGAAGAAGCTTTGGGCTTAAAGCTCTTCGTCTTCCCTTTCCTTTTATTCACCATGAGGACAGAAGGTTTTTCATGCTTCATGTCATTGTCCACTTGGCGAATGAGGATAAAAAGATCAGACAGAGACTTCTCGATGTTGTTCATATTGAAGTTCACAACAAAGTTTGAGAAGCTCTGGGGAAGTGATGCAAGAATGAGATTGGTACCCAGTTCTTCGGGGAGTTTAAACCCTAGAACCTCCAAGCGCTCAATGTAGCCAATGAGCTTGACTACATGAGGCCCGGTTGGGGCACCCTCTCCAAGCTTGCTCTGAAATAAAGCCTTTGAGATCTCAAACCTTTCTTGTCTTGCTCTCTCCTGGTATAGACCACAGAGGTGCTCGAGCATGCTGTAGGCATCCATGTCTTCATGACACTTCATGAGCTCGTTAGACATTGATGACAGCATCAAACATTGAACGTCGAGTGCATCGCTCAAATATTGATCATAGACCAGGAAATCTTCATCACTCGCCCCTTGGGCAGGCAGATCAAGAATTGAGGACTCCAGCACGTAAAACTTTCGTTCATGGCGTAGGATAACCCGAAGGCGCCTAAACCATTCCTGAAAGTTACTGTCGGTGAGGATATTGTCTTTATCCAGAATTGATCGTAGAGAAAATGTGGTTGACGAGTTTGTCATTTCGATTCTACAAATTAAAAGAGCAAATTTATCAGTACCTTTTTATTACATTTTATGAAAAATAATAAATGAATTTATTAATTCTCCCACTATTTTATCAAGTCTCAATGGCCCTCACCATTGAACTCGGAATGTCCAGTTGCTTTGACATTCTAGTGGCAAGGATCCATATTCCCCTTCGCATAACCCCAACAAGGGTTGGTCAAGCTATTTGAAGGTATTTAGGTAGGCAGGTATTTGCCAACTGTGAGCTTACAGTTCCTTGATCTGTTGAGTGGACTCCCCAATCCTGAAATCCTGACTTGGATTTTCTCAACTCTTGTCTCCAATATTACATCAAAGTCTAGCAAGGGCTACTCCTCTTAATGTAATATGGTTAAGTCAACCCGAAACCTTTCATAAGGGCTTCCTTTATAAAAGTAAGTGTCCCAAAAAGGGTTGGTCAAACACATAGTTTTATTGAGTCTTGCCCTTAATCAAGAACGGAAGGCTTGGTCTGACTTAATATGGTATTTGAGGGATTTTATTCTTTATGCGTAGTTTTGCATTATCACATGCTTATTAATATTAAGTGATGCTTGCTTAAGTGATTAACCATGTTCTGATAATGTTTACGCATAGTCCGGTTTTTATTTTATTCCATCTTTGCATGCTTGTTTATTAATTATGTGATCGCGACAACACATACATAATAAATAAACCATGCAATCAGACAGAATTAAAATAAGATGGCATGATCATGAGCTTCTATTGGTTAGTTTATCTAGCGGTTTTGATAAGCTAACCCTGAACTAGGGAAAACACCTTGAACCTGATGGTTCGTGTTTTGCAGCTCTCATCTGTCCATCTTTGTATCTTCTTGGGTTGGTTTCGCCTCAGCTTCGGATTTCGAACTGTCTCCTCTGGCTTGGGAGATCCTCTATTACATGGGGTTTACATTAAAAAAACCATGGGCACGCAGGCCCTACATTTTATTGGAAGAAGGCTCGCAGGCCAACGAATTTAAATTAAACAAATTTAAATGAAACCATACACACATACAAAGGGTTTTTGGTCTAGCTCATGATCATCCATTGCAACGACATTTGCGCATATTTAGAATTCAAATTCTTTTAATCGTTCTATTATTCAAGATAAGTCGCGCTTGAATTCAATTAATTATGATCTTATAATTAATCAATTCTTTATCTTAAATTCCTTTCTGAATTTCCTTGAGATTCTTCTCATCCATATTCCTTGTACGGTGTCTTTGCACATTTGGAGGAAACCTGGTGAAATTCCATTTCTGGAAAGTACACGGCGTGTAGTTTATATTTACACGGCGTGTATTTCTTTCACCTTTTATCCAAAGTACACGCTGGGGGCTTTGGCGTGTTTTTTGTACTTTGGAAATTTTTGGAGTACACGGCGTGTAGATAAATCATACACGGCGTGTACTTCCTTGTTATGCGGTAACCGGCCTGGCGATCCCGTGTACGTGGTACGCGGCTTCTCCTTTGTACACAGTTTCACTTGGGTCGGATCGGACTACACGACGTGTTGCTCCAACATACACGTCGTGTATTCCGGTTCCCACGCGCCGTTTAATTCTGGTCAACACGGCGTAATAAATACTTAGGCATACTCAATTCACACGGCGTGGTTTGGCGGACCAGAGTCGGTTCGTTGAACCTAAGTACACGGCGTGTAGTTTTCATTACACGTTGTGTATTCCCGTGTTGTACAGACAGAAAGAGCGGCTCCTCCGGATGAGTTCCTCGTTTTTATTTTAATCAAAATTAAAATTAAAAAGGTCGTTTCTGTGATATGAATCGAGAAACGGAGGAAGAACAGATCTCGTTTATTCAGATTTATAGAATAATTTATTTCGAATTGAATCAAATATAAATGCGTAAATTATCAACGAAAATTAAATAACTATAATCAACGTTGTAACCTCGCTCTGATACCAATTGAAGGTTTCGGGCGCAGCGGAAGCGCGTGGGTGGATGTGCCCACTTGGCTTTTTGTCATTAACAATGATCAATCCGGGATCAATACGAGGATAAACGTCAGTCTCCACGGATCGAATCACAGAAATAGACAAAGAAAAAGAAAATCCCGGAACCACAAAGTAGGATCTTTACAGGTTGATTATAATTAATTTAATCAATTGAAAAGAAGTACCTTTTGGTGTTCTTTCTTCGTTGATATTCTTGATCACGTTCCGATGCGATTCGTCGTTGCGTCGCAGAAGCCAAGTGTAGACTTCCTCTAGCGGTGATCCACACGTGCACCTCGTATCTCTGGACGTCGCCAAAGGAGTCTCCGGGTGCTAGCGTGGAGAAACCTTTGCTTGTGTTGTCCGCCTTAGATCGTCTTGATCCGATGGAAGGGGATCTCTCTCGGTCTTGAGAGCGTTCTTGGAGGAAGAGGTTCTTTCGGCCTTGAAAGAATTCTCCAGAATTGTTGTGCACAACGATTCTCTTGTCTTAGGAAAAGAGTTGGGGTTGTGAGGATATTTATAATCGAGTTTGAGGTTGTAGAGTTATGACAATAAATAAACACGTTACGCGTTTTATTTATTTCATCAACTCTTTTGAAAACCCCATGTCGAGTCATTAATTCCTTGACATGCGCCCACACTGATTATAATAAATATCATTTAATAAAACGATATTTCCTCAAAATCCTGACTGGAAAAATTACACGGCGTATAATCATAAATACACGGCGTGCACTTGTTTTTTATTGAAAACTACACGGCGTGTACATTCAATGTACACGCCGTGTATATCTTGTTTTCATTTATTCATTTCCTTTCCAAAATGAAAACTACACGGCGTGTACATTTAATAATACACGGCGTGTACTTGTTTTCAAAATAAAAACTACACGGCGTGTAATCATTAATACACGGCATGTACTTGTTTTCATTTTATTCTTCCTCCAACATTAAAACGATTTAGGCTTCCTTGAATAATTATTAAACCACGTACAGGAATAATCTTTATTCTACTTGAGATACTTGAATGCACTTAGTGTGTGACCCTCTAGGCCTCTTTCTCATTGGCATTAGACGGGCTTGCCTAAAGTCCAAGATTACTGTCTAGCAACGGGTCAAGGCACCCAAGAGAAAGAAGTTGACGCCGCATTGACGTATCACCCCATACGAACGCTTACTGTGTAATTTAATCTATTTGTCTTAATATCTCATCAAGCAAGTTTCATGGCAGTGTCATAAACCTATATGCTTGATTTGTCATTCTTTGACTTCCAGAAATAAACTCTTCGTGTCACCATGGCCATGGAATTTGTTCGACAGTTCCATTTCAATCAAAGGGCCTGAGATATCTACTTCCCGCCAACTGTCTTCGTGACGGTTTTCGTCAGCAAATCTAAGTGTGCAAGTCCTGACATGAGTTAATGATAATCTTCCAATCTAAGGACCATTACACACGCTCGTAGATAGTAATGTCCGATGACACCGAAACATGCGGAATTACTATTGGCGGGTTTGTTCTCATAATCTCCCAATCTTGGAGATTACCAAATGCGAACTCCATGAGAGAAAGTCTCGTCTTCTTACAAGTACTCGCACATGACGGTCTGTATACTATGTGTCCTATCACAGTATGTCATCCAACCGCATAACTTTATTTAAAAATATTGTTATAGCATTTCAAGGTTCTCATCATAGCGGGGATCTGCCATGACCTTATTAATGCAACAAATATTCTAAGACATTATTATATTATAGTAATGCAGAACAATGAACAATATATAATAAGAGAACATTCATGTAATCAAAGTACAAAACAATTAGTTCTCAGGACACCAACCCTTACATACTTAACAGATAGTCGTCCAGATTTATTGTTTCATGTATGCTTATGTGCAAGATATCAAGTAAATCCAAAAGAGTCACACCTTAAAGATGTAAAAACGAATTTTACGTTATCTTAAAGAGAACTGTGAATTTAGACTTGTTTTACTCTTCTGAAAATGATTTTGAATTAAAAAGTTTTTCGGATGCTAACTTTGGTGGATATAGAATAGATAGAAAAAGTATTTTTGAAACTTGTCATTTCTTAGGAGAAGCTTTAGTATTTTGGTCTTGTAATAAACACATAGTAGCATTTTCCACTGCTGAAGCAGAATATGTGGCAACTGGAAGTTGTTGTGCTCTCAAATGTTGTGGATGCAACACACACTCATTGTGGTATGAGTTTTAGTAAAACTCAAATATTGTGTAATAACACAAGTGTCGTTGCTTTAAGTAAAAACTCAGCACATCGCTCACGAGCAAAACACATATATATAAGACACAATTTCCTTTAAGATCACATACAAAAATAAGATATCATTTTACAATTCACCAGAACGCAAGAATAACTTGCTGATATTTTTATTAAACCCCTTAGTTTCGATAGATTTGAATATATTAAACAAAAGTTAGGAGTGATCATTACCAAGTGATCATTCGCATCTACTTTTTGTTTACCGATCTCCTTATATTAATGAACTCCTAAAAGGGGCACATATATTGTGGTTTTCTAAAAAACTTTTTGTTTTCTAAACTTTTTAGTTTTCCTAATTTTGTGTTTTCGTATTTTCTATTTTTTTCCCCGAAATCAAAATTTATACAAAAAGTTTTTGAAATCAAAATTTTCACTTAAGTATTTCTGAATTAATTTTTTTTATTAAAAAGTTCTTCGGACTCAAAATTTCTTACTAAAATTTTCAGAACAAACTATTTGTTAAAAAGATTATCGGATTTATTGGACAAAACTTTCATACTGAAGGCTAATTTTCACTCCGAGATGTATTCTTCTGATCTTTTAGTTTTCGAAGTAATCCATTATTTTTTTTTATGTTGTTTTGCATATTCTTTACTTTTTACAAACTTTCAATTTGTTACAAATATTAATGTTGTATTGGACAATACTTTATTTCGATAATATTGTTTTTCATAAAAAAAAAATTAAGAGTAGAATATTTATTAAATCTTTCAAGGATTAATCTCAATCGTCAGATCAGAATATTATTTTAATTTGAAACGTTAGATCTCTAGAATTTGAAAGGTCGCTCCCCGAGCCTATATAAGAGATTGTGGGTTGACTCTCAGCACTCCTTTTTAAGCTCGGTCTGGAAAGTTTGGCATTCGTCCGATTCGCTTCTTCAGTCTAATTAGTTCGTCTCGGCATCAATTTCAGTACGATGGCATATGCTGAAGATTTTGCAAAGCGAGAAGTTGTAAAGGAAAGATTGATCGAGAAAACATGGTACGATAAGTATGATTCTCTTTTGAAAAGTGTTATACAGTTTCAAGGATGGGAAAAGATTTGTGTAGAAAAAGATGAGTTTGATTTACATTATCCGAAAATTGTTAGAGAATCCTATTCTTCAGTGGAATTGAGTATACAAGAAGATGATTTGGATGTAATTGTTTTCAATCTTTTTTGTGAGAGTTGCAAACTAACTATTCAGCAAATGGCTGATTTAGTTGAAGTTCCATTGGAAGGAGAGGCTTATCTTCCATCTCACAAGCTTCCGGAGAAGCTTGGATATTATGAGAAAGCCAAAACAGAATCATTTTTGTTCTCTTCTTATGAGAAGGTTAGAAAGGTATACCATCTGAATCTGGATGCAAGAGTGGTAATGTTGTGGATGCAAGGGTATCTGGTTATGAAATCGAGAATCTTTTTCCTTGTTTTATAAATAAAATGTTGGTTGATTGTATGGAAGTTTTCCAAATTAAGAATCAGCCTTATGCGGTTTGAGAAAAGGTTTCACTAATTGGAGAAGAAACCATGGAAAGAATGAAACTAGTCTTCAATCCGAAGCTGAAAAGTTTGTAGACAAATCGGGCAAAGCAGCGTCCGATGCTGAAGTAGTTAAAGAGAAAAAATTAGTGAAAGAGAAAAGGGAAGCAGATTCTTCTCCTCCAAAGATTCAAAAGAAACGAAAAGTGTAGATGGGTGAATTCCCCTTACCTCAATGTGAGGTGGGGATACTCTTTTATAGAGAAGTAAAACTAATTACATGGTGTTTAAGTCCAATGTGGGACTCAGAACAGAAATACCTAAATGGGGTCCAACACTCCCCCTCAAGCTGGACATGCCCAGATTGGATAGAGTCCCACAAAGAGAAAAAAGACAACAAAGACGGGATTCGAGGCAATCTTCGTGGCGGCCTGATTGTCACACCAGATATGAGCAGGAGTCGATGCGGGGAAACCGAGCTCATGGAGGAGATGACGAAGCCAGAGGATCTCAGTAGTGACGGTGGTCATGGCTCGATACTCGGCCTCAGCACTCGACCGGGAGACGACAGTCTGATTCTTGCTGCGCCAAGAGATGAGATTGTCGGCGAAGAACACGGCGAAACCCGAAGTAGACCTGCAGGTAGCGAGGCAGCCGGCATAGTCCGCATCACAGAAGGCCTCAACATCCATGTGAGCATGATGGTAGTACTGAAGGCCACGGGCAGGGTCTTTCTTTATGTATTTGGCAATGCGAAGGACAGCATCCCACTGAGATCTGGTGGGATGCTCCATGAACTGGCTGACTTTGTCAACGGCACAGGCAATGTCGGGACGCGTCATGGTGAGGTAGTTGAGTTTACCGACCAGGCGTCGATAGCTCTCGGGATGAGGAAAGGGTTCCGAGTCGGAATGAAGGGAGCGTTCCCCAGGCTCAAGGGGAGTGTCCACGGCGGTGGCTGTGCTCAACCCGACATCCTGCAAGATATCAAGAGCATACTTGCGCTGGCAGAGAGAAATAGTGTCCGCAGTCCAGGAGACCTCGATGCCAAGGAAGTAAGTGAGGGGACCAAGATCCTTGGTGTGAAAGTGCTGGTGAAGATGCGCCTTAAGGCTGGCGATGCCTCTGGAGTCGCTCCCTGTGATGATGATGTCATCAACATAAACCACAAGCAAGATACAGCCATGCGCCGTCGTACGGAAGAAGACTGTGTGATCCTTCATACTGCGAGAGAGGCCAAAGGCTGTGACGACCGTGCTGAAGCGGCCAAACCAAGCCCGAGGAGACTGCTTGAGGCCGTAGAGGGAGCGACGGAGACGGCAGACATGGCGGTCGGCACCAGAGGCCGAAAAACCAGGAGGCTGCTGGAGGTAGACTTCTTCATCAAGAAAGCCATGGAGAAAAGCATTTTTAACATCCAGTTGATGAAGCGGCCAGTGATGATGAGCAGCCAGCGAAAGAAAAAGGCGGACCGAGGCCATCTTTGCGACTGGAGAGAAGGTCTCAAAGTAGTCGATGTCATATGTCTGAGCAAACCCCTTTGCGACAAGCCGGGCTTTAAGGCGGCAAAGAGAGCCATCGGGATTGAGACGGATCGTGAAAATCCATTTACAGTCGACCGCCTGTTTGCCCGCCGGAAGTGGAACAAGATCCCATGTATGGTTGTCATCCAGAGCCCGCAATTCATCCCTCATGGCGGCTAGCCACCCGGGGTGAGATTTTGTTTCACCGACTGTCCGAGGAATCAACACGGTCTCCAGCGCTGACAGACCCCTATAGGAAGATACAAAGAGAGGAGTAGTCTGACACGAGCGAGTACCTTTCCGGAGCGCAATCGGCACGTCCTCGGGAGCTGGGACAGGAGCATCGGACGAAGCAGGAACAAGGTGGTCCTCGGCCGGGATGGGAGGTACAGCGGAAGGACGACGGGAGTAGGTCTGGCCAAAGAGATGACCGGGCAGGGGAGACACCAGAGGCGGGTGAACGAAGAGCAGAAGACAGTCATCGATGGTAGTGTCGGGAGAAGGAGAGGGGAGAGTGAAAGGAGAAGTCTCGACAAACGATACGTCGGCAGAGGTGATATACCGGCGGAGGTCTGGAGAGAAGCATCGGTACCCGCGCTGAGTGCGGGAATATCCAAGAAAAATACAGCGAAGGAATTTGGGAGAAAGTTTGGAGAGATTGGGGCGAGTGTCCCGGACATAACAGAGACATCCGAAGACGCGGAGTGGAAGGGAGTGAGGAGGAATAGAGGGGAACAGGGTATGAAAGGAAGTCTCCCCCTGAAGTATTGAGGAGGGAAGACGATTCAGAAGGTAAGTAGCAGTGAGGATGGCATCCCCCCAGAAGAGAAGAGGTACCTGGCGGTGGAAGAGGAAGGCACGAGCGGTTTCCAAAATATGTCGGTGTTTCCGCTCGGCCACCCCATTCTGCTGAGGGGTATCAGGACAGGAGGTCTGGTGGATGATGTCGTGGGCCCGCAGAAACTGCTGAAAGTGAGTGGATAAGTATTTCCGCCCATTGTCAGATCGAAGACATTTGACAGGGATAGAAAACTGTGTTTGGATCTCATGGAAAAAGGTCTGGAAGGTGGAGAGAACCTATGTCTGATCTCGAAGAAGATAAAGCCAGGTCATCCGGGAATAATCATCAATGAAGGAAATGTAATATTTATACCCAGATTGACTCGAGGTAGCACAGGGACCCCATACATCAGAATGAACCAAATCAAAGGGTTTGGCAGCCCGTGTGTCAACTCGAGGAGGATATGAGGTGCGATGATGTTTCGCAAAACGACACGACTCACAAGGAAAAGAAAAACGGGGACTAATATCGGGGTAGAGGCGATGAAGAGCAGAGGTGGAAGGGTGGCCCAACCGGGAATGGAGGTCAACGGCATGAGCAGGGATAGTCGCGCAGGCGATGGAAGGCGGGCCAGCGAACATGTACACCCCATCCCGAAGTTGGCATCTACCAAGTTCCCGGTTCGTCGTCCGTTCCTGAAACAAAACAGAAGACGAGGAAAAAAGAGCAGTGCAATTGAGATCCTTGGTTAGTTTGCTGATGGAAAGCAGGTTAAAAGGACTTCGGGGCACATGAGCCACCGAGGAGAGGTGAAGGGAGGAGGTGAGGGAACAGGAGCCAAAGCCGGCGATGGGGAGAGCGGACCCATCAGCAACAGTGATGGCTGAGGAGCCACTATAGGGACGGTAGTGGGAGAGCATACCTGCATCCCCGGTGAGGTGGTCGGACGCACCCGAGCCAAGCATCCATGCAGGGGAACGATGACTGACAAGGGCAGTGTGACCACCGGAATGGGCAAGAGAAGCTGATGAAGAGCCCGCGATGGAGGTGGACCGGTAATCGTGAATCAGCTGGAGCTCAGCCAGGGAGAGATCCAAAGACGGGGGAAGAGTAGCAGCAGGTGAGGGCGCATCACGGAGCGCAGTCTAGCCCTGGCGGGTGTGCGACTCGGGACGACCATGCAGGACCCAGCAACGGTCTACCAGATGGCCGAGCTTGCCGCAATGCTGGCAGAGGGGGCGAGGTCGGCCATCCCCACGACCGCGCCCGCGAGGGCCGGTAGGACGACTACTGCCACGTCCGAGGAGCGCAGTGTGATCAGGGAGGGGGATGGGTGGTGCAAGGGCCCGATGAGCCTTCTGCAGGCGATGATAGACCTGCGGGATATCCAGTGTAGACGGGTTGGCAAGCATCTCAGTGGCCGTCGTGGCGTAGTCCGGTGCGAGGCCATTCAGGAGATTGAATAGGCAGAGCTGGTCCCGCTGAGTCTGCGCTTCGGCCGGAGTTTGAAAAATCGGCCAGAGTTCCTGTAGTTCATCGCGGAGACCCTTCCATTCCATGAAGTAGGTGGGGAAGGTCCGATCCTGCTGGCGGATATGGGAGACGTTGTAGAACGTCAGAGACCCGAGCCAAGTTATTGGTCTCGGAGAACATGACAATCAAGGAATCCCATAGCTCTTTGATGGTGTCGGCAGTCCGGGTGACATCCTTCACGGAGCGGTCCATGGAGTTGACTAGGAAGGCGAAGATTTTGGTGTCCGCCAGCTGCCAAGAGTCGAACTTAGGGTCCGTGAGTTCAGGTGGGGGTTTCTCAAGATGAGAATGAAGTCCCATGCCGCGGAGGGACATCAAGACCGTCTTCCGCCAGACGGAGAAATTAGTGGCATCCAGCCGGTCATCGACAAGCCGGGAGGAGGCCGTGATTAGGGACGGCAGAACGGAGGACGCGTCCATGGAGGGCGGGCGCTGGACCCGGTCGCCGGGAGTCGGGCGGTGGAAGGGAAGCGGCCCGGAGATGCTGCCGGAGGGAGCAGCGACAAGGGGTCGCGCTCAGGATGGTGCGGCTGGGCAGGGGCAGCGCGGGTGCTGGGCAGGAGCGCCACGGGGCCGAGGGCAGGGCTGGACCTGGGCGCGTCGGGCGCCGGAAGCCAGGGTCGGGAGCAACACCGGGAGAGGGCGCCGAGAGGGGAGCCGCTGGGAGAGGGCGAGGGCGCGGCGCCGGGGCGAGGCTGAGGGCGAGACGCCTGGGCGGGGCGCTGAGGGCTGGGCGCCGGGGCGAGTCGCCGAGGGCGGGGCGCGAGGGCGCGGCGCCGGGGCGAGGCGCGGAGGGCGGAGCGCCGGGGTGAGTCGCTGAGGGCGAGGCGGCTGGGCGGGGCGCCGAGGGCTGGGCGCCGGGGAGAGTCGTCGAGGGCGGGGCGCGAGGGCGCGGCGCCGGGGCGAGGCGCTGAGGGCGGAGCGCCGGGGCGAAGCGCTGAGGGCGGAGCGCCGGGGCGAGTCACCGAGGGCGGGGCGCGAGGGCGCGGCACCGGGGCGAGGCGCTGAGGGCGGAGCGCCGGGGCGAAGCACCGGCGTGGAGAGCGCGCGCCTGGCAGGAGGGAGACGCGGGGAGGCGAAACGCAGGGGAACCAGGAGTCGCGGGAGGCAGGAGGGCCGCCGGGAGGATGGAGGGGAGCCGGGAGGGAGGGCAGCCTGGAGGTCAGGCCGGAGAGAGAGGGCAGCCGGGAACGGCTAGGGCAGCAGGGAGAGAGGCAGGGCCGGGAGGACGCCGGGAAGCCGCAGAGGAGGGAGGGTGCGGGATAAAAATCCCTCTGATACCATGTAGATGGGTGAATTCCCCTTACCTCAATGTGAGGTGGGGATACTCTTTTATAGAGAAGTAAAACTAATTACATGGTGTTTAAGTCCAATGTGGGACTCAGAACAGAAATACCTAAATGGGGTCCAACAAAAAGTTATGTCCGATTTGGGCTTCAAGAAATTGATGGCTTACAAGGCTCGGAAAAAACCAGGAGATCCATCTTTCGGACTTGATAAAGCTGAGGCTTTAGATATGAAGATCAAAACATCAGAGGAAATGAAAGAGTCGGAGAAGAAGAAAACACAGAAGAAAAGACTTGTTGAAGCAATGATGATAGAAAAGTTGACCAAAGGTGTAGAACAAGCGTCAGTCAATCTACCTTTATCAATTTCACCATTATCAGTAGTTCAACCAGTTCCAGATTCCGGAACACTTTCTATTGTCGATCAAACATTTCCAAATCCATCAGCACCAACAGATTTAGAAATTGTTGAAACATCAATTGTTCCAATTGTTGCTCAGAAGGATAAGGGTAAAGAAGTGTAAGTTGAAACACAAGTTGAAAAGACAGTTGAGAAATCGGTTCAAAAATCGGATAAGAAGTCAGTGCAGAAGAAAGTTCAAAAATATGTTCAGAAGTTCAGAAAGGGTGTTTTAAGAACTGCATTGCCCCAACAGATTTAGAAATTGTTGAAACATCAATTGTTCCAATTGTTGCTCAGAAGGATAAGGGTAAAGAAGTGTAAGTTGAAACACAAGTTGAAAAGACAGTTGAGAAATCGGTTCAAAAATCGGATAAGAAGTCAGTGCAGAAGAAAGTTCAAAAATATGTTCAGAAGTTCAGAAAGGGTGTTTTAAGAACTGCAATGCAGTTAGAGAAAGAGTTAGAGAAAGAGTTAGAGAAAGAAGAAGAAGACGAGGAAGAAGAAAATGAAGAAAGCTCTTCGGAATCATCATCATCCTCTACATCCTTCTCAACTCAGTCAGACAAAAATCCAGTTTTAGATGTTCCTTTGAATGAACAATCTTCATCACAAGAGAAAGAAGAAGCACAAAACATTCTCATACAAAATTATCGGACAAGGTAGAGACCGATAGGGAGGTTGATGTGATGAAAGTTTTGGGTGATGAAAGTTTAAGGAAAAGAAAAGACAGATGTTGGACCATTTCGCCAACATATGTCTGAAGCTTCATCGCCTGAACACCCGAATGCCTTATTTTTTATTAATTTTTTATAATCCCCTTTTAAAGGTTGAGGGGTAACCTTAACATAGTCCGTAGACCCAGAGCACTAGGCCTTAATACATGGCCAGAGCCCTAAATAGGGCACAAGACCCTGATACAAGGCCAACATCAGTTAATGAAGCTCATAAGAGGATTGATTTTATTTGTCAAACCTTGAAACAAATTACAGATTCAATGTCTTATCTTCCGAATATTGAAGCGCGGGTGCAAGCAGATCCAGAATAGTTTGAATCAGAAACCAGAGTCTTTGAAATTGTTGACTAAATTCGTTGTTCAGAATGAGGTTGAGTTAAAGTGCTTCAAAGATTAATCAAATGCATGGAAAAGGAGATTCAATCAAATGGTTAAATGGTCAAGACAAGTGGATGGCGATTTTAAAGATCATGACGAACAGTTTGAGGAAGTTAAGAAAGTATCCTTTGATATTGCTGAGTCTTTCGAAACAAGTGGTGGTTTTAACATCGGTTATATATTAACCGCCGTTAAAACATGAGTTTTAACATCTGTTTTTAAATAACATATGTTAAAACCCACAAGGAAAGGGCTGTAACGTCGGTTACGTTAAAACCTTTTTAAAATTGGTTATTAAATAACCGACATTAAAAGCCTGACACGGAAGCTATTTTTTGTACTAGTGCAGTGAAATTTAGAGAAATGGAATCATGAGAGAGGGCAAAATTCTCATCACAAGGGAGAGACTGCCTTTGAGGGGGAGTTCATGGTATGCACAACAGAGGGAGATACGATCCATGGGGATCCATGGGGATCCATGGGGATGAGCTTGAAGGAGATGGACATGGCTGATGATAAGGGGAGTTGAGTTGTGAGAAGTTCAGTTTCAACATGTGGTATTTCAAGGCTAAAGATTTAAGGTATGCACTGAGGCATGAATATCTTGCATGATCTCTTGTTTTTACACCGAACTGCTCAAATAAACAGTGATAGTTGAGTTATTCCATTATCTTTTGTGCTGCTGACAAACTCAAAGAGAGAGAATGTTGCAACCAAGGTGATTTAAATTAGAGTTTGTTGGAACATGTGAGACTCGAACTTAAAGGCTGGTGTGATGTGTTTGGTGGCAATAGACTTTGATGGTGATTTTATGGCTTATTGTGGCATTGGAAGAAGAGTGAGCATGCCTTGAGATTTTTGGAGAAGGCTGGATGTGATTTTGGCAAAGTCTGGAGATGCGAATATTAAATTGAGTTTTTCAAGTGCGGCCTAGTGTAGATTGAAAATTCAACGGGGCACGTATGAGAAGTGTAAACTCAGAAATCCCCACCCTTTAATCAAGGTGAGGAGTGGGCCCTCATTTATAGAAAGAAAGGGAAGTTACAAAGAGAAGTTACAAAGGAAGTGGGGGCAGGAAGTTACAAAGGAAGTGGGGCAGGAAGTTACACATACTCCAACACTCCCCCTCAAGCTAGGTGAACCTAGCTTGGACACATAATGAAAAACAGACAAATCAATAAAAAGACTGCAACACTCCCCCTCAAGCTGGACATGCCCAGCTTGATGACAAAACAAGACGAAATAAAAATATTAAGCTGTTGCTGCTCCCCCTCACGATCAAAGCTCCCCCGCAGGATGATGGATGGATGATGTCGCGGACGCAACAGATGAACCACTCAGACCGACCGGTTGACGGAACGGCAGGAATGCCGCACTAGTGGGGCCGGTTGATGAAACGCCGGGAAATCCAAACTAGCACCGAGAAAATCGCACTTGCGGGGCCGGCGACGGGAGGCGGGGATTCCGCAGAAGTGTTGCGGGGTCTGGCGGCGCCAAATGGCCCGGTCCTAGGTGGTCGAGCTACTGCGCCAGCGAATGGGCGTGCCGACGGATAGAGATGCGGCTGTTGGGAGTCGTCGGGAGATGCCGGCGAGGAGGGGATGCCGCAGGAGGTGTCGGAGAGCAGAAACTTGAAGCAGGGCAGCCGCTGGGAGAAACCGGAGCCGGCTGGCTGCCGGAAGAGGAGCGTAGGCACAGCGGGAGGCGGCGCTAGAAGCCGGAGGAGGCCGCCGGCGTGGAGGGGCCAGTAAGGGTGGAGGCCGGTTGCTGGAGGCCGGCTGTCGGAGGCGCCGGCAGGAAAGGAGGCCGGCTGTCGTGCAGAGAGGAGTCGGCAGGGCTGGAGGCCGGTTGCTGGAGAAGCCGGCAGGAATGGAGAGGGCTAGGAGTCTCGTCGAGAGCCAGCGCGAGGGAAGCCGGCGCGAGGGAAGCCGCAGTGAAGGCGGGGCCTGGCGCCGGGAGAGATCTGCCACAGGGAGAGAGGGCCGACAGGAAGGAAATCCGCCAGGAAGGGATCGCCGGCAGGGCTGGCGCACTGGATCTGGACGGGAGCAGCGGGAGGCGTGGGAGGCGCTGGAGCAGCGGGAGGCGCCGGGAGGCGCGGGAGGCGCCGGGCGAGGGTGGCCGGGAGGCGCCGGATAAACGCCGGAGGCGGGCGCCGCTGGAGAAGCAAAAGCGCCGGGAGGAGGAGCAACCGCCGAGAAACCGCACAGGGAGGCGGGCGCCGCTGGAGAAGCAGAAGCGACGGGAGGTGTGAAGCCGACGGGAGAGGTCCTGCGCAGGAGAGGGGCGTCGCAAGAGGAGCGCGCGGGGAGCCGTGGGCACAGGAGGGCCGCTGGGAATCGCGCCGGTGCGGAACGTCGGGAGTGTCGCGCTCGGGAGGAGCGGCGACGGGATGGGCGCGCGCAGGAGGAGCAGCGCCGGGAAGATCCGCCGAGAGCCGCGGGGCGGAGCGAAGCCGTCAGGGAGGAGAGTCGGGCCGGCCGCGGTCATCTGGAACTGTGTAGAACCGTGGCGGAGGAGCAGCGTCGGCGTCGCGCGCAGTTGAGGAGTCGCGCGCAGTTGAGCAGGGAGGAGTCGCCGGGAAGGGAGACCCGCCTGGGAGCCGCGCAGGGCAGAGGCGGAGGGGCGGCGGCGGTAACCCTACGGGGCTTTGAGGCCGCCGCCCCCCCACGGGGGAATTGCAAAAAGAACCCTAAATGGAAAAAAAAAAATATGTAAGGGAGGGATCAAACCTCCTCTGATACCATGTAAACTCAGAAATCCCCACCCTTTAATCAAGGTGAGGAGAGGGCCCTCATTTATAGAAAGAAAGGGAAGTTACAAAGAGAAGTTACAAAGGAAGTGGGGCAGGAAGTTACACATACTCCAACACTCCCCCTCAAGCTAGGTGAACCTAGCTTGGACACATAATGAAAAACAGACAAATCAATAAAAAGACCGCAACAAGAAGAAATCTGGCAAAGGAGCTACGTATGAGTAATTTGTTTCTTCAACGAGTTATGTATGATTAACTCTAGAAATTTGAATGATGGACATGAGTAAACTGAAGAGCTGAATGGATGGTTGTGCCACAGAGAAGAAGACCAAGCTGCAACGATCTTGCATACCAATAACTCCAAGTTACATAAGAGTAAATATGGAGGAGACTATGCCAGAAGAGTTGAGCCATGCCGCCTTAAGTGCTGCGTATGAATAAAATTCTGGAGAAGTGTAGATTGCGGGAGAAGGCCATGCCGCAATGGGTAGGCTATGAAAATTGGCTGCTGCTATAGATTGTGATGGCTGATAAACTCATGACGCAACATCTCTGTCACGCCGTAATGCTGCAAGACTTGGAAATGAGGGAGACAGGATCACAACACAATGAAGACCCCATGACAATTGGGTGTCGCTCTGTTTGAGCTTGGTTGAAGGAATCATGCCACAATGAAGAAGATCACGCCACAACAATGTTGATGGTTTTTCAAAGGAGCGGGCAGTTGAAGCTGGCCATGCAGCAAATGGACAATTTTGGTGCCCAAACAATGTGTAAAAAGTGAAAAACACAATGTTGATGGAGATTGAATAATCCTTGAGAAGGGAAGAAGAAAGAAGAGAGTAATGGACAGCAGAATAAAGGAGAATTGACATATCTGGAATTTGAGAGAGAAGAGCTGTCGTTGTGAGGAGTTATATTGAAGATTTGAATTTCTTGGAGGAGATTGAAGTTAAATGAAGACACCCTTGCTGTTTTGAGTGATTGCTTCTCAGTAGAGATCATTGTTTCCGGTGCATTAATATTTCATATGTTCATTGTCTTTAGGTAATGGGTGGATAGACGAGAGGCTGAAGTGACCCTAAACTTGTAATCACAAATAGTGAACGCGAGGACAAGATTCATCAGAAGTTGGAAGTGAAAAAAGTTCACACCCCCATCCCCCCATCTTACGGAGTGCATGGGATATTGTGGTTGCAACAATTTTACCAGCACGTAGATTCATGGTGCCTTGTATCGAAAGTATTTCTAATATTGCGAGAGTCAAGTGCCGTGTTCCGATGATAAATGAAAAACAGTGGTACAAGATGATTGAATCAAATGAACCATCATTGAAGGGAAGACCCATATGTGATCTTTGGTTTGAAGGGAAGATTGTTGAGTGTAAAATCCATCCCACATCGGAAAAAAAAATCCATTTCAATACTAACATATATGCTTAGAGGAAAACTCCTTTTATCATCAATTGATTTTAGAATTGAACACCAGTTAGGCTTATGTGTTCAGTTTGATAAGGTGTGGACTAGAAGATTGATCCTGACAAGGATTGCACAGGAAAATTACAATGTAAAACTTCATTGCAATTAAATGAAAAATTTTATTGAAAAATTCTACTGTAACTTCTCAAAAATAAAATCCAATGAAATTTTTCACTGAACTTTCAGTGCAAAAATTCACTTGGAGGTTCCTGTGGAAAATATGACCAGAAAATTCAATTTCATTGCATTACATTATACGGGAAAATTACATTGTAAAATGACACCAAAAAAATCACATGAAAAATTATACAAATCAATGGAAATTCTATTGGAAAATTTCCATGTAATTTCTCACTATAATCTAATCAAACAAACCACTAGAAGATTTTAGTGAAAAAATAAAGTCAAAAGTTCCACTGAAAAATTCCATTGTAAACGGAGAAAATTTCCATCAAAAAATTCCGCTTAAATTTAGAACTATAGAATCTCATTAAAAATTACAGTGAAATTTTCTAGTGAAAATAATCAACTAAAACTTTTAGGGAAGAAAATTGGATTCCACCGCAAAATTCAATTTGAGTAATGCAAAGATTTACGCATAATAATTACACTGCAAAATTTCATTTCAATTCATTAGAAATTTCTTATGGAAGAAAAAAAAACCCTATACTTTTGTACTATAAAATTCATTGAAAAAACCTAGTAGAAATTTCCAATGAAAAAATGAATCAAAAGCACTGCCTGAAAATTCTAAAGGAAATTAGACCAAAAATTCATCCTCCTGGTTACAGTGGATTGCATTAGAAAATCACACTCCAAAATTACCCTAAAAATTTTCACGGCAATTCAAAGGAAATTCTTATTGAAAAATTAAGCTTAAAATTTTCTCTATAAAATTCAGTGAAAAGGTACAGTGTGATAATAGTTGTCTCCAATGCAGTAATAACGAAAAACAACATTAACCCGCGATCATTTCCCCAATTCTTAAATTAGTTCATCAAAATAAAATACACGTAACTTCTCAGTCCATTTAGAGCTCAAACAACGATGGATGCACCAGACTCACCATGAACAATCAGAACTCAAAGTGATACTGGGTCAAGGGAAACTAACAACAAATGGCAGACATCAACACTTGATGAAAGGTGCAACATACACGGTTCGTCAGGAAGTGCAATGATCCTCTCCCCAACAGTTCGCTCACTTTTTTTATATCTTACATTATTCTGGTTAACAATTTCATAATCATATGATTTTTGGGATATTTGCACAGTAAAGGTTTTGTTTCTATAAATCTTAATTAATGAGTCAAGAATGTGAAAGATTAAGGTTAGTAAGTTAGTACTTAATCAAATATGAACCCCACTAAACACCCATCACACCCCCATATTTTTAGAGTTGGTCAAAGCTTCAAGATTCTTGGCCTCTGTTTAAATTATAACTAAATTTCAGATATGTTCTAACTACTTGCATCAATACAACTGTGAGATTGATACCATCACTATACTCAACATCAGCAGAACCTTAAACAATAGATCACTTTCCGACGCTTCAAATCTTGGCCCAACTAAACAGAACCAACCAAAAAGGTTGAGAAATCAGACAATTGATCCCAGAATACAAACAAATTGCACTCTCCTTTTAATAAGAAAACAAAATTACGTCTACCAAAAAGAACGGTCAAACCAGGCAATGAAGCTGAAAGGCAGCAGCTAGAAGAAAACCCATAACCTGGAATTCATGGTTCCACAGTCGTCACCTGCTGCCATTCCCCATCAACCGCTTCTTTCCACAGCGTCACACTGTTGCTACCATCTGCCACCGCCAGTATATTTCCAGTCAGCGACCAGGAGACCCTCCAAACCGGAGTCTTAAAGTCCTTCAGAACAGTCCCCTGCCACTGGTCCCCTTCCCGGGCCACCGTCCAAATCACCACCTTCCCATCCTGCGAAGCGCTTGCAATGGTGGACTTGGGAAGCCCCAGGTTGGGCGCCCACGCCACGTCCCTGACCCAGTCTGTGTGCATCTGCAGCGCCGGGAAGCAGTCCATCTTCCAGTTCCCGTTGTAGAGCTTCCACACCTTCACGGTGTTGTCACAACCGCCAGAAGCCAGCTTCTGAACGAGATCCAGGGATCCGGATCCGACCAGAGAACCCGGCGCCATGGACGGAGCCCAGGAAACGGAGGTCACCCCAACCGGGTGGGCTTGATCTATCCTCGTCGTGTCCCACCCGCCGTCCGACCGGGCAGTGAACACCGAGATGTTCCCGTCGGATGACCCGCATGCCAGGCAGAGGCCGAGCTCGTGGGGAGCCCAGGCTATGGAGTTGACGGACGATTTGTGCTCGCTGAAGATGTGGGTCTGAGCCCACTCGTTCTGGTTGCCCTCCCTCCAGATTATCACGCGGCCGTCGTAGGAGCAGGAGGCGAGGATGGAGCCAAACTTCGGGTGCGCCCACCCCACCTGCCAAACAGGACCCTGGTGGCCCGTTAGGGTTGCGAGGTGCTGCGAGGTGGAGTTGCTGCCCACGCCGATGATCTTGATGGTGTTGTCGGATGAAGCAGTTGCAAGGCGCTTTCCGTAGTAATCCATGACAACGTCATGAACTGTGTCCTGATGGCCGGTTTCGATCTTCTGTGCCGGCATTCCTCCTAAATAGCGTTAACTGCAGAAATCGAAGAAGATTGAGATAACCTAGCGTAACCCAAATCAAAGAAAAATCCAGCCGAGGAATCGGATCAGCGCGGATAGGCGCGAGGCGGATCTAGAATACGTCACGGAACCGGCAGAGGAGAGGAATGGACGAGCTCCGACCTGCACTGTGGCCGGGGTTTCGCTGGTAAACGCCAACCGACGCCGTTTACGATAGGCAGGGGCACCGATCTGAGATCATCCGCCGGGGTTCAAAGGCGAGGATTGAAGTCACAAGAGGTAGTGAATCGAATTTGGGAGAGATTAAGCAGCATTCCCGTGATGCCCCCGCGAAATTCTAATAATAAACATATATTTATTATAAAATGATTCATTACAAATCAAAGATATGTAATTATTATGTAGATGTGTAAAACCTCCAGTTTCAAGTAATCGGTTGCTTTATTACATATTTTTAAGTTATAAGATGAGAAGGAGATTTTGGGGAGTGTTGGAGGGGTTTTGATGGGCGCATGATTACATAAAATTGTGTGGATTCCCCATGAAATTGTGCAAGATGAACATAAGTTTTTTAATATGTGCACGGTTGGTGCATGATTTGGAAAAACCGTACGATAATCACGTGATATTGGAATTTTTAGGGCAAAGCTAATTCACACTATTCACGCACTGTTTGTCAAACCATGTAGACTAATCGTGCGACAATCTTTTCTAAGCCTAAAAATTGGATTTTTAATCCGAATTTCACCTTGAACCCTTATTTATCTCCTCCCAACCAGGGCTCTTGAACTCCTAGCATCTCTTAGGCGATTTTGGTGATCTTCTTCCTTCCAAAGGCCAATTCCGAAGAATTTTCAAGTATTGGATCTAGGAAATTAATGGTAATAACCTTGTTTTCCGTTCTTCTAAATCTTCTTGTTCCTGCTCGAACAAACCCTTAACAGGCAGTCTTGCCCGGATCTATGGTTTTGGGCATGTTTTGACGAATCTTCTTTGAGAATCATTATTTTGATGAATCTTCTTTGAGAATCATTGAAGGAACGGATAAGAGAGCCCGAATCTGCAAGATCGTGGGACGATTCTTTAAGGTAGTCGCGTTTGAGGTGAGTGGCATCTCCCCCCCCCCTCACTCTCCCTCGACCCCCTCCCTCTCTCTCCCTCCCTCCCTCCCGTCCCCCCTCCACTTGTGCTTTTTTTTAAGAAAAAGAAAGAAAACACTCGTTGATCTCTTGATGAAAGCCCTTTTTTCGGTTATCTAACTTCGAAAGCTTGGGTTGTGGGTGATGCTCGCAATGTGTACGATGGAATGATAAAAAGGATTAATTGATTTTTTAGAAATGAATGGGCGTGAGACCTTGGCATACACATGTGTTGCATGTGTTCATATTGCATTGCATGGGGCCTTTGTTGGTTTGGACTTGGTCATCGGTGTCGATGGGGCATAATGGTACACAACTAAGCGATGACATAGATGAGAAAGATAGGTTTTCTACTCGTGGGTTAGGATTGTTCAAAGGTTGGATGCATGCATGTGTGTGTGAGTTCTGGATGTTTGTGCATGTACATGCATATATTTTTGTTTTGTTTGATTACATTTTAGTTTATGTTTTTAATAATTCAAAACCCTTTTATTATTTTATGTGAAAAATGTTTTTACAACCTCTCTGTATTTTTATTATAACTTGAGTTGCAATGATCAAAATTTTATAATTTCAATTTCATATGAAATATAATAAGTTTATCTAAATTTTATTAAAATACGACGGAGTCTGATTCTATCTCTAGCATATTCGTGTTTTGATCCGAACATGGTACATGCTTTTGGTTTCAAGAAATATTTTCAGTTTAAACTGCTTTATAGTTTTATTTCATTGTTCAATTATAACTTGCAGTATATTGATTAGATTATCACAAAACTTATTCTGTTGGAAAGACAACACATTTATTTACATTTCATTAGAATAAATGGAAGTCTGGTTTTATTTTTTATGTGGTGTGCAGAATGTCTGAAAATCTTGCAACAATTTTGGAATTCTGGATTTTTCAGAATTCAAAATATTTTTTGTTTCTTTGATATTCCATTCAATTCTCATCGGAATCACTCGATGTTTGTTTGATTAGAAATCTAAGAAGTTTTTATTCATTTCAGTCAACTACTTAAAAATCTCGAAATGTAATTTAGGTGCCTTAAAAATGGCCGAAGTACTATAATGTTTTATGCAGTATTCAAAACATGTTTTCACTGTTTTTTGATCATATCTCTTAATATACTTGTCAGATTGAAGCGATTTTTTATTCGTTGGAAATCTCTCAAAATTATCTTCATTTAAGTATTATGGACCAACTTCTAATTTAGTCATTTAGATAACTTAAAAAATCATCAAATTTTATGGATCTAATTTTTTTACTAACGGTAGATCAAGTTAGTTTGCTAACAGTAGATCTCCACTTAGTCTTCCACCCATAGATGTATTTTCTCACTCATCGGTAGATGTATTTTTTTAACTAATAATAGATCATTTTTTAATTATCAACGGTGGATCAATTTTTTTTAACTAATGGTGGATTAATTTTTTGAACTAACGGTGGATTAATTTTTTAAACTAACGGTGGATTATTTTTCTTATAACTCACAGTGGATTCTTTTTATAACTAATTGTGGACTAATTTTTTTATAACTAGTGGTGACTTATTTTTTTATAACTAACGGTAGATTATTTTTTTTATAAATAACGGTGGATCAATTTTAATTTTTTTCTAAGTTATTTATTAATATGGTTAAATGATTTCAAATTGTTTTTAATGCATTAAATGTATGTTAATAATGGTTTTATATTTTATGCATTTATACTGAAGGTATTTATTTACAACTAATCTAATTGCGACGTTTATGGTATTAATTAACCGAGTTTTTATGGTGATAGTTTGAATGATTGACTCGTTTAAACTTATTCAAACATCGTATTTAAATTAATCTGAATACTCCGACATTTCTGTAATTTATTTTAATCAGTTTTAAAATATGTATTAATTTATTATTTATTATTTCATACACATTATAATTATTTTAAGTGCTTTATTAATTTATAAAACTCATATATATTATATGGATACTATGCGAAATAATTTTAAAATATTTTAATCAGGTATAATATATGTCTTAAATTATTCTTCATTAACTGTAGAAAGTTACAACATTTGTGTAACATATTTTTTATTGCCTATATTCATTGTTTTAATTGTTTCCAAAATATTTATTAATATTTAGTAAGTATTTTTAAAATGTTTTAATGTATTAAATGCATAAAAATTATGTCTTTATATTTTATGTATTTCTACAGATTGTATTCTGATGTTTTTATTAACATATCGGATTGCAATATTCATGGAATTATTTGACTTACTTTGAACAGTCTATTTGAAATTATGTTTGACCTATTATTATGGAATATATTTGAATAATTTAACGAGTTATTCAAATTAGTTTGAACTGGTATTTAAGTTTTGAATTCAAATCATTATTGTAAAAATGTTTTATGGAGATTGAATTTCTCTCTCCTAAATAATTTTGAATTGTTTTACCTGTGGAATGTGTTTGTTAATATTTGCATATCTCTATTCAAAGGGTTGTAGAGCAGCTTTGAAAGGAATCAAATACACTGGATAACATCTTCGACACTCTTTTTTTCACAAACTGAATCCTGTGAGCTAAACGAAATCTTTCATGACTACTACTTCCTTGACGAGACACCTGCATTGCTCGAGAACCAGTACCTGCACTTTCATTGTTTATCTTCTACTTTGTTCTGGTTTCTAAGTCTATAACACTACTTCCAATCTCTCACACACACTCTTTGTTTTTTTGTTTATGCTTTTACACACAAAAGCATTATTCTTTTTCTCTTTATTTGGGTTGTGATTCCCATTTTCTAAAGTTAGGATCATTCAGGTTGTGAATCCTAGTATCTAAATTCAAGTGTTGTAATTGGGTTGTGACTCCCCATACAAAAGTCATTGTATCATGGTTATCCCTCTATTGGAAAAGGATCTTATAATTGGGTTATGATTCCACCTCAAAAATTAGATTAGTGCACATGTATCTCTTTTCGAATAGAGAGATACAAGAGTATAGGAGGCCCACTTTGGATCAAACTACTATAAAAAAATCCTTGTGTTTTTTACTCTTCCTACTGCAAATTAACTCACTTAATTAACTTTAATAATTAATTTATTTGATTAAATTTTTTAATCTAGCATATTCACCCTCTCTAGACCATGTTTCATTACCATGTCCAACCTAACAACTGGTATTAAAGGATAATCTTCTCAAGAATAGTTTAGCTCTATCATTCTCTTTCCTGATACCAAACAATTGATATCATAGGTTGTTCCTTTTGGAATTATCCGATCCTTTTATAGAGTATATTGTTTATATTTAATTGCGCTAAATTGTTCTTAGACCTTACAGTATAAGGACAGTATCTTTAATATAACAGGATTAAACACAAATTATGTTTGGATTCCTCAGAAGCCACCACACTTCAATGATAATGATTATGACTACTAGAGATCCCAAATATAGGTATATCTCAAACAATTAAGTATAAAACAATAGTCCATCATGTTAAAATAGTACACTCTTCCAGAAGCCGACCCATATACATTTACTGGAAATGATGCTACTAGATATGTTTTAAATGACGAAGTCATTAATATTTTATATTGTGCTATTAATAGAAGAATTTTTAGTCATGTGTCTGCTTGTAATAAAACTTATGAGATTTGGAAGATTCTACAAATCAATCACCTTGGATCTGAAAAATTAATTTGGACCAAGCTTGGAATGCTTCATACTAAGTACCAAACTTCAAGTCGGGTGAGGATGAAATTGTAAACCAAATGTTCCATCGATTCACAAGCATTGTGAATGGAATTAATTCACTTGGTGAAGCTCTAGAAAACCTAGTACTTGTTGAACAAGTCCTATGATCATTACCAAAGAAATAAAATACAAAGAAGGTCGACATTGGTGAAAGCAAGAACTTTAAAGAGAACACTCTTGATGAATTGATTGGATCACTGCTTCAGTATGAATTGGAACTGAAGAACATAGCTAACATGAAGATAATAAAAATAAAAGGTGCAACCTTTAAATATGTGAATGTTGTTTCTACCGACTCTTCTAATTATGATCTATAGGATAGTGAAAAAGAAGATATGGCTCAAATTGTGACTAAGGTTTATAAAATAATGAAAAAGAAATGATTCAAGAATCAGTTTACAAGAAACCCTCAAAAAGAAAAACATTGGGGTGATAAGAAAGGTGGTATGAATTACAATGCTTTAGATGTGTCTTTTTACGAGTGCATGAAGAAAGGGAATATCAATCCTATACATCCTAAACTAAAGAATAATGATAAATACAAAAATAATGATAAAAAGGATTTGACCATCAGTTAGAGTTGTATAGAAGAATAAGATTCTAACAAACAATCCGGACACGAGAAATAATCTGCTAACTTGTGCTTCATGGCATCACTGGATAAAGTTAGTGATTCAGGTTTTTATTCTGGATGTTCTGATTCTGACTATGATTTTGAAAACCTGAATATTTCTAAATTAAATGAAGAAATTGAAAGATTAAGAAAATATATTTTCAAAGATGTTGATTTATATAACAAGCTTAAGGAAAATAATGAGAAACTTGTTTATAAAAATAAATTAATTTTACAAGAGAATGAAAAATTAAGGAATATTGCTTCTGCTTCCCATTCTACAGTTTATGACAATTTGAAATATGTTCAAGATTTGAATGAAAATTTTAAAAAGGAAGTTGAGAGTCTTAAACAAATTTTATTTTATTTTATTCATGGATGTGAAAAATATCATAAAATGATGTCTTTAAATAAAATTAATAAAAATAAATATGGTTTTGGATATGATAGAATATTGCCTCATTTTTTTAAAACCCATTTTGTTAAAAGTAAAAATAGTCATACTTATATTGTTACTTGTTCTAAATGTGACATGAATGGTCACTATGAAAATGATTATTCTCTTAGATTTAGATAGTCTTTAGGATTAAAAAAAACCAATATTTCTAAATCTTTATTATCTAGAGTACCATACAACACCTATTTAAATTCTGTGTCGGTACCTAAAAATTATATTACTAATTCTGTTGGACCCAAAGTAGCTTGGGTACCAAAATTGTCAAGTAATTGATTTTTGTAGGAAAAATAACTTGGATATATCAAGAATGATATATGATAAATGGACAGTGGATGCTCTAGGAATATGAATGAAGACCCATCAAAGCTTACCACTTACAACACACGTGATGAAGGCACTGTTACATTTGGAGACAATTCCAAATACAAAGTAAAAGGTTTTGGTAAAGTTGATATTTATAATTCTACTTTTATTTCTAAAGTTTTATATGTCAAAGGTTTAAAACATAATTTAATTAGTATATCTCGATTTTGTGATGATGAAATGGAATTTAAAATTCAAAATGATAAATGTTTAGTTTTTAGGAATGATTTTTTATTATTTTATGCTAATCAAAAGGAAAATATTTATATTATTTATTTTTATGAACTAACGGTTTAACATGTTAAGTATTTGAATATTGTTCAGAGTGATAGCATCCATTGGAATTGATGTTTAAGTCATGTTAATTTTATAATGTTACATAAGTTCTCTAAACATGAGAATGTGTTATAATTACCTACTTTGAAGAAATAACATCTTCATGTTTGTAATGCTTTTATGAAAGGGAAACAACATAAAATTTCTTTTAGACTTATCAATTAGATAAGTATTAATCGACCTTTACAATTAGTACATCTTGATTTATTTGGTCTTACTCAAATTTCTATCCTTGGTGGAAAAAAATATACTTTAGTCATTGTTGATGATTATAGTAGATTTACATGAGTATACTTTCTTGCTCATAAAAATGACACTTTATCTAAATTTACTATGTTTTGTAATTAAGTTCAAAATGAAAAAGGTTTTCATGATTGTTTATATTCGTAGTGATAAAGGAGGTGGATTTCATAATTCAGAATTTGAAAAATTCTATAAAAATAATGGTTATTTTCATAATTTCTCTACTCCTAGAACACCACAGTAAAATGGTGTTGTAGAACGAAAAAATAGAACACTTATTGAAATAGATGGAACTATGTTAAGTGAATATAATTTGCCTAGATATTTTTGGGTTGAGGATATTTTTTCTACTTGTTATATTTCAAATAGAATTCTTATTAGAACATTTTTAAAGAAAACTACTTATGGATTATTTAAAAATGAAAAGACTAAAGTTGGTTATTTTAGATTTTTTGGTTATAAAGTTTTTATTTTGAATTAAAAGAATAATTTAGATAAAATTGATGTTAAAATTGATGAAGATATTTTTCTTGGTTATTCTAATAATAGTAAAGCTTTTATAGTTTATAATAAAAGAAATATAGTTATTAAATAATATTTTCATGTTCTGTTTGATGAAAATGATGATAAAATAAATTATAATTATAATTTTTTTAATTACATGTTTAAAGATTTTAATTTTGGTGAAGAAAAAACTCAGAATAAGGATGAATCAATTGAGGGAGATCATACTCCTTCTCAAACTGATCCAAGATCATGGAAGATTCATAAAGACCATCATGTTGAAAATGTAATTGGAAATGCTGATTCTGGTGTTAAAACTATAAATTCTGTTTTAAATTTCTATTCCATTTTTGCTTTTTTTTCTTCTAATTTTATACTTAATAATATCAATGAAAATTTAAATGATTCTAATTGGATTGTTTCTATGAAAGATAAACTAAATCAGTTTGATAAAAATAATGTTTGGTCATTATCATAATTTCCTGAGGATAAGTAGGTAATTTGAACTAAATAAAACTTTAAAAACAAGCTGGATGAATCTAAAATCATTGTCAAAAAACAAAGCTGGACTTGTTGCTCTAGGATACTCTTAATAAGAAGGTAAAGACTTTGAAGATTCATTTGCACATGTTTCCAGGTTAGAGGCTATTAGAATCTTGTTGGATTTTTCTTGTTTTCAAGGTTTCAAATTATATCAAATAGATGTAAAAAGTGATTTATTAAATAGTTTTATAACTGAAGAAGTTTATGTTTATTAACCCCTTGGTTTTGAAAATGAAAAATTTCCTAATCATGTTATTAAATTATCTAAATCTTTGTATGGTCTCAAACAAGAACTACATGCTTGGTATGAAATACTTTCTCTGTTTTTATTAAATAATGGTTTCAAGCAAGATAATGTTGATCCTAAAATTTTTATTAAAAGAATTACCAATGATATTTTAAATGTGAAAATTTATGATGATGATATAGTTTTTGGTTCTTCTAGTGAAATGATTTGTAATTATTTTTCTACTTTGATGTCTTCTGAGCTTGATATGAGTTTAATGTGAGAATTAAAGTTCTTTATTGGACTTAAAATTTCTCAAAGAAAATATAGATTTTTTTAATCATTCTAAGTATTCTAAAGAGTTGTTTAAAATATTTGGTTGTAATTCCTCTAAATCTATGGAAACCCCCATGGGTACTAATTGCAAATTAGATGTTAATGCATTTGATAAATTTGTTGATATTAAAGTTTATAGAGGCATGATCGGTAGATTGCTATATTTAACTACATCGAGACCCAATATAATGTTTAGTGTTTGTCTATGTGCTAGATTTCAAGATGGTCCTAAAGAAAGTCATATTAAAGCTATAAAAAAATAATTAGATACGTTAAAGAAACTATTGTCACTATTTTATTTTATCCTAAATATAACTATTTTAATTTAATATCTTATTCTGACTCTAATTTTAGAGGATATAGAATTGGAAAAAAAATAATAGTAGGTATGTGTCATTTTCTTAGAAAAAATTGAATTTCTTGGTCTTCTAAGAAACAATTATATGTTGCTCTATCTACTGTACAAGTTGATTATATCTTTACTGCCGTTAATTTTTCTCAAAGATTATGGATTAAGGAAACTTTATTTGATTTTTTTGTATTTATCTTGATAAATTTCCTATTTATTGTGATAATACTTATGCAGTTTATATTTTTAAAAATCCCTTATAGTATTCTGTAACAAATTATATCAATCTTAGATTTCATTTTATCAGAGATCATGTAAATAAAGGTGATATTGTTTTAGAATTTATCCCAACCGAAAATAAGCTTGCATACATCTTTTTTAAGCCTTTAGTCTCTGCTCAGTTTGAAAAAAAGTTAAAATTTAGCCTGGGTGTAAGCTTAATTATTTTATTTTTGCATTTGTTTAGGGAGAGTTTTTGTTTTATCATTTTGTTTATTTACAAAAATAGAGTGAAAATTATTTTTAAATGTACACATTTTTTAATCAAACAAAAAAAGGGTAGTGATCAGAATTTTATAATTCCAATTTCATATGAAAGATAAAAAGATTATCTAACTTTTATTAAACAATGATGACATCTAATTCCATCTCTAGAATGTTCTCATTTTGATTCGACTATGATACATGATTTTAGTTTTAAGAAATATTTTTAGTTTAAACTACTTTATAATTTTCTTTCATTATTCAATTATAACTTGTGTTATATTGATCATATTCTTATGTAACTTATTCCATTGGAAATAAAACAAATTTATTCACATTTCATTAAAATAAATGGAAGTATGATTTTATTGTTTAAGTGGTTCTCTAAATGTCTAAAGATCTTGCAACAGTTCTAGAATTATGGATTTTCTAGAATTCAAAATATTTTCTGTTTATTTGATATTTCATTCAATTACCATCAGAATCTCTCGGTATTTATTACAAAGTTTTTCTTCTTTCCATTTAACTACATGAAAATATAAAAATTTCAATATGTACCTTAAAAAATGGATGAAGTACTGTAATGTTTTCCATGGTATTCAAATCATGTTTTCACTATTCTCGATCACATCTCTCAATATACTTGTCAAATTGAATCTGTTTTTGATTCATTGGAAAGATCAATAAATTATATTCATTTAAGTCTCATGGACCAACTTCTAATTCAGTCATTTTGATGGCTTAAAAAATCACTGAAGTTTATGGATCTAATTTTTTTACTAGCAGTAGATCAAGTTAGTTTACCAACGGTAGATCTACACTTAGTTTTCCACTAGTGGATGTATTTTCTCACTCACCAGTAGATTTATTTTTTTAACTAATGGTAAATCCTTTTTTAATTATCAATGGTGGATCAATTTTTTATAACTAATGGTAGATTAATTTTTTGAACTAATGGTGGATTAATTTTTTATAACTAATAGTGAATTAATTTTTTTTATAAATAACGGTGAATTAATTTTTTATAACTAACAATGGATTAATTTTTTATAACTAACGGTGGAATATTTTTTTTATAACCAATAGTGGATTAATTTTTTTTATAATTAATGGTGGATTATTTTTTTATAACTAATGACATATTTTTTTTTGTAACTAATAGTGGATTAATTTTTTATAACTAACGATAAATAAATTTTAATTTTTTTATAAGTTATTTATTAATATGGTTAAATGATTTCAAATTGTTTTTAATGTATTAAATGTATGTTAATAATATTTTTTATATTTTATGTATTTATACAGAAGATATTTATTTACAGTTAATCTGCTTGCAATATTTATGGTATTAATTGATCGATTTTTATGGAGATAGTTTGAACAATTGACTCGTATAAACTTATTCAAATGTTGTATTTAAATTAGTTTTAATACCTCGTAATTTATGCAATTTATTTTAATCAGTTTTAAAATATGTATTAATTTATTATTTATTAATACATACATATTATAATTATTTTAAGTGTTTTATTAATTTCTAAAACTCATATATATTATATGGTTACCATGTGAAGAAATTTTAAAATACTTTAATCAGTTATAATATATATTTTAAATTATTCTTCATTAACTATAGAAATTTACAGCATTTGTGTAACATATTTTTTATTGCCTATTTTCATAGTTTTAATTATTTCAAAAATATTTATTAATATTTATTAAATGTTCTCAAAATGTTTTAATGTATTAAATGCATGAAAATTATGTCTTTATATTTTATGTATTTATACAGATTACATTCTAATGTTTTTATTAATAGACATGATTATAATATTCATGGAATTATTTGACTTACTTTGAACTTTCAAACTGTGGGTATAGCCCATGAAACCGTGGGTATAGGCTATACTCACGGTTTGATGAACTGTGGGCTCCCGAGGTGTCGAGATTTCCCTATACCCACAGTTTTACATAAACTGTGGGTATATCCCACTGAAATTTCAACTTACCCACGGTTCTGGTGAACCGTGGGTATAGATCTATGCCCACGGTTTACAGAACCATGGGTATACATTTTTACAGTAGAAATTAGATACCATGGTTAAGTAAACCATAGGTATAGAGGGTTCTACAATAGCATATTTATCCACAGTTTAAAAACCCTGGGTATAGAGGGTTCTACAACAGCATATTTACCCACAGTTCTCAAACCGTGGGTATATATTATTTTCCCAGAAATAGCAGCTGCCCCACTGGACAGACCCCCTACAGCCCCTCCCTTCCCCCTGGGACAGACCCCCAGCACATCCCCCCCACCTTTGCACACCCCCACTCTCCCCTCTAGATAAAACCCCCTTTCACACACCCCCCTGACACCCCCCTGGACCACCCCCACCCCCCGCTGGACAGACCCCCTGCAGCCCCTCCCTTCCCCCTTGGACAAACCCCCCCAGCCCTGCACCCCCACTGCCCCCCTGCACCCCCAATACCACATGCACCTAGCCCTGTACCCAGCCCCCCATCCCCCTCATTACCCCCTGCACCCAGGTCCCCCTCCCCCCACTGCACCCCCACTGTCCACCCCCCTCCACCTGCACCCCCACTGCCCCCCTCCTGGACACCCCCCTGCACCCCCAGTACAACCTGCACCCAACCCAGCACCCAGCCCCCCATCCCCCCTGCACCCAGCCCCCTCACTACCCCCTGCACCTAGGTCCCCCTCCCCCCATTGCACCCCCACTATCCACCCCTGCCCCACCTGCCCCCCCCCCCCCCCCCCACTGCCCCCCTCCTGGAAAACCCCCCTGCACCCCCAGTACCACCTTCACCCAGCCCCCTCACTACCCCCTGCACCCAGGTCCCCCCCCACTACACCCCCACTATCCACCCCCACCTGCACCCCCACTGCCCCCCTCCTGGACAACCCCCCTGCACCCCCAGTACCACCTGCACCCATCCCTACACCCAGCCCCTCCATCCCCCCTCCACCCAGCCCCCTCACCCCCTGCACCCAGGTCCCCCTCCCCCCACTGCACCCACACTGTCCCCCCCCCCCACCCTGCACCCCCACTACCCCCCTGCTGGACACCCCCCTGCACCCCCAGTACCACCTGCACCCAGCCCCATCATCCCCCCTGCACCCAGCCCCCTAGCCCCTCCACTACCCCCTGCACCCAGGCCCCCCTCCCCCCCACTTGCACCCCCACTGTCCACCCCCCCCCCCCCACCTGCACCCCACTGCCCCCCCTCCTGGACACCCCCCTACACCCCAGTACCACTTGCACCCAGCCCTGCACCCTACCCCCTATCCCCCCTACACCCAGCCCCCCTCCCTGCACCAAGCCCCCACCCCCTGTGAAACCACTGTGAAATAATGCAAACCAAAATGCAAAAATAATGGAACTACAATGCATTGTTTTCACCAGTTAAAACATAAGCAGAGCTGGCCAAAGTGTTCAAAGAAGAAAAAATTTCTTATCAGATTAGTCCTAAATAAATTTTTAATGAAAAATCATGTGGCACCCCTGGTTTGAGGTATGAAACCTTTATTTATGCCTTTTATGTGTTTAAAGTGCATGGAATGAGTTAGGAAGAGGTTGGGATAGTTTGGAATGGTTTTGAATAAGTTTGGAGGCTTTTCTTAAGGAGCACAGTTTGAGCACGGTTAGGGGAAACCGTACGGGTTCTCCAGGAAACCATGCAGGAGGAGACAGTAGGCTTCGCACGGCCTGCGCACGGTTTAGGTAGAAAATCTAGGGACTGACCAATATTGTTCTTAATTGACACATCGTGATCTTGAACCAAGCCCCTGTAAATTATCAAGCAGTGGAGAGACAAGCCAATTGTCCTTCTAGAATTTAAGACTCAAGTTAATGGATGCCAACCACCAATATTTGTGTTAATAATATACCAATAGTATAGATGGCCACAATATGAGGATAATGGAGGTGGAGACACATTAGTATAATGGATATAGATAATGGATGTGCTGGATATGATATATTCATATGCAACATATGCGGTGTGCATCTACATAGTACATAGAACAATCATAACCCAAATATTCTATATAGATTAGTAATATTCATATAATAATGGGTTTTTAAAATTAAAAATGAAATGCTGGTTTCACAGTACATAGGGTGTCCAACTGTGTATCATGCATAACATGAATATGAAAAATGGACATTTAAAAAAATACCTTCCCCGAACTCGAATACCCTTTTGGAAATCCTTCTATGCTAAAAGATCATTTGCAGTGCAAATCAATGATGTTTCACATTGTCTCTTGGATTCATGGACGTTGTGGATAAACACCTATAAGCATTTAGTAACTTCTGTAAGAAACACATGGATGTAGAAGAATTGAAAATTTAAAGGGAACCAATGTGGATAAACGCCTATAACATTTAGTATATTGATTCTGTACTTATCCTGTAATCAGTTCATGTTCACTTATAAATAGTACAGTTTCTGAAGTGAACATGTACATGTTCACTTATAAATAGTACAATTTCTAAAGTGAACATGTACATGTTCACTTGTCTAATTTAAAGTGTTCATTTGATAGAAATAGTACATGATCACTTCACTCAGTAGGTTAGTATACTGATTCTATAATCAGTTCATGCTCACTTCTAAATAGTATTGTTTTTAAAGTGAACATGTACTATTTTTGATGTGAAAATTTACTAACCTACTGAGGTAATGACCCGATTATAAGTGAACATGTATTGTTTATATCAATGAAAGGGTACATGGAGGAGAATAAGTCACAAACAAATATAAGTAAATACATTTGAGAGAGGTGAACATGTACTGTTTCAGTTGGGCAATAGAGTATACATAGAATGTTGAAATGTGTAAACAATTGTCACACATAATAAGATATGCACCCTACATGCTGGAAGAAACTTACCATTACCTATCAAAGTGAAATAATGTTAATGATGAGATGTGAGGAGGAGGAAATTCTCTTATCCACTCTGGTATCATAAACAGCCGAGGAGGAAATGCACTTATTTAGCCTAGCCCATCGGCTTTCCCTTCCACTCTCCTCTGATCAGCCATCAACTGGTTTTTCCTGCATAGCACATGACAATTAATCACCAATAGATGTATTGGAAACCCTTTTGAAACAAAGAAACAACCTCTGTGGCCAAAGAGATCCCTCCATGAGTGGACCTCTACACTACAATGTTTGCACTGTGCAACAACTGACTTTGAACCATCCGGTGCCCTGGATGTTTTTGAACAGGCTTTAACAGAAGAGTTGGATTGAGAAGATGAGATCACCATGAATAAGCATAAGAAAATGTATGGAGAATTGTGCTCTATCATGAGTTATTGAAAAGTTAGTGAAGAGATTAAAAATGTTTCATTATGAAAAACTACATAAGAAAATATGAAATTTGTTCAACCTTCCCTTGATGTGCATCAGGATGAATAAAAGCCTTTGATTTTGGTGTTAACTCATTAAATTCAAGATTTTAAATAGTTATCATGAGTAAGATATGGAGTCTCGGCACTTCCCATCCAAAAAATCCAATTTCATTGAATGGCGCTACTTCAAACTTGTCCTGCTGCCATAAAATGAAACCAAAAATACCTTTACCAAAATCTCATATAAAACCGCATAAAATATTCATGTAGAAGAAACATTTACATCAATGAATCACGAGCACTCAAGGTCAATGCTACGATGGATGTTGACATAACAAATACGTTTATCATTCAAGCCAATAAAGCACAAAAAATGTCATATAAACTTAATAAAATGAAAAATGTAATTAATACGGTAAGTGGATTTATTACTCGAGAAGACAACTGATCATTTCAACCACTAAAAGAATTATAAATATAGATAATATTTCTATAGTAATACAAGAATGCACTAATATAAATGCACTTATATTCTATATAATTAATATTGGATCTTGAAAGAAGTTTGAAAAAATTATGAGTATAGTCTAAGAAAGATTGCATGTTAATGAACTGAATGCAAATATATCAGTTATGTGAACAATAATTTTTGATTTACAAATCAAATCATGAGAAATTTGGAATTTTACAACAGAATGCATACTATATCAAAGAAGTCAGAGTGAAAATGCATATTACAGTGTTATTGATCAATACAAATAATGTTTAATACACTGAATATTGTCCATAACCCGGTAGTTTGAAATTTCATATGAAAAAGGCTACTGAATCCAACTTATTCTAACATTTTTAAATGTATATTATACAGAAGCATGAAAATTTAATGCAGGTTGAATGTGCGTATAAATTCAAAGTGACAAAAACTGTATTTATGTTTAAACTTAATAGTTATATATAGATTTTTTATTACAGGCTTAAGTCATCCACTACGGGAAAAATGGTTTTTTGCGACGGGAATAAATCCCGTCGCAAAAGGTCCGTCCAAGAGGTTATTTGCGACATGATTTCGTCTCCCGTCGCAAATAGTTTGGCGCGGATAGCGCGTCAAACCGCGTGAAGGTTATTTGCGACGGTGAGATCCCACCGTTGCAAATAGTTAAGTATTTGCGACGGGACCGGTCGCAAATAACCGACAACAGTTTATAGCTTTTTTGCGACGACAAACCTTTTGCGATGGGGTCCGCCGCAAATAATCGGCGGCGGTTTATAGCCTTTTGCGACGGGATGTCATCCCGTCGTAAAAGGTGTGTCGGCAGAGACTATTTGCGACGTGTCCCGTCGCAAATAACTTTTTAACCGCCGACAATAATTAATGCGGGCGTAGGTATTTGCGTCGGGTCCCGTCACAAAATATACTATTTGCGACGGGTATCCCGTCGCAAATAATCTAACATATATATACCTCCATCCGTTTTTCCCCTCATTCCTCTCAAATTTTAGATCCTCTTTCTCTCTAAACTCGGATTTTAGAGAGAGTGTTTTTCTAAGTTAATTTTTTTGTTCACAAAGAAGTTGTGAAGCCGTTTGCATCAATAGAAAACCAGTCTTGAAGGTATTTATGTTTTTTTAATTTATTATTTATTTCATTTTTTATGTTAATTTTTTTTTATTGTTGATTATTTGTAATTAAATTAAATTTAAATTGTTTTGTCAATAGTATTAATTTGTACTAAAAAATTGAAATTTTTAGTATTAATTTTTAATAATTAGTAGTAATTATTAATTATTAACGATAATTAGTAATGTATATAATTAATTTGTAGTAATTAATAATAATTGGTAATAAATATCAATAAATAGTAATAAACAGGAATAATTAGTAATAATTAGGAATAATTAGTAATAATTAGGAATAATTAAGAATAAATATTAATAATTAGTAATAATTAGGAATAATTAGCAATAATTAGGAATAAATAGCAATAATTAGTAATAATTAGCAATAATTAGTAATAAATAGCAATAAATAGCAATAATTAATAATAATTAGTAATAAATTGTAATAATTAGTAATAAATTGTAATAATTAGTAATAAATAATAATAATTACTAATAAATACTAATAATTAGCAATAAATACTAATAATTAGGAATAATTAGCAATAATTAGAAATACTTAGCAATAATTAGAAATAAATAGCAATAATTAACAATAATTAGCAATAATGAGCAATAATTAGCAATAATCAGCAATAATTAACAATAATTAGCAATAATTAGGAATAATTAGCAATAAATAGCAATAATTAGCAATAAATAGCAATAATAAGTAAAAAATAGCAATAATTAGTAATAAATTGGAATAATTAGTAATAATCAGGAATAATTAGCAATAATTAATAATAATTAGTAATAAATTGTAATAATTAGTAATAAATTGTAATAATTAGTAATAAATTGTAATAATTAGTAATAAATTGTAATAATTAGTAATAAATACTAATAATTAGTAATAAATACTAATAATTAGTAATAACTACTAATAAATACTAATAATTAGCAATAAATACTAATAATTAGCAATAAATAGCAATAATTAGGAATAATTAGCAATAATTAGAAATAATTAGCAATAATTAGAAATAAATATTAATAATTAGCAATAATTAGTAACAATTAGCAATAATTGGCAATAATTAGAAATAATTAGCAATAATTAGCAATAATTAGAAATAAATATCAATAATTAGCAATAATTAGCAATAATTAGTAATAAATAGTAATAATTAGTAATAAATAGCAATAAATATTAATAAATAGGAATACATATTAATAAATAGGAATAATTAGTAATAAATATGAATAATTAGTAATAATCAGGAATAAATACTAATAATTAGGAATAAATACTAATAATTAGTAATAAATACTAATAATTAGTAATATTTAGCAATAATTAGTAATAATTAGCAATAATTAAGAATAATTAGCAATAATTAAGAATAATTAGCAATAATTATTAATAATTAGCTATAATTAGCTATAATTAGTAATAAATACTAATAATTAGTAATAATTACTAATAAATACTAATAATTAGGAATAATTAGGAATAATTAGCAATAATTAGAAATAATTAGCAATAATAACCAATAATTACCAATAATTAGCAATAATTAGCAATAATTAGCAATAATTAGTTATAAATAAGAATAAATTGTAATAATTAACAATAATTAGCAATAATTAGGAATAATTAAAACTAATTAGCAATAATTAGAAATAAATAGCAATAAATAGCAATAATTAGGAATAATTAGCAATAATTAGGAATAATTAGCAATAATTAGGAATAATTAGCAATAATTAATAATAATTAGTAATAAATAGGAATAAATTGTAATAATTAATAATAAATTGTAATAATTAGTAATAAATAGTAATAAATAGTAATAAATATTAATTAATAGCAATACTTAGTAATAAATAGTAATAGTTAGTAATAAATAGTAATAGTTAGTAATAAATAGTAATAATTAGTTATAAATAAGAATAATTTGTAATAATTAGGAATAAATACTAATAATTAGGAATAAATACTAATAATTAGTAATGTTTAGCAATAATTAGTAATATTTAGCAATAATTAGTAATAATTAACAATAATTAAGAATAATTAGCAATAATTAAGAATAACTAGCAATAATTAGTAATAATTACTAATAAATACTAATAATTTTTAATAAATACTAATAATTAGCAATAATTAGAAATAAATAGTAATAATTAGATATAATTAGATATAATTAGATATAATTAGATATAATTAGTAATAATTAGTAATAATTAGTAATAATTAGTAATAATTATATATAATTAGATATAATTAGATATAATTAAATATAATTAGTAATAATTAGTAATAATTAGATATAATTAGATATAATTAGTAATAATTAGTAATAATTAGTAATAATTAGATATAATTAGTAATAATTAGTAATAATTAGATATAATTAGTAATAATTAGATATAATTAGAAATAATTAGAAATAATTAGATATAATTAGATATAATTAGATATAATTAGTAACAATTAGATATAATTAGATATAATTAGATATAATTAGTAATAATTAGTAATAATTAGTAATAATTAATAATAATTAGTAATAATTAGTAATAATTAGTAATAATTAGTAATAATTAGCCATAATTAGTCATAATTAATAATAATTAGTCATAATTAGTAATAATTAGTAATAATTAGTCATAATTAGTAATAATTAGATATAATTAGATATAATTGTCCTTGCTTGGTTGATCACCTTGCAAGTGGCGTTGCAATAGGACAACCCGATTCATGCCCTTCTCATCTATAAGAATTATCTCACATGACCCTTTACATAGACCATTCTTCCTTGAAAATTTAAGGGAAAGATACTAATGTCCCCTCAAATTTTTAAGGAATAATGATCTATGTAAAGGGAGCGAGATGATTCTTAAAGACGAGAACAACATTACTTTGGTCGTCCTATTACAACACTACTTGCGAGGTAATTAACCATGAAAGGACAATTATAGAGTTTACATTGGACATGGCTGACACAAACTTTTTATTGCGCATGACCTGACAATTGACGACCCTTTGAGATTTGAACATATTAAGAATAGAGCAAAGCCTATTACGAATATTGATAATTTTAATATTTTATAAATATTTTATTATTTTAATAATATTATATTTTTTTTTCATAAATATTGATAATATATTTTTTTATTAGTAATAATTAGATATAATTATAATTAGTAAACGAAAACTGCTTAGATAATGAAGGGAAAATTTGTAATCATCTCCACAATGATGATTACCGAATTTCCTTTCATTATTCAAGCAGTTTTCATTTTGCTAAGTATTGCTAAGTATTGCTAAATTAGTAATAATTAGCAATAAATAGTAATAAATAATAATAATTAGTTAGACATAGTTAGAAAGAAATTTTAATAAATTTTAATAAATTCCAAGAACCTGACACAATTTCCAGTGGATTGACGACACTCCTTTTGCTCGATGACTTTTCTCCTTTCAACTCTCACTGACTCAAAACAATATGAAAAATGTGATGCTACATAGGCATATTCAATCTCGTATACACGATATTGGATATGCATCCGTAGGATCATATTTTTTATAATGTTTTCAGGTGATGACAGTTGGAAGAAGACAATTCATCAACGAAAAGGGGGCTCTTTTGTCCGACAACTCATTTACTTGCATCTTTCTCACACTGAAATCACAATGAAGAATCTTGTTGGTCGGAGTGGACACTCAAGAGGGGGGTGAATTGAGTTCCAATTAAAAATTTCTGTTGAAAACTTTAAGATTAAATCCCCCAAATTGAAAAACAGCCCAGCCAATTAAGGCAGTAGAGATATAGGTGACTTATTGTTCAACAGGTTTCTCTAAGGTTGATTAATCCTCAGTAAGGTTAGTTTGATGACTAACTTTACTTTTGAAACAAGTTTACTAAACAAATCTCTTATACACACTAATCAAAATTGACTATCAGAGTATATGCAAAAACAGATTTCTTGTTTAAAAAAAAAAGGAGCACAGCGGAACAAAAAGGCAAAGTAAAGAAAAGAATAACAAGCTATTTCAAACAAGAGGTTCAGTCTTAAGCTAAGACTTAGTCCTCTTTCACTTGGTGATCACCTGCCACCAAGCAATTTTATAAAAAAGGATTGATACACAGCCTGTATCGGGCTTTACAACAGTTTTCACAAACTGTCCAGGTTTGACAACCTCTGCCACAGTTATACGTGGGAAAACAAATGACCAAGCCACACCAGGCTTCTTCCACAGTTATACGTGGGTAACAAATGTAAAAAGGTTTGGGATAGGGATTTTCAGTATCCCTCAGTTTAAGCACAGGAGACAGTGTGTGTAATACTAACACACTGCTCACAAATGTAAAACACTTAAACACAGTAGAGCAAGAGATAGAAAGAAGAAGGTTTAGAGTGCTCTATAGTGTTGGCAGATCAGTTCTGGACTTGTAGGAATGAGTGACTTGAAGCTTTGGTCCTTTTTCTGTAAGTTGACACTAAAACAGAGTGTCGTGATTTCCAGACTTCCAGATGTTCAAGTGATCAGCTTCTTTGAGTTTGAGTGCTTCACAGCATGGCTTTTCGGAGACGGTTCTTTCAGTCGGTTCACTTGAGACTCTTTTGTTCTTCAGAATGAATGCTCGAGAGTTCTTCTTTTTGTGTATATGCGTATCTCCTTCTCAGTTGTAGATGTTAGACTCTGTATGTCACTGTTCTTTTCGTTCCATTCATTTTTTTTTGAATGCTTCTCTCTTCTTTTTATACTCCTCCATATATGCCCTTTTTGTTCACCCGAGGCCGACAAGATAAATAGTCTTGAGTTACACGTGCGATCTTCCTCGTACATTGTATTATTTCTTGATATGCCTGAAAATATCAATAAATAATGTTAGGTGTATTAATTTGTCTAGACATGACCGTTAGATTAGTATTAATCAAATTGGTAAAGAAAAAAGTAGAAATATAATAATAATAGACTGGTCGAGAATGTATGTCACTGTGGACTTCAACTGTGGTCTTCCAACTGTGGACTTCCTTCTGACTGCTGACTTCAACAGAAGGCTTGCTGTCTGTAGGCTTGCAATGGTAGCTTTTACTCCATGTAACTGTAGCCTCTCTAACTGTAGACTTGTAATATCAAATTTGTAGAACTGTAACCTTTGTCAACTGTAGACCTCGATCATCAGTAGACTTAGTAGACAGAAGCTGTCTAACTGTAACCTTGACTGTAGACTTATGACTGTAGGCTTGTTCGACTGCGAACTTGTTACAACTGTAGACTTGTTCGACTGTGAACTTGAGCAGAGAAAACTTTGAACAGAAGTCTTGTAACTGTGAACTTCGTCTGTGAGCTTTGACAATAGATAGCGGTAGACTCGTGACTGTAAGCTTGTATTAGTCTTCGACTGTAACCTTGTAACTGTGAACCTATTGCAACAGTAACTTAAGGTGACAGTTAGCTGTAACTGTGACTTTGAAAAGAAAACTCTGACTGTTAGCTAACAATACTAAACTTATGTAAATACTACTGTAAGTTGTTACAGTAAAGTTATGAGAGTAAGAATATGAACTGTTTAGAATAAAATACGTTTAAGCATAGAATAATAAGATTAATGCAAGGTTTTAATACATCATGATCAATGTTTAAGCATGATTTGGGATTATCAAAACAGGTGATTCCAACAATCTCCCCCTTTTTGATAATCACAAATTATGTTAGTATGGAATGAAATATAGATGTATCAGAGAGAAGTGTGCAAAACACAGTATTAGCAATATGAGCACAGAAAAAAAATTAGGTATAATCCTCAAGGATTTCTCCCTCTTTGTATAGGTTCATTTCTCCCCCGAGTTTTCCCTATTTCTCCCTATTTCTCCCTATTTCTCACCCTTTGTGATTAACAAAAAGAAAGACAGAGAGAGAGAAAATAAACATTGTATTAATAATGAGTACATTACATGACCCAAAACGTGAATACATGATCCCTATCAAAAAAAAAACATAAACAGACTCAATCCTCTTCATCTGTAGGTAAGGGATCTTTTCCTTTGGAGGAAGAAGATGGAGCAGTAGGTGAAAGATCAACAGCCTTAGGAATTGTAGCAGGAATGTCTGGAGGGGCAGCAACAGATGCTCCTGAAGGCCTGTAGTGAGTAGCTTGCCGAGGTATCAGTGGTCTAAGGCTTCTGAGGGCATCAGCAGGAGACATTACTGAAGAACCACTGGGGTTGGAGACAGGTAGGGCAGGAGGAACTATAACAGGTGTGCAGTCCACATGAAGAAAATGTAGGAGCAGATTCCTGAAATCCATGATGATGTTTCCTCCTCTGTCCATGGCAGATAAGAAGTCATTTTTGTTTTCCAAGAATTTATCCAAAGCCGGGGTCAACTCTCGTAGCTTGCTAACTTGTTCTTTGAAAGCTTGAGTTACAGGAGGCAACTTCATAGTTTCTAGCATGAGCTTGAAGTGATGGTTCAACTGATGCTTGGTGAAAATCCGATCAAAGTAATAATCCACTTTACTTTTGATGGCCTCCTGAGAAGCAGTAGCAGCCTGCAGGTGCTCACGAACAAAGCCACTGACTTCTCTTGTAGTAGCAAGGATCTGTAGGTCTGATGTGTCATTTGCACGGGCCTGAGTAAGCTCTTCTCTGAGCAGGCTTCTAAACTGCTCAAGGTCTACAGGAGAGCTAGATGAAGGAAGGGACTTGACTGAGAATGCCACTGTCTCCTTGAAAGACTGAGTCAGATTTCCAATCACTTTCTGAATGACAACATCCTGATTGCTAAAGTGTTCTTTTACTGATTTCTTGAAAGCCTCAAATACTTCCACAAACTGCTTGACCACTTCTTTGATGTATCGAATCTCACTGGCCACTTGTGTCTGAGAACTGCTCAGGGCAGTTAAAGAAGCAACTGATTGTCTGAGGGCCACTACTGCTCCAGTCCAGCTTTCAATTTGAGTGTGGCACACTTTCATTTCATCCATCACTTCTTTGATTGGACTTCCCACAACACATCCTAGAGATAATTCTAAGGATTGTTCTACATTTTTCAGCTCATCAAAAAGACTGGTTTTCAATTCAGCAACAGACTGTCTGATGGTCTCCTTCATTTCATTCTTTAAGGATTCAAGGTCTTCCTTGGTGGCCAATCTTTCAGTTTCTAACACTGGAGAGCTGTTAGTTAGGATAACTGGATTTCTTGGTGGTTGGTTTTCCTCATCTGAATCCTCATAATTGAGTCCTAACACCATGTATCCTGGATCTGAGGTCCATCCTTCTATATCATACAGTACAGAGACTGAACCAAAACGCTCCCCCTCACTTGGAGCTCCTTCCTGAACATTTTCTACTATCTGCTCGACTCTGGGTAACTCTAAGTTCTCTTCTGTAGCTCTAGCAGGTTCCATACTTGCTTCCTCTGTAGGTTCAGCAGTGAGGTTAGCCTCCCTCTCTGTTGAGTCATCAACCACTTCCATGACAACAGTAGTAGAGACCACTCCTGCTTCCTGGTCAGACACTGACTTGTCTGTATACCCTATCAGAGGGCTCATACTAAGTTCTTCTGTTTCTTCACCACTGATCTCCTCTTCATCTTCTGCAACAGTTTCTTGATTTTCATTTGAAGCTCCAGCCTCTTCTGCTTCGACTGTATCATCCTCGTCAGAGATGTCCTTGACAAAATATTGAGATTCTTCTTCTTCTTCTTCTTCTTCTTCTGTAGACTCAGTCTCACTGTCTCTTAGAACAGGTTCTCTACTAGGTAGTTCTTTTGGAGGGCTTGCTGCTCCAAACGCCACTGTCCTGACAGGACTGTGAGTAGTCTCAGGATCACTCCCTTCATCAATTGGGGTGTTCTCTCTTGCAGAGTCACCAACTACTGCAGTCTGTTCATCATCTGAGTATACAGGTTCAGGCTCATCAGGCTTTAAGCCTGGATCTCTCCTATCTCTCGGTCTAGAGGGATGAGTAGAAGGGCTAAATTTCTCATAGATTCTCTCCTCATCATTCACCCATGATTTCTTCCAGGGATTCCAACTGATCCTCATGAATTTGCAGATTACTTTCGAGATACATACACTGTTCTTTGCCACTATCAACTCTTCCTGACTTCCAGCTGCACCTTTCACTTTCAACATTACCGAAATGAGTTTAGCATGAAACAAGGCACTTGATTTTGAGCTTGCCTTTATCATGTCCTCCATCTGAGCCATCAGCAACCTACAAAGGTTGACCTTCCTTCCATGTTTTAATAAGTACATCAAGTAAATATCCTGGTGCTTCAGAGTTGCAAAATCTCCTCTTCTAGGACTCAGTACATGCTGAATAAACTTAAACAGAAGCCTGTCCTCTCCACTCATTTCAGCAGCACTAATCTTTCTTACTGTGCCATTGCCTGTCAGTTCTTCCAGAGCCGTCTCATGATCAAAGATTCCACTATTTGGAGGAGCCGCTCCAGAATAGTAGTTGTAAATACCCTCACGAGGAACTCTTAAACATGCAGCCCATTCAACGGATGAAAAACTGACTTCATTGCCGTTTACTCTGGATACCAGTCTATGCAGATCATCCTCTTCCTCGAACTGTAGATATTCATAGAATTCCTTCACCAGCTTCGGGTAGTACGGTCCATTATTGTTTGCGAAGCATTCGGTCCATCCTTGCTCATTAAGCACTGCTAGTACTAATGATCTGCTCGATAAAATCCACTCTTCACTTAGCTACTTCTCAGCAACTATTTCTCTCTTAGTCAGATGTGGATTAACAGGTCTTATCGAGGCGTTCCTGGTGCCACTGGATTCGACTCGAGTCCTCTTTGGCATTGGTGCATCTTCATTGACAGTCGGGGGTCGCTTTGTTCTGGCCATTGGAACTGAATGAGGTTTCGAGGTTCAGTTGAAGGTTTAGGGTTTAGGACTTGAGAGAGCAAGGGTCGAGATGAGTGGATTGAGATATGTTCGATGTTCTAAATTTTATCATTTAGGGATTTAGAAATAAAAGTATAAAGAAAAGAAACGGTTCGAATTCCCGCAAAAATAAAATAAGGTTAAACAGCGAAACATCCTACAGAGAGATGTAACAGTGAGGTACACCAGTGAGGTTTCAATTGTGAGGTTTCAACTGTGAGGTTTCAACTGTGAGGTTTCAACTGTGAGGTTTCAACTGTGAGGTTTCAACTGTGAGGTTTCAACTGTGAGGTTTCAACTGTGAGGTTTCAACTGTGAGGTTTCAACTGTGAGGTTTCAACTGTGAGGTTTCAACTGTGAGGTTTCAACTGTGAGGTTTCAACTGTGAGGTTTCAACTGTGAGGTTTCAACTGTGAGGTTTCAACTGTGAGGTTTCAACTGTGAGGTTTCAACTGTGAGGTTTCAACTGTGAGGTTTCAACTGTGAGGTTTCAACTGTGCTATAATTAATCATACCTAACTCATGTTTGATGTAACTTAATCTCTCAGAATTCAAAGGCTTTGTAAAAATATCAGCTAACTGATGTTCAGTGCCAATGAACTCAAGAGTGATATCACCTTTTTGATAATGATCCCTCAGAAAGTGATGTCTCACATCAATATGTTTTGTCCTAGCATGAGATACTGGATTTTTAGAAATGTTAATAGCACTTGTATTGTCACACCTTATAGAGACATGTTTGAATTGATATCCATAGTCTAGTAAAGTGTGTTTCATCCACAAGATTTGTGAACAACAGCTACCAGCAGCTATATACTCAGCTTCGGCAGTAGACAATGCAACAGAATTCTGCTTCTTACTACACCAAGATACTAGTGACTTGCCTAAAATGTGACATGTTCCAGAGGTGCTCTTTCTATCTAACTTACAGCCAGCAAAATCAGCATCAGAATAACTTAATAAATCAAATGATTGTCCTTTTGGATAAAATAATCCTAAATTGGGAGTATGTTTTAGATATTTGAAAATCCTTTTAACAGCAGTCAAATGAGACTCTTTTGGATTGGCTTGAAACCGAGCACACATGCATACACTGAACATGATGTCAGGTCTACTGGCAGTAAGGTACAGTAGACTACCTATCATACCTCTGTAATTGGTTTGATCCACTGGTTCACCAGTTTCATCACTGTCCAACTTGCAAGTGGTGCTCATAGGTGTGTCACTGCCTTTGGTGCCATCCAAAGAAAAACGTTTTAGAAGATCTTTAATATATTTACTTTGGTTCAAAATAATACCATTTTTATTTTGAAAGATCTGAAATCCAAGGAAAAATTTGAGTTCTCCCATTAAACTCATTTCAAACTCATTTTGCATTATTTTTGAAAAATCAACACATAAAGAATTTTTAGAAGATCCAAAAATAATATCATCCACATAAATTTGTACTATTAAGACATCTTTAGAAATCCATTTAATAAAAAGAGTAGGATCAGCTATCCCTTTAGTAAATCCTTTCGAAATAAGAAAAGAGCTGAGCCTATCATACCAAGCTCTTGGAGCTTGCTTTAAACCATATAAAGCTTTAGATAGTTTAAAAACATGATTAGAAAAATGGGGATTTGTAAAACCAGGAGGTTGTTCCACAAATACATCCTCAATTATATATCCATTTAGAAAAGCACTTTTAACATCCATTTGATATAGTTTGAAATTCAGATGAGTAGCATAAGCAAGTAATATCCTAATGTCCTCTAGTCTAGCCACGGGTGCAAAGGTTTCCTCATAGTCTATTCCTTCTTCCTGACTATACCCTTGTGCAACTAGCCTAGCTTTGTTTCTGATTATATTACCAAACTCATCAACTTTGTTTCTAAACACCCATTTAGTGCCTATGGTAAGAGTGTCTTTAGGTCTTTCCACTAATTCCCAAACTTTGTTTCTTTCAAACTGATTTAGTTCTTCTTGCATAGCCATTACCCAGAATTCATCACTGATAGCATCATTGACATTTTTGGGTTCAAGCTGTGAAAGAAAAGCTTGATGTTCAACCTGATTTCTTAGAGAAGCTCTAGTTTGTGTTCCTCTATCAAGATTACCAACAACAGCATCTAAAGGATGATTCTTTAGAATCCTAGTTGATTTGGTAAAGGTTGAACTAGAGATTTCAGGTTCATTTATAGGTTTGGGTTCCACAGAGGAAGATTCTGGAAAAAGTCCAGAACTGAATGTTTTTATTACAGGTTCTTTAGATTTGTCATTTAGGTCCAGAACAGATAAGTCTTCTTCAACATCTTCAAGAGAAGTTTTAGACTCATGTGGATCAGTCTCATCAAACTTGATGTGAACAGATTCTTCCACACATTTGGTTTTCTTATTGAACACTCTATAGGCTTTACTAGACATAGAGTAACCCAGGAAAATTCCTTCATCACTTTTTGGAGCAAATTTATCAAGATTATCTTTAGTATTCAGAATAAAGACTTTGCAACCAAAAACTCTAAAGTAATTAACCTTAGACTTCCTATTATTCCACAACTCATAAGGGGTTTTCTTAAGAACCGGTCTAATCAAGACTCTATTAATAACATAGCAGGCTGTATTTACAGCTTCAGCCCAAAAGTAAATAGGCAGGTCATATTCATTAAGCATAGTCCTTGCAATTTCTTGCAGGGTTCGGTTTCTTCTTTCCACTACACCATTCTGTTGAGGTGTCCTAGGAGCAGAAAAATTGTGAGCATAGCCATTGTGTGAGCAGTAAGATTCAAATTCTTGATTCTCAAACTCACGGCCATGATCACTCCTCAAGGTCTTAATCTTAAGTCCACTAAGATTTTCTACAGACTTAGAGTATTTAACAAAGGAAGAGCAGGCTTCACTTTTGTGAGCTAGAAAGTATACCCAAGTATATCTAGAAAAGTCATCTACAAGAACATAAACATAGTGCTTCCCATTTAGACTTGAAATTCTTGATGGTCCAAACAAATCCATGTGAACCAGTTCAAGTGGTTGAGAAGTTGAAACTTCTTTCTTTGGTTTAAAAGAAACTTTGTGTTGTTTTCCCTTTTGACAGGGATTACACACTTTGTCATTTGGGAATTCAAGCTTAGGTAGGTCTCTAACTAGGTGTTTCTTAGAGAGTTTTCTAAGTGAGTGAATGTTGCAGTGTCCTAATCTCCTATGCCACAGCCAAGACTCTTTATGAAAAGCATTTAAGCAAGTAACATTATGTTTAGCTAAAGTGTTTAAGTCAACAGCATAAACATTTTCATTTCTTAAGGCAGAAAATATTAAAGCATTTTTGGAATTATAAACATCACAAGAATTGTTTTCAAACTTGACATTAAAACCATCATCACACAATTGAGAAATGCTAAGTAGGTTGTACTTAAGTCCATCAACAAATAAAACTTTGGAAATTAATACTGAGTCAGTGTTACCAATCTGGCCTAAGCCGATGATTTTTCCTTTTGAGTTATCACCAAAAGTGACATATCCTCCATCAACCTTTATTAAGCTTTTGAAGCACGAATAGTCCCCAGACATGTGTCTTGAACATCCACTGTCTAAGTACCATACCTTCTTGTAATTGCTTTTCAAACAGATTTCCTACAAAACAGATTAGACATGAAATGACTTTGGTACCCAGATTTTCTTGGGTCCAGATATGTTAGCAATCAAGGATTTAGGTACCCAGATTTGTTTTATGGGTCCCATACAATTAATAGATGCAACAGATTTAGAGAGATATACTTTATTTGATCTACAACTATTTAAATAACCAGTTGAGGCATACGAATTTCCAAAACTGGAACTAGCAGGATTTTTTCCAGACTTGGGAATAAATCGGGTTTTAGTAAACTGTCTTTGTCCAGGTTGGTATCCCAAGCCAGTAGCATACTTAGGTGCAACTTGCTTTCCTAGCAGTTGGGTTAGAGTATCTTTTCCATTTGTGAATGTTTCTAAGTCCTTTCTAAGTTGTTCATTAGATAGTTTCAGTTCTGTATTCTCCTTTAATAATTGAACATTTTTCTCTTTTTCTACATCAAGTGCAGACTTGACACTTGCAGTAAGAGCATGCTGTTTCTTTAAAGACTTATATTTATCCTTTAGTTCATTACACGTTTCTTCCAGCATATTACAGTATTCAATCAATTCATCTTTAGACATATTTTCAGAATCAGAACCAGATTCTGCTTCACCTTCAGAATAATAAGAGTTTAAAGTGGGAGTGTCTAAGGTTACCTCAGATGTGTTTGTCATGAAACATATATTAGCACGATTTCTTTCAGAATCACTGGATTCTGATTCACTTGTGCTGTCTTCTGAAGCACTCCAGGTGGCCTTCATAGCTTTCTTATAATTCTTGTCCTTGTACTCATATTTCTTCTTGAATTTTAACTTAGGACAGTCAGCTTTGATGTGTCCTTTCCTTTTACATTCATAGCAAACTATGTCTTCTTCTTTATCAGTTTTCTTCCAATCTTTCTTCCACTTACCTTGTCTATCATACTTACCCTTGTAGTTTGGTTTTCTGAAGAACTTCTTCTACCTATAGAACTTCTTGAATCTCCTTGCTATTTGTGCCATCTCGGCATCACTGTCAGAATCTAAGTCTTCACTAGATGAGCTTTCAGTTGGTATATGCACTTTCTCCTTGTCTTTGCTCTTTGATGCAGTAGACTTAAAAGCTACAGATTTTCGTTTTGGTTCCTCATCTTCCTCTTTATCTACCTTGAGCTCTTCTTCGTACATCATCAGCTTACCAATTAACTCCTTGACAGGAAAAGTTCCAATATCACAGGATTCTCTAATTGAAACGGATGTGCCTCTCCATCTGTCAGGCAGACATCTCAATAATCTCATGATTTGCTCCTTTGCTGGAACAATCTTTCCGAGAGAGCTCATTGTGTTGACTATCTCATTAAACCTGAGATACATATCAGAAATAGGTTCATCAGCTTTCATCTTAAAGTTATCATATTTGATAGTATAAGTATTTAACCGCATTTCCTTGACATTAGTTGTTCCTTCATGAGAAACAGCTAAGGTGTCCCAGATTTCAAAAGCAGTTTTACATGCAGAAATTCTATTGAATTCCTCATCTCCTAGAGCACAGTAGAGAGCATTCACAGCCTTACAATTATTATTGTAAGCTACCTTAGTAGTTTCATCCCAAGTTATTCTTTCAGTTTCTGGAATCTTGTATTGAGACTCTATAGCAGTCCAAATATCAAAACCCATACTTTCCAAATGAATTTTAATTTTGAGCTTCCATTGGGCATAATTCACACCATTAAAGAAGGGTGGCCTGTTAGTAGCAGCACCTTCTAGTCTATTATCCATAAGGAAATTTTAGAAAATGTTTTAAAGAGATAAAATTTAGAATTAACAGAAATTTAAGATCTTTTAGATAAAACTACAATCACAGTTTAAAAACAGAGAGTTAAAATAAAACTTTGAGCAAGTATAACAGAGATAAACACACCCTCTGATACCAAATGTTGGTCGGAGTGGACACTCAAGAGGGGGGTGAATTGAGTTCCAATTAAAAATTTCTGTTGAAAACTTTAAGATTAAATCCCCCAAATTGAAAAACAGCCCAGTCAATTAAGGCAGTAGAGATATAGGTGACTTATTGTTCAACAGGTTTCTCTAAGGTTGATTAATCCTCAGTAAGGTTAGTTTGATGACTAACTTTACTTTTGAAACAAGTTTACTAAACAAATCTCTTATACACACTAACCAAAATTGACTATCAGAGTATATGCAAAAACAGATTTCTTGTTTAAAAAAAAAAGGAGCACAGCGGAACAAAAAGGCAAAGTAAAGAAAAGAATAACAAGCTATTTCAAACAAGAGGTTCAGTCTTAAGCTAAGACTTAGTCCTCTTTCACTTGGTGATCACCTGCCACCAAGCAATTTTATAAAAAAGGATTGATACACAGCCTGTATCGGGATTTACAACAGTTTTCAAAAACTGTCCAGGTTTGACAACCTCTGCCACAGTTATACGTGGGAAAACAAATGACCAAGCCACACCAGGCTTCTTCCACAGTTATACGTGGGAAAACAAATGACCAAGCCACACCAGGCTTCTTCCACAGTTATACATGGGTAACAAATGTAAAAAGGTTTGGGATAAGGATTTTCAGTATCCCTCAGTTTAAGCACAGGAGACAGTGTGTGTAATACTAACACACTGCTCACAAATGTAAAACACTTAAACACAGTAGAGCAAGAGATAGAAAGAAGAAGGTTTAGAGTGCTCTATAGTGTTGGCAGATCAGTTCTGGACTCATAGGAATGAGTGACTTGAAGCTTTGGTCCTTTTTCTGTAAGTTGACACTAAAACAGAGTGTCGTGATTTCCAGACTTCCAGATGTTCAAGTGATCAGCTTCTTTGAGTTTGAGTGCTTCACATCATGGCTTTTCGGAGACGGTTCTTTCAGTCGGTTCACTTGAGACTCTTTTGTTCTTCAGAATGAATGCTCGAGAGTTCTTCTTTTTGTGTATATGCGTATCTCCTTCTCAGTTGTAGATGTTAGACTCTGCATGTCACTGTTCTTTTCGTTCCATTCATTTTTTTTGAATGCTTCTCTCTTCTTTTTATACTCCTCCATATATGCCCTTTTTGTTCACCCGAGGACGACAAGATAAATAGTCTTGAGTTACACGTGCGATCTTCCTCGTACATTGTATTATTTCTTGATATGTCTGCAAATATCAATAAATAATGTTAGGTGTATTAATTTGTCTAGACATGACTGTTAGATTAGTATTAATCAAATTGGTAAAGAAAAAAGTAGAAATATAATAATAATAGACTGGTCGAGAATGTATGTCACTGTGGACTTCAACTGTGGTCTTCCAACTGTGGACTTCCTTCTGACTGCTGACTTCAACAGAAGGCTTGCTGTCTGTAGGCTTGCAATGGTAGCTTTTACTCCATGTAACTGTAGCCTCTCTAACTGTAGACTTGTAATATCAAATTTGTAGAACTGTAACCTTTGTCAACTGTAGACCTCGATCATTAGTAGACTTAGTAGACAGAAGCTGTCTAACTGTAACCTTGACTGTAGACTTATGACTGTAGGCTTGTTCGACTGCGAACTTGTTACAACTATAGACTTGTTCGACTGTGAACTTGAGCAGAGAAAACTTTGAACAGAAGTCTTGTAACTGTGAACTTCGTCTGTGAGCTTTGACAATAGATAGCGGTAGACTCGTGACTGTAAGCTTGTATTAGTCTTCGACTGTAACCTTGTAACTGTGAACCTATTGCAACAGTAACTTAAGGTGACAGTTAGCTGTAACTGTGACTTTGAAAAGAAAACTCTGACTGTTAGCTAACAATGCTAAACTTATGTAAATACTACTGTAAGCTGTTACAGTAAAGTTATGAGAGTAAGAATATGAACTGTTTAGAATAAAATACGTTTAAGCATAGAATAATAAGATTAATGCAAGGTTTTAATACATCATGATCAATGTTTAAGCATGATTTGGGATTATCAAAACAGGTGATTCCAACAAATCTGGTCAGAGGAGATGCGTTAGCAGCAGTAGCAACAACACGAGGAGGAGATGCGTCGATGGTAGCAACAACAACAACAACACGAGGAGGAGATGCATCGATGGTAGTAACAGCATCACGAGCAGATGGAGTACATGCGCCGTCTAACTCGTAGTTTAGGGATGAAGTTTCCTCCACCAGCTCCTTCAGCTCCTCCACCTCCTCCAGAAGATGACCCCCTGGTGATTTTTTTATGTAAAAAACATTTGAATTTAAATTTGTTGTAATATGAACTATTTACAGTTTCTGTCTTTTATATCAGTGCGATTATTACATAATTTAAATTTTAATATTTTATGATTTGTTTTTGTGAATATCGAGAATTTTAATATTTTTTTTATTTTAATAATATTAATATTATTGTTTCATTAATCATAATTTTATTAAATATATTTTTTTAGTATTATATTTTTTAATATTTGTTTATTTTAATACTAATAATAATAATAATAATAATAATAATATTTTATGATTTTTTTATATTTTTTTGTGAATATTGAGAATTTTAATATTTTTTAATATTTTATTATTTTAATAATATTAAAGTTAATTTTTCAATAATCATAATAATATTTTATGATTTTTTTTATATTTTTTTTTGTGAATATTGAGAATTTTAATATTTTTTAATATTTTTATTATTTTAATAATATTAAAATTAATTTTTCAATAATCATAATTTTTTTAATTTTTTTTAAAATTTATTTATTATTTGCGACGGGATCTGTTGCGACGGGATCCCGTCGCAAATAGTCTAAATAATTTTTTCTTAAAAAAGGTATTTGCGATGGGCTCGTGGCAAATAGTCTAATTTTTTTAAAAAAAACATTTACGACAGGATTACGGGCCTGTTGCAAAAAAGTATTTGCGACGGGACCATCACAAAAGAGCTTATATATATATAAAGTATATAATCGGAGACTTATTTGCGACGGTGAAGTTTCTCATTGCAAAAAATATTATTTGTGACGGGCCCGTCGCAAATAATATTTTTTGCAACGACATTTTCTACAACGGGCTATTTGCGACGGGGCCCCGTCGCTAAAGGCTATTTGCGACGGGATACCGTCACAAATAACCCGTCACAAATACCTTGAATTCTAGTAGTGATCAAGCATTGGATAGAGTAATACATAATATTTGGTGATCATTTAATGTTTGGCCTATTGAATAGACATAAACAATGAAACAAGAACAATCCAAACACTGACTATTAGAGAGAGATATATAAAGATATATACCAATATGAAAATAAACAAACTGGTAAAGAAATACTAATGTGTTATAACAATATATATTATAAATTAATTACACATTAAATTTTCCTCAGGAACCCTTCTTCTGAATGATAACTTTAAAAAACTAAAATCAAATCCAAAATAGTGGCAAATGTGCATAAATTAAAAATTCTAAAACGATCAAACCATCATGGTCTTCTTTGAAAACCCCACTATAGACCCCTTTTTCAAGTTGTGTTGAAGAACCATTTCTAAATACCTTCATTAAAATAATCATAAAATGAAACATTTGTTAAAGACATATTGACGTTATCGACAACATACAAGTAAGCTTTGTATGAAGAGAAAATGTGGAGATTAGATAGCTTCGAATGGAGAGAAATTGATACCTTTCATCATGGAGGGAGATTTCATCGTGGAAGTAGCAGAAAGGGAACCAACCAGTATGGAGATATCAGAGAGGGAGGAGACTGAAAGGAATCAGCTTGCAATGAGATTCCGTCGATGAATGATATGTCAGCGGTAGGGTTTCAGCCCCCCTACACCCAGCCCCACCCCCATGCACCCAGCCCCACCCCCATGCACCCAGCCCCACCCCCATCACCCAGCCCCACCCCCCTGCACCCAGCCCCACCCCCCCTGCACCCAGCCCCAGCCCCACCCCCCCTGCACCCAGCCCCAGCCCCACCCCCCAGCACCCAGCCCCCCCAAGCACCCAGCCCCCCTGCACCCAGCCCCCCTCCCCCTACACCCAGCCCCCTCCCCCCTCCCCCTCCCCCTGCACCCAGTCCCACCCCTACACCCAGCCCCCTCCCCCCATGTACCCTTCTTACAAAGCCACCTATAAACCCAAAAAAAATCTCTAGCATGTACCATATCATTCAGGGACTTGGGATATCAAAAAAACCAACTAGTTCAATCAATAGAACAACTTCAGATTTTACAAAATGCAAATTTTAGAAATAACAACTGAGGAATATATTCCTTTTTTACCTACATTAATTTAGACTTGTCAATTCAATAATTTATGAAAAATAAAGAGATAATAAATGGAATATAATTTCACTATATGGGATATCATTTAGAGCTAAGTATTCTATGGTAGTAAGGGAATTGCTTACCCATATGCATGACTAAGGATTCTAATGTTAGATTTATGTAAATGAATGCAAAAATTTATGCAGAAATTTTCAGAAGAAAAAAAATTAACCATTCTCATCCATACTTAATCCACTTTAAGGACAAGTGGGAAACCAAAGTTCACACACAAGGACTACGTACTGAAAGAGATCACAGAATTGTTAAACACACGACTAAGGTTATTTGAGTCAGATGCTCTATATAATTCCCAGTGCAGAGTACTAACATGGGTGTCTGGATCCTCCCTAATAAGTTCTTCAAGGTGAGAAATAATTCTTCCATTATCTGGATGAATTCCTCTAAGGTGATTCTGCCTTGGTTGAAGCCTCAGGCGATGATTCGGTCTTGCTCGTCTATCCACGCTTCTTGCTCCTCTATGGCCTCATTCTACAAGCATCTTTCAAAAATCCTTAAAATCTCTTCATTTGAGGCGTTTGGCCGAAGGACTTTGTCAAACATCTCTTCCTTATAGTGGTAGATGAGCCTTAGACACTCCACACCCTCTTCCTCTATTACTCTCAGTTCTCTTATTGGATCCCCACTTTCCTCATCTTGAAGGCCTTTGCTTTCCTTGCTTCCACATTTCTTGGCCGACCTGGTTTTCATTGGTTTTGGCAAGTGAGAGTAGTCTTTGCGCCCCTTGGGTTTCCCCCCCTGAACCACTATGAATTTCCCCGAGTCGTGCTTTCCTTTCCCCCCCTTCTTTCTTCTTGGAATGTGGGGACCTTTCCCTTGGAACCGGTCCAGGCTGTCAACTGGGAGTTGGCTAAAAATATCATCACCTGAATCCTCATCCTCTTGTGATAATGATTGTTCTTGAGTTGCCAGGCCTTCAAATCAGTTTTTCACTTCAACCCCCGGACCTTCTTTGAGAGCCCTCAGCCTACCCGAAGAATCCAACTTGCTTGCTTTGACCGCCAAGTCCTTATTCTTCTTCCCCTTGATCCCAGTCATCTGAAAGGAGGACTTCGAAATGAGCGTGTTTGGATCAAGAGGACCCAATACGCTAGCCCCTTCCTGCCTTCCTTAACCATGGAGAGAGCTTGTAGCTGCATGCAAAAAGGATTTCCCCTACAATGCCTTGACAGATGGTTCAACCTCCTTTCCAAATTCACCCTTAGTGACCTCACTACACGGAATCAGGCCTATGGGCTGCTCATATCCACGACCCATGAATTGAGACTGTTGGTTAGATCCCTCACATTCCCGACCTTGAGGAACCCCAGGGCCATGGACCTCGCTAACACCCTTCGCCACACCAATATCGACAATTCTATCTGAGAACGGATGCTCCACCACATCCAACATCCCCATCCCTATGTCCATGCCAATCATCATCATCAACACCATCATCATCATCAACAACATCGCCATCAGCCTCATCACCAACAACAACATCAGCAACATCAACAACATCCTCACTACCAACAACTCTATCGCCACCACCTTTGTTTCCATTATGACCCACATTGGCATCACCTGATACATTATTTAAAGAGTGCATTGATGCCATATATGATTAAAAAGTATCAACAACCTCTGATGGAAGCGACTGACTCAAAACTGCCATAGCTTTCATGAAATGTTCGGTCATCAGCTTACTTCTTTCATGCTCCTCTAAAACTATTTTCTTTGCCTCAACTGCTTCAGCATGAGCGATTTCCTGATCAAAGGTATAAGAGGCTTGAGAGGAGCTCGATGACGACCAATACTTATAACGACCCATACTTTACATACATTGTTAATACATCGAAATTGAAGCACACTTATTACAACATATGACAAAACCACAAAGGACCGTATAGGTATAGTGTCTTTAGAAACTGGGAAACATAAACAACTGGTTCATAAATCTTCTACAGTGTCTCCCATTTATTTCATCATATCTAGGGTCCCTTTTAGAATATTCTACTTAATATCCATCTTCCTGACCTGGGGAAAAGAAAACATAAAAGGGTGAGCTCAAATGCTCAGCAAGGGCAAATAAAGGAAATAAAAATCATATCATATCTTTATGAAAATCAAAACCTGCAAAAGAGATCATAATATCCTAACATGGAATAAATCATAGAAGTGAAAATAAGATCCCCATAATCATAATATAAAACTTGAAACTTTGTGGCATGCACACATAATCATGGAAAATCATTTCTTGTTAGTCATGACTCATTGCCAAGACTATCTTAGTGGACAAAGTCCCTTTCTGAACCGAGTTCACTCCTCGTTTCAGTCCTGTTTCACTGAACCGAAATAACCTTCCGTTCCAGCCATGTCTATCTCATGAGATATAAATCTTTACCCAATGCATTGGAGGGAGATATAGGTCCCACCCATCTTATAATGAATCCTTTCTTATGTGTGCCACATAATCATAAAACATACATCATCACATAACACATGTAACAAAAATGGGATTCTTGAAACATCATGACATCATAAATAAATTCATATAAGATAAAGGAATTCATAAAAATAATTCCATCACAACATGATCAAGTCAATGTAATAATAGGGATAAAAACAGAACCCTTTATTATTTTAGATGGAAAATAATTTTGATAAAACACTTGAACTCCATTCTTGAGGAAAATATCCTTTCTTCGTCAAAAACATTTTTTCCTTTCATAACATGTCATACAACTTTAAAATAAAAGAAGTTGATTAAAAATAAACTTGAAAACTTATAAAGGAAGCTTCTTGGAAATAATGTTTTAAAAATCCATTCATGCCGTATAAGTTAAAAAAAACATTCTTCGTACTTTTGTCGGAAAAGTCAAAAAGTACCTCGTACAAAAAAAACGACAAAAGATTCCTTTCGTATCTTTTACTAAAAACTCACCGAAGGGTAAAATTGGATATAAACTATTGTAGAAGGATGGAAATAATATTACATATTGAGGGAACATGGATGTGGATGATAAAATACACACCGGTAATTACCAAAGTAAAAACAATCTCGGATAAAAATGAGATTGTGATATTTTCCCTTACCTTAGGTCCGATTTGCTTTGTACGTGTCCGAAGCTCCTGTATAATGGTTTAAATAATGTTATTGACTTATTCCAGAATCATACATGTTGATATGATATCATATATGGTCATATTATTAGCTTCTTGTTAGTAATATTTCATTTTTACTTGTTACTCGGGTCTTTATAACTTTTTGTTCTTATGTGTGTTTTGTCGAATAAATTCTTATTCTTATCTTTAGGTTATAGATAATTCATTTACAGAATGGTATTAGTGTAGTATATACCATATTCATTCATTCAATTCATTTATATAATCATTATGAAATGAAGATCATGTAGAACGAGTCGCATCACATCGTGGGGACGGTATTCCGTACGTACGCACGAGTGATGATATCGTTCCTATGATCGTGGAATTGTATTGGAGTATATATATATTATTTCAGTATCAATATTACTTCATAATAATCATATATAGTTACTTATTACACCATTATAACCATCCTTGTAAGGTGATGGTGGAAAAATAGATTACACCACGGCGTGGAGACGGTATTCCGTACGTACGCACGCGCGGTGATTTCATTTTTTCCGTAGGATGGATAGAAGGTGAATTAGGGTTGTTTCATATTTATAATAACATATCAGTATGTAAGTAATACTGATGTTATTACTTTATCATGAAACAACTAAAGAAGAAGAAGTTTGAAGAAGAAAGAAATTGAAAAGATCGGTAATGGATATTACCTCTTCTTTGGAACGCCTCTTTGAATCCTCCACTTAAGGAACTAAGATTGGTCTTTGGAGAAGACCAGGACCTCTAGGATTATTCTAGGGAAGTGGATAGGAGAAAATGGCAGGGGTTGGCCGAGCTTGAGTGCTCAAATTGGTGTGAGGAGGAGGGGGAGGAGGTGCCCTTTTATAAGGGAGGAGAGGGGCACCTTAGGAATTTCTCAAAATATTATTTTATATTAAAGTCAAAATCGGTTTATAATGGTTCCAAAGGGTCTTATTTCGAAGCTAAAGTGGGGAAGGGTCTAAATCCCATCAACCAATAGGATTTAGACAAGTTTAGGGTATTATTTTAACCTTATCAATTAGATTTAACTCTAAGTTAAATAATTTAACTTTTACCGTGTCTTTTTGTTTTCTTTCACTATATGGTTAATACACTTACTATAACATGCCAAAAGAACCCCAAATTGTTTATTATTAATATATATATCCTTATCTAAGTCATTTGGCCGAACCTTAGATTTTTAGGAATAAAATAACAATTAATAATATAATATTTGATTTAAAAACTATTTTGTGTCAATTTTGACACTATTTGATATATGATTTTTGTGAAAGTCATAACAGAATTAATTGTTCGAACCAAGTTGATTAAATCAACATTAATATATCATAGTAACCTAGAAAATTAGTGGAATTCATAAAAAATCTCAAATTACATTTATTTTTGTGTTTATAACATCAATTATGTCAATATTTTATTAATAAGATAATTACTGCATCATCGTTGTGTCATAAATAAATTAAATTATTTGATGTCTAAAAATTACAAATAAAATACCATCATGTAGGAAATCTTTTTAGCTTTCTAATGAATATTTAAAATCGAATTTATCTTATGTATAACCCCATATTAAAAATGATTTACTTATTAAACTTTGATTTTAACTATTTTAACCCTTCTTTAAATAAATTAATAATAAATGTCCTAATCTAATCCAAGTGGGCCTAAATGGTCATATTTTATTCCTAAGTTTGTTTTTGGTCGAATTACACTTGTCCAATAGAATTAGGACATGTGTTAGGGTAATATTGATATCATATTTACCCTTAGTTACCCTATTTACTATTAACCGCGGTAAAAATAGTAAAAAGTTACTATTCACCAAAAAATTATTTTCATCTCATTGAACCACATTTTAGTCCTTGATATTAACCGTGTCTCTCGGATTTTCGAAATTCCATTCACAGAAGCGGTAAAATTAAGTTTTATGTAAAATTCGGTTTTTAACCTACCACTTAGTGGTTTCACTATTCATCAAAAATTGAAAGTTTTCAGAAAAATACCAAAATTTCACCCTAGGCTAATTTCGATATTCTGAGTCCAAAAATGAAGTCCATTTTGAAAAATAAAATTTATAAAATTTCAAAAAGTGGTTATTACTATTCATAACGGCTAGTTTTAATAGTATATTGTTGTTTAGTGAAACTCGGTATTGCGTACGACGCAAGCTATCGAGGAAGGTCGCGATTGCGTGCAAAGCAAGCCAAGCAAGTGTTGTGTAGAAAAAGATTCCTTTGATGGTTTATATAACATAAAAGTCTCGGGTGTTACATTCTACCCCCCTTAAAAAGAATTTCGCCCTCGAAATTCATCACTTTGTAACAAACAGATGAGGATACTTCTCCTTCATCATATCCTCAAGCTCCCATGTAGCTTCTTCAAGTTGGTGGTTCCTCTATAAAACTTTCACCAAGCGAGTGGTCTTGTTTCGTAGGACTTTTTCGCTACGATCCAGAATCTCTATCGGCTGTTCTTCATAAGAAAGATCTTGCTCCAGCGGTACAACTTCTGAGCTGAGTACATGTGAAGGATCTGGTATGTACTTTCTCAGGAGAGATACATGGAACACATCGTGAACTTGAGAGAGATTCGGTGGAAGCGCCAATCGGTAAGCTACCTTCCCAACACGATCCAGTATTTCAAAAGGACCGATATATCTAGGGCTCAACTTCCCCTTCTTTCCAAATCTCATAACCCTCTTCCAGGGAGATATTCGTAAGAACACTTTATCGCCCACTTCAAACTCTAGGTCTTTTCTTCGGTTGTCGGCATAACTTTTCTGTCGACTCTGAGCTGCTCTTATGTGTTGTTGAATAGATCTGACCTTTTCTGCCATTTCATCAACGAGATCAGGTCCTAATAGCTTTCTTTCCCCAACTTCATCCCAGCAAGTTGGAGTCCTGCATTTCTTTCCATAGAGAGCTTAATAAGGAGCCATCTGAATACTGGAGTGAAAGCTATTATTATAAGAAAATTCCACCAAAGGTAGGTGTTGATCCCAACCTCCTTTGAAATCCATAGAGCAAGCTCTCAACATATCTTCTAGGGTTTGAATTGTTCTCTCAGACTGACCATCTGTCTGGGGATGATAAGCAGTGCTGAAACTCAACTCTGTATCCAGAGTATGCTGAAGACTTCGCCAGAACTTCGAGGTAAATCTCGGATCTCGATCAGATATAATAGAAAGTGGTACTCCATGCAATCTTACTACTTCCTTTACATATATCCTGGCAAGCTGATCTAGAGAGAAATCCTCTCTAATAGGAATGAAGTGTGCAGACTTTGTAAGATGATCAACTATGACCCAGATAGCATTATTGCCTTTGGATGTTTTAGGAAGTCCTGTGACAAAGTCCATAGTGATGTTTTCCCATTTCCATTCGGGTATGGGTAATGGTTGTAACATCCCCTTAGACTTCTGTCTCTCAGCTTTAACTTGTTGACAAACCAAGCATCGAGAGACATATTCAGCAACATCTCTTTTCATGCCATCCCACCAGAAGTACTCTTTCAGGTCCCTATACATCTTCGTGCTTCCAGGATGAATAGAGAATGAAGAACTATGAGCCTCATCCAGCAGCTCTTTCTTTAATTCGGGGATGGGAGGAACGCAAACCCGATTCCTGAACTTTATTATCCCATCACAATCAAGGTTGAATTCAGGAACATTTCTCACCTTCTTTTGTAACTCGACATCTTCTTTCTGTGCCTCTTTAATCTTCACATGTATAGATGGTTGAACATTCATTTGAGAAAGATAAGATTTTTCCCCTTCCATTATAATTCCAAGATCCATCCTTTTTAAATCCATAAATATTGGATCTTTTGTGATCCTCATCATGGATAAACTAGCATGGTCTTGTCGACTTAATGCATCTGCCACCTTGTTTGCTTTCCCAGGGTGGTAATGGATTGAGCAGTCATAATCCTTAATCAGCTCCAACCATCTTCTTTGGCGCATATTCAGCTCCTTTTGTGTGAAAATATACTTTAAACTTTTATGATCAGTATAAATATCACACCTTTCACCATAAAGGTAATGCCTCCAAATCTTTAATGCAAAGATTACCGCAGCCAACTCCAAATCATGTGTTGGGTAATTTTGCTCATGGATTTTCAACTGTCGTGAGGCATAAGCTATCACCATATCATTTTGCATAAGAACACACCCCAATCCCTTCTTGGATGCATCACTGTAGATCACAAACCTTTCTCCACTACAAGGCAGTGTGAGCACAGGTGCACTGGATAACCTTCTTTTCAACTCCTCGAAATTCTCTTCACATTCCTCTGTCCAGACAAACTTAACTCCTTTCCGAGTCAACTTGGTGAGTGGATTAGATAATCGTGAAAAATCTTTTACAAAATGTCGATAATATCCAGCCAAACCAAGAAAACTTCGGATCTCAGTTACTGTTGTTGGTCTCGACCATCTTTCGATAACCTCTGTTTTTGCTGGATCCACAGATATCCCCTCTTTTGAGATTAAGTGACCCAAAAATGCAACTTTTTGAAGCCAAAATTCACACTTAGTAAATTTGGCATAAAGCTTCTCCTTTCTCAGGGTCTTCAATATAATTCTCAAGTGATCTTCATGCTCTTCCTTGCTCTTTGAATAGACAAGAATATCGTCTATAAAGACTACCACAAATTGATCAAGATAGTCTCTAAAGACTCTATTCATTAGATCCATGAAGATAGCAGGGGCATTAGTAAGACCAAATGGCATCACTATAAATTCATAGTGTCCATACCTTGTACGGAAAGCCGTCTTTGGTATATCCTCCCTTTTGACCCTTAATTGATGATACCCTGAACGAAGATCAATCTTGGAAAAGTATTGAGCTCCGCGTAGTTGGTCAAATAAGTCATCAATGCGTGGGAGAGGATATTTGTTCTTGATAGTGATCTTGTTAAGTTCTCGATAATCAATGCAGAGTCTCATTGATCCATCTTTCTTCTTAACAAATAGAACAGGTGCTCCCCAAGGTGACGCACTAGGGCGTATGAATCCCTTATCAAGATTCTCTTGGAGTTGCTTCTTCAATTCCTGCAACTCAATTGGGGCCATTCTATAAGGTGTCTTTGAAATAGGCAAAGCACCCGGTACGAGTTCTATTGAAAACTCAACTTCACGATTTGGTGGAAGACCCGGTAATTCCTCCGGAAAGACATCATCAAACTCCCGTACAATGGGCATATTCTTAATCGTAAGTTTCTCTCCAACCATTTGATATAAATAACCTTCATTTAGTGGAATCATGACCCATAAGATGGAAGGAATTTCCACTGGAAGGTTATGTTCATCCTTGCATTGATAGACGATCATAGATTGATCTGGAATATGAAATGTGACTTCCCTTCTTTGGCAATTGATATGAGCTCCGTATAAAGAAAGCCAATCCATGCCAATAATCACATCAAATTCCACTATAGGAAGGATCACAAGATTTGCAGGAAGCACTTTCCCACAAACTTCGATCGGAGAAGAATTATAAACTTTTGATGCGATTGATGTGCCATTAGGTGTTGTCACAGCTAACTCAACATCTAATTGTTGAGGTAATACGGTGATACCCTTAGAAAAGTCTTCAGAAATAAAAGAGTGGGTGGATCCAGAATCAAATAAAACATTTGCTACTTTAGAGTGGATGGTAAGTGTACCTTTCACCACATCGTTATCGTACTCCACATCGCTGATAGAAATTGCATGTGACTTTCCTTTGTCTTTAGCCTTAAGAGTTTGTTGACGTCGACCATCATCATCAACCCTTGGATTTGGGCATTGATTGGCATAATGCCCCATCTCCTTGCACTTGAAACATTGAAGTGTAGTAGGATCATTCTGTGTATCCCTTCCTTTGTTTGCATCATTAGACATCTTCTTCCCATTATCACGGCATTCAAATGCCCGATGACCTTCTTTTCCACATTTAAAACATTTACTTGTCCCTTTAAGACAACTCCCTCCATGTTTCTTTCCACACTTTGAGCATAAGGAAAAGCTCATCTTCTTTTCCGTGTGCTCTTTAGATTTTTCTTTGAATTCCATCTTCCTCTTCTTATCAAACCCATGTGACTGATGGGTTACTCCAATCTCCATCTCGACTTTGAGAGCACATCGAACGATTTCCTCGTAGCTATTGAAGTCCCTTATGGCTAACGCCCTTCGAAGACTTGGTTTTAAGCCACTAAAGAATCGATCGATCTTACTCTCAGGTTGGATAATAATACCAGAAGCGTACCTTGCAAGTCTTGTAAAATTTGCTTCATAGGTACTAACAGATTCATCATCCCTTTGCTTCAGTTCAAGGAACTCTTTCTCCATCTTTGTTCGGAGAATAAGAGGGAAGTACTTATTGAAAAATAAGTTCTTGAACTCGTCCCATTCCATAGACTCAATTTTATCCCTTTGCCTCGTATTCTTAACAAGATTCCACCATTGATCAGCATCTCCTTCTAAACGATACACTGCTAGGATGACTTTATCATGTTCAGAACATTGAAGAACTGAAAATATCTTTTCAGTAGTACTAATCCATTGTTCAGCAACTAATGGATCAGTAGACCCACTGAAAGAAGGTGGACGCTGCCTCATGAAGGATTCAACAGAATGTTGCTCCCTCCTTTGCTCGTTTAGAAATCCTGTATGATTCATAGCTTGAGAAAGTTGTGTGAGCATGGCTACAAGATTTTGCATTCCATCTCCCATATTGTTTGGTTGCTCAGGGGGACAATCATTGCATTGCCCATCGCATTCCGCATTAACACGGTTCCTTCGGGTTCCAGCCATTGACTAAAACCAAGAAGAATAGTGTGAGCAACACTAATTATAATAGGAAACCACATAATTCAAGAATAAATTTTTCATGCTTATGGTCTTATCCTAGGTTATTCAAGGCCATTTCTAAAACACTAAGATTGTGTTCTATGCTTAGACTTATCCTTAGGGTTCTTACTAAGGCTTTCACATCCTAGTTTCCAAAGGTTGACTATACCTTTCCTCTGATACCAACTATAACGACCCATACTTTACATACATTGTTAATACATCGAAATTGAAGCACACTTATTACAACATATGACAAAACCACAAAGGACCGTATAGGTATAGTGTCTTTAGAAACTGGGAAACATAAACAACTGGTTCATAAATCTTCTACAGTGTCTCCCATTTATTTCATCATATCTAGGGTCCCTTTTAGCATATTCTACTTAATATCCATCTTCCTGACCTGGGGAAAAGAAAACATAAAAGGGTGAGCTCAAATGCTCAGCAAGGGCAAATAAAGGAAATAAAAATCATATCATATCTTTATGAAAATCAAAACCTGCAAAAGAGATCATAATATCCTAACATGGAATAAATCATAGAAGTGAAAATAAGATCCCCATAATCATAACATAAAACTTGAAACTTTGTGGCATGCACACATAATCATGGAAAATCATTTCTTGTTAGTCATGACTCATTGCCAAGACTATCTTAGTGGACAAAGTCCCTTTCTGAACCGAGTTCACTCCTCGTTTCAGTCCTGTTTCACTGAACCGAAATAACCTTCCGTTCCAGCCATGTCTATCTCATGAGATATAAATCTTTACCCAATGCATTGGAGGGAGATATAGGTCCCACCCATCTTATAATGAATCCTTTCTTATGTGTGCCACATAATCATAAAACATACATCATCACATAACACATGTAACAAAAATGGGATTCTTGAAACATCATGACATCATAAATAAATTCATATAAGATAAAGGAATTCATAAAAATAATTCCATCACAACATGATCAAGTCAATGTAATAATAGGGATAAAAACAGAACCCTTTATTATCTTAGATGGAAAATAATTTTGATAAAACACTTGAACTCCATTCTTGAGGAAAATATCCTTTCTTCGTCAAAAACATTTTTTCCTTTCATAACATGTCATACAACTTTAAAATAAAAGAAGTTGATTAAAAATAAACTTGAAAACTTGTAAAGGAAGCTTCTTGGAAATAATGTTTTAAAAATCCATTCATGCCGTATAAGTTAAAAAAAACATTCTTCGTACTTTTGTCGGAAAAGTCAAAAAGTACCTCGTACAAAAAAAACGACAAAAGATTCCTTTCGTATCTTTTACTAAAAACTCACCGAAGGGTAAAATTGGATATAAACTATTGTAGAAGGATGGAAATAATATTACATATTGAGGGAACATGGATGTGGATGATAAAATACACACCGGTAATTACCAAAGTAAAAACAATCTCGGATAAAAATGAGATTGTGATATTTTCCCTTACCTTAGGTCCGATTTGCTTTGTACGTGTCCAAATCTCCTGTATAATGGTTTAAATAATGTTATTGACTTATTCCAGAATCATACATGTTGATATGATATCATATATGGTCATATTATTAGCTTCTTGTTAGTAATATTTCATTTTTACTTGTTACTCGGGTCTTTATAACTTTTTGTTCTTATGTGTGTTTTGTCGAATAAATTCTTATTCTTATCTTTAGGTTATAGATAATTCATTTACAGAATGGTATTAGTGTAGTATATACCATATTCATTCATTAAATTCATTTATATAATCATTATGAAATGAAGATCATGTAGAACGAGTCGCATCACATCGTGGAGACGGTATTCCGTACGTACGCACGAGTGATGATATCGTTCCTATGATCGTGGAATTGTATTGGAGTATATATATATTATTTAAGTATCAATATTACTTCATAATAATCATATATAGTTACTTATTACACCATTATAACCATCCTTGTAAGGTGATGGTGGAAAAATAGATTACACCACGGCGTGGAGACGGTATTCCGTACGTACGCACGCGCGGTGATTTCATTTTTTCCGTAGGATGGATAGAAGGTGAATTAGGGTTGTTTCATATTTATAATAACATATCAGTATGTAAGTAATACTGATGTTATTACTTTATCATGAAACAACTAAAGAAGAAGAAGTTTGAAGAAGAAAGAAATTGAAAAGATCGGTAATGGATATTACCTCTTCTTTGGAATGCCTCTTTGAATCCTCCACTTAAGGAACTAATATTGGTCTTTGGAGAAGACCAGGACCTCTAGGATTATTCTAGGGAAGTGGAGAGGAGAAAATGGCAGGGGTTGGCCGAGCTTGAGTGCTCAAATTGGTGTGAGGAGGAGGGGGAGGAGGTGCCCTTTTATAAGGGAGGAGAGGGGCACCTTAGGAATTTCTCAAAATATTATTTTATATTAAAGTCAAAATCGGTTTATAATGGTTCCAAAGGGTCTTATTTAGAAGCTAAAGTGGGGAAGGGTCGAAATCCCATCAACCAATAGGATTTAGACAAGTTTAGGGTATTATTTTAACCTTATCAATTAGATTTAACTCTAAGTTAAATAATTTAACTTTTACCGTGTCTTTTTGTTTTCTTTCACTATATGGTTAATACACTTACTATAACATGCCAAAAGAACCCCAAATTGTTTATTATTAATATATATATCCTTATCTAAGTCATTTGGCCGAACCTTAGATTTTTAGGAATAAAATAACAATTAATAATATAATATTTGATTTAAAAACTATTTTGTGTCAATTTTGACACTATTTGATATATGATTTTTGTGAAAGTCATAACAGAATTAATTGTTCGAACCAAGTTGATTAAATCAACATTAATATATCATAGTAACCTAGAAAATTAGTGGAATTCATAAAAAATCTCAAATTACATTTATTTCGGTGTTTATAACATCAATTATGTCAATATTTTATTAATAAGATAATTACTGCATCATCGTTGTGTCATAAATAAATTAAATTATTTGATGTCTAAAAATTACAAATAAAATACCATCATGTAGGAAATATTTTTAGCTTTCTAATGAATATTTAAAATCGAATTTATCTTATGTATAACCCCATATTAAAAATGATTTACTTATTAAACTTTGATTTTAACTATTTTAACCCTTCTTTAAATAAATTAATAATAAATGTCCTAATCTAATCCAAGTGGGCCTAAATGGTCATATTTTATTCCTAAGTTTGTTTTTGGTCGAATTACACTTATCCAATAGAATTAGGACATGTGTTAGGGTAATATTGATATCATATTTACCCTTAGTTACCCTATTTACTATTAACCGCGGTAAAAATAGTAAAAAGTTACTATTCACCAAAAAATTATTTTCATCTCATTGAACCACATTTTAGTCCTTGATATTAACCGTGTCTCTCGGATTTTCGAAATTCCATTCACAGAAGCGGTAAAATTAAGTTTTATGTAAAATTCGGTTTTTAACCTACCACTTAGTGGTTTCACTATTCATCAAAAATTGAAAGTTTTCAGAAAAATACCAAAATTTCACCCTAGGCTAATTTCGATATTCTGAGTCCAAAAATGAAGTCCATTTTGAAAAATAAAATTTATAAAATTTCAAAAAAAGGTTATTACTATTCATAACGGCTAGTTTTAATAGTATATTGTTGTTTAGTGAAACTCGGTATTGCGTACGACGCAAGCTATCGAGGAAGGTCACGATTGCGTGCAAAGCAAGCCAAGCAAGTGTTGTGTAGAAAAAGATTCCTTTGATGGTTTATATAACATAAAAGTCTCGGGTGTTACAATACTTATAGGGGATGATGTTTTTCCCTGGTCGACATCGTACTCTCCCTGGGTACTCCTCACCTAATACCTGACTTAAATGATCATGTGGCCCAAAGTTTTCATCTTCCTTACCATCGAGGGCCTCCAAGGTAGACTGTTGAAATTATAAACATATTAAATTATGAATTTCATATAAATATTTACAATATAAATAAAAAACCTTACAATTTTATCTTGTGTCTGTGCATTTACTGCACTTCCATCCTTTTTCTTTCTACTGGAGCAAAATAATTTGGCACGAGGTACAAGACCTTCGATGCCCAATTTAGCTTACTGCAAATGAGAAATGCAAAAATCTAGATTAGTACCATATATGAGAAATGAACACATCTGACCTATGTCTATTCAATAATATTTTCAGTAGAACATCCTGTATAACATCACAATACCCAGTTAAAGTACCTGGCACTTTTCATGATCAGGCATTATAGTGCTCCCCAATATGTGCAAATATGTCATTGAATCCTTATTATTTATGTTTTTCTCTGAAACTTCCAAAAAAAATCCAATAAAATTAATAATAATTAAATTTTATATGTCAACCATTAAATATTGAGATTACCTTAAACTTAGTAGTCTTCTAATGTGAAATCATTTTTTTCATATTGACTTTTTGGACAGTCGGGGAATATGGGTACCCCCTCTAAGTCAGTACCAACCCTGATCTTCTAACCAACATACAACTCATGCTTGTATGAGTGTTAGAACTCCCCAATATCCATCAACCTTTCTGTCTTAGCAGCTTCTCCGTCGGGAATGTTAAAATGAATCTGCAATGAACATGTTAATTCATTTAAATACACTAATAATATAGATATGACTTTATATAATTTTCTTACCCATATTTTCTCCCATGATTTTTCCTTAATCTCTTTACTGATACGTCTCCATGACACCGGTTCCACCAGAATGATATCATGATACTTGGCCAAAGTGGCCATGAAACTTCTACACTGCGTTGTAGTTGGACCTACCATCTGATTTTGTCGATTGCAATCCACCATTAGCTGTTTCTGGCGATTCCAAACTCCCTTCATCCAAGTGCGCCCACATAACCTAGAAAAAGATCCCATTGAATAATAAAAATATGGGGGAAAGAAGAATTAAGTCATGGTACAACACGACAAAAATAAAGTGATATAATTTGAAATAGTTATAATCAAAAAATAGTCTGCAAATTGCTCAATAGACTGTGATGGATCTGTGGGATGTCCTGACTTAGCAGCCTCTACAGGAAGTGTCTATTCCAGTACATGCTATGGGTGACCTTCATGCACTGGAGTGGAAGCTAATGGAATAGACTCATCATATGTTGGTTGGAAGGTAGGAATTTGAGGCGGTGTAGACACGACAACATATGGGTAGTAGGATGGGGGATACATCATCAGATATGGATATGGTAAAGGTGGAAACATCTGTGGAGGTGGTGAGTCATGGAATGTGAATAAGAGTGTAGATGCAATGATGATGAAGGCATGGATAAAAACATCCCCAAAGACTTAAGAGGAGGATGGAAAGGTATGGTGGAAGGGGTGTCCGATGGTAGGTCAGTGTGGAAACGGGTATGACGGGTGCTCTGTCTAGGTCTATGAACATCCCCACTCATACCCATGGTAACCAGATTATGAGTCAAATATGGTGGAACAGGATGTCCCTAAAAAAATTGATAAAGAATATTAACATGACATTATATGTAATGCAGAAAAAAAACATTACAATTATAATACTCACTGATGGAAGCGAAGGCAACACACACTCATGCCCCAGTCAATCGGGATCAAATAGTTGCTTCCTTCGACCTTCTGTAGTATTTGGTATAATCTATATAAGAATGAAATTTAAAGATTTAGAAATAGTTTTTACAAATCATGCATACAACTTACATCTATCAGTAATTCATGAGAGGAACCAATTTGACTTCTTTTAATTGTAAAAATGATTACAAGGAAACTACTAAAACAGTTTTTAAAATTACATTACCAAGTTATAAATTTTTTAAAAACAAGATTTAAACCAAGTTTTGTACATTGAAATAAATCTTATTTAATGAAACGACACCATAAAATACAAAAAACAAAAATTTCATTCCAAACTGAAACATAATTAAAGTAATTACAATAATACTAACATGAGAAAATCATGTCAATATAAATTGAATGAACAATGAACATATATGGTTGATTCTATATATTACTGACCACTACTTCAGGTTCAACATCAACTCTCACAATGGGACAATTTGATTCATCAAATGCAATATTTTGTCCAACACCAACAAGGACGTCAATGGTGGAAATTTTATCATCAACATCATGAAAAATATGTCTGGGGATCAAGTCATTAATGACATCATAATTGGGTCTCAGATGATCTTTCACATAAAACACTTGTTTAGCTATTGATGCCAAAATGTATGGTTCATCGGTACGCATACATTAACTCACATCAATAACTCTGAATCCACAATCATCAATAAATGTACCATGATGTCTCATTGAATCAAACCATTTACATTTCATCATAGTGACTCTACCTTGAGAGTAGTAATCCAATAACAATATTTTATCAACTATCCCATAATAATACACATCTTCATATCAAGGCCGACTATTTGATACACTGGCACAATAATCTGTTGTAGTGGTTAACATAATGCCATCATGTTGTGTTCTCATTTTCACTACTCGATCCATTGTAACAAATTTATACCCATTAACTATTAAAGATTTACATTCACAAACCAAAGAATTAGGACTAAAATCCAAAGCTCTCAATTCTTGAGAAATGAAGTCAATAGGTAAACTCAACACCTAAAATATATATGAATAATACAATTAAATGGATATCTATTTTTTAAACTAATTAAAGTAATGGTAATACCTTTGATTTCAACCAAGTAGGAAACTCTAGGCTATGCAAAGCCTCTCTTCTTCTCAAAGACAAAGATCAGTGAACTATACTTATAATTTTTTTATGTTCCCTACATAAAATGATAATAAACGTGTAAGGTATATGTGAAATTTCATAATATGAGATAACATATAAATATCCAAATTACTTACTTGATATAGTCATCGAAAAAACCACAGTTAAACAAGACTGTGTGATGTGCCATCTCCCGCTCTTCAAGGCTCAATGTAGCCAACGTATACGACCCAAAAATTCCTCCTGTTTGGGGAAGAGATGGAAACAAGGGCTCAATTTCCCCATACTAGTCATCTTCATTTCTTATTGGCTGATTATGTCTTGTGGTGACATCAGACAAATACATTGAACAAAAATCTCTACATTATTGAGCCAGATAACCCCTCACAATCAAACCTTTAGGATAATTCTTGTTTCAAACATATGATTTCATTGTGCACATATTTATTTCAGTAGGATACATCCATCAAAAAGAAAATGGTCCCCCAAGAAGTGTTTCAGTTGGAAGATGAACTATTAAATGCAACATGCAAGTGAAAAAGGATGGAGGAAAAATCTTTTCCATATCACATAAAATTAATGGAGACTCCTGTTGCATTTTTATCAAGAATGACTTGGATAACCTTTGAGCACAAAGGTCTCTAAAAAAATTGCACAAGCAAATCACTATCACCCTTAAATTATTGGATATCAAATGCCAAATTACTATTGGAATCAATTCATGAAGAAGAATGTGATAATCATGAGTTTTTAGAGATTTTAGTTTCACATCTCTTCTGTTGACTCATTTAGATATGTTGCTAGAATAGCCATTGGGAACCTTGATATTCTTCAATACTTCTAGAAATTGATCTTTCTCTGACGGTGTCATCACATAAGAAGCACAAGGAACTTTCCATTTGTTTTCATCGATACACATAGGATGTAGTTATGGTCGAATACCCCAATCCAAAAAATCTCGATGAGATCGGAAGTTGTCTTTGGTCTTCCCATTGATATTCAGAAGAATTGCAAGAAACATTTCACATATATTTTTCTCAATATGCATTACGTTTAAACAATTACATAAAAAATTGGTAGACCAATATGGAAATTAAAAAAAAACTTCTATTTTTCCAATTGTAAGTGGTTTCAGTGTCGACATTCTTACTCTTTTTAGATTTCAACTGACCTTTACCTAATGAAAAACTGAAATCTTTTAATTCATTAAGCACATCGCTTCCTGACATACATTGAGGTGGTTGTTCAGTCTCAACGGTATTATCAAACCTCCTATGATTCGTTCTGTATTGATGATCCATTGGTAAGAATCGTCGATGCCCCATGAAATTGAAACTACGACGATATTTAAGCCTTATAGATTGTGTATTCTTCATACAAATAGGACATGATAGTTTTCCCTTCGTGATTCACCCAGAAATCATTGCATAAGTAGGGAAATAATTTATGGTCCATAGAAGGGCATCACACATCTGAAACATATTCTTTGAAGAAGCATCAAATGTCTGCACACTGAAATACCAAAGTTGTTTCAACTCTATTATTAAAGGCTAAAAGTAGACATCTATATAATTACCAAGACCAGAAGGTCCAGATATTAGTATAATCAAGAGAGTGAATGGTTTTTTCATACATATCCACGGAGGAAGATTATAAACATGAATAAAAACTGGCCACGTGCTGTGAGAAGTAAGCATCTGACCAAACATATTAAAACCATCACAGGATAGATCCAAACTGACATTACGCACCTCGGCTACAAAATTAGGATGTTGTGCATCAAATGTCCTCCATGCTAATCCATATGCATGATGAACCAACTCATCATTAACTTTAATTCTCTCTACATCATGCCATCACATATTGGCTGAAATTTCTGCAGACATGAATAGATTTTGAAGTCTGGGATTCAATGGAAAGTGCCACATGACTTTACATGCCACACAAGATGGTGTTCCATCTGTATTTATCTTCCATCTAGATGTACCACATTATTTACAGTCATTACAATCAATTGCTTCCTCCCAAAATAAACTGCAATATTTCGGATAAGCATGAACTTTATTAGTATCAAATCCAAGCTGCTTAATTAACTTTCATGCCTTGTAATGATTTGAGGGAATATCTGCACCATCAGGAAGAAAGTCCTTAAAAAATGTAAGAATGTAATCAATAACGATATTATAAATTCCATACATGGTTTTACCATGATATAACCGCATTAAAAATTCCAACTTGGTCATTTTAGTACATTCCTGATATACTGGAGTTCTGGCGTCATCCAATAAATTTTTCATTCCCTCATCATCATATTCAGTATTTTCCTCATGTGTATTGATATCATTGTCTTCTTGCACCGGAGTACTATCTCTCTCAGGATGATGGACAAATGGAAACCGATCGAATATCAAATTATCCATGCCACTTCTTTCATTTTGTTCGTGACTAGTAGAACATTCACTCGTCTCTCCATGGTGATACCAAACATAATAGTTTGTTTGAAATACAAATTTCGTTATATGGTAGATAACTTCTTCCCAGATTAACCATGGTCTTCCAACACATTTAAAGCATGTACACTGTATACAACCTCCATCTGAAACATTGTCAAATGAAAAATCTAAAAAATTATCCAAATTATTTTGAAACGCAGTTGAAATCCTATCGGTACGATACATCCAGCTTATATCCATTCTATAACAAGAAAAATAAAAGTTATCTTCCAATAAAAAATGTAAACCATAATTAAAAAAGGGATATGTACTATAGAAAATAAAACTATTAGAACATAAAAACTTAATAGTTAATTCACATTTGTATTGAAAGTGCCTTTATTTTTATAACCAATTTCAACCCTTTCAGTATCAGAGATAAAATTATTACCTCTATTATATAAATGGATGATCAAAAAGGTAAACCATAATGGACCAATAAAGGTTTCATGTCTATGATAGAGTGGTATGTGTCATTATAGTTGAACTAAGGGAGAGATAAAAAAGTTTGTCCTCCCTTAGGTGTAACATAAAAAAAATAAACTTTTAACATTAAAACACACCCTTAAACATGGGTTATTTCATTTAAAAAGCAAGGGAGAGATAAAAAAATTCATCCATCATCATAAATATTTTAAACGAGCCCCATATCCATGTAATTTAATATTTTCCATGGGTAAAATTTTAATTCAAAGAGGGATTTTTTTTAAATAAAACCACTTCATCTCCAAGAATTATTGAAAATAATTTAAATAATTTATATAAAACAACCATGGGTATCAAATATTGGTATAAATATACTAGGAGATGAATTTAATAAACTAAATCACTTCATTAATTTTTTTAATAAAATAATTACCTAGAAACACCTACTGCATACAAAGTAGAACAAGTCACAACAAGACTCTTAAAAAGGAAAAGGTCATTTTGGTAAAATAAATGAATTTAAAATCAATTGAAAAATAAAATACACGTCATTAGATTAATATCAAACACTAAATTTTACACACACTGTGATTAGCATTCTCATAAGAAATGGTAACGAGGGAAATTTAAGTGAAATGACTAGGGGAATCTCCCTTGGGATTTAGGTAATTTCTTATGTATCAAATGTCGTTGATTACTATTTTGGATTCTTATGGAGTACCCTCATTTGATTTTGAATGATGAGTTAACTAGATTAGACTTGATCTATTTGGTTGGAATACCTCCATCGTAAGCTATGGGTTATAATACTACCATTCTTTTAAATGTCAAGGACGGTTCCTTGAGTTTAGACTAGAAGAATGGATTAGGAAGAATGAAAAGGCTCACCTATGAGTTTTATTGAGATAGAATGATATATTTAGACTTCACATAACTTTTTTCAAGTAAATTTATTTTCTAAACTTCACTCATGAAAATGTATTCCCTTTAAAGAATTTATTTTTTGGGATCCAAGTAATTTGGTCATATGATGCTCGTGTATGTTTGAGTTTCACAAAAGAGGGGAAGAAACTAATATTAAATGAATGAATTATTATCCCCATGGTAAAACCTCAACCTATTTATAAGTAATGTATTGACTATATTTTCATGGGTCCAAGGAACCAAAGTATTCATTTTCATTATTTTATTCTTAGAATTCCATCATTGTTTTCCACATAGGATCCAATTCTGAGGGTTATTATATAACCAGAACTTCTAATCAGAGAAAGGAAACACATTTATTCCAAATTGGTTGCTGGATATCTAAGCTAAATTTAATATATAAATATTTTTTGAACACTAATAGTCATTCAAATAATTCAATTATCACAATACATTTCCAAACTAGGAACTTATTTGAAATGTAAATTGAAAATATGTGCCTCAAGTATTGATTACATATCCAATATCACTTATTGATAAAAATTCCAATAAGACTATTATTCATTAAACTATATAGTTTGAAAGAAACATACCCATAGTCTCAAATTCTGGTAAATCTCAATGATCAAACATGCATGATTCATAATTAAAATCTTAATATTCATAAAAATTAGAAATTTAATGTTTACTAAAGGAAAAAATAATAGGTTTCAATGATAGATCTCACAATTATAACTCATATAAAAAATAAACTGAAAGAAAAAATATATTTAGATTCACTCTAGGGAACATGATGATGAAAATGGTAATAATATTCCAAACAATGGTTTAGTACTTTCAGGTTTTTTCTCTGTTTTTAGTTCATTAAAGCCTCAACTGAATTTATATATAATAGAATGAAAAACAAGAAGAAGAAATTTCATACCTAAATGCCAGAGCTGGGGGCAGGGAGGCGGAGGTCGGGACGGGACGTTGCCGAAGCTGGGGGAAGCTGAGGTGGAGACCAAGGCCAGGACGAGAGGGAGACGAGAGGGGGGACGTCATTGGATTTGGGGGCAGGGAGGCAGAGGGAGGGATGATGAGGCTGAGGCGAAGGTCGGGAGGGAGGTCAAGAGTGGAGGTAGAGGCCAGGGAGGGGAGAAGATGGGTGGGACATGGTGGTCGGATGGCTGGGAGGCGAAGGTCTGCAAGGGGAGGAGAGGGTCGAGGGGCTGAGGTCAGATTGCCGGAAGGTAGTGGTCAGGGAGGGGAGGAGAGGGCTGGGAGTCAGGGAAACGAGGATGAGCGTGATGGAAGAGGGCGATGGAAGCGAGGGTAAGGAGGATCCCGATGGAAGAGTAGAGGAGCACGATGGAATAGGGAGGAGGAGCGCGATGGTATTGGGGGAATTGGGTATTGGTTTTCCACGGTTTTATTAAAACTATGGAAATAGATAGTAAAAAAGAGATATCCCCACAGTTTAGAAAAACCGTGGGGATAGATGCGTGGGGAAAGATCCCCTTTCTAGTAGTGACCTATTATTATGGAATCCATTTAAATAATTTAACAGGTTATTTAATTTTTTTAATTAGAATTTAAGTTTTGAATTCAAATCATTATTGTTATAATTTTTATGGAGATTGATTTTCTCTCTCTTGAATAATTTTGAATTGTTTTACCCATGGAAGGTGTTTGTTAATATTTTTAGACCTCCATTTAAAGGTTTATTGATCAAACATTTAAAGGAATCAAATACACTAGATAACGTGTTTGACTCTCTGTTTTTCTATAAGAAAAAGCTGTGAACTTCTCAAGTGTTATATAAACCAAATCCCTATGTGATACTTTGTTTTATATGTTGGGAAATCTCTCAAGATGAATGAAATATTCTATGACTACTACTTCCTTGATGAGACATCCGTATTGCTCGAGAACTAGTTCCCATGCTTTCATTGTTAATATTCTACTTCATTCTAGTTTTTAACTTTATAACACTACTTCTAATATCTCACACACACTCTCTATTTTCTGTTTATGCTTTTACACAAAAGAATTATTTTTCTTCTCTTTCTTTGTGTTGTAACTACTCGATTCTAAAGTTAAGACCATTAGGGTTGTGACTCTTGGTATCTAAAGTCAAGTTTTGTGGTTGTGACTCCCCATACAAAAGTCAATGTGTCATGGTTATCCCTCCACTAGAAAAGGATATTTTAATTGGGTTATGACCCCCCCTCAAAAATCAAATTAGTGCACACACATCTCTCACTGAGTATAGAGATATAAGAGTACTCTAGGCCCAATTTAGACTAAACTACTATAAAAACATCCTTGTGTTCTTTAATATTTCTGATAAAAATTAACTAACTTAATTAACTTTAATAATTAATTTATTTGATTATTTTTTTTTTAATTTGGTCTATGCAACCCCTCTAGATCATATGCTATTACCCCATATGACCTAAAAATAGATTGAGTATTCCATACAGAATTAATTTTTTGTACTACTTATTTTAAAATAAATATTTTGTAAAACTTCTTTGCTGTTCTTTCTATCTGTTTTATATAAAAATGTGAGCCAACTTATTCTTTTCCCAGTGACATGTGTTGGGAAGTCTCTTTGGATTAACCTTCAAGTTTGTATATTCACTCCCTACATATGCTCCTTGGTGAATATGGAGACATTGTTTACCATGATACAGTTAAGGGGAAGTTCTCGTATTTTACTAGTGGAGCTTGATGTAGTGGTCTTGGTGATGGCTGGTAGAGCTTGGAGATGTTCACATTGGGTGGTCGGGGTGATTCCACATTAGTGTCGCTACATCTAGTTGTCCATTGAATCTATGGTTTGTTTATGTGTCTTGTATTCTATTTATGATATGGTATTGTTTAGTTATTTCAAATATCAAGTTATATTGGTTTACTTCTATGCCTCATATATTATCTTAGCATTAGTTGTATCGTCATATTCACGGGGTTTGTTTGTGTGTGTGTGTGCATCTATAAGGGGAAATCGTCCCCCATGACTTAGTATGCTCTTGAAATTTATTGTCAGCCTTTGGTGTTCGAGGGATGTCACCTAATATTAGTGGCATTCCGATCCTAACTAAGCCAATTGGTTAGGGTCAGGATGTTACAAATGGTATCATTTTGGTCAGTCTTTCAGTTGGGATGGTAGAATTGGAGATGGGGTATGTCAAAACTTGAAATGTAGAGCATAAAAAGGTGTTTTTAACCTCTTTATGTTGAAATTCAATTTATCAGGGTGATTTAGGTACATGAGGTGTTCTTATACACCTATAAGAATGTTTTTACCTCATTATCATGGGTTTAACCGATGAGTGTAGAGTATCATGCATTACTAAAGAGACTTCCTACTAGGGATGCATCATCCATATTATCATTGATTGTTGTTGGAAATTGGTTATGATGATTTTTCTTATATGATTTGTAATATATATATCCTTTAGTTAGTTGCTATATAGAGACTAAGTGGAAAATTTTCTATGACTGTAGAGAAATTACACCGATCAGAAGGCTTGTAAATTAGTAAGAGGAGGTCATTGAGAATGCGATTCAACCTAAACCATAAGTGAATCAGTAGATTGTTCATAACATCATGCAAGCATTCTAGGTTATGGACATAAGGAATCAAAATGAATAAATTCACCATATGGACAAATCATTTTAATTTCAAAGGTAGAATCTATCGATATTTTGAGGGGATTTAGGGCCAGAATAAATGAAGGTATGGATTGGTCAAATGAAAAGAATTTTCAATTTCCTTGGATCCTTGAAAAAAATTAAGGTGGAGCTATAAATATACATGTGGGAGGATGTTGCATGATAATTATGGAATTTAGTTATCCAAACTAAATGTGACCAATGCCTTACTTGGTAGGGATTTGAGAAATTATTTTAAAAAAAATCTATTTGAATGCATTTAAAGTAAACAAGATAATATATTTATTCAGCCTGAAATAAGAAAATCTATTAGTGGTGGAATTTGTAGCTAATTTTATGAACTTAGTTTATTTTGATACATAAGTGGTTGTCGGTGAGTACTTACAAGTCCATATATTCGAGTCTGGATTGCAACTAGAGAATCACTCAAGATAGTTGTGTTCTGTATTGATGATTATATAGACATGGTCAATAGAGCAATAATGGCAGAAAAAATAAATCACTGGGAATCTTAACAAAGTAAACACTTTTGTCTATACAAGAATAGGTTAGAACTCTAGTACTGGAAACAAGCAGAAGAAGGAGATATACTTACAAGGAAGAATAACACAAGAAAACCAATCTACTAGAATAGTTTCTTTCCCTCCTTGATGTATTAATAATTTGGGATGCTACTAGGGAAGTTCATTGAAGCTCGAGAGGAAGGATTATAGGACACCACCTTAGGACTATTATAGATGTGGTAAAATGGGATATCTCCAACATCATTTCACTAACAATATGAAATCCACTGGTGGTAATGACTACAATGTGTCCTAGGCCTCTCATTCCCATACATAACAATCATTTCAGAAAATTTCTTGACCCCAGGAACCGAGAAAGTTAAGGTAATTCTAGAAAAACCCATACACCTCAATTGATGCAACCTTAGCAGGGAAGTAAGGATTACTTAACAACAACTAACAAGCAACTGCATGGTGCTTAGAAGATTTCTATGAAGGAGAAATTATGCCCCTAGATGGTATGAAGTACCATTTTACTAAAATATACTCTCATGCAAGTATTGTTTGATATTGGCACATCTCATTCATTCATTTCTTCTCATATGGTAAATCAAATGGGTTTACATTTGGAAATGATGTCATATGTCATGAGCATACATAAACCTCTTGGGAAACAAGAGTGTAGGGGATTTATGTGTGCAACTTGTTTTATAACCATTGGTAGAATCGAGTTGGTTTGGAAATTTTATATTCTAGAAATAGATATCTTTGATTTAATTTAGGGAATGGACTGGTTAGTATCTTTCAAATCCCATATTGATTATTATGCTCATTGAGTGAGTTTTACATATCTTTATGGATTATTACATCTCTTTAAAGGGGGATGAAATGTGAATGCTATAAGAGTGGGACCTTTAAAGCTAATGGTTGGAACTATCTCTTATAAATTGGTAGCAATAACCTTGGGAACTATTGATGTAATTAAGATCAGAGATTTTCCTCCTATAGTAGATTAGTATCTAGATGTATTTTCTAAAAAAATTTATGGTCTTCCACTTGAAAGGGAAGTATATTTTTTTACTGACCTCCTTCCAGGGGTAAATCCTATTTCAGTACCATCATATAGAATGACACCAATAGAATTAATTTAATTAAATGCCCATTTGGAATAATTGAAAATTAAGGGATTCATAAGGCTGAGTATATTTCCTTGGGATGCTTTGGTTCTCTATAAAAATAAGTTCTAAAGTACACTTCAAATCTGTGTTGATTATCGTAAAGTAAACCAAGTTATGATAATGAATCGATACCCTCTTCCTCAAATTGATGATCTTTTTGATCAATCTAAGGGTTACAAGTCATTCTAAAAAATTGATTTATAATCAAGGTATCATCAACTTTGATTTATGAGGGAGGAAATTACAAAGACAACCTTTAGAACTCATTACTACCATTATGAATAGATATTTATGCCCTTTGGACTTATGAATGAACTATTCCTAATGATTTTCACCAGGGCTATGTGTATCTCTACTTCTATCCCCACATTCTAACTTTCCAAAGGTGGTTGAATTCTATCACTTTAATCAGTGATGTTATATCCTTGATTGAAATAGGATGATGTGATGTAAAATCATCCTTCCATAGATTCCTCCTTAGATCTTATTGCCTAGTCTAGGTCTCCCTCGTATATTTGAGTCATGCTAATGAAACTCATTTTCAGTGCCATATTGAGGTGGACACTGATTAATTATGTTGTTTCTGTCTCAAAAGGGTAGAAACCTTTGGTCAGAGTAGATAGTAATGTTGGGCTTGTCTAAGCATTTCTAGAATTTGGGTGTGTTGGGAACCTGTAAAGTCATCCTATTTTGGAGGGTATATCATGTGTGAGACATCTTAGGTACAGAACCTAAGACATCCTATGTTGTCCATGAGGTAGTTGACACTAGGGGCGTAAGTCTTCTAAGGATTTTTACCTCAGTAATCCCATGTTTATTTTATGGGGTGTAGATCCAAGATTGGGTCATAGGTTTAACATCTTGTGGGGATGGATGGGTCACATGTTTAATATCTTGTGAGGAAAAATTGTTCGTAGGTTTAATGTCTTGCGGGGATAGGTTGGGTTACAGGTTTAACATCTTGTGGGGATATATGGGTCAAAAGTTTAACATCTTGTAGGGATAGATTGGTCGTGTGTTTAATGTCTTTTAGGGAAATGTTGGCCGTAGGTTTAACATATTACGGGGATAGGTTGGTCGTAAGTTTAACATCTTGTAGAGATAGGTTGGGTAGTAGGTTTAACATCTTATAAGGACAAATGGGTCACAGGTTTAATGACTTATGGGGAAATTTTGGGTGGTTAAGTGTGTCCCTAGGAGGAATATGATCATACTTTAAGGGTTTAGTCAAGTGTGTCCCTAGTGGGGAAGATGATCACACTCTAAGGTTTGGTGGAGTGTTGGGGAATTCAGATTGAACCCTAGGGAGCTACTCCATATGTGTTGGTATGTTGGGATTGAACCTCATGGGGGCATCCTATATACCTTGTTAAGAAACAGGGATCAAAATCTACATAGTTCAATGATGTAGTTTAAGGTTGTGTGACAAGACGAGTCTATGCAGTTTAATGTCGTGTGGTAAGGACACTCATGTCACATAAGGAGCGTCAATGAGGGATGTTAGGGATTATATGTGGAAGCTGTCTAGAGTAGGAGTCCATGGGGGTGAGGGGCTCAGGCCCAGAGTAGATGTCCATAGGGGTGTCATCCCAAAATGATTGTACATGGGGAATCCTGTGCTCATCACATGGGGTAAGGATACAATTTAACATCATTTGCTGAGTATGTTGTCATGTAGTTTAACATTGTATGACTAAAACATGGAACTAGGTAGTTTTATGTCATGCAACTCAGATATGGTAGGTCTTATACCCAGAGAAGCCATTTCCAAGTGAGAGAGGAAGATCCAACATAAGTCCTCTTTACCAAGTTTGGTTGGTAGTTTCCTATGATGATTCCACCTTTAGGGCTTATGTATCCACTGCTCATAAACCTATGGGTGGAGCATGACATGAACACTATGGTGGAGGAGTGAAAATCAGGGGTCCCAATTTAGGGTGTCTATTGCTTAGGAGTAAAAGGCAATAAGGTGCATATTCTTAGGATAAAAATTTAAGGTAATGGTCCTGTCCATATTTGAGACACAAGGGGTAGACACAAGGGTAGGTGGTACCAGTCGCACAATGATTTGGAGTGTGGTTGAGCCGATTTTGGATGGGTATAGGGTCCCTAGTCACTTGACTCTCATTAAAGGGGATTGGCTAATGAGGCACCATGGGAAGGTCTCATAGATTGGTTTCATGAAAGTTTGGGTTTCATGAAAGTTGTGGGTTTTAGGAAATTTAGGGGTCTTGTGAAAGAACATGTTTCACCAAATAGGGTGAACCTGCTTAGGATTGAAGTCTTGGTTCCCATGGGGTTGGTTTTATGAAGGATAATTATCTTGAAAAACCCTAAGATACACAAAGGCCTTTCTTCTTACATGAATGCCATATAACTTTTTGAAAGGAATCTTCACCATGGGTTAAGGTTCTAAAAAACACATGGGAGGCAGTTTCGTGAAAGATGGCTACCTTTGGAAATCCATATCCTCTCTTGCTCATGAAGCTTCTATGTTTTGTGAATTAAAATATTTTCTCGGAAGATTAAAGGTCACATCCACTTAAAATTTATACATGGAGAGGTATTTATAGGACTAATGAAAGCAAGGGAATTGATTTAGTGAAAGATATAGGCTTTCACAGAAGATTATGTGTTTCAATAAATGATGGGGTTTCGTAAACCAGAGTTACACTACATGGAGGTTATCACCTCAAGATTTTCATGACTGGTGACTTCTATGAATGAGAGTTATGTTGCGTGGAGGTTATTGCCTCAAACTTCGCAGGATCGGTGGCTTCTACGAACTAGAGCTATTCTCAAAACTTTTTTCCTTCATTAACCACACCTTGAAGTGGGGTTTTGAGCTGTTTTGGCCCAAATTTGATTTGAACCAGCCACACCTTTCATGAAATCTCTTGTGACACATGTATTTCAGTTTCAAAAAAATTCCCCTCATAATTGGATCTAATGAGGGAGAGGAGGGTTATATTCTGAGGGGAAATTGTAGAAAATTGGCAATCAAAAGTCCTTATTTGTGAAACTCAATCTGATCCTGTGCCTATAAATAGGTTTGGGGATCCCTTAGGGTACCAATAGAATTTCACAAAAGATAGGATAGTTCTCACTTTTCACAAAACTCAAGGCCTTCGTAAGTGTTTTGTGATTTTGATCATCACCGCTTGTGAAACTAGCCTATTTTTTGAACCTTTGTTCTGTGAACAGACCTTCACAAGCCTAAAAATTCAGTGAACTCGACCTTTGTAAACCAATTCCCATAATTTTCTAAGTCTTATATAAAATTGTCACTGAAGGTGCTGAAGCTTTTGTTTATCAGTGAAGGGAGATGGATGCAAATATCATGATTGGAGAGAGTGTACGAAGCATGTCAAATCATAATACACTCATGTAATTAATGATAGAGGCCTAACATGGCTACCCATTGTGCAATAGGTTAAAAATTTATGGTTTCGGGTTGAGGGGTGATGTGTTCAAACCTAGTGCCAATCGGGATGAGCTTGCTTACTGGTTTAGGATCATGCCTAGATAATACGAGTGGCACAGGGCTATTGGTGGGAATATTATGAAGGATCATGCTTCTCTTACCACTCATGCCCTATGAAAAAATGTGAAAAATTTCAATGGGGAGGCATTATAGGTGTAGGATTCTCCATCTCAGTATAAGAGTATTCTAAAGGTGGGTTTATCAGACCATCTTAAGGTTGGACCAAGGAATGGGACCTGCATTAGGGTGGTAACTTCATGGAATAATTGGCATGGGAATACTAGGTATGCTATTTCTTTCATGAATTTTAGGTGGATTTGAAATGGGTTGGGATCTATAAGGTGACATGGTGCTTACAGTTCCATTTATACCATCATCAGGACATTATTCTAGAGTTGATAAGTAGGTGGTCACTAGGGACAAACACATTTCTCCTACATCACGGGGAGGTCGACATTGGTTTATGGTGTAACGGCCCAGACCTTCCATCCTATGAATTTATGGTAAATATGGTTATTAAGGTGTTCAAGGAAAGTCCATAGGTGTTTAGTGGAGGAAGAAATGAGTTTTGGAGAAAAAATGGATGTTTTAGAGGATGAAGGTATATTCTGGAGGTAGATCTATGATATTAGATCACTAACGGTAGATCACTAGTAGTAGAACTCTAGTGGTATATTACCTGCGGTAGATCATTGGCAGTAGATCTCCAGGGGTAGATCACTGATGGTAGATCATTGATGGTAGATCACTAGTGCTAGATCTCTGGTAGTAGATCACTGGCGGTAGATCACTAACGGTAGATCTCTGGTGGTAGATCACTAGAAGTAGATCACTGGTGGTAGATCTATAGTGGTAGATAACTGGTATTAGATCACTGGTGGTAGATCACTGGAGGTATATCACTGGAGTTAGATCATCAGTGGTCAATCTCTGGTGGTAGATCACTGGTGGTGGATCCTGACAGTAGATCCAATTTTTCCATAATTTATAGTTTTTCCCTTTTAACATCTTTTTTGATGAAAAATGATTTTAATGCCTTAAATAATGGAATTTAAAGCCATTTAAAGGGGTATAATTATATCCTCTATTTTTAAAAAGTATGTACCCTTTTTAATAGTTATACCACATGGATTTGATGGGATCCTCCTTTAATGGTCAATTAAAACCATATCAAATCCCGCTGGTTTTAGATTTGATCATTCTAAAGTGAAGATCATTCTTTCATTCTTTCTAGCTTACTTTCTCTTGAGACGAAAGGTTCCATAGGCTTTTACCTTGGAGTCATGGAACTCTATGGTTTGAGTTCTCTATAAGTGGATTCCTCTTGTGCATGTGCCACCCTATTTTTGGTGTAACAAATTGGTGTACAAATTCTTTCATCCAGGTTGGGTGTTCCTTCATTTCTCACTAGTTGTAACATACATGATGGGTTCATTCTATTGTTATCTTTTGGGAATATAGTATACACTATATTAATGAAGATAATAAATCATTTTAATTGAATCAAAGGTCAAGGGAAATGTTTCGCATGCTTTTATAACTTTTTGATATTTTGATATTGAGTTTATCCATGCTTGTTGTGTCACTGAAAATCATGGTCATTGGTAGCACTTGTTTTTACAGTTTTGATATATGTTTTGGATACCATGTTTTGTGATTATTATGACACCCAATGAATAAATTTTTAACCACTTATACTTTTAAAATAAATTGGTTTCACCAAGATATATGTATTTTGTGAGAATACCCCTAAAATAAAAGAAGTGGAAGTAATGAACATCCCTTTGTTAAATTTAGAAAATGTGATGTGATGATGTGAATATTTTTTATGGCATGTGTGAATGTGTGAATGTGTGGTTGTGGTACATGGGGATGATGGGATGTGTAACCTTGATATGGAAAAATTGTGATGAAAAGTGATGGTGATGTGGTGATTGTGATGAGAAGGTGGTTATGACTATGATGGTAATAGTGTGTGGGTCTGTTGGAAAGAGGAAAAATGGGCTATCATGTTGTGCTACTTATTGTGTGCTGTGTTGATCTAGCTATACAATTAGTATTGGAATTAAATGACAATGTTAAAGTTGAAATGGGATGTAAATGTTTAACAGATGTTGAACTAAAATGGGCAGTTGGTTAAAATTTGAAAATGGTTTATGAATAAATTAAATGGGATGGAAATACTAGAATGATTTGGTTGTTTAAATGAAATTGGATGAATATGTGAAATCTGGAAAATGGATTAATTTGAAAGGGGTTTTGGAATGTGAAATGTGGATTGTTGTGTGGTGTTGTTCATTTAGAGGTGGTAGAGAATGTGGGAAATGTTGTGAGTTGGTTGGTGATCTGGTTGTAAACCCATAGGTTGGGCTTGTGTGTTATGATATTATATATACCATAAATGTTCCTTGTGATTTTCTATACATTCCCCAACTATGTCGATCACCTAGTGTCAGTAACTAAATGTTTTGAGGGTCACTACTACAAATATGGCTTTTATCAGTGTTAGAATAGTGCATTAACAGCACTAAAAAAAGTGTTGTTAATCGAGGCGAAGATAAGGGGGGGTCCCTTTTATCAGTGATCAGAAAAGCACTGATAAGGACCCCTTTTATCTGCACTAAAAAAAGCACTGATAAAAGTAAAAAAATAATAATTTATATTTGGGGGGAGTTTTTAACAGCGCTTGACCCCCCCCTTTATCAGTGCTAGGCGGCCCCTCCCACTCGCATGCTTCCCTTGCCCGCACTCCCACACATGCACGCGCACTTACTTGCTTCCACCTGAACTCAAACCCGCGACCTCCCCCTTGCGCGCTTGCACCTTTACCACTAAGCCATTTCGTTTTTTTCTATTTAATGATACATCTATTTATTTATATATATAGTTATATTTATTTTTATATTAATATAGATTCATATTAATATAAATATATTTAGTTATATTAATACATATATGTTTATTCATATATTAGTATATATATATATTCATTCGTATATTAATATATATTTATATATATTTATATATATATTTGTAGTTACAATTTTTTATTTCTATATTTATTTGTATATTAATATATATTTATAAGATTAGTTTTAAATACATTTATAAAATATGTTTTTTATGTGTGTTTATAAATAAATAAATAAATAAATACATACATATATACAACACACACACGAAGACACACACACACACACACACATTTACGAATAAATACATATATATATATGTGTGTATTTGAAAAGCCATATAATGTTAAAACGACCATAACTTCTAATATAGAAGCATGTTTCAACTCCACAACTAGTCAAATCGAAGAAAATGAAACAATCTTCAATATGATATGTGGTACAGGCCTAACAGACATCTGGATCAGAAGTTATACATGTTTGAATGTTAACAAATCGGGGTATCCTGACTAAAAACTCATTTTAGAGGCCTTCTGGGCCTTTTTTTACCTTGAAAAATGTGATAGAAGCTTTTCTTGGTTTACAGGTGCATAGATCTCATCACAGGCTTCGATTTGATATGCTGTAGAGCTCAAACGGACACCCGGATCAAAAGTTATGGCTGTTTGAAGTTTGAGTTACATTTTTAACTTATTTTAGATCTTTTATTAATTGTTTTGATTTTTTGTGTCCTCAAATTGTTATTAAATGATTTTTAATCGATAATAATTAGCAAATTATTAATTAATTATATTTTTTTAAATATTTTGAAGCTATTTTCACTAAATTTCTTATATATTAAGTGTAACAGTCTATTTATACGTATATTTAAAAAATATATATTATATTTATATTAATATAAATATACTTATATAAAAATATATTATTTTTCATGAAAAATTATTTTTTTTGAAACATAAAATTTATCATCTCTAGGAAAAAGCACTGATAAAGCCCCCCTTTATCATCGCTACTAAAAAAAGTGCTGATAAAGGGGTCCCCTTTAACAATGCTAAAAAAAGCACTGATAAGGGGGGGGGGGCTTTATCAGCACTAAAAAAGCACTGATAAAGGGTCACTTTTAATAGAACTTTTTTTTAGCACTGTTAAAGGCCCCCTTTATCAGCGCTTTTTTTTAGCGCTGATAAAGGCCCCCTTTATCAACATTTTTTTTAGCGCTGATAAAAGGGTAGCGCTTTCCTTGCCCATTTTTATAGTAGTGGGTGTCTTCCCCAACATCCTAATGGTGATGATGGATGGTTGGATACCCACTCTTCCCTACTCCATCTTTCAAGCGATGATGACATGCATGGGCTATGATGGTCAGAAGTTAAAAGTTTCACTATTGAGGTGTGATGAGATGGCCTGAGTGTCTTTGGGCGAGGTGAGATGTGTTGACCTAGGAGTTTTTGGGTGAGATGATGAGATGGTTTATAGAGGGGGTTGTGCATGGTAGTAGGAGTACAAAAGGTTTGTGTTTTATATGTTCATGATACCCTACCACTCTAGTTATGTGATGTGATGTGATGTGATGGCCCGGGTTTCTTCAGGTGAGATGTGATGTGATGGTTAGTTTCACATAGGGTGCTTGGCATTATGTGATATACAAAAGAGTTGGGAGTTCCAGGATGTATGATATTGGGGCGTGAGAGTGGAAAATCAGTGTGAAAGTGGTGTGAAGTACCCTATATTGATATGCTTTATATTATGTTATTATACCTAGCTTGAGTTATTTGGTGAGAATGCCTTGGTGAGGTTTGAGATGAACAATTGACCTGTTTAGGTGTCATTGGTTCTATTTTTTGATCATATGTGCATTAGTATGCCTCTTTTACATGTGCATGAGATACTTTGGTTTTCCTACTGAGTATGCTTGTATGCTCACCCTACGTATATAAACTAATTTTAAGGTTTCTAGGAGGACTATGTTGAATGTGTTGGACATTAATAACTTGGATCTTTAGATAGTTGCTATGTCGCTGATTTAACTTTACTTTTGGGTATTTTACTTTGGAGACTTTTATCTGTATCCTATTTTATTTATACATACATTATGATTTGTTTTTTGGCTTTATTTTATATTACATCATGGAGTTTATTGTAGTTTATTCATATTTTCTCCCAATCCTATATTATTATAGAGGGTAATTCCTCCCATTTTTGTGAGATTTTTATACACATGGTGCTAGTCTTCAACTCAAGGCCTACTGGAGGCAGGACTTGGGGGTCATTATCTCTATCCTTTCATTGTGGTATCTTTGGTGGGAGGGGGTCATGAAAAAGTGGTATCAAAGGTGATGTTTGATAAATAAGGTGGACTTTGGAGTTAGTCATAGTGAGGATTTCATGGGTTGGTAAGAAAATAGTGCTAGTTGACCATAGTGAATGACATAGTCTAGGGAGACCATCCAGGACATGGGATTTTAGACCCCCTAGGATATATTGCATAGAATATGAGCTTATTGAATAACCAAGTGATGTGGAACTGTTTTCAGGGTAGATACCTAAGAGAGTTACATGCATCATGATGACTTATGTTCTTATTTTAATTGGATGTTTTTGGTTCTAGTAAAGTTGAAGTAAGTTAAAATGAATTAAATAAAACTTAATAAAGTTATATAATACTAGGATTAGGAAATATTTATTTCCCATTCCAACTATGACTCCTGGTCATCATCCACATGTGGCTCAGGTAATGGAGGTACAATAGGATAACCCAGTTGATCACTAGAGGGTTGATCCGATCGAGGAGGATGATCAGTGGAAGAGGATGTTTCACACTTTTTAACAGCAGGATTTGGGAAATTATGGGGGTAGTGTTTCGAATATGAATATAATGAGATAGTTAGAGGATCTTGAGATTGCCTTCAGTTTGATTTCGGCCTCGGTGGAGTATTGGGTCCCTTTGGTAGTTAGCTAGATGTAGGGAGTTGCACGTCAATGGTAGATGTTGTATCTAAGTGAGTGTAATGAGGTAGATCTTTCATGGTCTAAATTTTATAAGGAGTTCTGAGTAGAGTTCCTTTCATTGAACATGAATTTAGTGAAGAGGCATGATATTCTTTCTCTTTAATAGGGGAGTTCGTAAGTGCGAGAGCTTGAGATTAAGTTAAAGGAACCCCATTGCCTTTTCCCAGATATTTTTCTAGATGAGGAGTCCCAAGTGAGGCATCTCAAGGAGGCACTTGATCCTTCAATCTAGTATTAAATTACTCCTTTTACATTTCCAACATATCTGGAGGTTCATAAGAAGGAAGAGGGGATTGAGAGGATGCACTCATGAGGATGTTTACTACAAGAGGGGATCCAACAAGGTTCCTCGAGGAGTATAGTTTTTGGTGGTAAGTCTTAGGCACTAGAGCCTTTGAGGTTTCAACCAACTAGAAGTTGGACTCAACATATTCCTTTCTAGTAACTTGGGAATTTAAGGATAGTTTGTTTCACCTGTGGAGGTTGTGGTCATCATCAGGATCAGTGCCCAGTGGTTCTTGGGGATCAACTTGGTAGAGGTGGTTAGTTTCATCAGTAGTTATAATAGAAGTTTCCAGTGATGTTGTTTCAAGAACAGGGGCAGAAAGCTTATGCTCCATCGAGAGCAGATGTGGTTGGTAGAGGGAAACCTCAGGATTTCCCTTGCCCTCATGGAGCTCAAACCGAGCATGGTCGTAGAGGTAGACTTCAGCAGAGGGGCATAGGATATGGGTGTGGTCAGTTGTAGGTAGTGGAGGCACCAACACTAGAGGAACCATAGATCATTTGATGTATGCTCAATTTATCATGTACCCTTTTTATGCCTTGTATGATTTAGGAGATTCACACTCCATTGCTTAACCCTCTCTATTCCATGCTCTGGGACTAGACATATAGAGGTTTCCCATGTCCCTGGTGTTGACTATTCCATTTGGAGGCCATAACACCTTGTTTGATGTGTGCTGGGGGTGTAGACTGATGATGGGGGCACATCAGTCCCATGGAGACCTTTTCTTTCTTTAGATGAAACCATACGATGTCATCCTCAACATCGACTGGTTGTATTCTATGGGTACTATTATCGACTGCTTCCAAAGGAGAGTCGTGTTCTAGGATGTATATGTCCACGTGTGATTTTAGTTGGTGAGCGGGATTTTAGGTAGGAAATAGATGTGTAGAGAACCTTATTTCCTTGATGGATGAGATATCTATGGAATCATTAAACATAGGGATAGTGGAGGTTTCCAGGGTCTTCAGGGATTTCCTAGATGTTTTCCCTAAGGTGGTTGTGGCACTACCCCCTCGACGTGATGTTGAGTTTGGGATATACTTATAGCCTGGTGTTTCTCTGATTTTAATGGATCCTTATCAGATGAAACCTTTTGAGTTATGGGAACTGAGGTTTCAAATAGATTATCTAATGAAAAAGGGCTTCATTCAACCTAGTGTGTTGCCTTGGGGTGATCCTGTATTGTTCTCTAAGAAGGCGGATGGTAGTCTTAGGTTGTGTATAGACCAACAGAGGCTGAATCAGGTAACGATCAAGAATATCTATCCTCTTATGAGGATATACGATCTTTTTGACCAATTAAGAGGGGATGGTTGGTTTTCTAAAATTGATCCTCTGTTTGGGTATCACCCATTGAGGGTGAAAGAGGGAAATATCCCAAAGAATACCTTTAGATGAAGGTATGGACACTTTGAGTTCATGGTCATGTCGTTCGGTGTCAAAAACGTGCTATCTGTGTTCATGGGGCTCATGAACTCTATATTCCATGAATTCCTGGACCAGTTCGTAGTCATGTTCATCAATGAAATATTGATCTACTCAAAGTCATAGGAGGAGAATTACAGGCATCTTTAAGATTTTTTATAGCTCCTTAGACACCACTATCTTTATGGAAAGTTCTCCAAGTGTAAGTTTTTGACATGATAGGTTCATTTACTTTGGCATGTGGTGTCTCAGCAAGGTGTGGCACTGGAACCATTAAAGGCTGAGGCACTTGTTTCATGGGCGGCACCTAAGAATGTCATAGAGGTTCACAGTTTACTTGGTCTCGCGAGTTATTACTACAGGTTCATTCCCAATTTCTTCTGATTTGTAGCCCCGCTAACCATGTTGACCAGGAATGATAAATATTTCACGTGGACTGATTAGTTTTAGACAAAGTTTGGTTATCTGAAAGTAAAGTTGTTCAATGCTCCATTGCTCCAATTACTAGAGTAGGGGGTGATGTTTGAGGTATTTTGTGGTGCATCCTATCTGTTCTTGGGATGCATGTTGATGCAGCAGAAGGTAGTGATCTATTATGGGTCTAGAAATTTACATCCCCATGAGCATAACTATGACACCCATTATTTAAAGATAGCAATGGTTGTGTTTGTGCTGAAGTTGTGGTGACATTACCTCATTAGGGAGTGATTTGTGGTCTTCACAGAACATAAGAGTTTGAGGCATGTCTTTTCTTAGTGTGATCTAAACCTATGGAAATATAGGTGGATGGAGTTTCTTTAAGATTATGATTTTGAGATCTCTTACACCTCAAGAAATGGTAATTTTTTGGTTGACACTTTGAGTATAAAGTCACGAAAGAATGTTGTTCAAGAGTTAAGGGATGCTTGGAGAGAAATAGAGGAGTTGGAAGCCCTGCACTTAGATGCAAGGGTGGTTGATGGAGGAGGTATCTTGTTTTATATGATAATGTAGTATTCTATGATTCTGAATTTGGAGGATTATCAATGGTGAGAATCAGAGGCATAGGTGATGCGTGACTGTGTTGGCCATGACGATGCTTCAGAGGGATGGTAAAAGAATAGTTAAAACTAAATGATGTTTCATGGGAGGTTTTTATTCCGGTAGTGATTTATGAGGGAGTCCTTCATGAGTTTCATAAATCACCTTTAGCAGCACACTCGAGAGTTTACAAGATGTACCATGTTTTGAGGGTGTATTTTTGGTGGCCTGGGATAAAATTAGTAGTGGTAGAGTTTGTGGCTCAGTGTCTGGTTTTCCAACAAGTAAAGGCTGAACATCATGTTCTTGGTGGTTTGTTGCAGCCCTTGGATATCTCTAAGTAGAAATGGGATGACATATCAACGTAATTCATCACAAGGCTACCCTGTTCCCAGGGAGGTTGTGATTCTATCTAGGTAATCATGGACCAGTTTAAGAAATTGACTCACTTCCTTATGATCAAGGAGTCGGGCACAATGGATGTTTTGGAAAAAAGTTATGTGGATGAGGTGGTGTGGCTGTATGGAGTCCCAAGGTCTATTTTCTCAGATCAGGATGCATGTTTTACCTCATGATTCTAGAGAGTATTTTAGCATAATTTTGGAACTCAGTTATTCCTTAGCACTTCTTTCCACCCTCAGATGGATGAGAAGATATAAAGGACTATCCATACACTGGAGGACATGTTACAAGCATGTGTCTTAGACTTCAGAAGATCATGGGTATGACTCCTAACCTTGGTTGAGATTGATTATAATAACAACTATCACCTATCCATTAGCATGAACCTATTTAAGGCTTTTTACAGGTGACCATGTTGTTCTCCATTGGGTTGGGATGAGTTTGGGGAGCCAGTGGTGTTTTGTCCTAATGTGGTGTAGAGAAAAAAAGGGTTATTTGGTTCAAGAGAGGATAAAAGCAGTACATGATAGGAAAAAGTATTATGATGATTGTAGGATGAGTCCTTTGGAGTTTGAGTTTGGATACCATGTGTTCTTGAAGGTTTCCCCTTGACATGGGTAGTTCAGGTTCAACAAGGAGAGTAAGCTCTCACCCTAGTTTGTTGGGACCTTCGAGGTGTTGAGGCACATTGGAAAGGTGGATTACTGGTTGAAACTTCCACCATGAATAGAAAAAATCTATGATGTCTTCCAAATCTATCAGATCAGACGGTATCTTCATGATGAATCCCATGTCATTGACCATGGAGAGTTGGATATCGAGTATGACACGACATTTATGGAGTAGCCAATGAAGATCTAAGATCATTGAGAGAAGGTGCTGTGAGGAAAGACCATTTCCTTTGGTTCGTGTGCTATGGAGGTATGATTTCTTGGAAGATAATAATTGGGAATGTGAGACATAGATGCATGCCTAGTACTCAGAGTTTTTTTGAGTCGTTTTATGCCTTTTCTTACCTCATTATGCTTTAATGTGATGTTTGGACATTAATATTCTATATAAGATGTGTTTATTCTTTACTAATGGGATGTGTAATTAAAGTTTTAATGAATATAAAAAAGGGAAAACCTGATCCCTAATTGAGACATGTTATACTTTGATGTGATTGAAACCATGCAGGCGAATTAGTGCCAACCAAAGCAGATAGTATCTTGACACGAGAGATGGAATTGCTTGATTTTTTTACTTGGATATATTTTGTTTATTGAGCATGGTATTTTTTTTATTAGGTTTATGTGGGGTTTAAAAGGGTTTTTTCAAGTGGTTATGTGGAAGAAAGAAGGCTTGTGTAAGGAGTGTTTGGTTGTTGGTGGTGTTTCGAATGTAATGAGATCCTTGAGAGTTATCTCAAGGGATGGTTGTTCGAACCTTTTCTCTCTTTCCTTTCGGGTTAGTTTTGAATTATAAAGGAAGATAATAGTTTGAGTATTATCTAATTTAATGTCTCTGAACTTCCAACCCATTAATTTTCAAGAAATATGGTGATTGAGGTGTCCGGGGAAAGCCTAGAGGTGTTTAGTGGAGGAAGGGAAGAGTTTTGTGGTGTTTTGGAGAAAAAAATGGGTGTTTTAGAGGATGAAGTTGGATCTTGGTGGTAGATCTATGATGGTAGATCACTATTGCTAGACAATTGGTGATATATTATGGGTGGTAGATCACGGGTGGTAGATCACTGAAAGTAGATCACTGGTGGTAGATCACTAGTGGTAGATCTATTGCTGGTGATAAATCTCCAGTGGTAGATCATTGGTGGTAGATCACTGTCGGAAGATCATTGGTGATAGATCTCTCATGGTATATCAGTGGTGGCAGATCACTGGAGGTAAATCATAGGTGGTAGATCTTGGTCATTGATCTAGTTTTTCTAGAATTTACAGTTTTTCCCTTTTAGAGTCTTTTTGGAAAAAAATAGTTTCAATGCCTTAAATAATAGAATTTAAAGTCATTTTTAAAGGAGGATAATTATATCCTCTATTTATAAAAATTCTAAAGCCTTTATAATGTTTATATTTCATGGATTTGATGATATCCTCCTTTAATGGTTAATTAAAACTATCAGAAATCCCATTGGTTTCAGATCTGATCATTCTAAGGTGAAGATATTTATTTCATTCTTTACAAACTTCTTTCTATTTATATGATAGGTTCCAGATAATTTTACCTTGGATTCATGGAACTCTATGGTTCAAGTTCTTTGTTGGTGGTTTCCTCTTGTGTGTGCACCCCCTATTTTTGGTGTAGAAAATTGGTTTAAAGATTCTTTTTTCTAGGCAGGGGATCCCTTCGTTTCTCATTAGTTATAACATGCAGGAGGGTTTCATGCTTCTATTATATTTTGAGAAGATTATATACACCAGATTAATGAATATAATAAATTAGTTTAATTGAATTTAAGGGGAAGGGGAATGTTTCACATAATTTTACTAATTTTTGATATTTTGATATTAAGTTTATCCATATTTGTTGTATCACTGAAAATAATGGCCATTGGTAGACCCTATTTTTTTAGTTTTGATATATGTTTTGAAGTCCATGTTTTGTGATTGTGGCAACACCTCATGAATAAATTTTTAACCACTTATACTCGGAAAATAAATTGGTTTCACTAGGATATATGGATTGTGTGAGAATACCCCTAAAATAAAAGAAGTGGAAGTAATAAATATCCCTTTGTTAAATCTAAAAAATGTCATGTGATGATGTGAATATGTTTTTTGGAATGTTTGAATGTGTGGTTTTGGTATGTGGGGATTATGGGAGGTGTAACCATTCTATGGGAAAATTTTGATGGAAAGTGGTGGCGATGTGGAGGTTTTTATGAGGAGGTGGTTGTGACTATAAAGGTAATGGTGTGTGAGTCTATTGGAAAGAGTAAACATGGGTTGTTGTGTTGTGATGCTTGTTGTGTGATGTGTTGTGCTAGTTTCCTGTGTAGTATTGGAATTAAATGATAATGTTTAAGTTGAAATGAGATATAAACGGTTAATAAATATTGAACTAAAATGGGTAGTGGGTTAAATGTGAAAATGGTTTATGAATAAACTAAATGGGCAATAAATAATAGAATGATTTGGATGTTTAAATGAAATTGTATGAATATGTGAAATCTAGAAAATGGATTAATTTGATATGGGTTTTTGAATGTGAAATGTGGCTTGTGTCATGTTGTGTGGTGTTGTGCATTTAGAGGTGGCAACGAATGTGGGGAATGTTGTGACTTGGTTGGTGATCTGGTTGTAAACCCATAGGTTGGTCTTGTGTGTTATGATATTATATATACCATATATGATCCTTGTGATTTTCTATATACACCCCATCCATGTAGACCACCTAGTACTGACAACCAAATGTTTTGGGGGTGTTTTTTCCAACATCCTGGTTGTGAAAATAGATGGATGGCTACTCAATATCCCCCGCTCCCTCTTCTAAGCAATGATGACATGCATGGGATGTGATGGATGAAATCCAAAAGTTCTACTATTGAGATGTGATGAGATGGACCAAGTGTCTTTGGGTGAGGTGTAATGTGTTGACCCATATGTTTTAGGGTGATATGATAAGATGGTTTATGTTGGGGGTTGTGCATGGTAGGAGAAGGACACGAGGTTGATGTCCTATATGTTCATGATACCCTACCACTTTGGTTATGATATTTAATGTAATGTGATAGCCTGATCATCTTCTGGAAAGATGTGATGTGATGGTCAATTTCACATGGGGTTATTGGAATTATGTGTTATACTGAAGAGGTGGGAGCACCATGACATATGACATTGGGGTTTGAGAGTGGAAAATCAGTGGGAAAGCGGTGTGGGGTACCCTATATTAGTATGATTTATATTATATTATTATACTTGGATTATGCTATTTGGTGAGCATGCCTTGGTGAGGTTTGGGATGGATAATTGAACTGTTTAGGTGTTGTTGGTTCTACTTTTTTCTCTTGGGTGCATTGGTATGAATTTTTTACATGTGCTTGAGAGACTTTGGTTTTCCTAGTGAGTATACCTGTATGCTCACCCTATGCATATAAACTAATTTTTAGGTTTCCAAGAGGATTACATGAACCGTGTAAGACATTGATATCTTAGATCTTTGAATAGTTGTTATGTCACTAATTTATCTTTACTTTTAGGTATTTTAGTTTGGAGACTTTTATTTGTATCTTGTTTTATTTATACATTCATTGTGGGGATGGTTTTTGGATTCCTTTTATATTACATCATAGAGTTTCTTATGTTTGATTCATCTTATCTCACGATCCTATATTATTATAGAAGGTAATGCCTCCCATTTTTATGAGATTTTTATACCCTCAATGCTAGTCGCTAACCCGAGGCTTACTAGAGGTGGGACTCGAGTGTCATTATCTCTCCGAATTCATTATGGTATCTTTGGTGGGAGGGGGACATGACATATGTGACCTCTACCACATCAAAGGAATCCCTATCCAAGGGGATATTTATAATGAGTTCCTCCCAGCTAAGGATGTATAGGATGACCAATAGTAGATACTAGCAATCACAAGGGTGTTGCTACACTTGGATAGGTGAAGAGTGACCATAAACCAGGGATGAAGGAAATCCCTTTCAAGCAATGGTTTAGGTATTTTATAAATGAACTAATGGACAGGCTACCATGAAGGCCACATCAGTGTTCAAAGGAAAATCAATGAGGCAAGGAGAACTCATATTGGAGGATACTAGAGGCGAGAAAATGGTAGTTGTGGGACTAAAATGTGAAGACCAAGGCTCCTGAGGTCAATATAGTAGGATTTATTTCCATGTTGATCTATGTATGAATGCTCTCATTTTGATATGCACACATGGGGGTGTAGTCGAGCACCCTTATCATGGTGGCGATGCTGGCGATGGGGCAACACATCAACCTATCAGTCTCGATCTTGGTGAAGCTATACAAAGTGTTGCACTATATCAGCTAGAGGAATACTCCCTTCCATGTATGTAGGACCTTCCACTTCTTGTATGGTTAGGTCACCATACACATAGAGGGATGTGAATATTCAAACCCCATATCCCCTTCGAGTATATTTTTTTGGTCATCGATCCTTAACATCACTGGGAGTCAGCTTATAACTTGGGCTCAGTTGACGTCTTAGTAAAGATCAAGCTGGAAGACCACTTCATTTTTCATTTATTACCTCTTCTCATGGGAATATTGTTCGATGATAGAACAATGACCATTGAGCGGTAGTCATACCTATTGGCTTTTCGAGGTGGGGTATTGGTGGCGAGGGTGGACAGTAAGGTGATTTTTGAGCTGTACACCTCACATCGCTTTGCATGATAGTACTGATGCCTCCAATGAATCACATCAGAGTTTTATATGAGGGTAAATAGAGAGATACACCCCTTATTCCTTATGAAAATACGACACATGTTCACATGTGAGGACAGTAAGGGGAGAAATGAGTTTTTTCTAGCTACCGTCGCCTATGGGATTATCCATGAATATGAACTAAGTTGTGAGAGAACATACCCTGAAAACATTTTGGGGAGACTGGTGAATTGGTTGGGTGAGGAAGGAGCCCTATAACCATGAGTCTGGGGGTGAGTGGCAACTAGGTCACACCGTGAAGGAAGAGTCATCCCAGTGGGTGGAACAATAGCTGTAGGGCCAACAATTCCTGGTCCCGTGCAGGTGGAAGCCATGGGGAGGGGAGTAGAAACAGGCTCAACACTCCCAGGAAAGAGGCTACAAGAGTAAGGTGGACCCTCTGGAGCATTTCCTAGAGCAGACATCCAAGGTCTCGAGAAGTGATTACATCACCCACACATTCCCAATGACGTTGTTTTCCCCGAATCTTAGGAAATTTGGGGGATCCAAAATAAAATCACCTCTCTTCATGGGATATGGAAGAATCTCTATAATGAGGGAATATTCCTCACCAAGTTGGGTCATGTGATGGAAGGTTTACATGTTCCTTGAGTCGAGGTGATGTAATACATGACAGATCTAGAAGACTAGATCTACTCTCACGACATCGCGTGTCCATTTACCGACCTATTAAAGGTACTGCTGGGCATTCCATATTCTCTAGGTCTCTATGTGGAACAATTTACTATTAGTGCAGCCGAGGGATAAGAATCAGAGGAGTTCCAGGGAATTGATGCCTATCAGGACTCCCTTAAGGATGAAAATCCTACCATTGATCAGGTAGATCTTCTGATCTTGTGTGTCTTGGATATTATCCAACTTCTAATATCGATTCCTAAATCCCTTTTCACCTATGCAAGAATATAAGAGCATGAAGGAGAGGGAGGTTTATGATGAACCTTTGGAAGAGGAAAAGGGAGCCGCAACCCTTCAGGGGGAGGGAAATGAGCCTCTTCATGATGTTGTGGTTACGGGTGACCAACCATTGGCTAAAGTGGAGCTTACAACTAAGGAAAAAACTATTGGGGGAATGCCGTCACCATGGGAGTTACCTATGAATCTTTTTGAGTTGCTGGCTAGACTATACCACTCCTATAATATTTATCTTATTTTCATCCCCCCTTTTACCTCTCCATAAGTCACACTTAGTTGAACCCACACTTTGAATATAAGTTCAAATAGTGTTTGGGGATCAACCACCAATACCGACACTTGATTCAGAAAATCCTAAAGTTGAGGCATCAATGGAAAATGTTGTTGTCCCATTAGAGATGAACAGGGAGGATATGGTTGCTGGGTCATCCACAGAGGTGACACATGTGGGAGATGTTGAGACTGGGGCCCTAATGGAGGGGGTTGAAACTGTACCAACAATAGGGCTAGTTGAGGGGCTATGGTGACTGAGCCTACCGCAGAAATGCTATCAGTGGTGGATGCTAGAGTTGAGGTCTCAATGAAGGAGTTTAAGATCATGCCATCAATAGAGGTGGTTGAGGAGGTTGTGTTGTTCTAGACGGCCTCAAAAGTTCCATAAGTGGTAGCTCGGGATCTCTTTATAGGTTAAGGATCTAGTGAAGACATGTTTTCCATAGACTCGGGGCTCAGCGCACCTGCTGATCTACCTGTAGATGACCCTAGAAATGATGTGTTGGAGGTCTTTCATTGACATGATACTTCACTATCTAAGGAATTCGATGATTCTTAATCAGAAGTTGTTAAGGATAATTGAGTCATTTGACATAAGGCATGGTTGATCATATAAAATTTCATCACTCGCACTCCACTAGCTAACCTTCCAAATTGGGTGTGATCTCTCCACCATTGGCTAGTTGACCTAGGGACTGATGAGGTGGATTCTAGTAGCCTCCATGCACTAGATTTGTGATTTCTTATTGATAAGGCACATGCTAAGTGGTAGGGGTTTGATGTCGCCTAGCATAATAAGAAGGCTAAGGGTACCCATGTGCTTTAGGTAACCGAGGATGAGATTGCTCGTATATAGGAGCAGGTGCAAACATATGCAGCCGTTATCACTTCTCAAGAAGAGATCATCAGCCAACTAAGGGATCAGTTGATAGCAAATGAGGATAGGATAGTGGAGGTGGCATATCTGGTGGCCAAGTTCCAACTCGAGCAGGAAAAGGTGATAATTATGGCTGAAGAAGTTCTCCTTGCTACTAAGGAAGAGGTGGTTGATATAGTGGAGTGGCAGCGGACCTTGTAGACTACTTGATAGAGGCTAGCTGAGCTTAAGTGCTTGATCACTGGGGATAAACCTTAGGGAATCTTATCTTATCCTAAAATAAAGGAGATTCCCCAACATGTGGATGACCCTCTCAAATTTTTGGAATAGTTTTTTTTTAAAATTCACTGTGTTCCCAAATGTGTCCCTTATTTTTTTTATCTTCTAAATCTCAATCATATTAATAATATAACTAATAAATTGAGTCCCTAAGCCCATTTAATTCAATCTTAGTGTGGGAAAAAGATACAAATAGAATATTTCTCATTCATATGAGAGTACTAGACAAGGGTCAACCACTTAGGGGTATGGACTCATTTATTGACCACCAGGAGTGTCTTGACTGAGAAGGTTTTGGCTGGAGCATGAGACTCTATTCATATTCGACTTCCTTTCTCAATGCGTGCAAGTGCACAAACAAGGTAATGCTAGGGGAATTTAATTCCAACTGAACAAATGGGGAGTGATGAAGAGTATGAATTGAGACACCCAGTATTTGGAACACAAAGGGGGGATAGGGTGGTATGACTACTGACCATGTTTAAAACACGAGATCTACTATCGCTTCATTAGGGATAGGGATAGACAAATGAGGGTCAATTGTTGACCATGTTTGAAACATGGGACCCATCAAAATTTCATCAGAAGTCTTTCAGAGAATTTACCTAGGATGGTAGGTGAGCTAGTGTGGCCTGACAAAATTACCATTAGGGGGGACCATTTAGACATGAAGGATGACGGGGATCCAAATCATGGATGACATAAATCATGGGGATAAACTGATGTAATTTTTAAATGGATTTCAACACTCTCAGAATTAAACCACCATGGATTTGAGCACATTGGGTAGGTATATTAGTCTAAAAAAAGGCCAGACTCATCTACCAAGGGGGGATTCATCTTGAGTGATGAGCGACAGTCGAGGAACATGAATGATGTGGTAGGTAGATAACACCGAATCGGGGAAGGGGTTTCTGTTAGGGTTGGTGTCCTGAGAACCAACTGTTTTGTACTTTGATTACATGAATGTTCACTTATTATATATTGTTCATTGTTCTGCATGACTATAATATAATAATGTCTTGAAGTATTTGTTGCATTAATAAGGTCATGGAAGACCCCCGCTATGATGAGAAAATTGAAATTCTATAACAAATATTCTTAAATAAAGTTGTGTAGTTAGATGACATACTATGATAGGACACATAGTATACATACCGTCATGTGCGAGTACTCGTAAGAAGATGAGACTCTCTCTCATGAAGTTCGCACTTGGTAATCTCCAAGATGGGAGATTATGAGAATAGACCCACCAGTAGTAATTCCGCATGTTTTGGTGTCATCGGATATTGCTATCTGCAAGCGTGTGTAATGGTCCTTAGACTGGAAGATTATCATTAACTCATGTCATGACTCACACACTTAGATTTTCTGACGAAAACCATCACGAAGTAAGTTGGCGGGAAGTAGAGTACGTTGGGTGCTTCACGAATGACATGTTGTTAATGGATAAGTAGAGGAAGGATTTGTCCCTTACATATTTATGGAAGTATATATCTCAGGCCCTTTGATTAAAATAGAACCGTCGAAAAAATTCCATGTCCATGGTGATATGACGAGTTTATTTCTGGAAGTCAAATAATGACATATCAAGCATATAGATTTATGACACTGCCATGAAACCTGCTTGATGAGATATTGAGATAAAGGGATTAAATTACACAGTAAGCATTCATATGAGGTGACATGTCAATGCGGTGTCAACTTCTTTCTCTTGGGTGCCTTGACCCGTTGCTAGACAGTAATCTTGGTCTTTAGGCAAGCCCGCCTAATGCCAATGAGAAAGAGGCCTAGAGGGTCACACACTAAGTGTATCCAAGTATCTCAAGTAGAATAAAGATTATTCCCATACGTGGTTTAATAATTATTTAAGGAAGCCTAAATCATTTTAATGATAGAGGAAGAAGGAAATGAAAAACAAGATATACACGCCGTGTAGTTTTTCATGGAAAACAAGTACACGCCATGTATTAATGATTACACACAGTGTAGTTTTCATTTTGGAAAGGAAATGAAAAAAAAGTACACGTCGTGTATTAATGATTACACGCCGTGTAGTTTTATGGAAAACAAGTACACGCTGTGTATTAATGATTACACACCGTGTAGTTTTCCAGTCGGGATTTTGAGGATATAATATTGTTTTATTAAATAATATTTATTATAATCAGCGTGGGCGCATGTCAAGGAATTAATTATTCGACATGAGAGTTTTCAATAAGAGTTAATGAAATAAATAAAATGCGTAACACATTTATTTATTATCATAACTCTACAACCTCAAACCCGATTATAAATATCCTCACAACCCCAACTCTTTTCCTATAAGATAATCGCTGTGCACAACAATTCTGGAGAATTATTTCAAGTCCGAAATAACCTCTTCCTCCAAGAACGCTCTCAAGACCAAGAGAGATCCTCTTCCATCGGATCAAGATGATCTAAGGCGGACAACGCAAGCAAAGGTTTCTCCACGCTAGCACCCAGAGATTCCTTTGGCGACGTCCAGAGATACAAGGTGCACGTGTGGATCACCGCTAGAGGAAGGATACACTTGGCTTCTGGGACACAACGACGAATCACATCGGAATGTGATCAAGAATATCAACAAATAAAGAACACCCAAAAGGAACTTCTTTTCAATTAATTAAATTAATTATAATCAACCTGTGACAATCCACTTTTGTGGTTCCGGGACTTTTCTTCTTCTTTGTCTATTTCTGTGAATCGATCCGTAGAGACTGTCATTTATCGTCATATTGATCCTGGATTGATCATTCCTAATGAAAAAAATCCAAGTGGGAACATCCACCCATGCACTTCCTCTACACCTGAAACCTTCAATTGGTATTAGAGCGAGGTTACAACGTTGATTATAGTTATTTAATTTTTGTTGATAATTTACGCATTTATATTCGATTCAATTCGAGATAAATCATTCTATAAAATTGAATGAACGAGATCTGTTATTCCTCTTTCTTTTCTCGATTCACATCACAGAAACAAACTTTTAATTTTAATTTTGATTAAATTAAAAACAAGGATCTCATCTAGAGGAGCCACTCTTTCTATCCGTACAACACAAGAATACACGACGTGTAGTGAAAACTACACGCCGTGTACTTAGGTTCAATGAACTGGTACTGGTCCGCTAAACCACACCGTGTGAATTGAGTACACCTAAGTATTTATTACCCCGTGTTGACCAGAAATGAATGGCATGTGGGAACAGGAATACATGTCGTGTATGTTGAATCAACACGCCGTTTAGTCTGATCCCGTCCAGGTGAAACCGTGTACAAGGAGAAGACATGTTTCACGTACACGGGATTTCCAAGACGGTAACCGTGTAACAAGTACATGCCGTGTTAGATTAATCTACACGCCATGTACTCCAAAATTTCCAAAGTAGAGAAAACACGCCAAATCCCCCGGCATGTACTTTGGATAAAAGGTGAAAAGAAATACACGCCGTGAAAATACAAACTACACGCCGTGTACTTTCCAGAAATGGAATTTCACCAGGTTTCCTCCAAAATTACAAAGACCTGTACAAGGAACATGGATGAGAAGAATCTCAAGGAAATTCATAAAGGAATTTAAGATAAATAATTGATTAATTATAAGATCATAATTAATTGAATTCAAGTGCAACTTATCTTAAATAATAGAACGATTAAAAGAATTTGAATTCTAAATATGCGTAAATGCTGTTGCATGCTATGGATGATCATGAGCTAGACCAAAGACCCTTTGTATGTGTGTATTGTTTCATTTAAATTTGTTTAATTTAAATTCATTGACCTGAGAGCCTTCTTCCAATAAAATGTAGGGCCTGTGTGCCCATGGTTTCTTTAATGTAAACCCCATGTAATGGAGGATATCCCAATCCAGAGGAGACAATTTAAAATCTGAAGCAGAGGCAAAACCAACCCAAGAAGATGCAAATGTGGATAGGTGGGAGCTGCAAAACACGAACCATTGGTTCAAGGTTTTTTTCCCTAGTTCAGGGTTAACTTATCAAAACCGCTAGATAAGTTAACCAATAGAATCTTATGATCATTCCATCTTATTTTATTTATCTCTGATTGCATGGTTTATTTATTATGTATGTGTTGTCGCGATCACATAATTAATGAAATAAACAATCATGAAAAGATGGAATAAAATAAAAACCGGACTATGCGTAAACATTATCAGAACATGGTTAATAACTTAAGAAAGCATCACTTAATATTAAAAAGCATGTGATAATGAAAAACTACGAATAAAGAATAAAATCCCTCAAAAACCATATTAAGTCAGACCAAGCCTTATGTTACTTGATTAAGGGCAAGACTCAATAAAACTATGTGTTTGACCAACCCTTGTTGGGACACTTACTTTTATAAAGGAAGCTCTTATGAAAGTTTCGGATTGACTTAAACATTTTACATCAAGAGGAGTATCCCTTGATAGACTTGTTGTAAAATAGAGGCAAGTGTTGAGGAAATCCAAGTTAGTATTTCAGGATTGGGGAGTCCACTCAATAGATCAAGGAACTGTAAGCTCACAGTTAGCAAAGACCTGCCTACCTAAATACCTTCAAATAGCTTGACCAACCCTTGTTGGGGTTATGCGAAGGGGAATATGGATCCTTGCCACTATAATGTCATGGAAACTGGACATTCCGAGTTAAATAGTGAGGGACATTGGGACTTGATAAAATAGTGGGAGACTTAATAAAATTTATTATTTCTCATAAAATTTAACCAAGATAGTACTGATAAATCTGCTCTTCTAATTTGTAGAATCAATATGAAAAACTCGTCAACCACCTTTTCTCTGCGATCAATTCTGGATAAAGACAATATCCTCACCGGCAGTAACTTTCAGGAATGGTTTAGGTGCCTTTGGGTTATCCTACGCCATGAACGAAAGTATTACATGCCGGAGTCCTCACTTCCAGATTCTCCTACCCAAGGGGCAAGTGATGAAGATTTCCTGGTCGATGATCAACATTTGAGCGATGCACTCGATGTTCAATGTTTGATGCTATCATCAATGTCAAGTGAGCTCATGAAGTCTCATGAGGACATGGATGCCTATAGCATGCTCGAGCACCTCCATGGTCTATACCAGGAGAGAGCAAGACATGAAAGGTTTGAGATCTCCAAGGCTCAATTTCAGAGAAATCTTGGAGAGGGTTCCCCATCTGGGCCTCATGTAGTCAAGCCATTGGCTACATTGAGAACTTGGAGGTTCTAGGGTTTAAACTCCCCTAGGAACTAGGTACCGATCTCATTCTCGCATCACTCCCCCATATCTTCTCTAACTTTGTTGTAAATTTCAACATGAACAACATTGAGAAGTCTCTATCTGATCTCCTTATCCTTATTATCCAAGTGGACAATGATATGAAACGTGAAAAACCTTATGTCCTTATGGTGAATAAAAGTAAAGGGAAGGTGAAGAGCTTTAATCCCAAAGCTTCTTCAAGGCCTTCTAAGAAAAGGAAGATCAAAGGGGAGGCAAGGGAACTGGATGTTGTTTGTTTTTCATGTGGCAAGAAGGGCCACTGAAAGAAAAACTGCACCCATCCAAGGAAGCAAGGGGAAGCTTCAGGTGCGTTTTTCATAGAATGCAATCTATCTATTTCTACAAATTGGGTATTAGATACTACTTGTGGTGCTCACATATGTATCCAAATATATGAACCAAGTAGATTCAGGAATATTGATCGAGGGGAGGTAGATCTAGGAGCAGCCAACAGAGCCAGACTTGTTGTTGTAGCTGTCGAGGACTACCACCTCACATTGCCTACTGGGATGGTCTTGGTTTTAAAAGGATGTTATTATGTACCCTCTATAACCAAAAACATTATTTCAGTATCCATATTAGATATTGATGGATTCGTCTTCAAGTTTAGAAATGAATGTGGCTACTTTTATAAAGATAGCATTTTTTTGGTAGGGAACATTTATATAACGACCTTTATGTGTTAGACTACACAAAACAAGTAATGGAAATCAATGAAAAAGTTAATTCACATGACTCATACCACACCCAATTTTGGAATCGCCGACTAGGTCATGTCAATGAGAAACGTTTGACAAAATTACATCAAGATGGGTATTTAGATTCTTTCGAACTAAAACCACTTGGTGTATATCATGCGTGTCTACAAGGCAAAATGACCAAAGCCCCATTTAGTGGGAAAGGTGAAAGGGCTAAAGAGCTTATAGAATTAGTTCACACAGATGTGTGTGGATCATTTATAGTTGAAGCAAGGGGTGGGTTCTCGTACTTCATAAATTTTACTGATGATTTTAGTAGATATGGATATATTTACTTAATGAGGTATAAGTCAGATTCTTTTAATTAGTTCAAAGAATAAAATAATGAAGTTGAGAACCATCTTGGTAAGAAGATTAAGAAAATCCACTTAGATAGAGGAGGATAATATCTTAATCGGGACTTCATTAATTTCTTATAGGAGTTTGGGATTCTATCTCAACTCACTCCTTACACACCTCAGTGGAATGGTGTAAGTGAAAGAAGGAACCACACCCTGTTGGACATGGTGAGATCAATGATGAGTCATGCGAGTCTTCCATTATCCTTTTGGGGATATTCATTACAAATAACAACACACATACTAAACCAAGTACTTACTAAATCGACAAATGGTATTCCATACGAGTTATAGAGTGGACGCAAATCCATGTCATCGAATTTACATGTGTGGGGTAGCGAAGCATTTGTTAAGGCCTCTTCAGGTAACAAAATTGCACCCCGAGGCACAAAGTGTATCTTTATAGGATATCCCAAGGAAACAAGGGGATATTAACTATACAACCCCTCAGATAGAAAGGTTACAGTGGAAAGACATGCCATATTTCTTGAGAGGGAGCACATCTCCAAAAGAGATAGTCGGAGCGAGATAGAATTTGATGAAGTCAAGGCTCAAGATACACAGGAGTTGGTACAAGAATAGATTCCACAAAGCCCCGTGGAAGAACAATCTGTTCCAGTGACACAAGAACTGCGTAGGAGAATGAGAGAGGTAAGAGAACCAGAATGATATCTTGTCACCAAGGATAGTGAATCATTATTGGTTGAAAATGATGATCCTCTTACCTACAAGGAAGAAGTTAAAGGCACATATGTTGACAAGTGGAAAGAATCCATGAATTATGAAATGAATTCCATGTACCAAAACCAAGTCTAGATTTTGGTATATCCTTCAGTTAATGTAAAGAATATTGGTAATAAATGGGTATTCAAGAATAAACTGGACATGGAGGGGCAAGTCAGCACCTATAAGGCACGAATGGTTGCAAAAGGTTTTAGACAGCGTCAAGGAATTGACTATAATGAAACCTTTTCACTGGTTGCGATGCTGAAATCCATCAGAATCCTATTGGCCATTACCGCTTACCATGACTATGAAATTTGGAAAATGGATATCAAAATAGCATTCCTTAATGGGAACCTCCAGGAAGATGTCTATATGACACAACCTGAAGGGTTTGTGACTCCAAAGGATGCCAATAAGGTATGAAAGTTGTAGAAATCCATTTATGGATTAAAGCAAGCATCAAGGTCATGGAACATTCATTTTGATGAAGTCGTAACAAAATTTGGATTTGTTAAGAATGAATATGAGCCTTGTGTCTACAAAAGGTTTAGTGGAAGTGAAATTGTTTTCATAATAGTATATGTTGATGACATATTACTAATTGGAAACAAAGTACCTGTCTTACAGTTAGTTAAGGCATGGTTGGATAAATGCTTCTCTATGAAAGACTTGGGAGAGACAGCATATATTCTTGGGATCAAGATCCATTGTGATAGATCCAAGAGAATGCTAGGCCTGAGCCAAAGTACATACATTGACAAGATACTGAAGAGATTCAGTATGGAAGAGTCCAAGAGGGGATTGTTGCCAGTGTCACATAACATTCATCTTTCCAAGAAAATGTGTCCTCAGACACATGAGGAAAGAGAGAAAATGGCAAGGATCCCTTACGCATCTGCGATTAGGTCAGTCATGTATGCTTTGATATGTACAAGTCTAGATGTTTCTTACACATTAAGTGTAGTAGGAAGATATCAAGATAATCTAGGAGACCACCATTGGATGGCAGTCAAGACTATCCTTAAGTATCTGAAGCATACTAAGGATATGTTCCTGGTTTATGGAGAAGATGAGGAACTAGTCATCAGAGGATATGTAGATGCTAGTTTCCAGACTGATCAAGATGACATGAAGTTGCAGACTGGGTACATATTCAGTTTAAATGGAGGTGAAGTGAGCTGGAAGAGCTCAAAGAAAGGTGTGGTTGCAGATTCTACAGCAGAGTCTGAGTATATCGCAACTTCTGAGGTAGCTAAAGAAGAATTATGGATGCTAAGATTCGTCCAAGAGCTGGATGTAGTACCTAGTAGTAAAGATCATATCACACTCTATTATGATAATACTGCAGCGGTGGCACTTGCAAAAGAGCCAAGGTCACATCAGCGGACAAAGCACATACTTTAGAAGTATCATATCTTGAGGGATTTTTCTCAGAGAGGTGAAGTTACATTGAGTAGTATTTCCACGGAAGACAACGTGGTAGACCCCTTGACTAAAGCCTTGACTCGGCAGAAACATGATCATCATGTGAGGTATAGAAAACTAAAAGTCGTAGGTAGTTGGATCTAGTCCAATTGGGAGTTTTTTAGGGTTGGTGTCCTGAGAACCAACTGTTTTGTACTTTGATTACATGAATCTTCACTTATTATATATTGTTCATTGTTTTGCATGACTATAATATAATAATGTACTGGAATATTTGTTGCATTAATAAGGTCATGAAAGATCCCCGCTACGATGAGAACCTTGAAATACTATAAAGAATATTCTTAAATAAAGTTCTGTGGTTGTATGACATACTATGACATGACACATAGTATACAGACCGTCATGTGCGAGTACTCATAAGAAGACGGGACTCTCTCTCATGGAGTTCACACTTGGTAATCTCCAAGATGGGAGATTATGAGAATAGACCCTCCAGTAGTAATTCTGCATGTTTTGGTGTCATAGTATATTTCTATCTGTGATTGTGTGTAATGGTCCTTAGACTAGAAGATTATCATTAACTCATGTTATGACTCTCACACTTAGATTTGCTGACGAAAACCATCACGAAGATAGTTGGTGGTAAGTAGAGTACGTTGGGTGCGTCACGAATGACATGTTATTAATGGATAAGTAGAGGAAGGATTTGTCCCTTCCATATTTATGGAAGTAGATATCTCGGGCGTTTTGATTGAAATAGAATTGTCGAACAAATTCCATGGCCATGGTGACACAACGAGTTTATTTTTGGAAGTCAAAGAATGACAGATCAAGTATATAGGTTTATGACACTACCATGAAACCTGCTTGATGATATATTGAGACAAAGGAATTAAATTACATAGTAAGCATTTGTATGAGGTGAAACATCAATACGGCATCAACTTCTTTCTCTTGGGTGCCTTGACCCGTTGCTAGACAGTAATCTTGGACTTTAGGCAAGCCCACCTAATGCCAACGAGAAAGAGGCCTAGAGGGTCACACGGTTTTTTTAACAGTAGTGCCCCCCCTCCCCCACTTCTCACCCCGCAACCCCTCTTCCCCCGCGACCCCGGCCCCCCCGACCCCGGCGACCCCGCTTCCCCCCGAGACCCCTCTTCCCCCGCGACCCTAGCGACCCCGCGACCCCGGCGACTCCGGCGACCCCGCTTCCCCCGGCGACCCCGCTTCCCCCGGACCCCCGCGACCCCGACAACCTATACGAACCCTAAGGTTTGAAATTACTTTTTTTGAATATTTTTTAAACTCAATTTCATTGCCAACCCAGGTTGGGTTCTTGAAGAATCAAGTCATGATAGAGGTATTAGAGTTAATTAGTAATGATATTTTGGTTGTTTTATTAAAACTAGGGTAGTGGTGCATAATTATGTAATTATAATTTTTAAATGAAATTGGTTATCACACTTGATTTATAGTTATTAAAATTATTATTTTTGTTTGTTATCATTCATTTATTTATGATTTAATTGTGTTTAGTATTGATCCATATTGTATAGTCTCCCCATTGTACCACCATCAGACATTCAATGTTAGTTAGGATCCATTGGCATATAGGGAGGTGCACATTAGGGCTGGTGGAACCTGGGCTTAGTTACTTATTAGTGAATATGACCCATGGCATGAAAAGTATTATCCTACATTTATTTTCTTTTGTCATTATATTATGTGACAATAGATAGGAAATTTCTAATATGTTTTTACTTGGTAAACAACTCATTTCTAGGTCTATCCAACCCATACAAAAGACAAAACCCATGTTTCTAGTGATGTGACTATATTTATGATATACATTATTGATGTTCATTCTTATTTTACCTTAGGATAAAGATATAATTCAATTAATTAATGATTTATGTGATTTACCTCTTTTCATTGTATCACATTGGATGATTTAACTATTTTCCCATTACGAAAATAGACAAGGATATTCATGCCTCAATTTAGGCATAGAGGATTTGCAATTCATAGGAATGATTAATTGTATACCATGAATAATTGGTTATGTGTAATGTTTATCTGCATGCCATGTTTGTGTAATTTGTTAGTATGATTATTTGTAAAAAATTCTATATTTATTTCCTAAATTTAATGATTCGGATTCCTATATACACAGAAGACTCCCAATATAATAATAATAATTAATCTATGATTTAAAGGCTCATTATAATCATGATTGATGACTGGTTATTCATGTGCCTTTGTAAACATAAAATATTGTTTCCCCTTATATCTTGATGACTAAACCTTAATTAACCATTCATGACATGTCTCACCCATTGAATAGTATTTCAATGAGATGAAATATTAGTGGTTTTGAATCTATGTGTGTTGAATACAATTTCAGAAGTGTATGGGAATTTATAATTTTTCTTTAGTGATCCATAAAATCAAAACACTATATAAGGAGTTGTTACATTTTGATATTTAATGTAACAAAACTTTTTCCAAGTTAGGAATTTATCTCTATGTAGATTCAATTTCCAAGACTTAGATGATAATTTAAGATTATTTTTTTACACATCATCATAATAAATTCATGTATTCTAAAACATTTCCTTATATAAGTGTAGGTTTGTTAAATCACACTACCTACTTTCCTATCGATCTATATTCATCAATTTTACTAAAAGGATATTTATTTTCTTACTCATTATAGGATAAATATTTTAAGTGATGCCTTAATGATAAATAAATGTTATATTGAAAAAGTGTTTCAATATTATATTGGAATGTTGTGACTTTTCGGGGATCACATGGATATGTTTTTGAGTTGTGAATATGGTTGTGACTTTTTTTGGGAAATTTTATTGTGAGATAGTTCATCTAGGTTTATTTTGTATTTAAATTTTATTTGTATTTTCTTTCTCTATATGTTATCCAAACTAGATGATTTTTCATTAATATGTATAGTCTTGGATGAAATTAATCACTTTCATTGAATTTGTATCTTTGGATTTTTCATTATTTTTTAAAATGGATAACCTATTTATTTATAAGACGTACTTGACTATAATGAATTATGACACTTAGGTATGGAGTTCCTTATACTTTTGATACTTCTGATTATCTTATTATGTTGTCCTAGATTATAGTACCAACACCCCACATTTAATCTCCAAATTCCCAACATGATTCTACTATGAAACTCCAAACACTAAGCCAAGACACATCAACTATTCTTCAAATACCCTAGTTTGATCCCCAAACCACATCAACCACATCTTGAATGCCATTTCTGATGTGGTCTCCACCTTACCACATCAATTTTTATGTAACAACACTATAAAGTCCTTCTCTAGATGAATTATACCAAAGGCGCTCAATCCCACCCACCAATGCACTATCATATCCCGACCACGATGCCTTAAAACTCAAGGAATAACAAAAATGTTCAATGCCCACACCAAAGTCTGAATCTGACTCTTAGTTTAACTCCATGGTCAGATCCTCGATTGTACCATTTAACCATAATTATCCACTCATGATCATTAACACATATATGGTCCAACTCACCCTCAAGTCACACCACCACTCTTTTCTATGTGAATACACCAAAGAGAGGTCTAGGAATTCAATCCACACAAGGTTCATAGAACCTCAAAACCTAATCGCCCAAGTTATTTCATCATACATTTCCATGAACACCACCACTTATCATGCCTCAAGACTACCATCCCTCAAGTGGTTCTTTTCACTCCAAGTTAACAACGTGTTGAGTTTTTTAAGCATCATAAGGGTTTCCCTAAACATTATTTATAATATATTTATTCAATATTAGAGTTTTATATGAAGGCTCTATAGAGAACTTAGGTTGGGGTTATTCCAAATTAACAATGTGTTTTGGTTTTTATGGTAAAGTAGCTACCACGTTGTTAGCACACTATTTCTCTTTACCAAAGAAACTTCCCCTATCCCAAACACTAAGGGTTCATATCTAACTCAGGGGATCATCTTTATTATATTATGTTTCTGTAATCTTATACTATCGTATATATGAATATCTTTCTCTATTTAGTAGTAACTATGTGTTTTAATTTTTTTTATTATTGTGTAGGCATATTGTGATATACATGGATAAAAGTTGGATCACATTATCGAGGAACACACCTCAGTATGTTAAGGGTTTGAATGAGTTTTTAGATTTTGCAATTTCTAATCGATCCATTGAAGGGAGAATAAAATGTCCATGTACTAAATGTAAATTTAGAACATGGTTGAAGAGAGATGAGGTTTATGAACATTTAATATTGAAGAAATTCCCTGATCAATATTTGTGTTGGATTTGGCATGGAGAATCAAACGTTACAGAAAGATTGAGCACTGATGTTAATCCACAGAATGAGGTCCCAAGTTCATCAACAATGGAAAATGAAATGAAAAACCTAATAAATGATGCATTCGGCACTGCAAGACACCACTATCAAAATCAAAACATATCAAAACAACCAGAAGAGGGTGCTACAAATTGCAATGTGACAAGTGATGTTTTTGAGACTGTAACACAGGCAGATCAAGATTGTCACATATCATTAGATCCTCCTCTTGATTCTGTGGAGCCAAATGTAAGAGAAAACTTCACTGAGGAAAACGTGTTTCATGATTTAGTTGACGATGGAAATCAAGATTTGTATTGTGGGTGTTTGAAATATTCAAAACTTTCATTTCTGCTGAAGTTGTATCACATCAAATGTCTATGTGGAATTACAAATAAGACAATGTCCATGATATTGGAATTGATTCGTGATGCATTTCCTGAAGCAAAAATCCCATAATCTTTTTATGATATGAAAAAAGTTGTTAACAAGCTTGGTCTGAATTATACAAAAATACATGCGTGTCCTAATGATTGTATGCTTTATTGGGGAGAGGATTCAAGTAGACAGAATTGCAAGAAATGTTCTTCTTCTAGATGGCAGGAAAAGGGTGATTTTGGAAGTCTGAATGAACATAATTTCATGGAGAAGAAGAAAAGGAGCACACCTACAAAGGTTTTTTATTACTTTCCTTTGAATCCTCTATTGCAAAGATTATTCATGTCATCGAAAACCACCGAACACATGAAGTGGTATTCTGTAGATAATAACAATGATGGGTTAATGAGACATCCACGAGATTCTCAATCGTGGAAGACATTTGATTCATTACATATCAATTTATCAGGTGATCCTAGGAATGTTTGATTGGGATTGGCTACTGATGGATTCAACCCATTTGGGACTTTGAGTACCAATTATAGCATTTGGCCAGTTGTTTTGATCCCTTATAATTTGGCTCTGTGGATGTGTATGCAATAAACATATTTTATCCTTTCGATGATTATTCCTAGAAAACAAATGCCTGGAAATGATATTGATGTATACTTGCAGCCTTTGATTGATGAATTGTAGGAGTTATAGAGCAACGGTGTTGAGACATTTGATGCTTCTTCTAAAACAATGTTCAAAATGCATGCTGCTTTAATGTGGACCATTAGTGACTTCCCTGGTCTTGGGAATTTATCTGGTTGGAACACTTACATGGGTTTGGCTTGTCCCATTTGTAACTTTGATTTTGAGCACAAACGGCTACCTCGCAGTAGAAAATGGTGCTTCTTGTGTCATCGAAGATTTCTCAATGCATCTCATAGATTTCGGCTGGACATATCAAAATTTAATGGTTCCATTGATTGTAGACCACCTCCAAAGTTGTTAAATGGTTTTCAAATATTGAAATAGATTGAAAATGTTGAAACAGAATTTGGGAAGGTTCATCATTTGAATGATAGCAGAAAATGGGTCCGAAGTGCATCGTCAAGTGAAACCGGAACACAACAATGGAAGAAAAAAAGTATATTCTTCAAACTTCCGTATTGGGAATTTAATTTATTGCGGCATAATCTTGATGTGATGCATATTGAGAAGAATATATGTGAAAATTTGATTTTCACATTGCTTAATGATCATGGAAAGTCGAAGGATCATCTCAATGCTCGCAAAGACTTACAAGCAATGAACATAAAACACGATCTCTGGCCAGATGATAATGAAAAGTATCCTCCGACAATTTTTTCAATGAAAAATAGGGATAAAGATACATTCCTTCGAATGTTAAAGAATGTTAAGGTATCTGATGGGTATTAAAGTAACATCTCGAGGTGTGTTGACTTGAATAATCGTAAGTTACATGGATTGAAAAGTCACGATTCACATATTTTGTTACAACAGTTACTACCATTGGCATTGTGTACATTATTACCTGAAAAAATTACTGCTGTTGTACTGCAGTTCTGCACATTTTTCAGACAACTATGTGAGAAATTTCTACATCCATTTCAGCTTGACAACCTCCAGAAGAGGTTTGTATTGACCCTTTTCGCAATAGAGATGATCTTTCCTCCATCCTTTTTTACTGTAATGATGCATTTAACTGTGCATTTGGTTGAGGAAGATAAATTAGGAGGCCCCGTTCATTATTGATGGATGTATCCAATTGAGAGATACTTTATTTATATGTTTTATAGTTAAGTAAAAAAAATTTGGTACTTAATTAAATGCATAATTATGTTTATTTTATTTCATAGATATCTTGGACATTTGAAATCATACGTGAGAAATAAATCTCAACCAGAAGGCTCAATTGTTGAAGGCTATTTGGCTGAGGAGTGTCTTAACTTTTGTTCTCGATAATTGGATGATATTGAGACAAGATTTAATCGAGTTGTACATGTTGACGAAACATAGACTCAATCTCAAATACATCAGAAATCTAAAATATTTCTTGTTATTGGCCGATAAGTTGGGAGGACCTCAAATGTGACACTGACTGAATTGGAATTATTACAGGCACATAGATATGTGCTGCTGAATAGTGACATTGTAGATCCATTTATTGAAGAGTTGAGGATACAAACAAAGAGACGAATGAGAGGCCGAACATGAAATGAGAAAGATATAACGAAAGCTGTTAATAAAGATCTTGTAAAATGGTTTGCACGACGTGTAAGTTCATAAATATTGCAATAAATACGAATATTAGTTTGACACATACATTTTGTGAATCTAATAAAGTATATTTCTTTTTTCAGATCATGAATACTGATACTCGAGTAGAGGTGTCATAAGATTTGAAGTTTCTTGCTAGGGGTCCTCTGAAGGAAGTTAGAAAGTTCGACGCTTATAATGTGAATGGCTTTAGATTTCATACAGTCGATCGAGAAGTGGGTTTGAAAACATAGAATAATGGTATATTTATATTTGCAGAAGTGGAATACTATGGAAAGATGTATGATATTATTGAATTAAACTACCACGAAATTTTTTCAGTTGTTTTATTCAAATGCAAATGGGTCGATATTATCAGAGGTGTTAAAAGAGATTCCTTGCAATTTACTTATGTGAACTTCTCTCACTTGATGGATGTTGGTGATCGTGAACTGCATGATCCATATATCTTAGTATTGAAATAAAAAATGGTATATTATGTGAATGATGTTGCCGATGAAGGGTGGAGTTTAGTTTCTAATGTAATACAAAGAGATTTGTATGATATGGGTGATGAAGTGGAAAATTTGACCTCTGAAATTGAATTTAATCAGCAACAGGAAGCAGAATTAGTTGTCGATCATGATATTGAAAATATTAGTCTAGCAAGGATGAATGAAGTGGATGAAGCAATGGAGCAGGAAACTGATATGATTGAAGGGGAAAATGATTGTATATACAATTATTTATTTATTTATCAACCACTTGTTTCATTTCTGCAGTCATTCATTATCATTATTATATATATTTTGTTTGTTAGTATTGGGCATCTATTATCATTTTTAATTTTTTTCTTCATAATTTTTTTGAAATATATATTCTGAACTTAATTTTATTTGATTAAATGACAGGAATTCCAAGGAAGAAGTGGTATATTGTTTCATCTAGTTCTGCGACAGATGGCAATCCATCTGTCTCCCTCCCCATGACATCTGAGATGCTAGGTGCCGACACCCCTGCATCATCTCCCCCTGCACCATCTCTCACACCATCCGTGGATGTCCCAGTAGAGGACGAGTCGTCGACTCCCCTTTCAGGAGGCTCAGTAGTGGGGCAGTGACGTGCCCCTTCCAGTTCATCCCGGACACACTGGAGTGTCACTATCATAGGTACAAATTTTAATTAAATAAATTTATTGCATTTTGTTTATACTAATTGTTTTCTCATTGAAGATGACAAAAATGAAACCTTGGAGAAAAATATAAAAAGTGTAGATGTTTGGAATCCGAATGGCGAGAAGATTATTGTGCCATTTGATTCTTATGGGGTCCCTACGAATGATGCCACGAGGTTACTTGGCTAGATTCTAGGCCAGCTGGCAGCGGATCCCATTTCCCTTCCCATTTCATATGACGATTGGAGACATATGGCTTCAAGCTAGAAAAATGAAGTGTTTGATTCTCAAATAAAGGTAAATTTATTACATTATGGTTTAATTGAATGTCATGTTACTAATATGTTCAAAATGAATTTCTGTATACATATGTTCTTCCACTTTACCATTGCTGATGTTATAGCACGTAAGTGGATGTTGAAAAATCTTGGTAAAAAGTGGAAAGATTTCAAATAGAGATTATGGTGTGATGTCAATGATACTTCATTGACCACACATCAAATGTATGAGAAGCTACCCAGTGGGGTACCAAAAGAGCAGTGGAAAGAGTTTGTTGACATATATCGTGATCAGAAGCGGATGGTATTGAAATATATATTATTATATTATCCTCATTTTACATTTATACATGTATATGAAAAGGACATGACATTCAAAACATCAGTATTAAATTTCCTTTTATTTATTTCAGGATCTCTCAAGACAAAATGCATCAAACCGGGCTAAGCAAGTCACCCCGTACACTGCGGGATCAAAAAGTTTTTCTAGAAGCCGAACAACATTGGTAATCTTTTAATTAGTTTAAATATTTATAAGACAATATTATCTGTTTAATATATTGAATTGTTGATTTATCTTTGCTTAATGCAGTCATAGAGTTTAGGGTATGAATCATCCAGGACTGAATTGTGGTTGGATGTTCACAAGAAATCATATGGAAGTTTTGTTAACGAGACTGCTAAAGAAGTTGGGGTATGAAGTCAATTTTTCATCATAATAACTTATTATCAGTTTTTACTGTGTTAATATATATTGATATTTGATTTATAGGTAAAAATTAAAGAGCTATGGGATGCCAATCCTGTGCAGTCCTACTCAGTCTCCCAGGATGACCCGGTTGCTAAGGTCCTTGGGAAGGAGCATGTTGGGAGAGTGCGCGGGATGGGTTTGGGACCCATACCATCTGAGATTTTTAGTAGGCCATCAGGGATAATAGCTGCATCTACTCCTGACTTTAGTCAGCCCATACCCAGAGATGATAAGAAAGAGATTGTTTCTTTATGAAGCACATATCACCAGTAGGGGGAGCAGATATCTTTATTGCAGAAAGAGTTGATTGAAATACGTCAGCAGATGAGCAGATATGCCCCCGGTGGTAGTGCATCGACTGGTGGTATGCAAGTAATTCACAAAAAATCAAAATCATTTAGTTTTCTAACTTTTATTGGTTTAAAGTTTTAATATAAATATGCAATCGTATTTAATTTTCAATATAATGTTCTTACAGGTGACAACACAAAGTAGAGATGAAGGTGGAGAGGGTTATGATGCATTATCGGACCCTGAGTAGTTGTATTGTTGATTTGTAATATGAAAACAATTGGTTTGTATATGTAACATTTGTGGCACATAGTTTCCACCACACATTTTCATGTCCTAAAATTTCCTTGATTTCTCATTTTCCTTTTATGCATTTTATTGATTTCTGATGTTTCTTTTTATGTCTTGATTTCTCGAGTGTGGTATACTTCATTTAGGAATAAATTGTTTGACTAGCCTACTAAGAAATTTTCCAAGGGTCCTATATTATTATTTTTATGTATTTGGTTATGACTGCTTTATTACTCATGGTTATGAGGAATGAGAACATGGGGGAACACTCTTTAAAGAAGAACAAAATAAATAAAGATAGTAAACTAGTTAAGAGTAAATTAGAATAAAAAAGTGAGTCGCTTGTACTTTATGGATTTTCATGATATTACTATGAGTTAAATCTTATTGATTGACAATTGATGATATGGATTACTTCTTGTTTTTATCATTTATGAAACTCTCGACCATTATAATAAGATAATTTTTTAAAGATGGTAGTAAAATTAATGACTAATGGTGAATGAATGGGGAGTATTCCAATGTGGGACTCAGAAATACACAATAATAAAACCGGGTTTAACAGTTTTTAATTTTAATGACAGACAGTGTGGGCAGGTCTAATATACAATCATGTTTTCCCTAGCCAGATCAAGATTTTCTTGCACAGTACTGTGGTTTTCTCTCATGAGTTGTTTTTTAAATATGTTTGCTGTGTATATCTGTTGTTTCCCAGCTGCATGAAGCTGATGGGCATTTGGAAGAACTAAGAGAGATGGTCATTCAGCAGTGCAGGTTCTCTCGCTTCTCTCTTTGACATGAGTTGTTTCAGTGATGATTTTGTTTTGTTTTTTTTATAGTAAAAATTAAATATGAATGTTATTGTCTTATTCTATCTTTCAATTCCTTTCATAAATGATTAAAAACCAATTATATTTAAAGGGCATACCTTTTGCAAAATCCTATTTGCAGGGACTGCAAGAGGATTGATGCTCTCTTTTGATGCTTATATACTATGTATCTCTATGTTTATGGAAATGTTTTTAGTTCATGAATGATTAGAGATTTTAATGTGTTTTGTGTCATAACTAAATTCGGATTTTAATTTTAACAAATGAAAATATCTTTCAACGTATTATCATTTTGTGTTTTCTCTCATATACTGATTAGACCTTTACACTTTCATTGAATCAATATATGATGATGTATACAAGGGAGGGACAGGATCAGATACTGCTCAATATAGTTTCAATTATGATATGTGTATTCTATCTATTCTCACATATACATATCAATATAGTTTTGATACTTCAATTTCTTATTTTATAATTCAACTGGGACATATACATATCACTATAGTTTTGATACTTCTATTTCTTATTTTATAATTCAATTGGGACTTAGAGGTACACGTAGACCCCTTAGAATGTCTTTAACTAATAGAGAATCATATTGGGGGTGATCAACTTCTCAAATGGATTCTCTTGTAGTGTGATTTTTCTATAGGGAATTAGAGGTTCTATATGTGTTTCTATAGGGAATTATAGGTTCTATATAAGTTTTCATATGTTGATTATAGTGGTAGAAGTGAATGTTTTTCATAAAGTTATATGTTTTATAATAGTCAATTAGTTGAGTGAATGTGATATGGGATTCATCATATCATATTTTACCACTCAATATTATAGTTTGGTTAGGTTTTATAGAAAATAAAAATCCTCCTATCACATGGTTTTATTTTATAGGAAGGAAAACTATTAAGAAATTGATTATGGGTTAGGGAAGATTTCAACCAAAAGGTTTATTATCAGTTGGGATAAATGCCTTCCAAGGGATGTGATTTTTAATTAATTATTGTGGGATTATAAACAATATAATCATTATGGATTGTGTTAGAATATCATTGAAAAATTGATTATAGTTTGGGGAGATCTCAACTGAGATATTCATTATTGATTAGGTGATATTCCATGTGATGAATTTATTTTTTTAGAAGAGATTTAAACCATGTTATTGTTCCCTATGAATAGAGTTGGTGAATAAAGTTGGAATTGAATTTTTTTCATGAATTTATATGTTTTATAAGTTTCATAGAAGAGGATCTAATGATTTTCTAGAAGTAAATTGAATATCCACAAATTTTTGAATAATAGGAAGTCTTTCTTGATGTGGTTTTTTGAAAGTGGATAAGACAGTTGTATGCTCCATAATATAAGATATTTTTTGAATGATGTTTATGAGGATATTATGAAGATGAAAATGGATGTTACAAATTTTTAAGGCATGCCATATTTTTAAAACATGGTTATATTCCTAATAAATTAGCTAATGAAATATTCTTAAGATATTGATACAGAGACTAGTGTGTTTCCAGGTGTGTGCTGCTTGGTAGTGGTCTGGATAGGAGTGGTTGGGGCTTCCATGTGTTTTAAAAAGTGGGAAATCTATATAATAATTGTTTGGATGTTATTACCCTTATTTGTGTTCACTGCTTGGAATATATGGAATTATTTTAGGGTTTAGTGGTAAGGTAGGGTATTTAGTATTTTAGGGATTTCTGTCTTCACTGCTTGGATGCTATTATCCTTATTTGTGTCACTGATTTTGGCATTGCATTGTTTTCATGGCTTTGTTTTCATGTATTATAATTGTTCTCTCTATTATATCTGGTTTGATTTGATTTTCAGGGCAGTGGGGCAGCATAATCAATTTTTTTTTCTGGACAGCTTTTAGCGGCGGTTTTAACCGCCGCAAAATGTAAGTTGGCGGCGGTTTAAACCGCCGCTAAATGTTAAAAACCACCACTAAACTTAAATTTTATTTTACGTTTAGCGGTGGTTATAACCGCTATGAAATAGTCACATCGTGGCTGTCTCATCCCGTGGCAGTTCCCCTGGCTTTAGCGGCGGTTTTACGGCCGTTGGATTTGAGTTTATTTGCGGCAGTTATAACCGCCGCTAAAATTGCCGCGAAATGAGATAGCTATGACACTTTCCTTAAACCACTGCTAAACAAAAATAACAGTCATGAAAAGATTGGAGACGCCGTATTAGGTGGCGGTTTCCAGAAACCTCCGCCACACCATTTAGCTGCGGTTAAAACCGCCGCTAAACGAAAAAATAACCACTGCTAAACGGCGATTCTGTTGTAGTGACAAGTATCTCAAGTAGAATAAAGATTATTCCTATACGTGGTTTAATAATTATTCAAGGAATCCTAAATCATTTTAATGATGGAGGAAGAATGAAATTAAAAACAATATATAAACACTGTGTATTAATGATTACACGCCGTGTAGTTTTTCATGGAAAACAAGTACACGCCGTGTAGTTTTCATTTTGGAAAGGGAATGAAAAACAAGTACACACCATGTATTAATTATTACACACCGTGTATTTTTATGGAAAACGAGTACACGCCGTGTATTAATGATTACACGCCGTGTAGTTTTCCAGTCAGGATTTTGAGGATATAATATTGTTTTATTAAATGATATTTATTATAATCAGTGTGTGCCCATGTCAAGGAATTAATTATTCGAAATGGGGGTTTTCAATAAGATTCAATGAAATAAATAAAATGCGTAATGTGTTTATTTATTGTCATAACTCTACAACCTCAAACCCGATTATAAATATCCTCACAACCCCAACTCTTTTCCTACAAGAGAATCGTTGTGCACAACAATTTTGGATAATTCTTTCAAGGTCGAAAGAACCTCTTCCTTTATGAACACTCTCAAGACTGAGATATATCATCTTCCATTGGATCAAGGCGATCTAAGTCTGATAACGCAAGCAAAGGTTTCTCCATGCTAGCACCCGGAGACTCCTTTGGCGACGTCCAGAGATACGAGGTGCATGTGTGGATCACCGCTAGAGGAAGTATACACTTGGATTTTGCGACGCAATGAAGAATCACATCGGAATGTGATCAAGAATATCAACAAAGAAAGAACACCCAAAAGGTACTTCTTGTAAATTAATTAAATTAATTATAATCAACCTGTGACGATCCACTTTTGTGGTTTTGGGAATTTTCTTCTTCTTTGTCTATTTCTATGAATCGATCCGTGGAGACTGGCATTTATCATCATATTGATCCTGAATTGATCATTTCTAATGACAAAAAGCCAAGTGGGCACATCCACCCATGCGCTTCCACTATGCCCGAAACCTTCAGTTTCTTAGGAGAGGGCCTATGATGCTTCACAATTTTACATCATGTAATGAAGATAATGGGAACATAGGTTAACGTTGAATGGTGAGGCTAATGCACACAAAGTGTAATGTAATATAGTGAGAACGATTCATAACACAGTTTAACAACATGTAGTTAAAATTTTCATAGCAAAATTTAGCATCTTGTTACCTGGACATTGCCTCAGGCATTTTAAGGAAATACTAATCAGACCAAGGGGTCACAAATAGTTTAAAGGTCATGATACTTGGACTATAGGGGGTAGTGTATCAAAGGAGTATGCATGAAAAAAGGGAGGTGAACTGACATTAATTGAGGGCCATGGAGGCCCGAATCCACATGAAACATTCCTAGAATGACTTGTACATAGTTTAAATTTGTGATGCTTGGAATTGAGATCCCAGTTTAAGGTTAGATATTTCTGACCATGGGGTTGAAAATAGTTTAATGTCATAATACTTGGATCATGGGTTAGAAATAGTTTAAGGTCATAATGACCAGACTATGGGTTATGTGTCTTAAAGGAATATGCACGACATTGTAGAAAGGTTACCCGACGTGAATTGAGGGTTGAGGAGGCTTCCTGAACTACACAGAACATGTCTGAGACAACCTTCACATAGTTTAAGGTCATGATGTTTGGACTCAGGTTCCTAGTTTAAGGTTGTAGAGTTTAGACCATCAGAGGGGTGAACAACCCAAAATAAAATGTATGGAATGATAGAGTGACAACCTGACATGAATTTAGGGCTAAGGAGGCCCAGTGCCACATGACACTTTCCCAGGGTGACTTTGACACAGTTTAAAGTCATAATGATTGGACTTGGGATCCTAGTTTAAGGTTATAGATTTCAGACCATAAGGGGGAACTTGTGTTTCTCAACCTTACTTAGGGAAACTCCTCCCCAACTCCTAATATCATGTGAACTAAGATTGATGTGAGAAACAAAGAGTGGTACAAAGTTCCTATTGTTTGTAGGGGGTCCACACAATAAGTGGTAGAGGTGACTAACCTAATGAAGCCCTATGAGGGTAGATCATGAATTCTAATACTTGGATAGTAAAAGAAGAATTACTGATGGGTGGGTAACAACTTTTGAATACTTTTAAAACACATTTTATACATCCACACCAATCAAGGATGGGGTAAACAAATAAGGTATTGACCATTGATCGAGTTTAAAACATGTGAGCCACTATTTGTTACTGAGGATCCTTTGAGGTGTGAGACGAGGATGATAGGTGAGCCAATGTGTCCAGACACCATTTCCATTAGGGATCCTGTTCATATCAGGAGGATTCTGATTATCCAAATCGAATAGAGCAAAAAATGTGGACATAGAAGTAGGGAATGTCCGAGAGGGAATGTCGAGTGCCCTAGGGGCCATCCCACCATGCGCTCAGGCACACTGGATAAAAGCATGGGCTGGATAATATCAAGCCTATCCCTGAGAGGAAATATTTTGAAATGAGTTGATGATAGGGTTATACCTAATATAAGAAATTCGAGCATTACTATGTATCCCATGAAAATAGGAGTCAACCCACACATAGTTCTGAAATGTAGTGTGGTAGGATATTTACATATTAGGGGTGACATACTCTCTATCAAGGATATTGAAACATCTCATAATTGTTATATGAGGCATCTCAATTACGCAGGGGATAAGTTTATAGTTTAGCGTCATGCGTTGAGGACTTTAGTTTGTTTCATCTCATATTTATCATATGAGGCATCCTGGTTTCATGTTGGGTAAGGATACAATTTAACATCATGTGCTAAAGATGTTGATTTGGTTCATCTCATATTCATCATATGATTCATCTTGGTTTCATATGAGGTAAGGCTATAGTTTCACGTCGTGTTTTGAGGACATTAGTTTGGTTCATCTCATATTTATCACACAAAGAATCCCAGTTTCATATGGGGTGAGACTACAATTTAACATCATGTGTTGAGGATTTTGGGATTTTTAGTTTAGAGTCATACATCTTGGACTATGGTTTCTACTAGTTTAAGGTCACAAAGCTCAGACCATAGTGTGTGGGAGTACTAAAGGAGATTGTGTGGTGCAGAAGAGAGATAAACCGATGTGAAAAGAGGGTCAAGGAGACCCTTTTCCACACATGCTTCCAAGACACAATGCACCCAAGTAAAGGTCATAATACCGATGGAGGAAAAACCATCATAATAGGTTTATGACTGGGTATAGACCCAAGATATGAAATTTGGGTGTCACTACATATCCCATGAAAATGGGAATCAATCCACATGTAGTTCTGTAATGCGGTGTGGTAGGAGACTAACACCAAAGGGGTGACATCCTCTCTATAAAGACATTAAATCATCTCATATTTGTAATACGAGGCATTATATGTTCATAATATAGGGTAAGTCTATGGTTTAATGTTGTGTACCGAAGAAATTGAGCTTTTTAGTTTAAAGTGATACAAATCAAACTATGGTTGATACTAGTTTAAGGTCATGAAGCTCAAACCCTAGGGGAATTTAGAAACCAGTTTAAATTTATGTTTCTTGGACTAGGGGGATGTTTTTATGAAGGATATTTTCATGGATCAAAATAGGTACAACCCGATGTGTAAAAGTGAGATGAAAGCCCATGTGCCACATAAATACCCTAAAATAATCTAAACATAGTTTAAGGTCGTAATTCCTGGACTATAACTAGGGTCAAGGGTCTAAATGTTGGAGAATGTAATTTATCCCCCAAAGGGAAGGGTTTATGATGAACTGGTTCTTGGGCCCAAAGATAGGGGGTCTAAGAGTTACAATATATCCCATAAAATTGGTAATCAAGTAATAAATTGTTTCGGAACATGGCGTGGTAGGATACCAATGTTGGTAAGGTGGTGTCCTCTCTGACAAGGACATTTAATCATCTCATATTTCTGATATGAGGCTTCCCATGTTTATTATACAGGGTAAGGATAAAGTTTAATGTTGTGTGTTGAGGAATTTTTTTTGGTCATCTCACACTTAGTATGTGAGGCATCCTATGTTTATTGTACAGGGTAAGACTATAGTTTAACGTCATGCACTGAGAACTCTGGACTTTGTAGTTTAAATTCATACAACTCAGACTACAGTTTCTACTAGTTTTAGGTCATGGAGTTCAGATCATAGATAAATTGTGAATAATTTAAGGTCATAATAATTGGACCATGGGGATTACTGTTAGTTTAAGGTCATAGAGCTTGGACCATGGTTTTGCAGTTTAAGGTCATGTAGCTTTGACCAAAGGTTTACGTGAAGTACTACTTGAGAAACTTAGAGTTGGTGAGAGGTGTAATAAGCTCTCCATACATGGTGATTAAAGAGTATTCTCCATTATAATAGAACTTATGGATAATGTAAGGTCCTTACCATTTGGGCTCTAACTTTGGTGGTTTTTTGGGTATCATCAATGTTATGAAATCTAGTACCATGTCACCCTAGAGGAAGGAGCAAAGATAGACCTTCTTGTTGAACACTCTCACTATCCTATTCTAGTGCCTCTCTAAGTTATGAAAGGCCTGAATCCTATTTTACTCAATGGATTCCACTTCATCTAGAAGGACCTTTTCTATTCTGTTTGGCATCTGAAGGTCATAAAAAATCAATCAGAGTGATGGCAGCTGAACTTCAATGGGTAAGATCACCTATGTTCCATACACCAGGGAGTATGGGGTTACCTCAGTGGAATTTCAAGTTGTTGTTTGATATGACCAAAGAGAATTAATTCATTTTTAGGGCCAACTCTTTGTTCTAAACCACCTTTTTTATAAGATGTTAGAGTGAGTCTTGTTGAACACTTCAATATGCCCATTTTCCTATTCATGGTAGTGAGAAATATGATTGGACTGGATTCTATACTTAGAATACAACTTCTTTAGTTTGGAATCCCATTATTTGGTGTAATTGTATATGAGAATAACATGAGGTAACCCAAACCTATGGATGATATTGGAGCTCAAAATCTCAATCACATACTAGGATTTGACTTCTTTGAGGGGAACCACTTCTATGTATTAGGAAAAGAAGTCAATTAAAGTCAAAATGAACCTGCACCATCGAGTTGTCACTGGCAAGTAGGGTCTCACAATGTTGAGTCTAGAAATTGAAAAGGGCCAAGAATATTTGGTAGTGTGGAGAATCTTTGGCGATCGATGCAAAAAGTTAGTGTGGAACTGACATGCATGAAACCTCTTGGAAAACTCGATGCAATTATGAACCATGGTGGGACAGAAGTAGCCTGACCTTCAAGTTTGGTGGGAGGGCTTCAATCCTACTTGATGGGTGCCATAAGATCCAGCATGGAACTCTGTAATTACCTAAGGTATCTCATCTCCTTGGATACAATGAAGTATAATTCCATCGAACCCATACTTTAAAAGGGTTTTCTCAAGGTTAAGACCACCTTGAGGGGTAAACTGTGTTACACATTAGCGATTTTTCTCACACTCGGCTCGGTGGCAGGAGAATTCCATATTGAAGATACCCAACAAAGGGATTCATCCAATCAGGAATTTCCCCACTTTTTTGGGGGGATTTGAGAGTCCTAGAACAGATTTACTGATATCCAACTGATATACTTATTAGTTGTAATCATCTATAGTGGAAGGGGCGATGACCCTTCGGTGTGCCACATGGATGACTAGGTCACCCTAGTTGAGTTCTACAAGAGACACATCCAGGTTCACCAAAGTGTTAGATTAACCATTATGTGACCGATGAATATGGGCCACATTTTTCTAGGAAGGGAACTAGGCCATAAACTAATAGTCATGTTCTCACAGGGGAATAATCTCCTGATTTATGAAGATGTAGTCACCCTTATTTTTCTTAATGACTAGATTAGATTCTCTCTTCATGTGTAAACATGGGACATCAATCTTGATGGCCAATTAAAGAACAGTAATAAGGTCTTAGTACTCTACCTCATTTTTGGTGCAGCCTTCTAATAATTGTAAAGAGAATGGAAAGAATACCTATGCTAGAGTGATAAAGAAAATCCCTAGGCCTACCCTATTGAGTTTGGGGTCATCTAACCTTCTACTGATCAGACTCTGGGATGCACTATTGAAATGGATCTTCCAACATTGTATATCCTAGTCCAATGAGAGAATATATTTATCTAGAAAATCAACATGCATGAGTAGTTCTTCAGGGGTTGGATGTACGACTAGAAAGTCTATCAGTTCTTGACCTTTAATGGACTTTTTTGAAAAAAACTTGATGTTGAAATACTGAAGGATTACCGACCAGTTTTACAATTGTCCCATCAACATGGGGTTATTGAGAATGTACTTTAGTGGGTCTACTCAGGACACTAGTTTTATCTCATGGTGCTAAAAATAATGTCACAACTTCTGCACTTCAAAGACCAGCATGAGGAAAATCTTCTCGATGGGGGGAGTATATATTCTTTGTGCCGAGGAGCATGAATATGAGATAGTATAGGATTATTTTTCTACAATAATTACTTTTCTAGGCTAGAAGGGCGCCAAATGACCATTATAGGATGGTCACATAGAGTACCAAAGGCTTTCCTGATATGGGTGACATCAGAATTGAAGGTTTTGGTTTATATTAATTAGTATCCTCAAAGGAATTCTGACAGTCCTCATCCCATTGGTAAATGCTGCCTTTTTTCATGAGCCTTAAAAAGGGCTTACACTTGTTAGCCAGGTTTTTAATAAATTGATGTATGTAGGATAATTTTCCTTGGAGGCCTCACAACTCTTGGAGATTGATTGATAGCCTTGATTTTCTCTGGGTCAATATCGATTCCTCTTTATCTTATGACAAAGATGATAAATTTTCCAAATTTAACCTCAAATATACACTTTAAGGGGTTTATCTTTAAGTGTCTATAGCAAAGGAAGCTAAAAACTTTCTCAAGATACTTGAGATGGTCCTAAAGCTAGTGATATTTGACCACAATATCATCCTTGGAACACTCTACCAATATACCTAGAATTGGATTAAATATGTGGTTCATGGACCACTAGTAAATGGCTCTAGTGTTCTTTAAGATGAAAGGCATCACCTGGTAGCAGAGAGTCCCTTGGGGTGCCCTGAAGGTGGTGGACTCCTCATCCTCGGGAGCCATATAGATCTGATTATACTCAAAGTATCCATCCATGGAGGAGAGGTCCTAGAATCCATCCACAAAATTAATTAATAACCCTATCATTGGAAGGATAAAATCATCCTTCGGGAAATGATGGTTGAGGTCCCGAAAGTCGATGTAGACTCTGATCTACCCATTTTTCTTCCTAACTGGGATAATGTTTTCTTTCCACATGGGGCATTGGACCTCTCTAACAAAGTTGTATTTAATAAGTTTGTAAACTTAAGCCTCGACCATGACACCATGAGAAGGGTGAATCTTTCTAGGAGGCTGTTTGAATATATTATGACCCACTAGTAGGCTAAGGTAATGAATGAAAACCTAAGGGTCTAGCCCTAACATCTTGTCATAGCTCTAGGTGAATATGTCACAGTGATATTTTAAGAAGGCCAAATACTACTACTGATCCTCTAGGTATTTGGTTGTGCTAGTGTCAGCCTCAGATCTACCTCAGTACCAAGGTTCATCTAGGTTGGCTCATCAACAGTGGTGGAGTCACCCTCTCCCAATGCAAGATTTCTATCTTCCAAATCCTCTTTATCATATAAGATAGGGGGATTGGAGGGAGGAGGTGTCTCTTTTAGGCTAGATGACCTAGGGGGAGCATTAATGTCTGGTCTGGAGGATACATAATCCTTGATGAGGGGTTACCATTCCATGGAGACCATGGAGAAAAAAGTTGTTGAGACAATTTTGTTCAGCTTCTAGGTGTGGGGTCTACTTTTAATATCAAAGGAATGTTGTCAGGTCAATTTTCTAGTCATCCCTACTTTGCGGAACATGTGGGAATGCTATGGATCAGTGGCCATGGGGTGAACCTCTCAATACTTTATAGGAATAGGGTCTTCTGGTATCAGCCAGTCCTGTCTGCTGTAGGAGTAAGAGGTAATTTGCGATCACTACTTTTTCTTGGAGACGATGAAACAACCCCCTAGTTCTGGCATTGTGGAATCTAACTGATGAATTGGGATAAAAATATATCTTTAAATTCTACACATGGATCAACTATAGTGTCTATTAGATCATTATGGGCATTGATACTCTCAACCTCATTAGTTTGGACCTACTTTAGTTCTCTTTTATAGTAACTATCATCAAGATAGAAGGCCTCACAGGAGTTTAAGAGGATAACATCACCCTGGAGTACCCCTACTTGACCATAAAAGGAGTACTTGAGGCATTTATGGTATGAAGAGGGGATCACTGCATGCAAATGAAGCCAAGGTTTTCCCAGTAGTGTATTATAGGAGTTATCCTATGAGACTACCATAAATCCAGTGCTTGATATTAGGATAACAAATTGCGTCTTCAGTAGAATCTTATCATGTGGTTTATGACCACTCTTGTCATACCCCTGGATTATCATGTTGGAGGGAGTCATGTATACTTTTGTAATTCCCAGCTTATGGAGCATCCATGTTGGTATGAGGTTAATCCTGGAGCCAATATACACTAGGTAGCAGTAGATGTTCATGCCATTGAACTGATCTATGACATACAATAGGTTTATGTGTCTCTAAATAGTGACACCCTATACTTCTCCAAAAAACAAGATGATGGCCTGAAATTCCTCATTCTTGGCCTCCTCTATGTAGTAGGCCTTAATGGAAGCTACCTCAGTCTCTAAATGAAAGGGAATTTTAAAAGCTTCGATGAGGGCCTCACACATTTCCTTCGATGGGTGGAGTTCCTTGAGAATCAAGAGCCTCGTGGGTATGCTGGTACGGTGCTTCACCATATCATACTTCCATGATAGGTGTATATTTCAACCTTTAGAGGGTCATTCTTTAGACGAGGGCGCATCGGGAACTGTTGGCTAAGGCACTGGGGATTGGATAATACCAGTGATATTCTGCTGCTTGTTGGTTGGTTTTATCTAAACAATTGATGTTTGGGTGCTAGTCAGATGATTTTGGGCCCTAGATAGATGTGGTTGATCATGGTGTGCTCATGGATGAGCCGTGCAGTCAACCAATACAGTCGGTTGTGGGGGAACACTTGATGGAGCAGACTAGAAGTGTTGTGTTTGATAAGCCTTGCTCAAGGCTTGCTGCCTAGTCTTAGTAGCATAAAAATCATGGTTTTAAGCTCTAGCATGAGCTTTATGCTGGTTTTCATGTCGTCTAACTCTCCTTTATTGATGCTGGATAAAGGTGACTGAGGGGTTCACATGTAATTTCCCACTGTTGGGCATTGTGAATTGGTTCACTAGTTGAACAGTGTTCATAGAGGTATATTCTTGTTCCTAATCAATGGAAGGGTCTAGGCCATGTGTACCCTAAGAATATCTCCCAATTTGGGAGGTATGAATTCACCAAGGGTGTGAGTAGGTTTTGGCATCAACAAAGAAATTTGATTTAACTTATGTCATTAACATCTATTATTTCGATAATTAGAAGGATACGACATAGATGTGGTGGCAATGGTCATAGGAGGTATGACAACCATAGGAAGTTTTGGCTTAGTCAAGTGGGCGTGGATGATACCATGGGCACAAGCGACTATCTTATGAGTCAAACAAATACTATACTTCCACATCCCATGGATGGGAACTTTTTTCCACTCATTTGAGCCTTCACTGTCACTATCAGGGTAATGGATGATAGCATGGTCCACCCATGCTGGTTACAACTTTCCTTCAGGTGGAATAGTCGCATGTCACATCTTTAGAGCCTCAAGATGGGAAACAAGAGCAACTATCACGTTATCTTGGCAAGGACTTATGGTCACTAATTTATTGATAGGATCATCAACTTGGGGAGTGGAATGAACTTGATCTTGAAGAAGATAATCGTGCTGCTCAGGATGGATGGGTGAATTATATCTCAGTCGTTTATCATTTCCCCTGGCTTTTGCCCTGACTGGGTGCATGGGGCCACTAAGTTCAAATCAGGGCACCTATCTAAGGAGGACCGAGTACCCCACTGGTGGGGCCACTAAGTTCAAATCAGGGCACCTATCTAAGGAGGACCGAGTACCCCACTGGTGGGGAGACAAGATCCCTTATGATGTTTTTGGGGTCCAGGTGATTTTAGGCAATAAGATTAGTAACAATCCTTTTATAGTCATCAAGTTCCTAAAGTAAGGTGACTATCCTGGGGTTTGACTCAACTTTGAGTGAAAACTTAGATGGACCAATGAGATTGGGGGTCCCCTTGACTTTGTTAACATAATGGTGGGTAAGTGGTAATGTCTCATTGTGGGGACTCCCAAGACCTAGTGCTTGTCTATGATAGCAAGTACGGGAACCTATCAGGGGGTCTTCTTGGTATTGTATCACCCCTTGAGGTGGGTTTTCCCTATCGTGCTCCATTTTAGTAGTTTTTTTCTCTGATCCTAAAACAATTCGATGGTGATGAAATTAATATTGGAGGTAGTCAAAGAGAAACCTTCACTGTTGGAGAATGGGATGGATTGATGGTCCTATCATTGTTGTATGATGGGGCTAAAATGGAGGGCATCATACTACCCCCAACCTATGACCTGCACATGTTGAGATGCATATTTCATGACCCTACAAAGCATGGTGAGGCTCCTAATGTAGGTTTACTGAAGAGTCTGGTGGTATCCATACGATTCAAGATGCTGATCCATCGGGAGCACTGAGATATCAACTTTATTACACTATTTGTAAATGGCCTCAAGGTGTTCATGGATCCTTGGGTTGGTCAGCTGATGGTCCCAAAGGTGGTGAAATGTCACCCAAACATTTTGGGGAATTTTTTTTCCTAATCCTCAGTGAGGGACTTCAGAATGACAAAATCTAGAGTTGGAAGCATCCAAAACACAACTGATAGCTAGTTGGAAGCTAAGAGTCTCCACAAATCCTCTTGTTTATTTCTAGAGGGATGGTTCTACACCTGGTCAGCCCAATCCCTGATTGGTGAAGGCTAATATACTAGTGGTGGAACCTATATAGATTTTATTTTCTATGGATTTATAGGGAGAGGGGGTGTTGTGTGGGTCAAACACCCACTACATGCTGGAATGTATCTCAGAGGTGGAGCCAACTTTAACATCATATCCTTGTAGGATAGGGTGTTTACCACCTATCTATGCATGAGGTTATAAACGTATATTTGAGGCTCATCAAAGTGCTCACTATCACTTAAAGGCGTCAACCCAGATATATAAATCTATCTAACTTCTAGCATGGAGGTAGAGAGAAGGGAAACAAATGGCAGTAGATACAGTTGCACTGTGAGTCCTTAGAAGGAGGACATGATGTCTTCCACCTATAGGTACATGTGGAGGGATTTAGGGATCTTATAGACCTTATAATCTAATATTTTAAATCTAAATCGATGAGATTCTTCCCTTGAATCTGGCAATAGAGGTGAAGGTTCCCTCATCAAATTATCCATCACTATAGAGTCTAAGATGTCGATGGAGACACTATGATTCCTATGGTATTATCACTAATGGTGCATGACTTATTCAAGTTAAATCTATTGAGAGTATCTTGGGTTCCTCCCATGTATGTTGCGACTAGTGCTATAGGCTTAACCCCCAAAGTGGGTGTTATCTCTTCCATATCAGGATTGTTCTTTGGAGAAGACATGTTTTCAACATGGAGAGGACCTTTGCTACTTTGGTTGGTGGTGATGTGGGGAGGACCTCCACGTTGGTACTCTTCATAACATGATGAAATATAATAACTTCTGGTGGTGCTGGAAACTGAGAGAGTCAGCCCAACCTTCTTGAGAGGTGTATGGGGCCTCGATCCTAGGTAGGTTAAGATGCATCCCCATTCAACAGTTGTGGGGATCCGATGAGACATGTCGGTAGTGGAAAAGGCCACCGAAACTGAATAAGTTTTCTCTCGTTGGGCTATGTTTTGGGTATTTAACTGGCATCGACATTGAGTGTTTTATATTGGTGCTGGCGAAGTGGAGATGGAGTCAATCCGCTCATTGACCTATGGGACCGATTGGTGTTTTCATTGACATGGCCTGGTGGAAGCCTACCTAGGGAGCTCCCAAGCGATGGTTGTGATAGGTACTACTCGAACATCCCCTACCTCCTCTGTATAGGGGAGTGAAATGTCAGAGAGTTATGGGGAGAGGCTCTTGAAGTAAGTTTCCATTGAAACAGGGGTGGTTTCACCCTATACAGCCCTTGGGGGCGGTAGTGTTGATGAGGTACTGATACTTTAAGATTCTGGAAGCCATATCCCCTGTGGGAATAACCCATTCTTATTTATATTGATGAAAAAGGGTGTTGATCACCCTACTCTGAATGATTTCGGTGGGTGAGATAGGGTGTGGGCACCGAGTAGATGAAGGCATGGTGGATTTCATGGTAGGCACATAGTCTTGTGAGATTTCTGCACTAACATTTCCCCTACCCCTGTGCCTGTTGACGTTAGGTCATTGGTCTCCTATAGCTTGAGTCTTGTGAAGTACGTGGAATCATCCGTCAATACAGATATAGTGAAGGTGATGACCAATGCCCCAACATCATCCATTATTCATGAAACAAAGGTGGGATCCATGCTTATGATGTCACAAACTAAGGATACCCAATGTTATCTTCCCCATGTTATAGGAGAGTTTCATGCTGGGCCCATTACCTGCTTGGTGGGACCTAGCACCGAATATCCAGATCTGGTGACATAAAAATATGATGGTGTCCAACATTACCAATATACTCGATTTTTGAGGAGAATAGATTCACGTTGGGTTCATAATTTTTGTTTTCAATTCTTTCCTCTAGGGACATTCATCATGTTGCTTCTAGCCTAACATTCCCTATTTCCAAAGGTAAGATGATTCCATCACTTTAATTAATGATGTCAACTCCTTAATCAAAACAAGATGATGGGGTGTCAGATCCTCCTTCCATGGATTCATCCTTAGAGCTCATCACCAAGTCCATTTCTCCCTTATATATTTAATTCATGTTCATGAAACTCATTCTCAGTGCCATATCGAGGTGGATGCTCGTTAATTATGCTACTTCTATCTTGACAGGGTAGAAAACTTTGGTCAGTGTAGATAGTAATGTTGGGAATGTCTAGGAATTTTTGGACATTGGGTGTGTTGGGAACCTAGAAAGTATTCTTATTTTGGAGGGAATCTCATGTGTGAGGCATCTTAGGCGTGGAACCTAAGTCATCCCATGTCATCCATGTGGTAATTGACACCAGAGGAGTAAGTCTTCTAAGGTTTTTTACCTCAGGCATCCCATGTTTATTTTATGGGGTAGAGATTTAGGATCAGTTCACATGTTTAACATTTTGTGGGGATGGATTGGTTGCAGGTTTAACTCCTTGTAGGGACAGGTTGGTCGCAGGTTTGATGTCTTATAGGTACAGGTTGGTTTGTAGGTTTAATGTATTGTGGGAAAAAATGGGTTGTAGGTTTAACATCTTGCGAGGACACATGGTTTGCAGGTTTAACATCTTGTGGGCATATATTGGTCACAATTTTAATGTCTTTCAGGGATAGGTTGAGTCATAAGTTTAATGTCTTGCAAATGGGTCACAGGTTTAACGTCTTATAGGAAAAAATGGGTCATAGGGTTAGCTTCTTGTGAGGATAGGTTGGGTAGTTAAGTTTGTCCCATGGAGGGAATATGATCACACTTGAAGGGTTTGGTTGAGTATTCCCCTAGTGGGGAAGATGATCACACTCAAATGGTTTTGTGGAGTGTTGGGGAATTGAGATCAAACCTCAGGGAGGTACCCCGAATTTGTTGGTATGTCGATATTGATCCTCATGGAGTCATCCTATGTACCCTATTAAGAAACAAGGATAAAAACCCATATAGTTTGATGTTGTAGTTTAAGGTCATGTGACAGGACCAGTCCATGCAGTTTAACATCATGCAGTAAGGACACTCGTGTCATAGAAGGAGCATCAATTAGGGATGGTGTGAGGATTACGCATGGAAGCTTCCCAAAGTAGGATTCTGTGGGGGTGAGGGGCTTGGGCTCAGAGTAGATGTCCATGGGGGTGTCACCCCAAGATTATTACACATGGTTCATCCCATTACCATCACACAGGGTAAGGATACAGTTTAAAAACATGTTTTGAGGACATTATCATATAGTCTAACATCATACGACCAGTATGTTAAGCTAGGAAGTTTTATGTCATACAACTCGGACATGGTGGGGCTTATACCCAAGGAATCCATTTCCAAGTAGGAGAGGAAGACTCGATATAATTCCTCTCTACCAGGAATGGTTGGTAGTTTCCTATGATGATTCCACCTTTAGATCTTACATTTTCACTACTCATGAACCTCTAGGTGGATCACGGCATGAACACTACTATGGAAGAGTGGAAATCAGGGGTCTTGAGGTTAGGGTTACTATTATTAGGATAAAAATGTGTTAGGTTGCCTATAATTAGGAGAAAAATCCATGGTAATGGTCCAGGTAATGTTTCAGACACAAGGGGTAGAAAAAAGGGTTGGTGGTACCGTTCGCATGGAGATTTGGGGTGCGGTTGAATGGGTTTTGGATAGGTACAAGGGCCCTGGGAACTCGACTCTCGCAAAAGGGGATTGGTTGAAAGGAGGCACCATGGGGAGTCTTGGTAGATTGGTTTCATAAAATTTAGGGTTTCATGAAAGTTGTGGGTTTCAAAAAATTTATGGGTCTCATAAAAGAATATGTTTTGTGAAACAGGGTGACCCTTCCTTAGAGTGAAGTCTCGGTTCCCATGGGGTTGGTTTCATGAAGGATAATTATATCACAAAACCCCAAGATCCACAAATGGATTTCTTCTTACATGAAGACCATGTACCTTCATAAAAGGCATATCCATCAGGAGTTGAGGTTCTCAAAAACCCATGGGAGGCAGTTCTATGAAATATGGCTACCTTTTGAAATTTATCTCCTCTCATGCTCGTAAAGATTATGAGTTTTGAAAATTTAGAGCTTTTTTCAGAAGCTGAAAGTTCATATCCAGTTAAAATCAGGCATGGGGATATATTTATAGGTCCAATAGAAAAAATGGATTTTTTTGAAATATAGAGGTTTTAATAGAAGATTATGATCTTCATGAAATAATGGGGTTCCATGATCCGGAGTTACATTTCAAAAAGGTTACCACCTCAATCTTTTCATGACTGGTGACTTTCACGAATGAGAGTTACATTGTGCAGAGGTTATCACCTCAATATTCATGAATTTGGTGAATTCCATGAACTAGAGTCATTTAAAAAACCTTTTTCCTTCACAAACCAGACCCTTAGGTTGTTTTTTGATCCACTTTGGCTTGAATTTGCTTCAAACTGGCCCCACCTTCCTCGACCTATCCCGCGACATGTGTATTTTAGCATCAACACGAACCAACAATATTCATGGAATTAATGAATTACATCTTTAAAAAGGTACCTATGATTATTTTATGTAGTATTTGTTGACGACATCCTGATACTGTAATATACCATCTTTTCCTAGGTACCTTCCTCTTTAAGTTTTTGTTTGAGCCTTTTAAATTATGTCATTAAGTCTTGTTACTAGCTGGGTTAAATTTTTGGAGGTCCTCAGAGGGGAAAAGATAATGGGGGAGGGAATGTGGATATAGAGACTAATTCATGATGTGAATTTATATTAATAACGTGAAATGTTATGGGCACATTCTATGAAATTATTTTAGGGATTGAAAGGGTTTTCTTTCTAGAATCAATTCATAATGTGAGATATCATTCACAAAATGAATTGGTTCTCAGGATTTTGAGCTAAGATGACATGTTTTTTAGCATATATGAAAAATATAATATTCATAGTGTGAAACTCTGATTCACACCATTAATGAGGTTGTGTTAAACAGTTTTATTAACTCTCATTCATTGTATTTATCCTCATCCTTATTTTCCTTTATCTTTAATTCCAACCCCCAGGTGATTTTTTGGGAGTTCTCTTTGATCCAAAGATATTTTTTTATCTTGGTGTTCTGAACCTAGACATTGAAGCTAATCCTATAATTTCTTCTTCTTCTTATTGTTTTTTTAGTTTTCCCTTTGAGAGACCCTATTTTAGTACCGTTGAACCTAGATTTAGTATTGATGTCTTGTGTTGAAAGAGTTTCTTGGTCTTTATTAAAGTTAAGGAAGGAGGAACCCAATTCTACCATGGTTGTTGAGTAATTTCTTCAAATTATTTAATTTTGAGGTGGGTGGTCTAAAAAAACTCCCTGAAGTATGTTTTTTTTCTAGTATGTGTAATAAGTGAGATCATGTTGGTACACCACAAACATGACCTAACCCAATTGGTAACACACCATTTTGATGTAACAATATGCTTAGACCCCCCTTGGACCTTGTTGAGTTTGTTGGCATTGAGACTGAGACTTGTGGCCTCCTGAGGGGGTGTGTCAACCCTTGACTCTAGGTTGGAACTTTAATAGAATGAACCTATATCCCCTTTATTAATTGGAAAATGTTTATATTTTGGATTAAAAATGTGAATTGGTTTGGAATGTGAATTGGTTTAGATTATAAATTAAGAACTTGGATTGACATGTAAATGGATTAAATCGGTAATCATGGTAATTGGTTTGATAAATTACATGGATTAAAGGAGTTAATTTGGAATGTAATTGGTATTGGTATAATGACATGATGAAATAGGGATATATGAGATGTGAAATGGTAATTATTCTTAAATGATAAGTGAAATGGGAATAGTTACAATTAATGTGATAATTGGTAACTTGGTTTAAATTGATAACTAATTTGTATTTGGTTATTGGCATGAATTTGGTTAATGGAGTAAATGGAAGTATTTTTTTCTAATTGATGAATTGACCAATAAGGATTATAAGAACATGTTTGTAATGTTGGTGTTTGGGTGTTATAAATGGCTTGATTAGCTTTATATCTTGTCCTGACTCCTGGGTTACTTAATGCCTTTGGATGAAATTATAGGTTGGACATGACATTCCTTCCTAGATAAAATTATAGGTTGGACATGGATTTCCTTCATAGATGAAATTATAGTTTGGACATGGTATTTCTTCCTTGATGAAATTATAGGTTGGACATGGAATTCCTTCCTAGATGAAATTATAGGTTGTACATGGAGTTTCTTTATAGATGAAATTTTAGGTTAGATATGATGTTCCTTCCTAGATGAAATTATAGGTTGTACATGGTGGTCCTTCCTGGATCAAATTAATTATAGGTTGGATAAGGACTTCCTTCCTGGATTAAGTTATGGGTTGGACATGGAGTTCCTTCCCTGATGATATTATGAGTTGGAAATGGAATTCCTTCTAATTATTTCATTATGTTTCAAGGATAGAGACATCTGATATCATGATGAAGTAGGTTTGACTGACCTTGGTTGTCAACCTGGAGCTCTAGGGTTGGCTGGTTTATTTGATGTTCTGTAATAATTTATGAATTAATGCTCCTGTTTATCATACCATTGCATGAACTATATATTTATATTGGATTTTTAGACACCATGGGTGCCATCCTACTAAGTTGTAACATCCTTGATCTCAAGGTATTCCTCTTTTTAAGTTTTGTCACATCTTAATGGTGTAATTAAATAAGTTGAGGCTTGTTAGGGATGTTTTGCAGTTCACACCATGAATGGATATTCATGACATGAATGGATTCTAGGAGGAAGCCATGAACTTGTAATTTTGGACATGAAATTGATCCACGATGTGAATGGGACCTTAGGATTTTAAGCCTAGGTGACACATTTTTCAGCGTATCAGTTTTCCTAAAAATTCATGATGTGAATCCTTAATTCATGTTGTGAATGTAGCTGGTTCCAATAAATTTAATAACCCAAAACCATTCTATTTTCCCATATGTCTCCCTTCTTACTATTACAAACCCTAGGCTCTATCCAAGTAATTTTGGGCCCTCCTCTCCCCTACCAACTCCTCTCTTCAATGCCTGAACACCTGTTCAATCATGCGCATCTAATCTGGTAAATTATTTTTTGATTATGGTTAATTATCACCTCTTCTCCTTGATCTAAATTAATTATATCTTTGAAATACTATTCAGATATAAGGGTTTTGACATGATCTAAGGAGATTTTCATGATCTTTGATAAAATCATCATCCAAATTCAAGGATTTGGCTTTTGTGCAATGCTTGGACCAAGTCCGTTGTTGGCAGCATATATTCTTTAGTAATTTGATCTTGTATTACCCTTTTGGGTGTGTTTTTTCTTCTACCACAATCGTAGAGTTTTAAATGCGTCAAATTGGGAATGGTTATAGGATCCAGTGGTTCTTCTGGACATGGACAATGACCCTTGTTAGGTCAAAATGGATGGAAAAAGGTCTAGAGGGGGGGGGGGTGAATAAACCTTATAATATTTTTAAATTGATGGATAAATTATCTAGATAAATTATCAAAGTTAATTAATATAGTTAAATTGCAACAAAAAATAAAAAAAATGAACACATAGTTTTTTATAGTAGTTTGGTCCAAAGTGGATCCACTCTACTCTTATACCTCACTACTCAGCGATGCGTACTATACTGATTTTTAAAGGGGAATCATAATCCAATAACAACCTAATTTTTATAGTGGAAGTATAATCAAGAAACCTAAATTTTTCTATCAGTAATCACAACTCAATTATAACCCCAACTTTAGATAGTGGGAGTCACAACTTGAACAGTCTTGAAATTAGAATTTGAGAGTCACAAATTGAAGAAATAGAATGATTTTGTATGAAAAAGCATAAAAAAAAGTGAAAGCACACGTGTGAGATAAGAAGTAGTGTTACAGACACAAGAGACTAAGATAAAAAAGATAGATGAATGAAATAAGTACAAGTATTGGTTATTGAGTATAGGATGAACTCATCTCATCAAGGTAGTAGAAGTCGAAGTAGTTTAAGTATAGTCCTTGAGAGATCGTCAGTAATGGTAAACACAATGTACATAATCAATTAGCAGTTCACAGAGCATGAGCATTTTCTTATCACTTTGACTTGTATGTAATCATATGTACTTGTAATATCATATTTTTATATCACTTACAATAATCCTTTGAGTCTCTTATATAGATTATATAAAGCTACAATAACTAAAGAGAACTTGTGCAAACAATTAGAATAATTTAAAACAAAAATAATAGAGTCAACCTTTTTTATCAGAAATAAAATAGATTGGTAAAAATATTAAAAGTATTAAAACTAAATTAAATATATCATTTGAATAATTATAATGAGTCAAATGGATTTAAATAGACCTTTGAAACTAATTTAGTTAAATAATTCCACAAACATCGTAGGTAGATTGAAAATGTAAAAAAATACTCTCTAAATATCACATGTCAAATATATAAATAGTGTAAAAACAAGATTTGAACATGTTTATAAATATTAATTATAGAATAATTAAAACAATTAAATCATACTAAATAAATTATATTTATATACTGTAAAACACATGTTGTGTATTTCTATGGGAATTAAGAACAAGATAAAAATAACACTAAAACCAAGTTTTGTAAGGTTCAAAAATAATTCGCATAGGCTTAACATAATTTTAAAATTAATTTAGGAACTAATGAAATATTAAAAACATGTTGCATAAATTCTCAGAAAATAAAATATTAGAATCACAAAAAATAGAGTATAAAAAAAGTATTTTAAGAACAATATTAGAAATATTTAAACAGATGGTATTAGAATTTTAAAAATAATAGTATTAGAATTTTAAAACTAGTGGTATTATAACCTTTACTTGATGGTACTATAAATTTTAACTAGCAGTAATTTTTTTTTTAAATTGGCAGCAATAGAGGTCTGCTACCAATGAGTGAAAAATAGGGGATCAACTACCTATACCGCTAAGCCAAAATAGGGCTACCGCTCATGCTACCATTAGATGAAAAAACCCATGCTACCAATAATATAAGAAATAGAGGAGGGTTCTACCGCGAAGAGGAAAAACATGGTACCGTTGAAAAAGGTGCTATTGTTGATAATGAAGAAGGTGTTACCGTTACTGTTATGACATTCACTACCATAGATCAGCGCAAGAGGAATGCTAAATTTTATCAGTGTTAAGAAAAAAGTGCTGATAGAATGGGGGCCTTTATTAGTGATATTATTAATGATGATAAATGTTTTTAATAAAAAAATATTATTAATTTATATAAAATTACTATATTTATATTAAAAAATAATGTTTATTTATATATATTAAATAAAAAACACATGTTTATAATTAATATATATATATATATATATATATATTAATAATTCATATATATATATAATGTTTTAAAAAAACTATTTATAAGATTATAATTAAATAAATATATATTTAAATAATTATAATATTATAATAAATTTTATTAATTAATAAATATATTTATTATATTTATAATTATATATTTATAATTATATATATATAATCATATATTTATAATTATATATTTATAATTATATATTTACAATTATATATTTATAATTATATATAAATAATATATATATATATATATATATTTAATTATAATTATAAATATATATATATTTAAATAAATATATGTTTCCAATGAATTTGGTTAATAAATATATTGATGTGTGAGTATAATTGACATGCATATGTTATGTATTCATCATGAATGTTCCTTTATACATTACACCCTTATTATTATTGATGTTGTCCATATATGTGATGACTTGTTTTTTATGATCCTTACTTTACCAGGTATATAATTCATTCACGTTATACCCATGAATCTAGTATGTTCTCATAAATACTTATAAAATTATAATAAATATATTTAAATAATAAATATATTTTTTATATTTATAATTATAAAATTTTAATTATATATAAATACTTTTAAAATATATTTAATTATAGTTATATTTATAAATATATATATATATATATTTATAATTATAATTATAACTATATATATATTTAAATAATTATAAAATTCAAATAGATACATCTATTATAATTTTATAAATAAATAAATAAATAAATAAATATAAATATTTATAATTATATACAAATATTTATAAATATATTTATTTATAATTATAATTATACTGAAAAAGTTTGAGTTCAATCCCCTTATTATTAAAATAAAAGAAAAAGAAACAAGCACCTAAAAGATGGATGAGGTCAAGCAAGGGAAAACCCACATCTATAAAGAAAAACAACAAATCAAGCATCACCACAATCATGATCAGAGTCATGACCATAATCTTTAGCATCATCAGTAGACTCCCACTCTGATTAAAGAGCACAATATAAGTATCCTTAATCCTCATCTGCTCTGGAGTGATTTGATCCCTGAAAGATCTAGAAGACACACTTCGCCCACACCCTCAAGTTGCATCATCTCGACCACCTTAGCCTTAACCTTTGGGATGCCTACCCCATCTCCAAGTTTTCTAATGCATCATTACATCAATCCCACCCTATTCATCATCAAGCATGTCTTTATAAAAATTACTAATGTTATAATTAAGAGATTCAAGTGCCTCAAAACTTTTAACCTCTATTAAATTATTTGAATTATCAAATTTCTAATCAGAAACTTTAGGTGACTTAAGATGAAAGATAGATTTCCTTGGAACCATTTGAAAACCTTCATTATCCACATTCTTCTTGATTTTACTACCTCTTGAGATCATTTCCCCATGCATATCAGTTGTGGATTTCACAATTTCTTCCATCTCAATGAACTACAATCTGTCTGATAAAGAAGAAGCATCCATAATCTCATTGGGGCTTTGTTTACCTTTAATGGTTGAGGCAACCATTTACTCATGCATAATGTCATCATCAGCCACAACCTATGAATCAATATCTATGATGTATTTATCATTAAGGGATTATAATATGTCCACCATTACAAGATCAGAAGGACTACATGCTTTCTTGTCAAGGGGAATTATATCGAGTCTGTTCACCATTTCACTTTGCCCATCATCATCATCACGAGTTGAAGGTTCCTTGAAAATGATATCCAAACAAAGCCTCTGCTTACTAGATCTCTATATAGGAATATCAACTAACCACTGGATGCCCTCTGCATCCACTTTCCTGATGACATTATCCGGTTGTCCTTTAGATTTAATAACATCATGTATTATATCAACAATAGAGACAACCTTCAACTGCCAAGTCTTTATACCTTCATGACAGGGTCTATTCTAAAAATTAGCATTAGAATGAGCACCTGATTTATTTATCCTTTTGAAACAAGATTCCTTATCATGACCATGAGTATGACAAAACTCACAGACAAGCAATATCCTACAATTAGCAAGATCATGCACAATAATATTACATTCCATGAATAATTTAGCAATCCTCTCATAAAAAATTTTCAATTCAAACTCATCTTCATCAGTAGACAAAAATACCCAATAAAACAAAGTTGAACCCAAATCAACTTCAACAAGAAAATGGGAAAAGTGTCTGAACCTTATAGATTTGATTTCCTTATCCATTTTAATGGGAATACCAATCCACATGGTGATGTCATATAGTATTTTTGGGTGCTAAAGGATCCAATGAAAAACATAGACCTTTAACAAGATTTGAGCAGAGGAGTTACCTACATCCAAAAGATTTATTTTTTTGTCCCATTACATAATGTGAAGAAATACAGGCTTAAGAGATATAGAGCCAAATCCCCATTCCCTCATCTTTAACTCCTTAAAATGGAAGTGGATGTGGTAAAACCCACATCCCAATGAAGCACATCTCTTATTGCAGAATCCCCAAATCTCCAATAACTATTCAACCAAATCACTGATCTTTAGTAGATTGGAGCCCATATGGCAGCGCTTTGAAGGGAATATCGTGCTAGTGATGAATCAGCGGCGTTTCAGGCAACGTGATCTCTCGTTATTGTGACTATGGAAGTGTCTCTGGTTGTCTTTGAATAGATCTTTTCAGATATGGTGTTTTTGTCTCCCAGGGCCTTGCTTTAGTGGTGTATGGTGGCTCTTGTGGCATGCATGATGGTTGGGTGTAGAGATGGCTACGGTGATGGAGCATGCGGCGACGACACTTCGTGCAGGTGGTGGGGGGCCATATGGTTCGGGTGGCTTGGCGGCGATGATGTCAGTGGTTCTTGCACGACTGGACGTGCTTTAGATTTGTCATGAGCTTTAGTTTTATAATGAATTTTATCCCATTGGGATTTTGGGCCACTAAATTTTAAGGCTATCAACCTTTGGGCCTGTGGTCCTGTAATGGGTTTTCCCTTATCCCAATTTAAAAGGGGTTCCTATTTTCTTTTTCTCTTTTTAATAAAGGGGCTTGCCCCCAACCTTTTTGGTATAATAAATATAGTTATTATAATTTTATAATTATTTAAATAAATAAATAAATATATTTATAATTATAACTATAAATAAATAAATATTTATTATAATTTTTAAATTATAAATAAATAAATATTTATTTATAGTTATAATTATAAAAAAGAATTTATTTATTTAAATAATTATAAAATTATAATAAATATGTTTATTGTATTTATATGTTATAAATATATATAATTAATATATTAATTATATATATTTATGAGATTATAAATAGAAGAAACATAGTTATTATAATTTTATAATTATTTAAATAAATATATATAAATTTATAGTTATAAATATAAATAAATAAATATTTATAATTATTTATAATAATTATATTAATTTTATATATTTATTATATATAATTATAAATATAATAAATATAATAAATATATTTATTATAATTTTATAATTATAAATAAATAAATATTTATTTATAATATTTATAAAAAGATAGATGGTGACAGAAGAGGGGAACAACGACCGTGGTGCTCGAGATCTGGCTTCGAAGGGGATCGCTTCGACCACACCAGAATTAGGTTTCTTGGATCCAGCTTCTTTCCATGGTGCAACAGAGATCCCTGATGCATTACCTTCCTTCAATCTTGGCAGTGAGGGTTTGACTGTCGATGCGAACAAATTGACAGCAAGGGATGACTTCATTGAATATGATCTGGCATCAAAAGAGAGAGCATCGTCCTCACCACTGGTTTTGGGTCAAGTTATCCCTAATGCACTATCTTCTAGGAATCTTGGCATCATTCCTTCCTTGAATCCCAATGGTGAGGGTTCGACTGCCAATGCAAACAAATTGACAAAAGGGGGTTGGGCATTCGAGATAACTGCATTGATCGTGATTCGGCGTCCAAGGGGAGAGCATCCTTGCCATCAGCCTTGGGTCCAGCTATCCCTAATGCGTTCTCTTCTAGAAATCTTGGCATCTAAGTTTCATCAACCCTTGATGTGAAAACATTGTTAGGTTCTCCAATTTCTTTGAATCCTTTGAGTAAGAGTGTTTCTTTCTCTGAATCCCTTGTTTCATCCAAGGAATCTGGATCCCATGGGTCTTGTGACTCCCAGATTTCCAAATTCAATGATGGGAGATTTACTATTATTTCTCATCCAGTGGCACTCAATGAATGACTTGAGGCATGGATATTCTCCCTTATTAGGCGTTTAATACCCTCTAAGGGTGATAAATCGATGAATACTGAGGATCTGAAGATCTGGCTATCTCGGATTTGGGGTTTTTCAGACCGGAGGATAGTCCTTATTGGAAAATGCTACTTTGACTTATTTTATCCTCTATAAATGAAAGATCAAGGGCATGGAGAAATGGGTTCTACTCTCTTAATCCATAAAATTTTTGAATGTCTACTTGGGATTTAAATTTTAATCCTTATCTGTAGAAGCATTCAAATGCTCAGATTTGGGTTACAATTCATGGTTTAAGCTGGGTGCTTTGGCATCTATTGATTTTGAATGATTTAGTTTCTTACATCAGTATCCCTATGAAAATGTATGTGAATATAGTGCATGGAAAATTTGGCTACTTCACTAGATTTTTAGTTAATGTAGACATGTATAATACTTTAGATAATTGTTTCACATTAGTGGCCAATGGTGAGAAATTTTAGGTTGAGTTTGAATATGAGTCAATTCCTTTATTTTGTAAATTTTGCAGATTGGTGGGGCATGATGTTTTTGAATGTAGAAAGTTAAGGAAAAATTAGATGAAAGTTGGGTCTTCCTCATAATCTACCAATGAAAAAAAGTACATAAAACCTAGTGGCAATGACAAGGTCCCAGTGCATGATCCTTTGGTAGCTCAGCCTACTAGACTTTCATAGGAGGGGGGTGTAAGAAGGGGCTCTTCAGAAATCTTCAGGTGTTGATGCATCAGATGAACTTATTTCAATGGGGAGGGCTAGTTACCCATTTAGTTCTACACACAAAGAGGGTTGTGGCATTGATAATGGTAAGTAGACTAATGCTTCCTTTCATGATGTTCTTGTTATAGGACTTCAATCCAATGTTGAAGAGTAACGTGATGAGTCTGATTTAGAACATGATGCCCAAATGAAATCTAATTCTAAGATTTGGGAGGAGCAAAATTCTTCTAAAAACAGGTAGGTGAAAAAGGCTGACCCTCCCCTCCCTTTCAAGGTGAACAAGATTGGAGTTACCAAGGATGCAGTTACAGTCCCTTTACAGGAATGAGGTGCAATTAGTTCAGAAAGAAGGCAATTGAATGTAGAGAAAGACATTGATGATAAAGCTACTGAATTGGTGAGGGATGAAACATAAGGGGCATGAAAACAACCCAAGTCTTAGAAATGGGGTTGGAATCCAAAATGTCGGGGTCTAGGATGTGGTCGTGATGATTAGGCTGTAACATGGGACCATGGCCATTCCATGAGACAACTCTCTATGGAATAACAACAACTCAGGGAAAAGTACTATGTGCTCTTTGACCAGAAGAATTCATAGTTAGAGTGGGAATATACTGATGATGAATTACCCTATTATTTTTCATTTTTAGTTTTCTATTTTGTATGAGGTCTTATCTCTTTGTTTGACCCCATCCCTTCTCTTTGTTTTCTTTTTCTTTTTACTGATAATTTTTTTAGGAGAGGGATTTTATACCTCCTAAACCTTTTTGATATATAATATTTATAATTTTATAAATATATATAATTATATAAATATATAAATATATATAATAATATAAATAAATTATTAATATTATATCTTTATCAGAGCGAAAAAAGTGCTGGTAAAACATACCTTTTTCAAAGCTTTTTAAGTAGAACTGATAAAAGATTCACCCAATTTTATAAATGAACCCTAACAGTCAGTTTCTTCTCTCTCACACCTTTAAAATCTCACAGAAGCTGATTGTCACCATGCCACCGCTATTTCTGAACCCCGCTTCTGTCTCTCTTCCACTCTCACCCAACCGCACTGCCATAGCCCCACCGCACCGTTGCTCTTACCGAACCCCACTAATTCCCTCCTCCACTCTCACCCAACCGCCCTACTGTAACCTCGCCACACCACTGCTCTTAACAAACCCCAGTTTTACCACACACCGCTCCCCCCCAGCCGCACTGCCTCCACACCACCGCTCTACCACACTACCAATGTACCTCCTTGAAGAACCCCACCAGAACCACATTCTTGATGAATCAAGACCCTCAAAACTAAAGTTATGATATTCAAATTTTATTTTATGTATTTATCTATGATTTCTACTCCTCTACCCTTATTCTTCATTATTCATTCCTTTTCCTTAGTGATTGATACTATAGATGGCCATGGAGATGAACCTAGGGTAGGGGAGGAGGGTTTAATGAAGTTTCCTGTCTTTCTTAGTTCAGGATCCTTCCTTAGTGATTCTACATGAATGTGACACAATTTATTAGTTTTAATGTAGGTGTATCTAAATATTTTTGTCTTTCCCTATGAACTCCTAATGTTCTTGATATTTCCATTATTTATTATTATAAAAAATTCTTTTAATGAAGCATTATGGATTATTTTTTAATTTAATAACTTCGGTTTTCTAAAAAGAAAATTCCATGTGGATTTTTAAAGGGAAACATTTTTGGGTTCATCAGGTACTCAATGAAGTGATTCAATGGAATGATTTGTTTTAAAATAAATCATCAATATAACTTTTTATTGAAATATAACATATAAATGATGTTTTTTTAATTTTAAACTTATGATAATTGAATTATATATGTTTGATTATTATTTTTACATGGGAGGTATTGGGTGATTTGGTAACCTGGACAGATGCAACGACCAGTACAAATTATGATCTAGAAAGGGATAGTGGCCTAGTTAGATTGAGTGTGTTAAAAGGATTGATTAATACCCTAATGATACAAATGATCTCCCCCATATGGAATACTTGGTTCATGTATTCCATCTAGTGTTCCTAATTATAGTCTTATTATGCTCATACTCAAAGGTTTTATCATATGATACATGATTAATGACTACCTGTGATGTTATATCTTTATTTCCCTCTTTATTATTGAATATTTATATTTCTAATGTCATCCAAACTTGGTTTTAATTTATTTGACCATTTTCATGTTTTATATTATGAAAATATTATTTTAAAGAATCAATTATTTTTATGTCATTTTTTCAAACTAGAACTAATGGTTTCCATGGTGAAAACATTATTTAGATTCAACGTGTTATCCTATTAGGATTTTATTTACACCATAAATATTCAAAATGGGTGTATATAGACTTGGTTTTATACGATACATGAAAAATAAAGGGTTTCATTACATTTATTTAATTTTATTGATCTATTTGGTTTATCATATGAGACAATTATGGCAACATTTTAATCAATCAAGTGATTTTATAAATGTGGACTAATTTATAAATTTATTTAAAGGGTGGTTTAAGTGTAATGTTTTAATAAATGTATTATAAATGATTTCAAATTATTATATAGATAATTAGAAACTTGGTGTGTTTTCCAAGTGGTTTTATTCCTTTTTATGGAATTATATTTGATGACAAGTATTTGGAAAATTCCTAAATAGTTTTTAAAGAATTATTTTGGTTTTAAAATCAGTGATAATCACTGACTTGATGTTCTAAAAACTATTCCTATGTTAATTAGATTTCAAACCAAGAGTTTGGGTGATTTTAAAGTGTTAAAAATATTAGAAAATGTTGTTTTATTTTTAAAGTTGTGATTTAACCATTGTGATATATATTTAAAACCATTTTTAGCCTTGTTTAATTTTTATATCAATGTTTTAGGGTGGTTAAAGATTTTAAGATTTCTAAATGAGATGAATTATTTAAAAAGGGTGTGTTTTCCCATGTGGATTTGATTTTGAAACTTATTGTGTCTTTTAATTTTTTTTCAATGGACGTTTAAAGGGTAGTGTGAATTCCCATTTGAGTTTCAAATGCATTTTGATAAAATTGGGTTGAAGTGTAGATCAGGATGAGTTTTATAAATGATAAAATGGATTGGAATTCCAAGAATGTTTTGAAAAGAGAAGGCCCATTTGAAATTCTATAAAAAATGATTTTTCATAAAAGGTGTGATACCCTCTTAAGCTCCTTTGAAAAGTGTTCTCAAATGAGAAATGTTAGAATGGTTTGTATTTGAAAACACCAAGAATGTGTAAGTTTTGAAAATGGTTTTTTAGGCCACCATGCATAGTTTTATGGAAATGGTTGGTTTTCAAACATGTTTTTGAAAACTATATGATAGTTGGAAAGTATTAGTCTACTAAAATCTCATCACATTGGGTAGCTTGCAGGTGAAATAATTTCTGGAAGAAATGTTGTCATAATCAATATTATAGATCGGGAGCATGCCCACCTTTATGTTTTTCATAACAGTTTGGAGGTTTCACCATATGTTTAAACCCACAAAGAAATTCTTATGCATTTGAATCCATCAAGAGATGAAATATTGATATCAAATACACATAATAAACAGTTTATAGGATGGCTTCAGAACCATATTTTCAAGGAGTCAGATGAAAATACAGATTCAATTTCAGAATGACTTCAATGTCTAGCCAGAGGAACAAGTGTGTATTATTATATTACAATGGTTATGTAATTAATGGTTATACATTCTATGAAAATGAACATGATAAAGACAGTACCATGAAAAATAGTGGATTTACACTTGTGGTTGAAGCGATGCATGTTTCTGGTACTAAGGACAAAAATATGATTTATGTAAATATGTCATACTTTGGCATCATCAAACAAACATGGGAGTTAGATTATACAACATTCTAAGTTCTTATTTTTCAATGAAAGTGGGTTGATAATAGGAGTGATTTTAAAATATATGAATTGAGATTCATGAAATTTGATTTCAATAAGGAAGGGTACAAAGATGAACCATTTATAATGGAATCATAGGAAGTACAAATATTCTATGTTCCAGATCCTGCAAAACAAAAGTGGTCAATTATTTTGTTATCGACCAAAAAAAATGACAGATCAGATGAAAATTCAACTGAGGATGACCCTTTAATTGGGATGTCACAATCATTTTGTAGTGGTCCCAATGTAGACAACATTTTGTATGTCAGAGGAGACCACAATGAACGTATTTCTATAGTTGATAGATGGGTCAAATCTCTTTAGCCTTAAAAAAAGAGTTCAATAATCAAGTTATTTTTTTTATAATATACATTATGTTACCTCATGTTATTATCTATTCACTACTACATTTATGTAATCTAAATTAAATATTAAACCACTTCAGTAGATAATGACTTTTTTCACGTGCTGGTGCTCCCAATATTAAGGAACAATAGGTCTCTCAACATATTACTTCTTGTAGTGTAGATGAACAATGACCTTCTTCACATACTGGTGCTCCCAATCCTAAGGAACAACAGGTTTCTCAACCTGTTGCTACTTCCAGTGCAGAGGTACAATGCCCATATGCACATACTGATGCCACTACTGTATATGAACAACATATTGATGATGTTGAATCCAAGAAAATAGTAGGTGATGAAGGACTGACGATGAAAAAAATAGGAGCACCATAGTTTGACAGTGCTAGAAAAAATTATTAAGGTGAAAATCAAAGGTGTCAAATACGATGTCGGATGGAATGCTCAAGGTTCTCATGTTAAACCCAACTAGGCCATGTTCAATAGTTACATTGGAATTGTCACTCGACAACACATTCCAATTGATGTAGATTCGTGGAACCATGTTGGGCCCATGCTTAAGACACTGATGTGGGAAGAGATTATGCTAACATTATGATATCATTTCTTTATTTTATTAAAAAACAAAATAATGAAACATTGAATTAATCTTCATAAACCCTTGAAGAGTGAATTTATAATAGATTAATCCCATAATAAATATATATTAATTATTACTAGCAGGATTCATAGAGGATTTCGCACAGTTCTAATAAGACATCATCTTAAAGATGCTGAAGGGAAAATAAACCCTCACCCACCACTTATGTATGCACACCTGATAACCCAAGAAGTGTGGGATACATTTACTATCCATCATGCATATGTGTCTTTTTAGGTATATTTTGGTTAGTAATACATTGTTTTACGATACACGTATTTATCACTTTGATTGAAATTTTTTTATTTATGAAACAAAAATTGAGTATTGAAAATAAGGAGCGGGCAGCAAAACCAATGTACCCCTACCATAAAGCAAGGACGTGGTGAACTTTAATTGAAAAAAATTGTATGTATTTTAAATCTATCATAATACTTTTATGTGACATGAAACAACAACATAATTATGTTCCTCTATTTATATGCAGATTGATGAATCTAAATCTAAAGACACTTCCATCCTAATAACATGTAAATAAATATGGGATAATAATAGATTAAAACACATAAAAAGTGTGGGAAACATGTGGAAGTATGACAAAATAAAAATTTGTTTTTCTTTAAATCACTATTACATAACAATGATTACTTATTTTTCTATATTTTTTATCCGACATAGTCATAGGAGTTAACAACACCTGTACCCGATAAAAACCCACTATCGCTGGCCTTGAAGCAGCCAGAATAGTATGGCCACGTCATAGGTGTGGGTTTTGGGGAGACACCCCAGACATATTTTGAGAAAAAACAAGAGAAAAAAAAATAAAGAGATGAATCATATGAAAGAAAGACTAGATACCCTTGAAGAACAATTCCAATGGCAGAGAGATATGCTAGAAACTTTTATAGAGTGGGGGGAGAAAAGAGAAGAAACAACTCAAGAACAAAAATTGCGTGAAGATCCCGCCCCACCCCCCACCAGCGTTGAGGTGGGCCATTACCCTCATAGAGCTGTCTTAGTTGTGGTAATCAATATTCTAATATTTTTTTTCTGTGAAATGTGAATTAGATAGAAAATGATACATTTACTGTACTGATATTCTACAAGGTGAAAATGACTGTGTTTTATATCTATAAACACCCACCCATCGCCTTGTAGCGAGGGATACAGTGTTCAATATCCATGACGATAGTCTACACAACATACCACTTCCAACAGGTCATGTGAGAGTGATGATTAGCATATCTCATGAGCTGAGTACTGAGCTACCTGTTCCCACTTGATGACGATGATATTCATATGGTCGGATGAGCTATTGAAACATTTGTCTCATAACCGTCATATCTTGTAAAAAACATGTTGATAAGAAGGTATTAATTTCTAATTTATTTTTCAAGATAAACCTTTAACAATTAATGAAAAATGGTTTGAATGGATGAATATTATTACAGACAGAAAAAGGGAAGAGGGTGAAATGAAAGACCCACTCAAAACCATCTAAAGGATTGAACAACCAATTAAAAAGATCTTCTGAAAGAACCTTTACCCCACCTTGTTCCATATCCACATTTATTAACATTGAAGGTTCATGTGGATACAAAGTAAAAAAATGGTAGTATTCACATAGTTAATTTTGAATAAAATATGTATAGAGAGTAAATTGAAGACTACATTGGCGTTGATAATGTAAATTAAATCCTTGATTATGATTGGCTAGGTGCCTCAGTTGTAAATGTATAAATGAGGTATTTTTTCATGATTTCATTTTCCAAAAGCTGATATACTATGTTAATTATGACTAAATACATTTCATATTTTTGGCAGGCATATATATAAAAAACAATTGAAGGGATTTCCCCATGAGCTTTTTTGGACTCATTAGTCCTCACACCACCTCTATAGAACAAACAAAAATAGAATCTAAAAAAAGGATGAAATAGTGGCAGACCTGGTTAAATTGTTTGAAAGAACTTTCATATGACATAATCTTGTTAATACCAATATTATAGGGTTAAAACTATAAAATTTAATCATATGAAATATATTTTAATTTATTTCATTACTTATTCCTTTTTGTGTTTTTAGGAAACATTGGATTCTCACTGCAGTCAATTTAGATACTCCAAAGATTTATTTCTTGGATTCACTACATGGATACCCAAAAAACTGACCACACATGAAGGCATTTGTTAATTTTTAATACACTACATCTAATGTTTTAGAACTTTAAATCAAGTTATATAATTTATATTATCTTTTAATGAGGATTATATTATGATATGGTGGCACATCAATATCATGAAAAACTAGGAATGAGGCTAGGGGTTAAGTATAAGGAACTTGAAAAGTTATACAACTGGACTAGTATTAGGGTATATATAATAAGATTTCACTATCCAAACACATATAAAAAAATTACTTATTATCCTAAAATTTTTTACAATGTACAAAACAAAAAAATACAAAATATTTTGGTTATTTTGTTTGTAAATTTATGAGAGTGATCATATTCCATGAACAAACTAGCATCCCCAAAGAGGTATTTTTGAAGTTAATTACTATTTCATTTAAAATATTTATCAATCCTTTGTGTATTTATGTTTTTATAGTACTATTATGATTGTAAAAAAGACTCATATTCACAAGATGATATAGATTTTCTTAGAAATTAATGGGAAACATACCTGATAGAAGAATGTACACAAATAGCATAAAGATGTAACTTATATATAAGTAGTGGATTATTTAATATTTATGTTTAATTTAATTCTTTATAGTATTACTCACATAATAATTTTTTTCGTATACATGTGGATTCATTTCATATTTATGGGTTAGGAATGTATACAACCTTCAAAAAAAGGTGAATTCTTAATACTTTTTAATTAATTTTGTCACCATTTTATCTAATATTTTTAAGTTATTTTCCCTGTCATCATTATATAATACTTATTTTGTTGTTTTAACAGTTATTTTATGAAGAGATAACATATTCCTTTCTATCAATGTTACCACACTTTCCATTTCTTTTTTTATCGAACTTTCAACACTGTAGATTGATTCGATGTTCTTAGCCAAAAAACCTTTCTCGAATCAATATGAAGTGTTGGAATTTTGAAAGATAAAGAAGCTAGTAATTGGGGTAACATTGGCAGTTAGAATTGTTTTGAGACTTTGGGATGTGTAGAAATTAGAGACACCTCAATTCGACACACGGTGTGACCGGTATGACTCCAGGTGCATTTTTTATTTAAAATTGACTTTAATTTTAGTAAAATAAAAAAATGACATAATCAAAACTAAAAAAACATATTTATATTGTTTTTATACTTTAGTTAATGATACATAAGTCATTTAGGATGTATAGGAATCATTTGTACCTCAATTTGACACACAGTGTGACCAGTATGACTCAAAGTGTTTATTATCAGTTTAAAATCGACATTTTACTTCAAAATATGTCACTCACTAAAAACCAAGAAAAAATTCTCATATTGTATTGATAATTTTTAAAATATATTCATAAATCATTTGTGACATGTATAAATTGATCTCATGTCAAATCGATACACTATGTCACTTGTATGAGTCAATGTGCATGTGTTTCCCTCTGGAATTGGGGATGAACTCATTGATTTAAGATTCAAACATTCCAAACGGTTTCTAACGGGTTTTTTCGTAGAACCAGAAACATACAATGATTCCATATCCATTTGAACCTACTTTCCAAAGGTAGGCGCTCATTAGTTGTGGACTAATGAGGCTTAGGAATTTTCATTGGTCGAGAGGATGAGAGGTCGACTCATCACACATTTTTGAGGGGAATTATTGTCTACTCCGGGACTCTCTTTATAGATTTAAGTTATGTTCGTGAATCCTTATTACATTACCAAGTATAAAAGAATCTTTCCTTTAGATCTGACAATCAATGATTGATATGTAGAAAATTTAGAGAATCTTTTATATGTATTCAAGGTTCTTCATCGATAGAGAATCATTTGTATTTGTTTAGAGATTCTTATCCAATGGTATCCTTCAATACATAAAAAGCCTCTTGGTCATTATGATGACCATACTGGTTTTAAATCCACTCAGTGGGGCACTTGAAGTTTATTGTCATTAAGAAGGACATTGATTATTTTAGAGTTGGGATCGTACCCGCAGATGGGATACCTACGTATCCTTTGTTTAGGAAAAGGAATAAGAACCCACGTAGTTCGAGTAAGGGAATATGATGTTTATGATTGATGGCTCAAAGAAATATGTCATAATTACTTTTACGATCTAAGATCACGTGAGTCATACTCGGTGTGAGAAACAAGAGGTATTGGTAAAACCAGACAATTGTGCCATGAAAGATGCAATCATAAGAAATGATATGGGGCTTATATATGTATAAATGCCCAAATAGACGAAGATTAGGATTTGATTCAGGGAATAAATCCAGGAACAGGATCCATAAAGGTATATGAACTTTATGGAGATTTGGATACTCTAATTTGGGGCTTACTCCTGAAAAGGAGGCCCAAATTAGGAGGGGACTTATGATTGGGTTTTACTCCTGAGAAGGAGACTCAGATCAAAAAGTAAATTAGGACTGGTTAAGAGAGATTAAGACTGGGGCTTACTCCTGAGAAGAAGGCCCAGGTTAAGGGACTTGAAAAATTAAGGGACTTGGGGCTTACTCCTGAAGAGGATGCCCATATTTGAGACTGGGGATTACTCCTGAAAAGGAAGCCCAGGTTAAGAGAATTATGGTTGGGGCTTACTCCTAAGGAGGATGCCCATATTTGGGAATTTTAAGATTGGGGTTTACTCTTGAAAAGGATGCCTAGAATTAATGGGAATTATAACTGGGACTTACTCCTGAAAAGGAGGCCCATGTTAATGAGGACTTGGGGCTTACTCCTAAGGAGGATGCCCAAATTTGAGAATTATGACTGGGGATTATTCCTGAAAAGGAGGCCCAGGTTAAGAGAATCTCTCATCTTAAAGGATGAGGTTGAATGAATGAAATCTCAACTTTTAGTGACATAAAGATGTGTAAATCACTAGGTTTTGAGAGATATTCCACAGAATTCCTTTCAGATAAGGAAGTCAATCAAGAAAACATGCCATAAATGGCTTTTAAGAATGTCTTGAAGACTGAATCTTGAATAGGAGAGGTGGAATGGTATAAGAGGGGTGAAATGGGAAATAAGGGCACCCAAAAAGGTAGGGGTGCGCAAGTCCTGGCAGGCGCGCAAGTACTGCGTGGCCGCGCAAGTACTGCGTGGGTGCGCAAGTCCTGGTCGCACAGGTATACATGCGCGGCACATGGGTACTTGCACGATTGTCTGTCCTTAGGGTAATACTTGGGCGAGACTTGGCTCAAACCCTTGGTATTATCCCTAGAGGCTTTCCAGAAGAGGGTGCGCAAGTTCTGGTGAAGAAGTAGGGCGGCGCACAAGTGTGTCCATTTCCCTTAAGGGTAAAACACTTAGGTGTGCAAGTTTTAGTGAATTCTAACACTTAGACCTTACTCCTCTTGTTTATACCTTCCATTCCAGGTAAAGAATTACCTTAGAAGTGTTCGGAAGACCTGAAGAAGAGACTTGGGCGTTCAGAGCTCTGTATGTGAATTCTGGAAAAATTCCTATCGAAATGGGGGGCCCACAGGGTCTATTTATAGGCCGGAGAAGACCCTGGGCAGTTATCACTTAGGGCGCGCAAGTCACCTGTGCGACCATTAGGCGTCGCGCAGGTGGACTTGCGCAACCGTGATGGAACTTGCGCGGCACATGTGCTTTTGAAGCCTTGTTCATGCCTTTGTCGATTTTTGATGCTTTCTTCAAAGGCTGAATCAATTTGTGCTAAGTCATTTCCCTTTACATTCCTTTGGACTCTGTGACGAAAAGGGGCGTCAACAAAAGTCCCCCCTCAGAGTTGGATCTGAAAGAAATGAGGATGTGAATCTGAGGAAAAGAAGAAAACCAAAGTAAAGGCGGCACACAAGTATTCAGCGCGCAACACTCGTTGCGCAGGTACGAGTCGTGTAGGTCTAGAGCGCGCCGGCTGTAGGCGCACAGGTGGGTAGCTTGGCCTATAAATATGCGTTCATTTGCTGCGCATAACATCTGATTTCTGGATTTTCGAGCTCTCGCCGCGCAGGTCCCCTTCGCCGTGCAAGTTGCTCATTTTCCACTGTTTTTTTGCTGTCGTGCTGTTGTCAAGGTAATAGGACTTGCGCGGTGATACTTGCGCGCCAAAAACTTGCGCAACACATTAACACTTGCACGACACATCCATACTTGCGCGCCAAGTTTAGACTTGCACGCCTTAATGACTTTGCCATTTTTCTAAAATTCCTTCACAAATTTTACGAAAAATTAACTTACTTAAGAGTTAATTTATTCAACTTTTGTGCAGAATCAATGGCTCTTAGAACCGGAATAGCTGATGAACTAGCTATCAAGAGGATTGATGATATGATGAACATCATTGTCCATGATTATTATACTGTCAAAAGTAGCACTCTTCCGGATTTGGCTAAGTATCTGAAGAAATATCATCGTGACTTCCCCCAAAGCATTTATTTGACTTTGTATGGCTATGATCATTTGCAAGAAGTTACTATTCCAGAAGCAAAGAACTATCTCCCATTTTTGTGGTTTCAAAATTATACCAACTTTGCTTCAGCAAATATCTCATATGGAGGAGTATTTCTAAGTGCTGGAACAGTGGAGAAGGCCCACATGATGCATCATAGCCCTTGTATTCCATATCTGAAACCTCGTACGCCTAAGCTGCAACCACATTGTCATCCTTCAATCTTCTGAAATGCTCAGATGGATCAATCCAAAGGCTGGAAGAAAATTTGGGACTTCCGTCCTGGGGGAGGTGTGAAGCCAACTTGGATGTGGGCATACTGGGTGCGACAAACCTGTGCAAAGTTTGTTGAATATCTGAAAGGAGTGGTGATATACGAAGCTGTCTAGGTTGGGAAAACATATGTTTATAGACATGATAACTTCGTGCCGGAGATACTCAGCCACTGGAGCCCAACAACTAATTCTTTCCATATGACTCATGGAGAAGTAGGCATCAGTCTATGGGATGTCCATAAGATCTCAGGGGCTCCAATTTTGGGCGATATGTATGATGAATTCATTACTCCCAAGGTGACTTGGAATGATTCAGAGAAGACTCCTGCTTTAGCTCGGGAATTATTTAAAATCTTCCATAGGCTCAAGAGTTCAGAGACCTCGTTAACTCATTCTAGAAAGGATATTCATCCGGAGGAGTGTATGAATATATTTCTTATTGAGAAGAAAGAGAAGGAACCAAATGAGAAGGATCCGAAGGAGAAAGGATCCAAGAAAAAGAAATCCAAGGATAAGAGGCCCAAACATCCTACCACCTACCCAAAACCTGATAAGAGGGGTGCTCTTGGCACATTATGGCCAACTCTAGAAGCGGGAGAGTTTGAGAAGTGGGGATATGAGGTGAATCAAAGGATCCCAAAGAAGACTCATCTGGCAGGCTTCTTGGCTATGTGGATCAGCAATTATCTCTTGCCAGTCAGGGATTCGAAGGGAGGCGTTTGGACAGGGACCTTTATCATTGCGGAAAAGTTGGCTGAGGGAAAAATGGTTGGGTTGGCTACCCCCATTTTAGCAAATATTCACTGGATTTTACTTCATGTCTTCAAGGGTAAATCTCCTTTAAGAATAGTGGGACCATTAAAGTTTTATGGGGATGGATCGCCACTCACTTCAGGACTTACAATGTACAGAATGGATTAAAAATTCCTGGAAGTTCTTTCAGGCCGTCAGTGCAAGAATTCTCTGGAGTTGCTCCATTAGATGTTAATGCCTATGACATGAAAGTGAGGCTGATCATGTTTAAGGAATTAAACTTATTTCCCTATGGAAATCCGCCAACCGGGCGGTTTGTTGATGATGGAACAACCCATTTGGATCTGAGGGCATACATGCTAGCTTGTAGAGATGGTGTGCTAATTGCCAGGATTAACGGAGAAATTATATGTGAGGCCTATTCTCCATATAGATTTTCACGTCAATTCAAGTGTCTGCAACAGATTGTTGTATCTCCCCCAGTACATGTCAGGTTATAACAACATCCGATGGTTGCTCGACAATTGTGGCTGCTGACGTCAAGGGAGAAGACTAGGGCAGTATTTGATCTACCAGTTGAAAAAGCGACACATAACCTGACTACATGGTATTCCGAGCACTGGATAGCATCATACCCCAAAGGGGTGCTGAATCACCCAGTTTATCAGGTGGGGAAAAGGAAGAGGACTGTAGAGAAAGAAGACCTTCCTCATGAAGGTGATGCTTCCCCACCTGAAGTTGATTCGTCAGATTCCTCTTCTAGGACTAATTCACTGGATTCCCATGATGGTGATGATGAGGCACAACAAGTGGCAAAGTGGCCTCGTGCCCAATATAATCCTTCGGTTAGAATCAAGAGACCTACTCCATCAACTCTTGGTGAGTTACTTCATTGTGGTAATTTAATCACTACTACTTTATAAAGCAATAAGTCTTATTTTCTTATTCTCTATCTGCAGTTGCAGGAGCCGGGAAGAAACTGAAATCAAAGAGTGTAGGACCTTCCTCGCAGCCATCATATCTAAGACCAGAGGCTATCCAGTTATGGTAGAGTGGTACTGAGACTACCTGGATGGATTTGTGTGAGGGCCTATAACTTCCTAGAATAGGAAATCTTCTAGCTTCTACAGATATCCAATACAAGGATAACCCCAATGAAGTTCAGGCTTACATCAGAGAGATGGAAATGCTCATATATGCCACTAATGATTCCGTTCCTGTCACCAGGCAGGTGAAGGAATTGATTGATTGTGGCACCGCTGAGGGGACTGATGAGGAGTGACACAATTACGTGGCTCCGGAAGATGTAAGTTTTCTTTCCATATTTGCTTTGCAACTTGATTTCAGTCGAAGATTTGTTACTTAAGGGAGTTATTTTTTTCATCTTGCAGCTTGCAAAGAGAGGAACTACTAAGGTTCCTTTTCCACAGTATATCCCTAGTGGTACTGCCATCGGGGCTGCTGATGAATCTCCTCGCGAACCGGGAGAGATATCTTCAGGCCAGCAGGCCATTAATGAGGAGCTGGCAACGGATTTTCATTCTCCAATCCAGGTGCCAATAAGGGAGACTAACGATACTCCCAAAAAACCAAAGAAGCAAAGGCAACAAAGGAGTAAGTCCACAGCTCAATGCTTCATTAGCAACGGTAAGTCCTTCAGGTAATCATGATTCTATACCCATGAAAAGGTTGCTCATATTTCTGGGAATTGCAGGGGCTTCTTAAATTTCCCCCTGAGGGAAAGGAATGATCCTCCTTCAAGGACCACAGAGGGTTCTGTGGAACAATCGCAAATTCAAACTGACTTGGCTGCTCCCGGAGAAGAGCCAACATCTGTTCCCAGTATCCCTCCTGCTGTTGTTGCAAGAAGAGAAAAACCTGTTTCTGGTAAGTTAAAAATGATTCATAAAAATGTTGAACGAAACATCGACTAACTTCCATTCTGTGATACTTCAGGTTCAACTCCTTCATTAGAGCTTCTGGTGGCTGTTTCAACTGATTCCGTGATTTTATCCGAAGATGATGTCCAGGGTCAGGGGCCACAGGACGTAAGTCACCAAGAAGACACATCCAATGCTCCCACTGGTGAGACTAACCAGGATTATGAAATATCATTGGATGAAATGATGAATTGTTGCATGTCTTTCGAATAATTTTATGATCATGCTAAGTTATCATGTGATTTAGAAGACCTTGGGAATGAGTGTGATCCTTCGCCCAGTAAATTTTCTTATAATTTACACTTCTAATCATGACTGAAAATAATATGCAGTTCCATCCATAGAAGCAGCTGAACTACCAATGCCTGAAGAGGGTGCGGACATTGATGTCAACCCTACCATTGCAGAAACATTAGCTCAAGTAGATCTATACCCAGTAAACCCTCCTGAGACCCATCTTGAAGATCTTGTTGAGACTGGGAAATATGGGGAGGAGTCTTCTCAGGTTGTTGATCTATCATTGGGTAAGGGATAACAATATTTGCGATTGTACTTAATTTGAAAGACAATCAATTCTTTATTTATCCTTTGAAACTAACCAAAGCTTTAAATTAATTATGCAGGTCCATCAACTACAGTGGCTAGATCTGGAGGTGAGGCCTCAGCCTCTGCCCCAACGGGAATTGAAAGCGAAGAAGCATAGGTCAGGGGGGAAGGAGCAGAACATGGCACTTCCTTAAGTGCATTAATCCCAGATTACATTCCCCCCTGTGATGATGATGTTGAATCAGACCTAGAGGTGCTTAAGGCACTCAGCTTTTCACGACGCAAGGTATGGAACAACATATGGAAAATCATATCTGAGGTGCCTTTAGAAGAGCTATCATCGAAGATCCCTCGATTGTCATCCCAGTTCGTCATGCTAGGACTTGGCGGTTTTGGATACCAAGAGATCCATACCGTGGTGAAACAAGTCATCTTCAGGAGGGAGCAGGAGAAAAAGTGTCGCGAAGATCTGACCAGGGTGAAACTGTCAGTCAACATCTGAGAATTTGAGGCTGCAGTATCCCGATCTGAGGCTGATTATGCTACCAAGATGAAGGAGCTGAAGCATAAAATCAAAGAAAAAGTCGTCCAGCAGGTGCAGCTCCAACAACAGTTAGATGCTGTTACTGGGGAACTTGACCAGCTCAATAATTCATTGGAGGGAGCTCAAACGAATGGTATGAAAGCCATTTCAGATGCCAATAAGGCACTCCATCAAGCTGAGAAAGGTGAAGCTGGTCGAGTGCATGAGCTTCAAGTAGCTGCTGATAAAGCTCAGGATGTTGTACATCAAGTGAAGACTTATGTTTACAGTCTTTTGTAATTTCCTGAAAAAGAGAAGAGGCTCCAATCTGCGGATGTCCCTCTAATTCTTGTGCATCAAATGTAAATAATGCTCTCATATTTAATCACTTGTGCACATATTTTCCTGCTACCTGCTTTAGATTTTACCTAAGACAATGGGCCTAGTAAGCATAGTTTAATTTTTACTAGGATTATTATAAATAACCCTACAAACTTTGAATCTTTTAATTGCTCAATATTACCTAAATCATACAAAATATATGTTTAGTGAGCTGGAACTTGACTTTTATTCAGAGTTCCTTTGTCTTTTGTGGGCAGTTTAAAGTCATGCACGTTGGACATAAAGAGGCTAATGTTTAAGGTCAAAATAGCTTTGACCGAATGAATTAGAATTGACTCAATTCCTTGAAAATTCATCTGAAAACATATTACCATACTCAAGTATGAGGGAAAATATGTAAACTATGACTTAAGAATATTTGAATCTGAGGAATGATATGAAAAAGAGCTAAAAAGGCATTAGAAGAAGTAGTTCCCAAGAATGAAGTTACCATTATTTAACAAACCCGTTAGGGGGTTGAATTATGCAGGGCCACCTAAGGGCATTGGCTTCATAGTCAAATAAATAGCATCTTTTGGATGACAGGTCCATTATGTAGACTACTTATGCAAGGACACCTAAGGGCACGTGCTGCATAGTCAGGAAAAAGAACTCTCAGAAATTTACTTTCCTAGTGCTAGAAAGCCAGTGAAAGATTATGGAGATTCAAATTTTCCAAAGTATAGAATTTGATGTATGAAAATAGGTACTTGAATATGGAGAAGATATTTCCAAACAAGATTAACGAAGAACTGGATAGATATCACTCCTACAAAGGTCTGACCCAAATGTAGGGAGGGAGAATATAAACCATAGACTTGAATACTTTCAGATCATGAAAAAGGATATGAGACAAATATGTTAAGGATGGCTATTTTTGCGGATCCCTAAATATTTTCATTTAAGACAAATAATGACAAAAGAGGCTTTCTTCCCAAGAATGAAGTTACCAGTATCCGACAAAATCGTTAGGGGGTTGAATTATGCAGGGCCACCTAAGGGCATTGGCTGCATAGTCAAATAATAGCATCTTTTGGCTGACAAATCTGTTATAGAGACTGTTTATGCAAGGCCACCTAAGGGCATGTGCTGCATAGTCAGGCAAAAGAACTCTTAGAAGTTTGAAATTTTTGTGACTAGAAGTCAAGAAAAGGGTTATGAAGATCTGAAAATATTTAAGTTTAGGATTATGACACATAAAGATGGGTATTGTCCAATGTATGCAAAGATACACAGATCAATGCTAACCATAATCATGTTGTGGATGGGTCCTGAATGGAAATGTTGGACTTCACTACATATCCCATAAGGATGAGAATCAATCCATACGTAGTTCTTGAACTACAGTTTGAACGTTGTGTGGGACAAAAGGATTGGAGATCTTGGTTTAGGGTCATAGAGCTCGGACCATTATAAGAAATACACAGTGTGTGTTTTCATGGGGACTTTTCATCTAGGGGACTGAAAGAGGAATTTGGGGTTAGGACCAAAAGACTTGGGGCTGGATTCGAGGGACACTCGAACGTTCCTACGTATCCCATAAGGATGGGAATCAAGCCCACATAGTTCTAGAAATACCCTCTGTACAAATTTGGTTTGTACAAGTGAAGGGTGAAAGGAGACTTTAGTGCAATGATGGTTTGACCCAAAATAAAAGGTTCGGGCATTGCCATGTATGCACGTAGTCTTTGGAATGAAACATGATTGAAAAATCAATGTAAATAATGATTCTCTCTCAGGTGAGGGTATCAAAGAATATTGTAGTTTATTTTCATACTGGAAAAAAGTGTTGTACAGTTTAATGTTGTATAGCAAAGAAGAAAGTGAACCAATGTAAAGATATTGATTCTAGGGGTGGTTTCACAAATCAACATCATATGAGATGGAGGTGAACTGATGTGAAGAGATAGGTTTTGGGATTGAACCTTGGGAGGTTGCCTATGTACCTAGCCTAGAAGGCAAGGATCAAAGTCCGCATAGTTCAATTAAAGAATTAATTAGTGATAAAGTTTTTCTTGGGGACAATGATCTAAAAAATAGTGTTGGGACTTACACATGGTTAGTAGCCCAAAGAGAGTGTTATGGTTGAAGTTTTCTCTAAGCTCACGTGAGTCATACTCGGTGTGAGAAACAAGAGGTAGCAACAACCTTAACGATGCACAATTTAATGTCATGTAGGACATATAAAGGGACTATGCAGTTTAAAGTCTTGTAGTTAGGACTATTGGTGCTGCACAGTTTAGTGTCATGTAGAAGGGACAAAATACAGTTTAACGTCATGTTGGACGTATTAAAGGACTTTCTTTACAGTTTAGCATCATGTAGTTTGGATGATGGGGACAATACAGTTTAATTTCATGTTGGACAAAAAGAGGACTGTGCAGTTTAATGTCATGCAATGAGGACAAAAAGAGTACACCATTTAATGTCATGTTGGACATATTAGGGACTTTTTCACAGTTTAACATCACGTTGGATGAAAAAAGGGACGATACAGTTTAGTGTCATGTTGGACGTAAGTGCCAATAGTTTAAGGTCGTATGCATGGACTGTTGGTTATGCAGTTTAACATCTTGCTGGATGTAAGGGACTTCTATATAGTTTAATGTCATATATCAAGGACGATGAAGGGGGACACAGTTTAACGTCATGTTGTCTGGACATGATGAGCAGTTTTACTGTCATGCAGGACTGTGGTGCAGTTTAAGGTCATACCAGACCAAGGTGCAGTTTAAGGTCATACTGGACCGTTGATGATATATTTTGTGTTTATACAAAATACTTCTTCAAAAATCTGGCATTGGTTGGAGTAGTGATGAGTTCTCCATCCATCGAGATTAATGAATAAGCTCCATTGGAGTAGACCCTATGTATTGAGTAAGGTCCTTCCCATTTTGGCTCAAGCTTGGGAGGTTTCTTTCCTAGTATCATTGGAGTTCTGAGAACTAATACCAATTCTCCCTGAGTGAATGAACGAAGACTAATTTTTTTGTTGAAAGCTCATGCTATTCGATTCTGATAGACTTCCAAGTGGTGCAAAGTGCACAATCTTTTCTCATCTAACCGTTCCAATTCATTCAATCACTTTTGAGATTGTTCATCTATATATGAATAATCACAAATGGATACTCTAAGCAAGGGTAGTTTAACTTCAATGGGAAATAATGCTTCCATTCCATATAATAATGAATATGGAGTTGACCGCATTGTAGTGCGGGTGGTAGTCCGATAAGCCCATAAAGCATGAAAGAGTTTATCAGGACATGACTTCTTATCTTTATCCACCATCTTTTGCAGTATATTTGAAAGTGTCTTGTTGAAGGCTTCTATCTGGCCATTGGCCGCTACATGATACTGAGATGAATGATTGGATTTGATGTTGTATTCTTGATACAAATTCTTCACCTTGGATGAACAGAATTTGGTGCCATTGTCCGTCAATATGGTATGAGGGACACCAAATCTGGTAATAATGTTAGACTTGATGAAGCTAAAAATGCATTTAGAACTGAATTCTTTGAGAGGTATTGCCTCTGACCATTTGGAAAAGAAATCAGTAGCAGTAAGAATATACTTAAATTGTTTGGTCGTAGCTGAAGGGTAAGGTCCCACCACATCCATTTCCCATGTAGAAAATGGCCACGAGTATTTAGCTGTATGAAGCAACTCTGGAGGTTGATGAATGAAGTTTGCATGTACTTGGAATGAATGAAACTTCTTTGTGAAATAAACACAATCTTGTATCATTGAAGGCCAAAATTATCCAAGCCTTCGAATCTGATCAGATAGTCTATGTCCAGACTGGTGGGCACCACATACTCCTGTATGCACTTCTTTCATAACATCCATTTTCTCTTCACCATCAATGCATCTAAAGAGAACTCCATCAAAACCATGTTTGTATAGAATTTTCTCTAAGTGATCTGGGCTATCATAAAGAGTAAAATTGACCACACGTCACCGGATTTGTTCTTTCTCAGCTCTATCAGGTGGAATTATTCCATTTTGAAGGTATTCCCTAATAGGTTACATCCATCCTGTAGTATGACCATAAGGTTTAGGAATGGGACTAATTTCATTAATTTACTCTGTTCTGATTCGAACATAAGGTGAAATTTCACGACGGTGGGCAATAATGATGGTTGTCTCGTCCTGATTTGGATCTGCCAGAGCTGTGGCTATATTATCCAATGCATCAGCTTGAACATTTTGTGATCGCAGGACATAAGAAAATGTCGGTTACGAAGGGAATTCCACCATTAAATCTCTGACGTAATCATATAAAGGGATTAGTTCTTCTTTTCTGATGGCATAATACTCATTGACTTGTTTGATTACCAGGTCTGAATCACCTTTTACCTTTAAGTGATTCACTTGTGCTTGAAGCGCCAATTCCAAGCCTGCAATGAGAGCTTGGTATTCTGCTTCATTATTGGTACCACCTTCCCACAATAAGTAGGAATAAGGTAACAATGCCTTTTCTAGAGAAATGAGCACAATTCCTAAGCCAACTTTGTTGAATTTAGGATTTTCCATTTTCCTCCCTGTTGGACTTCTAGAAGCACCATCAAAATACATTTCCCATGCCTGAGGACTTTCTTGAATAGAGAAGACTTCCTCATCAGGGAGTTCAATATCTGAAGATGTGTCTTCCACTGAAGGGTGTTCAGCCAAGAAATCAGCCAGATCTTGGCCCTTTATTTCCTTTTGAGACACATACTGAATGTCGAATTGCTGCAAAATAACTTCCCACCTTGCCAGACGTCCTGTAAGCATTGGACGACTAAGGATGGATTTGAGCGGGTTATTGCGAGATACCAATTGGACCTCGTGATGTTGCAGGTAGTGTCTCAACTTCTGAACTGCAAAGATTAATTCCAGGCAGCACTTCTCAATACTTGAATATCGGGTTTCTGCTTCAAGCATAGTCCGACTGAGGTAGTAGAGGCTGTTTTCATTCCCAACGTCATTTTTCTGAGCAAGAAAGGCACCCAATGATCGCTCTAAAGCTGTCACGTAGAGGATAAGTGGTCTTCCTTCAACAGGTGGCATGAGTATCGGTGGATTCAAGAGGTATTTATTGAGAATATCGAATGCTTCTTGACATTCTTCAGTCCACTAGTAAGTGACTCCCTTCTTCATCAATTTGGTGAAGGGTAAACTTTTGCCTGCCAAATTAGCGATGAAACTCCAAATATAGGATAAGTTTCCTTGAAGTCCTCTTAATTATTTCAAATTTCGAGGAGGTGACATACCAAGGATGGACTTTGTCTTCTTAGGATCGAATTCAATACCACGATGGTGTACAACAAAGCCGATAAATTTTCCCGAGGTTACCCCAAAAGCACACTTTAAGGGGTTCATCTTCAAATTATGTTGCTGAAGTTTGAGGAATATGACTTCTAAATCAGCCAAGTGATTAGAAATTTGTTTGGATTTGACCACCAAATCGTCCACATAGCATTCAACAAACTTCCCTAAAAAGGGTTTGAAGATACGATGCATGGCACGCTGATATGTTGCGCCTGCATTCTTTAAGCCAAAAGGCATTACTCGGTAGCAAAACACACCTTGAGGGGCTCTGAAGGCTGTGGATTCCTCATCTTCTGGAGCCATTTGGATTTTATTATATCTAGAATATCCATCCATGAAGGAAAGTGCTTCATAGCCAGCTGTTTCATCAATTAAAAGTTCTGTAATCAGAACTGGGAAATCATCCTTAGGACAGTACCGATTAAGATCTCTGAAATTGATGCAAACTCTAATTTATCCGTTATTCTTCTTTATAGGGACAATATTATACAACCACTTGGGATATTTAACTTCTCTGATGAAGTTAGCTTTGATAAGCTTATCCACTTTAGCTTCAATTTTGGAAGCATAAGTTGGGTGTGTTCTTCTCACGGCTTGCTTAAATCCTTGATGTTCTTCTGGTAAACCCAAATGATGAGTAGCAACATCAGGATCAAGCCTGGGAATCTCTGTATAATTCCAAGCAAATATGTCTCAATTTTTCTTTAAAAAGGAAATATACATCTCTTGTTCTTCAAGAGTCATGGCTGCACTAATTAAAGTGGGGCGTGGATATTCTTTTGTACCCAGATTTATTTCTCTGAGTTCATCCACGGTGGTAGAGATACCCTCTTCAAATGCTGGAGGAGCATCTCTGAGATCTTCCTCTTCTTCTTCATCACGTGTTATTTCTTCCGTTTATACTTGCATAGTAGATGATAAAGCAGAATTTCCATGATCAGAAGAGATGTTAAAATTTGAACATCTTGAAGAAGTAGCCTCCATTTCTGACCCAATTGATGATGAAGGGTCTTCCTTGGGAAATAAAGAGGAGATAATGGATTGAGAATCGACGTCATTGTTTACCTCCGATGTTGCTATAACTTCTTCTGGCCTGATTGGTGAAGTATAGACTTGCTAGATTTTAGCAGATGAAATGAAGACGTCACCATTTAGGCTTTCATCACTGCTTGGTGGGTTACCAATTTATCTCATGTTGTTTGGCTTGATTTCCATAATTGACATTATGGATCTTTCTATAAGAGTATTTTGATTTGGGTCTATCTTGTCAATTTGACTGATAGGAAACACATAATCTGTACTCACATGCACAAATGGATTTACTGGAATCTTCTCCAAACCATATGGAGCATTAACTTTGGTAAGCTCCATTGTTGTGGATTTATCCTTTCCCTTCATGTGATAGAATTCCGCCTTAATGTATTGAGACTCACATGTCTTGAACAGGGCCTTATCACCATACAATGTCCCAACTTGACCATCGAAACAATATTTGAGACATTTATGGTATGATGAAGGGATAACCACATGTTGATGTAGCCAGGGTCTTCCAAGCAAGATGTTGAAGGCTGAATCTTGATCAACAACCATGAAATCTGAATTAGATACAAGATCTCCAAACTGAGTTCTGAGTGTAACCTCACCCAGTGGTTCTTGTTCATTTTTATCATATCCTTGTAACATCATGGTAGAAGGAGATAAATTAGATTCCGTGAGGCCCAATTGACAAAGTGTACGAATGGGCACGAGGTTGACTCCTGAACCATTATTAATGAAAGATCTTCAGATGTCTATGCCATTGACCTTTCCAGATAAGTACAAAGGTCTAATATGTCCATGCATGACATCATCTTCATCTTCATCAGTAAAAGATATTACTGCATGGAATTCCGAAGGATTATTCTCTATGTGATAGACTTCAGCTGTAACAATTTCAGTTTCAAACTCCTGAGGACTTGACAAAGCCTCGATGAGTGCCTCCCGAAGATCTTTTGATAAATTCAAGGCATCCAAAATTGATAACTTGGACGATACTTGGGACAGGTGTTTCAATACATCATACTTTTGATCCAAAGGTCTGTGTTTTCCAATAGGAACATGTGGTTTAGCTGGTGTCTTGGAAGTTGATGCTTTGGAAGTTGATGCATCTCGTATTGGGATAGGAGTTGTCAATATTCCTGGCTTTGGAAGATTAGACTGATTATATCCATTTACTTGCTGAGAGGAAGAAAATGGAACCTTCAACCAGTCTTCCAGAATAAATGTGATAGGACTGAATTTTCTATTGGTAGAAGAACTTGCTTGTTCTTGCTGAGCTCACTGAAGGGATCTAACACGAGTTTCTGGTGCGTACACAGTCCTAGTAGAGGTATAATTGGAATAGTGGCTTCTGAAAGATCCACATCTTCCCCTGTATCCCAAGCCTCTAGAACATCCTCTGATTCCTCTATTTGATATAGGGAATTCGGTCTCATCATAATCAAAACTGGAACTGGCATATGGATATGTTAATTGAATCATATTAACAGAACCAAAAATCAACTCTTCATCCGATGAAGACTCTGCCTGACTAGCCAATTTAGGCTGTGCCGTTTGATAGGGTGGTGCCCGTTGCTTCGAAGTAGATGGCATGAAATCTGCCAGAGTCAAAGACAACTTAGGCTTTGACACATACTCATCTTCTTCTGATTGTTCCTCTTTCTTGGAATTATGTCATTTCTTTGAGGATTTTCCCTCTGATGAAGAAGGTTTTGTTGCGGCATTCATGGCAGAAGGCACAATTGGTTTCTTCAATTGTGTTCGCAAAATAGCATGAGTTCGGTTGATCATATTTCTGACCATCCAATCATCATATTTTTGCGCATTTTTGCTTTTGACTTCTTGCCACTCGCCTTTCTACTCTAGAACTGTAGCAGTAACACATGCTACCTGAGCTGAAGAACCTTTCAATTTGACTTGTCCTGAGTTGACCATATTTTGCAGGAGGTCCTTAAAGACAAAACACTCCTGGATGGGATTCCCCAACATTTGATGAAATGGGAAATAATTGGGACGATCTTCATCTCCTTTCTTATTTGGTCTCTTGGGCCTTGGAAATTGAACCAGATTATTTTCCAGAGCTGAAATGAAGTAGCCAGGAACTTTTTCATTTTAGAAAGAGTAAACTTTGCTCTTGAACTCATCAAATTGTTTCCGTCTTTGATCTCTTTGATCGTCTTGACGAAACGGCCTTTGTTTTTGGTGCTCAGGAGGTGGAGCCCTTTGAGAAGATGAAGGTTTTGAGGTAAAAGCAGGTACAAGTGCTTGTTTAATCATAACTGTAGCAGTCTCTGCTTTACCCATTCTATTTCCTGGAGCTGATGGAATTACACGAGATTTAGCCTTAGTCTGTATAAGAGAATCTTCAATCTGTTGAGCAATTGAAGTAAGGTCTCAATACCCTCCTGCGTATTTCACAGGGATCAATGGCGTGCGTAATTCGCCATGCAGATTTGCCAGACATATTGGCAATAGTTTCTCTTAAGGAAGTTCTAAGCTCAGGGAATATATTAATCCCTTCCAACGAGCAATGAAATCAGAGACTCTTTTATTCTTCCTTTGCTTACAGTTTTTAAGATCGAAAACTGTTGTCTTTGGCAAAGTTGAGCTGAATTAAAGAAGAAATCGTTGATGGAGATCTTCCCATCCGGTAATTGACTGGGATTGCAAGCTTGTGTACCAGACAAAGGATGGTCCTTGCAAGGTTCGCACGAAGCATCTGAGTTTCACTGCTTCTTACTATTCTGGAGTTCCCATTATAGGATTGCAACAAGACATGTAATGCGTCAAATGTAGTTTAGGATCACCTGATCCATTGAAAATAGGGAATACAAGGTTCCCAAAACTTGATGGGGGAGAGACTGAATCTACCCATTCAGGGTAAGCTCTCTTTTCTAGTTGAACCTGCGCATGCTTCCCTTCCATAGTCTCTAACCAAGCTATTAATGACTCAATGGTAGTTATTAACTTTTGAGAAACATCTGGTTGAACTTGGACTTGGACAGGTGCAATGACTGGAGCTTGGACAGGTATGGCAGCTGGAACTGCAACTGATGGCAGTACTGCCAATTGTTGTTGCATTTGACCCATAGGATTAGACCTGTGAGGGTGTACTAATAAAGGAGGATATTCTTGATCCATCTCAGTAGCTGTAAAAAACTCCCTTGACTGGCTGGCTCCATCACGTTTAGGAATAAGACTTCCCTAAAGTAGTTCTGCATTCAACCTCCTTAATTCCTTCATCTCTTCCTCCTGTTGTGCAAACCTTTTCTCTAGTAAGAGCGATTGACCTTCTCCAGAGGAAGGATATGTAACCTGATTCTTTCCCTTCCCCTTGTTTGACCCCTTTTAGAGAGGGGGAAGTGGGTTACTTGAAGGATTACCTAGGTTCTGAGTAATCCTTTATTTCATGTATGCACACCTTCTTCATTTGTGTTTGTGCATACATCTTCTTGAGCTAGAACCTCTTCATCTGAATCCCCTGAGCGAGCCTCATCTGGTGGATCAGCAACAATGGCATTGATGACATTGATTGATTCATAACGCATCGCATCCCTTCTATCAGCATTTCTGTGATATTGTCTTCTTCCATGTCTTTGATGAGACATTACCTTTTGTTGATTCGATCCCTCAGGAACTTCTTGATGAACCGTAATTTGGAGGGAATCTTCTGATAATTTGGCTCTTCGTTCCTCCTGTGTCTTCTTCCCCAATCGAGAGAAGACCAAATTTCGCTGAGGAGGGGATTGATGATTTGAAAAAGTCCCCAGTCCGGTGGACTAGGGCTGTTCCTGCTGTCTTTTCTCAACTCCTTGAATCATATTTTTTGATTCCGAGGGTTGGTTTAAAAGAGTCCCCAGTCTGGAAAGTTGGGGTGGCTCTTGACATGCTATGTCTGAGACTTTCTTAAAATCTCTCCTGATCTTGCGGACCTTGGTCCGGAAATTAGCTGGATGCATCAATCGACATCCACTTTTATCACCGGGTTCAAAATACCATTGGATGATTTTTGACACTTCTATCACTTGATGATGTGCTTGCTCCATACAAGAGGCCTGTTCAATATTCTCGTTTGCTTGATGCAGGAGTAATTCAACAACTTGTTCTCTATATTATTGATTTTGAGAGGAACTAGTTGAGGCATGTTCTTGGGAAAGCTTTTGATTACAAACAAAGCCAGGTATTTGTGGCCAGCCATGGGCAATAACATTGCATGAGACCATTTTTGACAGGCTTTGCTGACTGGAGAGCACCGTGAAATGCAGTGCTCCATGAACACCCCATCCTCTGACATGAATACCAGATGGGGCATTGGCAATTAACTAGCGTAACCTTCTTAGTGTTCCAAGGCATGAACACTGAAGGGCTCTCTGCTGCTTTTCAGCCTTCGGATATCGAGAGACTGATAGAGATGCCAAGTCAATTTGGTGTTGTAACCCTTCTATTATCTTAACATGATTTTCATATTCATCATAAGATAATACTTTCTTTTTTAACTGACAAAGATTTTTCCATATGTTAAGACGAATATCATGAATTCCATCTTCCGTCAACATCTCTAGAATGTCATACTGAGAGTCAGTCAGAGGCCAAAACATGACTGGCACTTCACATTTCACCAATTGTTTTCTCATATTCAGCATTTCCTCTTTATCATTCAATGAAGATTCTTCTACCTGATTTGACAAGAGTTGGTGCTTCCTTGTTGCTTCATCGGATTCAACAAGATTGGTAGAGAAATCACTGATCAAACTAGAAGATGTATGACTTAGGGGTGGTTCAGAGAATAACCTACACCCTGGGCTATCTTCCGATTGAGAAAGTATTTCACCTGCTAGCGATAAAGCATCAGACATGACTGGTTTCGCATTTGCAAGTGCCTCAATATAAGAGGGATTTCTCGGCACTACATTGTCCACTAGAGCATTTTTTGGGCAATGTGCATCACTACTGTGGAGAGGACTTTCGCAGAGAAATTCATTATCATGGGGAGGACTACCATGGTGGGTTACAAAAAAAGATGAGATCTCTTGCTCATTGGTCTTCTGACCACACAGAGGGTTCCTGTGGCTCTGATCTGAAGATGAAACTTCGAGATTGACCGAATTGTCATGAAGCAAGACTTCATGAGGAAGTGTCTGTTGAAGACCTTCGGAATTAATGTTCCCACTATTGGGAAATGAGGGATTTGAATCTTGAATTCCAACAAATAACTGTCCGAGGGCTTCAAGAACTCTAGCATCGAGCAAGACCTTGTTACAAATTGGCTCTTGATCTCTTGATTGTGCTGGGCAGGTCTTCTTCTTAGACGCCTTCTTACTTGCCTTGGAAACCACTTGTTGATGAAAGTGGCTGCTCTGAGTAGGTGTATGTGCCTGATCAGGAGAGATGGCTAGGTTAGGCTGACGATCCCCACTCAAATCAGGTGCATGTTTCTGATTTGGTTGTCCGTATGATATGGGGGAGTATGCCCCACAACCCTCTTGGACTGGAACAGATGTGTGTGTCTGTTCTGGAGTGAACTGTTGATGTGTCACTCCACTGGTAAGGATAGATTTATGTGTCTTTCCCTGAGATATTGTTGAAGTTGTTATAATATCCTGGAAAGAATCCAGAATATGAGCAGGGATTTGCTTCTGCTCTTTCACCATTGATAGAATATGCTTGGTGACTTCAGCTGCCGAAATGGGGATATACATTTATTCTGTGCTTGGAGTAGGTGTATGTGCCTGCTCCTGTCCTCCTTTTTCTGTCATTGAACCCTGACAGTACTCAAGTGTGGGGGCAGAGAATTGAGTCTACCTCCTATTTGTCGCCGGAGCTTTCCGACTGACTTCTCCGTGTGCTACCAAGCGATACTGTTGGTAGAATTGATCAATACTAGCAGGTGTATGTGCCTGCTGATTGTACTTCGCCGAACGTGGTTGACGAGCTCCATCATATGTAGTCAGACGAGCCTGCTGACTAGCTGATGACGTATAAACAGGTGTATGTTCCTGTCTATAATACTCCGTCGGAATTGCCTGGTGGGATTGGCGTGATGCTGCCAGACGAGTCTGCTGGACAATGGAATTAAAATGGCTAGGTGTGTGTTCCTTCTCGTTGCTTGCCACCAAGTTAGGTTGGTGGATTTCTCAGAGATTTCAGAGATGAGAACCTGCTCACTGTTAACCGGATTTCGTCTCTGGCGATTCGTCTTGCCTGCTCGGGTTCGAGGAACCTGAGCCGAACGCCTGGAGTCGGTACCCTCATCATGTTGAGGGCGCACTGCCGCATGAGTCTGGCGACGATTGTTGATGGGATCCCTCGGGAAGGACTCCTGTCTCCTTGAATTAAGTCCCTGAGGGACCTGCTCATTCACCTTCTCAGAATATGGGAGTGAATGGTGATTGCGTTCCGGGGATAACGACCTGAAACGGTTGGAGACAGTGGTTAGCACTGCCTGCTTCTTGATCACTGGTCATCATTGTCTGGATGACTGGTGTGAGTTGTTCACTTAGAGGGCTTGTCGGGCAGCCTCCAGAGTTGGAATAGTACCGTTTTGACGATACCCCTTAACCAGCGCATTTGATACCCAGCGTTGAAGATGCTAAGTAGGTGATATCATCCTCAAAGTGGATGATGATCTAGCAGGAGTAGCAGTAGTGGCATTTGCAGCAGAAGTTTTCACAGCAGACGTATTCACGGATGTGAACTTAAGAGAAGCCATTCTGGAAATGCAGAAGATCTTGGAAAAGAGTGCCTGTTTGATATAACAGACATAATAAAAATAAATTCATCCACTACATCTTTTGGATGAGAACATATGTCAATGATTGTTTTTGTTGGCCCTCTCATTGAGTTTTAAATAGGGGCCTAACAAATAAGAAAAACATCATTTTGACTTGGTTAAGGATTCACATTGGGTTCACCTTTTTTTGTTTCCCTTTGGAATTGGGGATGAACTCATTGATTTAAGATTCAAACATTCCAAATGGTTTCTAACGGGTTTGTTCGTAGAACCGAAAACATCCAATGATTCCATATCCATTTGAACCTACTTTCAAAAGGTGGGCGCTCATTAGTTGTGGACTAATGAGGCTTAGGAATTTTCATTGGTCCAGAGGATGGGAGGTCAGACTCATCACACCTTTTTGAGGGGAATTATTATCTACTCCAGGACTCTCTTTATAGATTTAAGTTATGTTCGTGAATCCTTATTACATTACCAAGTATAAAAGAAGCTTTCCTTTAGATATGACAATCAATGATTGATATGTATGAAATTTATAGAATCTTTTATATGTATTCAAGGTTCTTCATCGATAGATAATCATCTGTATTTGTTTAGAGATTCTTAGCCAATGGTATCCTTCAATATATAAAAAGTCTCTTGGTCATTATGATGACCATACTGGTTTTAAAGCCACTCAGTGGGGCACTTGAAGTTTATTGTCATTCAAAAGTACATTGATTATTTTAGAGTTGGGATCGTACCCGCAGATGGGCTACCTATGTATCCTTTGTTTAGGAAAAGGAATCAGAACCCACGTAGTTAGAGTAAGGGAATATGATGTTTATGATTGATGGCTCAAAGAAAGATGTCATAATTACTTTTATGCTCTAAGCTCACGTGAGTCATACTCGGTGTGAGAAAAAAGAGGTATTGGTAAAACCAGACAATTGTTCCATGAAATATGCAATCATAAGAAATGATATGGGGCTTATGTATGTATGACTACCCAAATAGATGAATATTAGGATTTACTTCAGGGAAGAAATCCAAAAACAGGATCCATAAAGGTATATGTACTTTATGGAGATTTGGATACTCTAATTTGGGGCTTACTCCTAAAAAGGAGGCCCAAATTAGGAGGGGACTTATGATTGGGTTTTAATCCTAAGAAGGAGACCCAGATCAAAAAGTAAATTAGGACTGGTTAAGAGAGATTAAAGTTAGGGCTTACTCCTGAGAAGAAGGCCCAGGTTAAGGGACTTGAAAAATTAAGGGACTTGGGGCTTACTTCTGAAGAGGATGCCCATATTTGAGACTGGGGCTTACTCCTGAAAAGGAATCCCAAGTTAAGAGAATTATGGTTGGGTCTTACTCCTAAGGAGGATTCCCATATTTGGGAATTTTAAGATTGGGGTTTACTCCTGAAAAGGATGCCCAGAATTAATGGGAATTATGACTGGGACTTACTCCTGAAAAGGAGGCCCAGGTTAATGAGGACTTGGGGCTTTGATTCTTGCTCAAATTTACCCAAGAGAAGAAGGTAAGACGGTCCTTGTAGTTTAGCTTGGGTTATCGAATTCACAGAGACCTAAGAAGAAACCTATAGACACGTACATTCTATGGACTGTTTTCGGCTATGAAGTGGCCAACTTGGATTGATATTGGATGAGTTTGAAAGATATATAATAGATTTAAGTGAATTCAATTTAAAATAATGAGTTGATCCTAGGCTATCGCTCGGGGTGGATTGGACGTATTTCCTTTTTAATGATTTCAATTTCTTATATTTGAGATGGGTTCATTTAAGGAGATAAAACAACATCATCACTTACTGGTTTAATGCTTACACCATTTAATACTAATCACCTATACACTTGAAGGATCAAAGTTTTTAGCACTTCAAGGTAAAGGTTCGTATTAGCACTTGAAGTGTGTGGCCTTAAATTCAACAAGGACGATGGAGTTTAAAAATCATCAAATAAAAATCTCAATTAAAGAAGTGATTATACATTAATGAGGTGATAAATAACATACAATCCAGCCTCTTTCTACTCCCTTGGATCAACCCATAAGTGGTTTTTCCCTCCATTGATCCCATGGTTTCAATGGAAGCGGAAAGTAGACTCATGAGGGAGGAAATGGAAAAGTAAAAAAAACACAATAAAATAACAATCACTCCACCGTTGTGTGATAATCTCACAAGGTTTGGTATGAACAAGTTCACACCTTGAAACAACAGTATCAAAGTGATAAGGATAAGAATAGAATAATAAGAGAAGAAGAACTTTTATTAAGAAACAAGGATGAATTAAAACAACTTACATGTGAAGGAAGAACATTACAAAGAGAAATTGGCAGCATAACATTAAGATGAAAACAAGCTCAAAGATTTTTAAATCCTCCAACACCACTGCCTTAAATAGGAATTTTTGATCCCTTGGGTCGAGCCTCCAACAGTACAAGTAATCCCACTTGAGTATGGTAGGTCTAGGGCGGTGGAAAGTTTGTGGAAAGAAGACTTTCCACCCTTGACCCGAAAAGGCATCCAGCTTTCATGCACCGAACATATGCGCTTGAAACACCTTCTAGATGGCCGAATTTGGGTGGTCCATAGAATACTTAAATTAATCTCCATATGTACCCTAACATAATGTAAAATATCAGACCAAAAGGAGTTATGGTTTTCTAGATATGGTTTAATTGGTGGGATGTTTTTCTGGGCCACAGAATCCGGACCAGAATTTTATCTCTAACTTAGGCCGCCGGAATGGACACCATAGAGGCCTAATTAGCATAGTACCCTGAAGAGTGATTTGTTCCTAGACATGTATTCTAGCATCCCACGAAATTTGGGGTTAATGGGGCCTGTATTTTGGGCCCCACAGTCTCATCAGTGGGCTGGTGTCCAATCTGCCTTCTCCAGAATTGCTTCCTTTCATTGCCAAATATCTCCATCATCCTCCATGAATTATCCATTTATCCCTGAATGAAACATGTTCATATTGGAGTTTAGATCAATTTACAAAAATATCAAATTAAAATATGTATAATTATATGAATCATTGGGTACTTCAAATGATGTTCAAAAATGTACCACATAATAGTGCATTTTAAGAAGGTATTACAATCATAATGTGAAATGATGTTCAAAGTGTAAAATGCACTAAAATGGTGTTTATGAACAATAAAGAACATGAATATTATATATATTAACAATGAATATTATCCTCATTTAGTGTCTAATCAGGCTTACTCCTAAGGAGGATGCCTAAATTTGAGAATTATGACTGGGGCTTATTCCCGAAAAGGAGGCCCAGGTTAAGAGAATCTCTCATATTAAAGGATGAGGTTGAATGAATGAAATCTCAACTTTTAGTGACATAAAGATGTGTAAATCACTAGGTTTTGAGAGATATTCCACAGAATTCCTTTCAGATAAGGAAGTCAATCAAGAAAACATGCCATAAATGGCTTTGAAAAATGTCTTGAAGACTGAATCTTGAATAGGAGAGGTGGAATGGTATAAGAGGGGTGAAATGGGCAAGAAGGGCACCCAAAAAGGCAGGGGCGCAGAAGTCCTGGCAGGAGCGCAAGTATTGTGTGGGCACGCAAGTCCTGGGCGCGCAGGTATACCTGCGCGGCACATGGGTACTTGCACGGTTGTCTGTCCTTAGGGTAATACTTGGGCGAGACTTGGCTCAAACCCTTGGTATTATCCCTAGAGGCTTTCCAAAAGAGGGCGCACAAGTTCTGGTGAAGAAGTAGGGTGGCGTGCAAGTGTGTCCATTTCCCTTAAGGGTAAAACACTTAGGCGCACAAGTGTTAGTGAATTCTAACACATATACCTTACTCCTCTTGTTTAGACCTTCCATTCTAGGTAAAGAATTTTCTTAGAAGTGTTCAGAAGACCTGAAGAAGAGACTGGGGCGTTCAGAGCTCTGTATGTGAATTCTGGAAAAATTACTCTCGAAATGGGGGCCCCACAGGGTCTATTTATAGGCTGGAGAAGACCCCAGGTAGTTATCACTTAGGGCATGCAAGTCACTTGCGCAACCATTAGGCGTCGCGCAAGTGGACTTGCACAACCGTGATGGAACTTGCGCGGCGCATGTGCTTTTGAAGCCTTGTTCACGCCTTTGTCGATTTTTGATGTTTTATTCAAAGGCTGAATCAATTTGTGCTAAGTCATTTCCCTTTACATTCTTTTGGACTCTGTGACAAAAAGGAGCTTCAACAGCATGTTTACAATTTAAAATGAAATTTTAGAAAAAAAGATAAGTGACACACTAAAAACAGAGAAAATGTATTCATATTGTTTTTATAATTTTTTAAAATGATCCATGAGTTACTTTGGACGTTTGGGATTTATCATCACCTCAATCTGTGGCACGGTGTAACCAGTATGACTCAAAGTGTGTCTTTTTTTATTTAAAATTTACATCAATTTTGGTAAAAAGGAAAACTGAACTACTCAAAACTAAGAAAACACATTTATATTTTTTTGATACTTTACAATAATGATCCATGAGTCATTTGAGATGTATAGTAATTATACACACCTCAATCTGACGTACATTGTGACCGGTATGACTCAAAGTGCGTCTTTTTATTTAAAATTGACATCAATTTTAGCAAAAAGAACAAATGACCTACTGAAAACCAAGAAAAAACATTCATATTGTTTTTATAACTTAGTTCAACAATCCATGAGTCATTTTAGATGTATATAAATTATCCTCATCTTAATTTGAGGCACGGTGTGACCAATATGACTCTAAGTGCGTATTTTTTTTATTTAAAGTCGACATCAATTTTAGTAAAAAGGAACACTGACCTACTCAAAACTGAAAAAATGCATTCATATTGTTGCTATAATTTAAGAAATAGATCCATAAGTAATTTGTGATGTTTATTAATAAAACACACCTAAATCCAATGCACGGTGTGACTGGTATGACTCTAAGTGTGTCTTTTTATTTAAAATTGACATTATTTTTACCAAAAGAAACAAGTATCGTACTGAAAATCGAGAAAAACATTTTTATTGTTTTTATAGTTTATAAAAATGATCCATTAGTAATTTGAGATGTGTATAAATCAACAAAACCTCAATCCAATGCATGGTGTGACCGGTATGACTCCAAGTGTCTCTTTTTATTTAAAATTGGCATCAATTTTAGCAAAAAGGAAAACTAACCTACTCAAAACTAAGAAAATGAATTCAGATTGTTTTGATACTTTAGGAAAATGATCCATAAGTCATTTTAGAAATGTAAAAATCAGCCTCACCTCAATCCGATACACGATGTGATCTGTATGACTCAAAGTGCATCTTTTTATTTAAAATTGACATCAAATTAGTAAAAAGGACAACCAACCTACTCAAAACAAAGAAAATAAATTTATATTGTTTTTATACTTTAGTAAAATGATCCATAAGAAATTTTTGATGTGTTGGAATAAATTGAACATCAATATGACACACAGTGTTGTTGGTATGACTCCAAGTGCATCTTTTTATTTTAAATTGGCATTAATTTTAGCAAAAGGAATAAGTGACGTACTAAAAACTGATAAAACACATTCATATTGTTTTTATAATTTAGGTAAAAATTCAATGAGCCATTTTTGATGTGTAGGAATCACCCTAACCTCAATATGATGGATATTGTGATCGGTATGATTCAAAGTGCCCGTTATCAGTTTAAAATTGACATTTTTGTTCAAAATGTGTGTTAATCACTGAAAACCAAGAAAATGTGCTTTGATTGTCTTGATAACTTATAACAGAAATTCATAAGTCATTTGTGACATGTATGAAGTAGTCTCACATCAAACCAAAACACAATGTGACCTGCATGACTCAAAGTGTGTGTTTCCAATTTGAAATGATATTTTAGTAGAAAACACAAATGACATACTAAAAACTGAGAAAATGCATTCAGATTGCTTTGATACATTAGGAAAATGATCTTGATGTAATTTGTGACATATAGGAATCATCTGTACCTCAATCCCACACATGGTGTGACCAATAAAACTCTAAATATATCTTTATTTAAAATTAACAATAATTTCATTAAAAATAAAAAGTGACATAATCAAAACTAAGAAAATGTATTGGAATTGTTTTGATACTTTATTAAAATGATCCATAACTCATTTTTGATGTGTAGGAATCAACCACACCTCAATACAATACACGGTGTGACCGGTATAACTCTAAGTTTTTTTTTATTTAAAGTTGAAATTTTTTAATATATTCATTCATATTAATGTTTAATTTATTTATTTACAATATTACTAACATAAGATTTGTTTTATTATACAGGTGGATTATTTTTCTCATGTTTAGGATATTTTTTTAGAAATAGATACCATGGGAAGACCTTTTTGAAAGGGGATCACAGGTGCCAAAGACAAACATTAATGTTTTAAATTGTTTGTAGATAGTAATTATAAATGTAATTATTCAAAACATTGTTTGAAATGTATATAGTAGTGTTTTTATTATATTTATGATGAAAAAATTATTTCAATTAAATTATATATTTGTGTATAGGAGGTTTCTGTGTGTTGTTTTTGTGTATAGGAGGTTGCTGCAGTGTGATGTTATAAAAATAATACAATGTAGCAGATGGGGACTTTATCAATGTTATTTCTAGCATTGATAAAGTACACTATTTATTAGTGCTATTGAAAGCACTAATAAAATGGGACCTTTATCAATGCTACAAATAGCACTAATAAGGAGTGACCTTTATTTGTGTTGTGATTAATATTACTTTTTTAGTGATATTAAAAGCCTTTTTGTGCACTGTTAAAGGGAATATCTATAGTCATAACTGAATTTGAAACGAGATACCTCCACCACTCGAGCGATGGTGCTACCATAGAAGTGGAGTACTGCTACTATGATCGAAGGAGGTTGTTACCATTGTGGGTTTTATTAGTGATGATATGGAAGAACACTTCCACTGCTGGTCAGAGATGCTACTGTTAATGGTGAAAGATGATGCCAGTGGCCAAACTTGCTGCTGCATCCATGATGATTATTTCTTCTACAATGGAGATTGCATGTGATGCTGTCACTGATAATGATAAGACCTCGTGCAAGAGAAGAATCCACCGAAAATAAAATGAGGTAGTGTTACTATGTATAAGGGAGCAATTGTGAACCATGGATATTGGCATGGATGTGCTACCGTCATGCTGAATATGCCATAAAGAACAGAAGATCCACTGGTGCCAGGTTCTACTATCTATAGTGATGAGGCTTACTTCTATTGGTGGTTAGGATAGATGAAGATGAGCCATGCAAGGTGTTATAAAAGAGGGGAACCAGAGTAGAGGAGCCGCCACCATGCTAGTGATGGAGCCTTGTACTGCTGGATATGGAGAAGAAGAAGAAGAAGCAAAGAAAATATATATAAATACATACTATTTGTATATATATATCAATATATTTATTATAATATATAAAATATATATAAAAAATTATATATAAATATGATATAAAATTTGTGAGCTTAAATGTTAAGAAAGAATTATTAAAACACCAAAAACATTTAAACATAAACACATATAATACAAATTACTAAAATAAATATATATGATAAAAATATATACATGTAACATGCAACAAAAATATTAATACTAAAAATAAAACAATATTTTTTCACAAGATAAAATAATTAAAACATTAAATCATTAACACATGATATAAATATGAGAAGTTTATGACATTTAATATTAAAACACTAACTATAATCAATGTAATTAAAAAATGCACAAACAATATATCCTTGTTTTTTTATTATAAAACCAAACTGGTAAAACTAAAAATATTTTATTTTATCCCCCTTTTTATAAGTAAAAAAAAAGATAAAACAAAAAAATCACCCTATACATATGCATAGATAAAACAATTAAGCTCCTATATACCAAGATCAAATTTGATTTTTTTCAGACTAAGGAAAGTCTAAGGGCTTAGTGAATATATCTATAAGCCGATTCTTAGTTAGGATAAATTCTAAAACAACATCACCCTTATTCACATGATCTCTAATAAAATGAAATCGAACATAAATATTCTTTTTCCTAGAATGTTATAAAGGGTTATTAGAAATAGAAATTGTAGATTTTTTATTATAATAAATGGAAATTTATCAAGATAAATACAAAAATCACATAAATATTTCTTTATCTATGAACTTTGAGTACAATAGATAGTAGCAGAGATATACTCAGCTTCAATAATAGATATAGAAACAGATAATCGTTTCTTATAAGTCCAATAAATTAAAAATTTTCCAAGAAAATGAAAGATACTATATGTGATTTTTCTATCAATTATATAGCCTCCAAAATCAGATTCAGAATAAGATATTAAATCAAAATAATTATACTTATAATAAAAAAACCAGAGTTAAAATTTCCTTTAACATATCTAATTATTATTTTCACAGATTTAGCATGACTTTATTTAGGATCATATTGAAACCTTGCACATATACAAACACTAAACATGATATCGGGTCTAGATGTAGTTAAATAAAGCAAGATACCTATCACACCTCTATAAACTTTAACATATATAGATTTAACAAAAGCATCAACATCTAATTTACAACTAGAACCCATGGGAGTTTTCATATATTTACAAGAATCAAGACTAAACATTTTAATAAAATCTTTAGAATACTTGGATTAATTAATAAAGATCCCATATTTCCTTTGATAATTTTAAAGTTGAAGAAATAACATTAACTATCCCATTAAGCTCATGTCAAACTCCAAAGACATCAAAACAGAAAATCATTACAAAACAATTTACTAGAAGAAACAAAAACTATATCATTGATATAAATTTTCACAATTAAAATATCATTAGAAACTCTTTTAATAAAAAGAGTAGTATCAACATTACTTTTCTTGAAACTATTATTCAATAGAAACAAAAAGACCTCTCATAGCAAGAATGAGGTGCTTTTTTGAGACCATACAAATCTTTAGATAACTTATAAATATGATTAAGAGATTTATCATTTTCAAAATCAGGGGGATGACTAACATAAATTTCTTCAGATATAAAACCATTTAATAAATAACTTTTAATATCCATTGGATACAATTTAAAACCATGAAAATGAGAAACATATGACAAGATTATAATAGCCTCTAACTTGGTAACATGTGAAAATGAATCATCAAAATATATAATTTATTCTTGAGAGTATATTTGGGCAACAATTATGGCTTTATTTTTGACAATATGACTATATTCATCCAGCTTGTTTCTAAAGATCTATTTAGTTTCAATTACCTATTTATCTTCAAGAAATTAAATTAAATACCAAACATTATTTATAATAAACTGATTAAGTTCGTCTTGTATAAAAAAATCCAATTAGAATCATTTAAATAATCAACAACATTATTAGGAACATGATCATAAACAAAACCATAGTTACAAAGAAGTTTAAAATGGATATTCTAGTTTTAATTCCAAACATTACCAATCAAATTTTCAATAGGATGATCCTTATGAATCCTCCATGATCTAGGATAAAATTGAGAAACATATTGCTCTCCCTCAAAAGATAAATTATCTAGAGGCTTTTCTTCACCAAAATTGAAATCCCTAAGATGATTTTCAATATTTTCCAAAACAGATTTCTGAACATCACAAGATTCATCAAACTTTATATGCATAGATTCTTCAACAACAATTATATGCTTATTATAAACTCTAAAATATTTATTGTTAGAATAATAACCAATAAATATACCTTCAACACTTTTATTATCAAAATTATCAAAATTATATTTCATATTCAAGATAAAAACATGAAAAACAAAAGATTTAAAATAAACAACTTTTGATTTTCTAGCATTAAACACTTTATAATGGGTCTTATTCAACAAAGGTCTAAAATAAATTATATTCAATACATAGAAAGTGGTATTAATAGATTATACTAAAAAATTATTAGGCAAACTATATTCATTAAGTATATTTCTATCCATTTCCTGAATAGTTCTATTTTTTTCTACAATACCATTTTGCTATGGGGTTCTAGGAGCAAAAAAATTATGAGAATAACCATTTTCTTTATAAAATTTTTCAAACTCAAAACTAATAAATTCACCTCTATTATCAATTATAATAGAAATAATTAAACAACCTTTCATATTTTGAACTAGCTTACAAAAATTAGCAAATATAGATAAGGTTTTATTCTTATGAGACATAAAATAAACCCATGTAAATCTACTAAAATCATAAACAATAACAAAAATGTATTTCTTACCACCCAAACTAGTAGTTTTCATTAGACCAAATAAATCAAGACGAAATAATTCAAGAGGCATAGAATTAGAAACATGATTGGTATATTTTAAATATTTCTTGTACTGCTTACCTTTTAAGCACAAATCACAAATAAAATATTTTCTTACCTTTAACTTGGGTAAATTTAGAACACACCCATGATTAGTTAATCTATGTATCATTCAGAAATGAGCATGTATAGGCCTTCTATTCCATAAAACATCATCTATTTCTATAGCATTACGACACTTAAAATTTTGATTAGATAGACCATATAAATTAATAAAATAAATATTATCTTTTATATACACATAAAAAAACAAAATTATCTTTAAAAACTAAACATTTATCATCTTTGAACTTAACATACATACCATTATCAAAAAGTTGTGAGATTTAAATTAGATTATGTTTAATCCCTTCAATGTATAAAACTTTAGAAATTAAAACAATATTAGAAATACCCACTTCACTAAAACCCTTAAAATTACCTTTGGAATTATCTCTAAATGTGATAGAGCCTCCATCATATTTTCTATAAGATAGTAAATTCGATAGGTCATCATTCATGTGTTAAGAATGACCATTGTCCATGTACAATGTGTCTTTGATATTTTTAAGGTGGTTATCTTGAAAAGATAAATCTTGTAGATTTTTTTGGTATTCATGGTATTTTGGGTCTAATTGGGTTAATAATAGAATTATTTGGTACCCAAATAAATTTCAAACATTTATGACAAGATAATATAGAAGATAATTTTTTTGAAATAAAAGATCTAGTATAACAAAGAGATTAAGGAAATATAAGAGAAAATTCATTAGCATAAGGTCCATGCAACCTACACTTAAAAAATTTAACAAAAGAAACTTTTACAGTATAAATTTTAACAAAATTAGTTTTGTATAACTTAGGAATCTTATAATTATAACCAAAACCAATTTTATCTTTATTTGGTTTCATCATAGCCACCATTTTTCATATTTTTCATTTCCTTGAAAAAAATTAGATAACATTTCTTTTAAACTATCAACTTCCTTTATAATATTATCATTCTCCTTCTGAATAGAATCGAAATCATCATAGATCATACCTTTAGAACATAAATAAAAACTTATTATTTATTAATTAAGATAATCATTATCCTTATCAACTTTCTTACTTTCCTTGATAATCCTCTTATCTTATTCTATTAATTATTTATACAACTCAAAAACTCTTAAAACATCTTTTTGAAGATTTTCATTTTCTTTATACAACTCATCAAAGATATAACCATCACTATCATAATAATAACAAGAATAAAAAACATTTTATACCTCATTTTTATTTACTACCCTCAAATAGAGGTTGGCTGACTCTTTCTTACTTTCAGATTCATCACTTGAATCAAATTATTCAGTGAAACTCCATCCATAAGGATAAGAACATTTCAATTCCTTCTTGTATTTCTTATCTCTTACTTTTTGTTTCAACTTTAGACAGTTAGTCTTGATATGTACCTTATTTATATAATCATAACAGGTGATATATGGTCTATATGAAGTACCCTTATTTTCTTTTCGATCATTATTTTGTTTTTTACTTGTTATCTTCTTGAAAATTTTCTTTTTCTACATCAAATTATAAATAACTTTTCTTATATTCATAATATCTCCTTTATCAATTTCTTATGACTCAGATTTAGAAGAGTTATAAGTAACATTTATATGTTATTTTAAAACAATACCTTTATTCTTTGAAATATATTCTTTAATTTAATTTCATATTGAAGAAGTGATCTGATGAGTTCATCCAATGTGTATTCTTTGAAGTTCTTACTTTCATCAATCATAATGTTCTTTGCATGCCATTTCTTGGGTAGAGTTCTTAGGACTCTTTCAATAAGTATAGGGTTCTCCAAAGTTTCTCCAAGGTTATTAATTCCATCCAAAATACTTGTGAATTAGTGGAACATTTTATTGACACTTTCATCTTCACCCATATTAAAATCTTGGTACTTAAATAGAAGCATTACAAGTTATATTCTAATTATCTTTTTAGGTCCAAGATGTGTTACTTGAAAAATATTCTATATCTTGTGAGCTGTCTTACAAGTAAATAGATGGCTAAAATAACTCCTGTTAATAACATAGTATAAAATATTTACTACTTTTCAATTCAAAACATATTTAGGAGCATAGTTTCCTGTAAGAGTATCCAGGTCAACTTCAGGTAGTTTGTATGGTTTTTATATGATTGAGTAGTGTTCTATGCTTAACTTATTTAGATATGCCTTTATTCTAGATTGACAGTAACCATAGTCATTTCCTTAAAAGTGATGTGGTTTCTGAGGAATCCATGCATCATTTTCATTCAATAATACCATATTATAGATATTTTCCTTATACTGTGAGGTCTAGGAAAATGTTAACATAATAAAACATAAATAACAGAATATATAGAATAGGTTCTTGTACTAGGAGTTTGATATTAGGAAAATAAACAACAGATATAATCAGTCATAAATAAGGTCCAGCCTTTGATACTAATTGTTAGGTTGAAACAAATGACAGAAGGTCCAGAGGGGGGGGGTGAATATACCTTATAATTTTTTTATATATAGATAGATTATCTAGATTAATTATCAAATATAATTAAAACAGTTAAATTGAAACAAAAAATAAAAGAATAAACATAAGTATTTTTATAGTAGTTTAGTCCAAAGTGGACCCACTCTACTCTTATACCTCTCAACTCAGCAAGATATATGTTTTATACTATATTGATCTTTGAAGGTTAATCATAACCCTATTACAACATAATCTTTCTTATGGAAGTATAACTAAGACACATGACTTTTTTATGGGGATTCACAACCTAAATACAACTTTGAATTTAGATAGAAAGAGTCATAACTTGAATAGTATTGACTTTAGAATCCAAGAGTCACAACCTAAATAAATATAATGGTTTTGTATAAAAAAGCATAAACAGAAAGTGAAAGCATGTGTGGGAGATGGGAAGTAGTGTTACAAACATAAGAGACTAGGATGAAAAATATAGTTGAACGAAATAAGTACAAGTTCTGGTTCTTGTGTATAGGATCATATCATCTCATCAAGGAAGTATAAGTTGAGATAGTTTAGGTATAGTCTTTGAGATATCATCACCAATGGTAAACACAGTGTACAAGATCACTTGAAGGTTCATAGAGTATGAGGAATTTTTATCACTTTAATTTGTATGTAATCATATGTACTCATCATATCATAATTTTATATAACTTCCAAGAATATTTTCAGTCCCTTAAATTGATTATGTAAAGCTAAAATATCTAAAGAGAACTCATGCAAATGGATAGAATATTTTAAAACAAAAATAACAGAGTGGACCTATTTTATTATAAATAAATAAGATTACCAAAAACATCAAAAGTATTCAAACAAAATTAAATATATAATTTAAAGAATTATAAGATTAAAAAAAATTAAATAGACCATTAAAACCAATTCATTCAAATAATTCCACAAACATTGCAAGAAGATTGATTGTGTAAAAAAATACTTTCTAAATATCATGATTCAAATATAGAAATAGTGTAAATACAAGTTTTTAACATTTTTATAAATATTAATTCTGGAACAATTAAAATAATTAAAGCATGTAATATAAATTATATTTATATACTAGAAAATACATGTTGTAAATTTCCATGGGAATTAAGAACAAGATAAAAACAACATTAAAAAAAGTTTTGCAAGGTTTAAAAATAATTCTCATAGACTTAACATAATTTAAAAACTAATTTTAGGAACCAATAACATATTAAAAACATGTTTCATAAATTCTCATAAAATAAAATATTAGAATCCCAAGAAATAGAGCATAAAAAAATATATTTTAGGAACAAGTTTAGAAAAATTTAAACTGAAAATATTAGAATTTTAAAACTAATGGTATTATAATTTTAAAACTAATGGTAATATAATTTTAAAATTAATGGTATTATAACTTTTACCTGATGGTACTTGAAATTTTAACTATTGGGAATTGATTTTTTTAAATTGGTGGTAGCAGAGTTTTGCTACTCTTGAGTGAAAAATTAGGGATCTGCTATAGATGTTACTAATCCAAATTAGGGCTATTACTCATGCTACTATTAGATGTAAAAAACCCTTCTATCATTAATATAATAAATAGAGGAGGGTTCTACCACCAAGAGGGAAAATAGAGTACCATTGTGAAAGGTACTACCATTGATAAAGAAGAAGTTTCTACCTTTATTATTGAGGTACTGATACCATCACTAAAGTTAAAACAAGCTATCACCACCGCTCGAGCGATGGTGATAACGTCAAAGTGGAGCATTCCTACTACTGCAGAAGGAGGTTTCTACCACTGCAGGTGCTACCAAAGCTGTGATGGAAGTAAACTTATGATATTGGTCAAAGATTCTACTTTTAATGGTCAAAGATGCTGCTAGTGGTCGAACCTTCTACTACTTTCATGACGATTCTTACTACTATAATAAAGATTATGTGTGATACTATCGTTGCTACCTAGTAAAGCCTGTGTGAGAGAATATGACTGTAACGTCCCGACCCGGCTCACCTCTAAGATGGTGGTCGGACTGGTGCGTCACAAGACCTCAAGCGCATCTCCCTGAATGCCAGAGGCTGCCGACTAGCAACGAGGGTCTTTTTGTGTCTGAGGGGGAGACTATGGCCTCATAGGTAATAGGTATTATCACAGCGGAAGTAAACAAAAATTAATAATAAATAGCAGAAGCATATAAATGAATAAACTACAGCAGAAGCAATATAAATAATCCAACTGAATAATACTCAAGTACAGAAGCTCACAAAATGATGTCATGCCATGATGTATGTTTAAACTAAAAGTACCGAAAAAAGAACCCAAGTATGCTATCAACTAAAAAGGAAAGAAACAAAGTGCGACAACTGCATCACGAGCAAGACTCAGTCCTTTTCCCCAGTCTCCATCCTAAGCAACAAAAATCAATCAAGAATCGGAAGTAGCATGCTTCCCTTTGTCAATACCTGCAATCATATAATTTACTCGGGTTTCAACAACGCTTGTGTAGGGTGCGAGATAAAATCCCAGTAGGCCGGCACCCAAGGTGTCTAAACCTTTCCATTTCGTGCAATGATAAAATGCAGTGTTCCATTATTTAACAATTTTAGATAATTAATTAAGTGCAATGGAATAAATAAGTCTGCCTGGGTTCCAAACGATCCCCGTGCCTAATCACCTGCTTCAGCCTAAGCTGGTAGTCTAAATGGGTACCTATCAGTAGAACGCACGTACACGTATATATATAAACCTAGAAAGAAATAAGGTAAACAAGAAAGAGGTATACCCCAAGCTTGTGCTTTAACTTGGGGTCTAAGTCAAGTGTCAACCAGGTGCACTTCCACATATCAGAAGAATATCTCAATTCTCAAGTGACTCGAATGGCAATAATACAAAATGTAAGTGCATCATTATTAAGGTTCAAGTTAAGAGTTGGAGTTTGAGCCCGTCCTGAAGGTATCGCTACAGAACATCCGTCAATTTATTCAATACCATCGAGCCCATCCAAGACAATCTTTCAAATGACCAAGTATCGTCCGAGGCATGACTTTACCCTGAGTCCATCCCGATCTCACAAAAAGGGGTCGAGTGTCATCTGAGACTGGCTTAGCCACATTGCCAATAGATTCTTCCTGATGGGCCCTTTTGGAACCGGTATCCATCAAAAGTATTAGAAAGCCCGGGGAAGTCTCGGTCCGACAAATCCAAGAACACCGCCCCCCGACACATAGAGGTAACCCTCAGGAACGAAGGGTCTAAGCGTGACCCTTAATACAAGACCCACCTCATTTCCCCACCCTGAATTTAATTAATGTTTTCATAGCAGCAAATATGATATCAACATATGTAATTGCACCTTGAAACCAAACAGGTACACCAGTGCATCACACAGTGCAAATTAAATATTTCAACACAGCAATCTTAACAAAGCAAAGTACCACATCAACATAAGAAGATAAATGCACTTTTAAATAAATAAATAAATTAGACCAACCAACTACAAATATCCAACAATTTCAAAGTTTATAATTAATCTAAATTAATTATTTAAATTAAACACAACAAAATAGGTTGTGAAAAACATACAGATAAAGACACTTTTTAATAATAAATAAACCAGCACAACCAACTACCAAAGATTCAACAATTCAAGATTCATAATTAATCTAAATTAATTATTTAAATCGAACAAAAAAAAAGGTTGCGCAACACATGCAATTAAATAAATTAAAAGTTTGGGTTAACGTAAATTATACTGACCACGTCGGCACACCCCAAGGGGTGTCCGATCTTGTTGCAACAAACTAAACAAATTAATTCATGATTAATACAACTGCAACAATTAGGCGAAGCAAATTAATTAATGAATTTGGGTGAATTTGCGCAAAGCCGGTAGACACTGACTAACGGCACAACGGTGCGTTTTTATAAATCGCAACAAAATGGAGGAAAATAGAGTAGACTTTCTACCTTATAGTCGTAGATGATCCTATGATCTGCGGTAGGCTTTGATTTGACCTAAAACGGAAGAAAATGGAAGATTTTAGAAAACTCCCAAAATAGGGTAAAATCCTTCCGTGATGAACTGCATAAAGGATTTGGAATGAGATCGCACGATTCTTGGGGCGTGGGATAAACCTTACCTAGAGGTTCATAGCACACCTGACGACGAAGAAAACAGACGATGAACGGAGGTGTGACGATCTTCCGAAGGGAGGAGAAGGTGGTGCACACCACCTAGGGAGGAGAGGTGCACCACGCATAGGAGAGGAGGAGAGGAGGAGAGGAAAAAAATAAATAAAAAGGAAAGGAAAGAAAAGAAAAAGGAAAAAAGAAAAAGGAGATAAATAAACAAAATAATAAAAATAAAATGGTGGAAGAAATGAAATAAATAATTAAAATATGTTTACCTCATTTTAATTATTTTTAATTTCTCTCCAACCATATCTATTTTATTATTTATTTTTATCCCTTTTTAAATTTCATTAATTTCCTTTAATCCTTTTTAATTATTTTTAACCAGAATGTTGCGCTATGGAGTGACATAATATTTTACATAAAACCTGAACAATCATTTAATTAATTTTAATAGATGTATGGGACCCGCAACAGGGTACGCAGGCGCGCCCTGGGTCGCTTTAAAGATTTGGATTAAAAACTTAAAAGTCCACAACTTGATTTAAGTCGACATGTTAAATGAATTTATGTAGGTAATTAATAATATTTTATCTAACCTAACAATAAATATCCCCTCATGTATATACGTGTTATATATATACACACACACACACACACACACACATCTGTATATTCATGTATATACACCCACACATGTATATATAACTATATATATATATATATATATATTTAATCCCATATATATAGATATACCTCATATATATATATATATACATCAATGTTTTTGTCCCAATATAATAATAATAATAATGATTAAAATAATTATTATTATTTAATTCAACCCATCAATGACACCATTAATATTTTAATGACAACGACCATTAATAAAAAGGATAACGGTTATTAAATAAATATTGATTGAACATTTGTATTTAATTGGAACAATTAATAATATCATATTTATTACATTACCCAGTTATTATTTACATCGTGAAAAATTTATTAATTAAGGAAGTGTATTTTCATGTGTTGACATCAACACAAAAATAATATTAATAATAAAATTATTATTATTATTTCTAACAGACAAAAAAAATATTTAATCCAATTAAATTATCTTCGGGCGTGATATGACCAAACGTCCGATTTTCACAAATGTTATACCCTGCCTAGGGTAAACCCCACGTCCCGGAACTATCGGTGATGTCAGATTTCTCATTCGACGCACCATTTGAGAGAAAATAATTATTTATTATATAAAAAACGGAATAATTAATTAATTAAAAATAAAGATGGAATTATCATGTGTGAGAATGCCAAAAACCCGATGCGAATCAAGGTTATACCCTTCCTAGGGTAAACCCGACGTTCCGGACCTAACGGTGGTCTCAGATTTCTCATACGACGCACCGTTTGAGAGTTATTTCATTTTTTGGAAAATAAAAAAACACGTGTATTAATAAAATAAACTTAATATTTTCATTCTATCAATGCCGCAATGTTGACTATCAGAATAAAAAGTTCCGACGCTCGGTTTTTAAAACTGACCTGCCTAGTTAACGGAAAAATTTAATTTCCTTTGATTTTTCATCCGGTTCAAAACACGGGACGTTACAATGACACTGAAAATAAAACAATGCAACACTACTGTAGAGAAGGGAGTTCTTGTGAACCGTGGGAAGTGGCATGGGTGTGCTACCATCATGATGGAGATGCCATTGAGAACTAAAGATCCACTGGTGTCGGGTGATACCATCTAAGGTGATGAGGTTTTCTTCCATTAGCGGCCAAGATACATGAAGATGATCCATGCAAGGTTCTACAGAAGAGGGGAAACATATGAGAGGATCTGCTCCCATACCAGTGATAGAGCACTATACTGATGAATATAGAGAAGATGAATAAGAAAAGAAAAAAATATATACATAATATATATATATATATATATATCGATATATGCATTAAAATATATAAAATATATAATAAAAATTATATACAGATATGATATAAAATTTGTGAGGTGGAATATTAAGAAGGAATTATTAAAACACCAAAAAAATTTAAACATAAACACATATAATAAAAATTATTAAAAAAAATATATGATAAAAATATATATATGTAATATGTAACAAAAATATTAATACTAAAAATAAAACAATGTCTTTTCATAAGATAAAATAATTAAAACATTAAATAATTAACACCTGATATGAATATAATAAGTTTATGACATTTAATATTAAAACACTAACTATAATCAATCTAATTAGAAAAAACAAATCAAAGTGTAGTAACACAGTACATGAACATGTAAAAACAACCCTTCCCTTGATCGTCGTTGTTTCACCTGAGGTAGGAAGCCCTTAAATTTCACGCATATCTTATATGGTATATTATCATGATTGTTAGTGTGTATGTGTAGCCCTGAGAATCCTTTTTATGATGCTTAATCACATAAGGTGTGAATCTATAGCCTTGACATGTGCTTGTGTTGATTGCATATGGATTGTTCTGATGAGGATACTGCTTGACTTGACATGATGTTTGATCTGTCATTTTCATCTTGTATCGTATGTGTTGTTATTTTGTCTTCTGTAGTTGAGTGTGCGGGTCGATCCAGTGAACTATCCTCTGAGAGGGATGTGATGGGTGTGAGGTCAACATTAATTGGACTATCCCTTAAAGAAGGGATGTTTGATCCATGTTTGGGACTATCCCTTGCTCGAGGGGGGTGTGTGAGGTGTACGACCAATGTTCCATACAACACGGAGCCAAAGCAGTTAGAGCTGGTCTCTGAGGACCCAACATATGTTTTGGACTTGAATGATATATTGTTGTGATATCTATACCCTATTTACTTTCATGGAATGCACTTGTATATGTTATGAACTTATGTTAATGGTCATTGGTTGTGTCCTACCAAGTCTTATAAGCACACCCTACCTAGTCATTTCAGTATGCTTGTATATTTCATGCTCAGGGATCTGGTGAAGTGAAAGGGAATATGGTGGATGGATGAGTGGGTAGGTAGGAGGATGCAGATGTTGCTGGATAGACTTTGGACCAAATCTCTGCAACTGATACTTTTGTTTTTTTGGTGTACCATACTTTAGATCTTTTTTGTAGTTTTGGGTTTTATATCTAGCATGACATGTTACTCCTCCATGGGCTATATTTGCATATTCCATTACTTTGGTGGTTATTATTTTATTATTTATTTATTTATTATTGTACTTGATCTATTTATATACTCTGATGTTCACATAGTATTAAGGGAATAGTCTCCCCACACCATTCCGTAGGCCCTCACCACTAGTTGTAAACCTCTTGTATACAGGGAGGCCCACATGAGGTTGTGTGGCATCCCTGGGTCAGACCCGATGGTTTAGGTCAGAGTGTTACAAAATGGTAATAGAAGATCTGTTGGAACCAGGTGTACAACGGAAGCCCCAAACAGGTGGGATTTTTAAAATTTTTCCACCGACGAACGGCATATACTTGTCGGCGTCGGTGAACAGTAACCCGATCTTAGCCGAGGACCACACATGAAGGATTTTAAGCATAAATAGAAACTGTAAAATACCTGGTTTAGATCCAAAGCCACACACGACGTCTGCTCATCATTGGCAATCGCTGCTCGAAGAATCTGAAGTCGAATTCCTCTAGATCTTCCACACGTGCTTCAAGGAATCCACGGGAGCGCCGTTCGTCGTAATCTGGGTGCTAACGTGGATTTTCAACGATGCCTTCAACGCTCCAACGACCACCGCAATGCTTTGCTAGCAACGCCCGAGGGAGAGCTCTATCCGAGCTCTTTGGATCCAGAGCATCTCTCTCTAGATCATGGGAGAGAGAGAAGGAGAGAAAAGTCCCATGAATAGTGTTTGGAAAAATCCCCTCCTCTTCTATTTATATTGCTCAATTAAAATACCCGGTATTGCCTTACTGGCCCCGAATACTTAATGCAATATCAATAAAATTTTATGACTACTAAGCTGAGCCATAAATATTATTATCACTTACTTGTAATATATTAAAATAAATTACATGATAATAATTAAGTCATTAATTCGACTCGTTGCACCCATAAATATTAATTTAACCTTGAATAATTTAATATTTGTTAATTAATATTTTTCATGTATTTACTAAAACTCGTAAATACATTTAATAAATAAATTCAATACTCATTATTCTAAACTCGAATAATATGAATTTATTTATTGCATTGGTTATCATTTAACTTTGGACAAATCTTGGGCCCCTGTGGTGGGGCCCATTATGTCCAAAACTCCTATTCAACTGAATAGGGCAGATTCTTGAATACGCTATTGTGTGTGACCCTCTAGGCCCTTATTTTGATAGTAGTGAATAGTATTCACAGACCAAGAGCGGGATCTAACAACCCATCATATCCCCTAAAAAAATAAGGATTGTCATAGTAGCAACAACCAACCTACGAATACACACTGTGTAATATAATCTCTTTGTCAGTGATATCTCATAAAGCAGGACGCACTCATGTGTGATCACCCTTTTCTAGATTTATAGTTTGTTGATTTAACTGGATGGATTTACCCTTGACTGCCATGACCATGGTCTTATAAAGGTACTACCATCTATATCAACATGGCCTGAGACATATTACTCCCATAACTCAGAAGCGACAAATCCTTTCTTGACCATTCAACCAATGTCATGCCACCAATGACACACCCAACACAAACTACCTCGCCATGACTTTATCGCCATGGTTTTCATCTTGTATCAAAGTACGTAATCAAATTACATACATTGGTAATGATCTCAAGTCAGGATACCATTACACATGATCATAGATAGGAACATCCAATGACACCCGAAACATGTAAAGTTCCTATTGGCGGGTTATTCCTCATGATTTCACTTATAGAGATCACCAAGTGAAAACTTCATGAGAAGAAGTCTCAATGCTTATGAGCCCCCAACACCTGATAGTCAAACATCTACTGTGTCTAATCAATAAGATGTATCTAGACTATAGAACATATATTTAAGATTAATGTCATAGTATTTAGAGGTTCTCATTATAGCCCGAGATCTTCTATAACCTTTCGATATGACAGTTAATCTTTAGACATTACCATTTAAATAGTGGATGCATAACAGTCTACACTATAATGGTAAGATAACATCATGCATAGCTAACTGTATACACGATATGGTAATCAAAAGCACTGAATAGTTGGGTCGAGGGCACCCACTATTTAAACACTCCCACTTGAACTAGAGCCAACTTGCTAACCAAACTTGTTAGCCACTCACATGATGAACATCATGTTTCTGCCGAGTAACGACTTTAGCTACTGGGTCTTCCACGGTTCCGCCACATGGCAATTCTGCTATTGCAACCTTGTCTCCTTGAGTAAAACTTCTCAAGAGATGGTATCCCGAGTATATCTCACTTTTTGTCCATTGTCATAGCTTGACATATTGTCCAGTAAGAATATCATAATTTAGATTATGATAATACTTTTCTCACCAGGTGCGATTCCAAGAACTGGAACAGATTGTTGCATATCTGCTTCTTAGCTGCCTTAGAAGCTGCAACGTACTCGGTCTTTATAGGTATAGCTACCACTATATTATATGATCTTGTCTCGCTCATCGTCTCTAACTGCAATAATAGATCTCTTGATCTATGTATGACTAGTTTGTATCCCTGAAAACTAGTATCCTTTCTTCTCCACTTACCAGGTACATATCTTTTGTACTTGCCAAAGTACAATTAGATAATTCTGACTACATCCCTTGCAGTGCTTCTGGATATAACTGAGATGTTCCTATTGTAAAATATACCTTGGAAATATCAGCTCTTGTACATATCTTGGCATGCGTGATTGATCCATCGCTCCGACGTATGGATTTCAACTCACCACGTTTATCTCTTCCCATGTCACGTACAGGTCAGCATGGAGAGATTATTCCATGTGACATAGGAAACAATTCATCTCTTGAATTGTTCTAACTTGTATTTTTCAACACAATGTCACTATACGTACGATTGACTAGGACCAAGCAACCTATAGATCTACCTCAGTAGATCCCGTTCCCTAGAACTTAGGTTGCTACTTTAAGTCAATCACTGGAGAGTAAATTTCATTTTTGTCTCAACTAACTGTGAGACCATTGTCTGTTTTCCATATGTTGCTGAACATATTTTTTCTTGGAAAACATTGATGCTCCCACAAACCTCACGTAGACACATGGAAAACATTTTTTTTGAAAATGTATTTTCTATGATCATGTTGCTTACTTTAATCCTAAACTGAATTTTAGTAACTTGAAACCTTTATTAGAATTCTATGACGTGACCATCACTTTTTGGTTGTGTCGTATAGACACCATCCATGATTGGTGGTCATGACATCCAATGCTAAATAAATTGATCATAGATATTAGCTATGATAAGTAAAATTCTAAAGGATTTAGGTATAAAAACTTGGTCAAATCAATCAAGCCTTATTGGTACCAAGCTCGTACCATCCATGTATCAACTCACTTGAATACCCATCACAATATTCAAAATAATATCCCCTTTTCACTTTGATACATGGAATCCATTAATTGAATTTTAGTTGGTCTTATCAATTTTAGCTAATTTCCATATACTACTTAATTGTAGGAAATATTATTCAAATAGAATAATAGATCACTGACCGTAGTGAATATAAAAACCATCACCATGGTTTTATCCTTCCTACGTAGTATGTGTCTCTGGAACATACTTTATTTCACATGCACTTGTGGAACTAGTTCCTATGCCAACTATTTTGTGCATCTTGAGCATTGAATAAACACAAGTCAATATAGCTCCCACTATCTCTAATAGAGATGTGCACCCTTATATAGATATGTAGTCCCTTACTTGACTACAACTTTTCTATCTTAGGGATTTATGTAATATCCTAAGCAACTGTTAGGATTATTACACTAAATGCACAATGCGTTTGTCTTGATGCAAGTTTGTTTATGTCCGAACAAACTATTTGCATCCAAACACATGTCCTTATGACATAATGAATTTACATCATACTAAGACTCGTATGATATCCATTTGTCATTATATTTGGCATATGATTATGGTATTACACTATTATTTACAAAGAATTTCATGAAATATAATGGAAGTTTCTGCTAGTTACAACATTGATATTACTTACATCAACATTTTGATGTATAAATGTACGTTTAGGAATTACTCCATGCTATATTTTGTTCATCAATGTTGATATGTAAGACTTCATCATCAATCCTCCTCATTAACATCAATGTCTTGATGTCGATAAGGTAAAGTGAGTTTAGGAATTGCTCCACGCTACATTATCATGATTGATGAATGCTTGGTCATGATATTCTTCGGTATCCCAACCCGAAGCAACTCATATCTCCTGACCATGAATATACTTCACTCTGTTATTCCTTAATTACTTACAAAAATCTTATGAAGCATATATACCTCTAGCTTATACTTGGAATAGTTCACACTTACGTGTTGAACCATTTCCAAAAGCTTTGTGATGTACCTTTATTTCTAAAGGCTCCTTTGTCCAAACTAAAGACATCAATAATACCAAAAGTATTTAGCTCTGCCAAGCCTAAATACCATACTTGGTATATTCATGATGTCCATTTTTAGTATTACTTGACAAAGAATTATCCCGTCACAACTGGGTATAAGTCTCATATTTATATTCATCATTAATTTCCTATGATTCATGTATTACTGAACTAGTGATTGAGTTTACCAAAAACAACATTCATTCCAGAAATTGAAAGAATGTCTCCTTGCGTACAAGGACACATGTGATTAATGTCTTTGGTTATACTCAACAATAGTTCAACACGAATATTTCACTTGGCAATTAAAGAAGTCATGTACTTCTCACCACTGGCCTAGGTATCACCCTTTCACAACCACTTGGAAAATACACCTGACTTCTAGTAAGGTTTCTATACTAACTTGTTTATCGTATTAGAATACACATATTTTACCAGCATATTGTATTTAATACCCAAGTAGTAAAAAGGAAACGTTACATTGATGAATACGCCTGATGTAGAAGCGGCAACTTGATCCTTTAAATCAGGTTATTACTTTTAAACTTCCATAGTATTATTTTATAATATGCAATGAAAATAACCTCTATTAATACCTCATTAATTAAAGGACGTCATGAATGTGCCATTGGCATTAATTTCATTTTTTCCTTTTCACACTGTCTTTCAATTTATTCACCATAAGAATTAAAACTTAATTGTCTTTTATTCTTATTCACTTGGAGAACCTTACCAAGATTGGAAATGAAGCGTTTACTCAATACTTGTTAATTTTGTAACTTAAAATGAGACTTGAGTAATGTGGTGAAAATGATATTTAAAGATCATGATAAATATTTTAATTTACACATGCCAGTGTAAACTTAACCTTATTCATATCATTGCTTCGCTTTCTCCTTGCAAACTACTCAGAGATGAGACTTTATGTTATATCATCTATGTCCTGGTGTAGCGACCGCAACTGACACTGGACGTTGATGAAAGCATAATGATATAACTATCATATGATTTGTACATTATTATCCTGTAAGAAATTTTCACTCTCGCTTTATGAGGTAGTTTAACAGTGTTGGGGACACTAACACCTTGAGTTTCCTATATCATAGTACTATGCGCACACGCCTGTACTATTCATGGACACTCCTGTTAGTCTGGACATTTACTTTGTCCATTATAATATTGCAGTTTTAATCTTGTGGTATAAGTTTTCATTTTTCTACAAAAATGAATTTTAGAAAATTAATTCCTTTTATCTGAATTACCAGTTTAGACATTTTTTTGATTAATTACTTAAATCATTTAATGTCTCCCACTATTTTATCGGATTCTAGGAACCCTCTGTGCTAGAATCGGAATACTCTGTCACTTGAGTATTCTAGTGGAAAGGATCCTGGAACCACCCCTCATAGTCTACAAGATATGGCTACACCACTACTTGGAGGGTTCTAGGTAGGCTTTTGGCTGTCCAACCGCTTTAACTTGTGGTTCCTCGATCTGTTGAGTGAAGTCCCAGCTTCTTAAAATCAAGATTTGATTTACTCAACGCTTGCCTCTAAAATTACAACAAGCTAGCTATGGATATTTCTTTGCTGCAACTTTAGTTAAGTCAACCCATCATTCTTATAAGTACTCCTTGGTAGTAAGAGGCACCCTCAGCTATGGCATGACCGACACCTCAAACAACCGATTTTGTCCAAACTTGAATGACGAAAGGCTGTTATGACTTAATATATCTTTGAGGGTTTTATTATTTTTAGTGTGATGAAAGAAATAATTTTATATTTTATAAGCATGTACTATGTGATCTCACTCACAACTAACCGTGCAAGAAATAGAAATTTCATCGCGTCACATGTTCATTTTATCTTGCATGCTTGTTTATTATTATACTATGTGATCGCGCAATAAATTACACATGCACACAAATAATAAACCATGCATAAATAAAATGAACACCTGATCATGAACTGGTACTATTGGTTGATCCGTTGAGTAAATAACGGACCAACCAAACCCCTAGGGGTAAGTACCTTTAGTCGCGTGGCTTGAAGCTTAAACAACGTCTGCTCATCCAATGCAACCAGCTTCTGTCTGGTGCGTCTCCGTCACTTAGCGCAAAGTGTGTCATATGTCATCTCATCATTATACAACATTACTCGCACATAGGCAAGGGGTCTCGGAGAAAAATTACAACTCTGAGAATGAGCACGTAGGCCCTTATACACATAATGACATTTGAGACAACACGCAAATCGTCTTTTATTTAATTAAACTAATTTTTACAAACCGGCATGAAATAATTAAATAAATAAATAAAATAAATAAACAAACACCAGATATACATTAGTAGGTCGACGAATCATGACCAACATATACGCATTAAACTTGTGTATATTAAATAAATGCAGAATTAAATTAAACTTGCATTGAAATAAACTTGGGGGCATTGATTTTATTGAATTAAAATTTCACTCTAATTTTAATTAAATATTAACACGTCATTCGGTCCCATTTAATTAATTTAATTTTAAAACTAAAATTAAATTAATTAACTGATTTAATTAATCATCCAATTAAATTAATTATGCCGCTTTAATTATAGACCAAAGTTAATATTTAATTAATTTAATTCTGAATTGAAATTAAAGTAATTAATTTAATTAACTTTTTATTCAAATAAAATTACACGAGACCCATAAACCCTGGGCATGGCCTATGCGGGTCGGGGCGAACCTGCGTAGGCCCATCCCGGGTAGTGCCAACCTCGTGCAAGGGATTTCTGGGCCGGGAAGGTCCGCCTAAACCCGTTCCGAGATGAACAAACCTGCTTTGAGAAGTTTCGGAGCAGCGAATGTTACCTGCCCGCTATGGGGACCATGAAGCGGCCAGAACGAGACCGGTTCGGGACGGTGTGGGCTGGCCAAGGGTAGAGGCCAAAGCCGATTCAAGGAGGGGCTTGGTGCGCTGCGGCTCTGGTGCCCTCCGGTTCCACAAAGTGGTGCACCATGAGCGGGGCCTGCTGCATGGAGCAAGGAGGGAGGTCATTGGGGAGCCGTGACCTGCGCCTGTAGGTCCACCGACTTGGAGGTTTGGAGCACCTCGTGGGAGAGGGGTTGGCCTGCTGATGTAGGGTGGTGAAGGGGAGGAGCCAAGACGGGGTGGCTGGGTACCGGCTGGGCTTGGTTTAGCAGCTGGCTGGGGCACCTACTGCTGGCTGGATGCAGCGCATCCGAGGAGCCGCGCGATGCGAGGAAGGAGGTCCTGCGCCTAATGCCTGGGGTGTGGTGCCTGGACATGCTGCAGCGGGATTCTGCGGAGAGGGAAGAACCACTAGGGTCTGGGGTGCGGTGCCTGCAGGCAGGTTGCAGTGGTGCGCTGCTGCACCGCTGAGCAGGGAGGAGGGCATGCTCGTCCGGCGCTAGTTTAAGGTGGTTCCGACAGGGATGCAGGGTGCGGGATGTGGACGAGGTGTCCGGGTGAGCCTGGCACTTTTGTTTCCACAGGCAAGGAAGGAGGATAGAGGAGGCCGAGGGCGACAATGGGTGCCGGACTAGTGTGCCACTGCGTCGCGGGGCAGAAGAGGCGGTGACTGGTTTAGCCACGTGGTGAACAGCCGCAGGAATACCAAGCAGCGGGGGGCCTTTTGGCCCCCAAAGCAAAAACTATTATTATTATTTTTATTATTTTTTTTGTGTTTAGCCCCCCACCCTTTCTTTTTTTTTCTTGATTTGAAAAAGGCCTTCTCCCCTTATTTTTTTAAACAAAAGACTTAATTTAAGTCTTTCTTTTATGTTAGTCTTGCATCCTTTTAATTTTTTTAAAGTCTATATTAGGATTTGGAAAAACTAAAATTAATATTATAATAATAATATTATTATAATAAAATTAATATTATTATTATAATAAAATCAACTAATTTTATTATTATAATAATAATACAATTAATTTTAATAAGTTAATATCAAATCAAAATTGATTTTTCAGTGAGTATTTTAGCCACGGGATTTCCGGTCGAAATACGAAACATCACCGAAATTTAATCTCGAATCCGAATTCGAAACTTTGGATGGCTACAGACTGGCCATTCGATGTCCGATTCGGATTCCGTCTGCGACGTTGGGACTGGAATGACGCCCTCTTCATTAATTAATGAAAATTTAATTTATTTGGATTAAAATTGACATGCATCCCTCTGATACCACTTGTTGGAACCGGGCGTGCAGCAGAATCCCAAAACAGGTGGGTTTTTTAAAAATTTCCATCGACGAACGACGTATACTTGTCAGCATTGGTGCACAACAGCCCGGTCTTAGCCAAGGACCATGAATGTAGGATTTTAAGCACAAACAGAAACCATAAAATACCTGGTTTAGATCCAAAGCCGCGCACGATGTCTGCTCATCGTTGGTGATCACTGCTCGAAGAATCCAAAGTCGAATTTCTCTAGATCGTCCAAACGCGCTTCAAGGAATCTGCGGGAGTGTCATTCGTCGTGATCTGGGTGCTAGCGTGGATTTGCGACGATGCCTTCGATGCTCCAACGACCACCGCATCGCTTTACTAGCGACGCCCGAGAGAGAGCTCCATCTGAGCTCTTTGGATCCAGAGCATCTCTCTATAGATCATGGGAGAGAGAAGAGGAGAGAGAATCCCCATGAATAGTGTTTGGAAAAATCCCCTCCTCTTCTATTTATAGTGCTTAATTAAAATACCCGGTATTGCCTCGCCGACCCCGATTACTTAACGCACTATCAACGACATTTTATGACTAATAAACTGAGCCATAAATATTATTATCACTTACTTGTAATATATTAAAATATATTACATGATAATAATTAAGTCATTAATTTGACTCATCACTCCCATAAATATTAATTGAACCTTGAATAATTTAATATTCATCAATTAATATTTTTCATGTATTTACTAAAAATTGTAAATACATTTAATAAATAAATTCAATACTCATTAATCTAAACTCGAATAATATGAATTTATTTATTTCATTGGTGATCATTTAACTTTGGGCAAATCTCGGGCCCCTGTGGCAGGGCCCATTATGTCCAAAACTCCTATTCAACTGAATAGGGTAGATTCTTGAATACGCTATTGTGTGTGACCATCTAGGCCTTTATTTTGACAGTAGTGAGTAATATTCACAGACCAAGAGTGGGATCTAGTAACCCATCATAGCCCCTGAAGAAATAAGGATTGTCACAGCAACGACAACCAACCTACGAACACTCACTGTGTAATATAATCTCTTTCTCAGTAATATCTCATAAATCAGGACACACTCACGTGTCATCACCCTTTTTAAGATTTATATTTTGTTGATTTAACTGGATGGATTTACCCTTGACTGCCATGGCCATGGTCTTATAAAGGTACTACCATCCATATCAACATGGCCTGAGATATATTACTCCCATAACTCGAAATTGACAAATCCTTTCTTGACCATTCAACCAATGTCATGCCACCAATGACGCACCTAAGACAAACTACCTCGCCACGACTTCATCACCATGGTTTTAGTCTTGTATCAAAGTACGTAATCAAATGACATACATTGGTAATGGTCTCAAGTTAGGAGACCATTACACATGATCGTAGATAGGAACATACTATGACACCCGAAACATGTGGAGTTCCTATTGGTGGGTCAGTCCTCATGATTTCACTTCTAGAGATCACCAAGTTTGAACTTCATGAGAAGAAGTCTCAATGCTTATGAGCCCCCAGCACCAGAAAGTCAAACATCTACTGTGTCCAATCAGTAAGATGTATCTAGACTATAGAACATATATTTAAGATTAATGTCATAGTATCTAGAGGTTCTCATTATAGCCTGGGACCTGCTATAACCTTTAGATACGGAAATTAATCTTTGGAAATTACCATTTAAATAGTGGATGCAGAACAGTCTACACTATAATGGTAAGATAACATCATGCATAACTAACTGCATACACAATATGGTAATCAAAAGTAATAAATAGTTGGGTCTAGGGCACCCACTATTTCAACAGGATCATGTTATCTAACCTATCTATTATATTTTCCATTATTTGATATAGGGTAGACATGAGTTATAATGGTTGGGACTCAATAAGGGGAACCATGTTAGTGTCTATCCATCACTATGTAGTAGACCTACAAGTTTCCATAAAGCAAGATTTTTTTTTCTGTTTGATTTTATCGTTGATTAAATTCACCTTGGGTAATGCACATGATATTGATATGTTGATTTATGTGATTTTGTGTGTGTCCATGCATCATGCTAGGAACATAGGTTTATATGTCATATATACCTATTTCTTGAATTATATGGATCCAAAATAATTAAACGCTTTATGAAATTATGATATGTTCTTTGGTGAATTATTTATTACATTCCTTATTTGAGATATTGTATTCTTTTCTTAAGTTTATATGTGTGTCTATGACTAATGTGAAAGTACCAGAGGCTTGACTTGAGTTTTGGATAGTGTTTAGGGGGTTTTACCTTGTTCTTGTGGGTAACCTCTTAGGTTGAACCTTATTTTTAACCCTTGTGTGTGCTTGTATTTAGTTATTTATTTTCTTGTCTAAGTAATTGGCCTTCTCTAAGGTTTGTTTTTTCATTTTAGAAAATGCTTCCCCATAGATGCCTCACACAACCATTTGATCTATCTATTGCATATGAGGATGTTATTGAGTAATTTATATTGGTATCTCCATCAATTCAAGCAATAGAATGGATCCAACTAGGACTCCTTTGGCTGGTACCTATTCAGGAAAGAGTAGTCCATGGGGGCAGGCCGATGATGGTTGAATCCATACATCACTCCCAGCTCTAGCACCCCTATCCTTCCAAGGCACAAGATTACCTTAGTACATGAAGGAATAAATATGATTCACATAGAGTATTTTTGACTTGGTAGAGACCCTAGAGTATTAGAAGGTTAATCTTACAAACTTCATACTTAAAGGTGCAATTGGGTGATGATGGGATATGATGTTCTAGGCTGGTAGAGTTGAAGGGATGACTTGGGATACCTTCAAGGGTCTCTTATTCAAGGAATTATTTCTAGATCCTTTGAAACTATACTATTATCTGGAGTTCATAGAGCTTCAATAGAGGATGATGGAAATGTTCATATAATCAACATGCTTTATAGAGTTGATTCTCTTTGATCCTTTTCTGACAGGGAATGAAGCTCAGAAAGCAAGGAAGTTTGATATTGTCCTATGACTAGATATGAAAAGACCTATTAGGAACTTTGATATGAGAACCCATGTAGTAGTGCTTTGTAAAGATCTGATGATTGAAAAGGGATTTTAGGAAGATAGAGTTGTAGATCTTCTTATAGATGTTAGTGGACTGATGATTTCCTTCTCCAATGTAGTCCCGGTTTCTCATTCTAGAAGAAAGAAGAGGAATTCAAAGGATGGAAACTAGGGAAAAGGATGATAGTTATATTAGAGCCAAGATTTTTTGACTCATTCTACAGGGAGAGACTCTAATATATACTATAACTATGGTTGGAAGGGAAACTTTCTCAAGGACCATACCTTTTCTCTCAAGACTTTTCACTAATGTGGAAAGATAGGGAATCTAAAAAAGTTCTATGATAAGGCTCAGAGGATGCACTCAACTAATTCATGCAAAGGACATCAGTAATAGGTACAAACCATATAAGGGTTAGTGAACTAGGTGAATCATGAGCCTATGGGGCATCGTGGAGTGTCACTGGTAGGGATTATGCAGTTGAATAGGCTTCATAAAATGGTGGAGAGGGACCTTCTATAATGAGAGGTATGATCCTAATTTCTTATACTTTATCATTATCTTTATTTTTCAAAGGATCATCCCATTCATTCACATCTTCTCAATTGGTTTCTATATTTGATTTATTGGTTAAATTATCTTCTGAGATGTTTTCCATCGATACACCCTTGAGAAAGAAAGTGGATCATCTTCAAATCTTTCTATACTATCTGATGGTGGTTGTTAGCTTTGATCATGTTAGAGATTCAAAATTCTATAGATGAGAAGTTTCAAAATGATCCTTGTCATGTTCTATTTGACTAGTTTCCATGAAAAAATCAATTTTTATCAAAGACAGGTGGCCTTCTTGTCATCTAAGGGGGAAAAGTTTGTGCTGATCAGGTAATGGGACATTGAGGCAGGAAAAGTGGCACTAGACCCTCATCAGAGATAAATCTTTTCAGCGTAAGTGGTTGGAATGATCCTTATGATGGATCAGGTAGTGACTCCCTTATCTTTCCCTCTGGTGGTGGACCTATATCGAGATGTCTTTCAAAATGATTTCTTAGGGGTTTATCTATTAATGGGAGTTAAATTTGAGATCGAGATCATGACTACCGCATGACCGATACTGATTCCACCATATTCCATGGCACTGAATGAGTTGAAAGGTATCAAGGAGTAATATGATGATCTTGAGGTTAAATTCTTCATCAGACTGAGAACTTCCCCTTAGGGTTCTCTAGTGTTGCTCATTAATAAGGAATATGGTAGTCTTAAGCTTTGTGTGGACTACCAGAAGCAGAGTCAGATCATAGTGGAAAACATGTACATATTTCTGAAAATAGATGATTTTTTTGATCATTTGAGAGGAAATCAGCAGTTTTCTAAGATTGATCAACATTTTGGATACCATCAACTTTAGGTTAGAGAGTAAGACACCCCTAATACAATGTTTAGGAGCATTTATGGGTTGTATGAGTATCTCATTATGACTTTTGGGCTGATGAATTATCTAGAAGTGTTCATAACTCCCAAGAACAATATTTTTCACCCATAATTGGATTCCTTCATCACTTTGTTCATTGATGACATCCTTATATATTCCAAGACATTGGAGTCACATGCCAGATACTTGGATATCATGTTGAGTTTGCCTTTTAGATATAGGAGGTACACTTTCTTGGGCATGTGGTTTCACAAGCTGTGATATCAATTGATCCAGAGAAGGTTTATGTAGTTATGTAGTATCCATGATAAAGGAATGTGTTCGAGATTTAGAGTTTTCTCGAATTTGATAGGTACTACAAGAGATTCATTCAAGACTTCTCCTACCTAAAATCACCCATGACCATTCCTACTAAGAAGCGAGTAAATTTTAAATGGAAAGATCAGTGTGAAGAACTATTATCAGAGCTGAAGAAGAGGTTGATATTGGCTCCGACCATGATTCTTCCGAAGCCTAGATTTGGATATGTTGTGTACTGTGATGCGTCTGGCATTGGCCTAGGAGATGTTTTGATACATGGTGATAAGGTAGTCACTTACAGGTCTCATGAAATATGACCCCATGAGCATAAATACCCTACCAATGACTTGTAGTTAGTATTAGTGGTCCATGCTATGAAATGTTTGCGACACTAGCTATTTAGTGAGATATTTTTCATATATACGGAACATAAGAGTCTGTAATATATCTTCTCCAAACATGAACTAAATATTCATTAGAGTATTTAAGTAGATTATTTATATATGTTTGAATTAAATATAGAATATGATCTAGGGAATGGTAATGTATTTATAGATGCACTGAGTAGAAAAATTCAGGAAGTGGGTAAATAGATTTATAAATTCGGATGAATGCTCATGGATTTGTTGAAAGAATGGTAGACGGGTATAACTGAGGATTAGTGGTTTGTGTACCCTTAGTGGTCATGTAATCATTGGTAGAATGCATGAATTTCAGTTAGGAGCTTGATTTAGAGTGTATTTCAATGCATGAGAGGTTAGTAGTAAGAGGCTCTATTTCAGGTTGGGATTTGGAAAGACATGGAGCACTTCTGGTTCATGGTAGGGTGATGGTTCTATCTTTTATGAGAGAGGATCAAATGGTATCCTTTCATAATTAATAGTGGGTAGTGCACCTGAGGTCGACCAAGATGTATCATGATGTCAAGTGGTTGTTTTGGTGGCCCGGTATGAAGAGATACATTATATGATTTGTTTCCCATGGTATGACTTGTCATAAAATCAAGGTTTAGCATCAAATACCTGGAGGGTTACTCCAAACACTTCTATTGTTTATGTGAAAGTGGGATGGGGTAACAACAGACTTCATGGCAGGGTTTCCTAGAACCCTGAAAGGAAAGGACATAGTTTGGGTGGTAGTGGATTGGTTGACTAATGTGGATCATTTCATACTGATCCAGGAGATGAACTCAGTGAATGAGCTAGTCAAGCTATATGTTTAAGAGATCATGTGGTTTTATAGAGTGCCTTTAAGTATAGAATCTGATAGAGGCACTAGGTTCACCTCATGATTTTGGTAAGGTTTACAAAAGTTTATGGGTATCCACTTGAATCTAAGTATGAAATTTTATCCTTAGACTGATGTGTAATAAAAAAGAACAATCTAGAATTTAGAGGATATTAATTGATCATGTATTATGTATTTAAAATGTGCTTGGGAATATAACTTGTATTTTATAGAGTTAACCTACAATAACAGTTTTTAGTCTTAAATTCAAATAGCTCCATTTGAGGCTTTGTATGGGAAACCTTTTCATTCACCTCTCTACTAGCATGAGGTAGGTGAGCATTCAATTGTTGGGATGAGTATGGTATATGAGACCTATGAGTGGGTGTAGTTGATTAAAAAATGGTTAGTTATAACTCATAACAGGCAACAGTCTTATGAAGACCAACAGAGACGACCCTTTGAGTTCACTGTAGGCGAAAATATTTTCATGTGGGTGAGGTTGAGGAATATATGTTTAAGGAGGAAAAGTAAGTTGGTACCATGGCACATTGGGTTGTTAGAGATATTCGAATTCATCGATATGGTAGCCTATCAGTTGGACCTTCCTCCAAGCTATCATGGTATGTACAATGTTTTTTATTTGACACAACTACAGAAGTATGAGCCAGATCCTGCACATGTGCTCAACTATGAAGATGTTGAGCTAGAGTAGGATGCATCATATGGGTAACAACCTATTTAGATAGTGGATCTAAGTGAAAGGTTTCTATGAGGATAGATCATTCCTCTTGTTTGGATCTAGTAGCAACACATGTGTTTTTAGGAAGAGATGTGGGAGTGGGGGGATAGACATTTGGGAGAAGCGGACCAAGTTGATTGAGAATACCTCTAGGGACACTTCTTGAGGACAAGAAGTCATTACAAGGGGGATTTCTAACATCATAAATCTCAATTTATGCCTATTTTTAATCTTTTTTACATCTTAAGGGTGTAATTAAATGAGTTGAGGCTTGTTAGGGGTGTTCAGATAAGGAAATGGCTCAAAGGATGTAAATTTTGGATATAGGAGAGGTTCACACCATGAATGGATATTCACAATGTGAATGGATTCTAGGTGGAATCCACAGACCATTAATTTAGAATGTGAAATAGATTCATGATGTGAATAGGGATTTCAGGTTTTAAGTTAGTTTTTTTGTCATATCGACTTTCATAAGAATTCACGATGTGAATCCTTAATTCACATCGTGAATGTAGATTGTTTAGGAAAATTTAATGATCAAGTGACCTTCTATTTTTTTTATCTCACTCAATTTATACTGTTCTAGACTCTAGGCTCTCTCCATGAAATTTTGGGCTCTCCTCTCCCCTTCCAAATCCTCTCTTTGATTCCTAATTTCCTATTCGATCTTGCGCATCCAATCTGGTAAGTTCTTATTTGATCATGATTAATTATCTCCTCTTATCCTCGATTGAAATCAATTAGATCTTCTATGTATTGGTCAGATATAAGGGTTTTAGAATGATCTAATGAGGTTTTTGATGATTTTTGATAGAATTGATATCTAGATTCAATAATTTGGCTTCTGTATAACACTTAGACCAAGACCATTTCCAACAACAAATATTATTTGGTAAGTTGATCTTGACCTAAACTTTTTGGGTGTAGTTCCTATTCTACCTCAATCACAGAGTTCTAAACATGTCAAATTAGGATTGGTTCTAGGATTTGGTGGTGCTTCTAGACTTGGATGGTGACCCTTTCCTTATTTTCATTGTTTCACATGAGGTAGGAATCACTTAAATTTCAAGCTTGTCTAATAAAAGTTATTGGAATGATTATTGGAATGCATGTGTATCCCTAAAAAACCTATGTCTGATTCTTGATCACATATGGTGTGCATGTTTATCCTTGACCTGTACTTGTGTTTCTTGCATATGGATTGTTCTTTTGATTATATTACTTGACATGGCATGATGTTTGATCTGTAATTTGCATCTTTTTCGTATGTACTGTTCTTATGTTTTTTATAGCTGATTATGCATGTTGAGCCTAGTGGACTATCGAATGATATGGATGTGTTAGGCATGATTTCAACATGCATTGGACTATCCATTGAAGAATGGATGTGTCATCCATATTTGGTATTATCCCTTGTTCGAGGGATATGTGTCAGGAAGAAAATCGACATTCCTTTTGAAATAGAGTCGAAGCAGGTAGAGCCGATCTCTGAGGACCCAACATATGTTTTGGACTTGTGTGATATTTTTACCCTGTTTACTTTCATGACATGCACTTATATATGTTATGAACTTATGTTAAGGGTCGTTGGTAGTGTCCTACTGAGTTTTGTACTCACACCCTACCCGAGAATTTCAGTGTGCTTGTAGATTTCTGGATAAGGGACCTGGTGAAGGGTAAGGACCCTATGGTGGAAGGTTGAGAAAGTGGGTAGGAGGATGAAAATGTTTTTGGGTGGAGTTTAGACCAAATTTCAACAATCGTTGCTTTTTTTTCTAGATTACCATAATTTGGATCTTTTGTTTAGTTTTCAGTTTTGTATATGGAATTCCATACTACCACTGAATGGTCTGTATTTGTATATGGTGCTACTCTGATGGTTATTTTTTTATTCTTTATTTATTGATTATTATTATTGCTCTGTTTATATACTCTAATGTTCATGATGTGAGCTTAAAATTTCAACATTTTTTTGTCTATTATTCAATGATAATTTTCTTAATTCAATCAAATACTGGGTAAAATATTGATTTTTGATACTTTGTGAAAATTTTTATTTAATGGATCAATGAATCAAATATTGGTTTTTTATTGATACATCCATTTTTGGATTTAATAGATAAATAGATCAATATTGGTTCTAAAAAAATGTGGATTTAAAAATTGTGAAATTTTCAATCTTGTTTTTTAATGGTTAATGAAATTCAATTTTGAATCCAGCTCTCCCTCGCGTACCACCACACTAAATTGAAGGAGACCACCATACATCACCGAGGGATGAAGTCGCGCAAACCTTAGATCTCAGAAGCCATCCGATCTTCACATGATAGAGATGGCCAAAGAACCTAAAATCCATACCGCCACTACTTTCTAGTGAGACCACTGAGCACCACTGTTGCGGTGAACTAAGGAGATGCTGCCACCATATCGCTCATCTCCATCAAAGCGCGTCACATATGAATAACCACCAAATCCATGCCACCACATTGGAGGAGAAGAACCCCTATATTTTTTTGAATTTAAATTATTAAGCAGTGACACACCCATTTTCCAGAATCATTACATGCACACTAAACAAGCATTTTTCACCGCACCTGCAAGCAATAGAAGATATGTATGATAAAATTATGGAAGACTTCCACTAGATCTGTGAAGCACTGAAACATTTCTAAACCTATATGCACACAATCATGGGATGGAGATTCTCCTAACATAATGAATCACAACCATCAAAAATTGCACACTTGGCATCCATCCAACTAAATCTCAATACTCATTGCACTAAATTTTATGAAGAAAATTCACTGTATATAAATAATTCTCATCTTCCCCTCTTAGATGTTGGATATACAAGCCGGGAAAAAATAGAGGAATAAAAATGGGACAATAAAAAACAACAAGGATTTCAAGCTTTTTGTATTGCACACACTATCTCAACGGATTAAATATGCACCCATATTTATAGGGTATGAAAATACACTAAAATGGACAGCCCATGCATTTAATAAAAGGAACAAAAAACAAGGCAATTAAATGATTCCATTGGAATTAAACAAATGCATGGATAAATGAAGAGCCACATGGGAAAGTGGCGGGCTACTTGGGAAGAGAAATGGATGCCATTTATGGTTTGTATTTCCAACACTCCCCTTCAAACCAAAATCGACTTCATCCCGAGCATTGTTCTTACCCTTTTGAATACATCTGTCGGTAATGACTTTGTGAAAATATCTGCCACCTATTCGGTAGTATGACAATATTCTAATTTTACAGTTTTCTGTTTCACATGATCCCTGAGAAAATGAAAACGAGTGTCAATGTGTTTTCTTCTCCCATGATGCACTGGATTTTTGGATAGTTCAATAGCTGACTTGTTATCCACACATATCACCGCGGATCCACCCTGTGGATGTTTCATCTCCTTCAACAAATTTCTCAACCATATTCTCTCACAAATAGTAGAGGATACTTTCACGTACTCTACTTCACATGTGGATAGAGAAACCACACTTTGTTTCATTGAATTCCACGTGAAAGCAGTAGATCCAAGAAACAATACATACCCAGTGGTGATTTTTCTTTCATCTTGGTCGCCTCCCCAATGACTGTTTGAGTAACCATATAAATTTTCTTTTTCATTGTATGGATAAAACAGACCAAAATCCAATGTTCCTTTGACATACCTGAGGATTCATTTTGCTGCTAGCCATTGTGACTCTTTAGGTGCCTCCATATACCTGCTTAGAAGTCCAACACTATAGACAATATCCGGCCTTGTGATTGTGAGGTACCTTAGACTTCCAATCAGACTCTTGAATAGAGTCGAGTCAATGCTTCTTCCTTCTCCATATTTTGTCAGTTTCAAGCTTGTTGCAACCGGTGTGTTTACAGCATTACAATCTGCCATTTTGAATTTTTCAAGCAACTCCTTAGCATACCTCTTCTGAGATATATAAATGCCGCCATGTTGTTGTTTCACTTCAATGCCCAGAAATAAAGACATGAGACCTCCATCGATCATCTCAAACTCCTTGAACATGGCCTCCTTGAAATCATCGAACATCAGTCGACAATTCCCTGTAAACAACAAATCATCAACATACAAGCATGCAATAAGTATATCCCCTCGATCATTCTTCTTGATGTAAACTGCATGCTCATATGGACATTGGGCACAACCGTTGTCTCGAAGATAGCTATTGATGTGTGCATTCCAAGCACGAGGAGCCTTCTTCAACCCGTAAAGAGCTTTCTTCAGTCGATACACTTTGTCTTCCTCCCCTTGCATAACAAAGCCTTCAGTCTGGTCAACATAGACCTCTTCCTCTAGAATTCCATTCAGGAACGCAGACTTCACATCCAGTTGGTAGATCATCCAACTATGATGGACAACAAGGGATATGATCATCCTTACAGTGTCAAGGCGAGCAATAGGAGCGAAGACTTCTTCATATTCCACCCCGTACTTCTGTTTGTACCCCTTTTCTAGGAGCCTTGCCTTGTATCGATCGATCTCGCCATCATCATTTCTCTTTATTTTGTACACCCATTTGACACTAATGCTCTTCTAGCTTTTTGGGAGTGTAGTCAGCTCCCACGTGTCATTTCTCTCTATGGAATAAATTTCTTCTTCCATATCCATTATCCAACTTTCTTCCCTTATGGATTCCTGAAATGTCAGAGGCTCATGATCTGCATACAAGAAAAAAAGATTTACCTCTTCGGTCTGCTCATAAATATCACTCAGATTTTTTATCTTCATAGGAGCCATAGGCGAGGATGATCTGGCCAAATTTTGATTTGTTGGAGTGCTTTAAGGAGTGAGGAAATGTACTCCTGGACTTCTTCCAACTGATGATGCACCCGAGGAAGGTGTTGCAGGTGTTTGCTCTTGATAATCATGCCTTTCTTTAGGAACCTATGTCTTGATTGGAACATCCTTGTTGGATTCTTCATCATTCCACTTCCATGCTTCTTTCTCACTAAAGACCACATCTCTACTAACCACTAATTTATTCGTTAGTGGACTGTAAAGCTTGTAGGCTTTAGAAGCTTCACAATAGCCGATGAAGATGCACTTTTCACCGCGATCATCAAGTTTCCTTCTTCTCGCTTCAGGAACTTGAGCGTTGGCGACATACCCGAAGATTCTTAGGTGCACCACGCTTGGTTTGTAGCCGCTCCATGCCTCTTGTGGTGTAATGTTCCTGATTCTTTTCATTAGAAACTGATTGAGCAAGTAGGCAGTACATGCCACTGCCTCTGCCCAAAAACTCTTTGGCAACCCTTTCTCCTTCAGCATGGTCCTCGTCATGTCAAGGATAGTGCGATTCTTCATTTATGCAATTCCATTCTGTTGTGGCGTATAGACTGCAATGTATTGTTGTTTTATTCCATATTCCCTGCAGAAATCTTGGAATGCATTTGAGGTGTATTCTACACCTCTATGATATCTGAGTGCTTTGATTCTGTGGCCACTTTCAGTTTCAAAACGAGCTTTGAAAGTTTTAAAGATAGTGAAAGAAGCTGATTTTTCTTTGATGCAATACACCCACAACTTTCTGCTGAAATCATCAATAAAGGTAATAAAATATCTATTACCTCTAAGTGATGGTGTTTCTAGTGGTCCGCAGATATCAGTGTGAACCAACTAAAGTGGTTCTATTGCTCTTATGGACACTCCACTTGGGAAGGAGTTCCTTTGTTGCTTTCCGAGTGTACACGCCTCACACACATGATTTGGAGATTCAATCGTTAGCAATCCACACAACATTCTTGATGAGGATAGAAGTTTAAGCCTGCTAAAATGGAGATTCCCAAAACGCAGATGCCATCTCCACGAATCATTCTTCATGAACCCAAAGAGACACTCCTCAGCCTTTGTGTTGATTTGCAGCGGAAACATGCGATTCTTCGCCATTTGGACTTGAGCGACAAGTCTCCTGTGAGCATCTCTTATAAACAAAGAATAATTTTCCAAGTGTATAACATACTCCTTATCAAGGAGTTGATCGAGACTGATGATGTTATTTTTCATACTTGGTACATAATAAACATTAGAAATGTAATTCGACTCACCATTCTTCAGAAAGATTTTTATTTTACCTTTTCCAAGAACGAGCACCTTCGATGAGTCCCCAAAACTCACATCGCCATGAAATTATTCAGTGAGTTCATCGAACATCTCTTTGTTACCAATCATGTGGTTACTTGCACCCGTGTCTAGATACTAAAAATCGGGGCGTTCACATGCCTTTTCTTGTGCAAGGAGGAGTGTCGTAACTTCTTCTTCATGGTGTGATGTTTCATCATAGTTGGATCGTTCATCATGATCCACCTTGCTCCAACAATCAGATGCAAAATGTCCTAATTTCTTACAGTTGTAGCATTGGATGTTCATTTTATTTCCATGACCACGCGTGAATCGGCCTCCACCATTTCCTCTTCCACAAAAGTTGGTAAAGTTCTGTTGCTTTTGTTGATGTCTCGGATGGTTTCCACGCCCTATGACTCTTGCTCAATAACCGCCTCATTATGCTTGGCTATTCTTGGATTCTTGCAGAGTCAACTTAGACTCTAGGGCATGCTCTATTGTTGAACCTGTATTCTTCTGCATTCGCTGCTCATGTACTTGCAACGACCCCATCAATTCTTCAATAGATAATTTTTCCAAATCTTTCAATTCTTCGATTGCCACAACCACATGCTCGAACTTGGTTGTGAGCGATCTAAGTGATTTCTCAATAACTCGAATATCCTCCACTTTTTCACCATTCCTTTTCAAATTGTTAACAATGACAATTAGGTGTGAGAAGTAATCCGAGATACTCTCACCTTCCTTCATGTGTGTCGCTTCGAACTCTGCTCTTAGAGTTTGAAGACGAACCCGCATCACCCGATCAACACCTTTGAAGATTGTGGCAAGAGTATCCCAAACTTGCTTGATCGATGTTGCTTCGACAATCTTTTTGAATGTCGATTCATCCAACCCTTGATAGAGGAGGAATAATTCCTTGTTGTCTTTCTTCCTTTGATTTTTGATGACTGTATTTTCTTCATTCATGAAGGCGGCTTCTTCCTTCGTAGTGGGTACGATATACGCGTCGTTGAGGATCTCCCATAATTCTTGCGACCCAAACAATGCCTTCATTTGAATGCACCACCAGTCGTAGTTGTCCTTAGACAGCTTCAGAACTTACGGCTGAATTACGGTGGCCATCTTCAGAAATTGGAGGATGATTTGGTACTACCCTCTGATACCAATTTATTGGCTATACAAGCCGGGAAAAAATAGAGGAATAAAAATGGGACAATAAAACACAACAAGGATTTAAAGCTTTTTGTATTGCACACACTATCTCAACAGATTACATATGCACCCATATTTATAGGGTATGAAAATACACTAAAATGGACAGCCCATGCATTTAATAAAAGGAACAAAAAACAAGGAAATTAAATGCTTCCATTGGAATTAAACAAATGCATGGATAAATGAAGATCCACATGGGAAAGTGGAAGACTGCTTGGGAAGAGCAATGGACGCCATTTATGGTTTGTATTTCTAACATTAGAAACATTTGGCATCTACCGATAATTTCTTGACTTTTATATAATATGATTTCTTCATTTTAATTCAGACTCTGCTTTCTGTTTAATTATTATGTGCTTCTCTTATTCCTCAAACTCTCTATGTTTTTCTTCCACCTCTATTCCATTCCAGTGATCTCTTTACCCCCAACCATGGATAACTAACCTGAGGTTTAGGTCCCAGAGGGAGATCACATAGGAACTATGCTATTTGTTTTAAAATTACATCCTTGATGTAGTAACTAATTGGATAAAAGAAGATCAATGATATTCATCTTCTCTTTCCAATGAACTACTCCATTATTCACTTTATCGAATCATTTCCACCTCCCTCTCTCGGTTCACAATACATATTAGTAGAGCACTATGGACTAAGGGATGAGCAATATATGATGAAAATGGGTGTTGTGATAGTAAATTCCTCGATTGAGTGTGTTCCTTTCCTCTCCATTGTGGAGGAGGTGGAACTGGATGCACATGGAGATATTTCTTCCCCATGTGTCCAAAACAACAAATTAGATAAAGTGTAGCAATCGAAAAATGATATTAACATGATTATTGGATGATAACTAGAGAATAATGAAGAATCTGTGTAATCAACCCTAGATTCAAACCCATTTCACACTTGTTATGTTTCTTTTTTAATTGTTTTAAATTCATAAATAAAAAAACCAAAAAAACAAACAACATCAATTTATGGATATTTTAAAAATTAATAAAACAAAAATAAATATTAATAAGTGATTATAATAGTGATAATTCACCCCACACATGCTCATTAGGAAAGGATCTTGGTCAGACCTATACTACATTCCAAGTTTAATAAAATATAAAATTCTATTTGACCACAGTCCGTGATAATCATGTGATCAACTTGCCACCATTACCAGGGAGCAAGGTTGATCTTTTAACTATTTTAACACATTTTTAATTTTTGTCTTTCCTATTTTTATTTATTTTCATTTATTTATTTTTCCTTTTTCTCTACTCCAGGACAAACAATAAAGGGTAACCTTCCTATATAATGGATCCCCAATTTTATGACCATATCAAAGGGATTGACCAAATCGAATATGTCACAAACCCATACCTTTCCTATTTATTTTTTGACCATATGTATTCCCATGTGTCCCATAGGTTCCCAGGGAGGAGAAAAAATCAATGAAAAACCACTTGAGATATAGAGAAATACAAGAAGAAGAGTCTGGTAAATGTGAGATGCAAGAATTAATGGATAAACTAGATCTTCTCAGCAAAGAATCCCTGACACAAGAATAAGAGGATGAATAACCCCTCGGCATGGAATAAATGAAGAACCTATTATTTAAACTGAAAGTTAATTTTTAGTATCCTATGGAACAAGAAGAAAAAGAAGACTACCAGGAGGTAGTGTTAGATGAACTTGAATTAAAGTTCCCTCTTAAGGTGACAACCATGGTGGATATGGAACTTTAAGATCTTGAATAAGGTAAAAAAATTACCCTTATTCACCCCTTAACTCACTTTCCCAATGGATTTTCACATTATAGAGGAATTAATATCTAAGATCATTAAGGGAGTCTTTCTTTTGAACTTTTCTTTCTCTAATTTTATTGAAACTAAATTGTTTTTTGACCTCCCTTCTTTTTTATGTGAAAAATAAGAAGGTTAGATGAAGGCCCTAGATAATAAGGATGATGGAGGAATAAATGAACTCCACTATGAAGAAGTAATAGAAGGAACGACGTGGATACCTGTTAATATTGAAGAGGGCATTGGTAAGGAAAACCAACTGAACATTGAGCAATCCTCTCAAGAAAAACCAGATGATAAGATACTCCCTTGAGAATCCACCGCATCATTAATAGGATTCCCAAGTGTTCCAAATGATGAAAAAATCCAAAAGGTCCACTACTATACACCTAAATTCTAGAGAAATTCCAAGAGGAAGTGAACTTGTATGAACTAGAACAACAAGCTAAAAAAATTGAAGGAAATTTACTTACCTTAATCACATTTTAATCAAACTTTTATGAATTGCATTTTGATTTCCCTACTTATAAAACTGCTAATTCAAATCTATTTTCACCATCCAAGGATGAATAAGAAGAGTTGAACGAATAATTTTTTAAAAATATATGGAAATATGATTTGGAAGAAGACACACCTATGGCTAAAAAAGATAGAACATAACTAAAGACTAATCATATTAAATATGAAATCATGAATGTATCCTTAGAAAATGAACACACTACCACATAGGAAGTGGCTTAATATGAAGATGCTTTGAGACATGCAGTGAAGCAATTATTCCCTCAACATTACCATAAACATCAACTAGAGGGAGGCAAAATAGTAGAAGAAGAATCACTAGTGGTCCCTCATGAATAAATGAAATTACAAGTTTCTTTATATGAAGGGGAATATCTTCAAATTAATTCACCATGTTATGAATTGTTTCAATATGAATTACCTACTGATTTCCACTTGTTTGAATATTGTGAAGAAGCACAAGTGGAGGATCCATTGGATGAAGAAGAAGCCACAAATAGTGTGGTAGAAACTAAGGATTCCCCATACATCATACTCCACCACCACTTTATGAGATACACCACACTACCAAGGGGGTGTATATGCAATACTCTATTCATGGGGACCTAAAAGAAGTAAATATGAGATTCTTTGGAAGAACACACATGTGGTAGTTCTTACCATAAAAACTCCACCCCCCTGCGGATTGGGGATGACCACCATATTGTCCAGCTATGGACAATATAAACCACAATACCTTTTGGGGGGTTAAAACCAAGAATCTCCTCCCTTATCTTTATTTTTTATTTTATTTACATTACATTTTAATAAAATATTTATAATTATTTTTTATATAGGTTTCCCCTAAGTGGACAAAACTTAAGAGGCTATCTCAACTATCCATAATAAGAACACCTAGGGGAGAGCTTCCCTCAAACCTACTAGAAAATAAAAAGTAGGCTGTGTCTACACATTTTCACTATTTAGTCACTTTATATTTGGTTAATTATGCTGGGATTTAATGAGATAGTGTTGAACAAGTGTGGGGTAATGAATTCAATAATGTTCAATTATTTATTTTTTTTAGAAATATTCTAAAATCTATAAAAAATGTTTAATATTTTTAGTAGGTTTTTTAGTAAATCTATATGTAAAAAAAATTTCAAAAAAAGTGAAAAAATGTTTTTATGGTTGATTTTTTAAATATACCTTTGTATGGTTTTTGTTTAAATTATTCAAACTTTTCTTGAAATCAAACACTACCCTACCTATTTTGAATTTTTTTTCTAGAGTTATAGGAATTCACTAGTTTTGAAACTGTAAGACTTAGATGATTGTTGAGTGACTTGATCCTTGATTTAATAGAAGTTTTTTCTTAGATTTACTAAATGGAGTGTGAGTGAAAATATTTCTATGGAATCAAAATTATAACTTAAGGTCACTAGGATTTATGAACTTAATTCGAGGTAACTTGACCTCTGTGTGAAAGAACACCTTAAGGAGCGAACTCAAATAAAAATTATATAAGTCCTTTGAACCTAGAATGAAAATGGACAATTGGGAGCCCATAATGAATATTTGAGACAATGAAATTGTGCGTGTGAGTATCCCTATACACATATTCAAATAAGTTATTTTTTATAGTGGTTCATACAAATATGTCTGGGAAAAATTCAAAAAAAAAAGTTTCTAAGTGAAAAATGAATTCATTTAGGTGAGGTGGATATTGGAACCATGAAGGGGAAAATTGACTCATAAAAAATTCATTTGATTTGTATAAATAAAGTGGAAATTTAAACTCTATTTTTGAGAAAACTTAGGAGGGAGGGAAAAATGTAGTGCCTCCTATTAAAACAATGATTCCCCTTAAATCTACTTTTATCCACTCCTGAACTTGGAACTTTGATTGAATTAAAGTGAAACAATGACTTGATTCACATATGAGGCACAATGTTTCAAAACTGGATGAATCTATGTTTTATTTCTTCTATGGATGGTAAATTAGGATCTAGGTAGGATGCATTTATTTCTTTTTCTTTTTAAATAAATAAAATTCAATTTTAAAATTTCCCAAGAGTGCAATAGTTCAAGTGTGGGGGAGTGTTGTGAGTTGAAAATTTCAACATTTTTTTGTCTTTTATTCATTAAAAATTTCCCCTAATTCAATCAAATACTGGGTAAAATATTTATTTTGGATAATTTGTGAAATTATGGATTTAATAGATAAATGGCTCAAATACTATTTTTTATTGATATATTCATTTTTAGAAGTAATTGAAAATCCATACATTGATTGAAACTAATTTCGATTTGGATTTTGAAATAAAAATTATATGGACTTCAATTTGGAATTAAATTTTTTAAATGGATAAATTTAGAGTTTTAATAATTTCAACCAATTTTTTGAATTAAATAAAATCCATAAATTAAAATTGAAATTTTTCTAAGAAAATATTGATTTAAAAATTGTGAAATTTTAATTCTTGGATTTCAATAGTGAATGAAATTCAGTTTTGATTTCTATTATTTTTTTTCATTAGAAAAAGTGAGAACATAAAAAATGTTTTTTTTTGTGAATTGATACAGGTGCAGGAATTTTTTTTCTACCCTCCTTGAATGATACCGCTGCCTAGTACCATCAGAAAAAAAATGTTACTATCGGTTCTCTGTCCCTCTACCACCAATTAGTACCTCCACACTGCTACCATAAAAAAATGTTTCCACCACTACTGTCAGAGTAGTGCTACCTGAAATGGCTGGAGGTCGTCACGACCCTCAAAATTACATTTATTACTCCCACACTAGCAAAGTGGTGTAGGGTCGATCCACAGAGAAGGCAGGTGAGTGAATTCTAAGGTTTTAAAACTAAAAACCTCATTGTTGTCAGCAATGAGGTAAACATTTTTATAGTTTTCTTTACTTTTCATTTTTTTGTACTTTTCTTTAAGCAAAGAGACTAAATCAATTACTAATATACTGATAAACTAAGAACTACAGTAAAACTATCATAAAAGAACAAAATACTAAAATAAAGCAGCAAGGTCGAAGGCGCAGATCAAATGTAATACTCGAGAATTCCAATCTACTGGTTTAAAGGATATCTTATCCACTACACTTTATTTAATCACACCTCAAGAAATAAAGGTAAAACGTATCCATCACCAGGAAACTCAACACACAAAAGACTAAATTTAGGAGTTCGCCACTCCAAAATCAGACAAACTGCTTGACAGTTAGAAAGGGATAATATTTGGAAAATAAACTCGCCATAAATTTCCACAATTAAATACATTAATGCTTCAATAAATGTATTCAAGAACTAACTCACTAGTAGATCTTAAATTTATAATTTTTTTAAACATTTAAGGTTTGAAACAACTAAATAGAGAATCATTATTCAATCTTGCCGATTGATTATGATTCTGAAAATTGTAAAGTGAATGAAGAAGTTTGGAAGATTAACCAACCGAATTGAATTCCCAAGCTAAGACAATTCATCCCTTGATCATATTGATTAAAGTAATGAAAAAAAATCGATTACATAGTACTGTGAAATTAAGTACAAGAATGGAAAAGAACTACCTTAGTGATGCTCAGTTCTCGGGCTCCTTCGCATCCATGTCTGCTCTCACATCTCCCGGGAGTCTTCACTCTCAACGATAGTGTGGCGTGGAATCAGAATGAACATCCCCGCTCTCATCTAATGTGATCGTGGAATGAATGAGCCTCCCCCCAAATTCTTCTGTATCTCTGTTTTAATACCCTCCGTCATCTATTGTATGTCGCTGTACGCTTCCACCGAATTTAAAAGTCCCTCAGTTGTGCACCGCACACGTGTGCTTTTTTCGCGACTGGCATGTCATGCTAGAATTTCCCTCATAACTAACTCCCGGTGAGTTAGTTAGATGAATATGGACGTGTTTTAGTCCCTTGAATGAACCTGCAATGTTAGAGCAGAAAAATAACTAAATGAAAACGTAAAGAAAATAAAGCAGTTATCTTTTTAATTTAAAGTTATTTACTTGTTAAAAAGTTGATGAACTGTTAATTAATAAAAATCTTAATTGATAATTATTATTAAATATTAATATGATTATTTATTATAAAATCTTATAATAGGTAAAATTTTTAAGTATTTAATTCATTATTATTATTAATTAAATTATACAATTAGTGAGAGTAGTAAAACTTAATTGAATTCTTAAATTAGATTAATATTAATTAATTTATTAATTTAATTATTTTATTTATACTGTTAGAGAAAAAAGTGTTAAGTAATTATATTCATTAATATTCAACTTAATTTACAAATTATTATTGTTTATAATTTAAATCTTTAAATTATTATTAGTTTTTCTAATATCTTATTTTATAACTTATCTACTTAAAATTATAATTATAGTTAAATATATATATATATATATATAATATTTTGTATTATATTTATTTAATTAATTTATTATTATATATTTTACTTTGACTTTATTATTTTTATTGTATTTTTTTTACATCCCCCCCGTGTCTTCTTCTCCATCGCGCCACAGGAGGGAAATTCTGGAATTTTTTAAAGCCTCCTTCAATGACACGCCCTCCTCCTCAAGCAACGCAGAATCCTCTTCTCCTCACTACGACTTCAACCCAGCGCAACGTCGGCCTTGGTTTGTTCTTGGTTTGGAAGGTATGGTGTGGCTTCGACTCCTCGAAACAACGCGGTGTCTCATCAACTCAGCCTCCTGCTTTAGGGGCATCGACCTTGTCTCCAATGAGTGGTGCGGAGAGATGAACTCGGATCCTTTAGCGTCTCCCTCGGCCCCTCATGCAGCTTGTCACTCCCTCGGATCGACCTCAGCGACAAGGCATCGACGACCCAAGCCCTTACATCGGCACAATATGGCTCCTCCTCAAGCAACGACTTGAAGTTCATCAAAGGAAATAATCTCACGACGACACCTCCTCTATGGTAGTGACCACTTCAGGTATCAGTTTCACAGTGAGACTGCATATCACCATAGCATGGCTCCTCCTCACTCAGCCACAAGCTCTATCGGTGATAGCATGACACACAACAAGTTTGGGCGGATACAGATATAGCTCCTCCAACTACAGCGGTGAGAGGTATATCAATGGTGGTGAACAGGTCTCTAACACGTCAGACTCCCCTCGGTTGGGTGTTACTATGACAGTGTAGTGAAAACGTGAGGTAGTGTTGTAGGAGGTAACGGTGGCAGTGAAAAAAGAAAATAGTCGAATGAGTTTACTGTGTGAGAAAGGGGGAAACAGTGGCAAAGAACTTGATGCGGGAAAGGGATACAATGGCAGAGAGTGAGACACCGTAAAGTGCTCACAGTGGCAGAGGAAGGGAAAGGTAATAGTGGCAGGTTTACAGTGCATCCATGAAAGGGGTGTCATGGTGAGACAGTAGAAAGGGGTTACGGTGAGACCGTGAGTCAAACCGGTGTGACCGTATTAAGCGGTTACGGGGCCTGTGTCACTGTAAAAGGATTACAATGAGACAGTAAAAGGAACCAATGGTGCTGTGACTAAAACGGTGTGACCGTATTAAGCGTTTACGGTGCCACCGGTAACCTGCATAATAAAAAGAGTAAATAAAATAAATTAAAACTTAAATTAAAAAAGAACATAATAATTAGTTGAAACTAAAACTTAATTAAAACAATTGAAAATTTAATTACAACATAAACTTTCGTAAATTTATAAAATGAATTAATTAACTTAAGTTAAATTATTAATAACTTAAATTCTCATAACTTAAATTATTACTATACTAAAAATTGAATTCAGAAACAATTAAATTATTAAAAGTGAATATTAAATTAAAACAATTATAAAACAAAGTAAAATTAATGATGCTATATCAAACTAAATTAATTAATAAAGACAATTAATTATCATTTTATTGAACAATTGAATTAAGTTAAGACTTAAAATTATAATGTTTGAATAGATTTAGTTTGTTACGAAACCTAAATTAGTAATTAATGAATTATTAAAAGACATCTGATAATTATGTTCTATTGAATTAATTTATTTTTAATACAAGAGAGGTCAGATTAAGACTAAATAATTTATGTGTAACACCAAACTAATTAATTAAATAATAAATGTTAAATCATTAAGTATGCAAACAAAGATAGCAAACTAAATAAAAAGTAATTATACAATTAAATTAAAGTAAGGAATAAATTAATTATTTTAAAGCTTATAATACATGATTAATTATAAAAATGAATTAATTATTAAAATTAATAATAAAAATACAAAAGATCCACTATTTATTAAAAAGTGTTAAAATAAATAATTAAATTGATAAAAATTAATTAAAAAGATGTGGCAAAACATGTGTTTTTAAGGCCACATCACTACCATCAGAAGGAAAATTTATGATGACAACACATTGCTACTGGTCCTATGTTCCAGCAGTCTGGATTCTGACAGAAACCCTCACCCAGGGCTCTCTTTTATAAGAGTGCTTGCCTAGGAAATCATTCTGGATTTCCGATGTGGGATTCAGGTTCTCAATTTCCTGCGCAGAACATTCTGCATTTCCGATGCGAGATTCTGTTTCAAGTACGTGACTTTGAAAGACTGTAAAGTACAAACTATATAACCAATATAAATGAAACTTAAAAACATTGATTAAACATATAAAAAATAGTTGAAAATGAAAATAATTTCTTAAAAAGGGTTGATGAATAATAATTTATAAGCTTTCAAAACCACCAACTTGAAACTTAAAAATGCTTCAAATACGTGACTTTGAAAGATTATAAAATAAAAACTATAAGACCAATATGAATGAAACTAAAAACATGGATTAATCATACAAGAAATAGTTGAAAATAAAAAGAATTTCATAAACAATGTTGATGAATAATAATTTATAAGCTTTCAAAACCACCAACTTGAAACTTAAAAACGTTTACGTGCCTTTGAAAGCCTATAAAATACAAACTATAAAACCAATATAAATGAAAATTAAAACATAGATTAAACATATAAGAAATAGTTAATAATTAATTAGTATTATAATTATTAATTAGTTAATAATTAATATAATTATTTATTATTAATTAATAATATACAATAATTAATTAGTTAATTAGTAATCTAATTATATAATAATTAATTAGTTAATTATTAATATAATTATTAATTGATAATTATTTAGTTAATCAGTAATATAATTATTAAGTATAATTATTTATTATTTATTATATAATAATTAATCAGTTAATTAGTAATATATTTATTAATTATAATTATTTATTATTTATCACATAATAATTAATTAGTTAATTTGTAATATAATTATTAATTATAAAATAAGTAATTAATTAATTAGTAATATAATTAATAATTATAATAATTTATTATAATTATTAATTTTTAATTATTAATTAGTAATTATTAATTATATAATAGTTAAGTAGCTAATTACCAATATAATTATTAACTATTAAAAATTAATTAGTTAATTCGTAATATAATTATTAATTATAACAATTAAATATTAATTAGTAATATAATTATTAATTAAAATTAGTAATATAATTATTAATTATAATTAGTCATATAATTATTAATTATAATTAGTAATTATTAATTATATAATAATTAATTAGTAATATAATTATTAATTAATTAAAAATTAATTAATTATTTAATTTCCAATATAATTATTAATTAATAATTAAATTACTAATTAATTTTTAATAATTACTAATTACTAATTATCATTAAAAATTATATTAATTAGTAATATAATTAGTAATATAATTATTAATTAGTAATATAATTATTAATTAGTAATATAATTATTAATTAGTAATATAATTATTAATTAGTAATATAATTACTAATTAATAATATAATTAATAATTAATTAGTATAATTATTATTAATTAGTAATATAATTAATTAATTAATATAATTATTATTATTTATTAGTAATATAATTATTATTAATTAGTAATATAATTATTATTAATTAGTAATATAATTATTATTAATTAGTAATATAATTAATTATTATTAATTAGTATAATTATTATTAATAAGTATAATTATTAATAATTAGTATAATTATTAATTAATTAGTATAATTATTATTAATTAGTAATATAATTAATTAATTAATATAATAATAATTATTAATTAGTAATATAATTAGTATTAATTAGTAATATAATTATTATTAATTAGTAATATAATTATTATTAATTAGTATAATTATTAATAATTAGTATAATTATTATTAATTAGTAATTATTATTAATTAGTAATATAATTAATTAATTAATATAATAATAATTATTAATTAGTAATATAATTATTATTAATTAGTTTAGTATAATTATTATTAATTAGTAATATAATTATTATTAATTAGTAATATAATTATTAATTAGTAATATAATTATTAATTAATTAGTATAATAATTATTAATATAATTATTAATTATAATTATTAATTATAATTATTAAATTTTAATTTTTTAATAAGTAAATATTAATTATTAATTAGTTAATTAGTTAATTATATTACTAATTAATAATAATTATATTAATAATTAATAATAATTATATTATTAATTAATTAGTTAATATAATTATTAATTAATATAATTATTATTAATTAGTAATATAATTAATAATTAGTAATATAATTATTAATTAATTAGTATAATTATTATTAATTAGTAATATAATTAATTAATTAATTATTATTAATTAGTAATATAATTATTAATTAGTAATATAATTATTAATTAATTAATTATTATATAATTAATAATTACTAATTATAATTAATAATTATATTTCTAATTATAATTAATAATTATATTACTAATTAATATTTAATAATTATAATTAATAATTATATTACGAATTAACTAATTAATTTTTAATAGTAAATAATTATATTGGTAATTAGCTACTTAATTATTATATAATTAATAATTACTAATTAATAAATAATAATTATAATAAATAATTATAATTACTAATTATATTACTAATTAATTAATTACTTATTTTATAATTAATAATTATATGAATTATTAATTAATTAATAATTATAATACTAATTAACTAATTAATTATTAACTATTTCTTATATGTTTAATCTATGTTTTAATTTTCATTTATATTGGTTTTATAGTTTGTATTTTATAGGCTTTCAAAGGCACGTAAACGTTTTTAAGTTTCAAGTTGTTGGTTTTGAAATCTTATAAATTATTTTTCATCAACATTTTTTACGAAATTATTTTTATTTTCAACTATTTATTATATGTTTAATCCATGTTTTAAGTTTCATTCATATTGGTCTTATAGTTTTTATTTTATAGTCTTTCAAAGTCACGTACTTGAAACATTTTTAAGTTTCATGTTGGTGGTTTTGAAAGCTTATAAATTATTATTCATCAACATTGTTTATGAAATTCTTTTTATTTTCAACTATTTATTGTATGTTTAATCCATGTTTTAAGTTTCATTCATATTGGTCTTATAGTTTTTATTTTATAGTCTTTCAAAGTCACGTATTTGAAACATTTTTAAGTTTCAAGTTGGTAGTTTTGAAAGCTTATAAATTATTATTCATCAACCCTTTTTAGGAAATTATTTTCATTTTCAACTATTTCTTATATGTTTAATCAATGTTTTAAGTTTCATTTATATTGGTCGTATAGTTTGTATTTTACAGTCTTTCAAAGTCACGTACTTGAAACATAATCCCGCATCGGAAATGTAGAATGTTCTGCACAGGAAAAAGAGAACCTGAATCCCACATCGGAAATACAGAATGATTTCCTAGGCAAGCCCTCTTATAAAAGAGAGCCCTGTGTGAGAGTTTCTGTCAGAATCCAGACTGCTTTAATGGAAGTACTGCTGGATATTAAATAGTTGATAAATTCTGCTGATTTTTTTGTTTTGTTTATATATATATATATATATATATATATAAGACAAAACAAAAAAATAAAAACAAAAAATTTAAAAAAAAAATTGTAAAAAAAAGTTCCTGTAGGATGCGTGAACTTCATCAACTTCGTGAAGGATGCGTGAACGGGGTTCACGCATCTTTGAGTGCGGTTATGATGTGTGAACCCCATTCACGCATCTTCCTAGGATCGGTGATGCGTGAACGAGGTTCACGCATCTCAGACCCATTTTTAAAAATACCGGTAACCCTGCCCTTTTGGATAAATTTTTTTCTCAAAAAACCCAGAAAAAAAAATTATCCTACCATCACCATTCCTCTACCGCTAGCCCCACCCCTATTTTTTCTACTACCAGGGCAATAATGTGCTACTGCTTACCGCCAAAAACCTTGTTTCTTTTATCATTCCAAAACCACAATATACTATTCCTCCATTAGTAGCACAATCTACCTTCCAACACCCACTACAACACTACTACCATTCTGCCCATGATAACAATTCTCTACAGATCCACTTCCATAATCCATTAAGAAGATTCATTACCACAACGAAGCTTGAATAATCTTAATGAAGATCAAAGAATAATGGTAACACCACTATGAAACCCCATCCCTCTCTTACCCAAGGAGGTGATTGAACCTATACAACACCACCGAATGAATCCAACTCACCCTCACACACCGCCACACTGAATCGAAGGAGACACTGTGTGCCACCAAGGGATAAAGTCACCATACCCATAGATCTTTGAATCCTTCCGAGATTCATGTGATGGAGATGGATGGAGAACCCAAAATCTGCACCACCACAGTCTTCTAGTGAGATGATCGAGCATTTACATTGTGGTGAACTAAGGAGATTCCACCACCACACCAGTCCTCTCCATCGAAGTGATCCACCTATGAAGAACCACTAAATCCATGCCACCACATTGGAGAAGAAGAACCCCTGTGCCATAAATAAAAAGAAACAAAAGAATAAAAATAAAAGGGAATAAATAAATAAATAAGAAAATGAAAAAAATGAAAAAATGAAAAAAATATATATATAATGATAAAATAAAATAATAATAAACCGAAGCTCCTAAATTTCTAAAATTAATTGTTTCAAATATCACTCTTGTGCAGGTATTTTGAAGATGATGAGACCTTAATTTTCAACTAGGAGCTTCCCAAGCCGCCTTGTATTTTTTATGAATTAAAATAATTAAGAAATGATGTGCCCATTTTCTAGCATCAACCCATGCACACTAAACAAACATTTTTTCACCGCACCCACAAGTAGCAGAATACATGGTTGAGAAAATTTTGGAAGACTTCCAATGGATTCATGTAGCACTAAAATATTTCTGAACCTGTGTGCATATGATCATTTGATAAAGATGATCCTAAAATAATTGATTACAACTATCAAAACTGCACACTTGGCATCTATCCAACTGAATCTCAATGATTGTTGCACTGAATGTGAGGAAGAAAATTTACTATCTATAAATAATTCTCATCTTCCCCTCTTAGAAAAATTCTGCATCCACTGATAATTTCTTAACTCTTCTATAACTTCATTTCTACATTTTAATTCACATTCTATTTTCTGTTCAATTGTTTTGTGCTTATCTTCTTCCCCATGTTTTATTCCATCTCCATGTCATTCCAGTGATCTCTTAAACTCCAAACCATAGAGAACTAACCTGAGGGCTAAGTCCCTAAGAGAGATCACAAATACACCATGTTATTTTTAATTTTCTTAATTTCATCCTTGATGTAGTAGCTAATTGGGAAGAAGGAAATTTATGATATTTATATGCTCTTTCTGATGAGATACTTCATTCTTCACTTTATCAAATAATTTACCCTCCCTCTCTCAGTTTGCAGTACTTACCAGTGGATCATTATGGATAGAGGGATGAAAAACATACTGTGGAGTTGGGTATTGAGATAGTGAATGCATCGATTGAGTTTTCTTATTGCCTCTACACTATGGAGGAGGTGGAACTAGATGCACATGGGGAGATTTCTTCTGTGTGTCTCCATAACCACAAATTAGATAAAGTGTAGTGATCAAAGAATAATATTGATGCAATTGTTGGATGTAAACTATAGGATAATGAAGAATATATGTAATCAACCCTGGATCTGAACACATTTAACTCTTTCTATGTCTCTATTTTTTTTTCAAATTCATAAAAAAAATAAAAAAAAACAATATCAATTTTTTGTTGTTTTAAAAATTAAGAAAACAAAAAGAAATATTAATAGGTGATTAAAATAGTTATAATCCGACCTACACATTCTCCTCGGTAAATAGTCATAGTCAGACATATACTGCATTTTATGTTTAATAAAATATAAAATTCTATTTGACCATGGCCCATGACAACTACATGATCAATTCACTTGGTATTGAGGACATAGTCTCCCCACACTATTTTGTAGGACCTCACCACTAGTCAGGAACCTCTTTTATTTGGAGAGGGACACATGGGGTCGTGTGGAATCCCTATCTTAGACTCGATGGTTTGGGTTGGGATGTTACATGAGTTTTACTCACACCCTGTTCAGGCTCGATTTGGTACCTGGGAATATTTCCTGGATGCTAGTATAGATAATGGAAAGTGGAACTACCTTTGATTGTGTGTTTTATGGATTAGATTGGAGTATAGAGATGGGACCATGCATGGGGTTCAGAACTGAGATTTTTGGATTCTTTATTAGAGTATGTTTTTAGTTTACTTTTTTTATTTACAACACATCATTTAGTTTGACATACATTATGGCATGACATGATTTATTATTATTATTTAGATCATTGGTTATTTATAGATTCCTGGTTTGAGTTTGTTGTGTCTTTATGTCTTCTGAATTTATTTTATTATTTTTTATATTATTTTCACTGATATTGAAACTTTTTTTAGAGGGTATAATATCCAAACTATATTCCTTACACACTCAATACTAGTCAAAAGTCTCTGGTATACAGGAAGTCATGCCTGAGGTCAAGTAGTGACCCAACTCAGTCATGTGAGGGAGTTTTAGGCTAGTGATGTTATAAAGTGGTATGAGATGTATGGTATTTTCTGTTACTTTACTATTTGGGAATGGTAGACAAGTGTCTAGGATGTGTCAGAGCTTGGTAATGAGCTCATACATGGGAGTATCTAACCCATGTGCATGGGAAAACCCGAGTGCCCAGGGATGGATTTATTGTTCATGTTGTTTTCTTGTTATAGTTTTGATGTTATTTCACCTTGGGTGATTCACTTATCGTGTGATGTTACTATTTATTGAGATTTTACTTGTGGGATGGTATGACACAAGATGAGTATGAATGCATCATGATAGGCATGTAAGGATATATTTTGACATGCATTATTCATGCTAGGGACATATTTATTGTGTGTGATATATCTACCCACCTGATTTGTGAAATTTGATCCACTATTTTATTCGATAAAAAGGAATAAATGAAAATATTTTGATATGACAATTCACTTATTAATCCAAGTATAGAGTAAACTTGAGACAATGATTCTTTGTTGTTATTTTCACCTTTTTGAGGTTGATCTTATTGTGTATCGTGTTTTCTAATGTAACGTCCCGAACTCGGGACGTTACAAAGTGGTATCAGAGGAGTTTCTTTTCTTTGACTTACTATTTGGAGCCATAGTCAGGGATAGGATGAACGGTAGTTGGTAATAAGCTATGCCCGGGCATATCTAACCCGCATACAGGGAAAAGCCAATTTACCTCGTGATTGCAATTTTATTGATTTTGCAATTTACAGTTGATATGTTTTCACCGTTGGGTGACGCACTTGGATTGTGCTGTTTCTATTTTATCTATGGGTTCTATTTAGTTGCAACCCAATGAGATGAGGGTATGCCATCTCATGCATCATATAGGCACATGATATATATCACATGCCATGAATAGTTTCCATGCCATGTAGGTGCATTAGAAATTTCATGTTGTTGTGATAGTTGTTGTGCTAGAAAAGCATGCTGTTGTGATATCTGCTTGATAAATACCTGCCTTGTTATATGGTATTTTTTTGTTTGAACTTGTTTATATAATGGATGCCAAACTTTGGTTTTTGGGGAGTATGGGCCCCCATTGACCGGAATTTGGTGGATCATTGATTGTTTATTGGTTATAACACATATAAGATGTAAAACTTTGATTTGTGGGGAGTATGGGCCCCCACGGGTCAGAATTTGACACTTAGGTGTTGGTTTCAGTATTTTCTGGGTTTTGGGGAAGTTTTTGAGGCATACTGTCGGGAAACCCAGTATACATGCCGTGTAGTATTTTATACTCACCGTGTATGATCTTCTGTTCGGGAAGAAAAATGAACTTTTTGAGTACACGCCGTGTACCCTGAGTACACGCCATGTAGTCTCTTCCCGTGTCACAAACCATGTGGGCGGCGATACGGGGTAGGGAAGGGCTTGGGTAAAACACTCCGTGTAGTTTTTGTACACGTTATGTAGTGTTGACCCGGAGTCCGGCCGTGTAACTAACAACATGGGTCGGTGAACTCCTTGACAGAACATGCTGTGTCAATTATGGACACGCCGTGTAGTGTGACCAGGGGACTCAGCCGTGTAACTAACAACACGGGCCGGTGTCACCTCTCCTTGAACACGCCGTGTACCTGTGGGACACGCCGTGTAGTCTGGTCTGAGGACAGACCATGTGGAGTTAGCCGTGTGGCTGGGAAACAGGGTGGTGTACACGCCGTGTGCGGGTGTAACATGTCGTGTAGTGTCAAGATGAGTAGTCGGCCGTGTCACAGACGACACGGGCAGTTGGAAAATAACACCGTACACGCCGTGTAGATATTATACACGCCGTGTAGTTTTTTTCAACGGAATCCGTGTGGATTATCCGTTTAGAAGGACCTGGGCAGGGGAAGGGAAGTCAAGTACACACCGTGTAGTCATTGTACACGCCGTGTAGTCTTGTTTTTCCAATTTTGAATGCCTTATTCCTCTTGTTTCCTTTGTGGTTCCTTCAATTTTCGGTCTTAATAATCATGAATCTGAGGCGTGCTTTTGACCCTGTAGTGTCATGCCGCCTAGACGACCGCGAGTTTTTCACCAGGAGAGCGGTGACGATTATACTATGGAGATGGTGGGCCATGGGCTACCAGTTGATCCTCCAGCAGAGCCAGATGTGGCGCCAGCTGATATACCAAACACAGGTGCAAAGGCACATTTCTGTGAAGGATTTATGCGGTTCATGCAGACCTTTCAGGGAACACCGCAGGCTGCCACATCTATGGCCGAGCTGACGCGTATCTTTCAGCAGAAGCATCCGCCTACATTTTTAGGGGATGGCGGACCAAAGGCTACGGAGTCTTGGCTAGGATCGATGCAGACTATTTTCGAGCATCTGGAGATGCCTCCAGGGTGGAGGGTCAAGATCACGACTTACATGCTGCGTGATTCCACCAAGAGGTGGTGGGATGTTACCACCCAGTCAGAGCATCACAGAGACATGGCATGGGAAGATTTTCAGGCAGTATTCTATGACTTCTTCTTTCCCAAGACGCTGAGGGTAGATAGATCTCGAGAGTTCATGAATCTACAGCAGGGTGCTATGTCGATGATGGACTATTCTGCTCGTTTTACGAAGCTTCAGCGTTTTGCACCCATGCTGGTGGGTGATGAGATGTTGAGATACAGAAGTTTTGAGGATGGTCTTCGTTATGACATCCGAGCACTGGTAAATGTTTTCAGGTTGCCTTCAGTACACGCTATTGTGAACCAGGCGATGATTACTGAGAGGAACCTGTGGGAATCTAGTGGTGTGGGCCAGGGCGGTTCATCACCAGTTACTGGTATTATTTCTGGAAAGAGGAAGAGACAGATAGACTTCTCTCAGGGCGGCAGTGCCAGTCAGAAGAATGCTTTAGGTGGCCATGTTATGTGCTACCAGTGTGGTAGAGAGGGGCACAAGAGGCCACAGTGTCCACGTGATCCAGTGGAGTGCCGAGCTTGCAGCAAGATGGGTCATCTGCAATGCTTTTGTAGGGCGTTTCCACCAGTGTCTAGTGAGAGGGGTTCTATGTAGACTCCGCGTGTGGGAGCAGGACCAGTGGCTTCTTACCGGTCAGGGAACTAGAATACGTCAGGGCGTGCAGGCAGAGATGGTGGTCGTGGCCGTGGTAGCCAGACTCCAGGATCGCAGAGGCAGCACGACGGGATAGCTTAGGGTAGCCAGGCTGTGTCGTAGGGCCGTGACACTGGGCAGGCATATGCAGTGCAACAGACCCTGCATGAGCAGGATCCTGGACCTTCTACTGTCAGAGGTACTATTCTAGTAGCTTCTGTCTTATCTTCTGTGCTTTATGATACGGGTGATACACATAGTTTCATATTTGTACCCGTTGTGGAGAGCCTTGGGCTCCGTGTTTCTACTTCTTCGTATATCATGACGCTAGACACTCCATTGGGGACTAGGATGGCAGGTGTGCGTTAGTGTAAGGAGTTCCCCTTTGAGGTTAGAGGGTGTCACTTCCTTTGGGACCTCTATGTCTTAGAGATGATGAGCTATGATGTCATTCTCAGGATGGACTGGTTGGTTCCCTATCGAGCCTTCGTAGATTTCTACCGTCGCAGGGTGCGTTTCACATCACCAGAGGGCGGGGAGTTTCTATACAAGGGCGAATGGGATGTTCAGGCGAGTCAAGATGGACCAGAGCATCATGGGAGAGGTGGAGTCACAGCCCAGATAGCGAGCTTATATTTGGATGATCAGGGGACTTGTCAGACGGATTTCCATCCAGTTGTCGATCGTTTTAGGGATGTCTTCCCGGACGACTTTTCAGGTCTACCTCTAGTGCGTGAGGTGTATTTCTCTATCTAGCTAGTGCCATAAGCAGCACCGGTGTCCATTCCTCCTTATAGGATGGCCACGCCTGAGTTGCAAGATCTCAAGAGGAAGTTAGAGGAGTTACATGAAAAGGTATTTATCCGACCCAGTACTTCTCCTTGGGGTTCTCCGGTCCTTTTTGCGAAGAAGGCGGATGGTACCCTCAGACTTTGCGTGGATTATCGGAAGCTGAACCAGTTGACGGTTAAGAACCAATATCCCTTGCCGAGGATTGATGATCTTTTTGATCAGCTTCGTGGAGCACGAGTGTTCTCGAAGATTGACTTGAGATTCAGATATCATCAGCTGCGCGTGAGACCATTGGATATACCGCTTACAGCTTTTCGGAGCAGATATGGTCTGTACGAGTACTTGGTTATGCCATTCGGACTCACGAACGTGCCAACAGTTTTCATGGCTCTGATGAATCATGTGTTCCATCCGTATCTTGATTCTTTTGTGGTGGTATTCGTGGATGACATCTTGGTGTACTCTCGCACTCGACACGACCATGCCACCCATCTTGAGATCGTATTTAGTACACCGAGAGAGCATCGTCTATATGCTAAGCTCTCGAAGTGCCACTTTTGGATGGACCAGATTCACTTCCTGGGTCATATCATCTCAGAGGTAGGAGTTACAGTAGACCCAGAGAAGGTGAGAGCAGTAGTTTCCTGAGAGCATCCTAAGAACATGTTTGAGATACAGAGTTTCTTAGGGATAGATAGTTACTACAGATGCTTCATACAAGAATTATCCCACTTAGAAGCACTGTTGATGGGTCTGAATAAGAATGGTGTAAAGTTCGTTTGGTCAGAAGCTTGTGAGACAACTTTTCAGGACCTGAAGGGAAGGTTGACATCAGCACCGATCCTGAGACTCCCAGAGCAGGGAAAGAGCTATAAAATTTACTGTTATGCATCAAGGATTGGTCTGGGGGCCATTTTGATGCAGGGAGACCGAGTTGTTCTGTATGGGTCTCGACAGTTGAGGCCACACGAGAGGAATTACCCGACGCATGATCTCGAGTTGGCTGCAGTTGTGCATGCATTGCGCTGTTGGAGACATTATCTGTTGGGAGAGAATTTTGTGGTTTTCACTGACCACAAAAGCCTCAGGTATATCTTTACTCAACGTGACCTGAATCTGAGGCAGAGAAGATGGGTTGAGTACCTACAATCCTTCGATTTTGAGCTTGCCTATACACCTGGTAAAGGTAATGCAGTAGCTGATGCACTGAGTAGGAAGACTCAGATACAGGCAGTGTAAGAGGCCAGTGGTGAGTGGGAGCTTATGGATTTGTTATCTGAGATGCATTTGGAGGTGCATGACAGTCAGGGGCAGACTTATCTTTCTTCTTTAGCTGTGACTTCTACCCTCCTGGACAGAGTGAGTATGAGACAACTATTTGATTCAGAAGGCCTAGTTCTACGAGAGTCTATGGAAAGTGAGGACCCTCCTACCGGTTGGACAATAGGTGATGATGAGGTTTTTCATTTCCACGGACGAGTATGGGTTCTAGGGGATATACGCGAGGAGCTGATGCAGGAGTTTCATGCTTCATCTTGGGCAGTTCATCCCAGGGTTACCAAGATGTACCGTGACTTGAGGCGTCAGTACTGGTGGCCAGGTATGAAGAGAGAGATAGCTGGTTTTGTTACGAGGTGTTCCACCTGTCAGCAGGTGAAGACAGAGCACTAGAGGCCAGCTGGGCTGTTACAGCAGTTGCCCATTCCAGAGTGGAAATGGGATGATGTCGCGATGGATTTCGTGACGGGATTGCTGAGATCACCTCGAGGCAATGACATCGTGTGGGTTGTTGTGGACAGACTCAAGAAGGTAGCTCACTTCTTGCTGATCAAGGAGACCTTCAGTGTGTATGAGCTCGGAAGACTGTATATCCGAGAGATCATATGTCTTCATGGGGTCCCTCGTTCTATCATTTCAGATAGGTACGCCTGCTTTACGTCTCATTTCTGGAAGAGTTTTCAGAGGGCGTTGGGTACACAGGTGCTTCTGAGCACAGCATACCACCCTCAGACAGATGGCCAGTCAAAGTAGACGATACAAGTGCTAGAGGACATGCTGCGCGCATGTGTCCTAGACTTTGGGGGCTCTTGGGAGAAGCATATACCCTTAGTCGAGTTTTCCTATAACAATATTTTTTAGGCAACTATTGAGATGACACCATACAAGGCTTTATATGGTAGGCCATGCTGATCACCTTTGTGCTAGTTAGAGGTAGGTGAGACAACTTTACTGAGGCCACAGCTCATACAGGAGACATCTGAGCAGGTCCAGTTGATTCAGAAGCAGATTTCTACTGCGTAGTCTCATCAGAAGTCTTATGCTGATCGCCGCAGATGACCTTTGGAGTTCATGGTCGGGGATCAGGTTTTCTTGCGTGTTTCACCAAGGCTGGGACACAAACGGATCAGGAGACAGGGTAAGCTTTCACCGAGGTATGTGGGGCCATTTGAGATTCTGGAGAGAGTCGGGCTGGTTGCCTATCGGTTGTAGTTACCGTAGCGGTACCGAGCCATGCACGACGTCTTCCACGTGTCTCAGTTACGTCACTACCATTCAGACCCATCTCACACCTTTCAGCCAGAGGAGGTTGAGCTTTAGCATGATGCGTCCTTTGAGGAGCACCCGATCTGTATCATTGACAGGAGCACAAAGGTTCTACGAGGCCGGTCAGTTCCTCTCGTACGGGTGCTATGGCAGCATGGCCGAGTGCAGGATGAGACCTGGGAGCGGGAGGCCGACGTACGTGCTCAGTGTCCAGAGCTGTTCTGAGCCTATTCTTTACCACCCTTGGAAGAGAAATTCAGTGATGAATTGCTATAAGGGGGGAAGTTTGTAAGAAAACAGTTCTTATTTTTGAGGTACAAGCTTATTCCTTTTCCTTTTTCTTAAGTGATTTTGAGAAAATATGGCAAATGGGGAAAAATCCTAAATTTTGGAACTACACTCCGTGTACTGTTCCACATGCCGTGTACTTTTGGCCATGTTGGGATGAGTACACAGGGCTTGTAGCAATGTCGGCGATGCGGGGTGTAGGAACAGACTACAATCCGTGTAGTGGTACTTACACGCTGTGTAGTCAGTCAGCAGGCCTAAACAGTAAGGCAGTGGAGCAGCCGACAGCTGGTCGACTGTACACGCCATGTACTTTAGAGTACATGCCGTGTACTCATGTCGACGGTTAAACAGTGTGGCAGTGCCACCAAATGAATAGTTAAATGAAAGAAGTACACGTCGTGTACTCAGAAGTACACGCCGTGTACTTTGTTTTTTCGGCTTAAAATAGGCAGTAGCCTCCTCATTTGGCAGAGGAGGCATTTGAGCCATTTTGGAGCCAAGGAGGATGGCCGGCCCTTTGAAGATCCGCCGGGAGTTCGTCTGGAATCCGATTTGGTGTCGGACGATCTCGTTGGAACCGCATGGGTAATCCCTCTCCTCTCCTGGTATCGTTCTTACCAATTCTTTTTTGAGGGAAAGTTATTTACATTTGAATGGTTTTTGTTCTTTGTCAGATCTATGCCATTCTTGGGCGTTTCTGGAGTTGGCGTTCGGGTATAATGTTCGTTGGCGTATAAGGTAGGTGGCTTGGTGTTAATTTTTCCAACTGCGGTGTGTTTTGTGCATTTTTATGCCACGAACCCATTTTGGGGTGTTGTGAGGCTGAGGCTGTTGCTATATTAAACATCTAGAATTGATTAGGTATTTAATTATGATATTAAAATGCTGGTTGGGATCATTTCTTGGATCCGTAACCACCCCGGGGGTGTGTTCCACTGTTTAGCTGTTTGTCCAGGATACCTGAGGGTATGCCTTTAATGTAGTAATTGTATAATTTCCTTGAGAGGAATTGTATTTACTACATTTTGGAATGTTGGGCATGGCCCGGTTACCTGTTTATCCTGAGGGAGTTGTTGTGATTAGCCTGTGGGCACCGCACTATTTAGCCCGAGGGCTGTAGTTATTTCGGCCTGAGGGCAATTTCTTCCGTGCCTGTGGGCAGTTGACTCTGTGCCTGTGGGCGACACTACCTATGCCTGAGGGAAAACTCTGTTATGCCTGAGAGTAGATTCTTATGTTGGATACTCGTTACCCGAGGGTATGAGTTTACGTGTCTGAGGACACTAGTTGTTTACTTATAAATTCACTGTGGTGATTTCTTATATAAAATGGATTAAATGAATAATTAAATGGAAATTTAACTATTAAGGTAATTACTTTGTAGTAATGCTTACTTTATTGCATTTTACCACTGTACACTATTTTTGCATGTTAGCACGCAGTTGGGCATGGGCCTTTGGTGGGTGCCTACTGAGATATATTTCTCACACCCTGTTTGGGTCACACTTTTTGGCCCAAACAGATTATGTTTCTGCAGGTGTAGATAGGGGCAAGAGTCCCTATACAGGTACTTGACTGTTGCTGAGGAGTAGGAGGGCATGGGACCGAGCCTAGGCTCGCGTTGCCGCTGCCAGCTGTTTGCTTTGCCTTGCTGTACTCTCCTTTCTGCTGTACTGTATTGATGTATAACATGTTCTGACTGTTTTCTTAGAACTTGAGACATGTAGCATCATTATTATACACTGTTGGTTATATCCACTACTGTAGTTTATTTCAGTTGTGTATGTTTACTGCTTCCACTATTTTTTGTATGTTTTATTTATATTCCGCTACGCTACACTTTAAAAAATGAGGGCATAGTTTCCCCACTATAAGACCTAGGCCCTCGCTGCTAGTTGGCAGCCTCTGGAGTTTAGGGAAATACGATTGAGGTCATGTGGCAAACCGGGTTTGGAGAACCTGTTGAGTGGCACCCGGGTCCGGGAAACTCTGTTATGCCTGAGGGCAGATTCTTGTGTTGGATACTCGTTACCCAAGGGTAGGAGTTTACGTGTCTGAGGACACTAGTTGTTTACTTAGAAATGCACTATGGTGATTTCTTATATAAAATGGATTAAATGAATAATTAAATGGCAATTTAACTGTTAAGATAGTTACTTTGTAGTACTTCTTACTTTATTACATTTTACCACTGCACACTATTGTTGCATGTTAGGACGCAGTTGGCCACGGGCCTTTGGTGGGTGCCTACTGAGATATATTTCTCACACCCTATTTGGGTCACGCTTTTCGGCCCAAACAGATTACGTTTCTGTAGGTGTAGATAGTGTCAAGATTCCCTATACAGGTGCTTGACTGTTGTTGAGGAGTAGGAGGGCATGGGATCGAGCCTAGGCTTGTGATGCCACTGCCAGCTATTTTCTTTGCCTTGCTGTACTCTCCTTTCTGCTGTACTGTATTGATGTATAACATGTTCTGGCTGTTTTCTTAGAACTTGAGACATGTAGAATCATTATTATACACTATTGGTTATATCCACTTCTTTAGTTTATTTTAGTTGTGTATGTTTATTGCTTCCTGTGTTTGTTGTATGTTTTATTTATATTCCGCTGCGCTACACTTTGACAAATGAGGGCATAGTTTCCCCACTATCAGACCTGGGCCCTCGCTGCTAGTCGGCAGCCTCTGGCGTTTGGGGAAATGCGCTTGAGGTCACGTGGCGAACTGGGTTCGGGGCACTCGGGTCCGATACGTTACATCTAAGGAGTGTGTTTAACCTTGTAGAGGCAATTCCTCCTCATCATCTTTGAGTTGAGCATAAGGAGAGTGTTAATCAACAAACTCCTAATACAGTTAAGCTGGAACTTCCTATAGCTATAGGGAACCTGATGGATGATCATATTTATAATAGTTTCCTGTGGGGTATGAGATCCATGGATAGGGAGACTGCTTGCATAGAACCTTCAATGTATGACCTGATGAGAGAGTTTTAGTTGTAGTATCCGACTACATTCACTTGGAAAGGAGGCCCCTAGGTATCTGAGTTCTTAATTGAATCATTCCATAAAATCTTTAAAAACCTCAAGACACCCACAAAATGGAGGGTTAAGCTTACAACTTGTATGCTACGAGGACCAGCCAAGCATTGGTAGGACATCCTAGAGTATGATAGAAAATAAGAGGACCTAACCTAGAAGGAATTTAAGGAAAAGTTACAAAGACACTTCTATCTAGAGATGCTAAGGGATGATAGGGCTTGAGATTTTATGCACACGACATAGGGGATCATGTAAGTGATGGACTATGTTGTACACTTCACTGACTTGCAGACTTTTTATCCATCCTTGGTAGCTGATGATACTACCAGGGTGAAGGGTTTCAAGGATGGAATTCATTACAAGATAAAGTCATAGGTGAACATATTTCTCTTAATAAACTTCATAGATGTGATGAATCAGGATATTATCAAGAAAGGTAACTTGAAGTAGGCCTAGATTAGTAGCTATACAATCTCAACAGGGTGATCAAGGAGTTCTTCTTTAGGAAACAAGAATCACTACTTCAATAGTTACCACCAGGGAAGTGGTGGGTAGAGCAGCCAAGGGATTGGGAAGCCATATCAGGACTGTGACCTGGTGAAGTGCTATAAATGTGGAAGGGCTGGATACAATCACCCTTAGTTCCCTTACCCTATAGTAGATGGTTATGCTTGTGGAAGGGTTGGATATTTATAGATGTCTTATAGGATCCCTTAGTAATCAAGCAATGGTATAAGATCCAGACAGACACTAGAGTCTGGAAAAGAATCAACTACCCCTTAGCAGACTGGTAGCTGAAGTTTCACCAGATGCTTAGGAAGAGGTAGCAGATATGGTACCCAAACATAGGAGAAGAAATACCAGTTGGATGAAGCATCATAAAGAAGTCAGAATGGAGCCTAGTGTAGAGGGGTGAGTTAACTACATTTTATATAGTCTACTATAAGTAGTTTTTATGCAAGACCTTCCACTATTATAGGTACAATTCTTATATCATATACCCTTTCCTACAATTTTTTAATATAGAAGCATTATATTAATTTTTATCTGGTCAATTTGAAAATGGTTTGGGTTTGGATGTAGAGATATTGTATGGTGTTATAACCATCAACACACTGCTAGGGGTGCGATTAGAGGGCATCAGATGTTGCGAGGAGTGTTCACTTAAAATTGGTATCTTCTGTTTCTTTTGGGATATTTTATTTCTAGAAGTAAAATGGTTTGATTTTATTTTGGTTATGGATTGGATAGTTTTATACCATGATCATATTGAATATTATCAGAGGAGAGTTACTTTTCTAACTCTAGGGGGAAATGATACCCATTAGGTAGAATAATATCTTCAGGCTGGTTATGTAGGACCGATTTAGAACATATTGGATTATATCATGGATCATATAACAGGCCTTTTTCTGGATGATGGTGGGATGAAGTAGGGTACTTTTCCTCTAGTAGTGGACCATTTTCAAGATTTCTTTCTCGAACAATTATCTGAATTACCACCCTAGTGGGAGATTGAGTTCACTATCGACTTGCTGTCAAGAGATGATTTAGTTTATATCCCACTTTATAGGATAACACTAGTGGAGCTTTGAGATATGAAAGTATAGTTGGAATATTTAGAAGATAAGGGTTTCATACAAACTAGTACTTCACTATGAGGTTCTCTTGTTCTCTTCACCAAGAAGGATAATATGATTTTTTTCTTATGTATGGATTATCAAATATTGAACTAGATGACATCCATGAATAATATACCTTTCCCTACATTGATGATCTCTTCAATCAGTTGATAGGTGCCTGAATTTTCACTAATATTGACTTGAGTTCAGGGCACCATCAGTTGATGATGATTCCATTATACATACCCTAGATAGATTTTAGGAGCAGATATGGCCTGTATGAGTTCATGGTGATGATTTTTGGTCTGAAGAACGCACCAATGGTATTCAAGGACTTTATTAATTAGATATTCTATCCATTAATGGATCATTTTGGATTGGTTTTCATCAATGAAATCTTGGTTTACTCCCAGTCTGAAAATGATTATGCCCAACATATGACATCATCCTGAGTACATTGAGAGAGCATCGAATTTACACCAAATAATCTAAATGCAGTTTCTAGATCAACAAAGTGAACTTATTGGGTCACATTATCTTAGAGGCCAAAGTGTTAGTAGACCCAGAGAAAGTTACATTTGTGGTATCTTGGGAGTATCCCAATAATGTCTTCAAGATTCAGAGTACCGATGGAAAATATGGCCAAGAAAGGGATGAAGTTTCTTTGGTTAGATTCTTGTGACAGGGTTGTCTATAAGCTAAAGATTATGGTGAACTTTACATCAATCTTCACCTTACCTAATCCTGATATGGAATATACCATATACTCTGATGTATCCGTATTTGGACTTGGATCAATTCTGATAAAGGAGGATCAAGTGGTTGCGAATAGATCCAAGAAGTTGATACTGCTTGATATGAATTATCCTACTCATGATCTAGAGTTGGATGTAGTGGTACACACCCTTTTATGTAAGTGAAATTATCTTCTAGGTGAGAGTTTTGTGGTGTACACGGATAACAAGAGCCTTAAGTACATCTTTTTTTATAGTGGGACTTGAACCTTTAGCAGAGGAGGTGGGTTTATTTTTTATATTATTCTAACTTTGAGTTATCCTACACTTCATAAAAGGGAAACATCATTATTGATTCTTTGAGATGGAAGATACAAACAGGGGAAGTGTGGGAGTATTGTGATGAGTGGTGGTTTATGGCACTCTTTGCAGACATGCATCCAGATGTTCAAGAGTCTCAGGGATGTGATGATCTGACTTTGACATCTATCATACATGATCTTAGACTAGATCAAGAAAGTTAATTTATCTACTTTGGAGGGATTAACTATGAGGGATAACTTAAATGGTGGGGATACACCATCAAGATGGTCTCTTGATAATGATGATGTTCTTCTTATCCATGTCTGAGTATGGGTTCCTCTAGGATTTCATAAGGAGATGATGATGGAGTTGCATGCCTCTAAATGGGAAGTACATCCTGGTTTGAAAAAGATATATCATGATCTCTATAGGCAATACTGGTACATAGGGATGGAGAAGGAGGTAGTGGGATTTGTGGAAAGATGTTTCAATTGTTATTAGGCGAAGGACTAGAATCTAAGGAATGTTGGATTATTTCATCCTTTTTATATTCCATAATGGAAGTGGGATGATGTCACAATATACTTCATGATAGGATTACCCAGGACACCTCTGAAAAATGATACAGTTTGGGTGATCATGAATTAACTAAAAAACTTATCCCACTTATTACCTATCAGGGAGAACCTCATCATCTATGATTTGGGTAGTCTCTACATAGGAGAGATATTTTTATTTCATGGTGTTCAAAGAAGTATCATTTATAATTTAGATCCATGTTTTATGTTAAGATTCTAACAGGTCCTTCAGAAGGATTTTGTATCGTAGGTTATTCTGAGTGTGACTTGTCATCCTAATATTTACAGCTAATTTGAGTAAACGATTCAAATTCTATAGGATATGTTACGAGCCTTTATTTTGGATTTAGGTGGTTATTGAGAGCAGTATCTAAAACTCATAGAGTAATAATATAATAAAAAAAATACACTAATCGATCCAAATAGATTGTTTTGAGGCCTTTTATAGAAGGTCATGCCATTTACCTCTATATTGTTTAGTGGCAGGTGAGTCGGCTCCTTTTGGACCTAGTCTCATTCATGAGATGTATGAGTGATTTTAGTTGATTAAAAAGTGGTTAGTTACTACATATAGTAGGAATAAATCATACACTTACAATCAGAGATGACCTCTAGAGTTTGAGGTTGATCATATTATTTTTCTTTGAGTGTCACTGAGGCTAGGACAACACTGTATCTAGAAATAGGGGATGCTAGAAACTAGGTCCTTTAGGCCATTTGAGATAGCGGATAGGGTTACTCCAGTGGAATATTTTTTGGTCCTTCCACAACACTATAGTGACATGCATGATGTGTTTCAAATTCTACAACTTTAGAGATACCACCCTGGCCCTTCACACATGATAGATGTTGATGATGTTGAGTGGGATGTTTATGTGTCCTTTAAGGATAATCAGATCTTTATTATGGACCATAGTGAGAATAATATTCAAGGGAATATTGTACCTCTAGTGCAAGTGTAGTGGCAACATGGGTGCATGTAAGTGGAAAATTAGGAGAGGGAGTCAGATATACAACCCCAATGGCCCAAGTTATTTGAAGATATCCCATAGTGATTCTTGGGAGCATAGCTCTGAAAAAAGATGTTTTATGGTGGGGAGGTTGTAAGATCCCATCTTTTCCCAGGTACGTTCCTATTTAAGTTTTTGTTTGAGCCTTTTAAATTATATCAATGAGTTTTTTCCTAGATGGGTTAAATTATAGGAGGTCTTTGGAGGGGAAAAGAGTAGGGAGAAGGGAATCTTTCTACATGAACTAATTCATGCTGTGAATGTGTATTCATGATGTGAAATGTTCTAGGTATATTCCATGAAATCCTTTTAGGGGTTTAAAGGGGTTTTTGGGTAGAATCAGTTCATGAAATAAGATATCATTCACAAAATGAACTAGTTCTTGGTATTTTGAGCCTAGATGACAAGTTTTTTGGAGTATATGATAACTCAAATATTCATGGAGTGAAACCTAGATTAATTTCATGAATGACGTTATGTCTAGTAGTTTTATTAACTCTTTTTACTTGACTTTATCCTAATCCTCATTATCCTTTATCTCAAAATCCATATACCCCTTAGGTTATTTTGTGAGTTCTCATAAATCTAAAGGTATATTCCATTGCATCTTAGTGTTCTAGACCTAGGTATTGAAGGTAAGCCTCTCAATTATCCTCATCCTTCTTGTTTCATTAGTTTTACATTGGGGATAACTCTAATGTGTGACTACCAAACCTTGATCTAGGATTGATGACTTGTGATGATAGAGTTTCTTGGTATTTGTTGAAGGGAAGGAAGAAGGATCCCAGTTCTACCTTTTTTGTTGAGGAATTTATTTGTCTTCTTTGATTTTGAGGTGAGTGGTCTAGAAAAACTCCCTAAAGTTTGTTTTTTTATTTCTCTAGTATATGAAATAAGTGTGATCACATCAGTACACCATACATGTGACCTAACCCAATTAGTAACACACCATTCTAATGAAACCATATGTATAGACCTCCCTTGGAACCCATTGGGTCTGTGGTGTTGAGATTAGGACTTACATCTAGCTGAGGTGGTGTGCCGACTCTTGACACTAGGTTGGAACTTGAATGGAATGAAATTAGAACCCCTTTATTAATTGGTATTTGGTTATTTTTTACCTTAATAATGTGCATTGGTTTGGATTTTGAATTGAAAATTTTTCTTAACATATAAAAGGATTAACTCTGTAATCATGGTGATTGGTTTGAGAATAAATTAGATGTCTTAAAAGATGCAATTTGGAATGTAATTGGTTATTTATAATGGTATTATGAAATAGGGATATTATGATATGTGAAATGGTAATTATTCTTAAATGATAAGTGAAATGGTAATAATTAAAATTAATGTTATAATTGGTAACTTGGTTTAAATTGATAATTTCCTTACATTTGGTTATTGGAATGAATTTGATAAATGGATTAAATGGAATTATTTTTGGCTAATTGATGAATTGACCAATAAGGTATATAAGAACTTGTTTTCATGTTGGTGTTTGGGTGTTATAAATGGATTGCTTATATTTTTGTCTTTTTATGACTCTTGGGTTACTTTATTTCTATGAATGAAATTATAGACTGGACATGGTGTTCCTTCCTAGATAAATTATAGGATAAACATGGTGTTCCTTTCTTGATGAAAGTTTAGGTTGGACATGGCATTCCGTTCTAGATGAAATTATAGGTTGGACATGGAATTCCTTCTTGGATGAAATATTGGGATGGGCATGGCGTTTCTTCTTAGTTTAAATTATAGGTGGGGCATGGTGTTCCTTCCTTGATGAAATTATAGTCTGGGCCTGGAGTTCCTTCCTAGATGAAATTATAAGTTGGACATAATGTTCCTTCCTGGATGAACTTATAGGTTGGGCATGGTGTTCCTTTCTATATAAAACTAAGGGTTGAACATGGAATTCCTTATCATATGATATTATTAGTTGGAAATGGAATAACTTCTAGTTATTTCACTATGATACAAGGACAAATACATCCATAATGCTGAAGCAGGTTTGGTTGACCCTAGGCATCAACCCAAAGCTCGAGGATCAATAGGTTTATTTGATGTTCTGTATTAATTTATGAATTAATACTCTTTTAATTATACCATTTCACGAACAATATATTTAGACCAGATTGTTTAGAAATCATGAGTATCATCTTACTAAGATATACTCACACCCTATTTAGGAACTGTTCAACACCTAGGTAGATTTCATGGATGAAGGTATGGAAAAGGGAAAGGGGCCCTATGCTTGATTGTGTGATTAGTTGGATGGGATTGAAGCATGGATATGTGACTATAAATTGGTTTTAGGACTGTAGTTTTTTGGATTTTTTTATTGGATTCCATTTTTAGTTTACTTGTGTGAGTTAAAAAACATCATTTAATTTGGCATACATTATGGAGTGACATGATTTATTATTATTATTTGGATTATTAGTTATTTATAGATGTCTGGTTCGAGTTGGTTGTATCTACATGTTTATTAGAATGATTTTATTATTTTTATCCTATTTATACTAATATTTTAACTCTTTTCTAGAGGGTATAGGCTCCCCACATTATTATGTACACCCTCGCTACTAGTCGGAAGCCTTTGGCATATGGGGAGGCACTCCTAAGGTCCAGTAGTGACCTGACATAGTCACTTGATGGAGTACCGAGTTGAGGATATTACATGTATATTCTCGAACTATAAATGGCCATGAATAACACTTGGATATTGTGTTAATAACTTTGCAAGAACACCAACTTTATGTAAAACTATCTAAGTGTAACTTCTGGATACATGAATTTTGCTTCCTTTGACATGTTATTTCTAATAAAGGCATATCCATAGATCCTGAGAAGATAAAAGTTATGATCTCTTAGAAACCACTAAATAACATCTTTGATACACACAATTTTCTAGTCTTAATAGGTTATTATTACTTCTTTATTCATGATTCCCACATTTGGATTCTCTAATGATGACACTGACAAGGAAGGAAACTCCATTTAATTGAAAAAATGATTATTATAAATCCTTTCTAGATCTTAAGTCCAGTCTCACTTTAGAAACCATCCTTATGTTTTTAGAAATAGGGAATGATTATGTGGTATATTATGATGTGTTTGGATCTGGTTAATTCTCACAATGGGAGATTATTCCATAACTTATAGATCACAACAATTGTGTGTACATGAAAATATTTACTCAACGAACAATCTATAATTATTTGTGGTGGTCCATGCACTGAAGCATGGAATCATTATATCTTTGGTAAAAAATCCATTGTGTTCAATAATAATAAAATATTGAAATACTTCTTTTCACAAAGTGATTTGAAAACCATCTAACGAAGATGGGTGGAGTATCTTCAAATGTTCAACTTTCAATTAGTGTATACACATGAAAAATAGAATTTAGTTATTGATGATTTAAATTGGGGGTCACATAATCAACTGAACGAAGAAGCTTTTAATATGTGGTAATTGATGGGAATGATTGCTGAGATGCAATTAGAATTCACCGAGTAGAATAATGTTGTATTCTTCTTTCTGGTGACTCCTATTATTTATTTGGTTGAGAATTTCAATAATTATCAAAGCTTAGATCCTAATTTCCTTAAAATTAGGTTAAAAATAAATAGTGGGGAGACAATGCTAGACAGAGGATGCAAATTTAGTGTTTCATTTTTGAGATCGGAAATTAGTTCTATCATCTTTTTAGGGACAACTTCTATTTTCTCATCACCATTAAAAGTTGGTGATTTATCTAGATAATGAAAATATATACAAGGCACTGGGGACTCATTTTTGGTGGTCAGGTGTGAAATTAACAGTGGTTTATTATGTTATAAAATGCCTCACATGTCATTTGTTTAAGGATAAACATTAATGATCAACTAGACTATTGTAATCATTACCTATACCCATGTGGAAATTGGAGTAGATTTCCATGGAATTTGTCCTAGTTAATTGAGAATGATTTGTAAATATGAGCATGAAATATCACCCTTAAATGGATGAGAAGTTATCATATAAAACTTAGACACTGTAGAACATGATCAAAGCTTGTGTTATAGATTTCGATGTCTCATGGGAGGATCATTTTCATTTATTAGAGTTTTCATATAACAAATGTTATTAGACCATGATATATATGGATCTATTCAAGTAATTGTATGACCATCCATTATGATATACACTTTTTTGGGTAGAGACTAGGGAAAATTTACTAATTGGACATATCCTTATTCATGATACAACTGAGAAGATCCATATGATCAAGAAATGAATTGATATGTCCAGATCCATCACTAATCTTATATAGATCATCATCATCACCCATTTTCTTTTTTGTGGGATAACATGTATTATTGAAAGCCTCACTTAGAATTGGGTATTATCATTTGAAAAAGTAAGGGAAGTTGTATCCTTAGTATATTTGACCATTTAAGATAATTTAACATATTGGTGATGTGTATTATCAGTTAGATTTACCACCAATATTTAGATTTATTTATATTTTTCTTTTTGTATCTCAATTGAAGGAGTACTGGCTTGAACTAATCCATATGATTCATTTAGACCATGATACTCTTGAACTAGATGTTACATTTATGCTTCCATTAATATAGATTCTGGATATATGAGATAAAGTATTGCATGAAAAAATATTTCTTTGGTTTGGTTATTATGGCAGTATGGTGAGATTTAAGAGGAGACTTGGGAACAAGAGTAATTTATGTTGGATTAATAAATTAATCTCTTCCAAGACAATGCTAATCTCTAATTTTTTAAGGATGGAAAACCCAATGGCGAGGAGAAAAAATTTTCTCCATTCAATTGATTGAATAGTACATCAATTTGAGGAAGAGTATATTGATTCTTGATCATCACTTGATTCCATTTTAAATAATCAACACGTACAAAAAATGTATCATCTGCCTTATTTTTAAATAAAATTAGAGCAACCCAAGTCGATGCACTAGGTCATATAAATCCTGTGATTTATAATTCCTTAAGTAGGAACTTCAATTTACGAAACTCTGTTGGTGCCATTTTGTATGATGGAAATAAAATAGGACTCATTCTTGGAAGTAGATTGATAAAAAATTACACTTCCCTCTCAGGTGGTAATCTTATGAAATCTCGTAGAAAGACGTCAAGGTATGAATTTACTATATTATTAAGACTCTTTTTCTTCATTTCATCCACAACATCCAAGATTATCAATGGTGTGAATGTCTTTATCTACTAGAGTTCATATACCTTTCACCTTTAAATGTGTGAATAAATCTATCAAGGGATGGTGAGGTTACCTGTATGGAATAACAATAAATACAGGCTTTAAATGTTATTAACTAATCCATTACCAAAATTTATCTAAGATTTCCATATCCAAAACCTTAATCTCTCAAAATAAGTGGACATAATAAATGGTTTTGGAACATGTTGTGTACTTAAATCCTATGCAATCTCATTGTCCAAGAGATGTATTGATGCTCAAAATATAAGGAATCATTTTCACATAAAACCTTAGTTAATTTACTACATAAGAAGCAATAAAATAATGGGATGCAACAGTATAAAAAATGAAATTCATAAGAGTCGAGTTAAGAAGAACAATACCTCACATCATAGATAGAACCAACTACCCATCCACGACAACTTGTTCATCCCTATATAGTTGTCGATCAACCGTCCCTGAGTAATCCTTACTCCCATGCTAAGTGGGTGTTGGATGAGGTATCAAGGTGTTTCTAGAAACATCCTAGGTCATTTTATTTTTGGGGAGATAATTACCCTAAAGTGATCATTAAGGTTGAGCATGAGATTCTTGAGATATATTAGACCCATCCCTTATAGTCGACTTGGAAGTATGAGTGTAGTATCACTTCATATGTCCCTGCTTTCCATAGTTATGGAGCTCTTAAGACAGGGTCATAAAATCCTTCTTATATTCCAATTAACTACATTAGAAAAAATCTAGTGGTTTAGGATAACATGGGGAAAAATAAAATGATCTCAAGGATTGATTCTCTGGTTCCCTGCTTCCTTGAGAGTAGCTTTCCCCTTGACACTTATTTACCCCACTTGAGTTTTCACCTGTGTATGGGTGAAAAAAGGTGATTCATATAGTTAGATTCCCAATGATGTATTTTTCAACCACAATATTCATGTTGAACATGTTTGTATAGTTATCAACATAAAACATCACCACTTTGGATTTAATATCAGGCTTTAGGCCCAACTCAAACATGCATTCCTTAAGAGATTCACTGATTGCTACCTCTACTAAAAAGTGAGATAGGTATGTAAATTGGACTCTATATTCTATAATTTAGAGATTTATTTTCTTTATATTAGATAAATACATTGTTCCTAATACTCAAAAGGTATGTAGATAGAATTATTTATTAAATAATTCTTTAAATCCTTCCCAAGTAAGTACTTGATCGAGTTTAGCTTGGACAACTAAGTCCCACCATTGTCATGAAATGTACTCTAGCATATATAGAACTAACATCAACTTTAAATTAGTTGGGGGTTCTAGGTAAATAAAATATTTTATTCATTCTAATAAGATATTCCTTAGTCTATTTATGTCCTGAATCTCCTCAAAATATTGGTGAGTTTTTCTTCTGAAATTCCTTTGAGTGATCCACCTAATATGGTTCCTAAATTTGATTTCCTCTTTCAACTACCTAAAAATATTACATGATTCTTTTTACAATCTTATGAGTCACCTATGGTTTAGGTTGAACCACGTTCTCAACAACACCCTCTTGCTAGTTTTGATCTCCACTGTCTGGTGGTATTATTCTAAATACATAGTAACTATCACCACTTAGTCACAAGTAATCTCTTAATCATGGGTATATAAATCATAAGATAATAAATAGGATCATAAAAACATAATTTACAAATCAATATACATAAAAAATATGAAAAATGAGGTCCAAGTGGGAAGTCTCTTTACTAATTCATGTTATCAAACTCTCATCAGCTAAAACCACAATGATAGGGTGAAAACATTCCTATAAGTGTGTAACAACACCTTTTTACCCATACCACCCTAGTGAATTAAAGTTTATCACAAAGAGGATAGATACATCTTTTTATTCTATACATTTCAAGTTCTAATACATCTTATATCAACACTTAACATCCCAAGTGATGGACTATACCAATATGACACCATTTGTAACTTCCCAACCCATACTCATTAGTTTGAGAGTAGATGGAGTGATATTGGCCTTAGGTGACATTACTTAGACACCAAAGACTGACAATAAATGACTAGTGTCGATAAATATCATTACAGAATGATTTAACATTATATATAATATAATTTGTAACAAAATTACAAAGGACATCTATATATGATGCATGATAAAAACTTGATAAATGAAAATAATATAACCATATGTATCAAAGTTTTAGCAGAAAAAGAACACAAGAATAAAACCAAAATCCCCCAAAATACCAAGACCCATGGTTTCAAGGTGGCACTAATCTAGACTCTAACACTCTACCAAATCCTAGATCCATCTACCAATTCCCACAATATCACGATGCTCCACTAGAAAACTAAGACACATTCCCTTTTCCTATATCATGGAAAAAACATCTAAACATGAACCAAGGTACATATATTGTGGGTGAGTATATCAACTCAATAGGAAAACCCCAAGAGACTTCCCACACATGAAACTAAACAAGAATAAGTTTGTTAATAGTTTATAAAAATAGCTAGAATATGAAAACTAGTTATAAAGATTAAAAATAAGCAAAACAGTGAAATAACTCACACAAAAAATCTACCCATGACATGAAATCACACACACATGCAACACCAACCTAATGAATATCCTTTCAAATCAGGTCCATCGAGTAGTCTATACTTACGAGAAGTACCCATCCATCCAATACCAAGTCATCAATTGGTGGGATAATCCAATGTTCCCAAACTATAAATGCAACCAAGTTTGATCTAATAAGTCCCTTTCTTAATGCATATAAACACACAAAAACCATAGTTCATTATGGGTTACCATACATTAAAACAGTTATAATTCAAAACCCTTTTTTAAATTTCATTAAACATATTTTGGGTGACACCCAAAACCTATAAATTTAAGGTTGATCAAACATGAGATTCCCAAATATGATTTCATTAAAGGTTTTCATACAAGAACACAAACAATTTATATTTAGAAAATATCCAACCCTCCAATTTATAGGAAAATGTAATATAAAAGAGAATCCAACTACCTCAATAGGGTTTGTGCTGAAGAATCACACCATTATTTTATAGGTTTAAACTTCCTATACTGATCCATCAAATAATCAAAAAACAATCTCATCAAGAAATAAACTAAACTCTAGATTTGGATATAACAGTCTCAGTCCGAGGTTCTATTCAGGGGGAAACAAGAAGAGAAGGAGGGAGGAAGTGAATTGAAACTATTAACTTTGATTTGATACATCCAACGCTCTAAGATATAATGTAATCTTCCTCTCACTCTAAGTGAATAAGAAAAATCACCTAAAGGAGGGATAGGGGTTGAGAGATAAAGTCAAGAGAGGAAGAATGAGGGTTTTAGATGGATAATGAGGTTTAAAATCTAATTTTCATATTCAATTAATTCCATTGGATTGTTAGGCTAAATGATTTGGAAAACCATGAGCCAACCATGTGGGTGTTACTGAGAAAAACCCAGGGTTTCATGGTTTGGCCACACAGTTTGGAAAACCATGTGCCAACCATGAAAAATGTCACTGCATAAAAAATCTCAAGGTCACATGGATTTCGCATGGTTTGAAAAAACTATGCACCAATCATTCACATTCCTAGAAGAGCCATCTATATTTTTAAGAGTTACCTAGGGAATTATCATGGTTTCCCTTGACCATTCTAAAAATTTTCACCTTACAAAAACTCTCCGAAACTATATGAAACAATACAATGCATCCCAAGGCCTAAACCAAACATTTTATAGCTAAAAACACACAATAAAATAGGGAAATATCTCAAACTAGTGGTGTTATAAGATACCTATAAAAAATAATAGATTCACTACCAACACTATACTAGAACATAATTCACATCTCAAACCAAAACTAACTATCCATAGAATACTAAGAAGCACACCGACCCTCAAGACAATTATACTGATGATTCCCCCACAATAATACGACGAAAACTGATTAACTTTCTCAATATAGGGAACCTCAAACTATACAATCCCAGGGACTAGATTCATTCTCTAACATTATAGGATTTCCTCACTCCACTCTTCCATGGAGATCAAGTTTCATAACTTAGAGTGCTCATCTCAACCATTATAAAAACCCGAGATAGCTCTTTACTAAAACATTCTCTTATAGAAATTCCTCTCTCCATGACTTCTACATAACACCTCACCTACTCCCAATAACTCAAATGGAAATATATAATATATTTATCAAATTCTAGACTTAAGGTGAGCTCAAAATATTATGCTTGATTTTATTTTCTAGGTAAGAAACACAGAAACTAACCAACCATGTCCATGAAATTATTCCCAAAGATTCACACACTATACTCCCTCTATTAGATCTCTCCAAGATATTTTATATTAATATACATATATATATTAAAAATGAAATAATTCTTGAATATTTAAAGAAAATATTCCCAAGTAATTCCATATGAGTTTCCACACTTTATCCTCTTCTATATTTGAGGCACATTTTAAAGCAATCCATCCACCCGAGTGAATCAGAATTGATTTGGAGTTTTCAAAAATTAAAAGGAAACTTCAATATATTCTAAAAATTCCTCTTCCTAATGGATAGATGGTCCACCGAGGAACTTCAGTAATTCCTACCACTAAAACTTCAATAAGGCTTCATCCCAAGAACCCTCTTCCATCTTCCCTCGTATAGTATCTCAATGACATTTTGATGTCTTGTCTTTAGTTCAACACCAAGAAACCAAATTAGCACATATCAAATGAATCACAATAATGCCACATAGAACATTATATAATGTAGGAAAGTACAACCATGAGATAAAAATACACTGGACAAACACACCAATTATACTAATAATTCCTTTCCACATCCCAAATAGGAAAAACGGGCTAGCCCAGTTCTCAACATGTTCCAACCATCCTAGTGTCATCCTAGAAACCTTTTCACACCATCAATTCTATTCCACCATCACTATATCTACTATATATCATCACGCTAAAATAATATCTGGGATATCAATAGGAATATCACAATAATTCATTCTATGTAACTTTATCAAAGCATAATCAATGAGTTTTTAGGTTATCCGAGCATACAATTTTAATAAAACACGTCATCTGCACATAGCTAATCAAGACAATGATTATTAATCAAACATGTAATATTCAACCATCATTAGTAACAATATTTCATGAGGGTACACCTAGAATATTAAAATTCATTTCCTCAAATCATGCATGAATTATCATACATGCATCATATTATTTTTCTTTAAATATATTAACAAGAATCATTAAACTACTACGGATTTATTATATGCTTCTCTTTTAGGCCTCAAAATTAAATCAAAACATAGCATGCTTATGAAATTTCATAGTAAAATATACATAACAGTTTGAGCACATCATTCTCAATATGGCATAGAAAACAATCAACATGTCATATATAGTAGAATACTTATATAACAAATCTCTCATAGAATTTACCAATATTAAACATATTTTACATAATAATTAGTCCGTGTATAACACATTAACATTAAATTTAATGATTTATCATTAATTACATGTAATCATGTTTTGTAATAATCACGATTCAAAGTATTTCATTAAACCATTCATGATAATAACATTAATTTATTAACTTTATCATGATTTTTAATTTAATTTATTTCATATGTATAACTTATATTAAATTACAATAAAATTCATAAATAATAGGCTCAACTTAACACAATAAATGAAATCTAATTTTTTTTAGTATTTTGAACAAGATTCCAAAACATTTCATTAAAAAACTCTTTAACCTAATTAATAATTAATCAAAATGGTCCTACTTAATCAAAAATGTTTCTAGAAAAGTTTACTAATGAAAAAAAACCCTTTAATCATGATTTATCATTAGGAAAAAAATAATTTTAATTACTAATATACTTATATAGGTTTATTAATTAATATGAATCAAACCATAAGTTATAACTAAAAATGACATACCATGAGAATCAAGTATCATATAATTTCATAATTTTACAAGTAAGATATTTTAAACAATCATGAATAAAATTAGTAAAATACATGAAACATAATTATAGATACTTTATAGGTTATCATAAATAAATAGACTATTCATAACCGTGAATCAAAATCCTAACTTAAAATGAAACCAATGTGAATGATGCAAACACACTTCTTAAATTTTATACCCCTCAATCAGTGAATTTATAACTTAACATATGTTACAGAATAATAAGGTCCTTACATTGGATCACATGGGACCAAAATATCTACGACCTAGACAGTGTAATTTTCCTAGATTACATGGTAAGTTTAGATGACATTATTTCACTACTAGAATCATGGAATCCTCACCTACACTTAACTTATAAATCCAACTTATCTCTTAACCAAAATCTTTGATACCACTTTTTCATGGAATTCCTCCACTAAATTCCATCCTAGGTTGATATTGGAGATGATATTGACCCCCAAATCCCAGCTCTAATAGGATATGGGTTAGCGACTAGCACTGAGGGTATATATTACCAGTATAGGATGAATTACCTTCTTAATTCCTAGGAAAATAAAATCATAACCATAAAATAAATTAAAAAACTCCACTACAACTACTTGAATAGAAGCATACCTAATATCCATTTATATTTCATATAAAACAACTCAAGAAAAAATTTAGATGGGTGATCACTTAGGAGTACTTAGATGGTTCATATTTCTAATCAAAACAATATCCGTGTAAAATCAAAGTGTCAGGACAAATATGTGTGTGAACAACCAAGTAAGGAAAAACTATAACACAAGAAACCATAGACAATATCCATAACAAGGGAGGTGTATTAGATAATATCAAGTATAATCAAGGAGGATTCATCACATCTCAAGTTACCATAGACTCCACCATTAACTAACTTTCTTGAAACTATCTTCATTTAAGTCAACATATCACAACCAACCATCAATGAGAGAAATATCAATAATAACATAATAAGGAAAAGGGTCCAGTAAAATCACCACTGCTCTTACCTATTAATTAAAAGGCCCTTCAAACTCAAAAAAGTATAAATTCGATAGTAAATCCCCTCAAAAACTAACTTGGAAGGAAAAAATGAAATGATAATCATAACACATCATCCCACCTTTCCATAAAACAAACATGTCAACATAATAAAAAAAATCAACATAGTCATAACTATGATATAATCTTTACAACAACCATTCATATCAAACATAACTTGATCCCATTACAACCCAATTTTATATACCATCAAGCTACATAGTCCAAGAAGTGAAACATATCAAATATAGATCCATACACATGTTAATCACCATAACCATGAGTAAGAGTCATTTACTAATCAAGAAAAATAATGGTCAAAGATAACATAAAAAGCACTATATTAATAGATAACATAGTCAGTGTGATACCATTACCAACAAGGAAGTTCTCTTATTATCCATTTAATCATAACTTTACTTACTCAACATAATCAATTTCATTATCATTTAAAAATATCATTAATATTCATATTTTTTTCTTTATTAACTTAAATAAATATTTATAATTTAATCTTGCATTACGTTTACTATTTTATTCATTTCATTCTTTAACTAATTTCCAATATTTCACCCATATTTAATTTATCACTTCATCCTTTAACATAGGAAAAACCCAAAGTGAAGGATTAAATTCATTGTTTAATTATGATAATTTACATTGTTAATATCATAAGTCAATTCATTTAGTCACAAAACTTATAGGTTATTTAGGTTTATATAAGCGTTTATCCACACCTCAACTAAACATATTACCTCCAAGACAATGCCCCACAAAATCTACAACCACAAAACTTCCCCATCCCACATAAATTTTCTAACATGAAAAGAAACCCCACCCAATACCTACCTCTAAACCACCCAATTTCCAACACTGAATCACCCACAAAAACATACACATCAATATTCTATACTAGTAGCTAACATAACCCATCTTATAACTAGATCTAGTAGAACCAACCTAAGGAGAATCATTGGACCACCACCTCTAATAGACCTTTAGATTCTCACTAAACTACAAAAGGTTTAAGGCATCATTTTAAGGAAAGGAAATACATGCTAGAAAAAAAACACCTCCCCAAGAGATTATGAACAACACTACTCCCATATCCCCTATAAGTTAAGATCATACATAGTCAAATTATAAACACAAAAAGAAAGGAATTAACCCTATTTTCATATGATAGCCCCCAACCCCACTATAAGATAACAACTTACATGGTGACATTTACCTACATAACTTGGGAGACACCCCAATATGATAATCTCCCCATTTACATGCTTTAATCAATAATCATATCATCCAATATTAATTCTTTATTAACTTACACTCATATTACCATTATCAAGATAATTTTTATTTCATTAATTCAATTCCAAATTTATGTGCTCATACTCTTTTTCATTATCTCACATATTCCATCACAATGTGATCTATATCTATGCAACAACATACTCCTCAAATAATTTTTTTCATTTTCAAATACACTTTCAAGGGTTGAGTGTGAACCTAAATGAACAACCAAATGCACAAAAAAGGTAAACATTATATGACACAATCAAACCATTCCAGAATAATTTTAACATATTAGAGTGATGAACTGTTTACAATTTCCATTTGATGGAGAGGACCATCTCTAGGTCATCTTTAATAAGCTCCTCGATGCAATAATCCATCTTTTACTAGGTCATGCTGAACTCTTTTAGGATAATCTTACCATCATCGAACCTATAAACTAAGGTGAAATTCTGATTATTTATCCAAATCATTTGTCTCTCATTAGTATAAACTTGTATAATTATTTCAAACATTTTAGCAACATCTTATGGTGAGGTATTTATCTTCCTTGTCTCAACCATCACTTCTTCCTTGGAGTACATTAATTGATCTGAAACATAATCTGAAGAAGAGTCATGTGTCTCTCCTACAATAGAAAAATCCAAAATCCCTTCCATCCTCACCTCATTTGAGGCTATAGGATAAGTGTTATCAACTTACTCAAACCTCATGGAAACATCCATAAGTTGATCAGTGTCTTCAAAAGATTCCCTAGAACCCTATTTAATGTCTATCTTTCCAAGTGGGATTGGAGAAGTTCTAGACTGGGGGGCCTCCTGAACACTCCTCTTTAATTCCCCCATTCTACTTAAGGATATTGTCTACATGTGATTAGGTAAAAAATAATGATCTTTATTCCTTTTACCATTTTCCATGTATTCATTCCTTTTTCCTCCCTGGGTTATTGAGTTCCTCACTAGAGAATTACTCTTCAAAAGAAGATGATTTCTTGGAAGAATTACTAAAACACCCTGAGATTTTATGAATTATTATTCTTCTATTAATTTAATCCTTTATATATTTTTTATTTCACACAACACTGAATATAGATTATGTTATATGAAATCACCAAGTTATTCTTGCATTTTATGCAACTCTAAGTCAAGTTTGTACTACATGCAACACTTATATTATCTTTTGGTACACAAAAAACTATGTTTGTATTGTGTTACAAACAATTCATATTCCATTTTATAACTTTATTAACATGCAAGATCTAGTTTTACAAAACTACAATGTATTATTAATAATATTATAAAAATATTATTATAGATTTCACCTAACCATTGGAATGATGGTTATTAATATAATTAATTAAATTATAAAAATATGGTTTACACATATATATAATAATAATTATTTTCTTACTAATTATCTATAAATGAAAATAAAACACTTTTGAAAATATAGGAAATCTTTTGCTGGAAAATTATATTTATGCAATCAAACACGTTTTACCTCAATAAATTAATTACAAAACTTTTGATAAATGAATTTAATGATATATATATATATACATTATATTCATTATAATATTCAATATTCATATTATGTGTTTTCTAGATAAGAGATAAGAATAGATCCATTTTTTCACATAAATATATAGTTTTTTTTTTCTAAAAGGTAATTTTACACCTTTTAATGGTGCACCTATTTTAAATATATTTATTGAAACTTTTATAAATTTTATTTTAAAAAATAAACATAATTTTTTAAATTTTAATATCAAAATTTACTTTGGGTGAATTTTTGATATTTTTTTTGAGAAGTTTCATTTTTTGATGAATAGTGAAAAACACTGAATTTTAATTGAAAAATGCATTTTCATTTAATTTATTTAAATAGTTAAATTATATATTAAAATGGTTTTAAAGTATATTAGGATCAATTATACATATATTAATACAATATATGTCATTTTAATCAATTTCACATTGAAATTAGAAATAAAACATTTCAAAATTTTGAACATTTTCAGTTTAAAAAACCTGTTGTTTCATCCCATCTATAGGGTTATTTTAAATTAATTTCTACCACTTATATGATTATAATATTTAAAAATGGATTTAATATTTGTAATAAGAATAATTTATAATTTTTAGTAATTTAAACTTAGTTTTGGACCAAACAAATTAATGAAAGTAATTAAAATTAATTAAAGCGATTAAAGTAAAAATTAGTTTACTTAGTGGTTAAAATTTAACATAAGGGAAAAAATAACCAAGACACATGTAAAAAAGATATAATATGGAAATATTTCAACCATATAATCACTTTTATAAAAACTTAACCATTATTGGAGGCACATGATGTAAGGGAGACTTCCCAATAGTGTTTACCTTTTTATATTTACAAGAATGCCACTCCTCCTCCACTATAAAAGGGCACTCACCCCCTCACTTATTAACACCTATCAAGACCTTAAACTCACCAAAACCTACCCAAATAATCTAAAAACTAACACCCATTCATCATATAATCCTTAATTTTGGAAGAAATTCAACCAAGGAATCCCTTTGGTGCAAACCAAAAGGAGTTACCCAAAGAAGAGGTAACATCCTTCAACAAGCACTTTTGTTTTACTTCTTTATACACCACATAAATTATTTTTATTCAATGATTATATAATAAAATCAATATAAAAACTATAATGAGATGTTTTTATGTTAATTTGATGACCTAAACTCACACACACTTCTATCAAATGGGACACACAATCATCATTCATGTGTACGGTAGACTACCACCTCTCGAACTGATGTCGTTCGTTCTTCCATTACCACCTTTCAAGGTTGAAAATAATGATGGTATTAATATTTTTATAATATATATGATATTTATTATTTTTTATTCTTATTTAATTATTATATAACACATACCTTCATGATTTCCATTTTGTGGGAATATAATACCATCGTTTGTGGACGTGTGGACTACCGACTCCTCGAAGTGATGTGATTCATTAATGATTTAAATGGAATGTATTGAGGATGGTTTTATTAAAAATATGTGATATTTATGAAATAATAATAATAATTTAATGATAATATATATATATATATATATTTATATATACATCATTTACTCTTCTTTCTTTCAATATAGAAATAAAATGGAAACGATGTTTATGCGTACATATGATCTACCGTATCCACGAAAGGTGTATTTAATTTCCTATTTTATATTTTATAGATTATTATAAATAAATAAATAAAAAATATATATTATATTAATATCATGGTTTACATTCTATAAATAAATAAATCATGATCTAAATAAGAGGACCAAGAATAACAAGTCAAAACATGTATGAAAAAAATCGGTTATTACCTGAAACACAACTTTAACATGGAATTATTAATAAATGGGTAATATAAAGTCATAAGTAAATAATATATAGTATTATATATATTAATATGGTTTTGTGATAGATTTATAATAAAATTATATTTATTATACAAGAGGTTTGAATAAGTACGATGAGAGTCAAGACTTAAGGTAAGGGAATTTCATCTCACTTTTTATATCTGTGAGATACATGCCATGTTCACCACTAATTTCTTCTATATGGTGTATATAATGTACTATTAAATGTTATATCATGAATTTAATTTATTTCATGATATTTTATGTTTCATTTGATGTTATTATTTCATGAGGATCATGATTCAAAAGTTATCCATGTAGTAAGGGGATTTCTAGTCTCACTTTTATTTCTGTGAGACTTATGAATTATTCACCACTCATTTATTTTTTGTGGTGTATATACTTACCATGAATTAATTATATTATTAATATCATTAAATTTATGGATATTTACCTATCCATCTGATAACCTCTATTTCATGGGGTTTATGATTCAAAAGTTACCAAATCAGTAAGGTAATTTTGTCTCAATTTTCCTTTTTGAGACGCATGTTATGTTATGTACCTATATTAGTTTATAAGGTGAATATAATACCCTTTGAAATTTTTTATCATGAATATACTTCTTTTAATGATGTCATAATCTTCTTTTAATTTCATGGGGATTATGATTCAAAGTTAACAAAGTGGTAAGAGTTTATTGCTACAATCTCATTGGTTATCTGGATTGTTTATGATTGTGCTTACATTAATGAAATATTATGATACATATCTCAAAAATACTCATGAACTTTATTATAATCTGTTTATTAATTATATATTCAAGTAATGGTACCATTTTTTCACTCTTTGGTACTTAATATATGTAACAACTCGAACTATTATAAATAAAATTCCCCTTGTGATTTAATTAAATGTATTATTATGTAATATGGTTATAGAAAACACATGCATTTATTTGGTTTTATTATATATTATTAGTTTTAAATGAACATTAAGAAGATTTACTATTGATAAAATAACTATTGAATAGTGATCACGAGATTATTATAAATATAGGGTTTTAACAAATCTAATTAACACAGAAAAAGGAAGTGATGACCTTAAGAAATAGGATCATACCTTATAAAGACCATTTATTGGAGCTTACAAGGGAGATATAATCTTTGGTATTTTCCCTTGATTAAACCCAAGCTGCGATCTAATAACTTAAGCATGTGCGAAACTATTTATGGGAGAAGTTCAAGCTCATCAAGATCACGACCCAAACCATGTACGTTGAACCACCCCATGAAAGTCACACTGTCACACACCTTACTCTTAGGGTATTTTTTGGTGTATTAAAGAAATATTTATCAATAACCTAGAAATATTATTATGTAATTTACTTTTTATAGAATAATGAATATATTTTCATCTTATTATTATCGCTTTATAAATTGTTTTTATACAATAATACACAAATTGTATTTTTGGATAATATTTAAATTCAAATAAAGAATTTATTTTGATGAATTAATGGATTTTTTAAAATAAATAATATTTTAATAAAATATTATTATTAGATATTTTTTATTAAATATAAATGATCATATAATTTTTATTAAGTAAAATGTAATTTTTATAAGGGTTCAAAAACTATTATTATAAAAAAACCTATCATTTCTAAAAAAATATCGGTTATTATTTTAAAAGTGAAAATTAAAAAATTTTGAAAATTATTTTGTTAAAATTAATAATATTTTTGAATCAAAAACTAAAAATTATCCAATGGTGAATTTTTCATAATTTTCTAAGACAGTTAAAATTTCAGGTAAAAATTAAATACCATATAAATATACGGTGTGTACTATTACATCATAATGAAAAAAACTGATGTAATAGATATTATAAAAGTTATCAACAAAAAAATATATGTTTACCCTTTAAAAAATGTGATTTTAAGTTTATTTTATTTATTTTATAAATCCATTATGAATCCTCCAAAACCATTAATATATTTTAAAGTTTTAAAATAATTTCTTTAATAGTATGAATCACTTCCACATAAGCAAGAGTATTATTTTATTAAGTTAATACATTCCCATATAAAATAATTAAAACCACTCCCATTTTATAGAAACCATGGGAAAAAAACATGGTAAGGTTTATGATTTTGGTTATTTTATTTTATAGAGTCCAAAACCTAAGTTTGAGTAATATTAAAGAAATCCCCACTCATTTCCTATATAAACTCACCCAATATCCCATTTCTCTTAACTAAAAATACTTAGATCATGTCCTTACTATAAATAACCCTCTCTAGAGTCCTCCCAAGGTTTCCCCAATATCTCAATAAGCTCCTCCCAAGCATTTGGAGTCACACACTCAAGTAAGGGATCTTCCACTATTATTTTTATTCAAGCCCCACTTTTATGTTATGCTTCTCAATTTCCATTTTTTAATTTTGGGATATGTTCTTCCATATCTAAATTACTGTACATTTTATATATAAATTATGAGATAAACCTTTCTCTCTCATTAATCCCTCCCATGAACCTTTATGTACACTCGTTACCAAGCAGAAATTTATTAAGGGATCCTCACCTTCTATTCTTTATTCAAGTTTCTTTATTATCTTATGACTTCTATTTTCAATTCATAATTTTGGTACATGTATTTATATGTACCTATCACTTCCCATTTTATGTCAAAATTACGAGATACCCCTTTATATCTCATCAAACTATTTTATGAATTTTTAAGTTATGCCGTTATGCTGCTGAAATTTTACCGCGATTTTCCATGCCAAAACAATTGTGTAGTGAATACCATACCCATATCATATCAAGGGTGTTAAAATTTATACAGTTATACTTTTTTGACTTGGGTATTACGTGTATTTATTCAACACTCCTTGATCTTTTAATGAAATATGATGATGAATGAATCCATGTTTTATGATCTATGTGGCACATTTAAGCATGAGAATGAAATGAAAGTGACAGGTGCACAAGGAATTATATAGCACTCCAATGAATTGGGTAATTTTTAGTCTCATGAGAAGTCATGTTGGAACAAATAGTGAACCTGATTCCTTTATGACACTTTTTCTATCATGATGTCTTGGTAGTTAACCTTGAACCATGTTTATGATGCAGTGTTTTAAGTTGTTTTCACAATTCCCATTTTATGATTATCATGCTATATCATGCCTTATTATTCAAGTTTATGATTCCCACACCTTTTATACCCCATTTATATGATTATTGTCTAAAATGTATTATCTTATTCATGTCATGAAAATTTAATTCCCTTACTGGGCTTTATAGCTCAAACCTTTTTATGCATATCTCCAGGTTATCCCATATAGTTTTAAGTGCGATCATGTTAAAGAAGTTTTCAATAAAAATGATGTTTTATTATTTTAAGTTGTTTTGTAATGTACCTAATTCCAAAATTCACTATAATTCTCGATATTATAGGTTTTATTATCTGTAATTTTATGCAATAAATCATGAATTAATGTGTAATAAATAAAAGGGATATTATAGTTGGTATTAAAGGAAAATGATAGTTATTTTTGGGTTTAGGAATCGAAAACTCTAGTGAAAGCCTTAGAGATAAGAATAAGTATAATAAAACATTCCTAAATCATAATAAGTATAGAGTAAGTGTTTTATCAAGAAAATACATTTCTTTATGGATACTATAAGTGGATGTGGCTCTGGCATAGATATACATAGGTGTAAAACTCAAAAACACCACATTGAGCTAGACTAGACTGAGAACTGGTGTACGAAAAGGGGCCTTGCTGCACACCTGGTTTGAAACTCCCAAGAGATATGATTTGGTAAATTAATAGGCTCATTACGAACCATTATTAAGGGAAAAAATACCCATAAGAATATATGTTAGGAAATATATCATGGATAATATAAATTGAATCCAAGAAATTCATAAGTTAATAAATACATGTAATTTATAAGTCATACCTTTAATTTAATTGGATTTCCCTTTATGTGTTTAATAGTTTAAAAATAACCATCCCTAATTTTTTCTTTATTCTATCCAATGTCCATAAATAGGATGAATCAGGTAAACAATCAATGTGATGGGCAATGTGATGACTGACCCAACGAGATTCCCAACCAAATGAGAGAAGGAATCACAAATTTTTTGATGATACTCTCTCATCTAACTCAGGTTCTGAATAGAAACCTAGATCAAGAGGAGTGTCCAAATCCCCCTAAGAAAGAAAAATTTGCAATGGGAGCTTTATGCGACAAAGGCCATTGACTTTAAATGGATCATCAGATCCCATAATCACTGAACAATGGATCTACTCCCATGAGAAGATCTTCTCCATCCTTCAATGTTATGAACAAGAGAAGGTTCTAATGACTGTTTATCAAATGAAGGGAAACGATTATCAGTGGTGTACATTGATCAAGTATACTAATCTTAAGGAAGGGATCAAAGTGATGGGGTGAAAGTAATTCCAATTTTTTTTCGATAAATATTTTTCTCATACCCTATATCTTAAAATTTAAAGGGATTTTCTTACCCTCAAGTAAAAGGATGAAGAATCTATCAGATCGTATGAGGAAAACTTAACAATACTTTCATGATAATCCTATATCTTTATCGTCACCCCTGAATGTAAGGTTGAATTCTTCTTTGGTGGGATAAAACCTAGTATACGAAAATCCCTGGTGATCTGAGACTTTAATATCTATGAGGAAATTTTCCGATATTCCCTCAAAGTTAAAATGGAGATTGAAGAATCTCAAGGGTATCATAGGGATACGAAGTAGACATTAGATTTTAATTCTAGAAGTATGATGGAAAAATATAATGGTGCCAATAAATTTCAAGATCCCACTTGTCAAAGGCATGTAAATAAGAACCCCAAAAATTTCCTCAGGGGTACGAGGAAATGTTTTAGGTGCAGGATGAAAGGACACCTAGATAATGATTGTTGATAGGAGAAACCCACTAATTCATTGGAAGATATGAATGCTCTATTCAACTATCATAATATTTTTCATTGTTACTACTACAAGGAACCATGGAACTTTACAAACCAATGCACTAAGCCAAGGGTTTTTGGAGACAACCAACAACCTCAAATGAAGCAAGGGAGAGCTTCCCCTATCACAACTGATGAGGTGGATCCCAACAATGAAGTGGTGAAAGGAAATATAGTTATCAATTAAAGAATATAGAATGTACTTTTTGATTTTGGTTCTATGTATTCCTTGATATCATGAAAGTTTAGTATAACTATTCAAACACTAACACAAATCATGGAAGTAGAGTTTTTAGTGAAAATAGAAAATGGGGGGTAACTATTTCACCCCAAGTATATAAATCCTCCCATATCAAAATTTTTGGTATGAACTTCCCAGATAACCTTGTAATATTCCCTTTGGTGGAATTTGATGCAATTTTGGGCATGGATTGGATTTCACTATATAGAGCCAACATAAATTTCTACGAGAAGGAAATCAATCTCCATATTGTGAATCGTCCTTCAATTATATGCAAGTACAAGGAGGAGGATGAATCTTATTTATCCTGAACATCTCAAGAATGGATATTATTTCCTTATGAGAAATAGTATCTAGATAAAATTATTGAGTCCAAGGAAATAATCATCCTTGAATACATGCCCATTGTGAGGGAATATGATGATGTGTTTCTTGAGGAATTTCCTGGTCTTCCTCCTAGTTGAGAGGTTGAATTTTCAATCAAGATTATACTATTGGAACCATAGTATTGTATTCATGAGTTGAAGTATGGTTTGTGTTTTTTGACAATCCTCAGTGGAAGTTCAGAATGTGCACCATCAAAGTGATCATACAGTTCAAGCATACAACAATATTGAAGGTGGCATCATTTCCTAGTGTTTGACAAATTTTTGGGCCTGAAAATCGACAAATGGAGAAAAGTGTTTTTGGAAAAGAGACTTGCACGCTGTGTACATGAAGGAGAGGGAACTTTCACGCCTAGTGTTTTTCAAGATTAGAACATGGAAAAATGGAAAAGGGATAAGGGTCATGCAAGTATTGGTTGGGTCGCGCAAGTGAGTTGCACGACAGAGGCTAGGGGAGATGAGATGCACGCCAGAACCTCCGCGCCAAGAGGATACTTGCGCGCCACTGCACAGGGGGTTCAGTTTGCCTATAAATAGAGGACCAACCCTCCTCATTTGCAATGAAGTTCAAGACTTAGATATTTTTTGAGCTTCCTCACGCAAGTAGTTGAGTCGCGCAAGTGGTTGTTGGGCTGCGCAGGTAGAGGCTGCGCGCCGGTTGTTGGCTGCGCGCCCAAGGCGATTTGGGTGAGAACAGAAGTGAGTTGTGCAGGTTTAAAGTTGAAGTAGGTGGTGTCACACAGGTGGTTGGTTGATACCTGCATGCTAGTTTGAACTTGCACGCTGAATTTGTGCCACACAGGAGACCTGCGCGCTAGTCAGTAAAGAAGAATGCAAGTGTTTTTGAGCTGCATGAAAGTTGGGAGATTGGATGGTACCCTTGAAGGGAAGTGATTTTTAACTACAGGCGAGAGTTGTACTTCAACAGAGCATCTACACACAATAGAGGATGTATTCTTTAGCGATAATGAAGTGACCTTCACATCTATAAACTGAGTGTGACTTCAACAAGGGCTGTGAGCCAGGGGGAGTCAACGGGAGTGACCTGAGGGACGCAGTGAGCTATCCCTGAACAATTGTAAAGGCAGTGAGCCTGGGACAAAGTGACAATTCCCAAACCTTTGTAATCCACATATAGTGAAGTTTAGTGGAATTAGGTATGACTGAAAACCTATCGGCATATGCTCCTTGGACGTAGCCCTTAGTGGTGAACCATGTAAAAAGTGATGTGTCTTCTCTGTGCTTGTGAATGTTTGCTTTCTGATCATTTTCATCATTAAAGTTAAACAAGTTCCTACCAATTTGGGAACAAGATACATCAAATTAAAATAAAAAGTTGTCACCATGATTCACCCCTACCCTCTCAGTGTGTCCCAGGGTCCTTCAAGTGGTATCAGAGGGTAAAGGTTGCTGGTGCTGAATCTGTTCTTTGTCGTCATGGAGAATGCAGTCAATGTCAGGGGAGTCCCTCACTTCGATGGAAGTAATTTCCAAATCTAGAAGAGCAGAATGAGATCTCATCTAAGATCTCTTGGAATGAAAGTTCTATTTTCTACTATGAAAGGAATACAAGTCACTGATTCAACAGACCTAGCTATGACTGACACAGACTGGAAAATTCTTGATGCAGATGATAAAGCACAAAATACTCTCACCGCAGCCCTTTCTGATCAGATCTACCTAAAGGTGATGAATTGGACCTCAGCAAAATCCATGTGGGATAAACTCGAGAATATTTATGAAGGATATAGCAAAGTTAAGGAGGTGAAACTACAAGTGCTACACAATAGGTTCGATGATTTGAAGATGCATCCTGATGAGAATGCAGACTCCTTCTTTAATCGAATCACTGAAGTAGTTGGAGCAATTCAGGGCCTAGGAGAAGAAATAAAAGATGTTGAAATTGTGAAGAAAATACTGAGAATACTTCCACCCCTGTAAAATGAAAAGGTATCAGCCCTTGAGGAAAGAGATCTTTCAAAAATTTCTCCGGATGACCTCCTAAGCAGCTTGGTAGAATATGAAATGAGAATCAAACTATAAGATGCTATGACTTGTGTGAGAAAGGAAATGGCATTTAAGTACATGGATAAACTAAAAATTTCAAAAGATAGTGGTGGTGAAGATGACGAAGGAAAATAAATTCTTTCTCTCATTGCAAAGAAGTTCCAGAAGGGAAAAGGGAAATTCAAAGGGAAGTTACCTCTCGCTTGTTTTCGTTGTGGAAAAGTTGGGCACATTGCCTCTCAGTGCCTAAGAAAGATAAATGATGAAAATAGTGAAGATGAAAGCTTCAATAAGCCTCATAGAAGGTTTTTCAAAAAGGTAGACTTCAAATCTGGAAAGAAAATGCAAAGGAAGAGTTTTTTCTGTGAAGAGGAAGAAGATGATAATGAATTCTGTGATGAAGAAGAACCAAAATTCAAAACTGGGAACCATGCTTCCATGATGGCCACTGTTGAAAAGTCAGAAGATACTGGTGGATAAAAACAGTTGAAAACTTGTGCAGAACCCGAGATGCAACTTAAGGATGCTGTTAGTAAGCTTAAGACTAAATGTAAGAGTTGCAATAAGTGGAAATCAATTGTAGAAGAATCAAATGAATACGTTGATCAAGTTGAAGATGAAATTGAACGACTGGAAGAATTTGTGAAGGTACAGTCTAAAATAATTGAAAGTAATGATGATGTAGTGGATCTTAAGTTGAGAGTTGAAGAGTAGGCAAAGGTCATCAATGAACTCACCTCCATACTAGAAGAAAAATCCAAGACTGCTAAGGGTCTTGAGGAGGAAGTTGTTACTCTTAGGAGTAAACTTGAGACTGAATTAATTCCAAAATAATCAAGGAAGAAAATACAGGTTGGAAGATTCTCAGATGCAGAATTACTGGCAAGAGCCAAGTGTGGTTCAGATGGGGTGGGAAAAATCTTGAGTGATCAAAGACCCACTTGCATGGGAAAGAGTGGAATTAGCTGTGAAGCTGAGACATCAACTGATGGAAGTGAAAAGATCCAAAATAAAGACAAGATGAAAGTTGAACATGTTGAAACGCTACCTAAAGTGCTGAAAAAGGAACCCTCAATCCAAACAAAAAGGAGAACTAAAAATTATCCTCAAACATTTAGAAATGACAGCCAGTCTATCTATTCTCCCAAGTAAGAAGGTATGAGGAGAAATTCAAGTTAGAAGCTATTTCCCCTCATGAAGTGTCAGTTCTTTGGCTATCCAGTCCATACCATGTCTTATTGTGAAGAGGCAAGAATCTATCTGAATGGAGAAGATGTAGGAGTTCAAAAAAGGAGAAGAAATTCATATACTAATTCTTATAGAAGAAAAAATTTCTTTGTATATTGTTTTTGTTGTTATAACTTTGGTAATAAGGCTTCTAATTGTAGGCAGAGAAGGGAAATGGACACCTCATAACGAAGTTCAAGACTTAGAGATTTTTTGAGCTCCCTTCACGCAAGTAGTTGAGTCGTGCAAGTGGTTGTTGGGACGCACAGGTAAAGGCTGCGCGCCAAAGGCGGTTTGGGTAAGAAAGAAAGTGAGTCGTGCAGGTTTGAAGTTGAAGTAGGCGGTGTCGCGCAGGTGGTTGGTTGATACCTACGTGCCAGTTTGAACTTGCGTGCCGAATTTGTGCCGCACAGGAGACCTGCGCGCCAGGAAGTAAAGAATCGTGCTGGCGTTTTTGAGCTATGTGAAAGTTGGGAGATTTCCCGGTACCCTTGAAGAGAAGTGAGTTTTGACTACAGGTGAGAGTTGGAATTCAACAGAGCATCTACACACAACAGAGGATGTATTCTTTAGAGATGATGAAGAGACCTTCATGTCTATAAACTAAGTGTGACTTCACCAAGGGCTGTGAGCCAGGGGGAGTCAATGGGAGTGACCTGAGGGACACAGTGAGCTATCCCTGAACAATTGTAAAGGCAGTGAGCCTGTGATAGAGTGACTATTCCCAAACCTTTGTAGTCCACATCTAGTGAAGTTTAGTAGAATTAGGTATGACCGAAAACCTGTCGGCGTATGCTCCTTGGACGTAGCCCTTAGTGGTGAACCAAGTAAAAAGTGATGTGTCTTCTCTATGCTTGTGAATGTTTGATTTGTGATCATTTTCATCATACAGGTTAAACAAGTTGCTACCAACGTGGGAACAAGATCCATCACATTAAAAGAAAAAGTTGTCACCCTGATTCACCCCTCCCCTCTCAGGGTGTCCCGGGGTCCTTCATATACCTGGGGAATTATCATTATACAAAACTCTATATATAATGGATTTTGTAGAACTTGAGGAGCTTAATAAAAAACTTTAGGAGAATCTAGATGAAGGGTTCATATACCCAAGTGCGTCACCACGAGGTTCATCGGTTCTCTTTATCCAGAATAAGGATGGGTCAATGTGCCTTTGCATTGATTATCATGAAATCAACAAGATAAAAATAAAGAACAAGTATCCAATTCCATATATTTATAACTTGTTTGATTAGATATGTGGAGCACAATACTTCTCTAAGGTGGATCTACGGTTAAGATATTACCAAGTTATGGTGAAGAAGGAGGATATCCCCAAAACTTCATTTCATATAAGGTACAAGAACTATGAGTTCATAGTAATGCTATTCAGATTCACTAATGCTCTAGAAATATTCATGGAGTTGATGAATAAAATCTTTAGAGAATACCTTGAAATTTTTTTGGTAGTTCTTATAGATGATATTCTAATATACTCCAAAACTAAGGAGGAGCATGAGGAGATTACAAGCACTGTGCTGAATACCTTTCGAAAGGAGAAGCTTTATGCAAAGTATAAAAAATGTGAATTTTGGTTTAAGTAAGTCTCATTCTCAGGGAATATCATAAAAAGAAATGGGATATCCGTGGACCCTTCAAAGATAGAATCAATTTATGGATGGCTGAGGAAAACATCCATGGCATATATCCATGGTTTTTTTGGATTAGATGGGTATTATCGTTCATTTGTGAGAAATTTATCATGATTGTCAAACCCTCTAACCAAGATAACTCGAAAGGAAGTCAAGTTTTATTAGAATTATGAGTGTTAATAGAGATTTAAGGAACTGAAAAGGAGGCTTATCACTGCCTTTTTACTCACACTACCCACAAGTGGAGATATTTTTGTGGTATTCAGTGATTCTTCGAAGAAGGGATTGGTATGTGCGTTAGTGAAGAATGAAAAATTCATATCCTATGCTTCAAGGTAGTTGAAATTTCATGAATATAGCTACCCAACACCTGATATGGAGTTGGATATAGTGATCTTTAGTTTGAAATTGTGGACAAATTATAACTTTGGGGAGAAGTTTCTCAAGTATATATTCACAAAAAGAGAGTTGAATATGATCCAATGAAAATGGTTAGAGCTGACCAAGGACTATGGATTCTCAATCCAAGACCACCCTGGTAATGAAAATAAGGTGGTCAAAACTCTAAGTAGAAAGTATCCAACAATTATATCATTTATGAGAATTGAGAGGGATCCTATCTTCTTAGAATTGAAGAGTATGGACATGAGAATCATAAAGGAAAATCATCAATCCTTTAAAAAATGATTTCTCAACCTTATCTTGTGGAAAATATAAAGGATTCTTAGAGAAAGTATGTGGGAATTCAGAAGAAAGTGGAAACTTTAAGAAAAGGTAAATACTTGGTGTTCAATGTTAATGAAGAAGGAGTTGTGAGATTTGGGTCAAGTTTATGTGTACCATTGAATCCCGAGTTAAAGAAGGAGGTTTTGGATGATGCACATAGCTAAACCTTTTCTATCCACCTAGGAAGCACAAAGATGTGTCAAGATCTTTGAGAACACTATTTGTGGGACAATATGAAGAATGAGATCATGGAATATACATCAAGATGTCTTGTATTCCATGAAGGGAATGAAGAAAGGAAAAAATCCTAGGGGATTATGTAACCATTACCCATACCTATATGGAAATGGGAAAACATCACCATGGACTTTGTCACCGATATTTGGAATACATCAAGAGGTAATAATGCTATATGGGATGTGGTGTATCATCTTAGAATTACAGCGCACTTCATTATGATTTTAGAGGATTTATCTCTGGATCAACTTACATGAATATACATTAGAGAAGTGGTGAGGATATATAGAGTACCACTATCAATTGTATCCAATCAAGATCCAAGATTTACCTCCAAGTTCTGTAAAAGTCTCAAACATGCTCTAAACATTGATATGAACATCAGTAAGGCCTATCATACTCAAACTAATGGTCAGTCTGAGTAGACTATTCAAACACTAGAATACATGTTGAGAGCATTCTCTATAGAATTCAAATGAGGATGGGACTAACATCTACCTCTGGTCGAGTTATCATACAAAAATAGTTTCCACTCAAGCATCCAAATGACCCCCTATGAAACCATTTATAGGAAGTAGTGTAGAACACCTACATGATGGGATGAATTTAGGGAATAAAAACTAATGGGTCTTAAAATGGTTGAATAAATTATAGAAAAGGTTAGGACCATTCAACAACAAAAAATCAAAAGAAGAGCTATGCTGACAATCATCGATGAGACCTAGAGTTTGATATTGGATACATGGTATTCCTCTGCATATCTCCATAGAATAAAGTGATGATATTTGGGAATAAGGTAAATATTAGTCCAAGATACATCATCCCCTTTGAGATCCCTAATCACATCGAAGTGGTGGCCTATTGACTTGCACTCCCACCTAAAATATCTTAGGTACATGATGTATTCCATGTATCCCTCTTGAGAAAGTACATACCAAACCCCTCACATGTACTCAATCTAGAGGTCATACCATTAGATAATGAACTTTACTATGAGGAGAAGTTAGTGAAGATCTTAGATCATAGAGATAAAGTTTTACAAAATAAGACAATACACCTGGTTAAAGTGTTGTGGGAAAACCACAAGTTTGAAAAACAAATGTGGAAACCAGAGGAGACAATGAAATAGAGTTACCCTCAAATATTTTAGTGTGTGAAAAGAAAATTTCAACGGTGAAATTTTTGAAGGGGGGAATATTGTAACGACCTGAATGGTTAAAAATAAAATTTACCATGTGATTTAATTAAATGTCTTATTATGTAATATGGTTATAGAAATCACATGAAATTATTTAGTTTTATTTTATCCTATCAGATTTAAATGACCATTAAGAATATTTAATATTTATAAAATAGTCATTAGATAGTGATAACATGATTATTACAAATATAGGGTTTTAAAAAATCCAATTGACACAAAAAAGGAAGTGATTACCTCAACCAGTAGGATCACACCTTATGAAGTACATTTATTGAAGCTTATGCAGGAGATAATGTAAGAGTTGGTGTCCTAGAACCAACTGGTTGTACTTTGATTACATGGATATTTATTGAATTTAAATATTAAAAATATTTTTACATATTTTTCATTGTTCTTTATGAATATGATGTAATAATGTCCTAGAGTGTTTGTTGCATTGATAAGGCCAGGGAAGTTCTCCACTATGATGAGGAAACTTGAAATTCTACAACAATATTATTATATATAGTTATATGGTTAGATGAAATACTATTATGGGGCACATAACATGCAGACCGTCAGGTGTGAGTACTCGTAAGCAGAGGAGACTTCCTCTCATGAAGTTCTCACTTGGTAATCTCCAAGACAAGAGATTATGAGAGCAGACCAGCCAGTAGGAATTACACATGTTTTGGTTTCATCAGATATTTATATCTGATAGCATGTGTAATGATTCTTATACTTTAATATTATCATTAATATGTGTCATGAATCACACACTTTGATTTACTGACAAAAACCGTCACACAGACAGTCGATGGGAAGTAGGGTACGTTGGGTGCGTCATGAATGGCATGTTATTAATGTATAAGTGGAGGAAGGATTTTTCCCTTCCATTTATGGAAGTTGATATCTTGGCCCTTTGATTTAAATAGAACCATAATGTGAAATTCTATGGCTATGGTGTAACAACAAGTTTATTTTAGGTAGTCAAAGAACGATGCATCAAGTATAAAATTTGATGACACTACCATGAAACCTGCTTGATGAGATATTGTGACAAAGGGATTATATTACACAATGAGAGTTCGTATGCGGATGTTGTTGTTGTGAATTTAAGTTCTTTAAATTAGGTGTCTTTACCCATTTCAAGACAGTACTCTTGGACTTTAGGAAATCTCGCCTAATTCCAACAATAAATAATCCTATAGGGTCATACACTAAGTGTTTCTGGTGGTATCAGTTAAATTATATTTGAATTTAATTAATAAATATTATTCTCAAGACAGTGGAATAATTTTATTCAAGTTAAAATGATTTCATAAATTAAATAAATATTTATTCACCGGATTGTGGGTAAAATATATTTATTTATTTTATTGAACATTTTATAAATATTTATTTACTAGTTTGTAAATAAAATATTTATTTAAGAGAATAAATTATTTATTTATTTATTCAAGTGTTCAATAAATGGAAGTGGAGTTCGAGTGAACCAAGGTCGGTCTGATAGTAAAATAATTATTTGAAATATGATAAATAATTATTTAACTAGTTGGCACAAATTAAAATAATGCTTTTATTATTTTGTGATGCGGAATTTTATTTATAATTCCTTTTTTTGCAAGTTGGTTCACCATAAATAATAACGTGGTATTATTATCAATAACATGAGTTTTCTCTATGGTTATGAATGTATTTAATTGCTGTTGCAAAACTAAATATTGTAACTGAATCCCCATGTCAATAAATAGACACATACGTCTACTGTGCCATGTACCGAACCACACACCCATTAAATTGAGACAATTTCTCTCTTGAATCTTCTTCTCGTCCCTCTCAAAAAATGAGAGATGTTCTTCAAGGTCGAAGAACAAGCGATCAAGAAAGACCGACACGAGACACTCACTTCATTGCGCTAGCACCCAGGGAGTGAGTGGTGTCGATCGGAGGCCATCAGAGCACGTGTGGATCACTGCTAGAGGTATTCTAGTTTGGATCCTTGCAAGCATAACAAGATAATCTGGAAGGGTCATTCCAGACGATCAACATCATCAACGAAGAAAATACCAAAGATCCTAGAATTATTTTCTTTATCAAATTAATTCAATTAATTATAAACATGATGTGAAAGATCCTCTATAAAGGTTTTGGGCCTGTTCCTTCTTTATCTAAATCTTTTATTATATTCTATTGAGACTGGCATTAATCGTCGCATTGATCCAGGAATAATCATTGATCATGGTAAAAATTAAAGTTGGGTGCCATCCTAACTGTGCTCCTACTACACCCGAAACATTAAAGTAGTATCAGAGGGGTTACATCATAGTTTATAATTATTTAAATTTTCATTTAGGATTTATAGTTTAATAATTTAGTTTTTCAATTCAAGGTTAATCATTTTTGTAATATGGATTTTGAGATCTGTTCTACCTTGTTTTGTTTCTCATTCACCTTATAGAAATGATCTTTTCTTTTAATTTTGATTAAAATGAAACAGAGGATCTCATCCGGAGGTGATAAAGGATCCTGACCATACAACACCAGAATACATGGTGTGTATTCAATAGTACACGCTGTGTAATCAAGATTCAATGCTCCGAGACTGGTCCACCAAACCAAGCCAGGTCATTGGAGTTTTTCTAAGTCTTAATGACTCTGTGTGTTGATCAGGAATAAGTGGCACACAGTTTCCAGATTACATGCTATGTGGCCCATTGGAAATGGCGTGTAGTCTCTTTGGGTTAGGGTTGGACCATGTACCCTGTACACGGCTTGCCCGGTTGGAGATCGTGTAACGCAGATACTACACAGCGTGTGGCCCACTAGACATGCTGTGTACTATGAAGATTTCTGAAGTACATTTACACACTGTATCCTTGGGGGTGTACTTCTGATGGATAGTGAATGATAGTACATGCCGTGTCGTTGGAACTACATGCCATGTACTCATCCAAATTACACAGATTTATTAAAATTTATTATTATATTATAAAAATCCTTGAGATGTGTACCATGGTGTAGGTATAAAGCTGAGACACAACTCATGATAGGTGTTTTATGTATATGTGTTTAATTTAATATCTGTGTAATGTTCATTTCTACTCATTGAGTAGTTATGAACGAGAATTCACCAGGTTTCCTCCAAGGTACAAGTTACGTAAAAAGATAATTTTAAATGAATTTATTTGTTTAAAATTATGATGGATGATAATCTCAAGGAAATTTAGAAAATGATTAAGATAAAAGTATTGATTAATTAAAGATAATAATTAATCGATTCAAGCACAATTTATCTTTATAAGAATGATTAAAGAAGTGAAAACATGTTTTATTAAATGCATAACTCATTGCATGTATGTGGGTGATCATGAGCTAGACCAAGACCTTTGTATGTGATTGATTTCCTTTTAATTTATTTATTAAATTAATTGTTGGCCTTTGAGCTATCTCTCCTCATTAATATATAGGTCCTATGTTCCCATGGGTTCTTTTATGTAAACTCCCCTTTTACCCCTCACCTATGTGTGAGTTTAAAATCATATGTAATGGATAGAAATCCCAAGCTAGAGGAGGCTGTTCAAGCTGAAGCCAAGATGAAACCAATACTAGGAGATACAGAGGTGGACATGTGGAAATTTGTAAACACAAACCCAAAAGGTTCAAGGTGTTTCTCACCTAGGTTTGGGTTAGTTTATCAACCACTAGATAAACTAACTGTTAGAAAATATCATGATCTTTCCCTTTGATTTATTTTATTTTTTTCAGTTTCATGTTTTATCATTATGGATGTGATGTCGCAATCACATAATTAATGTATTAAACAAGCATGCAAGATGGAACTAAAATAAACCATGCTTATGCATAAATATTATCAAGACATGGTTAATCACTTAGGTAAGTTACACTTAATATTAACAATCATGTGATAATGATAATAAGAAATTCACACATAAGAGATAAAAATCCCTTAAATAAAATATTAAGTCAGACCAAGCCTTTTGTTATTTGATTAAGTGAAAAAATCAATAAAACTATGTGTTTGACCAACCCTTGTTGGGACACTTACTTTTATATAGAAATCCCTTATAAAAGGTTTTGGGTTTACTTAACCATATTACATAAAGAGGAGTATCCCTTGCTAGACTTTATGTAATATTAGAGGCAAGAGTTGAGGACATCCAAAGTTAGGATTTCAAGATTGGGGAGTTCACTTAATAGATCAATGAGCTACAAGCCCGCAGTTATCAAAGACCTACATACCTAAATACCTTCAGCTTGACCAACCCTTGTTGGGGTTATGAGAAGGGGAATATGGATCCTTTCCACTAGTATGTCATGACAACTGGACATTCTGAGTTCAATGGTGAGGGCCATTCAGACTTGATAAAATAGTGGGAGACTTAATAAAATTAATTTATTATTTCTCATAAAAAAGTAATCAAGAAAGTACTAATGATCTTCTCTTTTAACTGTAGAATAAAAATGACAAGCTCATCAACCACAATATCCCTGTGATCAATTCTGGATAATGACAACATCCTCACCGGCAGTAACTTTGAGGAATGGTTTAGAAACCTTTGGGTTATCCTACGCCATGAATAGAAGTGTTACATGTTAAAGTCAGAATTACCTGATCCGCCTGCCAAAGAGTCAAGTTATGAGGGTTTCATAGTCTATGAGAAACATATAAATGACGTGGTTTGTGTTCAATGTTTGATGCTGTCATCAATGTCTAGTGAGCTCATGAAGTCTCATGAAAATATGGATGCTTATATCATGCTCGAGCATCTCCATGGTCTTTACTAGGAGAGGTCAAGACATGAAGGGTTTAAGATCTCCAAAGTACTCTTTCAGAGTAAGCTTGGAGAGAGTGCCCCAGCTGGGCCTCATGTAGTCAAGCTCATTGGCTACATTGAGTTCTTGGAGGTTCTAGGGTTTAAACTCCCTGAATAACTAGGCACCAATCTCATTCTCTCATCACTCCCTCTTAGATTCTCCAAATTTGTTGTCAATTTCAATATTAACAACATTGAGAAGTCTCTATATGATCTTCTTATCCTCATTTTCCAAGTGGACAAAGATATGAAGCATGAAAAGCCTTCTATCCTTATAGTGAATAATAGGAAAGGGTAAGCAAAGAGCTTTAATCCCAAAGCTTCTTCACAACCTTACAAGAAAAGGAAAATCAAAAGGGGAGGCAAGGGAACAAGAGGCCATTTGTTTTGCATGTGGCAAGAAAGGCCACTGGAATAAGAATTGCACCCAGTCTAAGAAGAAAGGGGAAGCTTTAGGTGCATTTGTTATCAAATGCAATATATTTTTTTCTACAAATTGGGTATTAGATATAGCTTGTGGTGCTCACATATGTATCCAAATATATGAACCAAGTAAATTAAGGAAGATTGAATTAGGGGAGGTAGATCTAAGAGTAGCCAATAGAGCCAAAATTGCTTCTATAGCTGTTAGGGACTACCACCTCACATTTCCAACTGGGATGATCTTGGCATTAAAGGGTTGTTATTATGTGTTGTCTATTACTAAAAACATTATTTCTATATCCAGAATAGATTAAAATGGATTTGATTTCAATTTTTTAAATTAATGTTGATTCTTTTACAAAGATAGAATTTGTTTTGGTAGGGAAGACTTATACAACAGTCTTTATGTGTTGGATTACACAAACCAAGTAATGGAAACCAATAACAAAATACTTCACATGACTCATACCACACCCAACTTTGGCATCATAGGCTAGGTCATGTAAATGAGAAACACTTGACAAAGTTACATTAAGATGGATATTTATATTCTTTCAAACTAAAACCACTTGTCATATTTCATGCATGTTTACAAGGAAAAATGACCAAAGCCCCATTTAGTGGGAAAGGTGAAAGGGCTAAAGAACTCCTTGAATTGGTTCATACCAATGTGTGTGGACCATTTCTAGTTTAATAAAGGAGAGGGTACTCATACTTCATAACTTTTACTGATGATTTTAGTATATATGGATATATCTACTCAATGAGGTATAAGTCATATTCTTTTGATAAGTTCAAAGAATACAAGAATGAAGTTGAGAACCAACTTGGTAAGAATATTAAGAAACTCTTCTCAGACCAAGGTGGAGAATATCTTAATCAATAATTCATTGATTACTTATGGGAGTTTGGAATCCTATCCCAACTCACTCATCCTTACATGCTCCAGTGGAATGGTGTGAGAGAAAGGAGGAACCACACCCTGTTGGACATGGTGAGATCAACGATGAGTCACATAAGTCTTCCATTATTCTTTTGGGGATATACTTTACAAACAAAAACACATATACTAAACCCAGTAAAAACTAAATCTATAAATGGTATTCCATATGAGTTCTGGAGTGAAAAGAAATCAATGTTATCGAATTTACATGTGTGGGGAAGTGATGCGTTTGTTAAGGCCTCTTCAGGTAACAAACTTGCATCCTGAGGCACAAAGTGTACCATTATAGGATACCCCAAGTAAACAAGGGGATATTACCTATACAACCCCTTAGAAAAAAGGTTATAGTGGAAAGACATTCCATATTCCTTGAAAGGGAGCACATCTCCAAAAGAGATAGTGGGAGTGAGATAGACTTCAATGAAGTTGAGGATCAAGGTATATAAGAGTTGGTACATGAGAAGATTCCACAAAGCCCCGTGAAAGAAAGAACTATTCCAAAGACACAATAATTGTGTAGGAGTATAAGAGAGGTTAGAGAACTAGAACGGTATGGTTGTCCAGTTAGCGAGGATAGTGACTCAATATTATTTGATAATAATGATCCTCTAACCTATAAGGAAGCAGTAAGTAGCACAAATGTTTCTAAGTGGCAAGAAGCCATGAATTCTGAAATGGATTCCATGTACCAAAACCAAGTCTAGATTTTGGTAGATCCTACAGTTGATGTAAATCCTATTGGTTACAAATGGATATTCAAGAAGAAACTGAACATGGAAGGATAAGTCAGTACCTATAAGGAATTATTGGTTGAAAAAGGGTTCAAACAACGTCAAGGAATTGACTACGACAAAACCTTTTCACCAGCTGCAATTTTGAAATCTATAAAAATCCTATTAGCCATTACCACTTACCATGACTATGAGATTTTAAAAATGGATGTCAAAACAGCCTTCCTTAATGGGAACCTTCAGGAAGATGTGTACATGACCCAAACTGAAGGGTTTATGACTCCAAAGGATGCCAATAAGGTATAAAAGTTTTATAAATCCATTTATGTATTAAATAAAGCATCTAGGTCATGAAATTTTTTTTATGAAGCCATAACAAAATTTGGTTTTATCAAGAATGAATTTGAGCCCTGTGTCTACAAATGATTTAGTGGGAGTGCAATCATTTTACTAATAGTATATTCTGATGACATATTACTTATTGGAAATGAGATACCAGTCTTACAATTTGTTAAGGAATGGTTGAATCAATGCTTCTCCATGATATAATTGGGTGAGGCAATATATATTATTGGGTTCAAGATCTATCGTGATAGATCCAAGAGATTGATGGGCCTAATTCAAATTACATACATTGATAAGATACTGAAGAGATTCATTGTGGAAGAATCCAAGAGGGGATTATTGCCAGCATCACATAGCATTCATCATTCTAAGAAAATGTGTCCTCAGACTCATGAGGAAAGAAAGATAATGGAAAGGACTCCATATGCATCATCGATTGGATCAATTATGTATGACATGATATGTACTAGGCTGGATGTCACCTATGTATTGAGTGCAGTAGGTAGATATCAAGCTGACTTAGGTGAATGCCATTGGATGGTAGTCAAGACTATCCTAAAGTATCTGATGCATACTAAGGATATGTTCTTGGTTTATGGATGAGATGAGGAACTAGTCATCAAAGGATATGCAGATGATAGTTTCCAGACTAATCAAGATTACATGAAGTCACAAACAGGATATATCTTTACTTTTAATGGAGGTGTAGTGAGCTGAAAGAGTTCAAAGAAGAGTGTGGTCACAGATTCTATAGTAGATTCCAAGTATACCGAAGCTTCTAAGGTAGATAAAGAAGCAGTTTGGATGTGAAGCTTCATCCAGGAGCTGAATGTGATACCTAGAAGTAAAGATCCCAACACACTGTATTATGATAATACTGTAGTGGTGGATCTCGCAAAAACATCCAAGGTCACATCAATGAACGAAGCACATACTTTAGAAGTATCGTCTCTTGAGGTATTTTTCTTAGAGAGGTGAAGTTGAAGTGAGCAGTATTTCTGCAGAAGACAACGTGGCAGACCCCTTGACTAATGCCTTGACTTGGAAAAAACATGATCATCATGTGAGGTCTAGCAGACTGAAAGTCTTAGGTAGTTGGATCCAGTCCAAGTGGGAGTTTGTAAGAGTTGGTTTCCTAGAACCAACTGGTTGTACTTTTATTACATGGATATTTAATGTATTTAAATATTTAACATCTTGTTATATATTTTTCATTGTTCTTCATGACTATGATGTAATAATGTCCTAGAGTATTTTTTGCATTGATAAGGTCATGGAAGTTCCCCACTATGATGAGAACCTTGAAATGATATAAAAATATTCTTAAATATAGTTTTACAATTGGATGACATACTATGATGGGGAACGTAGAATGAAGACCGTCAGGTGCGAGTACTCGTAAGCAGATGAGACTTCCTATCTTGAAGTTTGCACTTGGTAATCTCCAAGACAAGATATTATGAGAGCAGACCTTCCAATAGTAATTATGCATGTTTTGGTGTCATCTGATATTTCTATCTAAGAGAACGTGTAATGATCCTTAGAATTTAATATTATCATTAATACATGTCACGACTTGTGCAGTTTGATTTACTGACAAAAACCATCACACAGACAGTGGGCGGGAAGTAGGGTACGTTGGGTGTGTCACGAGTGGCATGTTATTAATGGATAAGTCGAGGAAGGATTTGTCACTTCAATTTATGGAAGTTGATATATCGACCCTTTGATTGAAATAGAATCGTCGCGTGAAATTCCATGGCCATAGTGTAACGATAGGGTTTATTTCAGGTAGTCAAAGAATAATGTATCAAGCATAAAATTTGATGAAACTATCATGAAACCTTCTTGATGAGATATTGATACAAAGGGATTATATTAAACAGTGAGCGTTCATATGTGGATACCATTGTTGCAACTTTAAGTTCTTTCTCTTAGGTGCCTTGACCAATTGCTAGATAGTTCTCTTGGACTTTAGGAAAGCCCGCCTAATGCCAACAAGAAATAATCCTAGAGGGTCAAACAGTAAGTGTTTCTGGTGGTCTCAATTAAATTATATTTTAATTTAATTAATAAATATTATTCTAAAAACAGAGGAATAATTTTATTCAAGTTAAAATGATTGTGTAAATTAAATAAATATTTATTCCCCGGATTTTGGGTAAAATATATTTATTTATTTTATTGAAAATTTAAAAAATATTTATTTACTAGTTTGTAAATAAAATATTTATTTAAGAGAATAAATTATTTATTTATTTATTCAGGTTTTCAATAAAATTAAGTGGAGTTCAAGTGGACTAAGGTAGGTCTGGTAGTAAAATAATTATTTTCAAGATGATAAATAATTATATAACTAGTTGGTACAAATTAAAATAACACTACTATTATTTTTCGATGCAGAATTTTATTTATAATTACGTTTTGCGCAAGTTGGTGCACCATAAATAATGACGCGGTATTATTATTAATAGGATGAGTTTTATCTAAGGTTATGAATGTATTTAATTGCTGTTACACAATTAAATATTGTAACTGAATCCCCATGTCAATAAATAGACACGTACGTCTATTTTTCCATGTACTGAACTGCACACCCAGTGAATTGAGATGATTTCTCTCTTGAATCTTCTTCCTGCCCCTCTCAAGAATGAGAGACATTCTTCAAGGATGAAGAACAAGCGATCAAGAATGACCGACACAAGACACTCGCTTCACTATGATAGCACCCATAGAATGAGTGGTGTCAATTAGAGGCCATTGGAGCACGTGTAGATCATTGGTAGAGGGATTCTAGTTTGGATTATTACAAGTGCAATAAGATAATCTGTAAGGGTCATTACGGATGATCAACATCATCAACAAAGAAAATACCGAAGATCCAGGTGTTATTTTCTTTATGAAATTAATTAAATTAATTATAAACATGATGTAGAAGATCCTCTATAAGGGTTTCAGGCCTCTTCTTTCTTTATCTAAATCTTTGATTCTATTTTGTGGAGACTGGAGTTCATCGTCATATTGATCCCAGAATAATAATTGATCATGATAAAAATTAAAGTTGGGTGCTGACCCAACCACGATTCCGCTGCACCCAGAACCTTCAGATAACATATCTGGGATTTTACCTTGACCAATACCAAGCTGAGATCCAAAAACTTAAGCATGAGCAAAACCATTTATGAGAGAAGTTCAAGCTCATCAAGATCAAGACCCAAACCATGTCTACTAAACCACCCCATGAAAGTATCATTGTCGTAGACCTTAATCTTAGGTAATTTTTTAGTGTATTATAGGGATATGTATCAAGACCCTAGAAATATGAGCATGTACTTTACTTTGTATAGAATAATGAATATATTTTCATCCTATTATTTTTACTTTATAAATTATTTTTATACAATAAAACACAAATTTTATTTTTGGGTAATATTCAAATTCATTTAAGGAATTTATTTTTATGAATTAATGGATTTATTAAAATAAATATTATTTTTATAAAATATTATTATTAAATAATTTTTATTAAATATAATTGATCATTTAATTTTTATAAAGTCAAATGTAATTTTTATAAGGGTTCAAAAACTGTTATTGTCAAAAATCCAGGCATTTCATAATAAATGTAAATTATTATATTAAAAGTTAAAATTCACATATTTAAAAAATTATTTTGATAAAATTAATATTATTTTGATAATCATAATGTTGAAATTATCCAATGGTGAAATTTTCATAATTTTGTAAGACAGTCAAATTTTCGATTAAAAATTAAATACTATATAAATATACTATGTGTATTATGACATTATAATGACCTAAAAGTGATTTAATAAATACTATAAAGGTTATTCATGACTAAATATATGTTTTCCATTTAAAATAATGTGATTTCATGTTTATTTTATTTATTTTATAAAGACCTTATGAATCTTCCAAAACCATTAATACATTTTAAAGTTTTAAAACCTTATAAAATAATTAAAACCACTCCCATTTGGTAGAAACCATGGGAAAAAACCATGTGAAGGTTTTTGTTTTTGGTTATTTTATTATATAAATTTCAAAACCTAAGTTTGAGAAATATTAAAGAAATCTCCATTCATTTTCTATATAAACCCACCCAGGCTCCCACTTCTCTTTACTCAAAATACTTGGAGCACATACTTATTCTACCCTACCCTATCTAGATTCCACCCAAGGTTCCCAAAATCTCTCAAGAAGCTCCTCCCAAAAATTTTGAGTTACACACTCATGTAAGGGATCTTCCACTCTCCTTTTTTATCAAACACCACTTTTGTGTTATGCTTTTCAATTTCCATTTGTTCATTTGGTATATATTCTTCTATATCCCCATTACTATCCATTTGATATATAAATTATTATATATCAATTTCACTCTCATTAATACTTCCCATGAACCTTTATTTACACCCGTTACCAAGTCTAAATTTATTAAGATATCCTCACATTTTCTTCTTTATTCTAGTTTCTTTATTATCTTATACCCTCCATTTAAAATTCCTAATATTGGGAAATATCTTTTTATGTCTCTATTACTTAACATTTTATGTAATAATTATTAGAGAAATATTTCTCTCTTATTAACTCATTTTATGAATTTTTAAGTGATGCCTTTATACAACCAAGATTTAACTGTGATTTTCCATGCAAAAACAATTGTGTAGTGAATACCATACCCATTTACTATCAAGGGTGTTCACCATTATACACTTAAAATTATTTGACTTGGTAATTAAATGTATATATCCCACACTCTTTTATAGTATAATTAAATATGATGATGAATTAATCTATGTTGTATGATTTATATGGCACACTTAAGCACGAGAATTAAATGAAAGTGATGGGTGTGCCCAGAATTTTATAGCGCTCCAATGCATTGGGTAATGTTTAGCCTCATGAGACATCATGTTGGAACGAGGAGTGAAACTGATTCCTTTATGGTAATTTTTACATCATGATGCATTGGTATTTAGTCTTGACCTATGTTTATAATATGGTGTTTTAAGTTGTTTCCACATTTCCCATGTTATGATTATCATGCTATATCATGTCTTATTATTCATGTTTATGATTCCAAAACATTTTATACCCAATTGATATGCCTATTTTCTAACATGTATTATCTTATTCATGTTATACAATGTTTATTCCCTTACCGTACTTTATATCTCACCCCTTTCTTATGTATGTCCCTAAGTTATCCCATGCATTTTTAAGTGTGAGCATGTTAAAGAACTTTTCAATAAAGATGATTTTTTTTCTATTTTAAGTTATTATGTAATGTACCTAATTCCTAAAGACACTAGAATTATCGATATTCTGGGTTTTATTATTTGTAATTTTATATAATAAATCAAGTATTAATGTGAAATAAAGAGAAGGGTTGTTATAATATAACTATGAAAATGTTTTTAAAAAAAGATGACTGTATCTTCCTCTTCAGTCAGAAATCCATGTTCTTTCAAAAACATGTTTTCTAAAAACACTTTTAAAAAATTCTCTAATATTCTACTATGATATTTAAAAAACATTTTTACCCATGTTTTACCTTTTTAAGAAAATGGTTTTAAAAAAATAAGTCTTCTTGTCATTTTCCGATCGAGGCACTTTTCTAAACTTTTTATTACAAAAAAGGAATGTTCAACATGTACAGATTTATCTATCATCCTGACCATCATTTATTTAAAGCTTCCTTTTCTTGTTTACAATATTCTTCTTTTTTAAAACAATTTTCCTAATATTCTGAAAATTCATTATTTTTAACATGGTTTTCAAAGAAAAAGGATTTCAATTTTTTTTAAAAAGTATTTTAAGTGATTTTTAAAGATTTCTTTATATGTTTTTAAAGGTTATTTTCAAAGAAAATGATTTCATTAGTTTCAAAGATTAATTTATAAAATTTTAAAGTTATTTCCAATTAAAATGGTTTTCAAAATTTTTTATGTTCTAAAAAGTGTTTTTTCAAAGCGAAAAGGATATTTTCCTCAAGAAATAGTTTAAATGATTTTTAATGATTTCTTAACGTGTTTTAAAAGTGGTTTTCAAATAAAATGATTTTGAAAATTCTTTCTATCTTAGAAAAATGATTTTTAAATAAGGTATATTTTTCCTTAAGAAATGATCCAAGTGGTCGTTCAGAATCCTTCTCAATCTAAGATGACATCATCTGATATTGTTTATACATTACTAGGGATACTATCCAAAGACACCATTCTTATTATTTCTTTGAATGGTTTATGTTTAAGATGATTATTTATGAAACCCATTTCTATTCCACAAGTTATACCATGATAAAATTCTTATGAAACCCACTTTATTTTCAAGAGTTATTCTATAATGAAATGATTATGAAACATGTCTCTTTTATACAGGTTAAGATATGATTAAGTGAATATGATACCCATTTTTTTCATTTTATGGGTCATGATATGATGATTGTTTATGATCTTATGGAAAACATATGTATGATTTCATTATGATATGGGTGGGACCTATATCTCACTCCAATTAATTGGGTAAAAATTTATATATCATGAGATAGACATGGATGAAATTTGGAGTGAACTCAGTTTAGTAAAGGAATTTTTCAACTAAGATGGTCTTAGGAGTGAACATTGACTACTAAGATGGTATTGGGAGTGAACCTTGATTACTAAGAAGGTTTGGGGAGTCAACCCATTCCAATATAAGGAATGTTTTGTGAATGGGTATGGTGGTGTGTCCCGCCCAGTAGGTATATCCCCTATGAAGTTCCCTAATATGTTTTGGAAATGAGCCTTGACTTATAGGTAATGATTTTATATGCTTGTCTGTCTTCAACAATTCCATGTCTTTTTCCTATTTTATGATTTCATGGATTATTCTCTTGATTCCATTATGATTTATGTCTTTTGAACTACCAATGTTTATGCCATGACTCTTGATTGTGATCTTTGATATGCAGGGTATGGTCTTCTAATGTTATGATCTTGTCCTCATACCCTTATACTCATGACTATTCTTACATATCTTCCTTGTTTACCCTTATTGAGAATCTAAGCTCACCCTTTCTCATGTTTCCTTTCCCCAGGTTATGAATAAAGGTTTTGAGTAGGAGTAATAAGGGAGAATATATTTGTGGGAAACATTAAAGATATTTTACCAAGTTATAAGATTGTGTTCTAAGTTTACAAAGACACTAAACTATTATGGTCCTCGGGAATTTACTTTTATATTATACCAAATATTCATCTAAAATGATATAATATCCATGTATGTTATTCCTGGGTTTCTATAGTTGGTATCAAATGAAAGGTTCAATCAAACTTTGGAAACTAGGTTGAGAAAACTTTAGTGATATCTCTAGGGATATTTCTAAGGATATTTATAGGGATGTCTCTAAGGATAAGCCTAAGGTGTCATATATTTTAAATAAGGAATCATAATTTAGACATCCTATAAGTTTTTTTTATGATTATATAGTTTTCCACTATGATAAGTGTTGTTAAAACTATGATTTTTGGTTTTAGTCAGTGGAAGGAACCAGAATGAACTGGGTTATCGTTGAATGTGATGAAAATTTTCTAATGTTAAGTCAAATGGTGTGGTTATTGGAGTGAAGAATGTTATGATCAACTAATTAGTTTTCATGGAACATGATTAAAAATTCGCACCTTAATCAAATCTCAGAATCACCAAAGAAGAGAAGGAAAGATATTGATGAGAGTTTGGGTAATGGAGACCATGGAGGAAAAAAGATTCAGTTTACTTTGTGTCAAGAATATGGAAAGAAGCACCCAAGTGAATGTCTTAGAGGAAAGGGAATATTTTTTGACTATGTAAGAGAAGTAAAACAAGAAAGTAACTGAAAAGGGAAAATAGAAAGTTTGGTTAATGCAATGTATGAGTACAATATCCTCACTAAGACATCATTGATATTTGAATGATATAATTGTGGAATGAATGGGAATTATAAAAATCCATGTCCTATGTGGAAATATCCTGAAGAGAATCGACATGGTGGTATGAGTAATGATTATATTGATGATGGTGATGAGAATACAAGTGAAATGTGAAAGGAAAGAGGTATTAGGTAATAGTATGAGGTATCCTTGTTAATGTATTAAGGATAAAGTGAAATAATATAAGTGTTTATATATTTGGATTCAATAATTTTGTTATATGAATTCTGAAATATATAAGGATTTTTCAGTTTATGTTTTTTACTAAGGATTTACAAGAATATGTGGAATGGTTCTGATGGAATAGAGAATTGATTTAATGGTAAGGTGATATTCATGGGAGACACATGATTAAGGCAAAGATAACCCTTAATATGTTCTTAAATCTTAGATAAGGATTTTTAGATAAAGATATATTGGATAAGAATAAAGTTAAACAGATAGTATTGATTACCTTGGAACAGATTAAAGATTTGCTAAAAAAGTGGTTTATTCTATTACGGATAGAGTTTATGACATTTTTGGATTTAATAAATATATCCACTAATCTTTGGAATAATAAAACATGCATGTTTTTGATAAGGATTTGTGGTAATTCAGGTTATTACCATATTTTAATAGAATACATGATGATGATATTCACATGTTTGGTATGTGACAATCAAGAGATACTTTATGATATATAGGGGATTAATGTTAAGATGACTTTAAGAAATTTAGTAACTTTATTTATAAAGTTTTGGATTTTCATCTTTCGAAAGGGTTATAAGGCTAACCATTTATGTAATGGTTTATGTTAAACTTTAGATGAGATTTTAGAGATTAAAGTATTATCGCACCATTTAAGGATTTTTTCAAATTGTAAAACATGTGCTAACAAATTTATTGTGACTTTAACTAAATAAAAATGGAATAACATATCATTATATTTATGGATCTCATGATCTACTAATGCTTTAGGAATAAAAAATTCACCTTCATTTCTTGGAATAAGAGATGAAGTGGAAATTGATCAAGGCACAAACCAAGGGTGAGATTGTGCCTGTGAAATAGAATTAAATAAAGTAAATTTTTTCATTAAATATCTTAAATTTTATTAAAATTATATTGAAATAAAATTTTGTCCCATCATCATCATTTTTGATGATATCGATGACCTATTTCATGCCTATTTGGTTTTTGGTTTTGTGATTGTTAACTTTCTCTAGATCACCCAGTTTTTGTGATAAATGATCTTTATCACTCTTTATAATTAGTTACTCTTTTATTTAATGTACAAATCTTAAAATGTGTTCTCCTATGTGGAAACCTAGTTATGAGTTACTTTGGGTAACTGCTATCTTTCTAACTTTCCTTTTTAAAGAAATTTTTAATATTCATTTTTACGATGTGAGTTTCTATGAAAGGAAATTTCAATTATTAAACCTCTGATAACCTAGATGAATTTAAAGGGTGAAATTTATTTTAAGGGGGTAGAATATAACACCCTGAGTTTTTATGAATTATTATTTTTGATTAATTTAATCTTTTATATATTTTTTATTTCACGCAACACTGAATATAGCTTGTGTTATATGAAAGCAAAAAGTTATTATTGATTTGTACATAATAATAAGTTGATCTTGTGCTACATGAAACACTTAGATTATATTTCATAACACACAACACTATGTTTTTATTGTTTTACACACAATGCTGAGTCCCTTGGATAACTTTCATGACACATAAGACCTAATTTTACCAAACCACAATGTATTATTAATAATATTATTAAAATATTATTATAGTTTTCAGCTAGCCATTATAATGGAGGTTAAGAATAATATTCATTAAATTATGAAAATATGGTTTACAAATTAATATAATAAAAATTCTTTGGTGAGAAATTATCTATAAATTAAAATAAAACCCTTTTGAAATTATTGGGAATATTTTGCTCGAAAATTATATTTATGTAATCAAACATGTTTTTCCTTAATAAATTAATTAAAAAACTTTTGATGAATTATTTTAATGAAATATATATTTATATATTATATTCATTCAAATATTTAACATTCATCTTATGTGTTTTATAGACAAGAGATAAAAATAAATCCAATTTTTCGCATAAATATTTTTTTCTAAAAGGTAATTTTATCGCCTTTTAATAGCACACCTATTTTAAATATAAATTTTTAAAATTTTTAAAATTTTATTTTAAGAAATAAAATTTATTTTTTAAATAATAATATCTAAATTTACCTTGGGTGAATTTTTTATATTTTTCTGAGAAGTTTCATTTTATAATAAACAGTGAAAAACATTAAATTTTAATTGAAAATTTCATTTTTTTTCTAATTTATTTATCTAGTTAAATTATATTTTAAATTGTTTTTAAAGTATATTTAGGTAAATTATAATTATATTAATACAATTTAGGTCATTTTAATCAATTTAACATTGAAATTGGATATAAAAACATTTCAAACTTTTGAACATTTTCACTTTAAAAAACCCGTTGTTCGTCCCGTCTGCAAGATTATTTTAAATTAATTTCTACCAATTACGTGATTTTAATTTTAAAAAATGGATTCCATATTTGGAATAATAATAATTTACAATTTATATTAAGGTAAACTTATTTTTTGACCAAAAATATTTGTGAAATTAATTAAAATTAATTACAGTGATTATGGTAAAAATGAGTTTACTTAGTGGTTAAACTTTAACTTAAGGGGAAAAATAACCTATAAACATGTCTAAAATCCATTTTATGAATATATTTATAACATAGACCCAATTGTTTAGAAATTTTAACATTATTGGAGGCACATTATATAAGGGATACCTCACAATGGTGTTTACCTTGTTATATTTAAAAGAATGCCACTCCGCCTCCACTATAAAAGGGAACTCATACCCCTCACTTATTAACACCTCTCAAGACCTTTGGATCATCCAAAACCTGACCATATAATATAAAAAATTCCCTCCTTTAATCATAAAATCATATCTTTGGGAAAAAATACAACCAAGGAATCCCTTTTCTGCAAACTAAAAGGTGTTACCCAAATAAGAGGTAACATCCTTCAACAAGAATTTTTTTTACTTCTTTATCCACCCTTTAAATTATAATTATTCTGTGTTTATATAATAAAATAAATATACTAAATATATTGATATGTTTTTATATTAATTTTAAGATCTAAAATCACACACACTTCCATAAAATTGGATACACAATCATCATTCGTGTGTCCGACAGACTACCACCTCACAAACCAATGTTGTTCATTCTTACATTACCACCTATCAAGGTGGGGAATAATGATGAAATTACTATTTTTATATGATATATATTATATTTAGGATTTATTTATTCTTATTTAATTATTATATAATACACACCTTCTTACTGTTCCTTTTATTGGAATACAATAACATCATTTGTGGACGTGTGGACTACTGCCATCTCAAAGCGATGTGATTCATTCACGCATTACATGAAATGTATTAAGGATGAGTTTATTAAAAATATTTTATATTTATTAAATAATAATTATAATTTAATTATAATATATATATTCATCATTTAACTTTCTTTATTTCAATACAACATGAAAATGGAAACAATGTTCCTGCATGCGTACAACCTACCGTCTCAATGAACGGTGTATTTCATTTCACAGTAAAATATTTTATATATTATTATAAATAAATACATAAAAAATATATATGATATTAATATAATGGTTTATATTCTTGAAATAATTAAATCAAGATCTAATTTAGAGGACCAATAATAAAAAGTGAAAACATGTATGAAAAACAAAGCAGTTATGACCTGAAACATAAATTTAACATGAAATTGTTAATAAACGGGTAATATTAAGTCATAAGTAAATCATATATGGTATTTTATATATTAATATTTTTCTTTGATAGATTTATAATAAAATTATATTTATGATACATGAGGTTTTAAAAAGTACGATGAGAGTCAAGACTTAAGCTAAGGGAATTTCATCTCACTTTTTATATTTATGAGAAACATCCCATATTCACCACTCATTTATTTTATATGGTGTATATACTTCCATATGACATGTTATATCATGAATTTAATTTATTTAATGATATTAAATGTTTTAATTTATGTTATTATTTAATTGGTACTATGATTCAAAAGTTACTCAAGCAGTAAGGGGATTTCTAGTCTCACTTTTTTTTTCTGCGAGACTTATGCCATATTTACCACTCATCTATTTTGTGTAGTGTATATACTGTACATGAATTTATTATATGATTATTATGATTAATTTTATTGTTATTTACTTATCAATTTTATAAAATCTATTTAATGGGGTTTATATTTCAAAAGTTACCAAATAGGTAAGGTAATTTTGTCACAATTTGCATTTTTTGAGACACATGTTATATTACACACCTATATTCTTTTACATGTTTTATCTCGAATCTAATTATTTTCATTATAATTTAAGATTATTTTAATTTTATTATCTCATGGGTATTATGATTCAAAGTTACCAAAGTGTTAAGAATTTATTACTACAATATCATCGTTTATCAGGATTGTTTAAGATTATGCTTCCATTAATGAACTATTATGATCCATATCTCAAAAAAACTCTTTAATTTTATTATACTATGGTTATTTATGATATATTCAATTAATGTTACCATTTTACAACTCTTTATTACTTAATATAATTATTAAAATGTTTTTAAGAAAATTCGACTTTATCTCTCTCTTCAGTTGGAAATATGTGTTCTTTCAAAATCATGTTCTCTAAAAATATTTTAAAAAATATTCTACTATTATCCTATGGTCTTAAAAAGAAATTCTTAACCATGCTTTACCTTTTTAACAAAATGGTTTTAAGAAAGGAATATTCTTATCATTTTCCAAATAAGTCACTTTTCTAAACTTTTTACGGTGAAAAAGGAATGTTCAACATGTACATATTTATCCTCCACCATGAATGTAATTTCTTTAAAGATCCATTTTCAACTTTATAAGAATATTTTTTTGAAATTTTTTTTCTAATATTTTAGAAATTCATTTTTAATGTTATTTTCAAATAAAAATGTTTTCAAAAATGTTTTATGTTTAAAAATTGTTTTAAATGATTTTAAAATATTACTTTATATGTTTCAAAGGATATTTTCAAATAAAATTATTTCAATGATTTCAAAGATTCCTTTATAAATTATAAAATAAATTTCCAAAGAAAAATGTTTTAATTTGTTTTATCCTCTAAAAAGTGATTTTTTCCAAATGAAAAGTATATTTTCTTCAAGAAATGTTTTAAATTATTCTTAAATCTTACTTCATGAGTTTTGAAAGGGGTTTTAAAATAAAAGGATTTGAAAATGTTTTCTGTCTCAAAAAAATTATTTTTACTAAAAGGATATATTTCCTTAAGAAATTCTCCAAGTGGTCTTTCAGAATCCTTATCCATATTACATGACATCATTTTATATTTTTTATGATTTAATAGGGATAATATCCAAGGAAAACATTATTATTATTTCTTTAAATGGTTTATGTTTAAGATGACAAGTTGTTTATGAAACCCATTTCTCTTCTATGGGTTATACCAAGATAAAATTCTTATGAAAACCTATTTCTTTCCATGGGTTATTATATAATGAAATGATTATTAAATATGTATCTTTTACATAGGTTAAGATATAATGAAATGACTATGATACCCATTTTTTCATTTTATGTGTTATTCTATGATTAAATGATATGAAACCTGTATCTTTTACACAGGTTAAGATATGATGAAATGACTATGATACCCATTTCTTTTCATTTCATGGGTTATTATATGATGATTATTTATGATATTGTGACAAAAATATGTGTGATTTAATTACAATATAGGTGGTAAATATATTTCCCTCCAATGCATTAGGTAAGGATTTATATCTCATGAGATAGACATAGATATAAAAGGGAGTGAACTCAGTTCAATAAAGGACATTGCCTGCTAAGATGGTCTTAGGAGTGAACCCTAACCACTAATATAGTATTGGGAGTGAACCTTTAATACTAAGATGGTTTAGAAAGTGAACCCATTCCCATATAAGGGAAGGGATGTGACTGGGGATGGTTTTGTGTCCCTCCCAGTAGGTGTCACCCCTATGAAGTGCCCTGATAAGTTTTGACAATGAGCCTTGACTTATAGGGAATGGTTTTATATGATTATGTGTATTACACAATTCCATGTCTTATTTCTATGTTATTATTTCATGGATTATTATTTTTATTCCATTATGATTTATGTATTATTAACTGCCAATATTTATACCACAACTCTTGATTATGTTCTTTGGTATGCAGGGAATGATCTTCTAATTTTATGATGTTGTCTTCATAACCTTATACTCATGATTATGCTTACATATCTCCCTTTTTTACCATTACTGAGAATTTGAGTTTACAATTCCTTATGTTTCCTTTACCTAGGTTATGAAAAAGTTTTTGAGTAGGAGTACTATAGGGGAATATATTTTTGGGAAACATTGAAGATCTTTCAATATGTTGGAAGATTGTATTACAAGTTTCTAAAGACACTAAAATATTATGGTTCTCAGGCATGTAATTTTATAATGTGATAGATATTACTCTAAAATAATGTAATATCCATGTATGTTAATCTTGAGTAACTATAATTACTATCACTCATGCTATCTTTAGAAGGAGATACACAAACCTCTTCATGGGCACCTGACTGATCTTGCTCATTCACTTCGCTTGTAGTACTATTGGTCTTTTTTTCTTTTTGTGTTTGAACTTATTCCATCCCAGCTTATCCTAATATTACCCAATATTATACAGAACTTCAAAATTATTCTTGATCTCTGATCTAGGAGGAGAGATCATCATCTAACTTGGACAAACTTGTTGGGAATTAAGGCATTCATGGTTACCCTAAGAAGTTACAAAGTCAGTGTAGAGTGTCTTGAATGAGATAAGAGCCTTAGACTGAGGTCTGGGTGACCCTCTATTCAAACTTTCTCCCAATATAAAACTAGATGAAGAAACCAATCTTCCATCTGAGCCACTATTTTGTGAATTTGAAACACAATCCACACAGGACTTTAGTGATGAAGCTACAACTCCTATTGATCCATCCTTACCCGAATGGGCCTGTGGGATAAGATGGATATCCTTTACATCATCATGATTTTCATCCACACCACCATAAAAGATATGGGAATCCTGGACCCTAAAATCTCTTAAATCGGTCCCATGTCTCCATTCTAGTTGTCTCCTAAGAAACTAGACCATCTGGAATAGGGGTACCTCAATGACAAGAATGAAGGAAGTGGCCAAGATTGGAGAAATTTGAATAATACTAAATACATGATTCTAATTTGACTGGTTTCTTATATATCATCTCACCCACAACTATGATCTATATAAATGTTGTATAAGGTTTCAAAATATCCATCTCAATGCATAATCGATCCTCAATAGGTTGTTTCAACGTGTTTGTATGAAGATCCAAACAAAGAAATATACCATGTGCTTTACTAAGAAGGTGGAGAATCACATGATTTTGGAATATAAGTATGAGACCTAGAAGATAGATCCAGACTACCACAGTAGAGGGATCCTTATTGAGATACAAATCAAAGGATGAATGTTGTAAATGAAATCTAAATATGCTTACCAATCTATGTTTCCTGGACCAAGAGCATGTGAGATCATCTTCACTTTAAAAATTCAGAAGGATCTAATGATTATCAAGAAGGAACACCAATGCACAATACTGAAGATCCCATGTTTCATTGATGTATTTGTTGAAAAGGTAAACTGAGGGACACCCGTGAGGTAATCATGTAACCAATGTTAGAGACAACGTGGAAGAAGCTTCAATGAACTCTGCAGGGGAAATAAAAACCACCAACTATCCAAGAAAGATAGGGATTATAATTAGTAAGGTATAATTAATCTCAAACAATCACAGAAAGATTAAAACACACAACATCACATTCCCTTGAACCAAATCAAAAACACCGAGCTTTTGAGAATGGAGTATTAAATGGAATAAAATAAAACATACCATAAAGTATTCTACTAAACCAAATAAAGGATTCAGATAAGAGTTTGATGGTAAATTCATGAGTTAACTACATTCCATCACATTAACTAAATTATCTCCAATGAGTCTGAGGATAGATACTATACTTTCCACATATAAAGGAATTTCCAGTGTGGGTGTATTATCAAAGGTTAAAATGGTATAAAAAGTGAGATATTTGGACTCAATGGGTGGGTTTTGATTAAAGAGAATTTTGAAAGTTCCAATAAATCTAGAAAAATTATGATAACTCAAGTCATTTGATTCAAGGGGATGAAAAATGAAGGGTTCTAAGTTAAATATAGTAACTTAGATAATTACATAGTATATGAAGCAATAAATAATTTTATAAGATAGAAGGAATCTCATAAATACCCTACCTTAATAGAGCTAGAAAAAACCAATCCAAGATTACTAAGTCGAGCACCCAAGATTCCACAACTGATTTCACTAATCACGTAACAACACATTCATCATTAACCATAAACCATGATACATCATAACCAAGCATCAACACCACTTCCATCATCCATGAAAGAATAAATAAGAAGAACAAAATAAAAGAGACAAATGGGGAACCTTAGATTTAAGAAGGATCAATGACATGGATTTTGAAGGATAAGATCAACAAAAGGATAACTAAACACTATAAAATGGACTCTCTATTTGGACAAGGTTTGAGAGGAAGAAACAAATTCAAACCAATAAGAATGGTAGACCCATATTTATAAAGCGACTCCCCCAAACTCCTCAATGTCATGGTGAATTATAACATGGTCATAATGGTATCAGTTAAATCTAGATGTGAAATTACTAGGTTTAAAACTATAGATATTCCCCATTTAAGATTCGATATAACCTACTTAAATTTGATAATATAAAGATGAAAATAGCAAGGCACCATGTTTGAAAAAGGTTACAGTTCCTTGAATTTCCAAATCACAATATTTAAAAACAAAATTCAATGGAACATATATCTCACCCCCACTGAACTTAGTGTTCATTCAACACATTTAAAATATGTTGGACCAAAACCATATTGTGTTGGTACCCAACACATCTGTGGAACCCTTGACCAAAAATCCCCATTATAAGCCCACTATGGCATGGAGGAATTTCCATTACTATTTTAAACACACCATGGCCAAGACCATGACATGGGTAAACCTACATAGTAATTTATACTCTTTAGAAAAAACCCATCCTTGCCTCGATGTAGCATTAACAAGGATAATACCATGGGTATTTCACCCTCATTATTTCCCATAAGGAAACTCTTTAAGAGCCATGCTTATGAAACAAGAATTTTTTACCTCATCATGGTTCACAAGAAAACCTCCCTAATTACCTAGAACCATTCTCACTGAAATGACTAATACCATATCATGGTGAAATACCATGTCATGGTCGCTTGACTAAATTATAATTTCACACCCTACTTCACCAATTCTCTAAAATGAATGAATCACTATGTGAACATCTTCAAAATAGCCTCTTACATTGGATTTTCCATAGGCTTATTGATGAACATAGAGTTAAAACTTCATTCTACACCTTAGAATACCTTTAAACTTTTTATCAACATGTACAAGACCAAAAAATGAAAAGGAAGGTTTCGATAAAATCTTAGAACTTACATCTCTTAAACATTAACTCATATCTTTATAAAACTTATAATTAAATCCTAAGAATAATATTATATAAAATAAATATGGAAATTGTATTTTAAATCCAGGATCATAATATTCATATTTAATTCTCATTCGAATATTCATGTTATTCCCTTTTTATTAATACTAAATAAAATCTCTTCATTTAATCTTCATTAGCTCTTATCATTATTTCTCATTTAATTCAGTCAAATATATCTTTATCAAATATCTATCATGATATTATTTTTAAATCCTCAAAACTCAAATTATTTCCTTATGTTTTTTATAATCTTCATGGATCTTTATTTCCTTAAATATTTCATGAAACCAAAATTTAATTTTTCACATATTCATAAAAAATGAATAACCAGTTATGATGAAAAGATGCTCTCATGGTGAAATCTTCTTATTTAAATCTCAATAATATTCTCAACTTCAATCAATATCATATAATTAATATGGGTATTAAAATAATTGAAGAATTTTTAAGTATAATATGATTTATTGATTAAATTTAACTTGTAAGATCCAAATAATGATATGTAACATTTTAGTGTATCTTACATAGCCTCAAAACTCTTTAGGTTATTCTTCTACAAGCTTTGAGTTACTATTGCGTGAGATTTGGTATCCTCAACTTAATCTGAAATGGAAACCTGGATACTCCTATATAAACATAAAAAAATTTATGCTACTCTTATGAATCCCCAAATGATTCTTCTATAACATTAGTTTAATCTTTTGTGGCTTTGTATTATCCTGACATAGCAATATAATTCTCTAATTTTATCTTTTATAGCACCAATTTGTTCTGATAAAAGGCCTATTATCATGGATTTATTTTGATGTAATGAATTTTTATTCCCACATAGAACCATTTTAGTATATTTACTCTTATGTGGGACTATATTACTCTTATACGAGCTATTCTATTCCTTATTTAATCTTACGTAGAGAAAAAATTTAGTTATTCATACACAATCTATAATTTTTAATTTTATTTAGAAATATTCAACTTTAAAATTCTACAATTCTTCTCTAGATTTTGAAATAGATTCCCATACATTTTTATCCACTCTAAATCATCTCAAAATACTTCAAATAATTCCAGTTAATTCCAAGGATTTCAAAAAAAATCTTCAAAAAAAATTGCAAGGAACTTTATAGTATGAATACAACTCAATAGGTGGTGGTTTCATCATTTTCAAATTAATATAGCACTTATTTCAACTTCAACTATATTTTTTGACATCTCATCATCCAATTTTTAATTTAATATAAACATAAACCTTTATGCTTGATATTCACCAGGATGGTTCCTTGATGCTCAAAGAAATTTTATTATTTATAAAAAATCATAATATTAATTACTTAATAGCTCATAAAACTTCTTCCTCAACTAGTTTCATTCATGTTCATAGAGACATATCATATAAAAATAACTATAATCCATGGACCTCCCCATCCCCTATTCAACTTACTCAAAAATACCAAATAGATTCTATATATAAAATATCAAGAAATAATAATACTCAATTATTTAACCAAATTTTCCAAACTTTAAAAAATATATAACCTTATTAATATCATTATTACTAGAAACACCACATTCTCTAAATTCAATACCTTTGTAACATGTGAATGGATCTAAAATTATATATTCAATGGTAGTATCTTAAATTAGTTTTTTCTCTTAATTAAAAATATATTTTTTATAATGATAATCACAACTTGAGAGTACTTTACTCTTCATATTCTCATTACATATTCTTGGGTTCTTCAAACTCCTTCCAAAATTATCATTTTAACACATATTGACATAAATTATTACTGAAAAATACAACATAATACCAATGGGTATAACAATATTACACTTTATATTTGTTTCCTATTCCATTATATAAAATACATGTCAATATGTATTTTAAAATTTTATTCTCTCTCATCCTTATTAACAATAATTACAAAATTTGATATTAAAATTTTAAGTTATACATTAAATAACAATAAGTTTACTTGAGTAATTATTGGTGTAGAAAACAAGAGTGACTAATCTACTTCATAAAACCTATAATTCACAACCATGAATTCCTCAAATTATTCAATTTTCATGTCATTTATTACATTAGTTTGTCCCCCCTTAATTTTAGTATTGAAAATTTTGAAACAAGGATAAGAGAATGAGAAAATTATACTTCTTTATGATATTATCAAGCACTTTCTAGAAAATCATAGATTCATGTAACATGATAAATTTTAATATATTTATCAAAATTTCTCCCCATAAATGGGATCAATCCAAAAAATTATTCCTCAAGATTGATCAATTCATCAAATAATCTATAATATATCAATTATTAGGATCACTTATAAGATGGATACTCTTTCTAGTTGTAACACTTTCATAACCTTCTCATTATTCTAGATCTCCCTTTACATGCATTACCTTCAATTCCTTAAAGAAAAAAAATATATATATGGAAATATGATGGTTATCCCTTGGTAATTAGTGGGAGAAACAAGTTTGATAGTTTCTTTAAAACTAAGAAACACCATTCTTTTTAAATCCATTATTGAAAGAACTGTTCATACTTTCTCTCTTATTTTTTAAATTAGTAGACTCCATGTGAAGCATTGTATTCTTGTTATTTTAAAGAATCGATTTTTAAATAATTTTACTTTTCAATTAATCCATTAATATTTTAATAGGTTTATATTTTGAGAAGGTTTAGAGAGGGTGATTTGAACATTTTAAAATTTAAATAATTATTAAAATCAAATTTAAACTTAAAAAAAAATTAATTTTAAGTGTAGGTGTAGTATTTAGGTTAAGGTGCAGTGGATATGAAATAAACAATGAACACCAAAATTTTTATTGTATTTTATATCAAATTGATCCTATATATACTCTTAACTTCTCTATACTACTTGAGAGAAATGTTATTAATTAAATCATGACTTTTGTATAAGGTTCACACCTTGATTATAATTTACCATTTCCACTATAGGTATAGCCAACAACACGACTTTTACTCATAGTCACAACATGATTACAAAAACTTCCTTTTAAGTGGAAATCATAACCAAATAGACATGACTTTTATAGTTAGAGTCATAATAAAAATACATACCTTTTAAACTAGTGGCACAACAAATATAATACTAGATTTTTAAAGGTAAAGGCATAAACCAAACACGATTACTACACAAAAAATTTAAGTAATATAACTCAATGAATGAATAATGATAATAGATAAAGTCTTTTAAATAGTTTTTGTAGATTTTATCATATTGAGAAATGAATTTTAACATGATGTCATTTTCTTAATGATCATAGAAAGAAGACACATGTGATAAAAAAAATTATTCATAATAGTCAAAATCATTAAAAATAATTATATCTATGTGTATTTCATCTGGTTCCTTTAATATTAATTTATAAATCAATATCCAATGGTTTAATCTCAGTGTTTCCTAATTCTCATTCAACAGTAAAATTATATGAGGTTTCTGAATTGTGTGTAGTTTTTTAGTCTTTAAACCAATTTCCTAATCTCATAGACTGAGTTTAAACCTATTTAGAAAAAAATAAAACACTTCCCTAAAAACTATGTGAATATTGTAATAAATAATTCCATAATGTGAGGATATGTTTCATGGCATAAATGATATATTTTCCAAAACACTTCTCGTAATATTTTCTAATATTTATTTATGACATATTTCAATAAACACTTAATTTAAATCACATAAACTTCACAGTAGAAAACTTCATAAGTCAATATATAATATTTTAAGGTTGATTCCAAAAATTTTAACCTATTCTGAAAACATCATAAGGTGTTTTAAACATATAATAATGTTTTTTGGAAACTTCATATGGTGTTTTGGAAACTTTATAAGGTTTTTTAAAAATTTTATAAGGTATTTTGAAATTTTTTTATGGTGATTTGAAAAATTCATATGGAATTTTGAATCTTCATAATGTGATTTTAATTTTTCAAAAATCCACTTTATATGGTACTAGAAACATTGTATGGTTAATGTAATTTGTGAAAAATCCACTTTGTAAGGTTAAATTTTAAAACCTGTAAGGACCATTAACTTTGTGAAAATACCAAAAAATAAAAATGTGAAACTTATCAAAACTGGATATATAAACCAAAATAAATATAATTAATATGAATAAACATAGAAAATCCATCAAATTGAGAATCATTATAAAATAAAAAAATCAAACAAGTTTGAAGCATAAATGATAGATTTTTTTTAATAAGCATAGACTTTTGTATTTTTCATAATCAAATAGAGTTTTTTAATTATCAAAATAATAAGAATAAGAGTGTGTAAAGAGTGAACTCAAACAATCAAAATATAAAAATATCCCTAATATAAAACTCTAACAATCTACCTTTTTTTAGTAATTAAACACCAATCATTTCAAAATAATAATAAAATCACCCCTTTTATAAATATTAAAATGTTTAAAATAACTAAAATAAATTAGTTCCTTTAAAAAATCCCTTTGTAAAAAATTCTAAAATAAAATCTCTAATTTTTTAAAATAATTATCCCTTTATGAATGAATAAAATAGTAAACACACAATTATTCTTAAAAAAATCACGAGTAATATCTAAACATTATATCTATCATCAAAACCAACTAATAATACTTTACTGCCTCTAAATTCAATGCATATATAAAAATAAATAGACTTTTAAAAACATAGATACATAAAGTAGTATAAAAACATTAAAATAGTGAAATCTTTTATAATATTTGAAATTTATTAGATATAGTAGTACATATATAATTCTCTAAAAATCTCCGGTATAAAAAACAAATTTTTTTACAATATATCCATGAAAACTATTATAAATAATTAGTAATTAAATATTTAATATTTCTTCTATAAATATTAGGTCTCCTTAATTATGAGTTCAAATTTGTACTTTTCAAACTTCCTTACATCCAAAGGTTTAGTAAAATATTTTCCAATATATCATCTCTGGAAAAAAAATTCTAAATTGATATCTTCTTTTTGTATGTAATACTGAATAAAATGATATCTTACTTATATATAGTTAGTAAATTTTTTTTATAAAGGGTTTGTTGTGAAAACTGAGGTAATGTTAATATTAAATAAATTTCATATCTTATTAATATTCATGATTATATTTTATGTAGTCATTTTTCACTATAATAATTTTAAGTAATTTTTCAATTGAATAAATAGTTTAATTGTAAATAAATTGTTTTCCATGAGTTATAAGTTTTTATTTAAAAGTTGAAATTATAAATTTTAGAAATTTAATTTTACAAAATTAAATTTATTTTTAAATTATTAATATCAATTTTTTCTTAGAGTTATTTTTGGGATTTTTATGAAAATGTCTATTTTTGGTCACTTTTCTAAAAAACTATTTTTTCATGGTATTATGTGAAATTTTTTTAAAATTGATTTTTACCATATATTGAATGTGAATCTTGAAAAATTATTTTTATATTTTGAATCAGGAGGTTCAACATTATTAATTCTTCTAATTTCATTTTTGATCATTATGAATAGTTATCATGGAAAAACTTTATCACCCTAGTAAATGTTAAATGAGTTAATAGGAGGGAGTGGGTAAACTATTAGACAAAACATAAAATATATATAAAATTTGTATAAATGTGATTTATTGAGTTTATTAATACATAAAACTATCTTAGAGTCTATATCTAGCCATTTGGTTCCACTTGAACTTGAGAAATACATCTATTATATTTAAAAGTTTAAAGATTTTACAAAATTTCCACACTTCAAAATTATAAAAGGGAACCTATTATCCCCAATTATTTACACAAATTGAGCCACTTATCTTAGAAAATATCTTTACAAATAAATACCCAACATCTCTTCCCATTCCCTAGAGGTATTGTTCTTATAAAAATATGAATCCAAGAGGGCTTAAGGTGTAAGCAAAAGGGAGATATCTGAGGAGGAGGTATAAGTCCTAACTTACCTATTTCAAGTTTATTTATTCTTATACATCCTTAAAAATTTATTTTAACCACTATAACATAATAAAATAAGTACCTTATATATACTGAAATTTTATTTTATTAACATGACAACTCTTTTCTATCTCTCTTTCATCCTCTGGAAAATAAAAACATCACTCATGTGTACGTACGAACTACCGTATCCATGAAGCGATGTATTTCATTTTTAATCATCACTTATTTTGTATGATTATAATGATGGATTAAATTAATATATATGATATTTATAATGTAATTTTTATTTTTTAAATATAATATATTACCTACCTCACTTCCCATGGATCCATTGTAAAATGATAATGTCGCCCGTGTGTACGTGTGGACAACCAACTCCATGAAGCGATGCAATTATTTTTTCATTACCACATACATGGATGAACATAAGGATGAAAATAATGAATAAATATGACATGTATAAAATAATTAAGGTTCTAAAAAAGTAAAACATTATCTAATTTATTTCCTTTCCACCCAAAAGAAAAATGGAAATGTTGCTCATGTGTACGTGAAAATGAAATATTATATATGATTTTCTTATGAAATGGTTCTTTTAAAGTTTATATTATGATGGATAAACTTGATATAAATCTCATATGAATTGGGTAAAGTATAAGAGTTTACCGGTGATAGGTTACTCCTCAGAGATGTGGGAAGTATACAATTATGTGATTCCATTGTGCAGGTTATTGTAATGGTGATTATAAGGACAATTTACCTATATTACTACATGGTTTTTCAATTATTTCTATTAGTTTTTAAGGAAATATTTTGATTTCATAAGCTAATAAAATTAACTCATGATTTAAGGAAAGATTACGATCTTATAAAGGTGAAAGGTTTATTTTTATGTATTATCATGTTTTTTGAAGTAAATTTAATGATTATTATTTTTCCTTTATTCTTAATAAAAAATGTTTTATAAAATATTTGGTATTTGAAGTTGATTTCATGGGTAAGTAATGATTATTTTTAGCATAATTTTTATTATGAAAAAAAGGAAAATTTCCTTATGGGTTTTCATGAACTTTCAAATTTACTAACATGTTTCATTTTTTTATATCCCTTACCATGATTTATTTTTATCATATCACATTTTAAATTTTTTTCACAGGTCTTAAGTATGTTTAGGTATGATATAAAGGTAAATTGTGACATGTAATGAATTAATAAAAAGTTTCATATATAAAATAAGAGTGTGAATATAGAAACATATTTTTGTTGAAAAAAATGTACATATTGTAGAAATATCCAATATTTTATGTAATGGTTTTCCTAATTATTTAAAACTTTAAACCTAAAAGATAATATAAATGTAAGAAATTGTAACCCTTTTTATAAATCATGTAATTATGGGTTGATTATGTTATGAGGTGTTATAATTGGTATCTTAGAAAGGATTTAGATAACTTTATAGGTTGGGATGATGTTAAAATATAATCTTAAGAGATTATAATTTATGGTTATGTTATCATGAGAAAAGTTTTGAGTATTTCCATGTTGATTCATTGAATCATTGTCTTTTCAGAATAGTTTTCTGTAGATAAAACAAGGAATCTTAGATATAAAGGCATTGAGAGGATAATATCCTTTAGAACCAAAAACCTAGAATGGTTAGAATTTGAATAAATCAGTATGAAGCTATGATAACTCAGGTGAAACATACTATTAATGGAGGCACCAATGTAAGGGAGAAACTATATTTTATATAGAACAATATTTATATATTATATAATTTCATGAAAAAACACCCTATGGATTTTGGGGAATCCTAATACCCAGTGAAATACGAAGTATGGATTAATTATTTAGAGAATATATTTTAAGTTTTGGTATATTCAGAATATCAAAAGTTAATCCTTGTTATTTATCATTTGGAAGGTGGATCTAATTAATGGTATTATTTTATTAGAAACACTAAGTAAAAGGAATAAATTTATGCAATGTAATGGGTGGTATTTAAAGATCTCTTCTTTGAAAAGTATTTTCAAAAAGTTATTAAAATTAGCATAGAAAAGAAATTCCTAGAGTTGAACCAAAATGAGGAGGACCTTATTGCTGCCTATGAATTTAATTTTAAAAGATTGGATATATATGAACCAAATTTCATTCTCGACCATGATGGTAAAATTAACCAATTTTAATCATAATTTAATCCAATTTTATAAAGGTCCCTGGTTACTTGTGAGTTCAGAAGTTATGATGAAATTTTTTAGTGTGCTAAAAAAGTAAATATGGATTTTTTGTAATTTTTAAACAAGGATAATAAGTGATCAAGTGGTGTTAAATGAGGAATCATTAACCAAAGAAACCTTAATGTAATAAAATTAAATTACCCCCTCTTAAAAGTGCGGTAAGTAGAATTTTGGGGAATACCTTATGATATTTGGGAAGTATTACCAATGTGGAAAGCCTAGATACTTGTCTCATGACTAAAAAGAAAAGGGAAATGGAACTAGTAATGAAAAGTAGCATGTGAAATATTTTAATTATAATGAGATGGTATATTATGTGAATTCTTGTCCACAAAAAGGTTTGAAGGATAATGATCACTAAGACTATAAGTGAAAGGTGTGACAAAGTCATTTACTATTTATGGGACATCAAATTAAGTTGAAATAGGTATATTACTTTTTTACTCTAAGTATTATAATGTATTTTTTGATTTAGGTTCTATGTATTCTTTTATTTCTAGGAAGTTTTCTAGTAAAATAGAAATATAATATATAGAAATGAAGACAAAAGTTTAGTAAAAACTCATAGAGGAGGTATTAAAGAAAAAAATATTTATGAAAACGTTTTTATAATTATAGGTGGAATGGAATTTTTTTTCAAAATCTAGTTGTCTTACCATTAATGAAGTTTGATGTTATTTTGGACATAGATTGGATTTAAGTTTATCATGTTAAAATAGATTTTAGGGGTAAACAAGTCATATTCAATCCTCATAGAAAGATTCAAATTGTATATAAGAATGATTTCATAACTTTGATAAAATATCAATAAGTTGAGAAATTGATTAAAGATGAGGGTGAAATTTATCCATCACATGTCATTTAAGATAAGGTAATTATTTGGTTTAGTGATGTTCTGGTGGTAAATTAATTTTTAGATGTTTTTTTGATGATTTTATTGGTGTTATTTTTGATCAGGAGGTTTAATTTACCATTTACTTAGTTCCCAATGATAATAAAATTTCAAAACCTCAGTATCAACTATTGGAATTGAAAAACCAGTTACAAAAATTACTTGATAAGGTTTTTATCCACCCCAGTAATTCACCTTGGGGTTATCCTATTTTTTTTGTTAAAAATAAATATGGTTTTATGAGGCTTTATATTGATTATATAGAACTCAATAACATTACTATTAAGAAAAAGTATATGTTGTATCATATTGATGACTTTTCTGATCTTCTCTAGGATGCTCAATATTTTTCTAATATTGACCTCAAACTCAGATACCATTAGCTAGAAGTAAAATAAGAGGATATTTTGAGGATAATGTTTTGCACTAGGTATGGCCATTATGAGTTTGTGGTAATGTCTTTTGGGTTGATAAATGTGCCAAATGTATTTATGGTTCTAATTAATTGAGTTTCCATGAGTATTTTGATAAATTTGAGGTTATTATTTTTGATTAAATTATAGTTTATTATAAAATTTATAAGTAACATGAGAAACATATAAGGATTTTTATATATACTTTAAAAGAAAATAAGTTGTATGAGAAATTTATCAAGTGAGAATTTTGATTACATTAGGTTTATTTTATTGAGAATATTATTTCTAAAGATGGAATAACTATTGATCCTATTAAAACTAAAGTGTTGGAAGAGTGTAAAATTCCTACAAATGTCACATAGATTCAATGTTTTCTTGGATTAAAGGGTTACTACTGATGGTTTGATGAAACATTTACTCGGTTATCTGACCCACTAACAAAGTTAACTCGATAGGGAGTTAAATTTACTTTTAAAAAGAAATGTGATGAATGTTTTTAGGAATTGAAAAGAATATTAGTTAATGCTCTAGTGTTATCCTTTACATATAATAATGGAGTGTTTGTTAATTATATTGATGTTTATTTAAAGGGAATTGATTGTGTCTTGATGCAAGATGATCAGGTAATTAATTATTCTTCATGCCAATTGAAAATTGACAAGAAAAAAATACCTTACACATGATCTTGATCTTAAAATAGTGGTTTTTGATTTATAAATTTGGAGACACCTTTTATACAAGGTAAAATGTGAAATATATATTAAAAATAAAACTTTAAAGTATATATTCATTCAAAAAGAGTTGAACATGAGGCAAAGAGGATAGTTAGAATTATAAAAGATTATAATTTCATGATTCACTATCATCTAGGAAAATAAAAAAGTAGATTATGCCTTAAGTTTAAAATATAATTCATCATTATCCATGACATGTTTGGAAACAGATCCTTTAGTTAATGATTTAATTAATGTCATCCTAGAAATTGTACATGTAAAAACTCTCTCTCTTTTGGTTTAGGTGTCAGTGTAGTCATATTTGCTATATATAATTAATCTTGCTCATAAGCAATATAATTTTTGTAAGAAATATTAGAGTTTTCTAAGAATGGTAAGTTTCTTTAATTTAACATTGATGAATAAGGTGTTATAATATTTATAAAGAGTTTGTGTGTGCCAAGTGATTCTCATTTAAAGAAGGAAATTTTCAGTTAATCTCATAGATCTATATTTTTTATTCATCCTAATATCAATAAAATGTATAAAGACCTTTAAGAATATTATTAGTGGGTTAGAATAAAGAAAGATATTTATGATTTTATAATGAAATGTTTGACTTGTTAATAGGTTAAATATGAATTATAACTGAAAAGAGTATTCTTCAACCATTATCAATGCCATAATGGAAATGGGAGAACATATACATGAATTTCATTGTGTAATTACCAAATAAATATTAAGGTAATAATTTTATTTATGTTATTATTGATCATATGATTAAATATGTGCATTTTCTTATTATTTGAGATAAAATGTTTTAGATCATATTACTGGACTCTATATTAAATAGATAATAAAATTACATGGAGTTCCACTATCCATTTTATCAGATTGTGATCTTATATTTATATCTACTTTATGGAAGATCCTTTAGAATTCATTGGGTACTGAGTTAAATTTTAGTACATATTTTCATCCTCAATCTGATGGATAGCTAGAGCGAACAATTCAGAAATTGTAAGATATACCTTGAGATAGATCATTATATTAATAGGTAAGTTGGGATCAACATATTTCATCAGTTTAATTTTCTTATAATAATAGTTTTAATTTTAGTATAGAGATGGGACATTTTGAGTAATTATATGAAAGTTGTTGTCAAACTCCTACATGTTGGGAAGAAGTCAGTGAGAGGAAGTTGATAGGACTAGAACTAGTAGAATAAATGGATGAGATGGTAAATACGATTCAATAGTATATGAAAAAAGCTCATATTAGGTAGAAGTGATATATAGATAATCAGAGGAAAGACCACTCATTTGAGGTAGGAGATCATATTTCTCTTAACGTATCTCCTTAGAAAAGTGTTATGAATTTTGGAAGGAGTGAAAAATTAAGTCCATGGTATATTGTTCCATATGAAATTTTGGATAATGTGGGATCAGTTTCATAATAAGTGTCCTTACCTCTAAGTTTATATAAGGTACATGATGTATTTCATGTTTCATTTTTAAGGAAATATGTACCTAATGAATCTCATGTTTTGATCCCCAATGTGTATAATTAGAAGAGACTCTCTATTTTATGGAAAGACCAGTTCATATTCTTGATCATAAAGACAATGTTTTATAAAATAAGGCAATTCACCAGGTAAAAATTTTATGGATAAACCATATGATTGAAGAAGAAACATGACAATCTGAAGAGACAATGAGGAAAACAATACCCTCACTTATTTAGTAATGGATAAAATTTTGGGGATAAAATTTATTTAGAGGATAAGAATGTAAAAACCTAGGAAATTTTAATAATAAATCAATTTAATGTCTTATTAATATTCATTATTATATTTTATAGAGTCATTTTTCACTATAACCATTTTAAGTAACTTTTCAATCTAAAAAGAAATAGTTTAATTTTAACTAAATTGTTTTCCTTGAATTATATGGTTTTATTTAAATGTTAAAATTATAAATTTTAGAAATTTAATTTTTGGAAATGAAATTAGTTTTTGAATTTATCATATCAAATTTCTATTAGGGTGAATTTTTGGGATATTTCTGAAAAAGACAATTTTGGGAACTTTTCTAGAAAAACTGTTTTTTATGGCATTATGTCTATTTGTTTTAAAATTGATTTTTACCACATATATAAAGTGAATATTGGGAAATGGTTTTCATATTTTGAATTAGGAGGTTCAGATTTGGCATTGTATCTAATTTCATTTTTTGTCATTATAAATAGCTACCATGTTAAATCTTTATCACCCTAGTAAAGGTTAGAAGAGTTAATGAGGGGGGGGGGGTGTTAAACTAAGAGATAAGATATAAAATATCTCTAAAACTTAGATAAATGTGATTAGTTAAGTGTGTTTTGACCTAAACCTATCTTATATTTCAAATTTATCTATTTGGATCGACTTAACCTTGAGAAATACATTTATTATATTTAAAAATTTAAAGTATTTACAAAATTGCCACTCCTTTCAGTTATAAAAGGGATCCTACTATCCTCACCTATTCACATACTTTAACCCACTTATCTTGAACAATATCTACCCAAATAACTCCCCAAAATCCCTCCCCACATCCTAGAGGGATTTTCTTCTCAAAATATAAATTCTAGAAGGCTTAAGGAGTAAGAAAAAGGGAGATATCTGAGGAGGATCTATAAGTACTAAATAGACCATTTCATCTTTATTTATTCTTCCAGATCCTTCAAATTTGTTCTAAAAACTATAAAATAATGGAATCAATACATTATATATATTTAAATTTTATTATGTTAATTGAAAAACCTTTTTATTTCTATTTTACATCCTTTTAAAAAATGAAAACACCGTTTGTGCGTATGTACAGACCATCGTCTCCACAAAATGATATATTTAATTTTTCATTACTATCTCTTATGACAGGTTATAATAATATATTAAATGAATATATATGATATTTATGAAATATTTTTTATTCTGTAAATATAATATATTACCTACCTTATTACCCACTATCTGTTGTAAAATGATAATTTCACTCATACGTACATGTGGAATTCCACCTCCACGAAGCAATGCGATTCATTTTTCACTACCTCTCCACATGGATGGTCATAAGGATGGAAATAATTAATAAATAAATCATGTATAACATAATTCATATTCTATAAAAGTAAAATATTATCTACTTTATTTTCTTTTCACATAGTAGAAAAATGGAAACATCGCTCATGTGTACGTGCAGATTACCACCTCCATTAAATGATATATTTCATTTTTAATGACCACCTTATATGGATGGTTATAAAAATATACTGAATGTATAGAATTATATTTATAACATGTTTAATATTATTTATATGATAGAGTAATAAATCCTTCAAAATCTTTGGATCAACATAATATGTTTTCGAAATCATGAACCGAACGACCTAAAAAGCATCCAACATGAACTTAACTGATTTAGTAACTAAATAAATCATGGTAATAAATGATATAAAAATAATAATAATAAGGGAATAAAGTTGAAAAATGTTCTTAATAAAGTATAAAATTAATTAATTTTTATTATTTAGGGAAGTAAAGGATGTATGTGATAAGTCTAGAGACGAGGTAAGATTTTTTTCTTTAAAATGTTGTTTTAAATGTTTTAAACTCCTTATCCTTGACATACAAATTCTTTAAAATGTTTCAAGAAATTTATTATTTATAAATAAAAAGACTATTAAATTTCATTTTAAAATATCCTTGACTTTTTTACATAGTTTTTTAAAAGCAATCTTTTAATTTTTTTTTGGTATAGATCACTTTTGACACTTTTTACCAAAGTATAAAAGAATGTTTTTGTTAACATTTACCACATTCCCACATTTTCCCACAATCATAGATTTTATTAATTATAAATATTACTCTACAAGTATCTATGGTTTTATGAGAATATCCTATTCCCAATTTTTGTAATTATTATATTTTTAAATGTTTTTATAAGAAATTGATATTTCTTCTCATTTTCATGAGTTGCCAAAAAGTGGTTTTCTATGGGATATAATGCCAAATTTTATGGGTTTTGTGGTGGAAATAAAATATTATATATTTTATCATGATATGGTTCTTGGAAATTTTATATGATGATAGGTGATCATGATATATATTTTATGTCGGGTGAGCCTGATATAGCTCTCCAATGCACTGTGTAAAGTGGAAAATTTTATCAGTGATAGGTTACTCATAATAAATATGGTAATTATATTGTTAGTTTCTTCTATTTTAAGGGTGATTATAAGGATAATTTCCCAAGATACCTAAATGGGTTTTCAATTCTTTTTATGTGTTTTAATTGATATTTTTTTTTATTTCATAAGCTAAAAAAATGAACTCATAATTTAAGGAAATTTTATGATCTTCTAAATGTTAAATGTTTTTTTTTCATGATTTCTCATATTTTACTAAGTAAATTTCATGATTATAATTTTTATTTTATGATTTCTCACAAAAGATTTTGTGAAAAGTTTGGGATTTAAATTTTATTTGAAGGATTAGTAATGATTATTTTGAGTTTAATGTTTATAATGTAAAAAATAAAATATCCATATGGGTTTTCATGAAAATTTAATAGAACTAACATGTTTCCTTTTTTTATATCCCTTACTGAGCTTTGTTTTGATCATATCACATTTTAAAATGTTTTTAGGGCTTATGGATGTGTATGTATTATAGTAAGGTCAACGGTGACACATCCCAGATAAAGAAAACGTGTCATGTATAAAATAAGAGTGTGAATATAGGATAATGGTTTTATTGATAAAAATTTACACTGGGTAGAAGTATCCACTATGTTATGTAATTTTCTTTCTAATTCTCTAAAAATATAAACCCAAATAATCCTATAAATCTATAAAGGTGAAACCCTTTTTATAAATCACATAATTATGGGTTGATTATATTCTGAGGTGTTATATTCTTAGAAATAGAAACATCACATGAATTATGATAAAGAATTAGAATTATTTAAAAATAAATATTAAATTCAGATAAAGTATATTTAATCCATAAATATTGTGCACAATTTCTAGCAGTAATAATCTATTTTTCTTAAAAAATAGATGAACCATCTAAAAACAATTTAACAGAACTCAAATAAATCAAACTCTTTCCTAATATATGACATATACTAGAATTATTTTTTTCTATAAGTTCTTTATCATCAAAAATCTAAATAATAATAGTTAATTAAATCAAAATAGGTCTTTCCTAGATAAAAAAACCATGATTAAAAGTTCCTTTTATATATCTAATAATCCTTTAAATATATTTCAAGTGACTTTCATTAAGATCATCTTGAAATATATCATACATTTAAACACTAAACATTAAATTATGTCTACTAGAAATTAGATAAAAAACTACCTATCATAACTCTTAAAATTTTAATATTCATTGATTTACCAATTTTATCAGAATCCAGTTTATGTAAAATACTCATAGGGGTTCTTAAACTTTTATTAGAGTCAAGTATAATTTTTTTTAACTAACTCTTTATCATACTCACACAAATTTAAAATATTTTCATCATTTCTTTGAAATATATAAAGTTTTAAAAATAATTTTAATTATCCCATAAGAGTCATATCAAATTAAATAATCATTAAAACATGATTAGGATATTTTTAAAATATTTTAATGATCAATATATTATTATAATATTTTTAAATAAATAAATTAGGATTTACTTTAACTTTTATAAAACCATTTTTCAATAGAGATTTAGATAACCTTTCATACCAAGCTTGAGAGGATTTATTAAATCCATATAAGAATTTAGAATGTCTTAAAACATGATTAGGATATTTTTCATGTTTAAAACTATGGGGTTGTTTAGGAAAAAACTATTTAAAAAATAATCCAATGTAAAAGTATCTTTTTATATCCATTTAATAAATCTTAACTCCTTTAAAAGCATTATATTCTAATAAAATCCTAATGCACACTAATCTATTTTTTTTGAAAAAGTATAATCATAAAATATTCCTTCTTCATGATAGAATCCATACGCAAAAAATATTACTTTATTCCTAATAATATTTTTAGAATCATCTAATTTATTTCTAAAAAACCACTTAGTTTCAATAATGTATGATTTTTTAAGTAGTAAAATTAAATTATAAAATTCATTCCTAGATAATTGATTAAGTTCTTTTTCCATGGAAAAAATATAATTATAATATTTTAAAGCATCTAAATAATCATTAGGGACAAAATCTGATATAAAAGCTAAGTAACCAAAAAAATCACTTAATGAATTTCTAGTTTTCACTCTCGAATTAGCAACTTCAATATTTATTTTAATAGGATGGTATTTATGATTTTTCAAATTTATTTCATGAGGGTGATCTTTGTTATTGTCTGTAGTTTCATTTTGAATTATATATTATGCAAAATTAAACTCTCTAAAGCCTTCTTCAATCTATTCTAGATTTGAATTGTTCTTATTCAATTCATTTTTATCAAATTTAACATGAACAAATTCTTCTAAACTATAGTTATCTTATTTTAATCTCTCTAAGTGTTACTATCATTAGAATAACTTAAAAATAAACCTTCAACTTAATTATCATCAAACTTATCTTGAGAATATTTAGTATTTGATATAAAGATTTTATAACAAAAAACTCTAAAAAATACATGTTTAGTTTTATTTTATTTTCATAGTTCTTAAGGGGTTTTCTTAATAATAGTTCTAATAAAAATCACACCAGATACATAAAAAATATTATTCTGTACCATTACATTTTTCTTAAGTGATATAGGTATAGAGAAATTATGAAAATATTTATTCTATTTAATTTCTTTTTTAAAAATATATAATTAATAATTATACACCTCTATCATTTCAAATAGAGTTAATTAAATAACTATTTTCATTTTAAACTAATATATAGAAAAAAATAGATAAAGTTTTATTTTTATGAGAGAGAAAATAAATCCTCACATATCTATTAAAATCATCATTAATAAAAAATGAATACTTTTTACCATCTAGACTAGAAATTTAAAGAGGTACAAATAAGTATAAATGAACAAGATCAATAAGTATTACTATTTTCACATCATTAATAGATCTGAAAAATTATTTTCACTACTTTCCTTTTATACAAGAATCAAAAAAGTAATATTTGTTCACATTGAGTTCAGGAAGTTGTGGTATAGTCAGATGATTTTATAACTTATGCTGTAAACCGAAATTTTCATGTTCAAGCATTTTAAATCATAAAAATTGTCTATATTTATATCATTAAAAAAATTTAACATATTGATGTGTATACTTAGTAAAATAAATATAATAAATGTTGTATTTTCTATTAGTATAAAAAAATATATAATCATTTTTGAAAATAAGTAAATTCAAAAAACATAACCTTATCACGTATTTGTGAAATACTAATTATTTTATGTTTTAATACTTTAATATATAATACTTTATAAATAATGTTAGAATTAAAAATACTGACTTCACAAAATTCTTTAAATCCATATTTATAATTGTCTCTAAATATAACCATGTCTCTAACACGTTGATTATAAGATAAGAAGTTTTATGATTCTTTAGTCATGTTTCTTGAACATCCATGATCCATATACAAAAATTATTTCTTAATAATTCTAATAATTTTTTCCTAAAAAATAGTTAGAAAATAATTTTGGAACCCATGCTACTTTTGGTCCAATAGGATTTAGAAAATATTTTTTTAGTACCCAAACTGATTTTAAACACTTAGCCTTAGGTAGTATTAATGATAATATATTATAAATAAATTCTTTTTTATACTATTAATTGTGGAAATATTAATGAACATTTTCTTGTATAATAAACTTACATTCTATATCTAAAGAAACTATTGATATGATACCTTTATAACTTTTAACAAAGTATTATATATCCTGAGTTATTTTTTTTATAACCAACACTAGTTTTATTTTTATTCACATTATTTATAGACATTATTTTTATATATCTTTATTTACCATGTACAATATTAGTTAATTCATTCTTCAAACTAAAAAATTATCCCTTGAGTTTTTGATTTTATTTTTGAGTGATTTATAGATAATTATAAACCTTTTAATTATAACTTGATAATGTATTCTTAAGTTTTTCATTTTCTTCAATAAGACTCTTATTTTCCTAAATATCCATCTTATTTCTTCCTTGTAATTATTTATATAAATCACCAATTCTTAATTTATTTCATTACATTTTTTTTCATCTTCCATATTTAAATCAATAATGATGGATTTTTCAAAGTCATAATCACAGTTAGAACTAAAATCAGAATCACTACAAACCTTATTTGTTATATCCATTAAACATATAATATTATACTCCTTTTCAGTTCCCAATTTATCACTTGAATATGAGTCCTCAGTGAAACTCCAACTAGCTATTAAGGTTGTTTTCTCATTTTTCTTATATATTTTTTGGTTTTCTCTCATAATTCAATTTTGGGTAGTTTAGATTGATATTTCTATTCTTTCTATATTCATAACATATTAATTATGAACTATTATTATTAAAATTTGAGTTACCATTATTATTTTCTTTTCAATAATCCTTATAAAAATACTTTTTAGATATCCTTTTGAACACTTTATTTCTTTTATTTTTTATAGGCACCATTTACAAGATGTGATGATTTATCTTTTTCACTTCTTGATCTAAAATAATCACAATAGTTAGATGAAACATTTATATTTGAGTTAAATGCAACAATGTTCTTCTTTGTATCCTCCTCATCAGTTATGTTCTTCGATTCTAGTTCATACTATAGGAGTGATTGACTGGGTTCATCCAATGTGTACTATTTAAAATTATTTATTTTATCTATATAAACCTTCTTTTTATACATTTATTAGGTAGGGATATTATTACTCTTTAAATAAATATTGTGTTGTTGATGAGTTCATTTTATGTACACAAATTTTAAAATTTTAATTGATGAATGTCAATCATTTTTAGTAAAATGAACACATGTATTGATTCAAAATATTAATTTTTGGGTGATTATAATTTGGTGATGAAATTTAAAAATAAATAAATAAATAACTCAAATACTTGTGTTTATATTATATTATTTTTAATTAGTATTTTTGTGTTATTTTTAGATAAAGATTAAAAGGGGAAAAAAATGAAAACCATTGTTATCCCTCAATCAAGGTCAAACCCACCACATATCAGGCCCAATATAGGATTTAGGAGGCCCAATATAGGTATAATAAAGGAGATATAAGAATTAATTGATGATTTTAGGTGCATGGGGAAACTCCATGAGGTAGTGGGTGGATGACTTAACGATCCATGGTGGCGGAGGGGGTCCTCCGGCCCCAGTATGACTTCTCAGAGAGAATATGCCACAAATGTAGTTAATAATTGGAGGAATTATCTCTATGGAATTGATGCAAGATGGTGCCTCAACCTGGGTACTGTGTACTTAAGCAGAACAACCTTGCTTCAACCCTTCTCGCACATCCCCTACCTCAGATATCCCTCACTCGCCACTTCCACCCTCGACATTGCCTTTCACCATGAAACTCACTAGAAAACCACCATGGTCGATGCTTGGAATTCTCAAGTTAGAGATAATTGACACCACCAAATACTAAAACCACCACGAATCACCTATGAATACTTATATAACCAAATTTACACCCTTTTTGAAGAATAAAGAGGGATTTCAGACAAGATATCTCCATCCAGCTACTGTGAATTTGAAATGGGTTGAGAATAGGGCTATGGTCATGGTGGTTTGCAATGCACAATGGGATCACCAATAGAGATGATGCTATGCCATAGGCTACCGTCTATGACATGGAGGGTGATTAAATAACATAACTGAGTTTTTTATAGGATGGAGACGCTGTGTTATGGATAGTGACTGAACCGTGTCCCCTGTTGGCCAAAAAATAATGAGAATGAGTGCTATATCCATGGAGGAATGGCTACACCACATCCATACTAAATAAAAATACATTTAATAAGGGATTCACCATGGTAGAAAGGTTTCCCCATTGAGGGTTCTCAAATGGAAGTGTTAATTTTTGAAGAGATCGAGGCTACAACATTGAATAATACCATTTCATCGTGGTCCAAGAAGAGCCCATGAATTCCATGCATGGGTTGTTCCATGGTTACTTCTTCTATGCTGTAGTAGAGGAGTTATAAAAAAAATTAAATGCCAGATATCTTTGGGATTACTCAGGTTGTAAAAGCTATCTTGAGGAAAATTTAATGTGAAGACCACATGGAAACCTCAATAATAAAAATTAGTTTTAATCACTCCTTAAATCAAGGAAGACTGAACAAGCTTTAAATAATTCAAGGATGAACATCATGGAGAGAGGGAAAGACCGATTCAAATGGAAACAAATTTACAATAAGGATTTAAGAATTAAAAATTTGAAAGCAGAGAGAGATAATTCTATTTAGGAATAAAAGGAGTGAGGATACAATAGAGGTGGACTGGGTATTTTTTAACTTATGGAGATCTAAAATGCTATTAGAGAGGTTGCTGCTAGATTTTCTAGGTTTCTGTAGTAAGTTCTTTATTAATTTTTTATATACCCTCATGACTAGCATGAGGGGGTGAAATTATTTTTTGCCAAGCTATGTAAGGTATGTGGAGTTCATCTAGAATAGTGAAATTATTTTTGGGTGAAATTTGAATGGGTTACTGGAATCTTTTTCATCTTATATTATAATTCTTACCCTTCTATTTCAGGCATAACTAATGCTGAAAGAGAAGGGGTTTCCCTTTTAAAAATGCTTCAACCAGTGAAACTTACCCATGGAAAAACCAATTCATGAGTATGGGGACACTCTGTTTAAATAAAATTCTAAACACCTATTTATGAACTAACCTAAGATCTGAGAGTGGAATATGGGGTTCAGAATTTAGAGGGTGATCAACCTAAGATGAGGCTCACTATAAGTAGGTTTCAACACTATTTAAATTAAAAATAAAAAACAATTTCCCCCACTAATTTCACAAACAAAAACTTACATATGCTTGGTATATCTATCTCATCAAATTTCAAAACCAACCAATCCAATATTTTTTTTCTCTTTCAAAAGTTTTCCAAAACATTTTAATCAATTTATAAACTTTTTTAGTGGATTGACCTCGATCCCCACAATATTAAATTTTAAATTAGTTAGTGATTTTAGATCTTATAGATTTTTTTATTTGATATCCCTGATAGAACCAGTAATTCTCTTGAGAAACATCAAAACTGGCACTGTTACCAAGGATTTGGTGTTTATAAATTCAATAGTTAGACAATTATTCCATATCTTACTTTTTTATTTTCTAATTTTAGATTGGGTTCTTTTCATTTTTATTCACACAAAGGGTGTTTTTAGTGTGATCTCAGGAACAAAGAACATGGAGGCACACAACTAAATAGAACTAGAGATTTCAATCCTATCTCAATGAATTGATAAATTTAAAAGGAATATTTACAGCCAAGGATAGGAGAATCAAGGCAAACTAAGAGATCCACAACTGCACCCAAGTCTGGAGAACTCACTCCTAATCTTGGAATCCAAGTTCAATGAGGGAATGAAGCTCTTGGAAAGCATGAAAAAAGTTGAAGAAGAGTAAGAATAATAAGAAGATAAGAAGGTGGGAGTTGCTAAATTATGGGATAGTATGCTTTCCATAATAGAGGGGGAATATCATGAACCTTTCAAATAAGAGGCCACTCTAACACCAACTATGATGAATACCAATAAAGAAAAATAATAATAAGAAGTGAAAGGGTATTGGGTTTGGATAGATTTAAATTTATTTCTCTTATTATCACACTTATCTAGATTTTGGTTACCCACTCATTTTTAAAGAATAAGAGGAAGAACCCTCCACTACTGAAATAGAAGATCTAAGGGAGGAGGAAGAGATGGGAGGTTCCAATATTTGGAATGATATATTGAAACTTATGGAGGATAAACCTCATGGTGAAGAAAAAGAAGAAGTGGCCATTAGAATTTTAAAGAGTAATGAAAAATGTGAAGAACACCAGCCACCAAAAGAAGGGAAAGAGGTATGGTATGAAGTTTGGACATCCCATGAGCTCTTACTACAAACATTAGGGATGTCCATTTCTAGGTAACTTCCTCAACAAAAAGAAGTAGAGATTTAAATTATGAGGAACAATAGAAGAGCTATATAAAATTGTGCACAAAGAAAAAAATAGTTCAATATGAGATGGTTGGATCTATAACCTACTCCTATAATGTAGCATGAGAGTTAAGGTCGATCTTAACGACCTTAATAAAATCTACTTGTAGGAGATATCTTATGTTTTTATTTATTTCTTTTATTTGTTTAGGATTTAATTTCTAGAGCAGTGGAGCACCTCCCATAATTTTAGAACTTTAAATGCATAGTCTATGCACTTTCAATTTTTTTACTTCATATTTAGGTCCATGAAACTCTTGGGAACAAGGAAAAATGCATCAATCTAATAGGAGAGAATATTGAAAGTGAATTGGGAGTAAGATTTAAAATTTTAAGTACTTTTACTCCCCTATAAATAATGTTTATAATCTATTTGTTGAGATTAAAATGAAAAAATACACACCACACTTATATTTTTTGATTTAGTTTTTGATCAATGATACTTAGGATTTTTTTAGGAAACCCATGATTCCATGCTTTAATTTGAAAGTTAATGGAATTAAAAAAGTAAGATGGGGAAATTGGATGACTAGAGTGAATCATAGAAATTTTAAATCAATGAATCATGTTTTTTATTTGAATTCACATGTTTCTGAAAATTCCCTTCCATCATTCATACTTCAATTTTCTGAAATTTATATTGATTAATTTATTTCTATAAAACATTCCACGAGTGTTTGTATTTAAATTATATTATATTATTCATGATAATTTTCTAAGACAAATATTTTCACTCTTTCTTAGTAAATTTATTGAGAGAACTTGGGAATGTTACTTACTATGATTTGATTTTATTCTTATTGAAACAATAATTATAAAAATTCAATAAAAAAATTATTGAGGTAGTTTTATTTGATTAAGCCGATATCCTTGTGACCCATCTTAAATTTATCCTCATTTTATACCTTAAGGACTATGAATTTCCTTTGATAGGAATAGACACATTTAAAGAAAATTTATCCATTTATACCATTACTCCAATATTTCTCATGATTTTCAAAGTTCAAGTGTGGGGGAAGAGAAATTTCATAGAAAAATGGATATACTTATTTTTGAGAAAATATATTGGGTAGCTCATTGTATTTTGGAAAGAAGGGTGATGTTAGTTTTCACCATTTTTATTATTAAACCCTCTTAAAAAATGAAAAAAATATGGTTTGAGTTATGGAGGTTCAAAAATAACCATCACTTGACCAATTATTTTTATCATTTGGGGTTGGGTGGTGGATGCATGGCTTTTCCTAGCTTAATTTTCAAGAAAAATAATTTTTTTATAGGGGTAACTCATTCATTATAAATTTTTATTCCCTTTATAAATTCTATAAAGATTATTAAAAATAGCATTCATAGTTTTGTAACCCACAACCTTTATCAACAACTTCTCTAATAAAGAAAACAATAATGCATTTCTGACTTTTCCATCATTTTCAATGTTCCTCTTGTCAGTCTGAGACCATACAGAGGCCTCATTTAGCATAGTAAATCCATATTAAATATAATAAAGTGCATTTAGACCTAGATAAATAATTCATGGTGTCATTATTTATTTCCAAGTGTGAAACCCTTTTTCATCAAATTCTGGGATGCCTTTACTAGTAATAGAATTGTGTTGATCTATATCAAGCACTTGATAGAAAAAAAGAGAGTAGGATTGTTCCCTGATACCAATTATTGGATCACACATAGAGTGATATACACTAAGAGGGGTGAATTAGAATGTATAGTTATTTTGAAAGTCCCTTCCATTATTGTTCTTATTTAATAACATTCCCTCAAGATACTCACAAGTGCTTAACTAAGATAAACAATGCATATTTGTTAATGAGGTTTTACATCATTAAGGATGAATATTCCCCTAATGTGTCATAGTTATTATCAAACAAAGACAACATGATTCTTATTATCAAAAGGAACTCAGAAAATGGGATGAGCATGAACCCATTATAGTGGCTAGATCCAACCAGTTTCAAACTCATATCAATGGATTTTCAAATAAACTTTTTTATGAAGAGCGATCGTTGAAGAATGAATGATCCACTACATGGACTTCATAGATTAAAAAATTCTTCCTCTTCTTCACACAATAATAATTACTTGGTTATTATCAGTTATTTATATCTAATACAGAAACGTATCAGTTATCCTCTAAAACAATACATTTTTTATCTTCATCTACAAAATATATATTAAAAAAATATTTCATTAATATTATTTCCATATTCAAATTATAGAAAATACTTGATTCTAATTAGGATTATTCTCATTAAAATAAATTAAAAAATATTTATTTTAATTCTCTTTTAGACTCGTATCATTTTCATCATCATGTTCTATTTGAATATTTCATTTAATTCCCATAAAATCTGTAGCTTTAACAACATTTTGAAATGTCCTTCCGTGTGTGCATGAACTCAAGTAGTTTTGAAATGGACCAATAACATGTTATGTGGAACATTTCATCTTATATCTGATTAAAATCATAATTTCCATGACCACTCATGATGTTTAAATCCATTAAATATCATCTTATTTATCAAATAAATTAATTCCCCTCTTTATACCTTTCTAAATCTGGAAACTCAACATATTCTGTAAAGCACAATTATTTTATGTGGGAAAAATATATTATGGGATAAGAACTTAATACATAGAAAATATCTTATATAGATCTCCCTAAAATATATTACATGTCTTATAAGATGTTTTTATTTACTGTGGAGCTTCTTCCTCAAATACCTTACATGAAATTATCTTACACAAGGAACTTATTATGAAACTAACTTTCTTATGACTGAATGAACTTATTCACAGATATCATACATTCACAAAAATTATTATACAAACAGAGTTATCTTATAACGAGAATATGTTATGCTGTAATATATTATGCTTAGACAATTTTATTTACCTATGTACTATGATTTAATACTTCCTAAAATTATCAAAAAACTTGTTCAACTCATCCAAAGTCCAAATAAAGCTCTAAAAAATATGTTAAATCATTATCCATAGAATCTAAAACATCAAAAACTATTACAATTCACAAAGAAGGTTCTCAATGGATGGTTCCCTTCATACCCATAGCTTTAAATCTCTTTTAATAGCTGAATTTTTCTCCCTTTTATAGTAGATAGTGCTCTTATCCATCTACACTAGTCTCTAGCTTGAAGATCAGAAAATAAAACCTTACACCAAACAAGTATTGAAAACAAATAAAACATCATCCTATCAAGAGTAAAACAACCTTTTTATTTGATCTTGAAATAATTTTATTATAAAAAAAATTCAAGATCTTATTTCCATAAGATAAATATATTTTAACATATATATCCTCATTATAATAATATATGGAAAAAACTCTCCTCTTGGAAGTTTTTGAATATTCAACTTGTGTCACTTACATATTTTACAATTTAATTTCAAACACAAGAAACTTAAAATTTAGAGTGTTTTTATATTATAACCTTATGGTTTTTATTGAATTTATAAATAATATTGGTAGATATATGGATGAATAGATGTTGTTATATTTCATTATTAATATTCACTATATTAAAAAAAGTAGTGATTCATAAATATACTTGAATTGGTTTTAAAAAAATAGAGTTAATTATTATTATTTTTGGATTTTTTAACAAATAAAGGAGATTATTCATGGAGATAACAATGCTCTTATTTATAAATAAGGGATTGTTATAATACTTAAAAAATGATTTTATGAGAAGATACATGAATTATGGATGCTATTTGAAGTAAATTCAGAATAATTTGGTTCAAGTATGGTTTGAGAAGTAATTATTGATTTTTGTAAAGGAATTCTAGATTTTGGGTAAGTGTTAATTAGCTGGTTTATGACTTGGTGACATAGGGTTGATGAAGCTAAATTAAGGTTGATGAAGCTAAATTAAGGTTGATGAAGCTTAAAGTAGAGTTAAATACCCCAATGTAGGGTTCTTGAAGTAGGGTTTTAAAATTAGTGTTGAAGAATGGAAATGTAGGGTTGATGGTTGGTGTAGGGTTTATCCTAATATAGGTTTGATGGTCGATATTGGGTTCATCTTAATGTAGGGTTTATGGTTGACATAGGGTTCAATGTTGGGATCAAGACTTTGAAAAATTCAACAAAATGAAGGATTACACTGATTAAATAAAATTTGAGGTTCCATGGATTCCATTCAGATTTTAAAGGTGGAAATACTCATGATATTTCTGGAAGTGATTCTTTACTTTAAACAATGCATGAATTGGTCCTCAATGATTTAAACATCACGTTTCTTTGATTTAAATCAATGAATTAAGACTAATTAATGGGATATACTTAGTGATATTTTGGTGAATTAAATATCATGATACAAAATAGATTAACACCGTGATATAATTGCTTGTATGGGAGAAAATGATTCACATGATTCATGAAAATTCTGTCAAGACTCAATTTTAATGCTACACGATTTATAGATTCATGAATACCATGGAATTTAAAACTAGAGAAATTCTCGATAAGATATTTAATTGAGATAAAATCTATAAGATTAATTAATAAAAGTGGAAGCATGAATGAAAGAGAAATCACAAGTTTGAGATTTATGGTGGATTCTATATTTGAAAATATATAAAGTTTTCTCTCAAGGGAATTATGTCTTCTATAATAAGAAAAGAAGAAAAAGAAGAATAAATAGGAGATACTCTAATTTCATTCATTTATTCACCTATAGGTATAAGGAGAGTACAATGGTGTTGTTATCATTGAAAAATATATGCATTAAAGGAAGGAACTCAACACTATCTTGAAGATATATATTCCATGAAGAAATATATTGTTGGATCACATTAATGAAAGAAGAAGTAAGAGATCGCTATTGTGTAGTGAATTAGAGGATTATAGACTCGTTCTATAAGGAAGAAGAAAAATATTCTCAAGTAGGAATCAATAACTTTCACTATGAAGAAGCTCTAAACATACTGATCCGAACCACCTGGTGTGATATAGAGTGCCACATGACCTTATGAACTCCTCCCCATACGTAATAGGATACCAACCAGTAGCAAGGGTCCAAATTCCATCAGTGGGGAGACTATACCATAAGTATCATATCATTGATCTAATAATATAAACAAAATATAACAACTCATAGTAAAAAAGGTGAAAGAAAATAATATCCTATGGCACACATTTCATGAAATAAATAAATGAGCTCCCAAATTGGAAAGATAAACTAGACTAAATGTGTAAGAAGAAAAATAAATGAAAACCTACTATAATTATTTAGAGTCTATATTATAACCCCTATAATCTCTATTATCTACTGCTTAGTTGTCCACCATGGACCCCTTTCCCTTGCGTGAATCCCTATACATGAATTCTACATGCGTACTAAGATTCTTGTGCTGGGTGTGAGTAGAAACCCTGTAGGATACCACTAATGCATCCTTAAAAAGTAAGCGTAGGTATAACGACTGTATTCCATAGTAAAAATAAATGTGAAACCAAGACTAAATAATCACATACTATGCACCTGTGTGGTGACTAAACCACCATGATCCCTGATAATACCTACTTCAGCTCCATTATGGAAGTAAAATCACAATATTAGAAGTAACCAAGAACTATCCATAAGGATAGTAAACATACTTCTCAACATCCTTAAGGCATCATGTGAACATGCTACTCAACATACACTAGGCATCAAGGGAATCATGCTACCTTACATACACTAGGCATCTAGTGATTGTGCTATAAGACATTCACTAAACATGCTACCTATAATCCACTAGGAATCAAGTGAATCACACAACATCCATCAGGAACCGTCATATACCTACCCTATTCTCAGTTTTATCATTTCAATTGTCACAAGTCATGCACTCTACCCCTATAAGGTATAGTCATGTCATGGCGGTTCACCTATTTTGAGCACTAGGAACAATAATGCCAAAGGTATAGCAATACACATAGCTAGGTAATGCATAAAAATAAAATCATATAATATCAACATGAGAATATATTACCAACATACAATAAATGTGATCAATATTGACATGATCAATCTAGATATAAGCATACATATAGAAATAAGTATCATATATGGGTCTCACGAGCTACGTACGCACCCACATGCAATCAAAATCAAGAATAACCATCAAAGCATGACAACAAAAAAAAAACACTAAGGAAACATGGGAATCCAATATCCAAAAATGGTAAGGAACTTTCTAACTCAAGGTTTTCAATTTCAAAATCAAGGTTTCTTAAGAGTATTTTCTCTCAAACCATGTTCAAACACAAAACAAGACAAGATCACTCTATGATAACTCCTAGAACCAATATCATATAAAATAACATGTTTTCAAGAGAAATACATAAGGAAGAAAAATCCAAGGTATAGAAAAAATAATTAATTAACGAAAACCACCATCAATGGTAGAATTCGAGTATGGTTGAAGAGAAACATCAAAGCTAGAATATAAGAGACTCACCAAGGAATTTTTTTTAAAAGGTTTACTACCAAGATGTTGAATAATGATAAAGGTCATACAGTAGAGATATTTTCCATCAAAATAAATTAAAACCCCAAAATATATATGATATAACATGTACATAACCATTACAATATCATTTTAGGATTTATCAAAGAAGAATCATAAGATTTCAGATAGAGTAAGAAGAACTCATCATGTTCTCCATTGAAACGCCCAATACTAGAAGCACTAACATTAGTATGTGGAATGAGTATTTAGATCAACCAAAGAGGTTGATATTCAAAAAATTAAAAGGTAGAAAATATCAATATGAGAATAATTGACCTCACAACCTTGGTTCATCTGGGAGTCATTTTGAATTCATCAGATTCAAGGAATCGACAAGAAAAGGGTGGATGATTCGATTAATAGGGGTCAGAACTGACTGGAGAACACATTAGAACCCTAAATTTAATCCACATAAATTTTACCTTTAATTTGGTCAAGATCTGAGAATAAGGGAGAATATTTTAGGTGTTTAAAAAAACCAGCCCAACTGTAGAAATGACCTTCACCACATCCTAGCCATGGCTATGGCATTCTTGAACACTCCAGGCTAAAATGGATTGCCTTATAGTGTATCCTTTAGATGAAATCCATTTAACCATCACCAAAACCTCCAAAATGTGTATGGTGGTGTATCATAGGACATGGATGATAGTATTCCCTCTCACACACCATGAATCAGACAATCCATTCTCCCCTTGTCTGTTTTGTATCGAGGAACACACTGGGGACACCATGGATTACACCAGGTCATGATGTTTCCTATTTTGGATGTAAAAACACCAAAATTCCATTTTAAACCTCTAAAATTTACTCCAAGATCTCAATACTTTACCCAAGTATGGATCAACTTATAAAATCATAGGATACAATAGAAAACAAATTTTTTCTTATTTGAAATAAAAAATGAGTCCATTAAAATCTCTCCCTCTAAATAATTCTCATCCAAGAGAAGAGTCTCTAGGAATCCTGAACAAATAATTCAGTTCACTAATTCTAAACAACTACCTCCCACTCCCAAGTCTCCTATTGGATTCAATCATGACTCCATAGGATCTGGAAAAGTGATACCATATTCCTTTATAGTACATTCTCACTTTGGTCTATAATCCACACAAAGTGCTCCATGTATGATTTGTTAGGCTCCAGTTCAATATCCTCATAGTTGATGACATGCATGAGACCGGGTATGTACCTCCAAAGATGAGACACATAAAACACATCATGCATGCCTCATTTTAAAGAATAAAGATCATGACAATACTCCACTATCCCAACTTGCTTGGTGATCTCAAAGGGTCCAACATAGAGTGGCACTAGCTTGTCTTTCTTCCACAAATGTTGATGGACTAATCGAGGAGTCACTCTCAGGAAAACCTGGTAACCTAAAAAAACTACAAAGGTCACTTCCTATGGTTGGTATAATACTTATTCCTATTTTGAGATGTGATAAACCTCTTCTGAATCAGTTGAACTATCTTGGAGGCATCCTATACCATATTGGTCCCCACAACTATTACATCACCATCCTTGTTCCAAAAAATATATGAACGGTATAACTTACCATAGGGATCCTTATAAGGTGAAATATGAATTGAATCCTAGTAAATATTATTTTATATGAACTCATACAAGGGTTGGTAATCATCCCATTCTCCACTGAAGTCTATGTAATAGGCCCAGAGTATATCCTCTAAGAAACAAATCATCCACTCTGATTGTCCATATGTTTGGGGATGGTAAATTTTTCTCAATATCAGATGGGTGTCTAAGGACTTATACAAGACCTACCAAAAAAATTATTTAAAACATACATCTATGTTAGATAAAATGATCAAGGTAACTCCATGTAAGCATACAATCTCATAGATATATAGATTCCCTAGCTTATATAATGAGTAAGACTCATTGATCAATAAGAAATGGGAAACTTTCATTAACTAATTGATAATCACCAAAATAGAATCATAGATCATTGAGATCCTAGGTAACCTCATAAAAAATTATATCATGATGTTCTCCCACTTTCACATGGGCACAGGAAGTGGTTGGGGAAAACCACAATGACACTGATTCTCTATTTTTATCCTTTGGAAGATAAGACATCGAGAAACTTATCCAGTAATGTCCCTCTTTATCCCTGGACACCGTAACAACCATCTAAAGTCATGGTACACCTTCATCACTCCAGTATGTACCACCCACTCAGATTTATGGTAGTCTCTCATCTACTCTTACTTAATGGAATTAGGGACTATAACCCTCCCATGTACTAGGATCAAATTGTCACTATCCAACAACCACCTGGGAATTTGGTCACCACCAGCTAGATATTCCTGTATCATGACACACAATGGGTTAGATTCCTGGCCAGCCTTCACCTAGTATATTAAATAAGGTTTGATCACTAATGGAGAGAATTTGATTGATCCTTGGTCCTCAAAAGCATCCATCCTCCAATCGACCAACAGGATCATCAAGTGCCACTGTTACTCTAAATTACATTATCCAATCTCTTGATGTACTTATATATGATGTCTAAGAGCATATGAAATGATTTTACCTTTACCTGGTGTGTAGGCCATCTCAAATTTGAACTTTTTCAGACACTATTTTTAGTGTCCTTACCTCAAATTGAGGTACCATTGTGTGGAGATATAATAGAGGATCTTGTAGTTTGTGTAGTCAACAAACTACTCACTAAAGAGATAATGTATCAAAAACATCAAAACATGGTCCATGGATGCTAGATCAAAGTCATGGGTAGTATATTTCAACTCAAGGGGTCACAACCAGCATGAACCATAAGTTGTTATCAACTCCTTCTATATCAGTACTTTCCCAAAACCAATTCATGATGCATCGTAGTATACATAATAACTAATTCCAAGTTAAAGAAGAATAAACAATGGAGATATAGTTAAACTCTTATTTATCTTAAGAAAATTTTAATCACTCTGGTATGACCATTGAACCCTTACTTCTTACTTCATTAATGTAGTCATGGGTGTTGATAAGTGGGAAAAGTCTTGGATAAAATGACGATAGTATCTCGATAAAACCAGAAAGCTACTGATGTCAAACATGTTCAGGGGATGTGTCAAGGAAATAATCACTTAAAATTTCTCTAGTTCCATGGATATAATTTTATCAGACAGCACATTCCCTAAGAATCAAACCTCATAAATCCAAAATTAATACTTAAACAGCTTAACATAAAAATGAATTTCTCAAATTGTGCTCAGTTTTATCTCGAGATGTTTAACATTCTACTCTAGGGTTGGTGAATATATAAGAATATATTCAATGAAAACCATGAATAAAAAGTCAAGATATATATGTAAGATCTTGTTCGTGAGATCTATGAACATGGCCAATGATTTTTTTAGTCCAAACATCATCACCAAGTAATTGTATAGACCAAACTTACTCTAAAATCCAATCTTCAAGATTTATTCCTCCCTAACCCACAACTGGTGATAGTCTGATCAATGATAAATCTTAGAGAACCCCTAGAATCCTCATAAACAATAAAAAATACCACCAATACTAGCAAAAATATATCTATTCTTCATCATCACCTGATTTAGATTTCAATAATCTACATAGAGTTGAAGACTACCATCCATCTTCTTAGTGAGAAAAACAGGTGCACCTTACAATGAAGCACTCAAACTGATAATTACCTTATATTTAAAACTTGATGTCACTCAAGAGTATCATTAATTTTTTGGGTAAATATCAAAATAAAAATTTAAAGTATCCCAACTATACTAACTACTAAAGTGTGGAATAGTGATGAGTTGGGGTCGATACTATTAGGAAAAGGGATATAAAAATTCAATATTTTTGATGTTTTTTCCATAAATTTTCTAAAATGAATTTTTAAACTACTTTGAGATGATTATTTTTACATAACAAAAAAAGTAAAAATAAGTATGAAGAGAGGTGAGTTGATATTTATGGATGAGTTTTCATAAATTTTATAATATTAGCTATGAAATTTCTTCGTATATCTATCCAAGTCTGTCATTGGCTAGAACTATCTAAATTAGTTGAATACTATTTCAAAGTTTACTAAACATATTATTTGTATGATATATAATCTCTTAATTAAAGTTGAAGTTATGGTTGGCTCTCACTTTCCCACTCCCCTTTATCACTTTGAGTTTCATCCCCTAAATGTCATCACTTTCACTGTGAATTTAGAGGATTTGTTTTTTTGTTCATAGTGATATTAATTTGAAAACTGAGGTACTCATATTATTTATCAAACTCAAATCTACCTAAAATTCTTAAATACCCATGTTTAATCTCTAAATTATCATGGATGAATTAAGTGTCTGAGGGGGAGGAATAAAGATAGTTCTAGAAAAAGAACTATATAAAAAGGAACACACATAAAAGTCACTCTCGCACCGATATATGGAATAGAATGTTATATAGTGAAAATAAAAAAAAATAAAGAAAGAAAAATAATAATTAAGGATAAATGTGGTTGATTACAACCATCTTCATCTACTTTTTCTTCAGACGCCAGGTTGAAATCTTCTACCTTGCCTCCTATATCTGAAGTGGAACCACATACCAAATATGAAAATTTCTTCACTGGGTTACCTCCAGGTTGGGACTCATTATTTTTTCATGAATAATATCCTATCTATTTATAGATAGAAGTATCTATTTAATTTGAATTTTTAATTTCTTCTTTCCCCACTAGAATTTTTATTCTTTGAATTGGTCAGCCTCCTATTGTGAACCAGTGCTTGAATTATTATCTTTCTATATTATATCCCTCAACCATTAAGTTTTTGGCTAAGTTTTCCTTAATTTTTGGAAGAGTTATTTAACTCATTTATTTTTTAGTGAGTCCCCTCCCCACACATATTCTTTTTAATTGTTCCTCATCACCAGCCTATGATCCTAGATAACCCGAGAAGATTGGGTATTGAAATTTTGTGTAACTCCTCTACTAAAATGTTAACATTATCCTTGAGGAAAAACTATACAAGGAAATGCATGGACAAGATTAATAATTGTTCATAAATGGTTGCAACACCCATTCACTTATTAATCTCTAAAAAATGACCACTTCCTATATTCACCTCTCCATGACACAACACAAACTCCCACAATATAGTGTCATGAAAGCCTTATTTCCTTCAAAATTAAGCACTTCCGAATTAAGAACCTCTACGAAGCATCTTAAAAAAATTGAAAAAACACTCATCTCACAAATTCTTCTTCTCCATAGTTATGGTGCAGAAAGTTCCACCACGACATAGTGAGTTTCTTTATCTTCCCCAATAACAGAGCTAGTTTTGACATCTCTCGAGAGCATCATTACTTCTCTAAAGAAATATCAGAATAAAAATTTAAAGTAACCTAAATTTACTAACTACTAAAGAATATAATAGTGATTAGATGAGGTCAATACCATGAGGAAAATTGATATAAATATTCAATATCTTAGACGGTTGTTTTTCACAATTTAACTAAACTAAAATACTAATATCTTTGAAAGTTGGTTTGGATTGAATCAAAAGGAATACAAATTAGGATGAAGGGAATTGATTTTGATATCAAGATTTTTTTTTCTTAAAAATCATTAACCATGATGTTTATTGAGGTATTTATCATAGCCTCTCAGAATTATCTAGAACTACCTAAGTTATTCAACTCCTCTCTCAAGGTTTGTCTATAATTAGATTATGTGAATTTAATTTATCTTATGATGGAATGTGAAGTTGAGGTTGTATCTCTGTTTCCCACTTCCCTTTATTACTTTTAGGTTTATACCATAAATTTCATTTCTTTTTCTTCTCATTTTTGGGATATGATTTGATTAATTTCAAAGAGATATTAAATTTAAAACACTATTACTCATCCTTTTTATTAAATTCACCTCTCCATAGAATACTTATTCTATCATGAATAATATCTCAATTATCATGAATGATCTATGAATTTGAGGGATAGTAATTGAACAATCAGTGCTAAAAGAAAAGTGGAGTATAAAAATGGGGACATGTGTTTTTTACTCTTGTAATAGATGCATGAATTTAGAATTACAATTTAAAAAAGATAAAAGAAAAATAAAATCCTATATTATGCAGTAGACCGGTTGAAAAAAACCATTTACTATAATTTATGTTAGGATTTTGGATTGGTATCTACCAATTGCCTCTTACGTTATCAGTGGAAAACCTCCTCTTATACATGGAAATTTTTTCCTAGGTCTTCTGGTCTAACCTGGTTCTCTTCTGCATAGTAGTGTTCTCTTCTATTTATATAGATAAATTTATATCTTTTGAAATTTGAATTTCTTACCCACTATAAATTTTCTGTTACATGGTATTAAATTATCTCTATGATTATCTAACTTGATTTAAGGGAGTAATTATACTTCTTCCTGATGGGCACATCCCATGTACCTATTCTTATTTAAAATTCCCCTATGGATAGTCTGTAACACTTATGAAGCCTAAAAGAATCAGGTAATTAAATGTGCAGAATAATTCTCCACTATGGAATGAGTTTCTTATTGTAGCACAACCCATGAAGCATTTTCATGGCTTCTTCATGGGATATAGTGTAGTGTATTCTTCAATGCCACAGCCTCATGGCAAGTATTTTTCTCAATAAAAATCCACTGGCTATTTGATCCCCTATTTGGTGAAATGATATATCCATGGTGTCATGATATAACCATGGTGTAATGGGGTTTTCATTCTCCTTTTTTAGTTTTTTTCATGGTGTAGTGTTTCACACCACGATGCAAACATTTTGTCTCATTTTTGGGCCAAAAGTGGTCACAGGGCAACATTTTGGATGATGCTGTAGTGGTACCTTTCTGAATTCGAGCTCTAGTAGGCATGGAGTAGTGGGTAGAACCATGGTGCATTGGGTATTTCTTGTTTTAGATTCCCCTAGCCACTATTCTACATAGAATTAGATGCGGCATAGTGTGTCTTAAATGGAAGTGGGGTGAGCTTCTACTTTTCTATTCATGCATGTATTCTTCTTCCAATTTTTGGGATTACATGGTTCTTGTCTTAGTCTACAAAGGTGATCTATAGAGATTTCAAGCCTCATTAGTGGCTGTTGTCTCAACCCCAAGCTTTAGTAGTGGGAATCCGTGGCAGTTCTATGGTGGCTCGTCTCGACTGCGGCATAGTGACAATGGGTGGTAATAGAGATAACATTTCTAAGGATGACAGTGCAGAGCTAGAGAAAAACAATATCACTTTTGTAAGTATGAATAATGTTTAACTCACATGCATCCAAAATAAAAAATCCTAGCATGTTAGTTCTGCTTAATAAGTTAACTCCTCTTCTTAGCACTCCAACAAGTCAGATAGGGGCTGGAGGACCCCCTGTATCATCGTAGACCACCCTTTCCTAATGATATTATCCTCATACTAATGCATGGAGTTTTTCCATGCACCGACACACTCTTGTTCCATCTGTACTACTCTATAAAACCCATGAAGGACTTATCTATGGGGTTTCTTGGATGTCAGGCCCTCTTGGGCTTGTTAAGTGTCTTGTGGCCCACAGACTGAGGGCTAGCTAGTCTGGGCTATTTTTTGGCCAATCCTAGCTTTCTTACTTCTACTAAACAACACACAAACACATAAAATACTAAACATGATAAAAACATATGAAACATGAATTTATTATCTTTTTATTGTTTTTCTAACATGTCATTAAAAACCCAAAATATCCAAAAATGAAAATAATTAAAAAAAGGTGTCAATAATTAAAATAAATTACATTAATTAATTAAAATTTTAAAATTTTCATGCATAAAATGAACTCATCAATTGTCCAGGAATTTAAAAAAAATGAATCCATTCAATTAAAAAATACTTTTAAATATATGAAACATTAGATTGATAGATTCTTCTTCTCCCATATTGAAATCATGATATTTGTCTTGAAGCATTCCTAATTTAGTTCTCTTCATCTTGTCTATTCTATAGTGAGTAACCTGAAGAGTCATCCATATATCATGTATAGTTCTTCATGATGAAGCATGACTAAATGAAATTATACTTATAACCAGAAACAAGATATTCATAGCCTTATAATTTAACACATAATTTACTACTTCATTACCAATTAACAAATTAGGATCAAACTTAAGTAGTCTGTAGATTTTTACCATGGTTTTCTAGTGATCAATACATAGGTGCTTAAGGTAAGATTATATTCGATCTTACCCATACTCATATTCATTTCTATCAAAGTAGGATAGTCTTTGAGGAATCTATCCACCACTGGGATTTAAACTAGTCATCCAAAGAAAGATATTCTCCTTAAGCTGTGAGGTCTAGTATATAAGTTAATAGTAATATTAATAGAATAATCATAAAATAAATATAAGTAAGAAGAGAAAAATTAACCTTTCAAGGTCAATCTATAATACTATTTTTTTCCAGGTTGGGATATTAATAAGGTTAAGAGGGGGGGGGGGTTGAATTGACCCATTTAAAATTTAATTTTTTTTTTCAAAATTAGAGTTAAACATAAAACAGGTTTATGTTTTAGTGAAGGTGAATTATTCAGGTGTAGGTTTAGTGGAAATAAAATAAACAATGAACTCTATAATTGTTATAATATGTTGGATAAAAGTGATCCTACATCTACTCTTTACATATCTCTACTCCTCAAGAGAAATGGTATTTACTAAATCCTTAATTTTGTATGATATTCCCAAACAAAAGCCCAAATTTTTCTATGTTTTAGAAATTGATTAGAAACCCCACTTTTTAAGTGAAAATCACAACCAAACATATCTTATTTTCATATTTATAGGAACAATTAATATATACACCTATGTAGAAAAGTAAACATAGATACAATAATTTTATAGTAGTTCATATCAAAATGATATTATATATAATCTTTACACCACAACCAAAGAATTATGAAACACACTATAATATCAGAGTACATTTTACAATAAGAACAACCATAACCCAGACTTTTACAGTGGGATAAATACCAAAACATACATTTACTAAAGAGAAACCCCAAACCTAATTAACCTTTTATAGGAGAAGACAAAACTCATGATTTTACTACAAGGAGCAGCCCATGACCTACTAACTTTTTGAAATGATCAATCACAACATGTTTACTAATTTTTAGTCAAGTGAGTATATCTAAGGATTCATTTTATTGGTGGTACAACCAGTGTGTAATAATTTAGTGCATAAAAATCCTAGCCCCGAATGAAATAAATAAACAATGATAAACCCACCAGTGAGTTGTAGAATAATAGTGTAGAATTTTTTTTCTTGTCTATTAAAATGATTTAAAAGATTAATCTTTTAGTGAAAAAACAATTCACTTCAGAAATTAGTGATTTAATGATAAAGATTTTGCTTTTAGATAATTTCTTTCATTAATTCACTTAAATGTACAATTCAGGAAATATATATCCTTCTTCTTTTTATTTAATCATAGTATATGTATACAGGTAATCTCGAGAGTTTCAAGTGTATCTCCATCATATATCCTAGGATACATGATCCCCTTAAATAATATTCATTGAACTTAACAAAAAATCTCTAGTCGTTAGTGATATTAAAAAAGTAGTAATAATAATAATAATTCCTAAATTATCATAGAGGGAGAGAGAAATAAATTTATAAAGTAATAATAAAAATATCATTTGAATTTAAAAACCATAAAATAATTCAAATAAATTTGAAATATATTATATAATAATAGGTCAATTAATATCTAAATACCTTGAATGAAAGTTATTCAGTATTCAAAATTTGAAATTCAAAATACTTTCCAAATTTTAGAATGAAGTATTTGAAGAAAATCACAATTCATTACCACTATATTAAATATTATAAAATGACATTGAATGAGATTATTAGCATCCAATATGAATTTAGAAACACTTAAAACAAATAAATCACTTATAATAAATAAATTAAAATTATTTAAATAAATTATATATATTCTCACAAAAATAAAGAAAAAAATTGATTTCCATTTAAATCTTATTTGAAACACTCTAAAAATGATTTAGATGGTTTATATATAATTAATATAAATTTTTAGAATCAATAAAATTATTAAAAAATTCATTATAAATATATTGTAGATTAAAATAATGAAATAATAGTGAAACAAATCATGTTGGTATTTGGATTTTCATTTTTGTGTAGAAGTAGCTTTGCTTGCTACATAAGTATAATTTAAAAGGATAACTGAAATTAAATCTCTAATTCTACAACTTGTGTAAATATTAGTTTAAAACATGAATAAAGGTAAAACTCAACAAATATGCACTATGTAAGGCTATATGAAATGTTGTGTAAAGTTCATTATAGAATATATAATATTACATAAAGGTAATATTTTTTTATTCATGTAAGGGTAACAAAAACAATACTTGCATAAGGGCAGGTACATAAGGGTTTGTATACAAAGTTTACTTGAGTAAAGTTAAAGTCACATATCAACATGTTACATAAATATATAACTCTCATGATATATAAGGGTAAGTAAAACATACTGCATAAAGGTAATTTGAGATTCTTGTTTAAAGGTAACCAATAACTTTAACTAATTATGTAAAGGTAACTCAATGAATATATAACTGGAATAGATGAAGTCTTTTGAATAGTTGGTTCAATTTTGATCATGTGGAGAAATGCATTGTAGCATGATATAAAGTTATCAAAGATCATAATAAGGAAATGGATATGATCATAATCATTCAATCATAACATTCAGAGTTATTCAAAATACCTATATTTATGTTTATTTCATCCAGTTCTTTTGATCTTTATTTATATAGAAATCTAAAATAGTTTAATATTGATGTTATCTAATTATCATTCAATAGTAAAATCATCTAAGATCTCCAATTTTAGTGTTGTCCATTAGTGATTTAAAATAGTTTACTAATCTTGTAGTTTGAGTTTAAACCTAGAATGGAATAAAATAAAACACTTCCATGGAAAGGCATGAAAATATTATAATAAATCATCCCACTACATAAAGACATGTCTCATGGCATAAATTCTATATTATACAAAACACATCTAACAATATCTTTTGATATTTAGACATTACATTTTATGATAAAAACTTATCTAAAATCATAGAAACTTTAAAACAACAAACTTTGTAAGTCAATATACAACTTCATAAGGTTGTTTGTAAAATTTATATGGTGTTTTGAAAACATTATAAGGTGTTTTTAAAACATTATAAGGTGTTTGAGAAACTTTACAAGGTTTTTTAAAAACTTTTAATGTGTTTTGAAAACTTTATAAGGTGTTTTTAACCTTTATAAGGTGATTTCCTTGGTCAAAAATCCACTTCATAAGGTTAAATTTAGAGAACCATAAGGTTACTTCACTTTGTAAAAATATTGAAAAATTAAAATGTGTATTTTATCATTATAGAATATAAAAACTAGGAAAAAATAATTAATAATAATAAACATAGAAAATCCATCAAAGTCAAAATAATTATAAAATAACAAAAATCAAATAAGTATGAAGTATAAAATATATATTTTTTAATAAACATAGTTTCTTATATTTTTTATAGTAAAATAGAGTTTTTTAGTTATCAAAATAGGAAGAATAAGATAGTGCAAAGAGTAAATTACAACAATAAAAATATTACAATATCCCCAATCTAAAACCATATCAATCAAAGCACATACGATTCTTAGTTCTAGTTTCATTTTTTTAACATATCCTATTGATATGAACATATAGTTAAAAAATATTTTGAAAAATTACTATATCACTTGAACACTCAACAAAACTTCTCAAGAAATATTTTTTATTAATGTTTTATAACCAATTTAAAAATTTGATTTCTTCTTCATGAGGAATTTCTTATTTCCCCATAGCACTTGAATTATCTTATGATTATTTCACATATCTTGAAATTTCAAATTGATATTTATAAATAATCATGAATTATTTAGGAACATGTTCATCTTGATTGTACCTTCCAAATAGTTTTACATGAATCTTTAATTTAACATTTTTTGAAATCTTCTTATGAGATTCACATTCTTCTTCATGGATGGATTTAACCAAACTAATCCTCTTGTTAATTTTTTAGATTTATTCAATTTTTTTCTTCCAATTTCCTCTATTGAAACCAATATTTATGCATTGGTTTCAATAATACATGTTGTGACATTTTCTCCCACACCAGAAGTAACTCCTTGTTTTTGGTGTATCATACTTCCTAGACTTGTTGGGTGTGTTTTTTTCAACATTTTTTTATATTTTGATACCAATATAAACTAACCTTTATTTTTTTGCTTATTAAAATTATAATATTGTGTTATTATTACTCCTCTAGAACATGAATCATTATTGATAGGTTTAAACTAGTATTCATTATCACAATTACCATTCTTATTACATTTTTCATATATCTTTTTAATGTTTCAATTTTTTAGAGATAAATATATTTTTATCTTTATTCTATGTATTGTGCACAAACTTATCCTTATTACCAATTATTTCTACGTTTTATTATCTTTTATAGATTAACATAATATTACATTAGCCAATATCTTTATTCCTAAACCTTTTACAACATTAAAAATAGCCAAAAAATATTTTTAATCTTATTTTAACATCATTATTGACATCTTCAGAAACATTTTTCTTTTATAAAATTACACATTATATTTGGGTATATTTTGAGAGTAAAATTTTATACACTATTTATAAAGTGGTGGTGTTGTTATCATTTTTATCACCCATTTTCCCTTATTTCTCATCATAAAATGTACTTTTCAGGAAAGAAACATTAGCACATACATGATTTTATCGATCTAGGGTCACCTTTGATGGATCAAATGAAGGGTGATAAACATTGGGGGGGGGGGGGTGGGGTGGGGTGAATTAGTTTCTATAGTTATTTCAAAATACCTTCCACTATTATTCTTATTTGACATCGTTCTCTTAGAAAACACCCCAATCAATAAATAAGATTAAAACTACCCATTTTTTAATGAGGTTCACCTCCTTTTAGGTTGACTATATCCCCAGTGTGTCATTTTTATTACCCCACATAAAAAATCCCATATTATTATCAAAGGTAACTTAAGAAAGGGGATGTCCTTAAAACCATTACAATTTTTATCTCTAACCAATTACAAACCTGTATTAATTGATTTTCAAAAACAAATCCTTCTAAAGAAAGATCATCGAAGAATGAACGATCCTCCAAAAAAACTCCACTAATATAGATATTTTTCCTATTATTTGAATAAAAATATTTTCTTGGATATTATCAATTTTATATCTTGAATATAACAATATATTGGCTCTATTCTCAGAAAAATCACATATTTACTCTTCACCAACTTAAAAATATTCACATAATATTTCATGAATATTATTTCTATATTAAAATTTTGTATACTCCTTGATTATTATTAGGATTATTCTCATTCAAATCAAGTCAATTAATTCCTATTAATTATCTTTAACACATGATTAATTTACATCCACATGAGTTATTTTAATATCACCATTTAATTATCACAAAATCTATAACTTTAAAAACATTCTGATATCTTATTACACATATGTATAAAATCATGTGTTTGTGATGTGACACAAAAACATGTCACATGAAACATCTCATTTCATCTCTTTATAGAATCAAAATACTCACAATCAGTCATGTTGTTTATATCCATCAAATATTATCTTTTTCAGCAACTGAATCAATTTTACCATTAAGATTTTTTATATCTAGAAACTCAACATATTTCATGAAGCCAAACTATTTTATGTTGGGAAAATATCTTATGGGATAAAAAATTCTTACATAGAAAATATTTTACATGGATCCTCCTAAAATTCCTTATATTATACATAATATGTTTTCCTTTACCTCAAATCTTCTTTCTAAAATATTATACATAAAATTATCTTACTTGAGGAACTTATTACATAGCCAATATTTATACACATAAATTAACTTAAAAATAGATATCATAAGTGTGAAAAACTTCTTATATAAACAGAATTATCTTATGGTAAGAATACCATACACCATAATATATTATACTTATCCTTTTTTCACTTCTTTACTATAATTCTAAACTTCCTCAAATTATCAAAGAACCTCTCCAAATAATCCCAAATCCCACTAAAACTATCATGAACACATCAGATCATCATCCATAGAACCTTCAACATGTAAAACTGTAATTATTCACAAACATAGTTCTCAATGGATGGTTCCCTTTAAACCACCAACTTTAAATATCTTCCAATATTTAGTTTTTTTCTACCCTTTGTGGTGTATATTTATCTCAACCATCTACATTAGTCTTTATCTTGAATATCATCACATAAAACATCACACTTAAAAATTATTGACAATAAATACAACATCATCCTCCAAGGATTTTAACAATCTTCCCCTTTGGATTTATTATCAATACTATCAAGCTTTTCTCTACCTTATTGAAAAGAAAACCAAATTGAACAATAAAGGGTTGAAACCATAATAAAATAACTCAAAGAAAAGAGTCATGAATCAATCAAATACAATTCCATGTAAGATAGATCAATATATTAAATAATATTGATTAAGACAAACATCAATGTTTCCTTGAAAACAACTCGACACAAATCCATAACTTCATTATCAAGTAAGAAGAATAAATTAAAACTGATAAAGTAGATTTATTTATAGAATAGCTCAACACAAGCATTAAATAAAATCATGAGTAGGAATAAAAAATTTCTTATTTGGTAAATTAAATCTTCTTGAAGATAAAAATGAGAAGATAGAGGTGTAAACTCATGTATTTCATACCTTAGTTATTGTAACTACGATACACTCTAATCTTCAGTACCAACTTATCAAATAACTCATTTGTGAGAGGCTTTTTCAAGATATCATAAAATTTTTCATTGTATAGAATAAATTCTAGCCTCATAATAACCTCTTAAACCTTATCATTTGGAAAATGGTACTTTATTTTAATATGTTTTGACTTGGAGTGTTGTACTTGATTCCTAGAAAAATTAATTGCACTCTGATTATCACATCCCGTAATAAAAGGATAAGAAGCTTCAATATTCAATTATTATAGCTATTTCTTCATCCATACCATATGTATAACTTCATTTGATGAAACCACATATTTATCCTCCATAGGAATTATTATAAATGATGTATGATTCTTTAAATTCCGTAAAAAATAGCTTATACCAATGAAGAATACTCCAACAGATGTGGATTTTATATCATCTAAAACCCCTTCCCATACAAAATTAGTAAATACCATCAAATTTAACTCACCTATATTCTTTTATATCATCCCATAATTTAAATTATTTGAGATGTATCTCAATATATTCTTTGTAATTAAAAAATGTGTTTCCTTTAGATTAAATTGAAAAAAGACATAATGAGTGACAAAATATTCTATGACATGTGGGGATGTTATCAAGTACATTATAATTCTAATAAAATGATTTTATTATCATTTATATATTTCCCTTTATCATCCATGCCTATTTTTTTCCCTAACTGAATTGGTGGGGACACTCCTATAGCTTCCTGCATGTCAATATTTTTCAAGAGATCCTTTTCATATTTATTGTGTGAGATGAAAATGAAATCTACTACATGGATAATTTATAATCCCATGAAAAATATCATTTCTATAATAATTTAAATTTCAATAATTTCTTTTATGTTCCTTGATAAATCCTCACACAATATTCCCTCATTTCTAGGAAATATTATGTTATCAACAAATATAATCACAAAAACTGATATGGTGTTAATATTTTTCACATAAAAATTAATGTCCACTGGTCTTTTCTAGAATTTCATAATTTTTAGATACTCATAAATATTAAAATACCAATCCCTTAGAGCTTGATTCAATAAATAAATATATTTATTTATCTTATATACTATGCTACCATCTTAATCTTGTATGAATCCTCATCAATCTCTCTATTTAGAAACACTAATTTAACATCTAAATGAAATATTTTGAATCATATCTGACCAGGAATAACTAAAAAGATTCTAAAATATTCAAGTATTCATAATGAATAAAAGGTTTCATCAAACTAAACCCCTTTAATTTATGAATATCCTTTACAAACTAGCCTGACCTTGTTTCTATCCACTTCACCTTTCTCACCCAACTTACTTTAAAAGACCCATTTTTCATAAATCACATTATTTTATTTCGGTTAAGGAATAAGTTCCAATTTCTCATTATTTTAAATATATTCAATCTCTTAATTCATATATGTAATACAATCTTTGTGTTTAAATTATTCTTCATGTGTCCAAAGTTTGAAATTTGATGGTAGACTAGCATGATTGATTGTTAAGATCTTCCTTCTTGTATGTACACCTTGATTTTGATCTCTAATAATTTTTTCAACATCAATATGTTTTATTAGACTTTAATTTTCTCCTTTAATATTTTTTATTCTTATTCAACATTGGATAATTCAGAATCTGTATATTCAATCTAAATCTAGGCATTTTTTTCATTTTCTTTAGCAGGTTTAAAATTGACAACATCATCCTCATCATCCATAATGATAATTCTCCTGATTCCTTCTTTATTTGGAAGTACTAACACATAATAAATTTAATTTTTTTCATATATATTATTATAGAAACTATAGGAATATCCATTTGGTATGTATCCTTAAAAAATACAATCTTTAGCCATTTCACCAAACATCCCTCTACCTATATCCTTTCTTTTAATTAGACATGGATTTCTAAACACTCTGAAATTTATGACATTTAGATTTTTTAAACCACATATCATAGGGTTCTATATATAAGTTGGGGATCATTATACATCTATTTTTAATTATTTATATAGTTTTGATGGCCTATATATAGTTGTACCTTAATGTGTCAAGCTCTACTAGTATAGTTCTATCCACTCGACTAGTCTCTGGTTCTTTCTTTCATCCACTCCATTTTGTTGATGAGTATATGTTGCATTGAATTCATGATTGATATAATTTTTTTGAGATATTAAATGAACCCTTTATTGGAATATTCACTACCATTATGTGATATCAATCTCTTCAAGTACAATTATATTTTCTTCTCTGCAAATACTCTAAAACTCTTGGATATCTGTAAAGCCTATGGCTTATGAGGCATTAACACGATGCATTTCATTCTTATGAAAATATCCATGAAAGTGATGAAATATATTTATCTATTTTTTGACTCCTTAGTCATAGGATCGTACACATTATAGTGAATCAGTTCTAGTGGTTTTTAAAGTTTGAGTTTCACCTCCCTTGTGAGATTTATTCACTATTTCCACACTTTCAAAGTCTTATTAATAGTAACAATATCCTCTTTTAAAATGGGTAAATTCATCAGAGATAATTATTTGATCAAATTCTACATATTATTTTGGGAAAGTAGAATATATATTATATACCATATATTATTTTCTACTTTTTGACTTATGTAACAACCTACATTGGATTTCCCAATTAATTTTTTTTCCTGGGGTTCTTAATCCCCTTATTAAAACAAACCAATATTTCATTATATTAAATATGAATCCATTTGTACTAAATATTGACTCATTTCCAAAATTACATATTTGTTATACACTTAAATTTTTTTCTTTAATCCATTAAAAATAATATACTTTTTGGGATGCTTTGATCTTTACCAATATTTTTGGTTCCAATACCTTTGATCTTTAGAGAACTATCATTACCAAATTCCACAACTTATCCTTCATACTTATAAATATTTTTTATATTTTCCAAATCACTTATTATATGATATGTACAACCACTATGCATAATCCAAGGATTTTCAAATTTATATTCTTTAAATTCCACTTTAACTATATTATTCTGTTCAATGTTTTGACTGGATTATGATTATTTCAAAATATTTGAAATATATTCAAATAAGCTAGAATAAATTCAAAACATATATCTGAGGTGTGTATTTTTTTGATCACACCTTCCACATACCTCTTTCAAGCTCACAAAAATATTTATCAATTCATGTAACACCCTAAAATTCTAAAAGAATACCATCTTATTTAAGTGCATATGTGACACGCAACACCAAGAGTAGAAAGGAATATAAAATCTTGAGAATTTATAACATATTAATATTTTAAATAAATTATATCTATTATATAGCTTTAAATTCATGAAATAATTAGTTAGCTCGTGTTACATGCAACAACTAGTTTCTTCGATAGCTTGCATTGGGTGCAAGACCATGTTTTACCGAACAATAATATATTATTAATATTATTATTTAATATGGTAGTTATCACCAGGCCATTGGAATAGTAGGTATAAATAATATTAAATAAATTACGATAATATATAGTTTACACAAATTTATTGGCTATCTATTTATTATAAATAATCAGAATCATTTAAAAGAAAAACATATTTTCAGAAAAACTATATTTTCCTAAAAGACGGATTAGTCGTGCTTAGCGAACATAATTTAAAATTAATATCTAAGAATTTAAGAAAATTTGTATGAAAAAATAACTTCACTTTTAAAATTTTAATACCAAAATTATCTTAGGATGAATTTTTGGGATTTTTCTGAGAAGTTTCATTTTTCAATGAAAATTGAAAAATACTAGATTTCAATTGAAAACTATCTTTTCATATAAATAATTTATAATGTTAAATTATATTTTGAATTGGTTTTAAAGTAAAAATACTTATATTATATATATATATATTAATATAATTTAGTTCATTTTAATCATTTTAATTTTGAATTTTTATATAAAAATATTATAAACTTTTGAACATTTTCACTTTAAAAACCCGCTTTCTCGTTACATATGTGAGATTAATTTTAAATCATATTATGCTACTTATATGAGTTGAATTTGTAAAAATAGATTAAATATTTGGAATTAGAATAATTTATATTATATAATAAGGTAAACTTACCTTTTTACCATAATTATTAGTCAAACAATTAAAATTAATTACAGTGATTAAGGTAAAAATGAGTTTACTTACTGGTTAAACTTCGAATATAAGGTGTAAAAATGACCAAAAACTTGTCGATAACCCATTTTATATACATGTTTCGTAATTATACCTTATAATATTGATAATTTACCATTATTTGGGACTAGTTAAATGAAAAAAAGATGGGTGGAATTCACTCTTTCAAAAAAATTACAACTGTGCCACTCACTACACTTATAAAAGGCCACCCCTCTCCTATCCACTTAAAAAATTAAAAACACTTTGACTCAGAAAATAAATTTGAAAATAACTTACCAAATTCACTTATATCATCCTAAAATACTTATATTAGTCATAAATACAACCTATAAAGGATTTAGTGAAAACCTAAGGAGGATACCCGAAGAAGAGGTATTGTTCTTCAATGAGCTTATTTATTTTACTTCATTCTCCATATCCTTAAATTATTTTAAAACCATGATGATGTAATAAAATAAGTATATTTAATATAATGAGATGTTTTTATTCCAAATTTATTACCTACAACCACACACTCTTCCATCAATTGGGTTATGAAATCATTATTTGTGTGTATGGAGAACTACCGCCTCACGAAACGATATTGTTCTTTTTTCCACTTCCACCTCTCAAGGTTGGGTATTACAATGAATATAAATTAAATATTTGATGCTTGTAACATATTTATACCTATGGAGTTACTATACCATGTATATATTTTTACCTTCCATTCTATAGAAGATACAATAACATCGCTCATGTGTACGGCGGACTACCACCTCACGAAGTGATGTGATTCATCTTTCACTAACACTTCACATAGAAGGTGATAAAGAAAAATTTAATGATAATATGTGATATAAATGAAATAATTATGATATTAATGACATATTTATCATTCTGGAAAAATAATATACATTACTTTCTTTCTTTTCCTTTTTCACTCATATAAAGATGATATAATCGTTCGTGTAAGTGTGGAGTACCGCCTTCACGAAGCGATGAGACTCTATTTTGATCACCACACCACATTGATGAAATATATAGGTATATAAAATGGTATACATGATATAATTATCATTTTTAAAGGTAATATATTAATGAAACCATTTTCATAATGATCATTGAGAAATGGAAATGTTACCCATGCGTATGTATGACCTACTATCTCCATGATCGTGACATACTTAATTTTTCATAACCATCACTCATGATTAGTTTTGAAAGTATAATTAATGTAAAAATATGACAATTATGTAATTATTATTATTCTAGATATGATATAAATATATAATACGAGTAAGAATCAGAGCATCCCTAACAAAGATTTCATGAGAAAACAAGAAAATTAACACCCGAAATAATGAAAATAATGAAAGATTACTAACGAAAGTGTAATAATATGTTATAAAAGGATAATATATTATATTAAAAATATTAATATGGTTGTAAAATAAGTTAATAACATGTTTAAAACCACTTTACAGGAGGTTAAATCTCTTTTAACCAAAAGGGATCATAAGGTAAGGGTTTTTATCTCAATTTTATTTCATTGAGGCATATTGTAATGTTATGCACCTAATTACTTTTATATGGTGTATATAATACCTCTTGAAATGTAATATCATGAATAATTCATTATTCATGGTATTTTAAGTTTCAATTTGAATCAATTAATATAAGGTTATTTTAATTAAAATTTACCAAGTGGTAAATAATTTTATAACTCAATTCCTTTTAATTTATATTACTTCCTCATTGTCATTAATATTATATGATTATGCATATAATGAATTTTGAATATCCATTTTTTATTTCCTCATGTTTTCTATGGATTTATATTTTATACACATAATCAATTCATTTATTAATTCTCCATTGACCGTTATTATCATTTTCATGATTTATTTCACAATATCATTCTAATTGAGATTATTTATTATTGAATTTAAATTAAAGGGAATTATATGATTATTATTTAATAAAACATTTAATTTTTTTATCCTCTGGTTATTTATGATCTTTTTCAAATGATAGTACCATTTTTCTACATATTTTTACTTAAAATTATTAAGAAAACATTTTACTAAAATTCCGACTTAATTTCTCTCTTCAGTTGAAAATCCATTTTCTTACAAAACCATGTTTTATAAAAATGTTTTCAAAAATATTTCCTTTGACCTTTTAAAAATGATTTATTAAAATAAATCATTACCCATTTTTTCTTTTTACAAAATGTTTTCAAAATAATATTCTTATCTCTTTCTGAATAAATAACTTTTCTAACCTTTTTAAAATGAAAAAGGAATGTTCTTTACGATATGTATGGAATTACCCACTGATATGAACTTAATTCATTTTAAGATTCATTTGAAGGTTTATGAGAAAATTTTTAAAGAATTTTTTGAAAAAGTTATTTTCAAAGAAAAGGATTTTCAGAATTTTTTAATATTAAAAGGATATTTTCCTCAAAAACCCTTTTAAAGCACTTTTTATGGTATTTATATCCATAAATGACAAAAAATATTATTTTACATATACTCCACTGGGGATATGTTGTATTGATACCATCCTTATTATTCTTATTTATTTTTATGGTCATTTTGACTAAGAAAATTATTGAAATTCACTTCCTTGATTCATTTTTGTAGTCAATAACTTTCCCTTGAAATGTTCACTCTCCTTTGATCATTGGAAATTAAATTTACCCTAAATATCCATATTAATTATAATGGATATATTTATTTCATAAAACATATACCATTTCTACATATAGTGTACTAAATTGAAATTTAGTTGATATCTGGGGAAATATTGAAAAGTATGTATTCTTTAGTCAATACAGATATTTTATAAGGCACATTGTTTATAAATTAAAATGGTTATTTGATATATGAGGAATGATTTTGATTGGTATGAAATGGGTTGGGGGCCAGTTAATGTAAACCCCTTTATGAATTAGTAGTCTCTTGGGAAAAATTATTTGGATAAACTTATTTAAGTGGATTTTTACCCAATATATTTTAAATCATATTTTGAAAGGTATTGATGGTAAATGTACCATATACCTGGGAAACATGGTTTAAAATAATTAAGAATATCCATCATTTAGTATTAAATTATTTTTATCAAGGATATTTTCAATATAAAATTATCTCTGGATGCATTTTATTCTAAAATATTTAAATGAAACGTGTTTCAATTATTTACCTGGCCATATAAACTATGCCTTATCTAGTTATGATAGTCAAGTTATTGATTAAATGAAATGTGTTTTCATTTATTTACCTTACCATATTATTTATACACTTCCTTATCAGTTTATTGATTGCATGGAATGTGTGTTAAATTATTCAACTTTCCATATTGATTATGCTCATTAATTCATTATTACTTCCACTGTACTTAACCCTTACTAGACATTTGAGCCCACCCTTATTTTTCTACCTTCCCCTAGGATTCCATGAAGTTTACTTTGAAAAATACACATGGATATTCTAAATGGAATAAATTTATCCTAAAAAAATTATGTTGTAATTTTTCTATTTAAATGTAATGTAAGAATCATGTCTGTATCTATTTTATTAAGACTACTGAACTAATCAACCCTTTGGGATGATATTCCTTGTATCTTATTCCAATGTAATGGTAGTAGGCACTCGTTCCAGTATAATAGGGTCAAGTCACTATAGTTGGTATCATATAAAGTTTAGTATAAACATTGGGAACTAGATTTAGGAAAACATAGGTTAAAAAACATAACCCTATGATAGAATTTGAGATAAGTACAGAAGAACATCATAATGTTTTGGTAAGGAAGATATTATTTGGGTCATACTAACAATAAATCCCTATAAAAAATACTATAAGTGGAAATGGTTCTGGAACAGATGTACCTAGTGGTAATAACTCATAAAATGATACATCAGGATTGAATTGAGTGTTACCTAGTACACAAAAATAAGACTTACTGAACACCTGGATTGACACTCCCAGGGGATATGATTAGAACAATTCACATTTTATTTACAAAAAATTATTAAGTATTTCAATAGATAACTAAAGTTAATAACCTCGGTTAAACCATATAATAAGGAAGGAACTATGTGTAAATAAAATGGAAGAAGTAATTATGTTTTGGGATTCAAAAAAAATTAAATTTTAGAAATATTTTTACCAATGGTATTTTGGTTATAAGAATCATGAAACATCATTGAATTGTGTTATAATCATATATTCCTTCATTAACTTAAACATTATGGATACTATCATGGTTTATGAGTTTGAGATTTATCACAAGTTTAAAGTCTTAAACACCTCTTTTTGGGTTTTAAGTGATGGGAGTCTACCAAGATTAAGGATATTTTGGGAAAAGTTTATGGTAAACATATGATTTAGAGGAAATTTTACTTTAGAAATAACGCTATTAAATTTTATAGACATAAGTTTAAAGGTATTTATAACCTTTAGGGTTAATGTTATTATTAATGAAATTATAATAATAGTAAAATAAGATTATTAGATTTTTTTTTAAAAAAATATTTAATACTTTAGTAAAAAGGTCATTTATTTATTAATTTTATTTCAATGATGTCCATCATATTTTTTTGGGAATGTTATTGGAATTATATTTGTTAGAAAAAGGAAAACCTGCATACTCAGTGTTAACCTGTTATATCTGATATGGAAGTGGGGTTTGAACCCCTGACCGGAGGATGATAAGGGTTTTGTACCTACCATTTGCCTATGTGATGTCCTTGTTAATATTTCATTGTTTTTAGTTAAACAATTTGACAAATAAATATTAATTACGAACTAGTAGTGCTACTTTTTAGGTTCAAAGAAAAATGTATTAACCATATTGGTTTTAGAAAATGGTTAGAAAAATATGTAAATACTTGTTTTATGGATCTTACATTTCATTAAAAGTGAATTTTAGTGCTTTATACATAAAAAAATTAATTTTTTAATATTCATTTATTGGAATAAGTGATGAATTGGAAATTAATTGAAGCACAAACAAAGGATGAAATTGTTCTTATGAAATATAAATGTATCAAATAAGTATATATTTATATATATTACTAGAAAATAAAAGAATTCATCAACTTTAGAAAATGTATCTTGAAATGAAATGTTATCCTATTACCATCATTTCTGATGATATCAATAACCTTTTCACACCTATTAGATTTATGGATTTGAGGCCCTAAACTTTACATTGATCATTCACTTTATAATGATCAATGGCCTCAATCAATCTCTATAAATATTTATAATTTTACTCTATGTCCATATCTTCACTTTCTACCAATATTCTCTTACTTAGAAACCTAGCTATGTGTTATTCTATAGGACTTTCATACTTCATTTTCTCTCTTATTAAGAGGATATTATATTAACACTTTTAAGATGCGGGTTTTTCAAAAATGAAACTTCCAAATGTACAACCCTTGATTACCAAGATAAATTTAAAATTCCAAGGACACAATTTATTTAATGTGGGGGGAATGTAACACCCCTAAATTCTAAAAGAATAATATCTTATCCAATTGTGTATGTGACACGCAACACCAAGCGTAGAAAAAAATATAACGTCCAAATATTTAATGATATATTTTTTTATTTTAAATAAATTAAATATATTATATAGCTTTAAATACAAACAATAATAAGTTATATTTCATTAAATGTAACAAAAATTTCTTAGATTGCTTGCGTTACACGCAAGATTGAGTTTTACCGAACAATAATATGATATTTATATTATTATTTAATATGATAGTTATCGCCTAGCTGTTGGAATGGTGGGTATGAATAAGATTAACTAAATTATGAAAATATATAGTTTACACAAATTTATTGGTTATATATTGATTATAAAAAATAATAATAATCATTTAAAAGAAAAATAAATGATTTTAGAAAAACTGTATCTTCCTAAAAGACGGTTTAGTCACACTTGGTGCACATAATTTAATTTCTTTTAAAACTTATAAAGAATTTATATGAAAAAACTTAATTTTTGAAATCAGAACACCAAAATTATCTTAGGGTGAATTTTTGGGTTTTTTCTGAGAAGTTTCATTTTTTCATGAATAGTGAAAAATACTAGATTTTAATTGAAAGCTGTTTTTTCGTCTAAATAATTTATAATGTTAAGTTATATTTTTAATTGGTTTTAAAGTAGAAATAGTTAAATTATACATATATTAATACAATTTAGGTTATTTTAATTATTTTAATATTTATGTTTTATATAAAAACATTGTAAACTTTTTGAACATTTTTCACTTTAAAAACCCGCTTTCTCGTCATGTTTATGGAATTAATTTTAAATAAAATTCTGACAATCATTTGAGTTGAGTTTTGAAAAATGGATCACATATTTGGAATCAGAATAATTTATATTATCTCATAATTTTAAATTAATTTTTTACGATAATTATTAGTGAAAACAGTTAAAATTAATTACAATGATTAAGGTAAAAACAAGTTTACTTAGTGGTTAAACTTAGAATATAAGGTGTTTAAATGACCCAAAACTTGTCCAAAAACAATTTAATGGGAATATTTAGAAATTATACATTATATTATCTATACTAGACCATTATTGGGGCCTATTTACGTGAAAAACATGGATGTAATTCACTCTTTCAAAAAAATTAAAGGTGTGCCACTCACCCCGCTTATAAAAGGACACCCCCTCTCCTATCCACTTCACACCTTAAAACAAATTTGTTTAGGAAAATAACTACCAAATTAAATTACAAGATTCCATAACATCATCCTATAATCCTTATATTTTTCATAAATACAACCTAGGAAGGATTTAGTGAAAACATAATGAGGATACCTGAAGAAGAGGTAATGTTCATCAATGAGCTTCTTTATTTTAGTTCTTTATCCACCTACTTCAATTCTTTTTAAACCATAATGATATAATAAATTAAATATTTTAAGTATAATGATATTTTTTATTATAATTTTAAAACCTTAAACCACACACACTTACATAAAATGGGTTACTAAATCATCATTCATGTGTACGGTGGACTACCATGTCGCAAATCGACGTCATTCATTTTTACATTTCCACCTCTCAAGGTTGGGTGTGATGATGTATATAAAGTAAATATGTGATATTTATAACATATTTATACCTATGTATTAATTATATCATGTATACATTTTTACCTTTATTTCCATAGGAGATATGATAATGTTGCTCATGTTTACAACGGACTACCGCCCCACGAAGCGATGTGATTCGTCTTTCACTAAAGCTTCACTTGGAAGGAAATAAAGATAAAGTTAATGATTATATGTAATATAAATGAAATAATTATGATATTAATGAGATATTTATTATTCTTTAAAGATAATATACTTCATTTTATTTCTTTTCCTTTTCACTTATGTAAAGATGATAACGTTTTTTGTGTATGTGTGGACTACCTTCTTCACGAAGTGATGTGACTATATTTTCATCACCCCACCACATGGATGATATATTTAGGTATATAAAATGGTATATATGATATCGTGATAATTATTTAAAGATAATATATTAATTAAACCCTTTCTATAATGATCATTGAAAAATGAAAACGTTACTCATGTGTACGTATGACCTACCATCGCCATGATCGTAACATACTTCATTTTTCATAACCATCATTCATGATTGGTTTTAAAAGTACAATTGATGTAAAAATATGATAATTATTTCATTATTATTATTATTTATATGATATACCTATATAATATGGGAAATAATAAGAACTTCCATAATAATACATGTATGAGAAAACAAGGCAATTAACACCCGAAACAATGAAAATAATGAAATATTATTAATAAATGGGTAATAATATGTTATAAAAGGATCATATATGATACCATGAATATTAATATAGATCTGTAATAAGATAATTACATGTTTAAAACCACTATACATGAGGTTAAATCACGTTCAACCAAAAGGAAGCATAAGGTAAGGGTTTTTGTCTCAGTTTCATTTCATTGAGGAATATTGTAATGTTATGCACCTAATTACTTTAATATGGTGTATATACTACCCATTGAAATTTAATATAATGAATAATTAATTCTAATTGTATGTTAAGTTTAAATTTGAATTATTTCATCTAAGTGGATTTTAATTAAAGGTTACCAAGTTGTAAATACTTTCATAACTTAATTCCTTTTCATTGGGTTATATTACTACCTCATGTCATTAATATTTTATTATTATGTGTATATTGAATTTTGAATATACATTTTTCTCTATTTTCAGTCATTTTATGTGGATTTATAGTTGATAGACATAACCTATTCATTGATTAATTCTCACTTAAATGTTATAATCATTTTAATGGGTTATTTCACAATCTTATTCTAATAGAGATTGTTTATTATTGAATTTACATTAAAGGAAATTATATTATAATTTTTTATTAAAAAATTTAATTTTATTATAATATAGTTATTAATTATATTTTTCAAGCGATGGTACCATTTCTCCACTCTTTGGTACTTAAATTTTTTGAAAAAATGTTTTAATAAAAAATTGACTGCATTTCTCTCTTTAGTCGGAAATCTGTTTTCTTACAAAACCATGTTTTATAAAAATGTTATCAAAAATGTTTTTTTGAACTTTTCAAAATGATTTATTAAAATAAATTTTCACCCATTTTTCATTTTTATTTTTTTGGATAAATCTTATTTTCACTTTATGAATAAGACACTTTTCTAACATTTTTTCCGTGCAAAAGGAATGTTATTTATGACATATATGAAATTACCCACCAACATAACCTTCATTTATTTAAATATTACTTTGAAATTTTATGAGGATATTTTTAAGTAAAATGTTTTTGAAAGTGATTTTCAAAGAATATTATTTTGAAAATGTTTTTCTAAATAAAAAGAATATTGTTATGAACCAACCCGGGTCGACCCTAAACCGGTCGACCGAGCTGGTTTGCGACAAGGTTAGATGGGTGTTCCTAATCCCCACGGGATATAAAATAGTGTCAGGCATCAAAATAAAGAAGTTGGGAACACTTTTTCCCATAAAAAAGACAAAAAATAAATATAAACTGAACAAAATAAATAAACACTAACAATAGAAAATAGAATGGACTTCCACAGCAAAACAAAACTCCAAGGGACCTCGTGGGCCACCATCAAACACAAAACCATGCTTTCTCCAAGAGTGATCCAATACTAGAGGAACCTAAAACTGAAAATATAAAGTAGGCGTGGTTAAAAAAATGCCCAATCGGATTTACAAAAATAAACCATGCCTAATGCCCCACCTCTAAAGTGAAATCCTTTCCTACTAGTTTGAAAATACGATATATGAAAATATGGTTTTCCACACTTTTATCAAAATAAGTAACAATATGCTATTTTTAAGAAACCCCCTTTTTCCATTTTACTTTCCGAAATAATTTCCAAAAACATATAATCCATTTCAAAAAATTCATTAAAAGCCAACTAATGCTAAAATATGTGTTTTAATATAAAAGGAAAAGTAAAGGTGTCGTGGGATAAAATAACTAAAAGTTCCACAAAATAAAATAGGAACATACAAGTATGTAATCATGGGTGTTTCCTAAACATCCTTAGAGTGATCCCTGGATGTACTCGATTCAGAAACACCTACCGACATATGGTGAAGCTCATAAGTCTATAACCAACTAGCCACCCTCAACTGACTAATATAGTGGCACAACCCACCTGGCCTTTACAACATCAAATGGGTACCAACCCATCTAATTTTGGTTGATCAGCAACCATCACTTGACCCTCTAAAATATGCCTAAGAAACCCAGGGTTAAAGTATACTGTATAAGTATGAGGCCCTCTCACATGAAACTCACCTTACCTGGCAGCACCAAAATTTCCTACCCTAAACATAGACACCACCTATACGATAAACCATATAGGAAAATCCCTATATAGGGGTTCCCACTATATATCACATTATCAAAGGTGCCAACTAGGATTTCACACCATATAAACCTTTAAAACATTTCAAAAATCACCTTAAGTTGTCAATTAGATGTTCACACTTTCAAAACCAATTTTCACTTCCAAAATGACAAAAGGTTCCAACCAGGAATTTAATAATACGATTCCAATATATATATATATATATATATCATAGTAATATTATAGACCATCTCTAAAACAATGTGAAACACCACTTTCAAAAACACTGAGCCGTTACATTTTCCAAACCAAATTCACCTAAAAAAACCATCTTAAATTCTAGGTCAAAAGTACACAATACACTTATAAAGTGCTAAACGGGCCTTCATGTCATTTAATTTTCAAACTACAATTCAAGGTTCCAAACAATCCAAGTTTTATATAACACATTTAAATAAATCCTTTATGTTCTAAAAAATACACTTCACATGATAGGAATCCTTTAACAAACTATTCTAAAACATTTAGGATGATTCAATCTTAAAAAAACTTGTAAACAGGCTTTGACTATTTATATAAATAATTGAGAAACCTATTCAAAGAGGCATAATAAATTTTACCAAATACCAAGGAATGCATATATATATGTGTATATATATATAAATATCACATAAATATAAAAAAACACTTTTAAAATACCAAGAAATTAGGAAACTCAAATTAAAGGTGCGATCATAGGTAACCTACCTCAAAGAGGAAGCAGGCCATGTTGAACACTTTGGAGCTTGAAAAATTAGGTGTTGAACACTCGAAGCTACCCCACTCACAAACACACACACATACATCCACACACACGCACACACACCCTTTAGTCTAAGGAATGTATTCCCCACACCATGAGGGAACACACCTGAGGTAGATACACATATAAACATAGATACATACCTATGTATGCATGTGAACACCACCAAGGAGACAATAAACATTCTAAAAACAAGTCGTATGTACCCTAAATCACCAAAGAGACCCAAAATAAAGTTGAAAAATTAAACAATAGAAGAAAAAACTTAACCTTAGTGGTGTCGACAAGCCGAGACATGACAACCCACTTCTCCTTCAATGGTGGATGTTGAAACATAAAGGAAAGAGACCCGAGAGACTCTTCACACAACATATTGAGAAAAGTAATTTCAAAAATCAGTTCACTAAAAACTCTGGGGTTTGGCCAAGCGACATTGGGTGATGAGGAGGATGAAATACACCGATTCAAGGGAGGATGTAGGAGGAGGAGTTCTTACCTTGAAGGACCGTGTGTGATTCTAGAAGAAACTAGTGGAAATAGTCAAAGGAAGAGAGGGAAGATAAGGAGAATATGTAGGTGGCCAAGGGAGATGGGGGGGGGGGGATCTCACGATGCACTAGTAGGAGGATAAAAAATGGGAAAGAAAGGAAAGAGAAAGGAAGAAAAAAATAACTAAAAATAAAAAGAAAAATAGAGAAAAATAAAAATAAACTAAAAACCTAATATGATAATAATAATAATATTGTTAATAATAATAATAATATTCTTAATAATAATATTATCATTATTATTATTAAAACATACTTTTAATTATATTTCATTTAATTTTTCATTATTTTTTTTGGAATACTAGGAAATCGCATGGTTTGCACACGGTTTACCAAACCATGCACTAACCGTACATTGGCCACTACAAAGGATAAAAAACCCACACAATATTACCTACCAGAAGATGCACAATTGAGAAAAATACTCTCCAACTGTGCCACATGGTATTTTATGATGACAGACCCTCACACATGGTTGTCGCTTGGTTATTCTTAACCGTGCACAACCCATGTGCATGACCCCTCTTCTCTTGAAAATTTTAAAATTCAATCCAGAACGGCCCAAAAATAAAATAAAGGAAATATATAATTAATATAATCAAAATAATTAAAATTTTTAGGTTATGGTGTGATAATTATCTCCACCACAAAAACTTTCTACCCACAGAAAGTCACCCAGTCGAACGAGGAATCAAACTAAAGCCCAATGAAACCACAAACTCGGTGTGACCTCTCATTCTACCAGTCATACCTGACCAGCTCTATGGGAAACCAAAATAAGAAGAATCAAGAGAGAAAGAGGAGGGTTATCCCCACCAAAAGAATTTAGCTAGTACTTACCAATTAAAAAAAGGAACCACAACAAGACCCATAGTGGGTCTCCCCACCATTTAAGAACCGACCAACTTAGACAAACCTTGGGAACTTCCAGCACTAGCCAACTATAGAACTACCAACATGAACTGAATTGAGAACTCTCAACACAAATTGACCCCCAGAACTCCCACATAGACCAAAAAACACCATAAGGGGACCCCAATTAAAAAACCCCAAAGCAAGAAATGATCCAAAACATGATTTATAACATCCACAAAACATTAGAATCTCTAAAACAAGCACAACCAAAAGCTAAAACCAATCCACAAAGAGACCACTTTTCAGGGGTTCACGACTACAAGGCATGATTACGACTATGAAGGTTCACAAGGACACAAGGCCACCAAACCTTTCATAGCCAAAAGGTAACTTAAAAAAATACCACAATGAGGAAATGAGGAACCTAGGAATTTTATGAAAAAATGGAACCTTCAAAGACGAAGACACTACACCAGAGACTTAAACTATTACATTATAACACTAAAGATCAATAATTGGTCTAGTATTTTTCACTCCCATAGTGACTTCTTGACCATGTAAAATCTTAACTCTGAGTTATATGGCTGGAGCCTTGATGACCGAAGCATCTCCTACCTCATAGTTAGGTGATGACATCTTTTGATCACAATATTTTCTTCAAGCGATGCTTCCTGAAAAACTTCTCCAGATGACCCAGAAAATCGCAATGGTGACATGATTTTGGAGGATTGTGACAGGACAACATTGAATGCCTGAACTAGCCACACTGGTGGGAAACAACCCAATGGTTTTAAGAATCGGTGATCAGACCCAATGAAGAAAACCTTTCTAAAACAAGATCCTCTAGAATTCTCCTCTTGCCATATTGGGAACCTTAATGAGCAACAAGAGACACTGGGTTTCCAACTTCCCATGCTCTGGAGATTAAACTAGTTAAAAACACTATGTAAACCAACTCCCCAACTAATATTTTTAATCTACATCCAAAGAAAAGGAAACCAACTGCTTAATCTGGTCAACATGAGCCTTCATTGTCCATTAAACTTTCTGAACGCTCATGAGTCCCATCATATTCCTTGCCTTTACCTCCTTAGGCACACATCACTAGATAAAATTTGTCTTAAACACTCCTCACGACACTTCAACATGCAACTATACTAGTATGGCCACCCTCCATCGGTTCAAGGTCATACCTCCAAACAAACTCAAAAAAACTTGAACCCTCACCACTTCTTGAGTTCCTAAAAATGCTTTTAACTTCCTCGAGCCTCTCCATTACCTCTAACAAACCTCAATAACTATGGAAAATAAATAACCCAAATGAACTCAATCCCACAACTCCACTAGGAGTCTGGGAAAGACCAAAGACTGAAGGACATAAGAAATATCTGGGACATTTCTGGGCAGCATAATCCAAAAAATAAAAGAATACAAACAGAATCAACACCCATCCAAGGATCAACCAAAAAGGACATCACCAACCAAACACCAAGCTCATAGATCAACACATCACAAACCAAATTGAAGCCGAATAAAATCTTAACCAAAATAAAACCACAAGATCAAAAAACAATCCAAGAATCCCCTTTTGTAAATCACCATTTTAAAAATTCACCCACTTTCATATTTAACCCCTTTTGATATAAAAAATAAATATCCATTTCAAAAATAATTCCTCCACATACTCTTAAAAATTTAAAACACCATCACATTTTTCTCTTTAAAACTAAAAATATCTGTAAGAAAAGGCCTCTTTTTATCAGAAATCATTTTCCTTAAAAAACAACTTTGGAAAAATAGAACAATCTTTGATTTTCAAATACTAACCCATGGTATCCTATGTACCATCACATATGTCTTGTCCCCATTTTTGCTTATATCATCCACACATACATTCCAACATGCACCGTCCCTACACCCACACACATGTGTGAATGTCCATAAGGAACACCAAGGGTCACACATACCCTTTCTCCATCAAAACCAGGCATTTCCCACTTAATTCTCATTTCGTATTTTATAAAAAATTTCAAAATCCAAAACAATTTTCCTTCCATTATAAAAAAACCTAATATTTTTCATTTTTTAAATCTAAACTTTGTAAATAAATCCTCATTTCATGACTCAATAAGGCACCCAAAAACCAATTTAAATTAACACCAACCAAAACCAAACCAAAAACAACACTCACATTGAAGCACCTAGATGGGGAACTACTGGTCATGCCTAAACCAGCTACATGGTTTAGCAAACCATGCTCTAAGAAAGCACCAACCACTAGAAGTATCTCAATCCATACACTCGGGCTCCACACAGGTTGCTACTCCATGTAAGTCCACAGTGAAACACCAACTCAATCCCTTGGTTATCCCCCATCAACACAAGCCAAAACCAAATACTCTAATCCCGAACTACCCCTAGAAATTCAAGGATTAGAATGAGTAAGAGTTCACGAAACTCTTCCTTTACCTACCTCCAAAGTTATAAAATTCCTATTCTCTAAAAACCTGACACCCCAAATAACAAGGGCCTCATCTGATATCATTTTGTCACGAACTAACTTGGGTTGAACCTAAACAGATCACTCGAGCTAGTTTGTGACAAGTCCCGAAGGGCATTCCCAATCCCCATAGGATGAAAACTAGTTACAGACATCAAAATAAAGTAGTTGGGAATGAATTTACCATAAAAAAGACAAAAAAATAAATATATACTAAATAAAATAACTAAAAACTAACAAAAAAATAGAACATAGTTCCACAGTGAAACATACCTTCAAGTGACCTTTTGGTTCACCACCAAACATGGAACCACACTCACTCCAAGAGTGATAAAATACTAGAGTAACTGAAAACTAAAAAAATAAAGTAGGCATGAGCACCAAAATAATTATTAGGAATTCCAAAAATAAACCACACCCGATGCCCCACCTATAAAGTGAAATCCTTCTTGTTAGTTTGAAAATGGATATATGAAAATATGGTTTTCAACTCTTTTATCTATATAAGTAAAAATATCCTATTTTTAAGAAAACCCATTTTCCATTTCACTTTACAAAATAATTTCCATAACATATAATACATTTCAATAAATTCCTTCAAAAGATAACTAATGCTAGAATAGGTGTTTTAATATAAAAATAAAAGTAATGGTGTCATGAAATTAAATAACTAAAAGTGCCACAATATAAAATAAGAACATACAAGTATGTAATCATGGGTGCTTCCTAAACATACTTTTATTGATCCCTAGATGTACTCAGTTTAGAACCACTTACCAGTGTATGGTGAAGCTCATAAGTCTATAACCAAATAGCTACCCTCAATTGACCAATCTAGTGGCACAACCCACCTAGAATTTAAAACATACAAGGGGTTTTGACCCATCTAATTGGGGTTGATCAGCAATCATCACTTGACCCTCTAAAGATGCTCAGGAAACCCATGGTAAAACTATACTATGTAAGTAGGAGGTCCTCACATGCGTAACTCACCTTAGCTGGTGTCACTGCACTTTCCTACCCCAAACATGGACACCACCTATATGAAAACCCATATAGGAAAATCCCTATATAGGGGTTCCCACTATATATCACATTATCAAATGTTTCAACCGGTCTGTCACATCATATAAAACTTTAAACCATTTCACAAAGTACCTTAAGTTGTCAATCAGACATTCACACTTTCAAAACCAAATTTCACTTCCAAAATAACATAAGGCACCAACTGAGCCTTTTATACTATGAATCCAATATATATATATATATATATATATCATAATAATATTCCAAACCATTTCTAAAGAAATGTGAAACACAGCTTCCACAAACAATTTTCCATACGGGTCTTTACAATTTCCAAACCAAATTCACTGACCAAAACCATTTCTAATTCTAGGTCAAAAGTACACAACACACTTATAAAGTGACAAACAATCATGTCATTTAATTTTCAAACTATAATTAAAGGTTCCAAACAGGCCAAGTTTTATATAACACATTTAAATAAAGAATTTATATTCCAAAAAATACACTTTAAAATTTTGGAATCCTTTAAAAAACTATTATAAAACATTTAGGATGATTTACACTTAAAAAAACTTGTAAACAGGATTTGAAGAGTTATATAAATAAATAGGAAACCAATTACAAGAGGCACAATCAATTTTACCAAACAACCAGGAATGCATATATATATATATATACACACACATGTATATTTATACGTATATATATAAATATCAAATAAATATAAAAACATGCTTTTAAAATACCAAGTAATAAGGAAACTCAAATTAAAGGTGTGGGTATAGGAAACCTACCTCAAAGAGGAATCGGGCCATGTTGAACACTTTTGTGCTTGAAAAATTAGGTGGTGACCACTCGAAACTAGCCTGCGATCACACACACAAACACTCTTATATATATATATATATCCTTTAGTCTAATAGGGGTATTCCCCGTGCCATGAGAGAATACGACTGAGGGAGATACATATATATACATAGATACATACCTATGTATGTGCGTGCGCACCACCAAGGAGCCATCGAACATCCTAAAAACAAGTCACATGTACCCTAAATCACTAAAGGGACCCAAAATAAAGGTGTAAAATTAAACATTGGAAGAAAACCCTTACCTCGAGTTGCGTTGGAAAGCTGAGATGTGCCAACCCGCTTCGCCTTTGATAGCAGATGTCGAAACATGAAAGAAGGAGGCTCGAGAGACCTGTTGCATAACCTATTGAGGAGAGGAATGTCAAAAATCAGATCACCAAAAACCCTAGGGTTCATCCAAATGACGGTGGGCGACGAGGAGAAGGCAATATGCCGATTCAAGGGATGAGGAAGGAGGGGGAGTTCCTACCTCGAGGTACCGAGTGAGATTCCAGAAGAAAATGGTGGAAATAATCAATAGAGGAGGGGGATGAGAGATAGGAGATGTGCACAACCATGGGGGGGGGGGCTCACATGATGCACAGGTAGAAGGGGGAACAAGGGGAAAGAAATAAAAAATAAAGGATTAAAAAAATAAAGAAAAATGAAAAGAAAAATAAAAAGAAACTAAAAAACTGATATGATGATAATAATAATAATATTATTAATATTAATATCATCACCATCATTGTTATTAAAACATCATTTTAATTATATTTAATTTTCATTAATTTTTTTTTGAATACTGGGCAACCACACGGTTCATGCACGGTTTACCAAACTATGCTTTGGTCGTTGTTAAGGCCAAGCACCCCACACACATTTACCTGTAGGCAGACACATGGTTGAGCAAACCATGATCCAACTATGCCAAGTGGCATTGTATGACGAATGACCCTCATGCATGGTTGTCGCACAGTTATTCTTAACTATGTGCAACCCATGCGTATGACCCCTCTTTGCTTAAAACCTTTAAAATTCAACCCAGACTGGCCCGAAAACAAAAGTGAGGATAGAAATGATTAAAATAATTAAAATAATTAAAATAATTAAAATTTTGAGGTCGGGGTGTGATAGATTTTTTTTCCTGAAGAACGTTTTAAAGATATTTGTATGGTATTTATACTCATCAATGACATAAAACCTTATTTTACATATACTACACTAGGGATATATTGTATTGATACCATCCTTATTATTCCTATAGATGGTTTACGATCGTTTTGAATAAGGGAATTATTAATGTTCACTTAATTGATCCATTTTTGTAGTCAATAAAATTCCCTTGAAATGTTCACTTTCCTATGATCATTGGACATTAAATTTCCCCAAAATAATTATATTACTTATCATGGATATGTTTATTGGTTAAATGTATACAATTTCTACATGCAGTGTATTAAATTGAAATTTATTTGATATCTGGGTAAATATTGATAAATTCACATTATTTAATCAATATGAATATTTAATAAGGCACAATGTTTATAAATTAAATTTATTATTCAATTTATGATAAATGATTTAGATTGGTATAACCTGGTATGGGGATTAGTTAATGTAAGCCCCTCAATGCATTGATAGTATCATTAGAAGAATCAGTTGTCTAGCCTTAGTTATGTGGGTTTTTACCGAGTATGTTTTAAACCTTCTTATAAAAGGTCTTGATGGTAAATGTACCATGTACCTGGGAAACATAGCATCATATAATTAAGCATTACCTTCATTCAGTATTCAATTATTTGTATCCAGAATATTTTCACTATGACATTATCTATGGATACATTTCATTATCAGTTATATAAATGGCACGTGTTTTAGTTATTTACCTTGCTATATCAAATATTCCTTATCCAATTATGATAGTCCTGTTATTGATTAAATTTCATGAGTTTTCAGTTATTTAACTTGCCAAATTTTTTACGCACTTCCTTGTTAGTTTACTGATTACATGGAATGTGTGTTATGTTATTTACCTTGATATATTGATTATTATCATTGATCCATTATTGGTTCCACTATACCTAACCCTTATTAAACATTTGAGCTCACCCTTATTTTTTTCCTTCCCCCTGATTCCATGAAGTGTACTCCTACTGATATGTAAGGATATGATAGATAGAATAAAGTTCTTCTAAACATAAATTATAGTGTATTTTTTGTATTCAAATATAATGTAAGTCTCATGTATATATCTATTTTAGCAAGACTACTAAACTGATCAGTCCTTTGGGATACGATTCCTTATTTATTATGCCATGGTAATAAGAACTGACTCTAGGATAATGGGGTTAGGTTGATACAATTCAAATCTCTTCTCTAGTTGTTGATTATTTTGCTGTATTCATATCTGTTGATGTTGTCTCCTCCCAGATTTAGTTTGAATTTTCAATCCAGGTAAAGACATATTATACCAACAGTTGTAGGATTTGTGTCCAAACATATCACAACACTAACAATATCTATTAATTTTTTTTATAAAAATCCAACTATTGAATGGGTTTTTCCTTATTCTATTTTCAGACCTTAAACAAGTAGACCCCACAAAGTCATTTTTTGAGAAATTTCTTAAATAATTATGAATGATGTAAATCTATTTATTTGATTTATTGCTTTCCCAATCTTATTATATTTTAAAATTTCTTTATAATTCTATTCCATGTTAGATTTAAGTATTCTAATTGATTGTTTTGTTGAAGTTATTTTATTATACAATAAAAATTCTATAGATTTTTTTGTTTTATGTATTGTATCTTATTTAGAATAACTATTTTTCATCTTGTTTAGATAATTCACATTTTAATTTAATAGACTTGTTCCTATTACATTTATTTATCTCATTTAGCTTCTTAATCTTAGTTATTTGTTTTCTCAGTTTAATAATCTCCTTATCCCCAAGGATAGTAGTGGAAGTCATATCTTCAATGATTTTTCCTTTTTAGAAATCTCAGTATTCATCTTTTAAATTTCTTTGACCAAACTTTCTCTCTCATATTGTAGTTTATTTTTTCCATTATAACATTCTTCCAACCAAGTGTTTCCTTTTCTCATCCTTTTTATTTGTTTCAAGTGCATTTTGATATCCATTCACATAGTATATTCCTCAATAGTCTCCCCTTCATCTATAAAAAACTCACGATTAAACTATGAATAATATTATAATGTGTTCAATTATTACACCTCTTGATCCATGATATCTATATGAGAGGAACCTATAAGAGCTTCACCATCATCACTTTCTTCATTGTCAGACACTGCTTAATTTGAAAAAAATTCCCTTCAGAAGAAGTTAGGTAAACTATTTTCTTTCCTATAGATTAATTTTGGAATGATCTCTACTATTGGTGTAAATCTTGGTAACTTCTTCATAAATATTATAGCCTCCAATTTTATTGGTATAGTTGGTTGATAAATGGAAAACCTTCCCAAAATTGAATCATTTGAAAGTAATTTTACCGCTACACTTACCTTTTCCTCATCTTATAAAATTTCTTGACATGAGAGAAAGTGTCTCAGTATAATTTTCTATTTATTATTCTTTTTATAAGTAGTCATAATTGACTTACATCTTTATTGATTTGAAATCAATTAAGGAAATTTCCTTTTACTTATTTTTATTTTAAGAGTATAACCTATTCTTATTTTATAGTTAATGAGAGTGTTTTGGATTTCATCAATGGTGAATTTATAAAGATCTATTTCTTTTCGGGGTGGGATATTTTTATTAAATTTATCTTGTAGAATCATCATTAACTTTTTTACCATATTAGAGTCTTCAAGAATTTCTATAAATCCTCTAATAGTAAAGAAAATCATATTTACCCAAGTAAAGAACACATCAACTATTTCATCCTCCTATATTATTATATCTTTAAAATACTATAAACTAATTTAAAGATTTTCTTCTTATAAATTTTTATTCCCTACATAAATGATACAAGGCTTCTTCCAAATAACATTCATAGTTTTTTAGCCCATAAACTTTATTGTCTCCTTATATAATAGTTAATAAAATAAATAATTCCCGACTTTTCCATCAATTACAATGTTCTTCTTGTCAGTAAAATACAATATAGAGGCCTCAATTAGCATAGTAAGTCTATATTAAATAGAATAAAGAAAATAAATCCATATATAAATAATAAATGGTTTCATTATTTATCTACAAGAGTGAAACCCTTTATAATAAAATGTTGGTATTCCTTTGCTAGTAATAGAATTTCATTTATCTATATCAATAACTTAAGGGAAACACAAGAGAGTAGTCTTGTGCTCTGATACCAATTATTGGATCACACATAGGGTGATACACACTAAGAGTGCAGTGAATTAGTGTGTATCGTTGTTTTGAAATCCCCTTACACTATTTTTCTTATTTAATAAAATTATCTTAAGACACCCACCAATGGTTAAATAAGATAAAAAATGAACATTTTTAATGAGATTTGCCTCATTTAAGGATGACTATTCCCCTAATTTTTCATATTTATTATCACACACACATAGATTGCTTCTTATTATGAAAAGGAACTCAGGAAATGGGATGACCATGAACCTATTATAGTGGTTGGCTCTAACTAGTTTCAAACTAACATCAATATATTTTCAAATCAAACCCTTCTAAAGAATGATCACAAAAGAATGAATGATCCTCCACATGGACTCCATAGATGAAGATATTCTTCCTCTTCTTCACACAATAATATTTTCTTGGTTATTCTTAGTTACCTATCTCTAATACAATAATTAATCAATTCTCTTCCAAAAAATTACATTTTCTCCTTCATCGAAAAAATATATAGCCACAAAATATTTCATTAATATTATTACAATATTCAAATTATAGAAACTCTTTGACTATCATTAGGATTATTCTTATTCAAATGAAGTAAAAACTATTCATTTTAAATTTTCCTTAGACTTAGATAATTTACATCCTCATATGATATTTTAATATCTCTATTTAATTCCCACAAAATCCATATCTTTAATTTTTTTTGAAATATCATTCCATGAGTGCACGAACTCAAGAAGTTTTGAAATGGAACAATAACATGTGATGTAGAACATTTCATATCATATCTTTCTAAAATAAAAAACCTAATGACCAATCATGATGTTTGAATCCATTAAATATTACACAACTAATATTTTTATGCCTGAATTAACTTATGTACATATATCATACATGCACCAAAATTCTTATAAAAATAGAATTATCTTATAACTTGAATATATTATAATTTAAGATATTATAATTAGCTAGTTTTCCTTAAATATTTACTATGATTTCAAAATTCCTCTAATTATCACACAAACTATTCAACTCATATTGAGTCTAGCCAAAGCTCTCACAAATACATCATATCATTATACTTAGATTATCAAAATTAAAAACTATAAGAGTTCAAAAACAAGGTTCTCAATGGATGGTTCCCTTTATACCTATATATTTAAATCTCTTATACTAGTTGAATTTTTATCCCTTTTATAGTTGATAGTTCTCTTATCCGTCTGTACTAGTCTCCATTTTAAAGATCATAACATCAAACATCACACTGAACAAGTATTTAAAATAAATACAACATCTTCCTATTTAGAGTATAATAACCTTTTTATTTGAGTTGAAATATGTTTTTCATAAAATAATTTCAATATATTCTTTCCATAAGATAGATATATTTTAACACATATATCATAATTAGAGGAATTTATGGAAACAACTATCCTCTTGGTAGTTTTTGAAGATTCAACTTGTGTCACTTCCTTATTTTTCAATTTAATTTCAATACCAAGAAAATTTAAATTTAGAGTGTTTTTATATTAGAACCTTATGGTTTGTATTGAATATGTTGAAAATATAGGCTGATATATGGATTAATAGATATTGATAGATGTCATTATCAATAATTATTCTATTAGAAAAAGTGGTGATGCATGAAAGATAATTGAATTCATTGTTGAAAAATGGAGTTCATTATTATTATTGTTATATTTTCTAACTATGGAAAGAGTTAATGCATGGAGATCACACTGTTCATATTTATAAAGAAGGGAATGTTACAATATTTAAAGGATTTTATGAGAAGTTCCGTGAATTTTATAATGCATTTGAAGTAAATATGAAAAAATATAGTTCAAGCATGTTTTGAGAAGCAATTTTAGATTTTTTCAAGTAATTATGGATTTTGGATAAGGGTTAACCATTTGGTTTATTCCTTGGTGACATAGGGTTATTGAAGCTAATAGAGGGTTGATGAAGGTGAAATTAGAGTTAAATACCCCGACATAGGGTTCCTAAAGTAGGTTTACCTTTGATTTAGGGTTCTAAAAGTTGTGTTGAAGAACAAAAATTCCGGGTTGATGGTTAGTTTAGTGTTCATCCTAACATAGGTTTGATGGATGACATAGGGTTTGTAACGTCCCAAATTCAGGTTCCACTTAAAGGTGCCCCATACCTGTTTGATCACATGACCTCAAGCGCATTTCCTCAAACTCTAGAGGCTGATGAATAACAGTGAGGGCCAATGTTTGATAATAAGGAAACTATGACCTCATTGGTAGAGTATACATAGTGGAATTAATAATAAAACAATAGGGTAAGTAGTAATACTATACAATAAGAGTAAACAGTGGAAGACTGATAGTAATTAAACAACTGGAGCATATATATATATATATATATATATATATATATATATAAATGATGCATTTTATATGTGTCTATGAAAGAAACCAAAACAGGCCCCAAAGATGGAAATAAAATACAATCCAATACAAAGGAAAAGAAAGTAAACTCCAACAACATCACAATCCTGAGCTTGGCCCCATGCTCTCCAGCTCCAACAACAATCAAGTACCTGATGAAGAAGGGTGCTTTTCCTTATCTATACCTGAAATCATATAATCTTCTTAGGTCCAAAATCATGACCCAAATAGGGTGTGAGACAAATACCAGTAGGAAACCACCAAAAGATCTCTGCCTATCTGTTAGTGAATATATATAGCATGTAATATGAAAAAATGAAGCTAGGAAGTACTCAAAAGTAAAAAATACTACAATTTTCAATTATATTCATTTAACATATATTATAAATCTATTGAATCATGTAACCCTGGGATCTAGCATAAGATATATATCCTCCATGTTAATTAACCAAAACAGAAATCTCACAAGACCATGTAAACAATCAAGTAAGACCAAATCCAAGCCTGTGATTTGGCTTGGAAGACTCATCAAAATCATTCAATTATTTACAAAAGACCCTCTGGGAAATCTCTCATTGTCTAACCCCTTTGGTCCCACATAACATCAATTCATTCAATAACAACCCTATCAGAAATCTCTCACGGTTTAACCCCTTTGGTGAAAGTTCTACATCAAGGATCTCATGGTCATGTGTAAATATTCTAGAAGTCTCCTCAGTCTTCCTAGTTCAAGGATCTCATGGTCCATTGGAAAAACAATATTGTGCATATCATATCAAAGAAAATAATCTAGAAGTCCCATCAGTCTTCCTGATCCAAGACTCTCATGGTCCATTAGAAAAAATAGTGTGCTTATCATATCAAAGAAACTCATGTAATCTAAAACTACTACATGGATAAGAATTCACAATTCATATCACATGCATTTCATATAATCAATCAAACTTCATCCTAATCAAACAAGGCATGGAAAACATGGTACGCCTCAAAGGAAACCTTGACCAAACAACCATAAATAATCAAACAAGGGAAACACACTCATGGGGTGTCCCTTAGACAAGGTATATAACCTTACACATAAGAAACAACCCTTTATAAAACAAACTAACCAAAGTAGGTAATAATAGGGTTTAATTCCAAAATTATGAAATACCCAAAATGTGGGTATGCGGAACTTTTATCATATATAATCCAGACAGAGACAATAAAATACCCAAACCAGCTACCTCGATATCGTATGATCGATATAATTGAACTTAGGCCCTTGAATCACCCTAAAATGGCGTAGATCTACAAAAAAAGTGAAAAAATCCTACCCTTGAATAACTCACAAGAGAGGATGAATCAGGAAGAAGGGATCAAGAGGGTTTGAGAACTCACTGGTAGGATTCCAATGCACTCAATGGTGTCTCGATTGGATCTCAGATGGAGAATCATGAGATCAAACATCATCCATCATTCTGGAGCACTCCTGTATGAAACACAAGAAGAAGAAGGTGTTTCGAGACATGAGACACGACCCCGCTTCGATATATCAAATAAAAATAAAATTACATAGTGTGTTTATTAACACCATACGCCATGTAGTAGCCTCAACCAACCCCTTAATTAAGTGGGTCTGATAGGTCACCACATGGCCATATACTCGGTCATTCCATGGTCAAAAATTGGCTGTACATGGCAAGCTAGGTACTTGGTGTGTACTCAGAAGTACATGACGTGTACTTAGAAAATCAAATTTTCCTCAAAACAATCGTAAATAAGATCCATACTTTAAAAGAAGATCTGGGTTCATAAAAACTTCCATCATTAAAGCAATTCATCCCCAAATTTCCCTTCCAAGGGTGGTGAAGAAGAATATATGAACAGCTCCAGCCACTACGATCGCACATCGACCTCCCTCTCCCAAGTCTCGTCTGGCACTCGCCCATGCTACAATAGCACCTGTACCAGAGGAATAGACCGACCATAGAGAACCTTCAGGCTGTGATCCACAATCTGAATAGGATGCTCCACGAAGGAAGCATCCACCTCCAAATCGACCACCTCAGGTTTAAAAACATGACACGAGTCTGAAAAGTAATGTCGTAGCTGAGAAACATGAAAGACTTCGTGCATACCCCGATACCTTTGAGGTAACTACAACCAATAGGCAATTGGCATGAATCTCTCCAAAACCTCAAACATTCCAATGTACCTCAGTGAAAGATTCCCCTATCTCCGAATATTCCCATGTCCGAACCTCGGTGTGACACACAGGAAAACCCAATATCCAACCTTGAACTCTAGAGGTCATCTCTGTCGACCTGCATAAGATTTCTAGAAATAATGTGCAGTAGAAATTCTCTTCTGAATCAACTCCACCTGCTCAGTGGTCTCCTAGACAAGATGAGGTCCCAACATAGTTTCCTTTCCCACCTCCAGCCATCATAGGGGTGATCAGAATGGACTAATGTACAAAGCCTCATAAGGTTCAATCTAAATCATTGCCCGGAAACTATTATTTCAGGAAAACTCCACTTGGGGTATATGTCTCTCCCAAGAGCCCCCAAAATCCATAAAACATGCTCAAATCATGTCCTAAAAAACCTGAATAGTGTGCTTGGACTGGCCATCTATCTGGGGATGCTAAGCTGTACTCAGATGTACCTATGTTCCCAAATCCCTCTATAGTCCCTTCCAGACATGCGAAGTAAATTAGTCATATCTATCTGAAATAATTGAGTGAATAACCCTGTGAAAATGTACTATCACTGAGATTTACAACATTCCAAGATCATCAACACTGAATCTTTCCTTGATCGACATGAAATGTGTAACCTTCATGAATCTTTCAACAACAACCCAGACAATATAATTTCTTCAAGGAAAACTTGGTGAATCCATCATGAAATCCATCACAACATTATTCTACTTCCACTCGGGAATGGGTAATATCTATAATATCCATACCATTCACTGATTCCCCACCTTCAAATGATGATAGGTGGAACATATGATAACAAAACTAGCTACATCCCTCTTCATACATGGACACCAATACTGAAGATGTAGATCCCAATACATATCGGTGACACGAGGATGAACTTCCCATATTGAGGAATGATAATCTCACATCAACTCCTCATGTATGTCTGCTGACACCCATACACACCCATGAAAACACAAAACCTCATCCACACCTACGGTCCACCTAGGAGGAGGGTCCTCACCTTAACACACTCTCCTGTAGGACTAGGCCTTCATAATATAATAGCTACACCATTCTCACTCGATCCAGTAGAGTAGAGGTAACAACTATAGAAGAAAGAAATGTTTTCCCCCATCTTTCATGCACCTCCAAATTCATCTCAGAGAATAGAGCTATAAGCTACCACTCACTTCTAGCCTCCTGAACTGCCTGTATCTTAGTTATCCTGCTCAAATAATCAGACACTATGTTGCTTTTCCCAGGTGTGTAGGCAAGCTCAATGTCAAAATACTGAAGGTAATCAAATCACCTTCACTGTCTCAAATTTAGATCACATTGAGTAAGGATACACTTGAGTATTTTGTGGTCAGTGTATACTACAAAAATTCTCTCCCAAAAGTTAATGTCTCCAACAGTGCAAGTCCTGAACAACTGCGACTAACTTTAGATCACGCATAGGGTAGTTCCTCTTATGTGACCTCAACTACTAAGACCTGTATGCAACAACTCCTCCCCCATGATAAGCACTGCTCCCAGCCTGATACCTGAGGCATTGCAGTAAATAGTGTAACTCTTACCCAGTTCCAGTAAAATCAGTATTGGTACTGAAGTAAATCTCCCTTTCAGCTCCTAAAAGTCTTAATCGCAGGAATATGTCCATAAGTAATTCACACCATTCTTAGTCAGGCCTGTTAGTGGTGCTGTTAAGCATGAAAAGTCTTGAATAAAGCATCTGTAGTAACCAGCTAGCCCCAGAAAACTTCGTAATTCAAAGATATTCTTCAGCTTCTCCCAGTAAACTAATGCTCCCACCTTCTCTGGGTCTATTTATACTCCTGTCTCTAAGATGACATGACCCAAGAAATGAATCTAGTCCATCCAAAAGTGTCACTTTGAGAGATTAGAATATAACTAATGCTCTCTCAATGTACTCAATATGATCTCAAGATGGGTGGCATGGTCATGTCGAGTGTGAGAGTACACCAAGATATCATCCATGAAGACTACCACAAAAGAATCCAAGTAAGGATAGAACACCTAGTTCATCATTTCCATGAAAACTTCTATCACATTCATGAGACCGAATGACATAACCAAATACTTGTATAGACCATACCTGCTCTGAAAGGCTATAATAGGTATATCAGATAGTCTAACATGCAATTGGTGATAACCAGATCTCAATTAAATCTTCAAGAACACTCAGGATCCTCAAAGATAGTAAAAGAGATCATCAATCCTCAGAAAGGGATATATATTCTTGACCATCAACTAGTTCATCCTTGGATAATCCACACAAATTCTGAGGGTACCATTCACATTCTTCACAAAAGGATAGGTGAACCCCAATGAGAAGTACTTACTTAGATGAAACCCTTTACCTGCAACTCCTCTAACAGATTCTTGAGATCCTTTAATTCTAGTGTAGCCATCCTATAAGGAGGAATGGACACCAGTGCCACTCCTGGAACAATCTAAATATAGAAATCCACCTCTCACTCTGGAGGTAAACTTGAAAAGTCATCTAGAAAGAAATATCTGAAACGATCTACCATTGGAGGAAATTCTATATGTGAAGTCCCCTGGTTATCTAGATATAAACTATAAATCTATGCTATGATTCCTCCCAACCCATGATGACCAGGTCTAGCTCTGCTCACCTGGACATCCCATTCACCATTGTGTAGAAAAGATCCTCCCTCTAGTGACTTGAAACTCACCCTACGATGATAGTAGACAAAAAGGCCTAAAATTATACCAACTAGTCCATTCTTAGAATGAAATCAAAGGTTTCCATCTCTAAGACATAGAGGTCCCATAAGAAGTGACACCCACTAACCTCAAGAGGTCACTCCTTGCATGGACGTAAACTAGCCGTCCTAATCCCCAACAGAGTGTCGAGCATCATAACATCATTAGAAGTAAAGATATAGAGATCAAGGCTCTACACAATGACAAAATATATAAAACTATGGGAATCCCCTATATCAAAAAGGGAATAATCTAAAACAGAGGCAACTAGAATCGTACCTCTAACCGTAGAGGGTCCGAGATCCTACTCCTGCTGGGTCTATTCCATCACAAAATTATGACCTGTACTGTGGTCCTGCGACCCTGCTTGGATACCCTGAGCTGATCCACCCTAATGTCACTGAAAACCTATCATCTGAATACCATGGTCATGACCACATCCTCAACTTGAATGGCCTAACAAACTCTAGTTCCCTGTCTGATGAGGAACTGGTGGCCCCACTCCTGTACATGGAGTCATAACAAATCCCCTCTCACTAGCTGCCGATGAGAACATCCTACAAAAAGACTGAAGATGAACCATCTTTCTATAAGATTAACACTCAATTGGGTCTCTCTGGCACTACGATATCATGTTCCCACTCTTTCTAAACTGGTATCACCTCACCTGGCTACCTGAAGATACATCCCTTCTACTGAAATCACCGCATAAAGGCTCCCTATGATGCTTCATTCTATCAGTAGAAATAGTACCTGCCCTAGATGCTAAACCTCCCTAGATCATAGCTCTAAACTCCCTTAGGCTGCACTCGATAATCAGCTCCTGATTTACTATAGTAGTCACCAAAGTTAACCTAAAAACAATCAGCTGCGATTGGATGTCATACCTGAGACCATCCTTAAATCACCTATCCAATGATAACTCATCTCCCCCTAGAATAGGTGCAAAGCATTGAAGCTCTATAAAGCGATAAAAGTAATCCATAATTGAAAGAGCACCCTGCTTCAAATGCATGAACTCCCATGCTCGGTCGGTCTTGAATGTCTTGGGGTATAAGTAATCATATAAGATCCTCTAAAACTCTTCCCAAGCCATATCTTGATAATGCCCTGCCTGTGAAACAACATCCCACCATATCTTGGAGGAACCACGTAGAATGTAATTTGTGAGCTTCACCCTCCTATTAGGAGGGATATCTAGATGATTAAAGATAGAAATCAGGTCCTCCAATCATGACTCTGTAGTCTGTGGTCCTCCATCCCCAAAACATTTGGGAGTATGGTGTTGTTGGAACAACCATGTCAACTCTTCTATATTTAGGGTAGGTTGTGTTGCTACCTGAAAGTTGTACACCATCCTCATAAATCCTTCATGAAACTATACATCAACACCAATGTACATTATAACAACTGGTTCCAAGATGGGAACAATGGGAGGATCTGCTGGTAGTCCTTGATCTACCATTTCTGGTGTCTGATCATCTCCCTATACCCGGCGTACAATTAAAGAACATATTGGTGGCATGACTCTGCATGGTCAAGCGCACACCTCAGTACAATATTAACAGAACTGCAACTCAAAAGTGAAATAATGAAACAGGTGAAGGAAAAGATTCAAGTTTTTCAAAAGATAATTACATGGTGTGTAGAAACACTAAACGGCGTATTCCCTTAAGCCTTAAAATGGGCGTATACCTCTTCCATCCTAGTCGTGTAACACCCTATACAGATGGTGTGTTCCTCTAGAGACACAATTTGTACATTAACATTCCCTCCTTCCCAGGTACTTCTACATGGATAAAACTACACGGTTCTGCTGGTGTATCACTACACGACGTGCAAACTCTAGACATGGTGTGTACAAAAAAAGTTCCATCAACCCACATTGTTAGTCACATGGCCAGATAAATGGTTGATTACAGCACTATGTGTACTCCAAATACACAGCGTGTTCTACCAAGAGTTTACCGACCCCGTGTCTTTTCTCACATAGTCAGTCACATGGTCAACAACTACACAACGTGTTCATATGGTACACAATGTGTACTTAAAAAATGTCATTTCTTCCAGAATATAAGAACACATGGTGTGTTTTTATAACATCACTCATCGTGTTTTATGGGTTTTCTAGATAGTAATACTCTGAAACTTCTCTGGAACCCCCAAAATATTAAAACAATTGGCCAAGGAATGCCATGTTCTAATTCCTTAGAGCCCATACTCCATGCGAATCAAAGTTTGGAATCCTTATTAATATCATATATTAACAAAATTCAATTAAAGTTCAAACATGATCCACCAAATTCTAATCTAAGAGGGCCCATACACCTTAGGTAAAAAATCTTATCATCCACCCAAATGAATATTTACCTATAGAAATACCCAATCAAAATAGCAGGTATTTCTATCATGACATATATCACAATATCATACATATCTAGCACAACATATATCACAACATCATGCAACCAATAATGATCTCTAAATGGCATGGAAAGAATGCATGGCATGTGATTTATAACAAGTGACTATATGATGTATGAGATGGCATACCCCCATCTCATCGGGCTGCAAAAAAATAGAACTACAATGATATCAATACCAACAACACAAAACAAGTGCGTCACCCAACGGTGAAATCAAATCAACTGTAATAGTTCAAAATTAAAAAATTACAATTCAATTTGAGGTAATTTGGATTTTCCCTATACATGGGGTATCTACTCCTGGGCACAACTAATTACAAAACTCCATTTATTTCCTATAACTCTCTAATGTTTCCAAATAGTAAGACAAACCAGAAAAGAAAACCCCTCTAATAACACTTTGTAACATCCTAGATTCAGGTTTCATGAAAGGGTGCCCCGTACCTAGTTGGTCACATGACCTCAAGAACATTTTCCTAAATGCCAGAGGCTTCCAACTAGTAGCAAGGGACAAGGTTTGATAATGGAGAAACTATTCCCTCATTGGAAGAGTATACACAACAGAATTAATAATAAAACAATAGTGTAAGAAGTAATACCATACAACAAGAGTAAACAATGGAATAATTATAGTAACAAAATAATTGGAGCATATATATATATATATATATATATATATATATATATATATATATATATGAATTATGCATTTCATATGTTTTTAGTAAAGTAGCCAAAATAGGTCCCAAAGCTGAAAATACAATACAATCCAATACAAAGAAAAATCAAGTAAACTCCAACAACATCACAAGCCTAATCTTGGTCCCTGCTCTCCAACACCAATAGAAATCAAGTACCTGAAGAATAAGTGTGATTTCACTTATCTAAACCTTTAATCATATAATTTTCTTGGGTCCAAAAGCATTACCCAAATAGGGTGCGAGATGAATCCCAGTAGGCAACCCCCAAAAGATCTGTGCCTATCTGTCAGTGAATATATATAGATGGTAATATGAACAAATGATGCAATAAATAAGGAAGTACTCAAAAGTAAACAATCCTACAGTTTTCAATTTCATTCGTTTAACATTTATTATAGATCCTTTGAATCATGTAACCCTGGGACCTAGCCTAAGCTCTGTATTCACCATGTAAAATAACCAAAACAGACGTCTCATAAGACTATCTAAACAATCAAGTAAGATCGAATCCAAGCTTGTTCTTTGGATTGGAAGACTAATCACAATCATTCAATTATTCACAAATGACCATATGAGAAAGCTATCACAATTTAACCCCTTTGGTCCCATGTATCATCAATTCATTCAATAACGACTCTATGGGAAAGATCTCGCAGTCTAACCCCTTTGGTCAATGTTCTACACCAAGTCTCTCACGGTACTGTGTAAATATTCTAGAAGTCCCCTCAGTCTTCCTAGTCCAAGGATCTCACAATCCATTGGAAAAGAAATATAACACATATCGTATCAAAGAAAATAATTTAGAAGTCCCCTTAGTATTCCTGGTCTAAGTCTCTCACGATCCATTGGACAAAAATAGAACACATATCATATGAAAGTAGCTCATGTAATCTAAAACTACTACATGGATAAGCATTCAAAATTCATATCACATGCATTTCATATAATCAATCAAACTCCATCCTAATCAAACAAGGCATAAAAAACAAGGTAATCCTCAAAGGAAACTTAAACCAAATAGCCATAAAAAATCAAACAAGGGAAATAAACCCATGGGGTGTCCCTTAGATAAGGTATATAACCTTACACATAAGAAAAAAACCCTTTATCAAACAAACAAACCAAAGCAGGTAATAACTGAGTTTAATTCCAAAATCACACAATACCCAAAATGTGGGTATGCAACACTTTTAGAATATTTAATCAAAATATAAATAATGAAAGGCACAAACCACCTACCTCAATGTTGTACGATCGATATACTTGAATGTCGGCCCTTGAATCGGCCTAAAATGGCATAGATATACAAAAAAAGTGAAAAAAACTACCCTTGAATAAGTCACAAGAGATGTTTAATTAGGCATAAGGTCTCTATAGGGTTTGAGAACTCACCAGTGGGATTCCAATGCACCTGACGATGTCTCGATCATATCTCAGATAGAGAATCGGGAGATCGAACTTCATCCGTCATTCCAAAGTGCTCTTGTATGAAACACAGGAAGACGAAGGTGTTTCCGGACATGAGATGTGACCCCGCTGCGATATATAAAATAAAAAGAAAATTACATGGCATGTTTATTAACACTACACGCCGTGTAGTATCCTTAACCGGCCCCCAACTTAAGCAGGTCTGACAGGTCCCCACACTATCATGTACTCGACCATTACATACTCAAAACGTAGCTGTATGCAGAAAGCTAGGTACACAACGTGTGCTCAAAAGTACACAACGTGTACTTAGAATATCATCTTTCCTTAATTTTTCCTCAAAACAACTTGAAAATAATATCCATACCTAAAATGAAAATCTGGGTTCTTATAGGGTTCATCCCAATGTATGGTTTATGGATGATATATGATTCAATGTTGAGATAAGGACTTTAAAAAACTCAAAAAAATGAAGGATTAAACTAATGAATTAAAATATGAGGTTCTAGGGATTCCATTTATAGTTTAAAGTTTGTATTACTCATGATATTTATAGAATTATTTATTTAATTTATACAATGCATGAATTAGTCCTCAGTGATTTAAACATCATGATGCTTTGATTTAAAGCTATTATTTAAGCCTAATTAATGGGAAATGTTCAGTGATATTTTGGTGAATTAAATATCCTGATACAAAATAGATTAACTTTGTGATATAGCTATTTTCATGGGTGAAAATGATTCACATGATTCATGAAAATTTATTTAGGACTCAGTTTTATAGATGAATTATTTATAGATTCCTAGAGACCATGGAAGTTAATGCTGTAGAAATTATCAACAAGTTATTTCATGGAGATACAATCTATAAGATTAATGCAAGATAAATCATAGGTCTGAGATTTATAGTGGTTTTTATATTTGAAAACATAGCAGGTGTTCTCTCAAGGGAATTATATCTTTTATAATAAGAACAATGTAAAAAAGAAGAAGAAATGAGTGAGACTCTAATGATATTCATTGACGCAACTATAGGCATAAGGAGAGGCCAATGATGTTGTTATCATTGAAAAATATATACATTGAAGGAAGGAACTCAACACTATCCTGAAGATCTATATTCCAAGAAAAAGGATATTGATTCAACACATTAAGGTAAAAAAGAAGGATGGAATAACTATTGTGTAGTGAATTAGAGGATTCTAAACTAGTACTGTAAGTAAGAAGAAAAATATTCTCAAGAATAAGTTGATAAATTGCACTATGAAGAATCTATAAACATCCAAAATTGAACCACTGAGTCCAATCTAGAGTTCCATAAGACTTCATGCGCACCTCCCCTTATGTAAGAGGCTATTGACTAGCAAAGAGGTTCTGAATTCCATTAGTGGGGAAACTATACCCTAAGTATCATATCATTTCACCAATAATATAAACAAAATATAACAAATCAGAGTAAAAAATTCAGAAGAAAATAATATCATATGGAGCACATTTCATACAATAAATAAATGATCTCCCAATGTAGAAATACAAACTATAGTAAATGTATAAAAAGATAAATTAATAAAAACCTATGATAATACTTCTGATTTTGTCTTGGTACTACTATAAGCTCCATGATCCATTTCTTAGCTTTCCACCATGCCCCCTTGCCCTTGCATGGATCCTGATACATGAATTTAGTACGTACACCAAGATTCCTTTACAGGGTGTGAGTAGAAACCCAATAGGACACCACCAATTCATACTTAACAAGCATGAATAGGTATAACAAGTGTATTCCATGATAATAATAAATATGCAAGAAAGCATAAACAATCACATACAGAGCACCTATATGTTAACTAAGCCACCAAAATCCCCAACCATAATTGCGTCAACTCCATTCTGGAAGGAAAATCATGATATTAGAATTAAACAAGAACTATCCATAAGGGTATTAAACATACTACTTGACATCCTCAAGGAATTATGTGAACATGCTACTCAACATCCAATAGAAATAAAGGGAATCATACTAATCGATATCCACTATTAATCGAGTAATCATTCTAATTTACATCCACTATGCATCAAATAAACATGCTACCTGGAATCCAATAGGCATGTAGTGAATCACATAGCATCCATGAGGAATATTATTTTCCCTAACCTATGCATAGGTCTATCATCGCCATTTTTTCAAGTCGTGCACTCCAACCCAACTCTAAGGGATAATCATGCCATGACAGTTCACTTATTTTGAGGGCCGAGAACAATACTTACAAAGGTATAGTAATGCACATAAATGGGTAAAACATACAAATAAAATCATAAAATATCACCATGAGTAGATAATAGAAACATAAAATACATGTGATCAATATCAACATGATTAAACAATCTACAATAATACACATGGCAATAAGTATCATAGATGGGTCTAACAAGCTATACACACATCCACATGTGATCATAGTCAAACATGATCCTAAAATTATGCCCAAAATAGAAACACACCAAGGAAACATGGTTATACAAGAGCCCCAAATGGTAATGAAATTCATAACTCAAGGTTTTAAATTTTAACATCAAGGCTTCTCAAGGGTACTGTCTCCCGAATCATGTTCACACACCAATCGGGAAAAAGTTTCTCTCTAAGAACTCCTAGAACTAGTTTCACATAAAATAATAAATTTTTGAGATAAATACACAAGGAAGAACAATGGAAGGGGTTAAAAAAACTTACCTAATGACAACCAACTTCAATGATATAATCTACGTCTGGTTGAGGAGAAACATCAAAGATAGAATGTGAAAGACTCACCAAGGAAGGATTTTACCAAAGGTTCACCACCAAGATGTCAAAGAATTATAAAGGTCCATGAGAAGATATAATATTAATAAACATTGTTTAAACCCCCAAAATATCATATGATATAAAATGTACATAACCATAAAAATATAATTTTAGGATTTATCAAATAAGAAGAGGAATAATTTATATAGATTAATAAGAACTCATTGGGTTCTCCACCGAAACACCCAAAAATAAAAGAAACAAGAAAAAAAGGTGTAAGGATCATTTAGATTGAACAAAGAGGTTTATATTCACAAAACTAAACAATTTAAAAACCTCAATATGATAAGGTTTGACCTCACACCCTAGGTTTGTTTGGGAGTTATTTGGAATTCATCGGATTCAAGGAATTACCAAGAGAAGGGTGGTTTATTCAATTAATAGGGGTTGTAGACAATTGAAGAATGCATTAAAACCAAAAATTTAATCCACATTCATTTCACCTTTAAATTTGGTCAAGATTTTAGAATAAGGGAGAAGATTTTAGGTGTATAAAAAACCATTCGAACCACTAAAATGACCTTCATCATGTCCTAGACATGGTCATGGTGTTCTTTAAAACTCTCAACTAAAATAGCCATCCTTATGGTGTATAACCAAGAAGCAAGTCATTTTCCTATCACCAAACCCTCCAAAATGGGTATGGTGGTGTCTCCTAGGATGTGTCTGATAACAAGCACTGTTATAAACCATGACTTGGACAATCCATTTCCCCCTTTCTCATTTTTTGCTGAGGCACACACTAGGGACACTGTAGCTTACCACTGGCCATGGTGTTTCCTGTTTTGGACATAAAAACAAAAAAAATCCCTTTTAAATATCCAAAAGTTTCTCCAAACTCTTAAGACTTTAACCAAGTATGGATACACTTAAAAAATCAAAGGATAAAAGAGGAAAAAGTATATTTATATTTGCAATAAAAATGAGGATGTTACAATCTCTCCCTCTAAAGACTTATAATCCTTGAGAAGTATCTTTTGGCATCCCATTCAAACAATTCAAGACAATAATCCTGAACATATTTCTCATACTGCAAAGTCTCCTCTTGGATTCACCCATGAAGCCATATGATTAGGATAATTGGTATCATCTTCCCTCATAGAACTTTCTCGCTCTAATATATAATCCACACCAGGTGCTCTACGTATGATGCAATAGGTTTTAACTCAATATAATCATATTTTATGACATGTGTGTGATCAGGAATTTACCTTTAGAGGTGAGACCCATGAAAAAAATCATTAATTATTCATTTGAGAGAAAAAATGTATAGATAATACACCACTGTACCAACCCACTTGGTGATATCAAAAGTTATAACATATCATGACACTATCTTCCCTTTCTTCCACAAACATCGATGGCCTAATTGAGGAGTCACTCTCAGAAAACCTAGTCACTTACAAAAAAAAGGTATCATCTTATGACTGACATAAGTATTCTACATTCTTTGATCCATGATCAACCTCTTCCGAATTATAAGCACTCTCTGAGAGGTCTCCTATACCATATTAGGCCCCACAACTACTGCATCACCTGCCTTGCTCCAACAAAGCGATGAATGATATGGCTCACCATAGATATCCTTAAAAGTGAAATCTAAATTGAATCCTAGTAACTATTATTTTATATGAACTCAACCAAGGATATGTGATCATTCCATGCTCCACCAAACTCTAGGGAACATGACCGAAGAATATCTTCCAAGATATTAATCATCCACTATGGATATCTATCTTTTTGGGGATGGTAAGTTGTTCTCAATATCATCTAGGTATATAAGGCCTTATGAAATCCATACCAAAAACATAATGTGAAATGTGAATCTATTTTAGATAACATTATCAAGGTAACTCCATGAAAGCATATATTCTCATAGATATATAGATTCCTTAACTCATCTACTAGGTGAGTCTCATTGATTAGTAAGAAATGGGAATATTTCATTAAATGATTAATAGAAACCCAAAAAACATCACAGATCATTGGGTTCTTAGTTAACCCCATCAAAAATTCTATCAGGATGTCTTTCCACTTCCACATGGGCACATGAAGTAGAAGGGGAAAACCACCAGGACACTGGTGGTTGACCTTTATCCTATGGAAAGTAATACATCGGGAAACTTATCCAATAATGTCCCACTTTATCCATGGACACTAGAATTTACATCTAAAGTCTTGGTACATCTTGATCACTCCCAAATGTACTAACTACTTAGAGTTATATAAGTCTCTCATCAACTCTTCCTGAATGGAATCAGGGACTACAACACTCCCATTACTAGGATCACATCGTCACCATCCAACAATCACCCGAGAATTGGGTCACCACCTACTAGATATTCCTACATCACAACACACTATGGGTTAGATTCCTAGATATAATTCACCAAGTATACTAAATAATATGATATCATTAACGGGGAACATGTCATTGATCCTTGGTCCTTGGAAGCATCCATCCTCCTGTTGACAAACAAGGTCATCAAGCACCACTATTACTCTAAAGTCCATTCACCAATCTCATGAGATACCTATGTATTATGGATAAGAGAATATGAAATGATGTTACCTTTAAATAATGTGTAGGAAATCTCAAATTTGAAATTTTATATGTACTCTACCCAACACCTCTGCCTCAAATTGAGGTCCCACTATGATCTTAAATTGTGTGTAGAAAAAAACTCTCACTGAAGAGATAATTTCACCAAAATATCAAATTGTGGACCATGAATTCCATCTCTAAGTCATGAGTAGGATAATTGTTCTCATGAGGTCACAAATAATATGTACCATAACCTACTACCCACTCCTTTAACATCAGTACTACCCCCAAACCAATTCTCAATGCATCGTAGTATATAGCATAATCGATTCCAAGTTAAGGAAGAATCAACACTGGATCTCTAGTTAAACGTTTCTTTAACACAATAAAATCCTATTCAAACAAATTAAACCAATTAAACCTTACTTATTAATTCATCAATGTAGTCACATGTGCTTATAAATGGGAAAATTCTTGGATAAAACACCAATAATATCTCGCTAAACCCAAAACGATCTTGATATCAAACATGTTTTAGGGATGTGTCTAGGAAATCATTGCCTAAACTTTCTCTAGTTCCATGGATATACCTATATTAGAAAACACATGCCCCAAGAATCACACCTCTTAAATCAAAAAGTGATGATTTTACATCTTAACATAAATCCAATGTCCTCAAAGTGTGATCAGAACTATATCAAGATGTTTAAAATGCTACTCTGGGGTTGGTGAGTATATAAGGATGTCTTTAATGAACACCATGATAAAAAAGTAAAGATATAGTTGTAATATCTTGTTCATGAGATACATGAACATGACCAGTGAATTTTTTAGTACAAAAATCATCACCGAGTACTCATATAGTCGATACCTACTCGAAAACACTATCTTCAGGATGCATTCCTCACTAACCCACAACTGGTGATAGTTTGATCATAGATAAATATTGGAGAACCATAGAGATCCTAAAAAATGATAAAACAATATCATATAACCTATAAAAATTATATATATTCTTTATCATCACTTGATATGGTTTTTGGAAGACTACTGACCACCTTCTTGGTGAAAAAAATAGGTGCACCCTATGGTAAAACACTCATATTGATAAATCCTTTTTGTTTTAATTCCTAGATATGTGATTTGGGATCATTCAACTTATAAAAATACATATGATAAGGGGGTATGAAAAAGGTCTAGTCACATGAAATGAGTTTTATCTCAAAATCAACTCCTCTATCAGGGGGAAATATTGTAATTTTTTCTAGAAAGTGTCCTGATAGAAATCCACAACTAGAGGAAAAGGCAAGGGGGATACCACTAATATTTATTAAATAGATAAAACTAAAATATGCACTATGAACGTCCCACATTGGCTCAAGTTTGGAACCACTATACCCTCTCTCTACTCCCACTAATCAATCATTAAAAACTTATCTCCCTTGGTTGATGTAAATTATACCTATCTTTGATAGCAATCAATGTGGGCTCGGAAGATGGTATGATATTCCATTCTAAAAATCCCAATGATGATATTTATCTCTAGAATCATGAAGTAACAATGATGTACATAACCAATAACCACTATAAGAAACTCTAGGAATCACTAAATATGGTTTCATTTCATTCCCAATGGTGTCTTGAGGGAATGAAACTCAGAATACAACTTGACCAATAAGTCAAGTCCAACTGCAACTTGTGAAGATATAAAGAAACATGAAGGAATATTATAAAAAAAGTGGTAGAAAATGTATAAGTGATTAAGACCATACCTAGAATAGTATAAAATCCCTCACAACCATCTTCTGGAGTTTGGTTCACTTTATAAACGCTGTAACGCCCCAACCCCAGTTACCCAGAATCAGTGCATTATTACATAACATTGGAATGATCACAAAATATCAAGTCTTGAAAGACCGATTAGTTTAGTAGCCTTGGAAACACTAGATACATTCATAAGTTTTACATTACATGATAAAATGAAAAACTAAAACAACATAGTCTCCATAGTCCACACTCATATCCCCTCAGACTATCCTTGCAGGTCAGTCATAAAATACTTCTTCACATCCTGGGAAAAAAACATAGAAATGGGTGAGCTCAGATGCTCGGTAAAGATAACAATATAGCGGAAACTTTCTTAAATAAGTATAAACATTTAAGGCAATGTATAACTAAAATAAAATCCTTTTAAACATAAACTTCAGCATAACATGGAAAAAATAAAATGAAATAATTCCATTTACTTATTCACATGGATATTCTACTAGTCAAATAATCACATGCAATATCATTAACCACTTTCATAATGATGGAATGCATAATTCCAGAATATCATAACCACATAGTCAAGGTCTTGTGCCAAGACTACAAATAAGATTTTTTCAAGGCCTTGTGCCAAGACACTAGTTTGTCTCATGAGACCTACCGATGCATCGAGGAGCTATAGTGGGTTCCACCCGTCACTCACTAAGTCCAATGCATTCCTCATATGAATAGGTTTAAACATAACATAAACATTCGTATTAAAACTAGCATACGGAATGTAAAAACTTTATATATAAACCATGAATGGTATAAAAATAACACATCCACAATCAAACATATCACAAAACCTTCAATATAATATGGAAATTTTGTATCATAATAAATCAACTTCAAATAAGCTTAAAATCCATCAAAGGATGTTGACATAGATGAAATCAAAACTATTTGAGAGAAATATCTCTTTTTTGAAATCATTTAAAAGTAATATAATTATAAAATAAAAATTTTACTTTGAAAATATTATTATAATATTTTAAGGGAAGATTATATGATTTTATAATGGTAGAAAATAACCGCACCCTCTGTATAAGTTAAAAGAAGACATTCTTACCTTAATTTTGTCGAAAAGGTTAAAAAGGACCTTGTATGGAAAACGACGGAAATATTACTTCATAAACATCTTATAAAAAGTCAAACATGGGTATAAATGAATTTAACCCATAGTCTATAAAATAGTAAGAATGTTTTGAAATACATTTTTAAGAAACATGGATGTGGATGATAAAGTGGTCCCAGTAGATAATTACGTATAAACAACCTCAGATAATGAAGAGATTGTGAAATTAACCCTTAACTTGCAATTTTTCCATGGTCGAGGGTAGGTTAACCTCCTGTATAATGGTGAAATAATTTTTATTAAATTATACAAGAATTATATACATTAATATGATATCATATATGATCTTTCAACATTTCTTTGTTAATAATATCTTAGTATTATCATCGTTCTGGGTGTTAACAGATTCGTTTTCCTTTATATTATTTGTTATGTGAGTCATATTTGTTATGGATGGGATATATATTATTCATAACCAGAATGATATCAAGTCTTTAAACATAATTTTTAATCATCAAATGAAAATTAGTCTTGAATGGATATGATGGGGAATGAATCTCATCGCGTTCATGGAGACGGTAATCCCTACGTATGCACGAGCGACAATATCATTATTTTGATATTAAAATAATATACAATTGGATGGTATATCATATATAAATAATCATTATCATGTTATATATATGATTTACATCAATTACACATCATTATTATACCCATCCAAATAATAATGTATTTAATAACAATTCCACCACGACGTAGAGATGGTAAGCCGCACATACGCACGTATGGTGACATGTCATTCAAAGGATGGATAGAATAATGAATTTTATTGTACCATATTTATAATAACATAAAGGTATATAGAAGATACTGGAGTTATTATTTTATAATGGAAACAACAAAGAAAAAGGAAGTGGAAGAAGAAATGAACTTGAAAGAGGTGATGAAATATTTACCTCTTCTTCGGGTTCTTCCTTTTGATTTGATCAAAAGGGCTCCTTAGGTTGGATGTATGACTAAAGGAAGGCCTCTAGGATGAAGGTAGTACAGTTGAGAGGGTATTTGGGTAGAGTTTGGCCAAGCCAAATGTCTTTGAATGTGTTAATTAGATAGAAGGGGCAGTTCCCTTTTATAAGAGGGGTGAGGGGCACCTTAGGAAAAGCTAGAAATATTATTTTATAATAAAATAATTTTAGGTTTCTAATGGCTTCAAGATGGATTATTTAAATTATAAGTTTGGGAGGGGTCGAAAAACACTCTACCAATAGGTTTTAGATAGGTTTGGGTTACTATATTAACTTTATCTTATAGATTTAACTCTTAGTTAAATAGTTTGACATTTACCATGTCTCTTTGTATTTTTATATTATATGGTTAATAAACTTACTATATACTTCCAATAGAACCCCAAGTTGTTCATTAATGACACACCTATCATTATATAAGTCATTTTTCCGAACCTTAGATTTTTATGAATATAATATCAATTAATAATATAATATTTGTTTTAAAAACTCTTTTATGTCAATTTTGACACTATTCGGTATTTTGTTTTCGCTAAATTCATAAAAGCATTATTACTTCAAAAATAATTTATCTAACCAACCCCAATATGTCATATTAACCTATAAAATTAGTGTAATTCATAAAACGTCTCGAATTACATTTATTTGGATATTTATAATATCAATTATTTTAATATTTCATTAATTAGGTAATTACTGTATCATTATTGTGTCATAAATAAATTAAATTATTTAATCTCTAAAAAATATAAATAAAATACCATTATGTGGGAAATCTTTTTATCTTTCTAATGAATTATTATAGTCGAATTTATCTTGTGTTTAACCCTATATTAATAATGTTTTAGTTATTAAACTTTGATTTTAACTCTTTTAACTCTTCTTTGAATTAAATAATAATAAATGTCATAATCTAACCCAAGTGGACCAAAGAGGTTCATATTTAATTCCTATGGTTGTTTTTAGTTGAACTATACTTATCCAATTGGTTTAGGGCATGTGTTAGGGTAAGAATAATAACATTTTTACCCTTAATTACCCGATTTACTTTTAACCATGGTAAATAAAAGTAAAAAGTTACTATTCACCAAAAATTATTTTTATCTTATTAAACCACATTTTACTCCTTGATATTAACCGTGTCTCTCGGATTTTTGAAATTCCAGTCACAGAAGCGGTAAAATTAAGTTTTATGTGAATTTGCAAATTCTCCTAGGAGGTGGGTAAAAGATGGTGAAAAGTTCAATAAAAGTTTTATATATATAAAATTATTATAAACTGACTTTAATGAATTACATTGAACTTATATAGGTATTATGTATCTATTTTGACCTAAAATAAATTTAAATAAAATAAATAATTATTTAAATAAAAATTCAGTTTTAAACTATAACTCAGTGTTTTTCACTATTCATCAAAAATTGAAAGTTTTTAGAAAAATACCAAAAATTAACCCTAAGCTAATTTTGATATTACAAATCCAAAAATGAAGTCCATTTTGAAAGATAAAATTTATAAAATTTAAAAAGTGGGTATTAATATTCATAATGGCTAGTTTGATTGGTTGTGGTGTGTTAGAACTCGAAGTTGCGTACAACACACACTACTGTATTTTTCAAAGAGAAGCGTATCGTGGAAGCTTGGGGTGTTACATTATCATCTCCTTCAAATAATTTCATCCTCAAAATTTCTAGAATATTACTACATAAAAAGACTCAGGTGGTTCTTCATCATAAGTTCCTCGGGTTCCCACGTTGCCTCTTCCATCTTATGGTTTCTCCATAGAACTTTTACCAGATGAGTCGTCCGGTTTCTCATCATTTGTTCTCTTATATCAAGAATCTTGACAGTCTCTTCACAATAAGATAGATCGGGTTCCAGTTCTAATTCTTCATAGGTGAGTACATGCGTTGGGTCAGACATGTATTTTCTCAACAGTGATACGTGGAACACATCATGAACTTTGGAGAGACTTGGCGGTATTGCCAAACGGTAAGCTATATCCCCAATTGGTTCATGAATTTCGAAAGGTCCGATGTACCTGGTACTCAATTTACCCTTCTTACCAAAACGTATAACACCCTTCCATGGAGATACCTTCAAGAAAACATGATCTCCCACCTGAAATTCCAAATCCTTCCTTCGATTATCAGTATAGTTCTTCTGCCTACTTTGAGATACTTTGATGTGGGTTTGTATTACCTTCACCTTTTCCATCATTTCCTCAACAAGTTCTGGGCCTACAAGTTTTCTTTCACCAACATCATCCCAACAAGTTGGTGTGCGACATATATTTCCATATAACGCTTCATATGGTGCCATCTGAATACTTGAATGGAAGCTATTATTATAGAAGAATTCTACCAGAGGTAAATATTGATCCCACATACCTTGAAAGTCAAGTGAGCATGTCTTCTAAGGTTTGAATAGTCCATTCTAATTGTCCTTCAGTTTGGGGGTGGTAAGCAACGATCAAACGAAGCTCAGTATCCAGGGATTTCTGAAGACTTTTCCACAATCTTGATGTAAAACGTGGATCACGATTAGAAACAATCGATAGGGGTACTCCATGAAGTCTCAAAACTTCATTAATATATAGTCTTTCTAGACATTAAAGTGGTAAATCTTCCCTTATAGCAAGGAAATGTGCAGACTTTATAAGACGATCAACAATGAACCATATTTCATCGTTTCTTATAAGAGTCTTTGGTAGTCCCATAACAAAGTCCATCATAATATTATCCCATTTCCACCCCGGTATGGGAAGAGGTTTCAAGACTCATTCAGGATATTACCTTCCAGCTTTTACTTATTGACAAACCATACATCTTGACACAAAATTAGCAATCTCCCTCTTCATGTTGTCCCACAAAATATGTTCCTTCAAATCTCTATACATTTTGGTGCTCCTAGGGTGTATAGAGAAATTGAAACTATGAGCATCATCCAACAATTATCTTTTTAGATCAGGTATATTGGGAACACAAAGTCTCTTCCCAAATTTAAAAATTCCATCTTCATACACAAAGTCACTCAATCTCCCATCATTCACAGCTTTAATCTTATTTTGAAACTCTTCATCATTGGTCTGAGAACTCTTTATCCTTTCTAGTAAAGATGGTTTGTCAACCATTTGAAAAATTATTGATGTTTCACCTTCCATGGCGATTCCCATATCCATCTTTACTAGATCCATGAAAATAGGATCCCTTTCAACTCTCATCTTGTTCAAAACTCCATGATCTTTTCTACTCAAAGCATATGCCACCTTATTTTCCTTCCCTGGGTGGTAGTGTATTGTGCAATCATAATACTCGAGTAGTTCAAGCCATCTCATTTGCCTCATGTTGAGTTCTTTCTGTGAGAAAATATACTTCAAACTCTTTTGATCAGTATAAATCTCACATTTTTACCATATAGATAGTGTCTCCATATCTTCAAAGAAAATATTACAGCTTCTAACTCAAGATCATGAGTAGGATAGTTTTGCTCATGATTTTTTAGCTGTCGTGATGCATAGGCAATAACCCTATCATTCTACATAAGGACAAAACCAAGTCTTTTCTTTGAAGCATCACTATAAATAACAAAATCATCATTCCCCAATTATAGAGTCAATATAGGAGAATTGAATAATATTCTTTTCAATTCTTCAAAACATTCTTCACACTCTTTTTTCCAAAAAAATTTAACCCCTTTACGTGTGAACTTTGTTAATGGGTTAGCCAACCAGGAAAGATTCTGGATGAAACGTCGATAATAACCTGCTAAACCAATAAAACTGCGTACCTTAGTTATATTCATCGGTGTTGTCCATTCTTGGATTTCTCTTGTCTTAGAAGGATCGACATATATTCCATCCTTAGAGACAATATGACCAAGAAATGAAATCTCCTGAAGCCAGAATTCACACTTGCTAAACTTCCCATAAAATTCGTGTCTTCTAAGAGTCTTCAGGATAATGCGCAAGTGATTTTCATGATCTTCGTAGATTTTGGAGTATACCAAGATATCATCAATAAATAACACTAAAAAATCATCAAGATATTCCTTGAAAACTCTGTTCATTAGATCCATGAAGACAGAGGGTGCATTAGTTAATCCAAAAGGCATTACTTTAAACTCGTAATGCCTGTACCTGGTCCGAAATGCTGTCTTCGGAATGTCTTCCTTATTCACACACAATTGATGGTATCCATATCGAAGGTCAATATTTGAAAAGTATTGAGCTCCATGCAGTTGGTCAAATAAATCATCAATGTAAGGTAGGGGATACTTTTTCTTTATTGTTATAGCATTGATCTCCCTGTAGTCGATACATAACCTCATAGATCCATCTTTCTTCTTAACGAAAAGGACAGGGGCTCCCCATGGAGAAACACTAGGGTGAATAAATCCCTTATTACTCAATTCCTCTCGTTGTTTCTTTAGTTCCACTAATTCCAAAATTTCCATTATATAAGGGGTCTTCGATGTGGGCATTGATCTAGGAATTAAATCAATAGAAAAATCAATTTCTTGTTCTGGAGGATGTCCAAGTAAATCTTCTGGAAACACATCAACATATTCCTTCACAATAGGAACATCCTATATTTGAACAATCCTTTCCTCACCCATAGTTATTTCATTCTCTTCCTCCCCAATAATTGAATTTAGTTGAGCTACTGGGGGTGGATCTAGATAATAATTAGGTGGTGACAATTATTCTCTAAAGATAAGGTGTTCTTTATCATCATCATAAAAAATTTCAACCTCCTTATTCTTAAAATAAATCTTTGCATCACGGTCCGAAATCCAATCCATACCGAGGATTATATCAAATTTAATCATGGGTATGACGATGAGATCAGGAGATAAAGAACATTTATATGCTCTAATGGGGACTGATTCACAAAAATTTGTTGCAATGATAATTCCTTTTGGAGTTTTTACTGACAACTCCCTTGTTAAATCAAATTGGAAATATCCAATTTTATTTGCAAACTGGGAAGATATGAAACAATTCAATGATCCAGAATCAAATAAAGCATTTTCTAAAACTGAGGAAACCATTAAATTACCTACCACCATATCTTTATAAGCTTATACCTCAGAAATAGTGATAGCATAAGATTGGCCTTGATCCCCTAACCTTTTTTGAGGTAAGTTCCCCTGAATCTTAGGACATTCATTTTCATAATGTCCCATCTCCCTACAGTTGTAGCATTGAACATCAGTAGCTTCTTTCTTCCCCTTGCAATCACGAGCTTGGTGTCCTTTTTCACCACACTTGTAACAGACTCCCATTCCCTTAAAGCAAGCACCGGGGTGTTTCTTCCCACATTTACTGTAGGATGGATATTCAAAATTTCCCATCTTCCCCTTATTTCCATTTCCAGAGTGATCAATAGATCTCTTCTTCTCTTGCTTTTCTTTAAAGTCGTAAGACTTAGAGAATTATTTTTCTGTCTTGATAGCACATGAGACAATATCTTCGTATGATGAGAAGGATTGTGAGACTAATGCTCGACGAAGAAACGGTTTTAACCCATCAATAAAACGATTAATATTACTTCTTGGGTTACATATATAATCTGCAACATTCCTCACTAACCTTGTAAAGTTAGCCTCATACTTTGCGACATTCTCATACTCCTTTTGCCTAAGATTCAGAAATTGCCTTTCCATATCTGCTCGATGGTCACGAGGAAAGTATTTTCCTAAGAAAATATCTTTAAACTCCCTCCATTACATATTTGATACTTCCTCATCTTCCTTTGTGTTTTGAATCAGTGACCATTATTGATCAGCATCTCCAGTGAGGTGGTAAACTGCCATGATAACTTTTTCCCTTTCACTACTCCCCAAGGCATGGAATATTTTCTCTAAGGAATTTATCCATTTCTTAGCCACTAATGGATTTGTACTCCCATTGAATGTTGGTGGTTGTTTCCTCATGAAGCAGTCTAACATTGATCCTCCACGTTGTGGATCAGGGTGCTCCATATGGGTAAGGTTATTATTCATAACCTGAGTGAGTTGTCCCAGTATAGTGATAAACTGATCAGCATCAGTTGTATCACCAGCTCCACTATAATTATCTTGAGCAGGAGGGAAATCACTACATGGAGTGTGTGCATTGATACAGTTTCCATTCCTTCCACTAGGCACCATTTCTAAAAAATGGCATAAACTAGATCAGTTTATGAACCAAAATACATAATTCTAAACTTGTAAAACACTTAACATAAATTGAACAATTTATGGATATAATCCATAATCATAAAAAAAAATTTCTCTGAGGAATTATATACTCATAAACCCTTCATAATGGTTTATAAAGAAAATTAGAATTATCCTAAGCATATCCCCCGTGAGTGTCTTAACCAAGAGTTCAGCAAGGCCCGTTGTCGTGCACCAGTTCCCATTCGAGTCTAGCTTAAAGTGGTGTTTTCAGGTTTTACCCCTAGGTACATCTGTACCAGCACTACCACAAAAACAGTTTTTCACAGCGCCCCCCTTTATCAGTGCTAACGAAAAAGCGCTGATAAAGGGGGGTCCCTTTATAAGCGCTCAAAAAAGCATTGATAAAGGGGAGCTTTATCAGCGCTAAAAAAAGAACTGATAAAGGCACCCCTTTATCAGCGCTTTTTTTAGCACTGATAAAGGGACCCCCCTTTATCAGCGCTTTTTTTAGCGCTGATAAAGGGTCAGCTTCAAAAAAAAATTTAAAAATATATTAATATATTAATATATAAATATAGTTATATTGTTATATAAATATAATATATAATTTTTAAATATATTTTAGATAAGTATAAATGTACATTTACACTTATTATACTTAATATATAAGATATTTAGTGAAAATGACTTCTTAAGAAATTAAAAAAATATTTTTAATTAATATTTTGATAATCATTATGGAGTAATAGTCATTTAATTACAATTTGAGGACTAAAAAAATTAAAAAAATTAAAAAAAGATCCAAAATATGTTGAAAACGCAACTCAAACTTCAAACGGCCATAACTTTTGATCCAGGTGTCCGTTTGAGCTCTACCACATATCAAATCGAAGCCTGCGAAGAACTCTACATCGCTATGATTGGGAGAACCTCGGTCAAGCGTTTTTCGAGGCCAAAAGAGGCCCAGAAGGCCTCCAAAACTGAGTTTTTTGTCGGGGTACCCAGATTTTTTAACATTTTGTGGATTTTCAAACTCGTTTGAGGGGGTATTATTGGATTTTCTTGGCAAGGACTGAATTTATTCCAAGTTATTACATTCATATTGATATTATGTCTTTGAAATTTCATCCTTTTTTATAATGAACTGCTATTTATAATCAAATATATAACTATATGTACATATTTTTTATATATTCGCACCTAAAAATTAAATTTTTTAAATAAATAATTAAACATATTTACATATAAAATATATTAGCTTTATCTAAATAATAACTAATATCCATTTTATTTAAAATACCAATATATGAATATTTATATACCTATATATTAATCTAACTATATATATATTAATCTAACTATATATATATATTAATATAACTATATATATATTAATCTAATAACTATATATATATTAATATAACTACATATATATATATATTAGTATTACTACAAATATATATATTAATATCACCATAAATATATATATTAATATCACTATATATATATTAATATAACTATATAAATATATATTCATATAACTATATATATGTTAATATAACTATATATATGTTAATATAACTATATATATGTTAATATAACTATATATATGTTAATATAACTATATATATATATTAATATAAATATATATTACTATACGAATAAATATAACTAAATATATATATATATATAGATATATATATATATATTAATACCACTATATATATATATATATTAATATTACTATATATATTATAATATAACTATATATATATTAATATAAATATATATTACTATACGAATAAATATAACTAAATATATAAATATATATATATATAGAGATATCATGAATTGGAAAGCAAATCAAAATAGAGTAGTGGTAAGGGCTTATGCGCGCAGGGGGGAGGTCTCGAGTTCTTATCCTGGTGGAGGCAGGGGTGCGCGCGCATGAGGAATATTGGAGAAAGCGCTGTTAAAGGGTGTATGGGGGTGCGTGGGGTGCGTGGGGTGTTGTATAGGGGCCGAAAAGCGCTGTAAAAGGGGGGGGGGTTCAAGCGCTATAAAAGCCCCCCCCGATTGGCAGTATTTTTTATTTTTTTTTTAATTTTTTTTAACTTTTATCAACGCTTTTTTAAAAGCGCTGATAAAAGGGTCCTTTATCAGTGCTAAAACGAAAGTGCTGATAAAGGAAGCGCTGATATAGGACCCCTTTATCAGCGCTAAAAAAGCGCTGATAAAGGGGTACTTTTATCAGCGCTTTTTTTTAGCGCTGATTAAGGGGTCCTATATCAGAGCTTTTTGGAGCGCTGATAAAGGGGACCCACCCTTTATCTACGCTGGCTTTATCAGCGCTTTTCTAGCGCTGATAAAGGCCATTTTTAGTACTGATAAAGGTTGTGTTTTTAGTAGTGCAGAGCCGCATCTACCTGCTCGTATCCAGACAAGGATGTATTGCTTGGAAAACTCACCAAATATCTACAATACCAAAATTCTAGGAAGTTATTCTATACTAATCCTCAAAGTCCATCTTAGGTCTATGTGCTCTAATCAGATTTTATCTAAATATAATTTTCAAGGTTTGTACTAAACTTACTCTGATACCAACTATAATTCCCTGACCCCAGTTACCTAGAGTCGGTGGATTATTACATAACATTGGCATGATCACAAAAGATCAAGTCTCTAAAGACCGATTAGTTTAGTAGCCTTGGAAACACTAGATACATTCATAAGTCTTACATTAAATGATAAAATGGAAAACTAAAACAACATAGTCTCCATAGTCCAAACTCATATCCCCTCAGACTATCCCTACAGGTCAGTCATAAAATACTTTGTCACATCCTGGGAAAAAAATAAAACATAGAAAGGGGTGAGCTTAGATGCTCAGTAAGGATAACAATATAGCGGAAACTTTCATAAATAAGCATAAACATTTAAGGAAATGTATAACTAAAACAAAAGCCTTTTAAGCTTGAACTTAAACATAACATGGAAAAAAATAAATAATGCCATTTACTTATTCACATGGATATTCTACTAGTCGAATAATCATATGCAATATCAGTAACCACTTTCATAATGATGGAATGCATAATGCCAGACCATCATAACCACAAAGTGAAGTCCTTGTGCCAATACTACAAATAAGATTTTGTCAAGGCCTTGTTCCAAGACACTAGTTTGTCTCATGAGACCTACCGATGCATCAAGGAGCTATAGCAGGCTCCACCCGTCACTAACTAAGTCCAATGCAGTCCTCATATCAACAGTTTTAAACATAACATAAACATTCATATTAAAAATAACATACAAAATGTCAATACTTTATCCATAAACCATGAATGGTATAAAAATAACACATCCATAGTCAAATATATCACAAAACCTTCAATACAATATGGAAGTTTTGTATCATAATGACTCAACTTCAAATAAGCTTAAAATCCATCAAAGGATGTTGACATAGATGAAATCAAAAATATTTGAGAGAAATATCTCTTTTGGAAATCATTTAAAAGTCACATAATTATAAAATAAAACTTTTACTTTGAAAATATTCTTATAATCTTGTAATGGAATCTTCGACGATTTTATAATGGCAGAAAATAACCGCACCCGCCGTATAAGTTAAAAAAAATACATTCTTACCTTAATTTTGTCGAAAAGGTTAAAAAGGACCTTGTTTGGAAAACGACGGAAAAATTATTTTATAAAAATTTTATAAAAAGTCAAACAAGGTTATAAATGACTTTAACCCATATTATATAAAATAGTAAGAATGTTTTGAAATACATTTTTAAGAAACATGGATGTAGATGATAAAGAGGTCCTAGTAGATAATTGCGTATAAACAACCTCGGATAATGAAGAGATTGTGAAATTAACCCTTACCTTGCAGTTTTTCCTTGGTCAAGGGTAGGTTAACCTCCTATATAATGGTGAAATAATTGTTATTAAATTATAAAATAATCATATAAATTAATATGACATCATATATGATATTTCAACATTGCTTGGTTAATAATATCTTAGTATTATCATTGTTTTGGGTGTTTTCCTTTATATTCATTGTTATGTGAGTCATATTTGTTATAGATGGGATGTATCTTATTCATAACTAGAATGATATCAAGTCTTTAAAAATTATTTTTAATCATCAAATGAAAATAATTCTTGAATGGATACGATGGGGAATGAATCTCATCGCGTTCGTGGAGACAGTAATCCGTACGTACGCACGAGCGGCAATATCATTCTTTTGATATTAAAATAATTTAAAATTGGATGTTATATAATATATACAGAATCCTTATCATGTTATATATATTATTTACATCAATTACACATAATTATTATACCCATCCAAATAATAATGTATTGAATAACAATTACACCACGACGTGGAGACGGTAAGCCGTACGTACGCACGTATGGTGACATGTCATTCAAAGGATCGATAGAATAATGAATTTGGTTGTACCATATTTATAATAACATCATAGTATATAGATGATACCAGAGTTATTATTTTATAATTGAAACAATAAAGAAAAAGGAAGTGGAAGAAGAAAGAAACTTGAAAGAGGTGATGAAATATTTACCTCTTCTTCGGGTTCTTCCTTTTGATTTGATCAAAAGGGATCCTTAGTTTGGTTGTTTGACTAAAGTAAGGACTCTAGGATGAATGGAAGACAATTAAGAGTGTATTTGGGCAGAGTTTGGCTGAGCCAAATGGCTTTGAAGGTGTGAATTAAAGAGAAGGGGGGGTGCCCTTTTATAAGAGGGGTGAGGGGCACCTTAGGAAAAGCTAGAAATATTATTTTATAATAAAATCATTTTCGGTTTCTAATGGCTTAAAATGTATTATTTAAAATATAAAGTGGGTATGGGTCGAAAACCACTCAAAAAATTGGTTTTATACAAGTTTTGGTCACTATATTAACTTTATCCTTTAGATTTAACTCTTAGTTAAATAGTTTGACATTAACCATGTCTCTTTGTATTTTTATATTATATGGTTAATAAACTTACTATATAATTCCAATAGAACCCCAAGTGGTTAATTAATGATACAGCTATCATGATATAAGTCTTTTGGCCAAAACTTATATTTTTAGGAAGAGAATATCAATTAATAATATAATATTTTTTTAAAAAACTATTTTATGTCAATTTTGAAACTATTTCGTATTTTGTTTTTTCTAAATTCATAAAAGCATTATTACTTCGAATTTTTTTTATCTAAACAACCCTAATATGTCATATTAACCTATAAAATTAGTGGAATTCATAAAAAGTTTCAAATTACATTTATTTGGATATTTAAAATATCAATTATTTTAATATTTCATTAATTAGGTAATTACTGAATCATCATTGTGTCATAAATAAATTAAATTATTTAATGTCTAAAAAATATAAATAAAATACCATTATATAGTAAATATTTTTATCTTTATAATTAATATTTATAGTCTAATTTACATTATGTGTAACCCTATATTAATAATGTTTTAGTTATTAAACTTTGATTTTAACTCTTTTAACTCTTCTTTGAATTAAATAATAATAAATGTCCTAATCTAATCCAATTGGACCAAAGAGGTTCATATTTTATTCCTAAGGTTGTTTTTGGTCGAACTATACTTATCAAATATAACTAGGACATGTGTTAGTGTAATAATAATATCATTTTTACCCTTAATTACCCTATTTACTTTTAACCGTGGTAAATAAAAGTAAAAAGTTACTATTCAACAAAAATATTTTTATCTTATTGAACCACATTTTAATCCTTGATATTAACCATGTCTCTCAGATTTTTTAAATTCCACTCATAGAAGCGGTAAAATTAAGTTTTATGTGAATTTGCAAATTCTCCTAGGAGGTGGGTAAAAGACGGTGAAAAGTTCAATAAATTTTTTATATATCGAAAATTATTATAAACTGACTCCAATGAATTACATTGAAATTATATAGGTATTATGTATCTATTTTGACCTAAAATAAATTTAAATAAAATAAATAATTATTTAAATAAAAATTCAGGTTTAAACTATAACTCAGTGTTTTTCACTATTCATCAAAAATTGAAAGTTTTCAGAAAAATACCAAAAATTTACCCTAAGCTAATTTTGATATTCTGAATCCAAAAATGAAGTCCATTTTGAAAGATAAAATTTATAAAATTTCAAAAAGTGGGTATTATTATTCATAACAGCTTGTTTGATTGGTTGTGGTGTGTTAGAACTCGAAGTTGTGTACAACACATGCTACAGTATTATTCAAAGAGAAGCGTACCGTGGAAGATTGGAGTGTTACAAACTCAGCCTACCTTAGCTCTACAACCCAGTCCCTGAGATGCATGACTTTCCTGAGTCATTATAGTTTGAGCTTCCTACTGGGGACCCTAGCTAGATCTTGGGTTCCCTAATTATGTTTACCTCAATCCTCTATAAAAACTTGACCTTATAGACCTATAGAAAAGCTTTTGTATATATCTCATCTTTCCATAATACTGACACTTTCTCTGAGGTGATGTGTAGACCCTATGGTAATGACCAATCTTTTCATAGTAGAAGCACTATGGATCACTTACTAAGGTAACTTAAAAATAAAAACTATAATCCACTAGCATACCACTACCCTACTACACATCTCTAGTATTCCTGTTCTTGTAACCAGAATAGGCACTCATCATAGCAGTAAGAGTCCAACATTCATGAGTACTGAAGGGTGGAAGAAAACAAACTTCTCAATACTCCTCCAGACCCTTCTTGATAGTCAAGGAATTGCACAAAACCCATAGGTATATGGTTAGATAAAAACACAAAACTTGTCATTTGATGTTGTAATGTAAACTGATCTTGAACTCCATGACCTTCGATGACTCATTTTTGGCTAAGATAGGAGAAACGAAAAGTAGCTTAGTGAAATGAGAAAAGTGTGTGGATGTCATTGTGGACCTATATTATAGTTCCATGAAATCCTATACTCAATCTAGCTTTAGTATATCAAGAAATAATTTCTCAAAGAATAGGTTGTTGAAGGCCACCCAGGTGAGACCCTCACATTTTTCATCATGTCTCATCACACCCCACATCCTCCCAACGAGTCTTTGTAGCATGAACACTACCAACTTAACTTTCTTTTACTGAAGTGTCTCAATGAGTTCAAATACACCCTTGTTGATTTCTATTCAATCCTTTGCATCATATGACCCTCTATTCCCCTAAAAGTATGGTGGATGATAGAGATATAATTATCTAGCATATTCGACCATGGTCCTTAGTGCCCTTATTCCCTAGTCAGGAACAAGTGGAAGGACTCCCGAATGAGGTGGGGCCACTTCTTATACCACCAGAGCAGGTGTGGGAGCATGATATACTACATGCTCTTACATAATAGGCAGTGGAAGAAGGGCATCCTTCTTGGTAAGAGTATCCTAACCCAGATCATCTGATGGTCCCATAAGTCTCCTTCAGGGTAGTATCTTTTGAAAATTAAAGAAAACCATTAGAAAAATTGAAGTCATTAAGATAGATCATAATAAGTCTATGGTATCACACAAAACCCTTCCTAGGAGGTTACCCAAAACCTGATGTATATTCCTCATAATAATAACCAAGTTCTCTATCCATACACATTATTCAAAGTCACATACAAATAAAAAACATACCATAATGATCTAGTTCCACTAAATAATTCCAACATAGATATATTACAACAACATGGAAAACATATACATCAATAAATCAAGGAATACAAGTATATCCTAAATATATGGAACAATTCAAGGAATTAAATTAAATAACTGCATGAAACACTCAACAGGTATATACATATGTCATGTGATCCTACATTTCTAATCATTATGCATGAGTGCACCCCGAATCCCATGAAATATTAAGAAAAATCATGTTAATGGTAACTCAGTTCTCCATTACACATGATATGGGTTGGCACATGGAAACTTCCCTACCTGTGTCCCATATAGGTTATCTCCTTTCTACCATGTCTTATGTTAGTCAAAATAATAATGTAAAACTTTGATCTAATACCATTTTTTAATTCCTCAACCCAAACCACTAGGTTGATCCAGAGTGCTACAAGACCTCATGTGTGCCTCCCCATATACAAGAGGCCCCTGGAAAGCATCAAGGGTCCGAACACCTTCAGTGGGGAGACTATACCCTCAACACCGTATCCTTTCACCAATAATATAAACAAAATATAACAACTTAGATTAAAAAATGTGAAATAAAATAATATCATATGGAACATATGTCATACAATAAATAAACGGACTCCCAAAATGGAAAGCCAAACTTGATTAAATGTGTAAGTATATAAATAAATAAAATTATGTGGTGATCATATAGAGTTTATCTTAGTACCACTAAAAGATACATGCTCAAATACTCAGTAATCATCCACATGCCCCTTTCCCTTTCCCGGATACCTATACATGAAGCATACACGAGCATCGAGATGCCTATGCAGGGTGTGAGTATAAACCAAGAAGGACACCAAAAATTCATCCTTAACAAGTGTTAACATGTATAATAGGTGTATTCCATGATAATAATAAATTCACAAGAAATCAAAAACAATCACATACTGAGCACCCATTTTCTAACTAAGCCACCATGAGCCCTAAACATGCATTCTTTAACACCATGCAGGAAGGAAAATAATGATATTATAAGTAACCAAGAATTAGTCACAAGGGTTGAAAAAATACCACTTATCATCCTTAAGGAATAATGTGAACATGATACTCAAAATTCACTAGGCATCAACCGAATCATGCTACTCGACATCCACTAGGAATCGAATGATCATGCTACTCCACATCCACTAGGAATCGAGTAAACATTCCTATTTGGAAACCACTAGGAATTATGTGAATCACATAGAATCCACAAGGAATCATCATATTCCTACCCTATGCTCAGGTGCATCATCAACGTTGTCCCAAGTCATGCACTCTCACCCTTTAACGGATAACCATATCACAATGGTTCACATGCTCCAATCACCTAGAACAATACCTCAAAAGGAATAGTAACAGACATAATAGAGTAAATAATACAAATAAAACCATAACATATCATCGTGATTAGATATTAGAAACATATAATACTTGTTATCAACGCCAACATAATCAAATAAGCTATAATCATACACATGGAAACAAGTATCATAAATGGGTCTTATGAGCTACACACACCTACATGCGATCATAACCAAGAACGATCATCAAAGTATGCCAACTCAATAAGAACACCTAGGAGACTTGTGTACGTATGATCCCAAAATAGTAATTATCTTACTAACTCAATGTTTTTAATGTCAACTTCAAGGTTTGTCAAGCGTGTCATCTCCTGAACCACATTCTCACACCAACTGGAATAAGTTCGCTCACTAATAACTACTAGAATAGATTTCATATAAAATAATATCGTTTCTAGACTAATACATGAGGATGAATAAGAAAAGGGTTATAAAAACACTTACCCAATGGAATCCACCATCAATGTTATAATATGAGTATGGTTTAAGAGAAATGTCAAAGCTAAAATGTGAGATAATAACCTAGTAAGGATTCACCAAGAGCTTCACCACCAAAATTTCAAATAATAACAATGGTCCTATAGATTATGTAATTTCTATAAACATTGATTAAAGCCAAAAAATATATGATGATATAACATGGACATAACTATAAAAATCCCATTTTAGGATAGATCAAAGAAGAAGAAGAGGTATTCAACTAGAATAAGAAGAACTCACCGGGTTCTCCATGGAAACACCCAAAACTGGAATCACCAAAAAAAAATAGGTGTAAGGAGTATTTAGAGAAACCAAAGAGGTTGAGATGAACCAAATTAAAAAATAAAAAAAACTCAATGTGAGAAGGGTCAAACTAATAACCTAGGTTTTTCTGGGAGTCATTTGGAATTTACCAGATTCAAGGAATCAATTAGAAAACAATAGGTGATTTTATTAATTAGGGATGTAACCATTTAAATAATGCATTAAAACCAAAAATTTAATCCATGCTAATTTCCCTTTAATTTTTTCAATATCTTAGAATTAAAGAGTTGAATTTGAGATTTTGAAAAACCATCCTAATTTCCAAAATGGCCTTCACCATGGACTATCCATGCCCATGGTATTCTTGAACACTATAAAGAAAAAAGATATCCCTATGTCATGTCCTCAATAATAAATCCATTTACGCTTCTCACTAAGCCCTATAAATGGATGTGGTGGGGTCTCCTAGGTCATGGTCTATATTAGGACCTCTCATGCACTATAACTTGTCCACAGATTGGTCAAGCCATTCCCCCTTGCCTGTTTTTTCACTGAGGAATACACTAGGTTCACTATATCTTGAACCAGACCATAGTTTTTATTTTGGAAGTAAAAACACCAAAAATTCCTTTTAAACCGCCCAAAGTTACTCTAAGCTCTAAATCATTTACCCAATCATGGTTACACTTAAAAACTCAGTGGAGAAAATAGGAAACAAATATTTTCATACTTGAAATAAAAATTGATGTTGTTACAGAAGCATTCAAGGCTATAAAAAATACATCTAAATATAACTAAAAATAAAAGAAATATAATAAAGTGATATGAATTGAGAAGTTATCTACATGTATTTAAACTATGGGTGTCTTTCCCTAGAGTAGTGTGTGAAGGAGGAGGAAGGGCAGTGCACCATGGGAAAGGAGTGACCTTGTCCATAAACCTTGTGAGGAAATGATCCCTAGCATGGAGTTACCAAAAACAATTGTATCCATTGAACTAGTGCGTTAGTATATTTTCATGAATTGATACACTGCCAATAACATTCTCATTGGACATATCCTAGTTTGGGTGAACCAAGTGAAAATCAATGTGTCCTTAGAGTATTTATTTTATTGTATTAGCATATCATAATTTAGAGAGGTATAGAGAAATGATATATTAAGAAAATGGTTGGTTAAAATTCCTACCTATATGGGAAAAATATCCATAAAGAAAAATATGTTAAGATGTTTGAAACTAGTTAAATTATCTGTATCCTAATTCAACCCACCCTCTCAAGGTGCCTTAAGCACATAACAAGTGGTATTAGAGTAAATATTTTTTCTTAGTGTTCAACCTTTGAAGTTACTTTTGGAGTTTCTACACAAATTAAGTCAATAATGAAGCTTCCATTTTTAATGGTATTAAAGTAAACATGTGGAAAAATGAGTTCATGGTATACATAGAATAAGTTAAAAAAAGTCCCCATAGAAGTTATACATGAAGGAATTTTCCTGTTAAGACAACATGGAATTATATTTTAAAAAAATCAATGAAATTTATATATTGATGCTTATATCAAGAAGGAATTAAACTGATATCTAAATGAATATATTTTCAAGAAGATATAACATGAGAAGTTCTCCAAGGAAATTTCAATGAACCAAGAATATTTATATGAAAAAACCCATAGTGCAAGAATATAGAAAACATGTCCATGAAGAGAATGTAGTAAAAAAGTTAGATCATAATTTTCTTATGTATAAAGGTAAGAAGAAGAAAAGTAAGAATAATTCCCCTATGAATTTGAGATCACCAAATAAGTTTATTAACTTTTAATATATTATTATATCTAATTTTATCCATTTTTAGAAGATAATTTCACATCTGTCAATTTAGATTCACCTTCAGGAATTAATGGAAGTGGAGATCCCAATGGTGACATGTGAACAACCTCAAATAACTACCCTTACATATGCTCTTCATTTCAAAAACAAGAATAGATCTAATCCTCAAAAGTAAAGGGGAGTCAATGGGGAGTCATGCATGTAGTACAATATATAATCATATAATATATATATATATATATGGAAAATAAATGATTTAGAAGATATAAAGTAGACTTAAAATTTAACATAATGAATATGAGAAAAAAATGAAAGATAAAAGTGATCCCATTGAATAAATTTCCTAAGAAATTAGAAAGTAAATGGACACTATAAAGGAATTGAATGTAGGAATTATCCCTCTTAAATCTCTACTATAGGAGAGGATATGGGCTAAAATATAAGTTGCCTCAATCATGAAAAATATGGATACCAAGTTAAAGGATAAAGATGAGAAAATAATGGAACTTGATGAGAGGATAAAACCTCAAATGAAAAAACAAAGAATCCTCCCATGAAAGCCTCAAAAAGTAAAGGTAAAAATAGAACAAAACTATAATATACAAGAAGTCATAATCCATGTGATAAATCTATAAATAAGTATAAATTTCTTGGAAAATATATAGGTAATCATTTTTAAAAGAAGTTAACTTCAATGTGTTAATATTGTGCGAGATTTGGACCATCAAGATCATGTGTTTTGAAACCCAACTACCTAATGGTGAAATAAAACATGTTGTAACAAACTCTCAACTAGGTGGTGTTCACATGAGGTATGATTATTAGAGTATATGTTTCACATGTTTAAACCCTGTTTATATGGGAATAAATTATAGCTTAAAAAAGTCATGGAAATTCAAAAAGAAAACCTCCACTCGTATAACATATAAGGGTAGGGTTTTCCTAGAAAGAAGCATGTTGTGCTATAAAATAGATTCACTATTTTGTAAGAAAGACATGGAGCATAGAAAAAGGTGAATCAAGAACCAAAATTAGTCTACTCATAGTAGTCCTCCTAGAATGTAAGAAAACTAGAATAAAGTAAAAATAATGAATTTTGTCCAATTGTGAGGAATATAGAATAACATGTAAGGAAAGGACCACCAAAGGTGAAAAATACCAAGGTGGATCTCATGGATGTTAAAGTGTATAAAATTGAATAATTCCTAAGTAGTCTCACAAAAAATACAACAATAAAATATACAAGGACAGGTATAATGAATATTCAATATATAATGAATTTTGATAATACATTTTCAAGTGGGATTAATCACACTATGAAGGAGATGCTATGACTATGGAAGGAGAACCTTAGAGCAATTACCTGAGTTGAAATGTGTGTAAGTGGAATCACTAAAAGGAAATCCAATAATAAGGGGATAAAAAATATCACCATTTAAGATGATCTAAAATAAAAATAGATTAAAGATGTTATGGAATTCCTCACCTCAAATATAAAAAGAGAAAAAGGAGATATGGAAGGCAAATGGTTTGACTAACTTGACCAACCCAATCCTCAAATTGAGAAAACCTTTAGTACCCATATATCATTTTACATAAATGTTACTAACTAATTTTTTAAGTGATGATTTTTTTGGGGAGATATGATCCTTGGGGTGGTTGTGCTATTAAATCACATGCGTGGAATCTAAGATAATATCTAATTGAAATTTGAAAACTACATGTAGTGATGTTCATTGCTGATTCTGAAAACCAGTTGAAAAGAATCCCAATAGAAACAAAAATAAGTGTGGAATACATATATAAATTTACCAGTGGTATAATGATGGATCTAAGATGAAAAAATTGGCATTAGCTCATAAATTTTTGTGGTTTAATCCATTAGAATGAAGAGTATAAATTATTAATATAATTAGTGACCATGATAAATTTTATTTTAATTTTTTTATGTTCTTTCAAGTGGTATTAATAATATAATGTTATAGGATACTAAAATATATTTTTTAGGTTGTGTATTTCTCAAAACGTGGTGTCCCCAAATTGAGAAACAATAATTAATGTCAATATTTGAATATTTTGGGGGAGCTTGTGATAAATTTTCAATGGTTGTTCATCCTTATAAAAAAATAAATAAATAAAAGTTTTATAATGTATTAGAGGACATGAATTTAAAGTGTTATCACTAGTTATATTTTAAAAAGTGGTATAAATTAATCCTTAAAGTGGTATGTCTCACTCACTTGTGATTTTAAGATTTTTTTACATATGGTTTGTGTGAAGATGTGATGATATCACATGTTGTGTTTTTATTACGAAAGTGGAAAGCTAAATATTATATAGTTTTATTGGTATCAATGAGTCACATGGACAACTTTTGCCATCATAACTTAAACAATTGATTTTTACACCAAGATCATGATCACTAGAATTAGATGATTTATTGACAACCAAAATTCTAAGTGAAATTTCATTAATTGATATTATTTAGGAATTTGAATTTATTGTGTAGAATTGGTAAAATAATGTTAAAGGTGATATTATATAAATAACATTAATATATAATCAGATAGTCTAACTAGAGTTTTTTTCAGTTGGTTTTAAGAGCATATAGGGCAAGGAAGTTATTTCCAAATGAGGATAAAAAATGGGGAGTATAAGCTAACATGGAGACCCTCTTGTATTATTTTGATAAAGGGGGAGAGAGAGAAGTCCCTTAATGTAACAACCCGAGATTTTATGATAAGTATTCTTTTTAATTTATTTTATGTCATGTGTTTTATGCTACACCAAGATTATCTTGTGCTATACGCAATACCATATTAGCTTGCAGTATACGCAACACTATTCTTGGATTGTGTTACACACAATTTCAAGTTCGTTTGATAGTAGTCATTCTATGAAACATTGAGAGTATATATATATATATATATATATATTCAATGTATAAACGAAATATGGTTGGATTCTGTTATACGAAACAACAAAGGGGTCTTGCACAACACGCAACACTGACTTGGCCTGCATTACACGCAATCACGACCTTCCTCGATAGCGTGTGTTGTATGCAATATCAGGTTTCACTAAATAATGATAAATTGTTATAATATTATGGACAAGCTGTTATGAATAGTATTCACTACATTTTGAATTTTATAACATTATTATTCATCTTACACATTTTCTAGAACATGGTATGAGAACAAAATAAATTTTTCGGATAAAATAAGTATTTTTCAAAAAATGCAGTTTTGCCGTCTTTTAATGGCGCACCCACTTTAAATATTGTTTTGACATGTCTATAAGTTCAATTTGAAAAAATAAAATTCTTCTTTGGAATCAGGATATAAAAATTTACATTGGATAAATTTTTCATATTATTCTGATAACTTTCATATTTTAATGAATAGTAAAACACGCTATATTTTAATTAAATTTTTTTTCATTGCAATAATTTATATGGTTAGATTATCTTTTTAATTGGTTTTAAAGTGTAATTAGAATATATTTTTACCATTTAATCCAATGTTGGTCATTGGAATTAATTTCACTTTGAAATTGGATATAAACAAGTATTAATCTTTTGATAGTTATTGTTTCTTAAAAATACGCTATTTGTTTTGATAACGGGAATTAATTTTAAAATTAATTAATGCCACTTCTATGTTTTGAATATGAAAAAATAGACATCAATTTTGAATTCGGAATATCAAATAATTCTTAGGCTGAATTTTTGGTATTTTTCTGAAAAACTTCAATTTCTGATGAATAGTGAAACCACATAGTGGTAGATAAAAAAATGACCTTTTCATGTAAATGAAAATTTTCCACTTCTATGAATTGAATTTTAAAAATCCGAGAGACATGGTTAATATCAAGGACTAAAATGTGGTTCAATGAGATGAAAATATTTTTTTGGTGAATAGTAACTTTTTACTTTTATTTACCACGGTTAAAAGTAAATAGGATAATTAAGGGTAAAAATGATATTATTATTACCCTAACACATTTCCTAATTCTATTGGATAAGTTTAATTCGACCAAAAACAACCTTAGTAATAATATATGACCATTTAGGTCCACTTGGATTAGATTAGGACATTTATTATTAATTTATTTAAAGAGGTGTTAAAATAGTTAAAATCAAAGTTTAATAACTAAATCATTTTTAATATAGGGTTATACAAAAGATAAATTCGACTATAAATATTAATTGGAAAGATAAAAAGATTTAATACCTAATGGTATTTTATTTGAAATTTTTAGACATTAAATAATTTAAGTTATTTATGACACAATGGTGATTCAGTAATTACTTAAATAATGAAATATTAAAATAATTGATATTATAAATACCCGAATAAATGTAATTTGAGACTTTTTATGAATTACACTAATTTTATAGGTTAGTATGACATGTTAGTATTTATGTAATTATTTTTTTTCGAACTAATCATTCTGTTACGATTTTCACAAAAATCAATTACCAAATAGTGTCAAAATTGACATAAAATAGTTTTTAAAACAAATATTATATTATTAATTGTTATTTTATTCCTAAAAATATAAGGTTCATCCAAAGGACTTATATAAAGTTATATATATTAATAATAAACAACTTGGGTTTTTTTGGCTTGTTATAGTAAGTTTATTAACCTTATAGTGTAAGAAAACAAGAAAACACGGTAAAAGAAAAATTATTTAACTTAAAGTTAAATCTATATGATAAGGTTAAAATAAAAACCTAAACTTGTCTAAATTATATTGGATGAGAATATTTCGACCCATCCCCAACTTAGCTTCGAAATAACTCAATTTGGAGCTATTAAAAACTGAATATGACTTTATAATAAAATAATATTTTTAGTTATTCCAAAGGTGCCGCTCTCCTCCCTTATAAAAGGGCACCTCCTCCCTCTCTTCCTCACACCACTTTGAGCCTTCAAGATTGGCCAACCCCTGCCAATTTCTCTTCTCCACTTCCCTAGAAACATCCTAGAGGTTCTGGTATTCTTAAAATACCAATCTTAGTGCCCTAAGAGGAGGTTTCAAAAATGTGTGTCGAAAGAAGAGGAGGTTTGGAAACGTATGAAGCATATCAGACCTAAGGTAAGGGATAAATTTTCCAATCTTGTTTTAATCCGAGATTGTTTATTCGTAAGTATTTACTGGGGTTTTGTTCTCATCCATGTCAATGTTTCCTAAAAATGGTTTCATGTATGTTTAATGTCCTTTTTACCCATTTTTTACTTTTACTACATGGTATGTATGGAATCTTTCTTTTACGAGGTACTTTTTGACTTTTCCGGCAAAAGTACAAGAAGAATGTTTTTTTAACTTATATGGCACGAACGTATTTTTTACGGTTTTATAAAGCCTTATTTTCATGAAGCTTCCTACAAAATATTTCATGACTATTTTCAAAAAAGTCCCTTTCTTTAAAAATAGCATGACATTTTGTGAAAAGAAAATGATTTTGAAGAAGAAAGGATATTTTCCTCAAGAATTCATTTCAAGTGTTTTATCAAAACCATTTTCCATCTAAAATGACATTATTTCATATGTGTATGTTTCAAGTATAATATCTCTATGATTTACATGGTTTCACGTTTCTTATTATGAAATGATATCCATTTCTTTTATATGGATTATGTGATGATGGGATGATGTTTATGACACCCATTTTATTCGTTGGGTTATTATGAATGATGTATGTTTATTTTGTGGCACAAGTAAGAATGATTTCATTATGAGATGGGTGGGACCTATATCTCCCTTCAATGAATTGGGTAAAGATTTATATCTCATGGGATATACATGGCTAGAACGATAAGTTAATCCGGTTCAGTGTTACAGGACTGAAACGAGGTGTGAACTCGATTCAGAAAGGGACTTTGTCCACTAAGATGGTCTTGGAAGCAATGTCTTGGATACTATGGAAATCATAAAATGTGATTAATGGTTGCCACAATTACATGCATTATTCCCATACTATTTTATCATGATTGATGTTCCCTTATGATATATGCCTTACGTACTTCCAACATTCATGTCTTTGATCAAGATTTTGATGTTTAGATTTTATGTTCAAGTTTTTTCATTCAGATGTTTATTGATTGTTTTATGTTCTCTATGTTTACCCTTACTAGGCATTTGAGCTCACCCCTTTTATGTTTTCTTTTCCCCAGGATATAAATAAAGGTTTTAGGTAAGAAAAAAGGGGAAGATCTTTATGGGAGATGTTGAAGATCTTTCACCACGATTAGAAGATTATATTCCGAGTTTCCAAATACACTAAACTATTAGGGTCCTTGTGTGTATATTTTTGTTATGTACTAAGTATTCTGCAAAAGTAATGTAATGTCCATGTACGTCAAGTTTTGGTCTTCTACTGTTGGTATCAGAGGAAAGGTTTAGTCAACCTTTGGAAACTAGGATGCGAGAACTTTAATGAGATCCCTAGAGATATTTCTAAGGTATGTATAGGGATGTCCCTAAGGTTAAGTATAAGTATAGGTTATAATCCTAAAATTAAGGTAACGATCTTAGAATTAAACCTAAGATGTTAGATATTGAAGGTACTCCCCCTTTATTATGTTGTTTTACCTAGCATGATTTTTGCCTCTCACACTATTCTTTTTGGGTTTTAGACGATGGCTGGAACCCGAAGGAACCATGTTGATCAATGTAATGGACAATGCAATGATTGTCCTCCCGAACAAACCAATGTTATGGGAGATGGAGTTAAAAATCTGATTTCTATACTTACACAAGATATGAATCATTCTGGAATTCCAAATGAGCAGAGAAGGGAACAATATTCTATTGAGTCCTTCATGAGGCAACGTCCACCTTCTTTCAGTTTGTCTTCTGATCCACTTGTTGCTGAAAAATGGATCAGTACCACTGAAAATATATTTTCAGTTCTTCAATGTTCTGTGCATGATAAAGTCATCTTAGCAGTATATCGTTTAGAAGGTGATGCTGATCAATGGTAGAATCTTATCAAGAATACGAGGAAAAGAGATGAAATTGAGTCCATGGAATGGGACGAGTTCAAGAACTTATTTTTCAATAAGTACTTACCTCATATTCTTCGAACAAAGATGGAGAAGGAGTTTCTTGAACTAAAGCAAAAGGATGATGAATCTGTTGGTATATAAGAAGCGAATTTTACAAGGCTTGCAAGGTATGCATCTGGCTTTATCATCCAACCAGAAAGTAAAGTTGATCGATTCTTCAGTGGCTTAAAACCAAGTCTTCGATGGGCATTAGCTATAAGAGACTTCAGTAGCTATGAAGAAATTGTGCATTGTACTATCAAGGTAGAAATGGAAGTTGGTGTTACATATCCATCTCATGGTTTTGAAAAGAAACGAAAGATGGAGTTCAAGGAGAAATCTCAGAATAATGGTGAAAATAAGATGAATGTTTCCTTATGCTCAAAGTTTGGAAATAAGCATGGTGGAGATTGTATTAAAGGGACTAGAAAATTATTTAAGTGTGGAAAAGAAGGTCATCGAGTAGCTGAGTGTCGAAGTAATGGAAAAAGGGTTGCTAATGATGTGAATAAAGAAAAGACTGCAGAGAACGCACCACCAACACTTCAATGATTCATGTGCAATGAAATGGGGCATTATTCTAATCAATGCCCTAATCCAAGGGTTAATGATGATCGACATGATCAACCACTTAAGGCAAAGGACAAAGGGAAGTCACATGCGATCACTATTGGCAATGTTGAATATGACAACGATGTGGTGGAATGATTAAGTGTTTATGTAATGGGGTTCCAAAATAATGTTGTATATAGTATCGTGGAATATTGGAATATTTATGTATTAGTCTATTGTGGTTTTCAATAATTTTATGGTACCGGTAACCGTGGAAAGTGATTGAGATATTTTTGGAAAGAAGATGATATGCACATAATGAAGGGATAAGGAGAAAATGAAATGTTTGACAGTATTCATGAGCTCATGACTGATATAAGAAAATAGTTATAAGATGGTTTGAGTATATAGAATTTTGGGGTTTTGGTATGTGGAAAGAGTTAACTTTTGACAGCACTCATGTTTTCACTAAGATTCAATGGGTATTCATTTTTCAAGAGAATACATGATTAAGTCCTTCGAATGTTTGGAATGTGACCAACAAGACATATCTTATGATATATGGAGATCAACGATGGTATTAACATGATTGTTATATGAAATCTCTAGTAATCGTTTTCACTATAATATGAGAATGGACTGCAATATTATGGATAAGCCTAAAGATTGGAATGGATTATGTTGGACATAAGTTAGTATTGTATTTTTAGAAAAAAAGGACAACCTGCAGAACGAGCGACAACCCGTCACGTCGGACAAGGATGTGGGAATCGAACTCACAACTGAAGTGCGACAGGCCTTTATCACATACCACCGGCCTACAGAAAGTCCCTGGTTAGTAGAAATTAGTTTTATTTTATTAATCAGTATGATAGTTGAAGTATAAGTCCATTTTTGGAATCGTATACGATTAACCACACCATAGATGGACTTATGTATATTTGATAACTTTTTCTAACCTTTTGTTTGAAACAGATGGAATGACTCATCATTCTATCACATGATCTGCTAACACTTCATGAATGAAAAATTCAACTTCATTTCTTTAAGAGATGAAGTGAAAATTGTTCAAGGCACGAACAACGGTGAGATTGTACCAAAATCAGGTAAGTATTTCTTTTGATTCGAAAATTCATCAACATTAGGGAAATGATCCTGAAAACCAAAAATGTTGTCCTAGTGCCCTTATATCCGATGATTCAGATGGTACCTTAGATCATCACAAATTTATGGATTTGTGATTGTTGTATTTTTCATAGACATGTTCTCTACCACTCTCCATCAGAACTTGATGGTTAGGTTTCTCTTCCATATCCATATTTTCACCTATGTTATCCTATGTGGAAACCAAGTGATTAGTTAATTTGGGTAACCGTTATGTTTCATACTTTAGTTTTTAAAGTTAAGTTTTGGTATTTCATTTTACGATGTGGGTTTCAATTAAATAAACTTTCAAGTAGAAAACCATGTATAACCCCGACGAATTTCAAGGGAGAAATTCATTTTAAGGGGGGTAAAATGTAACAACCTGAGATTTTTTGATAAGTATTCTTTTTAATTTATTTGATGTCATGTGTTTTATGATACACCAAGATTATATTGTGCTATACGCAACACTGTATTAGCTTGCAGTATACACAACACTATTCTTGGATTGTGTTACACACAATTTCAAGTTCGTTTGATAGTAGTCATTCTACGCAACATTGAGAGTATATATATATATATATATATATATATATATATATATATATTCAACGTATAAATGAAATATGGTTGGATTCTGTTATACGAAACAACAAAAGAGTCTTGTACAACACGCAACCCTGACTTGGCTTGCATTACACGCAATCACGACCTTCCTCGATAGCGTGTGTTGTACGCAATATCAGGTTTCATTAAACAACGATATATTGTTATAATATTATGGACAAGACATTATGAATAGTATTAACTAAATTTTGAATTTTATAACCTTATTATTCATCTTACACATTTTCTAGAACATGGTATGAGAACAAAATAATTTTTTCGGATAAAATAAGTATTTTTCAAAAAATGCAGTTTTGCTGCCTTTTGATGGCGCACCCACTTTAAATATTGTTTTGACATGTCTATAAGTTCAATTTGACAAAATAAAATTCTTCTTTGGAATAAGGATATAAAAATTTACTTTGGATAAATTTTTCATATTATTCTGATAACTTTCATATTTTAATGAATAGTAAAAACACGCTATATTTTAATTAAAAACAACTTTTTTCATCGCAATAATTTATATGGTTAGATTATCTTTTTAATTGGTTTTAAAGTGTAATTAGAATATATTTTTACCATTTAATTCAATGTTGGTCATTAGAATTAATTTCACTTTGAAATTGGATATAAACAAGTACCAATCTTTTGATAGTTATTGTTTCTTAAAAACACGCTATTTGTTTTGATAACGGGAATTAATTTTAAAATTAATTAATGCCACTTCTATGTTTTGAATTTGGAAAAATAGACATCGATTTTGAATTCAGAATATCAAATAATGCTTAGGCGGAATGTTTGGTATTTTTTTGAAAAACATCAATTTTCGATGAATAGTGAAACCACTTAGTGTTAGATAAAAAACTGACTTTTTCATTTAAATGAAATTTTACCACTTCTGTGAATTGAATTTCGAAAATCCGAGAGACACAGTTAATATCAAGGACTAAAATTTGGTTCAATGAGATGAAAATATTTTTTTGGTGAATAGTAACTTTTTACTTTTATTTACCACAGTTAAAAGTAAATAGGATAATTAAGGGTAAAAATGATATTATTATTACCCTAACACATACCCTAATTCTATTGGATAAGTGTAATTCGACCAAAAAAAACCTTAGGAATAAAATATGACCATTTAGGTCCACTTGGATTAGATTATGACATTTATTATTAATTTATTTAAAGAAGTGTTAAAATAGTTAAAATCAAAGTTTAATAACTAAATCATTTTTAATATAGGGTTATACATAAGATAAATTCGACTATAAATATTCATTAGAAAGCTAAAAATATTTCCTACCCAATGGTATTTTATTTATAATTTTTAGACATTTAATAATTTAAGTTATTTATGACACAATGGTGATGAAGTAATTACTTAAATAATGAAATATTAAAATAATTGATATTATAAATACCCGAATAAATGCAATTTGAGACTTTTTATGAATTCCACTAATTTTCTAGGTTAATATGACATATTAGTATTGATTTAATTAACTTTTTTCGAACTAATAATTCTGTTATGATTTTCACAAAAATCAATTACCAAATAGTGTCAAAATTGACATAAAATATTTTTTTAAAAAAATATTATATTATTAATTGTTATTTTATTCCTAAAAATATAAGGTTCGGACAAATGATTTAGATAAGTTTATATACATTAATAATAAACAACTTGGGGTTCGTTTGGCTTGTTATAGTAAGTTTATTAACCTTATTTTGTAAGAAAACAAGAAGACACGGTAAAAGAAAAATTATTTAACTTAAAGTTAAATCTAAATGATAAGGTTAAAATATAAACCTAAACTTGTCTAAATTCTATTAGATGAGAGTATTTTGACCCATCCCCACCTTATCTTCGAAATAACTCAATTTGGAGCTATTAAAAACCGAATATGACTTTATAATAAAATAATATTTTTAGTTATTCCAAAGGTGCCCCTCTCCTTCCTTATAAAAGGGCACCTCCTCCCTCTCTTCCTCACACCACTTTGAGCCTTCAAGCTCGGCCAAAACCTGCCAATTTCTCTTCTCCACTTCCATAGAAACATCCTAGAGGTTCTGGTCTTCTTCAAAGACCAATCTTAGTGCCCTAAGATGAGGTTTCAAAAAGGCGTGTCAAAAGAAGATGAGGTTTGGAAATGTACGAAGCACATCAGACCTAAGGTAAGGGATAATTTTTCCAATCTCGTTCTTATCTGAGACTGTTTATTCATAAGTATTTACTAGGGTTATTGTTATCATCAATTTCAATGTTTCCTAAAAATGGTTTCATGTATGTTTAATGCCCTTTTTACCCATTTTTTACTTTTACTACATGGTATGTATGGAATCTTTCTTTTACGAGGTACTTTTTGACTTTTCTGGAAAAGGTACGAGAAAAACGTATTTTTTTAACTTATACGGCATGAACGGATTTTTTACGATTTTATAAAGCATTATTTTCATGAAGCTTCCTCCAAAATATTTCATGACTATTTTCAAAAAAATCATTTTCTTTAAAAATAGGATGACATTTTGTGAAAAGAAAATGATTTTGAAGAAGAAAGGATATTTTCCTCAAGAATTCATTTCAAGTGTTTTATCAAAACCATTTTCCATATAAAATGACATTATTTCATATGTGTATGTTTCAAGTATAATGTCTCTATGATTTACATGGTTTCACTTTTCTTATTATGAAATGATATCCATTTCTTTTATATGGATTATGTGATGATGGGATGATGTTTATGACACCCATTTTATTCGTTGAGTTATTATGAATGATATATGTTTATTTTGTGGCACAAGTAAGAATGGTTTCATTATGAGATGGGTGGGACTTATATCTCCCTCCAATGCATTGGTTAAAGATTTATATCTCATGAGATAGACATGTCTGGAACGGTAAGTTAATCCGGTTCAGTGTTACAGGACTGAAACGAGGAGTGAACTCGATTCAAAAAGGGACTTTTTCCACTAAGATGGTCTTGGCAGCAATGCCTTGGATACTATGGAAATCATAACATGTGCTTAATGATTTCCATAATTACATGTATTATTACCATTCTATTTTATCATGATTGATGTTCACTTATGATACATGCCTTACGTACTTCCAAGATTCATGTCTTTGCTCAAGATTTTGATGTTTAGATTTTATGTTCAAGTTTTTTCATTCAAATGTTTATGGATTGTTTTATGTTCTCTATGTTTACCCTTACTGGGCATTTGAGATCACCCCTTTTATGTTTTCTTTTCCCCAGGATATAAAGAAAGGTTTTAGGTAAGAAAAAAAAGGGGAAGATCTTTATGGGAGATGTTGAAGATCTTTCACCATGATTAGAAGATTATATTCTGAGTTTCCAAAGACACTAAACTATTACGGTCCTTGTGTGTCTGTTTTTGTTATGTACTAAGTATTACGAAAAAGTAATGTAATGTCCATGTACGTCAAGAATTGGGATTCTACACTTAAATCCATATTCCTATATAAAAGGGGAGGAATATGTTTGGAAATAAGAATCTTATAAGAACCCTCTTTAATTTTGAAGGCAAAAAGAGTGACTTAAGAAGATAGATATTTCATTACATGGAACTTAAGTAATGGAGGGGGGGGGGGAGAAAATTTTAGTATAAATGAGGATGAAGTCTAACCTTTGGATTATATTTCCAAAGAGGGAGTAAGAGGAGGATAAATTTTTAAAAAAATATAAAGGTAGATACTACTGATATCATTGGAAAATATATACGATGAAAGAAGGAAACCAGTTCCATATTGGAGATATGTATTCCAAGAATAAGAATTTGTTGTATCACAACAAAGTGAAGTGGAAGGAATGGATCACTTCTATGTTTTAAAGAAGATGATTCTATACTATCACTGGAAGGAAGAAGATAAATATTCTCAATGAGGATTTCACAAATTGCATTGTGAATATGCATATGTAAATATTAACAACGTATCTATATAGAACTGAGGATTCACACATCCAAGAAAGTGATTTTGATTGAAAAGGAACCTACAAATCCTTAAACTATGGGTATTATACTTCTATGTAGTGCATAGAGGAGGTAGAAGGGTAGTGTGCCTTGGTAAAGGAGTGATATTCTGCCTAAAAATTTCAAAGTAGTGAGCCTTGGTATGGAGCAACCATGAACACATTGTATCTACTAAACTAGTGTAGTATTGTATTGTTTTGCATCAGTACACTACTTATTTCATGCTCTTAGTATGTGGCATACTGCAAGAGAACAAAGTGAAAATCCTTGTATCCCTTATATATCTATTTTATTATATTAACTTGTCAAAATTCAGGGATTTAGAGAGAAAATAAATATCAATCAAAAGGTTATACATAATTCCTACCTACATGTATACAAGATCCATAAATAAAAATATAAAAATAATTTTAAAAGTTGTTAAATTGACCTCACCCTGATTAATCCCACTCTAAGGGTGCCTTAAGGACCTAAAATCTTCTAATATTAAATGGTATTTAATATTTCATCACAATAACTTCTTATCTATTTAATATGATTCTCATGATCTTTATGAATTTTATTCTTTTCTTAAAAATCATTTTCAAGCTCTTTTATCTTGCTTGATTTGATTCCAAGTTAGGAATTTTTGACATCAATGATATCCTTTTTTCTTTATTCTAATTCACAGACCTTCTTATCAATACCTTTAAAGGCTTATAATTTTTCTATGATTTATTTAAGAAATTATTTCCTAGTTTTGAAGAAATTTTATTTAAGCTTCATATTTCTAGAACTTTTGGCCTCATTTTCTGGTAATATTTGAACAGTTCAATACCTTTCGAGACTATGCATCCACTATTTTCTCCACATATTTTTAAAGTTATGTGATATCATATATAAATTATATAAAATAACTAAAAATAATGGTGAAAAAATATCTCAAGATATTTTAAAAGTATCTTTTCAAATATGAACATTTTTAGACCTATAAGGTTAAAAACCCTAAAAGGGGGGATTAATTGGGGTGTGAGGGATTAAAAAAAAATCCCCTTTATTGATATTAGTTCATCATTCAACAAAAATATCCTCTCTATTTTTCTAACAGAAATATATAATGAAAATGAAAGAATTAAAGACACAAAAAATTTTATACTTGGTTGACATGAATCAAGCTAATCCAAGGAGCATACAACAACAATTCTTTGATTGACCTAAATCACTATATAAAACTACTATTTTTATAATTTTTGGAGTATACTAATTTTCCCAATTAGTTCACTTAAAATAAAATTTGAGAAGTCACTTATCTCTCTACTAAAATATGATAACCTCTCTTCTAGATGAATATCCCGATGTTCTATATCAGTTATACTTTAGTTGATACTAAATTTGACATGAAATAAATATCTTCTTTCATACAAATGATGAATTCAAATTTAATAAATAATTTATGGTTAATTACCTCTATGTTTGAGAAACTCCAATCATTCTAAACCTAAAAGCTTTTAGGAAACTCTAAACCTTCACAATGCTCATGAATTTCTACAAAAGTGCTAAGCTATATGAAAAATATTTACTAATCTACAGACCTTGTTGAAAAACCAAAACCTTTATGAGAACTTTCATGAGTATAGAGTACTTTATCCTTACTTTTCATTATCTCACTACTTCTCCCTATAGGGATCAGATATTTATAATCAATCCTGATTCTTCTCAAACATTTTCACCCATGGAAAATACACCATCAGGGTTTACGTTTTTAACATCAAAATCTTATAATCACAAAAATTATACCTTTAAAAATTATCTAAACTTCATGAAAGCTCTAAAATAACATCTTTAGGGATATTTTTCAACAATTTTTCCCTTTGGGATTGTTGATAACACTTCAAGATCCTATATCAACTTGTTGAAAAATTATACATATTGTATTTCCTCAATTTCTAAATCCCATTTGACCTTTTTTAAACCTTTTATAGGGATCAAATACTTACTAAAAAAATACTATAATCACACATGAATCATTCTTGGAGTGAGAAAAAAGAGTAAAGTGAAAATTTAATCAATGAATCACTTTAATTCATTCAAGATACCAATTTTTGAAAATCATAAAATGGAACTTTATTGAAATCAATTGATGCATATTTCTCAATACTAAATTTTTAATAATACCCAACCCTCAAGACAACACCTTAAACCACAACTTTTAATTACTTGTATCTTGAACCCAACCCAAGGGTCACCCCTTTCACCACATTCATGATATGAGTTCAATAATAGAAAAACTTCAACATCATTATGTTTAAAAACTCTTACATGATATAAATTCAATAATATAAAAAATTCAACATTTTCATGTTTACAAAAATCTCCCTGTATCTTTGCTCCCCATAATTAAACATTTACAAATCTCTCCCCCTTGGTAAAAAATCTCCCCCTTTTATGAATAGTATTTATCCCCTTTATAATTGAACCCAAAGGTCATTACTTTGTGGTCTACAACATGGAATAGAATAGTTAGAAACACATGGGTTAATCCAAAAAATACCTTAGGGAGTTGGGTTTCCACATCCACAATTTTTGTGGTGTGGGGAGTCAACTAGACTCCAAGATCCAGTTGATTCCTATTAAATCTTCTTTCAGTATAGAATTTTTCATGATATCTGCAACCTGATGTTTTTTAAGCACATACAATAACTTTACCATCCCATAATCAACTTTTCTCCTTTATAATGTTATACTTAATTTCAATGTACTTCATCCTAGAGTGATGGATAAGATTTTTGCTAAGATTTATAGAACCTTCATTATCACACTTGATTCCAATAAGAGACTTCACTTAAATTCCTATATCTTTATATCGTTTATTTATCCATAATAACTACATATAGGCTTGAGTGGGTTTAATGTGTTCACTTTATGTAGTGATCAATGAGATGAAATCCCACTTCTTTCTATACTATTAAATACACAATCCACCTAGATAAAATAAACCACATGATGTTTACTTTCTATCATCTATTAAACCATTCCAATACAAATATATATATTTCCTAATAAATCCCACTCAAATGTTGAACTATAAATAAAACTAGAATCTACCATTCCTAGGATATATCATAATTTTTTATTCACTAATTACAAATAGATTTATTTTGGTATTTATCTAGTTCTGTGCCAATTGAAACATGGAAAATGCAATGTTGGGTCTTTTAGTTGTTAGGTACAATAGTATTATGATGATTTACTTGTATTATGTGACATTGACCACTTTAACATCATCATTCATTGACAACTTCATCAGGGTAGCGAACAATGTTTTCATAACCTTGTAATTTTCCATTAAAAAACATTTAAAAAACTCCTTATAATATTTATATTAAGATATTAATGTTTCATTCCTTCCTTTCATTACCTACAGACCAAGGGAAAATGTTAGTTCTCTAATCATAGACATTAAAACTTGCTTCTCTTATACTTTACAAACTGCTTACACTATACATTATTCAATCCAACAAATATTATTCCATTAATATATATGATAACTATAATTATTTGATCACACTTCTACTTAATATATAGATTATGATCAGCTCTACCATTTTGGAAATTGATCTTCTTCAAATATTGATCTAGTCATGAATATCGTGCTCTTTGTGCCTGCTTTAACTTATATATCCCTTTATTTAGCCAAAAAAATTTATCCTCATATACATGGATAATTATTTTTTTTGGATTTTTTATATACATTACTTCTTCTAAAACTTCATTTAGAAATATTAACTTGATATTCAATTAGAAAAACTTTATTCCCCTTTATGCTATTATGGCTAAAAATAATTGAAAATTTTATAACCTTTTCATTGTTGAAATTTTTTCATCTACATCAATACCCTCTTTATAGGAGTATCCCTTTCACACAATTCATGCTTTTTTAGTATTAAAACTCCATATTTATTTAGTTTTTTATATAACACATATTTTGCCTTAATTAAATTCTTATCCTTTACCCTTAATAAAATATCCCACATCTGATTATTTTCTATTTGTCGAATCTCTTCATGCATCACTTGAAACCAATTTTCATCCTTTGAAGATAATTCAAAATTATTTGGATCTACCAGTGATAAGAGTGATGTTTTCTATAGAGACTTCGTTATTATCATTTTCACTAGTGTTTTCTGGTCACCGATAATATTTTTCTCATCTTTATTAGCCATTCTATTTGGTTTCTATATAAATACATGTTTCAATTCATTTTATTTATACTATGATCAAAAAAAATCACCATCCTATATAACATTCCACTCTTTCTCTAATATAGTGACATAATTTCTTTCAATAACCTTCCTTAACCACTTATTGAAACACTTGTATACCTTTCTATTGCCTAATAAACTATATAAAATCACTTCATCCCCTTAAGACTAAAATTTCCCATGCTTCTCTTTATTAAGAATGAAACATTTACTTCTAAAGATTAAAAAGTACTTCAATGTTGACTTCCTTCTATAAAACATCTTGTGTGGATTATTTTCTTTTCTTAGACACAAAAAATATATATTTGAAATAAAGACTGATGTTATTACAATTTCTTAGAAAAACTTTTCTGGTAGGTGTTTCTCAATAAGAATCATTATGATCACATTGCTTATAATTTGGTTTCTCCTATCAACTACTCCATTTTTTGAGTTCTCACTACTGATACATAATTCCTTATCTCATTTTTTTGAAATAATTTTACACTTGGATATTTTTAAAATCTATACCATTATCAGTCTATATTTTTCAAATATTCTACCCAAGAATCTTTTAAACATTCCTCCAATAATGTATAATACAACCGAAAACTTCATAATTATGTGTAATGTCCATTATCTAAGATATCCTATTGAAATCATTAATGAAAAGAACATAGTATCTCTTCCCATCAAAGGACCTTAGTGATATTGGTCCGCACAGATCAATATGAACTAATTCAAGAAGTCTTATTTATTTCTAGTTTTTTGATCTATACATCATTTGAATAATCTTCACTTTATATAAAATATATCACGTGTGTATATGATCACATGATAGTTTAGGGAGATCTTGACATCTATAATTTTTTACCAAATTTTACAAGGATCATTGGCTCAAATGGACAAGATTCTTGTGCCACAATTTATTCTCTTATTCCTTGGATAAAAAGAATTTAAATTATTCTCCACAAATAAGGTTGAGATTCCCCTTGGAAAAATTTCCTTACACGAAAACTACACCATATTTTCCCTTTACAGTACTAGTCTTTTGGGTAAAATTAATTTTCTGATCTGATTCACGCAGTTGAATAACACTTAGAAAATTATGACCAAGGCCTTAAATAACCAAGAAATCTATACATCTAATGTATTAACCTCCAAAATTATCCTTTCCTAAGATAATAATTTTTAAGCCTTTATCATTTCCAAATATGATGATACCTTCCTTATCATACTTAATATCTATAAAAGGTCCATATTTCTTGTTATATAATAATTACATCCACTCTCAAGGATATATTTACTAGAATAATCTATTACATTCAAGGAAATATTAGCAACTACTACTTTCTTAGATCCATTTTTTCAGACCCATGTCTTAAAATTCATACCAGTTGTAGATGTGTACATTTTTTTTCCTCTCATTATGATATGCCAACTTCATCTTATAAGACCGTGATATGTTTTTTCATTTTTTGATCACTTGATGATTCTTTAAGATAGCATGTATGACTATTTTGGGTCTTCATTGACACATTCCTATGTATTTTGGATGATAAATACCTAAAAATATGTCCAAATACTCTACACCAAAAATTGTGACCTTCAAAATAATTCTTAGGATATTGAAATCTATTTAGATTCCTCTATTTCTCATGTTCCCTTTGGAACCTTTTGTATATAGAAAATAAATTTTTATAATTTCCCAAATTTCCATAAAAATATCCCAAATACTTAGTGCATTATTACATGTTTCTATTAAAACATTAGTTTTATTTTGAATCATTTGGGTGTATTGATTTTAATTTTCACCCAAATTTGCATTCATCTTTGGAGTGGAAACTTATGGTTTTGTATTAACTGACACTATATTTTTCTTACCATCATACATCACACCAAATTCTTCAAATTGATATGGATTCTAATTTTGTTGAAAATATTATTAATTCCTTACTTTATCTCTAAAAATTTCTTTCCCCTTTCATATCACCCATTTGATATTCTTTCCTAATGTCATACCAGGAGTCAAGAGTCTCTCCTGATATTTTATTTTTCATCATAAGCTGAAAAATTATTCCTCAAGATCTTTAATGTATTTGAATCAATATTTCACCATGTTAGTCAGACCATCTATAATCATGTTCCATTCTTCAATATTCAGTTTATATTCAATAACCTTCTCTGAGATTCATGATTTTCAGATTTGAGCTTCTCAATCCCTACCTTCAAATCAAACTTCTCCTCTTACTACTATTGTATGTATATTTTGGTATCACTATATTAGACTAATTAATTTTGGATCTCTAAAAATATATTTATTCAAGATCATCCTCTAATTATTCATGTAGATCAACTCTCCCTTCCACTTCCATATCATCATTATTTCTCTCTTCCCTTGTCTCATAAATGCCTAAAACAACCACAATATCATCTTGTTTGTGAACCCTATAGTATTTTATTTATTCTACCTTATATTATTCTAGGATATCATACTATTTTTATATTAGGTTATTCTTCTTAAATAAATTTCATTTAGCTTTACCCTCAACCTTCAAAGTTTCTAAGAGTTTATTCTCAGGAACTTCATCATCTTAATCCTCATCTTGAAACTTCCTCGAACACTCTTCAACATTGTGCCTAACCTTTCCACATTGGAATCATGCGGGTGGAATTTTAACATTTAAAATTTCCTTTTCCACTTTAAAAATTTGAGGAAAGGAATGACATGAATTCCTCCACCTGTTCTTATTCTTGATCATCCTCCATGATAAATTTCATCAAATCTTTACATGCAACCTCCTTTGACTTACCCTTTTCCAAAACCTCATTATCCTTGTTTCTCATTTCATAGGCAGTCAGAGTGTTATGAATTATATCCTACATCATATCCTTTGGATATTTATCCTTAAGCATACATAATTTTATATTAAATCAGTGTGTAAACCTTATTAGGATGTTCTTGATGATCTTTACATCATTGAGATTTTCTCCAAGAACATGAATGTCCTCCATAATAATATTTATCCAATCAAATAATGCATCAAATGATTCATTCATATGCATCCACAATTACTCATTATTTTCTAAAAGACTTGAAACTTATATTACCAAATTTTGGGACTCTTTCATAGGTGTTGATCAACTTTTACCGCATTTCATGCGAGGGATTACTTAGAATTACTTTCTTGTAGATTATGTTTCACAATGCTCCCCTTAGAGTATTGATTCCTATCAGCATTAAGTTCTATATGGTATAATTCTGATAATGATCCAATTTATATACTAACAGAAATACCATGTATAGAATATTTATATAAATCCATACAAATAGATATAAAATGGCATTGTATCAGATTCTTCCATAGTTGTAAATTTCATCTAATGAAGATCAAAATATCTTTTTGATTCGATACTTCCATTGCATTGACTGAAAATTATTTTTCATTATTGAAAGAATTTTATGGAAAATGTTTGAAACCTAATTAGTTAAAAAAAAGTCATCAAACATCAAAATAAGTCACAAAATCATTAAAAGAAAGTTTGAGTTTACCAGAATAGTTATCCCTATATAAACTCCATTAGAGAGTAGAGACTTTCGTACTAGGGTCATCCTTGAAGATATCTTCAAAATGGAAGGCTATCTTGTCCCAAATTTGAAGGTACTTCTCAATGTTTATCTTCCTTTCATTGAAAATTCATATCAAGATAAGAGCTTTCTTGTCAATCCACCCACATTGCTCTTAATTTGCAGCAACATGAAGCATTCTACATACATCTTGTCAGCATCCTCTTATGAAGCGTTAATATAGGGAGACTCCTCCAGTATTCCTACCTCAGAGTGTATGATATATTCCCATTTCATATCACTATTTTTCCTCCTTAAATGCTTCAATCTTCAGGACATCAATATCATATTTATTAGGGATTACCAAATCAATGTTGGGAATGGTGGGAGAGACATCTGTAACCACAATACTGCCCTGTGTTTGGTTTTGAACTTCCCTAACTTTAGCATCATGGTCACTAGTAGTGTGAATGTATTCTCTATCTTCATACCTTAACTTATTGTTTAACCTAGTCTCCATTGATATGGGTAAGTGTGAGTAATATTTACATCCTTTTTATTCATTCCCCTTAATAAAAATGAAATTTCCCGAATCCTTATTTCCCTTCTACCCCATCTTTCTCCTGAGGCTGTGGAGTCCTCTTTGAAGTATTCCCTCAACACTGTCAACTGAGACTAAGCTAGATCTCTCATCTCCCGAATCACCCTCAGATGGTACTTTCCCTTCAGCATGATTATCCTCTGTTTTTGGACTCTGGATGCTCAACACTGCCCGAATTGAACCTTGATGCTCTTGGGCTGTAGCTTCCACTTCCAAGCTTCCAAAATGATTACTAAAGTTAATAGCCAAGTTGGAACTTCTGGAAAATGATCTGTTATTCACCTTAAACCATTATTCATTCCCATCCAGTATGCCCTACTCTGAGTCTTAAAGTTTAATACAACCATTTTGATACTCTTTTCTTTCCTTCTGTACCTAGACTGAACTATCAAATGATTGAACTACCTCAGTGTAGGATGTTGAATTTGGTGAATTGATACATGGGATTGAGGGGCCATTGGATTCCCCCTCAATATCCCCTGGTATAGACCGTACCCACTTTTCCAAATTTGGTCCAGCCAAATCACATATCAAAAATTTGAATATGTCTACAACCTTTAGGTATGGATTCAAGGGTCTTGCATCTTTTGGGGTGTGATCAGTGTAGGGTACAATCTCATTGCCCAGTTGAACAACTCCAGGTGTACCCAAATGGTTTTACTGGAGAATATGATGATCAAGATCCTCTTTAGGGATGGTTCAACATGTAGAAACAAGATATCCTAAGTATTTACATGACATAAAGAAGTCTTTGCAAGACTCAAAGACAACCGCTTGTTTGTAGCGGAATTACTCCCCCACCGTAATCCAAACCCACTCAACTGGCATCTTGAAAACATCGAATTCCACACAAATACAATGAGAAATTATATGAAAAACTGAATTTGATCGGCTCTTAGAGAATAAATAATGACCAACAAGATTCCCTAGAGTAAGAATAATGGAAGGATTTTGGAAAGGCAAATGAAGTTCTGGGAAACTTACCCATAGAGCTGTAGAAGGAGAGTTGTGATTCATGTGAAAATTTTATGACCAACGGAATAGGTAGAATAATAATTTGTTATAGGACTTAGGAGCACTAGAATAAGTAAGGACCAAGTCATTCACCGAAGAAAAATAGATAATTATATATAATCTATCAAAGAGGCCAATTTTGATCAATAATGAAGACCCCAGGAATAAAAAATAAACTTATCGAACAAATAAAACAAAGGTTGATGATGTCTAAACTGGAAACCAATGACAAATCAAGAAGTCCTGAAGCTTCAGAGAACTCTGAATTTGAAATATCTAGCTGAGGAGAGGCATAAAAGAGGCGGGGAACTTTAGGGAAAATATCGATTTCTAGTAAAGGAGTAAAAACATCTGGGTTGGAGAATGGATGAAAGATGGGAGACCAAGATCCAAGAGAAGGAGAATGAATGAATACCTCCCCCTTCAGTGGGGGGGGGGGTCCATGGATTAATCCATCATTTCCTAGGGCTTCATTAGGAGGGAGCTCTGATCCTATGAGTATATTCTGGTTAAATCCATCTTGATACTTCCATTACATTCATTGAGAGAGTACTTTTGACTTTAAACTTTGTTCTTAGATACTAATTTTGGACCCTATAAGGGGAATCAAGGTATGAAATATTAAAAAATCCCCATTGTTTCTCTTTTTTCATCATTAAAAAAACACTACTCTTTATTCTCTCATAACGATATATAATGAAAATGAAAGAATACAAGAGACACATAATATTTTAATTGTTTCACCCGAATCAGCATAATTTAAGGAGCATACAATAATAATGTATTGATCTACCAAAATCACTATATCACACTACTATTTTTATAAAATTTGAAGTAGACTCACTGTACCTCTTGGTTTACTACAAATCCTGTTTTGGAACTTACTACTCTCTCTTTTGAAATGTGATCACTAATCTTTCAGAATAACCTTTTTATGATTCGTATAAGTTATAATTTGATTCACACTCTATTTTGTGTGAAATGAATTTCTTATTTCAACCAAATAAAGAATTCAAATTTATCTAAGAATTTCTAGATAATTACATTTGGGTTCATAGAACTATAACTTTCAAGAAACTACAATTTTCAAAAACCTATAAAATTTCACAATACTCCAAAAATTCATGTTGCTCCTAACTTCCACAAAATTACTAAGTAATATAAATAAAATTCATGAATCTATATACCTTAGAGGATAGATGAAACTTTCATGAGGACATTTGTGAATATAGAGTACTTTCTACTTCTTTTTCTCTGTCTCACTACTTCTCCTATCAGGGATTAGATATTTATAGTAAATCCAAATCCTTTTTGAAGCGTTTTAACCACATAAAAAATGACATCAAGATTTATGTTTTTTGCATAAAACTCCCATCTTCACTAAACTTCCACCTTTGTGAATTCTCTGACCTTTATAAAAATTCCATTACCTTTGAAACTTTTCTCCCCAATATTATAAAGGATTTTCACAAAACTTCTATATTTACACTAGGATGAACATTGATTTTTAACAATATTTTCCCCCAAAAATTTGGAAAACACTATGATACTATGCCAACTTCATTACACAGATCTAGACATGCACATGAATCTTCCCTTTGAAAATATTCCCTATAAAATATACCATGAAACCTCTAAACTCCTTCAGATTCATCCCTTTGTTAATAATTTATCTATCTTATCAACAAACAAAACAACCCAAAAAATAAAAAACAAAATCATGAGGGATTTTTACCAACACACATGAATCATCATATAATTCCATTGAAGCCAGATCATCCCAAATTACACTTGGTTCATAAATATGGAATTTTTGGAATGAAATATCACTTAAATTATCTATATTTAAAGTATTTTAAACTTCTAAGTTAGAATTGTTTTCCATCTTCTCAATGGTGAATTTTTACACTAAACCCTATCCAATCATACTAGGTCAAATTTAGCATGATTAAAACATAAAGAAGTAGTGATTTATTCATTTTTACACAACTGGGATTCCTTATTCATATTTATTATTTGTTGATTATTTATATTACTTAATGTTTTAGAATAGATTTGATTAAAACTAGAAATAGAAACATTTTCTATATATCTAAAATTTATTATTGTTTGGATGAGAAACAAAAAACTTGAAAACTTTAACAATTGAGAATACAATAAAAGTTGGAACCTAGAGATTTAATACCAATTATTGTCCCATCAGGATCAATGTAGCTACACCGAGAGGGGGTGGATCTTTATAGAATATTCTTTACCAATTTAATTTTTTCCTTTACCTATACACTTGTTAGGTTGAATGGATCTCATACTATATTTTCTCACTTGGTTGACATGCATGAAATTTAAACATGGAAGAAAACAAAGGTATATGCATTTTTATATGGTTATCTTATAATGAGTGAGCTATTACCTAGTGTATGGTGGATTTTATCCCACACACACATGAATGATCACTTATTATTCAAATTAGATAAGTTAAAGGGGATATATCTTAACCCATTTATCTAGAACCAACTATATTATATGTGTAGCACACACTGGTATATGTAAGAACCCACCTGAAGCTCCTTAGAGACTGCATCCAACTAGCTATGGTCCTAAAAAACCTTATTGAACTAGATCCTGTTAAAATGTTATCAACATTGTAAAATCAAGTATCTTCAAGATAGAATAGTTCTGATCTTATTACTCATTTACGTGGAAATCTTCATGGAAACTACACACATGGTAATCTTTATAGTTGTATCACTTTGTCTTCAAGATCTTAAACACATGGAATATATAATGGCTATAGTTTAATATATCTCAAACCACTTCCTTTGATAATAATAGAATAATATTTAATAGATAGTATATATGTTAAGAACACTCTCCCCATTTTATTTTTCTTCCCCTTCAATGCATCATATAATTTATTGTAGCAACATTGGATCTCTCTCTCTCTCTCTATCATTATGATTTTCTTTTAATATAAGTATTTCCAGTAGTAGTAGCTGGTTAGAATATCATTCTATTATCACTTATCCTTTAACTCATATTTATATAAAACTCAACATTGAAACATTAGAATAAAATTCTATAAAACAAATATTGAAATTACATTTTAATTCCACCATTGTTATCTTTGTATTTAATTCACACTCAGATATGCACAATACTCATTCTTTATGAATATAAAATACAATATTTTAATTTAATCTCTATAAATTCATCTCATTATTTTTTATTTAATTTAGAAAGAAATGCCTTCATTAAATCTCTTTAACTATATTATTTTGAATCTTCAATGTTCATCTTTTTTTCCTCAGGATATTTCGAAATCTTTATGGCCCCTTATTTCCTTTAATATTCCATAAAAAATACATTATATTTTTTAAATATGCATGAACACATGTAAAACTAGGTGTGGAACAAATTTTCTCTCATTGAATAATTTTTTCATTTAAATGTAAATAATATTTTCATCTTGAATCACAATCATAACAATAATGATGATATTTAAACCATTGAATAAAAATAATGAATATTATTATTTATGGATTATGATTCACTTTGAATGAAAAATTAATCCTATATAATATTATTCTTTACCTTATATAGCCTTAAAAATCTTTAGGATAATCTTCTAGGAGCTTTTAGTTACTCTTATGTGAGTATTAGTAGCTTTAAGTTATTCTGACATAGCGTCTTAGTTACTCCTAAGTAGCCATTGAAAAAATCATGCTACTATTAAAAAATGCTAAACTATTATTCCATAACATTAATTTAATATTCTATATCTTTTTATTAATATTAAATAGACACGGAATTATCATATTTTATCTTCAATATTACATGTTATTTAATCTAAGTGCCTCTTACTATGGAGTTATTTTGACATGGTGCATGTTTATTATTACATTGCTTGGTTGTTATAGATTTAATATTTCATAGTGAAATGTTGCTATTACAAATCCCTTTTATGCCTAATTTAATCTTATGTAGAGTTATAAAAATGGATTTATCCATACACAGTCCATACTTTTTCATTTTCTTTAAACATCTATAACTCCAAAATTATAATATTCTTCTCTATCCTTAAAAATTCATCTACAAACATTCATAGCCACTCCAAATCATCTTAAAATGATTCAAATCATTCTATTAAACTACAAGTACTTTATAAAACTCATCAATAAAAAAATAAAGGGAATTTTCAGCATGATTAAAATCAAACTATAGTGATTTCATCAGTTTCAAATTAATGAAGCACTTCTTTCAACTTCGACTCAGATTATTCAACACCTATTAATCAAAGTGTGAATTCCATATAAATAGTAGACTTCATGTATTATATTCACAATGATGGTTCCTTAAATATCAATAAAATTTTATTCTTCTTAAAAAAAACCAGGATCTTAATTACTTAATAGCTTTTCAAATTTCTTCCTCAACTAGTTTTATTCCTCTTCATAGACATATATTATATGGAAATAACTATGAAACATAGAACTCCTCATCCCCTATTAATCTTACTCAAACCTACTACACTAATTATATATATAAAATATCAAGCACCAATAATACTCAATTCTTCAACCATATTTTCCAACCATCAAAGTATATATAGCCTTTTCAATTTCAGGATCAATAGTAACACTTCATTCTCTAAACTCAAAAAACATTTCCACATTGAATGGATAACCAATGACATATCCAATGGAAGCATATTATGTCAGTTATCCCCCTTAATTTACAATATTAGTTTAACATGATAATCATAGCTTGATGGTACTTCACTCTTCATTCTCTCATCACTTATTCTTGGGTACTTCAAACTCCTTCTAAGCTTAACTTATTAACATAAATTGATGTAGATTATTATTGAAAAAAGTTAAACATAAAACCAATGGATTCAGAACTTTTTACAACTAGTGGGACTTTCCAAATATTTTTATTCACATAGTAGTTAGTGTAAATTGGTACATGAATACACTGTCGGTTGTGTTGAAGGATCCATGTAACACCCCGGTTCTGGAAGCCACCCAGAGGTGCCCCCGTATCCAGTTGGTCACATGGAATCAAGCGCATTTCCATGAATTCCATAGGATTCCGACTAGCAGCGAAGGCCTTGGGTGTGATAGTTGGGAAACTATGCCCTTATTGGCAGAGTACACAATGGAAGAGAAACAAATAACAATAGTGGAAGCAGTAAACAATCCATACACAAGTGAACAGAGGAAGACTAAAAATGATAAATAGTTGGAAAACATATAAATAAATGATTCATGATACAAATGAGTCTAGGAAAATATCCAAACAAGTCACAATGCCTAAATACAGTACTAAACCCAAGTACAAAAGAAAGAAGATAAATAACTCCTCAGCATCGCAAGCCTCATCTTGGTCCCATGCTCTCCAGCTCCAATGCAATCAAGAACCTGAAGTAGAAGGGTGCTTGCCCTTATCTATACCTGAAACAATATAGTCTATTTGGGCCCAAAAGCATGACCCAAACAGGGTGTGAGACACAAATCCTAGTAGGAAACCACCCTAAGATCTATGCCTAACAGTCAGTGAATATATGGTAGGTAAAAGTACATAAAGTAGTAAACAAGGGAAGTACACAATAGAAACAATCCATAGTTCTAGCATATAATTTACAAACAAGGAAGTAGCCACACAAGAAAGTAGAACAAATAGGTAACCCTCTAGGTAGTTCTCACAGCCTAACCCTTATGGTTCAACCTACAAGTACTAGAAACCCTCTGGGAGGCACACACAGTCTCACCCCTTTGGTTCAGCTAAAGAAAATACTCTTTGGGGAAGCACTCTCTATCAATTCCCCCTATAGTCTCATATCGTACTAAAGATGCTCTGGGGAAGCAATCAACATCTCATTCCCCCTGTGGCCCGCTTCGAGGAACTACAGACACTCTGAGGAAGCACTCAACATCAATTCCCCCTATGGTCTCACATCGTATTATAAAGACACTCTAGAGAAGCCCTTACGTCCATTCTCCCCATGGTCTACTACACTAGGTTCCCACATCCCTGTGTAAAGTCAGTAAGTATCGCATCGCGTAACATCCAAAGTAACCTCAAGAACTACTTGGATAGCATTCTACAACATATCAGCATAATAGAAACAAAGTCACACCATCCTACAACTAGGCATGGAACTGGGAATAGCCTAACAGGCAAAACTAGACCAAAGGATCATAAACAGGAAAAACATGCATGGGAAAAACATCCAAATCATAGTAAATTACCCTATTCACAAGCAATAACCTCTATTCAGGCATATAAGAAAAGAAGACAATCAATAGGGCAAAACAGGTAACACGCAATACCCCGTTCAAGGGTATTGGTGGAATTTGCACAAAATACTCAAAGACTTTCTACAAAAAGGCACAAACCACCTAAATTATGCTAGTAGATCGATATACTTGAACCACGGGGCTTGAATCGCCTTATAACGTTGAAGATCTACAAAAACGTCTAAAACATTCAACCCGTGATAACTTGAGAAAGAGGAAAAATCATGGAATGAAACTCAAGAAGATGGAAGAGCTTACCACTGCGGTTCTAATGAAATCAACGATGGTCGATTCGGAGAACGGATGGAGGCTCGGGGTCTTGGAGAATATCTGTGGACGCTCGGCACTCTCAGATGAATGAAACCTAGAAGGAGGGTGTTCTGTCCGTCAGGCCTGACCCTGGTGTGTTTAATGAAAAAAACAATGTACACTGCGTGTACTTTTAGAGTACATGGCATGTACTTATTGTTTCTGTACTCCACTTTAGGTAGCCTCCACATCACCCCTACAAGGTTGTGTGTGTGTCCATGACATGACCAACACACGACCTTCAGTGGCAAGGAATTACATGGAGTGTACTCATAAAGTACATGACATGAACTTCAAAAATTTCCAGAAACTCCTCTTTTCTAAAAAACTCCAGAAAAAAGGAAAACATACCTAAAAAGATGTTTTGGGTTCTTAAAAACTTCCCCCCTTAATGATATTTTTCCCCAAATTTCCCTAGTGAGGAGTAGAAGAAGAAATCCCGAATAGCTCCAGCCACTGTGATCATACATCGGCCCCCTCTCCCAAGTCCCGTCCTGTACTCGCCCGTGCTGCCATAGCACCTGTACCGAAGGAACAAACCGACCATAGAGAACCTTCGTACTGTGATAAAAAATCTAGATAGGATGCTCTTCAAATGACACATCCACCTCATGCTCAACCTCCTCCAGTTGAAATACATGAGATGGGTCTGAAAAGTAACATCAGAGCTGAGAAACGTGGAAGACATCGTGCATATCCTGATACCTATGAGGTAACTGAAACCGATAGGAAACCGTCCCAACTCACTCCAACACCTCAAATGGCCCGACATACCTCGGTGAAAGTTTACCCTGTCTCCTAATCCTCCTGTGCCAAAACCTCTGTGTGACATATAGGAAAACCTGATTCCTGGCCTTGAACTCCAGAGGTCGTCTCCGCTGATCATCATACGACTTCTGTCGAGACTGTGCAGTAGCCATCCTCTTCCGAATCAACTCTATCTGCTCTGTGGTTTCCTGAACAAGATGAGGTCCCAGCGAAGCTACCTCTCCTGCCTCTAGCCAACATAAGGGTTACCGGAATGGACTATTGTACAAAGCCTCATATGGTACCATTTGAATAGTTTCTTGAAAACTATTATTGTAGACAAACTCCACAAGAAGTATTTGCTTCTCCCAAGAACCTCCAAAATTCAGAATGCAAGATCGGAGCATATCCTCAAGCACCTGAATCATACGCTTGGACTGGCCATCAGTCTGGGGATGGTATGCTATACTCAAAAGTACCTATGTACCCAAATATTCCTAAAGCCCCTGCAAGACCCGAGAAGTAAAACGTGCATCCCAGTCTGAAACAATGGAGTGTGGAACTCCATGTAGACACACAATCTCACAGATGTACAACCGTCCCAACTCATCAACACTAAAGGTCTCCTTGATTGGAAAGAAGTGAGAGACCTTTGTAATTCTGTCAATGATGACCCATACAACATCATTCCCATGAGGTGATCTCAGCAACCCTGTCACAAATTCCATCGTGACATCTTTCCACTTCCACTCAGGAATGGGTAACTGCTGTAAAAGACCTGCTGGTTGCTGATGTTCCACCATCACCGGCTGACAAGTGGAAAACCTCATGACCAAACCTGCAATATCCCTCTTCATACCTGGCCACCAATACTGGCGGTGTAGATCATGAAACATCTTGGTGACGCCAAGATGAACTACCCAAAATAAGGAATGAAAATCTCGTATCATCTCTTTTTGTATGTCTTCTGGCACCCATACACGTCCTTGGAAACGCAATATCTCATCCTCACCTACTGTCCATCCAGGAAGAGGTTCCTCTCCTGACACACTCTCCCGCAAGACTAGGCCTTATGAGTCTAATAGTTGCCTCATCCTCACTCGATCAATAAGGGTAGAGGTAATAGCTAAAGAATATAGAAAAGTATGCCCCTATCTATCATGCACCTCCAGATATATCTCAGAGATTAGATCCATAAGCTTCCACTCATTACTGGCCTCCTGAACTGCATGTATCTGAGTCCTCCTACTCAATGCATCAGCCACTGCGTTGCACTTTCCCGACATATAGGCAAGCTCAAAGTCAAAGGACTGTAGGTACTCAACCCACCTGCGCTGTCTCAAATTCAGATCATGCTGAGTGAAGATGTACTTGAGACTCTTGTGGTTAGTGAAAACCACAAAGTGCTCCCCAGAAGATAATGTCTCCAACAATGTAGGGCATGAACAACTGCCTCCAGCTCAAGATTGTGCGTCGGGTAGTTCCTCTCATTTGGCCTCAACTGCCGAGACTCATATGCAACGAATCCATCTCCCTTCATAAGCACAGCTCTTAGCCCGATACCCAAGGCGTTACAATAGATAGTGTAGCTCTTTCCCGACTTTGGAAAGACTAGTATCGGTGCTGAAGTCAACCTCCCTTTCAGCTCCTGAAAGGCTGCCTCATAAGAATATGACCATAAGAACTTCACACCCTTCTTGGTCAGACCTGTCAGTGGTGATGCTAAGTGGGAAAAGTTCTGTATGAAGTGTCTGTAGTATCCAACCAACCGTAGAAAACTTTGCACCTCAAAGATGTTCTTTGGATCCTCCCAGGAAACTACTGCCCTCACCTTCTTCGGGTCTACTGATACTCCTATATCTAAGATAACGTGGCCCAAAAAGTGAATATGATCCATCCAAAAGTGGAAATTTGAGATCTTATCATATAAATGATGCTCTCTTAGTGTACTCAAAATGATCTCAAGATGGGTAGCATGGTCGTTTTGAGTGTTAGAGTACACCAAGATATCGTCCACAAAGACCACCACGAAAGAGTCTAAGTATGGATGGAACACTCGGTTCATCAGTTCCATGAAAACTACAGGCGCGTTTGTGAGACCGAATGGCATAACCATATACTCGTATAGACCATACCTGCTCCAAAAGGTTTTCAAAGGTATATCTAATGGTCTAACACGCAACTGATGATAGCCGGACCTCAAGTCAATCTTCAAGAACACCCAAGCGCCTCGAATCTGATTGAAGAGATCATCAATCCTCGGCAAGGGATATCGGTTATTGACTATCAAATGGTTCAACTTCCGATAGTCTGCACACAGCCTGAGGGTATCGTCTTCCTTCTTCGCAAACAGGATTGGTGAACTTTAAGGAGAAGTACTGGGTCAGATGAAACCCTTTACCTACAACTCCTAAAACTGCTTCTTAAGATCCTGCAACTCCAGTGTAGTCATCCTATAAGGAGGAATGGACACTGGTGCCACTACTGACATGATCTCAATAGAAAAGTCTACCTCACGCTCTGGAGGCAAACCTGAATAGTCCTTTGGAAAGACATCCCTGAAACGATCCACCACTGGAGGAAAGTATAACTGTGAATTACCCTAGTCATCTAGATACAAACTAGAAATTTGAGCTGTAACTCCTCCTAGCCCATGATGCTCGGGTCACGCTCTACTCGTCTGGACATCCCACTCGCCTCGATGTAGAAAAGATTCACCCCCTAGTGATATGAAACACACCCTGCGGCGATAACAGTTGACGATTTCCTGGAAGGGAATGAGCCAGTCCATTCCGAGAATGAAATCATAGCCTGTCATCTCTAGGACATATAGATCCCATAGAAAGTGATACCCAACCACCTCTAGAGGGCACTCCTTGCACTGACGTACACTAGCTGTCCTAGTTCCCAACAGTGTGTCTAGAGTCAAAGTATTGATAGAGGAAAAGATACAGAGCCCAAGGCTCTACACAACAACAACATAGATAAAACCATGTGAAGCCCCTGTGTCAAAAAGAGTAGAAGATAAAACTGAGGCAACTAGAGTGGTACCTCAAACTGTAGAAGGTCTGGGATCCTGCTCTTGCTGGGTCTACTCCACCACAAAAGTATGTCCTGCTCCATGTCCCTATGACCCTGCCTAACCTCTCTGAGATAATCCACCCGGCTGTCACTGAAAGATCGGTGACTGACCACCATGGCCTCTACCTCTACCTCGGCCCAAATGGCCAGAAGAACTCTAGTTGCGGTGAAAAACTGGTGGCGCTGCTCCTGAACGAGGAGTCATGGAAGAACCCTTGTCACTAGGTCTTGGTGAGAAAAACTAACACAAGCACTGAAGGTGACCCATCTTGCCGCAAGATCGGCACTCCACTAGGTCCCTGTGGCACTGCGGCCTCGTATGCCCAGCTCTTCCACACTGGTAGCATACCACCTGGATACCTGAAGATGTGCCTCGCCGCCTTGGATCACCACGTGTAGACTCCCTAAGGCACTTCCTGTTGTCAGCTGGTGAAGCACTAATCCTGGAAGTGGAACCGCCCTGGCTCTTGGCTCTAAAATCTCTCAGATTGCGCTCCGTAATTAGTGCCTGGTTGATGATGGAATCGATAGAAGTCAGTCTGAAGATATTCACCTGTGAGTGGATCTCCCGTTTGATACCATCTTCAAACTTTCTTTCCAAGAACAATCCATCTCCGCCCTGGAGGAGTGTGAAATGTTGAAGCTCAGTGAAACGATAGGAGTACTCCATGACAGAAATATTACCTTTCTCCATGCCCATGAACTCCTGGGCTCATTCGGCCCTCAGGGTCTCTAGATAGAAGTAGTCATAAAAGACGCACTGAAAGTCCTCCCACACCATAACCTGATGATGACCCACCTGTGAGATCACATCCCACCACCTCTTAGTGGAGTCACGTAGCATGTAGGTAGAGAGCTTGACCCGCCTCTCTGGAGGCATCTCTAGATGCTCGAAGATCGCCATCATGGATTCTAGCCATGACTCTGCAGCCTGAGGTCCTCCTTCCCTTGAGAAGGTGGGAGGATGCTGCTGCTGGAAAACCCATGTCATGTCTTCCATAGTCGAGGCAGGAGGCGGTGCTCCCTGGAAGGTCTGCATCATCCTCATAAAGCCTTCCCTGAACTTTGTATCAGCACCTGCATCTGGTATAACTGCTGGTTCCTAGATTGGCACAACAGGAGGAACTGCCGGAAGTCCCTGATCAGCTATATTCAGTGTCTAATCACCGCCTGGCAACTGACGTACAACCGGAGGACGTCTCAGTTCCATGACTCTGCAAGGTCAAATGTACACCTTAGATCAACATTATCAAGGACTAAAAAACTGAAGGCACAAGAAGGAACAAGGAAAAGAAAGTTGTTCAAAACATGACTATACGACGTGTACTTTCCCTACACAGTGTGTTCCCTTAAGTCATTCACATGGGCGTGTACTTCTACCTAAACAGTTCGTGTAACACCCCAAATACACGACATGTTGTCCTAACACACGACATGTACTTGAATCTTATTCCCTAACAAAGTCCTTCTACACAGTTAAGCCACACGACTCCTCTAAGACAAAACTATACAGCTTGTTCAAGGAAAACATGGTGTGTATTAGACATGCCTTACCTGGCCCGTGTTGTTAACGACACGGCCTGACACATGGCTGACACTACACAACATTTTCCCAATGGACACGGCATGTACGAGAAAGGGTAACACCGACCCGTGTTGTTCGTGACACGGCCGGGTACCTATATCAGATGACACGACATGTAAAATTCAGACACGGCGTGTATGTAAAAAGAAAACATGACCCGTGTTGTTCGTGACATGACCGAGGTACCTATTTCATACTACACGACGTGCTAAACTAGTTCCCGACGTGTTCCTACAAGATTTTTTTTCACAACCCCGTGTCCCTGCTTGCACAATCAGTGAAACGACTATAGACTACATGACATGTAACCATAAAGTGCACACCGTGTATTCTGGGTTTTTCTGGATAGTAGCCTCAGAAGCTGCTCCAGAGCTCATAAAACACAGAAAACCAGCGTTAAGGTGCCAAATTCCAATCCGTGAGGGCCCATGCTCCCCACGAATCAAATTTTGACATCTTATACAAGTTATAAACAAAGTAAACAGGTTAATGATCCACAAAATTCCAGTTCATGAGGGCCCATAACACCTCAAGAACCAAAGTTTGGCATCCATCTAAGCAAAGAACTATACAAACAAATTCCCTATCAAAGAGCAGGGATTCTATCAAAGCTTCTATCACAACAGCATGCATAATCTACACAACATCTATCACAACAACATGAAATCACTAATGAATCATAGATGGCATGATAAGAATGCATGGAATGTGATTTCTAACAAGTGCCTATATGATACATGAGATGGAATACCCTCATCTCATCGGGTTTTGACAGCAATAGAACCGCAATAACAAAAACGACAACAACACAAAGCATGTGAATCACCCAATGGTGAAATCAAATCAACTGTAAAATTGAAAACTGTTAAAAATGCAATAAACGAGGTAGTATGGATTTTCCCTGTACACGGGTTAGCTACTATCGGGCATAGCTCATTACCAAGTACCTATTCCATCCTATCCCTAGCTATAGTCTCCAAACATTAGGTCAATAGAAAATAAACCCTTTGATACAACTTTGTAACACCCTGGTTCCAGAAGCCACCTAGAGGTGCCCCTGTACCCAGTTGGTCACATGGCCTCAAGTGCATTTCCCCGAACACCAGAGGATGTCGACTAGTAGTGAGGGCCTTGGGTGTGATAGTGGGGAAACTATGCCCTCATTGGTAGAGTACACAGTAGAAGAGAAACAAATAACAATAGCGGAAGCAGTAAAAAATCCATACACCAGTGAACATCGAAAGACTAAAAATGATAAATAGTTGGAACACATATAAATAAATGATGCATGATACAAATGCGTCTAGGAAAACATCCAAACAAGTCACAATGCTTAAATACAATACTAAACCCAAGTACAAAAGAAAGCAGATAAACAACTCCTCAGCATCGCATGCCTCAGCTTGGTCCCATGCTCTCTAGCTCCAATGCAATCAAGAACCTGAAGTAGAAGGGCGCTTGCCCTTATCTATACCTACAATAATATAGTCTGTTTGGGCCCAAAAGCATGACCCAAATAGGGTGTGAGACAAAAATCCCAGTAGGCAACCACACGAAGATCTGTGCCTAACAGTCAATGAATATATGGCAGGTAAAAGTACAGAAAGCAGTAAACAAGGAAGTACACAGCAACAACAATCCACAGTTCTAGCATATAATTTACAAACAAGGAAGCAGACACAAAAGAAAGTAGAACAAACAGGTAACCCTCTGGGTAGTTATAACATCCTAACCCCTATGGTTCAACCTAAAAGTACTAGAAACCCTATGGGAGGCACAAACAGTCTCACCCCTCTGGTTCAGCTAAAGAATAGACTCTTTGGGGAAGCACTCACCGTCAATTCCCCCTATAGTCTCGTATCATACTAAAGGTGATCTGGGGAAGCACTCAACATCTCATTCCCCCCGTGGACCACGTTGAGAAACTACAGACACTCTGAGGAAGCACTCAATGTCAATTCCCCATGTGGTCTCACATCGTATTATAAAGACACTCTAGAGAAGCCCTTACATCTATTCTCCCCATGGTCTACTACACCATGTTCCCACAGCCCTGTGTAAAGTCATTAAGTATTTCATTGTGTAACAGGAAAAGTAACCTCAAGAACTACTTGGCTAGCATTCTACAACATATCAGCATAACCGAAACAAAGTCACTCCATCCTACAACTAGGCATGGAACTGGCAATAGACTAATAAGAAAAACTAGACCAAACGGCCATAAAAAGGAAAAACATGCATGGGAAAAACATCCAAAGCACAGTAAATTACTCTATTCACAAGAACTAACCTCTACTCAGGCATATAAGCAAAGAAGGAAATCAACATGGCAAAACAGGTAACACGCAATACCCCGTTCAAGGGTATTGGTTGAATTTTCACAAAATACTCAAAGTCTTTCTACAGAAAGGAAAAAACCACCTACATGATGCTAGGAGATTGATATAATTTAACCACGAAGCTTGAATCACCTTAGAACATCGAAGATCTATAAAAACATCTAAAACGTTCAACCCATGATAACTTGATAAAGAGGGAAAATCATGGAATAAAACTCAAGAAGAAGGAAGATATTACCACTGCGGTTCTAATGCAATCGACGATGGTTGATTCAGAGAATGGATGAAGGCTCGGGGGCTCAGAGAAGATTCGCGAACACTCGGCGCTCTCGAACAAACGAAACCTAGAAGGATGGTGTTCTGTCCGTCAGGCGCGACCCCGATACATTGAATGAAAAAAAACAAAGTACACAATGTGTACTTTTGGAGTACATGACGTGTACTTACTATTTCCGTACTCCGCTTTAGGAGGCCTCCACATCACCCCTACATGGCCGTGTGTGTGGCCATGACACGGCTAGCACACGGCCTTCATCAACAAGGAAGTACAGGGCGTGTACTCATAAAGTATGCGGTGTGTACTTCAAAAATTTCCAAAAAACTCCTCTTTTCTCAAAAACTCAAAAAAAAGGAAAACATACCTGAAAAGAAGGTCCAGGTTCTTATAATCCAAGCACATCAGATATAATAGGGTATAGTACCGATTTAAAATTTATCTATCTAAACGCGATGAAATTATCCAAAATCATTTAATAGGATCATTATGAAGGATATGGTATTACCTAAATCCATTTCCATGAGATTCATTAATCTATGTCCTATTTTATGATCGATGGTATATTATAAAGAATGGGATGTGATTTCATGATAGTCCGAATTTAATTTGTAAGTTATGATTGGTTTATGTTGTTTACCATTTCCCATGAAACCATAGAGTATAATTTTCCCATATTATAAAGTTTAGCATGTGATGATACTACCTATAATTGAATTTATATCCAAACGGTAAGAGTTAAATATTCTGGTGGGATCTTACACCTAGGTTATCATTAAAAAATCGTTATATAATATTTAGAGAAAGGGTGAAGCATTCATGCATGAGATGAATTAAGTGGTTGATACATTAACCTATTAATTATATTATAGGATGTCATGACCCGAACCACCAGGGAAAACTTGACCAAAAATAATCCATGTGTGACTACCCTAAGCCTACCTCCAATAAACCAGGGGCTCACGACCAATATCAAGTAGACATGTCACACACATGGGAGTCATTATCCTAATGTACCTGTACACAGACACACATCTACAAGAACATAAAATTATGAAATATAAAACAACACACCTAATACCAATTCATGCATAACGTTTATCCCACATTCAGAGTATGAAAAAAGTATTGAAAGTGATAAAGGGGATAAATACAATCCCCCAAAAAATGAAAAGGATTCCAACATGATTAGAAGGGGGAACCCTTGTCAAATGAAACACTAGATAAAAACCTCAGTATCTCTAGAATAATATAATATATTCCTTCTCCAAGTCCTCATAATACATTATCAGATGACCTTTCATCTGTATAAGAAACGACATGTGTGGGAAAATCCCCTGAATGGGTGAGTATAGAAATACCCAATAGGAAACCCTTAAATAATTTAGCATAAATAATCATGAGTAGTCAACTCAATAGAAGATATTTCAAAAAAAGGAGAGATATAACAATAATAAACACCCATATATTCTAACAACAAACAACTGATATCAAGGGGTATCAACAAATACTACCAACCTCATGATACCACTAGATACATCAAGGTAACTATTGTTTTTGGAGTACTCACTTGACAAGATATACTATCACTAATGAAACTCATCTAAGAGGTCATGCTCATATGGTCTTTCCAAGAAATTTATTAGTGGATCTCTGAAGGTCTCATAATCCAGGTAGGGGATAACACCCAGGGCCATCAGGGGACACCAACAACACTACTAGATCATATTTCTAGATATGGGATTGATTACTTGTGATTAGTGGTCATTCAGATTCCAAAAACCCCACCTAGAAATAAAATAGGATTCCATCCTAGGCCCATAGGGGGATACACCAAATTATATTCGATACAAAACTTTTAGAGGGGTTCACAATCCTATTTTGAGGACATAATGCCACATTGTACACAAATGGTAAAGGATAAAGGTATCACACTTAACTAAACTTGTTCTATACTAAAGAGATGAAGGGATCAAAAAAACCCTAGAGGGAGTATACAATGTGCACTGGGGGTTCATGATGTGCCTTTCCAACCCCTCATTTGATCATTTCTTACTTTCTCATGCAGAATGTAAAGCTCTATGTATATAGAATGCCCCTTTGGGGTACATAATGTGTAGAGGTCAATACAACAATCAACATTCCACCTTCCCATGCCTGTGTACACATGGTTGTGCATGTGTACACCTAGTGATGTCTCTGTACTTATCTCTATCCAAGTACATGGATCTGCCCTTGTATACCTATTTGTGTCTGAGTACATGGATTAGCTTAGGTCCTCCATCTATGCTCATGTACCCTAGGGTACATAAAGTTTCACTGGGTCAGGTCACATAACATGTGACATATTTCACATGGAATGTGATCTTTTCTTCTATTTGGAAACCCTAGCACTGCAGTTAGGGGTCCCACATAGTGTGTATCTCCATATTACATGCCATTTAATGTCAGATTTTATAGAATTTCTAGGATTTTCAATGCATCATAACCCATTACTCCTACTATTGATCCAGCCAAAAATCACGCTGGAGAATAGTAGATCTAGGGTTGACCATGATCATTGCCACCAGTGGCCAGATTCTAGCCACATACACCACTTAGAAATTTCCTCTCATCAAGTCGTATCACTGCCGCATGATAAAACACACAATTAGATCCACCAATCCAGTCTCAATTTTACCTTATTCACCTGCCACTATCGTATCACCTAAATTTTGAACCACACCCATGGTATCAATCCTTTGCACCAAAGAACAACTGCACAATAATTGAATATCAGGTATTCATCAAAATTCAGGCTAAATAAATTACCCATGATGAACATGCGGAGAAGTTGATGGAGAAATCCATAAAAAACCAAATAGGAATGAACCTAGGATATGTTTTTGTTGGCCTCGATTCATTTTCATTAGAACGATGAATGAATAGTAATTATTTTCAAACAAAAAAATCCCCCAAATCCCAAGAAGAGATAACCCCAAACCCACACACATGATCGACCCATGAATCACCCAATTAGTGGATTTGGTTCATGTTCATCAAGGGATAATCAATGGGGAATAAATACACATAAAATAAGGTGTTACATCTGATTGGATCAATCACTAATGAAGAACAGATGCATGTCGATGTCGCTGGAGAGATCCAAAACCCCCATTGAAAAAGTGATCCTTGATCACGATCTTAATCAATTTTCATATTCCAAGTCCTCCTCTAGTAGCTCCTTCTATAATCTCAAGGTTATGCATCTAACCTTGATATTTTTTTATAACCATATATTTATAGGGGGTTTCTAGGTTGTTTCATTAACACATAATAAAAGGAATTAATTAATTAATTTATTTATTATTTGTGCTTGTGACAACATTTTTTTTACAAATGAATGATGCTGACATAGGTTATATCATGCCTAGTGTAAAAACCATGTTTTAAACTCAATGAAGGAATCATATTTATAATTAGAGACTCTGTTTTAGAGTTATTCCACTTTCTCAAGAAAATTATATGTGTGTGATATTAATATATCTAATATTTCTAAAATATCAATTCTGGTCTCACCAGACCTCAAAATGTTACATCATCTCAGTGCCTGGCTTAGAAAATATTACTAGAAATATTTCAAATCTTCACATAACAAAGAAAGCGATGTTGAATTCTCCACATTTTAGGGATTTTCATCTCAAAAAGTGAAATAAACTACTCAAAAATACGTGGTTACTAATCTCACATCCGGGTCTCCCAATACTAGGTGCTCTGTTGAAGACTCTCTTGCTACCACCATATAAGAACTAATAGAATCACTCACCCATGGAGGATCTTCACTTACCAATTATCAATCTCCACTGGGTACTCTACAAAGGTATGTCCATCCTCAATTTCTAACTCACCATAGTCGATAATATGTGATAGATGATACATATACCACCTTTGCTGTGACATATGGACGACATCTGTACTTAGTATAACTATAGTAGTAGAGATAAGCGGTACTATACCTTTCTAACTCTATGTTGTATATGGAAGAGTCAAATGAATATCAGAGATGACTTATTACTCTGGAAAAATATCTACAATCCACATTGAGGTGAGACCTTCAAAAACATATGGTCTCTATCATCAAACTCCAAAGGCCCGCTTCATCAGTATTCATAGGGATTTTGATGGCTTTGTGAAGTCCTTAGCATCTCTTAGATGACCTCAACCTTATCTACCGGAGTTCACACCAATTTTAGACACATAAGTGATGAATCTCCTAAATTAATCCAACATAGTGGTAGAAAGTAGGGTTTCCCATAAAAAGCCTTGAATGGTTCCATATTGATAGTGTAATATTAGCTGTTGTTGTATGAAAAATCTAGCAAGGGTAGCTAATTGATCGTTTGATTTTCATGGGCCATGGTCAAATAGAATTTCTAAAATACTCATAATGTAGGATAGTGGCTAACCATGGTTTTCTCTTAGGAGAAAGGGTTATGGAGTATAAATATCCTATCACTTTTTTATTTTTTTTTGTTTTTCTTAATTTTTAAAAGAATCTAGAGTTATTAGTTTATTTTTTATTAAATATAATTAAAAAAATTAAAAGAGAAGAAAATAGGAAACACAATATTGGGTGAAAGGGGTTGGATCTAGGGTCAATTACACAAATTATTTATTTTTCTCTGGTTCTCATCATAAAATGACTTCAATACCATTCTTTCATTTCTATTCCCTATCTAAATTGTCACTCTAAATATAAACAAGATAAATATACCTAGATAAATCTTGTTCCACCTCCTCCATAGTGAAGAGGTAGTAAACACACTGAATCGAGGCATTCATTATCTCAACACCCAGATCCATCATATGATATTCATCCCTAAATCCACAGTGCTCCACTAGTATGCACTATGAACCGAGAGAGGGAGGGAAAGATGATTTGATAGATTTGAGGATGAAATAGTTTATTAGGGATATCAGATGAATTTCATCAATTTTATTCTCCCCATTTTGATATTATTTCAAGGATAGAATTTGGATTATTAAAAATAACATGGTGCCTATGAGATGACACTAGGGGTCCTAGAACTTGGGTTAGTTATCAATGATTTGGAGTTTTAAAAGATCATGTTAGAGTGGGGGGTTGAAGAAAAAAACATAGGAATGGGGAATAATAGAACAACATAATACAATTAACAAAAATAGAGTGAAATTAATAGTAACATATAGAAAGAAAAGAAATTATAGTGAAGGAAAATTACTAACAAGAGGAGAAGGAATATATTTGACTGGGCCTGAATATTTATAATGGGAGAAGGTGAGATATATTTATTGATCAGGTGAGATAGTAGAAACCTTCTAGCAGTCAATGTCGAGGTAAGGTTCTCCAATGGAGGCCATGTGTCACAATGAGTAGTTGATATTAATTATGTAAGGGATGTAATCATTTTATAATAGCACACACATTAAGATTTTTTCAAGAGATTCACAGTAGAAGTTGAAAGTTAAACGCTGTTAGACACATGTTATCAATTAAGCCTAGAATAGATGCATAATCAATGATGAACCGAGTTTGTATCATCACTATAAAAATAAAAAAAGACAAATAAGTATTATTATTATTATATATGTATATATAATTATATGTATACTTATATTAATAGATATATATACTTATTATAAACACATATAGATATATATTATAGAAACACTGTATTATATAAATATATATAGAGATAGATAGATTTTTTATTATATATATATGTATGTATATTTATTTTTATCATTTTTATGTTTTAATGTTTATTTCTATTCTATTTTTCTTTTCATTTTTAATAGGGGGGCTTCATCTAGGAAGGTAGTCGTGTGGAGGGCCTCTTCTCTATGTGTTTTTTTAATGTGTTTTTTTCTTAGAATATTTCCAGGTTAATTTTTTTTAAAATATTATTGGAAGAAAGCAAGTGCACTGCCACCTTCCCTCCCCCTCCCACCACTTTTGACCCAGATTGATGACATGGAACAAGTGACAGGGGTTTCCACCTTTCACCTTTATGTTAGGCAAAAAGAAGAATCCCTGCTTTTGCCTTTGCTTCAACACCCAATAAGAGGGAATCCCCTTATCCTCACTTCCATTTCCCCCATCTCTCTTCATTCCACCGATTATCTCTCTAAAAAAGTCTTTTCACATGTGGTGGATTTGTTGGTCTAAAATAAGTCTCGGTTTTTTTGTGAAGTATCATTTAGAGGTATTTTTTATTTAATTTAATGTTATTTATTTATTTAATTGAATTCGTTTTATTTCTAAATATGTCATTTTTAAGTAGTTTAGTTAGTAATAAATATTTTTTTTATTAAGTAGTTTATTTAGTTATATATAGTTTGAAATAATAGTTATTATTAGTAATGAATAAGTATATATTAACTATAGAATAACTTAGGATTAAATGTTCTAAAATTTTGGTAGCTTAAAGATTATATGGTTATCTAAGCAATCAAATCACTATCTAGATACAAACCAGTGGATGTGGATCTAGCACAGATGTACCTAGGGGTAAAACCCAAAACACTGCTTTGAGATAGACTCTAATAGGAACAAGTGTATGATAATGGGCCTTGCTACACTCTTGGGTTGACACTCCCAAGGGATATGCTTTAGATGATTCATATTTTCTTTATAAACTACTAAAATTCCAAATAAAAGAAAAATGAAATCATTATATTAATCAATGATAAAATGATAATTATGATGATATAAAATGAAATGGACAAGGATAAAGACATTAAAGAATGAAAGTTATTATTAGTAATTGAATTATTTTAATTTAGTTTTAAAGTTGTTATTTATTAAGTAGTTTAATTTGTTATATATAGTTTCTAAGTAATACTTATTATTAGTAATGATTAACTATAGATTAATTAATGAATAACTTATGATTAAAAAATGAATACATATAATTATTAGCTAATAATAATTAACCAATTAATATCATATGATTAATGTCTGAAAAAGGAATGATTATAGAGTGATTGAAGAATGATTAACTAATGAATAACTTAGTAACGATTACCTAGTGATTAAATAATTATTAACTTAGTAAAAACTATACTAAGAAACATTAGTATCATAGTTTAGGATATAAGAAAATATTTTAAAATTTTAGTATCATAAATATGATATAGTTTAGAAATAATAATTATTATTAGTAATGATTAATTGTATATTAATTAATGAATAATATAGGATTAAAAAATGAATACATATAATGATTAGATAATGATACTTATGATCATATTAATTGAAATGGGGAAGGACAAACACATTAAATGACACATGAATTATTTACAACATACAAGAAATACCATGAAAATTTTCAATAGAACGTGGTTTGGATGAGATGATCTTCACTTCGAAAATGAGGAAAAATCTAGCTTATTTTTATTTGGAATATTAATAACATCTTCAAAAGATACGTACTTAACTTTTTTAACTTTCAAAAGTTTTCGACATTCTAATGAAATATAAGATGAAATTTAAGATATGTCAATAGAAGGCCTAAAGATTTTGAAATTTCAAAAGTTACATACATCTCTTTAGAAGATGTTATTAAGCTTCTAATTCAAAATAAACTGGATTTTACCTCATGTACGAAGTGAGGCTCATCTCATCCAAACCACATTTTGTTAAAAAATTTTGTTGAATGTTTTGTATGTTATAAAGAATTCATGTGTTATTTATTGTGTTTTTTCTTCTCTATTTCACTTTATATGATCATAATTGTCAATTTATCAATGATAAATAAACTAATTTGATGCTTCCCCTTCTTTTTTACCTTGGTTTTCAAAACATTCTATGACTTATATTCTAATAAAATTTTATATAATGAAACATTACTATCATATTTTAGGGTATAAAAAGGTATCCAAAAATTTCATTCTAATTAATATTATATGGTAAACCTAAATTTTCAATATTAGTTACACTATCATAATATTGATCATTATTTTTGATGTAGAGTGTCATGTTTGCATGTGTGTACTGCTATGGGTATGTTATTCAAACTGAGCAAGGAGCTTCTTATAGTACACAACCAACAACCATGCTTAGTAAAATGATTGTGTAACCCTAAGTGACCTTCAAAATAGAATTAGTGGTTCCTTAAATCTGGGACCTGATCAAGAGATCAAATCTACAAGCTATATACATTTTTAGTTCCTGGAAACACTGTTTCATCTAGCTTGTCCATTGGTTGCTGATGCGTAGTGGGTTCAAGAAATAAATTTATTTTCTCAGCAATCATATTGTACAATGATGAAGTTATATGTTGATATTTCTCATGTACAACCACAATGTAAAGTTTTACAAAGATGTAGACTTACAAGAGTGGTTGAAGATGGTCTTCCCCATGAAATTGAGCCTATTTAAAATGATTCAGAAGAGGACAACCTATATGATCTCCTAGATATACATGTCAATATGAATTCCGATGAGGAGTTTCATAATGATGAAAATAGATGGTGACAATAGTGTTTATGAGGATGGAGCAGCCGAAGTTGGGTAGGAATTTTCTAGAAATGTATTAGTTTTATAGTATCCTAGACCCACAATAAATCATCCACCACTCTTTGCATCTTTCTCAGAAGCACTGACATGTGTGCCTGAATTCGACTATAATGTTATCACACCCGCAACTGATTTTCTCAGAGTTGTACCATATAAGTTTAGTGAGATGAAAAAAACCTTATATGTTGGAAGGAATTTACCAAGTAAATATTCATTAAAAATCAAACTAAATAGATTTCACATTGAGAGGCACTGTAGATATATAGTTCAAGAATAAGTCCATAATAAATACATCATATAATGTGAGAAGTATGGGGATTATTGTATATTTATCTTGAGGGAGATTTCAAAAATTTTATTTGGAGGTTGGAGAATATCGTGGATTGAGTCAGCTCATACTTGAGTTTAGCCAAGCCTGACATAAGATCACACCTCATTGGATGCAGAATTTGTGTCACCCATTATCATTTTGATGATTAGGACATGCCAATATGTCCATGTAGCCCTTGTGCAGGAGGGGATAAAACAAAAAGTGATTATAATATTTCCTATAAAAAGTCATGGATGGAGAGAAAAAATGCAATTATGAAGGTCTATAGTTATTTTGATGAATCGTATCGAGTGTTTCCACAATTTTTAGCCATACTGAGGCACCATAACCAAGTTTTCTTCCATATTGATACAAAATAATATGTGTCTCAAGATAACCAACTTTATCTATCTCATGTTAAATTTAATCAGTCGTTCTGGGCATTCCTTCTCCTATATCTCCGCATTTCGTTTTAGAAAATAGTCTATTCAGATTGATGGAATGTTTTTATATAGAAAATACAAGGGCATATTTTTTATTTCATCAACCCAAGGTGGAAACCTTTCACCTGTTTCACTTTCCTTTTCCACTTTGGAGAAGGAAAACTATGAATCATGGAGTTGGTTTTTAGCATGTATCAAAAACCATTTCACCCACATTTAGGGTGTTTGTTTGATATCTGATCAGAATTAGGAAATCAATGAGGCAATCAATGTGGACCTTGATATATGGAGACCCCGAAGTGCACATCCTTGGTTCTACATTAGAAAATTTTCTAGAAATGTGATGAAAATATTCTACAATGAACCTATGAAGAAGGAAATCACAAGGATAGGTATGAAATGTCTTTTTTATTTGTTATTATTTCAATTTAAAGATGAAAACAATTGATGTGAAATATGATCACTTCTATGCATCATATGATTTGGATAAATAGAGGTTTGAATAACATTTCAAACAAAACCACAAGGCTAATCAAGAAGTGTATGATTATATGATGATGATTCCAAAAGAGAAATGGACATTGGCATATGATGGGGGGAAGAGGTAAAAACACATGAACACAAATATTATGGAGTGCATAAATTGTGTATTTAAGGTGATTCAAAAGTTACATATAACTTCCCCAGTTCAAGTAACAATATATCATTGCATGAATTACTTTTTCTATAGACAAAAACAAGACTCAGAAGAAATTTAGTAGGGGATAAGGTAAGGAGGACACTTTGAACAAGAGATTCAAAAGAATATTGAAGAAGCTTCTGGTTATCATATCATACTTTTCCATTGAGAAGAATCTCAATTTTAATTTCAAGAGTGTTTAGACCCTAACACAAATAACATCGGTGAAAAAATGGCGGTATTATGAGAAGCGATGCATTGTAAATGTGAAAACTTTCAGGCCTTACGGTTTCTATGCACACACACCATCACAACATGTGCCTATGTGAACATATCATGGGAAGAATATATTGATCCAATGTACTATATGAACACCATTTCTAACTATTATGTTTCACCATAGATTCCAATTGGGGAGTTTTGTTATTTCCAATGCCCGAAGGCCAGCCGATAGTGATACTTGACATCAAAAAAGGACAGTAGGATACAAAATGAGATGGGATGGCCTCAAGAACAAGGGAAAAGTTTTATATGCACCATATGTCATAAAGAAGGTTATAATCAGAAATAACTCCCTAACATTGTTGTGTCTAGTTAACACTCTCATCCATAATTATGTATTGTCTCTATTGTATTATTCTCATATTGTAAATTATATGGTGTTATATCTTTTTTTTACTTCGGTTTCCAAAAAACTTTTGTGATTGATATTATAATAAACTTTTATATAATGAAACAATAGTATCATATATTTGGGTATAAAAAGACATTATAAAATTTCAGTATAATAAAGATTATATGATCAAACATATTTTTCAATATTAGTTACACTATCAGAATCATGATCAAAAACATTTTCGACGTAGAGAGTCATGTTTTACCTATGTTTACTTCTATGAGGATGTTATTCAAACTGAGAAAGAAGATTATTATAGTACAAAACCAACAATAGTGGTTAGTACAACTGATTCTATAATACTAAGTGAAGTTCAAAAAATAATTCGCGGGAAATAAACCATGGCATTGTAACATGTGCATCTATGAACAAGATTCTTCATTTTGTATAAATGTACGAATTTTCAAAATAATTTTACTATCAAATAAAAATAATCCTTTCATACTCACATTAAAAAGAATATGAAAAGTTTATTTGAGGTGACATTAATACATAATTAATCTAGCCATGGCTAAACCATAAAGAATACATGTGATAAAATAATCATGAAACAAACCATCATGCATAAAATCATACATAAATTACAAATCACACCATTTTATAATAAAATTTTAAATAACAAAGAAAAAATGTTTATATATTTAAATATATAAAACTATATCTTACAAAACACCCTTTTCATGGTAAATTTATATCTTAAAAACACTTTAGTAATATGATTTGGAAAACATGAAGACATGACCTTTTATTTTGGTAAGAAATAACTTCATAAAACAATGTGAATAAATAAGGCATGTATTACATTCTAAAATTCATTAAATTTTTCTAAACATAACTTTATATTTACATTTTACCCTTACAACTCATTTAATTTTCTTATATACAAATGGAGGATATCATACTACTCACTGATCAGCACATGCATGTTTCCCAGGTTATATTAGACAGTGGTGAGGTTCAACCAATCAGGGTGCATCGAAAACACTATTTTTATCTCATAGAGACTCTATATTCCATTAGACCATACTTGCACCTTGATGTATTCTATGGAATTTCTGTATTAGATTTCACATTTGTCGACCATCACCTTCTTGTTTCCCTCATGGAGAGGCGGAGACGACACACACACACATTCCACTTGCAGGAGGGAGAGATGACCATCACCCTTGAGGATGTGGAAATGCTTCTTGGTATTCCTATCTAGGGGAAGCTGTTATTGGACCCACCCATGAATCTTACTTTAACTTGCTTAGGGATTTTTAGGAATCAACATTTTGGCCAACCGTAGAGCTACAGATGGAGGGTCGATATCTATTCCTTGGCTGGAGGAACATATTACACATTTACCTGATGATTCTAATGACCAGACTTTCATGCGTTATGCCCATGCATATATATTACATCTCATTAGAGGGACCCTATTTTACAATCACTCATGGGTGCACATGCACAAGATGTTGTTTCGAACCGAGGTGGTGCATTTGGGGTGATGATGAAATGATCCGATGATAATCATCACCCGTCTCTTTTTATAGAGATAGTTTCACATCAACTTCACCTTTTCTTTTGTTTCTATCCATTCTGCATCATTTTCCCTTAAAAGAAGGTTGTATTAACCCTGTGGGGACTAGGTAGTTTACCCCTTATATATTGAAAAGGAGATTCCATAGTCAGATGGTCCCAGCATGAAATTGCATGGGGTTAAGTACTTATGCAATCAGTCCTCCTAGGATAAAACTTCCTTGGATGGTCTCCAATGGGTTTATTTATGGAGTCAGAAACACCCAACAACCTTATTATCTATGATTCATGGACCTTATTTCCAAAGGAAGGTACTCGTTTGATAAGGATTTGACCAACGACACTTAAGGACTCCATTGGTCAAGAGGATGAGAAGTCGGGCTCACCGCACCCATTGGGGGGGGACTATTGAATATTATGGGTCTCTCTTATAGATTTAATTCATGTCCATATGTTTTTGAATCCTTGGTATATTCCCAAAGTGTGTGTCCATGGGTTACCCCTAGTTTCCTGGATCATCATAGGTATACATGGATTTGATGCTACGGAGGTAATACTGACTTGAGCCATACAATAAGGCACTCTGGAGTTTATTTCATCTAAGGAGGATAGAAGGTGACTTGAGGTTGGGATCAGACCCATAATATGGGTTTTCTACGTATCCTTAGGAGATGAATCAGAAACCACGTAGTTCAAATGAGATGGGGCTTACACATGGAAGCTTCCTATTGGGGGGGGGACATTATTGGGTGAGCCCTTTTGGAAGGGAACCCTTTTGAGATCAGGCCTTTGAGTAGGCATCCAATGTATCCTAGTTTGATCAGGAATTAGAGTTCTCGTAGTTTATAATTGTGGGGGGATTACACTTGGAAGCTACCCATTTGAGAGGTCATGTTAGGGTGAACCCTTTTGGAAGGGCACCCTTTTGAGCTCAGGCCTTCGAGTAGGCATTCTATGTATTCTAGTCTGATCATGAATCAAAGTTATTGTAGTTCAGAATTGTGTGGGGATTACGCATGGAAGCTTCCCATTTGAGAGGTCATGTTTGGGTGAACCCTTTTGGGAGGGAAACCTTTTGAGCTCGAGCCCTAGAGTAGGCATCCTACGTATCCTGGTTTGATCAGGAATCAGATTTTTCATAGTTCATAATTGTGTGGGTGTTGTAATAATCATAAACCTCTAAGCCCACATGATTCATGGTTTTTGTGAGAAACAAGAGGACCTGAGAGATCCAACCAACCACACTCCTCCTTTCCTGCTGATGGGAGAGAGAGAGCCTATGGTGGATGAGGCCGAGGTGACTGTGGGTGAGGGCGCGGAGCGATGAACCTTTTGAAGTGAGATGAAATTAAAGTTTATGCATCTAAGAATTTAAAATATTGGGGAATTAATTCAGTGGGAGTGCCCCAGAATGCATTCTGGGAAGGGAGGAGTGTCATCCTCATCAAAAGGGGAAGCAAATATAACCCCTTAGACTGATCACCATTCCTCATTGAATGGAAAAGGAGGTGATCACCATTAATCCCTAGAACTAGGAGGTTCACGTCAGCATACCAAGGTCAGACTATGGGTTACCATGGGAATGTAGACTCACAGATATCCCTGGAGTCCAAAACGTTGTGAATAGAGCCTTCACAACTCCGCTTAGCATGGGTATATAGACTCAAGGGGGCGCGCTGATCGACCCGATTGTCTAATCATACAGGTCTGGTGGCTTTGGAGGAGGCTTTAGCCTGATGTCGGGGGACTAGTTCATGGAGGGACTATGGAGGACTGGATGGTAACAGAGGGGCAAGATTAGAATAGGAGTAAAGGATACCCAAAAACACCCCATTCCATGTACTATTTTTCTATGTGGGATGGGGGAAGCTCCCCATACCAAAGTGGTATGCGGGCAGAGATTTCATCTGCGTACCGAAGCAGTACGTGGGTTGGGGTAGAGACCACCACACACCATAGTGGTATGCGGTCCTAAATAAGGTCTGCCACGCTGCCTTGGGTTCCATCCACATACCGATGCAGTACGTGGCACCAAGTTAAATCCGCATAGTGATACACTACGCAAAACACCATATTGAAGGAGGGTCCAATAGAATATCAATCACAGGGAGTTCATCCGCGAGAAATATGTGGTTTTCAGTTTCACCAATTAGGTTTGCGGTTATCTTATTATTATTAAGTTCCCCCATTTTATGGTTTGCGGTTGGTTGTACCTATAGAGAGCGTGGTTTGAAATTTGGGCTTCGCCAATGATTCAAGACTAAAGCTGAAATCTTCTCTGAGTTCTTTCTTCCAACCTCTGGGGTCCCTTTTGAGCTTTCTTTATCTGTTATCTCTCAGTTCCTTCTGTGATCCTTTTATAGATCATCGGGGCAATCATATCTATGGGAATGCGACACCATTTTTGGAATCCCATGAAGAGATATATTGACCCATGGAAGAATCAGTCAACCAGGGTTTGCAAAGGATATGGTTTGTGATCATGGTTCATGGAACCTTACCGGTTTGCTTCATCTGCGAACTGCTAAGTTCGCGAGATGGTATGAAGATTTCCTTCACTCACATGATTCTTTAAACAATGCGGTTCATGGTCTAATGGGTTCTCTGGACATCGATCCAAGGGCCAATGCCTCGCGGTTCATTCTGTGTATCAGTGGTTCGCGATCCAAGAGGTCTGTGACCCCTTCCTGGTGATGGTAGGCGGTCCACTTAAAAAAGTTTGAAAACTCAAATTCCTTCAAGTTTCTTCCAAGGGTTGTAACTCAATTTAAGTCCATTTTCTTTTCTAGACTTGCATGAAGGCTTACTTCCTTCTGCAAAGTGATCATGGGATCATTTTCTTCACTTGGAGAAATTTTTAGGACCCTACAAATCCCCCCCCCCCCCATAGAAATGGGGTCCATTCGGAATGATGAGGAGACTATTCTGATATAGAAGCGGTCTTGAACTGAAATGGTTCATGGTAGAATAGATAGGCCCGATAAGAGGGGACCAAACCTATATATAAGGGATCATGTCATTTTTATTTTATAGTTTCTTTTGGAGAAAAGTGCTCTCAACTCCCCCACAGCTTCGTCTGCCTTTTCATACCATTTATTTTAAGAAAACCCTACTCGTGAACCACTTTGTACGTGCCAAAAACCAAACTTTTTTCCCATTAATCTTCCCATGAACCAAATTTTGGGTTTCAAAAATTGATATTATGGAATTTTAAAACTAAAATATGGATTCTACATAGGATAACATTATGCTGCTTGTGTGTCCATATACCGAGCTTTAAGACTTAATAATCCAAACTTAAACCATTAATCTGAAATATTTGAAAATGAACTTGACGAGGCCTTGGTTCATTGTATCCACCTTTTGTGAACCCATCTGTTTTTCAGTCAATGCTCCATGGGCCAGCGCCTCTCTGTTTCTCCACATACCATGGTTGTACATGGTGTAATGCTTCTGCGTACCATAACAATATGTGACGGTTTCTTCTTTACATCATGTAGTATGCGGTATATTCCTACCACATACTATTTTTTAGAATAGTAAGTAGAGCCCTAGGTGGACATATTTTTAATTCCTTTATCCATTATTCCGTAGCCTATATCCAACAAATTTTATTGGACTGATGTTTCATTGGATTTTGGATCTTCCTATGCAGGTTACAATGGCTCTTTCATAGGTTGTGACTGACATCGATTCTTCTTGTGAGGCTAGTACTACTGCCCCTCTTTCTACTGCTAACAAATGATTGAAGAAAATGGCGGCTTTGATCGACGATAAAATTCTAGTCATTTCATTACACCAATCTTTGGAGAAACTGATTACGGCGAGTCAATAGGAGTACCTGGATTTAGACAAGCTTACTTCTTATGGGTTTGGTCTATTGTTTGATACAGCGATCCCAGCACCAAATATGACCGATCATCCTACTAACTGGATAATTTACACCTCTATCATAAAGGTATTGATTTCTTCTAAGGGGAGGTACCTTTAGAGGGATATTTCCTCTGGGTACTTGTTGAACTACACACCTCAAACTTTAGATGAAGTGCAGTGGAAGACCAACCCAAAGGCCCACTACTACCAGAGAATTGTGCAGGAAGATACAACGAACGGGCAGCATGGTTGGTCTTCCCAATGGGATCTTCACACTGAAGGATCGTTTGGCTTAGAATGGTGGTGGCCTTTTTGCATTCACTAGAGCTATGAATAATTTCGAACTGAGCTGCAGACCATGGGACTATATAAGGCTGCTTGGTTTTCTCAGACATACACTCACCGTCCAACTACCCTTATCTCACAGCTCCTAAGCAGGTGGGGCCCAGACACCAATACCTTCCATTTAACCCATGAGGAGGTTGTCATTTGTCTTTGAGATATCTAGCTAATCTTTGTAGTCCCTATCACCAGGTAAATGTTTGATGAATTCCTACCTCCCTCCTTTGTTTGGGATGATGAGGAAAGAACCCCTCCTTTGGCCAGGAAACTCATCATTCAAGAGAAGACACTTTTGAAGGAAATCAATCCTTATCCGAGGTAGGATGTTCCTTTTGATGAGTGGTTTGGAATTTTTTTAAGAACACTAGTCTCGATCCCGATCTATGGAGATCCAGGGCCTTTCCTACCAAACCCACCCGGAGGTGAGTGGGTACTTACTGGCCCACTCTAGAAGAGGGGAATTTTCATAAGTGGGGATGGGAGCTCATCCCTAATGTTAGTAAATTATTTCGAATAGTGGATTTCTTGGCTATGTTTATGAGTGGGTGACTCTTACCAGTGAGGGAATATGGTCGTATAAGAGTCTCAACTTTTATCATGGGTGCTCAGTTGGCCATCGACAGATGTATCAATTTATCTATCCCAGTATTGGCCAAGATTTATCGCCTACTAGGTCGAATTAGTGAGGAGGCCCCACCTTATTAGAATATTGGACCCTTCCAAATTCTTTGGGTATGGGTGGTAGCACACATAGAAGGTTATTACTTCATTAATTCCTTACCAATTCCACATTACAACCTACAACTATATCTTCAGAGCACCAGCAGGGTCATGCCGGTGGCTTGGGCTTCACAGGATAAGTGAGAGGAGAAAACCAAAAAGAATGAGAATGAAATAATAGATTATATCAACATTTACGAATGTTTCTATTATCGCCCTTATGATTCCCCTACTAGTACAATTACAAATAATGCATCTAAATACTTTTTCAACTGAGGTTACTTATTTTCTTTGAGAGAAGGCATCCTGATTGCCTGTATCAGAGGAGAGATTATTTGTGAGGGATATGCACCCTCCAGATTTAGTCATCAATTTAACTGTGTACAGAAGTTGTGTCCTCTTGATCTCAAAAACACATATTAGAAGAAGAATATGGTTATATCCCATCAAATATGGATAATGTTCACCTAGGAGGACACCCAGTTCTAGGCCAGACTTCCGGATCCTGAGTATTTTGTGCCCTTCTTTACCAAAAACTATGCTGATGCCCGGGTTAAATCATATCCTGATGTCCAATTAGCCAACCTGGTTCCTATCATGACAATTTCCAAGGCATCTAGGGAAAAGGGAAAGGAGAAATAAAATGGAGTTGTTGAACACTCTCAACCAGGAAAATTCCTCCGAAGGCCTCTTGACTCCCCCCTTAAAGAAAATTATGAAATATGGGGTTGTGACTCATGGGAAGCTGAATGAGATGCTGAAGCTGCTGTCAAGAGTCCACCATACTTTCCCCACGAGGCTAATTTTCCTGTGGCCTGGAGTCAATGGGACCTTCTGAAAGTCCATCTATCTACTAGTAACCAATCCCCTAGTGATTTATGGAAGCTCCTTTATACTAGGGAAGTTTCTCTTACTAGAGTTGGATATGTGTCAGTACCCATTGACATTTCTTTTGATGAGGATCTAGATATGGTGGGTTGTTACCTTGAGGACCTCAAGACCCTCATCCATTCCAGAAGTGGTTTCCAAAAATACTCACACCAGGTATTTTCCATGCTACGATTAGAGGTAGATGATGTGGATGACTATGTTGTTGGCTCACCTATTGCGGATACCATAGAAAAAGATTCTTACTTTATACATAATTTTCATTAATGTTCATCTTCTTAAGGTCCTAAGTTTACATGGAGACTTGGGAAACATTTGTGATTGTCGAAACCTACTATTCTCCCCTACACTAACCTTCTAGAACTAGCCATCCCAGTTACGGTTGCATTTCCCAATTCCTGGAGAGTCTGGGATGAACTGAGGGTGAATTCATCAAATGAAGACATATGGAGGATTCTTCAAGGGGGACATTTTGAAATTCCAGGATTTGGAGGATCCTTGCTCCTATCGGTATTTTGGCTATCGAAGAGCCTGAGGAGATGGATACCTACTTGAAAAAAATGGACAAGTGTCTCCATGCTTCTACAAATAGTCATTACTAGTCAGACCATGTGGAATTGATGACAGTACTCCTGCGGTTGACAAGAGAGGTTTTATCTGAAACCTATAACATTAAATTCTTTTTATGCAGAGATGATAAAGGTTCCCAATCCACTTTTTATTTTTCAAGGGCTTACAGGGTCTCGAGAAATATCTCTTTCCCTGATTTATTCTCCTAGAGGTACTGCAGTTGGAGAGTGTGCCCTATCAATGGAAGGGGTACTAAAAAAGGATCCCCTGGAGCCCAATAACACATGGAAGTGGTCATTGCCGACCCTTATAGTTCATTTACACCTCCATATCCTCTTGGGAATCTTATTTAGGAGCCATCCCCCCAACAATCAAAGAAACGTAAGCAAGCCTCCCAACTATCAAAGCGTATTTGCAGGGGAATCACAAGTAATAATCTGTTCACCTGGTGATTGAATCAAGTACCCTTATATTTTTGACTCACTGGTACAAGTATGTATTTTGAAGAAGGTCCTATAAGTAACTAGATGACAACTGCTCAGGCATCTATATCCCCTGTCCCCTTTAGGGTAGAGGAAGAGTCATAATCTTTAGTGATTTACTGAAATAGGGAAACATGGCCATCTGAAGAGACTGGGGGCACTGTTGACCCCTCATCTATTCCTAATCTTGCTCGAACGATCTCTACCCAAATAATATAAGGACATCCTGAATTTGAGGTCTCACTTGACCATGTTGATCCGACTTTCATGGAGAGAGACATGGTGGTCTTTAAAGCAGGGGCCAAGTCCAGTGGAGAGCCCCAAGCACTACTGGATTTTGGAGGGGCTTCAAATCTCAAGGATCCAATCAATCTTGATCGAATTACCTTTTACCCTATAGAGTGATTCATTTTAGAGATTGATATTCTACCTACTATGGTGGCTCTAGAGAATTCACAATCAAGATGGTTGATGTTCTGACCTCTGAAAATTTAGAGAAGGCTATCGTTCCCTTTTTTCCAGTTTTGAGAGAAGCTGTGTTTTTTGCCCCCAGGATCTCGAGACCAGTACCCTTATCTAGAATGACTATCCCTACATGCCTTATATTAGTCAGAAAACTTTTGGGGGTCTCCTTGAGGGCTATTGTTTCAGCCGAGCATGGACCTGGGTCTTCATTATTCCTAAGTAACCATGGAACTCAACTAATGATTGAAGATACAGAGTTTGCTATTTTAGATAACAATATTTCTGCAGGGGTGGGAGGTAATGAAGATGTATCCTAAATATTCTCAAAATCACAGCTTCAATCCTTAGAAATAGTGGAGGATGCCCCCATTCTGTCTTCCATTGCAATTACCAGGGTGAGGCCATTGTAGGGTCAAGCCTCACTATAGCTGCTAAATCAAGTACCTCTCTTGTGATGTTCATTCTTGACTATATTTTTTCATCAGGAAGTGACTCCGAGACCAATCAAGAAAGCTTGTTCGATCTTTATCCCATTCGGAAAAAGGTATGGAGGTACATTTGGAGATTAATTTATTAGACACCATTGGATGAGATGGCGATGAAATTTCCAAATTTTCACCTTTAGTTTATGGTCTAGGGTTTTGGTGGATTTTACTATCATGGTATTCATGATATAGTAAGGCATGTGGTCGCTGCTCAGGAAGCAACTAGTATTCTTGAATCTCAAATTTCCATGGCAGAGTTGATGACTTATCTTGCTGCTACATGGAAAATTCTCATTGATGAAGCTACCAATCATGTTGAAGCAGTTGCAAAGTTACAGAACAAACTCATGAAGCAAGAGTCTTTGATAGAACAAAACTACCAAGAAATGAAAAAATGGAGCCAGAAACTGGAGCGACTTAAACAGAAGTGGGCCTAGGCTGCAGTCAATATTGAGGAGGGGTGATGGAAAATGAATGAAGGAGAAAGGACCAACCTCCAATCCATAAGGGATGCAGAGGCACTGCAGATGATTGCGGAGGCCGAGACTGAAAATATATTAAATCTTTTCCAATCCATTGATGAGTCACAACAATCATTGATTTAAATCTGCAGCTCTGTCAAACGTCTCTTGTAAAGATCATGTATTTCTTACACTTAGAGGCTCTAGGTTGTAGATTCCCACCATATATGTTCATTATTACCCTAATTATTACCTAATCCTGCTTGATACAGGCTTAGAGGGCATAAATTGACTTTTACTTAGGCCACCCTTTGTGGGTTTTCAACCTAACAATCTTTACATCTCTTTTGATGGATCAACACTTTTTTTAATAAACCATACATGGTGTAGGTTTAACGAACTGATACTCAACTTTTATCTAGAGGATTCCTTTTCAGACTTTTACTCTGGAAAGTATGGCATATTTTTTTATGGCAGTTCATAGTCCTATCAATCAAACTTATTACTGGTTTTTTGGGTCGAACATCTTTGAATAAACTTAAAGGGGTAGGGGAACCAATTTGGGATTCGTCAGCCGTGAATGATCTAATATCCATCAGACATAGATTAGTGATTTTTCTTGACCCTAAATTTATGAATTTTGGATATACATGAGGATTGGGAGTCGTTTTAGGTGTACAGAGGTAGGAGAGGGCTCTCCAAATGACAAATTTTCTCTTAATTGATGACCTTTTTGTAGGAAACATATGTAGAGCCACTATGGCATGATTTGCATAGTCAAAAAAAGGTGTTCATAGGACAATGGCCAACCATCTATGATGGCCATGTATGATTTGCAACATTTTGAATTTTTTTTTGTTGGGAGACATAGTGGTTGGCCGGTCTAAGTGATGATGTCCAAAAATATTAGGGACAATCATATTGGCTTTGAGCGGGCAACTATTACAATACGATTCTTACTTGTGTAAGGGAGAACTGGTGAATGACTAGTTCTGTTAAAAATCTATTTCTATATTAGGAGAATTTGGAAATAGGAATTTATGTAAGCTGTTATCTAGGGGTTTTCCAAATCGGGGGGGGGGGGGTGTGAAAGGACATGAATGTCATCTGAGCATACAGAAACTAGAAAAGACTCTCCTGAGAACAAATTTTCCTTTGATTGACAACTGTTTTGTAGGCGGTATATGTAGAGCCTCCAAGGCATGATGTGCATAGTCAGAAGAATGTTTCCACATGAAACTGGCCTTCCATTTCAAATGGCTATAAAGGATTATAGATATTGGTACCTTTCTGAACACAATATATGATCTTTGTCAAGGGGTTCACCTGAACATTAAAAGAGACATTTTAACAGAACTTCTCCGAGAAACCCAGAAATGAGTGGGGGAATTCTTCCTTTGTATGCAGATCAATTTCACACATATGGATGAGGTATCATTATTTTATAGAAACCTCAAATAAGATCGGGGATGAATCAGGCCCACATGTTCTGATAAATCTAGGACACGTGTAGGAAGGAGAATGTAAACCATACCTTTTAGGACCCTTGAATCAAGAGGGATGTTACAGGGCTTGGAATCCATTGGGCATACTATGATAGGAGGGGACTCTCTTGGGGATGAATTTGTCTTTGATTGACGGTTGTTTTGTAGGATACATATGCAGAGCCATCGGGGCATGATGTGCATATCCAAACAAAGGTGTCCGCAAGACACTGACCTTCCATCTCAGATGTCCATGGAAGATTGTGGGGATTCAAGATCTCTTAGAGCACAGAGTTTGAGGTATGGAAGGAGTGTATCCAGATATATTAGACACAAATGGGTTGTGATTTACTCATGGAATCAGGTATCTCTTATGTAGATATGACTTATACTTAGGGTGAGGCATTCGTCCCATCTTTGGGGTACCTTTTCATTTAACGTCATATGACCAGAACGTGGGGTTCCTTATGGGGAAGGGAACCATGACATTCCTTTTAGGGTTGTTCTACTCAGACCAAATTCCTAGACTATTTTTCCATAATGTCATGGAGGTTCTCTCGCTAAGATCCATAAGCTCACATGAGCTATGCTTGGTGTGAGAACCAAGGGATTATGAGGATTTTAGGTCACCTTCTAAGAATAGAAAAATCAACATCATGGAGCACTTTAGGATTAAACCAATTCTATGCAGTTTAACATCATAGAGCAAGGAAGATTTTGTCCTTGCAGTTTAATGTCATGAGGTGAGGACATTATACTGTCACAAAGATCTTTAATAGCTCTGAGTTAATTGCGCTCAGGTTATCCTATCATTCCTTATACATGAGTGATGATAGAAGGTGTAAACTATAGTTTTTTTTGGGGGGGGGGAACTTGAATCAGGATGCATGACATGGGGCTTGGAAGCCATCGGGTGTACCGAGGTAGAAAATGACTCTCCTGGGGATGGATTTTCCTTTGATTAAGGGTCATTTTGTAGGTTACATATGCAGAGTCCATGGAGCATGATGTGCGTAGTCAAACAAGGGTGTTCACAGGACACTAGAATTTCATCTCATATGGCCATGGATTTTTATGGGGATCCAAGTTTTCCTAGATAATAGAGTTTGACAAATGGGAAAGATGTGTCTGGGAACATAAGAAATACCCAGGCCCTGATTAACCATGAACTATAAGAGTTTATATGTAGATTTGACTCATATATATAAGGGGAAGCAAGATATTTTGACTTCTTATGAGTGGGGGGCATGTGTGGGATCTCGTAATACTGAGAATCAGGCCATACATGACTCTTGAAGAATCTTACAGTTTACTGTCATGTAGTCAGGGTCTTAGATGGTCTCCCCACACTAGTATGTCTTACACATGGGGGAAGGGGTATTTTTACTTTTTTAACTATGGCTGGGCTGGGATGCCAAATTAGGGCATCACTACATGTCTTGAAAGGGTGGGAATTAAACCGTATGTAGTTCTGAACTTTCCCTAAAAATGTTTGGTCCTTGCGAAGGGACATGCAAGTGAATTTGTTTTAGTGGCTGGGCTAGTATTCCAAATCTGGGTGTCACTACATATCCTGAAAGGGTAGGAATCAAATCACACATAGATTTAGACATTCCCTCTACCAATCTATCTCAAACATAGGGGTAGGTGCATTTTTTTGTTTCATCTTCTATGGGAGTCGGGTCTACCATATTTCTCTACAATTTTCTTGCGTAAGGGAATCCTTAACACTTTTCCTAAGCTCATGTGAGTTATACTCAATGTGAGAAAAAAAGAGTGACAAGGGTTTCCATCACCGGTTTAGGGAGATAGTGGATATTATAGAGGAATATTTTAGGGAGGATGGGTGAAGATCGTGAATCTAAGCATCGCTGCGTATCCTACAAGGATTGGAATCAATCCATACATAGTTCTCTAAGAGATCATACAGTTTATTGTCATGCGATTAGGACACTTTGTGCTATGTAGTTTAACGTCTTGATACTTGGACACTATGTTGTGCAGTTTAGCGTCATGAAGCGAGGACATGAGTCACAATATAATGTCATGTTTCAGGGACGATCTCCTTACAGTTTAATGTCATGTGGATAGGACTATTACTCATAGCTTAGGGTCTTAGAGTTTGGACCATGAAATCACAGTACTACATCTCATAGTTTAGGGTCATAGAGTTTGGACCATGACATCAAAGTACTACAAATCATAGTTTAGGGTCACAGAGTTTGTACCATGACATCACAATACTACAACTAATAGTTTAGGGTCATAATGTTTGGACCTTGACTGGGCATTTCTATTATGAGAAATACTTATTCAGAAACTTTTCATTTGTGGTGGACATGATGAGCTATCTATCCATTGATATTAAGACGTATCCTCTATTATAATGACCCTATGTATGACATATGGTCCTTCCAACTTTGTTTCATGTTTTGGGTCCTTCTTCCCAAGTATCATTGGGGTTCTGAGGAATAACACCATTTCTCCTTTGAGGAAAGATTTAAGGAGAACCTTTGTGTTGAAGGCTCGTGCAATCTGATTTTGATAGATTTCCAAATGTTTTAAAGTGTGAAAAATTATCTCATCTAGATGATTCAACTCATCAAAACCATCTCTAGGATTGCTCGTCCATAGACAATTGATCTCAAATGGCCACACAAAGTGATGGCGCTTGAATTTCAATCGGCAAAACCGCCCTTTCCCCGTATACTAGTGAGTACGGGGTTTCCTGGGTGGTAGTGCAGGTCATGGTCTGGTAATCCCACAAAGCATAAAGGAGATTATATGGACACTATTTATTATCCTTATCTACCATCTTTTGGAGTATGTTGGACAGAGTCTTGTTGACAGCCTCTATTTTCCCATTGGCTGCCGCGTGGTAGCGGGTTGAATGGTTGGCTTTGATTCCATACTCCTGGTATAATTTTTCCAACTCAGTAGAGCAGAATTTGGTGGCGTTGTCTGTCAATATTGTATGAGGAACACAAAATCTAGTAAGGATTTTTTCCTACACAAAGATAATGATTCTTTTTTCCGTAACTTCTTTAAGGGGTATGGATTCGGCCCATTTGGAAAATAATTCGGTTGCTATGAGTATGAAATTGAATTTTTTGGATATGGTAGGGGGATATGATACCACAACATCCATCCCTAGGTAGAAAATGGCTAGGAGTACTTATATATATATAGTACTCTGGGGGTTAGTGAATAAAATTGGCATGAACGTGGTAGGAATGACACTTCTTAGCGAACATGGAACATTGTTATATCATAGTAGGCCGATAATACCCAAGCCTTCATATTTGATGAGAGAGTTTGGTTGTTGATTAGTGTGCTCCACAAGATCTGATGTGAACTTCTTCCATGACGATGGTATTCTCTTCTCCATCAATGCACCTGAGAAAGAATCTATCAAGACCTCATTTGTAGAGAACCTTTTCTTGGTTTACCCCATTATACAATAAAAAGTTGATCACTCATCTTCGGACCTATTCCCATCCAACCCTATCTGGTGGGAGTTCCACCGTCCGAATTTATTTTTCAATGGGCATCATCCAACTAGTGGTGTGACCATAAGGCTCATAATCGAGCCTAATTTCATCAATATCCTCTGTATTGTTCTGTATAAATGGAAAGACCATCCAGTGGTAGGCAATGATAATGATCATTTCATGCCATTCTGGATTAGCCAATGCCATCACTACATTTACCAAAGCATCGACTTGAGTATTTTGAGACTGGGGGAAATAGGTCAATGTTGGTTCTGATGGGAATTCCTCCATCAGCTCTCAAACATGGTTCATTAAGGGGCCAACACTTTTTTCTTAATGAAATAGTCTCCATTGACCTATTTTATGACTAGATCTGAATCACCTTTTATCTTCAAGTGTTTAGCTCGTGCATGGAGTGCCAAATCTAGTCCCGTAATGAGGGCTTGATCATCTACTTTATTATTTGTACATCCTTCCAAAAGCAGGAAAGAGTATGGTAAGAACACCTTTTCAGGAGATATGAGTATAACTCCTAGCCCCACTTTGTTTAGCTTGATATCCTCCATTATTTTCCATTTCGGGTTTCTGGAAGTACCATCAAAGTACATCTCCCATGCCTGGGGGTCCTCTTGGATGGAGAACACTTACTCATCTAGAATTTTGGCATCCAATAGCGTTGTTTCTTCCAAGGGGTGCTCTGTCACGAAGTCTACTAATGTCTGGCCTTTGATGTCCTTATGGGGTACGTACCAAATGTCTAACTACTATAGGATGACTGCCCATTTTGATAGGTTTCCAGTTAGTATGGGATGATTGAGGATATATTTGAGCAATTTTCCGTAGAAGACCAGGTGGACCTCATGGTGCTGCAGGTAATGCCCGAGTTTATGAACCATGAAGATTAGCACTAGGTAGTTCTTTTCATTTTTTGAATACCAAGTTTCAGCATAAATCATTTTTCAGCTGAGGTAATAGAGGCTATTATCGCTTCCAACATCATTCTTATGCATGAGGAAGGAACCTAATGACCGTTAAAGAGTGGTTATATAAAAAATGAGTGGTCTCCCCTCAACCGGAGGCATCATCAATTATGTGCTTAGGATATATCTTTTGAGATCATCAAACGCTTCTTGGAAATCATTATCCCACTCATACATAACCCCTTTCTTCATTAACCTGGTGAAAGGTAAACATTTACCTGATATATTGGCTATGAAATGCCGGATGTAGGCCTAGTGACCCTGGAGACCTCTCAACTCGGTGAGGTTGTGAGGTGGGGACATGATAAGGATGTATTTTTCCTTCTCAGGGTCGACTTCAATGCCATGATGGCGTACGACGAAGCTGAGGAATTTCCAAGAGGCAACACCAAAGGCGCACTTTAGGGGATTCATCTTTAAACTGTGCTATCATAGTTTGTTAAAGACTATTTCAAGATCATCCGGGTGATTTGAGCCCTATCGTGATTTTACCACCAGATCTTCGACATAACACTCGACAAATTTTCCCAATATGGGCTGGAAAATGAGATTCATGGTGCTTTGATATGTGGCACCAACATTTTTTATACCATAGGGCATCACCTTATAATAGAACACTACTTGAGGGGCCCTAAAAGTAGTAGCTTCTTTATCTCCCTAGGCCATCCAGATCTGGTTGTATCCATAATATCCTTCTATGAAGAGAGGGCCTCATATCTGACAGTTTCATCAATCAATAATTATTTTATTGGGACTAGGAAATCATCTTTCAATCAAGGATGATTAAGGTCCCTGAATACAATGTAGATTCTAATATGTCCGCTCTTCTTTTTTTGATTGACTATCTTTTACAGCCAGATCATATACTATAATTCTCTTATGAAGTTGGATCTCATCACCTTGTCAATTTTAGCCTCTATTTTGGAAGCATACATCAGATGGGTCCTTTTGGATGACTTCTTATAGCCCCAATGATCTTATGGTAAACCCAGATGATGAGTGGAAACCCTAGGATCAAGGCCTGGCATTTCCATGTAGTTCCAGGAAAACACATCTCGATTCTTCCTTAGGAAGGAGGTATATTCCTCCTTCTCCTCGATAGGAATAGACACACTTATCAGGGTGGGACACATGTCATATTCGCTACCCAGGTTTATCTCTTTAAGTTCATCGATTGTGGTGGAGACACCTTCTTCGAATGAAGGAGGGGTATATTTGAGGTCTTCTTCTTCCACTTATTCTTCTTTTTCTTCATCATCATTATCTTATTCCTCTTCTGATGGAGAGAGTATTCTCAAGAATAACTCTCCAATGTTGGGAGAGAAATCATATTTTGCCTTATTGAGTAAGGCGAGGGAAGTTTGGGGTCCTGAGGATGAGTCAAGAGCATCTTTGTTGGGGCTTTTCCTGACATCATGGGAGTCAGCCAGCTCTTCCATGTCTTTGGACTTGGTGGCTGTAACAGAGATCATGAAAAAATTGATTTTGAATCCGGACTTGCACTTATGCATTCAACTTGGTTGATGGGTAATACATACTCTTCCCCAAGCTACTGGAGGGGGTTGGATGGATCCATTTATAGTCTATTCGGGCTAGTAATCCAATCCATGTCATCTGCTAGAGACTGCTTCTCCTCTGGTTCATATAACCCTACGTCAATGTATTGCAACTCACATGACTCAAATGGGATTTATCAGCATTCAATGTCCCCTTTTTCCCATTAGTGAAATATTTGACGCACTGATGGTATGATGATGGAATTTAAGCATGCTGATGCTGCCAAGGCCTCCCTAACAGGACGTTGAATGCTGTACTTTACTGCACTAATAGGAACTCATAATCTGACATGAGGTCTCTAAGCCAAGTTTTATGCTTGATTTGTACCAATGATTTCTATTTGCTTTTGTCATATCCCAGCAGAGTTGTGGTGAAGAGTGTCAAGCCATATTTATCATAGCCCAGCTGACGAAGCATTTGCAGCAGGAGGAGATTGAATCCAGAGCCATTGTCAATAAAAATCCTATGGACATCAATTCCATTTATCTTTCCAAACAGATATAAGGGTTTGATGTTCCCTTTCATGATGGAATCTTCATCCCTATCTATGAAGGAGATGACAGTGTGACATTCTTTGAGATTGGTCTCCATCTGATAGACTTTGGCTGCTGCTACTTTAGCCTCTAATTCCTGGGGACTTAGTAAGGCTTCAATGAGCACCTCCATAAGATATGTGGATAGACTTAATGCATAAAGGATTGACATATTTTTTGGTACTGAATCCAACTTCTTTAGAATATCATATTTATTTTCTAAAGGTCGGTGCTTCCCAGCTCAAGGTTGTTCCTTCATAGACACTTTAGGGGCTTGGTCTTTGGATGTAGATGGTTTGGCCTTAGTGATAGGGGCTGGTGGCCCTATGGTCTTTTCTGGGTTTATCCGAACTGGTCTGCCCGTATGCCTTGGGTGATTTTGTATTTGTTCTTTCTTCAACGGATACTCCAAGATAACTAGTCTTGGATTTCCTTAGGTGGGGGCGGAGGAGCATCCCAGTTCCCATTTCATCCATTGGATGGTCCTTCCATGAGTTTTTGGGATGTTAAAAGTTTCAGTTATGGCATGGTTGGGAATTTGGATCCTATCATGATCATTACTTCCAAGAAACCTTCGTCCATTGCGGCCTCTTCCTCCATCTCTCTATTTGGGTGTGAGGAATTTGGGTTTGTTTCCATAGTCTCCATCAAAAAATGGGTCCATCAAGTGAATGAAATTAATGGAGACGAAGATCAGTTCTTGGTCCGACAATGTTTCTGTCAGACTGTCTCTTTCTGATAATGATATTTGGTGGGGTGGTGCTCGTTGTACCAAGTCTATTGGTATGAAATACAAAAGTTTCAACACTAGATTTGGCATCAGTGTCATCCTATCTTCTTGCACCTTCTTTCTAACGTTCTAGCACTTAGAGAATTGAAGGGCTAAGGATGACCACCGTGTTGCATCAGTAAATTTTGGGGGCACGATTGGTTGTGTCAACTGCGCCTGGAAGATGCCATGAACATAGTTGAATATTTTCTAGGACATCCAATTGTTAAATTTTTTCTCCTTACTGGAGACTGTTTTCCATCCCTCTTCCTCTCTTGAGTCTGAGGTGGAAACATACACCACTTGTGCTAGAAGTGTCCCCATCTTAACTTTCCCAGAATCCACCATCTTTTGTAGTAGATCCTTGAAGATGAAGCATTCCAGGATGGTGTGCCCCAATATCTGGTGATAGATAAAATAATTTGGATGGTCGTCAAGACCCACATCATAATATCACTTTGTCTCTAGTAGCCGGAGCAAGTTTCAATTCATGGCAGCTATGAAGTAGCTACAGAACGAGTAGAATTTATTTCTTCATTCTTCAAACTGATTTCTTTCAACACCCCATCACTCATCTTGCCAAGGTGGGGGTGGTTGTTATCATCTAAGGGGTCCTGCATGGTTCGATGGGGGCCTCCCAATTGGAGCTGGTGTCAGGGGTGTCTTAAGCGTTACAAGAGCCACTTCAGCTTTTCCTACCCTTTTTCCAAGGGCTAATGGGGCCACTCGGGACTTGAGATTGGTCCGTTTCAAGGAGTCTTCTATCCTTTGTGTAATGGTAGAGAAATATCGAAACCCACTTGTGTACTTCACTGGGATGAGTAGTGTTTGTAATCAATCATGAAGATTGTTGATGCACATAGCGAGCATTTCATCTTGGGGAAGTATCTGGTTCAGGGAATAAGTCAGAACTTTCCATCTGGCAATAAAGTCTGAGACTCTTTTGTTATATCATTGCTTGCAGTTCATGAGGTCACTGACCATTATCTTAGGTAGCATTGAACTAAAATGGAAGAGAAACTATCACCAGATGTCCTCCCAGCCTATGATTGAGTTATTTGGAAAGCTAGTATACCATACGAAGGATGAACCCTACAGGGTTCACATGAAACACCTAAGTTTTACTGCTTCTTGCTACTTCAGAGTTCCCATCATGGGGTCAAAATAAGAGGCATAGTGCATTAAATTCTATTACAGGTCCCCTGAGCCATTGAACACAGGGAATATGGGGTTTATGAAGTTTGGTGGTGGTGGAACATTGCTAACCCAATCAAGGTACGGTTTGTGCTTTGATTATATCGAAGCACAACGACTATCCATGGATTCTAGTCGAGATGTTAGTTTCTATATGGTTTTAAATATCCCTTGATGCATATCCTACTGGCCTTGATCTTGGGATGGTGCGGTAGTGACCAAAGCCAGGTGTTCTAGCACTATTGGAATTTGGGGTGGATACCCAGCCGAGGGTATCCTTTGTGGTTTTACCGGAATATATAATGTCTTCCTTCCCAGTGGGAGGATGTATTGATGCCTTTTTGGGGATGGGATTAAGTAGTTTGACGGTCCCAGTGCTGGATTGGATGGGCCTCTGAGCTTGACTTAATTCACCGGGATGAGTGTCTATGGAAAGGGAACCTCAATGGAAATACCTACTAACGTTCCATAGGGGGACACTCATCTGTAAAGGTAGTTCCCTCGACGCAGCTCGACATTAATTCACCTGAGCTCTTTCATTTTTTCCTCATAATTGGCGAATCTTTCCTCGAGAGTGAGGGGAACATTCTCAAGGAGAGGAGGAGGTAGTTCATAGATTAACTTGGTTTTATTCTTCTTCTTGTTGGAGTTTTGTGATGGAGGTAGTGACAGATTAACTAAGGGAGTTCCCAAATATAGGACCACTCTCTAGTTCCGGGAAATCACACCATTAGACTCGGTGTGGGACACCTCTGTGGGGACCATCTTCCCATGCATCCTATCCCTCTATGTCATTTCTTGTGAGATCCATGGGGTTGAAGTTTACCACGTTCATTGATACATACCACATTAGGGGTGTTGTACCTAGTGCCAAATGGAAGGAAGGCTTTCTGCGTCCTTTTTTATATTTCCTCCTTCTATTATACGATATTATTTGGGTTCCTTGGAAAAGATTGACCCGAATGGAGCCCTGATCTGACCTCGTAATGCACGTTTGTCTCGAAGGATATGAGACATAAGATGGGGTGGAACTGATGACTTTTCTGCTCAACGTTCTTCCCATATGGGATAAGGTTGATGTCCGCTGTGAGAGAACTTGAGGTAAAAATGCCCCCAACCCTATTGGTTGGGGTTTTTCCCGCTATTCCATTGATGTGCTACGACCTGGATTGGTTGTTCTTACAGGGGAATCTTGTTTTAAAAATTCCCCCAACCCTGTGGGTTGGGGTTGTTCCCTCATTGCGGCATTATCCACCACTATTGCCACTTTTTCGATTTCACGCACTCCCATGCAGATGTGAGCTGAGTATGGAATTGGACCTGCACGAAGTCTATGGGATTTTTCAGTCATGAGCACTGCTCACTGGTTGGATTCCCTTAAGTAAGAATCCTACTGGATATTCTCAGTTTCCTTACTTGGAGGATTTTCAATGGCTTGATCTCTTTGGTCCTGATGATTTTGAGACTTACTCCAGGCTAGTTTTTGTTGAGTATCCCATATTTCCTGAGCAGAGATTTCATTTGATTGCTGAATTTGGTTAATGATGTTTCATGGTGTCATTTACAATGAGGTTTGTTGTATGGGGTGTAGGGTGAAGTGTAGATCTCCTTGTTCTCCCCATCCCTAAATATGAACTCCCATTGGGGTGTCGCCAATGAGGTGACACAACTTGTACAATGCATGGAGGCAATCCAGTTCAAGGTTTTTCTTCCACCTTTCTAACCGTGGATGCCGTGCAGAAGGGAGGGCTTCCTGGTTGATTAGACAGTGAAGCTCTTTTAACATGTTGACATGGTTCACATAACCTTCGTAGGGTAGAAATATTTCTTTTAGCTGATGGAGATTTTTCCATATATTGATGCGAATGTCCAAAAAACATTTCTTGGACAACTATTCTGGTATGTTGAAGTGAGAAGTGGCCATAGGACAATACATCACTAGTATATCATCCTTATCTAGTTGTCTTCTCATAAGAAACATATCCTACAATTTTTCTTTTGTAGGATCCTCTACTTGATATGCCCGACTTGACTACTTCTTAACAATTTCATTCCAAGCTGTCGGGCTAATGGGAGATTCATTGATGTGCGAATGGCGTGGGAGTAGCTCAGAAGATGAACATGGCCCCAGACCACCCTCTGGTTGAGAAAGTATATCACTCGTCATAGGAAGAGTACCTAATATGTATGGCTTCATCTTTTCGTGTGCCTCATCATAGGAGGTCTTTCTCACATTTTTTTAGCAAAGGGAGGACCTTCTTTCTAGTATGAGTTTTGATTATGGGGGGACCTCCGAAATCGGTGCCGCAATGGCGAGGGATACTATTGTAACTCAATGACCGACCATGGGGAGTGTTCTACTACATATACCTTAGAGAGGACCTTTAGGGTGGGATAAAGTGAGGGGAGGACCTTCTTGATGCTTGATTTCACTGAGGGGAGGACCTTCTCGATGACTGTTATGATGGAGAGGACTACTATCACAGCTTGATACCTAGATGTAGGGATAATTTCTACAGTGTACATCTGGGGAAGGACCTTCAGGATATACTGCAATTAGGGGAGGACCTTCTTGTTGCTTGACGTTACTATAGGGAGGGCCTTCATAGCAACTTCCATTGCGGGGAGGGACTTCACAATGACTGTCATTATGGTGAGGACTAAAATCACAACTTGATATCTGACTATAGGGAGAAGCATATGTACAGAGTATACCCTAGGGAGGACCATTAGGGTGGGTGATAGTAAGGGGAGTACCATCATTCTTCCTGATCTTCAGGTCAAGGGGAGGGATACCCTAATGCGTATCAGGAGATAACCTCTCATAATCGATCATTCCTAGACCATGGAGTGAGCCCCTGCGGGTTCTCTGGGGAGGACCTTCTGAGATGCTGGTAGCGACATTGCAGGGAGTGAATTCGCAACTGCTACTATCACTTCCATAATTTGGTAATAGATTGATAGGGTCTTGAGCCTCTATTGATATATTTTTGATTGCGTCAAGAACCCCAGCTTCCAGTAGATGAGGATTATTTATGCTCTCTTCATTTTTGGCTGCCTTTGGTGAATTTTATTTTTGAGCACTCTCTTGCAGGTAACTGAGACCGCCTAGTATTGGTAATGGTCTTAATATAAAGATACCTATCTTGTTGGGTCCTGTGATGCCGCCGAGATATGCTGATAGACATCTAGAGTTTTGGCAGGGATATATGTCTACCGTGGAGTGGCCACCACGTTGGACCAGCAACCCTCAGTTGGAACATGTATTTGTTCATGATCCGGTTGTCTGTGTATTGTGGGACATTTCTGTCGACCCTCATGGAATTGAGCGGGGATGCATAACTGCTCCAGAGTGACTGATCCATTTTGCGAGTAAGTCATTCTGTTCGAGGAAATCGGATCATGGGCCCGATTTCTCACCATTTCCACTGATGCAATAATGTCTTTGCATGTTTGGATGATATGGTCTGGGGTCTACATCTAATATTCCATCATTTCCAACATGTGATGAGATACATATTTGGTTGGAATGGTTATGAAGTCCCATTCCAATATCAGATCAAGAGTTTGTGCATGCTCCGATCCTCCAAGGGTTTCTAGTAGATACTGGCAGTTCTCATATGCCGGGACAGAGGAACGAGTCTTATGCTAGTTTTTTTCTTCAATTTCGACCATATTTGACTGGTGGGATTTATATTCACAAGTAGGGATTTTCATCTACTCGCTTGTTACTGTATTTCTCTCAAGAGATTTTTATGAATCTGTAGTAATTTGACTCTTCTCATATTTTCTTGACACCCAGTTTTGGTGGCGGGCTTGATACACATCAGAAGATATTTGTGCCTTCGTATAGCTGGTTGCTATCCTATTTGGTTGATGAGATTGATATGTGTCAGAAGGTATTTTTTTTGGCTGTAGTTTTCCGCTCTGCCTACACGGCGGGACCGGTGAGCACTAACAGGAGTGTGCACGTGATCGTATTGTGCCACTCAATTTCTCTGGTGGGTTTGGGTAAAGGGGGAAGCATTGTACGTCTACCTATTTAATACTAACTTTTTGTATGATGGAGTTTCTCCTCAGGAATGAGGGTAATAGAATGTTCCTAATTATATATTTTTCCTCCCTTAGCGGGTAGCATGAGGGGCCCAGGTCTCCTACACTTCAACAGATTCCCTTAGCATAAGGTCCTCTTCAGTATGGGGAGGCCTAGTTGTCTGGTGTCAATAGAGACACTCTATAGCAGAGGCACGTGAGTGGGACACCTATGCAGTTGAGTTGAAGTTGTCAACATTCAATTCATCTACCTCCCCAAGATAAGGGAGGTACTCATTTTCATGTTTTGGGGACAGGCTCCTAAAATGGTTTGAGATGACCACTGGGGTCGCCTGGTATTGGGGTGCCAACCGGGGCTGAGGAGGTGACTGGAAAGCCTTCAAAAACTAGAGGGCTTGTCTCATGACCTCCATTTTGGGGAGAGTACTGTTTCATTGGTACTCTTTGATCGGTATGTTGTATACCCAACATTAAAGATATTGGGTAGGCGATGGGGTCCAGCTCCTCGTTGCGGCCTTGTCTGCCTGTGGGATCACTGATGTGTGTGTCTTTATTGGTCGTTGGGATGTTATTTGGATTGAAGGTTACTCTGCAAGAACCTGCAATATACATATATGAAATACATACCACAAAACCCTGTCAAAGTAGCATTCTTTTGGACATATGCGTATTTGAAGATTCAGTTTGGCCTTTTCCCCACTTTTGTGTCTGTTGTGAGGCGTAGGGTCTTTAGTGGGGTAAAAATACCACCTTGGTTAAGGATTCACATCGGTTTCACCATTTTTGTTTCATACCAAGGTGGCACATTTGGCACATATAGAGGCAAACAAAATGGTTTGATGTGAAATATCTTTTTGTCTATTATCTTTGAGGTAGAACTGACACCTTGGTTAAGGATTCACGTTGGGTTCACCATTTTTGTTTCGTCCTAAGGTGGTGCATTTGGGGTGATGATGAAATTATCCGATGAGAATAATCACCCATCTCTTTTTCTAGAGATGATTTCACAGAAAATTCTCCATTTCTTTTGTTTCAACCAATTTTGCATCATTATCCCTTAAAATAAGTTTGGATTAACCCCACAGAGACATGGTAGTTTACCCCTTCTATATTGCGAAGGAGATTCCATAGTCAGAATGTCCCAACAGACGATTGCATGAGGTCAAGTACTTATGAAATCAGTCCTCCTATGATATAAATTTCTCGAATGGTCTCCAATAGATTTATTCATGGATCTAGAAACACCTAACAACCCTAGTATCTATGATTCACTGACCTTATTTCCAAAGTTAGGTGCTCGTTGGACAAGCATTTGGCCAATGATACTTAAGGACTCCATTGGTTGAGAGGATGGGAATTCAGGATCACCAAACCCCTTTTTTGGGGTGGGGGGGATATTGCCTATTCTGGGACTCTCTTATAGATATAAGTCATGTTAATATGTTCTTGAATCCTTGGTTTATTTTTTGAATAGTGTGTCTATGGGTTACCCATGGTTTTCCGGATTGTCATAGGCAAACATGGATTTGATGCTATAGAGGTAATACTGACTTGAGAAACAATAAGACACTCTAGAGTTTATTGTCATCCAGGGGGGAAAGGTGAATTGAGGTTTGGATCAGACCCATAATATGGGTTTCTTACGTATCCTTGAGAGAGGAATCAGAAATTATGTAGTTCGGATAAGATGGAGCTTATGCATAAAAGCTGCCCATATGGGGGGATATTGTTGGGTGAACCCTTTTGGAAGGGAATCTTTTGAGGTCAGGCCTTCGATTAGGCATACTACATATCCTGTTTTGATCAGGAATTAGAGTTCTCATAGTTCAAAATTGTGGGGAGCTTATGCATGGAATCTTCCCATTTGAGAGGTCATGTTTTGGTGAACCCTTTTGGAAGGGCACCCTTTTGAGCTCAGGGATTAGAGTAGGCATCCTATGTATCCTAGTTTGATCAGGAATCAAAGTTATTGTAGTTCATAATTGTATGTGGACTACACATGGAATCTTCCTATTTGAGAGGTCATGTTTGGGTGAACCATTTTGGAAGGTCACCCTTTTGGGCTCAGACCTTCGACTAGGTGTCCTACATATCTTCGTTTGATCAGGAATCAGAGTTCTCGTAGTTCAAAATTGTATGGTTGTTGTAATCATCACAAACCTCTAATCCCACTTGAGTCATGATCAGTGTGAGAAACAAGAGGACATGAGAGATCTAACCAACCACATGCCTCCTCTCATGCTGATGGGAGAGGGAAAGCCTACGGTAGATGAGGCCAGGGTGATTGTGGGTCAGGATGTGGAGTGATGAACCTTTTAATGTGATATAACATTAAATTTCATGTGGGTCATCCTTCAAAATATTAGGGACTTACCTCAGTGGGAGTTCCCCAGAACGCGTTTTGGGAAGGGGAGGAGTATCATCCTCATCACAAGGGGAAGCGAATACAACCCCTTTGAAAGTTCACCATTTCTCATTTAATTGAAAAGAAGGTGATCATCCTTAGTCCCTAGAACAGGGAGGTTCACGCCGTCATCCCAAGGTTGGAATCCAGGTTACCATGGGAATTTAGACTCATAGACATCCCTCGAGTCCGAACCGTTGTGGGGAGAGCCTTCGTGACTCTACTTACCATGGGTATGTAGACTGAAGGGGCACGCTGATGCACCCAATGGTCTAATCATATGGGTCTGGTGGCTTTGGAGGAGGCTTTGGCCAGATGCCAGGGGACTAGTTCGTGAAGGGAATATAGAGGACTAGATGGTAACAGAGGGGTGAGATTGGAAACAGAAGAAAGGATACCCAAAAACACCCCATTTTGCGTACTATTTTCCTATGTGGGGTGGGGGAAGCTCCGCATACCAAAGTGGTATGCAGGCAGAGGGTTCGTCCATGTACCGAAGTAGTACATGGGCTGGTGCAAGGAACATTACACACTATAGTAGTACACAGATCTGAATACGGTCCATCACGCCACTTTGGGTTCCATCTGTGTACTGATGTAGTACACAGTGCTGAGTTAAATCTGCATAGCAATACACTATGTGAAACACCATATTAAAGGAGGGTCTGAGGGACTATCGTTTGGGGGGATTTCATTTCACAAGAAATATGTGTTTAATAGTTTCACTAATTATGTTTTTAATTCTCTTATTATTATTAATTTACCCCATTTTATGGTTCGCGGACGGCTGTACCTACGGAGAGCGTAGTTTTCAATTCGGGCTTTGCCGATGATTCAAGACTGAAGCTGGAATCTTCTCTGAGTTCTTTCTTCCAACCTCTGGGGTCTCTTTTGAGCTTTCTTAATCCATTCCTTTTGTGATCATTTTATAGAGTATTAGGGAAATCCTATCTATGTTCATGAAATACCATTTTCAGAAGAGCATGTAGAGATATCTTGACCCGAGGAAGACTCAGTCAACCCGGGTTTGTAGAGGTTGTGGTTCACGATCATGGTTCGAGGAACCATGCTGGTTTGCTTCATCTGCGAACTCTTGAGTTCACAATATATTATGTGTATGACCTTCAATCGCATGATTCCTTTAGTGACGTGGTTAGTGGTCCACTGGGTTCCCTGGACATCGCTCCATAGGCCAGCGCCTCGCGTGTTGTTCCGCATACCGATGGTTCATGATCTAGGCAGTCCGCGAACCCTTCCCAGTGATGGTATGCAGGCCACTTAAAATCTTTTGAAAACTCTAATTCCTTCAAGTTTATTCCAAATCTTGTTACTCAATTTAAGTCCTTTTTCTTTGCTAGACTTGCAGGAATGCTTTCTTCCTTTGGAAAAGTGATCATGGGATCATTTTCTCCCCTTGGTGGAATTTTCAGGACCCTACAGATGTATCAATACCGGTCAATATGTACAATTGGGGATCATCCTGCTTTTCATACACATATAGAGCATTAGGTAGTGTATCCCCCTATGACCACACTGATCTTAGGGGATGCATCCTCCTTATTCAGATGTGGTCATGGGAGCATATCCCCTCATTCCTCCCTCATATTGTTGGTCTGCTGGTCATTATAGAGGTTCTTCATGAAGCTCCATGTGGATGCTGGTATGATCACTAATCTATATTGGTTTCTGATGCTACTAGGAGTTATTGAATTTAATTTCTCATTATTTTTCACTTTTGATGTTGTATTTTACATGTGGTGTTAGAGACAAAAATTTTTTCACGGTTCCAACACACCATTTGGGCACATGTTGCCTCAAGTTGGGATGTATCTTACCTGGCCAGGTATGTATATAAATCTATCACTATCTAACAAATTTAATAATAGCATAAATTTTGGTTTTTAGTAAGGAGATTTTTTGAAAAAGGTCACATTTCATTACAGATTACATGGATTTCATTCTAGACTATACTGGACCAGTTACCACCATACTTCACTACTGGACTTGATGATGATATGGTTGTAGTGTCCCTCATTCACTTACATATTATTGAGTGGAAACTACATGATAGAGTCTTGTTCCGATTTTTCTATGCTCAACTGATTCCATTTCCTCTGAGATAGATAGAGGAGATTAATGGCATGAAGATGATAGGGAGGAATGATAAAGACTGACACTGAGTACTTGCCGACTATCTCGACTACTGGCATAGAAGTGTAGATATTTGTATCCAGGGTGTACCTACGGTACGATTATTTATTTCATAGAAGGTCGAGTATAAACCATGGTATAGACTGAAGTCTATACTATATCTTACCGGACACAATAGAGAGACTCATAAGATTGTAAGTCAATAAATTTCCATTAGTTTGTTTATTGAACTATTTTCTAATTCATTTTGAATCTCTTTATAGGTTACTCACATAGAGCATCTTGTTCTCATGAGTGATGAAGATGAGGAGGGGGTCTTTAGCCGGGCAGCGGTCCATACTGAAGCTAGAGCTGAGTTCATCTTATCGTGCACTATCTAAGAGAATATTTGAGAGTTCATCATAGAGAGAGGAGGTTCCTACCCTAGAGGAACATCCTCTAGAAAATTCTAGTGTTGAGGATCCATGATGGCGATGATGTAGAAAACGTTATGCTGGACGTGAGGCCACACATATTCCATAGGCAGAGGTATTCCCTCTAGCAGTCCAGCCTTAGCTGATTGAGGATTTGGTTTAGGCGGAATGGGGTCTATCTTTCTTGACTTGATATTTGCAGTTCTCTACAGCTTAGGGTATAAATCCATCACAACCCTGAGGTCCATATGCATCACAACCTTGGGGTCTATATCTATCGTAGGCTTGGTTCCCTACTGCGATGATGGAAGGTCCTTATACTACCCTTGTGGGAGAAGGATCGGGAACATAGTGCGGCATGCAGTTGACACCTCCTCCCACTAAAACCTAGGTAGAGCATGCGATGGTCAATGTTCCAGTGCTCGAGTACCAGCACTCTCCAGATCATCAAACTCTACCCCATCACAGAGCTCAGTGATCTCGATTCAGGCGTCCCCTTCATAGACCACTATATGGGATGAAATATACTCCTCATAAACATAGACATTGATTGTACTTGTTCATTTATATGTTTTATTTCTATTCAAATGAAGATACAATTGTTACCATCGGCCCTTTTTACATGTTTATCTAGTGTTTCAGTTTTCATTAATATTTTAGGCACAATTTATATTTTACAGCTTTCAAAGTTGAATACTTGAAACATAGGAATAATTATTAAATTTTAAGTAGCTAACTTTAAAATCTTATAAATTATATAGTATAAAAACAATCAATTTTTTAAAAAGATATCCTAAACATCTAAAAAGTTTTTGAAAATAAAATGAGTTTCATAAATAAAAAAATAAATTAAAATGAAAGGAATGTAAAAAAATTTATAAATACCATTGTAATGGTTTAAAAAAATACTAAAATTTAATTTTTAATAAAATATTAAAGAATATGGAACATTTTAAAATAAAAATAACCCTAGATATTGAACTTTGCTAAAGACCCATTTTCTCTTCCATGGCCATTTCTCTCTTAAAGACCCATTTCACCTAATGATATTTATATCAACTTGAAGATCAAACAAAACCCATACTTTGTTATTAAAAATGTCTCAAATTTGAGCACCATAAAATATATTGCTTATAAAAATAAAATTTTCATATTGATGATCCTTGGTGACAACTAGTTCTAGATCTGATGAATTCATGTCAAAGACTACACGCTGAAGATGGAAACTTCATCTCCATCAGAAATGTACACTGGGATAAGATCTCCTTTAGGAAGATGGAGTGGTGAGAGGATCTCCATTGGAATTAATTGAGAAGTAGTTAAGTGGATGAAAACCAAGGTTCTCTAATGTCACTCTAGGGTTACTCAGAAGTGAGAGTGAGAAGAAGGAATGTAGAGGAGGACCCAAAGAAAAAATGATCAATTCATCGCATAAAAAATAGGGAGAATGACTGTGGAATAATCAATTCCACTAATAAGGAGGTAGTGGTGAAATGACATAGACAAACTATTGAATTCCACGTTCCACATATGAACAAACCAAGTGGTGAGCATGATCCAGGTGGATGGACAAGATGAAAAGTTTTCATTTTATCCAATGCCTTATTATTATTTAAGCCCTTTAGTCACTAGAATTTCTTTATATCTATTCAATTTAACTTCCATGACCATTTCTATCTTAAAGAACCATTTTTACCAAATGATATTTATATCAACTTGAAGATCAACCAAAACCCATACTTAGTTCTTAAAAATGTCTCAAATTTGAGTAACACAAAATCTATTACTTAAAAACATAACATTTTCACTTTCAAATGATATTGAAATAATTCTAAATAACATAAGACAAACAAAATATATATATATCATAATATAAAATTCTATATATTTATAAATATAATAACATATATAATTAAATTATTATTATTTTAGTTGAAAGGCGGCAGGTGCACAGCCACATTTGGACTGGACTGAAAGGCGACAACATGCTTTCCACCTTTAATAATCATTTTCTAAAATATTTTTAACCTATACATTTTTTTATAATTTTTTCCAGAAAACTTATTAAAAAAACTCCTTCTCTACAGGCTCTTGGGTACTCCGGTGTAGTGGCACACTCCTCCTCCACAAGTGCGAGTTTGGGGGTTCATCAGCAGTTGGTGTGGTTGGTGTCAACCAGCAACACACATCAGGTCTCTCCACCATCAATTCTTCAATTGGGGTTCTGGTTCTCATCTTCTTTAGATTTACAGTGTCGCGGTGGATGTGGGTTCTTTTACCAACACTTATCAGATTCATCTTCATCAGTGGGAGATCATGGTCAGTGGGCCTTCAATCGACTTCAACAACTATGGAAGAGGATTTGATTTCATGGGTTTGCGGTTCAATAGGAATGATCGGATTGTTTGAATTTGGTTAATTTATATTCAATATTATTTATCCTCACGATTCAACGGTGGTACAATTATCTATTTTGGTTGTTCTTATCTTGAGATTTGGGGTGTTTTGATTTTTTGGCAGGGATATGGTTCTAGTGTTTTCAGGTTTATGATGATGATGATGCTGGAAGAGGTGACTGTGAGGGTGGACGTGCAACAAGTAGGGTGGCTATGGAGTGGAGGTCATGGTAGGAAGTGGAGGAGATCCATGGTAAGGTGGATGACCATGGATGTTGGATGTGGTAAAGTGAAGGTTTTATGAATTACTACCATGAGAGGAGTTTGGGTGAGGAAGTGTGTCTCACGGTTAGTAGGCTGACAATGAGAATGGTTTGTAGTAGGCAGCTCACATGGAATAATAAGCTGTACATGGTCAGTTCTGCGCAAAGAATTTTCATATTTTCCTCCACCTGTATTAAAAAATAAATTATTTTTCAGTGCAATAGTTTTTCTAAAATCAGAAAAAAATAAAACATTTAAAATATATTTATTGAACTTTGAAAGTGAATTAATTTCAGAATAACAATATGATCCAAAAAAATATTTTTCATATTCAAAAATTCCAGTTATTGAAATAAAATCATAATTTCCATTTAAATTTTAGAACGATTTTTTGGATTAAAAATTACTTGATAAAATTGATACTAAAAAATTTAATCCATTTAGAAATTAATTTTAAAGTTGAATTCCAATAATTATGTTTTTAGTTTTAAATAAAAAATAAAATTGTATAGCCTAGAAAATTAATTAAAAAAAATGAATATATCAATAAAATTAATTAATTACCTATTTTAACATTTAAGTTCCAAATTATTAAAATTCAAAAAAATTATTTATTTACCTAGGAATTGAATTAATAGAAGGCATGTTTTTAATGAATAATATTTAAAAATATGGTAATTTCCAGATCACATTCCTCCCTCACACTTAAACTATTGCACTCCTGGGAAATTTAATAGTGAATTTCATTTTTTTATGAAGAAAAGAAAAAAAATCATCATATATAAACCTGAATTTACCATCCAGAGCTGAAATAAAATAAATATTCTTCCAAAGTTGGAAATATCATGCCTCACATGTATATTAAGTCACTACCTCACTATAATTTAGTCAAACTTTCAATTCAAGAGTGGACCAAATTATATTTAAGTGGAATCAAAATTATAATAAAAATAACCTCTATTTATCCCTATTTCTTAAGTTTCCTAAACCACTATTTCATTTCCCACTTTTTTAAAAAAACTTAAATGAATGTGTTATAATTAAATTACCCCTCTTTTTGTGGGTTTAGTATTCACCTCACCTAAATGGACTCATTTTTGAAAATTTCCTTTTGAATTTATTTTTTCTAGCCATAATTGTGTACAAATCACTATGCATAACACTTATTTGAGATGGATTTATTTAATTATAGAAAAAAACCATGTTACCTTGTCTTATATATCCATTGTGGGTTCCAAATTTTTTATTTTATTCTAATTTTAAACGACTTAAATCATTTTAATTTATATTGGATCCTTAAGGTGTTTGTCTCAGAGATGTCAAGTTACTTATGATTAAGTTCAAAATTCTAGTTCCTTAAAGTTATAAACTTTATTCCACTAAAATCATTTCATTCACACTCTATATCTCAATTATAAGACTATATTTCCATAAAATAGCGATTGAATTCACTCTAAAATGACTTAAAAGCTCATAGTTTCAAAACCAACGAATTAAAAACTATATCATGGTATTTTCACACCAAGAAGGGCAGAAATGAAGTTCAATAAAAGGGTGAAAAAAATTATACAAAGGTATGTACAAAGAAACTAATTTTTTTAATATAAAAAATAGAGAACTACAAAATTAATGTACATATTCTGGATTTTTTATAGATTTTGTTGTTTTTCTATTTTTTTTGTGTTTTTTTGTTTTTTTAAATTAAAGATAAAAAATAAATTGAAACAAATACTTGCAATATATAAAAATAGTAAAACATTGTTTTCATATTTTTTTTTATTTTTTTATTTTTTTTACATTTATTAAAAACTCAAAGAAAATATAAATTTTTTATTTATAGATTTTAAAAAAATTAACTAAAATATTTTGAAATATTATTCTAAACAGGTTTGAATATCCCCCCACACTTATTTATCACATTTCATTGAAATTATAGAATATTACATAAAACATATAGTGATTAAAAAGTAAAAAACTATAGATACAACCTGATTTTTATTTCAAAGTTGGGTTGAGTTGAGCTCTCCTTTGGGTGTGTTGTGGACAATGGACCTATCCTCTTGTGCTTTCCATACAGGGAAAACTATATAAAATATAATTAAACATTAGAAATTTTATTTTATTAATTTTTTTGAAGGAAATGAAAAAGAAAAGTAGGGGAGGAGATTATTTTCTTTAACCCTCAAGATGTGATGCAGTTAGACTGTCCATATTTGGAAAATATTTTGACTATCCTTAGTCTACAGGGGGTGAGTTTTATGTGGTAATAACCACTATATGTGCTTCCTTCCAAAGATAGAAAAATTTTCTTCTTCATGGAGGTCCCCTTGGATATGGTACTACATCTCCACCCCTAAAAAGTGTGGTTTACTTCATAAAATGGTGGTGGAAGAATAAAAATTGGGGTCTCCACAAGTTTCTCCAAGTTGGTCATGGATTTATCTTCATCTAGTGGCATCTCTAATTAGGTTGATTCACAATATTCATCAAAGGGAGAGTTAGTAAAAGTTCCAATTGAATGAAATTAAAAAAAAGTTGAGTTTAAATTGAAATTATCCCTTTCATATATAGAATCCACCTATGTAGCTTCATGAGTAACATACTCTAGGGTCCTCTTATCTATTATACCTCCCTCAAATCAATGATCAGATTGAGGTTGGGGGATTACTATCTTCACTAAAGTTCTAAAGACTTATTCTTGAACTGATTCCTATACTAGTTGTATGCTTTTATACTTACCGGGATTACTCTTCCAATATGTTACATGTTATCCAACCACAAGAGGTTCTTATTCAAGAGCAGGTATGAGAATATTGTCAAAGTATTCCTCACCTATCTCTTCTTGGATTGTTTTGTCCTCAATTTCCTGCAGTTCTAATTTTTCTTTAAGGGAAGGTGTGGTAAGTTCTTCATGTTCTAAGATACGCATCAATTGGGCTGATTCTGTAAAATTATAACTAGGAAGATTATTTGTTAATTCATTTTATAAAAACATATAAATAAATGTGTTCAGTTTAGAGGTAAATCTCTCATTAACTTTAGCATGTAGATAATTTTCTTGGTATAATGCCTCTTTGTAGTTCTCTTATATGGATAGGGGTAGTAGTGGAAATTTTTTCTTCTATTCAAATGTAAGATTATCCAATTTACCATTTTCAAAATCATATAGATCCAATAAAAATTCGTATGTTCCTGTAATTTTATTAACAATAAGAGAGAAATTAGAATACTATTGGTTTCTGATAAAATCAGAGAAAGAAAAATTTGAAATAAAGTCTCCCTCAAAAGTTCAGCATATAGTTCCTTGGATTTTTACACTAGTTCTGGAAAGATGTGCTCATGGGTGAACAAGGGAATATCTTCTGATTCTAAAAAATCATGCTCTTGTTCTTGGATATATTCTTTGAAAAATATTAGGGGATCTATCTTTTCAGCATCTTTTTTCTTTCGTTGTTCCACAAGGGCATTGGCTATTACAAATTTCATTTCTTTAAATTATCCAATGATATCTTTTCATTCATGTAGTTATTGGTTTACTTGAAAATTATTCAACATTGATAAATAGATTTTAAATTCCTATGGTATTAGTTATTCTTCACTTTTGTGGTGTCGGAGAATGTGTTGTTGGTGGTTATTGTGTAAATTTATGTAGAAGATTCCATACTCTCACCCATTGGTGTATATCGAAGGTTATTGTTGATGTTGCATTTGAAATTTTATCTCTTGGGATTACTATGGGAATGAGCACTAGGCATATGGGTGATAATCAATTAAACAACAATCTCTCTATAATTCTTATCCCAGATTATGAAAAAGAGAAAAAAGTAAAAAGTAAAAACATAAAAATAATAAAACAATAGTTACATATTTGTTAAAGATAGTGGATAATCCAACTTTTCCATAGAAATGGAACCAATTTTATCACATGATTGTTTCATTTCACGGTTAAAAAACACTTATAAAATACTCTTAATGCATCTTAGTGGCTGACCAAGGTCATATATCAAGGATAAAGGGTTGGGGAGACTTACTATCCTAGCACTTATGTATATTTGTTTTGTTTTTCTTAATTTTTAATTTATCCATAGTTTATTTTTTAGTTCTTGATTAAATGTAATTAAAAAAATTATAATAGAAGAAAACAGAAAACACAATAGTGGGTTAAAGGGGTTAGATCTAGGGCCAATCACATAGATTCTTTATTTTCCTTTGGTTCTCATCCTAAAATGACTTCAATACAATTATTTTATTTCTCTCCTCTATCAAAATTGTGGTTCTGAAAAAAAACAAGAGAAATCTCCCCTAATACATCCATTTCCTTGTCCTCCATAGTGAAGAGGCAATAAACACACTTGATTGAGGTATTAATTATCTCAACACCCAAATTCATTGTATGTTGTTCATCCATCAATCCATAGTGCTCCACCAATATGCACTATGAACTGAGAGATGGATACAAATAAGATTTGATATATTTAAGGATGAAACAACTCATTAGAGATAGTAGATGAATATCATGGATATTATTATCACCATTTTTATACTATATCAAGGATGAAATCCAAATTATTAAAAATAATAGGGTGATTGTGTGATCTCCCCTAAGGTCCTTACCCTAGGGTTAGTTCTCCCTGATTTTGAGTTTTAGAAGATCATGTTACAACATGGGAGTTGAAGAAAAACACAATGGAATGAGGAAAAAGAGAAAAAAACAAAACAATTAACAAAAATAGAGTGAAATTAATATTAACATGTGGAAAGAAAAGAAATAATAGATGAAAAATCATAATTAGTAGAGGCTGAATATAGTTAGAAGAGGCTGAATATTTACAATGGGAGAGGGTGAGATATATTTATAGAGTAGGCGAGACAATAACAACCTTCTCGCAGTCAATGTCAAGGTGAGATTCTCTAATGTATTCCATGTGTCGTAGCGAGTAGTGGAGATTAATTATGTAAAGGAAGTCTTCTTCTTATAATTGAACATGTATTAATATTTTTTCCATTGATTTGAGGTGGTAGTTTAAAGTTGTTTACTACAGAACATGTACTGGAAATTAGTCCTGGACTGAATGAATACTCAATACTGGATGGAGTTTAGATCATCACTATAAACATAAAAACAATACAAACAAGTATTATTTATATAAAATAATTAATAGATATATATACTTGTTATTAATAAATATATTTATATATTATATATACAATATATTATATATATATATATAGTTATTATTAATAATAGATAGATATATATATATTTCCTTTCATCATTTTTATGTTTCTCTGTTTTTGTTTTGATTTTATATATTTTTTAGTTTTAAGTAGGGGGTTGGACATACAGGTAGTCACACAGAGGTCCTCTTCTCCACAGGATCTTGGTATCTCCAGTGCAGTAACACGTTCTTTCTCCATTTGTGCGATCTCAGGGGTTCTTTGAAAACTGGAGCAGTGGGTGCCAACTAATGACGTGCATCATTTCTCATGTTTTTTATATATGAGGTTTTTTATAGAAAAGGGATAGGTTTAGAAATATTTTTAAAAATGGGTCTCAAGATGTGTGAACCCCATTCACACATCTTTGGTGTGGCGAGATGCATGAATGAGGTTCACACATCCTATTTGAAGTTTCTAAAGGATGCATGAACCCCGTTCATGCATCCTATAGAAAGGTTAAATAAAAAAATCATTTTCTAGAGGAAACTCTTTCTTATGTATTTGATTAATTAAATTACAACCCCTTTCTATTCAGTTTATTTTTTCTTAAAAAAGGAAGAGAGATTTAGAAAAAAATTCATCTTTCAATAACATGATCTTCCTAAATATTATACAGTAATTAAATTTGATTCTAATTGATATACTAATTCTGGTAGTAATTTCACTTTTCTTCATTTACCTCCCCATCAAGGGAAACACTCATAAACATTAGTTTTTGAAAACTTATATAACTTCACTAAGGATGATCTTCTTCAATACTTATTCTTGGATATTCTAACACATTCTTAACCCTCATAAAGATTGTTTCTTATTTTGGATGAATATGAAATCAATATTTTTCACAATTTCTATAATTTTATCACATTATGGAGTTATTTTAATAGTAAAATCCTCCAGTGAAGACTGTAAACTAGTAGAACATGTGTCCTTTTATAAATTCTGAATATGTATTTTCTCAAAATTGTCCAAAATAACTTCTAATTTCATACACCTCATATTTTGATTTTTATGATATCTAATCATAATCATCTACTCTTTACAATTATCCATTATTCATTGAAATTCTTATTCATGCAATTTAATTTTTTTAACAAAGAGTCATATTCCATGATTTTTGGATTCAAATCATTCAGATCAATAATATTTTTCATGATTTCTTAATGTTCACATGTCTTTTCATTTAGAGTATTAATATTTATTTATTAATATCAAATATAAATTATTAATTTTGGAAGATAATTTGATGACAGTAATAAAATTATTAAAAAAAGAAGAACTCTATAAATGATAATATTAATGCATATAAATAATTTATCATAAATTAAAAATCTACCTAATCTACACCTCTAGCATGGATGCTCCTCTTTCCCACAGCCAGGTGTATACTAGAAACATCCACATCGTGTGCATCTCTGTCTGCACTCTAGCGTACGTTGTGCATCATCCTCAGTAACCACCTCCACATCCTCCTGTGTGACAGGTGGTGGATGTATAGTCTCACTATATGTACCATGTCCTACATCTAAGTATAGTGGAGGCTAGCTAGAACTCTCGACAACATGGAATGAAGATGATTGCTGTTTTGTGGATGTCTATAATAATGAATCAAGCTCAACCCAATCAACGTCTGTATCTACCTGTGGCTGAGCCTGAGAAGTGGGAGGAGCATATGACTGATCATGTTGAACACTCTCCTCCTGTGGAACAGTAACATCCAACTGATCAAGCTGAACATCCTCCTCCTATGGAACAAAAAGATCCATAATAGGGTTTTCACCCCTGGAATATCTATATGAGGCTTAGCAGTCTCCACATCCTCCTCAGCATGTGGTGGATCAAAGAAAATGCCATGTTAAATCTCATCCATCGAAGGAAGCAACTGTGATACAAGGGTGAGAAAATATGCTGGGTCAAATACGGTGCTCACTACTGGATCAGACATGTGAAGTTGATGATAGATACAATAATACTAGGAAAAAAAATTCCATTGTTAAGTAATATGAATAAAAATTCTACTAAATAGTGGAAGGAACTATGTATACCAGCTCATGAAAGCCTCGTCCGTGTCATGCCAGAAATCTGACTAGGGACCTGTAGTACCAAGATGTGTAATCCATCTGATCCACCAAATGAAAACGTACTGTCCCCGCCCATCAAAATATATGCATGTGCAAATCGCAGCATGATGATCCAATCAACATCCTATGCTAACTTTGTGAAGTGCTGGTCTAACAAGGGCATGCGTAATTTACCAATGATGATGGTCCTTCCATCATCATGGACCTCTATGCCCAGTAGTGTACGAACAAGCTCAAGCATATCTGCTCCAACTTGGCCAGTCAGAGCCATACCATCGATGGGGAGGCCCAATATGATGGCCAAATTCTTCAGGGTAATATTCATCTTCCCCACTCTAAAATAGAATGTATGTGACTCTGGCCTCCATCTCTCTACAAGCACAACAATGAGTTGATGATCAATAAAGGTGAAGTCGCTCATTGCTACGCCATATAATCCAGTGTGACAATGATGAGGGATGATAATGGGAGGTGGTGAGGTATGATGGAAATGGTGAGATCTGCGTACACTCAATGGAGGCACATGACATCCCTCTAAAAGTAACCATGATAAATGAGTATCCTGGGATGTGAGAAATAGAAAACCTACCATCTTCAAAAATGATATCATCATTAATTTTTTATAGTGAATTCAATGAAAATTTTAAACTTTTATTTAAATAAATATACAACAAGAAAATGAAAAATTGGTGTGTTAATATTTTTTATTTATACTTGATTTGTTGTGTGTGGATTAGTGTCTTTGTCACATGTGGAACCATGATATTTTCATTTTCATTCTATGTTGATTTTTTTAATAGTTTGAGTATCTCAAAAATCTTTATTATAGAATCTCAAAATGAGAAAAACCAAAATTGAAACATGTCAGAAATGGAGCAAGTTAGAAATAAAAGGATTCAATACTGAAACTTCCATATAAAAAAAATATACATATTCATGATACAATACACAGACTCGATCATGGATGAAGAGATGTGGAGCTATGTCCTACCACTTGGGGACATCTCTTATGAGTATGTCCTTCTGCATGACAAATACTGCATCGTATTCTCCCTCCTCGTTGTCAAGTCCAATCCATTTCATTTATGATTCGACTTGATTTTGGTCTTCCTTGGGGCCATCACCTAGTAGTATGAAGCAAATTATTTAAAAAATGACAGACATTGAAAAAATCATAAATGAAAACAAAACCATATTATGAAACCTGGAAATATCAGGGATGATGGTCGACTGATCAGCACACAATGAGATAGAATGAAAGTCACAAAAAGGCATCCAATATACACTATAATAGTTAATCAAAGTGATCATGTGATACACTGGGTCAAAATATGGCTCCCATGATATATTTACTGAAGCACAAGCTATGATAACATGTGCACATGGATATCTAAATGCCTGAAAGTTGCTGCAATCACAATACCCATTATCTAACATCACTACAAACACTCGAACACTAGTGCATGTAGCCCGGTCGTAGCAAAATATTACCCGAAATCTCAAATTTTCTCTATCAAAGGCTTGAATAGACTATTTTGAAGCCTCATTTAGTATCTGATCAATATCACTTTGGAAATGTAGTGTAAAACACATTCTATTTTCCATCATCTGATAAGACTTTTTGGACTGGTGAACAATTTAGTGAACACATCTATAAAATGTATCTGCACTAACCCTTTGATCGGAAGTTTGTGCACACCCTTTAGGACCCCATTTATACACTCCACTATATTATTGGTCATATGGCCATATCTTCTAGAACCATAATATTCTAATGACTATATTTCCTTTGAAATCTGTATCATATATTCATACACATATTTATGAGCAGTTCGTATTTCTTGAAGGCATAGATAAAACCTTTCTTGTTGGGACTCATATTCTAAAACCATAAGGGAATACTGTATTAAAATGGAGATTAAATTTTGGTAAAAAAATTAAGTTTAGAAAAACATACCCAACTTGAGGATCTCCTTTTTTATGACATAATCTCTAAAATACTTATGCACATTAATTGCAATATATATAATGAAATGATGATGATAAGAATTCAGATCAGTCCATAAAACCCCATCACTTGCCACAACCTCTATAATCACTCTATGGCGATCAAATATTAGATAGATGCCCTGGTTTTATGTGAAATGAACACATACACATGCCAAAAACCAGCTCCAACATTCAAAATTTTCCTTTTCAACAATAGAAAAATCAAGTGGAAGAGGAGCATGATTAACATCCTATGTGGAAGTAGTGAGTAGAACACTTGTATACTTGCCATACAGAAAAGTACCATCAACCTAAATAAATTGTTTACAATAGGGAAAGACCGCAATATATGGCTTGAATTCCCAAAAAATCCTATCTAACTTCACCTTTGTTCGATCATTTCAGTGATTGGGGGATACATACTCAACAATGTCCAACTGATAAACAATCTTATTATTGAGAGACAACAATTCCATATGTTTTGGCAACATAACATAAGATTCATCCCAATCACCATAAACTTTTAGAATTACCTTCTGTTTTGCATTCTATACTTTGATGTATGATATCTTATAGTTATGCAACTATTTAATTCTTTCCTGAACAAGGGAAATGGGAAAATCCTGACATGTTCATATCATCTCACAAATAACACTTGATATAAATTCTTAATCAAGAGAGGAGTGATCATGTGACAAGATTGGATGCACACAAGTATGCATCCCTTCTAATTTGGTTATCCTCCAACATATAGAAAATTTATCAAATATTTCCCTTAATCGAAATTTACATTCAGGCCCATATTTTTTAAACGAATGATATATTTTGTCTTCTTTGACTCATCAACCACAAATGTGAAATGTCGCTCAATGTTGTATTGTTTTATCACATTTTTTATGGATATTTTACTTTCAAACTCCTACCTGACATAGCTTGTGTTGTCATTTGATGAAAATCTATTCCCTATAATTCCAGGGAATTCAAAAGCTGGTGTAATGAAATCTCAATAAAAATTTTGTTCACGAGACATTCATTCAAATAAGTAACTCAATACTGAAAGATGATTACCATTGACCAGTGGATTTCATGGATTCTTGTCTCTCAAAGGAGCCTTAGAAGGGTCATTCCCCACATCACCTTCACCCACATCTCTCAAAGGAAACTCAGAAGGTTCATTCCCCACATCACACTCACCCACATCATCTCCTGATGGCTCCCCATATTCTTCTTCCTCAGATAAACTTTCATTCACTATATCAACACACAAAGGGATGTCATTTACATTTCCTTCCAAATTTTGATTATCTTCTTCATAATTTTATTCTATTACTAGAGTCATATGAGAAGGAGACAATGAAAAAGACTAAAGTGAAGAAAAAACTTCTTATAGATATCACAAAACATGGTTCTGTAGTAGTCAGTTTCACCACATCTATATTATAAATCACCACATACAACTCCATCAAAACATTAGCACACTATTGTCTAAATAAGGAAGATGCATCTATCTAATCATCATCATCGACCAAAGGGTACTCGGTGTACCGGAAAAGTTCAGGATGTTGTAGATGTAGATATGTGATTGAATAAATGGATTTATTGACCCTCAATTTTAACCAATTATGAATCCTATTGTGAATTGAATCCAATTTAATACAACCATGAATATTTGACCCTCTCACAGGTGGTACACTATAGATAAATCCATACTCCGTATAAATAGTCTCACCGTTGCAATATATTTTCACATAAATTATTACCTATAAACAAATAATTAATAAAATATTATATACTACACTGATATTTTACATTATTTAAATAGGTTTTGAATAATTGAATTTATCTTAAGACTTTTTAGGTATTGATTTTTTACTATTGAGGTATAGTGATGGTGGTATTATTACCAAAGAAAATTTAATATAGCGTTATATATTTTAATTACTTATTAATAAATAATCATGACTTGATATTGAGAATTATGATTAGTTTATCATTATTCAATAAACTAACCAAAACCTATGGGTAGACTCCTAGAGTCTCTATTATCAAATATTTCCACAACTGTCAGTCTCATTTCAAATAGCAACGCCTCCTATCGAATTCTTATTCTCGAACGCCTCTTAGAAAATACCTCTTCAAGGATGCCTCTTTGAAGATGCCTCTTGTTGATTTCCTTTTAATTAAAAATTTACCCACATGCATGTGAGGGGTTGTAGGGGGTGACAACCCTTTTATGGATCTTATTGTTCACTATGAGGAGGATGTTCCGCCTGATCAGTCAGGTGTTGCTATTCTAAAAAAGGAGGGTGTTTAGCATGATCAGTCATATGCTCCTCTTGCTTCTTAGTCTCAACCATAGGTACATACATATGTTTACTAGGTTGAGATGGATTCTTTATTACAGACATCCAAAACACAGAAGTCATATTCTTTCCATGTTGGTGAGAGTTCCAGCCAGCCTCCACTATCCTTAGATGTAGGATAGGGTACAGAAGGTGAGACTGTACATCCACCACCTATCATATAGGAGGATGTGGAGGTGGATGTTGAGGATGAGGTACAATGTACTCCAAAGTTCAAACAGAGATGGACATGGCGTGGAAATTTCCCGTATACACCTGGTTGTGGGACATAGGAGCATCCATTCTAGAGGTTTAGATTATGTTGATTTTTGATTTATGATACATTATGTATGTGCATTACTATTACCATTTATAGAGTTATACTTTTTTTAATAAGTGTCTCACTGTCATCAAATTATCTTCCAAAATTAATAATTTCTATTTGATATTCATTAATAAATATTAATACTCTGGATGAAAAGATATGTGAACATAAAGAAATCTTGAAAAATATTATTGATCTGAATGATTTGAATAAAAAAATCATGGAATATGATTCTTTGTTTAAAAAATTAAATTGCATGAAGAATAATTTCAATGAATAATGGATAATTGTTAAGATTATATGATTATGATTGAAGATCAGAAAAATCATAATATGTGATGTATGAAATTAGAAGTTCTTTTGGCTAATTTTGAGAAAATATATATCCAAAAGATCGATAAAGTTATGGAAATTATGAAAAATATTTATTTCATATTCATCCAAAATAAGAAACAATCCTTAATAGGGTTAAGAATGTGTTATAATATACAAGAAAAAGTATTGAAGAAGATCATCCTCGGTGAAGTTATATAAGTTTTCAAAACTGATGTTTATGAGTGTTTCCCTTGAGGGGGAGGTAAATGAAGAAAAGTGATATTACTGCCAAAATTAGTATATCAATTAGAATAAAACCTAATTACTATAGAACATTCAAGAAGATCATGTTATTGAAAGATGATGGTTTTTCTAGATATCTATTCCTTTGTTAGCAAAAAAATTAACTGAATAGAAAGGGGTTGTAATTGAATTAATCAAATACATAATAAAAATTTGCCTCTAGAAAATGATTTTTTTATTTAACCTTTCTGTAGGATGCGTGAACGTGGTTCATTCATCCTTTAGAAACTTCAAATAGGATGAGTGAATGGGGTTCATGCATATCGAGACCCATTTTTAAAAATATTTCTAAACCTATCCCTTTTCTATAAAAAACCCATATATAAAAAAATCCTCAGGTCTCTCCTCCAATGATTCTTTAATAGGGGTTTAGGTTCTCATCTTCTTCAGATTTCTGGTGACATGGAAGATGTGGTTTATTTTACCGATTCCTACCAGATTCATCTTCATCAGTGGGAGATCATGGTCAGTGTTACTTCAATCGACTATAATAGGCGCAACAAAGTCTTGGATTTCATGGGTTTGAGCTTCAATAGGAATTCTCTAATGGTTTGGGTTTGGTTGATTTCTATTCGATATTCTTCATCCCCATGATTCAACGGTGGTCCGATCATCTCTTTTGGTAGTCCATAGTTTCAGATTGGGGTGTTTTGATTTTACATTAGGGATATGGTTATGGTGTTTGCAGTTGGTTTGGAGTAGGTCGAAACAGGTGCTAGAAGAACTGACCGTGAGAGTGGACGTGTGACAAGTAGGGTGGATATGGAGTGGAGGTCATGGTAGGTAGTGGAGGAAAGACACTTAATGGTGAGTGAAGATGGATTCTAGATGTGGAAATGTTTATGTGAAGGTTTCATGGTAGGAATGCCTACTGTGAGAGGAGTGGAGGTGAGACAGAGTGTCTCACCATCAGTAGAGTGACCATGACAATGGTTTGTGATAGGAGAAAAACATGGTGTGGTAAACTATGCATGGTTAGTCTACTGACCATGAAAGGACTTTGGATATTTTTATCCACCTGTATTAAAAAATAAATTCTTTTTTAGTATTGTATATTTTCTAAAATTAAAGAAATGATAAAAAAATAAAATACATTTTTTTGACTTTGAAAATGAATTAATCTAAATTTATTAATTTCAGACTAAAAATCTGATTCAACATAATATTTTTCATAATCAAGAATTATTATTATCAAAATAAAATCACAATTACCATTTAAATTTTAGAACTGATTTTAGGATTAAAAATTAATCAAAAGAGTTAATTCTAAAACATTTAATCCATTTAGAAATTATTTGAAAAGATAAATTCCAACCATTATGTTTTCACTTTTAAATCCAGAATAAAATTGTATGTTCTAGTAAATTAATTTCAAACAAAATTACTATATCAGTAAAATTAAATAATTATCAATTTTAATATTTAAGTTCCAAATTCTTAAAAGTCAAAAAAATTATAGTTTTACCCAGGAATTGAATTAAAATATGGGGTATTTTTAGTGAATAATAGATAAAAATATGGTAATTTCTATCCCACATAAGTGATCCTACCAACTATGTCCAAAATCATAATTAAAAACCTGTAACATTTCCTCCTAAACTTGAATGTTCCACTGGGGTCTGGCTGTTAATATGGGGGTGATACAAAATGCTCAAACACAACTAATTTCCAAAGGCCTCCTATAACACTCTTCATAATCATGACATGAAGTTAGTATCATGGTTTGAAATGATTATTGAGGGAACTCCATGGATTTGAACTATCTTCTTCACTTACATGCATCCCAAACTATCAACTGAACTCTTCTCTTGGATAGCTAGGAAGTGGGATGACTTGTTGAGTCAGTCTACGATCACCCAGATGGCATCATGTACTCTAGATGTATATAGTAACCCCATCTTTAAGTCCATGTATATCTTATCCCAATTTCACTCTGGCACCTCAGGGGGTTGAGTTAAACCCGTTGGAACCTAGTTCTCAGCCTTCAATTGTTGATAATTAAGGTATCAAGAGACAAATTCTACTACACCATTCTTCATTTTTGGCCACCAAAACTAATGTCATAAGTCTTGATACATCATCTACATAGCTAGATATAAAAACAAAATGGATTTATGAAGCTCCATCATCACATCCTACTGAAACATCACTAGTACTATAGTCTTTCCTCTAAAAAGTGTGCAATGGTCCCCACCTTTAGAAAATCCATAAGGAGAAAATCTAGTGGATATTTGAGTACGTAAGGTATCACAGTTGGTATCTACCTTCTGAACCTCCTTAATATGTTGTAAAAGTATTGGGTTAAAAACCATCAACTATAAATATAAAGCACCATCATTTTCCACTAAGGACAACTACAACGAGGCTAACTGCTCTAAAGCCTTAACCAAAAAATGCATGCAAGATCTCCTAATGAGAGTATATGCTACCACGTTTACCTTCCCAGGAGTATAGACTATCTTAAAGTCATAATATTTGAATAAATCCATCCATATACTCTATATCAAGTTAATATCCTTCTAAGAAAACATAAACATGAGAATATTTTGGTCATAGTAGACAATAAACTACTCTCCCATAAGGTAATGTTGTCACATCTTTAGGGTGAAGACTACTACTGCCAACTCAAGATCATGGGTCACATATTTTTGCTCATTCTTTATCAATTTTTGGGACCGATAGGCTATCAAGGAATACCTATGCATCAGTACACAACCAATTCTGGTCCCTGAGGCATCACATAACACTAAGAACTTGTCACTCTCCTCTAGCATTATTAATATGGGGGCACTCATCAATATCCACCTCAAATCCTGAAAAGTAAGCTATAAAATCTTCGTCAAAATGAATGGATGCCCTTTCTGGTTCAAATTAGTCAAATGTGCCGTCATCCGAGAGAAATCACACAAGAATCTCCTATAGTATCTTATTAACCCACAGAATCTCTACACCTCCATCATGCTCTTGGGTGGATCCCAAGATAACACTACCTCAACCTTTGTTGGGTCTACTGCTACACCATCATATGAGATTACTATCCCAAAAAGTGGATCTCTTGAATCCATAACTGAAACTTCAAAATCTTCCCATAAAGTTGGTGCTCACAGAGTATGTCCAAAACCTTCCTCAAGTATCTCACATGCTCCTCCTCAAAAACTGATTACACTAGGATATAATTAATTTAGACAACCAAAAACTAGTTTAATAAAGGATGTAATATATAGTTCATTAGTTCCATGAAAACTAGTAGGGTTTTCATCACACCTAAAGACATCACTAAGTACTCATAGTGACTGTAATAACATTGAAATGTCATCTTTGGTATATCCTTATCCCGTACTCATAGCTAGTGATAGCATGATCTCATTTCAATCTTCAAGAATCATAACACCCCTCTCAACTGATTGAAGAGGTCATCAATCCTTGATAATGTATACTTATTATACATGTTCACCTGGTTCAGGAACTGATAATACACACACAACCTCAACTCCCATCGACCTTCTTATTAAAAAACACAAGGCTACCCAGGCAGAAACACTTGGTCTCATAGAGACCTTCCTCGGCAAGTTCCCCAATCTTACCCTTGGCTCCCAAAGCTCTGCAAGATCCATCCAATATGCAGGCAAAAATATAAAGGTTTTCTTGGGGTGTAATGCAATATAAATGTCTATCTCTTGATGGGGAGGTAAACCTGACACGTCCTCATGAAAGACATCCTAATGCTCTATCACCATAAAAAGAAACTAAAATCCCATAGCATTCACTACTCCAAGGGTAATACTAGAAAACTGTTGAGAAAACATCTATATCTTTCTGTGTATGATCTCTTCCTACTATTCTTGGGTTTCCTTCTCACACATGAAGTAAAACTTCGATTCATCTCCACGTATACTCCACATCGTCCACCTGTAAAAGTCAATTTAGGAATGGACTATGGATAGGTAGTCCATAACTAAGATGATTTTGTTTTGTTTTATGACTACTATAAAGAGATCTCATAATAATCTCTCACCTCCAATAATCAGGTCACACTGATGATAAAAGTTTGTTATTTATAAGTCACCTTCGATTCGAGTCTCTAAATGAAAGGGTTAATCGAAGGGCTAAACTAGAATCTCTAATACTAGAACTAGAGAAGTAGAAAGGGAGGAGTGGCTCACACCCATGTCTATTAGTTTTTTAGCTAAAGTATAGAAAACATATATTTTAATTATAATCATGTTGGGAGCCTCGGGGTCATAAGTATCCACTACTGTAGCTATCCTGTACCCTAGACACCAACTTCCTGATCCCGAAGCGATCCACCTAGGGGTGGCAGTGGAAATAAGTCAAAAAACGTGCCACCTCCTACTACTATACTCAATCCTATACAACATTTGTTACCTGACATACCTCCTTGATCCTACCTCTAACTATATCTAGGTGGTTCACCTAATTTCAATCTATCACTTGTTTGATAGTCTATACAATCCCTAGATAGATGTCCCTGACCATTGCATGAGAAGCACCAACTCTCACTCAGTTGACTCAAGCCATACCAAGAGCCCAAAACCACTAATAATATATCATGGAATCGTCTTATGAAGCATCAAACATGCTCAAATCCCTATGAATGTCATTGAATTCCTATTGCTGAGGTCTCAGTTCCTGTGTTCCCACTACCAAAACCTGCTATTGGTGTCCGATATTCCAGGAAGTTCTCCACTAATAATGTATGCTCAATGACTTCATCATAGGATGGAATTTAAATATATATCACTGAATCCCTAATATATTGTCATAATCCATGATCTAAGGTTCATTCTACGAATAACAGATATCACACCATATCTATAGAGAATAATGAGAGATCATTAAACCTCACTGAATACTTTTCCACGGTCATACTGCCCTATTGTAAATGTAGAAGCTCCTGGATGTGCACCAATCATAATATGCCTGAATAGAACTCTACCCTAAAAGATTATTGAAATATGACCAGGATAGAGTAGTCTCATCATGTGAATTAGTCACTAAAAACAACCATCTTCTAGAGGATCCTTGAAGAAGACTCGCTTCAAGGACCACCATATGATCTATATGTGTCCCCATAAGGAGAAACATTTGGGTGATTTCCTCTATCCAGTCCTCAACTACCTAGGGGTATGTCTTGTACCAAAACATAGGGTGTCACTATCTCTGAAACTAATTTATCACACTCATCTTACATGCATCCTTAGTAGGTAATTATAGTGATGTCTGCTGCTTAATGGGTGGTGGAATAACTGGAAAACCACCCAAAGGTACTACCATCTATATTGACCACTATTTTTAAACCTCGTCACTTGGAGGATCATCCTTGTGATCATGTATCCGATTCTTAGATGACTGTATTTACAAAGACATCTTGAAATAAACAAGATGCACCATGGTCAATGAGTATATCTAAGAAGATTACTCAAGAAGGACATGGAAACTACAAACCATTCGTATATGATGCATGTACCAATGTTTTTCCTTGTGAACTGTGTCTATATGTATAGAGTCAATAATGAGGTTATCAAAGTCTTTGTGAATGGATACAGCAACCACCACACAAAAACAGGAGCCCCAGGCATAAAAGACAAACTCAAAATATTTTAACACTATTTCCAGAAATTCCAAATCAACCTCACAGCTAAACAAAAATATACGCTCTGGTCCTAAGGTAGAACCATGGATCTGATAACACTATATTATAATCCAAACCACCAAGTCCCTCTGGGATAACAATAATCTATGCGCGACAATGCTAATCCCACCTCCAATAGGCTAGGGGCTGGAGACCAGCACAGAGTAGGCATATTACACACATGGGAGGAATTTTCCTAATACACCTACACACACACACCCACACATCTCCAAGATAATAAAATTCTGAAAAGTAAAACAACACAATAGATACCAATGAATGCATAACATCTATCCCATAATTAGAGTATGAAAAAATATTGAAAGTGATAAAGGGGCCAAATACAAGCCCAAAAAAAATAGAAAAGGAGTTTAACCTATTCAGAAGGAGGGGACCCCTGTCAAATGAAACCTCCGATAAACACCTTAGGCTGTCTAGTCTAGTCTAATATCCTCCTACTCTCGGTCCTCCTAGGACACTATCAAATAGCCTATCTTCTTCATAATATATAACATGCATGGGAAAATCCTATTCAAGGGTGAGTATAATAATGCCCAGTTGGACACCCCAAAATCACTAAACATAAAGCATCAAGAGTGGTAAGACCGACACAAGATATTTCCAAAAGATGAGAGACATAGTAATAATAAACACCCAGATATACTCATAACAAACAACTGGTCTCAACCAATACTTTCATCCACATGATACTACTTGGGGATTCAAGGCAATGCTTATTCTAGGAGTACTCAGTCTATAATTTATACAGTCAATGATGATTCTCATCTAAGAGGTCATACTAATCCAGATATTCCAATAAAGTTCTCATTATATCTATGAAGATCCCATCATCCATGTAGGGGATCACACCCAGATACACTGGGAGACACCAAAAACCCTAATGGATGAGCCTTTTAGATAGGGTATCGATTCTCTGTGCATGATGTTCACACAAATACCACAAAACACACCTAGAAATGACAGAGGATTACACCCTAGACCCATAGGGGGATATATAAAACTCTATTAGTTACAAAACCCATAGATGGGATCAAAACACTATGATGAGGATGGAATGTTTCATTGTAACCTTGTGGGAAAGGACCAAGGTATCACACTCATCTGAACCTAGTCTATAACAAAGAGATGAAGTGCTACAAACACCCTTGGAGGGAGTACATAGTATGCACTGGGGGGGGGTACATAGAATGTATTTCCAACCCATGGTCTGCTCATGTATCTCGGTCTCACATGACCTATAAACCTCCATATACACAACAGACCCCTTTAGGGGTACATGGCATGTAGAGGTCATGTTGGCACTTAGTGTGTTGCTTTCTTGTGCCCATTTACACATGGCCATGCCCATGTCCACCTGGTCGTGTATGTGTACTTGTTTGTGTCCAAGTACATGGTTTCACCTATGTATACCAAGATATGTCTGAGTACATAGCTTAGCCCATGTTCTCTAGTTGGGCCTATGTACCCAAGGGTACATGGTGAGATTCCAAGTCTGGTCACATGGCATGTGACATGTGTCACACGGTTTGTGATCTTTTCTTCTATGTATAAACCATAGCGCTTTATCCATAGGTCTACACAGTGTGTATCTCTCGATTACATGTCATGTAATGTGGTATTTTCCATAATTTACAGATTTTTAAATGCATCATTGAACACATATACAACCATCTATATAGTTTCCAATCACTATCTATAAGAGAGGATCTTTGGTTGACCATTCTCATTACTTCTAGTGTCTAGATTCTAGCCACATCCATCGCTCAAAAATAACCTCCCATCGAGTCATATCTTATCTGCATGCCAAAACCTATAATAAGATCCACCAATCTAGCCTAAATCCTCCCACTTTCACCCATCTCCATCGTTGCACCTCGATCATGAACCACACCCATGGTATTGATCTTTTGCATTGAAGAATGATCACGAAACAATCAAATACTGAGTTTTCATAGAATCACGGGCCAAAGAAATTTCCCATGATGAATGTGTGCAGAAACTGGGGGACAAACCCATAAAACCCCAAAGTGGAAAATACCTTATCCATTTTCAGGTTGGACTTGATTCATTATTGTTATAACAAAAAATGAATATTAATGATATTTAAACAAAATAATTCCCCAAATCCCAAGAATAAATAATCCCGAACTCGCAAGCATGATTGACCCACTAATCACCTTATTGGTTGAGTTGATTTGCGTGTGTCATGGGATAATAAAATGGGAAGAAATACATATAAAATAACAGCATACCTCAGGATAGATCAATTAATAATGAACAACTGTCACACTTCAACATTGTTGGTGAGATCCACAACCCCCGTTGGTTAAACGATCCTTGATCATGATCTTGATCCATTGTCATTAAACAAGTCCTCCACTATCAGATCCTCTAAAAATATTAGGGTTATGTGTCTAACCTTGTGATAGTGTTATATCCATATATTTATAGAGGGTTTCTAGGTTGTTGAGTAAACACATAATAAAATAAATAAATAAATTTATTATTTGTTCTTTTGGAAACACTTATTTACAAACACCTAATGCCGACATAGGTTATGTCATGCCTAGGGTAAAACCCATGTTATAAACTCAATGAAAACCTCAGATTTTTTATCTAAGCCTCCGTTATAAATTTATTCCACATTTTCATGAAAACTGCAAATGTGTGATGTTAATATATTTAATATTTTTAAAATATAAATTATAGACTAACATTCCATAGAATCTCATTCCATCTCCTCACTTGGCTCATAAAGTATTACTAGATATATTTCAAAGCTTTACATAAAAACGAGATGTTACATAGGAGTAAATTTTTGAGCACCCAAGGAGATTTCTAGAGATATTTATATAGTGGTATTTCCATGAGATGGTGTTTGTGAGTAAGATTCCCTAAGCATGGTTGAATATATCCTTTGACCATAGATCTCTTATTCATCATCATTTATTCCTGAGGCACTATCATGTCACGGTGGATGGGAGGATCCCACTCGTATGACAAGTGATTCAGTTTAACCCATAGATATACCATAGAGGGGGGAATCCTATAATTTTCCCTTAGTGATCTTCATTAGCCAAATCAGACAAAGATAGATTTTTATGAGTCTCTTTGGTGTACGATACAATTTTAAGATTTATTCATTTAGAGTAAACATGTTTCAATTTATTCTTGAATGGTGATATTGGAATGGATTTATTTTTTTGTACATAATACTCCTTACAGGTGCTTATAGATCCCTATAAAAGTTAACAGTGGTATCATAGCTTATAATTTTTTTATATTTATGAAATCATTCTCTAAATGAATAATAATATTATAGTATTTCATATCATACATGAATCATAATATATGATTCATGATTTTTTTGGGATAATTTATTCATGGAAAATTATATAAGATATCATGAGTAACAACCCATTGTAAATCCTTTTGATTTATACCCATCGTAGTGTATGACTCCCAGTAATTGTACCCCATGATAACTATGCCATGTTTCAAAAAATAGAGAATTGAATTGCTAAGGTGATATCGACGAATATCATTAAATATGATATATGATATCATGGGTAATGATTATGATATCAATTATAAAATACAATTGATAGCTCACCATTGGTCTATCGTATTTCATGATACAATTATCATTCATGAAGTATGACTGATAACATATAGAGACATGTCCTATCAATCATATTCTAAAACTCCCCTTACATTATAAAATATGATGGATGAGAATGAAATTGTTTTTTTATTTAATTAAATTATGAATTAAATTTTATTGTATATAAATAAAGATAAAATATATTTTGGAAATATTTTATTAAATTATAAAGTGTTTATAAATTAATTAATTATAGATTTTATAATAATTACTAAAATTTTATTAAAATTTTATTAAAAATATACAATATTAAAATTTAATGTTAAATAACATTTTATCAAAATATATGTCATGCCTTATGAATATGAAATTATGTTTTTATTAATAAATCATAAGAGTTTATTTATAAAGTGTTTATAGATTACAAAATAAGGATAAAATATTAAAGTGTTTATATTTTAAAACATTAATTATTCATAATAATTAATTTAAATTATTCAAATTAAGGGCCTTATTTAAAATACTATGTATACCACATAAAAATATTTTTGATGATTTATATGATCAATGATTAAGTAATGTTAAGTACATGATATTTAGATTATATAAAATGTTTATAATCCATAAAATAACATATATTTAATGTTTAATGCAATATAATGAATCATTTTAAATGGTTTATATTATGGAATAAATATTAATAATGAATAGTTAAATTATAAAGTCTTTATAATTATTTATTATTTATGAATTGTTATTAAATATTTATCTCATGTTTAAATTTATGAAATTTTCATTTATTTAAAAGTTATTCCCTTGTTTATTCATGAATATAAATAATAAATGTTATGAATGTGTGTATGATAAAGTTTAAATATTAAAATGCTTCTAAATATTATCATACATGCATCTAAGTAGTTACATGATAAGTATGATAATGGATTTAGTTTCCACGTATCTCAACATTGGTTTATAATTGCAGTTATTAGCTTGAATTTAGTTATTAGCTTGAATATAGTTTATACATACTAGATGTTATAATTATTATGAGTTAGAATATCTCTTGAGTAAAGTATCCCTATACCGAGGGACTTTGGATCAGACTTCCCACTGGACTAGAGGCTTATTCCTTTTTCGAGAAAGGTGAGTCTTGGTTATCTGTGGATCCAAAATTACTCATTTGGAGATTATAAATTCCATATATTTCTAAACCTTTACATGAAAATTTCACATACCTTATACATGAGATACATTTAGATATGTATAAATATATTTATCTCTTATTTTTTGATGAGTAACAAAAAATATGAGTTATGTAAAGAGTTACACATCAATATGGTTTAGATATATTGATTTAGTGAAAGGAATATGATTCAAAACCAAATAACTAGAATAATTAATATATAACAAGAATAACATTTTATAAGATAGTGAGATGAAATCCCTTTTGTAAATACTAAGTGTTAGATTCATTCTAAATCAGAACTTGTCAATACATTGATCATTTAGTAGAGGTGACCCTAACTGTTAGGTGACTATGAATTATTTTGTGTAATGAAATCCAGTAATGAGGTTCCTCTAACCATTAAGAAACTTGTTCTGGAAATTTTCAATGTTTTACGCTTATATAGGAAACCCAAAATGTTGGGATACTAGAGGAATAGAGTTAAGTTCTTATTCATGTGATGGATTTGGATGAAGAGTAATCAACTCAGTAATCCAAGATTCATATATGATATTATTGAACATTATTTTCAACTAGATATATTTATGGATTATTTTTATATATAAATGATTGTAATTCATAATGAAATATGGATCACAGGACACTAATTCATATGGTGAACTAAAAGTGGGTCATTATTTAGTGGGAACCCATTTAATAAATTTCCTTATTAAATGTAACTATTAAAAAAAGATACTCATCTAATAAAATATTTTGTTACAGATAAAAACTTTTTCATCATCATTGTCAAACTTAACTTTGAAATTGATCCTTGGAATGAGAGGGTTAATGTAAGAAACTCCATATACTGGTAACTTAAGAAATGTTATTAAGTAAGAAAACAATTTATGAGTTAGAGAGATAACTTCCTGAGTTACCAAGAGTTAAAGTAGCTCAAAAAGTGATTCTAGATGTTTATGAGAAGAAAAATTTGATTCAATTAATGTTTCAAATACATTAGATACTGAATAACCTAAGTAAATTTATTCATTACTCATATACCCAATATTATTGAGTATATTAACAAATTATAGAAAATAAGGATTTCTTACAAGGATCAATCTGGTTAAAGAATTCATTTTATTGTCATCTATGGAAAAGTTCCAAAAATGTGGACGAGCTTAATAAAACTTTACTCAATATTATAAATCATTAGTAATATATTAATTGATATGATTTCAATATTATAGTGTTTTATTGATAGTATGAGTGGTTAAAATTTAAAACTCAAGATGAAAAATTAGTTGGAGAGTCGAATAATATTTCTTCAAGTAGCGAGATAAGGTCATTAAAAATTGGTGAAACCAGAAAAGAAAGAATATGTTATTCTATAAGATAGAATTTTTTAGGATACCTAAAGGGGTTTTTGAAACATCATTGAATATCCATGTTAGGAATTAGTGTTAAAGAAATAAATCATTTGATTTTTAAGGGAGTATGGTACTAAATGTATACTTTATTTTTTTTAAAATACAAGAGTTTAAAATCATGGGAAGAATTGATAGAGATTCTAGTTTTCATTAAAATGATGAAGAAAATAGTTTCTACATAAAATGTTTGAATATAAATGAGTTCATCGGGATTAGAGGGATCTAAATAAAGGATGTGTATAGTTATCTTATTTATCTTATATGAGAATAGATTTTTTTTGTTAACAAATAGTTTTTATGAATAATTTGAGGTAATAAATTAAATACACATGGTTTATGATTCAATGAATTATATAACATTTTTTAAAAAGGTTACAAGGTTAACAAAATTATCCAAGATAAAAATTTTACTAGGATAAAAAATTTATCAAGATATTTGTTAAAATATGAGGGAAGATTTTCCTACCACCCATTAGTGGCATATTTTAATGAATAGTTTTATTTAAAATTAAAATGCTCAACACACATAAAATTCCATATATGATATGGAAACAACAATTTATTTGTAATGTGTTTCAACTAAAAGTAAATAAATGTTATTTAGTAACACAAAAGAGTTTGTGTATATTATCTTTATATTCTGAAGAAGACATAATGTCTATGTAAGGACCCAACCTTAAACATTAAATATTTTGGTAACTTTAAACTATAATACACTTTATTATATTCCTAAATATATTTTAGGTTTATAGTTTTAGAGATTCATGTCATAACTCTTACATAACAAACCTATATACATATAAAGAGGACACTTCTATTCAGTATGCATTTTTCCAACAATATGAAACTTTTAAAATAAAAGTTTATTTGTTTTCATGAAAAATCATTATGACATTCAACTTGACTTCTTCCTTTCCCTTACCCATCCTTAAAAACTATGATTTTTTTAAAATGTGTTATAAGCACAAAAATACCAGTAAGGTACATAAGAAGAAGAAATATATGAATACAATGAAAAACTTGAAAACCCATGAAAAATATTTTTTTTAACATATATTTTTATCTAAAAGGATCATCATTTTTCCATTAAAAATATCATCATATTACATTTTTAAATCAAAAAATTTCCATGAAAAATCATTAGCAAAAATAAAAGAGTCATGTAGGTTCCTTGGAAAATCATCATCTTAAAATGATTAAAAATACCTTACATGAACCCTTATAATTGGAAAACCCATATGAACTACTTATAATATAATTATCTGGAGAACATAATCATTACCAAATATATTGGATCTTTATATGGGAATGCCCATCGTATAAGATATATCAATCTCATCCATGAGCTATAATGGGGATCAACACATTGAAAATAATTTCTAAGGACCATATCATGAATAAAACTTTTGAAAAACTCATTTAAACTCATTTAAAAAACATTTCAGATATAAAAATATCATTTCTTTATAAAAACCAATTTTTAATTCCAAAATAACAAAAAAATTAAGGGTTTTTATTAATGAAAATATGAAATATTTTAGAGGATTATAAAATTCAAATAAAGGTTAGGTGGTGGGAAAAGTAATTTTTATTTTTTAATTTAAAATATAACTTTTTTTATTTTTCTAAGGAATGTTAAACATTATGTAAAAAGGTTACTCTTGAAATCCTTTGAATGAAATTCAAAAGAGACATAAAATATATTTTTTAAATATTTTATGACCATATAAAAAATCCATAAAATAATTATAAAAATATGGATATGGAATAAAAAATAGTTTTAAAGTAAACTTTAAAAAATAATTTTTAAAATAAATTCTGTTACCTTGAGTCTGACTCGTCACGTAAATTCTTTATCTTCCTCTTCTTTGGAATGTCTCCTTTGATTAACACATTAATCCCTCTAAGGTTGGTATGCCTCCTAAAAAAGACCTATAGAATTAGTTTAGGGGTTCTAAGAAGTTATTTGCGTAGTAATTGACTAAAAAAAGGGTTTTGTAGTGTGAAGTAAAGGGAAGAAGTGATGCCATTTTATAAGAGATGGGAGGGGCACTCTTAGAATTTCACAAAATATTAAATTAATATAAGTTAATTTTAAATTCCAATAGATCCAAAATAATTTATTTATAAGATAGTATTAGTATGGATTGAAATAATTTCATAAAATAAATATTATACATTTTTTTATCACATTTATACACTTATAGGTTTATTTTAACCCCTCGTTAACCATTTTCACACTTACCATAACAACAAGTTTTTTTACTCTTTGATGGTCAATATGGTTACTATAAATGTGAAAACATCCCATAAACGGACCATGGTAGATATTAGAAACCATATCATAATCACTTGGATGAACATGATATTTTTATGAATTTTATGAATTTTATATCATTTAATAAAGTATTATATATTATAATATATCATTAATGCCAATTTTTAGAACTATTCATTACTTTGATTTTAAAAACATCAAGACAATAAGTAAAATTTGAAAAAAAATATTTTATTGCATGAATAAATTAAATTTTAATCTGTAAAAATTATTCATAATAATAATTATCTCAAATTATAATACTTAATGTTTTTTAATATCATTTATTTTATTTTTCAATTAATTGAATAATTACTGCGATAGTGTTGTGTAAGAATTTAAGATAATTATTTCTTTACTAAAAATTAAAAATAAATTACCATGATTAAGATAAATAATTTATATTCCAAAATAATATTTATAACCAAACATAGCATCTGTTTACCCTTATGTTAAAAATATTATAGTGGTTAAAAACAATTGTGTGACATTTTTTACTTTTCTGTAAATAAAATATTATAAATGTTATAATCACATAACAATGGTAAAAAAATTCCATATAAAAGAATAATGTATGATTATGGTTGATATTTAATTATCAAATAAAATTACTTAAAGTGTTATGGTCATTTTATAATCATTTTCATTTTATTTTTAACACTTGATTACCCGATTTACCTTTACTATCGTAACCAAAATTAGTATTCACAATGACTAAAAATAAAAGGAACCTATTTATAAAATTTTGGAATATTGATTCCAAATATAAAATACATTTTTCAAGATTCAAAACATAAAATTTGTATAATATAATTTAAAATTAATCTTGAAAAACATGATGGAAATGGGTTTTCATAAAAAATCCCCTTTTAAATATAAATTGTTTTTATAATAAATTCAAGTATAAAATTTATATAAAAACCAAAAATTGGATTATTTTAATTAAAAATAAACTTATTAAATTTTAAATGTATAATTTTACTTTGTAAATAATTTAAAATAAAAACAATTTTTAATAAAAATCATTCTTTTTCATTATTCAGTAAAAACTTGAACTTTTTAGAAATATTTAAAAATTTCACCATAAGAAAATTTTGATATTATTTTTTAAAAAATGAAATTTATTTTATAAAATATGATTTATAAAAGTTCCAAAACTTAACTATATCATTTTATTACAAAAAATAAATAAATAACCATTTTTTAAGAAAACATATCTTTGAAGAATAAGATTGATTTACTAAAAAATGAGTGATTGTTTTCAAAGCATTAACAAATAAATTTGTATTCATTATAAACATTATAATAATTTTTTTTAAAATTCAGTTAATCCTATTAATATTCAATAATTTAATGGCTAAGTTGTAACAATCACAATTAAATAATAATATATCGGGGTTCTTTTAAGCTTAGCATTGCATATTTTGTATGGTATCAAACATAGTTTTATTTTTTTTGTAATAAATTCATGGGATATTAAATTATCTCCCAATTAAGAAATTAAATCCTCATAATTTAAACATGGGATAAAAAACCAGTGGTTTGAAATTTCAAAATATCATTGCTGAAATCCCATATTGTAAAAAGGGTTAATAAAACTTCCACTTGAAAAGAGGGAAATAGAAATAAGAAGGTCAACTAATATAACACATAAATAGGGTTTTAAAGAAGGAAAAAATTTTGGGAGGTAAAAAATGGAAATTTAAGAGAAAGATAATTCCCAAGGACTAATAGAGAGTGATATAGAACATGGTCTTGAGAATGTTAACCATCACCAAACCGTAAATCTATGATGGGTAAAAAACCATTGATTTCTCAGTAATAAAAGAAAAAAAATAACATTTTTGTTTCAAGATAATTTTTTCTAAAGATGATAAATTCCTATATCATCTATACTAAAATCATAATGAACTATACTTAATTAAGAAACTTAATTTCATTATTTGGTCAATTTATACTAAAATCTCATCTATTCCTCTAATTGACGAGTATTAAAGATGAATTTTTTTATTACCAAAGAACATAAATTAGATTATATAATTCCAAAAAAGAATAATAATCTGTCTCCCTTATCTTTATACATCAATCAAAACCACAATGGTTAGCACATGGTAAGATAATTCCCCAAAATGAACAAACCTTCATATAAAGAAATAATACAATAATCTTCAAAATTCATAGCAATACCCAAATTTAAAAATAAATAAATCCATGGATAATTGACCATAAAATTATTTAAAATATTAATGAACAAACTTGAAACTCAAAAATCATAATGATTTGATCACATATTCTTCCATGATAAATTTAACAATTATCTCCAAATAACATTAGTCACTTATAAAGTCATATACCCAAAAAGGTATATTTCATAAAAATATAATCCAAAAGAATAACCATAAATCCATATTAAGATCTTTTATTCATCTAAAATATAAATTAAACGTGACTCCCTAAATAATAATTCATGTTAAACCTAAGGGTTTCATACACCTCAACCGAATAAAACGTCTCCCAAAATATCATTAGTCACCTTAAAATTACATCACTTTAAACTTAAAAAAGGGTTGTCTAAGACTTTGGAATTATAAAAAACCTTAAACTTGTAAAACCATGATGGCATCCATAACTCTTAATAAAACATTACATGAAAATATCCTAATATCCAAAGTTTTCTAAACCCTCCTCTAATACCAACTATAATGACTCGAAATTAAACACTACATATTCTAATGAATTCAAATTAGAATTCAATTTCTTAAATTCCAAAATATATTTTAGGTTTAGAGTTTAAAATAGTTATTTTATAACTCTTACATAATAAACCCATATATATACAATGTTTACACTTCTATTCAGTGTCAATTTTTCCCACAATATAATTTTTTAAAAATAAAACATGATTTATTTTCATAATAAATCTTCACGACATTCAACATGTCTTCTTAATTTACCATAACCATAAATAAGACCTGCAAAAAATATTTTATAATATGGGATAAGAATTAAATGATTAGTAAGAGTCACAATTAAGAAGAAGAAATATGTTATTACAGTGAAAAAATGAAAACCCATAAAAAACCATTTCTTAAAAACATACCTTTTTATCTAAAAAGATCGTCATTTTTCCTTTAAAAATATAATTATCTTATTTTTTGAAATCAAAATATTTCCATGAAATCTCATTATAAAGCATAAATAATCATGTAGGTTCCTTGATACATCATCATATGAAAACCCTTAAAAACCCTTATAATTGGAATAATCATACGACTAACTTCCAATATAATTTCTAGGGAACATAATCATTACCCAAAGCATTGGAGTGCTCTCTTGGTGCACCCATTGTATAATATATATTGAGATCACTCATAATATATAATGGGGATAAAACCCTCAAAAATAATGTACAAGGACCATATCATGAATAAGTCCCTTTAAAAACACTTTTAAACCCTTATGTAAAAAATATTGGATATCAAAATACCCTTTATTCATAAAAACCCATTTTCAATACCAAAATAACCCAAAAAAGGGAAATATAGTTTTTCTTTGAAGAAAAAAATGAAAGCTCATAGTGAAATACAAACTTCATATAATGGTCATAGTTGAAGAAAAAGTCATTGTCACCGTATACATTAAAAAATAACATTCCTTTTTGTCCTTTTGTAAAGTTGAACATTCTGTAAAAATATATCTTTTGAAATTTTTTGAAAGAAAGTAAAAAGACACATAAAATGACCTTTATAAATTATTAATGTATATATGAAAACATCTATAAAATAAGTGTAAAAATATGGATATGGAATAAAGATAAATACTTGAAATCAAGATAGGTTTCACTTATGAGAGAGGGATTGAGAGCGAGGGATCACAACTCCTCCAAGAGGCCTCTTAGTTTGATAGGGTTTTGGCGGACCTATGGATCTGGTGAGTGTGGTAGGAATGTCCTTGATGGCCCTACCTCAAAGATTAAGGCGACATCAGTGCGGTTCGACATACAAAGGAGGATCGGATCGTGCAGTGGGGTTTGGGTCGGTGTCCTGAGAGGGGGTCTCAGATTTTCAAACGGGATTCAACATTTTAGTCGAGTGGAATTAGGCAGCCGCAGCGAGTGTAAAGTGTTTCAATGGGGCTTCCAGTCGAGTGTCGACATTTTAGGGGTTGTGGTGGAAATTTGAATAGCATTGTAGCAGGGATTCCAGTCGTACGACGACCAAATGTTGTCAGCTCTTGGATTTTCTGCAGTGGAATGGGATGCGTTGTATATGATACATGAAATGTTTCAGGTTTCCCTTAAGTTGGATCCTATTTATGATATATTGGATGAATTATTTGGCATCTAATTTTGGTTCTTACGGTATCAGCAGATGGTTAGGACGGGGTCACGCTAGTCCCGAAGGAGTCGATTTGTCTGCTTTGTTTTTGTTATCTATTGGTAGATTTTTGTTCTTGCTTAGAAGGCCACCATATTTATGCATGGATGAGTTGTTTTGTTGGATTATAATTTTTTTTGAAGTGTTTTGGGTTCCATATATTGTTTTATTGGTCCTACTATAAGTTTGTATCTTCTGGAATCTTGTTTCTCTGCCCTTGCTCCAAGACTCTGCCACTCTCTCTGAGGCGGATCCGAGTGGTGGTATTCATGGTGTCTTGGAATGTGAGGGAAAGTGACCAAATTCATTAGTGTAATGTTGGACTTATGTTGTTTCTGATGTTTTTTTGTGAATGTTTAATTTATCTGATGTTGTTAGATGAGTTGAGTTTGGTATTTTTGGCTTATTTGATGTTCATTTTTCTTTGACTTTGGTGGTGGTTATTAGAAATGGGGTGACATGGAGACTTGATATGTCAAGGTAATTGGATGCTCTTTCCTCTTATCTTGATCTAGGAATCCACCACTCTCTCCGAGGTGGATCCGAGTGGTGTTCTTCATGGTGCTTTCTGATGTGAGGGAAAGCGATCATAAGTTTCTTGTGGTGGTTCTATCTCTATTGGATTCTGGAGGTTGATGACATTGAGGATGTGATTTTTTTATGATGGCTTTTGATTCTAGTATGTGAAATCACCTAGACACTCTATAAGGAACAATTCCAGATGAGGAGTTAGAGTAGAAAGTTTTCACCTGAGCTTGGCCATCTAGATTTGGATGAATGCGAGGGTATGACTTTTTCCATCAATACCAATCCCATGCAACCCTTCACGGTATAGTTAGATGAGTATTCATGTGATGGTGGAGGCTTGAAATAATTATGTAGTCACTGGGGAGGGTCAGTTATTGTAGTCTCTATCTAGGATGACTCTAATTTTTTGTTTTTAATTGGTTGGAGTTTTTTGGGTTTACACTTTAAAATTGTCATTTGAAAAAGATGGATTCTTTATAAGAAATATAAAGTTTTAATTAAAAATTTAAAAGATTTTTTTTTAAAATAAAATCCATCACATTGATTTCAACTCATCACGTACGTTCATTATCTTCATCTTATTTGGAAATTATTTTTTGATTAACACCTTAATCCCTCTAAGGCAAGTATTCATTCTAGACCAAGACCTCTATTATGAAAGGATAGATTCTAGGAATAGATTTAGGTAGGGATCAGACAAACCAAATGTGTTTTTGAGTGTGAAGTAAATGGAATAAGATATTTCCTTTTATAAGAGATGGAAGAGCCACTCTTGGAATTGTTCAAAATATAAAATTATTATAAATTAATTTTAAATTACAAATGGATAAAAACAATTTTTTTGAATATAGGATGTGGATTTATTGAAATACTCTCATACAATTAAAATTAGAAAAAAAAGTTATCACATTTTTACCCTTATCTTTTTATTTTAACCCCTCATTAATCCCTTTCACACTTACCCTGACAACAAAGTTTTTTTCACTTTGAGGGTCAATATAGTTACTATAAATGGAAAAATGACAAAAAATGGATCGTAGTTGATATTATCAACCATATCCTAATGAATTAGATTAATAAAATAATTTTAGGAATTTTATATAATTTAATAAAATATTATTTATTATAATATATCATTAAAGTCAATTTTTAGAACTATTCATTACATTGATTTTAATAACATCAAGAAAATAAATCAAATTCAGAATTTTTTTTAATACATCTCTAACAGGTCATGTTCATCTATAAAATTATTTTATTGCATTAATTATCTCAAATTATAATACTTTTAATATTTTTAATATAATTTATTTTATTTTTCCATTAATTGAATAATCACCCCATCAGTGTTGTGTAAGCATTTAAGGTAATTATTTCTTCACTAAAAATGAAAAATAAATCACCATGATGAATATAAATAATTTATGTTCTAAAGAGTTTAAGATATGTGTTAGAATAAAAAATAAAAAATTTATATTTAGTCACCATAATAAAGAAAATGTCACTTTATCCTAAAGGATTTTAGTGTTTCAAGGTAATAAATAATGTAAATATTTTTTATTTATGATAATATTTCAACAACACATTTGTATGGAGAGGGTTTTGAGAATGCTGATATTAAACTTGGAAAATTTTAATGTAGGCAACATGAGTTATTAACATCATAACATTTGATGTTGGGAAGTTAAGGAGTATAAATATGTTCAACGTGTTGAACATTAAGAATATGATTCCTTAATCTCACCATTAGTTAAATTTTCTTTCTTTATTGATGTTACTATCTAAGGATTTTAGTGGAAGATTTTTATAGGTGGTCACATAGAGATGTGGTAGGAATTCTATATAGATGTAATGAGTTTCCAAAATCCCATAAAATAAATAACAAATAAGACTGATTTAGAAATATATCATATGTGATATGATATGAAAGTGATTATGTAGGGTTTTGTTTAGTTTTATTAAAATATTTTTATAAATATAAAATGTTTCCTATAAAAGGAAATCTCTAATTTATCATTGTGGATATGTAAATGTATATATAGATATGTATTTCATTAAATACAATGATAATTATCCTCTAGAAGAATTATTTTCATTTATCCCTAACTAATGTTCCTTATGAAGTATTATAGGTTATAATGAAATTTTAAGGTTAATGTGAGTATGATTCTTGGATTTAGAAATAGAATATGCTCATAAAGACTGAAAAGTGTTTTTGTGTATTGGATGACCCATGAAGTATACCATATTGAGTGTCATACACTAGAATGAGACCCTTCGTACTTTGATACCTTTATATAATAAATTCTTGTGGAATAAATAGTCAAGATTGGTTGGGTGTGTTGTTGATCATGTTATCAGTTAAAACTCAACCAGAAAGATATTTTCCTCTCATATGATGTGTATGACATCTGGGCCCTCAATTGAGATAGATTATAGAGTGTGATGTGGTACCTATATCGTATATATGATATGATTATCTATTACAATGAGGGTAATGTGATGTGTGCATCCTTAATGGTGAATTATCTTAGATTTATTCATAAACTTGGTCAATTAATGCTCAGAGAATCATGAATGTATAATTCTACTATATGGGATTTACATACTCAATGTCCCATGGTCACTTGATGTCTTGTATAAAGGGAATGTATGAGATTTCATGCTAACATGTGATATAGGTAGTGATCATAGGTATATAGGTACATGAATTTGATGGAGAAAATTCAAGATCCCTTTATAGCTTGAGTATCACATATTATTTACTTGATCTTTCTCTTTTAATACATTTTTGGATCTAAAGAATCATATTTTTTCAACTCTATAAAGGAATTTGAGATCACACTTTTTGGTAAAATGAATGGGGATTGATTTTAACTTAGAAAACTTCTCTAAAAGTGTTTTAAAGTTAATAAAAAATATTTTTTGTATGGGTATTCACTAGGTATTGTATATTTTGTAATACACGGTGAAGTTAATGATAGAATTTGAAAAGTGTTTTGGAAGATATTTGAAAAATATTTTTGGATATGGTTTCACAAGTTATTTTATATGATATAATATAAGGTGTAATGGAAGAAAGTATTCTAGGATTTAGTACAAGTGGGATATTTAAAGATATGGTATACCTTAAGTCCCTTTTCATGAGATACATTAGGCTGTGTCATATTTTATGAATAATGGTATATCATAAGTCATGAGAGAATATTTCATGAAAATTACTCTTTCAATCATAATATATGATTGGGTTATATCTTATGTCACTTCCCAAGAAATATTAGTGTATTATTTTACCATTTCATAAACCTTGGCATGTGATGTCACTTCCTATGATTGAAGTGGTGGATAAATATTAAGAGTTAAAAATTTGGGTGGGATCATACACCTAATATATTATTAAAGAGTTGTTACATAAGATGCAATTAAAGGGATAAGTATCATTATATGAGATGCATGGAGTGGCTTGTGATTCCTCATCTCGAATCAACCAATCTAAGATGAGGATGACACAATGACCTCATGCACACCTCCCCATATGCAAGAGGCTGGATACTAGTGGTGAGGGACCAAGTTACAATGTAGGGAGACTATGCCCTTGGTAGGAGATAACCAATTAGAGTTCACAATCACAAAAATAATAATCTGAGTCAAGAAACCGAACTAAAATGAGAAGTTCAATGATAAACAATAACAACTATAACCACCAGTACTACAATAATATAGTGTATAATACCTAGTACAAAAGTAAATAGATCCCCACATGCAGAATATCTATACACAATAAACAAAAGACCCAAAAAAATAAAGAGGCATCTCCACAAACTAAATCATAGTCTCTCCTCACATTGCCTCGACCAACCAGCTCCACCCACTCAACAACACAACGCAGGGAAACATCCCTCACCTAAGTCCCTGACAAAAAAAGAGGCTTCATATGCACTGAGATGATCATGAAGGTGTTTGGTTAGGATGGTGATGATAAAGATAAAGAAACAATAGGGGGGGGGGGGTGGATTGTGTACTTCAACAAATTTAAACAACTCAGAATGAATCTGTTTTTTAGAAGCGGTCCTTTCAACTTATCTCAAAGATGATTGAGAAATGAAAACAAGTAAAAGAAATCAATAGAATGATTTATAGTGGTTCAGGGCATAAAGATCCCCTAGTCTACTCCACCAACGCTCAAATCCACGAGATTGGTGATTTTCACTAGGTCATATTATCATAATACATTTAATCCACAACTGAGTGTAGGAAGTTGAAACCTTTACAATAAATATTTATAGATACTTCTAGTTCTTTTACAGGGAACTATAAATCCACATATTAGTGCAAAAAGCTAACACTTAATCAGGACTAAGTCCGAGTAGTAGAAACTCCACCAAATCAATAAATATTGATTTTGTTTGAAGATATATATTAAAATTCATTATTGTAATTACAACTGATAGATGTATTAAGATCTTAAATATAGCATAGTAGTACATAGATTTTCCATGATACATAGTATTTCTTCAAACAACTGCAAATAAAACACCAAAAATATATTTAAACATGTATTTCTATAAAGTGTATCTTCACAAAATACTTCATCATTCATATACTTAGTCATTTAAATACTTCATTATTCCAATACTTCATCAATATTTCATAAGAATATGTAAAGAATAAATACAATAGTAGTGAAAATAAAAAAAATGAGTAGATTAGATAGACATAAACATGTATATCCTAAAGTGTAGATCTGAAGGGAAAACACAAATATTTTCATGTATATGAATATATGTAAATCTACATCCACTTTTTGATGAATAATGTCTCAATATTTATAAATAAGGTCTAAAAACTCTAGGTCAAACCAACTCTATAAATATCACACAATAAATCATGAATATTTGAATTCAAAAACATTCAAAAGAGTCGTAACTTCCTATAAGAATAGTAACGTTTTACTCTGATGAATATGAGGATTTAAAAGAATCATAATGTGTCTTTTAATCAATCCGGAAATAAATTTGAAATGATATATTCTCCCTTCATGGTTGTTTCATAAATCATAGATAACATTGTAAATTTAAATCTCTATCATTGAATAGTAAAACATAGGGTTCCTCCATGTGAAAACAAAATGCCAAACATAGGGTTGACGACATATGGTTGATTATAAAAGTAGGGTTTATATACCATATATTCATTTCCTCAAACTTAGGGTTTCATACTTATGTAGGGTTGATAATCCATATGTTCCATTTTTCTTAAACATAGGTTTACATCCAAACATAGGGTTTATGAACCATACTTTCCGACAATGTGGGGTTCTTGATCCATACACACTGTTTCAAATGCAGGGTTTATTCCTTATGTTACTCTTGCACACATAGGGTATGGACAATGCTTCCAAAATATGATAAAACACATTCCAAACACTTTCATGAATATTCCTCATGGATCAATGACTTTAATATTATTTCAAAATAAATATTCTATCGAATAATAATTTCATGAAAAGTCTCATAAAGTAAATTCATTTGTAATATAAATGTGGGTATTTGTAAACATCAAAACAAAAAGAAAATTTTGAATTTTTTGAAATAACACAAGCTCTACAATCTCCACTTTTTATATGGTCACAAAACCCATGATAAAAACCATGTTGAACTAAAACGATAAAATTTTCTTCCTCATGTAAAATAATACAATATTTATAAAGGAAAATTCTCCCCTATAACCACAATATACAATTTTTCTTTTTATGGGGAATTTTTTTATTAAGAATAAAAACTTCTCCCTATAGTATGCAAAAAACTATAGATTAAATATTTCAACAAATTACTTCAAAATTACTTCTCCCTTAAAGTATTAGAAACTATAGACTAATAAATTCAATATAAACTTCACAAAACCTCGATAAAATTCTCCCCCTTTTTATGACATGAAAAATATAATAGTAAAGACTATTTAAAAATAAACCCCCCCTAAAAACATACTAAAAATATAGATAAGAAATTAATTAGAATAATAAATTGATAAAAAAACTTCCCATTAGTCTTATCATTTAGGATATTTAAAGAATTATAAATTTGTTGACTAATTTTCACTAATAATAATAATAAATAATTTTATAAAATAAAATTAATAATTTATTAATTTTAATGAATGAATATTTAAGAATTAAATAAATTATTATTTAATATGATTAACAAAAATTAATTAGGAACTAACTAATAGAAAATATTTTTTCTAAAGAATATATTAAAATAAAATAATATTAAATAAGCTGAAAGTAAGAAGGATTAGAAAGAAGTGGTTGGGTCATGTGAACTTTCCAAACTTAAAAATTTAATGCTTAGAGAATATAAGAATCTAGATAGTTCTTATAATATTCTTTGAACATTTTATATTCTTTGATATGAAGAAGATGAACATTGTTCAACCAAAAATAGCTTCAACTTATCAAGATTTAGCTTCATAACAGCTTCTTTTCTAAACAATTCCATTTGACTTAGCATTTCTCCTTTGAAAGATTTAAAATATTCTTTCAATATAAAACTATTTCTCATATTATGATAATCCTTTTGTAATGAATAAAAATCCATTTTTGATACAGAATCTTTCCGCATATCATCATACGAACTTTTGGATGCTTACAACTCATCTTGTAGCTTCAATTTTTCTCAATTTAAACTGTCAACTTTGATCATAATATTTTTATAAGATAATTGACAAGGGGATACTTCATGTTGTTCATGTATTTGAACTTATTTAATATTTTTGGTGAATCTTCAGCAAATGAAATAGATAAACCCGAAGGATTACCTTTCGTCCTTTTGTAAGAATGATTTTCTTCTGAACTTGAAGAGCTTATTCACTTCATCTTACTGTGACTGGGTTTTCTAAACTTTTGAAGAAGATATTTTGAAGAATTTTATTTCATTGTTTAAAATATTTTAATAATAATATTAAATGTTAGGTTTTTTCATTGCAAACGACAATTCATTTTCTTTAGTCGAAAAATATAGAACAATCATTAAATATTATGTAAGAAGAGTTTTCGGGTTTTCATAATTCGGAAAACAAATTAAGAACAAAAAATAAAATGAATTCAAAATGAGAAAAAAATTCTATAGTTTTAAATAATTTTAAAGAAAAACTTTTAAAGAATGATATAGAAGTAAAATAGATATTGTTTGTAAAATAATTAATGCATCATAATTATATAGATATTTAAAATGAAATAATCCATGAGTAAGTAACTTTAGTAATGAGCATTTTTTTATAACGAACTACTTTAGAGTTGTGAACTCCTTATATAGATACTTTAACATATATCCATTAATCAACCACTTAAGGATTTAAAAATTCAAATTTGTGGTGTAATGTTATCATAACATCAAATAAAAATGCTTTTTGGTACCCATATACTTTTTGGGTCCAATAGTGTTAGCAATTACATTTCTAGATAACCAAATTTTTTTATTTTTATTAGTAATTATATTATTTATGTTAAATAATTATTCTGAAAAATAATCACTTTTAACACATTAAATTATAGGTTTTTAAAACAATAATCTTTTTCATAATGACTATTAATACAACAATAAAAAAAATTTAATAGTAGAGATGTTTTTTCGATTTAAACCTTAAAAAATTAATTATTATATATTTTTGGTCATTCACCATTACATCATATTCCAAATTTTTATTTTGGTCTTTTAATTTTACCAAGGATTTGATTTAAGCATTTTTATCCTTTTATCATCATACTAGAGGGTTGTTTTAAATCATCAATATTATCCAATAGTTCTTTAATTTTAACATCCGGAAGATCACTTGATTTAGAAGAGTTATATTTTAAATCAAAAATCTATTTTTATAAAAAAAATCTTAAATAACAGTATCATAATATTTCTTGAATTTTCTATGGTCTTTATTTAAAGATTCATACTTTTCTTGTGACATAAAACAATATATGTTCAATTCTTCATAAGATATTTTTTCACAACTAGAGTCTGGAGAGTAAGAAGATTGTACCTCATGATATGTATGTTCCATTAAACATACCATTTGTTTTTTATACTCAGAATCATTGTCTGTAGAAGATTCATTATGTAAACTAGAAATATTACTCTAGGTAGCCTTCATAATTATCTTTCATTTACTTTTGTAGTTAGATTTATTTTTAGATTTCAGTAAAGGATGGTTTTCCTTTGAATGACTTTTTTTTCTTTCACTCACATCATCCAATCCCTTTCTTTTTATTTTTTGTACATATTTTCGAATTTCGTAGCTAGTTATGATAATTTCTTATTCAAATATGAATGAGATGAATCAGATGATTCATCCATAGTAGTTTTGATAGAATATTATTTATATAAATTATGATTCTTAGCTCCATCCTAAAACTCGGATTCATACATCATTTAACTCCCAATCAATTCATTCATAATTAATTTTTTCATAGGTGTAGATTGTTGTATGTCTGCGGATATTCCATTCCACTGTGAGGGTAGTACTTTGAGTAATTTTAATGCTTGTTTTGACTGTGATATTGGATTTACCAAATAATAAATATTATTAACTATTTCTGTCAACTCTCTATTCATCTAGGTGATGGTTTCATCCTCATATATTTTGAAATTATCAAATTTTAGTTTCACAGTAGTGTACCTTAATTTGATGATGTCATTAGTTCATTAATAGGAAATAACAATATTATTCCACATCTCATATGTAGTAAGACATTGAGATAATCGATTGAATTATTCAGCGCCTAAACCACAGACAATAACATTCATAGATTTCAAATTTAGATTATATTCCTTTTTTTGATCATCACTCCAATTTTACAAATATTCCTTAGTGATTTCATAAGGTTTAAATATGTTCATGTAAACCATTATTCTAAGATTTTTTAAGTATGTGATCATAAGAGATTTATAGGATCCAAAATTATCACCATTAAAGTGCATATCATGGATCATAGACATACCTTCACTAGAATTATTCATTTCTAGATATATTTTTCCGAATCTTTAACTCAGGCTAGTTAGATCCAGTAAATATAAGAACATTAAAATATCAATCTGTTGATGAAAAAATATTCAAAAAACTTAGTGATAGAAAATGAGAACTTAATTTGTTGTCAATAGTTGATATCAGATATAAAATCTTCAAGAAGAAAATATACCAGTAGATTCTTGCCTTTGATACCTATTTTTGGGTGAAGAAGATGATGAAAAAGATAATGAAACAAGAGGGAGTGGGGATTGTGTACATCACCAAATTTAAGCAATTTAAAATGCCTCTCTTGTTTAGAACTGATCCTTTCCTTTTCTCTCAAAGATGATTGATCAGTAGAAATAAATAAAGGAAATGAACACAATGGTGTATAGTGGTTTAGGGCACAAAGATCTCCTTGTCCACTCCACCAATGATCAACTCCATGAGCTTGGAAATTTTAACTAGGTCCACTTTTCCTAATAACTCTAATTCAAAACTAAGTGAATTCAGTTGAAAACGTTAAAAAGGATTTATAGATAATTTTAGTTCTTTTACAAGGAACCATACATCAAAATATTAGTTAAGGAAGATTAAAAATAACCATGACTGAGTCTGAGTAGTCGAAACTCCACCAAATAAATAGAGATTGATTTTTTTGATGATACAGATTAAAAATTCATAGTTTTAATTAAAACTAACACATAATATAGCACAATAGAAAATAAATTTTTAATGATGCATAGGCTTTCTTAAATCAATAGTAAAGAAAACACTAGAAAAATGTTTAACCATATTTGTCTCCAAAGTGTATCTTCACCAAATAATTCATCATTCAAATAAATTGTCATTAAAATACTTTTCTGATCTTGCATAATAATATGTAACAAATAAATGTAGTAATAGTGATGACAATAATAGTGAGTTGATCAGATAAATCTAAACATGTATATCCACAAAGTATATCTCTAGGGAAAAAACACACAAATTTTCCTATATATGAATATATGTAAATCTACATTAACTTTCTAATGAATAATGTCTCAATATTTATACACTAGTTCAAACATCTCCATGTCCAACCAGATCTAGAAATATCACATAATAAATCATGAATATTTTAATTCAAAAACATTCAAAAGCTTCTTAACATCCTATAATAATAGTAACATTTTACTTTTATGAATAAGAGTATTTAAAACAATTATAAGGAGCCATTTAATTGACCATAAAAAAAGATTTGAAATGATATCTTCTCTTATTAAGACCATTGCATAAATCACAGATAATATCATGGATTTAAATATCTGTCATTAAATATTCAAATGTAAGGATCATCCATGTGATGAAGAAATACCAAATGTAGGGTTGATAACATAGGTTTGATTACAAAAGTAGGGTTGATGTACCATACGTTCGTTTCCTCAAACATAGTATTTAATACTTGGGTAGGGTTGATAATACATACATTTACTTTTTTCTAAACATAGGGTTGTATTCAAATGTAGGTTTGATGAACTGTATTTTCCAACAGTGTGGGGTTCATGGTCCATATGCATTGTTTCAAATGTAGGGTTTATTCCTTACATTACGCTTACACATGTAGGGTGTGAAAAAGTTTTCAAGAATATTCTAAAACATGTTCTAAATACTTTTAAAAATATTCCTTACAGATCAATGAATTTAACATTATTCTAAAATAAATATTCTAAATAATAATAATTTCCTAAAAAGTTACTCAAATTAAACTCCTTAGTAACATAAATTTGGGAATTTTTGAACATAAAAACCAAAAATAAAATACTCAAAATTTTGAAAACAAAATATTCTCAACAAAAGGTTGTGGGTATAAACTTACCAGGAAACCACTAAAACATCCTTAAATTAAGCTCAAAATTTCATATAAAAGTGTATGTGATGGTGGAAAAAAATATATCATAAAAATAAAAACCCATTGAGTGTTCATGTAATAACCAGGTAACCAAGAACCCTAGAACTACATTATTTATCCCAAATATAGAAGGAATGTTTACCCAAACCCATAAGCATATACATCCCATGAAAAATGCTTGATCATTGGTCACGACCTCTCGAAGTACCCAAACTCATCCTCATAGGCTCTGGGGAATTCAATTGTGTTACCCCGACCCAATACCCTAATCATGGAATGTTCAATTAGGTCACCTCGACCCATCCTATGGATTAAGATGTTAATCATACACCATAGGCATATCCCTAAATGTTTTGGGGAGGCCACATACACTCCTTCCCATCCCTACAGGCTCTGGTGAGTCCACACAAGAAAAAAGTACAAGAATCAACAAGAAATTGAGAAACACCCCATATAAACGTTGACCCAACATCTCACTCATGAAGGCCATCATTAAAGATGGACTGAACTACCTCACTTATGGTTTTCCTCCCATATCATGATAAGACATGATGAAGCACCCATGTCTAGCTCATATAACAAAGGGACTGAGTGTTGTCTCACATTAAAACTCTAAATGAGCAAGGGAAAACACCACCCAAGCTCCCAAGTCACTCTCCCGAACCATTCTATCCTTTCTTGAGCCTAAAAAACACTTCCCAAGAAAAAAGACCCAAGGGAACAACCCTACCTACATACCCCAGTACAAAGATCTTATTAACCTATTCTAGGTATAAAACTAAGGGGATCTACTTCCCAAACCCCTCTATCAATTATCTAAGTCATAAATTCCATTTCTAAACAAAAAACAACACTTTATGGGTTTATTTATATAAATATAAAACCATACCATTATCATCAGTATAAAACTTCTTTTTCATCAATTCCAAGACACAAACTTAAGAGAATTCACCACCCAAACCACTTTATAATTTACCTCAGCATCACTAGCCTTAAATAATCCTGAACATCTCATTCCATGTTTAACACCAAATAATTATAATATATTATTACCTTTAAATAAGTTAATGTGTTCAATGGATTTCTCCATAAACAAAAATGATCTTAAAGGAAACAATGATATATTTAAATACAATATAAATATTTAAGTATGACTATTAAAACCTAGAAATTAAATTAGTGTAAATTAATAGGAGTAACACAATTTGTAAATATATGTATAAATAAAATAAATTCTACTTTTAATATGAATGAAATTAAATTAGTTTATCTAAAATGACTAATAATATCATTTATTATTTATAAAAATATATTTTTTCTTAAAATTACCAATTTATGTGATATAAATTTCTATTTAAAGAAACATGTGATTAATGATGATGAAATATATTTTATATTATAATATCTCCAAACTTGTACTCCAAAATACAGTGCTAAAATCATAAACTTTACATTTATGGATTTGATACCAATGAAGGTGACCCAATTTTCTCTATCCAAAACTTACAAAAAAAATGAAATATCAGATCACTTATTACCCAATTAACTTTTAGGTTTAGAGTTTTAGAGAATTATGAAAAAATATAAAATAAACAATACCCATGTCTTCAAGTGAGTGTTCCTCCCATTAAACTAATCTTTTTTTATTATTAGGTCATTATCATCATCCAAATGAAACATTTCCAAGAATAATTCATTTAAAATAATACTTTATAAACTGGGGAAAAGGAAACATGAGAAGAGTGATTTAAAATTCCTAGTAAGGTTACACATAAGAATTAATAATTGGCTATCGTCAATGGTCATAAGAAGAGAATAAGGGTATGATGAAATAATCAAATTGAATGAACATAACATTAGAATATTCATAACCATCAATACTCGGATCATTAATCATGAAACAAGATTTAATGATTTAACAAATTAAAGAGTCATTAGAATAAATTATCATGAGAAATGTTATATCAATCTTGATCAAATGAAGCATTTATAATCCATATAAAGCATTAAAAAAATGTGTTGGTATCTTGGAACATAATCTTCATAACCCCTTTTAAACCTGTGTGACAAATAATTGGATCCAAATTAAATACATAGGAGAAACCCTTCGGTAACTCACTCTTTATTTAATCTAAATACAAAGAACATTACCTAATGCATTGAAGTGTTATCTGGGCACACCCATCTTATAAGCTATAACAAGATCACCAGATGCTATCCGGGTAGACCCATCATATAAGCTTTAATGAACTCACTCGATGCAATATGGGAACACCTATCACATAAGATATAAAAAGATCACTCAGTGATATATGGGAACACCCATGATCATTAATATTTTCCAAGTATTTTTCATGAATTGTTTTTATAATCTTTCATTTTTCACATAACAATAATCATTGTTCTTTCATTTCTTGATTTTCCCATGAAAAAGAAATGCATTCCACATCAATATCCTAATATATATAAAAGAATCATAAGGATGGTATCATTACAACATATTCCCAGCGGAGTGTAAGTAACACCAGGGTTTGTTTTCATTGATGAATTGAAATTCCATTAAAAGGTCATTAAAAACATTCTAGAGGAAAAAAAATTCTTTTTGAAAATCACATTTAAAAAATAGAAATTCATGGAATATTGTGAAGCTAATTGTTATGGAAAATAATCTTTAAAACTTAAAAATGAATATTTTAAAAAATAATGGTCATGACTATAGGAAAATTCATTTATGATTTAAATGTTAAAAATTAACATTCTTTTTAAAAATTTTGTAAAGCGAGCAAAAAATGAACCATTTGGAAAACGTTAATAAATTTCATTTTTTTAAATAAGGTCCAAGACCATGTAAAATATCTTTAGGAAATCATTTATTTTTAGAGATAATACTTTTGGAAACACTTTAGTAAACATGGATATAGAAGAGAAAGATAAATGATCAAAAATAAAATACAAGATACAGTTGGGGTTTGGCTTAGTGGTAAGCACCCTGTAATCCTACATGAAAAATGGGGGTTCAAAACCCATTGGGCACAGGTACTGTAGCAGTAATATAGTGGCACTGTAGCAGTGGCGACACTGTTGATCGGTGGGTACTATAGCGGTGACATGGCACTGTAGCGGCGGCGGTACTGTGTAGGTACTGTAGGAGGTGATTTACTACTCACAGTATGGCTATTGGGCCATAAATTTGGGCCAACGGGCTATATAATGGGCTATAAGCCCACTGGGCCTTTGGGATATTTAATGGGTTTCCCTCTACCCAGTTTAAAGAGGTATTTTTTTGGTTTAATAATAAAATGAGGCTTCAGCCCCAACCTTTAAAAAAAATAATAAAATACAAGATCAGTGTCACTTACAAATGACTTTCTTGATGTTTCTTTAGTAAATAATGGAGGAAATAGAAATCAAACAAGCTAAACACATTCATAACCAGTGGATAAGAAAGGTATGAGGTTAAATAAAATAATATCATATTATTTTCTATAAAGGAACCTTGAACATAAATAATCCTAGAAGAAAAGAGATTGTAACATAAAGCCTTTTCCACTTTAGTAACTCTTCAATTGTATTACCCATGAAATAATAACATAAAATGATAATTTAAATATAATTAACATAATGAAATTAATGATATAACATGTAAAATAATAGTATGTACACCTCATAAAATAATATAGGTTCATGTCATATAAATATTTGTCCTAAATAATGGAAATTTGAGATGAATAACCCTAACAAAGATTAAATCAATGAATTAAGTGTTGTTAAGTGGAGAGATTATGCGTAACAAATTTAAATCCACAAAAAGGTTTAAATATAGAATATAATTGTTTTTAGATCAATTCACACATAATAATTTCTTAACATAGTGAATGAAGAAGAGTTATAACCCGATTAAAGGAAATTGAGTTAAGAAACCATTTACCACTCGATAACTTTCAAGTAAAATCCTCTTAGATGAAATAATTAAAATTAAAATATATAATAATATGAATTATGAAGGATTTATTATATAAAATAAAAAATAGGTAGTATATATACACTACATAAAATAAATTAGGTGATTAACATGAAAATATGCCTGAATGAGGGAAAATTGAGATTAAATCCCTTTCCTTGAGTCTAGACATTTCATGTATGTACTTTAACTCCTATATAATCAGATTATATCAATTATTTTATTTATTAATATAAATTTATAGGTTTAATAACTTATAATTAAAGCATCTATTTATTTTTTTAAATGACATATTTAAATACATAATTAGTTAAGTCCATGTTGGGTGTTTTGAGGACGTTATGTTTATTGTTTCAAAATGGATTTGGTGTATTTAATGTGGTCAAAGTGGTTATTATTTTAATATATCCAAAATAATAATCATGAAATATTTATCATATTCATACATTAATTATACTTTTTAAACTAATCCTGAAATATGGTTATGAAAAATGAACTATGTTTCCACCATGGAGACAGTAAGTCGTACATACACATGAGTAACATTTCTATTTTCAATGATCATTATGAAAGGAATTTAAGTAATATTTTATCTTTCCAGAATTATAATAATATCATAAATAAAATATTATTTCATTAATATACTTATATATATCATCAATGTGTTGTAGTGATGAAAAAAATAATCACATCACTTTGTGGAGGTGGTAGTCCACACATACGTACGAACAACGTTATCATTTTTCAGTGTAAGAAAGAAAATGATATATTATTGTTGGAGCCAAAATATTTCATGCAAGGAAGGGCCGAAAAAGAAGGCTGGCACGCTGCCTCGCGAAGCACCGACGCGAAGCACCCCGAGCATCGCGGTCTCGCGAAGTTCCAGAGGCGGTAACTCTCCGCGAACGCATTTGACGTTCGCGAGCCCGCCGCGATGCTCCAGAGGCGGTAACTCTCTGCGAATGCATTTGACGTTCGCGAGCCCGCCGCGAATCTCTAGAGGCGGTAACTCTCCACGAACGCATTTGACGTTCGCGAGCCCGCCACGAAGCTCCAGAGGCGGTAACTCTCTGCGAACGAGTTTGGCGTTCGCGAGCGCACCGCGAAGCACCTGAGGCGACGCGTGAGTTCTGTTTCACAGCGCCCCTTCCCTATAAATACTGGACTCCCCCTGAGTCCTGGAGACGGACAATCCGACCTTTCGGCTTCTCCTCTCCTGAATCGCGAATCACCCTTTTCCCCCAGAAATCATGAGCTCCGCGAGGTACACGTGACGCCTTTGCATTGTCTCGTTTTGTTCCCCTCTTCCGAGAGGGATGCCCTTCGTGAAGCTCAAGGGCATTCATGAAGGAAGGGGATTCCCAAGGGAACCCGGGCATCTGCGGAGCATTTATGCTTCGCGAAACACCCAACTTGTACTAGTGATCCCTATGCTAAGGCAGGATCGCTACACATCGCGAAGCACACTGCTTCGCGGCACCCTGCTTCGCGAGGCACCTCTTTTTTGCGAGGCAGTGCTCCGCGAATACTGTTCCACTTCGCGAAGCACCCTCCACTCACAGTTATGCCCCATGCTAAGGCCAAGGCACTCCGCTTCGCAAAGCACACTCCTTTGCTTGGAAATTCCTCTTCCCGTGCGACCCTCCAGGTTTGCACGATGTGATTTCAAAGTTCCATGGACAATACCACTCGTAGCGTTGCTTCGCCTAATGATTCTTCGCATAGGCATGCTAATGGCTATTGCTTCTTCTCATAGCCACGCTAACGTGGACCCCTCGATGGTTCGCTCCACAACCCCCCTTGACTGTGGCCTTACTGGTACCTTCCCTCCCCCAAGGACCAGAGGGTACCGGTTATGTAGGTCCTAGGGGTGCGGAGTGAACCCGCCTCTTCCGAGCTGCAGGACGTTAAACTGCCAAGCATCACGTCCTCAACACATGATGTTAAACTGTGACCCGACCTCGTGCCTCTCACGAAGGGTCCCCCAAGCTCGAACATTTTTTACGCCACTCGTCTCCACAGGAGTGGAATCACCCATCCACAAGGGATGATATCCTCCTTATTGGAGTGGCGTAGGTTCTCAGGAGAAGGGAGACCCTAGTTCCCCAACGGATGGCTGCACCCCTGCATCTCCATACACCCCCACTACCAAGGCCAGTGGAGGGCGTGATAGGGAACGAGGAACCTCCCATCATTGGTCCCAAATCCCTCTTTCATTACGCTTTGTCGCACTACGGGCCTCCATCCTGGAGTAAGTCCCAGCACCATGGGCCGCCTAACACTTAAGCCCCTCTTCACTTCACACGAACGCACCCTTCGCGGCGTGATCGTCAGGCCCTTGCTGTCTCTTGTTTCTCACACCGAGCATGACTCACGTGGGCTTAGAGTTAGCATTGGCCATGACAATACCTCGTCCAGCATGACGTTAAACTGTATTCCCTCGTCCAGCATGATGATAAACTACATTCCCTCGTCCAGCATGACGTTAAACTGTATGACTTTGTCCCGCATGACATTAAACTGCACACCCATTTGAACTACGAGGTCTTTGATCTATGTCAAGGAATGGTACGTAGGAAGCCTCCATGAGGTTCAAGCCCACCCATCATCCAATTCAAGTCGAGTTCTACCTTCGTCCAACATAACGTTAAACTGCATTCCAGTCCGACGACAAGCCGTTGTGACCACCCTTTTAACTACGAGGTCTTTGATCCATGTCAAGGCATGGTACGTAGGAAGCCTCCCCGAGGTTCAAGCCCAAAAATCATTGGCCCAGACCGTCTCCTTGTCGGTGTGCCAAGCCCCGCCCCCCCATTTTCACCCGAACTACGAGGACTTTGATCCATATCATGGCATGGTACGTAGGAAGCCTCCCAGAGGTTCTATCCCATCTCTCATTCGACCAAGGTCCCTCCTCATTTATGTCGGTTCTCCAACACCCACTGCCTATCGTTTATTCACGTCAGGGTTCACTACTGTCCCGCATGACGTTAAACTGTATTCCATCAATCCTTTTAACTACAAGGACTTTGATCCATGTCAAGGCATGGTACGTAGGAAACCTTCCCAAGGTTCAAGCCCACCACTAGTGGACCCCCGGGTCTACTTTCACGTCGGTTCACCGATGAAACCCTTTGAACTACGAGGTCTTTGATACATGTCACGACATGGTACATAGGAAGCATCCCCGAGGTTCAATCCCATCTCTCATTGGACCAAGGTCCACCTTCATGTCGGTTCGCCGACGAGGCCCCTCTGAACTACGTGGTCTTTGATCCATGTCACGACATGGTACGTAGGAAGCCTCCACGAGGTCCAAGCCCACCACCACTAGGACCCTCCTGGTCCTCCCCATTCACGCCAGTTCGCTGATGATGCCCATCGGACCAAGGTCCATCCTCATGCTGGTTCACCGGCACCATCCCGAACTACGCGGACTTTGATTCCATGCCACGGAGATACGTAGGAAGCCCCTTCAAAGCTCAAGCCCAAATTCACTGTCTCCCCTGCGATGGTCCCATTTCATTCCCCCTCCACTTCATTCATCCATCCATCATCCACCCTGATTCTCACCCGGACAGTCATATCCCGGTGAGACCATGTCGGTACGCTCCTCTTCATAGCCGCCCATGGGCTGGCCCCAGTATCGGCACCCCTTCAAGGGAAATCCCTCAATCCGATCTATTCTAGCTAATGCTCCGATCGGGCTGATCCGTCTCCGCTGGACGTTAAACTCGCAGCGTACCCTGTGTTAAATACGGGAAGTTGAGGAAAACCTCAGATATGTGTCTATGGCATATAATTCTCCGCGCTCGATGTGGGATGCCTTGGGCTTCCACGCCCTTGAGAAGCCTTGTGACCAGGGATAATAGACAGACATGCCAGGTTCCCCAGCATCCAGACACGCTACTGATGCCTCAACGTGACTACTCCCCCGACTGAAGGTTGCTGCCCTGACCGGACCCTTTGGAATGTCCCGACATAAGTAGTGTAATTAACCAGCGTCCATGGAAACATGGCACTGGGAAGAGTTTCACGAACAACGTATTAAATCTATGAGGGAGACCCAGACTAGGTGACGAGTTCTGAGGAGGAATCCACAGAAGGAAGAACCGACATCCCATCATCCCGTTTCAATCAAGGAGAAGACATCCCTGAATAAGGAGCGAATTTCACCCGCCTTTAGAAAGCGGGAATGCGGGGCAACAACGCAGCGCGTCCACCTCCGCGGACGGACGTATGCGCGTGCCCTAGAGAAAGCGTCGGAAACAGAAATGGTGAACCCGACATGAAATTATTCTCCTCAATGTGGAGATTAGTAGCGTTTGAGGTACCAGTAGATTGACGTGTCACCAGATCCAGATATCCGGTGCCTGGTCCCACCAAGAAAATAGCAAGCTTGTCATGAAACTGACCGAAAGTCGGGGCTGTAGAATGTGGGGCACTCCGTTCTGCAGCGTGTTGGCGTGGATCCTCCTTACAGACGTGGATAATGGAAGGACGCTGGGGCACTGGCTGTCAATCCTTTTCCTCTCAGTGCTGATGAGTTGATCCCTTCTTTTCTCAGGAACCAGTTTACTGTTACAGAGACACGATCGCCACCCGCTCGCCTACGCAGGGGCAGGGGAAACACTGCCACAGCCACCCCGCATGGCGCCGCTACCGCCACGACGGCCGCCACATCGCGGAATACGGGGCGCCCACGTCCCCTTTCCCCCTCAGAGGTCATCCAGCGAAGGGTGATCAACAACCTCGTACGCAGGTACGAGGAGGAAGGGGTCATCCCAACGCGGGATATGGCCCGCCTGGACCTAGAAGCATCCAGGCCCCGCCGCCAATGCCGCCCTAACAGGCCGCGCAGGGAGCCCCTGCTCCCCACCCCAACATTCAACTGTTTCGATAGTCTATCCCCTAAACGCCTTGACGACTCCTCGCCTTACGCTGACGAGGCGGGCGCCTTCCGGCTCAGCCCGCTCAGGGTCCCGACCCAAGGGCTTCAGGCAAGAGATCTCGTCCGGCTGCGCCAGCGCCGCCATCTGACTCTGCAGGAAGAGCAGGTAGGCCATGCCTCTGCACCACCTGCACCAACTTGTCTGACCTGACGTCAGCGCCGGGCCCGGGCTGAGGATGCTCGTCCAGATGCGTCAACGTCAACAGCTATAGTGGCCCGAGCCACCACCAACGTGCATCGTGAAGTCCCTGCATACACTGAGCATGGGCACTCCTTCACCCAACCAAGATCGAGACCCCAACCGCCCCACGGGCAGGCTGGGTTGACTCTCCGGGTTGCAGACCTGAGTGGTGATCACCGGGAACTAACCCGCAGTGATGCCACCCCGTACGGAGACCCTCCCCGTACCACTACTCCATAGAGCATGGGCCTTCCCCACTCCGAAACTCGTCATGGAGGAATGCCTCGTGCTACCCCCATCATGAATGAAGACTTGCCCCACGGCAGTGACGCTCGGCGCAGAAACCTTTCCCGCGCCCACTATACAGGGTATGGAGTCCATCCTCCTGCCCCCGACCGCTGATCTGAAGGCACTGTCCATCCAGTCCTTCTCCAACGTGGGGGCCCTCCCTACGTCCTCTCTGCAACCGGCGAAGGTCCTCCTCGCCCCAGCAACTCGAGGAGTGAAGGTCAGCCTCGCTCTGCCCGCATCGACCATGGAGGTCCTCCCCATGCTCCTGCTGATTCCAACGGAGGCTATGCCCACATGGGTGTTGTCCATGGAGGTCCTCCCCATGTACCCTTCGACATATGCCCCGGTTCCCCTCGCACCTCGGCTATCTCGAGCGGGAGCCCTCTCCGCCACGGTGCCAGCGCCGCCCCGAGGCTACCTATTGGGGATCAACCCTGTCCCGAAGAGACACCCCGGGGCAGGAGAGCGGGTCGTCGCCGCTTCAAGAAGAGTCCTGTGAAGGCCCGGGTGGAGATCAAACCTTCCCGCTTCTCGGAATCTGAAGCGGAATGTGACTCAGCGATGGAAAATTCTCCTCGCTCCTCTGTATCAAGGACTGGGGTAGGAACCAGACGCGTTAGCCTCATTCTCCCGGAATATGAGGTCCACAAGATTCCCATCTCTCTCCACAGGTACATCCAGGAGGAAGAAATCTTGGGAATTCCGCAGGTCTCGACCATACAATCACCTCCATTTTCACCAGAAGTTCCCTCTACCTCTACCAGAGATCACAGAGAGCTATTTTGGGGGCCAACGGTGGTAGAGCGACGACATGACCTGTCGCCGGTAGCCGCGACTCCTGTTCCGGAAGCTGTGGCTATCAGACCATTGTATCATGACATCTTGGCCAGGTCACCTCACTCTTCAGAGAATGGCCCGGAATTCAGCGGCCAGTCAGCTCGTTCGCCGTATTCTCCGCCGGCGAGTTTACTATCCCAGAGGTCCACCTCGGTACCGCTACCGGTCCCTCAGCCGCCCCCGGTTGACGAGTGGGGCAATACAGGGCCAGACCCTGAGTCCAAACCCAGGAGCTTCTGGAGTATTCTTGCAGCGGATTACTTCCCGGAGAAGTTCTGGCCGAGGGCAGCACTGAACTTTCACGCACCAGAGTCCCTTACCCCTGAAGAAGTGGGGTGCTTTTGTCAAAACCTATGGGCGACACACTTCTGCCTTCATTACGAATGGGTGGTGTACCCCAGAAGTCGAGATCACTTCGAAGAAATCGGTGAGCAATGCCGCCTGATCGATTTGGCCGCACTCCTTGTGGCCCAGCACCTTGAGTCGCCAGGCCGCCAGAGCGCCCTTCAACGGAAATGTGTTCAGAGTTTGAAAGTACTCCGCAGAATCGTCGGGGAAGCTACCCCCCATGTGAAAGTCCGTGGTTGGGGACGCTATGCCGCTCTCCTATTCAACCCTATCCGACGGTAGCCCGATTCGCTATGCGACATCGAGGACATGCCCTCAATAGGGGTCATGGTTCACATGTCTAACGTAGTGGACAAGGAAGACGAGCTTGAATTCCTTGATAGAGACTTACCCCCCGAGGGCGTACCGCCACTGCTGGACCCATCAGGGAGGGTTACCTGTCAGCAGAGGAACCTGCTAGGCCTCCCTGTACCCACCGAGTCGCTGGTACTCGGTTGAAATACCGGCAAGGGTAAGGATCACGTCGGAACTTTAAAGCACTCTGACCCATCTACCTCTGTGCAGAAAATGGAAGAAGATCCCGAGAAGGCCACGTTACGCCAGCAACTTGCTGAGCAGAAGAGGCTGGTTGACGAACTCTTGGCTGAGCGCGCCGTAGAGCAGCGACCCGACTATAGTAATCCCAGGCCGGGGCAGCAGGGGCAGGAACAATTTCCCCCCGGTGAGATGCCTCAGGGAAACCCTGATCATGCTACTTCCACAGATAGGGCAGAAGCCGGAACTTACGGAAAGAGGGCACAATACGTCTCGCCAAACCCCCCTGAACGATGGGGCAATCTGAAGAATCTAGTCCGAGTTCCCCCAGTTGCCCCACAGGTCATTCCGCCAGTTGATCCACGAGCTACCGAAGCCATCTACCATGTTGAAGAAACTGACAACACACTTGTGGTTAGGGATCCCCATCAAGAAAGGGACCCCCACCGGGATGATCTTATAGCGGCACTCAAAGCCCGTCTCGAAGCATTGGAAACACGGAAGGTGGCGGTCCCACCAGATGGAAAGCCGTATCCTGCGTGGGTGGATGATATGCCCGCGCCCTCGGGTTTTGGGAACCCCACTTTCTCGCCCTTCAATGGGACAGGGGACCCGCCGCAACACTTGGCACACTTTTCTTCCAGGTGTGGCACCATGCTGGGGACCCCGACTCAGCAAGAAGCCGCCAAGCTCCGATGTTTTGTACATACATTGGAAGGTCCAGCATTCGTCTAGTACAGCCAGCTCCCTATCGGATCGGTGACCGGTTGGGAGGATCTCCGCCGACAGTTCCTATACCAGTTCATCTCAACCACGCGAAAGACCAGCATTACAGACCTCTTCAAGTGCAAGCAAAGGCCTGATGAGTGAGTCGCAGATTTCATCGCCCGGTGGAAGGGACTTACGTATTCTCTCGATATTCCACTGAATCAGGAGAAATTACTGACGATGTGTGTGGGGAATGTCAAAACGGAGCTGGTACCCTCCCTGATTACCCAGAACTACCCTGGAGGGTTCAGAGATTTCTCAGATAAGGCTCAGCGCCTTGAGGAAGCTCTGCAACAGGCTAGTCAGGCACGTTCGTTGCCCCCTATGATCCCAGCCAGGAGGACCGCCAGGGCTGAACCCGCTGCAATGTCCCAAATAGAAGCCCCTAGGCAGCTAGAATTACTGCCAGCGGCACCATCCTCGAAACCCCACAGAGGTCCCCCACCTCAAGCACAGGCTCCTGCCCAGCAGCGACCGCCTCAAAATCGACAGGTTCCCCCGCACAATGCGCCACCACCACCCAGGCGAGACAATCAAGCGCCGCCTCCTCGGCAGGCCCCTCTGGCCCCTCGTCAGGGCCAAGCCCCCAGGGCCCCCTATCTGGAAAGAAGGCACCTGACTTATTCGTTCAATGAAAATCCGGTCCCTGGCTACTTCCGAAGTGCTCTAGAGCAAGGGATTGTCCGCCTGCCCGAGTGCAGAAGGCCGGTAGAGGCTAATCTCACCGATCACCCCAAATACTGTCCTTATCATCAGATTATGGGGCACACCCTCAAGCAATGCTATGTGTTTAAAGACTAGCTTCAAGACCAGGTCAACAACAACATATTCAAGTTGGTCCCGACACCAGCACAAGTGGCAGGTGTCTTTGCAGGATCAGAGATCGGTAGCGACAGCGAAGGCGAGTGGCAGCAGGTTCCCGGCCGCGGATCCTGGAAATAAAATGACTGGATGGCTCGAAAAACCATCATCTATGCCCATGGTATCATCCAAGCACACCTAAAGTAGCCGTAACCTTCAGAAGAAGTAGCCAGTACCTCCGCATCGCCTTCACAGTCGACCTCTTCCCAAAAGGGCAAGCAGCGACGACGCAAGAAGAAGCAACACGCTCTGTCGGTGCCGTCTTCATCCCGCACTCTCGGTGACTTTATGCCCCCTGAAATGGGGATTCCTCCCAGAATCTGCCCTGTGGTGGATGACTCCTCAAGCGACAGTCAGGGGTATGCTTCAGTTAACACCGTGGAGCTGGTAAAGCCCTATATGACTCCCGACGAGGGGGAACGCCATGCGAACCTCCCCAAAATTTCTAGCCAACGTCAACGTCAGTGGAATCGAAACTGCGCCGGTCATCGAGGTACGTTAGCAGGCACCTTCAGCCAAGTCGTGCATGCTACTGAGACTAGACAGCAAGCTCAGCACAGAGCTCAGCACGCGCAACCCCATCTAACGCCCTCAGCTCTACCTCCACCGCCATTTGTGCTACTAGATTAGGGAGAGTTTCCTCGTTTGTATCACAGTCAGTCTTGCCCGGCTACAGGCCAACCTCCACTGTCCAATCCTAGTCCAGAGACTACTCTACAGGCTTCAACCAGTAGGCAGCAGGATGCACCCAGTACTAGTCGATCGTCGGTTCATCCGGCAGGACCCGTTATGCCTCCAAATGCCGAACGACCTCCGATAGGCAGAGGTTCGCGTTTGGCACGAAAGTATGATGTCCTGAATCACCTGTCCGACATTCTGGCAAGGCTTTCTATCCTTGAGGCCCTTCGGCTATCATCTGAAATGCGCGAGGCACTTGCCGAGGCCCTAAGGAGCCCCCTCCAGTTTGAGACGGAGGTAGCAGCTACAGAAGCCTTCCATACTGGGACGATTGAAAACGCCAAATGTCAGGCGGTTATCTCGTTCTCCGGTGAAGATGAGGACCCTCCTATACAGGGGCACATTTGCCCGTTGTACATCACTGGCCACTTCAATGGTGTGGAAGTCCGCTGCTGCCTTGTTGACACGGGTTCCAGAATCAATCTAATTCCGACTCGGACGTTGCGGAAGCTGGGTCTGTCTGAAGGTGATTTAACTCCCTCTAACCTCAGAATCTAGGGGTACGACAGGACCGAGCAAACCCCAGTCGGCAAGATCCGCCTGAAGACTCAGTTCAGTGGCTTAATTGCCAGCACCAACTTCATGGTCGTCTCTCAGGACACCGCCTACAACGCGTTGATGGGTAGGCCATGGCTCCATCTGCATGTAGAGGTCCCTTCATCGTATCACTAGTGCCTCAAATACTCACTCAACGGTCGAGTAGGCGTGCTCCAAGGAGATGTGTCTCCTTTCACCTCTTGTGAGGCCTGCAATCTGGATGCGGGTTATTACAAAAGTAAGGATAAGCAAATCCTAGCAAGTGAGGATGAACCCGCCCCGGTCACAAGTGATCCCTAGGAAAAAATGGATGACACCTACATCCTCCCGATCCACCGATTGGAGGCCAAGACCCCCGACATGGGGCAATGTTTTGTTGTTTCGGGTACACAAGGAAGGCATGTTCCCGTGTCCAAGCGACGGCGGAAAATCACCTCGTACTCCTACACCAACCAGGCTCAGGTGATCCCGGAACCTCCTACCCCTGTACGATACCAGAATGTCAATCTTATGACAACGACGGTATTCCATACGTGTCTCTTCCGCCGGGCTGGAATCCACCGACTCAGGCCGACACATCACCACTTCTTTGATATCATCAAACGTGGCCCCTTAGGCCGAAGGCCAGATGGGATAGGGTCGACTGCCTTCATTGCTATGGTCTCAATGGCAAGTGAGTCTCCTGATATGATGACCACTGCTGCCCGAGCCGGCACCAGCTGCCCCTCAGGTTTTGATAGCCCAGAAGTATCTCCCGTCGTGGGAAATCCCCCCACGGGTGGGGAGGAAGACCTGGAGGATGCTCCCCCCACCTTTGAGGAAGGCGTATCTACCATAGTTGATGAACTGATATAGGTGAACCTTGGTAGCGAGGTAGATCCGAAACCCACATTGATCAGTGCAGCCATGTCCCTCGAGGAGCGGCAGCAGTACGTAGACTTCCTCAAACAACACCGTGACGTGTTAGCCTGGAGTTACAACGAGATGCCAGGACTAGATCCCCAGGTAGCCGTTCACCGTCTGGGCCTCCCGACAAAACATCGTGGGTTTAAGCAGCCTCCCAAGAAGATGCACCCTTCTCATGGTGCTATGGTTGAGGCCGAAGTTGACAAGCTTATCAAAGCCAACTTCGTTAAGGAAGTCCAGTAACCCAAGTGGCTTGCCAACATTGTGCCAGTCAGGAAGAAGAATGGGAAGATCAGAGTCTGCATCGACTTCCACGATCTTAATCGCCACTGCCCAAAGGATGAATTCCCACTCTCGGTGACAGAGTTATTGATTGATGCCACAGCCGGGTCTAATCTCTCTCTTTCATGGATGGGTATTCCGGGTACAACCAGATCCGGATGGCCCCTGAGGACGAGGAGTCCACTGCCTTCAAGGCTCCCCAAGGTACCTTTTGCTACCAGGTTATGCCATTCAGCTTGAAAAATGCAGGTTCCACTTATCAGAGGGCCATGCATCGCATATTCAAGCCGATTCTCAGGACATTGGTGGAATGCTACGTAGATGACCTAGTGGTCAAATCATGTTAGCACCAGGAACACCTCAAAGACCTTGAGAAGGTGTTCGGTTTCCTCTGTTCCCGTCACTTGAAGATGAACCCATTGAATTGTGCCTTCGGGGTCACCTCTGGGAAGTTTTTGGGTTTTGTTGTTAGATATCGAGGCATTGAGATCGACCCAGAGAAGATCCAGGCCATCAGCCAAATGCCTCCCCCGAGCAACATTCGGGAGCTTTGAGGCCTCCAAGGCCACTTAGCCTATATACGCCGATTCATCGTGAATCTGGCCAGCAAGTGTAATCCATTTTCCCGGATCATGAAGAAGGGCGCTGCCTACGAATGGGATGAGGAGTGTCGGACCGCCTTCAAGTAAATCAAGCAGTATCTGCTCCAACCTCCGGTTTTGATGCCACTCATCTCTGGAAAGCCACTGGTCCTTTACGTGACTACCCTGGAGAGATCCCTCGGTGCACTGCTCTCCTAGAAGAATAACGAGGGTACAGAGAATAGTCTCTACTATCTCAGCCGCATGCTTCTCGATACGGAGGTCAGATACTCCCCTATCAAAAAGAGATGCCTTGCGCTCATCTTCGCCGTGCAGAAGTTGCGACATTACCTGCAGCACCATGAGGTGAAATTGGTCTCCCGGGTAGACCCACTGAAGTACATCCTGAACCGCCCCATGCTGATTGGCCGACTAGCACGGTGGGCGGTGATTCTCCAGCAGTTTGATATCAGGTTCGTACCTCAGAAGGCCATTAATGGACATGCGTTGGAAGAATTTTTAGCTGCCCATCCAACCTCTGCGGATCAATCCCTGGACCTGGATTTTCCTGATGAGACGATCCTCTCAGTCGATCATGCCATCCCGTGTTGGCAAATGCATTTCGACAGCGCCTCACGGAGCCCCACCGGTAGGAGGCTCAATGATCCCAAGCTCAATAGAGTGGGCCTGGGTATTGTATTCATTACCCCGGTGCAAGCCGTCCTAACATACTCGTTCCTGTTGTCAGAAGGCTGTACGAACAATGAGGAAGAGTACCAGGCTCTCATCACCGGCCTCGAGTTGGCCCTTGAGATCCATGTGCCCCATCTACATGTGAAAGGAGATTCTGAGCTGGTAATCAAACAAGTTAATGGCGACTACGTCATCCGGAAGCCGGAGCTTGTACCATTGCTGGAGTACACCCTCCGCCTAATGGCCCAGTTCTCTTCTCGACCAGAGGTTACCCATGTCCCACGGTCACAGAACGGTCAAGCAGATGCCTTGGCTGGCTTGGCTGTGTCGCTCGCAGAACCCGAGCAAGATGACTTGATCATACATGTGGCACACCGGAGAGTCATTGCCCCCGTCACCCAAGAGGACAATGATGGCCTACAGGTAAGTCATCTCACTGCCGGACCCTCCACGTCAGGGGTCCCGGGTTCGTCAGACACAGTGGTTGAAGCCACTCCCAACTGGATGGCACCTTTTGTCGAGTATCTCCAAAATGGTCGCCTCCCGGACGATCGGGCCGAGCACGAGCGAATCTGACGCCGCGCGCTACAGTTTACCCTCCAGAGCTTCCCCAGCCTTGAACAAATCCTTTATAAGAAGAGCTTCGATGGCGTCCTCCTCCGTTGCATTCAAGGAGTAGAGATTCCTCAAGTTATGCCAGAGGTTCATTCCAGTTCCTGTGGCGCCCATCAAACTGGGCCGAAGCTGTCCCATCAAATCTGGAGGTTCGGGTACTTCTGGCCCTCTATGATCCACGATTGTATTGGGTATGCCAAGAGATGCCACGTGTGCCACATTCATGCCAACTTCTTGCATCGGCCGCCGGAGCCCCTCCACCCCACCAAGTACTCTTGGCCATTTGTGGTATGGGGACTTGATGTAGTGGGACCATATCCACCGGCAACAACCCGCCAGTGTAGGTTCATCCTGACTGCTACAGATTTCTTCTCCAAGTGGGCAGAGGTAGTTCCACTCAAAGAGGTCAAGGCCCGTTCCATCGTTGACTATGTGAACTCCAATATTATCCACTATTTTGGGGTTCATCATGCCGTCATCACCGATAACGGCACCAACTTCCAAGCGGCTGAACTGAAGAAATTGTACGCCAAGTACGACATCCGTTCGAACCATACCTCCCACTACCACGTGCAGGAAAACGGACAGATCGAGGCATTCAACAAAACCCTCTCTAACATTCTGCAGAATATGGTTGGTCAGAACAAGAAAAGTTGGCCGGACAAGCTCCCCAACGCCCTCTGGGCTTATTGGACGACGACTCGCAACTCTACCCAGGTGACCCCATATTCCCTGGTGTATGGATTTGAGGCCGTCCTACCCATTGAGATCCAGCTACCTTCATTACGCACTGTAGTCTATGATCACCAGACATCAGATGAGGTAGCCGAAATCCGTCTAGCTGAATTAGAAGCACTGGACGAGAACCGGCTTCGTGCCCTGCTCAATCTGGAAAGGCATTAGGATAAGATAGCGAGGGCCTTCAACAAGAAGGTTCGTCTCCATTCTTTTCTACAGGGCGACCTAGTACTGGCCCTTCAAGTGCCAATGATTCCCGGTAGGAAGCCACCCAAGTTAGAACCCAAATGTGAAGGGCCTTATATCATCCATAAGGTTTACCCCAATGGAGCATACTCCTTGGTGACCACAGATGGAGAGCACATAACCCCTCCCAACAATGCCAAGTTCCTCAAGCAATACTTTGCCTAGGGAAAAGGGGTCCTGCACGACCTTAAACTGCATCTTTGTACTGCAAGATGATAAACTGCGAAATGGTCCTGCATGACCTTAAACTGCACGTTATGGTCCTGCACGACCTTAAACTGCATCTTCGTCCTGCAAGACGATAAACTGCGAAATGGTCCCGCATGACCTTAAACTGCATGTTATGGTCCAAGACGACCTTAAACTGTAAGGGTCCTACACGACCTTAAATTGCATCTTCGTCCTGCAAGACGATAAACTGCAAAATGGTCCGAGCTCTATGAATTTAAACTAAGATCTCCCCCCATCCTTACTGAAAGACGTTAAAATGCAAGCTAGTCAGGCCTTCCTGACCGAGGCTCAGCCTCAGGCCCCTTGGCCTTCTCGGGCCCCCGACCCCCCATCCTTACTGTAAGACGTTAAACTGCAAGCCAGTCAGGCCTTCCTGACTGAGGCTCAGCCTCAGGCCCCTTGGCCTCCTTGGGCCCACGACCCCCGTCTTCATCGCGAGATGTTAAACCGCAAGCTGGTCAAGTCTCCATGACTGCGGTCCGGTCTCAGGCCCCTTGGTTTTCCCCGACTCACCCTCCTGTGGGATTGTACGGTATGGTGTGGGACTACGTCCTCATTCACGTAGGATTACTTTCCATACCTTACATATCCCCAAATGAGATGCATCCTCGTCCCGCATGACGTTAAAATGCATCTCAAGAACTACGTGTGGCTTGATTCCCATCTTGATGGGATACGTAGGAACGCTCAGACGCCTTTTCTTGAGCCCAGCCCCAAGATTTTCTCTTCCACTATCCCCCCTCTGGGAATAGTTTCCTTGGAGGATCTTTGTGTAGCGGGGAGTAGGCTTTCTTAGCCCCGCTCATACAACCCCGCTCACACAAGGATTGTAAGGGTTGCACCATGTGCCCACTCCCATTCTTCTATCCCCCCACGTCCTCACCGCATGACGCTAAACTGCATGGCCTTCAAGAACTATGTATGGTTTGATTCCCATCCTAATGGGATACGTAGGAATGCCCGGACATTTTGACTGTTGGCCCAGCCCAAAAGCCAAAACCTTCCCCTCGGTTCAAGACATATGTAAGGGTGCACACTTTTTCCCCAACTCACGTCGAGCAATCCTCGACCTGGCTGCACATCCCCCTGGAGATGTTTGCCTCTTTCATGGATGGATACGGCTATGCTTCACCCACTCCTTGACTGGGATTCCATCATTTTTGCACACCCGGAGGGACCCCCAAGAACGACCTGGATACTACGCCCAAGGGCTCTCCTACCGATACGGGCCAACGCCCCCCAGGGTTTTTAGGCAACAAGCCGATACAAGTCCCGCGTTGCGAATTTGGTCAGTGGTCGACGCTCATTTGTTGCTCCCATGTCAGGTCACCATAGGAACGCTGTGTTTCGAACATGGTCAATAGTGTCCTGGATCTTCGGGTCCACCCCGAGATGTCCCAAACATCGAGTGTAGTGATTCATTCTACCCCATCCCGAAGTGACAAACTTCTCCCCGGGTGGTGCTAGCGATCGGGCCCACGACCCCAATTCCCCTCTAAGGGGTGTACGGTGTGGTGTGGGACTATGTCCTCACTTACGTAGGGATCATGTACCATGCTGTACGCCTTCCCTTATGAGGCCCAGCCTCAGGCCCCTTGGCCTCCTCAGGTCCCCGACCCTCGTACTCATTGCAAGATGTTAAACTGCAAACAGGTCAGGCCTTCCTGAACAATGCCTAACCATCAGGCCCCTTGTCCTTTTCATGCCCCGGCCCAGGTCCTCTCTTATAGAAGTGTATGGTGTGTTGTGAGATTATTTCCTCATTCACGTCAGTTTATTCTCCGTACAGTACACCTCCCTTGTTTGGGGGTATATTACTCCCCCCCTCGTCCTGTATGACGTTAAACTACATCTAGAGAACTATGTGTGGCTTGATTCCCATCCTCATGGGATACGTAGTACCACCTGAATGTCTTGGATTCGGGTCCAGCCCCATCTCTCGGGAATCTTCTTCCCATCTTGGCCCCTTAGCTTACCCTTCCTCCATGAGAGGATTATATGGCGTGGTGTGGGATTATGTACTCATTCACGTCGGTCTCATAATGACCACGCCATGTACCTCTCCCTACTGAGCTGTTTCGTCGATCCCTTTTCGGCGGTTCACCAATGTGCCTAAGAGTACTCTGGTTTATTACCTAGAATGCCAAGCTTTACTCGGACACGTCCGTACCCTCTTTCCAGGATTTGTGTATCCCTACATCAGGGCTTCCATCATCTTTCACACCCGGAGGGACCCCCAAGAACGGCCTGGATACTACGCCCAAGGGCTCTCCTACCGTTACGGGCCAACGCCCCCGAGGGTTTCAGACAACAAATCGATAAAATCCCGTGTTGCGAATGTGGTCAGCGGTCGATGCTCATTTGTTATTCCCACCTCAGGCTAACGCGATATGGACGCTGTATTTCCACCATGTTTAACAGTTTTCCTCTATCTCCACGCCAATCCATTAAGCCCAAAATGTCGGGTGCACAATTCACACACTTCACCACTACATCGTGTCCAAATAGAGTCTCGAAACTCTTGGTACTTTTCCTCCATGCACGTCTGTGCATTGGGGGAACAAGCCATGTAAAAAGTGTCCTTCGGGGCTCTCTACCAACTCCCCTCTGATGGACGCCCCAAGTATTGCGATGAGGATTCCCCCCCTTGTTTCCCACACCGAGTTTAACTCACGTGGGCTTAGGGATTGGGTTGACGTCTGCGCTAACTTGGGAGGTTGTTACCATTCATGGTCCGAGCTCTAAGACCATAAACTAAGATCCATCCGGAACTACGTTCATCTTGATTCCCATCCTCATGGGATACGTAGGACTGCCCGGACGCCCTATCTTTGGGTACAGCCCATTTAGGGAGCTAGTCTCCCCCCCTGTTTCACCTCTTACCTCTATATAGGCCCCTCGTCCTAAGGTATCCCTCTTTGAGTGGCGTACAATGTGATGTGGGATCATGTCTCCATAAATTGTGTTTTATAACACTGCGCACATTCCCTGCCTAGCATCGTCTCTGCTACATCTACGCTTCATGACAATAAAATTCATGCTTGGTCCTATCACACGACCCTAAACTGTGACATTATTGTCCTAGCCGCACGATGAAAAACGGCACTGCATTGTGGTGACCTCGTTGCAGAGGACATCACGTTGGGTATTGGTCACGTGCCATGCCATTTGTCAATGTCCATCATGGCTTGATCCTTGTGGTGACACCATGTCCTACTACTATATGACTGTAGATTAAAAAAAACCCACTCACCTTAAAGGACAAACAAGATTTATCAAATTCCGCTTCTTTTAGTGCAAGGTCCATGGTCACACTCCCCTTTTCCCCTGGCACTGGTATCTTACCATGTCACCATCCAGAACAACGTTTGGCTTGATTATCATCCTCATGAGATACGTAGGAGCGCCCGGGCACTTCCCCGCGTGCCCAACCTAACCTTTGTGTTCGGTCCCTCGACTCGAGCATTTCCCAAGAGAACGCATGGTAAGTAGAGCTTAGGCCCTCCTTTACGTCGGGTTTTGTTTCCATGCATCCCCTTCTCCCTTTACCCATTTTTGGTCTAAGGTCCATCAAGAACTACATTAGGCTTGATTCTCATCCTTATGAGATACATAGGAGCGTCCGGGCACTTCCCCCCCGGCCCAACCTAACTTTCGCTTTTGGTCCCTTGACCAAAAACCTCTCCTAAGGAGGTCGTGCGGTGTGATATGGGATTGCGTCCTCATTCCTGTCGGGTTGTTCATCGCACCGCACACACCCCCTATTCCCATTCACTCCAGGTGTTTGAGTTACTCCACCATGTGCCTCTTATGTCTCCTCCCATCCGTGGTCCGAATTCTACGAACCTAAACTAAGATCTCCCTATGGGAAAGGAATATGCTCCCTCTATCTAATACGTCTCATTGTCGTATTCAGATGTGTTTTGACAAAGAGCCCGAAGTGTGGGATTTTCATAGGGACATCCTCCTCATCCCATGACCATGCTTCGTGAGCTCTCTATTTGGATCCTCATCCTCTTCCACGTCCAAAAGGACCCTCGGACGACATGGATACTAGGCTTAAGGGCTCTCCATGAATGATGGACCTAAGGGCCCTCCAATCGTTTCGGGCCAACGTCCCTACGGATATCTGACAACATTTGTGACATGGTCCTGTGTTTCGAACATGGTCAACGGTCAACCCTCATTTGTTTGTCCCCATTCTAGGCTAACACGATATGGATGCTGGTTTTCCATCACGGTCAACAGTTATCCTCCATTTTCACACCGCCATCATCGTGATCTGAATCTCGAGCGCCATGATTCACACATTTCCACTTCTTCATGTTCAAGTGGAATTCCATCATACTCGGCTCTTTCTCTTCGCGCATCTAGGTGCGCTAAATGATCATGTTAGTGTCATTGGGCCGGTATTTACCGAGCGTCCCTTTTCTCTAACCTGCCCCTTTCTGTATCGGGAAATTCCCACCACTACTGCTTGTTTCCCACACCGAGCACGACTCACGTGGGCTTAGTAGTTTTGGGAGTATGTGTACCGACACGGCCAGGCTTCTCATCGTCCCTCATGACGTTAAACTGCGCTTTCAGAACTACATAAGGCTTGATTCCCATCCTTATGGGGTATGTAAGAACACCTGACCACTCTGTTTCGGGCCCAGCCTAATCCTCACTCTTGGTCCTTCGACCTGAAGAGTTTCCTCCGGGGGTATGTGGTGTGATTTGGACTCCAAGTCCTCATTCACGTCGGTTTTACATCTACCGCACCACAAGCTCCCTGGGATCTTCCCTTTTATTCCACGTCCTATTGTATGACGTCAAACTACAAGAGTCCATGTGTCCTCAACGCATGACACTAAACTGCGGTTCTACCCTGAACAAGCTCAGAATGCTCCAAGATTACATTGGGAAGCGGTAAACCCCCTCGCCAGAGAGGCCCTGTCTGAAAGAAGGAATGATCCATGATCAAACCAATGCACCCATATGGTGTAATCCCACCATGGTGGTGTAACTACCTAAGTGCTGGATTCTGTTTGGACAAACCATCACTCCATATTCCACGCTTTGCGTGCCCCTTATTCAGACCCTCGTCCCTTTTCATGTCTCACGGGACCCCCTAACGGCCTGGTCTCATGCCGCATCGGCTCACCTACCATCCTGGGCCAACGTTCCGGAAGACTGGTCATGTTTGGAAGGACCCCATAACCATATGGATGTTTGACCTATGGTCCGCCAACTGTCCTAGGTCAATGTCCCGAAATATTGACCGACAATATTTGTGACATGGTCCCATGTTTCGAACATGGTCAACGACTGACCCTAATTTTTGTCCCCATTACAGGCTAACATAGTAAGGATACCGCTTCTCCACCATGTTTAATAGCTGTCCTTTATTGTCACACCATCCCCACATCGCTCTGAATCTTGGGCATCGTAATTCACGCTTCCCGTTTCCGTCTGTTCAGACTGATTCCAGTGTCCTTGGTGTTACACCGTTCGTGCATAAGAGCACGCTGAAGAAACGGTAATTCGGTTGTCCTGAAAGTTCCTTCTCCGGTCAAGCCTCTCCCATATTTCGGAAATCCGGACTAGTAATCCGAATCCCGGATGCCCGGAGCATGGTCTCCACTCCTATGTTAGGTGGGACGAGAAGGCAGTTATCTCCTGTTTCTCACATCGGGCTCGACCAACGTGGGCTTGGGGAATTATCGCCGAACATCCCGCAAAAATTGTAGGGATGTAACAAGGTGATTCAAACAGTGGAAATCGTGTGTGCTACGACATTCAAAACAAAGAAATAAAAAATCAAAGCACGAAAGTACCAATAAAAGGTTTTTGGTTTGTTACAATACCCGGGGGTCGACTCCCCCCATGGACGGGTTGACCCCGTCAAAAGAGCGTTGCAGCTCCGCCACCCGTTGGCTTGTGGCGTCCAAGGCTTGCTGCCACTGACTTAGCTCCTGCTCCTCCTCAGCAGCAGTGGGGCGCAGTTCGTCAGCCTTGGCTTTGGCCCTCTCTACGCCAGCTTGAACGGCAGCCATCTTTCCAGAGGCCTGCTTCATATGCTCTTCTGCCTCTTCCAGCTAGGCCTTCAACCGTGAGATCAGCTCAGATTGTGCATTAAGAGAGGCTGGAAGCTCATCTTCCTGGGTCTGCATCTGTTGGACCTCGCCTTCAGCCTCCTGGAGCTTGTTGATTTTGGTCGCCTTTCTCCGCTGCCAGCCCACGCTGAGCCCACGATCATGCTCCAGGATCTTCTCAGCCATACGATATCGGATGAGTGTGTGAGGACGTTGGGCATCCACTACACTAGCGCACAGTTCGCGCAACCTCGAGCGGAGTCTGTCCATTCCGGCCAGCCATTGCGCTTGGGGGTGTCCTTGATGAAGCGCGTGATTAGCTTCCACGACCGACGACGGACGATGCTGTTGTCTTCCTCTTCGGAGTCCTTTTCGTTCCAGTCTGTGCGATTAGAAGGCTCGTACGCGGGATATGCCCGCAATAAATCCTCGGCAGGATCTAATCTGGTGTTGAATCCAGTACGACATCTAGCGCCGAAGCAGGCGTGACAGGACTGGGACCGACCGGTTGATCCTCTTCATCGTAGTCCACCTCGATGACTTCGGGCACGACCCTGCTGGTAGTCCCGCTGGTGATGATGTGTGTTGCAGCTTGAGGAGATGGGGGGACTATCGCCACCATCACCGACATGACCCTAGGAGGGACGCCACCAGACAACCCGACTAGTCTTGCTGCAGCAGCCCACGCCAGTCGGAGAACTATACGACAGAGAGGGACATAAACGTTAGTTGGCATAGTCTACATATGATGACAAGGAAACCGGTAGAGGAAACTTACGGAGATCAACCTCCTGGCGCTGCTCTTGAACCGGTACTGACGGGACCCCGAGGAGAGGCCCTCCGTATACTGTTGGAAGGTCTGGAGATTCTGGAGGAGCCACCTCGGGTGCTCTGGTCCCACCAAACGCGGAACTAGACGCAGCCATAGGCGCGGGTTCTGAAGGTCCTGCATCATCACCCACTGAGGGGTGAGAACGAGGCCTGCAAACAAGTTCCTCCTATATGGATCAAACATTGGTGAGAAGTCTATAGTGGCCCAAGAACAGATCGTAAGGAATGAAGTTCGAAATTCTACCTCGAGAGCCTCTGCGAAATCATCAGAATCTGAGCCTTGATCTCCGACCTCTCCCTCCTCCAACGGGCTCCCTCCTCCAGCCTCATCCTCCCAAGAGGAGTCCTCTGATTCTTCCGGCAGGGGGAAGTGCTCCCTCAGATCGGCAGCCGATAACTGTGGGGGTACCGTTCGATTCAGCAGTACCCTCACCCGGTCTGTCATTGGGTGAGGGACACCACTGGAGTGGACGTAATCCTCCAGCTCATCCAGGTACTGCTCTGCCTCCGCCGGAGATGCCATGAATCCAGCCCAGACTGGGCCTATGCCCGGTAATTCCATCCCGAGGTGATTCAGGTGGGCCCATATCTCGGGTGGGCTGAGGAATTGCCGGTTGACATCCCAAATGTCCCAGGCTTTCGGGAAGACGACATCCTCTGCCATGTCGATATGACACAGGCGCTTCCCCGGAGCCTGAGTGGATATCCTACGAAATCCCCTCGGTGGCTGCCCCTCCGGATGGCCCTGCTCTTCCGGAATCACCAGATCTGCCGCTACTGCCACACCCTTGGTCGGTGCAGGTCTCGACGCTATGGCAGCCCCGCCACCGCGAGAGGCCCTAGCTGCCCTCCGGCCCCAACCTTGAGATAGAGGAGGCCCACCGTCACCGACCCGAATAGTTGTTTGCTTCAGCATCTCCCCTGGGTAAGCAGCCTCCCAACTAATGGCATACTCCCTCACCAATACGAAAGAAGCGGTGGGTGTAGGCAATGCAATTCACATCTTCCCATCATCCCGTGTGAACATGAGCCACAGCTGCCTCATCACACACATGTGCTCCTCGTGACACACCTCCTAGTAGACCTGCGGGGTCAGCCGCTGGAGGCACCAGAACTGCCCCACAAACTGATGCGGGGTGTACGGTTCGCAGAGTGGATCACGATCCACTCGTGCCACCAAAACTCCACCTCGAAAGGCCAGGAGGTAAGCCTGATGTTCTTCCATTCCCCACCCATCGTCAGTAAGTATCCCCGTCGGCAATGGGAAGGGGTGGAAATTAAACTCATCCGCCCTCCACACCCGATTCAGCACCATCGGCACGACTAGTTTGAACGGGAAGCTCCCGACCGCGTTTAGGATGGAGGGGCAGAAGTTCAATCCTGGCGGCGAAATGGGGTTTGGATACTCATAAATCCCCCTCATGTGCGCTGCGATCCACCCATACAAGAGGTGGAAGGGCCCGAATATCCTTGGCGGCTTCTTTCCCTCGCTAATGTGACGCAACATTCTATATAGTTTGGCGAGCATTGGAATCCCCAGATTGATCCGCTGCCCCATGGACAACATGGATGCCATAATAAACGAGTTGGGCTGCACCCCCATGCTTGTATCCCTCACCGGTAGGATCCAACCGCAGATGAGAGCTGCGATGAACGCCGCCAGCCTGACTATCGGCTGTTGTTCAGTGCTGACACTGAAACCCCAAGTCTTCCATTGGCTGTCCTCCAAGACACGCCAATACAAGTGCCCCTTACCCCGTTGGGCCTCCCTCGGACAAGTTTGAGGCCTTGGAGTGAACTCTCGATTCTTTGGGAAATTCATGAAGCACTTGAACCATCTCCTAAAGTGGACATCCCTCACTGCCTCTTTGTACTCTCCAGGGACGAATTCCATCAGCACTGACGCCAGTCGCGGCATTTGCTCTGTACCCTCCCATGCGCTCATGATGGGGAGGAAATCATCATATATATCCCCCAAGATCGGAACCCCAAAAATCTGGTGGACATCCCACAGGCTGATGTCCACCTCCCCGTGTTGCAGGTGAAAGGTATTGGTCCTAGACGACCATCTGCTCAGCAATTCCGGCATCAGTTGCTTTGGTTGTTAAATGTGGAATTGGGAGGCCCATGCCGCCTCATACAACCCCACTCTCCTCAGCTCGGCCCAAAACTCCTCGCATGAGGTGCCTACCCAGTAGGCCCAGGCCCAATCATCGGTAAAGTTGCCGCCCTGGCGCAGGTCCCACTCATCAGACCATCCCTTCTTCGAATACTGCAAAGCCGCCTTCATCATGGTACGGTAGAGAGGAGGGGACGTCTCTAGTTGCAGTGGCTTCCTGTCAATATCGTTCACATGGTTGTAGAGACAATCAGCGGTGACGGGTGTGAAGTCCTCCTACGCATGACCATCGTCCGCCCTAAACCATTGGTGCTTGCATGGTGTGCTCTTGAACCAGCAAGATGGTTCATCCCTACTCGCCTCAGGGATGAAGATGTCATCCCTCAACCCGAAGTCGTACAATGGAAGCTTCTTACACTGTGAATAATTATTCTGATCCTCCGATAGTAGATTTGTCAAAGAAGAGTGGTTCGAATGGCTTCAGACCGTCTCCCCAAGGCATGGACAGTTGTCCATCTCATCCCGACGGGCAGCATCTGCAAGCACCCCCAATACAACTTCTTGATGGGCCATTTCGATTTCGGCCCTCAGAAAAGAATTTTTTCAGAACGGATCGCGAAGCTGGATCGCGAAGCCGGATCGCGAAGGTCAGTCGCAAGACCAAGCCGTGAAGTCTGGCCTAGGCCGACAAGTAGAAGTTCGCTTGGCGCGGACGCGGAGTCGGAGACCCGCGGTTCGCTGCGAAGCTCGATTCGCGGAGAGCATGCCCGGAGTATGCGGAGCTTCGCGAAATCGAGAGCACAAAAAGACAAGGAAGTCGTGTGAAGAAAAAAGAGGTTGACCCCCCTATTTATAGGTGCCGACCCCGGAGCATCACGACACGCATCACCCATGTAGAGAATCGCGGTGCGTCCGGATCCGTGGCCCCGGTCAGCACCGCGAGCCCCCTTCGTGAAGCCGCATCGCGAACCGCCGACAATTTTGGCGATTTTCCCTCAGACTTCGACCCTTCACCCTCCGCGGCTCTAAGTCTGAGGGGGGGCATTTGTTAGCACCAAAATATTGCATGCAAGGAAGGGCCGAAAAAGAAGGCTGGCACACTGCCTCGCGAAGCACCGACGCGAAGCACCCCGAGCATCGCGGTCTCGTGAAGCTCCAGAGGCGGTAACTCTCCGCGAATGCATTTGATGTTCGCGAGCCCGCCGCAAAGCTGCAGAGGCGCTAACTCTCCATGAATGCATCTGACGTTTGCGAGCCCGCCGCGAAGCTCGAGAGGCGGTAACTCTCCGTGAACTCATTTGACATTCGCGAGCCTGCCGCAAAGCTCCAGAGGCGATAACTCTCTGCGAAGCACCTGAGGCGGCGCGCGAGTTCTGCTTTACGGTGCCCCTTCCCTATAAATACTGGACTCCCCCTGAGTCCTGGAGATGGAAAATCCAACCTTTCGTCTTATCCTCTCACGAATCACGAAGCACCCTTTGCCCCCGGGAATCATGAGCTCCGCGAGGTACTTCTACTTCGCGTGACACCTTTTCTTTGTCTCGTTTTGAGCCCCTCTTCCGAGAGGGATTCCCTTCACGAAGCTCAAGAGAATTCGCGAAGGAAGGGGATTTCCAAGGGAACCCGGGCAGCCGCGGAGCATTTATGCTTCGCGAAACACCCAACCTATATTAGTGATCCCTATGCTAAGGCAGGATCACTACACATCGCGAAGCACACTGCTTCGCGGCACCCTGCTTCGCGAGGCACCTCTTATTCGCGAGGTAGTGCTCCGTGAATACTATTCCACTTTGCGAAGCACCCTCCACTCACACCTATGCCCCATGCTAAGGCCAAGGCACTCCGCTTCGCGAAGCACACTCCTTTGCTTGGCAATTCTTCTTCCCGTGCGACCCTCCAGGTTTGCACGATGTGATTTCAAAGTCCCACGGACAATACCACTCATAGCGTTGCTTCGCCTAATGCTTCTTTGCATAGGCATGCTAACGGATATTTCTTCTTCGCATAGCCACGCTAACGTGGACCCCTCGATGGTTCGCTCCACAACCCCCCTTGACCATGGCCTTACTAGCACCTTCCCTCCCCCAAGGACCAGAGGGTACCGGTTATGTAAGTCTTAGGGGTGCGGAGTGAACCCGCCTCGTCCGAGCTGCAGGACGTTAAACTGCCAAGCATCACATCCTCAACACATGACGTTAAACTGTGACCCGAACTTGTGCCTCTCACGAAGGGTCCCCCCAACTCGAACATTTTTTACGCCACTCGTCTCTACAGGAGTGGAATCACCCATCCACAAGGGATGATATCCTCCTTATTGGAGTGGCATAGGTTCTCAGGAGAAGGGAGACCCTAGTTCCCCAACGGATGGCTGCACCCCTGCATCTCCGTACTTCCCCACTACCAAGGCCAGTGGAGGACGTGATAGGGAACGAGGCGCCTCCCATCATTGGTCCCAAATCCCTCTTTCACTGTGCTTTGTCGCACTCTGGGCCTCTATCCTGGAGTAAGTCCCAGCACCATGGGCCGCCTAACGCGTAAGCCCCTCTTCGCTTCACACGAATGCACCCTTCACGGCGTGATCGTCAGGCCCTTGCTGTCTCTTGTTTCTCACACCGAGCATGACTCATGTGGGCTTAGAGTTGGCATTGGCCATGAAAATACCTCGTCCAGCATGACGTTAAACTGTATTCCCTTGTCCAGCATGACGATAAATTACATGCCCTCGTCCAGTATGACGTTAAACTGTATGCCTTTGTCCCGCATGACATTAAACTACACACCCATTTGAACTACGAGTTCTTTGATCCATGTCAAGGCATGGTACGTAGGAAGCCTCCACGAGGTTCAAGCCCACCCATCATCCAATTCACGTTGAGTTATACCTTCATCCAGCATGACGTTAAACTGCATTCCAGTCCGACAACAAGCCGTTGTGACCACCCTTTGAACTACGAGGTCTTTGATTCATGTCAAGGCATGGTACGTAGGAAGCCTTCCCAAGGTTCAAGCCCAACAATCATTGGCCCAGACCGTCTCCTTGTCAGTTTGCCAAGCTCCCCCCCCCATTTTCACCCGAACTATGAGGACTTTGATCCATGTCAAGGCATGGTACATAGGAAGCCTCCCAAAGGTTCAAGCCCATCTCCCATCGGACCAAGGTCCCTCCTCATTTATGTCAGTTCGCTGACACCCACGGCCCGTCGTAAATTCACGTCAGGGTTCACTACCGTCCCGCATGACGTTAAACTGTATTTCATCAATCCTTTGAACTACGAGGACTTTGGTCCATGTCAAGGCATGGTACGTAGGAATCCTTCCCAAGGTTCAAGCCCACCATTAGTGGACCCCTGGGTCTACTTTCATGTCGGTTCACCGATGAAACCCTTTGAACTACGAGGTCTTTGATCCATGTCAAGGAATAGTATGTAGGAAGCATCCCTGAGGTTCAATCCCATCTCTCATTGGACCAAGGTCCACCTTCACGTCGGTTCGCCGACGAGGACCCTCTGAACTACGTGGTCTTTGATCCATGTCACGACATGGTACGTAGGAAGCCTCCATGAGGTCCAAGCCCGCCACCACTAGGACCCTCCTGGTCCTCCCCATTCACGTCAGTTCGCTGATGATGCCCATCGGACCAAGGTCCATCCTCATGCTGGTTCACCAGCACCATCCTGAACTACGCGGACTTTGATTCCCTTCCACGGGGATACGTAGGAAGCCCCTTCAAGGCTCAAGCCCAACTTCACTGTCGCCCCTGTGATGGTCCCATTTCATTCCCCCTCCACTTCATTCATCCATCCATCATCCACCCTGATTCTCGCCCGGACCTTCATATCCCGGTGAGACCATGTTGGTACGCTCCTCTTCACAGCCGCTGATGGGCTGGTCCCGGTATCGGCACCCCTTCAAGGGAAATCCCTCAATCCGATCTATTCTAACTAATGCTCTGATCGGGCTGATCCGTCTCCGTTGGACGTTAAACTCGCGGAGTACCCTGTGTTAAACACGGGAAGCTGAGGAAAACCTCAGATATGTGTCTATGGCATATAATTCCCCGCGCTCGATGTGGGATGCCTCGGGCTTCCACGCCCTCGAGAAGCCCTGTGACCAGGGATAATAGACAGACATGCCAGGTTCCCCAGCATCCAGACACGCTAATGATGCCTCAACATGACTACTCCCCCGAATGAAGGTTGCTGCCCTGACCGGACCCTTTGGAATGTCCCGACAGAAGCAGTGTAATTAACCGGCGTCCATGGAAACATGGCACTGGGAAGAGTTTCACGAACAACGTATTAAATCTATGAGGGAGACCCGGACTAGGTGACGAGTTCTGAGGAGGAATCCACAGAAGGAAGAACCGACATCCCATCATCCCATTTCGATCAAGGAGAAGACGTCCCTGAATAAGGAGAGAATGCCGCCCACCTTTGGAAAGACGGAATGCGGGGCAACATCGCAGTGCGTCCTCCTCCGTGGACAGACGGATGCGCGCGCCCCGACGAAAGCGTCGGAAACAATTATCTTTTTAGAATGATAAATATTTCATTAATATCATAATTATTAAATTTATATCACATATATTCATTAAATTTATCCTTTTTACCTTCCATAAAAAGCTTTAGAGAAAAATGAATCACATCGCTTCGCGAGGCAATACTTTATCGTATACACGAGCGACATTATTGTATTCCCCACATAATGGAAATTAAAAATATACATGTGATATAATAAATAAAAAGTTAAAATTTGTTAAAAATATAATTTATATACTTTAAATATATTTTTATAACAATCCATGAGAGGCAATGATGAAAAATGAATGACATCAGTTTGTGGGGCGGTAGTCCTCCGTACACACAAATAGTTAGTCCATATCCCATTTGATAGATAAGGAGATGGATTTAGGATTTCACATTAACATAATAAAATAATAGTATATTTTGGATACTAGTGTTATTATATAAGAATAATTGAATAATATTTTAAGGATGTAGAAGAATAAATAAAATAAAAATGTTCAGTTAAGCACGATACCTCTTCTTTGGACAACCTCCTTAGGTTAGCACCAAAAGCCTTCTTAGGATGGATTTATGATAAAAAAATGATTCTAGGATGTTTGGATGGGTTTAAAAAATATATATAGGTAGGTATTGTCTTAGTAAAATGTCTTTTAATGCGTTAAGAGGATAGGATATGTGGTGGACATTTATAAGTGAGGTGAGTGGCACACTTCTACTTTTAAAAAAGAAAAAGGTGTACCCATGTTTTTTACATGAAAAAAGGATCCAAATGGGTAATTCTCAGACTTTAGAGGTTATAAGGTCAACATATATCTATAAAATGGGTTTTTACAAGTTTATAGGCCATTTTATTCCTTATATAGTATTTTAACCTATGGTAAACTCATTTTAACCTTAACCACAGTAATTGTTTTTTTTTACTATTTTCATTATTAATTATTGTCAAAAATTAAGTTAAATTTATTAGACAATATAAATTATGATTATTAAAAAGATTAAATCCATTTTAAAAAATTAAATTCAAATAATTTGTTGAATTTAATTTAAAATTAAACAAAAAAATGTGAATAAAAAGTGGGTTTTCAAGAAGTTTATTTTTCAAGCATAAGAGGATTTTATATTAACTCTATAACTAGTAATTATAATTGTATGAATTTAAATTAATATTTAAATATATATAATATATAAATTTCATTTAAATCATTCCCTATTAGGGGTATTTTTAATTCATTTAAATATAGAAACATTACGCATTTTAAAATAGTTTTCCGGAAATCCCATTTTCAAACCCCAAAAAAAACTTATACTAAAATATGATATAAAGTTGATTAAAAATTAATTAACAGGATTAAATATAAATAAATAATACTTATTTTAATTTAACTAATATTCAAAACATAATGGTACTTTTAAAGGATTTAATTTATTGAAAATAAATGACATTTAAAAAAAATTAGTATTTTTCACTATTCATTGAAAAATAATTATTTTCTAAAAAATCCAAAAGATTTAAAACTAAGATAAATTTTATATGATAAATTTAAAAATTAATTCCATTTTTTAAAATAAATTTTCTAAAATTGGTAAAAATTAATTTTATTGTATGTGTGCAAAGCGTGACAAAACTGCATTTCAGAAAATACATTTTTTTTAAAAACATTTATTTTTATTTCAAATGATTCTTATTTTAATTTTGAATTGATTAATAACCATAGAATTAATTTTATAAATATTTAAATAGTATAAGTTTTATAATTTAGTTAGTCCTATTCATAACTGCCAATTTGAGAGCTAGATTATAATAGACTTATTTAAAATAATGTTATTTCATGGTTCATTTATGCTCGGTGTTGTGTTCCTTGTATGTTATCAAGCATAGATTAATTTTTATTAAATCTCAAGGGGTTAATGAAATGAATAATTTTTTAATTCTAATTTAATTTTTAAATAAAAAGAAATATGAACGAGAATGGATGATATTCTTAAAATCTATTTTCTTATAAAAATGTTTTCCATTATATCATTCCATTTTATTTAAAATTTAAAATTATATTATTTAGTATTTAAATTTTAAAATATGAATATTTTTTGTTCTATCCTAGTAATTTCTTCTTAAAATTATTTTTTGTGTATTATTTAAAAATAATGTTTTTAGGAAAATAGTGCAAAATACCATTTTTACAAGTAACATAACTTTTATGAAATTGTTAGTATATAAGGTGGTGTTTGAAATTAATAAAACATTTTTCCAAGAAAAAACATTTATTTTATAATTGAATTTATAATTTTAAATTTTTTTGTTTGAATTTACAAACCCATATTTGATATTTTAGAATATAAGTAATATTTTCTTAAAAATTGTTTTAAATACATTATGCATTTTTATTTTTATTTAATTTTAATAACTTTTATAAACTGAATAGAATGAAATTGATTTAAAATTTAGATTCAGTGGGTCTGAATTATATAATCAGGACCAATTTATTTTTATTCATAAAGATTAAGTTACCATATCTAAAAACTAGTTACCATGGTAAATGCAAAAATGGTAAAAGTAATAATTCAAGGAGTAAAGGGATTGAAACATGCTAAACAAATTCGAGAATTGAGTGTATGAGGTTTCTTTATAAAGTATCTCTTCCCTAATCAATTATTTATCAATTTTGGAGTCATATGAAATATTTAACATGTTTTCCCTTTATATTAAGTTGAAATATTTTTAAAAATATAATTATCACCACTTATAAAAAGGGGCCCCTCACCAACTCTAAAGGAACTCCTAAAAAATAACTTTTCTCTTGAAAAACTACCATTTTTCTATCCCCTAGAATAATATATCACTCAATCAAGTTTATTTTCAAATGATATTAGCCTATGTCTTCCATTTCAAAGGGATCTTCCAAGGAAATCTCAAGGTTTTCAATGTGGGAATTGTTTTTTACTTACCTTCTTTATTTTCCATTTTTATTTTACAATTCTAATTTTAAAATACCTATGTAATAAAATGAGTATTCATTATATACTGAATGTTATTATTCTATGGTAGTAATTATTAATCACATTTTCCCTTTCTATTATGAAAAATGAAACTGCAATTCAATCATTGTGTGGATAACCACCTCTATGATGAAACATGTTTCATTTTCCTTCACGTCAATACAAGGATGTTATAAAGGGTGAATTTAATAAATAAATAGTGCATTTATATCATTTTTATGATTCTAAAACAATAAACTATATTATTAATTCCTCCTATTGTTTCTGATGCTTTATATCGGGGCTCATCTGCCTTCGAGTGCGTGTGTGTGCACGCGATGCTTGATGGCGCATTGTACCATACAAGCCTACTTTCCTAAGGTGGGTGGAAATCATCACTTCTTAAGATATGTTTTCTCCTTTATCTAAATGGGATGATGGGATGTAAGTTCCTCCTTCTATGGATTCCTCCTCAGAATTCATTACCTAGTCTGAGTCTCCCTTATAGATTAATATGTTGTTCATGAAACTCTTCCCGATGCCATCTCTTCATGGACACCGATTAATTATGCTACTTATGTTAGGAAATTCCAAGGGGTCAAGTCAAGGCAATGATCTTTGGTCAAGAGAGTAGTCACATTGGGAATCACTGAGCATTTCTGGACGCTGGAACATTGGTACATCCGTATTCTTCGTTACAAGAGGGATTCTCAAGGGTACATAAACCCAAGGAATCCCACATCAATTTCGGGGTATTTTATGCCCATGGAATGTCTTATGAGGTTTTAATAGGCATACTAGGTTTAACAAAGGGTATTTCGTGAGTTTAATGTCTTGAGGAGATGAATCATAATGATCAGAACAATTGTGAAGGTGGATTAGATTGCTACATCCCTAGGAGGGAGCACCTAGAAGGTTTACAAGATGGATCGACCAGAACACCCAATGAGTACAGAACATAGATGACATGTACCATAAAGGGAATATTTCACATCGTGAAGACTGATCTGGACATCACTATGGATGGATCAAGGAGGTATACCCTAATGAGGGGACACCAACATTTACCATTGGATGGTATTGAACCTCATGGAGGCTTCATACATACCCTTTTTAGAAGACATGGATCAAAACCCACATAGTTCATTGGATGGAGTGGGGCTTATTCACTAAGACTACCCATCACCAGAGGACTTATCTTGGTTATATTGTGTGGTGCTTAGTCACTGAGACTTCCCTTATACTGATAGGAGTAGTGATGATGTGGATGGATGAGGCTTATGCATTGAGATGATCCATATGGATGTAATGATCTCACCAGGATAAGGGTTGGGTGATGAAGAATATGGATGGGGATTACATAGAGGAGCTACTCAAACGAATGACCTGATCCCGTCGGGATGTGGTGACCTAGAGAAGAATTAGGATGAATTCTAATTAAGTGGGAGAGATATGTGGAATTTGACATGTTTTTGGGAATTTTCGATTTGAAATTCAAAGAGGATTCCTAGTTACCCTGTTTGGATGATAGGGATTAAAGTCCACATAGTATGGGATGGAGTGATGAGACACCTAAGGAGGAAGATTATGAGAATTAAGTACATGGATAAGGACCTGGAGGAAGTGGAACCTCTAGGTTGAGGCATGATCCTCCTGAGACACAACGACTTGAAGGAAAGACCAGAATGGAAGTGGGTAATGGGATTGAACCTTAAGGAGAGTTCCTATATATCATAGTGGATGGGGATAAAAGTCCACATATTTAGGGATGTATGGAATAAGGGATTACACATGTATATCTACCCTTTTACATGTTGGGTATTACGCATGGTTAGTGGCCCAAATTGATATGAGTCATGCGATAGGGGCTTACACACTGTGGCATCCCAAATAGATGGAGCAGATGGGTTTTTGAAGGTGTTGGGATTGAACCTCAATGAGGCTTACTACATAACCTGTTTAGAGGATAGGGATCATAGTCCATGTAGTTTGGGTATCCCATGTAGTTTAACGTCACACGGTAAGGACGAGAGTGAACTGACCTGAATATGAAGGTGTCAGGCATGAACATCAGGGAGGTTTTCTAGGTATCTCAGTGGCTCAAAATCAAAGTCCAAATAGTTTGGGTATGGATGGAATTATGACATACACTTTAATAGGTATACCAATTATGTGGTTTGGGGATTACACATTAAGGTTTCCCAGATGCCACAAAGACTGTCTAAGGGGTGAATGGGGCTTACGTGCTGAGACATCCCATATGAATTCTGATTTGGACACCACTGAGGGTGTATTAGGGGGGTGAAACCCTATAGGGGGCACCAGAGTTTATCTTTGGTTGAGATTTAAACTCAAGGAGGCCTCCTATGTACCCTGTTTAGAATATAGGGATCAAAACCCACGTAACTTGTCAATGAGGATCATGAGTCTTACACAATGGGGCATCCCAAATGAAGTCTCGATCACTATTACTATATAATCATACATGAGTCATGCTCAGTGTGAGAAACAAGAGGTATTAGTAGACATGATGATCATGTCATTAAAGGTGTAGCAAAAAGAGGTGATGTTGGACTTACGTACTGAGAGGACCCAAGGATATGGAGATTGAGGCTTACCCTAAGAAGGATTTCTGAAGATGATCTCATTCCTTTCCAGGAAGTAAAAAGAGATCTCACTCCCATAGAGAAGAGTGAGAGTGAATCGTTCTCGATAGGTGAGAGCCCATGTGCGTTACATAGGGTGAGACTATAGTTTAACTTAATGTGTTGAGGATGATGGGGCTTGGGAATTTAACATCCTGCAACCCAGACGGGGATGATTCATTCTTCACCCCTAGGACTTACATAACTGATGTCCACCCACCCTTGGGATGGGAAGGTACGAACAATTCCATAGTAAAACAGGGTGTAGGAGTGGTTAATTGTGGGGTCCATGTTAGTGTAGCTATGCTAATAAGTATTATATATTAGCGTACCTATATAGAGAATCATTAGGTAGATCAACACAACATGATACACTGCACGAGGGAAAAGGAAATTACTACATGAAAGCCTGTAGGGATTTATAGAGGATGTGAAAGAATGATATGGAAGTTGAAGGTAACCAGGTCCTAAAAATGGTGTTCTAGAGTGAACACAACCCATAAAGCCTAAAGGAAGGGGTGCACACAAGATTGGAAACTTTCACGCAAAATGGAGGGGTATGAGTGGGTGAGTTACCACATTAGGGAAAGCGTTTCATGAAAGAAGGGTCTTTTTCAAGTACTTGACTTCAAATAACAAGTAAATGGGAGAGGTTCAAGACCTTGTGGGCCCACACAATGGTGAACCCATGGGGGACCTGTCACGTAAGATCCTATACCTTGAATCCATTAATTATGTATGGTCATGGAAGGGGTCATATTGCTTGCATGAGAGTGATGGTTTGACTACCAGATCATTACCTCGAAAAGGGTGAGGTGACCTTTTATTTATAGGTAAAATTATCAATGGTGGTGCGGGAAAAAGGCGGCGTGGAAGTGGGTAGTTAACGTCGCATTAGGCGTTAAGATACTTACGTGTGGGACAACCATTTACAAACTGAAAATTATATTTTTTTCACATTCTATTTATCAATTTTCCACTAGTAGTGGTGTCGGATGACAATTTGACATCGCATTGGGCATGTGAGGGCCTAACGTGTAATTTTACATCTTGCGCACAACACCTGGATCTTGCTACATGACTACCTTGGGCTTCTTAGAATGTTTATCTAATTCAAAGGATGTCTTTAGAATATTCTAATATGGTCAATTTCAGCCCTAGGTAGAATTCAGTTCTAACAAATCCCCCCCCCCCTTAGAATCTAAGCTGAAAGGGGATCAGAAGTTTGTGTTCTGAGGGAAACGCTAAAAAGGATGATACATTTTTGTAGGTGAATTAAAAATTCCAAATCAAGTGTGTAATTAAACTTTTACACGTGAAGAAGACTCATTCCACACCTATAAATATGTGTGGGGGGGTGGGGGTATGCATAACACTTGAATTTCCATACAACAAGGAATTTTTCTCTCGTCCGTGTAAGTTTCTACTTCCCATGTGAATGGTCCAAATTCAGTTATTACTTTACTCACACCTAGTGAATCTTATAAACCTTAGAATCAGATGGATTTTTGTGCATCCACTATCTATTATGACACACATACACACATTTTATGTGCTAACCTACATCCTTTTATGCAACAACCTTTCCGTTCCATAACTTGCTTGACATGGCCGACCAACAGACTGCTTCTGAGAGGGAGGTTCTTGAGAAGGTGGATTCCTTTACTGCACAGAGGGCAGAGATAATTGGGAATCCCCAAATACTTCATTATAAAAGGGTTATGTCAGACAATAAAATGATCTTGGGAATGTTTACATAGTCTCAAAATGATTACATCTTTAGCAATAGTGTCTCACTGTGTAAGTATGGGATACTAGACTAAGTAGCTGTCATGGTCTTTGAGACTAACTCACAATGATCATGGGTCACACATGAAGATATAATCCAATGGTACAACATCACCAATTGTTACTATCCTTCCATGGAGACTCACAAGATGGTTGTCTATGTTTTAAACCCAAAGACCAGGAAATTCATATGAAACTCCCCCATGGATGAATAATTCCCCGCCCATTATGCAAGCACCTTATGAAGTAGAATAATAGATCAAAGTGTGAGATGATAGTAAGAATGGGACATAAGATATAGGGGAAATATCACAAGTGAATGGGAATGGGAATAATGGGTGCGCTAAACATGTGAAGAGTTTGGAATAGATCTATGAAACATCTGGCTATTTGAAGCTATATGGATGTCACAATTTCACTTCTACCACCAATAGGAACTGGTGTCAGATCTATTCATCTGTTGGTCCCCTAACACAAAAACTTTCCACGTCCACCAAGGGGAAGGCAATATCAGTCTTTGGGATATCCATTACATTGGGGTAATTCCTCTGGATGGATTTTAATATGATGAGTTCCTACCGAAAGAGAATATCTAGGGAATAGAACATGGACCCCCATCCTAACATGGAATCTTCTAGATGCGACGAAGGAGAGGCTGAGGATCGAATTCAGTATTAAGGACATCCCATACTCAGCGTGGTTTAGGTTATTTCAGACGAGGGATAAGTATATGAGGATGTCATGCTGGGGGAGGCAGTGCCTATATACATCACAAAGGGGAAAGGTCAAATCGTACTGGGTGATCCTAGAAGCGGGCGAATATCATACATGGGGCTTTAGTATGAAGGAGAGACATGAACCACATGTGTGATATTCTTTTTTCCTTGATACTCTCTTGAGTGGGTGGATGCTTTCAGTGAGAGACATAATAATAGGGGTTCGTCCAGGGATGATGGTAATGGATATGATTATGTAAGGATTCAAAAAGGTCAATCTAGAAGTACCCATATTGGTGAGGCTTTACGGTATTCTGGGGTGTATCTCAAGGGGAGTCACACCTAGAATAATCTGCGGACGATTCTAGATCCTCCATGGATGGATCAAAGATCATTTTGGAGGATATGAATTCCCAAATTCCATATTTCCCCCAGGAAATGTTCTAAGACCATTTTTTTAATATTGTTGGGGTCCTACCACTAATTATCAATGATGATGGGGTCAGGCTCCTGATTGGTAATCATGAAAATTTTAATTTCCACCCATTACACACTTCGGATGTCAAATATAGTGGATGACCAATGAGGTCCATTGGAGAAGAAATAATATCTATAGAGTATCAAGGGTGGAAGGATAATATATTAGATTTATAAAAAAATTATTTTTGAACCATATGTGACATCACACATTTCAAGATATTTTGGATTCCTATAGTAATTTTCAAAGAAAATGTATACCAATGTCCACAAAGAGAAATACCCTTGTAGCCTCCTTCAATTTTGGTGCATGTTTACGACTGAAAACTTTGGTGAAACAATCACACCGACCCCCATTGATGTTTATGTCATACTATCAATATAATATGATGAATATAAGGTGGAGGAATATCCAGAAGCAATTATATGAAAACGAATTTTCCAAATCATGGTGGCGAGCGTAGAGTCTGGGTAGCGAGAAAGTAGGCAAGCTGCCATTGGGGAAGAAAGTCAAGAGGTGAGTTGGGAGGCTAGTAAAACATGATCAAGAACTTCAATGGGGGGAACATCACAATGTGTGTATGCACATCCATCTTTTGAGTAAAGTTGGCCCTGAAGGCAGCCTCATAGGCTGGATAAAGAATCCCATTGGAAGAAATTGATGCAACTGCTTCAACCCACCACAGACACAATCTTCCCCGCGCTTTGGTTAGCTTGGAAAATAATACGACAATTGATAAGTCCAGAAATCCTATGGGAAAATTTAACACAATATGGGATCCAGATACAAGAAATTATGCTTATCATGGTCACATAAAGGGTGAATTTTAATCGGTGATACGCATGTATGACAGACATGGACGTATATGCATGCCAAAAAGGGAAATATGAAGAGCCACATCTTTCGGTAAAAGTGATGCTCGACCAAGAGAATGACCTAGAATAATTTCCACCCAAAGGTAATAGTGATGATGGGGAAGAAGTAGAGGAATAGGAAATAGAAGCTAAGGAAGAGGATGGAGAACAATAAGGAGAAGAGGATAAGGATGAATATCTTGATAGTGGGAAGGATCAGGGGAGAATGAACCATCTAGGGAGTCTTTGAGAGAGTTGAAATATTGCATGGTCCAATAAGGGATTTTTTGAGCATATCATGGTAAGAAATAACTCATATCTTCTTGGTCCCTTCTCTTTCAAAAACTCAAATCCACTATTAAGCCTTATCCTGTACAGGAGCATATCGGTGTTGATTAAGGAGACCTCAATGTAGGGGGTGAGAGTGTTCCAATGGAAGTGGAGGGGCATAACCCTAGGCCTACATCCATAACTAATCAATGAGATGATATACTTATAGTTGAAGGGCTGAAGTGATGATGTCAGAATCCCAGGTTGTTCCTACTATTCATAGTGAGATAGTGCCGATTATCGAACTAACGAGGGCCGAGGGGTTCTTATTGGTAAAAGTCCCTTCGGTGACCTAGACACCTGATCTGGATACACTTAGAGCTTGTAAGTTTCCACCCCATAGGTACATATAAACCCTCTAAGGATCTGGTTAATGGAGGTTTCCATCCCAGACAGTGACTTTGAGACTAAAATCTTCGAAGACTGACGAGTTCAGGACATCTATGGGAGCTATACTGGTGACTGTACCTATCCATAAAGAGATGGTCACTCAAGTTGATATGGCCTTGGCACCTGATGAGCAGAAGTTTGTGGCTACGGGTGATGCCAATGTTAGGGTGGAGTGAAAAGTTATAAGAATAAAGGTTGATAAAGAGTAAATGTGTAATGATGGTCGCCCACATTTCATAAATCTTAATCCCTTAGAGAGCATGCTGGAGGAAGCTCCTATAGATGGAATCCTAGAAATATTTCATGAATAAAAACCCCCAGACCCTGAGGGGATGGATGATTCTGATCTTGACATGGCTGAGGAAAGCCACATGACTTATCATAGGGAATAAAATTACATCATGTATTTTTTTGATTCCCCAGAGGTAGAATGGATAAGCTGAATGGGGCCACTTCGCACCTAGCGGCACTATCTATGTGCTAGAGTGGTGGATGATCGCCATCTTCATGTGCTGATCTGAGGTTATCTTATTAAGAAGATGTGGGAAAGTATCCAGTATTTAGGCACCTATTGATGCGAAGAAATCTAACAACATCTAGAAATTCCAAGAGGAAAAAATAGATCTATCACCTAGAAGTACAGGAGAATGAGTGATCCACCTTTTTTCCAATCAATAGGAACTCTCACATGATTTTAGGTCCAATTGGAGGAGGACCAAGAGAATTTGAAGTAGGAAAGCTGTCAAGTAGCTGGAATCCAAGATGTAGATGACCAGACATAGATCTGAGCTAATGATCATCTCTTTAAAGCTACCGATGAGGAGGGGAGATCAGGAAGTTGCAGGAGACTATGGAATCCACACATCATAAAGTGATAGTGCTAAAGCATTCCATCAAAGGGGAAAACCCATAAGGGACATGTTTTTTCAAACTTATGAAAAATAATTTATTATATGCTTACATGTTTTGAACCGCGTGTATGGAAATATTTCTTTCTTGTTTCAATTAATATACATCGATAATATCTATGAGGTAACTAATGATCAATCCATAAGCTAACGTGGGTTATTCCCGATGTGAGAAACATGGGATGACCACATAGACGTTTAATTTTTTATGAGAGTGCCAGCTAATCATTGAATACTAAGGGTCTTCTATTTTTTACTGACCACCCAGAGTGTTTGAGTTGACAGAGGCTATGACTAGAGAATATGTCCCTAAGAGCATCCAAATAGCGTTCTCTAATTCTATCTAGTGAACGAGCGGGATAATGCCAGGGCCGTCAGAATCAATCTGAACAAAGGGGAAATGGGAAGTGTGAATCATGAAACCCATAAATTAGAACATAATGGGAGAAAAATACCAATATAGGATAACCGTTGACCATGTTCCACAATAAATAATCTATATTTCTTATCCTGAAATGGGGATAAACAAACAAGGGTTGACTATTGACCATGTTCAAAACACAATACCTGTCTCGAAATTTTGTTCGATGTCTTCCAAAATATTGGCCCAGGATGGTAGGTGAGATGAAGCTAGGAACCATGCCATTAAGGGATCCCTTACGATGTGAAAGAGGATGAGGATTCGAATAAAAGGGGCACAAAAAGTGTGGGATAGAGTGATGTAATGTTTAAAAGGATTCCAACACTCTTGAAACTACTCCAATGTGACCAAAGTACATTGGTGTGAGCATATCAGTCTGAACTAGGATCAAACCTACTCCAATGTGATCAGGACAAATTTCATAGTTTAACACCATGTGATTGGGATGCATCACATAGTTGAAAGTCATACTGCCTGGACCAAGTATATTGTTTAAGTTCGTGTAGCCTAGACTATGATCGAGGCTAAGGGACCAAAGGTTTAAGAGATTTTGTCGCCGGAATCATGCCTAGGTGTCACTACATATCCCATAAAAATTGGAATTAATCCATATGTAGTTTTGGGATCCCATGTAGTTTAACATCACGTGGTAAGGAAAAAAGATGATTTGACATAAAAAGGGTAATAATGTTATGGTTGTGCTCAAGATCAATGATATGGATGTCACTACATATCCCACAAGGATGAAAATCAAGACACACAAATTTCTTGAAGGGAAATTTCTTAATTCAAGTCTGACCTATACATGAAGAGAAGAGGCATTAGATATTTATTGTTTGTTCTTTCATTAGTTTTTTTTGAGAGGCTGGACCAAGATGGAAAGTTTGGGTGTCACTATATTAATCAAGCTATATACAGATCTTGAAAGGTGGCATGGTGTAGTGAAAATGGTGATTTTCTATCAAATGATAACACCACAATGCTACACCATTTTTCATCATGCATCTAGGATGATGATTATTTAATTTAAGGTCACATGACAGAACTGGTCCATACATTTTAACGTCGTATGGTAAGGATTCTAGAGGAGGTGTTCCAAGAGGTATGTGCACAAAGTGGATGATGTAAACCCAACATGAGTAGGGACTATGTATGTCCACAGTACACCCCATACTCTTGAGAAAACCATGTAGGGGTTATTAGTTTAAGGTCACAAAGTTTGGACCATGGGGTTTCACATATTTTCCATGTGGGTACAAACCCTACCAAGACTCGTAATACCATGTGATCCATGCTTGATGTGGGAAAAAGGAGTGAGGTTAGGATTTTTCTATCACATGTAGAAGTGTACAAGATGGGATTTTCCATTTGATGTGGGTAGATGCACTGAGGGAAAACACTAGTGGTGTTGGAGTTTCACAAGAACACAGGGAAGTGGAAAGACTCTAAATTGAAACTTTTGGTCTCACACCCCAGCTCATTAGGGAAGGTCAGTGGTGAGACCAAGGGTAAAAGACCCTGGTATCACAAATAGTTTAAGGTCATATTTCTTGGACCAAGGTTCTCAGTTTAACGTCATATGCATGGGACATATCCATGTAGTTTAGAGTCATGAAATAATGATGAGAATGTTATGCAGTTTATTGTCATGTGACTAGGGAATACATATCCCAAAGGAGAAGTGCATGGTGCGAAAAAAAACCCAACATGAATGAGGACCAAAAATATCATCACCACACCAAACATTCCCAAGGGTGAAACTCAAGCCAAATGGATAAAAAGGTTTATGATTCTATGGTTAGAACTGAAGACAAAATTTTTGAGTGTCTCTATGTATCACATAAGGATGGGAATCAATCCATACATAGTTCCTAAAGATGGAATGGAAGATGGTCGATGCCAATAAAGGGCAGGGGTGATATCCTCTTGAATGAGAAAATCATGGTTGTTACATAGTTCATTTTCATGCGAATAGGACACTAAAAATCTTAGTTTAAGGTAATAGAATTCATAACAATTAAATTGGAGAAGTGCATTGTGGTTCCATGAGGCAATCTAATGTGAATGAGGATAAAAAAGATCAAAACTGCACCACATATTCCTAAATAATACTCAGGATAGGGGGCCAAAAAGGTTGATTTTGAAACTCTATAGATGGACCTGGGGAAAAAATGTTTAGGCATTACTACCTATCCCATAAGGATGGGATTCATGTTATAAGTAGTTATAAAATTCCATGTAGTTTAATGTCATGTGGCTAGGACATGGGGCATAGTTTATTTTCGTGTAGGATAGAACAATTTAACATCATTCAAGATAAGGGGAAATTGACTTTTAAGGTCATACAAAAAGGATCATGTGGAAGTTTAATCATGTAGGATGATAGTGATATTTGTTTAAGGTCATAGATCTCATTCCATGGTGGATTATGTAGTTAATTGTCATGAAATGAGGATGAAACATAAGTTTAACATCACGTGGGATGAGGTATCATAGTTTAATATCAGGTTGCTTTGATGAAGGAGATCTTAGTTTAAAGTCATAGAGATCAGATCATGGGGATCGTGAAACTCTTTCATGTGGGTGAAAATCTTACCAAGACTCCTAAGCCAACTTGAGCCATGATTAGTATAGGAAACAAGGAGAAGAGAGTATTTCCATGACACATGTAAGTGTGCGATAGGGAAAAGCATAATTTTGATTAAGGATGTCCCAATAATGGTGATCAGCCTACTCAATGCCTAAAAGGTGTAAAAAGGGGTAACATAAAGGGTGTTGGTGTTCTTCCTAAACATAAAGAGGTGGAAAAATATAAATCACAACATCTGATATTTGTAACACAATGAGGATATCATAATGATGGAGGAGAAGTACTGACCTTATTTGAAACACAACATCCATATCATGTTACCAGAGATGAGGAAAGACCAATGAGGGTCAACCACTAACCATTTTCAAAACACGGGACCTATCTCAAAATGTCATTCGATTTCTTATAGGGTGTGGTCCCAAGATGGTAGGTGAGACGAAGCTGAGCGCCTTACCATTAGGGGGTCCCTTCAGAAGTGAAAGATGATGGAGACCCAAATAAAGGGACACATGAAGCATGGAAATGTAATGAGAGAATGTCCATGAAGAAACAACCACTCCATGTCCTACATAATATTACATATGAGCACGTCAATGAGGCATATTGGATGTAGGGGTTCAAGCCCCCCTTTTTAAGAACAGAAGTCTCGAGAGGGGATGGTAGTGGAACAATTCCAAATGAAGAGGTAAAGGAGGGATAAAAATGTTAATGAAATGAGGGATGGACCCAAAGAAAAAATGTTTAGGCATCGCTATGTAACTCATAATGATGAGAATCAAGCCAAAAATTGTTTTGTAATTCAATGTATTTTAACTTCATGCTGTAAGGATGATGGTGTAACATGGTTTATTGTCATGTGACTAGGACATTGGACTTGGGATTCCAATTTAAGTTCATGGATTTTGGACCATCAGATGCATATCCAATGGATATAAATTTCATGATGAGGTGACGAACCTGATGTGAATGAGGACCAAGGAGGTTCGTCGTCATACCACATATTCCTAAGGTGGAATGCATATAGTTTAATGTCATGATTCTTGGACTTGAAATCCCAATTTAAGGTCATAAATTTGGGACCATAGAGAAGGACAAAGGGATAAAAGGTTGATGAACCTAGGGATGGATCTAAAGAAAAAAAGTTCAGGTATTCTTATGTATCCCACAATGATAAGAATCAATCAACATGTAGTTCTTCAGTTCCATGCAGTTTAACATCATTCAGTGAGGATGATAGTGACGAAACAGTTTATTATCATGCGGCTAGGTAATTAGGGGGAGATTTATCCGAAAGGGGATGTGTATAGAAAAAAAATAACCTGATTTGAATTAAGACCAAGGAGGTGTCGAAACTGCACCACACACTCCCAAGAGAGAATTCGGGCCAAGGGGTCGAAAGGATGAAATTATGGATAGGCCCAAATACTATATGCTTTGGAATTACTACATATCCCATAAGTATTAGAATAAATATATACATAGTTATTTAGTTTCATTCAGTTTAACATCATACAGTGAGGATGATAGATAAGGAGGATTATTCCCAAGGGAGGTACATGGTGCGACTGTTATAACCTGATGTGAATGAAGACCAAAGAGGCCCTCATACCACACCATGTACTCTCTAGGTAAACTCAGGCAAAGAGGCCTAATATTTAATGAAAATTTCCGCTATACAATAGATAGAATGTTTAGGAATTCCTACATATCCCATGAGAATGGGAATCAAGCCAAATGAAGTTATGGAATGAAGTTCAGTTTAACGTCTTGATGTTAGGACAAAGTCTACAATGCAGTGTATTTCCATGTGGCTAAAATAATTCTTCAAAGTTTAATGTCTTGTTACAGGGAAATATACAGGAAGTTTAGGGTCATGTGGGTCGGACTTTAGGATGAATATCCAAACGTGGAGATGTGTAGTGTGGTTCCATGAAGTAACCCAACATGAATAAGGACCAAGGAGGTCTGAAAACCTCACCAGACATTCCATTAGAAAAATGTAGTCCATGGGGAAAAAAATTTAATTTTAGATTGGATGAAATGTCTGGTCATTCCTATGTATCCCATGAGAATGGGAATCAAGATGCTCATAGTTCGGGAATGCCTTTCAGTTTCATATCATGTTGTAAAGAAGAATAATATTATATAGTTTAATTTCATGCAACTAGGATGAGGGTTCTAGATAGTTAAATATCATATAGTTCAGATGGTGTTCTCTTATGCAAAGTATTTCCTAAGGACCATGGAATTGGTTGAAGGATTGATGTGCTCCCCATCCATGGTGAACAAAGAGTATGCACCATTAGGGTAAACCTTATGAATGATGTAAGATCCTTCCCATTTGGGCTCCAACTATGGAGGCTTCCTACTAGGTATCATTAGTGCCTTAGAGCTAGTATTGTATCATTCTGAAGGAAGGATCAGAGATGAAATTTCTTATTGAAATCTCTAGCTATCTTGTTCTCGTGCCTCTCTAAATTGTTCAAGTCCTGAAGAATGTTTTTTTATAGGGATTATAGTTCTTAAAGAGGTACCTCAACTATCTTTTATAATATATTCTGATCGTAGAAAACTGTTCGGAGTGATGGAAGTTGAATCTCAATGGGTAGGAGCACCTCTCTTCCATACACCAGGGAATATGGGGTCACCTTGGCAGAATTTCGAGTTATCGTCCGATAATCCTAGATAGCATTGGAAAGATTTTATGACAAAATTTTCTTGTTCTTAACAACCATATTTTTTATAATTTTAGAGAGGTTTTTGTTGATCTTCTTAGTCTATCTATTTCTTTCACATGATAGCGAGAAGTATGGTTGGAACGAATGTGGTACATGGTGAACAATTTCTTTATCTCATCTACTTAGAAAACGATTTTGTTATAGGTGAGAAAAACATGATGGAATCTAAATCAATAGATGATGTTGGATCTCACAAAATCAATGGTAGATCATTCCTTTACTTCCTTAAGAATAATATCTTTTTCTCACTTTGAAAAGAAATTTGTTGTGGTTAGAATGAACATTCCATGGCGAGCTGTTGCTTGTAGATATGGTCCCACAACATGAAGTACCCAAACCAAAAATGGATAATAGTACTTGGTAGTATGGAGCATCTCTGGTGGTTGATGAAATTTTTTTTAATGAATCTAAATTGTGTGGTACCTCTTGGTGAACTCAATACAGTCATGGACCACGGTGGGCCAAAAGTATCCCAACCTTAGAATTTGGTGGGAGAGTTTTAACCCTGCCTGATGAGCTCCACATGAACCAGCATGAAATTCCTACATAACCTAGGTAATATTGTATCCTTGTATACAATAGAGGATAATTACATCAAAACCATGCCTATAGAAGATCTTCTCAAGGTTGGGACCACTTTAGAGGGTGAACTGTGCCGCACACTAACATATTCACTCACGTTCGACTCTGTCTATCAGGTGATTTCCACATTGGAAGTACTTGAAAAAAGGATTTTTCCAATCATAGGTATCTTCTACTGTGAAATGGGGATATTTAGGTCCTGATGTGGAAGCACCAACGGTAATATGGATTACCTGCTGGCTATCATCATTTTCTGGAGTGACGGGAGCGATGAAACTTCAATGCGCCGCATAGATGATCAATTCGTCTTATTCAGGCTCTACGAGAGATGTAGTTAGGTTGTCTAAGTCATCATCGTGACCATTATATGACATATGGACAAGATTTACCTCTCTACGATAATGGAACTAGGCCATAAATTGGTGAGTGTGCTCTAACAGGGGACCGAGCTCCGGCTTGCTGATGACATAGTCACTATTGATCTGTTTGGTGACTAGCTCGAAGTCTCCATTGAAATGTAGACGGGGAACATAAATCTCAAGGGCCAGATTCAGACCAGTGATTAGATACCAATACTCTGTCTCATTGTTGGTGAATCCTTCTAATAATAAGAATGAATAGGGTAAGATAGCCTATGTAGGTGTGATGAAGATGATCCCCAGGACTACTCTATTGAGTTTGGGATCATTGATCCATCTACCGATTGGGATCTCTAAGGTGCAATTTATATGAATCTTCCAACATGGAAAGACTTGATTCATTTATAGGATTCCCTTGCCCAAAAAATTAAGACCCAATGACCACTCTGCAGGGACTGGATGGGTGGCTAGAAAATCTTCCAGTGCCTGACCCTTGATAGCTTTCTGCAAAATGAACCTGATGTCGAACTATTGAAGGATCATTTCCCACCAAGTTAGATGTTATTTCAATATAGGTTGGTTTATATTATACTTTAAAGGATCCGCATGGGACACCAGTTGTATCTCATGATGCTGAAAATAGTACCACAACTTCTGTATTGCAAAAACCAGTGCGAGTCAGCTCTCCTCGATAGAATAATATATGGTATCTATGTCTAGGAGAATGAAAATGAGAGAATATAATATTTTCTCTATCCCCTCATTTTTATTATGAGTGATCAAGGTGTCGAGGGATCATTCTTGGCTAACCTAGAGGACCCACGTCTTCCCGGAGATAGGTGGCATCAAAATCGGAGGTTGTAGCAGATACTACTTAATCTCATCAAAATTGGCCTGACACTCTTCATCCCATTTATAGACGACACATTTCTTCAGGAGTACATAAAAGGGATTAAAAATTATAGATAGATTTGTGATGAATTTCTATATGTAGTTTATGTGGCCTCGAAAGACTTAGTGTTCCCAAATGTTTCTTGGAGGAGGCATCTGACTAATAACCTTGATCTTCTCTAGATCAATCTCAATTCCAATGTATCTAATGATAAATATGAGAAACTTCCCAAAGGTAACCCATAAGTCACACCTCAAGGGATTCATCTTCAGATGGCAGGAGTGGAGGAGTCTGAACACTTTCTCTAGATCTATGAGATGGTCCTGACGCTGTTGCGATTTTACCACCAAATCATCCATGTATCATTCTAATAGAATCTCTAGGATTTGTTTAAATATGTGGTACATAACACATTGATTTGTGGAACCTACATTCTTCAGACTAAAAGTCATTACCTAATAAAAAAAGGTACCTTGCGGCACTATAAAGGAGATGGACTCTTCATCCTCAGGGGCCATTTAGATTTGGTTATAACCAGAATACCCATCCATGAAGGAGAGAGGCTGGAACCTAGAAGTGGTGTCGATCAATAGATCTTTGACACATGACTGCCATGGAGTGTGGAAAAAATAATATTTTAATAAGATAAAATTCAGTATAATAATTAACCTAGGTTTTCTCCAGATATGAGTGCACAACAATTAAGTTGTCACCTTAAAATTAGAGAAATAAGTGAGGTTGTTTTTGAAATTGTTTTATTTTGAAAAGACAAGAAAGAAACTAAAAAAAGGAAAGTAATTACAAAAAATATTAAGATAAAATTGATAAAACAAGTGATTTAAAACTATTATTAGAGATGGTGATCAGGTTAGGGTCAATTTTACAATTATAATTCTATTATAGTTTAACTTATCCAATTCTCTTATGAAAATTCAATAAAAGTGAGAATCCACAATCGCTTCTTCACACTCCATTGGTAAAGTAAAAATGGTGAGAATAAACCTTACTAAAATCTTAGATTGGTATACTCTTCTTACAATGTGTAAAAGAGTTGTATAGAATACCCCCAATTGACTTAGGCAATTCTCAGTTGGGTCTTGTTTATTCCAAACAATCAAGAACATTCACTACTCCTCACACACATACCAATGATCACTGAGTAATTCACCACTAAGAACTGATATATTCCATAATATATAGACCAGATCCTAGGGGAGGAAGAAATTGATCATTTCCCAAATAAATAAAAATAATAGAATATAAAATCAAATACAATCGTATAGGATAATAAAAATCATTATAATAAATTAAAACTGATTCCACATAAGAGAGAAAAGGATATTAGAATATTAAGTGAAAGAACTCAAGAATTAAAAAAATGGAAAACCTCTCCTCCCAAATAAAATATAAGTTTACCCCACCATGTTAAGGTTAATTTTGAATAATGGGGAAGAATAATTCATTACAAAACTTTGAAGAATAAAAGAGAGAAAATAAAGAACAAAAATTTTGATCCTCTGAGATCTATCCTCCAAAAGTTTGCTTTTGTTCTGACCACCAGAAAAGCGAAACACTTAGAGGTATCTTATTAAAATATATTTCTAATGAAAGTTTCTATCGAAAATAAAAATTTAAAAGTCATTGGATAGGTATAAATAATGATATGTCTGAATAAATGAACAAAACATTTTCTGTCTGCTAAACACTGTTTCACCCAATCCACTTGGACTCACTCTAAATAGGACTTAATGAGATCCTTAATTTATGAAATTTAATTTGAACCATAAATTGGAAGTCATTTGTCAATACTAGATGTAATCACATCATTTTATGGTAGGTATAATAAGATATGGATAATTTAATAAGGCGGGGTCCATTCTGTTGGCCAGAACAATTTCTCAACTTGATGGATTTTTTGGGGTCATTGTGTATCAAATTGGGTAGGGTTGAGAAGATAATGATTCATATAAAAAGAAAGAAAAATCTAAAAAATAGTAATCAATTAAATTGGATCCTAATTTTAAAATTTATTCCTGAAAAACAGAAGCTCAAGAAAACAATGAATTTTGCAGAATTAAACAATTTTCACAATTAAGCCCAAAATTCACCAAAAACACCAAAATCATAAAAATATACTCAAAATGACTAATTTGGAGGGATTAAATCATTGAAAAACATAATAAAAACAAATAAAATATTAACTCTTTTAATTCCACCACACTTAGAACTTGGATTCCTGGACAGGTAAACATCAAAATGAAACCAAGGAAAATTTAAAACACATATCCATGAGATCCACCAATTTTACAACAAGAAAAAAAAATATCATGCCACCTCAAAAACTATTAATTGAAGTTAATAATTTCAGATCATTCAATATATTTCCTCTTCATTTCTCCTCCCATGAACACAAAACACTTACCTAACAAGCATTTTCTCTCATCAAACAAATTTGAATTTTTTTCAACAATGTATTTCTCATCCAAAATCATACAAGGGTCACCATAGTATTGATAAATTCATACATCTCCACCAGATGTGGGTGAAGGACATATGTTTATCTTGAGAACTTTTCATGGTTGTTCTATGGATTTTAGTTGGTAGGATTTATATGTTAAATAAATTGTAAGATTGAATGGGGAGGGCTTAGATCTTTTTGAAGAAAAATTGAAAGATTATAATTTTCACTCAAGTATGGTATCCTTCTCACTCCCCTTAGAAGAAAATAATCTCTATCATCATGAAAACTCAAGAAATGTTCATGATTTTCAGAATTTTATCAAAAAAACATTGCAATCTTCTCAAACATAATTTTTCTTAAAAGCTCCAAAAAAGCACAACTTTCTTCCTCCATTAGAAGCTCCAGAAACACACAACTTGTCTTATCATGAAAGCTCCAAAAAAACATCTTTCAATAGAATGATTTTTTTGTAGAAAAAAATCTCTTCAACATTTTATTTTTCACCCAATTTATCTCTAAATGAGGAATCATAACAAAAGATAACTTCCCCAAACTTAAGTTCAACTAGATCGTGAAATTTCATATCAATAGAAGGTTGAATAGGGAAAATTGGATTGTATTATGGATAAACTAATAGGATATTCATGGATTCTAAGGGTTAAAAGAATTAAATGTACAAGTTAGGCTAGAATTAAAAGTATTCTTTTCAAAAGGGGGATTTAAAACCAAAGAAATGTCCCAATCATTTAAAACACTAGTACCTAAAACCCTCATGTTTTTATATGAATAAATCAAATTATAGTTAAACCAAGCATGATTTGGTTCTCTCAATAAGTGAGGTGAATTTAAATAATATGAATAAATGGTTCATAAGACTCACAGGAAAGTGATTTTAAAGATATAGACAATGAGATATAGGATGAGATTTAAAAATTAGAGTACTTTTCAAGAAGTTCTGAAATATTTGAACATGAAACGAAGTCATTTTCGACATTTATTTAAGCTCAAATTCGTATAATAAACTGTTTAACCAATGGAAATGGGTTTCAATAATGTCCAAGATAATCATTTCCTCTGAAAAATTTCAATAACACAAAAAATTTGAAAAAAACACAACATGTTTTTTGAAAATAGGAAAAAACAATAAATGAAAATCATAAAATACAATGGTTCCTTCCCCCAAACATAAATGATGAAGTTTCCTCAATTAATTCAAATGGATTTAACATATAATAAGAGTTAAAAATGAAACACAATGAGTAAGCAAGTGTAAAGGAGAGGTACTACCTGGTGGATTTTATTGATAAAGAGGTTGGAGGAGTGTGATCTCCTCCACTGGATCTGATGGAATGGTCCCATGTAATTTGTTTAGCCAATGTACATTAATAATGAATGGATCCCATGTTCCATCCTTCAAAATCTATACAGCACCAAAATGATATACATGAGTAATTGTAAATAGACATTCAAACTTGGAACGAAGTTTACCTAGAATCATCTTGAGTCTTGAGTTGAATAACAACACTTTATATCTAGGATGGAAGTATTTGGGTTGGATTAGCTTATCATGAGACACTCCTATTATCTCTTTTAAAATCCTAGAATTTTCAAAAGATTCGCTTGTAATTTCTTCCAGATCCTGTAACTGCAATCTTCTCTCTTTTCCAGCACTTTCAAGATCCAAATTTATCTTTCTCACAACCCAATATGCCTTATGTTCTAATTCCACTGGCATATGAAAAATGTTCCCATAAATAAACCTATATGGAATCATTCCAATTGGGGTTTTTAGGCCATCCTGTAAGCCTAAAATGTATCTTCCAACCATCGGCTCTAATATTTACTGTTTGGATTAATAGTCTTTTCCAAAATTCCTTTTATTTCACTATTGGACACTTTAGCTTTCCCATTAGTCTATGGATGATATGGAGTTGGTGTTTTATGACACAACTCATACTTATTTAGTAAATACTCTATTCTCTTATTACAAAAGTGAGTCCCCATGATCAGTGATGATGGATTTAGGAACTCCAAACCTACAAAATAAGTTAGCCCTGACAGATTCACAAACAACTTTAGCATTGTTAGTCCTGGTGTCTTTTTTCCACCCATTTGGAAACATAATCAACTGCAAGAAATATATAATAATTTACAAATAACATTGGGAAAGTTCCCATAGAACCAAACCCCCAAACATTAAAAATTCACAAAATATCAGTGGCTTTTGGGGCATATCTTGTCCCCTTGAAATATTTCCAAAAAAATGACATTTTTCACACCTTTTGAAATATTAATGAGCATATTTATAAACGATGGGACTATAATGTCAAGATTCTAAAACCTTCCTTGCTGTCCTCTGAGGTCAAAAGTCGAATCCACAAGCTAAATTGGGACAAAACCTAATGATAGAATCAATTTTACTTTCTGGTAAACATCTTCTTATCACTTGTTCATTGAAAATCTTCTAAATAAATGGATAATCCCAGATGTAATATCGAGATTCAGATTTCATTTTTGAATTTGGTGAGAATTTAAATGAAATGGGACCTCAGATGTTACCAGATAATTTACTATATCAGCATACCAAGGAACTTCTCCATCAATAAAGTACAAATACTCTCCTGGAAGGTGGTCATTAAGTGGTTCTCTGTCTACAATTTCATCCTCAACAGTGTTGGGAAGTCTGTTTAAGTGATCAACCACTTGGTTCTCAGATCCCTTCTTATCTTTTATTTCTATGTTGAACCCATATAGTAGTAACATCCATCTCACTAGCCTCAGTTTATCTTCCTCCCTCTTCCTCAAGTACCTAAGAACTTCATGATAAGAAAACACATTGAATATAGTTCTAAGTAGATATGATCCAAATCGTTATAAAGAAAAGAAACTTCTAAAAAATCTTTTTATAATATTTTGTAGTTTAATTGGGCCGTATCTAAGGTTCTTGAGGCATAGGTATTTAATTTTGGCCTACCCTCACTTCTCTAAGAAAGGACTGCTCCAACTTCTTGGTTTGAAGTATCACAAAGTAGCTCGAATGGTTCTTCCAAATTTGGTGGCTTCATTACTTGTTGTGTAATAAATATCATCTTCAACTCATCAAAGGCTTCCCTACATTCACCATTGAAATCAAAATCAACATTTTCAAAAGTAATCCAGAGAGAGGGAGAGAAATCATACTGAAATATTTGATAAACCTCCTGTGGAATTATTCATGTTCTAAAAATGATATAACATGCTTCACATAAGTTGGGTAAGTGAAAGAATTTATAACTTCATTTTTTATTTATCAAATTCTATTCCATTTTTGGAAATGAAATTCCCAAGGAAAATTCCTATTTTAACCATGAAATGAAACTTTTTAGAATTCAAAACAAGAATCTTTTCAATGCATGTTTTCAAAACATTTTATTGATTTTTCAAAAAATGGTAAAAATAATTTACAAAAATTGTGAAATAATCCATGAAAACCCCCAAGAAATATTCAATATGATCAAAAAAAATACTTACCATACACCTATGAAATGTACCTAGAGCATTACACAATCCAAACTGCATCCTTTTGTATGAAAAGTGCCTAAGGGACAAGTAAATGTGGTTTTCTATTGATCCTTGGGAGAAATAGGTACCTAAAAATAACCTGTAAATCCATAAAAAAGAAATAATGAGTTCTCCCTACCAATCACTCTAACATATAGTCAATAAACGGGATGGGGAAATGATCTTTTCGAGTGAGCCGATTCAAATTCCTAAAATCTATGCACACTCTCCAGCTATTATAAATTATTATGGGGATTAATTAATTCTTCTCATTCCTCATAATGGTTAGGAAATTTTTGTTGAACTATATGTATGAGGCTAATCCATTGTGAATATGAGGTGGGATAGATGATTCTAGCTTCCATGAGCTTTTCAATATCTTTCTTCACAACCTCCATCAGGGTGGGGTTCAACCTCTTTTGGGGTTGTCTAAAAAGTATGGAATCTCCCTCAAGAAGAATTATATGTGAGAATATTTTTGGGTTTATTCCTAGGATATCACTTAAATTCCCCCCTATTTCATGAAAATTATCTCTCAAAATCTCATTAAAATATTTTTCTTTAGTTTTAGAAAAATTATTTGCAATTATCACTGGTAATTTCTCTCCCTCCATAAGATACACATATCTTAAATCTATGGGGAGTGATTTTAATTTCAAATTAGGGTTTTGGTCAAGGGATGAAATTAAGTTGAGGTTCCCCAATTTCAAAGGGTGGAAATACTTTACATAATAAATCATTTCATCATCTTCATCATTTAACAAATCATCAAATAAATTATATTTTAACTCTTCCTACCATATGAAAATAGAATCTCTAGTTGTTTAGGAATCCACATGTTTATTGATATTTTAAATTGATAGAGTCTATCCTAAGGATAATAATTCATGGAACATATTTGATTCTTCAATGGATTTACTACCCACTTCATGGGAGATTTCAAAGAGGGAGTGATCATCTGATGGGTGGCTCATGGATTCAAAAATATTGAAGTGGATAGTGCTATCTCAAAATACAATGGTGAGGGTCTTTTTGTGGACATTGATGATATTTTTGGATGTTTTTAAGAATGGTGTACCAAAAATGATGGATGAGTGTGATTTAATCCTATCATCTTCAACATTTAGCACATATAAGTTAGCTGGTAATAAAATATCTTTGACTATCACCAAGACATCCTCCAAAACTCCTAATGGGAAAACTATGGATCTATTTGAAATTTAGACCACAACTATTGTGATATTCAAGTCTTACATGTACAAAGAATTTTATACTATGTGAGTAAATACATTAATTTATTCACCAAGATCACACAAAGCATTAGATAAATTTAAAGAACCAACAGTACATGGAATGGAAAATGTACCTGGATCTTGACATTTGGTTTGTAATTGTGGTGTGATAAGGGTCGAGACACTTCTTCCAAATTTGATCCTATCATTACCTTGAATTCTCCTCTTATTGGTGAAAATACATTTTAAAAATTTATCACACTTTTTAATTTGTTTGTGTGCTTCTAGTAGGGGGATATTGATTTCCAATTTTTTGAAGGTGTCCAGTATATCTTTTTGAAGCACTTCTTTCTGAAACCTCTTTTATTCAATCACCATTGATGGAAATAGTGGGTTAAGTCTTCATTATGCCTTTGTTTTCTTTGAAATGGAATTTCTTTTATCTTTTCTCATAGCCTATCCTTCTCCTCCTCTTTATTCTCTTATTATCGGTGCATTTTCATATAATTTTCAGAAATTACAACTTTATTCTCCCTTAACCGAGGTGGTATTGTTTCGGGCTCAGTGGTGGCTAGTGGTGGGAGTTCTTTTCTACTTATTTTTTTTATCATGATGACATTATCAATTGGGTTTCTGATTTTTTGGGATATTATTTTTCCTAGGTTTTTTGTTAATAATTCCATGAGAATTTTGAACTTATTTGAAAAATCTTTTAGGTTGTCTTTTAGCCCATCAATCTCATATTTCTGTTATTAGGTTTGAATTGGAGGTTGTGTACTGGTGTATGGATACTCATAGGGTCTCTAGAAATTTGGCGGTTTTTGGTAAGAATGATGGTTATAAGATTGCTTTATTTGAAATGGTGGTGGGTTATGGAATTGATTTTGGAATGGGGGTTGGTTTTGGAACTGATTTTAGTATGGGGTATAGCTTGATAATACTAATTTCAAAATACATATTGGACTTGGTTAGTCTCTCACCATCCTTGATTTTTTTGAAATTTCCTTGTCTTAGAGGCTGTTTTGCAACTTTCCATTATTGGTATTTTTTCACACCAGTTAGTGAAATGATCAGGTGATGAGCATAAACCACATACCTTAGCTGGTTCTTGTTGGTCTCCCACTTGTTTCAAGGCCATCTGCCTCACCAAACTAGTTATCTCTTAAATATTTGTTTCTAATAATGGTGATGGATGATAAGTTCTTACCTCATGAATACCTGTTGTGCCATTACCTCTTGTACCAAATTGTTGCGAGTTCTGAGAAATATTCTCAATCAAGCAATTGGATTCTTCTAGTGACTATCCAATAAATGTTCCTTTAGATGATGCATCAAGAAGGTTTCTATCATTTTATAGTTATCATTGATAAAATAAGACAATAAATTGATGCTCCTAAATTAATTTATGGGTTAAACTAGAACATAGCTTTTTAAATCTTTCCCAGTACTCGTAAAGAGTTTCTCTATATGAGTGCCTGATAGCATAGATTTTCTTTCTGATGGATGTGCACCTTGAGGTGGGGAAAATTATTTTCATGAAGCATCATACCAAGTCAATCCAATAATTCACATCTCCTAGTTTTAATCTATACAAACATTCTTTTCTAGATCCTTCTAACGAAAATGGTAATGCCTTCCTCTTTACCTACTCCTCAGCTACTCCTTAGGGTCTAAAAGTAGAGAAAACATGCGTGAACTCTTTAATATATTTGTTTGGGTATTAGCCTTCCAATATATGAAATTTTGGGAGAAATGTAATCGTGTTAGGTTTCATCTCAAAATAATTTTGTAACACTGGAATAACATGTTGATTGTTTTGATTAAGGAATTGTGGTGCACATAGGTCTCTAAGTATTTGGTTTTTATTTCCATACATGATGACATGCTTGGAGTGAGCACTTGAAGTTTCACTGAAGTATACAATAGAAAATTCCTCAAATTCAGATTGAAAATTAAGGTTTTAAGTTTATTCAAAAAGGTTATTTCAATTTCAGTATCTATGGGGGAAGGGTTAGGATTTGTACTTCTAGTCATGCAATATATGATAAAAAACAAATGTTGGAATTTCCTCCCTGAAAACAGAGCCAAGTTTTGACACGTTTCTATCATGGGGTGTGGAAAAAATATTTTACTAAGTTAAAATGTAGTATAGTAATTAACCTGGGTTGTCTCCATATAAAAGGGAATGACAATTAAGATATCACCTTAAAATTAGAGAAATAAGTGAGGTTGTTTTTTAAATTTTTTGATTTTTAAAAGACAAGAAAGAAACTAAACAAATGTAAGTAATTAAGAAAAATATTAAGATAAAATTTATAAAACAAGTGATTGAAAAGTATTATATGATATGGTGATTAGGTTAGGGTCGGTTTTTCATTTTTAATTCTATCATAGTTCAACTTATCCAATTCTCTTCTGCTAAGTTGATATAAGTGAGAATCTGCAATCACTTCTTCTCACTCCCTTGGTGAAGTAAAAATGATGAGAATAAAACTTAATAAAATCTCAAATTAGTCCACTCTATTTCCAATGTGTAAAAGAGTTCTATAAAATACCCCCAATTGACTTAAGAAATTCATAATTGGGTCTTGTTTATCCCAAACAATCAATAATATTCACTACTCCTCACACACTTACCAGTAATCACCAAGTACTTCACCACTAAGAACTCATCTATTCCATCGTATATATACCAGATTATTGTGTAGGGAGAAATTTATCATTGAACAAAGCAATAAAAATAATAGAATCTAAAATCAAATACAATCATATATGGTAATAAAAACCATTTTAATAAATTGAAACTGATTTTTTAGAAGAGAGAAAAGGATATTAAAACATTAAGCACAAGAACTCAATAATTACAAAAGGGAAAACCTCTCCTTCCCCAATCACATAGAATTTTACCCCACCATGGTAAGGGTAATTATGAATAATGGGTAAGAAGAATTAATTACAGAACTACGATGAATAAAAGAGAGAAAATAAAGAACAACAAATTTGATCCTCCAGAATCTGTTTTCCAGAGGTTTTCTTTTATACTACCCACCAGACGGTCAAAAATACCAAAGGTATCTTCTTAACAGAAGTTTTTAATGACGTTTTTTATCTACCATTAAATTTTCAAAGTATTTGGACATGTTTAAATAAATATATGGCCGAATCAATGAACATAAATTTTCTTAGACTCCAAACATTGTTTCAACCACTCCACTTGGACTCACTCAAAAGATTCCTTAATGATATCCTTAATTTATTACATTTACTGTGAACTTTCCATGTTAATTTCTCTATCTAAACTAGCTATAATATCATCATTTCATGGTCGGTGTAATGAGATATGGATAATTTAATAAGGTGGGGTCCATTCTACCATCCTAAAAGATTTCTCTAGTTGATTGATTTTTCTAGGCCATTTTATGTTGAATTGGGTTTGGATCTAGAATACAATGATGAAGCCCACAAGTAAGGAAAACCTACAAAAAAAAGAAATCTCTTAAATTATATCCAAATTGAAAAAGTTATTCTCGAACAAAAAAATCTCTATAAAACTATGAATTTTTCAGAATTAAGAATTTTTCATAATTAAGCCAAAAATTCACCAAAAACACTAAAATGATGAAAATATACTCAAATAGAATAATTGGGAGTGATTAAATCATTTAAACACATATTAAAAATAAAGAAAATTTTAACTCTATCACTCTCTCACAGGAAGGGGAAAATCGTCCTTCTAACATTGGAGGTTGAGATCCTGTAAGTTGATATATACTTTGATATGTCTATTCTTATTCCCGATGGGGACAATGTTGGATGAAAATCTAGGGTATTGGAATCACTTGATGAAGTTGGATTTGATGAGCTTATCTACTTCATCCTTGACCATGGCACCTTGAGAGGGATGTATCTTTTTGGGATGTTGTTTGAACTCGCGATGACTCACCAGTAGACCAAGAAAGTGGAAAGAGACTTGAGGATATAGTCTTGGAATCTCATCATAAATAAAAAACATCTCGATGCTTCTTTATGAAATCAACATACTATTTTTGTTCCTCTATATGCATAACTACGCCGATCAATGTTGGCCTCAGGTCTTCCTCAGTGCCATGATTCACCTGTACCAACTCATCGATGGTGGTTGAGACACCCTATTTGAATGCAGGAGGAGCATCTTCCAAATCCTCCTCGTCATCCAAGGCGAGAGGATCATTAGTAAGAGGAAATTATTCTGAGTTATCTAACCCTGGAGGAACACTGGTTCCAGCTTGAGTAGACATGGAATCTTCACTGGGAGACTCTTGCACTTCTGAATCCATGAAGAAAAATGTTGTTGACCCAATTCCATCATTCCTTCGACCAAGGGGCCCACACTTGAGGATGTCAAAGAATTAGTGGCACGTCAGCATGTGTCGGTTCAACCAACTCAGCTGAACAAGTAGGTATGGTGTATGGATGTTTCCATGGGGAAAACATCTTGATACCTCATAGGGGTAAGGGGATCTGGTATCACTCGAGCCTAATCCTTGTATGAGTAAGAAGTAATATTTACGAATTTCTTATACCTAGGAATGTGCTTCCCCACTTTTTAGTGAAAAAAATATGTGTCCCAAGCTTGGGGTTGTGGCCTTTAATCAGTGAATCGGGAGGATGAAAGAATCATCAAAGTCTATCCATAGGTTGGCCACAACACTAGTGTGCTCAACCATATTGGTCTGAACCCATTTTTGCATTCTCTTATAATAGTATAAATTTAGGTAAAAGGATTCAAAATAGTAAAAGGGAGAAGATTCGCCTTAGGGAACAGTCACATGACCGTTGAGGGAGTACTTCAGGCATTGGTGATTTAGGGAGGGAACTGCTGCATACAGATGGATCTAGGGTCTACCCATAAGTGTGTTGTAGGTATTATCCTACGATATGACCATGAACTCAGTACTTATAATCTTCCCACTAAACTAGGTCTTTAGGAAAATATTGCCACATGGAAACTGCTCGGTCCTATCATAACCCTAAATATTCATGTTATAGGGACTCATATCTACTTCCTCCAGTCCTAGTTTACAAAGCATCTGGTTCGGTATGAGATTGATCCCAAAACCTATGTCGATAAGACAATGATGGAATTCTACACCATTGAACTGGACAGTGATGTAAATCAGGTGAATGTTCCCCTTTATGGAAGAACCTTCATCTTCTCCTAAGAATGAGATGATTCCATGACATTCTTCTTGCTCATCTTCCTCAGCATGGAAGGCTTCTTCGGCCGATACCTCTGTCTCAAACTATAGGGGGGTATTTAAAGCTTCTTTAAGGGATTCACACATATATTATAATAGGAATAAAGCCTCAAATATTTATATATTTTCAAGAATTCTTGAAAGGGTCTTAATTACATCATACTTCCATTACAGACACATTTTTACTCGTAGGAAGTTGATTGTTGTAAAGAGCTATGATGGGTGTTGTTGGATGAACCAGTGGATTTTGGATAGTTCTGATAATGCCTCACTAATCACTAGCTTAACCACAAAAAATTATTTTTAGATGAAATTCATATGGACAAGGTCTTGCCACAATTAGATGTGACTAATCATGATGCAGTCATAAAGGCTCTACCTAGTCAAGTAGCACGAACGATGGTGGTAGTGAATCTGATGAGATGGGACAAGAAGACTGTGCATACTAAGCTTTGTGGTAAGCCTAATATCTAGTCTTAGTATCATGGATGGCTTGGCTGGAAGTTCTAGCCTGTGAATTCTAGTGATTCACATAGACATGGCCCCATCGACGATGATGTTGATAGGGAACATTAGGAGGACCTTGTTAATGATCCTCATCACCAAAAACCATGTAAGTGTCCACTAGTTTGAAGGTATTAATTAAGGCATACTCCATATCATCACTTGAGGAATCATCCATTATTGGGAAAATTTTGGGCATGATTCCCATTTCTGGGGGCATGAAGTCATCAAGAGTGTGAGAAGAATTTGGCATTGTAGGGGGGATTTTTTTCCCTTGCACCGTTAGTGCCTACCCTTTTGAGAGGAAGAATGTTAAGACATTGATGTAGAAGAAAAAACTGGAGGAGGTGCGATGACTTCATAAGGCTTGGGTAGATTAAAATAGGCATGAATGATACCATGTTATTGAGAAGATTCCTTGTGATCTATCTAGATTTCATAATTCTAAGACCTATGGAAAGAGGCCTACTACCATTCACCTTCACAGTCACTACCAATCTTTTCATATTTTCACACCACCTATGTCAATTCATAACCCAATCTGACTACATTGTTGCCAAACTGGTTCTTGATCCAATCCTTGAACACATAAAATCGCTTAATGGTATGTCCAAGGATCATGTGATTGGGGTAGTAGTCAAGGATACCGGTAAGATTAGCCTCTTGAGGCTTTCTGTATTCTGAAAACATCAAAATCTCTTGATCTAAGGTGCTTTGGAAATAACCGGGAAACGGAGCTTCATCGAATGAGTAGTTTTGGTTTTTTTAATCTGTGAAATGAATTCTGGGAGCCTGACCCTGATTATGGGATGGGGCCTATCAAGGGAATGGAACCTAATTTTCCCTACTAGGTGGAGATGATTTTTTACGTATTTGCACCTTCCGATTCAGTGTCAGGCATTGTTGAGACTAAGGTTGGGCCTAATGCTATTACCCTCGATGAGGCTATGGGTTCGGCTTTGTCAGTAACAACTCTATTAGCCTAGGGGTATCTATATGTGCAACGATAGTAGTCTATGCCTTAGAAGATATTTTTACAGGAGTGGGATGAGGCAATGGTTTACCTTCTTAGCTTGCTTCAAGGCTTCCTCTAGGAATTGCGCTTTGTCAGAAAAATCTGGAAATCTGCCTGGGAAATTTTGAGTGATGAGGGATGGGACCGATTCAATCTTATCCTTTCCCACTGACATTGTTATTATCTTCCCTTGAGTCATATGCATGTCGAGTGAATATGTGAGGCCTTTCCATTGGGTGAAAAATTCAGTGACTCGCTCATCTAGATATTGCTTTCACTAGAAGAGGTAAAAAATACTGGTCTTATGGGTGGTAGAGATGAACTAATAGGGAAACTGCCTACACAGATCTTCCCAACCAGTGATATACCCAATGAGTAGCTTAATATACTAGATAAACGCAAACCCTTCCAATGTTTTTACAAAACATCAGAGCTTTTCAGCCTCTTTCTACTCTTACATTCCTAGCATGGGTCCACACCTTGATATGAAGTGGGAAAGATACTGTAGCGGATCTCCCATCCTGTTGAGAGGTATGAATGTGGGGTTACCAAAATCTGGGGGTGCCTGCATATCATCCACCCATGCTGGATATGGCTTGCTTTCATGTGGTATTTCCAGTTCTCGAGTATCAAGAGACTCAAGATAGGAAATGAGACAGGCTAACTAGTTTCCCTAGTGAGGATTACTATCTTCAAAAGGATCTCTAACCACCAGTGCATTGGTAGGCTCTCCAACACAATTGGCAGGCTCAAAAGCTTGTGGAGAGGTTGGTATAATTGCTGGAGGAACGACCTGAGGAACGACTTAAAAAATGACCTGAGGAGCTATTGGAGGAATGATCTATGGAGTATCTAGAGGAATGACTTGAGAGCTGGGTCTTAAAGAATATTCTCATGCAACTCAGTCGAATTTGGTGATACATATTGTGGTCTCTTCCTATAGGCTTCGATCTATACCATGTTAGGATGCACGAGATTTTCAAGATCAATATGAGAAACTAGACAAGGAGGACCTGTGGCTACCCCTACCACCCCAGTGAAGGAGTGACACAAATGTATCATAAATCACTGTAGTCTGGAAACCGCTCGGTAATGCGCTCAATAAGGATCTCATATATTCACTTCTATTGATCTGCAAGTTGTTGGAGCAATGAAGTCGTATCAGGATTTACCTATTCTTTCTGTGTGGAATTGGATGGGCTAGATGGATTGGAAGCCCCAATATGACCTTTATCCTTGTTGGTGTTCCGACCGATGGGTAATGATGCAGAGGGGTCTCCAAGGACAAGAAACTACCTTTAATGATGAGTGTGAACACCTATAGGGTCCACCATATGTTCTTCCCTAGGGAGTGGATTCTCTCCATCAAAGCATGTGTTGGTGCCCCCTTCTAGGTATATCTTAGGGACAACCATGTTCACCACAAAAAATCCTGAAGGAATATCATCAATGTTGGGGGGTGGGTTCGGCTACCATAGAATGGGACTGATGTGGAGAGCAACATACTACCCCTTTCCTTGGATCTTTACATGTGTGGTTGCCTCTTCAATAATTATGTGGATAACGATGAAGCTCTAAATGCATCATGCTGAAAGGTCCAGTGATAGCCATGTGATGAAAGGTGTTGATCCATGGGAAGTGTTGCTAACTCAACCAAGTGATACTGATGGCCAATGTCATTGTAATTCTCTTGGATCTTTATATAGGCCAATTGAAGATTATGGAGGTGAAAATGCCTCTCCCATATGGTTCAATGAAAACACATGACCTCATTTTGGTTAATTGACTCTGAAATGTCCAAGTCGAAAGTAGAGATCAACCAGAACATCTCTGATAGTCGGTCTACTGTAAGAGTGTCCCACAATATACTCTATTCATAAGTAGGATCCGACCCTTGGTTTCCCCATTCTTCAGTTGAGGGTGGATGAGGAACCAAAAACAACACTGATATGGACCATTGCGGTGGTAGATTGGCTGGTGGAGATAACATAGTGTGAAATGACAAGCCACTGCTTACTGGGTCTTCTCTCGTGGTGTTACTAACCACATCATCATGTCCTTGTAGGAAGGGGTGTTGACCACCACCTCATGCGTGAAGGTGACGACTGTTGGGGGAAGATCTAGATGGTGCTATTCGTCTACCAAACCCCAAAATAACTATCCATGATCTCATGTTGCGTTAGATAATGAGCATAGAGATGATAGGGAGGACTACATGACACGACCTGGGAAGGGAGATAAAACTTCCACCTCCTACATATACCTGTGTAGTTTTTTGGGTATATGGTACATTTCACTTTTTGGCAGCATGAAACTCACATTATAGGTTCGTACCCCAGACATTGAGGTTGAGGATGAGGGTGAATGCTTCATTATTTAGTGTCACTCCACTTCAGAATCTGAAAAGTGAACTAGACTAACAATGATATGGTGTTTCTCAGTGTTCTTCCTTCAGCAGGTATAGTTCACTCTTCTACCCCCGGATGGCTCTTAAAGGCAAGGTAAAGCTTTTACATGGGGTGGGACTCTATGCAGGTTGGTGTTGGAGTGGGGAGGACCTCCACTTGATCTGGATGGGATATGAGGAGGGCCTCTACATCTATTGTCATCCGAGTGAGGATGACCTCTTCTGGGACTGCTGTGAGAGTGGGGAGGACATATTCTTTGATGATCTGAGATGTAAGGAGAACCTGTGAAAATTTTGAATGGGACATGGGGAGGAACTCCATCTTTGCGAGCTTGGGTATGGGGGGACATTCGTACTAGTTGGTGGATGCATGAGGAGGAGCTCCGTAGTTGTGAATGATGGAGTGGGGAGGACCTCCACTGGAGATAGTGTAGGACATGGAGTGTGCCTCCATGTCAACCGCCTATGGCATGTGGATGACCTCCATGCTAGTTGGAAATGCTGGATTGAGGAGGAAATTCATACCAATAAAACTGGACATGAGGAGGAACTTCATGTTGAGTGTTGATGAAGTGGGGAGGATCTCCACTTGGATGGTTGCTGGATCAGGGAGGGCCTCCACTTAAGCTGGGAAAGGCATGAAGAGGATCTTTGTGTTTATAATCCATGTCATGGGGATGGCCTCCGTATCAGGATTCATGACAGATATCAACAATAAGGGTAGGAACTCCGCTTATATAGATGTTAGAAATGCGGGGAGGACATCCACATTGATGAATGATGGATCGGGGATGACCTCCACTCTAGATGGTGATTGTATAGGAAGGGCCTCTGTACTCGATATCATTGTCATGGGTCAGATTGAGATGATTTTTTAATGTGAAGATGACCACAAGAGTCAACCTAGACTATCGGTGGTGTGGATAAGGTCTTGATTCTGATCAGAAATTGGTGAATCCATGTTTTGTAGTGGCAGTGACCTGGTAGAATGCACCGTGGGTGGCATGGGACACTGGAGCTGTATAAGATGATGCTTCCTGATGGTTATCTTCCCGAACTTGTACATGATGTTGGAATTGGGTCAGATGGACCAGGGATAGTGGATCAGGGGTGTTGAACACTTGTTCTTTGGCATGAGGGATGAGTAGGCGGCATTGACGTGGCCTTGTGAGATCCCTCCTTGGAAGCTCCCTAGTAGCTTTTATAGATATAATGAATTGGATATAACTTACCTCATTAGCATAGGGGAGTGACTTGTTGGAGAATTCTGGGGAGAGGCCTCTGAAATGATTATTTGTTGGAGTTGGAGAAGGGGATCCCTGCACAGCCCTTGGGGGTAGTGGTGACAGTGAGGCATAAAAGCCTATAGGTCCTGGTTGGCCATGTCCCATATGGGGATGACCCCTCATGTTCGTTTCGTCAGATAAGAGCGTCGATCACCCACCCTAAATAATTTATGGGGATGAGATGGGATGCGGGCACCCAATAGCTATAGTCATGGATGATTTCTTGGCAGAGGTGGAGTCATGCAGGGTTTCCACATTAACGTTTCTCATGCACCTACATCTGTGGGTGGGGGGCGATTGGCTTCCTGTAGCTTGGGTCCTATAAAGAAGGAATATTCAGCTACTAGTTAAGATATTAGGAAAGAAATTACCAATTACCAATGTTATTCAATATTCCATGGTTTCATAGATAGATCCATGTTGACGATGTTACAGACTGGAATACTGAATGAGTAACTACCACAAATTTTGGTGAGTTCCACTCCAGGCCCATAGTTTTCTTTGCGGGACCTGATACCAGATAGATAGATCTAGTGACATGATTATATTTTGATGTATCAAGTGATAATAATCCCCATATTGAGGAGAATAGATTCACATCAGGTTTAACATTTATGTTTCCAACACTTTTCCACCGGGGCACGTCCGCCTTTGGGTGCACGTGTGAGCACATGATGCTCGACAGTTCATTTTACCCTGCATTCCCACTTTCCAAAGGTGGGTGGAATTCATCAATTATTCATAGATGTTTTCTCCTTGATCAAAATTTGATGATGGGATGTCGATTCCTCCTTCCATGGATTCCTCCTCAAAATTCATTTCCTAGTCTGAGTCTCACTTATAGATTAAGACATTTTTTTTGTGAAAATCCTCCCAATTCCATCTCTTCATAGATGTTGGTTAATTACGTTTCTTCTGTCAGGACATTCGAAGGGGTCAAGTCAGGGTAGTAACCTTCGGTTAGGAGAGTAGTCACGTTGGCCATCACTAAGCATGTCTAGACACTAGAACATTAGTACACCTGTATGCTCGCTTATAATAGATATTATCAAGGGAACGGAAACCCAAGGCATCTCATGTCGATTGTGGGGTATTTTATGACTGTGGAATGAATTATGAGGTTTTCCTTAGCACACTATGTTTAACACATATTATGATGTGAGTTTAATGTCTTGAAAAGATGGATCAGACAGATCAGAACACTTATAAAGGTGTATCATATAGGTGAAACCCTAGGAGGGAGCATGATAAGTGTATTTCATGCATATATTTTAAGGTGTTTTAGTATATAGATTTTTATATTTAAATGAATAAAGTTGCCAATTTTGGAGTGAATTGACTTGTTTTATGTTTTATGGAAGGACTCAATGAATATTTGGAAAAGGAACAAAAAGAGATGGAATTATGAGCTTAAATACACTTTCTGCCACTAGCTTCACTCGCAATGTGACACCAAATTTTTGAGAAGGAAGTGGAGCTGGAATAATGGAGAAACATGATTACACACCGTGTAATGACATTACACATTGTGACTTTTTCAAAAGGGTTTTTCCACACATGACAAGTCATGAATTCAGATCATGCTGAGAAATACAATTACATCTCATGAATCCCAAATTCACAGTATGACATTTTTTGGGACAATATTTCAGAGAAGATTTTACCAAGATTCACAATGACTGAAGACTGAGGGATTACATGACGTAAAACTCCATTACATTTTGGGTAAGTGTAGATCCGTAAAAAAATGTGCTGTGACTGAGGATTTTGATGGAGAATCCTATAAATACATACCTCGACAGCCCTTCCAAGGTACTCTGGGACCAGTGGATGCCAAGCAACACAAACAGAGGCTGTAGAACATGGAGTGATGATCCAGGTTCTTTCTTCACTATCGTTCTTCACCGCCTTTATTCTTCAGGTACCCATGTTGCTGGTTCTCACCATTCCTAACATGAGTGAGTAGTCTTCTTAGTGTCAGGTGATTTTATTATGGGGGGATGTGTTTCTAGGGATTATTTATTATTTATTATTCATGTTTTGGATTGTTACAAACACCCTTTATCAATTCCAATTTATCTTATTTTTGTATTTCATGACCATTGTAGTGTTCTGAAGATTTTTATTTCATTAAATTAATTAATCACCTTAGTTTTCGTATGAAAATTATAAAATCTAGTTTGGATATGTTTAAATATGGTTTTAGGTCACCTAGTTTTGTGTTTTCACTAAGTAGATGACCATTCCAAAGGTACAATCACAGTATTAGGATAGGATACAAGGGCCAAGGATCCATGCTGACTATATTCCAACACTAAAACCAATTAAACTCACTTTCAATTAAATCCCTAGCACATGAACCTGAAAATAACTGATCCTGGAATGCCTCTCTCCTAATATCAAACACAATGTATCCTGATGCCATTCTCTTTTATTTAAATAACCAAACAATTTCAATTTTAGTTTCCACAATTAATTTAGAACATATGGATCAACCATGTGGGTTCTACACTTAGACTTTCCAAATACAACATATTTAGTTAGGTTGTCAGTTTTTTAATAAAATATTAATTTTTTTATCCCTGTAAGAATTAATGACACCCTGCGGGATGTTAGAGAACCTAGAAGGTTTACCATATAAATGGATCAGAATGCCCAATGAGGATAGACCCTTGATGGAATATCCCTTAAAGGGAATATTTCACACCATGAAGACTGATTTGGACATCACTGAGGATGGATCAAGGAGGTATATCCCAATAAGGGGGGTTCCAAGGTTTACTATTGGCTAGGATTGAACCTTATGGTGGCTTCCTAAGTATCTAGTTTAGAAGATAGGTATCTAAACCCTCATAGTTCATTGGAGTGAGTGGGGCTTACACACTAAGGCTGCCCATCACAAGAGGATTTATCTTGGTTGGATTGTGTGGGGATTATTCACTAAGACTACTTGTATGCTTCTAGGTGTAGCGATGATGTGTATTGATGGGACTTACACATTGATACGAACCATATAGATGTTTTGATATCACCGATATAAGGGTGAGGTGATGAAGCATATGGTTGGGGCTTACACATAGGCGCTTCCTGAATGAATGGAATGATGCCACTGGGATGTGGCATCCCAGATAAGAATCAGGATGGATGCTAATGAAGAGGGAGGGATATATGGAATTGGATAGGTTGTTGGGAATGTTGGGATTGAACCTCAAGGAGGCTTCCTATGTACCATATTTAGTGGATAGGTATCAAAGTCCATGTAGTTTGGGATGGAGCAATGAGACACCTAATGAAAAATAACATGATAATGGAGAGCTGGGATATGTATTTAAAGGAAGCGGAACCTCCAAGTTGGGGCATGATCCTCCCGAGGCATATTGACTTGAAGGAAAGAATAGGGTGGAAGTGGGTGATGGGATTGAACCGTAGGGAGGATTTCTACATATCCCTATGGCGAGAAATCAAATCCCGTGTATTTTGGGATAGATGATATAAGGGGTTACACATGGCTAGATTCTCTTTGACATGTTGGGGCTTACGCGTGGTTAACTGCCCAAATGGATATGAGGTATGTGGTAGGGTATTACACGTTGAGGCTATGAAAGTAGATGGAGTGGATGGGTTGTTGAAGGTGTTGGGATTAAACCTCATGGAGGCTTCTAATATACCCTATTTAGAGGATATGGATAAAAGTATACGTAGTTCAGTTATCCCATGCAGCTTAACATCATATGGTAAGGATGAGAGTGAAACGATGGGAATATGACGGTGTTGGGCATGAACCTCAGGGAGGTTTACTATGTATCCTAGTGAATGGGAATAGAAGTCTACATAGTTCAAGTATGGATGGAATTAGGGATTACACCTTAAGAGGAATCCCAATCATGTGGTGTGGGGTTTACGTATTGAGTCTTCTCAGATGAAACTAAGAGTGGAAAAGGGGTGAATGGGGGTTACTTGCTGAGATGGACCATAATGAATGTTGATATGTACACAAATGAGTGTGTATTAGGGGGTTCGCCCATATGAGGAGGCATCGATGTTTACCTTTGGTTGGGATTGAACCTTGAGGAGGCATCCTACGTACCCTATTTAGAAAATAGGGATCAAAACCCACATAGTTTGGTAATGAGGGGAATGGGGATTACATATTGAGGAGGCCCGGATGGATTCAAGGTCACTGTTAATCTCTAATACCACATGACTCATGCTCAATGTGAGAAAAAATAGGTAGTAGTAGACCTAATGATCGTGTTGTGAATGGTGTGGCCATGAGAGGTGATGTGGGGATTACACGCTGATATGGCCCAGGGAGATGGATATTGGGACTTATTCTAGGAAGGATGCCTGAAGAGGATCTCATTCCTTTCCAGGAAGGTGAAGGAGATCTCACTCCTGTGGAGATGAGTGGGCATGAAGAATGCCCGAGACGTGACACCCCATGTGCATTGCATGGGTTGAGACTAAAATTGGATGCCATGCACTGAGGATGATGGTGCTTGGCAGTTTAGCATCCTCTAGTTCAGATGGGGAGGTCTCTTTCCTTACCCATAGGACTAAGATCATATATTCCCACCCATAGTTGGGGATGGAAAGGCACAAGTAATTCCAGAGTTCAATGGGGAGGAGGAGTGGTCAATTTTGGGGTCCATGTTAGTGTATATATGAAAAGAAGCAATAGCTATTAGCATACCCATACAAAGAAGAATTAGGTAGTGAAACACTACACGAGACACTACACGAGGGACTAGGAAATCACTATGTGCAATCCTAGAGGGCCGCACAGAGGAGGTGTGAGAAAGATATGGAATTTTCACACAAGAGGGGACCAAACATGGTGTTCTAGAGTGAACACAACCCATAGAGACTAAATGAATGGGTGCACACAATATTGGAGTCTTGTATGCAAAATGAAGGTGTCTGAGCAGAATAGGTACAACACAAGGGAAAGTGTTTTGCACATGAAGGGTCTTTCACACACACTTTTCCTTAGGTGAAAAAAAGGAAATGGGTGAGGGTCAATCCCTTTTGGGCCCACCTGAAGGTAAAATCATGGGGTACATGTCACACAAGATCTTATACCTTGAAGTTATGACTTTCACGTAGTTGTAGAAGGGGTCATCTTCTGATCACAAGAGTGATGATTCAACATTTGAATTATTACCCAAAAAAGGGTGGGGTTCCCTTCTATTTATATGCGAAATTCTCGAAAATGGTGTGGAAAAAAGGTAGTGCAAAAGTGGGCAGTTGACATCGCATTGGGTGTGAAAGAGACTTATTTGTGGGCCAAACTTTTACATGCCACACTTTCTAGTTTCATGCATCTTCCTTAGCTGTTTTTATCCAGCATGGTTATAAGATGACTGTTTGACATCACATTAGGCGTGTGAGGGTCTTATGCATAGTTTTCCTTCTTGAACACAACACTTGGGACTTGTGTGCGACTCCCTTGGGCTTCTGATAATGTTTCTCTAAGTAAATGTATTCCTTTAGAGTATTCAAATATGGAAGATTGTGGCCCTATGTGAAATTCACCACCAATACTTATTCTATAGAAAACAAAATCTCCAACCATGCGTACGTGTGGGATTATGCCTCTATGGAATGAATGATTTTAGTTTTTCTTTTCGTAACCACCTTACATGGATAGTAATGAAGATATGATTAAAGGATAAATATTATTTTTTTGATATAATTAATATTTTTATGAAAAATTAGAGAACCTATTAATGATATGATCCAAAAATAATTATCATTAATTTAATTGTTTAACACGAGTGAGCTAAAAGGAAAATGATCTCTTCTTTCTAAGTAATAACTATATATAAATTATCTTATCTTAATTATTATTTAACGTTTAGGTATATCACACTAATAAATACTAAATATGATCATAGTGCTTCTTTTACTAGAACATTATAAATAAATACCTCATAATCATCCATTAATCATGAAAGGTCCTTGTTTGGGATGGTTTAACCACCTACTTGAACAATACTATACATTTATATCATGGATGAAAATTAGAACATATTTACAGTTATAATATGATATTAATATGTAGATAGTGTTTTTTTATGTTAAGTTTATATCAACATTTAAATTATTAGTTAAGAAAACAACTTTCATTTGTTCAGAATCATTGAAACATGATCGTTATCGATTTTATCTTCTTGGTTTGTAACCAGAAATACCATAAAATGAAATTATAGATCTATAAAAAATATTTTAACATATATTACACTGAATTATATGATCTAATAGTTATGTAATTTGTAAAAATAATATATTCTAACAGCTTTTTCACAAAACTAGTTCAAAACGATAAATATTACTTACACGTGGTGTTGAAATTAGGTAAAAAATAACTTGATTATATATGTATAGAATGAATATAAATGGGGATTATAAATGGTTATAGTAATTAATAATGTTATTGAGTATCTATTTAATGAAGTTAATTTAATTACTCAGGATGTTTGGTATAAGTGAAGAACAAACCAGGACTGGGGTTTGGGTTTTCATCTCAAATTTCTCCATTTGAGACATGTTTGGAATTATGCACCTAATTTCATTTATATGGGGAATATAGTATCTATTTGGGATATCATATCATGAATTATATTTTAATCGTGTTATTTTAAATTCAATTAAAATCCATATCTTTTAAGGTGTTTTGATAAAAATGATATTCAAGTCACATGTGTTTTTGTCTCAAACTTTAATTCCATGAGACATGTTTAAGTTGCACACTATGTTTCCCATTAAATTGTGTATTCACTAACCATGTATGTATCTTTTTCATATATTATTATTATTCATAGTAAATATTAATCCATATCATTTCCCTTTCATCAACTGTATTTTGACTCAGTTTTTACTCTCGTTGTAAGGATTTTTGGTAACTCAGGTATCCTTAATTGAGTTATGATCTTTTATCTAGTACTTATTTCACATCATTTGGGTACAATATATCGTTTTATTTTATTATGAAAAATTTTATTTATATAAATTAATACCAAATAATAAAACGTTTTGAAACATTTATTATTTCTAGGAGTTATTGCTCGTAAGGAATATTGATAAATCAAGTCTCTTTTCCTTAACCTATATTATTTCATCATTAAATTATTTCTTCCATGCTTGGGTTATCCCCCAATAATATTTTATTATATGGTAATTTATTTAACTCTATAGTAAAAATATATTTTAATGCAAAATACTTTTCTATTACACTTTTTAAAATATGAGTTTTAAACAAAGGTATTTTTCAAGATATTAAAAAGGGTTTTCCTTTCACTTTAATATGTTTTATCTTCCTCAATGATTTTTTTAAGGATAAAACTTGTGGATTTTCAAGGCCCTATTATTGAAAATTATTTTTAAAAGGAATGGTTTTCAAATATTTTCCACTTTACCTTTTTAAAAATACTTTCAAAAGTGACCCGCAACATCGTATTTTATTTTAATGTTATTTATTTTCTAAAAGCTCTTTTAAGTTTTCATTTCCACTTCAAATTTTTATTTTTAAATGGATTTAACCTAATGCATTTCATGTTCATGATTTATCCTCTAATATATATATATATATATATATATATATATAATCTGAGGGATTGCACTCTAGGTATGAAACAATTCGATTCTTAACCATTTTTTTGTGATACTGTTCATAGCATTCTTTGGTGAGGATGTTTTTCATTTATGTCAACACCCTAATATGTTTCCTTTTTCGCACTGGTGATATTATATTTTCCAACCATCCACTTTATTTATCTTGATGGATTTTGAACATGTAATTCTAGTATTGAATTAGTTATATACTCATTGTAATATATTGTGTGGACAACAAATTTTACAAACTCGGATTAGATGATATTCACCTAGAAATAAATTTATACTATTGTTTTGGGGATAAGTTTTGGCATTACATATTTTGTTAATCTAATATAGATGATTATTGGAAAGTTTAATATGTATTGTTTTACCATCCACCGTCTTTATATATATGGATTATAATCATTTTATCCCTTTTATTTACATGGGGAAAAGTATTTACATTTCGTATATTTCATTATATGGATAACCATGTTTTTATCCAGTAAAAGGTTTTATAGGGAAGGGTATGAATAAGTATTGGTGTTGCTTGTGGTGAATGAATTTTACATAATTAGGTTATGGGTTTGGTACAAAATAATATATCCCCTTGATGAACCAATAGGTCTCATTATACAAAACAGGTTGGGTTTTAGTGTATACCTCTCCCTATAACATGAAAGTGTCTCGAAATAAGGCCTAGAAAACATATTTTTTTGATGCATGGATTTATGAACTCCATCAGCATGAGAACAATATTATTGATATACTTGTTTAAATTTATTATCATGGATATATCATCCCCTAATTTTCAATTGATTATGGATTCATGTTGTTTACATATTCCTTAAATAATATTAATGTAAGGATTATGCCATGATTATGTCAGTTGAATGTTTACCTTACTAAGTGTTTCAGATCACCCCTTCTTATGTTTTCATTTCCTCAGGTTATGAAGAAAAGTATTACACATGATATAACTAACAATTTACCTTTTGTGGAGAATATATGTTAGATATTGAAGACTCATTATGGATTAATTAGTTTCATATATAATGAAAAAATATTTGTTTGATACAAATAAAACAATATTTTTTTTGTTATTTTTTCCCTAATTTGATAATTAACTAAACCTGAAAAGATCCTTGAGATTTAAGAGTTTTAATAATCATTATTGATTGTGTAATTAAGGATTTTTATATCTTAGCTTTTATAGCTACTATCAAAGTGAGTATGTAAATATGCATTTATGGCACTAGAATTGGGAGTGTGTATTCAAGGCATCAGAATTGTTATAAAAGCAATGTTTTAGATAACTTTAGATATTATGATGTTTTTTTATAATAATTTAAGGGTTGATAAGTTAAGTTTGATCATAATTTTAAAGTTATAGATAACCCTTTGGGATAAGTATATGATTTTATGTTAATGTAACAATTCACATTTTATTTGTGGATTAGGGTTAGAGAACCTTAGTGAAAACCCTAGAGATGAGTTTATGTATAGGATGATATACTAAAACATTATTAACAACTTGATTATATGGTTTCCCTAGAAATTAAATCATTGTTTGGATATTTTCAAGTGGATGCAGATGTGGAACAAATGAATCTAGGGGTAGTAACCCCATAAAAAGGTTGATTGAGATTTGGCTTGATATTTAATATAGTGTATGGTTAAGGGGCCTAAGATTGTACACCTCGATAGACACTATAGGGGGATATGATTTGTTAAATCACATTATCTTTATGAACCATTATTGGGGATTTAAATATGTTTAGGTTAGATAACCTAATAGGATGGTGACCATGGATAAAATATTTTGAAACAAAGAGATTCATAAGTTAAGGTACACATTAATTGATTTGTGTTTTAGAGGATAAATGATAAGTTATATTTTTGATGCATATATTTTAATGATTTTTTGTGAGAAACCTTTTGATTATGAGAAACCAGCTATCACATATATGATTCACAGTGTGAATATAGTCAAAGTTCCAAGCACACAAAATAAGAGAAATATGGATCCTCAAGAATGATCAAGTGATGAATATGGTGAAGGAAAGAAGATTTAAACTTAAACATGTCACAAATGTGGGAAGAATCATAGGGAAATTTCCTTATAGGGATAGGTAAGTTCTATAACTGAGGAGACGATGGTCAACATACTTGCAAGTGAAATGGAAAAAGAGAATCTATAAAAAAATTTCTTCAGTTGCAAGAGAGTTTTAAATTTTGTGGCTCAATGACCCAATATAAGGTCCAATGAGGGAAATAATCACCAATAACCATGAGAACACTGAAAATCCTATGAAAAAACTACTAATGTAGAAGATAGTGAGTTTTCACTCTATATTTTATAGTTTAATATGTAATGTAAGTCTTTACGAACTATTAGATATTGAGTTATAAATATAAACCCCGGGTGGTATGATTATTATACAAATAATTTTCAAGGATTGTGGGGAGTTATTTTATATCGAATTAGATATTCATCCATTAGTATAATGCAACATGAAATTATAATTGGTTTATCTCTCTTTATAAAGTGATTATAATAATTTCTCATATAGATAAAACTCTTTCCACATCATAAATGAATCCATGGTCATCTAGCGATGTATAGTTAATTATGAGTTCATAATAGTAATTACTTTGATCTTTTGAGACAATTTTCATGGAAACAATTTATTTAGGGGGGGTGAATGTAATACCCAAAAATTTTAATATATGACTGCGTATAGATAATTCAATGTGTTTAATAACTTTCTCAAGATGTAACACTGAGCTTTAAGGAAACTGCGAAATAATTACAAAAAATATAAATATTTAAGTATGACCATTAAAACCTAGATTTTGAATTAGTGGGAAGGAATAAAAGTAACAACTTTATAAAAAAATGTATAATTAAAATAAATGGTACATATAATATGACTTAAATTCAATCATTTTACCTAAAATGAATAATAAGATCTTTGAAACATTATTGAAAATTGCCTCTTTATGTGATATAAATTTCTATGTCAAGAAAATTATGATTAATGATGATAAAATATATTGTAAATGAATAATTTATTAATTCTAATTTAATTTTCAAATAATAGGAAATATGAATGAGAATGGTTAATATTCTTAAAAACATATTTTCTAATAAAAACTTTTTTTTTCAAAATATCTTTCATTTTTATTCAAAAGTTAAGATTCTAAAATTTATAATCTGAATTTTAAAAAATAATCATTATTTTTTGATTCATAATATTAATATTGTTTTAATATTAACTTTTTGTATTTTTCTAAAATAATTATTTTTAGGAGAATAGTTCAAAATATATTTTTTACAAAAAAACATGGTTTTTATGGCATTATTAGTATATAACCATGAATTCCAAAATCATGAAAAAGATATATAAGACAAAATATATATATTTTATAAGTGGATATATAATTTTTAAATTATTGGTTTGAATTTATAAAACCATATATATTTTACATCATAAGTAATATTTTCCTCAAAAACTTTTTTAATACATTATACATTTTTATTTTAAATTTATTATTTTTTTCAATTTTATAAATTTAATCAAATGAAATGGATTTAAAATTTAGAATAATTTTATATAAATTATCTAATAACAACCACTTTATTTTAAGGCATAAATATTAAGATACCTTAGTTAAAAACTAGTTACCACTGTAAAAGCTAAAATAGTAAAAGTATTAATTAAAGGGGTAAAGGGATAAAAACATGATAAAACCTATCTAGAATTAAGTGGATGTTGTGTGTATAGAAATAATATCTTCTTCACTAAATTGTTTCTCAACTTTTGAGCCACTTTACAGGTTTAACAAGTGTTCCCTTTATATTAAGTTGAAATACTTAAAAAAATGTCATTCTCTCCATTTATAAAAGGGGATTCTCACTACTGCTTCACAAAACTGCTAAAATTTTGGTTTCCAAGAGAAAACTACCCTTTTTTACTACCCCAAGAATAATATTTTACTATTTTGAGATTCTTGTAATAATATATTTTCTTATTCCATTTATTTATATGGGATCTTCCAAGGAAAAGTGAAAGTTCTCTATGTGAGTAATTTTTTATACTTAAATTATTTCCTTTTTATTTTTTTATTCCAAATATAATTTTTAAATACCCCTATAATTACATAATTATTTTGTATATAATTAAATTTATTATGATATTGGAATAATCGTTAATTAAATTTTCCATTTTCTATTAAGAAAGAGGAAACCTTAATTCGTACGTTGTACAGACTACCACCTCTATGAAACAACATGTTTAATTTGACTTTACCGCCTTCTAGTGATATTATAAAAGGGTAATTAAATAAATAATTATGATATTTATATTTTTATGATTCTAAAACAATAAAAAATATTACTCCTTTCTCCCATTCTATGTAAAATAAAATTTTCTACCATGCGTATGTGTGGACTACCACCTCCATGAAACGATTCATTTTTTTTCATAACCAAGTTACAATTATAGTCATGAGGATGGTATTAAAGGATAAATATGATGTTTATGATATCATTAATGTTATGTTATGGAAAATTATAGAACTTATTTATGATATGATCAACAAATTATTATCATTAATTCAATTGTTTAAAACAAGCGAACTAAGAGGAAAATGATCTCATCATTCTAAGTACTGACTTTTTATAAATTAAATTTTCTTTATACTTATTAAAAATTCATATATTTAATTATAATTTTTTTAAAAGGTGTTTACTTCGCCCAAAACGACCAAAGCACAAATATTTTTAAAAGAATGATTACAAGTGTCTAAAATATGGGATCATATTACAATCTTTTTCATGAAAGGAAATAAGAGAAGCAGGAAGGCCTTCGAACCAGGTAACATCTTGATTTACTCCCATGTTGGAAAAACCGTCTATAACCATGTTTTCTTATTGATAAACATGTGTGATGATATAGTTAAGATCGATAAGAGAATGAGTGCATTCCATCCAACATGTAGTAATTGTCCAAGCAATATGTGTTATGTCATTCCAAATTTCTTAAACGATAGTCATCGAGTACCTTTCAATCCATAGGTTTTTCCAACCAAAGAGCTTGGAAAAGTAAACAACATGTATCAAACCCAGCATATCAGCTTCAAGGGATGTGGAAATGACACATTTACCAATGAATAATCCAAGTATCTTACCGAGGTAATTCCTGAAAACAACACCACACCCTACGGGTCCTGGATTTCCCTTAGAGGCACTATCAATATTGATTTTGATCCATCCAGGTAGTGGGGATCTCTAGAACACTTCTAGAGTGCGATGTGTTTGATAAAAATTTCCTTTAATCTTTAGACACTTCAGGATCCCAAAGTCATGCATGGTGTTGTGACAATGTCCCTTTTGAATCAAGGAAGCTTCTTGTATGGAAATAAGGATCTTTATCCAACCTCCATTTTGATTAAATGAGCAATTGTTATGAATAATATCATTATGATCATACTAGATCACATTATGGAGCTCCAAAAACACAATAATAAAGAGGTTATTGATTTGATGAGAGCGTTCCATTTATATACAATTTTTAAGTTGAGCTTTGGCGAAATCAAGAATCAACCATCTACAGTAAAAAAAATGTAAAGAATATAGTTCCAAAGAGTAGAATCAATAACACAAGAGAAAAAGAGATGGTTATAATCTTCTCTATGTTGATTACATATTTTGTAATTAGAGAAGAGTTGGATTCCAAAAAATTGGAGGTAAATTTTAGTGGGAACTCTGTTGTGATAAAGACGCCAGATGATATTGAATCTTGAAGGTTTTATAAAAGGTTTGTTGAAATGTTTTAACCAACTATAATCACTCTCAGAGTTACAGAAATAATGATTATAGATTTTTTTTGAGTTAAACATACCATTATGATAAGGTTCCCAAGTTAATAAATCATTATTGTTAGTGAAAGAGTAGTTTTCAATGAAGTTTAAAATAGTATTAGGGAAGTGATCATGCTATGATTTTATAATATCTCTGCTAGATCTGTTGGTATTATCAGGGATTTGATCGGGAGATATCATGGAAATTAAAGGTGTTCCAATCCAGTTATCCAACTAAAATTTCATGGAGGAGTCTTTGGAGACCATCCATCTGGAGTTATTCATAATATTAGTAAAGTATTATTTAATGGAAGTCCAGATTAAAGAATTAATGAAGTTCGAATTTCCCGTTTTAAGTTTGTCAAGAAACCTATTTTTGAGAAATGTAATAACCTCTGAAGTATGGTAAAAAAGGTTCCAAGTGAGTCTTTCTTGAAGGGATTCATTAAAGTATTTGATATTTTTTATACCAATACCACTATTTTCAATGGGATTGCAACAAGTTATCCATGGAACAGTTACAAGTTTTCTTTCTAGAATACTACCAGTCCAGATAAAGTTCTTTATGGTGGTGTTCATTTTTTTAATAAGACCAGTAGGTCATTTTTATACCATCATGGAGTAAACCATCTTGGAGACAATAGTGGATTTAACAAGTAAAGTCCTACCTACCATAGAAAGAGATTTTCTTTTCCAAGAAGATAGATGATTTAGAACTTGGTCAAAAATAGTCACAAAGTGATAATATTTGGGTCTACCCCAAAAAATGGGAACACTAAGATTAGTGAAAGGGAGCATACCTTCTTTCAGACCTAGGTCACTAGTAATGTTACATTTTCTGCTAGGAGGGAAGTTCTTCCCAATGAAGATGAAAGATTTGTTCCAACTAATGGTTTGACAAGAAACCTATTTATAGTGTGAGAGTGCATTATTAAGATTAATAATGTTTCTTTTATACCCTTTAAGGAAATGGATGATGTCGTCAGTATAAAAAAGTTGAGTAGGAGCATTCACATTCCTAGAGACCTGTATGCTCTTTAGTTTGTTCTGGTCCACCAGATGGTTGATCAGACGACTGAGGTAGTCTTCTGATATCGAAAAGAGAATGGAATATAGGGGATCACCTTGCCTTAAACCTTTGGTGAATTTAAAATAGACCTTGGGAGAGCCATTCATCAAAATGGAGATAGACTTTGAGTTGATGAGAGTTCTGATTGCGGTGATAAAAGAGGTGTTAAAACCAAAACCTTGAAGGAATTTGATGACAAAAATCTAGTCCATGGTGTTGAAATATTTTATTATATCAAGTTTAATAGTTATTTTTCCTCTTCTGTTACTTTTATTAAAATTATTGACACACTTAGAGGCAAGGAAAATATAGTCTTGAATGGATCTACCCTTTATAAAACAAAATTGTTTCCAGGAGAAAATTTTATCTATGAGAGTGGAAAGTATTTTCACAATGATTTTGGTGATGATTTTGAAAAGGGTTTTGATAAGAGAAATATGTATAAACAAATGAATCTCAGAGGCATTATCCACTTTCAGGATCAAGGTGGGAAATTTGGCATTTAGAGCGTGAGGGAGAACCCCATTGGTGAAGAAGAATTTTACAAGTTTAAAAAAGTAAATCTAAATCACATCCCATTAATGTTGGGAGAAACCATTGTTGAAGCCATCAGGACTCGGAGCACTATCGAGATTCAGACTAAAGACAGTGTCCTTGATTTCATGTTCCAGCAGAGTGTTGAGAAAGAAAGAGTTGTCCTCATCAGTGATCATGTGATGAATGACCTATGGTAGGAGGTCTTTGTTTATATCAGTACCATTGAAAATGGATTCTTAGTAGAAGAAGATATGATGAGTGATGTCATCTTCATATTCAAGGAGCCTTTCCCCATTCTCTAAAAAGGTTAACGGCCTGTAGGCCTTCATGATTATTTAAAGAGAGTTGTAGAATTTAGTATTTCTATCACCTTCTGTTAACCATTTAACTTTAAACACTTGTTTTCTCATATTTTATTTGAATGTGATAAAGGAGTTGAGTTTGACCAAAATTTTTAGTTCTTGAGTAGGGTCAGTGTTGAAGTAAGAGTTGGGGTTTGTGTTTTGGAGATCATTGATATCTTTCTCAAGAATCATGATGTCATTATTAATTTTATTGGATTTAGAGCTGCAACAAGTTTTTAGAGTCTGTTTTAGATGTTTTAATTTGAGATTATAGTCAAGGACATCATTGTTACGAGACATTGAGGTCCAATAGTTTTGGATGATATGAGAGAAATCATCATCAGTGAACCACAAATTGTTGAATCTAAAAGGTAAACAGGGTTTCATGTCTTTGGTAGAGACACTGACTAGGATGGGGTGATGATCAACATTCAGTATATGAAGAGTGGTACTGGATATAGTGTCCCATTTATCTAATGCATGGGACATTCGTGAAAGCTCTATCCATGTTGGAGGAAACTACTTTGTTTTAGTGTATTCTATACTAGGTGTATTTTTCACCAGTGAGATTGATTTTAATGAGATTGTTTTTATCTATTGAGGATTTAAATTCTCTTCTGAAAATAGAAGCATGAGAAGGTCCAAAAACATGATCATGATAGGATCATGTTTGGGCTGTTTTAACCACATATTTTAACAATAATACAATTTTTTTCATTTATGGAAATCTAGACTTATTTAATGGTATACTATTATATAAATAATAAAACATCTTTCATTCATTTATATTCACAGAAACATGATCATTGGTGATTTAATCTTCAGGGCATATAACCTGAAAAACCATAGAATTAAATTATTGATTTATAAACTATATTTTAACATCTAATAAAACACCTTATATGATCTAATAGTGATATAATTTATAAAATGAATAGCTACCAACACCAATCTTATAAAACTAGTTCAAATATATAAAGATTACTTACACCCAGTGTTGAAAATAGGTAAAAACTAACTAATATATATATATATATAATAATGATTATAATTGAAGAGTATAAATGGTTATAGTTATGAATAAGTTTCTTGAGTATGTTTTTAATTAACTGAATTTAATTATTCAGGATGTTCGGTGCATGTTTATGATAAATCAGTACCGAGGTAAGGGTTTTCAAATCAAATTCCTCCCTTTGAGATATGTTTGGGATTATTCACCTAATTTAATTACAATGGTTTACATACTACCTACTTGAGATATAATATCATGAATTATATTTTAATCATTTTATTTGAAGTTTAATTACATACCCTCTATTTCAAGGCGTTTTGATAAAAAGGTTACTCAATCCACATGGTTTTTTTGTCTCAAACTTTAATTCCTTGAGACATGTTTATGTTACACACCACGATTTCCTTTGAATGGTGTATTCACTAACCAAGGATTTATATTTATCATATATATTTTTATTCATGGTAAATAACAATTTGTATTAGTTTCATTTCATCAAGTGTCTTTTGAATCAATTGTTACCCCAGTTGTAAGGATTTTTGGTGATATAATTTTCATTCAATGATTTATGATCCTTTCCCTTGCACTTATTTCATATCGGTTTGGTAAATTATACTATTTGATTATATTATGTGGTATTTATTTTTTTACATTTATACCACATCATACACCATTTTGAAACATTTACTACTTCAAAGAGTACATTTCTCTTAAGTAATATTGATAACTAAAATCTCCTTTCCTTGAGTTATATCGTTTCATTATTAAATTATTTCTTCCATTCTTGGGTTCTCCCAACCAAATGTTTTATTATATAGTAATTTGTTTACCTATATGAAGAAAAATATATATTTATATAAAATAATTTTTCTTTACTCTTTTTATAATTTGAGTTTTATACAATGGTATTTTTCAATATATTAAAATAAGGCTTTCCTCTCTCTTTCATATTCTTTTTCTTCCTCTCCAAATTTCTCCAAGATAAATATTGTATCTTTTAAAGCAACTATTATTGAATATTATTTTTAAAATTAATGTCTTTCAAAGAGTTTTCACTTTACATTTTTGAAAAATACCTATGGAAGTGACCCATAACATCATATTTTACGTCAATATTGAATCTTGTTTCTAAAAGATATTTTAAGTTTTCATTTTTTCTTACCTTTTTTATTTTAAAAATGTTTTACCCTAATGGGCTTTATGTTTCATGATTTATCCTCACATATACATACATACTTATATATATATATATCATTTGTTGTATTGAACTCACAATATCAAAAAATTTGATTCTTGATCCCTTATTTTGGGATATTGTTCAAAGCATTCTTTTATGAGGATATTTTTCATTTACTCTAACACCCATTTATGTTTCCTTTGTTTCAATAAGGATATATATTTTTCAATCTCACAATTTATTTATCTAGATATATTATGATCATGTTATTATAGTGTTGACTTATCCATATAATCATTGCTCTATATTGTGTGAGCATCACATATAACTTAGATTGGATGATGTTCACCTAGAAAGAATGTTATTCTATTAACATGGAGAAAATTATTGGCATTCCATATGTTATTATTCAAATATAGATGATTATTGAAAGGTTTAGTATGTATTTTTTGACCATCCACCTTCTTTCTCTAGATGGGTTATGATCATGTTGTCCCTTTTATTGATATGGGGAAAAATATTGAATTTCTGTATTTTCATTATACAGACAACAATGTTTTTATTCAGTAAGGGGTTCCTTAGGGAATAGTATAAAAGGTCTTGTTGAATCATATGGTGAATTCATTATTAGGTGAATATTGGGGACCAAAATTATATAAGACCTCAATAAATTGACAGGTCTCACGAGACAATACATTTTGGGTTTTGGTTCATACCTCTCCCCATAAAAGGATAGTGTCTTGGCAGGAGGCCTTAATAATATATTTTTTTAATGTCTAGAATTATGAATTCCATCTGTATGAGATTTTTATTGTTAATATCCATGGTTTAATTTGCTTTCATTGGTATATAATGCTATCATTTTCAATTTATTATGTATTCATGTTGTTTACTTGCTCCTACCATAATATTTATGCCATGCTTAAGCCATGACCTCTATTTTATATTTTCCCTATTAAGAAATTGAGATCACCCCTTATTATGTTCCCATTTACCTAGGTTATGAAGAATAGTATTACACATGATATAACTAATAGGATAAATTGTGTGTAGAATTTATGGTAGATGTTTAAGACTCATTATGGATTAAGTAGTTTCATATATAATGAAAAATTGTCTTTTTGATACAAAGAACATGACATTGGTTAGTTATTATTTTTTAAAAATTCCCTAAATATATAAACCTAAAAAATATCCTTGGGATGTAAGATATTAAATAATCATTATTGATTTTTTTAATTATGGATGGTTATATACACGCATTTATATATGGTGTCAAGGTTATTATGTAAAGTATGAATTTATGGAACTTGAGTTGGGAGTGTGGTTCTGGGGAATCACACCATTCCCAAAAATTCCATGTATACACCCATAAGATCATACCTGAGACATTGTTTTCTTTTTCATTTTCAAGGAATAAATGCCACACTCCCCCTTCAATGAGCCTAATATTCCATTTCAAACCTCACCCTCTCCTACTAACATAAATAATAGAGGTCTCATAGGTCTATGAATGCACAAACAAGAAAATAAAGGCATATAATTTTATATAAATTCCATAAGATGGTATGGATATACCACATCAAGCTTACTGGATCTCACTTTCTATGAACCGCTGCTCGAATAAAGAATGAAATAGAAAATCCCTAAAACCGAACCACAAATTCATCAGGTTAGGGTTTTAGAATAATAAACCAAACCAAAAAAAGGGTTTAATGAATAAATGGTGTTATAATTACCTAAATGGATCCATCATAACTGATGATATTTCAAATTATAAAGGTAAGAGGGAGAGGAGTCCAAAATTCCCAAGGAGGAGCTACAAAGGGGTCCTGTTTAACACCCGATAACAAAAAACATATAATTACATGATTTATAACAATGGTTTTACTTTATTAAATTTCAAGTATTTTGGTGGTCTAGAGTTTTATGGAATTTTGAAAAACTCTTACACATCAAAACCTTACAAAAAAAATAGCACAATTCCACTAAATATATAATTTTTCTAGAAAAAATAGGATGATTAAAATTTAAACTCCCATTTCATTGAAAACACATTCACTTCTTTAATGAAGAGTCTTTATAGTGGAAAGATAGACCTTGTTATAGTTCACAATTATCCTTAAGCCCTGTGAAAAATATTTTAAAACTTGGGATGGGTATAGAAATATTATTATGTGTTACAAAAATAATTAAACATCTAGTCTGTTTTTAAATTCATGAAATACCATTGATTTTTTTTTCTTTTTTACAGAAATAATCACTAGGTAATATAATAATTTACTTACTCAGTAAATTTAATTCACTTCCCAAATATTTTTATAAAATATCTCATAATAAATATTAAAAAAAATCATAATCATGAGGTTTTCTTTTAAATCAAGATCACCAATGAAATTTTTTCTTGAAAGACAAACTTCTCACCCTTAAAATGAGGCATAAACATTCCTTTAAGAATAATCTAATTATATTACCTTATGAAATCATAACAATTTCATCAAAAATAATTTTAAAGAAACAAAATTCATTTAGGAAAATTAGTACATCATCTTCATATCTCTCCAACAATAACTTCTATAGTCACTCTTACAACCACTCTTATAAATATAGTAACCTACATGGTTAATCCCATCATATATTCATCGGAGAAAAAATAATTACTAAATGCATTGGAGAGATATATCAGGAACACCTATCATCATGAATATCTTTCAAGGAATATAGTATACATAAAACTCATAGAATTTCTAATTTATATTATAAAATATCACAAATGATTCTATCTAACACATATGTAGAAGCAGTTTTGGGATTCACATAAAAATATGGATAAAAATATATTTTCTTTGAAAAATATTTAAAACATTCTCATAAGAATTGGAAATAAGATATTATTCTGAAACATATTAAAAATTTCAGAGGGAGTTTATTAAAGAATAATAGTTATGATGGCTGAAAATGTAACTCATGCGGTATACATTAAATAATATTCCTTTTATACATTTGTAAAAATGTCAAAAAAATAACATGTTTGGAAAACATTTAAAAGTATTATTTTAAAAACATAATAATGAAATTAAAAAATAGATTAAAATTAATTATAACATACATTTAAATATAATAATAACATACCTAAATTTTTTTAATGAACTTGGATATGTAATAAAAAGATAATAAATAATGTTAAAAGTTTTAAAATAAGGTTTAAATGAAAAATCTATTTTTAATTTGGTAACTTTTGAATCAAAAGATCATTGAAGGAGAGAACATGAAAATTATTTTTAAAAAATTTAATTTCAATAAAATAATAAATAAGGAATCCATATGAAAGTATATACACCACATAAAAAATGTGGTGAACATGTCATGAGTCTCAGTGAAAGGAAATCGAGATGAGAAATCCTTTACCTCGAGACCGACTCACCACATACATACTTTAACTCATGTATAATAAAATTATATTAATTATATAATTTATTAAGAACCATTTTAAAGTTTTATTACATTATTACTATCCCTTTTATTAGATTTATTACCATGACTTGTATAGTTGTTAAATCAACTAAGTTCTGGTTGAACATTTTGAGGACGTTTAGTTCATAATCCCAAAACAAATTTGGTAAGTTAACCATGGTCAAAGGGGTAATTATTCCATAAAATAATTAAAATTAATAATTAAATATTTATAATTTTTATACATTAAATGTAGTTTTAGTACCAACCCCTGAAATGTGTACATGGAAAATAAATTACATCGCTTCGTGACGGTGGTAATTCAAAGGTATGCAGGAGCGATGTTATCATTTTACAAATGATGGATGCTTAAGTGGTTAAGTAATATATTATATTTATGACATCATAATTATGTAATTAATATAATTTATATTCATTAAATAAATGATAATAACATGTCTGTGAGTTGGTGATGAAAAATGAAACACATCGCTTCGTGGAGGTGGTAGTCAACATGTATTCACAAGTGATGTTTTCATTTACCATAGGGTGGAAAAGGTGATGAAAAAGGGTTATGATATCAAAATAATAAAATTTTATTATATATAAGATAATTATTTTATAACATAATCATGTTTATATATTATTCTAAGGATTTGAAAGAAGAAATAAACATCAAACTGCTCAGTTAAGAGATATATCTCTTCTTTAGAAATCCTACTTTGTATTACACCTTAAGCCTTCTAGGATGGTCTTTTGGTGAGAAAATAACCTCTAGTAAATGGGGGGGGGGGGAGTTTTGAAAGGTATTTGGTTAGGTTTTTGTTGAGATAAATTACTCAATAATTTTGAGGAAGATATGATAGGATATTTCTTTTTATAAGTGAGGTGGGTGGTAATCATGAAAATACTTGAAATATTAATATATAATAAGTGTATAACTCATGTAAAAATAAAAATAAGTTCCATACAATTAATTATAATTAGGAAAAGGTCTAAATATAATAAAAAATATAAAATTATGATAGGTTTAGGTGTTATTTTAAACCTTACCTTTGGGTTTAATCCCCTCATTACCCCTACACAACCTTAACCGTTGTAACAAATATTTCTATATTTAAGGGTCATGAAAGTAATTAAAAAATTAAATGTGGCAAAAAAATGGAATATTCATGATATAATAGGAATCTTACAATAAAATTTAGTTATTATAGGATTTTTATGATTTTATAAATATTTTAAAATTATTTTTAAACACTAAATACCATTTAAAGTCATTTTGGAGGTTATTCAAAAAATTTGACTTTAAGAACATCAAAATAATATTCTAATTCGAATTAAAACAATTATATAATAAATTATCCTTTAAAAGTATTTATAAAATCCATGAAATACCATAAATCATCTAAATATTTTTAATTTTAGTATTTTTGAAACTATTTGTTTGATTTATTCCTATTCTTAAACAAGCGTTGTATCGATGATGCATAAATAGTTTAAAAAATTATACTATATTTTAAAACTAAAAATAAATTTTTAATAGTAAAAAAATCATTATAAATAATTTTGGTCATCTTGTTTCATTCATAAGTATATTTACTCTTATCCTAATCATGAAAACTTATTTATGATATAAAAACATAGAAAATGACATTTATTAAATGCAACACTTCCTTCTCTTGGAAGCCAAAACATATATCAAATTAAGCCACAAAAAATATTCCAATAATGAGGATATATAAATAATCATCTTATACACATAAATAATTGATAATGTTTGAGCTATTATGGCATTTTCTACTTAATTTCAATTTTTTTACATTAATTTACCTTTACTGCAACAACTCATTTGTTTAACTCAGTAACCTATTTTGTGACAAAAAATAAAATCAACCATTTAGTTTTTTTCAAATTATTATTAAAATTTTAAATCCATTTTATAAGATTCAATTTGTTAGAGTTTTAGAAATCAATTCTAATATTAGTGCACAAAACATGACGAAAAACAATTTTTAAAAAAAATGCATTTTAAAGAAAAGATTAAAGTTATACTAAAATGAAATATAATAATAATTAATATAGAATTTATTAAATTAATTTTAATAAAAGGTTTTATATGTTACTTTAAAACAAAATCAAATGGGACTTTTAAATTATTTGATATAAAGAAAAGAAATAACAGGTTTGCAAAAATCAGTATTTTTCACTATTCACTAAAAAATCATCCTTTTTAGAAAAATCCCAAAAATTCATCCTAATTCTATTATAAAATTATGATTTTAAAAATTATTTAAATTTTTTTTAAAAAAATTTCTAAAATTGGTAGAAATTAATTATAATATTTGGGCACAAAATTCAGTAAAAACCATTTTTGAAGAAAATGTATTTTGAAGAAAAAAATGAATTTATTCTCATTCCTTACATAATGAACATAATTAAATGAATGTTAATTAATTAAATAGGATATAGGATATACTTTTTTAATTTTATTCATTTATCAAAAGTGTTAAATTTAATCAATTAAGATGAAAATACTTCTTGCACATAAAAACTTTTATGAAAAATATATCTTTTACCTTCAAAATATTTTATCAACATTTCCAGCCAATTGTTAATAAACGTGTGATTAATTATTAATTTTATTAATAAAAATATTTCTACATATATTTTATAATATGGTAATTATTATTCATACCTTCCAAACCAACAGATAGGTCATAACAGCCCTAACTAAATAATAATATTTTTATAGTAGATCGTGGATTGTTTATGATAGGTGTTATGTATACCACACACTATTGAATATATTATTTAAATAAAATAAATTATAAATTCCTGTGGTGTTACATTCTACCCCCACTTAAATAAATTACATTCTTGTAATGTTATCTCGTATCCCATGAAAAGGGTTTATTTTGTTTTAACATCAATACCAAGGAGTGGAAGATAAAACATACGATCACAAAAGGAATACCTTTTTGAATATTGTAAAAATATATAAGTTTAAAACCCACATCATGAAAAATGGATAGTAAAACATCCTTTTTAAAAGAAAATGTGTATGACCCCAAAAATTTTAAATTTAGTTTTATTATAAAATTATTTTATTAAATGAATTGATTTATAATTAAAACAAATTAATAATATTTTTAAGGTGATTTTCTTAAAAAACTAAAATTATGTGTCTTAATTAATTTGATTATAATTTCATTATAATACTTTAAATTAATTATAATTATTAATTATAGTTTTCAAATTTATTTTAAATTAATACTATATTATAGTTTTTTTTTCTCTAAAAAGATTATTTGATTATTATTATTATTATTATTATATTTAAATAAAAAAATTTATTCTATCAAAAGGTTATTTAATAAAATATTCTAAATGAATAAAATATGATTCATATAAATAATGAATAATTAATATACAAATATAATTAATTGGTTTTTAATAAAATTTGATAATACATATATATGTGTGTATATATATATAATTATTGGGTTTGAATTAAAAATTAAGATACTTTTTATGGTTTATTACAATATGAATGCTTTTAAAAAAATTATAAAATTATAAATTAATTTTTTTAAATAATATTAAATAAATGAAAAGTGTTTAATATGAAATAAAGAAAATCGGGTTAGGGGAAATAGGGGTCTGTGCATAGTGCATTAAGGGGAGAGGAGATTGAGCTAGGGGATCATGCTCGGGAGACCAAGTCGCGTGTTCGAGCAGCAACTCTCGGTTTGTGGGTTTCGTTTGGGGAGAGAGGTCCAAGCGAGGTTGTGCACCGTAAGTCTCCATGAGGGAGTCGATCCATGAAAGGCGGATCAATGATGTTCAACCATAGTTATAGTGGTATTTGAATGTCTCGACCACTGACGAGGGTCAGACCAAAGTCATGGTGTTACGAGTGAGTTAGGGTTCCGACCGCAGTGCTAAGACAAGGTTTGGAAGACATATATCTGAATCAAATGATGGTTTTAGACCTAGTTTGAGGTAGGAATTCTCCTTTTTATGTATGAATCTATTCAGTTTAGAAGGTGGTTGGGTTTTTTTATCCATCAATTAGATTACCTGTTTGTCATTGTGTTAATTTTCTTCATCCTATTTTCTTTATGAACAACAACCATTTCATTTGTTATGCAGGCATCCATTTTTTATGTCACTGTAATGTTAAATTATCAATGTTTTTATCCACTTATGATTTTATATTTCCCTATTTATGTATTGTGGATGAATTATTCAAATCTGATTTCCTATTTTTGTTATTATAATTTGTAATGTCCCTATCTTTCTAATATCAAATCATTTCTGTCAGCTGTGTTGCACTGGTTTTCTTAGAATGAAACTATTTGTGTGATTCTATTGTCTCCATGGTCATTCTCAGATTGCTCGACATGATGTGTGTGTTTCTGTACATATAGTTTGATTATGCCTATAAAAACCATTATTCCATTGTGTAAAAGAATTAACAATTCATTATGTTTGTTCAGGAGAGGATGTGGTGTGTGTATTGTGTAGCGGAAGCCTTGTAGGTTCTTATCTTCTAATCTAGTAAGGGTACATTAAAATAACTCTCAGTCCTTGATTTTATTTAAATTATATAAGTGATAAAATTATTTTCATTAGTGTGTATATATATATATTGATTATACATATGTATGTATAAATATTTGTTTTATCTATTTTATGTATTTTTCAGAACTAAAACATATAAGAGAAAAATTATTTATTTTCAAACTATTATCTGAAATTTTATTTATAAAATTTTGTTATTAAATTTAATTTCAGTTTTTCATTTTCAAATTCTTATTCTCTAATGGTAAATTTTGAATTCAAAATTTTAAGATATATATATATATATGTTTATATACCTCACTTTTTTGAATTATTATTAAATTAGATATATGTGTAATTTCAATATGTGATTATCAAACACATAAGAAATTTATACTATCATGTTTTGATGTAAGTGACTACTTTTATTTTAAAAACTGCAATTCATGAATTTATAATTATGTTAGAGGAATTTATTATGGTGTGATGTGATCCCTGATGACCTTATCCCTTTTATTTAGAGGGACCAATGTAAACTTTCTTTCTTTAGACTTTTGTAAGTTTGACATTATTTTTTGCTAATAAAAGAGGCTTTCCCTCTTGGACAAGTGCTCATCTTAAAATTAAAAAAAAATATAAAGCCTTTTTTTCACACACACACACACACAGAGATATATATATATATATATATAAGTATTAATTTTAAAAATCTATGAATAACTTATTCAAAGTGATGTAAGTGGGTGGAATATATATATATATATTATACAATTTTTGTAATATATATATATCTATAGATGAATAAATGAAGTTTGAAAATGGGTGTATTATAAGTATGATTATAAGGATAAATGTTTACCGTCATTTTATAGATATGTTTCAAAAAATGTGTATATAATGTCAGCATGTTATATTAATATTAATGATGTTGCATCTTCATACTATCATGGCTTTGCATTATGCATAACATCGACGTACCTTGCATTCGTAATAAACTCATGTTTTTAAAATAAATTTTAATGTTTATTTACAATTTTATTAAGAACATGAATTTATTAAAGAATTGAAATGTTTTATTTATGATGTTTATTTATAATTTTTTGGTTGAAATATACTTATTTACTATGATCAACTATTTGTATGAATAGAAAAAATGATACATGAAAGAAAGTTTGAATGCATGGACAGTGCATGCGAAGGCTTATGGAATGAGTTTTTGGTGCTAACCAAACTGTCAAGTGATATTTAATCAAAGTTCATACATTTATGTATGTACATACATAATGTAAATATAAGTGTGAATGTGTACTTTAATTCAATTTCATGGTTTCAAAATTAAAAACTTGAGTGAAAGAATATATAATTAGAGAAGGTTTAAAATGTTTTTAGAAAATCCAGAACTTGACTGTTGTAAATATGGAAGGTAATTAGGGATTAAACCCCTCCTTCACCAAGAGGGTAGGCCCAAGATAGCCTTCAATAATTCAAGTTCCCTCATAATCGTTTTTTGTTTTTAGAAGCTTGCGTATTGTTTTCAAAAAAAAACTAGAATATATTTAAAGTGTTTTTTTAATGTAAGTATTTTATAAGGTGATACAGTATTTTTAAGGTGTAAGTAATTTCAAATAGTGTTTTCACAAAGGATATTTCTAAATATATTTTCGAAAGTATTTTCAAATAAATATTTAAAAAGGATTTATTGAATGTTTTTAAAACACCTTTCTGGGCATATTTAATGCTAACCCCTTATTTTTAATTATTTTCAATAGTTTTAGTAGAGTTTTTGGCGGCTTCCTCTTCAATTAAGGGGTATCATGAGTGAAGTATTTTATTTTATTTTGTTTTTTTCTATTTAAAGTCAGGTATCTAATTCTCCAGAATCTAGATCGGTAGAAGTTCCTAGTATGAAATAAATGTTGTGTATTGTTTCAGTTTCTTTAAAAAAAGCACACAAAATTTATAATGTGTGGAGTCTAATAGCTCGGTCTTGGGGCGTTACATTTGTTATTAGAGAAATGATCTAGACGTCATTGGAGATTAGATATTGTCGTGTCTAGAAGTTTAGTGATCATAGTGTTTCTTAATTCGGAAAATGGAAATTTAGAATTCTTTTTAGTCTAACAAAATGAATTGCAAGGATATAATTCTATTTATGCGGAATAATTTAACATCCCAGAAATCCTAAATTTAGTTTTATTATAAAATTATTTTATTAAATTGATTAATTTATAATTAAAAATAATAATAATATCTTTAAAGGTGATTTTCTTTTAAAAAAACTAAAAGCATGTGTTTTAATTAATTTGATTATAAGTTAATTATAATACTTACTATTAAATAAAATTATTATTTATAGTTTTCAAATTCATTTTAAATTAATATTGTGTTATAGTATTATTTTCTCTAAAAATATTATTTGATTATTATTCTTATTCTTATTAGTATTTTTTAATAACAAATTTTATTCGATCAAAAGGTTATTTAATAAAATATTCCTAATGAACAAAATATGCTTCATATAAATAAGGAATAATTAATATATGAATATAATAAATTAGTTTTTATAAAATTTGATAATATATATAGGTAAAAATATAAAATTATAGGTTTTGAATTAAAAATTAGGATATTTTTTTACGGTTTATTACAATATGAATGATTTTAAAAAAATTATAAGTTTCTAAATTTATAAATTAAAATTTTAAAGAATAATAAATAAATGATAAATCATTAATATTAAATAAATAAAATCAGTTTAGGGGGGAAATAGGGGTTTGCATGTAGGGTTTCAAGGGGAAAGGAGATCGAGCAAGAAGATCGTGCTGAGGAGACCAAGTTACGGGTTCGAGCAACAACTCTCGGTCTGTGGGTTTCATCCTGGGAGAGGGGACAAGAGAGGTCGTGTGCTGAAGGAAGCCAGAGCCACCGTGAGGGAGTCAATTCATGAAGGGTGGAGTGGTGAGGTTCGACTGTGGGTGTTGTGGCGTCTAGATGTCTTGTCCACCGATGAAGGCTCGGCCAAATTCATGTTGTTCTGAGCGGGTTAGGGTTTTGACCGTTGTTCCAAGACGAGGGTCATAAACTAGATCTGTGAATAAAATGAGGGTTTCAGACCTAGTTTGAGGAAGTGGTTCTCATTTTTAGGTCTAAATATCTTCGATTTAGTAAGTGTTAGGGTTGTTTTATTCATCGATTTGATTACCTATTTTTCATTGCGTCAATTGTCTTCATCATGTTTTCTTTATGAACAACAACCGTTTTGTTTAGTCTTTAGGCATCCACTTCTTCTATCACTATAATGTTAAATTATCAATGTATTTGATCCAATTATGATTTTATATTGTCATGTCTATGTATTGTGGATGAATGATTGGGATTCGATTGGCTGTTGTTGTTATTATAATTTGTACCATCCCTATCTTACTAATATCAAATCGTTTCTGTCAATTGTGTTGCACTAGTTTCCTCAGAATGATCCGATTTGTGTGATTTTGTTGTTTTCATGGTCATCCTCAACTTGCTTAGCAAGATTTTTCTATATCTGTACACATAGTAGGATTATTCCTATAAAAACCATTGTTCCATTATTTAAAAGAATTGGCAATTCAGTATGTCTATCCGGGATATGATGTGGTGTGTGTGCTACGTAGAATAAGCCTTGTATCTTGTGATCCGCTGATCAAGTAAGGGTGTATTAAAATTAATCTCAGTTCTTGATTTTATTTAAATTCTATAAGTGATAGAATTATTTTTATTAGTATATATATATACTGATTATACATATGTATGTATAAATATGTGTTTTATCTATTTTATGTATTTTTCAGAACTAAAAACATGTAAGGTAAAAAATTATTAATTTTCAAACTATTATCTAAAATTTTATTTCTAAAAGTTTGTTGTTAAATTTACTTTCAATTTTTGATTGTTGAATTCTTTTTCTCTATGAGTAAAATTTTCATTCAAATTTCCAAGCTATATATATATATGTTTATATAACCCTCTATTTTGAATTATGATTTATATAGATATATGTGGAATTTAAATATGTGATTATCAAACACATAAAGAATTTATACTATCATGTTTTGAGGTAAGTTATTACTTTTATTTCAAAACCTTCAATTCATGAATTTATAATTTTGTTAGATGAATTTATTATATTCCATGTTTTATACATAAGTGAATCCCAATTTTATATTTTTAAAATTTAAATTCATGACATATTTATAAATATATATGTATATAATATCATGATTTTTTCTTCATACATTAATATATATATATATATATATATATAAGTATTAATTTTCAAACTCTACGACTAATTTCTTCAAAGTGATGTAAGTGGGTGCAATATATAAATATATATTATACATGTTATGTAATATCTATATATATATATAAATGAAGTTTGAAAATGGGTGTATTATATATATATATATATGTATATAATGATAAATGTTTATCGTCATTTTATCACTATGTTTCAAAAAAATGCACATAGCATGTCATCATGTTATATTAAGATTTATGATGTCACATTTTCATACTATCATGGCAATGAATTATGCATAAGACCGATGTACCTTGCATTCATAATAAACTTATGTTTTCAAATTAAATCTTAAGTTTTATTTCCAAGATTATTAAGCACATGAATTTCCTTAATAATTGAAATGTTTTATTTTAAGTGTTTATTTACAATTTTATTAGTGAAATATAATTATTTATTATGATCAACTATTTGTACGAATAGAAAAGATGATACACAAAAGAAAGTTTGAATGAATGGACAATGCATGTGAAGGATTATGGCATGAGTTTGGGTGGTAACAAAACTCGTAAGTGATATATAATAAAAGTTCATATATTTATATATGTACATACTTATATATAAATAAAACTTTGAATTTGTATTTTCATTTAGTGTCACATTTTCAAAATTAAAAACTCTTGTAAAATAATATATAAGTAAAGAAAGCTTAATTCTTTTTTCATAAAATCTGGCACTTGAACGTTGTAAATATGGAAGGGAATTGGGGAGTTAACCCATCCTTCTCCAAGTAGGTAGGATCAAGAAAACCTTAAACGATTCAAGTGGCCTTAGAATAGTGTTTTATTTTCAGAGGACTGCGTATTGTTTTTAGAAAAACACTAGAATATGTTTAAAGTGGTTTTTTGAACGTAAATATTTTATAAGGTGATATGGTTATTTCCAACGCTTTCTTCAGGGAACACATCCATCACTCATAGGATGCATGAATTATTGCCCCACATTTCCTCTTTCCAAATGCATGTGACATCCGTTGCTTATTCAGGGACATTTGCTCCTTGATCGAAACAGGATGATGGGATGCCAATTCCTCCTTCTTTGGATTTCTCCTCGGAACTCGTTGCCTAGTCTGGGTCTCCCTCATAGACTTAAGACGTTTTTTGTGAAACTCTTCCCAGTTTTATGTCTTCATGGACACCAGTTAATTACGTTTCTTCTGTCATTACATTACAAGGGGTCTGATCAAGGTAGCAACCTTCAGTCAGGGGAGTAGTCGCGTTGGACATTGCTAGTGTGTCTGGATGCCTAACGCATCTGGGTTTCTTTATCTTATGATAGGGATTCTCGAGGGCACGAAAGCCTGAGGCATCCCATGTCGAATGCAGGGAATTATATTCCATAGGAATGTCTCTATGGTTTTCCTCATCTTCCCATGTTTAACACAGGGTATGCCGCAGGTTTAACATTTGTAAGAGATGGATTGGACTAATCAGAACACTGACGAGAGTGGATTAGATGGGAGAAACCCCAAGAGGGAACACTGATGTAGTGGATAACACGTGGTTAGTTACCCAATTACTGCTAGGAGCAGTGAGAAAGTGGGTGACATGATCTCACTAGGATGTGGCAGCCCGTGTAAGAATCCAAGATGGATACGAATGGTTGACAGAAGTGGGTGGAGAATGAAACGTAACCAATGTGAGGACAATGGTGATGTTGGGCTTGAGCCTCAAATAGAATTCCTATGTATCCTCATGGCAGGGAATCAATGTACATGTAGTTCTGTGGGGCGATGGGGCACCTGAGGAGGTGACCCATGAGAATGGAAGCATGGATGGGATCTAGAGTAAGTAGAACCTCTGGGTTGGGGAATGACCTTCCCAAAATACATAGGATCGAGGGAGAGAGGCCATGATGGTATATGAGTGATAGGCTTGAACCTCTGGAAGGCTTCCTACGTATCCCTAATGTAGGGAATCAAAGTACACACAGTTTAAGATAGGGGTAGAGAGTTGGGGTGTATGCATAGGATAGTGACCCGACAACATGTTGGGGCTTACATGTGGTTAGCATCCCGGGTTGGTCTGACGCTCGAGGGGCGGACCAGAGATCTGGGTCCCAACTAGGGGGACACCAAAGTTTACCAGTGTTTGGGGTTGAACCTTAGGGAGGCTTCCCATGTACCATGTCTAGGGGATAGGTATCAAACCCACGCAGTTCATCTTACTATGTCTTAACATCGATTGGGGAACAAAATGACTTACCGTCGATTGGGGTACACAATGTCTTACCATTGATTGGGGTACAAAATGGATTATCATCAATTGGGGTACAACGAATTACTAATGGATGGGGTACAACATCTTACTGCTGGATGGGGTACAATGGCTTACCATCGATTGGGGTTCCAATGACTTACCGCTAAATGGGGTATAATAGCTTACCGCTGGATGGGGTACGAAGTCTTACCACTGATTGGGGTTCCAATGGCTTACCGCTATATGGGGTTTCAATAGATTATCACTGGTTTAGGATAACAATGGATTACCACTAGATGCAATACAATGGATTAATGCTGGTTGAGGATCACAACGTCTTACTATTGGATGGGTCTCCAACGAATTGCCACTGGATGGGGTTGAACCTCATAGAGGCTTCCTATGTACCTTGTCTAGAAGACAGGGATCAAATCCCATATAGTTTGAATGGGTACAGTTTAACATCTTGCGGGATGAAAAGGGGTGTACAGTTTAACATCATGCGGGAAGAAGGTGAACAAATGTGAAGCGGTCTGGATCGATGGGTGTTGGGCTTGAACCTCGGGAGGCTTCCGACGTACCTTGCCTAGGAGATAAGGATCCATTTCCACATAGTTTGGAATGGGGGATACAGTTTAACGTCATGCGGGATGAGGGTAAACTGACGCGAAGGGGCTCGGGACAAGTAGACATTGGGCTTGAACCTTAGGGTGGCTTCCTATGTACCTTACCTAGGATACAAGGATCAAATTCCATATAGTTTGTAAGGGTTGGGGCTTACACGCTAAGGTGGACTAGAGAGGATTTCATGGTCAATGCTTACTCTAATCCCATGTGAGTAATTCTTTGTGTGAGAAACAAGAGCCAGCAAAGACATAACGATCACGTCGTGAAAGGTGCATCCACGGGAAGTGGAATGGGGCTTACACATATTTAGTGGCCCAAATAAGAAATAGGGGCTTATGCATGGTTATAATCCCAATGAGGAAATAGGGGATTACACATGGTTAGCGGACTGAGAAGATGGATATTGGGACTTAGTCTGAGATAGAGGCCCGATGGAGACAAATCCGAGAGGGAGAGGGACGAGGTAACGAAGTCCCCTATTCCCCTATTGCCTCTAGTCATTGGCACCAAAGAAGAAAGGAGGATCATGGGTGCTACCTTTTGAAAGAAAGGCTATGGGCTTACACTAAGATGGTTTCCCTTCCCTGCAGACATGTGATGCTCTAGTAGAGAGGATCTCATTCCATGTGAGAAAGATCTTACACCCGTGGAGACTAGCGGGCATAGAGAATATCTAAGATGGGGCTCCCCGCATGTGTCGCATGGGGCGAGACCACGGTTTAACGTCATGTTCTTAGGAATATGGTGCTTGGAAGTTTAATTTCCTACAACTCAGACAAGGCGAGTTCACTCTGCACTCCTAGGACTTACATATCCCACACGCTTTAACCCTTAGTGAAGGGAAGGCACCGACAATGTTGTAGTGAGGGGGTGTTGTGGAGTGATCCACTAAGGGGCCCACATTAGCGTGGCTATGTGAAGAAGCAATAACTATTAGCGTGCCTATGTGAAGAAGCCTGAGGCTAAGCAATGCAATGTGAAACATCACCCAAGGGACCTTGAAATCACATCATACAAGCCTGAAGGATTGTGTGAGAGAAGGGTTTACAAAGCAATTGGGTTTACAAGAAAGGAACTTTGTGAAGCTTTGATGCTCCATGTAGTGGAGGGCTTCACAAAGGGGTATTCTTCGCAAAGTTGGGTGGCATAGCCTTGGAATATGGTATTGGTGCATATGGAGGCTGCTTCGCGAAGTGGAATGTCTTTCATGGAGTAGGACTCTGCGAAGCAAGGGTTCCTTACAAAGCATAGCACTGTTAAGAAATTTTCTTCATGAAGTAAAATGACCCAACCTTAGCATGTGGTTCACATGGGTATGAAGGGTGCTTCGCGAAGCATGAATGATTTGTGAAGACCCGAGTCCTCTTGAGGATCTTCCTCTTTCATAGTGGTCTGTGGGCTACGTGAAGGGCATCCCTTCTTGAAGATGGGTTGTATTTGAGCTAAAGGAAGGGTACATCGCAATTCCAATTATGTGGAATCCCTCATTTTTCTCAAGGTTTCGCAGAGAAAAAGGTGCTTGCGATTTGAGAGCAGAGAAGGTGAAATGTCAGAGTATCCATCCTTTGGGATTGAGGGGATCCTAGTATTTATAGGCGAGGGGCAGCGTGAAGTAGGGACAGATCAGTTCGAATCTATGTGGCACTCTACGATCGCCCATAGATTGTGTTCAGTTCATTGTAACCATGGAGTCGACGTCATCAACTCCTCGGCATGAAGCTCTTCAAGGTTCTCTATGTGGTGCACACACAGGCTTGTATCAAGTTCAATGAGCACGCAAAGGTCAATTTAGTTCCCTCCATGAAATGAAGCTTCCAATAAAGTGTGTTGTAATTGCGAATCCTCCCACCTATTTGCTTCAGGATGACTGTGGTGCAGGGCCCAGGCTTCACACCGACTATGGTGCGGGGCTCTGGCTTTGGGTTGGCCGCGGTGCGGGGCTCCGTGAAAGGTCTTCGTGAGGTATCCCATTTAGAGTTGTATTTCTCTTTACAATTCTTTTAATCTTCCCATATTTTGGTACAAAAAAATCCCCCCCCCCCCTCATACTTGGAGTTGAGGAGAAAATAAGGGTCTAAGTCTGAGGGTCAATCGCCAAAATTGTTTGGCCAATCACAAAGCAAGGTTATGAACTAGGATCGCACTGCAGAGAGGCGGCACGCGGGTCAAGAGCACTGCAAAGATCTCCTCGACTAAACATGCCGAAAAGTAAAGGGGGTCATCACCTATAAAAAGGGGAGGCTGAACTCTCTTTTTTTCCTTTCTCATCTTTGTGTTTTTGGCGATTGTGCTCTCGATTCACGAAGCTCTGTGCACTCTATGATTGTTATTTGGGAATTGGGGATGTCTGCTTCATGGCGTACAATGAGTCCTTTGAATTTATGAGGGTTATCTCTATGGCTTGTGTCTGCTAGGTATATGGATGGGATATACGAACCATCTCTATGACCGAGCTTCCCAATTTGAACTTTATGATCGAGCTCTGTGATCCAGGACAAAATTTCAAAAATTTGAACACTAAATGGCTCATCAGGATGCTGCCCAGGGGTCCTTGTGGATGTTGCCTGAAGAGAAGAAATGGACAATAACTTGGGAATAAAGGACCACATATGGAGCCATTCAGACCATGATTATCTAGTGGAGCTAATGTCAGAGGGTCATAAGAACTATCCACTGTGAAAAAGGATGACTCTGTATGGATTCGATCTGAGGGATGACGTTTTAATTACTGAAGCGAGTAGAGATGAGATGGCCTACTGGTTCAGGGTGGCTGATGACCATACTTGGGTGGATTTCACACCCATCAACACTGATTGTCTATACAACCATGTGAATAACGTTGACGAGAAGGCATTGTAGTTAGAGACATCCCCTCCACTATAGCACACCATTTTGAAGGCGGCCCTGGAAAACCCAGATAAGGGGTGGAATAATGATTGGGATTTACGCTAGGGTGGAAACTTCACGGATGATTGGGCATGAGCCTACAGGGTAGGTGCCTCGTGTGAGGAGTTCAGGATGGAGGTGAGGAGAGTGGGCTTGTATGAGGCGGTTGGGGCTTCGCAATTTCACATCTACCGGCCGAAGAATCTAATACCAGAGTTTCTAAGTAGGTGGTTGTCAAAGACCAATACCTTCCATCTTCACCATGGGGAGGTTGGTATCATCCTTTGGGACTTGCACCAGATTTTGGGGGTCCCAATACTGGGGGAAATGTATGATGAGTTCCTCCCCACCATGAATACAAGGGAAGACCTGGAGCAGATGTCTCCACTGGAAAAGGAATTGATGAATCTGGTGTCTGGGGAGGTCAAAAAGTAAGTGAGGGATGCCCACTTTAAGTGGTGGTTGAAGCATTTCCTAAATTTTCCTAAAGATAGACAATTTCCTGTGAGGCCTCAGACCTACCCAAAGTGGGTTCAGCATGGAAAAGAGCACTCATATTGGCGACTTCTGGAGGATATCCAGTGGAAGACATGGGGATTCAGTGTCAGTATTGAGAAGAAACTGGTAGTTAGGTTGGATGTGTTTATCTCAGTGCTTATCTATGGTTGGATTCTGCAGGTGAGGGACACAAACATGGGCATGCGACCGAGCATGTTCATCATGGCGTCCGCATTGGTGGCCAGGGAGCGGGTCAACCTGGGAATCCCGATTATCGCTATGATGTATAAGGCACTATGGAACATCATTGAAGGGAAGAATCCACAAAGGATATGTAGGTCGTTCCATATTTTGTATGGTTGGATAGAGGTGCATATTCAGGGGTGTATGAATATATGAACCCTATTTCCCCTCCAGAGTCGAACTTTCGACCATCTATTCTGAACGCGACTGGGAGTTTCCCAACCAAGTTGAATCCGTAGTTGGTGCTGAACCAGATCTTGAAGGTGGACGAGCTCAACTTCCACCCATTCCCACTGCCGATAGGTGTGTTCACTGATGACAACCAAGGAATGGAGGAGCATCGATCCTACCTCTTGGTATTTCGAGGTGGAGTCCTCGTGGCACGGGTTGATCGCGAGCCTCTGTGCAAGCTGTACACCCCAAACCGCTTCGCGAAGCAGTTCTCATGCATGAAGATGGGAGTTCTCTATGAGGACCACCCATGTGTGATGAGGAAAATGTGGCTCATGTTCACATGAGAGGATGGAAAGATGCGGAATGAGCTGCCTCCGCCCACAACCGTCTACGGGCTGGTGAAGGAGTACGCTAAGTGTTGAGAGGTGGCCTACCTGGGGGAGATGCTGAAGTGGTAGACTGTCCATTCTAGCAATAGGGTTCCTCCCCATCCTTGAGGTCGGGGTCAGAAGATGACAAGGACATCTCGTGGTGGCAGGGCTGTAGTGGCGGCAAGACCCGCACTGATCGAGAGGCAAGCGGTGGTGGTGGACCTGGCAGTCCCAGAGGAGCAAAATCATCTGGAGGGGTTTCCACCCATGGGGTTCTGTAGGATACCCACCTAGGCTCCGGGGAAGCGGTTGTGCCACATAGACATGCCTTAAACACTATCTTCTAGGAGGATTGGGACAACTGGGATGTCAACCGAAAATTCCTCAACTCATTCGAGATGTAGCAACGTCTGAATCATCTCGGGATGGATTTTTAGGGGATCAGTCCAGTCAGGATTGGCTTTGCGTTATCCCAAGAAGAGGGGGATCAGTACGTTGCTGAGATATAGGACTTTGTGCACTCCTGTGGTGCTTCACTCCTGATGAAATATCTAGTAAAGGTTCTTCTTGATCGAATGACCCCTCCACAGTTGTCGGCTGACGAATAGAGAGAGTGCATACCTCTATAGGAAGAGTTGGATGAGTCCTCCTAGGGAAGGAGACTGGTGGAGGGATCCCTCTAGAGGAGGGTGAATTCAGCAACTTGGACTTGGATCTGGAAGAGTTTGTAGAAGACCTTGAGGTAAACCTTAAAACACTTCCCTGTAGTCTCCATCCGGGTCGTTTAAGACATATCAACTAAAATTTGATCTGTAAATGAGGGCCTCATATAAAAAACTCGTTCCTGCTCAACAATATATGAAGCTGCGGGGACTTTTGGGTCCACACCCACAGCTACGACGATCATCGTGCCCAGAAATGTTGCGAAACCTAGGGTGGTTCTCCCAGAGCCTTTGGACTTCCCAAAAATATATGGAAGGTCACTCCTTGGTGTTTTTAATGCAACAAATCAGGAGATAGAACTACTATTTGATCTTTATAAGTATTCTTCCCATTATTTGTAACTATCATCCATTGAGCAGGTTAAAATATGTCTGTGCAACTATCATATGTGTAGTTCTTAAAATGGTGTGGGTTACCTTTGCAAGGTTGGTTGGAGCTCCCGGCGCTGTCATTCCTAGAGGAATGCCAGTGGTCGTGGAAGTGGATTCCCAAGCTAACCAAATTTCAGTACTTCCAATCATAGGTGGGGCCATCAACATGACATAGACTTAGATTATTGAGGTGGGATACAACGATGAGGATCTATTAGACAACATGGGTCCTGACATACCTAATCAGACACCATATATAGACCATGTTGATGAGTTCTTAGAGGCGTTTCCTGCATACGAACCTACCAACCTTGAGGACTGAGACAAGACGACCTCTGATGAAGAGGTGAGAAAGATCATCAGTCGTCAATCATGGTAATTGATCAAGTGCTTCATCAGGAAGACTCCTCAAATGCAATAGACAAACCAGATGGGGTGTCTTTGTTCCTGACCGCACGAGCTATGCGTTGGGGGAGTGGATGCCCAACGTCCTCAAATGCTCATTCGGGACTTCATGGTAGAGAAGATTTGGGAGCATGATCATGTCCTTGGAGTAAGTTTGTAGTGAAGGAAATCGGTAAACATCAAGAGGTTCTAGGAAAACGAAGATAAAATCCAATGGTTGAGGGTGCGGTAGAATGATCACTCTACTTTACTTAGTGTGAAATAGGGGCTCATGTCATGCCTAAAGACACACCTGGAAGAGGCCAAAGAACTGATGACATTAGCCTATGAGGATATGTAAATCATCCGAATTGATTAAGAGCGGGCCCAAATTGCGGGTGATGAGTTACGTCCCATAGCTTCTGAGGAGGAGCAGGAGGTAAATAGGAAATTGAGGATCCTGGATGCCACAAGATAGAGAGTGGGGGAGTTGGAATGCTCTATTGAAGAGGTCAGCCCATCCATGAGAGGGGCCGATCCTTTGATGTTGTAACTCATGTAAACTTTCAAACGTACTTTCATGCTTTAATCATTTATGATGGATGCATACATGAGTTCTGTTGTTTGTTTTGGTTTACTGAATTTCCATCACATTCATGAAAAATAAATTCACCAATCCCTAAACTCATGTGGGGCATGCCCGATGTGAGAAACAAGGGATGACCGCTTCGTTATTCCATCCGAAAATGAAGGTGATGACCAAGATTCGAGCATCCAGGGTTTAAAAAACAAACCTGGATTTCTGGAAAGAATGAGGGAGGCCTGACTGGAGAATAAGGTTCTCAGAACAGTCGAATTTCCATCTACCTAAGGTGCTCTGGTACACGAGCGGGGCAACGCCAAGGGTGATAGAATCAATCCGAATAGAGGGGAGTGGAAGGTTTGAAACACGATACCCAAAATTAGGAACATTGTAGGGATGTCATGCCAATGAAGGAGAACTGTTGACCATGTTCAAAATATAGTATACTTATTTAGTTAGCCTAAAATGGGGATAAAAAATGAGGTTTGATTGATGAACATGTTTGAAACACGGGACTTGTCTCGAATGTCATCCATTAGTATTCTGAAACGTTAGCCAAGGACAGTAGGAGAGACATCAGCCGAGCATCCATACTGTTAAGAGTTCCTTTAAATGTGAAAAAGGATGAGGGTATGAATAAAAGACACACAAAGCATGGAGGGTGGAGTGATGGATTTTTCGAATGGATTCCAACACTCTTGAGACTATGCCACCATACTAAAAACACATTAGGTGGACACATTGTTCTGATCAGGGATCAAACTTGCTTCTGAACTGGATCTCTCTAGTGAGGGTCTTGGATGCCATGTGGTTTTATGCCATGTCAAGGCGGATGATAGACCCCGAGCTAGTCCCCATGAAAGTTTCTTGGACATCTCTACATATCACATAAGGATGAGAATCAATCCAAATGTAGTTATCAAGCACAACGTAGTCAGAGAACAATTTTTGTAAGGGGAATCCTCTTTGATGAGGAAGCTGATGCATCCCATACTTTGCATGAGGCATCTTGAACATGTTCAGAATAGAGATGTAGTTTAGTGTCATGTGTTGAGGACATATTTAATCATGTAGTTTAACATCATATAGTAGGATGAGGTGGAAGGGAAGATCCCAAAAAGGGAGTACGTGATGCGGTAGTTATAAACCCAATGTGAATGGGGACCAGGAGTTCGCTCCACACCACGTATCCCCCGAGGAAATTTTTTAGGTCAAGGGACCGAAAGTGAAAGTTAGGCTGGGCCCATGTAATAGTTCATGGACATTCCTACATACCTCATTAGGATGGGAATCAAGGCATACTTAGTTCTGGAATCACAGTTTAACATCATGTAGGATGAAAGGCCTTTGTGGAATAGATGCACCAATACACGCCCCACCAAAACTACTAATCTCAAGTGAGTCATGCTCAATTTGGGAAACAAGGAGTTGCAACAAGATTTACCTAATGCAGGGAGGCACACATTAGGAGCGATGGGAAACTAGGTGATTGATGTTCCGCTATTACTAACCCACCTTCTTAACGCACCTACATGCATGGGGGGGGGGGGAATAGAACGGAATGTGTTGGGATTCCACTTGAACATAAGGGGGTGGAAAGTCATGAATCATGATTCTCGAGATCCATATCACAATGATAACGATGTGAAAATAGAGTATAACTGTTGACCATGTTTGAAACACAATATCCGCTTTGCGATAGCCTGGAAAGAGGATAGAAAAATGAGGGTTAACTGCTGACCATGTTCAAAACATAGGACCTATCACAAATGTTGTTTGAGGTCTTTAGTGGCGTTAGCCCAAAATAGTAGGCGAGCCAATGTGGCATGATACCAGGCCATAAAAGGGGGGTCCCTTCAGATGTGAAAGGGGATGGAGATCCGAATAAAGGGCTCATGATGCTTGGACATGAGATGAGAGAATGTCCATGTGAAAATTTCACACTTTGGTCTCTTTGTCATGACACATTTGAGTTTGACAATAAGAAGTATCAGATAGAGGGAGTTGAATCCCATTACAAGGAAAAGGGTCCCGGGGTCTCACACTGCTAACTTAAGGTCGTAGGGTGGACCATTAAGAGGGGACATGATTTAATGAAATGCTAGTAGGGTGGTGAAGTAGTCGAACCTGATGCATAGTTACCATAGGTAGATCTTAGTTTAGGTTTGTAGAACTCAGACCACGCTAGGAAGAGACAAGGAATAATCATGGTGTGGTTGTTGAAAAACCAAACGCAAATGATAACCCAAGAGGTGTTCACCACACTATATGCTTCCAAAGTAGCTCGAGCTAAGGGGATGAAAAAGGGGGGAAGGATTTACGATTCCCAGGGATGGATCTAAAAACGGAATGTTTGGGAATTCCAACGTATACCATAAATATGGGAATTAATCCACACATAGTTCTAGAAAATGTCACACAGTTTGGTGTCCTGTGATAAGGGTGGCCAGATCTTAGTTTAAAGTTCTTAGAGCTTGGACCATAGATAGAAAGAAGGTAAGGAGACACGTGGTGCGGTAATTTTAAAACCCGACATGAATGAGGATGGTAGGAGTCCACATCACACCATGTGCTCTCGGGGGAGGTTTTAGGTTAAGAGACCGAAAATGAAAATTGGACTGGGCCTGAGGCAAAGTGCCCAAGCATTCCTACATACTCCATTATGATGGGGATCAAACCATATGTAGTTCTATAGGAGGAATGGTAGGGTACCAATTCCATGGACAATATTATCATGCGGTTTTGGCCTACACTCCAAAAGGAGAATCATTTGATAGATATTGTTTTCCCTTTAGGATGGATGTAAGTGTTGCTATTTTTTTTATGAAGCAATAAACCTAGGACAGAGAATCCAGGAATTGCTATAGAAATCCATCCACAGTTAGGCCTTGAAAAATGGTATAGTGGATAACGGATACTTAATATGATGCCCCTCAAGTGAGGACACCCTAATGTAGTGTTGTTGTTTCATAGTTCCTTGAAAAGAATGTTCTAGTTTTAAGAATCACTGCTTCAAGGTGGTTTCCATTGGATTTATTCATGGAACTGGAAACATCCAACAGTTCTTTATCCAAAATGGGAATGCTTTCCAAAGGAAAACATTTGTTAAGTTTGAACTTTACGGTACTTAGGAACGTACATTGGTCGAGAGTATGGGAGGTCGGACTCATCACACCCTTTTTTGGGGGAATTATTGTCTACTCTGGGACTTTATTTATAAATTTAAGATATTTTCAGGAATCATTTTTAATTCACCAAGTATTACATAAGTTTCCCTTTGAATTTCAAATCACTTATTAATATGTGTAAAATTTAGAATCATCAGTATGTATTTAAGGTTATTCATTAATATAGATATTCGTATGTATTAATGGTTCTCCATCAATGGTATCTTCTTATATACTATTTAAATGTTCTTTTAATCATCGTTATGATGATACTAGTTTTTAAGACACTCATTGGGGCACTATGGAATTTATTATCATTTAGAGAGATGGATTTTTTTTTGATATTGGGATTGTACCCATGAAATGGGTTACGTATGTATCATTTTGAATGGAATTAGAACCCTCATAGTTTGGTTCTACTTAATGGGACACATAATAACTTTTAAGGTCATGTGATAAGGACCTAACCATACAGTTCAATGTCATGTGGTAAGGACATCTAAGCGAAAGGTGCTTAGTGGGAGTTTGGTGTGAGACTTACGCAGAAACAACCCAATGAACTTGGAAAGGATATGGGTTTCCAAGTAATATTAGAACCTATTGGGAATATGGCCCAAGAAGAATAGGGTTGATTTGAAATGTTGGGTTTGAACCTCAAGGAGGCTTTCTATGTATCCCATGTGCATGGGAATCAAATCCCACATAGTTTGATGAATCTCATTGGAGAGTATAATCCTTTGAGAGAAATGATTTAGGGATTAATTCCTAAAAAGGATGCCTTAATGATTGGGGGGTTTAATTTGGGGCTTATTCCTAAGGAGGATGCCCATATTAAGGGAATTAGGTTTGGATTCTTGAAGATGATATATAGTGAGCTCGGGCCCTGAGAAGGCTTCCTACGTATCCCAATTATGGTGGGAATCAGAGTTCCCATAGTTTATTCACCATGGGTGTTTGTGTAAAATTTGTAATCATCATGAATATCTAAGACCATGTGAGTCATTCTTGTTGTGAGAAACAATAAGATATAAAATATTCAACAATGATATATACACTTTTCCTCCTCTACTGGTGGAAGAGGGTGCACCTACGACAGTGGCAGTGGATGAGGGAAAGGTGGCCCAGGAAGAGGACGAGGTGACCAGCCTTCCCTCTATTCTCTTCAAATTGGACAAGGGTCCAATGGAAGGGATAAGGGATGAAGTTTAGGGGATTATGCCCAGATGGCTTCCCTAAAATTGATCTTTTTAGGGAAGGGGGACTTTTCATTTTCTTGAATGGAAAAGAAATTGTGAATTGTACCTTCCCTACTAGAGACTTGAGGTTCCAGGTCACTTTGAGAAGGGAGAGGTTAGGAACCAAAGCCTTCTCTAAACTTAAAACATTCCAACACTATTCCTGGGAGAAATGTCCATGTGACTTTGGATATACAAACCCACAGACACTCCAAGAATCCTAACCCCATTGTGAAAACAAATGTAGAAAACCTCTGACTATGGATATAAAAACCCAAATAGGTGACACACTAATGTTCCTTTCCCAAAGGTTTGATAGGTCAGGAGGTTTTGGTGGAGGTATCAATATAATACCTTTCAAACAAGGGATCCAATGAAGAAGAAGCTCTGCCATGAATGGATTTGAAGAGGGCTCGATTGCTTTTAGACTAAAGAGAGTAAGTGAATCGAATAGGGGCACCCAAGTAGGTAGGGTCATGCAAGTATAGGAACGAAAGTCGGATTGGGAAACCTTATGTTCACTTAAGCAATGAACAACATGTATGGTAATACTTGGGAATGACCTGGCTCAAGCCTGCAGGAGTATTTACAGGTGATCCCAGAAGTGGGGCACTCAAGTTACTATAAAAAAAATAGGTGGTGGGAAATTATTTATGATTTCGGGAGGTTGGGAGCTTTAGGCACGCAAGAGTTATGGTTTCAAAAAACTAAATGGACTTAACTTCCAACGATACTCCGTTAAATCCTATGCTCAAGGTGTTGAAGAACTACCTTGACAATGTCAGAAAACTAGGGTGAAGTACTAGGGCGACTAGAGTAGCAATTCCGCTTTGGGGAAATTCTTTTGTACAAATGAAGGCCCCAAGGGTCTATTTATTGGAAAACATAGGACCCTAGGTGAAAGGAGTTTTTCCATGCAAGTAGGACGTGCAACAAATGGGGGCGCATAAGTAGGCTGCGCGTCGATGCCCTTTTGGTCTGACTAGGGTGACCTAAATCTCATGCCTTTGAAAATATTGATTTTCTTTATGTATTTTACCCTTTTCTTTCAAAGGTATTTCCCTTTGTCATTTTTTAGACTCTTTGATGGAACATAGTGTCAAAATAATCCCCCCCTCAGAATTGGATCTGGAATGAAAAAGAGGATCCTATATTGAGGTGAAGTAATGAAGGAGAAAGAAGAGAGTACTAAGGCACACAATCTTTATGTGCGTAGAGAAACTGGTCGCGCAAGCTGGCAGCATGCAGGATTCTGGCGCGCAGGGTGATGCTGATCGCTTATATAAAGCAATTTCACTTCCGTGAAGAATCCTTGCAACTTCTGTAATTTCATCTCTTGGTGTGCAAGTCTTCTTTCACTGAGACGCTTCTGTTTTTCCATGCATCTTTTTCATGTTTTTAGTTGTGCACTGTAACTAGGGCGTGACACTTGCACATCATTTTACACTTGCGCACCAACTTTTATACTTGCACGCCTTAATTACTTTGCTGATTTTTGTCAATCCTTTCGTAAAATATCAAAAATAATCTTACTTAAAAGATGTTTTTCTATCCTTTTGCAGGTTCAATGGCTCCCAAAATAATTGGAACTACTAATGAACTAGCCAGTAAAAAGATTTATGACATGATGAATGTCGTCGTTCATGACTATTTTGACGTATGTAACACCACCCTTCCATAACTAGAAAAATATTTGAAGAAATATCACTCCATCTTTCCTTGAAGCCCTTATTTTTCTCTATATAGCTATGGCCATCTGCAAGAAGTCAATATCCCAGACTTGAAGAATTATATCCCACTCTCTTGGTTTCAAGATTATACAAAATTCTCATATACCAATGTTTCTGTTTGGGGCTCATTTGCTAATTCCTGGATAGTAGAGAAAGCTCATATCATGCATCAAAGCCCGTGTACTCCTGATTTGAAAGCATACACACCTAAGCTGTAGCCACATTGTTATTCATACATCTTTTGGAATTATCAGATGGAACAATCCAAAGGCTGAAAGAAAAGTTGTAATTTCTATCCAAGAGGAAATGTAAAACCTGCATGGATATGGGCATACTGGGTGCAGAAGACATGTGCATAATTTACAGACGACTTGAAAGGTGTTGGGATTTATGAGGCTGTTTGGGTTGGGAAAACTTATGTGTATAGGAATGATGATTTCATGTCGGAATTATTAATCCGATGGGGCCCAGAGACTAAATCCTTCCATTTAACAAATGGAGAGGTAGTAATCATATTTTGGGATGTTTACAAGATTTTTAGAGCTCCAATCCTTGGAGACATGTATGATGAGTCTATTCCTCCCAAGGTGACATGGAATAACTCAAAGAAGACACCAACTTTGGTTCGTGAGTTAATGAAAATATTTAATAAACTCAAGAACACGACCAACATGAAGTCTCTCACTAGGAGGGATATTCATCCAGAGGAATGTATGGAAATATTTTTGATAAAGAAAAAGGAAAAGGGTCCCACCTACACCTGTCTGACTAGCTTTCCAAGGGTAGATAAGAGAGGTACCCCTGTCACCTTTCGAAAAACATTAGAGAAAGAAGAATTTGACAAATGAGGATATGAATTCAACCCAAAAATTCCTACAAAGACACGTCTAGAAGGTTTTTGGGCCATGTGGCTCAGTGTGTATTTGTTACCAGTCTGAGACTCGAAAGGATGTGTGAGGCCAGGAACCTTTGTTATTGCGGCCAAGCTGGCTGAGAAAAGGATGGTAGGGTTGGCCACTCCTGTTTTGGCCAAGATTTATAGGAGATTGATGCATATTTAAAGAGGGAAGTCTCCTTTTATAATAGCAAGACCATTCCAAGTGTTTTGGGGATATATATCTACTCACATTAGAACTTACACTATACAATGTGGGGTACAAGTTTTTGGAAGTTCTTTCTGACCGTTTGTTCAGGATTTCCTTGGAATCTCACCCTTGTCTGTGAATTCTTATGACATCAAGTGTAAGTAAATTATATTCAAGGAATTTCATTTTTTACTTACGGGAATCTACCTATAGGGAGATTCATTGATGATGGGACGACCAGTTTAGATTTGATGGCATACATGATAGCTTGCAGAGATAGTGTACTAGCCACCAGGATTGATTGTGAAATCATATGCGAGGCATATGCTCCTTATATATTTGTGCATCAATTCAAATACCTGCAAAAAAATATTATATCCCCTCCTATGCATGTCATATTACAGCAACATCTGATGGTTTCCCAATAACTATAGTTTTTGAAATCCGTAGAGAAGACCGGGGAAATATTTAATTTACCTGCCACTAATGCAGTAAGCATATTGACTTTCTGGCATGCCAAAAACTGGGTCACATATTACCTTGAAGGGTTATTAAATCACACTATCCCTCATGTGGGGGTGAAGAGAAGTAGGAGGAGGGAACCCTATCATTTGGAAGGTAACTATTCATCATCAGGGGCAGACTCACGAGAGTCAGAGGGTGGAGGTGAAGATGCTCCAAATTCACTGAAGAGACCTCGTGCCAGATACAACCCCCTTCCAGAGTTAAGAGAGCCACACCATCGATACCTACTGAAGTTGTATCAAGGCGATCTAGTCACCATTGTTCTGAAGAGTGACGATTTCCATTTTCTAATCCTTCACTCATGACTGCGGGGGTTGGGAAGAAACTCAAATCCAAGGCTGCAGGATCCTCTTCACAACCCTCTGGCATGTACTCTGAATATATATGACCAGAGGTTGTTCAAACATGGCAGAGTTTATACTGTGATTCTAAAACCATGTGGATGGATCCATGTGAAGGGCTACATATTCCAGAAGTAGGGGATTTTTGGGCTTCTTATAACATTCTTTTTAAGGACAATCCTAATGAGGTGAGGACCTATATTCGATAGCTAGAAATGATCATATATGAAACTGATGAATCAATTCCCACCATGAAGCTGTTGAAGGAAATAATAGATTGTGGTACCACTAAAGGGATTAGTCTTTCATTAGATGAAGAATGGCATGACTTTTTGGATCTTGAGGATGTAAGTTTCATTTTTCTCACATTCTCTTCTGCTTTTCAATTTGAATATTAGTCAAATAATTGTTACTTTGTGGAAATATCTTCTTAACTTGTATCTGGTTAAAGTAAGAACAACTAAAGTTACCTCACCACAGTGTAGCCCTAGATGCACTACTCTTGAAGCTACTGGATCACCACATGAACTAGGATAAATATCATTTGGCCAACAGGTCATGGGGGATGAAATGGAGAGGGTATTGCAATCTCCAATACCTATCTTTGGAGATTATGATGCAAGACCTTCTGAGAAGGAAAACAATAAAAAGCACTGAAGAAAGAGAGACATGGTTAAAACTTTCTTACTAGAGGTAAGCCTTCCTGAAAATCATTTATTTTAGTCTTCATTCATGAAAAAGTGTTTAAACTTCTTGGAATTATAGGGGATTCTTATGTTTCTTATTTGAAAGAAACTACTAATAAACTTAAAGGAACTATGGAGGGTTATGCTGAACAGGCACAAAATCTTGCTAATCCAGTGGTTCCTGAATAGGCATTGAGGCCAAAGGAACCAACATCTATTCCCATCACTGTTCTCATTCCTGCTATTGGAGGAGAGGAGGCTTATGGTAAATCAACAATGCTTTATTGAACATCAAATGTAACAAAAATTGACTCCCATCCTATAATACTTTAGGTTCATCACATGCACCATAAAATCTGGTAATAAATGATGGTGACCCCACAATTGTTACTGAGGAAGCTATTCGGGGTCAAAAGTTGTTAGAGGAAGGTTGCGAAGAAAACACACTGTGTGCTCCCATGGGTGAGACTGACCTGGGAGTTGGGACATCATTGGATGAAATTATGAAACTTGGCATTTCTTTTGAAGAAGTATTAGAACAAGTTAATATAAAAAATGCTTTAGAAGATTTTAGAGTTACTTGTATAGAATCAACTGGACATGAGTTTTCATTATTCATCCTGTTAATCTTCTTATGATTAAATTTTTAACCATGGTTGGTTGAAATATACAATTCCATCTAAATAAACTGATGTCGCAACGATACTTGAAGGTAGTATTGATATTAATGTAAATCCCATCATGTTTGAGACATTGGATCAGGTGAATCTTGAGACAGAAAATCTTCCAAAAATTAGTTCTGAATATCCAAATCCAACTAATGATATCACCCCTCATCTAGAGACATCAAACAAAATTTCTAAAACTGAGAATATTGGGGAGGAGTATTCTCAAGCTGTTGACCTAATATTAGGTAAGAGATACTGATATTGTGATTATACTCACTTTAGTTATCCCCTGAAGCTAACTACATCAATAATTTTTGATTTACCATATAGGGATATCAACTTAAATGGATAGGTCCGAAGGTGAAGCCTCTGTATCAGCTCAAACAGTACTAGAAGGTGAAGCTTTCATTGTGCAGGAAGAAGCAGAAAAGGTCACTTCTTTAAGTGCATTAATCCCAGAATGCATCCCTCCTTATGACAATGACTCTGAATCAGACCCAAAACTACAAAAGGCCCTTCATCTCACACATTACAAGGCGTGGAAAAATATTTGGAAGATAATATCTAAAATTCCTCGTGAGGAAATTACTTCAAGAATTCTACAACTTTCATCTCTATTTATCACGTAGGGATTTGGCGGTTTTGAATACTATAAAATTCATACCGCGCTAAAAGATATTATCTGAAGGAGGGAACAAGTGAAAAAACTTCAGAAAGACTCGATATAGTCCAAACTATTGATCAACAGTGAATAATTTCAAGAAGCGTTGTCTCAGGTTGATATTGATCACACTAAAAAGTTGAAGGAGCTGATGGAGAAGATTAAAGAAAATATTGTTCAGCAGCTGCGTCCTCAACAAGAATTAGATGTTATCACAGGGGAGCTTGACAAACTTCATATCTCATTAGGATAAGTCCAGAAGGATGGTGAAAAAGTCATTGCAGATGCTATAGAAGCACTTCATCATGATGAAGGAAGCAGAGTTGGCCAACTAAATGAGCTTTACCAGGAATCTAATGGGGCTCAAGAGGCTATTAACCAAATAAATATTAATGTAAAAAATATTTTGTGATTTTTGATAAGAGAGAGACTCCAATTTTTGGATGCTCCTCTGTGAAAAGTTTTTCTTAAATGAAAAGTATTTTGTCTTTAATCATCCATGTTTTCATTATCGCTAGCTATTTTTTTACCTAATCCATTGAGCCTGGTAAGCATAATTTGATTTTTTATAGGGTTATATGGAAAACCCCACAAAATTTGTATATTTTGACTTTTTATTTCTCAATATTACCTAAATCATAGAAAATGTACGTTTAGTGAGCTAGGACTCAACTTTTGTTTAGAGTTCCCTTTGAGGGTTCTCAATCTAGTGAGTATTATGTCTCTTGTTGTTGGTAGTTTAGAGTCATGCATGTTGGACTATAAAGAGATAATGTTTAAGGTCGAATATGTTTGACCCTAAATTTTGGAATTAAATCCCAAAAAAGACTCAGTGACTAAGAATTGCTTTTAATATTCTTTAAATATTTTCAAGGGGAATTTTGAGCCATGATTTTTATGGTCACCAAATTTAAAAATTGTACCAACATATGTCTCTTATAAGAATGAAGTTACCATTATTTGAAAAATATGTTATGTGAATCGTGTTATGCAGGGCCAAATAGGGCATATTCTACATAGACAAATAGTGGAATCTTTTGACTGACATGCCTATTATGTAGGAAGCTTATGCAAGGCCACCTAAGGACACATACTGCATAGTCAATCAAAAGAGATTTTAGGAATTTAACATTTTACTACTGATAGACATGGGAAAATAATATTTGGGTGACTCAAGACCATAGTGGGTGGTTTTTCTGAGGAAAGGAATTTTAAAAATGAAAGGTATATTTTATGCTGACATATGTCATGAATAGAAAAACAATTTCTATAACAATTTGGCATATGAGTAATGGTTAAAATTTATCAAAAAGGGGAATTTATGATATCATATTGTGAAGTTTTAAGTCATGCAGTGAGGACATTTGTACTGTGCAATTTTAATTCATGTAGTGAGGACATTATGTGGCTTTAATTTATGTTCTTTAGCTCTGAACAGAGTTATGAGACTCTCGAAATTTCTTGATATTTTTTTTGGAAACATACTACCATATTCAGGTATGGAAGGGAAAATTGTGGACTATGATTTGGGAATTTTTGGAACTGAGGAATGATTAAAGCATTAGAGGAAGTCTTTTTCAAGAAGGAAGTTATAGTTATTTGAAAAACCAGTTATGGGGGCCGTATTATGCAGGGCCAACTGGGGCATATACTACATAGTCAAATAGTATCATCTTTTGATTGACAGACCCGTTATGTAGGTAGCTTATGCAAGGGCTCCTAAGGGCACGTACTGCATAGTCAAGAAAAAGAGATCTCAAAAGTTTGACATTATATTAATAAAAGTTGTAGAGTGTTTATGGAGATTCAGATTTTCCAAAGCACAGAGTTTGGTTTATGAGGAAATGTACCTGAATATGAAGAGAGTATTTCCAATCATAGTTTCCAAAGAAATGGAGGAATATGACTTCTACGAAGGTCTAACCCAAACGTAGGAGGTATGGTGTTTGTACTTTTAGGTCATATAACTAGGACCAGAAATGGAAACAGTATATGATATATGGCCAAGTGATTCCAAGTTTATTTCATATTGCTTCGAACACATGGAGAGTGAAATGTGTAAACCATGGTCTTGAAGACTTTCAGATCAAGAGAAAGATAATGGGACAATTATACCTAAATGACTGTTTTAAAATATAGATTATTGTATTTAGTCATCAAAGTTTGAAGGGTACAAAGATACTATAACCAAGAACAAAATTACCATCATTTGAAAAACCCGTTATAAGGGCTGTATTATGCAGGGAAAACTGGGGAATATGTTGCATAACCAAATAGCAACATATTTTGACTAACAGTCCTATTATGTAAGCAACTTATGTTAGGCTACCTTAGGGAACATGCTGCATGGTTAGGAAAAAGAGTTCTTAGGTATTATAAACTATGTCACAAGAAACTGTAAGAAAGATTATGAAGATCTGGAAATATTCAAGATTAAGAGTGTGAAATATAGAAGGGGGTTATGTGCAATGCACATAAGAAAAATTTGAATCAATATTTTCCATGAGTTTGACGTCCTTTACATATATTTTACTCATATGTAAAATAGAGACATTCTTTGTTTCCCTTTGAATTGACATTGTGATGTGCAACTTAAAGTCATGCAGTGAGGACATTATACTATGCAGTTTTAAGTCATGCAGTGGGAAAATGGATAGCCCCATAAGAAATTGAGACACCTTATTTATATAAATAATCCCTTTAACCAATTTCTAATCTCACTTGAGCTATGTTCGGTGTGAGAAACAAGGAGCAGTAATGGTTTCTTCTATAACACAAAGGTGACACAAGTGAAGAATATGGGTGTTAGATTTTCATGCAGTTTAACATCATGCGGTAAGGACAAAGATGAACCGATGTGAAAATAAATAAATATTGTAACTGGATTAAGGGATAAAACCCACGTATCACTACGTGTCTTGCTGGGGGTAGGAATCAAGCCATACATAGTTCTTTAAACATTCCCTATGTAGGTTTGATTCTTATATATGGAATAAAGGGGTTTTTTTATCACGAATGGTCCCAATATTGGAGATCTAGGTGTCTCTATGTATCTCATATAGATGATAATCAATCTGTATGTAGTTCTTTAAGAAATCATTCCCCACACCAATCAAATTGGACATGGGGGATGCGGTCTTTAACACATTCAAGAAGAATTATTAAATTTAAGACACAATATGATATGGAAATAAAATCATGTATCTTAAAAGAGCACTCAGTACAGATCTAGTTAATATATAGGTGAATAAAAAGGGAGATAAAAATTTTGTGGTTGCATCTGGGCCCAATAATGGAGATCTAGGCGCCTCTATGTATCTCATATAGATAAGAATCAATCCGTACATAGTTATTTAAACATGGTCCCTATGCAGACCTTACTCAGACATAGGGAAGAGAGGGACTCATGTGCCACTAAGGATTAGCAATTATGTCCATGAATCTTTCTTATATAGGCTCCTAACAGCAAGTAGAGAAGATTTTAACCGTACAGTTTAATGTCGTGTAACAAGGGAAAATGGTGTCATGCAGTTTGACATCATGCGACAAAGAAAAAGATGCTACACATTTTAACGTCATGCAGCATGAACACTTATGGTCGTTATATAGTTTAATGTCTTGCAACTAGGACTTTGAACTGTGTAGTTTAAAGTCTTGCAGTAAGGACATGGGAGCTATGTAGTTTTCAGTCTTGCAGCGAGGACGATGTGTGAAACTACACAAAGTATTTCTTCAAGAATCTAGCATTGGTTGGAGTCATAATAAGCTCTCCATATATTGAGATTAAGAAATAAGATCCATTTGAGTAGAACTTATGTATGGAATAAGGTTCTTCCCACTTTGGCTCAATCTTTGGAGGTTTCTTTCATAGTATCATTCGAGTCCTAAGGGCCAATACCAATTCTCCTTGAAGAAATGAACAAACAAGAACTTTCTTGTTAAATGCTCACACTATTCTGTTTTGATAGACCTCTAAATGATTCAAAGTATGAAATCATTTTTCATCTAATCATTCCAGCTCATTAAACTGTTTCAGAGACCTCTCATCTGTTGAAAATTGATCACAGATTGCAACTCTGAATGAAGGAAATTGCATTTCAATTTGAAAAACTGCTTCTGTTCTGTAAACCAATGAATAAGGAGTTACCTAGGTGGCAGTACGAGTAGTAGTTCGATAAGCCCATAAAGCATGCAAAAGTTTATCTAGACAATATTTCTTATCTTTATCCACTATCTTCTGGAGTATATTTGATGGAGTCTTATTGAAATCCTCTATCTATCCATTGGCCGCCGCATGATAGCGAGATGAATGTTTCGACTTGATATTGTGTTCATGATATATCTTATTTACCTCATCAGAACAAAAATTAGTGCCATTGTCCATCAATACAGTATGAGGGACACCAAATCTAGTAATAATGTTAGTTTTGACAAAAATAACAATTTTTTTATCTCAAATTTCTTTGAGAGGAATTGCCTCATCCCATTTTGAGAAGAAGTCAATAATAGTAAGATTGTACTTGAACAACATAGCTGTAGCTGGAGGATAAGGTCCTACTATATCCATTCCCTATGTGGAAAATGGGAAAACATATTTAGTTGTTTGTAGAAACTCTGGGGGTTGATGAATGAATTTGGCATGTACCTTGAAGGGATTACATTTCTTAGTGAAATCTATTTAATCCTGCTTCATTGAAGACCAAAAGTATCCAAGCCTTCATATTTGACCAGAAAGCCTATTTTCAGACTGGTGATTACCACAATCTCCTAAATGTACTTATTTCATGATAGCTACAGTTTATTATCCATCAATACATATGAAGAAGATTCCATCAAATACTCATTTGTAGAGGATCTTCTGGTGATATGGACTATCATAAAGAGTAAAATTGGATTCTTATCATCGGATCTATTCTTTTTCAGCCCTATCTTTTGGAATTACCCTATTTTGAAGATATTCTATGATGGGTATTTTCCATCTTGTGGTATGACCATATTGCTCAGAAATAGGGATAATTTCCTTAATTTTTTCTATTATGGTTTGAACAAAAGGTGATACCACATGACGATAGGCTATGCTGATGACTTTATCATCCCGATTTGGATCTACCAAGGATGTAGCTACATTATCCAATGCATCAGCTTAGGCATTTTGTGATCGCGAGACATAAGACAATGTCAGCTCTAAGATAATTTCATCCATTAACCCTCTGACGTAATCACATAGAGGGATTAAATCTTATTTTCTAATAGAATATTCCCCCTTGATCTTTTGGATTACCAATTCTGAATAACCTTTCACTTTCAAGTGATTCAGTTGCACCTGAAGTGCTAATTCCAAGCCTTCTATGAGAGCTTGATATTATGCATCATTTTTGGTTTCGCCTTTCGATAATAGGAAGGAATAAGGCAATACTACCTTTTCTGGGGAGACAAGGACAATTCCTAACCCAACTTTATTGACTTTGGGGTTTTTTATTCTCTTCCCTGTTGGACTTATGGAGGCACCATCAATGTAAGTCTCCCATGTTTGCGGATTATCTTAAATAGAGAAGAACTCTTTATCAGGAAGTTCAATATTCAATGATATATCTTCCAAAAATAGATGTTCATTAAGGAACTCGGCTAGAGCTTGGATTTTATATCCTTGTGAGGCAGAAAATGGATATCAAATAGTTTCAAAATAACTGCCCACTGTGCTAGATGCCTTGTAAGCATAGGACGATTGAGGATAAATTTGAGCGAGTTATTATGAGATACCAATTGGACCTCATGATGTTGCAGGTAGTGAATCAATTTCAAAAGTGTAAGGATTAATTCCAGGCAGCATTTTTTAATACTTGAATACCATGATTCTGCATCAAGCATAGTTTGACTAAGATAATAAAGGATGTTCTCATTCCTAGCATCATTCTTTTGGGCAAGGAAGACACCTAGTGACTGCTCTAAATCTGTCATAGAGATAATAAGTGGACTTCCTTCAACATGTGGCATTAATACCGGTGGAAAAAATAGATATTTCTTGAGGGCATCAAATGATTTTTGGAAGTCTTCAATCTATTGATAGGTGACTCCATTTTTCATTAATCTACTGAAGGGAAAACACTTACCTCCAAAATTGGCGATAAAGCACCAAATATAGGCTAAGTTTCCTTGGATTCCTCTTAATTCTTTCAAATTTCAAGGATGTGACATGCTAAGGATTGATTTTTGTTTTCTTGGGATATAATTTGATACCACAATGGCATACAATGAAGTCAAGGAACATTCCTGAGGTTACCTAGAAAGCACAATTCAAGTGGTTCATCCTCAAACAGTGTTGCTAAAGCTTATTGAATGTGGTCTTCATATCATCCAAGTGATTGGAACATTTTCTGGATTTGACCACCAAATCATCCACATAACATTCAACAAATTTCCCTAAGAAGGGTTTGAGGATATAGTGCATGGAACGTTGATATGTTTCACCTACATTCTTTAATCCAAAGGGTGTTAGCTAATAGAAAAACAAACCTTGAGAGGCTATGAAGGCTGTATATTCTTCATCCGCTAGGTCCATACATATTTTATTATACTCATAGTAGGAATCCATGAAGTAAAGAGATTCATAGCTAGTTGTTGGATCAATTAAAAGCTCTATGATCAAAATTGGAAAATCATCTTTAGGACAATGCCGATTAAGATCTATAAAATCAATGAAAACTTGGATTTTCCCATTCTTCTTTTTCCCTGGGACAATTTTGGCCAGTCATTTGGGGTATTGAACTTCCCTAACAATTTCAACCTTTTAAGCTTATCATCTTCAGCTTCAATTTTAGAAGCATGATTTGGGTGTGCTCTTCTTTCTACCTACTTGAATCCTTAATGTTCTTCTAAAAAACCCTACTAATGAGTTGCTACATCGGAATTAAGACATGGACTTTTTGTATGATTCCAAGAAAAAATATCTCTATGTTACTTTAAAAATGAATTATACACCTCTTTCTCTTTAGAATTCATTTCCTCAATAATTAGAGTAAGACGTGTTTCTTCTTCTGTACCTAGATTTATTTCTCTAAGCACATCCACAGTGGTGGAGACACCTTCCTAAAATGTTGGAGGAGCATTCCTAAGATCTTCCTCTTCTTCTTCATTATGTGTCACTTCTTCTATTTCTACTTTCATAGTAGATGAAGAAACAAAACTTCCAGAGTCAGGGGAGGAGTTAGTATTTGAACAACTTGAATAAGAGGCCACCATTTTTGACCCTACTGATGATGAAGGGTCTTTATGGGGTAATAAAGAGGAGATGATGGATTGGGAATCAACATCTTTTTCTTTTTCTATTTTTCTACAACTTCTTATATTATGATTGATGAAGCATAGGTTTGTCATAGTTTGGCAGATGAAATGAAAACATCTCCATTTAAACTTGAATCACTACTTGGTGAATCAACAATATATCCCATTCTGCTAGGTTTGATTTCCAAAATTGATAGTATGAAAGTTAATGGATGAATGATTTTATTTGGTCTTACCTTTTCAATTTTATTGATAGGTAACACATAATCTGTACTCAAATGTATGAATGGGTTTTCTGGGATCTTTTCCAAACCATTTAGAGCATTAATTCTGGTTATCTCCTTTGTCATGAACCTCGTTCCCTTTGTGTGATAAAACTCTACCACAATTTGTTGAGATTCAAACATTTTAAACGGAGCCTTGTCACCATACAATATCCCTATTTGACTATTGAAATAGTAATTAAGACATTAGTGGTATGACAAAGGTATGAATACATGTTGATGTAGCCAAGGCCTTCCAAACAGAATGTTGAAGGCTGTGTCCTAACAAACAACCATGAAATCTGAATTAGATACAAGATCTCCAAACTAAGTTCAAAGTGTAATCTCGCCCAGTGTTTCTTTACCATTCTTTCCATATCTTTGCAAAATTAAAGTAGAAGGAGATAAGTCTGATTTAGTAAGGCCCAATCAATGAATTGTACGAATGGGAATGAGGTTGACTCTAGAGCCATTATCAGTGAAGGCTCGTCGGATATCTATGCCATTGACCTTTCTAGATAGATAAAAAAGTCTAATATTTCCATGTACAACATCATCTTTATCTTCATCTATAAAATATATGACTGCATGAAATTATTTAGGATCATTCTCTATATGGTAAACTTCAACAGCAACAACTTCAGTTTCAAACTCTTGAGGAATTAACAGAACCTCAATAAGTGCTTCTTGAAGATCTTTCGACAGATTCAAGGCATCCAAAATTGACAACTTGACTGGTACTTGGGACAATTGTTTCAAGAATCATACTTTTTCTCAAAAGGTTTGCATTTCCTAGCATGGAGATGCAGTTTTTCAGGTCCCTTGGAAGTTGATGCTTCTGATGTAGATGTACCCTATGTCAGAGTAGAAGTTGGAAATACTCCTAGAATTGGTAGATTATACAGACTAGGTCTATTTACTTGCTGAGAGGAAGATGACATGAATTCTAATCGGTCCTCTAAAATAATCATGTCAGGACCGAACTTTTCTTGCGTGGAAGAATCTCCTTGTTCTTGTTGAGGCCATTGAAGGGCTCTTCCATGAGTTTTTTCCGCATATGCAGTTCGAGCAGGGGTAGAGTTAAAATAGTGGCTTCTTGAATACCCACATCTTCCCATATATCCTCGACCTTGGCCTCTTCCTCTACTTCCCTTGTTGGGTACAAGGAACTCCAACTCATTCTAATCAGAATCACCATAGGTATAAGGATCTATTAAGTGGATACCATTAACGGAACCAAAGATCAATTCTTCATCTGATGAAGATTCTACTTGATAGGTTAGTTCTGGTTGTGCCGTTTGGTGGGGTGGTGCTCGTGATTTTGAAGCATATGGCATGAAATCTTCCAGGCTCAAAGAAAACTTTGGCCTTAAAATAACCTTGTCTTCTTTTGGCTTCTCTTTTTCCTTCTGGTCACCTCATTTCTTTGAGGATTGACCTTTTCATGAAGGTGGTTTTACTATGGTAGGAGTGGTAGAAGATACAATCGGTTGTTTCAACTGTGTTCATAGAATGGCATGAGTTCAGTTGATCATTTTACTAACCATCCAATCATCATATTTCCACACATTTTTATTTTTTACTTCTTTCCATTTGCCTTCTTCCTCTGGATCAGTAGTAGTAACACTTGCTACTTGAGCTGATGAAATTTTTAGTTTCACTTTTCCAGAGTCTACCATTTTTTGCAGAAGTTCCATGAAAAAAAAACACTCCTGAATGGGATTCCCCAACATCTGGTGTAAGGGACAATAATTTAGAAGATCTTCATCTCCTTCTTTGTTTGGTTTCTGCAGCCTTGGTAACTGAACCAATTTGTTCTCTAGAGTTGAGATAAAGTAACCAGGAACTTGTTCATTCTGGAAGGAATGACTTTTCTCTTTAAATACATAAAATGTTTCCACCTTTGATCTCTTTGATCATCTTTATGAGGTGGTCATTACTACAAACACTCTGAGGTGGATCCCTTTGATACGATGAAGTTTTTGAAGTGGAAGCAGGTACAAGTGCTTGATTGAGTGTAACAGTAGCAGCCTCTGCTTTCCTTATTCTTCTTCCCAGAGCTAATGGAAATACATGAGTTTTAGCCTTATTTTCTAAAATATAATCTTTTATATATTGAGAAATTGAAGTAAGGTCTCGAAACCCTCCTGTGTATTTTACAGGGATCAATGGTGTGCGTAACTCATCATGCATATTTTCCACACAAATTGGCAGTAACTCTTCTTGAGGGAGTTCCAGATTTAAGGAATACATTAATCCTTTCCATTGAGCAATGAAATCTAAAACACTTTAATTATCCCTTTATTTTCAATTTGTAAGATAAAAAACTATTGTCTTTGGTAATTCTGAGCTTAATTGAAGAAGGAATTTCTGACGGAGATCTTCCCATCTAGTAATTGATTGAGATTACAAACATGTATACCATAAAAAGCTGGTCCTTGTAATGACTACAGAAAACACCTAATCTATACGAATTCTTATTTTTGAGGAGTTCCCATCATGGGATCAAAATGAGAAACAAATTTTGTTAAGTGTTGTTCAATATCTCACAAACCATTAAACATTGGAAATGTGGTATTCACAAAATTTGGTGGGGGAGGAATTAGGTCCACCCACTCGGGGTAAGCTTTCTTTTCTGGCTGAATGGGCACACGTCGTTCCTCCATATCTTCTAGTCGAGTTGTTAATGTCTCAATTGTGTTCATAATAATTTGGGGAATATCTGGATGAGTTGGAACCTATGAAGGTACAACAACTGAAGCTTGAGCTGGTGTAATGACCGAAAAAACCACTGGTGATGGTGCTGGTATTTACCTTGGATAACCCATGAGAACATGCTTATTAGGATTCGTTTGATCCTACCTTGGTTGTGTACCCAATGAAGAGAATTAATTATCCGCATATGTAGTTACAAAAAATCTTCTTTGCTAAGGAGCTCCTAAAGGATGTGCAAGTTAAGGATCTGTCTGGGGAGTACGTCTAGCAGAAATTCTACTTCTAAGTAACTATGTATTGAGTCATTTAAACCCTTTATTCTCATCTTATTACTATGAAAATATCTCTTCAATAAAAAGAGATTTACCTTCTCTATTGGAAAAGTGAGATACAATCTTACTTTTACCATTCCCCTTGTTAGATTCCTTTCAGAGGGGTGAGAGTTGGTTATTTGAAGGCATACCTAGTTTCTGGGTAAGCCTCTGATTACGAGTACGTACACCTTCTTAATTTTCTTCAGTTTCTACTATGATATTGATAAGAACTTCATCTTCTGATTCCCCTGAACTAGAATCACTTTCTGTAGGATATTCTATAATGGTGTTAATGACATTTACTGATGCATAATTCATTGATGGAATTCTGTCATCATATTTGTAAGATCGTCTACCTCTGTATCTTCCATGAGACTTTGCTCTCTTAGATCATGGATTCTCAGGAGCTGTTTGATGGATAGTAACTAGAAGGGAATCATCATATAGTTAAGTTGTGCACTTTATTTTTGGATTCTTACCTTGTCAGGAGAAAACTAACTTTCATTGAGGAGGGTAATATAGATGTGAAAAATCCCCCAACCCTGTAGGATAGGGATGTTCCTATTCTTCTTCTTCAAACCTTTGAACTTTGTTTAATGAATTTAAAGGTTTAATTAAATGATCCCCCAGCCCTGCAAGTTGGGGTGGTTCTTGAACTTCTATGGATGAGATTCATGTAGTTTCTCTTCTAATTTTGTGAATTTTGGTTCGAACATTAACTGGATGCATTATCCAACAACCACTCAAATCACCTGTTTCAGAAGATCGCTATACTATTTTAGATATTTGTGTTATCTGATGGTTTAAATCCTCTAAGTGGGAGTCCTGCTCAAGATTCTCAGATACTTGATGGAAAAGTAACTCAAAAACTTGTTTTATTTGGGCCAAACTCTGATGAGAGATATTTGAGGCATGTTCTTGAGCGTACATTTAATTACATACAAAAATGTTGATTGTAACCAGCTGTGGGCAATAACATTGGATGAGACCACTTTTGGTGGGCTTTGATGATTCTGGAGTGCAGTGAAATGCAATGCTCCATGCACATCTCATACTCTGATACAAACACAAGATGGGGAATCATAAATTAACTGGCATAGCCTCTTTAGAGAATTGAGGCATGCATGCTGAAGGGTTCTCTACTATTTTTCAACCTTTTGATGTTGGGAAACTGAGAGAGATGCCATGTCAATTTGGCACTGCAACCCTTTTATTAACTTTACATGATTTTGATGTTAATCATATGGTAATACTTATGTTTTCAAATGATGAAGGTTATTCCATAATTTGAGGTGGATATCATGAATGAAATCTTCTTCCATCAATTCTGGAATGTTATATTGAGAATTTTACAAAGGCCAGAACATGACTGGTATTTCTCCTTTAGCCAATTGTTTTCTCATGTTTAACATATCATCATAGTCTTTTACTAAAGGTTACTCTACTTGTTCTGACCAAATTGGATGCTCTGTATTAGAAAGAAAATGACGCAAGGGAGGTTTAGAGAATGACTGTTCCCTTAAGATATATTCTGGTTGAGAAAGTATTTCACTCGTCAATGAAAATGCATTAGACATGACTGACTTTTTATTGGAAAGTGCCTCAAGATAGGAGGGATTTCTCATCAATACATTGTCAACTATAGAACTATCTTGACAATGCATAATACTACTGTAGAGAAGACTTTCGCAGTGAATTCCATCATGGGGAGGACCACCATGGTGGATTACTACAAGGGATAAATCCTCTTTCTCTTTAGTCTTCTGGCCATGCGGAGGGTTGTCGTGGATCTCATTCGGTGATAGGCTCTCTGGATTGACCAAATGTTCATGAATAAATCCTTCATAATGAAGTGTCTAGTGGGGAACTTCATAATTATTGCTACTCGTCCCATAATTTGGTAATGAGGGGGGTATGATCTTGAGATAGAATAGATAAATTTTGGAGGGCTTTAAGAACCCCATCATTAAGAGAATCCAAATTTTAACTTGACTCTTGATTTTCCAACCATGTTTGATGAAACTTCTTCTTGTATGTTCTCTTACACTTAGTTGGGACCACTTTCTAGGATAAGTGGTTATCATGGGTAGGTGTATGTTCCTTCATTGGAGTGGTTACCAGAGCAGAACAGTTACCTCCAATTGGAAAGGGTTTATATTCCAAATCTTATTGTCCATATGATATGGGGAGTATGCCCCATAAACCTCTTAGTCTAGAATAGAGGTGTGTATCTACTCTGGGATGGCATACCAATGTTTCATCCCATGTGTGGGGACAGATTTATGTGTATGTTCCTTTGTTACTACTGAAGTTGTTGTTATAATATCCTAGCATGCTTCCAGAATATGGGTAGGAATTTGTTTATACCCTTTCACCATTGATAAGATGTGTTTTGTGACTTCAGCATCCAGAACGAGAATATATATCTATTCAGTATCAGAAGTAGGTGTATGTGCATGCTCCTTTCCTCCTTTTCCTATTAGTGGGTATTGACAGTAATCATGCATGGGGGCAGAGAGTTGGGTATGCCCCAGATTTGTCATCGAAGCTTTCTGACCAACTTCTCTGGGTGCTGCAAATGAGACTGTTGGTAGGCTTGATGAACATTGGCATGTGTATTTTCCTATTGGATATTTTCCATCAAGTATGGTTGACAGAATTCCTTCAATACTGGAAGATGAGACTGCTGGCAGAATCGGTGATTGTAAGTAGGTGTATGTTCCTATTTACCAGTTGCCACCACATTGGATTAGAGAGCTTCTTTAAATGAAGTCAGACGAGCCTTATGACTGGATGATAACTTGTAAGTACGAGTATGTGCTTTTTCATGGTAGTCCATTGGATTTATCTAGAGGGATTGGTGGGTTGCTGCAAGATGAGTCTGTTGGACAGTAAAATTAGGACGGATGGGTGTATGTGCCCACTCGTTGATCGCAATCAAGTTAGGTTGATAGAATTCTCCAGAGGATATAAAGGTAAGAACCTGATCCCTATTGACCGAAATTAGTCCCATGTGTTTCGTCTTTCATGTCCGGGTTTGAGAGAACTGATCCAAATGTCCAGATGAAACGTCCCCTTCATGTTGGGGGTTTACTGCCACACAATTCTGATGGTGACGATTGTTGCTGGGAATCCTCAGGAAGGGTCCTTACATTCTTTAATTGAGCCCCTGAGTGACCTCTTGATCCACCTACATGTATTATGGGAGGGACTAGTTGTTGAGTTCCAAGGATAAGGACCCAAAACGATTGAATATGGTGGTTGACACCATCTACTTATTGATCATTGGTCATTGTTGGCCGGATGATTAAGGATTGTTATTGACCTGGAGGGCCTTCTGAGCAGCCTCCAAATTCGGGATTGTATCGTGCTGGCGATACTCCTTTACCAACATGTTGGAGACCCAGTGTAGAAGACACTGGGTGGGTGATAACATCCTTCCTGTGGATGTGGATCCAGCCTGAGTAGCGGTCGGGAAGTTCACATATGTCGTCTTAAAGAAATCCATTTTGGACTGAAGGGAGTTCTAAGAAAAAAACATGAAAACAAAAATAAAATCCATTAAAGAGACTTCTTTTATATGGATACATGCCTATTTGATTTATTTTACTGGACTTCATTTATCAATTTATAGGGTCCTAGCAGGTGGGTAACATTATTAACTCGGTTAATGATTTCATGTTGGGTTCACAATTTTTTCGTAGTTCCTTGAAACATGTGTTCTAGTTTTAAGAATCACTACTTCAAGGTGGTATACATTGGATTTAATAATGGAACTGGAAACTTCCAATAGTTCTTTTTCCAATAGGGACCTTCTTTCCAAAGGTAGGCATTTGTTAAGTTTGAACTTTACGATACTTTGGAATGTGCATTGGTCGAGAGGATGGGAGGTCGGACTCATCACACCCTTTTTGGGGGGAATTATTGTCTACTCTAGGACTCTCTTTATAAATTTAAGATTTTTTCATGAATACTTATTAATTCAACAAGTATAACATAGGTTTCCCTTGTAATTTTCAATAACTTATTAACATGTGTAAAATTTAGAATCATCAGTATGTGTTCAAGGTTCTTCATTAATAAAGATATCTGTATCTATTTGAGGTTCTCCGTCAATGGTATCCTCTCATATACTATTTAAAGATTCTTTTAATCATCTTTATGATGATTCTAGTTTTTAAGTCACTTAGTGGGGCACTCTAGAATGTTTTGTCATCCAGGGAGATGAAAGTTTGTTTTGATATTGGGATCGTACCCATGAAATGGGTTACATACGTATCCTTGTGAAAGGAATCAGAACACTCGTAGTTTGGTGGTTCTTAATGGGTCACATCATACCTTTTAAGGTCATGTGATAAGGAGCTAACCATAAAGTTTAATGTCATGTGGTAAGGACATCTAATCGAAAGGTGTTTAGTCAGAGTTTGGTGTGGGACTTATGTCGAAACATCCCAATGAACTTGGAAAGGATATGGGTTTCCAAGTAAGATTAGACCTTGTTAAGAATATGGCCCAAGGAGAATATGGTTGATTTGAAATGTTGGGTTTGAACCTCAAGGAGGATTCCAACGTATCCCATGTGGATGGGAATCAAAGACCGTGTAGTTCGATGAATCTCATAGGAGAGTATAGTCCTTTTAGAGAAATGAGTTTGGGATTAATTCCTAAAAACGATTCCTTGATAATTTGGGGGTTTAATTTGGGGCTTATTCTTAAGTAGGATGCTCAGATTAAGGGAATTAGGGTTGGATTCTTGAACAGGATGTCCAGTGAGCTCAGGCCCTGAGAAGGATTCCTATGTATCCGAATTATGGTGGGAATTAGAGTTCTTGTAGTTCATTCACCATGGGTGTTTGTGTAAATGTTTTAATCATCACGAATCACTAAGACCACGTGAGTCATGCTCTAAGTGAGAAATAAGAGGACGTGAAAGATTCAACAATGAATCATACACTTTTCCTTCTCTACTTGTGGAGGAGGGAGCACCTACGACGGTGATGGTGGATGAGGGCAAGGTAGCCCGGGAAGAGGGCAAGGTGACCAACCTTCCCTCTATTATCTTCACATTGGAAAAGGGTCCAATGGAAGGAATAAGGGATGAGGGTTAGGGGCTTATCCTAGGATGGCTGCCCTAAAATTGATCCTGGTATGGGAGGAAGACTTTTCATTTGCTTGAATGGAAAAGCAATTGTGAACCATAACTTCCCTACCAGAGACCTGAGGTTCTCGATCTCTTTGAGAAGGGAGAGGTTAGGACCCAATCCCTCCTCCAAACCGGGAACTTCCCAACACTATTCTTGGGAGAAAGTTCCATGTGACTATGGATATAAAAACCCACAAACACTCTATGAATCCTGACCCCATTTTGAAACAAATGTCGGAAACCTATGACTGTGGATATACAAAACCAAATAGAAGACACGTTGATGTGCCTTCAAAAAAGGGATCCAATGAAGGAGGTTTTGGTGGAGGTCTCAATATAATCCCTTTCAAAAAAGGGATCCAATGAAGAAGAATACTTTCCATGAATGTCATTGAAGAGGGCTTGATGTCTTTTATACTGATGAGAGTAAGTAAATCAAAGAGGGGCGTCCAAGTAGTTAAGGGAGTGCAAGTATGGGTGTTCAAGTAGGCTTGGGCAACCTGATATTCACTTAAGAGATGAAAAAAATATATGGTAATACTTGGGTGAGACCTAGATCAAGACTTCAGGAGCATTCACAGGTGATCCCAGAAGTGGGGCGCTCAAGTTCCAATAAAAGGAGTAGGTGGCGCACAAGTATTTTTTATTTAGGGAGGTTGGGAACTTTAGGCGCACAAGTTTTATGGCTTTCAAGCACTAAAATGACTTAAGTCCAATGATACTCCTTTAAATCCTATACTCAAGGTGTTGAAGAACTATCTTGATAGTTTTGGAAAATAGGGGTGAAGTACTACGATAACCAGAGCATCAATTCATATTTGGGGAAATTCGTTCATACAAATGAAGGCCCCAAGGGTCTATTTATAGGAAAATATAGGACCCTGGGCGAAAGGAGTTTGGGCGTACAAGTATGCTATGTGACAGATGGGGGCGCACTAGTAGGTTGTGTGTCGACACCCTTTTGGTCTGACTAGGGAGAACCAAAACTCATGACATTTCAAATATTGATTTTTTTCAAGTATTTCCCCATCTTCTTTCTAATGTGTTTTCCTTTGTCATTTTTTAGACTCTTTGATGGAACAAAGTGTCAACATCCATTTTTCTTCGTACATCTAGGATGATAATGTCATATTTTAGGGTTGTATGATAAGACCAAACCTTTAATTTTAACATCTTGCAATCAGGACACAAGAGTTTAAAGTCATGTGGGACTAGGCAGTGAGGTTTTTAGGGGGGAGTGCACATGGTGTGACAAAGCATACCCAGCGTGAATGAGGACAAGGCCCAGACCACACCATACACAATTTTGGGGAAGAAACTTTGGGTTGAGGGTCCATAAAACGTTAGAGAATATAGGGCTAGACTTTTGGAAGAAATGCCTAGGTGTTTCTACATATCCCATGAGGACAGAAATCAAGTCATACATAGTTATTAGAGTGCAGTTTAACATCATACAAGATGAAAGTCAAGATAGACTATATCCTAGAAGGGGAGCACATGGTGCGGCTATTGAAAACCCTATGTGAGTGAAGACAAGGCCCATACACTCTACACTAAGCGATCCTATGAAAGTCAGGGCCAAAAGGCCGAACAGATAAGATAATTAGTAGAACCCAACCTAGTCCCTAAGAAAAGATGCCCAGGCGTTCTTACGTATCCCATGAGGATGGGAATCAATCTAAATGTAGTTCTGGGGTATGAGGTTCTTACGCCTTGCAAAAAAGATGTAGCAAGATCTTAGTTTAAGGTCCTAGAGCTCGAATCATAGAGAATAGAGACTCTTCCAAATGAGTGAAAACCTTGACTAAATCCCTAATCCCACATGAGTTAAAATCGATGTGGGAAACAAGAGCAGAGAAGGTCTTTGCAACACATTGAATACACGTAAAGTGGAAATCGGTGTGGAGCCCCAAATGATTCCTTACCAAGTCTTTGTCCTCCTAACTTGAAAATGTACACTAAGGGATAGTAAAAATAGTTTTGAAATTAAACTTGGACATGATGGAGTGGAAAATGATGTGAATAATGAAACCAACATTTAGGGCTTGATGGGGTTTGTTTGACGATGGAGGATAACTATTGATTGTGTTTGACACACAGCATCCATATCGTGTGACCTAAAATGGGAACAAAAAATGAGTGTCAACTGCTGATCATATTCGTAACGCGGGACTTGTATCAAATTTTTATTCTAGATCCTCTGGGACATTGGGCCGAAATTATAAGAGAGGTCTTTGCCCAAGCATCCGTACCATTTGGGGGATCTTTTGGATGTCAAAGATGATGAAATCCCAAATGGAGGGAAACATGAAGCATGAAAATGGACGATAACATGTCTATGTATAATCCAACACTCAAGGTTCTAAACGAAAGTGCTCCTAGGCACATTGATGAATTACCAAAGAGGGTCGAGGTGCCCAACATAAGAGCAGCTGACTCGAAAAGATGAGTGTGGAACAAGGGGAAGGAAGATCTATTAGAAGAAAGAGGTACGCAGTGTGGTTGTTACAAACCCGATGTGAATGAGGACATAAGCCCATATGACACTGTGTACCCCTCTCCTGGAAGAACTCAGGCCAGGGGTCCAGGACGATAAGGAGGTTTCTAAAAAATAGGGCTGGACCCGAAGACAAAATGTATGGGCATTTTTAAGTATCCCATAAGGATGGGAATCAATCCACACATAGTTCTGAAAGATGTTGTGCAGTTTTATGTCATGCAACAAGGATGAAGATAGGATCAAGGTATCTCAATAAGGAATGTGTGTGGCATGGCCAGTAGCCCAATGTGAATGAGGAAATAAGCCCATATATTCCTACCATTCATAATTCCTGGAGAGAACTCAGGACAAGAGGTAGAGAGAAGTAATAAATGAACCTGGTATGGACCCAAAGACAAAATTTCAGGGTTTTCCTACATATCCCATGAGTATGTGAATCAAGAAAAAAGTAGTTCTGAAAGGTCCATGTAGTTTAATGTCATGTAGTGAGGACGTGGGAGGATAAAAAAATGAGGAGGGGCACATAGTGCGGTCACCATAATTCCTGACATGGATAGGGGCAAAAAATCTTACGCTACACCATGTGGGATCCTTTAAGAGAACTACACCTAGGGGGAATAGTTAAACAGAAGATTTTGGGGGCTGGACTCTAAGACAAGGTGTCTGAGCATTCCTATGTATCCCATGAGGATGGGAATCAATCCATACATTGTTCTCGAAGGTGCTATGTGGTTTAATATCATGCAGTGAGGATGAATGATAAGTATTTTTACATACTTTAGTCTGGATGAATCACACCTTTTAATGTCATGTGGAGAAGATAGAACAATTTAAGGTCATGTGGGACCGTATAGATCTTAGTTGATGGTCATAGAGCTCTGACCATTTTGCAGTTTATTATTATGTGGGATGGAAAAGAAATTTAATTTCATGGTGGACGTAATAGTTTAAGGTCATGTAAGACCCTTACTTACACAAGAAAAGTACCTCTTGAGGAATATGGAATTGGTGGGAGGAGTTATACACCCACCATTCATAGTAACCAGGGAGTACAAACCATTGGGGTAAAACTTATGAATGATGTAAGGTCCTTCCCATTTGGGCTCTAGCTTGGGTGGTTTTCTACCAGGTATCATTGGTGTTCTCAGGTCTAAAACCATGTCAAATTGTAAGAAAGGGTGGAGGTGAACTTTCTTGTTGAAAGCTCTGGCTATCTTGTTCTGATGCCTTCCCTGATTGTGTAGGGAACAAAGGCTATTCTCGTCGAGCGCTTCCAATTCATCTAGACGGATTTCAGCTACCTTATCTGGTGGTTTTTGATCATATAAAGTTGTGCATAATGAAGGAAATTGAATTTTTATGGTCAGGATGACCTATGTTCCTATATTAGGGAATATGGGGTAACCTGTGTGGAATTGTGAGTCATTGTATGATAGGCCTAGAGGGAATTGGGGAGTTTTTCTAGCTAACTCTTCTTGTTCTAACCAACCATTTTATGTAGGATGTTAGAGAAGGTTTTTTTGAACACCTCGATCTTCCCATTTTTCTTTCATGTGATAACGGGAGGTATGGTTAGAATGAATGTTGTACTTGGAATACAGTTTCTTCAACTTGACTACCCGAAAGTTGGTGTCGTTATCTATGAGGATGGCGTGAGGGACTCCAAATGAGTAGATGATGTTAGAGATCATAAATTTAATGATAGAACGAGTCTTGAATTATTTGAGTGGAATTTCCTCTGCCCACTTGGTAAAGAAATCTGTAGTGGTCAGGATGAACCTGCACTGGCGAGCTGTCACTGATGGATATGGCCCCATGATATCGAGTCCCCGGACCAAAAATGGCCAAGAGTTTTGGTGGTGTGGAGAGGATTTGGTGGCCGATGAACAAAGTTGGAATGGATTTGGAACATATGATACCTCTTGGAAAACATGATATAGTTATGGATCATGGAGGGCCAAAAATACCCCAGTCTCTTGATCTGGTGAGATAGTTTCATCCCGGTCTGATAAGCCCCACAGGAAAAATCATAAACCTCTTGAATGACTTGAGAAATCTCAACTCCTTGAATGAAATGGATGAGAAACCCATAAAACCCATTCTTGTAGAGGATCTTCTTGAGACTGGGGCCGCTCTGGAGTGTAAACTACCACAAGAGGCATTGGATTCACTCACGCTCGACTCGATCTGCTGGGAGATTACCATGATGGAGGTACTCAATAAAGGGAGTCCTCCAATCAGGAGTTACCTTCAACATTGAATCAAGGGGACCTAAGGGTCCTAATGTGGAGGCACTGGTGGTAAGGTGGCTTACCTATGAGCTATCATTGTCTTATGGAGTGATGAGGGTGATGACTCTCTGGTGTGACACATGGATAATTAAATCATCATAATCAGGCTCCGTAAGAGATGCAACTAGGTTGGCCAAGGCGTTAGCTCGACCATTCTAGGATCGAGGGACATGGGTAACTTTTGGCTGAGATGGGAATTAGGCCATCAAGTGGAGGGTGTATTCCAATAGTTGTACAAGCTCTGGATTTCTGAAGATATATTCATTGTTGATCTGCTTGATGGCTAGTTCGGAGTCCCCTTTCACATGAAAGTGGGAAACATCAATCTCGAGGGCCAACTTGAGGCCACTGATGAGAGCCTGGTACTCCACCTCATTGTTGGTAAAACCTTATGATAACATGAATGAATATGGAAGAACGACCTGTGATGGTTTAATTTAGATGATACCTAGGCTTACTCTGTTGAGTCTGGAGTCATTGACCCTTCTTCCAGTAGGGCTCCGGGAAGCACCATCAAAGTGCATTTTCCAACACAGAATGACTTAGTCTACTGAGAGGATTGCCTCATCAAGAAAATCATGATCCAGAGACTGGTCCACTAGAGTTGGAAGGGTGGAAAGGAAGTCTTCAAATGCTTTTCCCTTAATAGCCTTCTGAGGTACAAACCAGATGTCAAACTTCTAGAGGATTACTACCCACTGAGCTAGATGGCATGTTAACATGAGGCGGTTCAGGATGTACTTCCGTGAATCCACTTGGGACATCATCTATACCTCGTGGTGCTACAAGTAATGTCACAATTTATGAACTATGAATACCAGTTCAAGGCATCTCTCCTCGATGGGGGAGTATCAGGTCTTCATATCGAGGAGCATGTAGATGAGATAGTAAAGTCTGTTCTCCATTACCTCATTGTTCTTATGGGTGATAATTGTGATAAGAGATCCTTCCATGGTGGTCACATAAAGTACCAACATCTTTCTGGAAATGAATGGCATCAAGACCGGAGGATGGAGTAGATACTACTTGATTTCCTCAAAAGTAGTCCAACATTCCTCATCCCACTAATAGAAAATTCCTTTCTTCATAAGCCAAGAAAAATTATTACACTTTCTGGTCAAATTTGCAATGAATTGGTGTTTGTAGGCAAAGTGGCCTTGAAAGCCTCGAAGATCCCAAATATTACTCAGAGGAGACATCTGACTGATGTACTTAATCTTCTTCAGATCAATCTTAATGCCCCTAAATATGACAATGAAGTCAAGGAACTTTTCAGAGGTGACCCCAAAGGAACACTTCAATGTGTCCATCTTCAGATGGAGAGAATGGAGGAAGACAAACACTTTCTCAAGGTCTTTGATATGGTCCCGATGCTGGAGAGATTTAAACATTGGGTAATCCATGTAGCATTCCACCAACGTCTCAAGGATTGGATTAAATATGTGATGCATGGAACACTGATAGGTAGAACATGCATTATTTAGACATAAGGGCATTAACTAGTAACAAAAACCACCTTGTAGTGCCCTGAATGTTGTAGAATCTTCACCCTCAGGGGCCATCCAGATATGATTATACCCAGAATACCCATCCACGAAGGAGAGATCCTGGAACCTAGCTACGGCATAAATCAATAGTTCCATCACAGGAAAGGGAAAATCATCCTTTGGATAGTGACGGTTAAGATCCCGGAAGTTTATGCAGACTCTGATCTGTTCGTTCTTCTTCCTGATGGGAACTATGCTGGATAACCATATGAGGTACTGTACCTCCTAGACAAAATTGCCTCTGATGAGCTTATCAACTTCATCCTTGACCATGACACCATGAGAAGGGTGTATCTTCTTTAGAGATTGTTTGAATCCAAAATGATTTTCTGGGAGACCAAGGTGGTGGATGGATACCTAGGGATCTAGTGCCAGTATTTCTTCATAACTCAAGGAAAATACATAATGACGATGCTTCAGAATGTCTACATAGTGATGTTTCTCTTCGACAGGCATGGCAACACTGATCAATGTGGCTTTTAGATTCATCTCGCTACCGAGGTTCACCTGTACCAGTTCACTGACCGTGGTGGAGATCCCTCTTTAAAGGAGGGGGGTGCATCTTCCAAATCATCTTCTTCACTTGTGGAGGAGGGACCCTTAGCAGTAGGCGATTCCTCATAATTGACATATGCCGATGGGAAACTGGTGCAAGCCTGAATGAGGGTAGACACTGCACTAGGGAAATCCTATTCTACTGAAACCATAGTGAAGAAAGCTTTTGATCTGATCCCATCTGGTCTTCATCCCAAGGGTCAACACTTGATGATATCAAAACAATAGTGGTGCATCGACCTGATCTGATTTATCCCATCCTGGAGAAACAATAAAGTATGGCATATTTTCATTTCCATGGGGCGGACATCCCGATACCTTATGGGAATAGGGGTCTCTGGGATCACCTGAGCCTGATTCATGTAAGAATACGAGGAGATCTTTCAGCATCACTTGGACTTGTTAATGTGCACGTTCCTCATTCTTGAAACAATGAATCATTTCCATAGATCTGGGGTCATATACTCTAATTGATGGATCAGAAAAATGTAGGCATCATCTAGGTCTATGCATAGGTCGGTCGCAACCGTAGCATGCTCAACCTCATTAGCCTAGATTTTCTTGTCCTTTCTCTTGTAATAGTCGTCATCCAGGTAGCGGGCTTCATACAAGGAAATGAGAGATGCATCACCTTGGAGTACACACACTCGACGATTAAGTGAGAATTTAAGACACTTGTGATACGATGAAGGAACCACCACATGTAGGTGAATCCATGGCCTACCCATCAGTGCATTATAGGTGGTGTCCTGAGAGAAAACCATGAACTCAGTGCTGGAAACCAGACCACTAAACTGGGTCTTCCAGTGGATCTATCTGATCAGTGTTTTTTATGTCCTGTTATAACCTTGAATTTTCAGGTAAGAGGGACTCAGGCCATCCTCGGACAACCACATATTTCAAAGTGTCAGGGTCAGGATTAGGTTAATCCAAGAACTTGTGTCAATAAGACAATAATGCACATCAATTCCATTGAGTTAGCCGATGATGTTCCCATATATGGGAGATCCTTCATCTTCTCCAGATAACGAGATAATTTCATGGAATTCCGCATGCTCTACTTCCTCACCGTGGAAATCTTCTGTAGCTGCTACCTTCGTTTCAAACTGGAGGGGGATTCTTAAAGCTTCAGACTGGGCTTCACGTATATCCGCTGACAGGTGAAGGGTATCATGGATATAAATCATCATAGGAATCCTAGAAATATGCTTAAGGACATCATAATTTTTTGCCAAGCATGAACTTCTTCTTACATGAGGTCGTTCTGCAGCGGTGGGTATGACAGACCCTTCCGGCTGAACCAATGACTGGCTGGTACTAGGAATGTCCCGCTGATCACTAGTTGAAGCTCTTGGAGTGACTACCATATGTGGGAATGATTACTGAGGCCGGTCGATAACAACACATGACCGATCACGGTATGGTTGATGTGGATCTTCCTGATCAAGTAACACAAACGACGGCGAAGGCAGACCTGATGACACCAGATGAGAAGGCTATGCATGCTGAGCTCTACGTTGGGCCTACTGTCTGGTTTCGGTGGCATGAACAACATGGATAGAAGTACTAACCGAGGCACTCTGACAACCCATATATCCATAACATCTTCAATGCTGGAGATAGCTAGGAATGTTGGGAGGATCCGTTTGGTGCTCACAGTGTTAACCAAGGCATACCCTTGATTGTCACTTGAAGAATACTCCAATACTGGAAAGATTCTAGGGGTGTATTTCCATTACTGGGGTCATGAAGTCACTGAGAGTATGGGATGATGATGACATCAGTAGGAGACTTTGTTTTCCCTTGTGTTTTCGATGCCTACTCTTCAGGGAAGAGGAAGGCTAAGTCGTTGATGCAAAAGTACTGGTTTTAGGTGACTCGATGTTTCCTGAAGGATCAGGTTGATTCAAATGTGCATGGATAATACCATGGGCATGGGGAATTTTCTTATGATCCATCCATTTTTCATACTTCTTAGATCAACGGTTAAGAACTAGATGCCACTCACCTTTGATGTGACTGCCGCTATCAGGCTTCACGAATACACATGCCACATGTGCTAGAGCTAGGCCTAGCCTGACTATGTTATTATCAACTTGTTCTTGAAACTAGTATTTAAACACATAACACTATTTGAGGTTATGCCTAGGATCCGGTGATAGGGGTAGTAATTGGGGCGATCAGTTAGATCCGCCTCTTTGGACCTTTTGTATTCAGGAAAATGTAGAAGTCCCTATTCCAAGGCACTTTAGAAATAACTTGGGACCTAAGCCTCATTGAATGGGTAGGTCCAGTTTCTCCTATTTGAGAAGGGTGATCCAGGAGCCTAACCCTGATGAGGGGTTGGAGGATCCTATTGAAAAGGTGGAACCTGGTTATCTTTCCTGGGTGGTGGCGGCGCATTACGCAGGGGCACCTGCCAATTCTGAGGTGTGTGCTATTGAGCCGGAGGCTAAAACTGAGGTGGAGGTCCCCTAAGAGGTTGTGGAGGTGGATCCACTAGTATCAAATATAAATGTAAGGGGGCATCTATTTGTGCCACTGCAGAAGGCTCAGCCTTAATAGCCCTTCTCACGGGAATTTCAAGAGGTAATGGACTTGCCTGCTTGTCCTACTGCATGGCTTCCTCTAGATGCAGGGCCTTATCAGAAAAGTCTCGGAATCCCCCATGGTAATTCTGAGTAATGATATAGGGGAAAATATAGTTTTTAAATTCCCCACACACTTTTTTAGGAGATTTTTTTGAGTTAGAGGCATATCCAAGGAGTAGGTGAGGCCTTTCCACTGGGCGACAAAGTCTGCAACGCGCACATCAGGGCTCTGCTTGCATTTGAATAGGTCTGCAATACTCATCTATGGAGTGGTGGAGTTGAACTGGTAATGGAACTTTTTATGTAGATCTTCCCAGCTGGTGAATGACCTGATGGGTAGCTGGATGTACCAGAAAAACGCAGACCCTTCCAATGTTTGTACGAAACACCATAGTTTGGTGTCCTCCTATTGCAGTGGGTTCCCAGCATCTTTCCACACCTTGAGATGAAGTGGTCCAGATGATGAAGCGGGTCACATGTATCATTAAAGAGGGAGAATGTGGGGTTTACGAAACCTTGGGGTGCTAACATATCATCCACTATGCTGAATATGGCTTTCCATTAGGCGTAATTACCTTCTACTGAGTTTACAACACCTAGATGCGAGCAATGAGTGCCGCCATCGGGTATTTTGGGCAGTGGTTCCTATCTTGACTAGGGTCCCCAATCACCAATGAGTTGGTAGATTCTTCCACATGATAATCAGGCTCGACGACTCATGGAGCGGTGGGTGGGGTAACCTACGAAGTGGTTGGGGGAACCTAAGATGGGTCCCAGGGATTATCACACCGCTTGTGTGGATTTGGTGACACATATCGCACCCTCTTTCCATAAGCTATGGATTCTATCCTATCTATGTAAGCACGATGGTTAGGGTCACCGGGGGGGAAACTCGCTGGGGGGAGGTTGTACCTGTCCTTGCTGCCCCGACCGAGTTTCACCATAGTCTGGAAGCTGCTCTGCAGTACATTCAGCAAGGAGTTCATCGACCATCTTCTTGTGCTCCGTGAGATGTTAATTCAACCCCACCTTTTTGGGATCACCCACCATCTTCTACACTGATCCAGACGAGTCAGAGGGATTGATGGACCCAAGATGATCTTTTACCTTATTGGGATTCTGACCGAGGACTAATGCCTCGATGGGAATGGGAAGACCTAGTAGATTTATTTGCTGGCAAGTAACCCTCCATAGTGGATTCAATAGGTGTGGCACTCCCCCTAGGGGTATGTTTTCCCTAAGGAGATCTGTCTCTATCTCTTCCTCCGATAGATTGTCCATGTTAACTACGACTCTACCTGGAGGCATATCCTCGATATTGTTTGGAAAGTCTGGCTGGCGCCAGATAGAACTGAAATGGAGGGCAACATACTGCCCCCAACCACAGACCTGAACATGGGGGAAGCCTCCTTGATAATTCCACAAATCACTTTAAATCTCTGAACGCATCATTGCTGGAGGGTACAATGGTGACAGGGAGACTCGGGGTAGTGGGCCACATGAAGCACGACCAAGTCGACCATACGAAATTGTTGGTCAATATATTCAAAGTGTGCCTAAATATTGGGATAAGCTGCTCGCTGATAATGGAGATGGAAGTGCGTCGCCCAGAGGGTCTGGCGAAAGCACGCGACTTCCTACTAAGTAAGAGATTTCAGCGCACTAAAGATTGTAGTCGCAATTGGCCATAACATCTCTAGGAAATGATCCGCTACAAGGATTTCCCAAAATTTTATTGGCTCAGACTTAGGTACTGGCCCTTGGTCTCCCCACTCTTCAACTAGGGGAAGATTCGGGAAAGGAAATGGCACCGAAGAAGACCATTGAGATGGTAGACTGGACGGTGTATAATACGGTGAATGGGCTGACAAGACACCACATCTTGGGTTGTCCTATGATGAATGCAATGATTGGGATACCACATCTCTATAGGATGGGCTGGCAACCATAGTTTCTAGTGAGGTAGATGCGGTTACTGATGGTGGCTCAGGCTGCTATTCAGCCTTTATCAGTCCCTAGAATAGCTCTCTGTGGTCTCTGGTTAATGGATAGAAAGATCGTGTTGACGATAGGGAGGATTACATGATCATACCCTGGAAAGGGGCCAAAGCTTCCTCCTCTTAGATGTATTTGAAGATGGAGGTGCGAATCCAGTGGACCACACATTCTTTAAGGATGAGGCTAATACGTCATGTTCTTACCCTGACCCTTGACATAGAGGATATAGGTGAGTGTTCCATTTCTAAATCGCACTCCACCTCAGAATATGAGAAGAAAATGAGATTAATTGTAGCTTGAGTCTTCCTAGTATTCTTATTATGGTGTCAGCGACCTACCCTCCTTCCCCAGTATGGTTCTTCGAGATAGGTTAGATTTTTGGATCAAGGTCAACATTCAGCCGAATTGATGATGTGGAGGAGAGAAATTCTACATGGATGAGATGGGGTATGAGGATCACCTAGAAATATGTTGAAGGGAACACGGGGAGGACCTCTGTGTCCACTAGCTGACACATGGAGGGCATCTCTGCGGGAAGTACTAAAGTGGGTAGGACCTCTGCCAGAGCCGGTAGAAGCATGGGTAGGTCCTCCATGCTTATTTTCTTCGGCAGTGTCGGTACAAGGTGTGTCTCCATACTGGTCAAGTTGAACACAGGTATGACCTCCGTGTTGGGTTCCCATGAAGCGAGGTAAACATCTGATTCTCTAATTTCTAGGATGAGGAAGACCTTCTTTAGCTGCTATAAGGACATGAGGAAGACCCCCACACTAACGGTTGACCGGATCTGTATCATCTTCAAACCGGAGACCTGTGATATGAGGAACAAGTCCATATATAAGGTCATGGGTGCGAAGGAGGCTTCCATACTGAGTGTCAATGTGGAAAGGAGGACCCTCATTCGGATTGAAGGTGGCATGGGGAGGACCTCCATGCCAATCATGGGAGTGGGATGGACCTACGCTCTTATTGGTGATGGTATGGGGGGGACCTCCGTACTGGGTTTCATTTCCATGGGTCGAACCATGGTAGGTGCCACAAATTTCGGTGACCAAGAGATTCGACCAAGCCTATCCATGGGTTGGTAGGGGCCTCGATCTGGATCGGGTGTATGTGTGCCCCTACTCGGCATAAAAAGGGTACTTATGGTAAGCATCAGCGGTGGAAAGATCCATGGTAATCATTGATGATGATGCCCCTCGACCTATGCCCAATGCTGGTGTCGGGTTAACCAGACTGGGGCATGTGGTGGAGGAACATAGCTCACCTGCTTCTCAGCCCGTGGGGCGGGGTGACAGAACTAACACGACCCAGTGGGAGCCCCCTTAGGATCCCCTAGAATAGGATTCCATCTAGGCTAGCCCAGAAATCCCTCACCTCATTGGTGTAGGGGAGGGAGTCATAAAAGCGATATGGGGAGAGGCTCCCGAACCAATTATACATCAGAGTGGAGAGTAGTGGATCCATGTGTGGCCCTTGGGGGCGGCTGTGGTGACGAGGCATAGAAGCCTCTAAGTATTTTCAGGTCATATCCTAGGGTGGGATAATACCATCCTCCTCGTATCGTCAAACGAGGTCATTAAACACCCTTCTATAAACGATTTTAGATGGGGAGATGGGGTGTGGGTACCCAACAGCTATAGATGTGGAGGCTACCATGGATGAGATGAGGATGCATGGGATTTCCGCATTGATGTTGCCCCTGCTCCTACGTTGGTGGGAGGGTGGTGATCAGTTTCCTATCATGACAACTTGGATCCTACAAAGTAGGGAGATTTAACCATTAGTATTGAAAGAAGGAAAGCGACGTCCAGTGCCCTAGCGCTATTCCGTCTTCTATGGTTGGTAATAAGTATCTACGCTGACAATGTTGAAGACAGAGATTTCCAACATTCAACTACCCCAAAATTTGGTGAGTTTCACGCTAGGCCCACTATTTTATTTGTGTGACCTGACACCGGATAACTAGATCTAGTGAAAATCTAATCCAATGATGTCTCCCAGGCTACTAATCTCTACATTTGGTATAATAACATCACATCGGGTTCACCATTTTAGTTTCTGACGCTTTCGTCGGGATGCGCATTCGTCTCTTAGAGGATGTGCTAATTGTTGCCCCGCATTCCCACTTTCCAATGGTGGGTGGAATCCATCCCTTATTCAGGGAAGTTTTCTCCTTGAATGAAACATGATGATGGGATGTTAGTTCCTCCTTCTGTGGATTCCCCCTCAGAACTCATTGCCTAGTCCAGGTCTCCCTTATAGACTTAAGACGTTGTTCATGAAACTCTTCCCAGTGCCATGTCTTCATGGACACTGGTTAATTACACTACTTCTGTTACGACATTCCAAGGGGTTCGGTCAGTGCATCAACCTTCAATTGGGGGAGTAGTGATGTTGGACATCACAATCATGTTTGGACGCTGGAACACTGATGCGTCTCGGTTTCTTCCACTTATGATAGGTCTTCTTGAGGGTGAAGAAGCCTGAGGCATCCCATGCCTAATGTGGGGAATTATATGTCATAGGCATGTCTCTAAGGTTTTCCTCAACATCCCATGTTTAACACAAGGTATGTCGTAGGTTTAACGACTAGTGGAGGTGGATCAGACTGATGAAAATATTGACAAGAGTGGATTAGATGGGTGAAACCCTAGGAGGGAACACTGATGGTGGGGATAACACATGGTTAGTTACCTGATTGCTTCTAGGAGCAGTGAGAAAGTTGGTGACATGATATCACTAGGATGTGGCGGCCCAGATAAGAATCAGGATGGATATGGATGGTTGATAGAAGTGGGTGGAAAATGAAATAGAACTGATGTGAGGATGACAATTATGTCGGGGTTAAGCCTCGAAGAGACTTCCTATATATCCCCATGGTAGGGAATCAAAGTACACATAGTTCCATGGGGTGATGGGTCACCTGAGGAGGTGACCCGTGGGAATGAAATCATGGATGGGATCCAAAGGAAGTAGAACCTCTGGGTTAGGGCATGACCTTCCCGAAATACATATTCTTGTGGAAGAGAGGCCACGATGGGACATGAGTGATAGGATTGAACCTCAGGAAGGCTTCTTACGTATCCCCAAGGTAGGGAATCAAAGTCCACGTAGTTCAGGATAGGGTTATAGAGTCGGGGTGTACACATAGGATAGCGACCCGACAACATGTTGAGGCTTACATGTGGTTAGAAGCCTTGGTTGGTCTGATGCTTGAGGGGTGGACCGGAGATGTGGGTCCCAATAGGGGGACAACATAGTTTACTAGTGTTTGGGGTTGAACATTAGGGAAGTGTTCTATGTACCATGTCTAGGGGACAGGGATCAAACCCATGTAGTAAATCTTACAACGGCTTACCATCGATTTGGGAACACAATGACTTACCATCGATTGGGGTACACAATGGAGTAATGTCGATTGGGGTACACAATGACTGACCATTGATTTGGGTTCCAATGGATTGCTACTAGATGGGGTACAACGACTTACTGTTGGATGGGGTACAGTGGCTTACCGTCGATTGGGGTTCCAATGGATTACCATTATATGGGGCACAACAGCTTACCACTGGATGGGGTACAACGAATTACCAATGGATGGGGTAAAATGGATTACCGCTGGATAGGGTTCCAATGGCTTACCACTGGATAGGGTAAAATGACTTACTACTGGATGGGGTACAATGGATTACTGCTGGTTGAGGATCACAACGGCTTACTGCTGGAGGGGGTACAATGGCTTACTGCTGATTGAGGATCACAACAGATTACCGCTGGATGGGGTTCCAATGGCTTATTACTGGATGGGGTGGAACCTCATAGATGCTTCCTATGTACCCTATCTATGAGATAGGGATCAAATCCCACATAGTTCAAATGGGTATAGTTTAACGTCTTGTAGGATGAAAAGGGGCGCACATTTTAACGTTATGCGGGATGAAGGTGAACTGATGTGAAGTGGTTGGGACTAATGGGTATAACGACCCTTAATTTACATACATTGTTAATACATCAAAATTCAAGTACACTTATTACAACATATAACAAAACCATGAAAGGACCGTATAGGTATAGTGTCTTTAGAAACTGGGAAACATAAACAACTGGTTCATAAAGCATCTACATTGTCTCCCATTTATTTCATCATATCTAGAGTCCCTTTTGGAATATCCTACTTAATAACCTACTTATTGACCTGGGGAAAGAAAACATAAAAAAGGGTGAGCTCAAATGCTCGGTAAGGGTATACAAAATAAATATCAATCACATCATATTCATAAGAACATAACATTTTGGAAATCTTAACCTGCAAAAGAGATCATAATTTCATAACATGGGATAAATCATAGTAGTGAAATGTAATCCCAATAATCATAACTTAAAACATGAAACTTTGTTTCATACACACATAATCATAGAGAATCATTTCTTAGTAGTCAAAACTCATAGCCAAGACTATCTTAGCGGACAAAGTCCATTTCTGAATCGAGTTCACTCCTCATTTCAGTCCTGTTTCACTGAACCGGTTTAACCTGCTGTTCCAGCCATGTCTATCTCATGAGATATAAATATTTACCCAATGCATTGGAGGGAGATATAGGTCCCACCCATCTCATAATGATACCATTCTTATGTGTGCCACAAAATCATAAATCATACATCTTTTCATAACCCATGTAATAAAAATGGGATTCTTAAACATCATGACATCATAAAACAATTCATATAAGATAAAGGAATTCATAAAAATAATTACATCACAACATAGTCAAATCAATGTAGTAATAGGGACAGAAACAGAACCCTATATTATCTTAGATGGAAAATAATTTTGATAAAACACTTGAACTCCATTCTTGAGGAAAATATCCTTTCTACTTCAAAAACATTTTCCTTTCTTAACATGTCATAAAATTTTAAACTAAAAGAAGTTGATTAAAAATAAACTTGAAAACTTGTAAAGGAATCTTCTTGGAAATAATGTTTTAAAAATCCATTCATGTCGTATAAGTTAAAAAAAACAATCTTCTTGTACTTTTGTCGGAAAAGTCAAAAAGTACCTCGTACGAAAAACGACAAAAGATTCCTTTCATATCTTTTACTAAAAACTCACTGAAGGGTAAAATTGGATTTAAACAATTATAGGTTGATGGAAATAATATTAAATATTGAGGAAACATGGATTTGGATGATAAAATACACCCCAGTAAATACCAAAGTATAAACAATCTCGGATAAAAATGAGATTGTGATATTTTCCCTTACCTTAGGTCCGATTTGCTTCGTAAGTGTCCGAACCTCCTGTATAATGATTTAAATAATTTCATTTACTTATTACAGAATCATACTCATTATTATGATGTCATATATGGCAATATTCTTAGCTTCTTATTAGTAATATTTCATTGTTACTTGTTATTCGGGTGTTTATTGCTTTTTGTTCTTATGCGTGTTTTGTCGAATAAATTCTTATTCTTTTTTTAGGTTATAGATACCTCATTTACAGAATGGTATTAGTGTAATATATATCATATTCATTCATTCAATTCATTTATATAATTATTATGCAATGAATATCATGTATAATGAGTCGCATCACATCGTGGAGACGATATTCCGTACGTACGCACGAGCGATGATATCGTTCCCATGATCATGGAATTGTATTGGAGTGTATTTATACTATTTAAGAATCAATATCACTTTCCAATAATCATATATAGTTATTCTTTACACCATTATACCCATCCAAGTAAGGTGGTGGTGGAAAATAGATTACACCACGACGTGCAGACGGTATTCCGTACGTACGCACGCGCGGTGATTTCATTTTCCGTAGGATGGATAGATTGTGAAATAGGGTTGTTTCATACTTATAATAACATACCAGTATATTATTGATACTGATGTTATTACTTCATAATGAAACAACTAAAGAATAAGAAGTGGAAAAAGAAAGAAAGTTGAAAGAATCGGTAACGGACATTACCTCTTCTTTGAAGCGCCTCTTTGAGACCTCCTCTTAGGGAACTAAAATTGGTCTTTGAAGAAAGCCAGGACCTGTAGTATGTTTTTAGGGAAGTGGAGAAGAGAATTAGGCAGGGGTTGGCCGAGTTCGAAGGCTCAAATGGGTTTGAGGAAGAGAGGGAGGAGGTGCCCTTTTATAAGGGAGAAGAGGGGCACCTTTGGAAAAACTAAAAATATTATTTTATTATAAAGTCATATTCGGTTTTTAATAGCTCCAAATTGATTTATTTCAAAGATAAGGTGGGGATGGGTCTAAATCCTCTCATCCAATAGAATTTAGACAAGTTTAGGTATCAATTTTAACATTATCATTTAGATTTAACTTTAAGTTAGATAATTTAACTTTTACCATGTCTTCTTGTTTTCTTACACTATAAGGTTAATAAACATACTATAACAAGCCAAACAAAACCCAAGTTGTTTATTATTAATATATATTACCTTATATAAGTCCTTTGGATGAACCTTATATTTTTAGGAATAAAATAACAATTAATAATATAATATTTTTTTTAAAAACTGTTTTATGTCAATTTTGACACTATTTGGTAATTGATTTTTGTGAAACTCATAGACGAAATATTAATTCCAAAAAAGTTAATACTATCAATAATAACATGTCATATTAACATATAAAATTATTTTAATTCATAAAAAGTCTCAAATTACATTTATTTGGGTATTTATAACATCAATTATGTTAATATTTCATTAATAAGATAATTACTGCATCATCATAGTGTCATAAATAAATTAAATTATTTAATGTCTAAAAATTATAAATAAAATACCATTATGTAGGAAATCTTTTTAGCTTTATAATGAATATTTATAGTCTAATTTATATTATGTATATCCCTATATTAAAAATTCTTTAGTTATTAAACTATGATTTTAACTATTTTAACCCTTCTTTAAATAAATTAATAATAAATGTCCTAATCTAATCCATGTGGGCCTAAATGGTCATATTTTATTCCTAAGGTTATTTTTGGTCGAATTACACTTATTCAATAGAATGAGGACATGTGTTAGGGTAATAATAATAACATTTTTACCCTTAATTACCCTATTTACTTTTAACCGTGGTAAAAAAAATGTAAAAAGTTACTATTCACCAAAAATTATTTTCATCTCATTGAACCAAATTTTAGTCCTTGATATTAACCGTGTCTCTCGGATTTTCGAAATTCCACTCACAGAAGCGGTAAAATTAATTTTTATGAAAAATTTAGTTTTTTTAACTACCACTAGTGGTTTCACTATTCATCAAAAAAATGAAAGTTTCCAAAAAAATACCAAACATTAGGTCTAAGATATATTTGATATTATGAATTCGAAAATGATATCTATTTTAACAAATTCAAAACACATCATTTTCATTAATTAATTTAAAAATTAATTCTCGTCGTCAAAACAAATAGCGTGTTTTTAAGAGATAATAACTATCAAAAGATTGACACTTGTTTATGTTTGGTTTAAATGTGAAATTACATCCAATGACCAACATTGTATTAAATGGTAAAAATATATTCTAAATATACTTTAAATCCACTCAAATTAATAATTTATCACTATTAATTATTTTTATTAAAAAAGTTGTTTTTAATTAAAATTTAGTAATTTTCACTATTCATCAGAATATGAAAGTTATCCAAAAAGTACCAAAATTTCACCCTAAGCTAATTTCGATATTCTGAATCCAAAAATGAAGTCCATTTTGAAAAATAAAATTTACAAAATTTCAAGAATTGGTTATTGCTATTCATAACGGCTAGTTTTAATAATATTTTAATAGCATATCGTTGTTTAGTGAAACTCGGTATTGCGTACGACGCAAGCTATCGAGGAAGGTCGCGATTGCGTGTAAGGCAAGCCAATCTAGTGTTGTGTGTAGTTAAAGATTCCTTTGATGATTTATATAACATAAAAACAAAATATTTCTCATAAAAGTCTCGGGTGTTACATTCTACCCCCTTAAAATGAATTTCGCCCTCAAAATTCATCACTTTTTAACAAACAGATGAGGATACCTCTCCTTCATCATATCCTCAAGCTCCCATGTAGCTTCTTCTAATTGGTGGTTCTTCCATAAAACTTTCACCAAGCGAGTGGTCTTGTTCTGTAGGACTTTTTAACTATGATCGAGAATCTCTATCGGTTGTTCTTCATAAGAAAGATCTTGTTCCAGCGGTACAACTTCTGAGCTGAGTACATGTGAAGGATCAGGTATGTACTTTCTCAGGAGAGATACATGGAACACATCATGAACTTGGGATAGATTCGGTGGAAGCGCGAATCGGTAAGCTACCTTCCCAACATGATCCAGAATTTCAAAAGGACTGATATATCTAGGGCTCAAATTTCCCTTCTTTGCAAATATCATTACTCTCTTCCAAGGAGATATTCGTAAGAACACTTTATCACCCACTTCAAACGCTAAGTATTTTCTTCGGTTGTCAACATAACTTTTTTGTCGACTCTGAGCTGCTCTAATGTGTAGTTGAATAGATCTGACCTTTTCTGCCATCTCATCAACAAGATCAGGTCCTAATAGCTTTCTTTCCCCAACATCATCTCCGCAAGTCAGAGTCCTGCATTTCTTTCCATAGAGAGCTTCATAAGGAGCCATCTGAACACTAGAGTGAAATCTATTATTATAATTAAATTACACCAAAGGTAGGTGTTGATCCAAACCACCTTTTAAATCCATAGAGAAAGCTCTCAATATATCTTCTAGAGTTTGAATTGTCCTCTCAGACTGACCGTCTGTCTGAGGATGATAAGCAGTGATGAAACTCAACTCTGTATCCAGAGTATGCTGAAGACTTCGCTAGAACTTGGAGGTAAACCTCAGATCCCGATCAGATATAATGGAAAGTGGTACTCCATGCAATATTACCACTTCCTTTACATATATCCTGGCAAGCTGATCTAGAGAGAAATCCTCTCTAATAGCGATGAAGTGTTCCGACTTTGTAAGATGATCAACTATGACCCAGATAACATTATTGACTTTGGATGTTTTAGGAAGTCCAGTGACAATGTCCGTAGTGATGTTTTCCCATTTCCATTCTGGTATGGGTAATGGTTGTAACATCCCCTTAGACTTCTGTCTCTTAGCTTTAACTTGCTGAAAAACCAAGCATCGAGAGACATATTCAGCAACATCTCTTTTCATGCCATCCCACCAGAAGTACTCTTTCAGGTCCCTATACATCTTTGTGCTTCCAGGATGAATAGAGAATGAAGAACTATGAGCCTTATCCAGCAGCTCCTTCTTTAATTCTGGGATGGGAGGAACACAAACCCAATTCTTGAACTTTATTATCCCATCACAATCAAGGTTGAATTCAGGAATATTTCTCACCTTCTTTTGTAACTCTACAACTTCTTTCTGTGCCTCTTTAATCTTCACATGTATAGATGGTTGAACATTCAATTGAGAAAGATATGATTTTTCCCCTTCTATTATAATTCCAAGATCCATCCTTTGTAAATCCATAAATATTGGATCTTTTGTGATCCTCATCATGGATAAGCTAGCATGGTCTTGTCGACTTAATGCATCTGCCACCTTGTTTGCTTTCCCAGGATGGTAATGAATTGAGCAGTCATAATCCTTAATCAGCTCCAACCATCTTCTTTGGTGCATATTCAGCTCCTTTTGTGTGAAAATATACTTAAAAATTTTATGATCAGCATAAATATCACACTTTTCTCCATAAAGAAAATGCCTCCAAATCTTTAATGCAAATATTACCGCAGATAACTCCAAATCATGAGTTGGGTAATTTTGCTCATGTATTTTCAACTTTCGTGAGGCATAAGCTATCACCATATCATTTTGCATAAGAACACACCCCAATACCTTCTTGGATGCATCACTGTAGATCAAAAACCTTTCTTCACTACAAGGAAGTGTGAGCACAGGTGCACTGGATAACCTTCTTTTCAACTCCTTGAAATTCTCTTCACATTCCTCCGTCCATATGAACATAACTCCTTTTCGAGTCAACCTGGTGAGTGGATTAGATAATCGTGAAAAATCTTTCAAAAAACGCCGATAATATCTAGCCAAACCAAGAAAACTTCAGATCTCGGTTACTGTTGTTAGTCTCGACCATCTTTTGATAACCTCTGTTTTTGCTGGATCCATAGATATCCCCTCTTTTGAGATTATGTGACCCAAAAATGCAACTTTTTGAAGCCAAAATTCACACTTGGTAAATTTAGCATAATGCTTCTCCTTTATTAGGGTATTCAATACAATTCTCAAGTGATCTTCATGTTCTTCCTTGCTCTTTGAATAGACAAGAATATCGTCTATAAAGACTACCACAAACTGATCAAGATAGTCTCTAAAGACTCTATTAATTAGATCCATGAAGATATTAGGGGAATTAGTAAGAGCAAATGGCATCACTATAAATTCATAGTGTCCATACCTTATACGGAAAGCCGTATTTGGTATATCCTACCTTTTGACCCTTAATTGATGATACCCTGAACGAAGATCAATCTTGGAAAAGTATTGAGCTCCACGTAGTTGGTCAAATAAGTCATCAATGCGTGGGAGAGGATATTTGTTCTTGATAGTGATCTTGTTAAGTTCTCGATAATGAATGCAGAGTATCATTGATCCATCTTTCTTCTTAACAAACAGAACAGGTAATCCCCAAGGTGACGTGCTAGGGCATATGAATCCCTTATCAAGATTCTCTTAGAGTTGCTTATTCAATTCCTGCAACTCAATTGGGGCCATTCTATAAGGTGTCTTTGAAATAGGCAAAGCACCCGGTACGAGTTCTATTGAAAACTCAACTTCACGATTTGGTGGAAGACCCAGAAATTCTTCCGAAGGAACTTCATCATCAAACTCCCGTAAAATGGGAATATTCTTAATCGTGAGTTTCTCACTAACCATTTGATATAAATAACCTTCATTTAGTAGAATCAAAACCCATTAGATGGAAGAAATTTCCACTGGATGGTTATGTTCATCCTTGCATTGATAGACGGTCATAGATTGATCTGTAATATAAAATGTGACTTCCCTTATTTGGAAATTGATATGAGATCCATATAGAGAAAGCCAATCCATGCCAAGAATCACATCAAATTCCACTATAGGAAGGATCACAAGATTTTCAGGAAGCACTTTCCCACAAACTTCAATCAGAGAAGAATTATAAACTTTTGATGCAACTGTTGTGCCATTAGGGGTTGTCACAGCTAACTCAACATCTAATTGTTGAGGTAATATGGTGATACCCTTAGAAAATTCTTTAGAAATAAAAGAGTGGGTCGATCCAGAATCAAATAAAACATTTTCTACTTTAGAGTGGATGGTAAGTGTACCTTTCACCACTTCATTGTCGTACTCTACATCACCGATAGTAATTGCATGTGACTTTCCTTAGTCTTTGGCCTGAAGAGTTTGTTGACGTCGATCATCATCATCAACCCTTGGATTTGGGAATTGATTGGCATAATGCCCCCATCTCCTTGCACTTAAAACATTGAAGTGTAGTAGGTTCATTATGTGTATCCCTTCTTTTGTTTGCATCATTAGACATCTTCTTCCTATTATTTCGACATTCAATTGCCTGATGACCTTCTTTTCCACACTTATAACATTTTCTTGTCACCTTAAGACAATTTACTCCGTGTTTCTTTCCACACTTTGAGCATAAGGAAAAACTCATCTTCTTTTCATTGTGCTCTTTAGATTTTCCTTTGAATTCCATTTTCCTCTTCTTATCAAACCCATATGACTGATGGGTTACTCCAATCTCCATCTCAACTTTGAGAGCACATCGAACGATTTCCTCATAGCTATTGAAGTCCCTTATGGCTAACGCCCTTCGAAGACTTGGTTTTAATCCACTAAAGAATCGATCGATCTTACTCTCAGGTTGGATAATAATACCAGAAGCGTACCTTGCAAGTCTTGTAAAATTTTCTTCGTAGGTACCAACATATTCATCATCCTTTTGCTTTAGTTCAAGAAACTCCTTCTCCATCTTTGTTTGGAGAATACGAGGGAAGTACTTATTGAAAAATAAGTCCTTGAACTTATCCCATTCCATGGACTCAATTTCATCCCTTTGCCTCGTATTCTTAATAATATTCCACCATTGATCAACATCACCTTCCAAACGATAAACTGCTAAGATGACTTTATCATGTTCAGAACATTGAATAACTGAAAATATCTTTTCAGTGGTACTGATCCATTGTTCAGCCACTAATGGATCAGAATACCCGTTGAATGAAGGTGGACGCTGCCTCATGAAGGATTCAACAGAATTTTTCTCCTTTGCTCGTTTGGAAGTCCTGCATGATTCATAGCTTGAGAAAGTTGTGTGAGCATGGCTAGAATATTTTGCATTCCATCTCCCATAATGTTTGGTTGCTCAGGGGGACAATCATTGCATTTCCCATCACATTCTGCATTAACACGGTTCCTTCGGGTTCCAGTCATTGACTAAAACCAAGAAGAATATTGTGAGAAACACTAATTATAATATAAAAAATACACAATCAAGAATAAAATTTTACACTTAAGGTCTTATCATAGGTTGTTCATGGCCATTTCTAAAACACTAATATTGTGTTCTATGCTTAGACTTATCCTTTGGGTTCTTACTAAGGATTTCACTTCCTAGTTTTCAAAGGTTGACTATACCTTTCCTCTGATACCAACTATAACGACCCTTAATTTACATACATTGTTAATACATCAAAATTGAAGTACACTTATTACAACATATAACAAAACTATGAAAGGACCGTATAGGTATAGTGTCTTTAGAAACTGGGAAACATAAACAACTGGTTCATAAAGCATCTACATTTTCTCCCATTTATTTCATCATATCTAGAGTCCCTTTTGGCATATCCTACTTAATAACCTTCTTCATGACCTGGGGAAAGAAAACATAAAAAAGGGTGAGCTCAAATTCTCATAAAGGGTATACAAAATAAATATCAATCACATCATATTTATAAGAACATAACATTTTGGAAATCTTAACCTGCAAAAGAGATCATAATTTCATAACATGGGATAAATCATAGTAGTGAAATGTAATCCCAATAATCATAACTTAAAACATGAAACTTTGTGGCATACACACATTATCATAGATAATCATTTCTTAGTAGTCAATACTCATATCCAAGACTATCTTAGCGGACAAAGTTCATTTCTGAACCGAGTTCACTCCTCGTTTCAGTCCTGTTTCACTGAACTGGTTTAACCTTCCTTTCCAGCCATGTCTATCTCATGAGATATAAATATTTACCCAATGCATTGGAGGGAGATATAGGTCCCACCCATCTCATAATGATACCATTCTTATGTGTGCCACAAAATCATAAATCATACATCATTGCATAACCCATGTAATAAAAATGGGATTCTTAAACATCATGACATCATAAAACAATTCATATAAGATAAAGGAATTCATAAAAATAATTCCATCACAACATAATCAAATCAATGTAATAATAGGGTTATAAATATAACCCTATATTATCTTAGATGGAAAATAATTTTGATAAAACACTTGAACTCCATTCTTGAGGAAAATATCCTTTCTACTTCAAAAACATTTTCCTTTCTTAACATGTCATACAATTTTAAACTAAAAAAAGTTGATTAAAAATAAACTTGAAAACTTGTAAAGGAAGATTCTTGGAAATAATGTTTTAAAAATCCATTCATGCCGTATAAGTTAAAAAAAATTCTTCTCGTACTTTTGTCGGAAAAGTCAAAAAGTACCTCGTACGAAAAACGACAAAAGATTCCTTTCATATCTTTTACTAAAAACTCACCGAAAGGTAAAATTGGATTTACAAAATTATAGGTGGATGGAAATAATATTAAATATTTAGGAAACATGGATGTGGATGATAAAATACACCCCAGTAAATACCAAAGTATAAACAATCTCGGATAAAAATGAGATTGTGATATTTTCCCTTACCTTAGGTCTGATTTGCTTCGTAAGTGTCCGAACCTCCTGTATAATGATTTAAATAATTTCATTGAATTATTCCTGAATCATACTCATTGTTATGATGTCATATATGGCCATATTCTTAGCTCTTTATTAGTAATATTTCATTGTTACTTGTTATTCAGGTGTTTATTGCTTTTTGTTCTTATGCGTGTTTTGTCGAATAAATTCTTATTCTTCTTTTTAGGTTATAGATACCTCATTTACAGAATGGTACTAGTGTAATATATAACATATTAATTCATTCAATTCATTTATATAATTATTATGCAATGAAGATCATGTATAACAAGTCTCATCACATCGTGGAGACGGTATTCCGTACGTACGCACGAGCAATGATATCGTTCCCATGATCGTGGAATTTTATTGGAGTGTATGTATACTATTTTAGAATCAATATAACTTTAAAATAATCATATATAGTTATTCTTTACACCATTATACCCATCCAAGTAAGGTGGTGGTGGAAAAGTGATTACACCACGACATGGAGACGGTATTCTGTACGTACGCACGCGTGGTGATTTCATTTTCTGTAGGATGGATAGATGGTGAAATAGGGTTGTTTCATACTTATAATAACATACCAGTATATGAGTGATATTGATGTTATTACTTCATAATGAAACAACTAAAGAAGAAGAAGTGGAAGAAGAAATAAAGTTGGAAGAATCGGTAACGGACATTACCTCTTCTTTGAAGCGCCTCTTTGAGACCTCCTCTTAGGGCACTACAATTGGTCTTTTAAGAAGACCAGGACCTCTAGGATGTTTCTAGGGAAGTGGAGAAGAGAATTTGGCAGGGGTTGGACGAGTTTTAAGGCTCAAAGTGGTGTGAGGAAGAGAGAGAGGAGGTGCCCTTTTATAAGGGAGGAGAGGGGCACCTTTGGAAAAACTAAAAATATTATTTTTTTTATAAAGTCATATTCAGTTTTTAATAGCTCCAAATTGATTTATTTTGAAGCTATGGTGGGGATGGGTCGATATCCTCTCATCCAATATAATTTAGACAAGTTTAGGTATCAAGTGTAACCTCATCATTTAGATTTAACTTTAAGTTAGATAATTTAACTTTTACAGTGTCTTCTTATTTTCTTACACTATAAGGTTAATAAACTTACTATAACAAGCCAAACGAACCCCAAGTTGTTTATTATTAATATATATAACCTTATCTAAGTCATTTGGCCGAACCTTAGATTTTTAGGAATAAAATAATAATTAATAATATAATATTTGTTTTAAAAACTATTTTATGTCAATTTTGACACTATTTGGTAATGGATTTTTGTGAAACTCATAACAGAAACATTAATTCAAAAAAAGTTAATTAAATCAATAATAACATGTCATATTGACATATAAAATTATTTTAATTCATAAAAAGTCTCAAATTACATTTATTTGGGTATTTATAACATCAATTATGTTAATATTTTATTAATAAGATAATTACTGCATCATCATAGTGTCATAAATAAATTAAATTATTTAATGTCTAAAAATTATATATAAAATACCATTATGTAGGAAATAGTTTTATCCTTATAATTAATATTTATAGACAAATTTAACTTATGTATAACCCTATATTAAAAATTCTTTTGTTATTAAACTTTGATTTTAACTATTTTAACCCTTCTTTAAATAAATTAATAATAAATGTCCTAATCTAATCCATGTGGGCCTAAATGGTAATATTCTCTTTCTAAGGTTGTTTTTGGTCGAATTACACTTATCCAATAGAATGAGGACATGTGTTAGGGTAATAATAATAACATTTTTACCCTTAATTACCCTATTTAATTTTAACCGTGGTAAAAAAAGTAAAAAGTTACTATTCACCAAAAATTATTTTCATCTCATTGAACCACATTTTAGTCCTTGATATTAACCGTGTCTCTCGAAATTTTTAAATTCTACTCATAGAAGCTGTAAAATTCAGTTTTATGAAAAATTCAGTTTTTTTAACTATCACTTAGTGGTTTCACTATTCATCAAAAAAATGAATGTTTCCAGAAAAATACCAAAAATTAGGCCTAAGCTATATTTTATATTATGAATTCAAAAATGATGTCTATTTTACCAAATTCAAAACACTTCAGTGGCATTAATTAATTTAAAAATTAATTCTCGTCGTCAAAACAAATAGTGTGTTTTTAAGAGATAATAATTATCAAAAGATTGACACTTGTTTATGTTTGGTTTAAATGTGAAATTACATCCAATGACCAACATTGTATTAAATGCTAAAAATATATTCTAAATATACTTTAAAACCACTCAAATTAATAATTTATTACTATTAATTATTTCGATTTAAAAAGTTGTTTTTAATTAAAATTAAGTAATTTTCACTATTCATCAGAATATGAAAGTTATCCGAAAAGTACCAAAATTTCACCCTAAGCTAATTTCAATATTCCGAATCCAAAAATGAAGTCCATTTTGAAAAATAAAATTTACAAAAAATCAAAAATTGGTTATTACTATTCATAACGGCTAGTTTTAATAATATTTTAATAGCATATCATTGTTTAGTGAAACTCGGTATTGCGTACGACACAAGCTATCGAGTAAGGTCGTGATTGCGTGTAAAGAAAGCCAAGATAGTTTTGTGTGTAGTGAAATATTCCTTTGATGATTTATATCACATAAAAAAAAAATATTTCTCATAAAAGTCTCGGGTGTTACAATTGGTGTTAGGCATGAACATTAGGTAGGCTTCCTACGTACCTTGCCTAGGAGACAAGGATCAAATTCCATGTAGTTCGGAATGGGGGATATAGTTTAACATCATGCTGGATGAGGGTAAACCGATGCGAAGGGGGTCGGTACAAGTTGGCATTGGGATTGAACCTTAGGGAGGCTTCCTACATGCCAAGCCTAGGAGACAAGGATCAAAGTCCACGTAGTTCAGATGGTTTGGGGATTACATGCTAAGGATACCTAGAGAGAATTTCATGGTCTATGCTTACTATAATCCCATGTGAGTCCTTCTCAGTGTGAGAAACTGTAACACCCCGAGCTTCCACGGTACGCTTCTCTTTGAATAATACAGTAGTGTGTGTTGTACACAACTTCGAGTTCTAACACACACCACGACCAATCAAAGTAGTCGTTTTGAATAGTAATACCTACTTTTTAAAATTTTAGAAATTTTATCTCTAAAAATGGAATTCATTTTTGGATTCAGAGTATTGAATTTAGCCTAAGGTGAAATTTTGGTACTTTTCAGATAACTTTAATATTTTGATGAATAGTGAAAATTACTAAATTTTAATTAAAAACAACTTTTTTAATAAAAATAATTATTAGTGATAAATTATGAATTTGAGTGGTTTTAAAGTAATTAAGAATATATTTTTATCATTTAATACAATGTTGGTCATTGGACATAATTTCAACATTAAACTGGACATAAACAAGTATCAATCTTTTGATAGTTATTATATCTTAAAAACACGCTTTTTGTTTTGACAGTGGGAATTAATTTTAAATTAATTTCTTCCACTTATGTGTTTTGAATTTGGAAAAATTGATTCCATATCTGGAATCAGGATTTCCAAATTTTTTAAATAGCTTACTTTTATTTTTAGACATTTTGAATAATTATTTCGGTAAATATTTTATTTACCATGGTTATAGGGTAAATATGGTAAATACGGGTTAAACACTAATATTATAATAATACTAAACTACCCTAAAACGTGTCCTAACCTTATTGGTGGATACATATCCGACCATGGTCATCTTTGAGTCGATTTTGGGACCCCATGGAGCCACTTGTAGGTGATAGGGACACTTTATTTTAGTTAAGTTAAAATAAATACAAAAATGACATAAGCATATATCTTTTAGAAACACAATTTTTACACAAGTTTATATATGTTTGATTTTAGACTATAAATATTCATTAGAAATCTAAAACGATTTCCTATATAAGGATATTTTATTTATAATTTTTAGACATTAAATAATTTAATTTAGTTATGACACAATGATGATGCAGTAATTACCATAATAATGAAAAATTAAAATAATTGATATTATAAATACCCAAATAAATATAATTTGAGACTTTTAATTAATTAAAATAATTTTCTAGGAGAATATGCCATATTAGGATTGATTTAGTTAACTGTGTTTGAAGTAATCATTCTGTTATGATTTCTACAAAAGTCAATTATTGAATAGTGTCAAAATTGACATAAAAGAGTTTTTTAAAAACATATTATATTATTAATTGATATTAAATTCCTAAAAATCTATGGTTTGGAAACGAGACTTATATCATCATATTTGTATCATTAATGGACCACTTTGGGGTCTATTGGATGTATATAGTAAGTTTATTAACCATATAATATAAAAATACAAAGTGACATGGTAAGTGTCAAACTAATTAACTAAGAGTTAAAAATAAAAGATAAGGTTAATATAATGAAACAAACCTGTATAAATTCTATTGGTTGAGTGGTTTTCAACCTATACCCACCTTAACCTTTAAATAATCCACTTTGGAGCCATTATAAACCGAATATGAATTTACTATAAAATAATATTTCTAGCTTTTCCAAAGGTGCCCCTCACCCATCTTATAAAAGGACACTCCCCCTTCTCATTAATTCACACCTTCAAAGCCTTTTGGCTTAGCCAAACTCTGCCTAAATACTCTCTCAACTTCCCTCACTTCATCCTAGAGGCATTCCTTTAGTCAGAAAGCCAACCTAAGATCCCTTTTGATCAAATCAAAAGGAAGAACCCGAAGAAGAGGTAATGATTTCACCACCTTTTTTCAAGTTCCTTTCTTCTTCCACTTCTTATTTCTTTGTTATTACCATTATAAAATAATGAATCCAGTATCTTCTATATACTTTAATATTATTATAAATATGGTACAACCATATTCAATATTCTATCCATCCTTTGAATGACATGTCACCATACGTGCGTACGTACGGCTTACCATCTCCATGTCGTGGTGTAATTGTTATTCAATATATTATTATTTGGATGGGTATAATAATGATTTTTAATTCATGTAAATAATAAATATAACATTATAATGATTATTTATATATGATATACCATCGAATTATTTATTATTTTAATATCAAAAGAATGATATTTTCGCTCGTGCGTACGCACGGATTACCATCTCCACAACACGATGAGATTCATTTCCAAGTTCACCATTCATCGACGATTATAAAAATATATATTACTAATAAGTATGTAATATATGACATAATAATGCTACTGGAGATATATATATATATATAAGGATTTATTTACTTACATATATCTTATTCACCTACTTCCATTCAATACTATATGAGAACAAAAACAGCGTTTATGCGTACGTACGGACTACCGTCTCCATAAACGATGATTTCCATTTCAAATATATTTCTATTATACATATTTATATTCTAAATATATATGATATATTTATCATGTTTTATATTCTGGAAGTATTTAAATCATGATCTAAGTGATACAACCAAGAGTGACAAGTTAAAACACGTACGATAAAGAAAGCGATTATTACCCGAAATGTTAACTTAACATGGAAATTATTACTAAATGGGTAATATAAAGTCATAAATGAAACATGTATGATATCATAAATATTAATATGGTTCTGATATAATTTAATAACGTACTACGATCTTCGTACACGAGGTTAAACGTACCCTCGACTAAAGGAAAGTGCAAGGTAAGGGGTTTTCATCTCACTCCTTATTCCCGTGAGATTCATGCCATATTGCCACCATTACCTTTTGTGTGGTGTATGTAATACCCATAATTATATTCTTTGTGTAATAAAATTTAATTTATGTGTATTTACGTATTCATTGTATGATACCTCTTTCATGGGTTGTATGTTTCGTAAGTTACCAAATTGGTAAGGTTTTATTTCACAATCTCTACTTTATCCATGGTTGTTTATACGTAATTATCTTCTGAGACCTCTTTATCATCCACATCCATGTTTCTTAAAAATGCCTTTCAAAACATTTTTACTATTTAATAGACAATGGGTTAAAGTCATTTATACCCTTATTTGACTTTATATGTTTTTAAAGGAATATTTCCAACGTTTTCAAAACAATTTACTTTTTAACCTTTTTGAAAAAATTAAGGTAAGAATGTCTTTTTTTAACTTATAATGAGGGTGCGGTTATTCTCTGTCGTTATTACACCTTTGAAGCTTCCTTCACAGGCTTATAAAGATATTTTCAAAACAAAGGTTTTCTCTATAATTATGCAACTTTTAAATGATTTCAAAAAAGAGATATTTCTCTCAAATAGTATTGATTTCATCTATGTCAACATCCTTTGATAAATTTTAAACTTGTTTCAAGTTGATTTATTATGATACAAATCATCCATATTGTATTTAAGGTTTTGTGATATTTTTTTTACTATTGATGAGTTATTTTTATGCCATTAATGGTTTATGATTAAAGTTTTGACATTTTGTATGTTAGTTTTAATACGAATGTTTATGTTATATTTCATCCTCATCTTAAGATGAATGTGTTGGACTAGTATGTTCCAAGTTGGGGACTGGTAAAAGTAATCCCTCTAGGTTGGGGTCCGGTTACAGCAGACCCTCAGGGTTGGTGTCCGGATATTAGAGGCACTCCGGGTTGGTGTCTGGTTATTAGAGGCACTCCGTGTTGGTGTCCGGTTATTAGAGGCACTCCGGGATGGAGTCTGGTTACAGAGGCTCTCCGGGTTGGGTTCCGGTTACAGTTATCCCTTAGGTCTTGGCACGAGGCCTTGACACAGAAATTAAAGTTCGGCATCATGCATTCCATCATTATGAAAGTGGTTATTGATATTGCATGTGATTATTCGACTAGTAGAATATCCATGTGAATAAGTAAATGGAATTATTTAATTTTATCTTTGCCATATTATGCTGAAGTTCAAGTTTAAAAGGATTTTGTTTTAGTTAAACATTGCCTTAAATGTTTATGCTTATTTTTGAAAGTTTCCACTGTATTGATTACCCTTACTGAGCATTTGATCTCACCCCTTTCTATGTTTTATTTTTCCCAAGATTCCAAGAAGTGTAATGTGATTGATATGCCGGGTTAAGCCAAGGGAATAATGGCATTAATAAAGATTATTTATGTTGTTTTTTACGTCTTAAAGTGAAAATGTAACATTCATATATGTGATATATTTTTCCAAGACTCCTAAACTGATCAGTCCTTCGGGACTTGATTCCCTGTAATCATGCCAATGTATTAAAATAATGCATCGACTCTGGGTAACTGGGGTCGGGGCATTACAGTTGGTATCAGAGGAAGTTTAGAAATAACCTTGGAAACTAGATTTAGATAAACTCTGATTAGAGAACATAGCCCTAAGATAGACTTTGAGGATTAGTATAGAAGAACTTCCTAGAATTTGGTATTGTAGAGATTTTGTGAGTTTTCCGAGCAATACATCCATGTATGGATACGAGCAGGTAGAGGCGGCTCTGGCACATATGTACCTAGGGGTAAAACCCAAAAACACTTCTTTGAGCTAGACTCGAACGAGAACTGGTGCACGACAACAGACCTTGTTGCACTCTTGGTTACGACACTCCCAGGGGATATGCTTAGGATAATTCTCATTTTCTTTACAAACCATTATGAAGGGCTTATGAGTATATACTTAGTCAAAGAAAACATTTTTATGATTATGCATTATATCCATAAACTGTTCAATTTGTGTTAGGTATTTTACAAGTTTGGTAATTATTTATTTCAATTCATAAACTGAACTAGTTTTTGTTATTGTATAGAAATGGTTCCCAGTAGAAGGAATGTGAACTCCCGTAATACGTATGATCCAAAGAGTAAGAAGGATCATATCTTTCGTGGTCCTAAGCCAGAATTTAGTAGGGAAATAGTTTCCCACGTATTATCATCATATGAAGAAATAGTATCATGTGTTGATAAGATGAGTAAAGAATTCTTGGAGTCCTATGGCTTTGAAGGGAAGCAAGAGAAGAAAAGTATGGAAGAGAGAAAGATGGATAAAGGGAATAGGAAAAAGAAGAATTTTCCCATATGTGATAATTGTTGGAAGAAACACCCTGGAACTTTCCTGAAAGGAATGAGAGTTTGTTATAAGTTAGGAGGAAAAGGGGAACAAAGTACGTGACTGCAAGGGTAAGAAAAAGGTTTCAAATATACAATGCTTCATTTGCAAGGAGTTTGGACACTACACGAACAAATGTCCCAGTCATCAGACTATGCCGCAAATGATGCTATTGGATAATAATCAAGTTATGATACTACCACAGATGAAGAGGAGTGACTAGTGTTCTTATGTTGTTATTTTAGAATTATTTCATGTAAGTGTTGTATCAATGATGTTTTGGAAATAAATAAGGAGTGTACTGCAGTACTATTTAATTAAGGATTTGATATTTTATGGTACTAAGAAAAGTGACTGTGACAACCGAGTCCCGGTGACAGCACATACACCCCGCCTTAACATGGCCGTCGGGTCTTGGCCTACCAGGTACCACCAGTTGCCCCCACAGACATGTGGGGCCCACCCCAGGGTCCACCCACGTGCCCGAACGGGTCATCTGACTAATGACATTCCCCACAGGCCAACACATGTCCTTTCCAGTGTGCTTTGTCCTCACTCACACACATCCTGGGAAACTTCCCAGGAGGTCACCCATCCTGATCACTACTCCAGGCCAAGCACGCTTAACTGTGGAGTTCTAACCAGGTAGGCTCCCGAAAAGGAAGGTGCACCTTGTTAACATGAGTCATATCATTTAGTCATTTAACCCTTTATCATTTGGGGATGTTATAGTGACTCTACAGCGAGTTAATTTTTTTGGAAATTACATGGTTGAAGGAAAGATAAACCTTAATATGGTCCTAATATTGAGGTAGTGATTTTGGAATAAGAGATGGTTGATTTTGGTAATTCATGATGTTGCGGTGTTTTAAAAGAATATATGAGGAAGGCGTTCACATGTTATTACCTGGAAAAAAGGATCCTCATTATGTTTAACTTCCTTTTAAATTTTGGACTGTGAGTTTGGATAATATTATTTTGGATAAGTCTAATGGTTGGAATGGATTAAGTTTGAAAGGTTATTTTTTTTGGATTTTTATAAAAGGACAACACACAGACCATGTGACAACCCATCGTGTCAGACAAAGCTGTGGGAATCAAACCCAAAACTATAGTGAAATTGGGATTTATCGCCTACCATTGTGCTACATGAAGTTCCTGGATGGTATAATGTAGTTTCTTTACATATAGGGTCTGATATGTGAAATATAAATTCATTATATTTGGAACCCTATACGATTAGGATAAATAGAGTATTTTTGAGTTGTATTATGTTTTGGGGTGAAAGATGAGTTTGTGGTAGAAATTTATTAATGGATAAAACTCTAATTATAAAGTAAGTATATCTCCTTATGATCTTAACCAATCTCATAAATAAATTCCTCAACATTAAGAAAAGAAACTTAGAACAAAAATGTTTTCCTAGATGGTACCTTAGATCATCACTAATTTATGGATTTGGGATTGTTGGACTTTTCATATCCATGTTTTCTACCACACTTCATCAGATAATTGATGGTTAGATTTCTCTTCCATATCCATATTTTCCTACATGGAACCCTAGTATGTGTTATTTTCGGTAATCTTCATACTTTCCACTATTTATTTTAAATAGAGGCCTCATTAATTCATTTCTCGATGTGGGATTTCAACAATGATATTTTTAAACGTCAAAAATTTGTTATCCTAATACCTTATGTTTTGTTGAACCGATTGTATTTTAAATCATCATAGACTGATGAATTTATGGACCTCAATTTTAAACTTGTTTGTGATTGATGACCTCAATCACTACCTATAAATATTTAAGTTTTTCCTCCAATTATATGTCTATAATTGACACCAATTTCCTCTTAATCGAGATCATAATTTTGTGGTGACCCTTTCATTTCTCTTTTCATCTTGTTAAGACTAAATTTTATTAACCAAATTTCCAATGTGGGTTTTTTCCACAAAGATATTTTCTATTTTCAACCTTTATTTTCAAAGAACAATATCAAATTGCGAGGACGCAATTTGTTGGAGGGGAGAATGTAACAACCCGAGCTTCCATGGTATGCTTGTCTTTTAATAATACAGTATCGTGTGTTATACGCAACTTCGAGTTCTAACACACACCACGACCAATCAAAGCAGCCGTTATGAATAGTAATACCTACTTTTTAAAATTTTAGAAATTTTATCTCTCAAAATGGACTTCATTTTTGGATTCGGAGTATCGAATTTAGCCTAAGGTGAAATTTTGGTACTTTTCGGATAACTTTAATATTTTGATGAATAGTGAAAATTACTAAATTTTAATTAAAAACAACTTTTTTAATTAAAATAATTATTAGTGATAAATTATTGTCTTGAGTGGTTTTAAAGTATATTTAGAATATATTTTTACCATTTAATACAATTTTGGTCATTGGACATAATTTCACAATTAAACCATACATGAACAAGTATCAATCTTTTGAAAGTTATTATATCTTAAAAACACGCTTTTTGTTTTGACAGCGGGAATTAATTTTAAATTAATTTCCACCACTTTTGTGTTTTGAATTTGGAAAAATGGATTCAATATTTGGAATCAGGATGTACAAATTGTGTAAATAGGTAACTTTTATTTTTATACATTTTGAATAATTACTTCGGTAAATATTTTATTTACCATGGTTAAAGGGTAAATCTGGTAAATAAGGGTTAACAAATAATATTATAATAATACTAAATTAGCATAAAACGTGTCCTAACCTTATTGGGGGATACCTGTCCGACCATGGGCATCTTTGGGTCGATTTTGGGACCCCATAGAGCCACTTGTAGGTGATAGGGACAGTTTAATTTAATTAAGTTAAAATAAATACAAAAATGACATAAGCATATTTCTTTTAGTAAAACAATTTTTACATAGGGTTATATATGTTGGATTGTCGACTATAAATATTCATTATAAAGATAAAGAGATTTCCTACATGATGATATTTTATTTATAATTTTTAGACCTTAAAGAAGTTAATTTATTTATTACACAATGATGATGTAGTAATTACCATAATAGTGAAAAATTAAAATAATTGATATTATAAATACCTAAATAAATATAATTTGAGACTTTTAATTAATTACAATAATTTTCTAGGATAATAAAACATATTATAATTTATTTAATTAACGTTTTTCGAAGTAATAATTCTGTTATGATTTTTACAAAAGTCAATTATTGAATAGTGTCAAAATTGACATAAAAGAGTTTTTAAAATAAATAATATATTATTAATTGATATTAAATTCCTAAAAATCTAAGGTTCAGCCAAGAGACTTATATCATGATATTTTTATCATTAATTGACCACTTGGGGGTTTCTTGGATGTATATAGTATGTTTATTAACCATATAATATAAAAATACAAAGTGACATGGTAAGTGTCAAACTAATTAACTAAGAGTTAAAAATAAAAGATAAGGTTAATATAATGAACCAAACCTATCTAAATTATATTGGTTAAGTGGTTTTCGACCCATCCCCACCTTAACCGTTAAATAATACACTTTAGAGTCATTAGAAACCAAATATGAATTTATTATAAAATAATATTTCTAGCTTTTCCAAAGGTGCCCCTCACCCCTCTTATAAAAGGACACTCCCCCTTCTCATTAATTCACACCTTCAAAGCCTTTTGGCTTGGCCAAACTCTACCTAAATACTCTATAAACTTCCCTAAGTTCATCCTATAGGCCTTCCTTTAGTCATAAATCCATCCTAAGATCCCTTTTTATCAAATCAAAAGGAAGAACCCGAAGAAGAGGTAATGATTTCACCACCCTTTTTCAAGTTCCTTTCTTCTTCCACTTCTTATTTTTTTGTTATTACAATTATAAAATAATGAATCCGGTATCTCCTATATACTGTAATGTTATTATAAATATGGTACAACCATATTCAGTATTCTATCCATCCTTTGAATGACATGTCACCATACGTGTGTACGTTCGGCTTACCGTCTCCACGTCGTGGTGTAATTGTTATTCAATATATTATTATTTGGATGGGTATAATAATGATTTGTAATTCATGTAAATAATAAATTTAACATTATAATGATTCTGTATATATGATATACCATCCAATTATATATTATTTTAATATCAAAATAATGATATTTTCGCTCGTGCGTACGTACGGATTACCGTCTCCACGGCGCGATGAGATTCATTTCCAAGTTCACCATTCATCGACGATTATAAAAATATATATTACTAATAAGTATGTAATATATGAAATAATAATTCTATTGGATATATATATATATAATTATTTATGTACTTACATATATCTTATTCACTTACTTCCGTTCATTACTATATGAAAACATAAACAACGTTTATGCGTACGTACGGACTACCGTCTCCATAAACGGTGTTTTCCATTTCATATATATTTCTATTATACATATTTATATTCTAAATATATATGATATATTTATCATGTTTTATATTCTGGAAGTATTTAAATCATGATCTAAGTTCTACAACCAAGAGTGAAAATTTAAAACACGTATGATAAAGAAAGTGATTATTACCCGAAATGTTAACTTAACATAGAAATTATTACTTAATGGGTAATATAAGTCATAAATGAATCATGTATGATATCAAAAATATGAATATGGTTCTAGTATAATTTAATAACATACTGCGATCTTCGTATAGGAGGTTAAACGTACCCTCAACTAAAGGAAAGTGCAAAGTAAGGGGTTTTCATCTCACTCCTTATTCCCGTGAGATTCATGCCATATTGCCACCATTACCTTTTGTGTGGTGTATGTAGTGCCCATAATTATATTCTTTGTGTAATAAACTTTAATTTATGTGTATTTACATATTCATTGTATGATGCCTCTTTCATGGGTTGTATGTTTCGTAAGTTACCAAATTGGTAAGAGTTTATTTCACAATCTCTTCATTATCCGAGGTTGTTTATACGCAATTATCTTCTGGGACCTCTTTATCATCCACATCCATGTTTCATAAAAATGTCTTTCAAAACATTTTTAATATTTAATAGAAAATGGGATAATGTCATTTATACCCTTATTTGACTTTATATGTTTTTAAAGGAATCTTTCCAACGTTTTCAAAACAGGTTACTTTTTAACCTTTTTGACAAAATTAAGGTAAGAATGTCTTTTTTTAAATTATACAGCGGGTGCGGTTATTCTCCGCCTTTATTACACCTTTGAAGCTTCCTTCACAATCTTATAAAGATATCTTCAAAATAAAGGTTTTCTCTATAATTATGTGACTTTTAAATGATTTCAAAAAAGGGATATTTCTCTCAAATAGTATTGATTTCATTTATGTCAACATCCTTTGATAAATTTTAAACTTGTTTCAAGTTGATTTATTATGATACAAATCATCTATATTGTATTTAAGGTTTTGTGATATTTTTGACTATGGATGAGTTATTTTTATGCCATTAATGGTTTATGATTAAAGTTTTGACATTTTGTATGTTAGTTTTAATACGAATGTTTATGTTATATTTTATCCTCTTCTTAAGATGAATGTGTTGGACTAGTATGTTCTGGATTGGGGACCGGTAAAAGTAAGCCCTCCGGGTTGGGGTCCGGTTATAGCAGACCCTCCAGGTTGGTTTCCAGTTATTAGAGTCACTCTGGGTTGGTTTCCGGTTATTAGAGGCACTCCGGGTTGGTGTCCAGTTATTAGAGGCACTCCGGGATGGAGTCCGGTTACATAGGCTCTCCGGGTTAGGTTCCAGTTATAGTTATCCCTTAGGTCTTTCAAGAGACCCGAAGCTTGACGTACATGGGCATTACATTACTTTTTCGGAATACTTAATACATAACAAAAACAGACACACAAGGACCGTGATAGTTAGCTGTCTTTGGAAACTCGGAATATAAACTTCTAATCATGTTGAAATATCTTCAACAACTCCCATAACGATCTTTCCCTTTTTGTTTCCTTACCTAAAACCTTTCTTTACTTTCTGGGGAAAATAAAACATAAAAAGGGAGAGCCCAAATGCTCATAAAGGGAAAACATAGATAATATAAAACAATCCATAAACATTTGAAAGCAAAAAACATGAACATGAAATTTAAACATCAAAATCTTGAGAAAGGACATAAATCGTGGAAGTACGTAAGGCATATATCATAATTGAACATCAACCATGATAAAATTGGAATAAAACATGTAATTGTGGCAACCATTCAACACATGTCATGATTTCCATAGTAGCCAAGGAATTGCTGCCAAGACAATCTTAGTGGACAAAGTCCCTTTCTGAATCGAGTTCACTCCTCGTTTCAGTCCTGTAACACTGAACCAGATTAAATTACCATTCCAGCCATGTCTATCTCATGAGATATAAATCTTTACCCAATGCATTGGAGGGATATATAGGTCCCACCCATCTCATAATGAAATCATTCTTTCATGTGCCACAAAATCATAAATCATACATTATAGCATAACCCATGTAATAAAATGGGATTCTTAAACATCATGCCATCATAACATAATCCATAAAAGTTTGATATCATTTCATCATAAGAAAATTGAAACCATTTAAATCATAGAGACATATTACTTGAAACATACAGATATGAAATAATGTCATCTTAGATGGAAAATAGTTTTGGAAAAACACTTGAAATGAATTCTTGAGGAAAATATCCTTTCTTCTTTAAAATCATTTTCTTTTCACAAAATTCCATGCAATTTTAAAAGAAAATGATTTTGTTGAAAATAATCATGCAATCTTTTAGAGGAAGCTTCTTGAAAATGAGGCGTTATGAAACCGTAAAAATCTGTTCGTGCCGTATAAGTTAAAAATAACATTCTCCTCGTACTTTTGTCAGAAAAGTCAAAAAGTACCTTATATGGTAACCAAAGGAATGATTCCATTCATACAATGTGGCAAAAAGTCAATAAAGGGTAAAAATGATTTTAAACATTCATGGAAGAATAGTAAACATTTTATGAAAACATTTTTAGAAAACATGGTCATGGATGATAAACATAACCCCAGTAAATACTTACGTATAAGCAATCTCAGATAAAAATGAGATTGAAAATTTATCCCTTACCTTATGTCTGATATGCTTCGTATGTATCTAAAAATCCTGTATAATGATTTAAATAATGTCATGGACTTATTACAGAATCATATTCATGTTTATGATATCATATATGGTTCACTTATGACTTTATATTACCCTTTCTTTTGTAAATTCCATGTTAAAGAGTGTTTTGGGTAAAATCGTTTCATTTATCGTATGTGTTTCGACTCATCGTTCTTGATATTATTATTTATATCCTGATTTACATTATTCCAGAATTTAAAAAATTATTTATATATAATATATATTCATTATATACATATATATTATAGATCAATAAAAGGAATGAAATACACCGTTCATGGAGACGGTAGACCGTACGTACGCATGAACGCTGTTTTCGTTTCCTTATTGAATTGAATGGAATTGATTATATGACATACATATATATATACATAAATCCAGTATCATTATTATGTCATATATTTCATTATTATTCATTATATTTACTTTATAATCATTCTTGAATGGTTAATCATGGAAAATGAATCTCATCGCGTTCGTGGAGATGGTAGTCCGTACGTACGCACGAGCGATGATATCATTCCCATGATTTTGGAATTGTATTAGAGTGTATGTATACTATTTCATAATAAATATCACTTTACAATAATCATATATAGTTATTTATTTACACCATTATACCCATCCATGTAAGGTGGTGGTGGAAAAATAGATTACACCACGGCTTGGAGACGGTATTTCGTACGTACGCACGTGTGGTGATTTCATTTTCTGTAGGATGGATAGACGGTGAAATAGGTTTGTTTCATAATTATAATAACATATCAGTATATTATTGATATTTATGTTATTACTTCATAATGAAACAACTAAAGAAGAAGAATTGGAAGAAGAAATAAAGTTGAAAGAATCGGTAACGGACATTACCTCTTCTTTGAAGCGCCTTTTTGAAACCTCCTATTAGGTCACTAATATTGGTCTTTGAAGAAGAACAGAACCTCCAGGATGTTTATAGGGAAGTGGAGAAGAGAAATTAGCAGGGTTTGGACGAGCATTAAGGCTCAAAGTGGTGTGATGAAGAGAGGGGGGAGGTGCCCTTTTATAAGGGAGGAGAGGGGCACCTTTGGAAAAACTAAAAATATTATTTTATTATAAAGTCATATTTGGTTATAAATAGCTCTAAATTGATTTATTTCGAATCTAAGGTGGGGATGGGTCGAAATCCTCTCATCCAATAGAATTTAGACAAGTTTAGGTTCCTATTTTAACCTTATCATTTAGATTTTACTTTAAGTTAGATAATTTTACTTTTAACGTGTCTTTTTGTGTTCTTACACTATAAGGTTAATAAACTTACTATAACAAGACAAACGAAGCCCAAGTTGTTTATATTTAATATATATAACCTTATATAAGTCATTTGGAAGAACCTTATATTTTTAGTAATATAAAAACTATTAATAATATAATATATGTTTTAAAAACTATTTTATGTCAATTTGGACACTATTTGGTAATTGATTTTTGTGAAACTCATAACAGAATGATTAGTTCGAAAAAAGTTAATTAAATAAACACTAACATGTCATATTAACATAGAAATTTTTTGGAATTCATAAAAAGTCTCAAATTACATTTATTTTGGTATTTATAACATCAATTATGTCAATATTTTATTAATAAGTTAATTACTGCATCATCATTGTGTCATAAATAAATTAAATTATTTAAAGTCTAAAAATTACAAATAAAATATCATTATGTAGTAAATCCTTTTATCTTTCTAATGAATATTTATAGTCGAATTTATCTTATGTATAACCCTATATAAAAAATGATTTACTTATCAAACTTTGATTTTAACTATTTTAACCTTTCTTTAAATAAATTAATAATAAATGTCCTAATCTAATCCATGTGGGATAAATGGTCATATTTTATTCCTAAGGTTTTTTGGTCGAATTACACTTATCCAATAGAATTAGGACATGTTTTAGGGTAATAATAATATCATTTTTATCCCTAATTACCCTATTTACTTTTAACCGTGGTAAATAAAAGTAAAAAGTTACTATTCACCAAAAATTATTTTCATCTCATTGAACCACATTTTACTTACCGAAATAAACCATGTCTCTCAGATTTTTGAAATTGCATTCACAAAAGCGGTAAAATTAAGTTTTATGTAAATTTGCAAATTCTCCTAGGAGGTGGGTAAAAGACGGTCAAAAGTTCAATAAAATTTTTATATATCTAAAATTATTAAAAAATGACTCCAATGAATTATATTGAACTTATATAGGTATTATGTATCAATTTTGACCTAAAATAAATTTAAATAAAAGGTGGGGTTTTAAATAGTAACTCAGTGTTTTCACTATTCATCAAAAATTGAAAGTTTTCAGAGAAATACCAAAATTTCACCCTAGGCTAATTTCAATATTCCAAATCCAAAAATGAAGTCCATTTTCAAAAATAAAATTTATAAAATTTCAAAAATTTGGTATTACTATTCATAACTGCTAGTTTTAATAATATTTTAATAGCATATCGTTGTTTAGCGAAACTTGGTATTGCGTACAGCACACGCTATCGTGGAAGGTCGCGCTTGCGTGTAATGCAAGCCAAGTCAGGGATGCGTGTTGTGAAATCTCCTTTTGGTGTAGCGTACAATACAAGACATTAATGAAATTAAAAAGAATATTTTTCGTAAAATCTTGGGGTGTTACATTCTACCCCCCTTAAAATGAATTTCGCCCTCGAAATTCGTCGGGGTTATAAATGGTTTACTACTAGAAAGTTTCTTTAATAGAAACTCACATCGTAAAAAGGAATACCAAAACTTGGCTTTAAAAACTAACGTATGAAACGTAATGGTTACCCAAATTAACTAATTATTGGGTTTCCACATAGGAGAACATAGGTGAAAATATGGATATGGAAGAGAAATCTAACCGTCATGTTCTGATGGAGAGTGGTAGAGAACATGGCTATGAAAAATCCAACAATCAAAAAGCCATAAATTTGTGATGATCTAGGGTACCATCTGATTCATCAGATATAAGGGCACTAGGACAACATTTTTGGTTTTCAAGATCATTTCCCTAAAGTTGAAGAATTTGAATTAGAATAAATACTTACTTTATTTTGGTACAATCTCACTATTGTTCGTGCTTTGAACAATTTCCATTTCATCTCTTAAAGAAATGAAGTTGAATTTGTTATTTGTGAAGTGTTAAGAGATCATTTGATAGAATGATGGGTCATTCCATCTGTTTCGAACAAAAGGTTAGCAAAAGTTATCAAATATACATAAGTCCATCTATGGTGAGGTTAATCATATACGATTCCAAAAATGAACTTATAATTTATATATCAAACCGCGTAATAAAATAAAACTAGTTTCTACTAACTAGGGACTTCCTGTAGGCCGGTGGTAGGCGTTAAAGACCAGTCGCACTTCGGTTGTGGGTTCGATTCCCACAGCCTTGTCCGACGCGATGGGCTGTCACCCATCCTGCAGGTTGTCCTTTTTCTAAAACTATATTACTATAACATCCCATCAATAATATCGAAAAAAGTGTTATCCTTAAACAATAATAACTTATGTCCGACATAATCCATTCCAATCTTTAGGATTATCTAAAATACTTCGGTCCAAGCTCATAGTATAAAGAAAATGATTACTTGAAATGTCACATAACAATCACGTGAATGCCATCATTTATCCCCCATATATCATAAGATATATCTTGTTGGTCAAATTACAAACATGTGAATACCATAATCATGTATTCTCTTGAAGAATAAATACCCATTGAACCTTAGTGAAAACATGAATGCAGTTAAAAGTTAACACTTTCCACATACCAAAATCCTCAAAATTCTTTATACTCAAACCATGATATCACTTAGTCCTTATATCAATCATGAGATCATGAATACAATCAAACATCTCATTATCTTCTTATCCCTTCATTATGCGCATATCATCTGCTTACCAAAATTTCTCAATCACTTTCCATGGTTACCGGTACCATAAAATTATTAAAAACCACAATAGACCAATACATAAATATTATAATATTCCACGATACTATATACAACATTATTTTGGAATCCCATTACATAAACACTTAATCATTCCACCACATCATTGTCATATTCAACATCGCCAATAGTGATCGCATGTGACTTCCCTTTGTCCTTTTCCTTAAGTGGTTGATCATGTCGATCATCATTAACCCTTGGATTAGGGCATTGATTAGCATAATGCCCCATTTAATTGCACTTGAAGCATTGAAGTGTTGTTGGTGCGTTCTCTGCAGTCTTTTCTTTATTCACACCATTAGAAACCCTTTTTCCATTACTTCGACACTCAGCTGCTCGATGGCCTTCTTTTCCACACTTAAAACATTTTCTAGTCCCTTTAAGACAATCTCCACCATGCTTCTTTCCACACTTTGAGCATAAGGAAACATTCATCTTATTTTCACCATTATTCTGATATTTCTCCTTGAACTCCATCTTTCGTTTCTTGTCAAAACCATGAGATGGATATATAACACCAACTTCAATTTATACCTTGATAGCACAATGCGCAATTTCTTCATAGCTACTGAAGTCTCTTATAGCTAATGCCGTTCAAAGATTTGGTTTTAAGCCACTGAAGAATTGATAAATTTTACTTTCAGGTTGGATGATAAAGCCAGATGCATACCTTGCAAGCCTTGTAAAATTCGCTTCGTATATACCAAAAGATTCATCATCCTTTTGCTTAGTTCAAGAAACTCCTTCTCCATCTTTGTTTGAATAATACGAGGGAAGTACTTATTGAAAAATAAGTTCTTAAACTCATCCCATTCCATGGACTCAATTTCATCTCTTGGCCTCGTTTTCTTGATAAGATTCCACCATTGATCAGCTTCACCTTCCAAACGATATACTGCTAATATGAATTTATCATGTTCAGAACATTGAAGAACTGAAAATATCTTTTAAATGGTACTGATCCATTGTTCAACAACAAGTGGATCAAAAGACCCACTGAAAGAAGGTGGGCGTTGCCTCATGAAGGACTCAATAGAATATTGTTCCCTTCTCTTCTCATTTGGAAGTCTAGAATGATTCATAGCTTGTGTAAGTATAACAATAAGATTTTTCACTCCATCTCCCATAACATTTGTTTGTTTAGGAGGACAATCATTGCATTGTCCATTACATTGATCAACAAGGTTCCTTCGGGTTCCAGCCATCGTCTAAAACCCAAAAAGAATAGTGTGAGAGGCAAAAATCATGCTAGGAAAAACAACATAATAAAGGGGGAGTACCTTCAATATCTAACATCTTAGGTTAAATTCTAAGATCATTACCGTAGTTCTTGGACTATATCCTATACATATACTTATCCTTAGGGACATCACTAGACATACCTTAGAAATATCTATAGGGATCTCACTAACATTTTCGCATCCTAGTATCCAAAGGTTGACTAAACCTTTCCTCTGATACCAACTGTAGAGACCCGAAGCTTGACGTACATGGACATTACATTACTTTTTCAGAATACTTAATACATAACAAAAACAGACACACAAGGATCGTGATAGTTTAGTGTCTTTGGAAACTCGGAATATAAACTTCTAATCATGTTGAAATATCTTCAACAACTCCTATAACGATCTTCCCCTTTTTGTTTCCTTACCTAAAACCATTCTTTACTTCCTGGGGAAAATAAAACATAAAAAGGGTGAGATCAAATGCTCAGTAAGGGCAAACATAGATAACATAAAACAATCCATAAACATTTGGAAGCAAAAACATGAACATGAAATTTAATCATCAAAATCTTGAGAAAAGACATAAATCGTGGAAGTACGTAAGGAACATATCATAATAGAACATAAACCATGATAAAATGGGAATAAAACATATAATTGTGGCAACCATTCAGCACATGTCATGATTTCCATAGTAGCCAAGGCATTGCTTCCAAGACCATCTCAGTGGACAAAGTCCCTTTCTGAATCTAGTTCACTCCTCATTTCAGTCCTGTAACACTGAACGGGATTAAATTACCATTCCAGCCATGTCTATCTCATGAGATATAAATCTATACCCAATGCATTGGAGGTATATATAGGTCCCACCCATCTCATAATGAAATCATTCTTTCGTGTGCCACAAAATCATAAATCATACATCATAGCATAACCCATGTAATAAAATGGGATTCTTAAAAATCATGCCATCATAACATAATCCTTAAAAGTTTTATATCATTTCATCATAAGAAAATTGAAACAATTTAAATCATAGAGACATATTAATTGAAACATACATATATGAAATAATGTCATCTTAGATGGAAAATAGTTTTGGCAAAACACTTGAAATGAATTATTGAGGAAAATATCCTTTCTTCTTTAAAATCATTGTCTTTTCAAATAATTCCATGCAATTTTAAAAGAAAAGGGTTTTGTTGAAAATAATCATTCAATATTTTAGAGGAATCTTCTTGAAAATGAGGCGTTATGAAACTGTAAAAATCCATTCACGCCGTATAAGTTAAAAATAACATTCTCCTCGTACTTTTGTCGGAAAAGTAAATAAGTACCTTATATGGTAACCAAAGGAAAGATTCCATTCATACAATGTGGTAAAAAGTCAATAATGGGTAAAAATGACTTTAAACATTCATGGAAGAATAGTAAACATTTTATGAAAACATTTTTAGAAAACATGGTCATGGATGATAAACATAACCCCAGTAAATACTTACGTATAAGCAATCTCAGATAAAAAATGAGATTGAAAATTTATCCCTTACCTTATGTACGATATGCTTCGTATGTATCTAAACCTCCTGTATAATGATTTAAATAATTTCATTGACTTATTACATAATCATATTCATTGTTGTGATATCATATAGGGTTCATTTATGACTTTATATTACCTGTTCTTTTGTAAATTCCATGTTAAAGAGCATTTTGGGTAAAATCGTTTCATTTATCGTATGTGTTTCGACTCGTCATTCTTGATATTATTATTTATATCCTAATTTACATAATTCCATAATGTAAAACATGATTTATATATAATATATATTCATTATATATATATATTATAGATCGATAAAAGGAATGAAATACACCGTTCATGGAGAAGGTAGGCCGTATGTACGCATGAACGCTGTTTTTGTTTCCTTATTGAATTGAATGGCATTGATTATATGACATAAATATATATATACATAAATACAGTAGCATTATGATGTCATATATTTCATTATTATTCATTATATATACTTTATAATCATTCTTGAATGGTTAATCATGGAAAATGAATCTCATCGCGTTCGTGGAGATGGTAGTCCGTACGTACGCACGAGTGATGATATCATTCCCATGATTGTGGAATTGTATTGGAGTGTATGTATACTATTTCATAATAAATATCACTTTACAATAATCATATATAGTTATTTATTTACACCATTATACCCATCCATGTAAGGTGGTGGTGGAAAAACAGATTACACCACGACGTGTAGATGGTATTCCGTACGTACGCACGCGTGGTGATTTCATTTTCCGTAGGATGGATAGATGGTGAAATAAGGTTGTTTAATAATTATAATAACATATCAGTATATGAGTGATACTGATTTTGTTACTTCATAATGAAACAACTAAAGAAGAAGAAGTGGAAGAAGAAATAAAGTTGAATGAATCGGTAACGGACATTACCTCTTCTTTGAAGTGCCTTTTTAAAACCTCCTCTTAGGGCACTAATATTGGTCTTTAAAGAAAACAAGAACATCTAGTATGTTTATAGGGAAGTGGAGAAGAGAAATTGGCAGGGTTTGGCCGAGCTTTAAGGCTCAAAGTGGTTTGAGGAAGAGAGGGAGGAGGTGCCCTTTTATAAGGGAGGAGAGGGGCACCTATGGAAAAACTAAAAATATTATTTTATTATAAAGTCATATTCGGTTTTAAATAGCTCAAAATTGATTTATTTAGAAGCTAAGGCGGGGATCGGTCGAAATCCTCTCATACAATAGAATTTAGACAAGTTTAGGTTCGTATTTTAACCTTATCATTTAGATTTAACTTTAAGTTAGATAATTTTACTTTTACCGTGTCTTTTTGTGTTCTTACACTATAAGGTTAATAAACTTACTATAACAAGACAAAAGAACCCCAAGTTGTTTATAATTAATATATATAACCTTATATAAGTCATTTTTCCTAACCTTAGATTTTTAGGAATATAATAACAATTAATAATATAATACTTGTTTTAAAAACTATTTTATGTCAATTTTGAAACTATTTGGTAATTAATTTTGGTGAAAATATTAACAGATTTATTAGTTAGAAAAAAGTTAATTAAATCAACACTGACATGTCATATTAACATAGAATTTTTATTTAGTTCATAAAAAGTCTCAAATTACATTTATTTTTGTATTTATAACATCAATTATGTCAATATTTCATTAATAAGATAATTACTGCATCATCATTGTGTCATAAATAAATTAAATTTTTTAAAGTCTAAAAATTACAAATAAAATATAATTATGTGGGAAATTATTTTAGATTTCTAATGAATATTTATAGTCAAATTTATCTTATGTATAACCCTATATTAAAAATTATTTACTTATTAAACTTTGATTTTAACTATTTTAACCCTTCTTTAAATAAATTGATAATAAATGTCCTAATCTAATCCAAGTGGGCCTAAATGGTCATATTTTATTCCTAAGGTTGTTTTTGGTCGAATTACACTTATCCAATAGAATTAGGACATGTGTTCGGGTAATAATAATATCATTTTTACCTTTAATTACCCTATTTACTTTTAACCATGGTAAATAAAAGTAAAAAGTTACTATTCACCAAAATTTATTTTCATCTCATTGAACCACATTTTACTTACTGACATCAACCGTGTCTCTCGGATTTTTGAAATTCCATTCACAAAAGTGGTAAAATTAAGTTTTATGTAAATTTGCAAATTCTCCTAGGAGGTGGGTAAAAGACGGTCAAAAGTTCAATAAAGTTTTTATATATCTAAAATTATTAAAAAATGACTCCAATGAATTATATTGAACTTATATAGGTATTATGTATCAATTTTGACCTAAAATAAATTTAAATAAAATAAATAATTATTTAAATAAAAAGTCGGGTTTTAAATAGTAACTCAGTTTTTTCACTATTCATCAAAAATTGAAAGTTTTCAGAAAAATATCAAAATTTCACCCTAGGATAATTTTGATATTCTGAATCAAAAAATTAAGTCCATTTTCAAAAATAAAATTTATAAAATTTATAAAATTTCAAAAAGTCGGTATTACTATTCATAACGGCTAGTTTTAATAATATTTTAATAGGATATCATTGTTTAGCAAAACTCGGTATTGAGTACAACACACGCTATCGTGGAAGGTCGCGCTTGAGTGTAATGCAAGCCAAGTCAAGGATGCGTGTTGTGCAAGCTCCTTTTGGTGTAGCGTACAACACAATACATTAATGAAATTAAAAAGAATATTTTTCGTAAAATCTTGGGGTGTTATAGTCTTGGCACGAGGCCTTGACACAGAAATTAAAGTTCAGCATCATGCATTCCATCGTTATGAAAGTGGTTATTGATATTGAATGTGATTATTCGACTAGTAGAATATCCATGTGAATAAGTAAATGACATTATTTCATTTTATCTTTGCCATATTATGCTGAAGTTAAAGTTTAAAAGGATTTTGTTTTAGTTATACATTTCCTTAAATGTTTATGCTTATTTTTGAAATTTTTCGCTGTATTTCTTACCCTTACTGAGCATTTGAGCTCACCCCTTTCTATGTTTTATTTTTCCCAGGATTCCAAGAAGTGTAATGTGATTGATATGCAGGGTTAAGCCAAGGGAATAATGGCATTCATAATGATTATTTATGTTGTTTTGTACGTCTTAAAGTTAAAATGTAACATTCATGTATGTGATCTATTTTTCCAAGACTGCTAAACTGATCAGTCCTTCCGGACTTGATTCCTTGTAATCATGACAATGTATTAAAATAATGCACCGACTCTAGGTAACTGGGGTCGGGCATTATAGAAACAGAAGGCAGTAAGGACCTAACGATCATGTCACGAAAGGTGCGTCTGAGGGAAGTGGAATGGGGCTTAATGGTAGTTAGCATCCCAAAGAGGAAACATGGGCTTACACATGGTTAGTGGCTCAAAGAGGAAACAAGGGATTACACATGGTTAGCAGCCTAGGGAGATAAAGATTAGGAATTACTCCCTGATGGAGGCCCGATGGAGACAAATCCCAGAGGGAGAGGGATGGGGTAATGAAGTCCCCTGTATCCTGCTCGACTCTAGTCTTTGGCACCGAAGAAGAAAGGAGGAGCAGGGGTGCTGCATCCTACAAGAACGTCTTGGGGCTTACACCAAGATGGCTTCCCTTCCCCATGGAGAGGGGACCCTCTAGTAGAGAGGATCTCATTCCATGTGGGGAAGATCTCACTCCCGTGGAGACGAGAGGGCATAGAGAATGCCTGAGATGGGGCGCCTCGCGTGTGTCATACAGGGCGAGACCATAGTTTAACATCATGTGCTGAGGATTATGGTGCTTGGAAGTTTAATATCCTCCATCTCATACGAGGTGGGTTCACTCTACACCCCTATTCCTTACATAACTGACATGATTTAACCCATGGTGAAGGGAAGGCACCGACAATGCCGTAGTGAGGGTGTGTTGTGGAGGAGTGATCCACTAAGGGGCCCACATTAGCTTGACTATGAAAAGAAGCAGTAGTCGTTAGTATGCCTATGTGAAGAAGCATGAGGCTAATAAATTAAACATGAAAAAAACCCAAGGGACCTTGAAATCACTTCGTACAATCCTGGAGGGTCATATAAGAGAAGGGTTTGCGAAGCAATTGGGTTTATAGGGAAGGGCCTTATGAAGCGCTGGTGCTCCATGTAGTGAAGGGGATTCGCGAAGAGGTATGCTTTATGAAGTGGAGTGGCCTAGCCTTGACAAAGGGTACTAGTGCATATGGAGTGTGCTTCTTGAAGTGGAAAGGCTTTCGTGGAGTATGACTCTGGGAAGCAAGGGTACATTGCAAAGCATAGCACTACAAAGTAATATGCTTTGCGAAGCACAATGACCTTGCCTTAACATGTGGTTCAGATGTGTTTAGAGGGTAATTTTCAAAGATTGAGTGCTTTATGAAGACCTGAGTCCTCTTGAGGATCTCCCCCCTCTGTATTGGCCCGTGGGCTCCATGAAGGGCATACCCACTTAAAGAGGGGTTGTATTTGAGCTAAGGGAAGGGCACTTTGCAATGCTCAAGTACCTGGAAGCACTCATTTTTCTTAAGGTTTTGCAGAGAAGAAGGTGCTTTGAAATTTGAGATTCGAGAAGATGAAATGTCAGAGTGCCTGTCCTTTGGTCTCTTGGGGAGCTCGATATTTATAGGCAAGGGGCAGCGCAAATCAGGGAGATCTCGGTGCGAAGCCACATGGTTCTCCGCAATCATCCACAGATTCTGTCCAGTTTCTCATAACCGCGAAGTCGACTGTCATCCCCTCCTCGACACGGACCTCTTCGGGGTGCTCTGTGTGGCGCCCACACATGCTTATATCAAGTTCGACGAGCTTGTGGAGGTCGATTCGGCTCCCTCTATAGAGTGAATATTCCAATCAAGTGCATCATAACCGTGGAACCTCCCACCTCTTTTTTCCATATCAACCACCATGCATGGCCTTGGCTTCACATTGGTCGTGGTGTAGGGTTTTGACTTCATGCTCGTTGCAGTGTATGGAATTGTAAAAGGTCTTTGTGAGAAATCCCCTTTGGAGTTGGCTTTCTCTTTGTGATTCTTTTCCTCTGCCCATATTTTGGCACCAACAATGGTATTTTAAGGCATAAGTAATTTCAAATAGTGTTTTCAAAAAGGATATTTTTATATATATATTTCAAAAGTATCTTCAAATAAATATTTTAAAAGGATTTATCAAAACTTTTTTAAACCCCTTTCTGGGTATATTTAATTCTCACCCCTTGTTTTTAATTATTTTCTACAGGTTTAGTAGAATTTCTTGTGGTGTATACATCAATTAAGGAGTAGCGTGCGTGAAGTATTTTATTTTATTTTGGTTTTTTGGTTTAAAGTTAGGTATCTAATTCTATAGAACCTAGGCCAGTAAAAGTTCCTGGTGTGAAATAAATGCTATGTATTATTTCAGTTTCATTAAAAAAGGTACACAAAATTTATAATGTTCTGAGTCCAGTAGCTTGGGCTCAGGGAGTTACATAAGGTAACAATGAATTTTACCTAGAATAACAGATAATTGGGTTCCAAAATAATGAGAACATTGGTAAGAAGTTAAAATATAGAAATGGAAAAGAAATATCCACTAAATAGGATAGAAATTATTATAAAAAACATTACGCTTTTAAGAAAAGAAGTTCATCAAGGAATAATCATTGAGTTAAAAATTCATTTCCCAAAAGGGAGAGGCAAACATCAATTAATCATAAATGATTGTAAATGAAAACATTTTAATTTCAAGATACTTTTTATTGAGTTTGAGGGATAATTTATCTATCAATATAGAGAACATGAAAATATATATTTTCTTGATTTATTAAAATCTATAAATAAAATTTATAATAAGGGTTACACTTTCTTACATTTTGAGGATATTTTCAGTTTAGAGTTTTAGAGAATTATAAAAAAATCATTCATTTCAAACTCTTAAAAAACATAGTGGACACATTCACTCAGTATGAATTTTCTATACAAATAGGACTCCTAAAATTTAAAATCATGTTTCATTAAAACCATGATCACTCACTTTAAGATGAATCCCCATAACAGATAGATAGACATTTTTATAGTTCATACTCATCCTTAATCCCAATTTTTTTTGAAAAATTAGGATAAGAAAGAAAATATTAGTAAGGGATTCAAAAATAAATAAACCTATTATTCTATTTTAAAATTCATGAAATTCCATAAAAATATTTCCCATTTTACAAAAATAATATTAATCTAAAATAATCATTTACTTATTCAAGAAATCAACTTTTCTTCAAAAATATTTTCATAAAACATATCATATGAAATAATAAAAGGAAAATCATAATCGTAAGTTTTTCTTGTGAAATATGATCACTCATGAACTGTTTTTCCTAAAAGACATATTTTGATCCTCAAAAGAGGGAATATACTTTCCTTTAAACATAATTCCATTATATTAACTTATGAAATCAATAGACATCAATTAAAACTCATTTTAAATCATAATAAAGTCATGTAGGTACCTTGTGAAATCATCTTTATATCACCCTTAAAATCAATCTTACAAGCACTCTTAAAAATGGAGTAACCTATTCAGTTAATTCCAATATATATTCCATAGAGAAAAAAATCATTTCCCAAAACATTATATATTTATATTGGGCTCACCTGCAACTATAAAAAATTTATAAGGATCATAGAATAAATAAAAAATATATTATCTTTCATTTCCATCATAAAATATCATAAATTAGTCTTTTTAACCCACATACATAAGGGTTTTTGGCCTTTAAGTAAAAATAAGGATAAATATCCTTTTTCTTTGAAACCAATTTATATAAAAATGACTAGAATAATAGAAAATGATATGTTCATTTGAAAAACAATAAAAAAAATTATAATAATTGATCATACCACGATTCACTGTTTTATGTCACCCTTAGACCAATGTATTAAAATGTTTTTGTATTGAAAATTAAAAATATAATAACAAATTTAACTCTATGTTTGATTCAATTATTTTGTATTTAACACTGTATAAAATAAAAATGTTACTTGTTTTGATAATTATATTGTAGGTGGAGGTGATTCAGAGGACCCATGATGAAGTTTAAGAAAAATGGGCCAATCTACACATGATCCAAGCACACCAGTGGACTAAAATGCATGCTACTACTAAAACATGAATTAAAATGGGATGAAACATTGTGGGATAGTCCTAATTTAATGATATAAATTTCATATGAAGCAACCTAATCCTAATTCATTCATTAAGAGGCCCATAAAAACTGATATGTCCAATAAAGTGGATTTTCACGGGGTCAAAATGTTGCCAATGTATTTTGGAAATATCACTTATTATATTCCATATCTGGCTATCAAATTTGAAATGGAGGTAGAAAAGGTGTCGGATAAAAACTATTTAGCTTTTTCTAAAGTGATTTAAGACTAGCTGACCAACTAAAACCATGGAACAAGAAGATTCATGAAATCTGGGTGCCCAAAACCACTTTCCACTTTGCCTATAAATTGGCACCTTGGGCACCCCATTTTTGAGTTAATCTAGGAGGAAAGGTGCTACCATTTTGCAGTCTCAAAGGTCTCTTCCCATCATTCCTAGAAGTTTTGGAGGCTATGGGAAGTGCTACTTCAACATCTTCTTCTTCCTCCCCTCCCATGTATTTCTAAACCCCTTGTCATCACCTGTGGAGGAACGTGATGTAATCCTGAGCTTCATGTTTGTATTATGTTGAATGATCTTATTAATTCTAGGTTGTATGTTGTTTTTTCTTCATACTATCTTCTTATTTAATTGAGTTATATACTAGCATGTTATACTCAAACTCAAATGATCATGTTTGGGAGTACCCTTTCATGTGATGTTTCACACACCATTCATCCCTTTTATCCCCTCATCTAATTATGGTATTTGTGTGGTTCATATTGGTCAATTGAAATCACATAAGCACTGTCATGGCCATGTAAATTTATTTCATGGTATCAAAAAGAAATAACATACAAACCTGGAAAACACATCGAGTTATTCGTGTGTTGCCTTTGTGAGTTTTAGTTATGATGTCAAACACAAATCACCCAATCATTGGCGGTGTCTGGTGAATCATTGTATGTTTTTGATTAAACCCTATGAGGTATCCTAGAATAAACTCAGTAAAATTATGGTAATAGGTGTTACAAACCAGGGATTAAAAGACCTATACCCTTTCCCTTGAAGCGATGAAGGGTGAACATCATGAGACTTCCCTAGGTTGATCACGTCTAATTAATCTTGTTTATTTATACTTTGTTTTATCAATTTCATTTTCTATTATAATCTTTATTCATCAAAACCAAGTATTATAAAACCACCTTTACCTTTTTAATTTCACAATCAGAACCAAATTTTAGAATTAATGATCTAAGGCTCCGTCGAGAGACGACATAGTGTTGCTGATATACAATAAAAATTCTAGTTAAAAACAGACATCTAATTTGATGCTCTCGATAATGAGATCAATAATCTTATTAAATAATAATATTCAATATGGAGTTAAAATTTTCCTATGTCGTATATGCTTAAAAAACACTCCTTTCACACATTTATAGAATTCCTAAAAAATAACTCGTTTGGAAAATTTTTAAATACATTCTTTTAAAACCCTCATAAAGAAAGTAAAACATGGTTTAAAATGAATTTTATCATACATTTTAGTATATTAATAACATACCTAAAATATTTTAAATAATATGGATATATAGTAAAAAGATAATAAAAAACATTAAAACATTTAAAATATGGTTTTAAAGAAAAATCTCTTAACATTTTCGTAACTTTTGAATCGAAAAATCATTGAAGCAAAGAATATGAAAAATATTTCTAAACCACTTTAATCTCATTTAATTAATAGTAAAAAAATCCATATTTAAGTATATACACAAAACAAAAGAAAACATATGGTGAACATGGAATGAGTCCCAATGAATGGAAATTAGGATGATAAATCCCTTTCATTGAGTTTGAATCACAATGTATGTAACTTAAATCCTATATAATAACTTTATATTAATTTTATAATTGATTATTTTTTTTATGTATCACCTTATTATAACCCATTTTAATTTCTTTACTAATCCAAATATTGTTATTAAATCAGTTATGTTCATGATGGATATTTTCAGGACTTTTAGTTTATAATAGAAAAACAAATTTGGTAGGTTGACCATGGTCAAAGGGTTCATTGGTACATAATATACAAAGTATTAATCATTACAAAATTTCATTTTTATATATAAAATATAATTTTATAACATTTCATGAATGTTGTAAATGAAAAATGAACCACATTGCTTCATGGAGGTGGTAATCCAGACGTACAAATGAACAACATTATAATTTTCTAATAGATGAATGGGTAAGAGGGTAAATAATATATTAATTTTTTAAGAATTATAATTATGCCATGAATACCGTATATATTAATTAAATCCATCATAATAACTAGATTTGCGAGTTTGTGATGAAAAACAAAACGCATCACTTTGTGTAGGTGGTAGTCCAGACGCACACATGAGTGATGTTTTTATTTCCCATAGGATGTAAAAGGAGATGAGAAAGGTTTGTTAAATCCAAATAATCACATTTTAGTATATGAAAGATATTGATGTTATTATATCATTATTATAGATGATTTGAAGGAGGTGGAATAATAAATAAACATAAAAACACTTGGTTAAGAGTTATTCATATTCCTTGGAAAATCTCTGTTGGCTAACACCATAAGCCTTCTAGGTTGGTCTTTTAGTGGGACCAGAACCTATAAGAAATGAGGTGAAAGGTTGAGAAGGTATTTGGAAAAGGCTTGGTTAATATAAATGTCTCAAGATGTGTGAGGAAGATAGGAGAAGAGACACCCTTTTATAAGTGAGGTGGGTGACACATTACAAAACAACCGGCTTTTAGGTGTGTTTTTTAACTAAATTTTATAAAAAAGTGAATAAATTTTAAAATAGATAATTTAGGCATGTTTTATCAGCCTAAATTTAAAACATAAATGTTTTTAAAATTTTCCATGTTTTGAAATGGGGCTAATTTAGCCGTATTTATAAACATCACTAATTTAGCTCTGTTTATAAACATCGCTAATTTAATTTCATTTTAAAATATGGACAAATTAAATATACATACAAACATATATATATACATACCTATAAATTTATTAATATATTTATAATAATTTATTCATATACACACACACATATATATAAATATATTAATATATATGTGTGTGCGTGTGAATTAATATTTTAATATATAAAAAAATATACAAACTTATAAGCATTTACACCCACACACAAATATATTAACATATAATATATATACAGACACAAATATATTAATATATGTATGTGTATGAAAAATAATATTTTAATATATAAAAATTTATGTAAAATTATAAGTATTTATACACACACGCAAATATATTAAGATAATATATATGTATAACTGTATTAATTTATACATGTGTAAATGATTAAATATATATGTGTGTGTGTGAGTCTGTTTGTGTGTAAATTAATATTTTCATATATAAATAAATTAATAAACTTATATGTATTTATAATAGTATTATTATATATGTGTGTAAATTAATATTTTAATATATAAATAAATATATAAACTTATATGCATTTATATATACACAAAAAATATATTAACATATAATATAAATAAAATACATATACATATTATATAATTATATAAATATTCTCATATTAATTTATACATATATATATATTAATTTATAATTATAATCATATTAATTTATACATATACATATACATGTATATCTATGTGGGAGTGGGTGTGTCTACACACACATACACAATAATATCATATAATATTAAAATTAACATATATGAATAATACATATATGTATGTATTTATTATTCACATATGTTATTTTTTTATATTATATAACACACACATTCATACATATATACTAACATATACATACATATATATATATATATATATATGAACACACAAACATTAAAAAAATGTTATATATATACACACAAACACACACAGAGATTTATAAGAATATTTATGTTGATCTCTCTCTCTCTATCTATATATATATATATATTACATTATGTATATATATATTGATAGAGATAGAGAGGGATTATTTTATATATATATATATATATATATATATATTAATTAATAATTACTAAATAAATGATCATTATACTATTATATTATATTACACACACATATTCATAAATAAATATATATATATATATATAGTGAGAGATATATAGATAGTAAACATATAATAGTATTGCATAACATTAAATAAAATACACATGTGTTGATATATATATACATATAAATAAACTAACTACTATTAACTATGATTTAAAACATAATTATAATTAATTTGATATAATAACTAATAATTAATTTATTGATTATAAAATATTAGAATCATTTTATGTGTTTTATATTACACATCAGTATATATATGTGTGTTAATACATTTATATATCTTACCAATTATTAATCCTATTGTAGTGGTTCTGGTTATTTGGGTATGCATCCTGTGATGCAGGATCAAATATAATGAGAAGAATAGGTAGATGAAACTTTTGGTTGGGTGGGCGGAATGACCTTATAATGGGGAGTAGAGTCCAACGTGAGGTAAACACAGGTGATGGGATGTTGTGGTATGTGGTCACCAGGAACATAAAAAAATGAATATTCATAATTTTTAAAATAATAATTAAAAAACGTGGGTATTATGTCTACCAAGCACCAGCGTTTTAAAAAATGATGGTAAATGTTATGTCGCTAATTTATCCATTAGTTTCATTTAAAAAAGAGACTAATTTAGTGACACACCATTTCCTGTTATTTTAATAAAATTCTGGTAAATACATTATCTACATTTAGAATCACGACAAGTGAAGAAAAACACAGGTAATGACATTTTTTTGTAGCGAAAATATTTTAAATACATGCAATATTAATATATAATAAGTGTCCAACTCATGTCGAATAGATAAACAGTGTGATATATTAGAATATAACAAGGATAAGTTTTATAAATAATCAACCAATAAAATTTATACAGGTTTTGGTGTCATTTTAAACTTTATCTTTTGTTATAACCCCCTAGTTAACCCTATTTACACTTAATCGTTATAACAAAATTTTCAACTTTTAAGGGTCATAAATGTAATGTTAACAAATTAAAAGTGGAACATAAGTAGATAATTCATGTTATGATCGAAAATTTCACATAAAATAAAGTTATTATACGTTTTTATGATTTTCTAAAGATCTAAATATGCCTTTTAAACATTAAATACCATTAAAAGTCATTTTCGAGACTATTCACACAATTTGATTTAAAGGAATAAATATAAAAATCTAATTCGAATTAAAATAATTACATAATCAATTATCCTTAAAAAGTTTCTATAAAATTCAGGTAATACCATAAAACAACTAAATACTATCACTTTTAATATTTTTAAAACCATTTATTTGTTTTTTTCTATGCTTGTACAAGCATTGTATCGACACTGCATAAGCATTTCAAATACATATACTATATTTAAAAATAATAAAACATGAAATTAAATTATTATACATCATATTTGTCATCTTTTTTATTCATAATGTATATTTACTCTTATCTTAATCATGAAAACTTATTTATTATAAAAAGAGAGAAAATGACATTTATTGAATAAAACATTTCCCTCTATTGGAAGCCAACCAAAATTTCAAAGAAATCCAACTAAAATAATAAAAAAATGAGGATAGGTCAATCCACCTATCATACAAACAAATAGGTGATAAGGTTTGAGGTATTTTTTCCTTCGCAACTTAATTCCAATATTTACCCTAATTTACCTTTATCCCGATAAATCATTTTTTTTTCAAAATCGACAAATTTTTCTTATGACCAAAAATAAAATTGACTTTATAAAAAAATTTGGACATATTTATTATAAATTTAAAATCAAATTTACAAGATTCAATTTTTATAAATGTCATAAATCAATTTTAATAATTTTGTCCAAAACACAATGAGAAACAATTTTTTGAAAAATTATATTTTAAGCATAAAAATGAAGTGATAAAAAAATAAAATATAATACTGATTAATGTGTAATTTATTAGATTATGGTTAGTAAAATGGATATTTTTTACTTTAAAACCAAATCCAAAATAGAATGATTCTTATAAATTACTTGATTTTAAAAAAATAGAAATGACAGTTTTTCAAAAACCGACAATTTTAACTATTCACTAAAAAATCAATCTTTTCAGAAAAAACCCAAAAATTCATCATATGAATATTATGAAATGATGATTTAAAAAATTATAATTATTTTTTAAAATATAATTTCCAAATTTTGTAAAAAGTTATTATAATATTCATATAAAATGTAATAAAAATATTTCTAAAGAAAATGTATTTTTGAAGCATAAATTTTTTTTCTCATTACTTTACTAATAAACATAGTTAAATGAGTTATAATTCATTAAATTGGATATATAACATAATTATTTCATTGAATTTATTTATTATTAGTGATAAATTTAATCTATTAAGATAAAAATGCATTTCTCACATAAAAACTATTTTATAAAGAACATCTCTTTTTTCCATTTAATAGATTTTATCTTAATTTATGGCCAATTAATAATCAATGCATGATTTATTATTCATTTTATAAAGGAAGAAATTTTATACATATATTTCATAATACATTTATTCCTATTCGTACCTTCCAAACCAATGAATAGGTCATAACGATCATAATTAAATAATAATACTTATGTAGTATATCGTGGTTCATTTATTATCGGTGTTTCATATTCCACACGGTAGAAAATATATTTTTTAATGAAAATAAATTCCAAAATATTGTGGTCTTATAACCTGGTTTGAGTGGGGGTTAGGGGAGAATAGAAGAGGTGGCTCTGGTGAAATCACAGTGCAACATCCCAGCCACCTGAACACTGCTCTAATGCCCTCTTGATAACCTAGAAACTTCATTGATTCTCAATATATGTCTCGTATCTTCCCTTAGAGGTGATCAAATTCTTGGAATTCTTTCCTGAGCTCTAATTCTCCAAAAAAACCACCACCAAATGAAAATATTAAAAAAAAAGATAATTCCAACCCATAATGATGTGGGTCATCAAAGCTCAACTTTGAATAATTTCTCATCATTGATAAGTATCTGTAAGGGTCTCACCAATACCAACTAGCCTCTCATATGAACATCCAAATCCCACTTCATAGCCTCCTTATATGATGTCTACACAAACACAATACTTGAGTGATAGGTGCTACCTTTCCTTATATCCCTTCCCTCATATCAACCCAAACTCATACTAGGAACCCATAAAAAACATACCTATCTCCAAGTTGACACTTTCTTCTAATAACCCACACATTGGATTCCAATCGTACTCCCAAGCCACAATACTAACCTTATGTTCTTTCTAATGTGTTGATATAAAAAAACCTCACTACATTTCTCCATGCGATTCACCCCTGAATCATGTCTCAAACCACAATTCACCCCTTGAACCATCTCACAAACAAGGATTCATTCGATGAATCATCTCACAAATACACTATTTTTCACTAGAGGCTTTACTGATGGTGCAAGACTCTATCCACTAGTCAGAACCATCATTATACACCTGACTGCCTCTTATTAATACCAACACATTTGTATCTCTCATTCATTGATGTAACTTGGCCACTAAATTGTTCATCCATTTACAACCCCTACCCATGGGTTGGGTTTACTTAAATTACACTCTCATCATTCCCCAAATAACATCCATTCCTACCAATTAAAGGGCACAAACCCACCTTGTGTTAGTTGAACATCAAAAGACATGAGAATCCTTGAATTGCGAATAGGATGACCTTTCTATAATCCCAACAGATTCACTCCAAGCCACCTTGTTCTATAAATTAATGAATCTCTCACTCTAAGCCACTATAACTCTATCAGGTCCGGCCGAAAACTTTTGCATTTCAAGGCACATCACACACCATCACTAGTCACCTTCTGATTCTCAAACCACCATGATGAGCTAATAATCCCACGATGGATTTCCAAAACCCACCACACTAGACTCAATGATCACCTCTTCTTGCATCACCAAAACTTTAACCATGGATTAATTTTCTAGAACCAACAACAAGAACCTTATTCTTATTCAAACACGCCATCATGAAACTATATATAGATCTCTATCCATTTCTAAAGGGATACTATTATTTAATTATGTAACTCTAAACACCAATCCTAGACACATCATAATTTCTCTAGATAACCTGATTCTTTCTCCAAACCATGCACACAATCATGTTCATGATGTGGTCTCCACCCCCACCTCATCCATTTCTACACATCAACACTGGTCATTTGTTATTTGGAAGAATTCTCTCAATGGTTCTCATCCTATCCCATCGACACTGTATCACCTCTAAAAAATGATTCCTTAACACCCTAGGGAATCATGGAAAAAATTCAATGCCCAAACCAAAGTCTAAACCCAACTCTCGGTTTAACTCTATGGTTAGATCCTCAACCAACCCATCTAAACATCACGATCCATTCACAAGAACTAACATGTATCCAATCCGGATCATGCTTTGGTCATTCCACCTCTCTCCTATGTGATAAAGTATTATTAAGAGATATGAAGATAAAGACAAAACTACTCCCAGGGTAGTTATCCAAGGAACTACCCATCAGATACATGACCATTAACACCCAACACTCCAAAATCAACTACCCATAGACATTACACGCCAACACCAACCACTCACAAAAATTTCATTATTTAATGAACCTTCTAAAATCACAGGGTTCCTAAAACCTTGAATCTAGAAGCCCAAAAGTCATTCCAATATGACTTCCCAAGAACTCTTCCTCCCATCACACTCTAAGATGACCATGTATCATGTGGTCTCTATTACTCCACGGAAAAACAATGGTCATATATCATACTAAGGTATTACTTTGGTTCCCAAGCCAAAACCAAAATCAAAACTTACACCTGACCCAAACTAACCTTTTTAAAAATATGTCTAGGGCACCTTTATATCCTGAACACATGGTTCAAGTTGTGAACCACTATAGGTAGTAATACCTCAATTAATGGAAGATCTAATTTCCCAAAACATGCCTTTGATCTATTCCTAAGGCCCTAAATCTTTCACTGAGATCACCCTCTATGAAATTGGAGAATCTCTAGACAATTATTATAATTGACCCCATACTAATTGTGTATCACCAAAAAAGATCTCATGACCTGGGTCATGCACAACTGCACACCTAGTACCAAAACGATACACTCATTTTCCACTCAAGGAAAAAAGAGAAACCCACTCACATACCTCATAAGGATTATAAATCCCAATAATCTTACTAACCAACATAAAACCAATGATCTATGAGTGAAACCATTATCCTGCACTACTAATAGCCCTAATCTCACAACTAGTGCCACATCTCAATGTTCTATGGTGATTCCATCCAACAACCCGTCTAAACTATGGGTCTTTACCCAAATAAACAAAACACTATCCTAACCACCAAGGGGGTTTCATTTAACCCACAAATCACTCAGCCACCTACCTCCCATAACCCTTATCTACTCACTCTATAGAGAGTCACCAAATCATCAAACAATAACCTCATAATCCAACCCAACTCTATCATGATCTCCTCCCCCCCAAATTTACCCCACTTTGGAAAACAATGAGGGAAGGGAGATAATAACACATAATGCCTAACTCCAATAGGATATGTTTTGTAACAAACACTGAGGGTATATCAAAGACACATATGGGAGGAATTTCCCTCTAATATATGATAAATGAGAGATAATACTAGAATACAAAACAACTCAATCTTAGGATAAAATTAAAGAAATAACCAAAATACTTTCATGTAATGTCATACAACTAGAAAAATATAATAAAACAACAATTAACAAAAGATAATAATCTGTAGTGACCGTAAAACCCCAAACAACTCCTAAATAACCCACGAGTTCATAATGTCTAGCCTAATCATCTACCTACTCTTTATGGCCTAAAAAATAGTTTATAGATATAGGGTGAGCATAACATGTACACTCAGTAGGATCCTCCTTAAAGCCTCTTTTGAAAAAGATAAAGAAGGCATGATAAATCCTAGTGGACAAAAAGTGAAACTAACTCATCACCTAAATAAGTATACTAAGTTTTCATCCCCTCTATGGATATATATCACCATGTATCATATATAAGTGAAAATATAATATTATATCAGAATAAAGGTACCTCACTGCCACTTCCCCATTGGTTTTTCACTCTACCTGAACGTCGCATGTCTTGAGCCATCTCTCGCTAAAAGAAGTCAGCCCAAAGAAAAATGTGATAAAGTATCATAACATGCATCCCATGGATCGAATCATCTAATAATCACATACCATTCACCCCATGAATCACATCATCCCATCACATACCATGAACCCCATGTATCAAATCATCCCATTACATCTCCAAATAGTAATAGAGTATTTTCTAAGATCCACCACAACCCTTATGTCATGTATTATACTTCAAGACATCATAGATCATTCACATCATAACTATAATAATACTTTGGATAATATATCTAGAGATACATGTGGGTATAATAATAACAAGCTATTACATTCTTATGCAAACATATATGGGGAATGATAACCACCATGCATACCTGTACATAATAATACCAGGGGAGGAGAGCGGGGTCAAAGGGATAGCCATCTATTCGATTTTTCTAATAGGTGAAAAAAATTTATTTAAAAGAAAAATATTACATGAGTATAAAGTATGGGATTATATTACAATCTTTATTATGAAGATGAAGAAGATCACCAAGAAGATCTTCAAACCAGAAAATGTATTGATTTACTCCATCCATCGGGTAGTGATCAGCCACACAAGGTGTGTCACACTATTCTAAATTGCTTTCATCATGGTAGTCGAATTGATTTCAAACCAGATATTTTTCCAACCATGATTCCTTGAGAAATAAACAACATGTATCATACCCACCATTTTGGCCACCATAGAAGAGGCAATTCCACAGTTCACAAGAAAGCATTCGAGGATCTGACCAAGTTGATTCCTGAAGATAGTGCCACAACCTATGGGACCTGGATTGCCTTTCGAGGCACCATCCACATTGACATTAATCCAACCAGGAAAGGGAGCACAACCAAACACTTCAAAGGTACGACGTGGTTGACAGAAATTTTCTTCAATCTGAAGACGTCACATAATCATAAAGTCATGAACAATATTGTTGCAGTGACCCTTTTGCATCAATACATCTTCACATATGCCAATAAGAATCTTCATCCGACCTGAATTATGACTGAATGAGGATTTGTTATATGTAATAGCATTTCTATCATACTAGATCACATGATAGAGCTCAGTAACAACAATAAGGAAGAGGTTCTTAATTTGCTGAAACTTTTCCATTTCCGCACATCTCTTTAGTTGAGTGTTGACAGAGTCAAGAATCAAACATCTGCAGTTAAAAATGTCAAAAATATAGTTCCAAGGAGCAGAGGTAGTAGCACAAGAAAGGAAGAGGTGGTTAGTGTCTTCTATGAGTTGATTGCAGTGCCTACATTTGGAGAAAATTTTAATACCAAATGATTTAAGGCATCTGTCTATGGGAATTCTGTTCTGAGCAAGGTGCCAAATAAGACTGAATCTCGAGGGCTTTATCCAGGGTTTGTCAAAGAGTTTTATCCAACCAGAACCACTTTTATAATTAAAGAAAAATGATTTCAATTTTTTTTGAATTAAGCATACCATTGTGAGCAGATTTCCAAATTAAAAATTCATTAGTGTTTGAAAAAGAATAGTTGTTAAGAATGTTCATAATGGATTTGGTAAGATGATCATTATGATAATTTATCATATCTCTAATTGAGTACGTGGTTCTTGTAGGGGTTTGGTTAGGTTGAATCATAGATATAAGGGGGGGGGGTTCCAGTCCTGTTATCCAACCAGAAATTTATGGAGGAATCCCTAGTAACCATCCATTTGGATTCATTCATGATGGTGGAAAAATATTTCTTAATAGATGTCCAGGTAGAGGATATGAGGATGTTCAATTCACCTTCCTCAAGTTTTCCAATAAATCTCTTTTTTTAAAGAGAAAGAATACAAATTATATTAAAGAAGGTTCCAAGTGAGTTTATCTTGAAGAGACTCATTAAAGTATCTAATATTTTTATTCCAATCTTACACTTATCAATAGGTTTGAAAAAAGTCAAGCAGGGGAAGTCACAAGATTTCATTCCAATGTGCTACCAGTCAAAATGAAATTTTTTATTAAGGTATTCATTTTGTTTATAATCCCAATAATCCATTTATAAACCATCTTGGAATAAAAAAATTTAGAAACAACAGTGGATTTGATAATTCATAATCTTATTACCAATGAAATGTATTTAACTTTCCAAGAAGATAGTTGGTTACAAACTTTTTCAACAATTGCATAAAAGTGAGAAGAATTGGGTCTGCTCAAAAATATGGGAACACCAAGGTAAGTAAAATTAAAAGAACCCTCTTTAATGCCTAAGGCACTAATAATGTTACCTTTCTAGCTGGGAGGAAAGTTTTTTCCAAAGAATATAAAAGACTTGTTCCAACTAATGATTTGACCATAAACCTCTTCATAGTGAGATAAATCATTTTTAAGGTTTCGAAAATTTCTTTTATCACCTTGAAAAAAATGGATGATATCATCAGCATATAGAAGATGTATGGGAGCATTCACATTCCTAGAAACATGAATGGGTTTTATTTCAATCTGATCCAGAAGAAGATTGAGGGGAAAACTAAAATAATCCTCCGCAATGGAGAAAAGAATGGAAGATAGGGGATCACCTTTCCTTACACCTTTGGTGCATTTGAAGTATCCCTTGGGAGAAAAATTGACCTGGATAGAAATAGAGGCCGAGTTGGAAAGGTTTATGATTATAGTAATAAAGGAGTCATTGAAACCAAATCCTTGAAGAACCTTGAAGATGAAGCTCTAGTCCATGGTATCAAAAGATTTTTTGATATCAATTTTAATGGAAATATTACCCCCTCTGTTAACTTTGTTAATAGTGTTGACGCACTCAGAGTAAAGACAAATACAATCTTTAATGGATCTACCCTTGATAAATCAAAATTGGTTCCATGAGACAATTTTTCTGTGATAGTTGAAAGTCAATTAGTAATGATTTTGGTGATGATTTTAAAGGCAGTGTTAATGAGAGAAATTGGTCTAAAAATGTGGATGTGATAATCATTTTCCACTTTAGAAACCAAAGAAAGGACTTGAGCATTCATACCATGAGGAATGAAACCATTGGAGAAGAAATATTTAACAAGTTCACAAACATCCAAATGTATAACGTCCTAATAATTCTGAAAGAACCCATTATTAAAAACATCAGGACCCAGAGCACTATCAGGATTCAAACTAAAGATAGTGTCTTTAATTTTAGGATCAAGAGGTATGTTTAGAAGGAATGTGTTATCATCATCATTAACCACCCTCGGAAGGACCTCAGGTAAGAGGTATTTGTTTTTTTCAGTACCATTAAAGATGGATACAATGTAAGAGACAATATGACTAGAAATATCATCCTAATTGTCTAAGAGGTTGTCTCCATCATTTAACAATGATAGAGGTTTGTAAGATTTCCTAAATATGTGAAGTGAGTTACAGAACTTAGTGTTTATGTCACCATCAGATAGCCATTTAACTTTGAAAGTCTGTTTTCTCATGTTCTCTTTAAAGGTGATCAAAGAATTTAGTTTTACCAAAAGACCGAGTTCTTAAGTTAGATCAGTGTTGAAACCAGAGCTAGTGTTATTGTTTTGAAGTTGAATAAGCTCATCCTCATGAAGAAGGATGACATTGTTAAACTATTTGGCAGTATAAATACACATACTTTTGAAATATATTTGAGGTTTTTTAACTAAATAGAATAAGAAAAGGTGTCATTGAAGTGTGACACATAAGACCAATTTTTTTTTATGATATCAATGCATTCATCATTAGAAAACCACACATTTTTAAATCTGAATGGAAGAGAGGTTTTCATATTTTTTGTGGAGATATTGACAAGAATGTGATGGTTGTAAGAGTGTGCCTTATGGAGGGTGATGCTGGGGATAATATCCCATTTATCCAAGGAAGGGACATTCTTCAAGGCTCTGTCCAACTTGGAAGCAACCACCCTATAATAGTTCCTCCTATACTAGGTAAACTTGGCATCAGTAAGAATAATTTCTACATAGTTGTTGTCTTTAATAGAAGCTTTGACTTCTCTCGTAGAAATAACAGCATGAGACGGACCCATTTCTCACTTGGGTTTAGAATGGAATTAAAGTATCCAATCAAAAACCAAGGAGTATTGATATTGGAACCTAAATAGGTAAGGTCATTCCATAGGTGCCTCCTTTATTGGTATCTATTTTTATCATAAATAAAGGAGAAGAAGGAGTGAGTGCCATAAATTATGAAGTCACAAGTAAAGACTTTCTCAAAAACATTAAAGACATTAACATTTTGAAGAGAAGTGTGTGAAAAAACCCCAAGGGTTTCAACATTGGAATAATTTTTGGTTGCACCCTCAAAAGAATAAGCATGTTGGCATAAGTGGGAATATTTGGTTGAAAAATCATTTTTGGGTTCAGAAATAGCATAAAACATTGGGAAATGAGGGTTGATTATTCTTTTTAAGATGATAAGAGTGTCAGAGTTGGAAATACCCAGAAAGTTTCAGAATAGAATCTTCATTTAGACCTATGTTTGGAGCTAGAAATCCCTTTTTTTGTTCACTAATTCCTTTTTCCTAGAAGATCTTATAGGGTTTTTTTATCATTTCATGAACTAGTATTCTGTTTCTGCATATTTTTTATAGCATACAAGGGGTTTTTTGTTGAGATTTTCTTATCATTATACATGGACAAGTCATGAAAGGAGGAACTCACATGTAAATCTATAGAGTTCCTAATAGAAGTATCAGTATGAACCACATCAGGACTAGTAATTAGATTTCCATAATTCACCGAAATAACATTTTGATTGACAGTATGAGAAAAACCTACAAAATGCGTTATAAAGGTAGAACCAAGAGTAACTGAGCCTTTTGTATCCATAGGTGTAGTATCATCCATTTTTGTGTTTGAAGGTGGAACCAATGGACTATTTGGATCAGTCAACGGTATATCATTCTGTCAAACCAGTTCGGTTTTTAATGTGGAAACATTTGAATAAGCAGTGAGTTGTGTGTTCTTTGTGCCATCAGTGACCTGATGCTTTCCATGGTTATATCTAGAATCTAAATTTCTATAGTTACCTAAAATATCCTGATCAGTAGATTTACAGTCATGCTTAGACTTTTTTCTGCATACGGGCTCTTGTACCTCTGAGGTAGTGCTGGTATTTTCAATACTATAATATGCATTGGTTATTCAGTAAAGGCCACAATGTTAGTATTGAAATTATGTTCCCCATACAACGTAGGTGTTGAGACAAAAATTTTGAGTTTTTTATTAGATTTCTTATCACTACCAGATTCATGAATAATCAAGTCAGTATTGTAATTTTTAATATTAAGTGTAGTAGGGGGGTATGTTGAGTTCTTCTTGTACAATGTTTTCCACATGCGTATCCTTTTCCTCACCCAGTGAGAATTTTAGGGGGTCAGTATTCACGTCAGTTATGAGCCCAGTTGCTAATGCTGGAGTATGTGATATACTTTCCAGCATTATAGGGGGTGTATGTGTAGGATCAAAATCCTTCACCTGTTTTCTAGGATAGATAATATTAGATTCCAATGTTGTAGCTTCTGAATCTGATTGATAGTGTTTAAGTATTTCCTTAACAATTGTTTCAATTTCATTTGTTATACATTGGTCTTTGACTTCATTTTTATGTTTATCTACTAAATCAACCTAGGATTTTACCTCTTCAACCCTAATGGATTTAAGGCATTGGATTTGATAGCCCACTTTTCAGTGTTCTTCTTAGAAATTTTAGGTTTATCAAATGAAGGACCTTTATTCTTCTTTGGTTTTTTGGTCTCAGTCCATTCAATACCACTTGGTTGTGAGGCCTGTTTGTGCACTACCCTACAGTTTAGTATCTAGTGACCTATGATTTTTTAGTACTCACAGAAAGGGGGATTTCTCTCATATTAAATCCTCACTTCAGCCTTATAATCCTTAGCATTAAAGGAAATAGAGTGTTGTAGTTTAGTTTCTAGGTTCACTTCTACCATAACTCTTGAAAATAATCCTAACTCACCATTTAAGGTTCTTTGATCAATCTTTAGGGGGGCACCAATACAAGAGGATAAGTCATTTAAGATCTTCAGATGCCCAAAAAACTAGTTGAGGTTATGCAGTCTAACCCATACTTGTGCCATATTGTTCCTATGAGTTTTCATATTAAAATCAAAGTCTCATTCATTGATACGTAGAAGAATAGGTTTGAGTTGAAGATTACCTATCCTCAATACCCTATCTAATTCTTCCTATATGGAGAACAGAATATGGAAATAACCCTTACCTAGTGGGACTATTTTATAATTAGAAAATCCCCAATAGTGAGAAACACAAGGTTTAATATCAAGATATGACCAAGGTTTGTCCCCTTTTAAGTAAGCAATGCGACCCATGGTAGAAAACTTACACATTTGTGTCCATTGTTGAATCTCTTTTGGAATGGACTCCACAGAGAATCCTCCATCATCCATTTTATTTAACATGGGAGGTTTTTTCAGTGTTGATTTGTTTATATCCGATCCATTCAGAGCCTCGAGGAAGGAAATCCCCCTAGACTTTGCATTTGTCGCTTGTCCCGAACCATTATAATCAAGGATTTTTTTTTCATTCGTTTGAGCAGTAGTGGAGATGAAGGAGTGCTCCCATTCCAGATCAAAGGAGGCCATGAGTTAGATAATTTTTCAATGAGAGGTCCTGACATCTCTGATTTTCTATAGGTTTTGGATTGAGGTTCGAGGGTTCACCAAGCCGCTCGGAGAGACACCCCGCATCGCGTCCTCCAATAGACATCAATCTGATTGATATATCTTTTATTTTATTTTATTTTTTCATGTGCATCTAAATGATTTAATAACTTCAAATTTACCATTTTGATATAATTTTTATCTTTTTTGGATTTTTGTTAAATTTTGGGTTAAAATGTAAAACTTTCTTTATTATTGAATTTAAAAACATTTTCTATCACTTCTATATTTTGGAGATAACTTTTATAATATTTATCCAAATAAAGTGATTATTTTTTATGATTTCTTGGTTTATAATATTAAACTTCTTAAACTAGACCCATATCTCATTAAAATTCTAATAGGCCCAAAAAGATCAATCAATTTGAAAAAATATTTCTAGATTATTGAATGGATCAATCCTAATTAAATGGGGAATATCTTTAGATACTTACCTCAAAATGAGGTGATTCAAGATGGAAATGAAAGAATACTCAAATTTTAATTTAAATGTTAACTTTCATGGAGGAATTCACTCATTATGGTAGCCATTTAATGCACTATAGTGGAGGAATATGAATGGACTCTTCATCCAAAAAAAGTGATCTTTATTAATTCGAACATAAGTTTTTTTACACATGTCAAAATGAATTTTAAAGTTTATGGTAGAAAAAAAATCAATTATGTAAAACATTCAAGAAGGAATATTTTAATGATTTGGCCTTCTGGTGGGAAGAAACAATATAAACTTTTGAAGAATAGATTCTGGAGAAGAAATTTTCTTCTCGTTTATTTTATCTATTTTGTTCTTATTAGCTTTTTAATGGATTCCTATTCCACTTTCTTCATGTATAACCTTCAAATGGATAGGTAAAATTCTATGTGATTGAGGAATATAAGGTTTTCATTTTTTTAATTCCTTATTTATTGCACTTTATACAATAAAATCCTTTATCTCTTATGTGAAGTTGGTTTCAATATTATATAGTTGTTTTTATTATCAGTTACGATCGTATTTAGTTTTAGGTTCAGTTATTGATATTTATTTGGTCAATGATAATTATCTGCCTCCACTAGGTTCTGGTTTATATATGATGGAATAGACTAGTTCTTAGTGGTGAGGTGCTCAGTGATCTTCAGTATGTGTGGGTGGGGTAGTGAACACTCTTGACTATTTGAAATAAACAGGACCAGATTGGGAATTACCCAAGTTAATTAAGGGTATTCTCTACAACTATCTCACACATTGGAATGAGTTTAGTATAAGCTGATATTTTGGAAATGTTTATTCTCACCATCAATATTTGATAAAGGGATTGAGAAGAATTGATTTTGTAATCTCACATTAATTGTCTTAGAAAAAGAGTCTTGGATAACATTGAACTATGATAACATTGTAGTTGGAAAATCAAAATCGACTAGACTTCCCTTCTCATATAATAGTTTTTAATATTTTTCTTAGTTACTTTATTTTGTTTCATTTATTTATTATCTTAAAAAAACAATTTCAAAAACACCCCATTTTTCATCTAATTGAAAGTGAACAACGTGATTGTTGGTGGATCCCATCTAGTGACAACCTAGGTTGACCACTATACTAAATTTTCACTCAGGAAATATTTTTCCACATTCCATGATAGGAACATGTCACAACTTGGAATAATTTTTTTAGAGGTGGTTCCAACTATCTAATTTTCATATTTCATGAATAAAACCATGATCACTAATCCCTACCCCCTAAATCCTAAAATTGAAAGAACCATGTTGAATATAATTACAAACTTTAATTTGAAATATGAATTTATGTAAATTTATCCTGTAGACTTGAGTAAAATTTATAGTGTTCACTCATAACCTATCATCATGGTAAGAAATCACATCTAAACCCTTAAAGACCTCTCCCAACATAATTCATTAATAAAAACAATCTACTTACTTTCCATTCCAAATTTAAAATTTTATTTTGAGATGAAACCTAGCATGATCCCATTGCTTCCAAAATTTTATGGCTTTGTAGTAGAAGAAAAAAAAACATATCAAAGATTTCACATATGTATTCTCGACTTTTAGACCCCAAGGAATATCTAGGGATCATGTAAAGTGGAAGGAATACCCATTTTCATTAGAAGGAGATGCTAAAGAGTTGTTGTATGGCCTATAACCTGGAGATTTTCATGGCTAGAATGACTTACTAAGATTCTTCAAAAATATATTCTTCCTCACATATATAAGCACAAGAAAAAAAAGGGATCCATTCCATCAGATAATCATCTATAGATACTATCAAAATGTATTGGGAGAGGTTTAAGATGTCATGTGTTAGCTACCAACATTAGGAAACTATGTATCACTTCCGTGTTTTATGTTACCAAGGATTATTAGACAATGATATAAACCTTCTCGATGCATCATTTGGAGGAATATTGATTGAAAAGTCAGTAAAATAAGAAAAGAGATTGATTGAGAAGATTTCTCAGAACTCACAACCATTTGGTACATTAGGTACTGAAAAAACATTTATTCATGAGGTAAGAACATCTCATCCATAACCCTTATTAGAATCTACGATTTGAGATAAAACCATTTTGGTGAGATAGATGGCCCTAAAAAAAGTGAGTGAATAACAAGAACTAGCTATGGTATGTTGTTTACACTAATCATATGATCATTTAATTGACTAATGTGATGAAGTTAAAGGAATGGAAAGTTTTTTAGTAGTCTTTTAGATGAGTTTCTTCCAAAAATATCAATGATTGAGAAAGCCTAACCAAGCCCAATATGGATTTGGAAATTAATAGAATCAAACTATATCTACATACCAAAACTAGTTCCAAAACCAACCCTCATTGTAGCACTAATTTGAAAACCCACCACTATATCAACAAAAAAAATCTTATGAGTAGCCACCTTACTAGAAACCAACCACTTTATTGAGAGCCTATGAGTATCCTTCTTCTAGAACAAAACCTCATGCACAATAGCTGCAATCTATGTTTGAGGTTATACAAGACAAGTTTGTTGAATTGGAAAACACAACGGGAAGTCATATGGAAATACTATCCAATAAACCAAGAAAAATACCATCCCAAATAGTTAGAAACCCAAAATATAATGTTAGGATGATAATAAAAAGAAGTGGAAAATGAATCCCACCACCAACCACCCATGAACCTTAAATAAGACCACCTATGCTGAGGGAGAATGAAGTTGGGAATTCTAAAATTTATATGGAAATGCATCAAGAAGGATAAAAGAAGTAGTTGGAGGAGAAAGATAGACCAAGGAGGAAGATACCATAAACAAAATGACAAAGTAAAAGAGGGAGAATAAAGAATTACCCACACCGTTTTCATCAAGGATTTTAGAATCAAAGTAAATGAAGGAGGAAGCACTTTAAAAAGAAATTTTGGACACCCTCTATAAAGTGGATATTAAAATCCCCCTACTTGAAGCACTCAAAAACTCAAATGGTATGAATTTTTTTGAAGGAAATTATTTCCAAAAAGAGGATAATTTAATGTAATGAGAGGATCAAATTGGGAATAAGTTCCACAACCCTTTTCACATCACAATTTCCAACCAAATTTCATGATCTAGGGATGTTTTCCATTCGATGAAACATTGGATGTTTAAATTTATCTAATGATTTATGTGATCTATGTGATTAAATTAATGTATTTCTTCACTGAATTTACAATTCTTTGTAAATGGGAGACTTTATTCCCACAAGAGTGGTTGTGTAGCTTGTAGATAGACCCACAGTATTCATAGTAGGAGTTTTGGAAGATGTCCTGGTAAATTCAATGATAAATTATTCTTATCTGACTTCTATGTGCTAAATATGGAAGAATATAAGATCCCATAACACTCAACCATTATTTTTGGAAGAACTTTATTAAAGACAACCAAAACCATGATCAATTTCCATGAAGGGACCCTCACCAAAGAGTTTTGAGATAACATTGTCCACTTCAATATATTTGAATCTATGAGGAACCCATCAAAATATCACTTAATCCTTGCACTCTCCCATTAAGTTGTCACTAAAAAAATTGAAGAATCAGGTATGTTCCATGAATTTTTATCCTAATGAGAGATTTTTTACTTTGAAAATATCACTGAATATATGACTGACCAAAACACTAGAGATTTTGATTTCGTATGGGAAGATGAGGTAAAATATAATTTATTTGATGATTTTTCAATTGATAAAGAAGATGATATGATTTATTTTATATAGGAGTTCAAACCTTTGTAAGTGGGGAACCTGAATTTAATTTCATTCCTTGAGTAGCTCTCATATCTGGAATTAATACCACTCCCCACTGATTTGAAATTTGTATACCTAATAGAGGGAGATAAATTACTAGTTATTAATGCTAATAATATATTTCAAACACAAGAATAATATTTTATTGAGCTTTTTAGAGATAATTTCCAAGCTATAGGGTTGATCTTATGAGATATCCTAGGAACAAACCCAAAAATATGCTCATGTAGAATTCTTCTTGAGGGAGATTCCAAACCTGTTAGATAGGCCCAAAGGGGGCTTAATACCACAATGATAGAGGTTGTGAATAAGTATATCAAGAATGTATTCGAATAATGAATCATCTATTCCATTTTATATTCATAATGGGTTATCCCCATTCCTGTAGTTCAAAAAATGGCCTAACCACTGTGAGGAATGAAAAGAACGAATTAATCTCTATGAGAATTAAGGATAGATGGAGAGTGTGTATATATTTTAGAAATTTTAATTAGGTCACTCCAAAAATTCATATCCCTATCGCCATCATTGATCATATGTTAGAGATATTGGAAATTAAAACTCATTATTCCTTTTGGGATAGATCTTTAGGTATATATTTCTCTTGTGGATCAATAGAAGACTACATTTACTTGTCCCTTCAAAAAAATTTAATAATAAAGGATTAAATTTGGATTATGTAATGATCCAAGTATATTTCAATGATGAATGGAAAGAATATTTTCTAATCACGTTGAATATTTATTGAAGGTTTTATTGGATGCTTTCATAGTTGTTGGAAATTATTTTTACCATTTTTTGAAAAATATAGAAATTTTTTTGAAAACCTGTATTGAAAAGAATATTGTTTTAAATTTTGAAAGGTTTTATTTAATGGTTGAGAAGTGAATTGTATGTGGTCTTGTAATTTAAAAAAAATCATCGAAGTTGATAAATCAAAAATTGAAGTCATAAATTATTTTCCTTACCCAACTTGTGTGAAACATGTTAGATCATTTTTAGGAAATTCAAGATTCTACAGTAGGTTTATCCAAACATTTAGTATGATTGCTCTCCCTATATCTATATTAATATTTAAAGATATTTATTTTTATTTTAGTGGTGATATTATGGAATACTTTGATGATTTTAAGAGGAGATTGATTAGACCACCGATGATGCATCCACCAAATTGGGAAGAACCATTTGAGCTACTATGTGATGCATCCAACCAAGAAGTTGGAGAAGTTCATTCTCCTCGAGTTGAGGGAAGTCCAAAAGTTATTTAATATTACTCAAGAACCTTATATAAAACCCAATTAAATTACCCAACCAAATAAAAATAGTTTTTTGTTGTTGTATTTTATTTATAAATATTTAGATTATATCAACTTGGAACAAAAGGCAGTATGTTTTTTGATCATTCTGCTCTTAGGTAATTGATGAAGAAGAATGAATCTAAACCAAGGCTAGTGAGATGGATATTACTCCTATATGAGTTAAATTTAGAAATAAAAGATAATAAGGGATCTAAAAACCATGTGGTCAATCACTTAAGTAGACCGAACAACACAACTGGAGATGAAATTCAAGACAAAGAACCACTGAATGATAACATTCCTAGAGAGTAGTTGTACTAGATTGAAGTATAAGTGACGTAGTATGCTAATATGGTCAATTATGTGGTAAAATATTATCTCCCATATCAATTAAATTCCCCAAAAATTCAAAACTAAAATCTTAATTCAGATATAACATTTGTGAAGATCCATTTCTTTGGAAGATTTTCAATGACCATGTGTTAAGAAGATGTTTGGATGAAAGTGAAATTGAATTTGTCTTTGAGTTTTCTCACACATTAGCTCGTGGAGGACACTTTGGACCACAAATGATTGCAAGGAAGGTTTTAGAATCTGAAATTTATTATCCAACTATTTTTAAATATGCTAATTAATTTTTCAAAAGGTGTGAAAAATGATAGTCTTCTAGAAATATTTCAAAGTGAAAAAATGACCCAAAAGTCGCTTAATTTTTTTTGAAATTTTTGAAGTATATGGGAGATATTTTATCATCCCTTTATAGATTTCATTGGGATATTATTATATCTTTCGTGTAGTTGATTATGTTTCCAAATAGGTGTAAGAAAAATCCACCAGGACAGATGATGCTAAAGTTTTTTTGTGATTTTTAGGGCTAAAATATTTTATAGGTTTGGAGTGCCCAGAGACATATTCAATGATCAAGGGAAACACTTTTTCAATAGGATTCTGGATGATTTTCTAAAAAAATATGGGATGCATCATAAAATATCTACTCCCTATCATTCATAGACTAATGGTTAAGATGATGTATTCATTAGGGAAATCAAAGGAGTTTTGGAAAATATTAATAAACCAAATATCAAGAATTAGAGAAAAACGTTGGAAAAAACCTTATAGGATTATAGTAAACACTAAAAAACCATGATATTAATGAGTATATATATGATTATTTATTGGAAAAGTTGTCTCCTTTCTGTGGAATTGAAGCATAAGGCATATTGGGTTGTGTGATAGATGAATTTGGATCTTGAAAGAGCTAGAAAAGAGAGGAGATTATAGTTACATGAGCTAGATGAAATTATAAGAGAAGATTTTAAAAGTTATAGTATTTACTAAGAGAGAATAAGAGTGTGTCATGCTAAGATGATTTAACTGAAATTCTCTCTTCCTAGAGACACAATGTTGTTATTCAACTCAAGACTCAAACTAATTCCAAGTAAAATTCTCTCCAAATAGGAAGGTCCATTTATAGTTACTCATGTATGTACCTTTGGTGTTATGTACATTATGAAGTAAATATAGCATGATACAGTCACTATTAATGGACACAGGATGAATAAACTCCATGGTACCTTTCCATTAGATCTAGTATAGGAGATCACAATACTCCAAACTTTTAATCAATAAAATATATCAGGTTGTAACTCTCCTTAAAACATAGTTTCTTTCTTATTGTGATTCGATTAAAAATATTCTTAAAATTTAGATCTACTTGAATTCATTAAGTAAACTGAATCATTAATGTTTTGGGGAGGGAACCTTTGTATTTTAGGATTTTCAAATCCCTATTTTTCTATTTTTTTCAAAAAATCCCCTTTTCAAATTTTTTTGTGTTTCATTTTTATTTTTTGTGTGTTTTTTATAATTGTGAGATAAATTGATTGTCTTTGAAAAATTTTAAACCCATTTCAATGAGAAAAAATTAATACCATGAAACTAAACATAAATGGATGATGAAAATGTATTTTGTTTTGTGTTCATAACTTTAGAAATTTCATAAAAAGACCTCTAATTTTTGAATCCCATGACATATATCACTATCATTAAAACCACTTCCCCGTGAGGATTCTAAACCATTTTTTAAATATTATTTACATTTAACTCACTTATTGAGAGAACCAAACCATTATTTCACTATAATTTTATTTATTCTTATCAAAACTTGAGGGTTTGAGGTACTTGGGTTTTAAATGATTGAGGCATTTATTTGTTTTAAATCCCACTTTTCAAGAGAATATTTTTATAATATCACAAGTTATGAATTTAATCCTTATATCCATTATAATTAATGAACATCCAATTAGGTTATCCGCATTATAAGAAATTTGTTTCTATCCAACTTCTCTTGAAGTGAAATTGCATGATCTAGTTGAACTTAAGTATAGGGGAAGCTTTTTTATGAAATTATGCATCATTTGGTGATACTTTGAGTGAAAATTAAAATTATTAATAAATGTGTTTGGTACTGAAAAAACCAATTATGTTGAAAGTTATTCCTTTGAAGAGCTTTCAAGGAAAAAATCGATGTCTTTTTAAAGCTTTCGAGGGGAAAAAGTTGTGCCTTTTTAGAGATTTTAAAGAGAAAAAAATAATCTGAAATTTTGGGAATCAGTTTTTATTAAAAATATGAATAATTAGATAATTTTTAGGATACCCATAAACCAAAATTTGATATTATTTTTATTATGATATTATACTATGGGGAGTGATGAGGAAACCATACTTGAGTAAAAATTAGAATCATACAATTTTTTTTAAAAAAGATCCAAACTCTTTATATTCGAACTTACAATTTTTGACATCTAAATCCCACCAACCAAAATCCAATAAAAAACATGAAATTTATCATGATAAAAACATTTCCTTGAATAATATCGGGTGGATATGTAGGAATTTATCAAGCTATGGATACTTTTGAATGAGTTTGGATCAGAAAAGTCTTAATGAAAATTGACATTTGTGACATGAGAGAAACTTCAGGTGAGGTATATGTTTTATGTACATGGTAGGATAAATGATGTTTAAATGGATTGAATAATATAAATGGATAATTTGAAATAATTTTTTTGAGTAGGCATGATATATTTGTTTTCTTGTTGTCAAATTGGTGGATCTCATGTGTCTGTGTTTTGAATTTTCATTGATTTGATTTTGATGATTAATTTTCTAGAATTAAAAGTGATATGTGTGAGAGAATTGATAGAGATAATATTTAAATTATTTCTAATTTGTATCCTAATGATTTAATACCTACAAATTTACTAATTTGAGTTTATTTGCATCATTTTTGGACTTTTGGTGAATATTGGGCTAAAATGTCAAAAAAATTATATCTCGAATTTTAAGAGTTTTATTCCACTTTGGTATTTCAAGAATAAATTTTTCAATATTGATAAAAATAAAGGGATTATTTTTTTATTCCTTCGTTTTTTGTGGGATTTAAATTCTTCAACTGGACCTATATATCATTCAAACTCTAATAGGCCAAAAAAATCAATCAATTTGAAAAAAATTTCTGGATGAAAAAATTGATCACTCCTCATTAAATGGGAAATTTTTTAGGATACAGAACTCTAAATGAGGTGATTATATTTGTTAATGAAATAATACTCTAATATTCACGTATACATTAAATTTCATGATGGAATTCACGCATTAAGGTATCCATTTAACAAGCTAAATTAGAGGTGGATGAAGGGTATCTTGGAACATAAAAATTGAACCTCATTAATTCATGAATAAAATTTTGTAAACATTTCCAAAAGAATTTAAATTTTTAGGGTCGATAGAAAACTAAATAGTGATACTCTTTTAACAAGGATCTTTGTCATGATTTGTTTTTTAGTAGGAAGAAACAAATTTGTTTTTCTAAGAATAGATTTTGGAGAAGAATTTTTTTGTCTTTTGTTTTCTATCTTTTGTTCTTAATTGTTTAGAAATGGATTCCACTTCCCCATTATTCATGGATACCCATCACATAGAGGGGTAAAATTCTAATTGAATGGGGAGGGGAGGTTTTCCTTTTTTCATTTCTTGTGTTCTTTTTCTTCATACAATAAAATCCATTATCTCTTCTATGAAGTTGGTTTCAATATTCTATAGAGGTTTTTATTATCAAGTATGACCATATTTAGTTTTAGATTCTATTATTGATATTTATTTTTTCAATTCTAATTACCTCCACCTAGCAAGTTCTAGTTTATATATGATGGAATATACTAGGTATTAGTGGTTAATACTCAAAGATCATCAATACATGTGGGAGGGGTAGTGGACATTATTGATTGTTTGGGAGAAACTAGACCTGATTGGGTATTTCCTAAATCTATTGTGGGTATTAACTTCAACTATATCACAAATTGGAAAGAGTACAGACCAATATAATATTGTGTCATGGTTTATTCTCACCATTATAATCTGACTAAGGGAGTGAGTGGAAGTGATGATGGAACATCACTTTAATCAATATAGTAGAAGAGGAATAGATAACATGGAATTATGATAGCATTACAATTGAAAAAAATGACACTAAATTGACACCCCTTATCATATCATATTTTTAAATCTCTTTATTTATTTATTTCATTTTTTTCATTTTTTTCTTATGTTTTCAAAATCAAACAATTTCAAAAACACCCACCTTTTTCATCTAATTTAAATTGAAAACATGATTGTTGTGCACTAATATCTATAGAAAACCTAGGATAACCACTATAATACATTTTAACATGGGAAATAAATGTATTTTACACACCCTATGATAGTCATGTGTAATTGTTCCTCACAAACAGAGATATTGGGTAAATCACCCTCCTAGAGTCTTCTAGGTGTTAGTCACCATACAATCATGGGTGGGGTAGCGTATGAAATCATAAAACATATCATATATAATATTTTTCACAACCACACTATGGGAATTAACATAGTACTAGGCTCAACTAAAACTATCATTTATCAGAAACCCAGTTACCATGGCTAAGAATTAGATATCCCATAACCACACTAGATTTCTAGTATCTTCATTTAATTAGTTCTTTCCTATTATCATTTCACTTTATCCAAATACATAAGAACTTATTATTTATTTAGTTTTTTTGATAATAAAAGTTTAACTATATTGAGGGTTAACCTTACATGGATTATAGTTCTATAATCACAATACCTAGTACATGACCTCAATGGACTAAAGACTAGACACAACGAACAACCCCTCCATAGCTGTTTCTTCATGAAGATCCTAATCTATATAACTATAAGGATGATTATCTAGAATTTAACCATGCATAACTACATGGTTCCTTGAACTGATGATGAAATCCATTCCCTCTATTTCTTATAATCCGATTACCTTTGTTGGAGGACGCTTCCTGCTCTGTAACTCTTCTGCGGTCTCCATATAATGATATGACTTGTTTTGTTTCCTTACTGATGAAGCCTTCTTGAATTATTCTTCACTGCACCATCATATGAGCACCCACGCCCCAAGCCACTTCACTTGGCCAACGTGGGACCGTCCTGCCAATTTCATCGAGCCCCCAAAGATGTTTTTGTGGATTTTTCACCGCAATCCACCATCCTCATTGTTTTTGACCATTGTGACCAGCCACTATCTCTACTTCTAATGTCAACTACCTACACTTTCTTTCTACCCCTGAGACTAGCCATCGGGTTTTCTTCAAATATGAGGCTTCTTCCTCTCTTTATGTTGTCGCCTGTAGCATAACACTTGACTCTACCATGGACTTCAACCACCACTGAGGCCTTCATCCCCAAGGAAACCTCTCTATATCATGAAGCACCTAGCTGAAATATTTGGTTGCTGAGATTTGATCCCAGGATTTTTAGATGTAGGATTATAGTGTTTCTCTACCACTAAGCTATAAGCCCAACTAGTTAGAATATGAATTTATATTAATAAATTCACCAAACAATAATTAACATTATTCTATTCACATTAACCATCAAGATAAGTCTATTCCCTCAAGGTATAATACAAATGATTCCATTGTTCCTTAACATCATAAATACTTTTGTTCCATTAAATCACCAACCCCATTAGTTAAAACATTTATTATTAATTAACATTAAATAATTCTAGAAACACAATGAAACATCCCAGGCTACCATAAAATAGGTGCATAATCCAAACACAAACACCTACCTCAAACAGTGGATAAAGGAATTTAGTAATAAACAACTTGTCTATATTTCCATTAATGAAAAAAATTATTGAGAAAGTATCCATATTTCAACAAAAAAAGTGAAATTATATCTTCAATCCACTCCATCAATATCAGTTCCATCCCCAACACTACCATGAATATCACCATGCATATCATCATGCATCCTGCCATCACATGCATCAACTGAAACCCCAAAATCGAGCCTTACTTCCGAAATCTGATCAACTATTATCCATCCCAGAATCACATCACCTCAAACAGAAAGGATCATATATAGAAAAAATATAGGAGGAAAAAAATAAAAAAAACAATTTCAACAGGTAATCCTAACCCTAAACAAAAATCATCCATCCTTTATAAGTAAAAAAGAGTGCCCGACCCCTAAAAATTAATCTACATCAAACAACTAGTTTAATTAACTTATTAGATTAACTGATTAGGTTATCATAGCTTACAATTATGGGTAACCTAATGCTTTAGTTATTAAAATCTATATATTATTTATACATAATTTAAGTCATAACTTCCAGTTTAAAAGGAAGAAAAATTCCACTAACATGCCTCTTTAAAATCATTAACAGGAAGAAATTCTTGTTTCATGTTCTATGGCCAATTCTATTAACATATGTAATAAAACTTTTAATTAAACATTCATTATTCATTACTTTTATTTACATTAAATTAAAAGAATAATCAGATTCAATAAACATGACTCTTTAAGTATTTATCCAATAAAAATTTATGAATTTTCATTATTTAAGAATTTTCATCAAATTAGCATACTAATCCCAAGCATAAAAAATAATGATCAAAAGAAAAAATTAAATAGAATTGTATCTATTAAATGAAAAGGTAAATCATTATCATGATGGAAACACATGCAATCACTGCAACTATAAAACATTTCTTTCATTAACTTGTTTTATTATTTATGAAGGTTAATTAAAATATGAAACAAAGAGCTAAAGCATGATAAATTAATGATTTTACATAAAAAAATGAGAAGAAATGAATAAACTACCTCAAGGAATTCAAAATTACTAAAAAATAACATAACAAAAATAATATGTCTTCAGTATCCTCTCCTGACAGGAATCTATATCCCTCTAAGAACATTGTTCCGAAAATGATCAAAAAAACGTTAAAATAACTGTATAATAGAAAATGAGATCATTAACCATAGAATAAAAAGATAAAATAGAATAAAAAACTGATCAAAGAAGAAACCACAAGATAAATAGAGAAAAATCACATCAGATCACCACAAATCAAAATTGGGATGCAAGGAATAAATCCCTATCAAATGATATTCAAAGAGCCCTGAAGAAGAACCACTGACTGCCTAGAGTTGGGAGAGAATTAGAGGGTGTATCGAAAAACCAATGGTGTTATTAGATTTATATGAATTATTCTAAATAAGCTTTCATAATAATAATGTTTCATTCATTTTGTGAATGTCCCGAATTCAACAACCACTAAAAAGTGCATTTCTTAGATCTAATAAACCTGGGTTTAATTCATGGTGTTAACTTCATGTTCACTATTGATGCTCCTTTTTAGTCAACGAGTCTAAACGAAATAAAAAGGGAAATACCTCAAACAAAGAAGATTCATCCTTTGAATAAACATCAAAAGAAGAGAAAGGGATGCACAAGGAGAACATTCCCCAGAGGTTGCGCAAGTTCCAGCAAGGTCGTGCAAGTACACTTGCGTGCCGCTTAGTGGTCGTGCAGGTGACTTGCGTGCCCACTTTGAAAATCGCCCAGGGTCTTCTCCAGACTATAAATACCCCCAGTGGTCCCCCCATTGGAGGCAGTTTTTTTCCAGAATTTAGATACAGAGCTCTGAACGCCCTAGTCTCTTCTTCAAGTCTTCCGAACACTTCTAAGGTAATTATTTACCTAGAATGGAAGGTCTAAACAAGAGTAGTAAGGTCTAAGTGTTAGAATTCACTAACACTTGCGCTCCTAAAGTGTTTTAACCTTAAGGGAAATGTACACACTTGCGCGCCTCCTTACCTACTCATTGAAACTTGCACGCCACTCTTCTGGAAGTACCTTGGGATAATTCTAAAGGATTTGGTCAAGGATCTCCCAAGTATTACCTTACTGATTAACCATCACCCAAGTATATAGGTGTCGCGCAAGTATACTTGCGTGACCAAGACTTGCGCGCCCATGCAGTACTTGCGCGACCCCCCCAGGACTTGTGCGCCCTTCTATTTTTGGGTGCCCCTCCTTCCCATTTCACTTCTCTTATCCCATTACACCTCTCCTATTCAAGATTCAGTCTTCAAGACACTCTTCAAAGCCATTTATGGCATGTTTTCTTGATTGACTTCCTTATCTGAAAGGAATTCCGTGGAATATCTCTCAAAACCTAGTGATTTACACATCTTTATGTCACTAAAGTTAGAGATTTCATTCATTAAACCTCATCCTTTAAGATGATAGAACCCTTACTTGGGCCTCCTTTTCAGGAGTAAGCCCCAGTCCAAGACCCCTTAATCTTGGGCATCCTCTTTAGGAGTAAGCCCCAACCATAATTCCCTTAACTTGGGCCTCCTTTTCAAGAGTAAGCCCCAGTCTTAATTTCTCTTAAACAATCCTCATTTACTTTTGATTTGAGTTTCCTTTTCAGGAGTAAAATCCAATCATAAGTCCCCTTTTAATTTGGGCATCTTTCTCAGGAGTAATCCCCAAGTTAGAGTATCCAAATCTCTATAAAGTACATATACCTTTATGGACCCTGTTTCCAGGTTTCTTCCCTGAAGTAAATCTTAATCATCATTTATTTGGGTAGTAATACATACATAAGCCCCACATTATTTCTCATGATTGCATATTTCATGGCACAATTGTCTGGTTTTACCAATATCTCTTGTTTCTCACACCGATCATGACTCACGTGAGCTTAGAGTGTAAAAGTAATTATGAAATCTTTCTTTGAGCCATGAATCATACATAAACTTCATAATCCCTTACTCAAACTACATGGGTTCTGATTCCTTCTCTAAACAAGGATATGTAGGTATCCCATCTGTGGGTGTGATCCCAACTCTGAAATAATCTATGTCCTTCTGAATGACAATAAACTTCAAGTGCCCCGCTGAGTGGCTTTAAAACCATCATGGTTATCATAATAATCAAGAGACTTATATATACTATATTAAAGGATACCATTGACTAATAATCTCTTAACAAACACAAATGATTCTTTATCGATGAAGAACCGTGAATACATATAAAATATTCTCTAAATTTCATACATATTTATCATTGATTGTCAGATCTAAAGGAAAGCTCATTTTAATACTTGGTAATGTAATAAGGATTCATGAACATAAATTAAATCTTTACAGAGAGTCCCAGAGTAGACAATAATTCCCCTCAAAAAGGTGTGATGAGTCCGACCTACCATCCTCTCGACCAATGAAAATTCCTAAGCCTCATCAGTGCATAACTAATGAGCGCCTGCCTTTGGAAAGTAGGTCCAAATGAATATGGAATCATTGGATGTTTTCGGTTCTACGAACAAACCCGTTAGAAACCGCTTGGAATGTTTGAAAATTAAACCAACAAGGTCATTCCCAATTCCAGAGGGAAAAAAATGGTGAACCCGACGTGAATCCTTAACCAAGTTAAAATGACAGTTTACCTACTTGTTAGGCCCCTATTTAAAACACAATGAGAGGTCCAACAAGATAATCAATAACATATGTGTTCATCCAAAACATGTAGTGGCCGAACTTATCTTGATTATGTCTGTTATATAAAACATGAACTCTTTTCTAAGATCTTCTGCATTACGAGAATGGATTCTCTCAAGTTCACACACGTGAATACTTCTGCTGTGAATGCCTCTGCTGCTACTCCTGCTAGATCGTCGTCCGCTCTAACGATGATATCACCTACTCAGCATCTTCAACGCTGGGTATCAAATGCACTGGTTAAGGAGTACCATCAACATGGTACCATTCTAACTCTGGAGGCTGCTCGACAAGCCCTCCAAGTCAATAATTCACCTTGGTCATCTGGACAGCGATGACCAGTGATCAAGAAGCAGGTGGTTCCAACCACAGTTTTCAATCGTTTCGGGTCATTATCCCCGGAATGCAATCACCAGTCCCTCCCATATTCTGGGGAGGTGAATGAGCAGGCCCCTCAGGTCCTTAATTCAAGGAGACGGGAGTCCTTCCTAAGGGCTCCCATCAACAATCGCCGCCATACTCGTGTGGCACTGCGCCCTCAACATGATAAGGGTATCGACTCCAGGCATTCGGCTCAGGTTCGTTGAACCCGAGAAGGCAAGACAAATCGCCAGAGGTGAAATCCAGTCAATAGTGAGCAGGATCTCATCTCTTCCATCTCTCGAAAAGTCCACCAACCTAACTTGGTGGCAAGCAATGAGCGGGCACAAATACCCATCCGTTTTAATTCCGTTGTCCAGCAGACTCGTCTGGAAGCAGCGCACCAATCCCGCCAGGCAATTCCGGTGGAGTATTATAGACAGGAAAAAACACCTATTTATAAATAATTAGTTAGTCAGCAGGCTCTTCTGACTATATATGATGGATCCCGCCTACCCAATGCATTGACCACTAGTAAACAGGCACATACACCTGCTTACACTCATCAATCCTGCCAGCAGCCTCGTCTGTCAGTGTTGAAGGAAGTTCGTTAACCACGTTTGGCGGAGGGAAATCAGCAGGCACATACACCTGCTAGTATTGATCAATCCTACCAACAATCTCGTTTGGTAGCACCAAGAGAGGTTAGTCGGAAAGCTCCGGTGACAAACAGGAGGCAGACACAATTCTCTGCCCCCATACTTGAGTACTGTCAGGATTCACTGACATGAAAAGGAGAACAAGAGCAGGAACACACACCTACTCCAAGCACGGAATGGAAGTATATCCCCATTCCGGTAGCTGAATTCACCAAGCATATTATATCAATGGTGAAAGAGTAGAAGAAAATACTTGTTCATATTCTGGTTACTTTCCAAGATATTATAACAGCTTCAGCAACATCTTAGGGAAAGACACATAAATCTATCCCTACCAGTGGAGTGACACAACAACAGTTCACTCTGGAGCAGATACAAACCTCTGTTACAGTCTAAGAGGGTTGTGGGGCGTACTCCCCCATAGCATACGGAAAACCAAGTCAGGAACATACACCTGATTTGAGTGGAGATCGTCAGCCTAACCTGGCCATCTCTCCTGATCAGGCACATACACCTACTCAGAGTAGCCACTTTTTGTCAAAAAGTGGTTTCCAAGGCGAGTAAGAAGGCATCTAAGAAGAAGACCCGGCCAGCACAGTCAAGAATTCAAGAGCCAATCTATAACAAGGCCTTGCTCGATGATAGAGTTCTTGAAGCCCTCAGACAGTTATCTGTTGGAATCCAAGATTCTACTCCCTCATTTCCCAATAGTGGGAACATTAATTCCGAAGGTCTTCAATAGAGACTTCCTCATGAAGGCTTGCTTCATGACAGTTCAGTCGATCTTGAAGTTTCATCTTCCGATGAGAGCTACAATAACCCTCTGTGTGGCCAAAAGACCAAGGAGTAAGAGATCACATCTTTTCTTGTAACCCACCATGGTGGTCCTCCCCATGATGATGAATTCCGCTGCGAAAGTCCTCTCCATAGTAGTGATGCACATTGCCTAGGAAATTCTCCAGTGGACAATGTAGTGCCGAGAAAACCCTCTTATCTTGAGGCACTTACAAATGTGAAACCAGTAATGTCTGATGCTTTACCATCAGCAAGTGAAATACTTTCTCAATCAGAAGATAGCCCAGGGCGTAGTTCATTCTCCGAACCACCCCTGGGTTATTTATCTTCTAGTTTGATCAGTGGATTCTCTACCAATCCTGTTGAATCTGATGAAGCAACAAGGAAGCACCAGCTCTGGTCAAATCAGGTAGAAGAATCTTCATTGAATGATAAAGAGTAAGTGATGAATATGAGAAAACAACTAGAGAAAGGTGAAGTGCCAGTCATGTTTTGGCCTTTGGCTGACTCTCAGTATAACATTCCAAAAGTGTTGATGGAAGATTGTATTCACGATATTCGTCTCAACATATGGAAAACTCTTTGCCAGTTGAAAAAGAAAATATCATCTTATGATGAATATTAAAATCATGTCAAGATAATAGAAGGGTTACAATGTCAAATTGACTTGGAATCTCTATCAGTCTCTCGATATACGAAGGCTGAAAAGCAGCAGAGAGACATTCAGCGTTCATGACTTGACGCACTAAAGAGATTGCACTAGTTAATTGCCAATTCCCCATCTGGTATTCATATCATAGGATGGGGTATTCATGGAGCACTACATTTCACTGTGCTTCCAGTCAGCAAAGCCCGCCGAAAATGGTTTCATGAAATGTTATTGCCCATGGCCAGCCACAGTCAATGGATTTTGTTTGTAATAAAAAGCTTTCCCACGAACAGGATTCAACTAGTTCCTCTCAAAATCAAGAATACAAAGAACAATTTTTTGAATTAATCCTACATCAAGCGAATGAGAATATTGAACAGTCCTCTTGTATGGAGAAATCACATCATCAAGTGACAGAAATGTCAGAAATCATCCAGCGTTCATATGAGCCATGTGATAAAATTGGATACAGGTTGATGCATCCTGCTAATTTCCAGACAAAAGTCCGCAAAATCAGGAGAGATTTTAAGAAAGCCTCATATATAGTATGTCAAGAGCCACCCTATCTTTCCTGACTAGGGACTCTTTTAAACCAACCCTCAGAATCCACAAATAGGATTCGAGGAGTTGAGCGGGAAAAGCAGGAACAACCCCAGTCCACCGGATTCGGGAATTTTTCAAATCCTCAATCCCTCCCTCAGAAAAAGTCAGTCTTCTCTCGATTGGGGAAGAATCCCCAAGAGGAACGAAGAGCCAAGTTATCAGGAGATTCTCTCCAAATTACAGTTCATCAAGAAGTTCCTGAGGGATCGAATCAACAAAAGGCATTGTATCATCAAAGACATGGAAGAAGACAATATCACTGAAATGTCTATAGGAGGGATGAAATGCATTATGCATCAATCAATGTCATCAATGTTGTTGTTGTTGATCCACCAAATGAGGTTCACTCAGAGGGATTAGATGAAGAGGTTCCTGCTCAAGAAGTTGTATGCACAGACACAAATGAAGAAGGTGTGCATACACGAAATCCAAGGTTTACCCAGAATCTGAGTGTTCCTTCAAATAAACCACTTCCCCCTCTCTGAAAGGGATCCAACAAGGGGAAATGAAAGAATCAGGTTACATACCCTTCCTCTGGAGAAGGCCAATCACTCTCATTATAGCAATGATTTGAAAAACAAGAGGAAGAAATGAAGGCATTAAGGAGGATGAATGTAGAACTACTTCAGGGTAGTCTTCCTCCTAAACGTGCTAGAGCCAGTCAGCCAAGGGAATTTTTTGTGGCTACTAAGATGGATCAATAATAACCTCCTTTATCAGTACACCCTCATAGGTCTAATATTACAGGTCAAGTGCAACAACAATCGGTAGTGTGGCCATCAGTTGCAGTACCAGCTGTCATACCTGTCCAAGCTCCAGTCATTGCACCTGTTCAGGTCCAAGCTCAGTCGGATGTTTCTCAAAAGTTAATAACTACTATTGAGTAATTAACAGCTCTGTTGGAAGCTATGGAGGGAAAGCGTGCTCAAATTCAACCAGAAAAGAGAGCTTACCCTGAATGGGTAGATGCAATCCCTCCCCCCATCAAGTTTTGGGAACCCTGTATTCCCTATTTCCAATGGATTAGGCAATCTTGAATAGAATTTGATGCATTAAGTGTCTTGTTGAGATCCTATGATGGGAACTCTGGAACAATAAGAAGCAGTGAAAATCAAATGCTTCGTGCAAACCTTGCAAGGACCAGCTTTTGTTTGGTATACAAGCATGAAATCCCGATCGATTACCAGATGGGAAGATATTCATCAACAATTCCTTCTTCAGTTTAGCTTAACTTTTCCAAAGACAACAATTTTTTATCTTACAAACTGTAAGCAAAGGGACAATGAAAGGGTCTCAGATTTTATTGCTCGCTAGAAGGGATTAACATATTCCCTGAGCTTAGCACTCCCTTAGGAAAAATTGTTTCCAATTTGTGTAGAAAATTTACGTGATGATTTTCGTACGCCGTTGATCCCTGTGAAATACACAAGAGGGTTTCGAGACCTTACATAAATTGCTCAACAGATTGAATGTTCCCTTATAAATTCTAAGGCTAAAACTCGTGTAATTTCATCATCTCCAGGAAGGAGAATCGGTAGAGAAGAGACTACTACAGTCATGCTTAAACAAGCACCTGTACCTGCTTCTACTTCAAAACCTTCATCTTCCCGAAGGGCTCCACCTCCTGAGCGTCAGCAACCGAGGCCGTTTCATCAAGACGATCAAAGAGATCAAAGACAGAAACAGTTTGATGAGTTAAAGAGTAAAGTTTATTCTTTCCAAAATGAACAAGTTCCTGGCTACTTCATTTTGGCTCTGGAAAATAATTTGGTTAAGTTGCCAGGGCCCAAAAGGCCAAACAAGGAAGGAGATGAAGACCGTCCCAATTATTGCCCCTTTCATCAAATGTTGGGGCATCCCATCCAGGAGTGTTTTGTCTTCAAATACCTCATGAAAAAGATGGTTGCCTCAGGACAAGTCAAACTAAAAGGCTCTTCAGCCGAGGTAGCATGTGTTACTACTACAGATCCGAAGGAAGGAGGCGATTGGAAAGAAGTCAGAAGCAAAAATGTGCAGAAATATGATGATTGGATGGTCAGAAAAACGATCAACTAAACTCTTGAAATTTTGCGAACGTAATTGAAGAAACCAATTGTGTCTTCTACTGTAAATGCCGCAGTGAAACCTCCATCAAAAGAAAAATCCTCAAAAGGACAACATAATTTAGGGAAGGAAGAAGAATCAGGAGAAGATGATTATGTATCAAAGCCTAAGCTGTCTTTGACTTTGACAAATTTCATGCCATCTATTTCGAAGCTGCGACACCATCCAACCAAACAGCACAACATAAATTGTCTATTCAGGAAAAGTCTTCATCAGATGAAGAACTGATCTTTGGTTCTGTTAATATGATCCATGTAACAGATCCTTATGCCAGTCGTAGTTTCAATTTCAATTAGCCTGAATTCCCTGTATCAAACAGAGGAATCAGAGGGAGTTCCAGGGGTCTTGGATACAGAGGAATATGTGGATATCCCAGAAACCACTATTCCAATTCTACCCCTGCTAGAACTGTGTATGCAGCAGAAACTCATGGCAGATCCCTTCAATGAACTCAACAAGAACAAGCAAGTTCTTCCACCAATTGCAAATTCAGTCTTGGCACAGTTATTCTGGAGGATCGGTTGGGTATTCCACCTTGATCCTCTCAACAAGTAAATGTATCTAATCGGTCTAATCTTCCAAAGCTAGGAATATTTCCAACTCATATCCCAATTCAGGATGCATCAACTTCCAAAGCATCAACTTCCAAGGAACCTGCTAAACCACATGTTCCTATTGGGAAACACAGACCTCTGGATCAAAATTATGATGTATTGAAACACCTGGCCCAAGTACCGGCCAAGTTATCAATTCTGGATGCTTTGAATCTGTCAAAATATCTTCAGGAGGCACTCATCGAGGATTTGTCATGTCCTCAAGAGTTTGAAACTGAAATTGTTGTAGCTGAAGTCTACCACGTAGAAAATAATCATGTAGAATGCCATGCAGTGATATCTTTCATAGATGAAGATGAAGATGATGTCGTGCATGGGCATATTAGACCTTTGTACTTATCTGGAAAGGTCAATGGTGTCGACATCTAAAGATATTTCATTGATAATGGTTCAGGAGTCAACTTCATCCCCATTCGTACACTTCGTCGATTGGGCCTCAAGGAATCTAAATTATCTCCATCTACTATGATTTTACAAGGATATGATAAAAATGAACAAGAACCACCAGGTGAGATTACACTCAGAACTCAGTTTAGAGATCTTGTATCCAATTCAGATTTCATGGTTGTTGATCAAGACTCAACCTTCAACATCTTGCTTGGAAGACCATGTCTACATCAACATGCGGCTATCCCTTCATCATACCATCAATGTCTCAAATATTTTTTCGATGGTCAAGTTGGGACATTGTATGGTGATAAGGCCCCGTTCAAGACATGTGAATCTCAATACATTGAGGCGGAATTCTATCACATGAAGGGAAAAGAGAAATCCACAACAAGGGAGATTACCAAAGTTAATGCTGCATATGGTTTGGAAAAGATTCCAGTAAATCCATTTGCGCATGTGAGTACAGATTATGTGTTGCCTATCAGTCAAATTGACAGGATAGACCCAAATCAAAATACTCTTATGGAAAGATCCATAATGTCAATTACGACAATCGATCCAGACAACATGGTAGAAATTGGTGATCCTCCAGGAAACGATGAAAGCTCAAATGGAGATGTCTTCATTTCATCTACTAAAATTCAGCAAGTCTATACATCGCCAACCAGGCCAGAAGAAGTTATAGCAACACCAGAGGTGAACGATTATGTTGATTCTCAATCCATCATCTCCTCTTTATTACCCATGGAAGACCCTTCATCATCAATTGAGTCAGAAATGGAAGCCTCTTCTTCAATATGTTCAAATTTTAAAATCTCTCTTAATCGTGGAAATTCTACTTCATCATCTACTATGCAAGTTGAAACAGAAGAAATAACACATGTTGAATAAGAAGAGGAATATCTCAAGGATGCTCTTCCAACATTTGAAGAGGGTATATCTACCACCGTGGATGAACTCAGAGAAATAAATCTGGGTACAAAAGAAGATTCACGCCCCACTTTAATCAGTGCGTCCATGACTCTTGGGGAACAAGAGATGTATATTTACCTTTTAAAGAAAAATCGAGACATATTTTCTTGGAACTATATAGAGATTCCTGGGCTTGATCATGATGTTTCTACTCATCATTTGGGTTTACCAGAAGAACATTTAGGATTTAAGCAAGCTGCAAGAAGAACACACCCAACTTATGCTTCCAAAATTGAAGTTGAAGTGGATAAGCTAATCAAAGATAACTTCGTCAGAGAAGTTCAATATCCCAAGTGGTTGGCTAATATTTTCCCTATGAAGAAGAAGAATAACGAACAAATTAGAGTTTTCATCGATTTCATAGATCTTAATTGGCATTGCCCTAAGGATGATTTTCAAGTTCCGATTACAGAACTTTTAATTGATGAAACAGATGGCTATGAAGCACTTTCCATCATGGATAGATATTTTGTATATAATCAAATATGAATGGCTCCAGAAGATGAGGAATCCAAAGCCTTCAGAGCCCCTCAAGGTGTGTTTTACTATCAGGTAATGCCCTTTGGCTTAAAGAATACAGGTGCAACATATTAGTGTTCCATGCATCATATCTTCAAACCCTTTTTAGGGAAGTTTGTTGAATATTATGTGGAAGATTTGGTGGTCAAATACAAACAAAATTCTAATCAATTGGTTGATTTGGAAGTCTTATTCTGCAAGCTTCGACAACATAATTTGAAGATGAACCCCTTAAAATGTGCTTTTGGGGTAACCTCAGGAAAATTTCTCGGCTTCGTTGTATGCCATCGTGGTATTGAAGTCGATCCTGAGAAGACCAATTCAATCCTTGGTATGTCAGCTCCTTGAAATTTGAAATAATTAAGAGGACTTCAAGGAAACATAGCCTATATTCAGCGTTTCATCACCAATTTGGTAGGCAAAAGTTTACCCTTCACCAAATTGATGAAGAAGGGATTCACTTACTAGTGGACTGGAGAATGTCAAGAGGAATTATATATTCTCAAGAAATACCTCTGGAGTCCACCAGTACTTATGACACCTATTGAAGTAAGACCACTTATCCTCTACATGACAGCCTTAGAGCGATCATTGGGTGCCTTTCTAGTCAGAAGAATGATGCTGGGAATGAAAATAGCCTCTACTATCTCAGTCGGACTATGCTTGAAGCAGAAACCTCATACTTAAATATTGAGAAGTGCTGCCTGGAATTAATATTTGCACTTCAGAAGCTGAGACACTACCTGTAACATCATGAGGTCTAATTGGTATCTCATAATAACCTGCTCAAATTCATCCTTAGTCATCCAATGCTAACAGGATGTCTGGAAAGGTGGGCAGTTATTTTGCAGGAATTCGACATTCAGTATGTGTCTCAAAAGGCAATAAAGGGCCAAGATATGGATGATTTCCTTACTGAACATCCTCCAGTAGAAGATACATATTCAGATATTGAACTCCCTGATGAGGAAGTCTTCTTTATTCAGGATAGTCCTTAGGTATGGGAAATGTATTTTGATGGAGCTTCCAGAAGTCCAACAGGGAATAAAATGGAAGATCCTAAATTCAACAAGTTTGGACTAGGAGTTATTCTTATTTCCCCAGAAAAGGAAGTATTACCTTATTCCTTCTTATTATGGGAAGGAGGTACCAATAATGAAGCAGAATACCAGGCCCTCATCGCAGGATTAGAGTTGGCGCTTCAAGCACAAGTGAATCACATAAGGGTGAAAGGTGATTCAAACCTAGTAAACAAACAAGTCAATGGGGATTATGAAATCAGAAAAGAAGAATTGATCCCTTTGTATGATTACGTCAGAGAGTTAATGGCGGAATTTCCTATGGAACCGACATTTTCTTATATCCCACGATCACAAAATGCTCAAGCTGGTGCACTGGCTAATATATCCACAGCTCTGGCTGATCCAAATCGGGACAAAACAACCATCAGTATTGCCCACCGTCATACAATTTCACCTTATATTCGAACTAGAACATAGGAGATCAATGAAATTAGTCCCATCCCTAAACCGTACGGTCATACTATAGGATGGATGACACCTATCGGGGAATACCTTCAAAATGGAATACTTCCACCTGATAGAGTCGAGAAAGAAAAAATCTGGTGACGTGTAGTCAATTTTACTCTTTATGATAGCCCAGATCACCTAGAGAAAATTCTCTACAAGCGTGGTTTTTATGGAGTTCTCTTTAGATGCATTGATGGTGAAGAGACAATGGCTGTCATGAAAGAAGTACATGTAGGAGTCTATGGTTCCCACCAGTCTGGACATCGACTGTCTGATTAGATTTGAAGGCTTGGATACTTTTGGCCTTCAATGATACAAGATTGTGTTGATTTTATAAAGAAGTGTCATTCTTTCCAAGTACATTCCAATTTCATTCATCAACCTCTAGCGTTGCTTCATACAGCTAAATACTCGTGGACATTTTCCACATGGGGAATGGATGTGGTGGGACCTTACCCTTCAGCTATGGCCAAGCAGTTTAAGTATATTCTTACTGCTACTGACTTCTTTTCAAAATAGGCAGAGGCAATACCTCTCAAATAATTTAGTTCTAAAAGCATTGTTAGCTTCATCAAGTCTAAAATCATTACCAAATTTGGTGTCCCTCATACCATATTGAAGGACAATGGCACCAACTTCTGTTTATCTGAGATGAAGAAGTTGTATCAAGAATACAACATCAAATCCAACCATTCATCTCTGTATCATGCAGTGGCCAATGGCCTGCTAGAAGCCTTCAACAGGACTCTTTCAAACATAATACAAAAGATGGTGGAAAAGATAAGAAGTCATGGCCTGATAAACTCTTTCATACTTGATGGGCTTATCGGACTACCACCCGCACTACAATGTGGTCAAATCCATATTCATTGGTATATGGAATGGAAGTAGTCTTGCCTATTGAAGTTAAACTATCCTCGCTCAGAGTAGCTATTTGTGATTAGTCATGTACAGATGAACAATCTCAAAAGAGATTGGATGAATTGGAATGGTTAGATGAGAAAAGATTGTGCACACTGCACCACTTGGAAGTTTATCATAATCGAATAGCATGAGCTTTCAACAAAAAAGTTTGTCTTCGTACATTCATTCAGGGAGAACTGGTATTGGTTTTCATAACTCCAATGATACCAGGAAATAAACCTCCCAAGCTTGAACCAAAATGGGAAGGACCTTATTCAATACATAAGGTCTACACTAATGGAGCATATTTATTAATCTCAATGGATGGAGAACTCATCACTACTCCAACTAATGCCAGATTTCTGAAGAAGTATTTGAATAAACACAAAATACATTGTTACGGTCCATACATATGACCTTAAACTATTTGTATTACTTTCTTCCTACACGAGGTTAAACTGTGACGTCCTAACTACATGACGCTAAACTGTACAGAAGTCTCTTTTGTCCAACAAGACATTAAACTGCACCATCTACGGTCCATACATATGACCTTAAACTATTTGTATTACTTTCGTCCTACAGGACGTTAAACTGTGAAAAAGTCCCTAATACGTCCAACATGACGTTAAACGGTGTCCTCTTTTTCCCTTATTGCACGACATTAAACTGCACAGTCCCCCTTCTATCCAACATGACATTAAACTGTATTGTCCCCATCGTCCTAACTACATGATGCTAAACTGTACAAAAATCCCTTAATATGTCCTACATGACGTTAAACTGTATTTTGTCCCTGCTACATGACACTAAACTGTGCAGCACCAATAGTCCTAACTACAAGACTTTAAAATGCATAGTCCCTTCATATGTCTACATGACATTAAACTATGCATCGTTAAGGTTGTTTCTACCTCTTATTTCTCACACTGAGTATGACTCACGTGAGCATAGATCAAACTTCAACTATAACACCCTCTCTGGGCTACTAACCATGCATAAGTCCCAACGCCATTTTTAGGTCATTGCCCCCAAGAACAACTTGATCACTAATTCATTCTTTAATTGAACTACACGGACTTTGATCCTCGCCTTTTAGGCTAGGTATGTAGGCAACCTCCCAAGGTTCAAGCCCAAAACCAATCTCTTCACATCGGTTCACCTCCATCTCATACGATGTTGATTTGTGAAACTGCCCCCAGAATCAATATATTTACATTGGTTCACCTTCGTCCTTGCTATACGACGTTAAACTGTACAACACTTTTTCCTGTATGAAAATAAACTACAATATTATTTGATACCCTCACCTGAGAGGGAATAATTATTTACATTGATTTTCAATCATGTTATATTCCAAATACTATGTACATACATGGAAATACCAGAACCTTTTATCTTGGGTTAAACCATCATTGCACTAAAGTCCCCTTTCACCCTTCACATGTACGAACCAAATCTGTACAGAGGGTATTTCTAGAACTATGTGGGCTTGATTCATATCCTTATGGGATACATAGGAATGTTCGAGTGTCCCTCGAATCCAGCCCCAAGTCTTTGGGCCTAACCCCAAATTCCACTTTCAATCCCTTGGCTAAAAGGTCCCCATTAAAAACACACACTGTGTATTTCTTATAATGGTCTGAGCTCTGTGACCCTATACTAAGATCTCCATAATTTAGTCCCACACGACATTAAACTGTATTTCAAGAACTACGTATGGCTTGATTCCCATCCTTATGGGATACATAGTGAAGTCTAATATTTCAATTCAAGACCCAACCACAACGTGATTATGGTTAACATTGATCTATGTATCTTTACATACATTGAACAATACCCATTTTTATGTGTCATAATCCTAACCTTAAATATTTTCAGATCTTCATAACCTTTTTTTTCATGACTTCTAATCACAAAATGTCCAAATTATGAGAATTCTTTTTCCTGACCATGCAGCACATGCCCTTAGGCGACCTTGCATAAACAAGTTTTCATAACGGACCTGTCAGCCATAAGATGCTATTATTTGACTATGTAGCCAATGCCCTTAGGCGGCCCTGCATAATTCAACCCCCTAACGAGTTTGTTAAATAATAGTAATTTCATTCTTAGGACGAAAACCTCTTTTTTTCCTTAGTTGTATTAACGACGATATGTAGGGATCCGAAAAAATAGCCATTCTTTACATATTTGTCTCATACTCTTTTTCATGATATGAAAATATTCAAGTCTATGGTTTATATTTTCCCTTCCCTACATTTGGGTCAGACCTTCGTAGGAGTGACATTCATCTAGTTCTTAAACAATCTTGTTTGGAAATATATTCTCCATATTCAAGTACCTATCTTCATACAACAAACTCTATGCTTTGGAAAATTTGAATCTTAATAAATTTCCACTGGCTTTTTAGCAGTAGAAAAGTAACTTTATGAGAGTTATTTTTTCTGACTATGTAGCACGTGCCCTTAGGCAGCCTTGCATAAATAGTCTACAAAACGGACCTATCATCCAAAAGATGCTATTATTTTACTATGCAGCCAATGCCCTTAGGTGGACCTGCATAATTCAACCCCCTAACGGGTTTGTTAAATAATGGTAACTTCATTCTTGGGAAATACTTCTTCTAATTCCTTTTAGTTTTTTTCATATCATTCCTCATATTTGAGGTTTCTTAAGTCATAGTTTACATTTTTTCCCTTCCAAACTTGAATATGGTAATATGTTTTCAAACGAATTATCAAGGAATTGAGTCAATTTTTAATCCAATCGGTCAAAGCTATTTCGACCTTAAACATTAAACTTTTTATGTGCAATGTGCATGACTTTAAAATGCCCACAAAAGAAAAGGGGACTCTAAATAAAAGTCACATTCCAGCTCACTAAACATACATTTTGTATGATTTAGGTAATATTGATCAATTAAAAGATTCAAATTTTGTAGGGTTATTTATAATAATCCTAGTAAAAAATCAAACTATGCTTACTAGGCCCATTGGATTAGGTAAAAATCTAAAGAAGGTATCAAAGGAAATACGTGCACAAATGATTATAGATGTTTTTTTTTCATTTGGTGTACAAGATATTAGAAGGGAATCCACAGGTTGGAGTCTCTTCTCTTTTCTAGGAAATTACAAGGGGCTGTCAACATAAGTCTTCACTTGATGAACAACATCCATAGCTTCATCAGCAGCTACTTGAAGCTCATGAACTCGACCAAATTCACTCTTTTCAACCTGATGGAGTGCTTTATTGGAATCTGCAATGAATTTCATACCATCCGTTTGAGCTCCCTCCAGTGAATTATTGAGTTGGTCACATTCCCCAGTAACAACGTCTAACTGTTGCTGAAGGTGCATCTGCTGGACGACTTTATCTTTGATCTTATGCTTCAGCTCCTTTATCTTGGCAGCATAGTCAGCCTCATCTTGGGATACCGCAGCCTTAAATTCACTAATATTGGCTAACAGCTTCACCCTGGTCAGATCTTCACAGTATTTTTGCTCTTGCTCTCTCCGGAAAATGACATGTTTCACCACGGCATGGATATTTTCATATCCAAAACCGCCAAGTCCTAGCTTGACGAATAGGAAGACAATCGGGAAATCATTGATGATATCTCTTCAAGAGGCACTTCAGATATGATTTTACATATGTTGTTACATGCCTTGTGTCGTGAAAAACTGAGTGCCTTAAGCACCTCCGGGTTTGATTCGACATCATCTTCACAGGGGGGGAATGTAATCTGGGATTAATACACTTAAGGAAGTGCCTTGTTCTGCTCCTTCCCCCCTAACCCTGGTTGCTTCTCCTTCTACAACTGTTTGGGAGGAATTTGAGACTTCACCTCTAGATCTAGCCATTGAAGTTGATAGCCCTATTTGATCAATTAGAAGTATGGTTATTTTCATAGAACAATGAAAGTTGGTTGTCTATCTTGAAAACTCAGTACAATCATTACCTAATAGTAGATCAACAGCTTGAGAAGACTCCTCCCCATCTTTCCCAGTTTCAACAGGATCTTCAAGATGGGTCTTAGGAGGGTTTACTGGGTTTATCTCCACTTGAGCTAATGTTTCTGCAATGGTAGGGTTGACATCAATGTCCACACCCTCTTCAGGAATTGGCAGTTCAACAGCTTCTTTGGATGGAACTGCATATTATTTTCAGTCATGATTAGAAGCGTAAATTATAAGAAAATTTACCGGACGAAGGATAACACTCATGCCCAAGATCTTCTAAATCACATGATAACTTAGCATGATCAAAAAAATTCTTCGAAATACATGCCAAGATTCATAATTTCATCCAATGATATTTTAGAATCCTGGTTAGTCTCACCAGTGGGAGCATTTGATGTGTCTTCTTGGCAACCCTCATTCTGTAGCCCCTGACCCTGGACAGATTCTTCAGGAAGGATGGAAGGTTCAGTTGTTGCGGCTTCCAATTATTTTGGTGCAGGTGTTATACCTAAAATATCACAGAACAGAAGTTAGTATATGTTTTCATTCAACCTTTAATGAAGAATTGTATGAAGCATTGTTAAATTACCAGGAGTAGGTTCTTCTCTACTTTTAGTAGCAGTAGGAGTAGTGATAGGAATAGATGTTGGCTCTTTTTCAGAAGCAGCCATGTCAGCCTGAATTTGCATTTGTTCCACAACACCCTCTGTGGTCCTCAAAGGAGGGCCAGTCCTCTCCCTCAGAGGGAAAATTGAATAAGCCGCTGCAATCCCATGGAAAATGAGCAATCTTTTCATGGTTTAAGACTCATGATTATCCAAAGGACATACCACTACTGATGAAGCATTTAGTTGTGGACTTCTTCCTCCGACGCCTTTTTCCCTTTGGCTTTTTGGGAGTGACAGCAGTCTCCATTATAGGTACCTGAATGGGAGAATGGAAAGCCATGCCCAACTCCTCATCCATGGCCTGCTGTGTAACACCCGAGACTTTTATGAGAAATATTTTGTTTTTATGTTATATAAATCATCAAAGGGATCTTTCACTACACACAACACTATCTTGGCTTGCTTTACATGCAACTGCGGCCTTCCTCGATAGCTTGCATCGTACGCAATACCGAGTTTCACTAAACAACGATATGCTATTAAAATATTATTAAAACTAGCCTTTATGAATAGTAATAACCAATTTTTGAAAATTTGAAATTTTTATTTTTCAAAACGGGCTTCATTTTTTGATTCGGAATATCAAAATTAGCCTAGGGTGAAATTTTGGTATTTTTCTGAAAACTTTCAATTTTTGATGAATAGTGAAAACACTAGGTTACTATTTAAAAACCGACTTTTTATTTAAATAATTATTTATTTTATTTAAATTTATTTTAGGTCAAAATTGATACATAATACCTATATAAGTTCAATGCAATTCATTGGAGTCATTTTATAATAATTTTAGATATATAAAAATTTTATTGAACTTTTCACCGTCTTTTACCCACCTCCTAGGAGAATTTCCAAATTCACGTAAAACGTAATTTTACCGCTTCTGTGAGTGGAATTTAGAAAATCCGAGAGACACGGTTAATATCAAGGACAAAAATTTGGTTCAATGAGATGAAAATAATTTTTGGTGAATAGTAACATTTTACTTTTTTTTACCACGGTTAAAAGTAAATAGGGTAATTAAGGGTAAAAATGATATTATTATTATCCTAAAACATGTAATAATTCTATTGGATAAGTGTAATTCGACCAAAAACAACCTTAGGAATAAAATATGACCATTTAGGCCCACTTGGATTAGATTAGGACATTTATTATTAATTTATTTAAAGAAGGGTTAAAATAGATAAAATCAAAGTTTAATAAATAAATCATTTTTAATATAGTGTTATACATAATATAAATTCAACTATAAATATTAATTAGAATTCTAAAAGTATTTCCTACATAATGGTATTTATTTTTACGTTTTAGACATTAAATAATTTAATTTCTATATGACACAATGATGATGCGGTAATTATATTATTAATGAAATATTGACATAATTGATGTTATAAATACCCAAATAAATGTAATTTGAGACTTCTTATGAATTCAAATAATTTCCTATGTTAATATGAAATGTTATTATTGAGTTAATTAACTTTGTTCGAACTAATATTTCTGTTATGATTTTCAAAAAAATAAATTACCAAATAGTGTCAAAATTGACATAAAATAGTTTTTAAAACAAATATTATATTATTAATTGTTATTTTATTCCTAAAAATCTACGTTTCGGCCAAATGACTTATATAAGGTTATATACATTAATAATAAACAACTTGGGGTTCGTTTTTCTTGTTATAGTAAGTTTATTAACCTTATAGTGTAAGAAAACAAGAAGACATGGTAAAAGAAGAATTATTTAACTTAAAGTTAAATCTAAATGATAAAGTTAAAATAGATACCTAAACTTGTATAAATTCTATTGGATGAGATTATTTCGACCCATCCCCACCTTAGCTTCAAAATAAATCAATTTGGAGCTATTAAAAACTGAATATGGCTTTATAATAAAATAATATTTTTTGTTTTTCCAAAGGTGCCCCTCTCCTCCCTTATAAAAGGGCACCTCCTTCCACTCTTCCTCACACCACTTTGAGCCTTCAATCTCGGACAACACCTAAGAAATTATCTTCTCCACTTCCCTAGAAACATCCTAGAGGTCCTGGTCCTCTTCAAAGACCAATTTTAGTGCCCTAAGAGGAGGTCTCAAAGAGGCGCTTCAAAGAAGAGGTAATGTCCGTTACCGATTCTTTCAACTTTATTTCTACTTCCACTTCTTCTTATTTAGTTGTTTCGTTATGAAGTAATAACATCAGTATCAATCATATACTAATATGTTATTATAAGTATGAAACAACCCTATTTCACCATCTATACATCCTACGGAAAATTAAATAACCGCGCGTGCGTACGTACGGAATACCGTCTCCACGCCGTGGTGTAATCTATTTTTCACCACCACCTTACTTGGATGGGTATAATAGTGTAAATAATAACTATATATGATTATTGTAAAGTGATATTGATTCTGAAATAGTATACATACACTCCAATACAATTCCACGATCATGGGAATGATATCATCGCTTGTGCGTACGTACGGAATACCGTCTCCACGATGTGATGTGACTCATTCTACATGATTTTCATTGCATAATGATTACATAAATGAATTGAGTGAATAAATATGATATGTATTACACTAATACCATTCTTTAAATGAGGCATCTATAACCTAAAAAGAATAATAAGAATTTATTCGACAAAACACGCATAAGAACAAAAAGCAATAAACACTCGAATAACTAGTAACAATGAAATATTACTAATAAGAAGCTAAGAATATGACCATATATGATATAATAAAAATAAGTATGATTATGGAATAAGTCAATAACATTATTTAAATCATTATACAGGAGGTTCGGAGACTTACGAATCAAATCAGACCTAAGGTAAGGGAAAATCTCACAGTCTCATTTCTATCCGAGATTGTTTATACTTCAGAATTTACTAGGGAATATTTATCATCCACATACTTATTTCCTAAATATGTAATATTATTTCCATCCAACTACAATTGTTTAAATTCAATTTTACCCTTCGGTGAGTTTTTATTATATGAAAGGAATATTTTGTCATTTTTCGTACGAGGTACTTTTTGACTTTTCCGGCCAAAGTACAAGAAGAATGTTTTTTTAACTTATACGACATGAATGGATTTTTAAAACATTATTTCCAAGAAGTTTCCTTTACAAGTTTTCAAGTTTATTTTTAATCAACTTTTTTTAGTTTAAAATTGTATGACATGTTAAGAAAGGAAAAAAGTTTTTGAAGTAGAAAGGATATTTTCCTCAAGAATGGAGTTCAAGTGTTTTATCAAAATTATTTTCCATATAAGATAATATAGGTTTCTGTTTATATCCCTATTTTTTTACATTGATTTGATTATGTTATGATGGAATTATTTTTATGATGTCCTTTTATCTTATATGTATTATGTTATGATGGCATGATGTTTAAGATTCCCATTTTTATTACATGGGTTATGCTATGATGTATGGTTTATGATTTTTTGGCACACATAAGAATGGTATCATTATGAGATGGTTGGGACCTATATCTACCTCCAATGCATTGGATAAAGATTTATATCTCATGATATAGACATGGCTGGAACAGCAGGTTAATCCAGTTCGGTGAAATAGGACTGAAACGAGGAGTGAACTCGGTTCAGAAATGGACTTTGTTCGCTAAGATAGTATTGGAAATGAGTCTTGACTACTAATAAATGATTCTTTATGATTATGTGTGTATGCCAAAAAGTTTCATGTTTTAAGTTATGATTATTGGGATTACATTTCACTACTATGATTTATCCCATGTTATGAAATTATGATCTCTTTTGCAGGTTAAGATTTCTAGAATGTTATGTTCTTATGAATATGATGTGATTGATATTTCTTTTGTTTACCCTTACTGAGCATTTGAGCTCACCCTTTTGTATGTTTTCATTCCCCAGGCCAGGAAGAAGATTATTAAGTAGGATATGCCAAAAGGGACTATAGATATGATGAAATAAATGGCAGACAATGTAGATGCTTTATGAACCAATTGTTTATGTTTCCCAGTTTCTAAAGACACTATACCTATATGGTCCTTTCATGGTTTTGTTATATTTTTTAATAAGTGTACTTCAATTTTGAAGTAATAACCATGTATGTAAAGTATGGGTCGTTATATGCTGGCCTGGAGATACCTCGCCCAACTCACGAGGAGATTCAGCAGTAGCCCCGATGTCAGTACCACCAGGGCTATACTATGGTGAAGGAACTTCAGTAGTTCCTTTCCTTGCAAGCTGTAGGATAAAGAAATTAATTTCCTTGAGTAACAAAGCTTTGACTGAAATTGAGTTTCAAAGTAAATAAGTAAAGGAAACTTATATCTTCAGGAGCCACGTACTCATGCCACTCCTCATCTGTGGCGCCATGATCCATCATTTCTTTCACCCGCTTGGTGATAGGGATAGAATCATCGGTGGAATGTATATAGGTCCTCAACTCTTTGACATAGTCTCTTACTTTATCAAGGTTATCCTTGAAATGAATATTTGCAGGAGCCTGAAGAGTCCCTATTACAGGAAGATGTAGCCCTTCACATAACTCCATCCAGATAGTTTCAGTATCACAGTATACATCCCACTATATCTGGATAGACTCTAGTCATAGATATGCAAGTGTACTAGAAGGCTGTGAAGAGGGTCCTACAACCTTGGATTTTAATTTCTTTCTAGCTCCTGTAACTATGAAAAAGAATGAAAACTTGTTACTCTATAAAGTTAATAGAAATTAAATTGCCTCAATAAAGTAACTCACCAGGAGTTGATGGAGTGGCTCTCTTGATTCTGACAGGAGGATTATATATGGCACGTGGCCGCTTTGACACATGTTGAATCTCCTGAGAATATGATGAATCAACCTTGGTTGAAGAACTCGGTGAACCAGCTTCAGGAGTGGAAGAATCACCTGCCACATGAATTTTTTCTTTCTAAATGGTTCTCTTATTTTCCCCCACCCGATAAACAGGTTTATTCAATATTACCTCATGATGTGACGCTATCCAGTTTTCAGCATACCATATGGACAAATTGATTACCGCTTCAGCATCTGGTAGGTCAAAAACTACCCCAGTCCTTTCCATAGCCATTAGCAACCATTGCTTTCGGGAAACCATTGGATGCTGCTCTGACCTGATTTGCACTAGAGGAGATACAATATTTGTCTGCAGACACTTGAATTGGCGTGCAAATCTATATGGAGCATAGGCCTCACATATAATTTCCCCATCAATTCTAGTGGCCAGTACACCATCTCTGTAGGCTAGCATGTAAGACCTCTGTTCCAAGCTGGCTGATCCATCGTTAACAAATCGAACTATCGGCGGATTTCCATGGGGAAAGAAGTGGAATTCCTTATGCATACCCAACCTTGGACTAATATCATAGGCATTGAGTAAAAAAGTACCAAATCTAGAGAAGTTCTGATCAGACGGCCTGAAAGAACTTCCAGGAATCTGTATTCCGTTCTGTACAGCATATGTCCGGAAGTGAGTGGCGATCCATCCCCATAAAATTTGGAATGGTACCAATAATCTCAAAGGAGACTTACCCATATAGACATGGGGTAAGCTCCTATGAATCTTTGCCAAAACTGGGGTATCCAACCTCACCATCTTCCTCTCAGCTAACTTGGATGCAATACCGAAGGTTCCTGGCCTGACGCCTCCCTTCGAATCTATGACTGGAAAAAGATAGACACTGATCCATAAGGCTAAAAATCCTGCCATACCGGTCTTCTCTGGGATTTTATGATTCACTTCATACCCCAATTTCTTAAACTCTCCTACTTCCATAGTCGACCAGAATGTGCCAGGAGCACCTCTCTTATCTGCTCTAGGGCAGCTAGTATGATGAGTACAGGTGGGCCGCTTTTCCCTCTTCTTCTTGAGAAACACATCAATTCATTCCTCTGGATGAATATCCCTTCTATAATGAGTCTTTGTAGTCTTTGAGATTTTGAGCTTATGATAAATATTCAATAACTATCGAACCAAATCTGGAGTCTTCTCTGGATCATTCAAGGTTGCCTTTGGAGGGATGAATTCGTCATATATATCACCAAAAATTGGAACCCCTGAGATCTTGTAGGATCCCACAAACTAATGTCTACGTCTCCATGGGTCAGATGGAAATAATTAGTTTCTAGCCTCTAGCATCTAAGCAACTCCGGTGCAAAATTATCATTCCTATAAACATACGTCTGCACAGCCCAGATGACTTCATATATTGTAACTCCCTTCAGATCCTCGACAAACTCTTCACAAGTTTGTCTCACCCAATAAGCCCACATCTAAGTTGGATTCACCCCTCCTTCAGAACAGAATTCCCATTTCTCTTTCCAGCCTTTGGATTGATCCATCTGAGAATTTTGAAAGATTGAGGGATAACAATGTGGTTGCAGCTCAGGTTTGTGAGGTTTCAGATCTGGTGCACATGAGCTATGATGCATTATATAGGCTTTCTTTAATGTTCCAACATTATAAAATGTTCCTGCGATTGAGACATTTGCTGAAGAAAAGTTGGTATATGACTGAAACCAGGAATGCGGGAGATAGTTCTTTTCCTCTGGAATATTGTCATCTTGCAGATGACCATGGCCATACAGAGGTAGATAGATGCTGTGCGGGAAATTAAGATGATGCTTCTTCAAGTACTTGGCTAATTCTAGGAGAGTACTTTCACAGGTGGAATAGTAATCATGGTCAACGATGACCATCATATCATCAATTATTTTTCTATCCAGTTCATCAGTCGTTCCGATTCTCTTGGGAGCCATTGGATCTACACAAAAGTTGAATAATCAACTCTTAAAGTAAGTTAATTTTTCATAAAATTTGTGAAGGAATTTGAAAAATTGGCTAAGGCATTTAGGCGCGCAAGTCCCATAGTTGGCGCGCAAGTCTCCTTCGGTCGCGCAAGTATTGGGTGCGCAGGTATCACCATGAAAATCCAAATACCTTAACAGAATCACGATGCAATAAACAAGAAGAATGGACGAGCGAAAGCCGGGAGTCCACTTGGGCACCAAGACAAAAAAAACAAGCAAGATCCGGGTGCTTTGCGCAAAGTGAGGCCATCTATTTGTAGACGAGGTCGTACCCCTGTGTGGCAAACACTGGGCGCCGGACCTTGCACGCCCGAAGCCCATTTGCGTGCCATACCCTGCACACCCTAATTTTCTTTTGTTTATCATTTTCCTCAGAGTCAAATCCTCATTCCTTTTTGGATCCAACTCTGAGGGGGGTATTTTGTTGATGCTCCTTTTTCATCACAGATTCTAAACAAAATAAAAAGGGAAATACCTCAAACAAATAAGATTCATCCTTTGAATAAACATCAAAAAAAGAGAAAGGGATAAACAAGGAGAAAATTCCCCAGAGGTCACGCAAGTTCCATCATGGTCGCACAAGTACACTTACGCGTCGCCTAGTGGTCATACAGGTGACTTGCACACCCTCTTTGAAAATCACCCAGGGTCTTCTCCTGCCTATAAATACCCCTGATGGGCCCCCCATTGGAGGAGGATTTTTTCCAGAATTCAGATACAGAGCTCTGAATGCCCAAGTCTCTTCTTCAAGTCTTTTTAACACTTCTAAGGTAATTATTTACCTATAATGGAAGGTCTAAACACGAGGAGTAAGGTCTAAGTGTTATAATTCACTAACACTTGCGTGCCTAAGTGTTTTACCCTTAAGGGAAATGGACACACTTGCGTGCCTCCTTACCTACTCATTGAAACTTGTGCGCCACTCTTCTGGAAGTACCTCTGGATAATTCTAAAGGCTTTGGTCAATGATCACCCAAGTATTACCTTAATGGTTAACCGTCGCCCAAGTATATAGGTGTCGTGCAAGTATACTTGTGCGACCAAGACTTGCGCACCCATGCAGTACTTGCGCGACTCCCCCAAGACTTGCATGCCCTTCTATTTTTGGGAGCCCTTCCTGCCCATTTCACTTCTCTTATCCCATTCCACCTCTCCTATTCAGATTCAGTCTTCAAGACACTCTTCAAATCCATTTGTGGCATGTTTTCTTGATTGACTTCCTTATCTGAAAGGAATTCCGTGGAACATCTATCAAAACCTAGTTACTTACACATATTTATGTCACTAAAGTTAGATATTTCATTCATTAAACCTCATCCTTTAAGATGAGAGAACCCTATCTTGGGCCTCCTTTCAGAAGTAATCCCCAGTCATAATTTTCCTTAACTTGGGCCTCCTTTTCAGGAGTAATCCCCAGTCCAAGACCTCTTAATTCTGGGCATCCTCATTAGGAGTAAGCCCCAACCATAATTCCTTTAACTTGGGCCTCCTTTTCAGGAGTAAGCCCCAGTCTTAATTTCTCTTAACCAGTCTTCATTTACTTTTGATTTGAGTTTCCTTTTTAGGAGTAAAATCCAATCATAATTCCCCTCATAATTTGGGCATCTTTCTCAGGAGTAAGCCCCAAGTTGGAGTATCCAAATCTCCATAAAGTACATATACCTTTATGGACCCTGTTTCCAGGTTTCATCCCTGAAGTAAATCCTTATCTTCATTTATTTGGGCAGTCATACATATATAAGCCCCACATTATTTCTCATGATTGCATCTTTCATGGCACAATTGTCTAGTTTTACCAATACCTCTTGTTTCTCACACCGAACATGAATCATGTGAGCTTAGAGTGTAAAAGTGATTATGAAATCTTTCTTTGAGCCATCTATCATACATAAACCTCATAATCTCTTACTCAAACTACGTGGGTTCTGATTCCTTCTCTAAACAAGGATACGTAGGTAGCCCATCTGCGGGTGCGATCCCAACTCTGAAATAATCTATGTCCTTCTGAATGACAATAAACATCAAGTGCCCCACTGAGTGGCTTTAAAACCAGCATGGTTATCATAATGACCAAGAGACTTCTATAAAATGTATTAAAGGATACAATTTCCTAATAATCTCAAAACAAACACAAATGATTCTCTATCGATGAAGAACCTCAAATACATATAAAAGATTCTCTAAATTTCATACATATTTATCATTGACTGTCAGATCTAATGGGAAGCTCATTTTAATACTTGGTAATGTAATAAGGATTCATGAACATAACTTAAATCTATAAAGAGAGTCCCAGTGTAGACAATAATTCCCCTAAAAAAGGTGTGATGATTCTGACCTCCCATCCTCTCGACCAATGCAAATTCCTAATCCTCATCAGTGCATAAATAATGAGTGACTACCTTTGGAAAGTAGGTCCAAATGAATATAGAATCATTGGATGTTTCCGGTTCTACGAACAAACCCATTAGAAACCGCTTGGAATGTTTGAACCTTAAACCAACAAGGTCATTCCCAATTCCAGAGGGAAACATTCACATAATCAGTTTTCATGGATAGATTCATCAAAGATGATCCTCCATATTTTCCCATCATGAAAATACAATTAATGTCTTGACTAACACTCTATGAATTCCCCTTCCCAAGATGTAGATCGAAAATTCACGTTGTGAACTATAGTTCATGTCTTGAACTTCTCATACTTCCAGATTCTAGGTTCCAAATAGTACCAATCCTTCTCTAGGATTCCTCTAAGAACCATAGAACTAAAAAACATGAAAAGGAATAGGATATAAGGATCCATGAACTTACATCAAATACCTCTCAAACAATTATCATCATCGTGAATTTAAAACCAAACCCGGAGATAAAGAAAAGAAAATGGGCCATCCAAACAACCACAATGAGATACCTCTCAAGAATCTCAACATCATAGGAGATCAACCATTTCACTTAGAGGAAAAAAGAGAAAAACTATGAAACACTGACTACCATCTCTTAAACACTCTCTTGGGGGGAGATACCTCTCAAAAAAAGATAAATTCCCCCAAAAAGTGTTGAAGAAGAGAAGACTGTCTCATAAACTAGATAAAGGTCAACAAGCACAAAATGAGCATCTATTAAAGAGAGGATCTAAACATCAAACAACTTAGGACACTGAGGGAATATCTACTACTCATGTTTCATAGAATTATACTCTATGAAATTGTTTCATCACAAGACACAAACCAAATGAATAGCATTCCCACGCAACACCTTATCTTGCTAGTCCAAGATCTCCATATGAGACTCCTCAAAGTTCAAACCATCTTCAATAGTGATATTTCCCCAATCAATGATGTGAGAGTCATAACTAAGATAAAAGAAAATCTATGACACATGGAATTCATCAGGTATCCAAATCATCTATGGGGTAAGTGCTATCTGATATGAAATGACTCTAACATGAGACAACACCTAGAAAGGCCTAAAAACTGGGGAGAAAACTTACTCTCATGACTAGAACTTCACTGCCCATGATGAGGATTCACCTTAAAGAAAACATGATCTCTGAAATCAAACTCTAGAGGTCTCCTCCTATGATCGACATAGGACTTCTAAGGATCCTTCACTACCTTTATCCTCTTTAGAATAACCTCAACCATCTCTGCGTGCTCTATACTAGTTCTTACATTAGAATTACTGTCTTTATGATCCCATTCCATCACAATAGAGAATATAAGGGTCATACCTACAAATATTATAATTTTTATATACCAATGATGGAATGGAAACTATTATTTTAAGAAAAATTGACCAAAGTTAGGTTCCTCATCCACAAACCTTTAAAATCTAGGACATAAGAGCATAATATATCTTCAAGAGTCTGGATTGTCTACTCTGTCTTACCTTCCTTATATGGATGAAAATTAATGATAAAGAATAACTGAGATAAAAAAACATATTATATACCTCTTCACACCCAGGAGGTAAAATGTGGATCATGAAAAGAGATGACCAACCTTGGGACTTTTTGGACTCTCACTACCTCCTCCTAGTACTTTATTGACAAAACCTCCACTGATATCAACTCCATCATCAATATAACGTGTGATTATTTCATCAAATTTTCCACTATCATCCATATATAATCAAAGCCCCCCTTAACTTCAGGTAAACTAATAATTAAGTCTATCAATATTTCCTCCCACTTCCATCAAGGAATATATAATAGTTTGAGAAAACCATCGAGAACACGGTGCTTAGAATTCATTTTATAGAATACAAAACATCGAGATACCAACTGTGGAACAAAATGCTTCAACTCTGGCCACCAAATCTAACCTCTCAAAGACCATTGATCTTTTTTTCACACCAGGATGTACCACTAAGGGTGACCTATATGACTCACAGAGAACCACATGATTCATCAATAAAGGGATGAAAATCCTCCCCCAGAACACCAATTGGTGTTGTTCATCCTCAGACAAACCATCTGGAAAATCACCACATATAACTAAGTCTATCCATACCTCCACCTTGGAATCCCCTATCTAGGACTCCCATGACTACTACACCAAATATTACTACACTGTCATATGAAAAAGGTGAAAAATGCCACCAACCTTTTCCATTTCAAGATGTATCAGTGAGAGTTCTTCAATCACTCCATAAGAATATCCAGATTCACAAATGGAATCATCCTGTGATTTCATACTCATAACATCAACTAAAACATTAACCTTTTATGATGTATAAAACATATCAAAGTAATAATCCTATAATAATTATATCCACCATCACTATCATAACATTATTTAATGTTTAGAGAAGACATACCTCAACCTCTTGTGCTTGGTAAAACCAAGAAAATGTTTGCTGATGCGGTAATGTTTCCACAACTTCCAGAAAAACACGACTGCATCCAACTCGAGATCATGGGTGGAATAATCACACTCATTTTGGACATAACTTCTGATTCCCATAATAAAAAATTGATATATTCTACATTAGAACACATACCAAACCAATAAGCTAAGTGTCATAGAAAATCAAACTCCCTCTTCGATCAATCGAATAACCAGAGCGCTGGACAACTTCTCTATTAGACACTCAAATATATACCTGACACTGATTAGTTCACAAGAATGCCCAATCCATTATATTCAAGGATGTAAAAGGTGTACAAACATGAGATGAATCAAATATTAATCTCTTATAATATCGTAAAATACCATGGAAACTTGACACCTCTAAAACTATCTTAGAGGTTGTCCAAGAAAATAATTACTCAATATTTGAAGGATCCAAAAATACACCATAGTGAGACACTACATACCCAAAGAAATAAACTTCATGATCCCATAACTCACACTTATACAAGTTATTTAATATTTATTGATGAGGAAGAACTCCCAAAATGGAAGATAGATGCTTTGTGTGCTTCTCCTCGAACACAAAGTATACAAGGATGTCATTGATAAAAATGAACACAAACTAATCCAGGAACTATCTGAACACTACATTCATCAAACCCATGACATGGATGGAAAATTAATCTCACCGAATGAAATCACAATGAACTCATAATACCCAAAATTATATTATAAAGAGATCTTAGAAACATCATCATCTTTTTACAACATTTAATGATATCCCGACTAGAGGTTGATATTTGAGAACCGACTAGATCCTTTTAGCTTATTAACCAAATCCTTAATCCATAGAATATGATATTAATTCTTTACTGTCACCTGATTCAAGAGAATATAATCAATAAGGTGATGTAGACTACCATCTACCATCATTATAAACAAAACCTAAGAACACCAAGGTGACATGTTTGGATGAAAACAACAATAATTTCAAAATATCATAAATCTATACTTATAACACTCACAAATCAAAAGGATCTATAATATATAGAGACAATGATATTGTAGAAATTCATGACTATATATCTATACTAAACTCTGTCCCCCATTGAGGGGGTAACACCACACCATCCTCAGTAAATACATCAAGGTTCTCTTCCACAACACTGTGAAACACCGTCAGGTGAATTTCTAACAAACTCATAATCAACTCAGCCATAAAGAAAGATAATGATGGAACACGCCTCTAACACATATGAGGGTATCACTGACCAAACAACATTGAATGGTCTCCATTAGAATAATAGAGAGAATTTTTCTCTTAAAGTAACCTCCAATGTTCTACACCAAATATAACCACTTTATGATAAGGATTATGTTATATGCATATATCCATACACATAGGAAGTCTTACCAAGAGTGGTGCTACCCCAACACTAGCTCATTGTCTCTACATACTTCAAACATATAATTTTAACCTCTAACTAGTATAGTAAATGCCAAGAGAATTGGAATCATTTCTACCTCAAGTCCCAATGTATGGGATCATGACCTCTATAACCTTGATGATGATCACTACGTACCTTATCAGTGCTTTTCTCTCTAAGTATGAGGAGTATCACAGGTTATCCTCTACCCATCCCAACTCCACTCTGCTAATCCTAATTTAGATCACCATACTGCTACTACCTCATTTTAAACTACCTCAATGGATAAACCTAAATAAAAACAAATGATGAAAACTACCTACTCAGAAAGGTTGGTCACTGTTGCCACTGATGAACTCAGACTCCAAATAAAAAACATACATCTGACCCCTTAGTAGGGGCCTGAGAGCCTCCACCCCCAGATAAATGAGATGATGAGGGTCGAGACCTACCCTCATCTATATAAAATATCTTATGTTTAGGAAACTAGTAATGTTATACCATATATTTATTATGTGATGAATCCTAACGACTTTACTCTCATGATGATCTACTCATGGCCAACATCCTCTCAATGACATATTCTCTCTCTATTACCTTGAGATACATCGAAAACCTAATTGTGGTGACATAACATTGAATCTATAGATAGAAAGACTCCTCGAAATGCCTCAAACTAGACTCATCATATAAAAATAGTTCTAAATAATAATAGAAAAGGGTTTATAAATCGATATTGAACTCTTACATGTTGGAACTCCCCTATAGAAGGGTAAGTATCTCATGATACTACTCACCTTTTTGGTCAAATAAAATCTACTCAAAACTACTCATAGAACTTATTCAATGAGAATAATGACTCCCTAATATCCTTTATTAACTAGATAAACCACTGCATTGCTACTTTATGCATCATCGTCATCAACAAAAAAACACAGTGCTCCTTCTAAGCCTGAATCAAACCAAAGTATATCTCCACCACCTCTAACTAGTCCCATGTTATTGAGTTAGAAACAGATCCCTCATTCTTCAATAGACTCCAGTTTTTAAACTCTCAGAGTCTGCCCTATAAGTATCATCATTATCGACCTCTACTCTGTGGTGATCTGTTAGAAAATCTGCTAATCATCTAAGGCATGGACCTGACCAGGACGTCGACCTAGAGCCATACCTACAAATAACTATTCAGGACTCCTAAACATGGAATGTGTAATACTTAATTTTTATTTATTTATTTATTAAAGGTTCAACCTAATACCATGGTCTACCCATTTCAAACATATTTCCAAATAAAAACAATGCATGCTTCTTTCCTAGGTCTCTACCTTGTAACCAATATCACTTAAATTTGTATAATTAGTAAATTTAATGGTTTGTGAATGAGATCATAGGGGACCCTAAATACCCATGTCTCATATAGTATCCCTTGTTTAAATTTCTTACTAAAATTAGATGTTATTTCCTTACTAACCAATTCATTCCTCACCTATGCGTAACTTTGAACACCATCCTATTCCTCAACCTAAACCTTTGATACAACTATGTCATGAACCCCTCCCCCCAAAGGTACCCCCATAGGGTTAGAAATTAGAGAAGGGATATAATGATTCCTAAAGTCTACCACTAATAGGCCATGAGTTAGAAATAATCCCTAATGGTATATAATAAACATATATGGGAGGTTTTCCCCTTTAAGATATAAGAAAAGGGAGATAAGATATGAACACTAAATAACTCACCTCAAGGTAAATGTAAAGAAAGATCCTAAATACATGAATTTAATGTCATAAAACTGAACAAATATATGAAAAATACAAGCAAAAAAATATAATCCTTAATAGTAACCATGAAATCCCAAATAGATATGAAAAACCCATGATCTTGTAATTTCTAAACCGATCACCAACCTACTCCCACCGAACTGAAAAATAGTATATATATATATATAGGATGAACAAAATATGTTACTCAATAGGATCCTCACTAGAGTGTCTCATGGAAAATATAAAAAACATACTAAACCCCAGTAAACAATATGTGAATTTAACTCATCACCTAAACAAGTATAAGTTCACAACCTCTCTATGGAAATCTCTCACCAAATATAGCATGCAAGTGAACATATAATATAGTATCAATAGAAAGGTACCACACTACCACTTCCCCACTGGGTTTCAAATCTTCCCCAATATTGAATTTCAAAATACATCTCTCTCCAAAAGAACCCAACCCAAAGACCCATGTGTTAAAGTATCATAATATGCATCCTATGTATCAAATCATCTCATCTCCACATACCATACACCCCATGCATCACATTATCCCATAAAATACCATGAACCCCATACAAAAAATCATTTTATCACATCTCCAAATTGTAATAAAGTAGTTTTTGGGAGCCACCACATCTTGTATGTTAGGTATTATACCTTAAGCCACCGACTTGGGTGGGGTAGCATATAAAATCATAAAAAATATATGACATAATATTGATCACAACCGCACTATGGGAATTAACCCATTATTAGGATCAATTTTAGCTATCATCACTCAGACACTCAACTACCACAACTAAGAACTACATATCCTATAAGAACAAAATCACTCAAAGAATCTCATTTAATTAATTATTTTCTTTTATTATTTTAATCTATAATAAGTAACACATTATCCATTAATTAGCATTATTCAATTCACATTTCATTAACCATCACGTGAAGTCCATGCCCTCTAGGAAGAATCTAACTGATTATACACTTCCACAAGATTATCAACACTTTCATTCCATTCATGAACCAACCCCATGGGTTAAAAAATTTATTAATCACTAATATTCCATAATTCTAAGTACTCTATGAAACATACTAATATACTATAAAGGACATGCATAATACAAGCATAAACAACTATAAACTTGAGCTTCCACTTCTATATCTCATCAACCATCAAACATCCAAGTCTCACATCATGTCACATGGAAAGGATTATATCCATATCAAACACATAAGGTGGAAAACAACAAATAATGTAAACAAGGCATCTAGGCCCTAAAATAAAGGCAGTTGACCTTTATAAGAAAATTATCACACGCATCCAAAAAATATTTATCTTTATCAAACAACAAATTTAATTACTATCTTGTACTAAATGTTTCATTTATCATTGGTTACAACTATGGGATACCTAAGGAATCAAATATTAAAATATATAAATTATTTAAACATGATCTAAAGCATCACTTCTAGTTTGAACAAAATTTAAGGAAGTAAAATTCCTTTTACATGACTCTTTAATATTATTGAAATCAAACATTTATATATTCATATTATTTGTCCAATTACATTAATATATGGAAGAAAAATATCAATTAAACATTCATGAAGAATTAATTTGATTTCTATCGAATTATGAGAATTAGTGGATTTAATAAACATGACTCTTTAATTCTTTAGACTACCAACATTACTGAATTTGAATTATTTAAAAACTTTCATAAAATTCTTATGATAAAATCATGAATAAAAAAATACACTAGTAAAATCATAAACATAGATAGAACACTATCTATAAAATCATGGATCAAACCATTATCATAATGGAAAAACATGCGATCCCTCAAACCATAAACTATTTCTTTTATTAGTCAAGATAATTATTTATTAAGGTCAATTCCACCATCACCAAAAGAGATAAAACACGATAAATTTATGATTTCACATAAAAACATGGAGAATAAATGAATCTCATAACTTAAGGATTTCAATATTTTTTAACTAGAATGGAACAACTAGTGGAGATCTACATTCTCCTCTCCCATAAAGAAAACTACAACCCTCTAAGAATGACTCACCAAAACTGTGCCAATAAGAATCAAAATAACTTCATAATAAATAAGAAGATCATCATCTATAGTAAGGAAAGATAAAAAAAGAGGAATAAAAAATGATCATAGAAGAAACTATAAGATAAAGAGGGGATAATCTCCTTGGATAACCATAGACCAAACTCAGAATGCCCGGAATCAAACCCTATCGAAATAGATTAAAAAACCTTGAACAAGCACTTATGGATTCCTTGATTTCGAAGATAATTGGAGGATTTATTATTAAACTAATAGTGTGATTAGATTTATATGAATCATTTTTAACAAAATTTCACAATGCGAATGGATCATTCATGTCATTATTTTCCCAAATTCAACACTCTCCGAAAACACAATGCCTAAATCCTTCAAACCAGCGTTTAATTCACATTATGAACTTTATGTTTTCATAATTAGTTTTTAGAGACAAATTAATTAATTAAAATCCTCCACTTTTCTATATCGTGAACCTATAGTTCAGGTAATGAAACGCCCCGACCCCAGCTACCCAGAGTCGGTGCATTACTTCGTAACATTGGCATGATCACAAAAGATCAAGTCTCGAAAGAACGATTAGTTTAGTAGCCTTGGAAACACTAGATACATTCGTAAATGTTACATTACATCATAAAGTGAAAAACTACAATAACAAAGTCTCCATAGTCCACACTCATATCCTTTTCTGACTATCCCTGCAGGTCATTCATAAAATACTTCTTCACATCCTGGAAAATATTAAAACATTGAAAGGGGTGAGCTCAGATGCTCAGTAAGGATAACAATATTGCGGAAGCTTTCATAAATAAACATCAACATTTAAGGCAATGTATAACTAAAACAAAATCCTTTTAAACATGAACTTCAACATAATATGACAAAAGTAAAATGAGATAATTCCATTCACTTCTTCACATGGATATTCTACTGGTCGAATAATCACATGCAATATCAAAAACCACTTTCATAATGAGGGAATGTATAATTCCAGACATTCTGAAACACTTTGTCAAGGCCTCGGCCAAGACGTCTAAAATGATTAAGGCCTCGGCCAAAACCATAAATCAAATTGGGAAAGGGCCTCGGCCAATTCCACGTCTAGTTGTCTCATGAGACCTACCGATGCATCGAGGAGCTATAGCGGGCTCCACCCATCACTTATTAAGTCCAATACATTCCTCATATGAATAGGTTTAAACATATCATAAACCATAACATAATCGTATCATATAAAACATTCATAAAGGAAACATAAAATTTCCACATTTCAATCACAAGATATCAATACAACACATTGTTATAATACAAACGCTTTCAAAACCATTTTCAATACCAAAGTAAAAGAAAGTTAAAACTTTGTATTTATTTTTCATTAAAAAAAAGATGGCTTGTAGAGGAAGCCGAAACTCAAATAATGGTCACGGCGGCGGAGAAGTCATTGTCGCCGCATAAGTACGGAAAGAAAAACATTCCCTTTTGTCATTTAGCAAAACGCTTTGTATAAAAAAGATTCCTTTTGAATAAATATAAAAGTCAAAGGGGTTTATACACCATATAAAAGAAAGTTGTGTATAAAACCAAATATGCCTCAATGAAAGGGGATTGAGAAGAAGTCCTTAAAAAGATCATTTTTAAAATAAAATAGATCTATTATGTGTATTAACTATAGTTACACATAAAGAAAGTAAAAATACAAAATAAGACATAATAATATCATGACATAATTTGAAAGTAGGAGATTAACCCAAAGAATGGAAGTTGGGTTAAGAAGTTCCCTTACCTCGTGTCCGACTTGACTCAACCGTTCTTTAACCTCCTGAATAATAAACTAGAGTTAATATATACCTTATTAAGAGCCATTTTTAATTTCATTATCCTTTTTATATCACTTATTACAATGTTATGAACATTATGTAATTATTTAAGTTAATAACGGTCGTTTTTTCGATCTTTGGTACTTGAGTCAAAAATAAACTTCTTATAATTTCAAGTTGTTCATGTGGTGAAATATCCGTTATATCCAGAATTATATTCATGATGTAGATATCATATATATGATATATATCCAGTATATACATTCATTCATAATGTCATGTAACATTTAGAGGTAAGAAATGAAATGCACCGTTCATGGAGACGGTAAGCCGTACGTACGCATGAACGCTACTTTCATTTCTATTTCGTATTTAATGGAACGGAATCATAATGATATAAATTTATAATATAATTACAGTATAATATAGTGTATAATACCATTTACTCCATCCTTTATACATCCCACATATGGCATTAACGATTCAAATCACTTTGAGGGGGTGGTAGTCCGCACTTCCTAAAATGAAATTATCGCGTTTTACCCATAATGGAAATCATAAAGTATGCCATAAATGAGAAATACAGAAGCATAAGTAAAACATAAACATATTATATATCATATATAAATATAGTGACATATTAATGGCCACCTTTGAAGGTGTTATATGAGTGTTGAACAATCATCGTTTCGTGAGGCAGAAATTCGCCATCCACAGAAACCGTATGTTCTTTAAACATTAGATGTAGGTGTGTGTAAGTGTGGCTCGAATCCTTCCTATAACAACATCCTAGTATATTGAGTATACTGTTGTTGTTACAAAATAAATGAATAAAAAGATTTTAGGGGGTTGGAGAAGAAAAACAAAACAACATTAGAGAAGACATTACCTAAAAATCGGGTAACTCTTTTTGATTTGAGCCAAAGGCTTCCTTGGGAAGATTTCTGCCCAAAGTGAGGCTTCTAGGAGTAAGAGGGGGATGTTGGGAGAGTATTTGGGCAGAGTTTGGCCGAGCCAAATGGCTTGAAAGTGTAAATAAGGTGGGAGAGGTGGGGGCCTTTTATAAGTGGAGAGGAGGGGCTCTTTTGGAAAGACTGAAATGTTACATTATTACACAATGCTTTTCGGATTATAAAGGTCCCACACTTATATAATTCGTGGATAAGGTGGTAAGGGTTCGAAATATACCCATCCAATAGTCTTTGGACAAGTGTAAGCCTTGGAGTTTACATTATCTTTTCATTTTATTAAAATCGTTAAATAATGATGTCATCGCTGCATCATAATGATGTCATAAATAATTTAATTTATTTAATGTCTAAAATTTATAAAAAAAATACTTTGATGTAGGAAATCTTTTTAGCTTTCTAATGAATATTTATAATCAAAATTTGGACTTGTGTAACCCCACTTAAAAACTGTTTTAGTAAAACAACTCATGTTTGTGTCAATTTAATTTTAACATTAAACAAATATATATTAATGTCATTTTCCAACCAAAGTGGCTCCATGGGGTCCCCAAGTTGACCCATGGGTTGTCTTGGTCGGCCATGACTCATCCAATAGGAGTAGGACAAGTGTCAAGCTCATATCATATTATTAAAACATTATTTGTACCTTAAACTACACTAATTACCTCTAATCACAATTAAGAACTTAAAAGTTACTATTCACCAAAAAATTATTTTAATCTCATTGAACCACATTTTACTTCTTAATGACAACCATGTATGTCGGATTTTTGAAAATCAAATCACAGAAGTGGTAATATTTCATTTAAACGAAAAATCAGTTATTTAACTACCACTTAGTGGTTTCACTATTCATAAAAAATTGAAGTTTTTCAGAACAATGCCAAAATTTCACCCTAAGCTATAATTGATATTACGAATACAAAAATGAAGTCCATTTTGATATATAAAATTTATATAATTTCAAAAAGTGGGTATTACTTTAGAGACCCATACCTTGACGTACATTGACATTACATTACATTTGCGGAATACTTGGTACATAACAAAAACACACACACAAGGATCGTAATAGTTTAGTGTCTTTGGAAACTCGGAACGTAATCTTCTAATCGTGGTGAAAGATCTTCAATATCTCCCATAAAGACCTTCCCTTTTTTTTACCTAAAACCTTTCTTTATATCCTGGGGAAAAGAAAACATAAAAGGGTGAGCTCAAATGCTCAGTAAGGGTAAACAAAAGAAAAATCAATCACATCATATTCATAAGAACATAACTCTTGGAAATCTTAACCTGCAAAAGAGAGCATAATTTCATAACATGGGATAAATCATAGTAGTGAAATGTAATCACAATAATCATAACTTAAATCATGAAACTTTGTGGCATACACACATAATCATAGAGAATCATTTCTTGTTAGTCAAGACTAATTGCCAAGACTATCTTAGTGGACAAAGTCCCTTTCTGAATCGAGTAACCCTCGTTTCAGTCCTGTTTCACTGAACCGGTATAACCTACCATTCCAGCCATGTCTGTCTCATGAGATATAAAATCTTTACCCAATGCATTGGAGGGAGATATAGGTCCCACCCATCTTATAATGAATCCTTTCTTATGTGTGCCACATAATCATAAATCATCACATAACACATGTAACAAAAATGGGATTCTTGAAACATCATGACATCATAAAACCATTCATATAACATAAAGGAATTCATAAACATAATTCCACCACAACATAGTCAAATAAATGTAATAATAGGGATAAAAACAGAACCCTTTTATTATCTTAGATGGAAAATAATTTTTGATAAAATACTTGAACTCCATTCTTGAGGAAAACATCCTTTCTACATCAAAAACATTTTTCTTTTCATAACATGTCATACGACTTTAAAATAAAAGAAGTTGATTAAAAATAAACTTGAAAACTTGTAAAGGAAGTTTCTTGGAAATAATGTTTTAAAAATCCATTCATGCCGTATAAGTTAAAAAAAACATTCTTCTCGTACTTTTGTCGGAAAAGTCAAAAAGTACCTCGTATAAAAAAACGACAAAAGATTCCTTTCATATTCTTTACTAAAAACTCACCGAAGGGTAAAATTGGATTTAAACTATTGTAAGTGGATGGAAACAATATTACATATTGAGGGAACATGGATGTGGATGATAAAATACACCCCAGTAAATACTTACGAATAAACAATCTCGGATAAAAATGAGATTGTGATATTTCCCTTACCTTAGGTCCGACTTGCTTTGTAAGTGTCCGAACCTCCTGTATAATGATTTAAATCATGTTATTGACTTATTAAAGAATCATATTCATTGTTATGATATCATATATGGTTCACTTATGACTTTATATTACCCGTTCTTTTGTAAATTCCATGTTAAAGAAGCGTTTTGGGTAAAATCGTTTCATTTATCGTAGGTGTTTTGACTTGTTGTTCTTGACATCATTATTACTTATATCATGATTTACTTACTTCCAGAATATAAAATATGATTTATATATCATATATATTCAGTATATATATATATATAATAGATAGATAAATAAAATGAAAAACACCGTTCATGGAGACGGTAGTCCGTACGTACGCATGAACACTGTTTTTCTTTCCTTATTGTCTTGAAATGGAAGTAAGTAGATGACATACATATGTATATATATACATAAATCCAGTAGCTTTATAATGTCATATATTTCATTATTATTTCTTATATATACATTATAATCATTCTTAAATGGTTAACATGGAGAATGAATCTCATCGCGTCGTGGAGACGGTAGTCCGTACGTACACACGAGCGATGATATCATTTCTATAAATATTGAATTGAATTGGAGTGGATTATACAATATATCAGAATCAATATGATGTTGTAATAACTATGTATAGTTATTCTTTACACCATTATACCCATCCATGTAAGGTGGTGGTGGAAAATAGATTACACCACGGCGTTGAGACGGTATTCCGTACGTACGCACGCGCGGTGATTTCTTTTTCCGTAGGATGGATAGATGGTGAAATAGGGTTGTTTCATACTTATAATAACATATCAGTATATGAGTGATACTGATGTTATTACTTCATAATGAAACAACCTAAGAAGAAGAAGTGGAAGAAGAAATAAAGATGAAAGAATTGGTAACGGTAATTACCTCTTCTTTGAAGCGCCTCTTTGAGACCTCCTCTTAGGGCACTAAAATTGGTCTTTGAGGAAGACCAGAACCTCTAGTATGTTTCTAGGGAAGTGGAGAGGAGATTTTGGCAGGGGTTGGCCGAGCTTGAAGGCTCAAAGTTGTGTGAGAAAGAGAGGGAGGAGGTGCCCTTTTATAAGGGAGGAGAGGGGCACCTTTGGAATTCTAAAAAATATTAATTTATAATAAATCTAACCCCACTTAAAAACCTCCAAAAATGACTCATATTCGAAGTTTAGATGAGATAGGGTTGTAATATCATCAACCAATCAAATTTAGACATGTTTGGATCTTATTTTAAACCTTATCATTTTGATTTATCCTTATTTAATCTATTTAAGTTTATTTGTGGTAATAAAATTCTAAATTTTAAATTATAACAAATAATTACTTATTTTTTGTGAATTTTCCATAATTGTTTACTTTATAAAATTTATAAATTTAAATTTATAATTTTTAAATATTTTTGTGATTTTTAAACTATTTTATAATATGTTATTTTTATGAAATAACAATAGTGTCAATTTTGACACTATTAATTTATTTGAATTTAAATAAACTATATACAGAAGATATGTTCAAACTAAAAGCTTTAATATATTAATAAAAGGTCATAAGTATATATAAAATTATTGGATCACATTAAATAGTTCATATAATATTTATTTTATTATTTTTAAAACCATTTATTTCGTTTATCTCTTAATAAAATAATTACTACATCATTTTTGTATAATTATTTAATATAATTATTTGTTGCATAAAAAATAAAAATAAAATCCTATGATGAAAATAAATCTATTACCTTTCACAATAATACTTTTACTCGAATTTATCATCTTAAAATCACAATATTTAAATTGTTATATTTATTAAATTATGAAGGTGACAACTTTGGCATCATTTAAAATAATATAAGTGTCACAATTGCTTCTATAAGGCTCCAAATGGTCAAATATTCGACCATTGGATGCTTATGGTTTACATTTACATGGAAAATAAGTTTTGGTTAGGTATTTGTGCATTTTATGGTCACTATTAGTTTAATAAAAACAATATTCTTGATTTTTCACTAGATAAACAATTTTTGCATCACTATTGTGTAATAATTAATGATAATTATTTAATCCCTAAAAATTATAAATAAATTTATATGATGTAGATAATTTCATTAGCTTTCTGGCGACTATTCATGTTCGAAGTTTCATGAAGTTTATCACTAAATTAAAATTAATATACTTATAAAATTTAAGAGAGTGACATGTTGTCACTTTCTTTGGTTTTAATAATAATTAAGTTATTTTCATGGACAAATGTCCATTAAATGATTCTAATCCGACCCTTAGGTGATATGGGTCTACTTTTAGTCATCCAATAGGATTTTGATATTTGTTAGGGTAATTTTAAAATATTATATTTACCCTTAATTACCCGATTTATCTTTAACTATGGTAAATAAAATTTACCGTAGTTACTATTCATAATTCCCAAAAATAAAAAGTAGCTTATTAACATAATTTGGACCCACTGATTCCAAATATGGAATCCATTTTTCCAAATTCAATACACAAAAGATGCAGAAATTAAATTAAAATTAATCCCGTTGTCGAAAGGAAACGGGTTTTTCTTTAAAACATTGCAAAAGATTGAATTGATTTAACCTACGAATTCAAGGTAAAATCAATGCTAATGACATACATTATATTAAATGGTAAAAATATATTCTATTTATACTTTAAAACCATTCAATATTATAATTTAACCACATAATATGTTACGATGAAAAAAGTTGTTTTTAATTAAAATATAGCGTGTTTTTACTATTCATTAAAATATGAAAGTTATCAGAAAAATATCAAAACTTTATCTAATGTAAATTTTTATATCCTGATTCAAAAGAAGAATATTATTTTGTCAAATTGAACATATAAACATGTCAAAAACTATATTTAAATTGGGTGCGCCATCAAAAGGCGGTAAAACTGCATTTTTTGAAAAATACTTATTTTACCCGAAAAATTTATTTTGTTCTTATACCATGTTCTAGAAATGTGTAAGATGAATAATAATGTTATAAAATTCAAAATTTAGTTAATACTATTCATAATGGCTAGTTCATGACAATATTATAATAATATAACATTGTTTATTAAAACCCGGTATTGCGTACAACACACGCTATCGAGGAAGGTCGCGATTGCGTGTAATGCAAGCCAAGTCAGGGTTGCGTGTTGTGAAAGAATCCTTTGTTGTTTCGTATAACATAATCCAACCATATTTCATTTATACACTTAATATATATATATATATATACTCAATGTTGCGTAGAATAACTATTATCAAAATTATGTGTAACACGGTCCAAGAATAGTGTTGCGTATACTGCAAGCTAATACGGTGTTGCGTATAGCGCAGGGTAATCTTGGTGTAGAATGAAACATAAGACATTAATGAAATTAAAATAATATTTTTCATAAAATCTCGAGGTGTTACATTCTACCCCCCTTAAAATAAATTTCGCCCTCGAAATTCGTCGGGGTTATAAATGGTTTACTATTTGAAAGTTTCTTTGATAGAATCCCACATCGTAAAAAGGAATACCAAAACTTATCTTTAAAAACAAATGTATGAAACGTAACGGTTACCCAAATAAACTAATCACTAGGTTTCCACATAGGTGAAAATTTGGATATGGAAGAGAAATCTAACCATCATGTTCTGATGGAGAGTGGTAGAGAACATGGCTATGGAAAAGCCAGTAATCACAAATCCATAAATTTGTGACGATCTAAGGTACCATCTGATTCATCAGGTATAAGAGAACTAGGACAACATTTTTGGTTTTCAAGATCATTTCCCTAAAGTTAAAGAATTTGAATTAGAATAAATACTTACTTTATTTTGGTACAATCTCACTGTTGTTCGTGCCTTTAACAATTTCCACTTCATCTCTTAAATAAATGAAGTTGAATTTGTTATTCGTGAAGTGTTAGCAGATCATGTGATAGAATGACGGGTCATTCCATCTGTCTCAAAAGGTTAGCAAAATTTATATACATAAGTCGATCTATAGTGGGATTAATCATATATGGTTCCTAAAATGGGCTTATACTTCATATATCATACTGCTTAATATAATAACACTAGTTTCTACTAAACAGGGACTTCCTGTAGGTCAGTGGTAGGCGATAAAGGCCAGTCGCACTTCGGTTGTGGGTTCGATTCCTACAGCCTTGTCCGAAGCGATGGGCTGTCGCCCGTCCTGCAGGTTGTCCTTTTTCTAAAACTACATTACTATAACATCACATAAATAATATCAAAAGAAGTTCTATACTTAAACAATACTAACTTATGGTTAACATAATCCATTACAATATTTAGGCTTATCTAAAATACTTCGGTCCAAGCTCATAGTAAAAAGAAAATGATTACTTGAAATGTCGTCAACCAAGCATGTGAATACCATCATTTATCCCCCCTATATCTTGTTGGTCACATTCCAAACATTCAAAGTCCTTAATCATGTATTCTCTTGAATACCCATTGAACCTTGGTGAAAACATGAATGCAGTTAAATGTTAACACTTTCCACATACCAAAATCCTCAAAATTCTTTATAATCAAACCATGATATCACTTAGTCCTTATATCAATCATGAGCTCATGAATACTGTCAAACATTTCATTTTCTCCTTATCCCTACATTATGCGCATATCATCTACATTCCAAAAATATTTGAATAACCTTCCATGGATACTGGTAACATTAATCATACACTTTCAAAACTCAAGGAAAGACAATAGTGTAACAATCCTTAGATGTCTCGTTATTCCAACATTACACAAGATAAATATGTAATCATTCTTAAACCATTGTCCAAGATTCAACAATTCTTTCATCTCACATATCATTTGTAGTCTCTTCATCATCATCAACATAAATACTTCCCATACGACCATACTGATTCTCTTCATGAGACTTTCCCTTAGGGCATTGGTTTGCATAATGCCCGTACATTCCACATTTAAAACATTTAACCATTGTTGATGTCGTAGCAATACCATTATCCTCATCCCTGGTGTTAACTGAACCTTTTCCTTTGCACTTACTGGCTTTGTGTCCTTCTTTTCCACACCCAAAGCATCTTCCAGTTCCTTTGAAACATTCTCCTTGATGCCTCTTCCCACATGAATTACATAGGGGAAATTGAACTTTCTTTCCTCTATGATCATCATGAAACTCCATCTTTCTCTTATTAGCCGAGTCAGGAAACTTACCAAATTTTACTTTATTGATCATATTATGAGATTGCTGATTCGGCATAATAATTATGTTTGGACTTCCAAATCCCATTTCATTATGAAGAATATCATTCCATTGTCCATCATATCCTCCATTATCGTGAATCATCTTGTTTTCATCCATTTTCTAAAACCCAAAAAGAATAGTGTTAGAGGAAAAAATCATAATAAAGGGGGAGTAACTTCAATACCTAACATCTTAGGTTTAATCTAATATCGCTACCATAGTTCTAGGACTATATCCTATACGTATACTTATCCTTAGGGACATCCCTAGACATACCTTAGAAATATCTCTAGGGATCTCACTAACGTTTTCGCATCCCAGTTTCCAAAGGTTGACTAAACCTTTCCTCTGATACCAACTGTAGAGACCCGTACCTTGACGTACATTGACATTACATTACATTTGCGGAATACTTGGTACATAACAAAAACACACACACACAAGGATCGTAATAGTTTAGTGTCTTTGGAAACTCGGAACGTAATCTTCTAATCGTGGTGAAAGATCTTCAATATCTCCCATAAAGATCTTCCCTTTTTTTTACCTAAAACCATTCTTTATATCCTGGGGAAAAGAAAACATAAAAGGGTGAGCTCAAATGCTCAGTAAGGGTAAACAAAAGAAAAATCAATCACATCATATTCATAAGAACATAACTCTTGGAAATCTTAACCTGCAAAAGAGAGCATAATTTCATAACATGAGATAAATCATAGTAGTGAAATGTAATCACAATAATCATAACTTAAAACATGAAACTTTGTGGCATACACACATAATCATAGAGAATCATTTCTTGTTAGTCAAGACTAATTTCCAAGACTATCTTAGTGGACAAAGTCCCTTTCTGAATCGAGTAACCCTCATTTCAGTCCTGTTTCACTGAACCGGTATAACCTACCATTCCAGCCATGTCTATCTCATGAGATATAAAATCTTTACCCAATGCATTGGAGGGAGATATAGGTCTCACCCATCTTATAATGAATCCTTTCTTATGTGTGCCACATAATCATAAATCATCACATAACACATGTAACAAAAATGGGATTCTTGAAACATCATGACATCATAAAACCATTCATATAACATAAAGGAATTCATAAACATAATTCCATCACAACATAGTCAAATCAATGTAATAATAGGGATAAAAACAGAACCCTTTTATTATCTTAGATGGAAAATAATTTTTGATAAAATACTTGAACTCCATTCTTGAGGAAAACATCCTTTCTACTTCAAAAACATTTTTCTTTTCATAACATGTCATACGACTTTAAAATAAAAGAAGTTGATTAAAAATAAACTTGAAAACTTGTAAAGGAAGTTTCTTGGAAATAATGTTTTAAAAATCCATTCATGCAGTATAAGTTAAAAAAAACATTCTTCTCGTACTTTTGTCGGAAAAGTCAAAAAGTACCTCGTATAAAAAAACGACAAAAGATTCCTTTCATATTCTTTACTAAAAACTCACCGAAGGGTAAAATTGGATTTAAACTATTGTAAGTGGATGTAAAAAATATTACATATTGAGGGAACATGGATGTGGATGATAAAATACACCCCAGTAAATACTTACGAATAAACAATCTCGGATAAAAATGAGATTGTGATATTTCCCTTACCTTAGGTCCGACTTGCTTTGTAAGTGTCCGAACCTCCTGTATAATGATTTAAATCATGTTATTGACTTATTACAGAATCATATTCATTGTTATGATATCATATATGTTTCACTTATGACTTTATATTACCCGTTCTTTTGTAAATTCCATGTTAAAGAAGCGTTTTGGGTAAAATCGTTTCATTTATCGTAGGTGTTTTGACTTGTTGTTCTTGACATCATTATTACTTATATCATGATTTACTTACTTACAGAATATAAAATATGATTTATATATCATATATATTCAGTATATATATATATATAATAGATAGATAAATAAAATGAAAAACACCGTTCATGGAGACGGTAGTCCGTACGTACGCATGAACGCTGTTTTTCTTTCCTTATTGTCTTGAAATGGAAGTAAGTAGATGACATACATATGTATATATATACATAAATCCAGTAGCTTTATAATGTCATATATTTCATTATTATTTCTTATATATACATTATAATCATTCTTAAATGGTTAACATGGAGAATGAATCTCATCGCGTCGTGGAGACGGTAGTCCGTACGTACGCACGAGCGATGATATCATTTCTATAAATATTGAATTGAATTGGAGTGGATTATACAATATATCAGAATCAATATGATGTTGTAATAACTATGTATAGTTATTCTTTACACCATTATACCCATCCATGTAAGGTGGTGGTGGAAAATAGATTACACCACGGCGTGGAGACGGTATTCCGTACGTACGCACGCGTGGTGATTTCTTTTTCCGTAGGATGGATAGATGGTGAAATAGGGTTGTTTCATACTTATAATAACATATCAGTATATGAGTGATACTGATGTTATTACTTCATAATGAAACAACCTAAGAAGAAGAAGTGGAAGAAGAAATAAAGATGAAAGAATTGGTAACGGTAATTACCTCTTCTTTGAAGCGCCTCTTTGAGACCTCCTCTTAGGGCACTAAAATTGGTCTTTGAGGAAGACCAGAACCTCTAGTATGTTTCTAGGGAAGTGGAGAGGAGATTTTGGCAGGGGTTGGCCGAGCTTGAAGGCTCAAAGTTGTGTGAGAAAGAGAGGGAGGAGGTGCCCTTTTATAAGGGAGGAGAGGGGCACCTTTGGAATTCTAAAAAATATTAATTTATAATAAATCTAACCCCACTTAAAAACCTCCAAATATGACTCATATTCGAAGTTTATATGAGATAGGGTTGTAATATCATCAACCAATCAAATTTAGACATGTTTGGATCTTATTTTAAACCTTATCATTTTGATTTATCCTTATTTAATCTATTTAAGTTTACTTGTGGTAATAAAATTCTAAATTTTAAATTATAACAAATAATTACTTATTTTTTGTGAATTTTCCATAATTTTTTACTTTATAACATTTATAAATTTAAATTTATAATTTTTAAATATTTTTGTGATTTTTAAACTATTTTATAATATGTTATTTTTATGAAATAACAATAGTGTCAATTTTGACACTATTAATTTATTTGAATTTAAATAAACTATATACAGAAGATATGTTCAAACTAAAAGCTTTAATATATTAATAAAAGGTCATAAGTATATATAAAATTAGTGGATCACATTAAATAGTTCATATAGTATTTATTTTATTATTTTTAAAACCATTTATTTGGTTTATCTCTTAATAAAATAATTACTACATCATTTTTGTATAATTATTTAATATACTTATTTGTTGCATAAAAAATAAAAATAAAATCCTATGATGAAAATAAATCTATTACCTTTCACAATAATACTTTTACTAGAATTTATCATCTTAAAATCACAATATTTAAATTGTTATATTTATTAAATTATGAAGGTGACAACTTTGGCATCATTTAAAATAATATAAGTGTCACAATCGCTTCTATAAGGCTCCAAATGGTCAAATATTCGACCATTGGATGCTTATGGTTTACAGTTACATGGAAAATAAGTTTTGGTTAGGTATTTGTGCATTTTATGGTCACTATTAGTTTAATAAAAACAATATTCTTGATTTTTCACTAGATAAACAATTTTTGCATCACTATTGTGTAATAATTAATGATAATTATTTAATCCCTAAAAATTATAAATAAATTTATATGATGTAGATAATTTCATTAGCTTTCTGGAGACTATTAATGTTCGAAGTTTCATGAAGTTTATCACTAAATTAAAATTAATATACTTATAAAATTTAAGAGAGTGACATGTTGTCACTTTCTTTGGTTTTAATAATAATTAAGTTATTTTCATGGACAAATGTCCATTAAATGATTCTAATCCGACCCTTAGGTGATATGGGTCGACTTTTAGTCATCCAATAGGATTTTGACATTTGTTAGGGTAATTTTAAAATATTATATTTACCCTTAATTACCCGATTTATCTTTAACTATGGTAAATAAAATTTACCGTAGTTACTATTCATAATTCCCAAAAATAAAAATTAGCTTATTAACATAATTTGGACCCACTGATTCCAAATATGGAATCCATTTTTCCAAATTCAATACACAAAAGATGCAGAAATTAAATTAAAATTAATCCCGTTGTCGAAAGGAAACGAGTTTTTCTTTAAAACATTGCAAAAGATTGAATTGATTTAACCTACGAATTCAAGGTAAAATCAATGCTAATGACATACATTATATTAAATGGTAAAAATATATTCTATTTATACTTTAAAACCATTCAATATTATAATTTAACCACATAATATGTTACGATGAAAAAAGTTGTTTTTAATTAAAATATAGCGTGTTTTTACTATTCATTAAAATATGAAAGTTATCAGAAAAATATCAAAACTTTATCTAATGTAAATTTTTATATCCTGATTCAAAAGAAGAATATTATTTTGTCAAATTGAACATATAAACATGTCAAAAACTATATTTAAATTGGGTGCGCCATCAAAAGGCGGTAAAACTGCATTTTTTGAAAAATACTTATTTTACCCGAAAAATTTATTTTGTTCTTATACCATGTTCTAGAAATGTGTAAGATGAATAATAATGTTATAAAATTCAAAATTTAGTTAATACTATTCATAACGGCTAGTTCATGACAATATTATAATAATATAACATTGTTTATTAAAACCCGGTATTGCGTACAACACACGCTATCGAGGAAGGTCGCGATTGCGTGTAATGCAAGCCAAGTCAGGGTTGCGTGTTGTGAAAGAATCCTTTGTTGTTTTGTATAACAGAATCCAACCATATTTCATTTATACACTTAATATATATATATATATATATATACTCAATGTTGCATAGAATAACTATTATCAAAATTATGTGTAACACGGTCCAAGAATAGTGTTGCGTATACTGCAAGCTAATACGGTGTTGCGTATAGCGCAGGGTAATCTTGGTGTAGAATGAAACATAAGACATTACTGAAATTAAAATAATATTTTTCATAAAATCTCGAGGTGTTACAATTACTATTCATAACGGCTACTTTGATTAGTCGCGGTGTTTTAGAACTCGAAGTTGCGTACAATGCAAGCTATTTCATTTTTGAATGAGAAGCGTATCGTGGAAGCTCAGGGTGTTATAGGTAACACCCTAATATTTTAAAAGAAGAACCTTATGTTTGGTAGCACATTCGACCCACAACACTGAGCTTGAACGACCCTCAAAATATATGACCATTATAACCTAGACATTAAATTGAAATGTATGAATAACATTAACTACCTTAAAAAATATTTATATATATTTATTACTCTATATAAATTTATTTATAAATTTTTAGTAAATATTCAATTAATGTTTTTTTAAAGTAATTTTATTTTTTAAAAATATGTTTTCTTCAAAAATGATTTTTATTGTTTTTTTGTGAGAAAATGGTATAATTAATAAATATAACCTTTATAAATATTAATTTATAAAATTAAATTAGTATTTTAAATAATCATATGAAAATTAAATTTGGGTAAATTGTTGGTGTTTTTCGAAAAATAATAATTTTTTCGGTGAATAGTGAAAAAAACTAACATTTGTAAAATAGTCATTTATTTTCAATAAATTAAAAAATCTTAAAGTATTATTATTGAACTTATATTCCATGTAAATTATTATTTATTTATTTTTAATCCAAATAATTACATTCAAATAATCCTTATACTAGATTTTAGTATAATTTTGTTTTTGGGTTTAAAAATTGGTTTTCTATAAAATCTGTTTTAATGTGCATAATGTTTCTCTATTTTATTTAATTAAAAAAATAGTTAGTATTGATTAAAATTAAATTTATAGATTATATATCAATAAATATTTATTTAAATTCATAAAATAAAAATTAACAGTCATAGAGTTAATATAAAATAATCTTTTCCTTAAAACATACACTTCTTGAAAAACCATTTTTTCTTTGCGTCTGTGGGTTTAAATAAAAATTAAAGTATACCAATTATATGAATTTAATTTTGTAAAATGGATTTAATATTTATAATCAGAATAATTTATATTATATAACATTTTCAACTTAAATTTTGGTCATAATAAATAGTAAAAAAGTAAAAATATTTTACCGTAATTAATTTGAAAACTGGTTTACTGGGGGTTAAACTAAAATGATAAGGGTTAAAATTACCTAAATAATTTTCTAAAAAATATTTAATAGTAATATTTATAACTTATCATGCCTGAGATTCAATAAGGGTCCATTTTGGATCTTTTTAAATGTAAAAAATGTGACTATCATTATTTATTTTTCAAATATCACAACTGTGCCACTCACATCACTTATAAAATGCCACCCCTATCCTCTCCTCTTAATGCCTTAAAATCCACTTTTATCAGAAAATACCAATTCAAATATCTTAATTAATTCACTCCCCACATACTATAGTCCTTGGTTTTATCAAAAATCCATTCTATAAAGAATTTTGGTGCTAATATAAGGAGGTTGTCTGAAGAAGAGGTAGCATGCTTAACCAAGTTTTTTTATTTTATTTGTTCTTACAACTCCTTAAAAAATTATCAAATTATTATATAATAAATAAATTATATCACATATAATTAGATTTTATCATGTTAATTTAATAACCTATAACCATCTCTTCTTCCATCAAAAGGGATATACTGCTAAGGTTAAAATAAAATAAATTCAAAATTTCCCTATTATTTATTTAATCCATGCAGAAACCTATGTCAAATAACAATATTATTATTATTATTATTATTTCTCAACATGCGATGAACTGGAAAATTAAATTAAATATTATTTAATCAAAAAATATTCAATATTTATTATCTCTAACTGAACCCTTAAACTCGGTCCTATATTCCTCCAAAATATTTATAAGGTCTTGAATAGAAACTATTTATTTAGTAAATACATATCACTGAATTATTTTACAATAAATAAGTAAATATTATATTCACTAAATATAAAAATAAATAATTATTAAATATTCTACTCACATTATATTATCTCGAATAACTGGTGAAAGAATAAATGTGATCAAGCATACATGAATAATTATTAAACCACGTGCAGAAATAATATTTATTGAACTTGTTAAATAATAAATAATAATACATTATTTAACTAAGATTTTTGATACACTTAGTGTGTGACCCTCTAGACCTCTTTCTTAGTGGCATTAGGCAATGTAGCATAAAGTCCAAGGTTAGCGTCAAGAAAAACACCAAGGAACCCATAGTGAAAAAAGTTAATGCCACAATGACATGATACCTCATACGAATGCTTACTATATAATATAATTACTATATCATGATATCTAAAATAAAAAATGTTGCATGCTAGTTCAATCAATCTATGTGCTCGATGTCTCTTTCTTTGACTTCCCGAAAATTGAACTTGCCTATAGAACATCATGGCATGGATTTATTTAGTCTATATCATTTCCATAAACAGGAATGAGATATCAAATTCTGTTAAATAATAGAAGGGAAAAATCCTTTCTCACATTATTTATCAATGCAATATTAACCGTGATGCACCCAACATATCCTACCTCGCCACAAACATATGTCGTCATGGTTTTCATCAATAAATCAAAGTATGCGAATCATAAAAATAATTAATAATAATACTAAAGTATAAGGACCAATACACACATCCTCAGATAGGAACATACAATGACACATATAAATGTGTATTTCCTACTAAAAGGTCTTTTTCTCATAATATACTATAGGATATTACCAAAGGTGTACACCGTGGGAATGTGCCTCAAAGTTCTATGAGTATACACCCCTGATATCCTGTATCATTTGTGTCTCTCAAATGATATCATCTATCTATATAACATATATTCAATAATAGTGGTGTAGAACTTCTGGGTTCCCATTATAGTGGAGAACTGTTATGACCTTTTAGTGTGACAACTACTCTTAGGACATTATCACAAACTATTTTACATAGAACAAAAATCATGATGTGACAAAGAGTTTATTAATATTCAAAACTATGAATACAAGTTATCATAAAGTACAAATAAGTTGGTTCTAGGTCACAAACTCCAACAATCCATCCTTCATCCATGACATGATAGTGCCTCGTGCATAGAGGATAAGAATGAAGAGATCTACAGGTTTTAGGGAGCTTTGACCGAGCATCAAGTAAGCACCACCATAACTATCATCCCATGGAATTAGTTTCTATAGGTGGTAGAAGAGACTCCTAAATATATTTCATTTATTTATGTGTTATAATGTATAAATATATGATATAGCTAGTATATTCATTAATCATATGAATGATTTACCTCTCATATGTTTCCTCATATGAAACAATATCTTTAAATGATATATTTAATGGAAAATAGTTTGGGTGGCCAATACACATAGAATAATATACCCAATACTTATAAATCATAATTTAAATGTAAGAAGATATACATCTTAAATATATCATATATATATATATATATAAATATTTAGGGAATATTTCCATAACTTACTATTTGAATGGATTCTCTTCAAGGATTATGTGTACTTGCACAACTCAAGATAAATTTATATCCTGAGTGGGTGGATTCAAATCATTTTCCACCAAACTTTGAGAATCCTAACATATTGACATTCGATGGAATGAGAGATCCATAGCATCATTTCACCCATTTTTCTTCCCAGTGTGGCCCAATGTTGGGAACCCCATAATAGTAAGAGATTTCAAAGATCATATTCTTTGTTCATACCATATAAGATCCATCATTTTCTTAGTACCATTACCTTATAGTTGAGTTTATCATAAGTTGGGAATATATATGTTAGCAATTCATCTACTAATTTAGTTCTACATTGAGGAAAAAACAATTTTTTACCTCTTAAAATACAAAAATAAAGAGAATTATAGAGTTGGGGATTTAAGTCTAAGAAGGAAGGGTCTGACATACTCATTAGATATATAACTTACTTAGGAACAATTACTAGATATTTTTGTGGAGAACCTATAAGATAATCTGTCAGCCATGGTCGACCCCTGAAGTATCTTGGTGGCTTACGAGAGTTTACGATTATGGTAAAATATTTAGAGGATGTTATTCACATAAACAAGGAAAGATCTCATCAGGAACCACTATCAATATTCATAAAATCATGAAAATAAGACCCAACTATTTTCATCATAAATCCAAAAAGGTTGAGGTGGTGTTACCTTAAAAGTGGGAATAATAAAAGTTATTCTTTTCATAATGATCATGTTCCAGGGTACTTCATATTTTCCATGGATAATATCGTAATTGTATTATTGGAAATAAATAAACTAGATGAGAAGGGAATAATTATTATCCGAATTATTAGTCTTACCATTGTATGTTGGGTCAAACAATCCATACAATCTTTATTTCCAAGGATCTATAGAAAAATATGGTCAATAGTGGCCACATGCCATGAAATAGTCTTAAGGTGCAAGTGAAATATGTGTCGGAAATTTTTTTCACGATAAAGGAGAATATTGGAAAGAATATGGGAATGAAAAAACATTGACATAAAAATGATCTAAAATATAGTGTATCATGTGCATTCCATCTTCAGGGTATGACCAAATCGCCTAGTCGTGTCCCCAATTTCCTTTGCATCTCCAATCAAAACACTTTATACTTCTCACCCTACAAAGATATGAAATAATTAGTGTAGTTGAGACCAATAGAAATAGGAGACCAATAGGATTATAAAACAAGTCTAAAATATAATAGAATGTATGTCCCCATCATTGTGAGAATGGGCATCGACCCAAAAAATGGTCTAATAGGCATCGTCCCACCAAACAGTTCAATGGGAACCAACCCACCGAATCATATATTGTTATAATAAGAACTAGTTTGAGAACAAATTAATCTTGTTCAATGTTATTTGAGTGATTAACATGTGGATTGATAAATACAGGTCTAATGAAATGGGATAGTCTATTTCAATCAACATGGTATCAGTCGGGTCTGAAGAAATTTCACGAGGTCTTGATAGTACACTCCTAGAAGAGATGAATACACATTTCTACAATCATATAAGGCTTAGAAATTTTTCCCATTATCTAATCATAACATTTATAGAGAAGATATTAGTGATACCCCGACTACCTCTAAAGAAGTAACCATCAACACTATTGATTCCTTAGAGTGCAATGTCGATGCAACATGTGCCTGGTGTTAGCAGTAATTTCAGTCACAGGGATCTATGCCTTTGAACCCATCATCAACCACCCATCCTGTGATTAAAAGAGGAAAGGGTGTTGATTTGACATCTTCTTATCAGACCTCAGAAGATAACAAGTCTATCTTGGTTGGGTAACAGATTGGTCAGTTGCATCAAGAAAATGAACATCTTTGGAATATGAATAAAATGTTAGTTTAGGGATATTTTCCCTATGGTGAAATGAAAAAATCCTTCTATAATTTTCCTATTTACATTGAATTCCCCCATCCTAGAAGATTGGGGAAATTTTTAAATTTTTTAACCCCTCTTTTGGTGCATTTTATACATTGTCCAGCCTTGATGATCACTATGTAATCCCCAATACATTCAAATTTCTTTAGTTTAGGGGTGGCACCATCGATATCCCAATCATTAATATCTTTAACATCTACCCCCATATTGATAAAGGATACAAAATAATCTCTCAAATATAAAATTCAACCATGTTCCCATGCCAATAAATTTATATGTGGCACACATGGGAAGTGATGTTGTCATTTATTTCTCAGTGATAGATGAAGCATGGTATATTCCTTCCAATCAGGTACTTTGATATTTCATTGGAGAATAATTTGATCAAGATCCCAAGGATTTTGTGGCCTAAAGAGTTATATTTGAGATAAAATTCCAATTAATACTATTATCATCTATGTTTAGGGTATACAATCGATAGGTTCTTTATTTTTAATTATTGGATTCATAAATAGATATATGAAGGGATGATGGAGCCAACAACACCCAAATATTTTCATTGGGTATGAAAGCACCCTGAGTTAAAAACGTAATGTGTGTTAAAGAATTAGGGTTGACCAAATATTTGTGATAGATGAAACAAGATCTAATCTCTTAATCATACTCATGTGGCCATATATTTCACATGTTCATTAGGGACCTTCACAAGATTTTAAAGATTAAGAGACCTAAGGTGGAAATAATGAAAAATCATCCTTGTTATTTTCCCTATAATTATCTTTTGGGACACATGATTGAATGATACTTTGTTTTTAATGATTGTATCTATAATTAGATAAACACAAACACGATTAACTTAGAGAATCTTGAGAAGCAAAAAATGTTCACATGAGTCATTCTCACTCTCATCAAAGGGTGCCATTCCTGGAATACCATATTATATGAAAAAAGTCTTGATTGCCTGACTTTAAACTATGTAGCATATTTTACTCATCATATGTCATTAAACTACATGGATATTGTCCTAGTTTCATGACTCTAAACAGCATAGTGTATCATCCTAGTAGTATTACGTTAAATTGCATAGCCCAAGTCCATCCTGCATGACTCTAAATTGCTCGAGTTTAGTCATTGTCACATGATGTTAAATTACATGAAATATGGTCATTCTTTATGATAAATCATCCCTTTTACATATGGTCCAGATCTATGTAAAAGATCTACAATGTATGGGTTTACTATATTATACTGAATTTTCTTCAATAACCCATACACTAGGATAAATATTTCTTGCCTCATATTGACACTGAGACACCATTCATGTTAGGTTTCAAACGTTTTTGTGTCAGGACACCTATCCATTTATGTTCTAATTTATTATACATGATTTAGATCTATATAAAGGATGAAATTACTCCTTCAAGAACTATGATCCTCTTGATTTTTTAACTTAAAGGACACATAGTAACGCCATGACTACTTATGCCAAACCTGGCCATGAATTTCAGTTTCATCCCAATGCTCCATTCTCAGATGGCACCGTATATCCCTCTCTTTGTTTTGATCCTCTATAAAAATAAGAAAATTAACTCTACCCACATATTATCTAGACCAATGTGGGAAATTTTTATCATAACTACGTGAGGCTTGATTCTTATAATTACAAGATATGTAGTGATTGATAGAATTCCTAAACTTGGTCCAACTATAAAATTTCAAAAGACCCCACCTTGTCTTGATGGCAGATCCTTCATTCATTCATGTTGTCTCTTTTCCTTGCTCAACACATAGATGAGTTTCCTTTATTTCACATGTGAATCAGATCCATGAAAAACTAATCGCAATTCCTTAGTGCATCACTCTAAACTACACAATATTTTATCCTCACCATATGATGCTAAACTGCATGGTTAATATCAATCCTTGTTATCTTCTCTCACATGATATGAGTGGTCTTCAAATTTCACTTGTTTCTCACGCTGGGCATGACTCATGTGATATTAGAAATTTTGGTTGATTTCTTCAATTAGAATGACTAAGATACATTATACCCAAAAGTAGGGGGAAATAATAGATGTGTTACTATAACATGCATAGCACAAAGTCCATTGAATATGACTTTAAACTAATTGGAAATTGTTATTTTCATACGAATTTAAACTAAAATAAATCTGATTCCGTACCATATGATGTTAAATTTCATGACATAAGGTTCATCCTGTAAGACTTTAAAATGCTTAGAGAGGTTCATTCTATGAGACCCAACTTCCTTACGCATGATTCAAATCTATATAAGAATACTCAATGTATGGTTATTTATCTAAAAACCAATGCTAAGACAAAAATACACCATTTTCAAGAATATATTCCTAGTTTTTGGGCCTTTATATTTATAGTGGTTCTTCCCACAATAAAATCTTCACTATGGACTATGTATAAAAATTCACCATCATAGTTTGTTTCATTATAGTGTTTGGGTTTCCCCCTATTCATGCTGGTTCCCTTGACAACCCTACATCAAAATGAGGCCACATATTTCTCTTGCACATGAGACATATCTACATAAATACATTTAAATATATGTCCTAGCCATATGACCTTAAACTATATGATAACTAATTCATAGATTCATGACTCTGAATTTCATAGCATGAGGTCTTAGTTGCAAGACTCCTAACAGGAAGAAATGAGGTCCTTCCAACATTACCATAAATTGTGCAGTGCATGATCCATCCTATATAACCTTAAATTGCATGAAGTGGTCAATCACAGATGATCTCAATCAATGACCAAGATTCCCCTATTACATCTTGAGTCCTCAAAACATTCCATAGTAGGTTTAGTTTATTCTTCTCTTCAATCAAGGTTTATTCCTCATGCCTAAATAGACTATATAGCACATGATGGTGTGGCCATAAGTTATTCCAAGACCTTTTATACACCCCTCATCAACCCAAACTACTTCTTACTTTTTATGTTTGAGTCATCATCATCGAAAACCATGATTTGAGATACTCCTCTCAATTTTCCCACTCAAAGAAATTGTTAATAGGGTTCTTGACATATCCAAAAGGACTCCCCATCTTTTAATATTGAAGAACAAAAATTATTTCGATCCACTAAGTAACCCTTATGGGATATTTTGGTCTTAAATAATGGTCCTCATTGACTCTATATTGTATTTCATGATGGTAAAACATTGGTATCTTCATTACTAATGGTCAACCTACTCCCACTAGCCCAGACAGTGTGACACTGGTTTCTCCATTACTAATGGTTGACCGACTCCCACCTATCATCATTCAATCATCAATGCTTCAAACATTTAAATACATGATTTACTTTTTATGTGTCCCCCATATACATAAGAATTAAAAATATCTCAATTTTTGGTGCCCTTGTGCATTAAATAATCTATTGAGGAGGCTCTAAGTCACTTGAGAATAAATTTCATGACACTTCAGTCCAATATTTATGGAATTAAAATAAAAAATAAAAATTACACTCTGCATGAATTTAAACTGCATGAAAATAATCCATGTTGCATGAACTTAAACTGAAATAAATCCATGTACTTATTACATGATGTTAAACAATATGACATATGATCAATCTTGCATAACCCTAAACTAATTATAGTGGTCCATTCCATATGAACTTAACTCCTTGTGTATGAGTTAGGTATTCAAGAGAGTATTTGGAATATGATTCCTCATCCATTCATCTATTCTAGGACACAAAAATTATCTAATCCTTGAAAACAAATGCCACCCCCATTGTTTTGGTACCCTATTTATCTAGAATGATTGAAAAATGCTTGGTAAGAACTGTGTTGCCAGGCCTTTTTTCAAATAAAGGGAGAGAAAATGAAAATTTTACCTTCCCTTATATGAGAGATCAATATGAATATGGGTTGTTATTTGGTTTGTGTCCTTTTTAAGAACTATGTATACCTTTATTCCTGATGTTACAGGATATGTAGAGACACCTAGAGTCCTCAACCCAGGTTCATCCACCTACATTAAGGAATAATTCTTTCTTTCCTTCAATATTTGTGTGTGAAATTCTCTCATTTATATTGGATTTATTGCAATATCCACACATTTATATTTAATCATTTTTCCCCATGAATATAAATTAGAAATATACAGGAACCTTTAAGAACTATGTAATTATATGTTCAATTTTCCAGAGAAATTGTAAGGAACTCCGTACTTTATCATATATTGTTCTTCTAGTTTTTATTTGGAGTCAATTCTAACACACATTAGTTGTTTAATTGGGTATAGAAAGGCTTGATTGATAGATTTAATGTAACACTATAACATTTAAATCTCATGTTTCTTTTCCTCATGCGTAATTTATTCCACACATGCATGATTCTATAATTGAGCATACCAATCAAGACTAAATATTTGTATTGTGAAATGAATGTTATTATCATAAACTATAAAGGTAATTTTTGATTTGTTGCTCCCCCATGATCATCTTTGTTTGTTTTTAATTTTCACAAATGCTTTGAACAGTGCACATGCAAGTGATCTTATTTGTTCTCGATATACTATCTTAATTCTCCACTTAATATCTCTTACCTCTATCCATTATTGGTTCACCCTATCCCTCACCTTAACTTATATCATCAATAATAGTTTAATACATTGGTTTCATGAAATTACAATCTCCTTGATCCTATGTCAAAATCAGGTGATTACATTACCTTGTATATTCTCAAGAAGTTTTTTAACACAAGTTTAGAAATTAAGGTCACAATTAAATGGAAAGAAAGAAAAATAATTTCCAAGGTAATTCTTCAATATAATTAGAAATAAATTTTGTTTTCCAACATATTTATTAATGATTATTAGATTAGTATATATCTATAAGTTATTAAGTTGTGTAAGAAATCCATTTTATTAACATTGTGAATCAGAAAATTTATAATTATACATGAAATTATGATTTAAAAATTCTTTATTTATGATGTAAAGTGTACTAGAACATATTAAATGAGAATAAATGAGATAAAAAACATTTATTCTTGAAGTGGATACCTATCATTGGTAATATTTCATAATTAAAAGAAATAAGTAAAAATCATTGACTGATATTTGTCAGTAGTCAAATGTACCATATGATTTCAATTTCTTGCTACTTTTTCTGAATCATTGAATTAATCATACATGAAATTTATCCATTGATAGGTGACAGTCACATGAACTTTACCACTCATTTAAATATTCATTGATACTTTCAATGAAACACCACCTAGACCACCATATAACAAGTGAAGAAATAAATAAACATAAACTCCACCCACTTGTTGGACTCCCACCCAGAAAGGTTAAAAAACTGTCCTAGAATTACAATATTATTTTCATAGGAATATAAGTGCTTATGAAATTAAATCCTTGGAAAAAAGACCTTCCTTTTCATGGATTAATTTGAGGATTTCTTTGAATGTTGAAACTGAAATGAATATCTCAGTATGAGTGTGAGTAAGACCATCCAGCTGAGCCTTCTCACAATCACACCAATAAAGGAGCCCCGTGTAGGCATCAGACTGTTGTTAATAATTTTTTTATCTTTAGGAAACAAACTAATAAATGTTTTGTAGTTCTTAGATAAACCCTATCCTGAAAACAATTATATTTAAGGAGAGAATTATCATCCTCATTAGTTTCATCCTATAAATAGTTATTATTACATTTTGTTGCTTGAGATTCATCCCTAATCTCTTCTGGACATGCACCTATGTTGCTTGAAATACACTGAGCAGTCGTCATTTTAGACTAGGTAACGATGATCATTTTGGATGATTTCATAGGATAACACCTACCAACAATGGAGTAATTCTTTTCTTAAATCCAATTACCCATTTCCTTAAAAGCATGTTGAAATTATTTAAAACAGTCAAATGTTAGGTTCCCCTTATTAGAATTATCTATAACATTCTCATATGATTATGAATATATTTTGTGTATTTATTTATTTATTGTACAAAATGAATATTTTATAAACCTAATAGGATGGATATGAATCGAAAATGAATACACACTAATTAAATTACAAAAGAGTATGAATATGGATTTAAAGAGTTCATCACGTTTTCAATAGAGAATGCATAAACCCTTCTCAAATACTTTGTCTTTGTTTATATAGTTTTTATACTAGAAAAAATAGTTTGAAAGACTTGGTAGAATATTTTATTTGTCACAGAATATATTAGAGCAATAAATGTTGGACTAAACATGTGGAAAAACTGAATCGTTACTACAAAATAGGCATTTAACAATGTTGATATTTATCAGCGCTAGAGAAAAGAGTTGATAAAAGGGATATTTATCATCACTAAATAATGTGTTGATAAATTTAACCCTTTATCAGTGCTTTTTTTAGTGTTGATAAATGGTCCCTTTATCAGTGCTTTATTTTTAGCATTGATAAAGGGTACCCTTTATCAGTGCTTTATTTTTAGCACTGATAAAGGGCACCCTTTATCAATGCTATATTTTTAGTGCTCCAAAAGGAATCCTTTATTAGTGTTTTTTATCCCTCATAAAGGTCTGAATAAATAAAATGAATTTATTAAAAAATGAATTTATTAAAAAAATAAAAAAATTATTAATTAAATAATTATTGATAAAAATAAATAAATTGATTATACTGTATATAAATTATAAATAAAAATAAATAGTATGTATTAAATATATAGATACATGCAAAATGAAAATTAAACAAACTAAAATTTAAAATAAGTAAATTGAGAAAAATATTAAACATTGTAGTAATTAGATGATTATTGATAATGTTAATAAATAGTATATATTAAATATCTATATATATATATTAATATACATAAATATGATTTATATAATTCAAAATATTATTTATGCTTTACATTAAATAGTAATATATTTAGTGAATAATGGTTTATAATTAAATATTAATATGAATTAAAAATATTTACTAATTGCATCGAGTAATGGACATAATTGAATGTCATTTGATTTTTCAATTTATAACATAGATCAAATTTATTATATTGATTTTACATATATGTAATTAATGCATTTTTATATACATATGCACACACACACACACACACACAAAATTTGGAATTTGATTGATTTATATTATTTATTTTATATTTATTTATTTACTATGTTTTAATATTTTCAATATGTATTCATATTAATTTCAATATATATCCATTTTTTAATGATTTGTATTAACCAAATTTATCCAAATTTTCAATATTGTACCCATTTTTAATTAATAAATTCTACTCATTTTTAACATGCATGAACTTAAGATTAAATATTCATTAATAATGTTAAAAATACATTTGTAAAAAAATATTTATAAATAAATATATCTATAAATGTATATTTTTTATGCATTTATAATTAAAAAAAATAAATAATATATTTTAAAAAAATATTTATAAATAAATATATCTATAAATGTATATTTTTTATGCATTTATAATTAAAAAAAATAAATAATATATTTTAAAAAATTATTTCTATAATTATAAATAAATAATTATAAATTTATGATATATTTTTTAAATAATGAATATATTTACTATGTTTTAATATATATATATATAAGATTATATTAATACATATAATGATATAAATATAATTTTTTTAAAATTATTTATATAATTATATATAAATATTTATATATTCAAAGAATTACAAAATTATTATTTTATAAAAAGTATTCTTATAAGTATTATAATTATATATAATAATTATACTTTTTTTAGAAATTATTTTAAAAAAAGTTTTATAAGTATTAATCAGCACTAAAAAACCCTGATAAAGATTCATTTTATCAGTACTTATTATCATAGCATTGATAAAAGGTATCTTTATCAGTGCTTTTTTTGAAGTGTTGATAAAAGTGTCATGATCTATTTTAAGAACCCTAACCATCACAAACCAGTTCATGATATCTGAAGCTCTTTGCAGAAGAAACCTACTACTAACATTCCTCGTTGTTTAATCCAAACTCGAATCTAGGCTAGAATCAAGGTTTCAACTATTTCAAGGCTCGAATCCAAGACTCGATTGATTCATGGGTTGAACGCATCTACAGCTCAAACAAAATCTAGGTTTTTCGATATCTCTAATTTCCCTCAGTTATCCACTAAACCTTCTCATCTCACATTTGTGTGTCCCAACAAGTCTAGTTTCACTATCCTATAATAAAACAATCCAAAATTCATTATTTTTTAGATATATTGAAGTATTTCCTTCCTCAATAACATGTGGGTGTCCTTGGGAAAACATTGGTACTGTGTGACTTGAAATATATCAAACCCAATGTTGGGTCATGTTTTTGTGAGGTATAATAGGCTCTTAATACCTATATTCCATGACATCTACCACTTCGCAATGATCAAATTTTAAAAAATTCATCCATATAGTGGTCTATGTTGTCATTGGTTTGGAATATTACATTGAAAACCACTTGGATGATGAAATATCTGACATCATTGGGATCTTATATAATGTCATGAAATAATTGGCAATGAGAGGGTTGAGTGAGGAGGAACTTAAACATAGGGGCATCCCCTTATATTTGAAAGGTAATTCTAGACTTGTATCCAAAAAATGGATGATGAAATATCTAACACATGGGGACAACTATATAATGATTTGTTCATGATTTTTTTTCCTGGGATAATGAGCATTGAAATATGGTGTAAAATTAATGGATTTATTTAGGATGACTGTGAACTATTTCATTACATGGTGTAGAAGAAGAGTACATTGTTGATACAATTTATTTTTCTCAATCCTTTAGGTTTGATAAAAAAATCTCTAAATTTGATATTTTCTTTGAAAAGTAACTTATTTAACGAGAAAAGTGTTATATTATTTAAATTTTAAAGAATATTTTGAAAGATTCATGAATTAATATTATACCACTAGATTTAACTAATTTTTATAAAATAATATATTAACATTGACTGACTTAAATTTAATAAATAAGTTTCAATTGAATCTATTTTGTTTAAATAAAAATTATCTTTCATAGAAAAAATCATTACACATTTAGAAACCCAATTCAAGTAAACATTATTAGTTTTGATTTAATAATTTAATGTCATGATATGTTCACTATGGATTCTTAATTCTATTTAATTTTATGGTTTACTAACATAAACTTAAATACATTTTTTATGTCATTCAAGTTGTAATATGATGCCCACATATTTGACCATCTCAATTAAATGACATAACAAATGTTTCATTACAATACAGTACCATGACCTTTTATGTTATGAGTATTATAGAATTAGGAAAAAAATTAACTAAAAAAATCTTGTATTTTTAAACTAATATACATTTTTTGGAAAAATATAAACAACAAATTGATCCATAATAAACCTTCATTGTTATTATTTGGATCAATCTTCTCATGTCAGATTGTTCTTATTTAGATCAAACTCCTCATGCATAGATTTGATCCAATTATCATCCTTGTTAGCCTCTCCAAATTATCTAGGCTCTACATTGGAAAAATGATTTTTTAGTGTCTTACTCCTTCGATTTTTCATCGAAACTTTCCAATCACCAATGACATTTTATTCATTGATTTCAACCTTACTTATATTTATTACAGTTGACCAAAAATATAGTCATGTTTGAAATTATAACTCACTCATTAATACTTCCTAAAAACTAATTTATTTCTTTATCACACATCTAATAAACACTAAGTATGTTTTATTTTAATCCATCTAAAAATAGTTCATTATTTAATATTCACTTTGGGTTCCACCCTTAGGAATCTCTAATTACCATCCATTCAATTCTCAAAAATTACAGGCATTCACCTTTAATAATGAATATCTTATCTGTATTTATTTATTTATTATAAAAAATGAATATTTTATAAACCCAATAGGATATCTTTACTTTCAATCAGACGATTCAAAGCTTTAATCCATTTTATCTTATTTTCTCCTCATCCTCCACACTTATTGATTGACTGTTTAGATAAATCTATTTGTGTTTTTTATCATCATTATTGCTTTAATATCAGAATTTCCTTATGGTCAACAATGTTTTCACAGAAAAATCATTATCTATATAATTAATTTATTGTTTTATATTTATGTTTAATTTATTTCTTTTTAGTATTACTCATATCATAATTGTTTTCTTGTACAATTAGATTCTTTTGTTTGAGTTGGGGTGGTTTGTTCGAAGATACTCAAGATCATGAGGGATTTGACTTTGAGCCTTCAACTGAGATAATGAAAATAATTAAATGTGCCAAGAATGTATACAACCATCAGGAAAAGGAGTATTCATACTACTTATTTAATTAATTTTGTCATCATTTTATCTACTATTTGTAAGTTAATTTCCTTATCATTTTTATCTAATACTTATTTAGTTTTCTTTACATATATTTTGGGAAGACATTTTGATTTCAAATATCTAAAACAAGACACAAAAGATATAAAATTATTATTTATTCCAACGTAACCATGTTTTCCATATTCATTTCCTTTCTTTGTCGAACTGCCAACACTGCATACTGATTCTATGTTATTAGCTGAAAAACCTTTATTGTTGTTGAAATTCAAGAGAGTATAGGAATATCACGTTCTCATTATGGAGACTTCTCATGATATAATGGGCATATGATCTTCTTCTTCTCTTCTAACTTTCAACAACAAGAAAAACAATTCGGTTAAGAACATTGAGTCAATATGCAGTGATGGCAGTTCGACATAAAAAGACAATTGAAATGTGGTTACATTGACATTTAGGAGTTTTTTGATACCTTGTGACATTTAATAATCAATCTCACCTCAATCCGACTGGTATGACTCCAACAGATTCTTTTTATTTAAAATTAAAATGAATTTTAGTAAAAAAGACAACTAACACGCTCAAAACTGAGGAAACATATTCCAATTATTTTGATACATTAGGGAAATTATCTATAAGTCATTTGGGATGTGTATGAATTATCTTCACCATAATTCTATGAATGGTGTGACCTCTATGAATCAATGTGTCTGTTATCATTTTAAAATCGACAGTTTAGTTCAAAAAATGTCACACCCTAAAATTAAACCAAACACACTTGGATTTTATTTATAATTTATGATATAAATCAATAAGTCATTTTTGATGTGTAGTAATCGGTATCACATCAAACCAATACACTATGTGATCAGTATAGGTCAAAGTGCGTGTTTCTAGTTTAAAATGTCATTTTAGTAAAAAAATGACATACTCAAAACCAAGAAAATCCATTTGGATTATTTTGATACTTTAGAAAAATGATTCATAAGTCATTTGAGATGTGTAAGAATTGTTCATACCTCAATATGACACACGTTGTGATCGGTATGACTCCAAGTGTGTCTTTTTATTTAAAAATGACACCAGTTTTAATAAAAAGGAAAATTGGCCAACTCAAAACTGAGAATACGTGTTCATATTACTTTTATAATTTCATAAAATAATCCATAAGTCATTTGAGACATGTATGAATCAGATGTACCTAAATTTGATGCATGGTGTGACCGTTATGACACCAAGTGCGTCTTTTTATTTTAAAATGACATCAATTTTAATAAAAAGGACAAAACAATATACTCAAAACCTAGAAAATTCATTCAAATTATTTTAATTATTTAAAAAAATGATCCATAAATCATTTATGACATGTATGAATCAGCTGAACCTCAATATGACACACAATGTTCTTGATATGACTCAATGTGTTCATTATCAGTTTAGAATCGACAATTTAGTTAAAAAAATTTCACTCACTAAAAACTAATAAAACATGCACAAATTTTATTTATAATTAAGGAAATTTATTTATAATTCATTTTTGATGTGTAGGAATTGGTCTCACATCAAACCGATACATGATGTTATCGGTATGAGTCAAAGTGTGTGTTTCCAGTTTAAAATGACATTTTAGTAAAAAAGAAAAGTGATGTACTCAAAACTGATTAAACACATTCATATTATTTTGATAATTTATGAAACCAATACATATGAAATTTGGGATGCGTTAGAATTAGCCTCATCTCAATCTGATGCACGGTGTGACTGATATGACTCCAAATTCATCTTTTTTATTTAAAATTGACATTAATTTTAGTAAAAAACACAACCCACCTTCTTAAAACTGATAAAACACATTAGGATTGTTTTGATACTTTATAAAAATGATCTATAAGTCATTTGCGACATGTATTAATCATCCTCACCTCAATCTGATACATGATGTGTCCATTATGACTCAATGTGTCTGTTATCAGTTTAAAATCAACATTTTAGTTCAAAAAGTGTCACTCACTGAAAACAAAGAAAACACACTCGGATTGTATTTATAATTTATAAAAACAATTCATAAGTAATTTGTGACATGTAGGAATTGGTATTATGTCAAACCAACACACGATGTGATCAGTATGATTCAAATTATGTGTTTCTAGTTTAAAATGACAATTTAGTAAAAAAGATAAGCAACATACTCAAAACCTAGCAAACACATTTGGATTGTTTTTATACTTTAGGAAATTGATCCATAAGTAATTTTAGTTGTGTAAGAATCATTCACACCTCAATTCTATGTACGGTGTGACCAGTATGACTCCAAGTGTGTTTTTTCAATATATTAGTATCATTTTAGTTTAAAACGTGTATCACATTGCCAAAACTAATAAAATGAGCCAATATTGTTTTATATTCATTTAAATTCAATATTCATATATTATTTTTATGATTTCATGGTTTTTTGGTGTTGCGGTGTGTTGTTACAACACACTGCACTAGTGCTAGAGTGTGCTGGTATAATACGCTGCAGTATGCCCCTTTATAAATTGTTTTTTAGCGCTGATAAAAGACTTGGGCTTTTAATCTCACTCTAATAGTCAATGATTTTCGACCTCTGATAAAGGAAATTTTTAGAACTGTTAAAGGCCTATTTTTTAGTAGTGAATTTGAGAACCGTTTGGGATGATACTACAATTTATGGATCATTTTATATGAATACCAGTGTAAATAATGATAGAGATCGTATGGAAGAAATGAAAATTGAAATTTAGGATGACCTTAGTGATTGTAAAAAGTTGTTTGAGAAGTTAAATAGTTGTGCTAAGAGTCCATTTTATACCGGTTGTACTAAATTCACAACATTGTTATCTATATTGGATTTATATAATTTCAAATTTGGTTGCGGATGGAGTGACACTAGATTTACAAAACTACTGGGTCTCCTAAATTATATGATATCATAAAAAATGAACTTCTTTATCGAATATATAATGAAAAATAAAAGTTGCATTAAATTGGAATGATCTCTAAAAAATACATGTTTGTCTAAATAATTGAATATTGTTTCTCAAGGACCATGAATCACTTATAAAATACCCTAAGTTTGGCATGGATCGATACAAGAAATATGAATCAAGTCCTTCAAAAGTTATATGGTAATTTCCTATCATTACATCATTTATAAGACAATATGGATGTCAGGAAACTATGAGACAATTGACATGACATTCAGATATATGAATTAATGATGGAAAACTATGTCATCCAACAAACTATCCTCGGTGGAATAAAATTGATTACGAGTATCCTAAATTTGGAAATGTTCCAAGAAACTTATGTCTTGTGTTATCTACAAATGTAATAAATCCTATTGGTGTGTAGTGTGGTAATCATATTAAATTATGTTTTCTCTTCTTTTATCTAGAACAAAATAGCCCGATAATGATATTGATGTCTATTTGGACCCATTAATCAAAGATATAAATTTGATATGGGATACATGTGTTACAATGTATGATGCACATAGAAGGGAAGAATTCACATTGAGGGTCATATTATATAGGATGATAAATTAATTTGATGATTAAGGAAATTTATCTGGATATAACATTAATTGAATGTTGTGGTGTCCCATTTGTGAATAATTAAAACACTTAGTTTTGTTAAAAAATTCCTCAAAGAATGTGTTTTTAGGAAACCAGATATTTTTACCTCAACGACATAAATACTGATCCTAGACGACAACATTATATGGGAATAACGAATAAGGTACAACACTATCTTCACTAATGGGTGATCAACTGTTTGATAAAATAAATTATATTAACACTATTTTTGGTAAACCATTTTTGAAAAACCTTAATAAATCAAGTTGGAAAAAACTATTAATTTTATTTGAATTGTCATATTGGAATTTTTTGTATCTCATAAATTTTATTGATTCCATGAATGTAGAATAAAATGTATTTGATAGTGTTATTCGGATGTTATTGAATGTTTTGAAAAAACAAAATATGACATTTAGGCAAGGTTAGACATGACAGACATGGGGATAAGGGAAGAGTTGGCACTAATGAAGGGTAAAGGGTGTACTTTTATTCCTCCTGTAGGTTACACTCTATCTAGATAGGAAAAATTACATTTTTTAATTTTTATCAATGGTGTAAAATTTTCTTAGGGGTATTCATAAACTATCAAGAATGTTGTGTCAATGACTAATTTGAAGTTACTAGGACTAAAATCACACGTCTATCATGTTTTGATATAAGATTTGATGTCCATCGCTTTACATTTCATTCTTCTCAAAAATATATGACATAAATTAATCAAACTTTGGTTCTTTTTAAAATCCATATGCAACAAATTTATAGACCTGAAAAGGTTTCATATCATGAATAAGGATGTTTCAGTTATATTATGTGAATTAGAGATGCTCTTCCCACCATAATTCATTGATATAATGGTCTGCATGACAGTTCAAATGGTTGGAGAGTTTTAACTATGTGGTCCTTTCTATTACATATGGATGTACCCCATCAAATGATATATGAAAATTTTGAAAGGGTATGTCAATAACTGAAGTCGACCAGAAGGTTGTATTGTAAAATGATAAATTGTTGTAGAAACTGATTAATTCTATACCGATTACCTATCATATGTTGATATCATTAGTCCCTAAAGGTCTTGTAATAGTAGACACCTTATAAGTGAAGTTATTTTTGGAAGAGATATTTTTATAATTACAATCATAGAGCGATATCGAGTGTACCATTACATTGTAAAATAATAGTGAAGATGTTGATCTATACATTGAAGCACACAAATAAATTCTTAGAGATTTGAATCCATCAAGGTAAGAAGTATGGATATCAAATACATACATTCAATAGTTTATATAATGGTTGTGAGATCATATTTATAATGACTTATCTAGAAATATGAATCTAATTGTCAAACGGCTTCGATGGCTAGCTAGGGGACCAAATGAAAATGTTATATGTTACACTGGTTTTGTAATCATTTTTTATATGTTCTATACAAAAGAACATGATGACCATGGTATGATGTAAAATAGTGGAGTTATACTTGTGGAAGAAGTGATGCACATATCTAGTTCTAAGGATAAAAATCCAATTTATGGAAATATATCATATTTTGGCATTATCAAATAGATATGGGAGTTGTATTATACATCATTTTAATTGCCAATTTTCCACTACAATTGGGTTGAAAATGGGAGTGCAGTGAAACTTGATGAAATGGGCTTCCTGAAGGTGAATTTTAGTATGTAAGGGGAAAAGGATGTGCCATTCATAATGGAATCACAAGCAATGTAAGTGTTTTATGACTCAAATCTAGTAAAAAATAATTGGTCAATTGTCCTGCTAGTGACTAAAACTATTATAGGGTCAGATGAAAATTCAACCAAGGATGTCCCTTTTATTGGGTGATCACAATCAATTCATGACAGTCCAAATATAGAAAATTTCTTATACATTATAGGGGACCATAAATAGGATTTTCGATTCTGGATAAAGGATCCAAATCCCTTCAAATATATTTCCATGATCATGTTAATGTGTTTTTTAATATTTTATGTTTTTCCTCATAATATTATGTGTAATATATTATATTAACATAATATAAATTAAATATTTGAATACTCATTCAGATAGTGTCTTCTAAATATGATAATGTTACCAATCTCAGGGAAGAATATGTGGTTGATGATGAAACTACAAAATTATTAGGGGATCAATGAAATATTGATTAAAAAACAAGAATGATACAACATCATAGTGTTGAATAAGATTATTAATTTAAGAAGAAAGGGTATAAAATTTGAGGTCGGATGGCTAACCTATTGAACTAAACAAGTTAATGTTCATTAATTATATTGGGGTCACAATGAGGATGAATGTGTTGATTAATATAGATTCATGGCACCATTTCCAGCCTATAATTGATGAAACCATTTGGGAAGATATTAAGGTAATATTACGATATTATTTCTCTATTTTACCAAAAATATATACAATTAAATATTGATTTAACTTTCATTATTCCTTATAGAGTTAATTTATTTTAGATGATTTTCATAAGAAATATGTCTTAATGGCTGCTAGAAAATACAATAGAGTCTTATGGACTCTTCTTACCAAGTTTCATCTTAGGGATTATAATGGGAAAGTAAATCCACATCCACCAATTACTTATGTACACATTATAAAGTATAAAACATGGAATGATTTCATCAGTTATCATGATGAAAAATCATTTTAGGTGCATTTTAGTTTATAATATATTATTTGAAATTATTTGTTTTATTCAATTTGATTCAAAAAATTTAATTTATGAAACATAAAAGGAGTAATGAAAATAAACAACGCCCATACAAACCAATATACCCCTATCAAAAATAAATAATTTGGTATGCTTCACTAGAGTTGAAATTTGTATATATTTTAAATATAAAATAAAAGTTTTATGTGATTTAAAACAAAATATATTCCTTTGTTTATATGAATATTGATGAATCCAAATATGAAGCCACTTCCATTTCATGTCATGTGCTATGGAAGGGGGCCTGCATAAATAAGGAGGGTAAACTAATTGATGAAAATAGAAAATCAGTATGGGAAATATGTGTAAGTATGACATAACCGTAATTTTTTAGGATTTATAATAATATTACATAAAAATATCTATTTATTTTCATATGTTTTTTATACGGTTTAGAAATAATAACAAATAGTGACCATACTATAAGAAAAACTAATTTCAGTAGCTTTGAAGCAGCTATAACAACATGGTCACGTTAGAGGTGTAGGTTTTTGAGTGTCTCCTCAAACATATTTCAAGAATAAAAAACCAAAATAAGACACATATAAGATAATAACATGATTTCAATATAAAATATATGCTTTACAATATGTTATTGTTCGGTTTGGTTTGGTAGACTAATATATGTGAAATGATCAAAGTGAACTGATAGTGGGAAAAAGATCAGTACATGAACAACCAAGTAACCCCACTATATTTGAGGGTAGTCATTCCCCTCAACTACATAACTTACCCAAGGTAATCAATTTTTTCATAACTCTTTCTTCTAAATGTGAATAAAAAAACTTATAATGACTTTATATTACTACAATTTGGTAGGGTAAAGTTGTATGTTATTCCTATCTATCAACACTGATGCACCGTCTTGTTGTGAGGGGTATGATGTATAATATTTTAGGAGAGAAACTATACAAAAAAAACAACTCCCAAAAGATCACATGAGATTCGGGATTGAAGTAGCTCAAGAGTCGAGTGTTGAGTTGCTTATTCCACTTAATGATCTAGATATTACAATGGTCGATGATGTTACTGGAACGTTCATATAAAGGTCATCTAATCTTATAAAGATACATGAGGTATATCCTTAAAAAACATTTCAAATGAGAAAACTGTAACAGTTGGTGAAAAAATGTCTAAAGTGAGGTATGGTATTATATATGGATAAAACAGTGAGGAAAAATAAGGTCTGATCAAAAAAAATCAGTGAACCGACCAAGAAAAAAAACCTTCTGGGAGTACCTTCTCCCTACAAGTTCCACTGTAGTATATATTAGCATAACAACTTCATGTAGACACCACATAAACATATGGATATATTTCCTACATTTAATATAAAGAATAAATATTTGGAACTTTCATTCGAGACATGATTGGTATTAAGAGTATAAATGATATTTTCAAGTTTGAATGGCTGGGAGTTTTAATTATAAAAACATATATAAGTTACATTTTCATAATACGTTTTTCCAATAAATGATCTAATATGTTCATTAAAATTAATAACTATTCATATTTTCTATATGCGTTTATATTACTACTATATAAAGGGAAAATAGTTTGAAGCACTTTTTAGATTCATTAATCCATGAATCATTTCTACATAAGAAATTTCAATAGAGTTTGAAGAAATTAATAAGAAAAAGGATGTGATAAATGATGCGTTTGAGAAGAAAATAACAGATGACAGACTCTTTTTGATGTTTATAATGTAGGGGTAAAACTCTACAATCTAATCACATATAATATTTTTTTTATTTTTTTCATTACTTGTTTTTTTTAATCATTTATGAAGAATTGGATGATGATCATAGTCAATTTAGATGCCCTAAATATTTATTTTTTGGATCCAATGCGTGAATTTTAAATAATCTGACCACACATGATGTGTATTGTGAATTTGTAATGAACTGAAATCAACATTTTATAGCTAAAATTTGAATTATATTTTTTAATTTGTGTTTTTACGATAATTTTGTTGTGATAGGGTGATCGCTAAATATAGGATAAATCATGGTATGTGGTCAGTTCCTGAAAAAATCCTAATGAATACTTCAAATATAAATAGATTAAGTTATATAAAGAAATATTTAACTATCAAAACATATTTCAAAAATAATTTACTTATTTTGGTCAATATTTCTACAATTTCTAAATCAAGATAACAACAATAATTGTGGATGTTATATCTAAAAATTTATGAATTCTATCATATACCATCAAAAGACTAACATCCCTAAATAGTTAATTTTCAAGGGTAATTACATTTTTGTTAACAAATTTTTCTCAATCATTTGGTTGTCTATATTTTCTCAGTACTACCAAGATTGCTGAAAATATACATGCTCAAAATAAGTAGATTTTTTTATATATGAGTAGGAAGTGTGCATGGTTTTATAATGTTTTCCAACATCAAATTTAGGTGATTAATTACTATATTTGTGATCTAGTATGGTTTATGACCTTAGAGATACACTTGGGATTTGAATCATTACTACTAGAATGATTATATATTATTTTTTATATGTTTCTCTGGGAGAAGTATATTGGAGGAAATTAATTTGTTTAGAAATGAATGGGAATAATACATGGTGTCAGAATGCATATATTTATCATGAACATGTAAAATTATACTACTTATTTAGTTAATTTTCTCATCATTTTTATAACGACCCATACTTTACATACATTGTTAATACTTCAAAATTGAAGCACACTTATTACAACATATGATAACACCACAAAGGACCGTATAGGTATAGTGTCTTTAGAAACTGGGAAACATAAACAACTGGTTCATAAATCTTCTACAGTGCCTCCCATTTATTTCATCATATCTAGGGTCCCTTTTAGTATATTCTACTTAATATCCATCTTCCTGACCTGGGGAAAAGAAAACATAAAAGGGTGAGCACAAATGCTCAGCAAGGGCAATAAAGGAACTAAAAATCATATCATATCTTTATGAAAATCAAAACCTGCAAAAGAGATCATAATATCTTAACATGGAATAAATCATAGAAGTGAAAATGAGATCCCCATAATCATAACATAAAACCTGAAACTTTGTGGCATGCACACATAATCATGGAAAATCATTTCTTGTTAGTCATGACTCATTGCCAAGACTATCTTAGTGGACAAAGTCCCTTTCTGAACCGAGTTCACTCCTCGTTTCAGTCCTGTTTCACTGAACCGAAATAACCTTCCGTTCCAGCCATGTCTATCTCATGAGATATAAATCTTTACCCAATGCATTGGAGGGAGATATAGGTCCCACCCATCTTATAATGAATCCTTTCTTATGTGTGCCACATAATCATAAAACATACATCATCACATAACACATGTAACAAAAATGGGATTCTTGAAACATCATGACATCATAAATAAATTCATATAAGATAAAGAAATTCATAAAAAATAATTCCATCACAACATGATCAAGTCAATGTAATAATAGGGATAAAAACAGAACCCTTTATTATCTTAGATGGAAAATAATTTTGATAAAACACTTGAACTCCATTCTTGAGGAAAATATCCTTTCTTCGTCAAAAACATTTTTCCTTTCATAACATGTCATACAACTTTAAAATAAAAGAAGTTGATTAAAAATAAACTTGAAAACTTGTAAAGGAAGCTTCTTGGAAATAATGTTTTTAAAAATCCATTCATGCCGTATAAGTTAAAAAAAACATTCTTCGTACTTTTGTCGGAAAAGACAAAAAGTACCTCGTACGAAAAAGCGACAAAAGATTCCTTTCATATTCATTACTAAAAACTCACCGAAGGGTAAAAATAGATTTAAACAATTTTAGGTGGATGGAAATAATATTACATATTGATGAAACATGGATGTGGATGATAAAATACACCCCAGTAAATACTTACGAATAAACAATCTCGGATAAAAATGAGATTGTGATATTTCCCTTACCTTAGGTCCGATTTGCTTTGTACGTGTCCGAAGCTCCTGTATAATGGTTTAAATAATGTTATTGACTTATTCCAGAATCATACATGTTGATATGATATCATATATGGTCATATTATTAGCTTCTTGTTAGTAATATTTCATTGTTACTTGTTACTCGGGTCTTTATAACTTTTTGTTTTTATGCGTGTTTTGTCGAATAAATTCTTATTCTTATCTTTAGGTTATAGATAATTCATTTACAGAATGGTATTAGTGTAGTATATACCATATTCATTCATTCAATTCATTTATATAATCATTATGAAATGAAGATCATGTAGAACGAGTCGCATCACATCGTGGAGACGGTATTCCGTACGTACTCACGAGTGATGATATCGTTCCTATGATCGTGGAATTGTATTGGAGTATATATATATATTATTTCAGTATCAATATTACTTCATAATAATCATATATAGTTACTTATTACACCATTATAACCATCCTTGTAAGGTGATGGTGGAAAAATAGATTACACCACGGCGTGGAGACGGTATTCCGTACGTACGCACGCGCGGTGATTTCATTTTTCCGTAGGATGGATAGAAGGTGAATTAGGGTTGTTTCATATTTATAATAACATATCAGTATGTAAGTAATACTGATGTTATTACTTTATCATGAAACAACTAAAGAAGAAGAAGTTGAAGAAGAAATAAATTGAAAAGATCGGTAATGGATATTACCTCTTCTTTGGAACGCCTCTTTGAATCCTCCACTTAAAGAACTAAGATTGGTCTTTGGAGAAGACCAGGACCTCTAGTATTATTCTAGGGAAGTGGAGAGGAGAAAATGGCAGGGGTTGGCCGAGCTTGAGTGCTCAAATTGGTGTGAGGATGAGGGGGAGGAGGTGCCCTTTTATAAAGGAGGAGAGGGGCACCTTAGGAATATCTCAAAATATTATTTTATATTAAAGTCAAAATCGGTTTATAATGGTTCCAAAGGGTCTTATTTCGAAGCTAAAGTGGGGATGGGTCGAAATCCTATCAACCAATAGGATTTAGACAAGTTTAGGGTATTATTTTAACCTTATCAATTAGATTTAACTCTAAGTTAATTAATTTAACTTTTACCGTGTCTTTTTGTTTTCTTTCACTATATGGTTAATACACTTACTATAACATGCCAAACGAACCCCAAATTGTTTATTATTAATATATATATCCTTATCTAAGTCATTTGGCCGAACCTTAGATTTTTAGGAATAAAATAACAATTAATAATATAATATTTGATTTAAAAACTATTTTGTGTCAATTTTGACACTATTTGATATATGATTTTTTGTGAAAGTCATAACAGAATTATATGTTCGAACCAAGTTGATTAAATCAAAATTAATATATCATAGTAACCTATAAAATTAGTGGAATTCATAAAAAGTCTTAAATTACATTTATTTTGGTATTTATATTATCAATTTTGTCAATATTTCATTAATAAGATAATTACTGCATCATCTTTGTGTTATAAATAAATTAAATTATTTGATGTCTAAAAATTACAAATAAAATATCATCATGTAGGAAATCTTTTTAGCTTTCTAATGAATATTTACAATTGAATTTATCTTATGTATAACCCCATATTAAAAATGATTTACTTATTAAACTTTGATTTTAACTATTTTAACCCTTCTTTAAATAAATTAATAATAAATGTCCTAATCTAATCCAAGTGGGCCTAAATGGTCATATTTTATTCCTAAGTTTGTTTTTGGTCGAATTACACTTGTCCAATAGAATTAGGACATGTGTTAGGGTAATATTAATATCATATTTACCCTTAGTTACCCTATTTACTATTAACCGTGGTAAAAAAAAGTAAAAAGTTACTATTCACCAAAAATTATTTTCATCTCATTGAACCACATTTTAGTCCTTGATATTAACCGTGTCTCTCGGATTTTCGAAATTCCATTCACAGAAGCGTTAAAATTAAGTTTTATGCAAAATTCGGTTTTTAACCTACCACTTAGTGGTTTCACTATTCATCAAAATTTGAAAGTTTTCAGAAAAATACCAATATTTCACCCTAGGCTAATTTCGATATTCTGAGTCCAAAAATGAAGTCCATTTTGAAAAATAAAATTTATAAAATTTCAAAAAGTGGTTATTACTATTCATAACGGCTAGTTTTAATAGCATATTGTTGTTTAGTGAAACTCGGTATTGCGTACGACGCAAGCTATCGAGGAAGGTCGCGATTGCGTGTAAAGCAAGCCAAGCAAGTGTTGTGTAGAAAAAGATCCCTTTGATGATTTATATATCATAAAAGTCTCGGGTGTTACATTCTACCCCCCTTAAAAAGAATTTCGCCCTCGAAATTCGTCACTTTGCAACAAACAGATGAGGATACTTCTCCCTCATCATATCCTCAAGCTCCCATGTAGCTTCTTCAAGTTGGTGGTTTCTCCATAAAACTTTCACCAAGCGAGTGGTCTTGTTTCGTAGGACTTTTTCGCTACGATCCAGAATCTCTATCGGATGTTCTTCATAAGAAAGATCTTGCTCCAGCAGTACAACTTCTGAGCTGAGTACATGTGAAGGATCTGGTATGTACTTTCTCAGGAGAGATACATGGAACACATCGTGAACTTGAGAGAGATTCGGTGGAAGCGCCAATCGGTAAGCTACCTTCCCAACACGATCCAGTATTTCAAAAGGACCGATATATCTAGGGCTCAACTTCCCCTTCTTTCCAAATCTCATAACCCTCTTCCAGGGAGATATTCGTAAGAACACTTTATCGCCCACTTCAAGCTCTAGGTCTTTTCTTCGGTTGTCGGCATAACTTTTCTGTCGACTCTGAGCTGCTCTTATGTGTTGTTGAATAGATCTGACCTTTTCTGCCATTTCATCAACGAGATCAGGTCCTAATAGCTTTCTTTCCCCAACTTCATCCCAGCAAGTTGGAGTCCTGCATTTCTTTCCATAGAGAGCTTCATAAGGAGCCATCTGAATACTGGAGTGAAAGCTATTATTATAAGAAAATTCCACCAAAGGTAGGTGTTGATCCCAACCTCCTTTGAAATACATAGAGCAAGCTCTCAACATATCTTCTAGGGTTTGAATTGTTCTCTCAGACTGACCGTCTGTCTGGGGATGATAAGCAGTGCTGAAACTCAACTCTGTATCCAGAGTATGCTCAAGACTTCGCCATAACTTCGAGGTAAATCTCGGATCCCGATCAGATATAATAGAAAGTGGTACTCCATGCAATCTTACCACTTCCTTTACATATATCCTGGCAAGCTGATCTAGAGGGAAATCCTCTCTAATAGCAATGAAGTGTGCGGACTTTGTAAGACGATCAACTATGACCCAGATAGCATTATTGCCTTTGGATGTTTTAGGAAGTCCTGTGACGAAGTCCATAGTGATGTTTTCCCATTTCCATTCGGGTATTGGTAATGGTTGTAACATCCCCTTATACTTTTGTCTCTCAACTTTAACTTGTTGACAAACCAAGCATCGAGAGACATATTCAGCAACATCTCTTTTCATGCCATCCCACCAGAAGTACTCTTTCAGGTCCCTATACATCTTCGTGCTTCCAGGATGAATAGAGAATGATGAACTATGAGCCTCATCCAGCAGCTCATTCTTTAATTCGGGGATGGGAGGAACGCAAACCCGATTCCTGAACTTTATTATCCCATCACAATCAAGGTTGAATTCAGGAACATTTCTCACCTTCTTTTGTAACTCGACATCTTCTTTCTGTGCCTCTTTAATCTTCACATGTATAGATGGTTGAACATTCATTTGAGAAAGATAAGATTTTTCCCCTTCCATTATAATTCCAAGATCCATCCTTTGTAAATCCATAAATATTGGATCTTTTGTGATCCTCATCATGGATAAACTATCATGGTCTTGTCGACTTAATGCATCTGCCACCTTGTTTGCTTTCCCAGGGTGGTAATGGATTGAGCAGTCATAATCCTTAATCAGCTCCAACCATCTTCTTTGACGCATATTCAACTCCTTTTGTGTGAAAATATACTTTAAACTTTTATGATCAGTATAAATATCACACCTTTCACCATAAAGGCAATGCCTCCAAATCTTTAATGCAAAGATTACCGCAGCCAACTCCAAATCATGTGTTGGGTAATTTTGCTCATGGATTTTCAACTGTCGTGAGGCATAAGATATCACCATATCATTTTGCATAAGAACACACCCCAATCCCTTCTTGGATGCATCACTGTAGATCACAAACCTTTCTCCACTACAAGGCAGTGTGAGCACAGGTGCACTGGATAACCTTCTTTTCAACTCCTTGAAATTCTCTTCACATTCCTCTGTCTAGACAAACTTAACTCCCTTCCGAGTCAACTTGGTGATTGGATTAGATAATCGTGAAAAATCTTTTACAAAACGTCGATAATATCCAGCCAAACCAAGAAAACTTCGGATCTCAGTTACTGTTGTTGGTCTTGACCATCTTTCGATAACCTCTGTTTTTGCTGGATCCACAGATATCCCCTCTTTTGAGATTATGTGACCCAAAAATGCAACTTTTTGAAGCCAAAATTCACACTTGGTAAATTTGGCATAAATCTTCTCCTTTCTCAGGGTCTTCAATATAATTCTCAAGTGATCTTCATGCTCTTCCTTGCTCTTTGAATAGACAAGAATATCGTCTATAAAGACTACCACAAATTGATCAAGATAGTCTCTAAAGACTCTATTCATTAGATCCATGAAGATAGCAGGGGCATTAGTAAGACCAAATGGCATCACTATAAATTCATAGTGTCCATACCTTGTACGGAAAGCCGTCTTTGGTATATCCTCCCTTTTGACCCTTAATTGATGATACCCTGAACGAAGATCAATCTTGGAAAAGTATTGAGCTCCGCGTAGTTGGTCAAATAAGTCATCAATGCGTGGGAGAGGATATTTGTTCTTGATAGTGATCTTGTTAAGTTCTCTATAATCAATGCAGAGTCTCATTGATCCATCTTTCTTCTTAACAAATAGAACAGGTGCTCCCCAAGGTGACGCACTAGGGCGTATGAATCCCTTATCAAGATTCTCTTGGAGTTGCTTCTTCAATTCCTGCAACTCAATTGGGGCCATTCTATAAGGTGTCTTTGAAATAGGCAAAGCACCCGGTACGAGTTCTATTGAAAACTCAACTTCACGATTTGGTGGAAGACCCGACAATTCCTCCGGAAAGACATCATCAAACTCCCGTACAATGGGCATATTCTTAATCGTGAGTTTCTCACCAACCATTTGAGATAAATAACCTTCATTTAGTGGAATCAATACCCATAAGATGGAAGAAATTTCCACTGGAAGGTTATGTTCGTCCTTGCATTGATAGACGATCGTAGATTGATCTGGAATATGAAATGTGACTTCCCTTCTTTGGCAATCGATATGAGCTCCATGTAGAGAAAGCCAATCCATGCCAAGAATCACATCAAATTCCACTAAAGGAAGGATCACAAGATTTGCAGGAAGCACTTTCCCACAAACTTCGATCGGAGAAGAATTATAAACTTTTGATGCGATTGATGTGCCATTAGGTGTTGTCACAGCTAACTCAACATCTAATTGTTGAGGTAATACGGTGATACCCTTAGAAAAGTATTCAGAAATAAAAGAGTGGGTGGATCCAGAATCAAATAAAACATTTGCTACTTTAGAGTGGATGGTAAGTGTACCTTTCACCACATCGTTATCGTACTCCACATCGCTGATAGAAATTGCATGTGACTTTCCTTTGTCTTTAGCCTTAAGAGTTTGTTGAAGTCGACCATCATCACCAACCCTTGGATTTGGGCATTGATTGGCATAATGCCCCATCTCCTTACACTTGAAACATTGAAGTGTAGTAGGATCATTCTGTGTATCCCTTCCTTTGTTTGCATCATTAGACATCTTCTTCCCATTATCACGGCATTCAAATGCCCGATGACCTTCTTTTCCACATTTAAAACATTTACTTGTCCCTTTAAGACAACTCCCTCCATGTTTCTTTCCACACTTTGAGCATAAGAAAAAGCTCATCTTCTTTTCCGTGTGCTCTTTAGATTTTTCTTTGAATTCCATCTTCCTCTTCTTATCAAACCCATGTGACTGATGGGTTACTCCAATCTCCATCTCGACTTTGAGAGCACATCGAACGATTTCCTCGTAGCTATTGAAGTCCCTTATGGCTAACGCCCTTCGAAGACTTCGTTTTAAGCCACTAAAGAATCGATCGATCTTACTCTCAGGTTGGATAATAATACCAGAAGCGTACCTTGCAAGTCTTGTAAAATTTGCTTCATAGGTACTAACAGATTCATCATCCCTTTGCTTCAGTTCAAGGAACTCTTTCTCCATCTTTGTTCGGAGAATACGAGGGAAGTACTTATTGAAAAATAAGTTCTTGAACTCGTCCCATTCCATAGACTCAATTTCATCCCTTTGCCTCGTATTCTTAACAAGATTCCACCATTGATCAGCATCTCCTTCTAAACGATACACTGCTAGGATGACTTTATCATGTTCAGAACATTGAAGAACTGAAAATATCTTTTCAGTAGTACTAATCCATTGTTCAGCAACTAATGGATCAGTAGACCCACTGAAAGAAGGTGGACGCTGCCTCATGAAGGATTCAACAGAATGTTGCTCCCTCCTTTGCTCGTTTGGAAATCCTGCATGATTCATAGCTTGAGAAAGTTGTGTGAGCATGGCTACAAGATTTTGCATTCCAGCTCCCATATCGTTTGGTTGCTCAGGGGGACAATCATTGCATTGCCCATCGCATTCCGCATTAACACGGTTCCTTCGGGTTCCAGCCATTGACTAAAACCAAGAAGAATAGTGTGAGCAACACTAATTATAATAGGAAACCACATAATTCAAGAATAAAATTTTCATGCTTAAGGTCTTATCCTAGGTTATTCAAGGCCATTTATAAAACACTAAGATTGTGTTCTATGCTTAGACTTATCCTTAGGGTTCTTACTAAGGCTTTCACATCCTAGTTTCCAAAGGTTGACTATACCTTTCCTCTGATACCAACTATAACGACCCATACTTTACATACATTGTTAATACTTCAAAATTGAAGCACACTTATTACAACATATGATAACACCACAAAGGACCGTATAGGTATAGTGTCTTTAGAAACTGGGAAACATAAACAACTGGTTCATAAATCTTCTACAGTGCCTCCCATTTATTTCATCATATCTAGGGTCCCTTTTAGCATATTCTACTTAATATCCATCTTCCTGACCTGGGGAAAAGAAAACATAAAAGGGTGAGCTCAAATGCTCAGCAAGGGCAATAAAGGAACTAAAAATCATATCATATCTTTATGAAAATCAAAACCTGCAAAAGAGATCATAATATCTTAACATGGAATAAATCATAGAAGTGAAAATGAGATCCCCATAATCATAACATAAAACTTGAAACTTTGTGTCATGCACACATAATCATGGAAAATCATTTCTTGTTAGTCATGACTCATTGCCAAGACTATCTTAGTGGACAAAGTCCCTTTCTGAACCGAGTTCACTCCTCGTTTCAGTCCTGTTTCACTGAACTGAAATAACCTTCCATTCCAGCCATGTCTATCTCATGAGATATAAATCTTTACCCAATGCATTGGAGGGAGATATAGGTCCCACCCATCTTATAATGAATCCTTTCTTATGTGTGCCACATAATCATAAAACATACATCATCACATAACACATGTAACAAAAATGGGATTCTTGAAACATCATGACATCATAAATAAATTCATATAAGATAAAGGAATTCATAAAAAATAATTCCATCACAACATGATCAAGTCAATGTAATAATAGGGATAAAAACAGAACCCTTTATTATCTTAGATGGAAAATAATTTTGATAAAACACTTGAACTCCATTCTTGAGGAAAATATCCTTTCTTCGTCAAAAACATTTTTCCTTTCATAACATGTCATACAACTTTAAAATAAAAGAAGTTGATTAAAAATAAACTTGAAAACTTGTAAAGGAAGCTTCTTGGAAATAATGTTTTTAAAAATCCATTCATGCCGTATAAGTTAAAAAAAACATTCTTCGTACTTTTGTCGGAAAAGTCAAAAAGTACCTCGTACGAAAAAGCGACAAAAGATTCCTTTCATATTCATTACTAAAAACTCACCGAAGGGTAAAAATAGATTTAAACAATTGTAGGTGGATGGAAATAATATTACATATTGATGAAACATGGATGTGGATGATAAAATACACCCCAGTAAATACTTACGAATAAACAATCTCGGATAAAAATGAGATTGTGATATTTCCCTTACCTTAGGTCCGATTTGCTTTGTACGTGTCCGAAGCTCCTGTATAATGGTTTAAATAATATTATTGACTTATTCCAGAATCATACATGTTGATATGATATCATATATGGTCATATTATTAGCTTCTTGTTAGTAATATTTCATTGTTACTTGTTACTTGGGTCTTTATAACTTTTTGTTCTTATGCGTGTTTTGTCGAATAAATTCTTATTCTTATCTTTAGGTTATAGATAATTCATTTACAGAATGGTATTAGTGTAGTATATACCATATTCATTCATTCAATTCATTTATATAATCATTATGAAATGAAGATCATGTAGAACGAGTCGCATCACATCGTGGAGACGGTATTCCGTACGTACGCACGAGTGATGATATCGTTCCTATGATCGTGGAATTGTATTGGAGTATATATATATATTATTTCAGTATCAATATTACTTCATAATAATCATATATAGTTACTTATTACACCATTATAACCATCCTTGTAAGGTGATGGTGGAAAAATAGATTACACCACGGCGTGGAGACGGTATTCCGTACGTACGCACGCGCGGTGATTTCATTTTTCCATAGGATGGATAGAAGGTGAATTAGGGTTGTTTCATATTTATAATAACATATCAGTATGTAAGTAATACTGATGTTATTACTTTATCATGAAACAACTAAAGAAGAAGAAGTTGAAGAAGAAATAAATTGAAAAGATCGGTAATGGATATTACCTCTTCTTTGGAACGCCTCTTTGAATCATCCACTTAAGGAACTAAGATTGGTCTTTGGAGAAGACCAGGACCTCTAGTATTATTCTAGGGAAGTGGAGAGGAGAAAATGGCAGGGGTTGGCCGAGCTTGAGTGCTCAAATTGGTGTGAGGATGAGGGGGAGGAGGTGCCCTTTTATAAGGGAGGAGAGGGGCACCTTAGGAATATCTCAAAATATTATTTTATATTAAAGTCAAACTCGGTTTATAATGGTTCCAAAGGGTCTTATTTCGAAGCTAAAGTGGGGATGGGTCTAAATCCTATCAACCAATAGGATTTAGACAAGTTTAGGGTATTATTTTAACCTTATCAATTAGATTTAACTCTAAGTTAATTAATTTAACTTTTACCGTGTCTTTTTGTTTTCTTTCACAATATGGTTAATACACTTACTATAACATGCCAAACGAACCCCAAATTGTTTATTATTAATATATATATCCTTATCTAAGTCATTTGGCCGAACCTTAGATTTTTAGGAATAAAATAACAATTAATAATATAATATTTGATTTAAAAACTATTTTGTGTCAATTTTGACACTATTTGATATATGATTTTTTGTGAAAGTCATAACAGAATTATATGTTCGAAACAAGTTGATTAAATCAACATTAATATATCATAGTAACCTATAAAATTAGTGGAATTCATAAAAAGTCTTAAATTACATTTATTTTGGTATTTATATTATCAATTTTGTCAATATTTCATTAATAAGATAATTACTGCATCATCTTTGTGTTATAAATAAATTAAATTATTTGATGTCTAAAAATTACAAATAAAATATCATCATGTAGGAAATCTTTTTAACTTTCTAATTAATATTTACAATTGAATTTATCTTATGTATAACCCCATATTAAAAATGATTTACTTATTAAACTTTGATTTTAACTATTTTAACCCTTCTTTAAATAAATTAATAATAAATGTCCTAATCTAATCCAAGTGGGCCTAAATGGTCATATTTTATTCCTAAGTTTGTTTTTGGTCGAATTACACTTGTCCAATAGAATTAGGACATGTGTTAGGGTAATATTAATATCATATTTACCCTTAGTTACCCTATTTACTATTAACCGCGGTAAAAAAAAGTAAAAAGTTACTATTCACCAAAAATTATTTTCATCTCATTGAACCAAATTTTAGTCCTTGATATTAACCGTGTCTCTCGGATTTACGAAATTCCATTCACAGAAGCGGTAAAATTAAGTTTTATGCAAAATTCGGTTTTTAACCTACCACTTAGTGGTTTCACTATTCATCAAAAATTGAATGTTTTCAGAAAAATACCAATATTTCACCCTAGGCTAATTTCGATATTCTGAGTCCAAAAATGAAGTCCATTTTGAAAAATAAAATTTATAAAATTTCAAAAAGTGGTTATTACTATTCATAACGGCTAGTTTTAATAGCATATTGTTGTTTAGTGAAACTCGGTATTGCGTACGACGCAAGCTATCGAGGAAGGTCGCGATTGCGTGTAAAGCAAGCCAAGCAAGTGTTGTGTAGAAAAAGATCCCTTTGATGATTTATATATCATAAAAGTCTCGGGTGTTACAATTTTTTCTACCTTTTTTAGTTAATTTTCATATCATTTTTATCTGATACTTAATTTTTTAAATTTACACATTAGTTCAAAATCCACATCCCATGATCAAACCCAAGAAAACAAATCCATATTATCTTGATACTTTAGAAAAAATGGTCCATAATTTATTTTTGACATGTAGGAATTGACTTCACATCAATCTAGCATACGATGTGATCGATATGACTTGAAGAATGAGTTTTCAGATTAAAATGGCATTTTAGTAAAAAATCAGGTGACATAATCAAAACTAACAAAACACATTCAGATTTTTTTATACTTTAGGTAAATGATCCATAAGTCATTTTTGACATGTATGAATTAGACTCACCTTAATCTGATGCACGATGTGATCGGTATTACTCAAATTGCATGATTTGAGTTTAAAATGGATATTTTAGTAAAAAAGATAAGTAAAAAACCCAAAACTGAGAAAACACATTCAAATTGTTTTGATACTTTAGTAAAATTATCCCTTAGTCATTTGTGTTGTATTGGAAGGAGCTTCATCTTAATACGATGTATGGTGTGCCCATTATGACTAAAAGTGTCTATTATCAGTTTAAAATTAACATTTTAGTTCAAAACATTTTTCACACATTGAAAACTAATAAAACACACTTTGATTGTATTGATAATTTTGGATAATAGTCTATAATTCATTTTTGACATGTAGGAATCAGTCTCAGGTCAAACCAATACACGATGTGACCGATATGATTCAAAGTGCATGTTTTTAATTATAATGACATTTTATTAAAAAAAGTGACATACTCAAAACTAAAAAAACACATTTTTATTGTTTTTGTACTTTAGGAAAATGATTCATAAGTCATTTTTAACATTTAATAATCATCTAAACCTCAATCTGACACACGATGTGACCAGTGTTACTCAAATTATGTCGTTTGAGTTTAAAATTGACATTTTAGTAAAAAAGATAAGTGAAATTCTTGAAACTGATCAAACACAATTGTATTGTATTGATACTTTAGGAAAAATGATCACTTAGTCATTTGTGACATGTATGAATCATCCACATCTCAATATAATACACGGTGTGCTCGATATAACTCAAAATGTTCGTTATCGGTTTAAAATTGACATTTTAGTGCAAAACGTGTGACACTCACTAAAAACAGAGAAAACGTGATTAGGTTGTCTTGATAATTTGGGAAAATTATTCATAAGTCATTTTTTATGTGTAGGAATTGGCATCACATCAAAATGACACATGATGTGACTGATATCACTCTAAGAGTGTGTTTTCATTTTAAAATGATATTTTAGTAAAAAAATAAGTGACATACTAAAAACTAAGAAAACACATTCATATTTTTTTTATAATTTTGTAAAAATATTCATAAGTCATTTGTGATGTGTAAGAATCATCTGGACGTCAATTCGATGCATGGTGTGATCGGTATAACCCAAAGTGTGTGTTTTTAGTTTAAAGTTACATTTTAGTAAAAGCCATAAGTGACATACTAAAAACAAAGAAAACCCGTTATAATTTCTTTGATACTTTATAAAAATGATCCATAAGTCATTTGTGACATTTAAAAACCAACTGCACCTTAATCTGACTCACGATGTGTCTAGTATAACTCCAAGTGTGTCTTTTTATTTAAAATTGACATTATGGTAAAAAACACAAGTAAAATACTCAAAAACCAAGAAAAAACATTCAAATTATTTTGATACTTTATAAAAAAATATCCATAATTAATTTTTTATTTGTAAGAATCAATCTCACCTCAATCTGACACACGATGTGACCAGTATGACTTTAAGTGTATATTTTTATTTAAAATTTACATTTTAGTAAAAAAAGAAAAGTGACATACTCAAAACCGAACACATTTGGATTGTTTTCATACTTTATTATAATTACTAATTAAACATTTATGATAGGTAGGAATGATCTTCACCTCAATCATAAACATAGTGTTCCCGTAATAACTCAAAATGTATGTTATTATTTTAAAATTTACATATTATTTCAAAAATTGTGTCGCTCACTGAAAATTGATAAAACATGCTGGTATTTCCATGTTAATTTAGAAAAAAGATCTATAATTATTTTTTTCATGTGTTGGGATCAGTGTCATGTCAAACCGACACAAGATGTGACCGGTATGACTCAAAGTGAAAGTTTACAGTTTAAAATGACATTTTAGTAAAACAAATAAGTGACATACTCAAAACCAAGAAAACACATTCAGATTATTTTTATATGTTAGGAAAATGATCCATAAGTCATTTTTGATATATGGGAATTAGTCTCACCTCAATCCTATGTATAGTGTGATTGGTATTACTCAAATTTTTTTGGTTTGAGTTTAAAATTGAAATTTTAGTAAAAAAGACAAGTGACATTCTCAAAAATAAGAAAACATATTCAGATTGTTTTGATAATTTAATAAAATGATCCCTCAGTCATTTGTTATCTGTAAGAATCATCCAAACCATAATCTAATACACGGTTTTTCCTAGTAGGACTCAAACTGTCTATTATCAGTTCAAAATTGACATTTTAGTTCAAAACATTTGCCACTAACTGAAAACTGAGAAAATGTGCTCGAATTGTATTGATAATTTAGGAAAAAATTTATAATTCATTTATGATATTTAGAAACTAATCTCATGTCAAAATGACACACAATGTGACCAGTATACTCAAAGTGTGTGTTTTTAGTTTAGAATGATATTTTAGTAAAAAAACAAGTGAAATACTCAAAACCAAGAAAATGAATTCATATTGATTTGATATATTATGAAAATGACCCATAAGTCATTTGTTACATATATTAATCAACTATAGATCAATTCAATTTACGGTGTGATCGGTATGACTCAAATTGCGTGTTTTCAGTTTAAAAGGACATTTTAGTAAAAACTATAAGTGACATACTCAAAACTGAGAAAACACATTTGAATTGTTTTGATAATTTAGAACAATGATCCATAAGTCAATTTTGATGTGTAGGAATCATTATCATGTTAATATGGTTCATGGTGGGAATGGTATGACTCCAAGTGTGTATTTTTATTTAAAATTGACATTTTAGTAAAAAAGACAAGTGACATACTCACAACTAAGAAAACACAATCAGATTATTTCAATAATTTAGGAAAATAATTCATAATTAATTTTTGATATGTAGGAATTAGTCACACCTCAATCTGATAAAAAATGTACCTGATATGACTCAAAGTATATGTTTTTAGTTTAAAATTGTTACTTTATGTATAATTTATTTCTTTATAGTATTACTCTCATAAGAATCTTTTTCTTATAAATTTTTATTCTTTTACATGATATGATGTGGTTTGTTAAGAAACTACTAGCATGATTGGGGGTTAGAGGCCAATGACAAAGTTTTTGAATGTCTTTGATAATTTATACTTACTCATGTAATTGTACAAGACAATGTTTTAAATGTCTATAATACAATGTGTTTTTTCTTGTATTTGTGTTGTAAATTTTATTTCAATTAAATTCTATATTTTATCCCATATTTTCTATATATTCTATTCTTTTTTATGTATTTTGATTAAGTTTGATTTTATAGGGATGCTACATGGGTGATATAGGGCCGTAGTTATGTGGCAGCTAGAATGGCCTTTATCATCGTTTTTTTCTAGTGCTGATAATGGATGAGGAATTTTAATATCTCTTAGGTAGTCAGTTCATTTAATCACATTCAAAGATCAATTTTAGTGCTATTAAAAGTGTGTTTTGTAGTAGTGTTAGGTGCACCACATCTGAGTGCCCAAACCTAGGTGCATAACATCGGAGAGTCCACCCATTTGGGCCCCAAACACATGAGGGTTAACCCTTCACCCAAGCCTTCCCACTAGGGATCCCTTTGTTTATGACTCTAATTGGGGAAAATCCATCACCCATTCCTCCTATTAGAATTAACCTTTCAACCAGGCTTCCTACTAAGAGTGAACCCTTCACTCATGCCTCCTCTAAGAGTTAATTCTTCACTCATGCCTCTCAACAAGAGAAAACCCTTTCCCTAGGCCTACAATAGGTAAAACCATTTACCCAGGTCTCACACTTGGGTGCTTATTCACCTAGGTCTTACACATAGGCACCCATTCACCCACATCTCACAATTGGACACCAATTTACCCAAGTCCCACACTTGAGCACTAATTCACTTAGGTCACCAACCTGGGTTCTTTTTCACATGAGCCTCCTACTAAGTTTAATCCCCAAAACATGCATGTTCCTGGGTAAATATCTAGGTTTTTAATATATGAGAATCATGAATATGTATTCCCCATATATTTACCTTGAGTTGAGATACTCTTCTTGGTTTCCTTAAATGCTTTGAGTTGTGATACTCCTCTTGGTTACCACAGGTGGGCCTCCTACTAAGTGTAAGCCTTAATCACCACCTCATTATTGATTTCATCCCAATGATATAATAGTAATCCATTTCCATCTCATGGAAGTCCCAATGTGTAAGACCCACTTAATTTCTTATTATCATCCCCTTCACAACACGAATGTCCTTGTCACAGGATGTTAAACTTCATAGACTAGTCTCATCACATAACCTTAAACTTGAAAGGTTTTTTATAGTCTAATAACATTTATCATATCAATAAAAAGTGATTAAAAACCCCTGTATGAGGATATCCTATACAAGATAATATGAAACTGTGTATATAATAAAATAAAGAAATGTTTCTATAAAACATATGAACCTTACACTGAAGAAGCCACCACATCATCTTCGAACTCCATCACATGGGTTTGAGAGAGATCATCAAAGTGGGAAAAAAATCATCCCACCTCTGTAGGTATCCATGGGCTCTGCTAAATCATTCGATGTTCATATAGGATTATTGTTCCATTCAAGATGTACTAACATCTCATATGAAAATAAGGAATAATGGAGAGCATCTGTTTCCTAGGAGTTCCGGCAAAGCATACTATCGAAGCATACATACTGCCATCACATGGTAGTAATATATATAATCACATGAGGACACTCCTTGGGTGTTATATCATTTATCATGTGTTGAAATACATGGATAAATGTCATGTCCAGTATATACATTCATCTCATGAATATATCTCTTCCTAAGAATTTCATCTAATGAAATGGTTTGGGTAAATAATAGCCCTAGTAATGAATGGTCTGGTTGTCCAGCACACTTAGAATAACATACCCAATTTATGAAAATCCTGATTTACATGCAAGAAAACATACAAGTTATATATATATATCATATATATCATATATATCATATATATATATATCATATATATCACACATATATATATATATTAGTTTGTATGTATAATATATATATATAAAGCTTTAGGGAATATTCCCATCAGTCTCTCACTTGCCCTAAAGCCTACAGACTTTGTTCCATTTCATCATATACTGTGTCATATACAATAACTTTTGAAACTATATCCAATTCCCTTTTGGATATCTTCCAAAACACTTTGGTATTAACTCTATAATAATTTTAGAGTAACTCTCTGAATCAAACTCAATCCTCATTCATTCAACCACAAAGTGTGACCCTATGGGAATTTATAACATTGACAACAAATATGAATGTCTAGATCCATATATGTAAGCAAAGAATGGCCTCTATAAAAGAATCCATGAAACTCAATCTATAAATGGATATAGTGTAATATTGATCAAACACATGAATCTTTATACCTATGTCCACGAGTCCGAATCATATGAAAACATTAATTCTCATAAAATACTAGAAATAAGATCTATACCAATGGTTTTGGTAAAATCGTTGGTATAGTTCACTTATATGGACCTATACCAATGGTTTGGCCAAAACCGTTGGTATAGGTCACTAATTTGGAAATATACCAACGTTTTTGGACAAACCATTTGTATGGGGGGGGCTATACAAATGGTTTGTCCAAAACTGTTGTTATAGGTCCCAAAATCAGAAAATATATACCAATAGTTCTCAAAACCGGTGGTATAGGTCTATAACAAAAGGTTTGAGAACCATTGGTATAGTTACATGTATTTTTTATGGAATATTCTTACATAGAACATTAAATAAATCAAAATTTGAAATTTTTTATAATAATACATATATATTTATGAAATTATGTTCACAAAAGTCAAGTTAGGTTAGTGGTTAGGCCATTCAATCATAAACAGGAGGTACTCGGATCAAAACCAACAAAATGATTCTTTTTGGAAATACATATACTAACGGTTTTATGGGACCTTTGGTATACATTTTTCATATTACTTATACCAATAGTTTTGAAAACCATTGGTATAGGTCTATACCAAAGGTTTTTCCAAAACCGTTGGTATATAACTATCCCCACGACTTACTAGCCAACGGTTTGGAGGCTTATACCAACTGTTTCAAACCGTTGGTACATGGTATTTTTCTAGTAGTGATATTTCCCCTATTTCCAAGACATCAATTGACTATGGGACACAGAACTTGTCAATCCCATATAGTCAACTCATTTGTTCTTGACTCTCTGAGTGTAAAGTGATATGATCGATGAATACATCCCATGTCATTAATCCTTATGGATAAGAACATCACATGTCCTTTATCCAGATAGATATAAAATATCTAGGTGAAACCACGCACTCCCACATTATATCTCAATCGAGGGCCATAATACCATACTGTTTATATGAGATGAAAAATAAAATCTTTGTCAATCTCTAACTGATGAAATGATCAATTACCTACCCAAGCACCCTCGTATCATCTAAGTCAATATATAGACTTATATAAGTGGGTTATCAATGTATGAAGCTTCTAATGCTAGTTATCTCACCAACTCAGGTAGTGGGGACTCAAATATGATCAATGAACCCCTAATATACCAAAGAAATCTCTGTATGACACTCCATGTGGTACACTTAGTAGGTCATCCATTGAATACAAAGAATCGTATTCTTTGTCTTGTGCCTCATGAGCATATTTTGTATCACTATAAAAGAATCATAATCAATCTAAACATAACATTTAATTATAACCTATAATAATCCATGATGAACACTAGTTTGGGATAAACTCAAAAATCTAATTTGGCTGGTCAATTATTATTTCACTTCATGAAATGTATGTCTATATATAAATTTATGTAGAAAGCATAAAAGAATAATAAAATGGATGTTTCCATTAAAATGACGCATTTTAATATTCTTAAACTCTTTAATAATATTTAACAAAACCAATATAAACACCATTTCATCATAAATATGATATATTTTAATATCAACCTTATTTTTTTCTATACTTTCTGGGTTTTGTTAACACATTATATCATATATAATCCACATCACATCTCTATGTGATCATCTGATAAAACCCTCCCACTAAACTCTTTTTTGAGAAACATCTATGAGTAATCTGATTTGAATACTGATGATACTTAGGAATAGGATTCATAACAGTTCAAATTATTGAACATATTCAAATATATTAACTTTATAACATCAAATTTTATGATGTCAACTTTTGTAGTCAACTCAAAACTCTTTCTATGTTTACAATAATCATCATTGGAACCCTATTCCACGAAAATATTTCTTTGAAATAATGTAAATACTTATATTATTGTTTATTGTTCCTCTTAAACTCTTTTAGGATAAAGTGAGAACTGATTTATTATGGTAACTAATGTAACTATTTACATTTATTTTTACCATCATACCCTAAACTCTTTTAGGATATCAAGTGTAATTAAATTTTCATTTTTATTGGTATAATCCTTAAAGAAATAGAATATTTCATTTTTCACGATAATTAAATGTAACTATTTTCATTTTCTTTATTTATAATCATATATCCTAAACTCTTTATAGGATATTGAGTGAAAAAAACTTTATCTTAAACTAATATAATAGTGATATCAACTTTCTAAATTGTAACTAAATGTAACACTTTAATTTTTTTACCATCACATATCCTAAACATTTTAGGATATTAAGAGGAAAACACTTTAACTGAAGATTGGTGTTGTCATTTATCTATTAATTTTGAACTTCTCTAAGTCCAAACATACTCCCACTAGCCTCTTAGATATTATATACTTTTCATAATATGTTTATAAGATACCCAAACCCTTTTTTATTATAAAATAAAATTTATTTCATTTTAGTAGAAATATTTAAAAAATAAAATATATCATATATAGTATTCTATGCATTTGGTACATTTTTATTTAAAAAGAATACTTTATTAAAATATACCATTGATGGGTGGTGGGAACACATTACCACATATTTTAACAAATAAATGGATAAAAATTTTATCCTGGATAAAACACTTTTATCTGTATCTTATTCTCAAAACATGTTATAAAAATTAAATAATTATAAACGATGTGTATCCAAATAATCATACCATGATTTTTTATAATAACTCGTTGTAATAAAATAACTTCCCTCATCACATAAGAGAAATTAGATGAAGATACACATATTTTAATTAGATTTATTTGAGATTGAAAAAATCCATTACATTTAAATCCTCAATGTAGTAACTATTTACTTCATCTCGGGAATATAAACTATAAGCTCAATCAATTATTCCTTTGATTTTTAAATCTTGTATATTTAAAACACTATGTAAAATATACATTTCATATCACATACCTTTCAAAACAAAGAGTTAATTTCTATAAAATTCATACCTGACATGAACATTCCATGGAGTTTCCTAAACTTCTTTAGGTATATCCTAGATAATCCAATCAAACTAAATTATTACTATTCCTTTATAAAAATCCTAGGTTTCAATGAACTTTATTGTCTTATTAGAGAAACATTGTTAAAATTTTCAACCAACTTTTATTCTTCTAGTTTTAACATCTACCAACTTGTGTTGTCTATACATCACTTTAGAACCTGGACATCATAAGCCTAATCCATAGATATTCTCAATATTTTGAGAATATCCGGTAAACATTATTTAAATTCAATCATATTTTTTGAACATTTCCATAAATTACAATAGGACAAATTCCCTAAACAGAAAAATCCATTTTATTCTCCCCTTAAAACATGTTATAGAATTTAACAAATCACAATTATATGTATGAAAAACACCTTATCTCATAAATTGTTTTCATTCTATCCTTAACAGATGAGTGAGATAAAATACACAAGTTATGATAATTTTATCCAAGGTTAATGTATCCATGTTAATTATGAAGCAACTCATTTTCCCCATTACTTGAAAACCAAATTCAATCTTGAATTCTTTTCATATTTTGATCTTTTGTATATTTACAACACTTTGTAAAACATATAGTTGTTATAAAATATCTATCAGAATAATAGAATTTATTTATATAACTAATAAAGTTTTTATCAAACCATTAGTATAATCATATCATTTAATATATTCAATCATTTTGAATACCATTTGACATACCCAATCATATCGAGTATATGAGAATAAAATTCTTTAAATCATTGACCAACCTTATCATACTGAGTACATGAGTGGAGAGTAGAACTCCTTTTTTCCATTTAACATATAATTTCTTTAAAACCATTAAATGGGAAACTCTATGATTCCATAAGATTCTAGATTCACTTATTGAACAACTTCAACACTTAGTTATTTAGGAAGGAACTGTTCTGACACATAGAATTTTCATTATGAAATTTTATTAAATCACAAATCTTTCTTAAGAACTTTTCTTAATTTTCAGTCTTAAGAGATAATTACATTAAGATTATCCTTTTCAAGGATTAATTACAATTCTTAGCTTAATTATTACGATGATGATATTATCTACAAAGGAATATTTTATCATATGAGTATCATGTATTATTATCCATTTAATAAGGAATTTTATTAAACATTATCCCACTTAAATGATGACCCATTTTGAAAAACACATCATATAAAATAGTAGTCCATGTTTTATATTTCACTAAGAATTGAGTCTGCTAGGGTGTTCCTCTCATCACTTAATTATTTAGGTGGGGAATCATCCCAATCATATCATATAGGATTCTTGGATAGATGAGCAGGCAACCCTTTGTCCAATCCATCACATGGATAAATTAAACTTTATTTATATAGTATCCATCCTAAGGGTTTCCAAACTAAGTGTTACCCAAAGAAAATGTCAAAAAAATATTAAAAAATAAAACCCATGGGAATCCTATTATGGAAGAAACTACCCAAGGATGATCTAATGTCACTCATTACTTGCTTACCATACACAAGATAATTCAAGGGAACCTTGTTATGCCAGAACCTACCCAATTGGATGATTGAGGACTTGAAAAAAGTGTCACTTTTGAAGGAATCCCACACCTATTATTTAAAGGGGATTTTAATCTCACCATCCTATCTTATGTTATTCTCTTTTGTGTATGCATTATTCTAGTAATTTAGTTTGGAATCATATTTCCCCCATTAAATCAATATGTTCGAACCATATTCATGTGTAACTCTTTACACAACCCACAAGTTTATGTTACTCACACAAAATTATAATTTAAGTATATTCATACATATTCAAATGCATAATATGCACAAGATAAATGGACACTTCATATAAAGTCATGGAGTTATCCAAATGAGTAAGCTTGGAACAATAGATTGCCAACCTCATTCACTAACCTAGATGAGGCATAAGCTTTGTTGTAGGTAGGTAGTCTGACCCCAAGTCCCTTTACTTAGGGATAATTTACTTAAGGGAGAATAAAATTTATCATAACTCTAAAACCTAATATACATAAACTATATTTAACAAGTAAATTCCAGTTAATAACCTCAATTACAAACTGAAGTCAAGGTAGATGAAAAACTAAATTCACTATATATTCAATCCTAGCATGTAATGAAAGGCTCTATCCAAGAATCAAATTAAATGTTTAAACTAAATCATACACCACCACTAAACATTTTTTTTGTATTTTTCAAATAAAATCACTTTAAGGTTAAGTGAGAACCGTACAAGGCAAATATCATGGCCCCCAAGGAGATCCTCCATCACAGGCATGATCCTCTTATACCTCAGGACCACTACACACACTAATCAAAGAGACACTAATGAATCCCATACATCCGTGCACTGTGACATCACACCACATCCCACATCATGCCTCAGGACACACAACACTGCAGCACCACTGGCACACTGGATGAAACGACCCTAGACACTGGTGAGGCACCAAAGATAGCCACAACTGCCATCGTCATACCCATGTTTTTATTTTATTCTTTTATTTTGTTTCATCTTCTTTTTTTACATAGAGTTTTGGATCGAAAGTTTGAATTTTGGGATGTTTTTATTCAGTTGCACAGTTTAGTTTCATGGTTAAGGGGGAACCATGTGACCACCTATGGTTAAGTCTCCTTTTAGTTCATTTTGAGCTTTTAAAGTTTTAGTTTCATGAGTAACACATGATTTGATACAAACTGTGTGGATCCCAAGATAAACCGTGCAGGTCTTGGGTATCTCTAGAAGAGGGTGCAAGACCTGATCATGATTATTCCAAACTGTGCAGAATGCATGCACATGGCTTTGGATTTTTTTACATAACTATGTCACACGACTGGAACATAGTTTCCCAATATACATGGGTGTCCAGTGTTTGTAAAAAGGGGTGCATGGTTAGCGCATGGCTTCCCAAACTGTGCAGCCAAACCCTGTGTAGTGCCATGTTCATTAAAAGTGTAAAATTCCCTTTTTATCCCCCTCAATTTATAACCCCAAAATGCCTCCTCTCCCCCTCATTTTGTTCGTGAGACCCTAGGGGAGGTCCTATAATTTCTCTCAAGCCTCTCCTCCCTCTTCCTTGGTGATTCTTAGAGTTTTCTTCAAGTTTTTGGGGGGATTCAACAAGGTAATATCTTCCCCTCTTCTTCCTCCTCCTTCTTCCATCTTCTATTGAGTTCCCCTTATTACTTAGTCTCTTGGGTATAGGTTTCATATTAATTTGGGTTTAAAGTAGTTTTTTTTTGTGTTTTTAAGGTTATCCTTTTTGTGTTCTTGCTTCCTTGGACCCTTATGGAGTTTTTTGGGGTTGCTGTTGTTAAAGCACTTATGGTTTGAGGTAGGGTTCCCTTTACATTTTTCCATTAAATTGAAGAAACATTGATTGCTTTCCTTTCAAACCTCTCTTTAATTATAATTTTTGATATATGATTTTTAGAAAAAATGTTCTATGTGAAATGAAGTAAAATACCATTTGTATTTAATTCAATGGAATTTTTTTATTAAACTTTTCACACCAAGTGTTTGTCAAAATGATCAGTTGTCCTTTAAAAGTGATTTTTGGTTCTTAAAGAATTTATTTGGATTTTAAAATGTGTTTTCGTTTCTCAAATGTATTCTTAAATGGTTTTGGGTTCATAAATGGTTTTTTTATCTTTTTTGAAAATGGTTTTTCACTCAAAGGATGTTTGAGGCTCGTTTGGAACTTTAATAGCTGGACCTATTTTAAAAACTCCTATAGGAGGGATCTGTTACCTTGATGGATTCTAATGAGAATGGGAAGTCTGGAGCATGTGACTTCCCTCAATGTTTCACCACTAGAAAACAAGGTTTTACCCATGGTTTTGGAAACAATTGTGGGTATAGGTCACATTTATACCCACGATTTTCCAAAAACCATGGGTATAGGGTTTGGTTCAAGACCTATACCCACATTTTTGGTAAACCTTGGGTATAGGTTGAGAATTCCCAACTATACCCACGGTTTTTCAAAAACCGTGGGTATAGGGGTTGGTTACACACATATATCCATGATTCTCTAATACAATGTGGGTGTAGGTCAAACATACACCCACAGTTTTCCAAAAAACGTAGGTGTAAGTCAGGCCTATAGCCATGGTTTTGGAAAATTGTGGCTATATATTTCTTATGTAAGCATGGGAAAAATCAACAGGACAAAAAAAAATTTGGTAGGAAAACCTATTTCCATAGTTTTACATCTATAACCACAATTTAGATAAATATATATAAGTAAATATATATTTATATACCAATAACTGAGTGTGATGCAATGGTTAGGTGTGTCGTTTGTAGGAGATCCAGGGATTGAAACCAGTGTGAGGCATTTTTTTAAATCCTATATCCAGGTATTCAAAACCATACATATAGGGTTGTTGAAATGGTGTCATACACCTATTCCCATGGTTCATAACTGTGGTAATAGAATTTTCAAACTGTGGCTATAAATCAGAGGTGTACCAATGGCTTAAGCTCCCAGGGTTCTCTGAACCGTGGGTATAGCCTATACCCATGGTTTTATAGGCCATACCCATAGTTCCATACCATGGGTATAAGGTAATTTTCTAGTAGTGTGTTAATGGTTTGAAGGTAAGGGTATCTTCCTTGGGGTGACTCAGGGGCGATGCTTGGTTGTGTGGCTTATGTTTTTTATTTGTATATGGTTGGTTTTTTTGGATCACCCCCACTTTTGATATGACATGGAAACCTGTCATAGGTAGTGGATTTTTAAAGAATGTTTTCTACACTAGTTTTGATTATACTCTAGCTAGTGGCCCTTAGTATGGACCTTGATCTGCATTGGGATTGTGCCCTTAGGTTAAGATAGGTATAGTAAGATCGATCATTTGGGTAGATTTATGGCATCATTAGAGGCATGCCTATGGGATGAATCATGTTTAAGTATGTTCTATATTATTCATTAAGCTCCTAGGTACTCCCATGTTCCTCTGGAACTTATTTATCTGTGATGGATAATTTAGGTACCTTATCTAGAATGGTCTCTAGTGTTGTGTTTTCCATTTCCCTTGTCATGTGATCGTTGATACTACTTCTCTTTTATGGTGTAATTCATTTATAAAAGTGTATAAATGTTTTTTGGAATGTTTTTTGGTAAATGTTAAAGAATATTTTACTCCCCCTTTCCCTTTTTAAATGAGAACTTCTCATCTCTCTCTCCCTCCCTCTTTTTTATCCTCCTTATCTTGGAAAACGAATCTTGTTTCGAATGGAAAGGGCAATGGACCATGATTTTATTCAAAAGGGAATGTGTGAAATACCCTATTTTTATATATTTTATTTCAAACATGAAATTGATGAATATTTTCTTTTATGTAAATTCATTAGGAATAGATACTTGGGAATGCCTACTAAGTTTAATACTCATGCCTATACTTCATTCTTATTTTTAGTCTGAGGTGCATGTTTTGGATTGGTCTCGATCATCATGGGTGATGTTGGGTTTTGAGATAAGAGAGTGACCCATGGGTTCACATGGATATTTAGTGGTCGTCAAGTTCAGTTTGTTTTATTTTTCAGTTGTATTTAGTTATTCTGTATTTTTTATTTATATTGGGTTTCTATTTTAGTATTTTTCTGCTTGTGTTTATTTATAATGGGAGAAACTATTCTCACTGTGACTCTGTTGGTGCCCTTGGTGCTTGTCACCACCATTGGGTGATCGGGAACATACCTTGGGGATGTCGTGGGCCAACATAGGTGACTGGTTTGGGGTCGACCCAGGTTGGTTCATGAAAAAATGGCATCAGAGTAGGCTCCTTAGAGTACCTAGCTTTTCGAGAACCCTTCAATATTTGGGATATCAAGGTAAATGGAGTAGGATTTTTAAAACTTGGGGTATGGGTATGAGTAAGTGTCTGACCAAAACTTTATGTGTCGAACCTTGGGTTTACAAGGGAATTTGGGTTTTGAGTTTTTTTCTTTTTATTTTAGTTATCATTTGGGAATGAAATGGGAGTTGTTTTGGTGGTCTCCAATGGGATCTCAGGGTATGAAAAGCCATATGGGCATCGGGATTTGGTCCTAAAAGACTCAATGTGATGGTGGTGTAATTGGAATACAGTTTTTAACCATGCGTCCAAGTCACCCATCGACATTATTTTCCCCTTGTGAGTTTATTTTGAGTCTTTCAAAATTCTGAAAACTATTTTGAAACCCTTGTTTTTAATTGTGAGAACCCTATTTCAAGTGGTAATGTTTTGGTTTCTAGAAAATGAAAAATGATGTTTCAGATTTATTTTAAGGAAATTTATAGAAAATGGATTATCAATAATGTATTTTTTTTATAAAATTGGTTTTAATTAAATTATTTATATGAAATGAAGTTTTTTTAAATTTGAAGGAAATGGTTTAAATGAGAAGAATTGGGATTTTGGATCGAATTCATGGGATTTTTTGTTTACTTTTTTTAATGTTATTGCGATGAGTTCTTGGTGATGGGTATATTTTTTATTTATTTTTTGGTTTCCTTGTTATTTAGTGTACACCCCCACCAAAGACTTGATGGATACTCGAGTGTAGATATGAGTGGTTTACCACTAGCGGACCCTCCAACTGATCAACTGAAATACCTTCTTCTTGAGTTTTAGAAGTTGAACCCTCCTCTCTTTTATGGTCAAGTGGATCCTCTATGAGTAGAAGAGTGGAAGCAGAAAATCCAAGGGATCTTATGTTTCCTTGAGTTTCCTAAGTCTCTAAATATGAAGTTTGTTATCTTTATGTTTGATGGTCTGAGTTATAGGTGGTGGAAGTAGGTTATTCAAACCAATCCTTGGGAATAACTCTCCTGGGTTTTTAGGTTTTTTTAATTATTTTTTATCAGAGTTGAATCAACAAATAATAATCAATATAAGTAGTCTTACTAGCACTAGGTAGGTGGTTCCTAGATATTTCCAATGTTATATGTGTGTGTTTTTTACACCATGTGATTTATCGGCACAGGTAGGGTTATATTAATGACTATGATTTAAACCTGATGATGCCTTTTAGGTTCTTTAGGAGTACCCTTTGGACTATCTAGAGTGGAGTATTTTGGTTAGGGTTGTGGTACATTTAGGTGTGATGCATGTTGGTTCAGGGAATAGAAGTTAATTCATGAATTATTCTTATAGTTGCTTATAAATGGTGTGGAAGTTGCGATTGGATGATAGTGTAACTCTAAGACATGGTATGGTGGTGAATCATTGTTCACTAGTCTTAGGGCAATGAAGGTTAGTGGGTTATGGTCGTGGGATGTTGTTGATACTACTCACCATAGAAGTTGAGGTAATGGGGATGTGTCCACATAGAGAGGGACCAATAAGATGGTGTCAACCCTTAAATGATTATAAATATACCCCATAGATGAGTAACTTAGAGTGATATTGAGTATCATTGGTATAGAGGAGTGATATTCAATAGACTTGTCCATTATGGTTCATGTGAAAGTGTTTAGACAATTAATTAAGAGTAGGACGATTGTTGTTTCTAGGTTCTAATTGGGATATTAGTGTAGGCACTTGGTTAGTTTATCACGGTTTGGGGATACCCCTTCATAGATGATCTCTGAGCATAGTGTTGGATTGTTTTTTAGGAGTTATATAATAATGGGTGATGTATTTTTCACATGCGGGGTGTGTACAAACTATGGGTACATATTCTCATATTCGCATAGATTGAAGTAGGTAGGAAGCACACTCATGGATGGTTGAGCACATAGTATAGTAGGGATCATTATGGTTTTGGATTCCATACATTGTACTTTTCACACACTCATTTTGGTGTGGGTATTATCTAGGGAAACCATTAGTGGTGGAATACTATGTTTATACTCATATATTACATAGGCAATTCGAGACACATGAATAAGTCATTTCAAATGAAACAACTAAGTGAAAGGGCCAAATTAATAGTTCATAGATGACTAGAGGTGTAGTAGATTTGTGATAGATCATTAATGGAATTTAGGGTAGGTCTAAGAAGATACTTAGTGATGTGTTGGAGTGTACTTTTTTATTTTTGGATATATATATATATATGTGTGTGTGATTGGTCTATGGGGAATCTAGGTTGTTTTTGTGTGTGTCTACCAACATTGTAGATAACCATTTTTTGTATTGTATGTGGTATATTATTAGTTTTATGTGAGATGTTTCTTTATATTAATGGTACATTTTTATGATTTAACTATTATTTATAATTATTTATACAAGGGTGTTCATTTTATTTGTGATCACTTATATATCTCTGAAACTAGTTATCAATCAATGGTATACATGGAGGCATTCTTGAGGTCTATATCTCTCTGGCTTGGGTGAAATTCAGACAATCCCTCGCAGTAACACTACATGGAAACCTTGAGATGTTATTTAGAATGAAATTATGTAATTGGTCAACTACTATATGAAAGACCATTTGACATGGCTTATCACCTCTAAGAATAATGATAGCCAACTAGGCTGAAGCCCTTCCCAACTGCCAGTGGTTAGATACCGAATGGCCTGCCTGAAAATACCACTCCATGTAAAGAGTATAAGGGTCACCTTAAGTGGATTTGAATGATACTCATTGATGAATTATCAATATTGAGTCAACCAATCCATAAAAATGGTCACATAAAACCTACAATTATATAACATGAAAAAGTTATAGAGAAACCTATAGCCACTAATCACAATAACTCACTTTGTACATATTTGAATATCCTCTAATTACACCCTAATGGCCATATCAATAGACATCACCCCATATAAATACTACATAAATAGCAACATATCCTTAAAAAATTAGGTAAATCTAAATGAATGTGACACAATAATATCAAATAAAATATATGCAAGGATAGATACCACTAAATTTGTACCTTGAATTGTCAATAGTCTCTCAACATGGTCAATTGGATTTGACTCGATAGTATGAAGTTTTTCTAATCTTAAACCTCTGTCCTAGAAACCTAATCCTTAGATACCTTAATGATCATTACTCTAATACCTCTACTAACCCAAATAAAACTAACCAAATCCATGCCCAAACTAGATATAATAACTCCAACTACCACCATATGGTATAATATATAATTCAACTATTGATTCCTGATCCTGGCCATCACTACAACCATTGATTTTCTAACTAAAACTCTAACAAAATCACTGTGAATGCCCCATATACCCCAAATATTGAAACTCAATAGGAGATATTTGGAACTAAAATTATGTATTTCCCACTCCATCACATTGATAAAAAGTATGATGTATTCTCCCATGCTTCGAAGAAGATGATCCACAGACCTGACTGACCTACCTACCACCACACTGATGAGAATCATCATATCCCCACTTCCTACGACCTAAGGATCCACTAAAAAAATTATAATATATTATAGAATCTCTAAGTATAACACTACCTTCAATGTTATTTATATAAATAAGGTCATGGTTTACCCCCTCATAGAAATATGTAAGGTGAAATACATTCAATGAAACCCAAATCAGATAGCTTAAACTATCCTCAAAGAAGTGAACCATGAAAATCTCATCACTAGCTAGCATATGAGTGAATATTAAAAGATTTTTAAAATGATCATCATGGTTAATCACTGAAATATTCATTTTAACAAGATTAATAAACTCTTAAACCCTATCAACTCTCAATTCCTTACATAAGAAATACTAAAAAATAAATTTTGGAAATCATTCAATGACAAATACACATGTTTATATTCCTATAATAGGAAATCCCATCAATTCTTCTCTGGTCCTTGAAGCATATACAAAAAAATAATCACCCCTCTCTTAGTGGGTGTCTTGACATGAACAAATATATATTTCATCTACCCAATCCATTACTCTAGAACTAGTACTAAACCCACCCATGTAATATAGGGGGATTCTATAGTTGAAACTCCCAAGTTAGATCTGACATAGAGGGAACCACCCATGGAGAACCTGGTCCCAAGTATCATCTAACCTGAAGTAGATTCTCTTAGATATTCTCACCAATATGAGTTACATGTTTAAATAGAGTGTTCATATTGACAACCAGTGGGGCTTTATCGTCCCCTCCCTCCTGGCACTCAATAGATAGTTAGTTCTATAACGAACCTTCTCTTTATTTCATATTTAAAAATGATTTATTACATAAAATTACACTTAATACAAATCAGAAGATCAATAAGTATAGTTTTTTTGGGGATTATGAACATTACATAACAACTTAAAATATGAAAAACACATCTTTATTGAAAAATCCTTTTACATGACCACTACATTCTTTCGTACTTAGCATTTCATGGGATAAAATGAGAACATGCATAAGAAAAGGGTGAGATATAAATCCCAGTAAGGGATTAAACAACACATAACATGAAGAATGAAATACATGTTAGGAAATAGACATATCAGTTGATCATAAGAGAAACATGAACATAAAGACATGATATTGCCTGATTATTATAACATGGAAATATGGAAACCACTTAAAATACCGAATCATTAACATAAAGGAATCAGGTAAAACCCTATCCCAAAATGATGGGAAAAGGTCCTATAAAGGAATTAGGTAAAACCTTATCCCAACATGATGTATCATAATACTAAACATTACCCAATGCATTATAGCTCTATCAGGGTGAACCCTTCACAATTATTTCAATCTCAAGCTTAAGTGTGCCACATAGATCATATAACGTGGATTCATTCAAAATGATCATTTATTACACGAATGAAGAATGTGGAATAAATATATGTAAGTAACCAATAAATAAATATATGTGCATAAAGTTGAATACTCTTGGTATAAGAATAGGTATGGTATTCACTACACGATGATTCTGGCATGGAAAATCGTGATGCAATTTCTGCAGCATAATGACGTCATATGGAAATTCATAAAATGGGTATATGAGAGAGAAAGGGGTGTATAATAATTTTTACATGAAATGTAAAGTGATTGGATCATGAAAAATAATATCCTAACATATGATATGGAATTTAATATTCCTAATACAAATGGAGTTCTTGAAATAGAAATGAGAAGTGAGAAATCTCTTACAGAATTTCAGCATAGTAACAGCGTAGGTAAGGGTTTAAATGGGGGAAGCATAAATGATCACTCATTGAAATAAAATAAAATATAAATTAGGGAATTTATTATAAATGGATTAAAATATAACCAATTGAAATTAAAATGACTAATTTTAAACAGGTTTCTTGAATTGAAAGGAAGAGAGAAAGGTGAGGATCCCTTACTTGGATGTGTGATTCCATAGGCTTGGGAGAGTCTTATTGGGTTCTTATGGGTTCTTTAGGAGGACTCTAGGGAGTAGTGGGAAGAGGTTGGTTTAGATTAAAAGATATTTAGTGAAGATTAATGGGTTATTGTGTGGTTTTATATAGGAAATGTAGGGGAATTCATTATTATTTTGGTTTTAGGCCCTACACACTAAAATATTCAAAACCACAAACCATCCCATGATTTTTTTTACCATGGTTTATAGAAAAGGGGAGTGGTATAAATTATTTTTAAAGGATAAGGGAAAATTATATTAAAATATTTCTCTTTCTTATGTGGAGGTGAGTCACACATTTAAGTAAATGAATTTAAAAGCATAAAATATTTTATATGTCTTGGGGGATTCACTAAAACATTACAAATTAAATAAAATAAACCTAAAATTATATTATTTTAAGGGAAAAAATATATTTGGTTTAATATACCCTTTATATTATTTTATTACATCATTATTAGGTCATTATGATTATATAAAACACATTATATATTTATACAGTATTTAATGTTTACCCAAAAATTCATCTATCTCAGAAAATTATAAAAAATTAACAATTGGATAATTTCAAAGTCATGATTCCAAAAATAATGCTAATTTTATCTAAATAATTCTCTAAATATGTTAATTTTCACTTTTAAAATAAAAATTATCATTTATTGAAAATTGATTGGTTTTGATAAAAAAACTTTCAAACCATAAGAAAAATTACAATTGTCTTCATAAAAATTATATGATTATTTATATTTAATAAATGTAATTTAATAATGATATTTTATTAAAATATTATTTAATTCTAAATTCCATTAATTCATCAAAAATAAATTTTTTTAATTAAATTTTAATATTAACTCAAAATACCAATTGTGCTTTAAAAATCAATTACAAAGTAACAATAATAGAATGAAAGTATATTCATTATTTTATAAAAAAATAATTCACATAATAATAATGATACGGTCTTGTTAAATATCCCTTTATTACAGTAGCATATTCACTAAGAGTAAGGTGTGTGATGGTGGGGATTTCTTGGGGTTGTTCGGTGAACATGGTTTGGGCCGCGATCTTGATGAGCGCGAAATTCTCCTGTAAATGGTTTTACTCATGATTTAGTTGTTGGATCTTATCTTGGGATTGGTCTAGGAAATAGCCCAGAAATGCTATCTCCCTCGGAAGCTCCAATAAATGTTCTTCATAGGGTATGATCCTACTAATTGAGGTCATCACTTCCTTTTTCTGTGTCAAAAGGATTCATTAAAAATATATATTTATACTAATCATGTGATCACTATTCAATGTCTATATTATCAATAGTAAGGATACCTAATGGTCATTTAAATATAATAGGATAAAACAAAAGGAATGCATTTTTTTCAATATCCATAAGACATTTAATTAAAAGAAATGGAGTTTTATTCATAACAGTTTTGGTCATTACAACCATTCCCCCTTATGAAATTTCATGTTCAAAATTTTCATTTCCTAAATGAAAATATATGAGGGTAACTCTGCTTCATCATTTCATCTGGTTCCCACATCACTTCTTCAAACTTTTGATTTCTCCCCAACACTTTGATGAGAGGAATTTCCTTATTTAATATAACATTATCTTTACGATCTGATATCTTCACAGGCTTCTCCTCATAGGAGAGGTCGTTCTCTAATGGTACCACCTCTGGATTAAGTACATGTGATGGGTCTGGTATATAATTATTTAAGATTGAGACATTAAATACATCATTTACTTGATATATGTTTGGTGGGAGTGTTAGTCGATAGGCCTCGGCCTCAATTCGATCAAGGATCTCAAAAGGGTCAATGTACCTTGGACTAAGATTTTATTTCTTCCCAAATCTCATAAATCTCTTACATAGATATATAAATAGGAATACCATGTCTCCAACATCAAACTCTAAGTTTTGTTGACGATTTTCAACAAATATATCTTTTCAACTCTGGGCAGCTTTGATGTGCTGCTAGATGAACTTAACCTTATACACTATTTCTTCGACCATTTCCGAACCTAGAAGTTTTTGTTCCCCAACTTATCTCAACATGATGGTGTTATTCACCTCTTCCCATAAAGGGATTCATAAATAGTTATTTGGATTTTTTATTGGAAACTATTGTTGTAAGATAACTCCACTAAAAGAAGATGTTGGTCCCATAAAACTTTTAAGTCCATTGGAAAAACTCTCAACATGTCCTCAAGTGTCTAGATAGTCCACTCAGATTTTCCCCCAGTTTGAGGGTGATAGGTCATTATGAATTTTAACTCAGTGTTCAGATCATATTGGAGACTCTTCCAAAACTTATAGGTGAATATTGGATCTCGATCAGACATAATCGATAGTGGTACTCCATACAACTTTACCTCTTCTATAATGTATATTTGTGCCAGCTGATCCAATGATAAATCCTCTCAAATTTCAATTAAGTGTGCAGTATTTATAAGACAATCCATCACAACCTAGATAGCATTATTTCCTTTGGATGTCTTCAAAAGTCCAGTGAAAATCTCCATGGTGATGTTTTCCCATTTCTATATTGGTATGGGTAATGGTTATATCATCCCCTTAGACTTCAGCCTATCAGTCCTCACTTACTGACATACCAGACACTTTGATGTATATTTAGAGATCTCATTCTTCATGTTATCCCACCAATAGTGCTTCTAGATATCTCGATACATCTTCGTGTTTCTGGGTGAATGGAGAAATCCAAACTATGTTCATCATCCAAAAGGTATTTCTTTAAATCTGGATTTGATAGAACACATATTCTTGACCCAAATCTCCCAATTCTTTCTTCATTAACATTGAACTCCAAGGATTTCCCTTTTATGATAGTTTCCACTTTCTTCTGAAATCCCACATCATATTTTTTAGCATCCTTTAACCATTCCAAAAAAGATGGTTGAATAATAATTTTTGAAAGGATTGATGATGTTCCCTTTTTTATGATTCACATGTCCATATTCATCAAATCTAAGAAGATTGTATCCTTTTCAACTCTTATAAATGATAGAATTTATGGGTCCTTTCTACTTAGAGAATCTTCCACCTTGTTCTCTTTCTTAGGGTGGTGATGGATTGAGCAGTAGTAATCCTTGATGATCTCTAACCATCTTTATTGGTGGATATTACGCTTTTTCTGTGCGAATATATATATTTGGGACTTTTGTGATATGTATATATTTTACACTTCTCCTCAAAGAGATAATAACACCATATTTTCTATGTAAAGATCACTGCTTCCAACTCTAAATCATGTGTGGGATAGTTTTTCTCAAGAATTTTCAGCTTCCCCAAGGCATAGGTAATGATTTTTTCATTCTGCATTAACACACAACCCAAGCCCTTCTTCGAAGCATAATTAAAGATTATGAAAAGCTCCCCACTTGTGGGTAGTGTGACCACAAGGGTAGTGATAAGCCTCTTCTTAAACTTCATGAAGCTTTCTTTAAATTCATTATTTCAAGAAAACATGACTCCCTTCTGAGTTATCTTGGTAAGAGGGTTTGAAAATCGTGAGAAATTTCTAAAAAATTGACAATAATATCCATCTAAACCCAGGAAGCTACATATATCTTCTATAGATGTCAGCCTTGTCCATCCATCAATTGCTTTTGTTTTGGAAGGATCCATAGATATCCCATTTATTGTGATGATATGCCCAAATAATAAGGCATCCTTCAACTATAACACACAGTTGTTGTACTTTTCATAGAGTCTATCATTTTTCAATTTCTCTAGTATTGGGATCAGATGTTTCTCATGCTGCTCCTTGGTTTGGGATTATATTATAATATCGTCTATAAATACTAACACATATTTTTTAGGTAATCTCTAAAGACTATATTCATGAAGTCCACGAAGATTTCTGGAGCATTAGTGATTCCAAAAGGCATTACTATGAATTCATAGTCCCATTATCTTGTATGAAAAGATGTCTTGGGGATATCCTCCTTATTTACCCTTACATGTTAATATCCCTGAGGATTTGACTATAATTTTCTAATCATCATCCCAAAAATAACTAAACCTATCCTCTGATACCAACTATAAAGACCCCGCTCTTTATTTCATATTTAAACATGATGTATTACATAAAATTTCACTTAATACAACTCAGAAGATTGATATATATATACTATATTTGGGGCTTAGTAACATTACATAACAACCGAAAACATCAAATACACATATTTATTGAAAACTTCTTTTAAATGACTACAACATTCCTTCATACTTAGCATTGTACGGTGTAACATGAGGACAATCATAAGAAAATGGTGAGATAAAAAGCCTAGTAAGGGAGTAAAAAAAGGAATAACATAAAGAATACAATACATTCTAGGAACTAGACATATTAATGGAGCGTAAGAAAAATACAAACATAAAGACATGATATAGCATGATTATCATAACATGAAAATGTAACAACAACTTAAAACACTACATCATTAACATAATCGAATCATGTAAACCCATTTACCAATATGATGGAAAAAATTCCTATAAAAGAATCAGATAAACCCCTATCCCAACATGGTGTATCATGATACTAAATATTACCCAATGCATTGCAGCACTATCAGGGTGCACCCATCATAATCATTTCAATCTCATGCTTAAGTGTGCCACATAGATCATATAACATGGATTCATTCAACATAATAATTTATTACATGATAGAAGAATGTAGAATACATAAATGTAAGTAATAAATCAATAAGTATGTGTTAATAAAGTTTAATTCCCTTGATATAGGAATGGGTATGGTATTCACTACACGATGATTTTCACATGGAAAATCGTGGTGCAATTTCGGTAGCATAACAACATCATATGAAAATTCATAAAATGGGTATATGAGAGAGAAAGTGGTCTATCATCATTTATACATGAAATGGACAGTGAGGGGATCATGGAACATAATATCCAATCATATGATATGGAATTTAAGATTCATAATACAAATTAAGTGCTTGAAATGGAAATGAGAAGAGAGAAACCTCTTATAGAATTTTGGCATAGTAATGGTATAGGTAAGGGTCTAAATGGGGGGAGGTTAAATGATAAATAATTGAAATAACATCAAATGTAAAATAGTTAATTGATTATAAAATGATTAAAATATAACCAATTTAAATTAAAATGGCTAATTTCAAACAAGGTTCTTGAATTGAAAGGAAGGGAGAAAGGTGTTGATCCCTTACTTGGACGTGTGATACCAAAGGCTTGGGAGAGGATTCTTGGGAGATTAGGGGAACCATGGGAGTACTCTAGGGAGTATGGGGAAGGTGTTTTTCCATCTTCAAAGAGATTAAGTGAGGATTAATTGGTTCTTGGGTGTGTTTATATAGGAACAATGGGGGAATTCTTTATTATTTTGGTTTTGAACCCTACACACTAAAATATTCAAAACCAAAATCAATCCCATGGTTTTTTACCAAGTTTTTTGAAAAAAGGGAGTGGTATATATTATTTTAAATCTATAAGGTCCGAATATAATAAAAATATTTTCCATGCTTATGTTGAGGGGAGTCTTGCTTTCAAGGAACTAAATTTAAAATCTTAAAATGTTTTATATGTCATGGAGGATTCACTAAGGCTTTATAAAATAAATAAAATAAAACTAAAAATATATTATTTTGAAGTAAAACATATATTTTTCCAAAGATACCCTTTATAGTATTTTATTACATCACTATTGGGTCATTATGATGTCATAAAACACATTATATATTTATACGGTATTTAATTTTTACCCAAAAATTCGACTTTCTTAGAAAATTATTAAGAATTCACCATTGGATGATTTTGACGTTCTAATTCCAAAAATAATATTAATTTTATCTAATTAATTTTCAAAATATCTTAATTTTCACTTTTAAAATAAAAACTAACATTTATTTAAATTTGAAGATTTTTTGATAAAAAGTGTTTTCAAACCTTAATAAAAAGTATAATTGACTTCATAAAAATTATTCAATCATTTATATTTAATAAAATAAATTTAATAATAATATTTTTTTTAAATATTATTTAATTCAAAAATCCATTAATTCATCAAAATATATTTCTTAATTAAATTTTTATATTAACCAAAAATACTATTTGTACTTTAAAAATCATTTAAAAAGTAACAATAATAGAATGAAAGTATATTCCTTATTCTATACAAAAATAATTATCATAATTATAATAATATGTTCATGTTACATATCCCTTTATTACACCAACATACACTCTAAGAGTAAGTTGTGCGATGGTGGGGCTTTCATGGGGCCGTTTGGTGAACATGGTTTGGGTCGTGATCTCGATGAGCTTGAACTTCTCCCGTAAGTGGTTTCTCTCATTCTTAAGTTATTGGATATAGGATTGGGATTGGTCTTGGGAAAAGCCTTGAAATTATTTCTCCCTTGGAAGCTCTAATAAATTGGCTTCATATGGTACATTCCTACTGGTTGAGGCCATCACTTCCTTTGTCTGTGTCAAAAGGATTTGTTAAAACCCTATATTTATACTAGTCATGTGATAACTATTCAATGACTATGTTATTAATGTTAAATATACTTAATGGTAATTTAAATAAAACTGAATAAAAAAGGATTTCATGTGGTTTATATATCCGTAAGACATTTAATTAAATGAAAGAGAACTTTATTCATAATAGTTTGGGTCGTTACAGGTGCGATAACATGCCACTATATTTTCAAATTCACAAATAAAAATATATTTCTATTATATTTCATTATATCACATATAGGATAATAATTATTAGATAGTAAATCCCATTATACTACACACACCCTAGAATATTATGGGTCCCACATAACCTCTCTAGCCTTTTCTACACACTCATAAGGATGAAATCAGATAAAAATGGAATAAAAATTATTAATTAGAAACAACATAATATAATAGTGTCTTGGTTCAATATAATTCCACCATAAAGTTATATAGGGATATATATATATAAGTTTTCTTTGACACTTCAAATAACCAAACCCCATATTATAATTAGGGTTCTTAATCATAAACAGGAAAAAAAATTTCACTTGAATCCTAGGTTGTAAATATGATGCATGAACACATTTCCTGATTCCACCCTTGTCCATGAGTAAAACAATAAATGAAAAATCAATAAAAAAATCCATTATATTTATTAAAAATAACACAATTGTAATAGTGATGACCAAGATAAGCAATCATATCCCTGGTAACTTGGAATTTCCCTATACATAGGTTAGTTATTACCAATGTATAGAATCTACTCAAACTCTTAAAAGTATCACATACCTTGAATACCATATCCCAAATAGTAATATAAATGAAAAGAAGGTTCTGATACTACATTTTATCATATTTTATCTGACTCACCTCCACCATAATCTAACTAGGTTCCACATACAGTAAGAATGTCACCCCTTACGCCAGAAGTTTCTAACTAGAATCTAGGGTCTATATATAAGGTTTAAGGAATATAATCTATATGGTATATATAATCATAATTAACATATAATAAGTAATATATAAAATGAAACATAATAAAGATAAACATCAAAATTATGTTCCAATTATAGAAAATAATATAACCCATGCTATTACAAAATGGACAAATGTAATGTCTCATGATCATACATATATGAAAAAAAATATCTTTTGGGTATATTGTATGCCATATAATAATAAAATAAGATAAATACTGGAGATAAATACTTTCCTCAATGTGTTTTAATCTACGTTTATTTTAGTTATATAATTGATTTCCAAATCCAGGTGATTCTTAGGATGAAAAAACAATTATTTTAATTGTGTATCGATTTCCAGTGGATAGGAGGTTAAATAATCTCATTCAGGGACTTATTAACAAGTTTGTGACTCTCTTATGTATTTAATAAATATTCATAAAATAATTCCTTATAAAAATACATGTTACGTTAGTCATGAAAGTGATCAATCATTTCCAAGAACTGATGTAATCATCTATATGTATGAGAGTTTATCTATCTTACCTCACCATGGGTTGGTTATATTATGGTTTAAGGAAAAATTCCATAGATATATAGAATTTATTTCCATCTAGGTAGGTGGTATGTGTTGTGGAGTTGATATTTCTCCCCTGATAAGGGTTTCTTATGTATCCTTGTAAATGGAATCAAAATCCATATGGATTAGTACCACTAAATATGTAATGTTGTACCTTTTAGGGTCATTTTACAAGGACCAAGGTTGTTCCTTTTAAGTCTATGAAATAATTACTAATTATTTATCATTTAATCTTGTGCATTCTTGACAAATGAATTTCATTTTAAATTTGTGTATCTAGGACCAATGAAGTTCCTTTTAAACTTGTGCATCCAGGACTAATGAATTTCCTTTTATGATCATGTATCTAGAAAAAATGTGCTTTTAAGTTCATGAATCTAGTACAATTGTGCCTTAAAATTTAGTATTACATGATTAGGATTGGTTTTGAGAAGTTTAAAGACATTTATAATGGAATAATTAGTGAAAGATACCTAGAAATTGTTTGTGTGGGACTTATGAATGAGTGTAACTTTTATGGTTTTCCTGAAGTATGGGTTTGGTGATGTTATTTTAGGGATTACACTAGGTAAGAGACCTATTTATGTTAATGGATCATTTATTTTCTTAATGATTTTAATCAATTAATATTTTAGTATCTTGTTGGTCATAATACTAATTCAAAATTTTCAAGTTAGATGAGTTGAAAATGTTGATCTAGAGAGCATCCCACCGATCCTCTTAAAGGGAAAATTCTATTTATCAAGAAAATACATAATTTAATGTATCTTGATAATGATTATGAGATCTATTATAGGATACCACATCCCAATCATCAATGTATTACATGATTGAAAGGGAGAACTCTGGTTTTCACAAACAACTCATGTATATCTAGAGGTCGTGTAGGAATTATTTGTATAAAAAAAATCCTTAGTTAATTGGTTTTCACTAAATAATGTAAGAAAGGTCCTTTGGGAAATTAATTTATCCAAATTAGGAGTCATGGGTGAATGCGGTTCTTGTAAGGCCTTTTGAATCATTAGATAAAGTTGAGCACCCATGGAAGGGATACTTCATAATGGAGATACCCTTAGGTTAAATCTTTAACAGTAGTAGATCACTTAATAGAGGGAAACATACAATATAGGAAACCCCTAAATAAAAAAATATTAGGTTACAAGAAATGTAAGAGTCCAAAATTGAGTGTTAAGGTTTAAGGTCTTCTACTTCATAAGTTTCCTATGGTGGCCAGAACTCCGTAAAGAAATCACATAGGGTCAGTAAAGGGGGACCTCATGAATATATTATAAGGTCAAACCTGCATAATATCTTATGCAAGTGAGAAATAGTCATGAATTACTTAAAATAGAATAAACATGACCTCTTATCCTTATATTTAAAGTTTACCTGGGATATTTATGCTCTGAATTCCTTTTAGAAAAGGATTTCTAATAAATGATGCAATTTCTCAAACATCGAGTATTAAGAAATTACCTCATTTATAAAAAGTGTTTCTAGTATCATATTTATGGTAAAAACTTCCTAAAATATTTCCTTAAATGTGAGTAACTTCTTCCATATAAGTTTTATACATGTTTATATAAACTCACAACATTTGTGCAATAAGAGAGGGTATGTACACATAGGAAGTTAATTGCTGAAAATAATGCAGGCCCACAATTGAGGTTGGTGGCAAGATGATAAGGATTCTCGTGGGCCACAAATGATAATACAACTATGTGATTGTTTCATATTCATGGAAGGCCTTCACTCCTAATGAAAAAACTATGTACCCACATAGATTCATTGTATTTTATGCAATTTTGTACATGGTGGGTGGTGTTATTTATATTAAAGTGTATATTTAGTTTCATTATCTTATAATATTCATCTCAAAGTGTTTGTAAACTTTTTAGGCACTAAAATATGTCTCCTCATAATTATATCCAATTATAATTAAGTGGATTGAATTATAAGTCAACCCCATAAATTCTTCTTAAAATTTATAGTGTCCATATAAATAGAAATATGAAAGGTCAGACCCACCCCTATATATAGGGTGGTAGGCCCCTTCCCTCCATACTTTGTAATTAGTGTTAATGTTCATAAAATATATCTCTTTCTATGTATGTTTTTGAGAATTTATCTACATAATAATCATATGAAAAATCCTGAAACAATACTCCAGGTAACCAAGAGAAACATAATCAGTGATCCCCCCTCCAAAAATTATATACATGAGATAGAACTTATACTATATAAACTCCAATTATGTTTTATATGTAATTTACTATTTTTTCCAAAATTTTATGCAGTGTTATTCCATTAAATTATTTTTTATAAATTGATATAACCTTAAAAATTTTATCTCCCTTTTATATAAAAATTAATTGGGTGTAATCCATTGTATATTCTACCTTGAGATAGAAATATATGGCTGAAAATGTTGTGTGTAAGAAGCACAAACACATTCACCCAAGGTACTTTCAAATTTTAGAGTTGATGGGACCAAATCAGTTTAATTACCTAACATTATAGAGGATTAACCTTTATGGATTTAAGAATCTAACTAATAAAACCTTACCTAAAACTTGGACTTGAAAGAATTAACTAGTGCACCATATTAGTCATCATTTAAAACTAGCTTATGCCCCTATTTATATTGAAGGATATTTTATTATGTAAGATGAGTATGGATATGGGTATATCCTTAAATATTCCTGAATAACTTTTAATGTGGGTAATCATATCACCAAAACATATATTTATATATTTTCAACCATACTTCATAGGTATTGATAATATCATAGGAAAGGATTGAATATATGTTGGGAACTTTTCCCATGATGTGTTTTCAAGATGGAATGGGGGGTGACCGTACATGGTCAGCTATAGTTATAAATAAGTATAGGGGGATATAAAGGTAGTGAGAATCTATGAGGAAGTTTCTATATCATAGTTACTCTCACACCATAGTAAGAAAATTATTATAGACATAATCAGCTAATGGAGCCTCAACAACAACACCTTCCACTTGTTTCATAGAGAGGCTAGGATTAACCTCTAGGATGAACACATGATTAGAGAAGATATAATCTTATGAGAGTTGTATAATGAGTTCATTCATCCCTTAAACACCTAGAATGATGTATAGTGGACTCCACCATAGTAAAATCGGTTACGATAATTTGTAAGGGATGTCGTGAAGAAGGACCTTCATCCCCGCATTAACATACCCATTGGCTTTGGGGTCAGGATCTTCATTAGATCATATGTTCAAGGTCCCCCAAAAAGGTTTCCATAGATTTTCCCAACTCATAAGACTCATAGGAATCTTTTCATGCATATTATTACCCTATCATAATTTTTTTTATAAAAATAGGGGTTGGGAAATTTTCTCAGGAAAAACCCACCGGTCCACCTGGCGGTGTTCCTCAAAATATCTTTGAGTGGATATATTCTTACAGACTTTGATTCACTGTATAGAGTGATGAATAACACATTAATTATGCAAGGACAACTATTAAGTGGAAAATAAATTAATTTATCCCGACCAATATTGTCCAAGCCTTACACAAAACTTAGCAACATTAATTGGGGAAAAGACCCCTTCAATATTATTATCCCTTCGAAGTTCATTAGGGATGGATCATAGCTCATATAGGAGGATATGGATTTATCAATAATAGGGGATTATCTGGTACTTGATTCATATCATATATCTAGAGCATATCCATGGGGTGACCACTCACTCTAACAGAACTATATGTGACCAACATGCAAAATTTTCATAATCGAATCATCATTACAACCAATTGGGACCCCATTGGTATGATTGTTGATAATGAAATTATATCACATGAGCAGAGATATTTTCTTATAGTGATATTATAGGGTGATCTAGTAGCTGGGATTAATGTAGGGGCTATCTAAAAAGCCTATATGACTTGTAGATTTGGTATCCAATTCTATTCCATGAAAAATATATGCCATGCTCTACCTTGAAGCATATAGATCGAGTATAATCTAATAGTGATGTGTCAGTTTTGGTTGATGATCACATGGGGATACAGGTGTAAGAACCTGGTTTTTTCTATAAAAGACATTGGAATATTTCTTGATGTTAAACCAGAGAAGCGCCTTCTGACGGCGTGCGATTCTGAGCCCCGGTGTGGCCAGAATTAAATTTTCAGTGCGTTCACACTGGACACGCCAAATAAATAGGGTAACTTCTAAATGGTTGCTCTTATGGGAGAATCGAGGCAACCATTGAGTCAGTAGCATGCTGTTTATCGTAAGAGGGGTGTAATTTTTGAAGGCGCGGACCCTTTGTGGAAAATGCCCCCAGGGGTGTTTTCATAATTTAACGACCTCAGACGTTAAGTTTTATAACTTTTGAATGGGGCCTCAGATTAAAATTTTGAGAGCACTATTGTGCTCGAGAGGTGGTTTTTACCCTAGGGGAGGCTTAACCTCAACACCGTCGAGAGTTTCAGATGCGGGTTAATTTGAGGGTTTAAAATTAATTAAACTTTTTAATTTAAAATTTTCTTTACTTAAGTGAAAACCCTCTCACCTTCTCCCATTTCTCATTCTCCTGACGGAAGAACCCTTAAGGAAGCTCCTCTCCAACAATCTTCCCTCCATCTTCTCCTCCTCTCCAAGGTGTTGCAGCCGGCGGATCATTGCGATGCTTTGGGCTACACCCAAAGAGGTAGGATAGTGTGTTTATATTTTAATTTCCCGCACCTACTATGAACTCAATTTATAACACCTAATTGCTATTATTTCATCGAGAAAATCCCATAACTATTTATCTTATATTCTGAGCTTTTCGACGCATGTTTCAGATTTAAATTTCGAGTCCCGAGGAATCCACAACTGTCTGATGAAGATTGGGGTGTGTTGGGTGTTTTTCGGCGAGGATCCGGCTTTCTGGGCGGCGGCGGTCCGAGTTGACGGCGGTGACATGGCCAGTCTTCAGTGGAGGTGGTCGCAGCTCACGATCAAGTGGAGCAGGCAGCTCCATGGAAGTCCGGGGTGGTGGGGCTCCTGGGCAGCGGGGGTCGGCGCGGGTGAGGCCGAGTGGAGGTGGCCGTAGTCATGTGGCGCAGGCGGCCGCGGGGCGTCGGCGGTCGAGCGGAGGCCAGCCGTTCTGGTGGTGAAGGTCGCATGAGGCGACCCAGGTCGCCGATGGGAGGAAGAAGGACCCACCTTTTTTGGGTCCTGCTCTGATCGAGGGAGACAAAAAAAATAAAAAGAAAATAAAAAAAATAAGTTTATAATAATAATAATAATATTATTATTATTATGAAAATGATTTTTAAATAATAAATCATCCGTAGGGCGTCAGATTTGGGCACTGTCTGTAGCCGCGAAATCCTTGAATCGAGATAGAGTTTTTGAGATAGTCTCAGGGATTTTTAATTCCCGAGACGAGGGGCTCGGTGGCGTGACACATACGTTAAGTGGTTTAGCACTTTTCCCGAGGTTCTTATTTTGGGCAGCGCAGACAAATCCAAAGTCCGTTTTGAGCGTCGTCAGTGGCGTTGCGACCTTGACGTCGAGATGAATATTTCCAGTATGGTTTCATGCATTGAAACCGAAGTTGAGGCATGGGCCTGGAGGATGAGTCCCTTCTCAGACGACACTCTCGCCTCAGCATTCTAGGGTTCCCTCAATTCCCGATTTATTCTTCCTCACCGTCCGCAGCTCTCTTCGGTTTCCTCTTCAATCTTCCATGCTGGTTTGTTCGCTGTAGAGTATTCTGGTGGTTCTTCATTCATGGAAGTGTTTTTGCAGGTGTGCTGTCCGTTTGGAGGTGGCCTGATGGAAGGGGATTGTGGTCCCGGCGAAGGTCAAGCCTCTCTATTGAAGCCCTCATCCACTCCAACTCTGCTCTGACTTCGTGTTCCTCCACTCATGTCCCTGTCTGGTCTTGTGCGGTGGTTACTAGGAAGTTTTGGGATGTGTTGTTTGAGAGGTTGATTGTGTTCCAAGAGGCGTATCCTCATTGGATTCACTCTTTCTCATGGGTTCCTACTGGTGACTCTTTTCCTGGTGGCTAGGTTGTGTGCTGAAGATTCTTCTGGTGTTTCTTTGTTCGTGGTGGTGTTTTTGCAGGTGTGCTCTTCATTTGGAGGTTTCCGTTTGGAATGGGATTGTGGTCCTAGTGATGGTTTTGTCTCTCTGTTGAAGCCCTCGTCCGCTCCTATTCTGATCTGGCTTCATGTTCCTCCTCATCTCTCCATGTCTGGTCTGGTGCGATGGTTACTAGGATGTTTTGGGATGTGTTGTTCGAGAGGTCGATGGTGGTCCAAGAGGCACATCCTCATTGGTTTCGATCCTTCCCTTGGGTTCTTAGTGAAGATGTTTTTCCCAAGTGTCTTGTGTTTCCAGGTAATGGAGTTTTTGTTTCATTGAATTACAGTGGTTGTTTTTTGGATTACAATGGTTTTTTTCGGAGGTCACTAGTGGTGAGCGATGTTGGTTCTTACTCATCGATTTCGACGATTTGTTTTATGATGGTGGTTTCATTTATCTGGTGTTGGTTACTGTTGGTGAGAAGAAGAGTCAGTTTTGATAGTTTGATGTTGTTGATGCCTATGAAATTCTTGGTAAATGTTTGAACAACGAAGACGGTGTGGTGGTGGACCGGAGACGGAGACTGGCGGCGAACGTCGGAGAAGTGGACGACAGGGATGACTCAATGATGGAAATGTTGATGGTGATAGAATGAGGTGATAGTGGTGTCGGTGGAAAAAGGTTCAGGTTGGTGTGCTACGATGATGAGGAGTAGATCGAGGAGGCTGACTGTGGGTTCGTGCCCCAAGATGGTTCGCTGTCTAGTATTTTGAATTTTGAATTTTCATCTACGCAGTTTTTTGTATTTTGGTGATTTGGTATCTCATGTATGGTCTGGTTCCCACTCACCCAAAATCAGTTTTTCTAAAATCAAATAAAAATGGAATTTTTAGGCATGGGCCCCATGACCTGTATTTTAAGCTGCGAGCAGCGTTTCACAACTTTTTCATCAGACGTCCGTTCGGGGCGTGCGAGTAGTTGATTCTGGGTGTTTTTCCGAGGGCATTGCAATGGTGCAATCTGCCTGCTTTAATTCAGAATGGTGGAGTGGGCCCCACAGGGGTTGTTTTGGGCATTGATGGTGAATTTCTATCTCCTTCACTGGGTGTCCGTTTCGGACAAGTGATTAGTCAATCTTGTGTACTTTTTAAAAAGGATTGCAACGGTGTGAACCGTTCGTAGCACTTTGGGACCGGGATATAGGTCCCATGTAGCACCGCTTCTGTGTGGTACAATGAAATGCATATTTTTCTCCAGTCATCCGTTCCATGCAAGTAAGCAGTCAACTTGACATGTCTTTCCAAGGAGATCGAAACGGTGTGACGCGTCCGACTATTTTTGGGGCCGAGGCTCGGGACCACGGGACGTCGTTCGGGCGTAAAGTGGTGTTGGAAAATTTTCCATCGGATATCCATTTGAGGCAAGTAAATAGTTGATCTCGCGTGTTTTTTCATGGGGTTTATAACGGTACGATCTGTATGGATGTGCAGAGCCTCATCCAATATCTTATTAAATGTGGAACAATGAAAGGTGCTCCGGTGGTGGTTCTTCCTACAGTGTTTGTAAGGAAACCTTGGCGTGTGATCGCGTTCACTCTTGTGAGAGTGAATTTAGTGTTTAAAGAGGCGTGGTCGACTATGCTAGAGCTGCAGAGGAAGCAAGTTGGCGAAATTGATGTTTTTTTCCTTCGCGTTGACGTTGGGTGCCATGTGTTCGATAGCCTTTGTGCTAGAGATGTGATATACTCTGAGAGTATACAAGAATTCTGGGAGGTACATTTTGTAGTTTTACCCAGGAACATTTGTGTACATGTTTTGGATATGATATAGGTCCACACATCATGTGGGCCCCTTGTTCGTGTTGTGTTGTGTTTTATGTACCTTTGATATCTTGCGACATAGAGGGTCCATCTGTTAATGATGGTTTAGACCAGCCGGGTGGTATGGTTTCCCTTGGATCTATTCTCGACGGTTTGATTGGCAGGGTTGTTCGGGTTCCCCTGTTTCCTTTAGCAGTGTGGGAATTCAGTATCACGTCCCTTCATGTTCCCTAGGCAGTCGGTGTGACCCATACTACACGGGCGATGAACCTCTACTAGGTGAATTGTTCCGGAGTTGGGTGGTTGTGCGATACCCACTCCATGATCTGTTGGCCAGTGTTGTTCCATCTAGTAGGGATGGCTAGAGCAGTTCCGGGTTTACCCTCTAGTGAGGTTGGGCAGTGGGTTGCTCATCGACCTCTCTGGGTTTACCCTCCAGCAGGGCTGGGATGTGGGTTTCTCATCAACCTCTTCGAGTTTACCCTCTAGTAGAGACTAGGTAGTGGGTTACCCGACAGCCTTTTAGGGTTTACCCTTCAGTAGAGACTGGGCAGTGGGTTACCCGATGACCTCTTAGGGTTTAACCTCCAGCAGAGACTGGGTAGTGGGGTACCCGACGACCTCTTAGGGTTTACCCTCCAGCGAGGTTGGGCAGTGGGTTACTCGATGACTTCTTTCAGATTCAATCCTTTCTACTAGGCTAGTCTGTGGGTTTTCTCTGTGACTACCGGAGTGGGACCCTTGGTTGTACGGGTCAGTAATGTGACACCTTTGACTTTGAGAAGACCACTTGACTGTGTGATAGTGACGAGGTGTGGTTTGACTTTCCCTAGAACACTCAAGTACGAGGGTTAATTTCGCCACCAAGACGCGTCCTTGAGATGCGACTTAAAACCGTGCGAGCGAGTTAGTACCGATCAAAGAAGATAGTGTCAAGGTGTGGTGATTTGATCCCCTTGACTTGCAGTTCGGGGCAGACGTGCGGGATATTGGGCATCGATGGTGTTTACTTCTGGGACTGTTGGATACTCACTTTCTTGGGCTGAGCTACGGGATGGAGATCCCCTTGTGATCTTGTTCAGGTTTCTTCATTGAGCATATGGATATGTATATATCTTGTTCCAGTACCCACTCCTTGGATTTGGTTACTCTCCTTCCAGGAGAGTTGAAGACGCGCGGGGTATGCCATGTGCTTTCCGTGTATAGCTTTTCATGGATGGATGAGTATACTCTCCTACTATTGGCAGTGAAGACTCGACGAGAAGTTTCATCTTCTCATCGTTTCTAGCTCCTTGTGTTTGGAAGAGTCTACTTCCTTTCTCTTGTTGGGTTAAGTTGTTATTCTATTGTACTCTTACTGAACTCTATGTCGTTCTCCTTTACTATTCCTTGTTCGATCTACTGCTCACCTCTTCAGTACCTCCTTTGTTTCTCCATCGAGACTTCAGGGCATCCTATTGAGTATTTTTATACTCACCCCTGCTTGGTCTTTGCTCGCACTTGGTGTGCCCTTGCAGACGACGGACAGGTTTCTCATGATTACAGAGGAGCTTAGGAGTTCTGAAGTTTTGACCACGTGCGGTGGTCGTAGTCACGTTCCAGGTGTGGGACTCTCCCAGCTGTTCACTTTTGTTTACCTATTGTTGGGTTGTGGAACTTTTCTGGTTGGGTGTGTGTTTTTCCCTTTTCTTTTCAGTTTACCTTCGACACTTGCTTTGTACTGTTTAGAGGTCGATGCACTTTTTGTGGTTGTTTATAGCAGTTGTTACTTTACTTTCTCTTTTACTCTGCAATATTGCATTGATTGGGCTACGTGTGTGTGTACATGTACTTAGGCAAAGGCCTCCCCGAGTTGTTTAGCCTTCGACACTTGTCGCCAGCCCCTGGCCTATGGATGCGGTCTTGGGGTAGTTGCGGATCGAGCCCGGGTAGGGTCGGGTCGTGAAAAAGTGGTATCAGAGGTGGTTTGTTCATTGGGATGTTGTTCGGACGTCCCTAAAAAGGAATTGGTTGGGATCTAGGGAAACAGTGTCGATGTGTCTTGAGAGCGGCTCTCAGGCCAGAGAGTCCAGTGATGGTGCGACAGCCGACGTATCTATTTACCATGACCCTGATAACCCGGTTTTCAACTTGGCATGCTGAGACACTCGTTATAAGGAAAATGGTTTGTGCATCACATAGGAATGAGTCTTTGACTATCCTTCTTGAATCAACTCCCCATTATTGTTACTGTTATATACATATATTCTCATCTGACCGTGGGACTCCTTGATAATATTCAGGATGTTTCCGCGAAGACAGCCATCCAAGATACTAGCTTTGGTTCGTGACGACGATTCTGTGAGCTATGAGGCCTCAGTCCAGGACCCATCATGCGAGTCCCTTTCTCCAGGTGAGCTGGTAGCATCACCCCTGCAAGGTGAGCAGGAGACAGCTCCAGTAGAGCAGACAGAGCTTGAGCGTAGGTTGATCTCACACCGTGAGTTCCAGCGACAGAGACCACTGAGGTTCAATAGTGAGCCAGACCCTTAGGCAAAAGGGGTTTGGCTCGAGACAGTGGTTTTCCTCATCAGGCTTGCGCAGAAACCGGCAGATCAAAGGGTGGATTTGGCAGCCCTCCTTTTCCATGGAGTATCTGGGCATTGGTGGAGTTTGGTGACTCAGTTACTTGATGAGTCATCACTTTCGTGGGGAGAATTTCAGCTATTGTTTCGTGAGGATTTTACCCATCCTACTTACGCTCTATTCGAATCCAGGAGATCCTGCAATTTTAGCAAGGAGGGATGATGGTGACTGAGTACGCGACTAGTTTCACAGACCGTGCACGTTTTTACCCAGAATTGGTCCATGACGGCAACTTCTCAGCGCGAAAGTTTGAGCAGGGTCTCCGTAGAGAGATCTGTGCCATCATAGTACCCTTGTGGACTTCCACTTATGCCGAGGTGCTAGAGCAGGTGCTGGTGACAGAGATCTTCCAGTCATGCTCTACAGTTGGTGGTGGCAGCAGGCATGATGGATCCGAGACTTCTGCCGCAGCTAGCGAGCATCGGCAGATAGAACCACGACGCAGGTGGCTTTCCGATACCCAGATTCTAGGTTGTGGTTGTACACCACAGTGGCTTCGGAGGGCACCAGTGCATCCCAGAGAGCGTCGATGCTATGCTTGCAATGGGAGAGGTCAACTAGCGCGAGACTGCCCGACCAGTCATGCTAAGAATTCTGGAAAGGTAGCAGGTTCACCACCATGACAGAGGCAGCGTCGTGATCAGAGTGGTACCCAGAGAGGTGGTACTTGCAGAGGAGCAGGAAAAGTTGGAAGTGGAGGATGACCTTACGAGGTCTTCCCATCACCACCAGGCAGTCCACGTCAGGCCCCGGGAGCTGACAGTTGGGACCGGGGATAGCTGCGAGCTTTGGATGTTTACGATCCTGCAGAGCATGAAGTGACAAGAGGTACGCTTTATGACTCTTATAATTTTTGTAGTAGAATTGTTAGACTCTGTGTGTGAAATTATTTTCTCCCTACTCCTTTCTTGAGTTGTTACCAGGGTGATGCGAAGCATCGGTGTAGCCCTGTGTTAGTAGAGTAGAAGGCGTGAGACCTTTTTCTTTAGTTGATGGTGTCGACTCCTTCGCTTTCCGAGCGTGTAAGAGAGTATGGGTCATGGGACATCAACTGTGAAATCTTGCGCAACGAGATATCCTTGGGTGTTTAACCATGTGGATATTCTGAAGGAGGGAATCACCGGTCCTTGTTCCAGGTGTGGGTGGTGATTCCAGTCATGGCATGCAACGTAGAGTTTCGACCGGGGAGGTGAGATACCCCCGAGGTCCTTCGGGGTTTGAGACTAAGCAAAGGGATGGCGAGGTTCCCTACCGCCTTTCCCTAACCCCAAAGTCTGGAGTGGGTGCATGACGTCTCCCGCGTGGCTTGCCTGAAGAGAAGTGTGCGTGCACCTATGCACGTTGTCGGCAAGGGTAGAACCCATGCAAATGGATAAAATCCTTTCATCCATGCACGTTGATGCAGAACTGTGCAAGAGTTCTTCTGGGTACGGGAGAGCCAGGTGTGGTCTTAGTACCCTGGGTTGTTTCCCTAGTTTTGCTTTTCGGGGAAGAAAATATTGAAGGATGGAATGATGTAAGAATCCGGTTTTTGCTATGAAATACTTTATAATATTTCTTGATGTTATTCCAAAGCAGCGCCTTCTGACGGTGTGCGATTCCGAGCCCTGGTGTGGCCGGAATTAATTTTCAGTGTGTTCACACTGGACACGACAAATAAATAGGGTAACTCCTAAATGGTTTTTTGGATGGGAAAACCTAGGGAACCATTGAGTTCAAAGAATGATTTTTACCCTAAGAGGGGTGTATCTTTCGCAGGCACGAGCCCTCTGTGGAAAATGACACCAGGGGAATTTTCGTAATTTAATAGAATTGGGCGTTAAGTTTTATAACTTTTGAACGGGGCATCAGATAAAAAATCTGAGACCACAATTGTGCTCGGCAGGTGGTGTTTATCCTAGGGGAGGCTTATCCTCGACCCCATCGAGAGTTTTGGATGGGGGTTGATTTGGGGGTTTAAAATTAATTAAACTTTTTAATTTAAAATTTTCTTTACTTAAGTCCAAACCCTCTAAACTTATCCCATTTCTCATTATCCTGACAGAAGAACCCTTAAATAAGATCCTCTCTTACAAGCTCCCCTCCATCTTCTCATCCTCTCCAAGGTGTTGCGGCCGACAGATCGTTGCGAAGCTTCGGGCTATGCCCAAAGAGGTAGGACCGTGTGCTTATCTTTTAATTTCCCGCACCTAATATGATCTCAATTTATAGAACAAAACTGCTATTATTCCATCGAGTGAATCCCATAAATGTGTAGATTATATTATGAGCTTTCCGACACATGTTTTGGATTTAAATTTCGAGTCACAAGGCGTCCGCAGCTGTCCGACGAATATCGGGGTGTGTTGGGTGTTTTCTGGCGAGGATCTCGCCTTTCGGGCGGCAGTGGTCCGAGGTAGCGGCGACAGTCCGAGTCGGTGGTGGCAGCACAAATGGTCTTCTGAGGAGGCGGAAGGGGCTCGCGATCAAGTGGAGCAGGCGGCTCCACGGCGGTCTGGGGCGGCGGGGCTCCTGGGCAGCGAGGGTTGGCGCGGGTGAGGCTGAGCGGAGGTGGCTGGGGTCGTGCAGCGCAGGTGGCCGCAGGGTGTCGACGGTTGAGCGGAGGCCGACCGTTCAGGTGGTGAAGGTTGCAGGAGACGACCCAGGTAGCTGATGGGAGGAATAGGGACCCGCCATTTGTGGGTCCTGCTCTGATCGAGGGAGACAAAAAAAAAGAAAAATAAGATAAAAAAATAAGTTTATAATAACAATAATAATAATAATAATATTATTATTATGAATATGATTTATAAATAATAAATCATCCACAAGGCATCCAATTTGGGCACTGTCTGCAGCCGAAAAATCCTCAAATCAAGACAGAGTTTTTGAGATGGTCTTGGGGATTTTTAATTCCCAAGATGAGGGGCTCGGTGGCGCGACACGTATGTTAAGAAGTTTATCACTTTTCCCGAGGTTCTTGTTTTGGGCGTCGCAGACACATCCGAAGTCCGTTTTGAGCGTTGTCAGTGGCATTACGACCCTAGAGTCGATGAATATTTCCAGTATGGTTTTGGGCATTGAAACCAGAGTTGAGGTGTGGGCCCCACGACCCGTCTTTTAAGCTGCGAGCAGCGTTTCACAACTTTTTCATCAGACGTCCGTTCGGGGCATGCAAGCAGTCGATTCTGGGTGTTTTACTGAGGGCATTGAAATGGAACAATCCTCCCGCTTTAATTCAGCACGGTAGATTGGGCCCCATGGGGGTCCTTTTGGGCATTGATTGTGAATTTCTACCTCTTTCATCGGGTGTCCGTTTCGGATAAGTGATTAGTCAATCTTGTGTACTTTTTCGAGAGGATCATAATGGTACGATCCATTCGTAGCACTTTGGGACTGGGATGTGGGTACCACATAGCACCACTTGTATGCGGTATGGAGAAATGCATATTTTTCTCTGGTCATCCGTTCCATGCAAGTAAGCAGTCAACTTGACGTGTCTTTCCGAGGAGATTGCAACGGTATGACGCGTCCGACTATTTTTGGGGCTGAGGGTCGAGACCACGGGATGTCATTCGGGCGTAAAGCAGTGTTGGAAACTTTTCTGTCGGATATCCGTCTAAGGTGAGTAAATAGTCAATCTAGTTTGTTTTTTCATGGGGATTACAATGGTACGATCCGTCTGGATGTATAGAGCCACATCCGAGATCTTATTAAATGTGGAATCATGAAAGGTGCTCCAGTGGTGGTTCTTCCTATAGTGTTTGTAGGGAAACCATGGCATGTGATCGCGCTCAATTCTATGAGAGTGAAGTTAGGGTTTAAAGAGGTGTGTTTGGCCGTGATAGAGCCACGGAAGAAGCAAGTTGGAGAAATTGATGTTTTCTCCCTTCGCGTTGATGTTGGGTGCCATGTGTTTGATAGCATTTGGGGTAGAGATGTGATATACTCTAAGAGTGTATGAGAATTCTGGGAGGTACATTTTGTAGTTTTACCCAGGAACGTTTGTGTTCGTGGTTTGGAGATGAGATATGGCAACACATCATGTGGGCCCCTTTTTCGTGACGTGTTCTGCTTTACGTACCTTTGATCTCTTGTGACGAAGAGGGCCCTTATGTTAATGATGGTTTGGACCAGCAGAGTGGAGTGGTTTCCCCTAGATCTATTCTCAATGGTTTGATCGACGGGTTTGTTTTGGTTCCCCTGTCTCCTTTAGCCGTGTGGGATTTCAGTATCGCATCCCTTCATGTTCCCTAGGCAGAGCTCCAGGCATCGGTGTGACACACACTACACGAGCACTGAACCTCTACTAGGTGAATTGTTCTGGAGTTGGGTGGTTGCGTGATACCCACTCAGGGATCTGTTGGCTAATGTTGTACCATCCAGTAGGCATGGCCAGAGCGGTTCCGGGTTTACCCTAGAGCGGGGCTGGGCAGTGGGTTGCTCATCGATATCTCCGGGTTTACCCTCCAGCGGGGCTGGGTAGTGGGTTGCTCATCGACCTCTTCAGGACTAACCTCTAGTGGGGCTGGGTAATGGGTTGCTCATCGACCTCTTCGGGTTTACCCTCTAGCAGATACTGGGCAGTGGGTTACCCGACGACCTTTTAGGGTTTACCCTTTAGTAGAGACTGGGTAGTGGGTAACCCGACGACCTCTTAGGGTTTACCCTCCAGCAGAGACTGGGCGGTGGGTTACCCGAAGACCTCTTAGGGTTTACCCTCCAGCAGAGACTGGGCAGTGGGTTACCCGATAACCTCTTAGGGTTTACCCTCCAGTGGGGCTGGGTAGTGGGTTACCCGATGACTGCTTTCAGACTCAGTCCTTTCTACTAGGCTAGTCTGTGGCTTTTCTCCATGACTACCGAAGCGGGACCATTGGTTGTAAGAGTCAGTGATGTGACGACTTTTAATTTGAGAAGACCTCTCAACTGTGTGACAGTGATGAGGTGTGGTTTGAATTTCCCCAGAACTCTCAAGTAAGAAGGGTGCTTTCCCCACAAAGAAACATCATTTAGACGCAACTTAAAACCTTGCGGGTGAGTCAGTGTCGCCCAAAGCGGATAGTGTCACGCTGCGGTGATTTGAGCCCCTTGACCTGCAGTTTGGGGAAGATGTGCGAGATGCTGAGCATCGATGGTGTTTACTTCTGGGACTATTGGCTACTCACTTTCTTGGGCTGAGCTATGGGATGGAGATACCCTTGGGATCTTGTTTGGGTTTCTTGATTGAGCATATGGATATGTATATATCTTGTTCTAGTACCCACTCCTTGGGTTTGGTTACTCTCTTTCCAAGAGAGGCAAAGACGCGTGGGGTATGCCACATGTTTTCTGTATCTAGTTTCTCATGGTTGGATGAGTCTACTCTCCTACTATAGGTAGCGAATACTCAACTAGAAGTTTCATCTTCTCACCGTTTTCAGATCCTTGTGTTCGAACGAGTATACGTCCTTTCTCTTGTTGGGTTGAGCTGTTACTCTACTGTACTCTTACTGCACTCTCTGTCGTTCTCCTTTAATATTCCATGTTCGATCTACTGCTCACCTCTTCAGTACCTTATTTGTTTCTTGCTTGAGCCTTCGGGGTATCCTACTAAGTATTTTTATACTCACCCCTGCTTGGGCTTTGCATGCACTTGGTGTGCCCTTGAAGACGACAGATAGGTTGATCGTGACTACAGATGAGCTCAGGAGTTTGGGAGTTTGGACTACGTGCGGTGGTCGTAGTCGGGTTCCAGGTGTGGGACTCTCCCAGCTGTTAACTGTTGTTTACATGTTTCCGGGTTGTGGCATTTTTATGGTTGGGAGCATGTTTTGCACTTTTCTTTTCAGTTTAACTTAAGTACTTTCTTTGTACTATTTAGAGGTCGATGCATGTTTTGGGGTTGTTTATAGCAGTTGGTACTTTACTTTCGCTTTTACTCCGCACTATTGCATTGAGTGGGCTGCGTGTGTGTGTATAGGTACTTAGGAAAAGGCCTCCCCGAGTTGTTCATCCGTTCCATGCAAGTAAGCATTCAACTTGACGTGTCTTTCCGAGGAGATCGCAATGGTATGACGCATCCGTCTATTTTTGGGGCTGAGGGTCGAGACCACGAGATGTCGTTCGGGCGTAAAGCAGTGTTGGAAACTTTTCTGTCGGATATCCGTATAAGGTGAGTAAATAGTCAATCTAGTTTGTTTTTTCATGGGGATTACAATGGTACGATCCGTCTGGATGTACAGAGCCACATCCGAGATCTTATTAAATGTGGAAGCATGAAAGGTGCTCCAGTGGTGGTTCTTCCTACAGTGTTTGTAGGGAAACCATGGCATGTGATCGCGCTCACTTCTATGAGAGTGAAGTTAGGGTTTAAAGAGGTGTGTTTGGCCGTGATAGAGCCATGGAAGAAGCAAGTTGGAGAAATTGATGTTTTCTCCCTTCGCGTTGATGTTGGGTGCCATGCGTTCGATAGCATTTGGGTTAGAGATGTGATATACTCTAAGAGTGTATGAGAATTTTGGGAGGTACATTTTGTAGTTTTACCCAGGAACGTTTGTGTTTGTGGTTTGGAGATGAGATATGGCCACACATCATGTGGGCCCCTTTTTCGTGACGTGTTCTGCTTTACGTACCTTTGATCTCTTGTGACGAAGAGGGCCCTTATGTTAATGATGGTTTGGACCAGCAGAGTGGAGTGGTTTCCCCAAGATCTGTTCTCAATGGTTTGATCGACGGGTTTGTTTTGGTTCCCCTGTCTCCTTTAGCCGTGTGGGATTTCAGTATCGCATCCCTTCATGTTCCCTAGGCAGAGCTCCAGGCATCGGCCTGACACACACTACACGAGCGCTGAACCTCTACTAGGTGAATTGTTCTGGAGTTGGGTGGTTGCGTGATACCCACTCAGGGATCTGTTGGCTAATGTTGTAGCATCCAGTAGGCATGGCCAGAGCGGTTCCGGGTTTACCCTACAGCGGGGCTGGGCAGTGGGTTGCTCATCGATATCTCCGGGTTTACCCTCGAGCGGGGCTGGGTAGTGGGTTGCTCATCGACCTCTTCGGGTTTAACCTCTAGTGGGGCTGGGTAATGGGTTGCTCATCGACCTCTTCGGGTTTACCCTCTAGCAGATACTGGGCAGTGGGTTACCCGACGACCTTTTAGGGTTTACCCTTTAGTAGAGACTGGGTAGTGGGTAACCCGACGACCTCTTAGGGTTTACCCTCCAGCAGAGACTGGGTGGTGGGTTACCCAAAGACCTCTTAGGGTTTACCCTCCAGCAGAGACTGGGCAGTGGGTTACCCGATGACCTCTTAGGGTTTACCCTCCAGTGGGGCTGGGTAGTGGGTTACCCGATGACTGCTTTCAGACTCAGTCCTTTCTACTAGGCTAGTCTGTGGCTTTTCTCCATGACTACCGAAGCGGGACCATTGGTTGTAAGAGTCAGTGATGTGACGACTTTTAATTTGAGAAGACCTCTCAACTGTGTGACAATGACGAGGTGTGGTTTGAATTTCCCCAGAACTCTCAAGTAAGAAGGGTGCTTTCCCCACAAAGAAACATCATTTAGACGCAACTTAAAACCTTGCGGGTGAGTCAGTGTCGCCCAAAGCGGATAGTGTCACGCTGCGGTGATTTGAGCCCCTTGACCTGCAGTTCGGGGAAGATGTGCGAGATGCTGAGCATCGATGGTTTTTACTTCTGGGACTATTGGCTACTCACTTTCTTGGGATGAGCTATGGGATGGAGATACCCTTGGGATCTTGTTTGGGTTTCTTGATTGAGCATATGGATATGTATATACCTTGTTCTAGTACCCACTCCTTGGGTTTGGTTACTCTCTTTCCAAGAGAGGCAAAGACGCGTGGGGTATGCCACATGTTTTCTGTATCTAGTTTCTCGTGGTTGGATGAGTCTACTCTCCTACTATAGGTAGCGAATACTCAACTAGAAGTTTCATCTTCTCACCGTTTTCAGATCCTTGTGTTCGAACGAGTATACGTCCTTTCTCTTGTTGGGTTGAGCTGTTACTCTACTGTACTCTTACTGCACTCTCTGTCGTTCTCCTTTAATATTCCATGTTCGATCTACTGCTCACCTCTTCAGTACCTTATTTGTTTCTCGCTTGAGCCTTCGGGGTATCCTACTAAGTATTTTTATACTCACCCCTGCCTGGGCTTTGCATGCACTTGGTGTGCCCTTGAAGACGACAGATAGGTTGATCGTGACTACAGATGAGCTCAGGAGTTTGGGAGTTTGGACTACGTGCGGTGGTCGTAGTCGGGTTCCATGTGTGGGACTCTCCCAACTATTAACTGTTGTTTACATGTTTCCGGGTTGTGGCATTTTTATGGTTGGGAGCATGTTTTGCACTTTTCTTTTCAGTTTAACTTAAGTACTTTCTTTGTACTATTTAGAGGTCGATGCACGTTTTGGGGTTGTTTATAGCAGTTGGTACATTACTTTCGCTTTTACTCCGCACTATTGCATTGAGTGGGTTGCGTGTGTGTGTATAGGTACTTAGGCAAAGGCCTCCCCGAGTTGTTTAGCCTTCGGTGCTTGTCGCCAGCCCCTGGACTATGGAGGCAGGATTGGGGTAGTTGCGGCTCGAGCCCAGGTAGGTTCGGGTCATGATAACATGACTGTAAGGAAACCTTCCTACAAAAATAAATACTATTGGGTTATGCAACAAGTATGTTAAATCCAACATTTTCTCATACCATATTTCTATGCGAGAGGAATTGGTGCCCCAAATCAATGGTCCATCAGTGACTAAAGGTGGAGAATAGATAGAGAATTCAATTGAGGAAAGGAAACCACATAAGAGTTCCATTCCAATGAATCCTCTAGTTAGTCATATGCCCAAAAAGTGGCTATGTCATCTAGATTCATATACTTCCATGAGTAGAGTGGCTCATCTACTAACAATCCTTATAGATTCCAAATTTTCAGAAGTATAGAGATTGGAATTTATCAAGGGTAACATATTATGAAAAGGTGATCTTAGATTCTCTCCAGGTAGAGGAGATAATTTTGATAGAACATAGAAAAATCATCATAGAGTCTAATATTTCTTATGAGAACCAACTTAATAATGTGGAATCATACAATGATGATGATGATTATTTAGATCCATGGGATACCATTGACAAGGATGAGTTTGATCAAAGCTCTTCTTAGGAGGAGGTAACACTTATCCTCATTTACACCAAACATATTGTTATTAATATTTTTACTAATTTTTCATTTTTACTTTTCCCTTATAGGAGTTCAAGTAGGGTTGTTCAACCTTTTATCTATAGAGTATTAAAAATAATGGAAACTAAATGGCTTGAGTCTGTACATGGATGTCATAGTTGAAGAAGAACCCTCTCTTACCCATATTACATAGTTGAAGCCCATGGATTATGCACCTCTAGAGGTATTCCCCATGATGCTACTAATGATATTCTCTATAGAACACTCTTTCGTGGAACTCAACTAGAGAGAATAAGAAATACCACTAGATCATAACCTATTCTCTAGAATGGAAGGTGAATTCTAAATCTACACATTTATTTTTCATGTCCTCTTACACCCTATGTTAGTTTTATCTAACAATGATCTAATATTTTAATCTTCACAATATCTAAAAACCCAAGATTATATAATCCCTATCCACTAAGAAGGTGCTTCAACCAAGGAAGTAATTGGTATAATCCATGAAATAAAAGATTTGATCCTTGATTTTAATGCATCAATTGATTCCTTGAACTGCTCAAATTTAGTAGATGACCTCAGGGATGTTGATGAATTGTTGAAAAATCTAGGATAAGTGATCACTCCATTTAAGGTAGCTATAGAGGAAGGTATGTTTCTTTAATAAATTTACTTTTATTCAACTATACTTAATAATTTCCATTTTTGTTTGGATATTACTTCATGGGATCAATGACGATGAATCAGAAAAAAGGTGGGTCCTAAGTCTACTGACCCGATATATGGTATGGTGCCTTTAAATATTAATATGACCCTTGAATATCCTATAGAAGGGTAGTAGTAAGGAGACCCTAAACTGGTGAAAGCTGAATATTCAAAATTGTTGAATAAAGATGATTCCATCATAACACATGAAGAAAAAAAACAATAGGAGGATAATCCCATATTTCAATTCTTAATGTGATGAAAGTAGTTGAAGAGATTATCATCCCTGTTATTGAAGGTGTGTATTCACATTGTTACTATTCCATTTTCAATTATTATAGCTAAACCATCTTAGATTTAAATTTAAAAATCCATGATTAAAACAATATAATTTCACAATTCTAATGATATTATTACTCAACCACTGAAAATATCAGAGGAATGAACTAGTCAAGTGTGAAATCATTCAAGATATGTTGAGGCTGATACCTCTTTAAGTGAATTGGATATAGATTATATGCTAGTTCCTAAGATAGACTTGGAATCAAACACAAATTATGCTTCACTCTAGTGAAGGACACAACATTTGGTGTGGGAACATATCCATAGGTTTGTCCATAAGACCCATATTAGTGGTCATAGTGGTCAATTTCATCATCATCAACACATGTTCACCACCCTGGGTTTTGGAAGATTTGAATACCATATTTCATTCCACTGTGAAAGTAGTGATTGTCAAATGGAAAAAAGTTGGGGAACTCCAATCATATATTTTGAAAATATAATTAGTGGAACACTCTAAAAACATTAAGAATGAAGTGCTTTATGGATTTTCTCAACATATAGCAGTGGAAACCGAGTGGTAGCACCAATTTGTGTAAATAAGGGATATAGTGGACTGACTACATCAAGATTTATCTATCGCTAAAAATGTGGTAAATGAAAAATAAAATTTAGTTGAGGGAGCCCAAAAATTAAATAAAAATGATATTGTAAGGGTAGAGTCACTACAACTTAACGAAGAGGTAGAATTTACAGGGTATGATAAACTACATCAAGTAGTTATTAATTCCGAAGAATCATTGATCTACCTTTGGGAGTTTATTAAGAGAATATTGTAATAATATTTTGACCCTAGGTATAGTTTCATTACTTTTTACATGGTTAGGTATAGACTCTTAATTATGTATACTTCTCTCTCTTTTTCCTGATGAATGAAAAAATTTCTTATCCCAAATATATTCTCTATTTCTTGAATCTTTTTTCTTTAACTATTGACCCTTAATAATCCACAATAACTCAAATGGAAATATATCTTAAAAATTAAATATTCTTATCTATTTAATGAAAATGAAGTTGGAAAATCATAATCTCAAAATACGTTTGTCGAATGATGAAGATGGGGTACATAAATCATATGTAATGCATGTGAATGAAATACATATAATCAAGATGGATATGAAATATATATATACCATCAACATAAGATGAGGCGATCCTATTAGATAAAATATTATAAAATTTGGTTTTCATCTAAACTCTTAATCTTGAATGGGAATAAGAGGTCTAGATATGTGACATATTTACCATCATCAACATCAATTGTTCGACTATTAAAATATTTATAAGTATATGACTAAAAATAATTGAAATTATGAAGGAGTTTTTCGAATGAAATGATTAATTCTCAAGAGGATTCAGACACCTTAAAATTAGAACATAAAGCATCTTTAATAGATCATGTAAACCATTATTTGTAAGGGATATGAGAGCGCCCAAAAATTTTCCGTGATCCATAACTATAATGATAATATATTGAATTTTAAAAAGGCTAAATATTGACCACAATAAGCTCTTATATTTTTTTATAAACCTAAATTTTTCCAAAATCATGAAAGGGAGAGGATTTGAGGTTAGAATTTTAGATTTTTCTTAGGCTTCCCTTTGTGGTTTTTTACCTAAAATGATTTTTTGATATATCTCTTTTTCTTTAGACACTATAAATTTTTCCTAAGAAATAAAAGGAAAATGTATAGTGAAAAGAGGATTGAATTTTTCCAAGGACTCCCTTTGTGGGGTTTCAACATAATGAGAACCATGTATCTTTCCATTGATATTTCAAGGTCATGTAAGTTAAGAAAAAAGGATTATTTTTAATGGATGTACAACTTTGATAAAAAATGGAGATGAATTTAAAGGTTATGTAGATTTAAAAAAAAGTGAGGCTAATGTTTAGGGTTGTATAAATTTGAACAAAAGTGAGTTCTAGGTTTAAGTTTATACATCTCTAACCAAATGTGAGGCTAAAGCTTACAATCCCCAAACTTTGACCAAAATAAGAGGTATTCTATCTAACTATACGAGTAAGGAATACCCAACAAGAATAAAGAATTCCATAAAAGTATATATTTTATTAGGGGAAGTTTTACAAAGTTTAAGGTCATAATGTTCAGAGCACAACAGAAGACATGATGACCCAAAGGAAGGATTTAAAAGCTAGAAGCATTTCAATACCCTTGAATAGGGTATATTAATAACATAAATTATAAGTGGAGTTATTTAAATTGGTATGTTATGAAATGAAACAAGAATAATAAAGATTAATACTAACCATAATCAATTGATGGACTCCACTATAATTCTATTTATGGAATATGTGGTTAGAGGGTATTCTCACTAGTAAAAAGACATTCCTTGGGTTGATTATAGGTGGGATGAATTTTCTCCATATATTCCATCACTAAATAAAATGTGCCTTTCAGATATGATATAATCATTACCATTTTCCTTGAAAGGTTTATAATAATTTGAATACTCAAGACACAAAATAGGGCATATGAGAAAAGAATTTTCAAAAGATGATTAGAAGACACTAGATTAGAATCAATAAGGATTAGTCTATTTAGAGGAGAATGGAAATGTATATGGATTTATGGATGGGTCTAGAATAGTTGGTTCAAACATAATTATGTATAATATAACAGTAGTAATCAATACATATATATTTTTTGGATAAAAATATGTAATCCCATCATAGAGTCCAACAAAAAAGGTCCCTATGTGAAAGCAGAGTCCATATTCTAGAACAGGGTTTAATGATTAATAAATTTTTGGCGGGGCCCAGGATGGGAGATCCAAACATCAATATGTATCCTAAAATAATAGGAATCAAGACACGCATTGTTATTAGAGAGTTTTATATATAGATATAGATAATATATGAGATAAAATGAAATGATTGGATCCTAATCACTACTGGAAATATGACTTTTACCAATGGTTTTGGCCAAACCGTTGGTATAGTTCCTTAATTTGGACCTATACCAATGGTTTGGCCAAAACCGTTGGTATAGGTCACTTATATGGACCTATACCAACGGTTTTGGACAAACCGCTGGTATAGGGGGAACTATACCAACGGTTTTGGCCAAACCGTTGGTATAGGTCCATTATAGAGACCCTATACCAACGGTTTGGCCAAACCGTTGGTATAGTTCCCCCCTATACCAACTGTTTGTCCAAAATCGTTGGTATAGGTCCTAAAATCACATGACCTATACCAAAGGTTCTCAAAACCGTTGGTATAGGTCCTTCGATTTTTAATCAAATCTTCTTACCGAGAACATTATATAAATCAAAATTTAAAATTATTATAACAATACATATATATATTTATGAAATTATGTTCACAGAAGTCATGTTAGGTTAGTGGTTAAGTCATTTAATTATAAACTAGAGGTCCTGGGATCAAATCTCACCGAATGTTTTTTTTGAAATACATATACCAACGGTTATGAGAACCGTTGGTATAGGTTTTCATATTACTTATACCAACGGTTTTCAAAACCGTTGGTATAGACCTATTGTCACGGCTTACTTGCCAACGGTCCTCCAAACCGTTGGTATAGCCTATACCAACAGTTTGAGGGCCTATACCAACGATTCCAAACCGTTGGTATAGGGTATTTTTCCAGTAGTGAATGTTGGGTTTGTGAGGTAGACCCAATGTGAATTCAGTAAGGCCAGAACACTAAAAGGGAGGGGATAATGAAATTGGAATTTATTGATGGATCTATGATAAGAAATCTAGATATACCTATGTATCCTAAAATAAGAACCAGACCACTCATAGTTATTATACATGTTATAGAAATTTTAATACAGGGTTAATGGAGGAAATAAAAACAAGAATTATTAGAAAAAATTTCTAGGATGATGGTGAAGAATGGGATTTAAATTAGATTTGTGCTTCGGTCTATGATAAGAGATCTAGAGGTCACTACATATCCTATAATAATAGTGATGGAGGAATAAATAGTTCTTAGAAACTTGTATCTATGTTGATATATCTTATAAAAAGGGGGGAAATTATTTTTCTAACACCCCAATATTTTATGTTATGCCTCTTTTTAAATTCAATCTCTTTGATAGCTTATGTTTTACAGAACATCGAGCTTAAACAAGTGATTAAATATTATTATTTAATTATTATAGTTATAACATAGCTGCTGGAATGGAATGAATGAATTATATATCCAAATTATGAAAATATAGTTTATACATGATTATAAAATGAATTCATTTGCTACCAATTAATTATTAATAAATATTAAAACCAATTAAACATAAAGGATGTGTTTTTATAAAAAATCTATTTTTATGGCCACAATGAAATTTTATCTTAATAAATTAAATTAATAAATATTAGTGAATAATATTAATGAAATTTATATGTTATATATTCATTAATTTTTTTTAAATTCATTCAATGAGTTTTATATGCATAATGTAAGAAATAAATCCAATTTTGAGCATAAAAAAGCTATATTATTCTAAAAGGAAATTTTCCGACCATTTAATGGCGCACCGGTTTTAAATATAAATTTTGAAACTTTTATAAGTTTTATTAAAACTTTTGTATTTTTTTGGAGAAGTTTTAATTTTCGATGAATAGTAAAAATATTGAATTTAATTAAAATCTATTTTTTTTGTATAATTTATTTATATTGTTAAATTATATTTTAAATTGGTTTTAAAGTATAATTATTTCAATTATTAATCAATAAAACCAATTTTTCATTTGAATCAATTTCAAGTTGAAATTGGATATAAAAACATTTCAAACTTATGAGTTTTTTACTTTAAAAACCCGCTTATTCTTTATGTCTATTAGAATGATTTTAAATCAAAATTTTCCAAATATGTGAATTAAATTATTTAAAATGGGATTATATATTTTAAATAATAATTTATAAATTATGTTTTAAGGTTAATTTAATTTTTATATATAAAAAAGTTTCCATGGTAAAAAAATTATTTACTAGAGTATAGGTAAAATAGTGGAAAGGGTTAAAGTTAAAAGATTTAAGCTTAACATACCTAAAAAATAAAACTTTCAATGGGTGTTTGAGGTATTTTTCAAACATAAATTTCTTATGAATTGTTAATTTAAAATATAATTGGTTGAAATTAATTCTCCCTCAATGTGGTTGACTTTAGTTATAAAATAATCATTATTTTAATCACTTAAACCCACTCTCCTTAAGTATAAATACCATCCCTCACCTCCCCATTTTGACCCAAAAGCCTTTTAGATCCTAAAATATATTCCAAAACCTCTAATCCTCACTCTCCCCATGTCCATGTTTTATTTTTATCACCAAAAAATCAAATCCAAGGCCCTCAAGGGTCTCAAAGAGGTGATATTCAAGAGGTAATTTTCTCAGAACACCTCTCTTATTTTCATTTCTCCATCTACTTTCTCCTAATATATTTCATAAATCATGGAATAATATTTCCAGAATCATGTAAATAATTTAATTTTATGTTTATAATGGAATATATTATTTATATAACTTTTATTACCTCCACTTTCAAAGAAATGAAACAGTTGTCCAAGTAATGCTGGTTAATTACCTCTGTGAATAATGTTTTTGTTTGTTTTCCATTACCTCCTTCATGGATTTTCATAAAAAAAATTATTATAGTTAAATTATATTTTAATAGTTATATTATATCATATTTCATGTTCTATAACTAATATATACTCATAATAGTAAATAAAATGTAACTTGTTCACGGTGTTTAGAAAAACTATTGAAAAAACTAAATGTTTATCATTAACATTTTATCTAATAAATCATCCTTATATAATAAATAAAAATGATATATGATACCATTTATACATATTGAAGTAATTTAAAAATATTTAATTCCACTTATGGATTTGTATTCCCATTTGACATGATAATCCATAATTATACACAAATGAACCGATCATTAAATGATGGAACAAACACACCTGAATCCACAAAAATAACAAAATATTATTAATGAATGGGTCATAAGATGTTATAAAATCATAATATATGGTACTATAAATATGAATATGATTATTTAATTAGTCAATAAAGTTATTTAAACAATTTTATAAGAGTTTAATGAATGCTACACTAAAGGGAAGTGTGAGGTAAGGATTTTCTCATCTCACTTTTTTATTCCGATGAGATATATGCCTTATTCAACAATTAATCCTTTCATGTGGTTTATATACTTCCATTTGTTATATAATATCATTAATATAATTATATTCATGGTATTAAATGTTTCATTTGATAATTATTACTCTATGGTACATACGATTCGACTGATTATAAGTGGTCAGAGATTTTTAACTCAATTTTAATTCATTGGGTTAAACTTTTATTTCATTTATTATGTCATGATAACTATATATTTAAAATATATTTTGATTATATAATGTTCTATTTACACTTTTTTATGTTTATTTATCGAAAATAAACATAATATATTCTTTTGTAAGGGTCCTTATCTCGATCACCTTTCATTGAGGCATATTTTTTGTTGTACACCCACATTCTTTTATGGGGTGTATATGAAACCCATTAGATATAACGAATCTCAATATCTTCAAGGTATTAAAATATTTCAAAGTGGAATAGGTTACTTTTATTATTCAATATATAATGAATTCTTTGTACACAAGACACGAGTAAGGCCTGGTTATAGATAGCCCCTCGATGAATCGATAATCTCATGAGAAGACAATGTTGGACAAAATGGATTTTTAACCAGAATGATTAAACCATTTTGTTAAAGGTATTGGTGATAGTGGTTCATGTTCCAAATACATGACATCCAATAATTAATTATTTCATTCATTCAACTTTCAGTTATTATTATCCAGGAGATTTTCACTATGAAAAAAATATATGGATGCATTTCATTCTCAATTTCTTGATTAAATGGAATGTGTGTTCAGTTATATACCATTACATGTCAACTATGATCATGGATTTGTTATTTCTTCTACTGTATTTAACTGTTACTAAGGATTTTATCTCACCCTTTTTTGTTTCCTTTCCCCAAGTTATGAAGTGATAACTTTGAATGAGTTCAAGTATGAAAATTACTTTTCATTAGTATGTCTTGTTTTTAATTACCAAATTAATAAGGGTAATATGTATATATCTATTTCATCAATAATACTAAACTATTAAGTCCATTGAAATGTGATTTCATGTATCATATGCCAATGTAAAAAAGAAAGGTATTGGCTCTGGGATACTAGATTTTGGGTTATTATAGTTGATATCATAATAAGTTTAGTAGAAACCATGGGAACTAGATTTAGAAAATCAATGATTAGGAAACATAACCCTAATATAGACATTGAGGATAAGTATAGAATAAAATCCCAAAGAAATCATGTTTATTATTATGAGATTAGTTATGCATAAATTTTTTATTTTTTTATAATTTCCACTAGTTTGGAGATTATAAATTCTGTTCCATAATGTTATGATTTAATCTAGTGTATTCCACTATTTAAAAATGTATCATAGAGTAAGAAATGTGAACCATATTAATGAAAATAATCCATGTAGAGATTTATCTCATAGGAAATATAATGGTGTTGAAGTTAAATCTAGAGCTGTATCTAGAGATGAAAAAATAATAACTATATTAGGACAACTAAATCCAGTTTTGAGCAATAAACTTGTCCATATATAGTGTCTTGATCCACAATGTGGTGTGAAAATGTTAGATGACTTCATACAGCTAAATCCTACATCATTCAATGGGACTGAAAACTTATTTGTAGCTGAGCATTGGATATGTTCTTTAGAGAAGATATTTTTATCTTCATGAATTAATGAAAGGGAGAAGATTGTCATGGAATTTTATCACTTCTATGAAGATGCAGATCAATAGTGTTCATTGATTCAAAACAAAAATAAGGATGCAAAAATATCAAACATGGAATAGAATGGTTTTAAGGATCTTTTATGGGGAAAATATTTCCCTCATGAATTGTGAATAGATATGAAGAGACAATTCTTGAGTTTGAAACACAAACAGAATTATAATATTTATAAGTATGAATCCAAATTTACAATATTATCAATGCATGCTATATAATTTATATGTAACCCATGAAGTAATATTGGTCATTTATTTTATGGATTAAAAACATTCCTCTGAAGGGAAATAATCTCCCAAACTTTTTTATCATATAAAGATATAGTCTCATGTGCTATCAAGATATATAAATAATTATATAAGCCTTAATACTTTTATCGAAATAAATATAATTAAATAATGGAGCAAGAGATGGATAAAGGGAAAAGGGGATAGAAGGATTTTACCACATGTGATAATTGTTGAAAGAAACACCCTGGTACTTTCTTAAAGAGAATGAGAGTTTGTTACAAGTGTTGAAAGAAAGGTTACCAATCTATTGATTGAAAGGGAAAGAAAGAAGGTGTAAATGTGAAAATTTTCAACTATAAATAGATAGGGAACTATTCAAATGAATTCCCCAATCATCAAGGGAATATACCTTAGAAGAAGAAATGGGGTCAAGGATAAGCATATGCCATTACTACGATCGAAGTGGAATAATAAAAGTATTTGGGTTTTTAGATTTTGTTGTAAAATTATTTTATCAATGTTATTATATATTTATGAATCAAGAGATATATAATTATTATACTATAATACTTCTTATTTAAGGATTTTGAGAGAACATGATGAATGGTACCAATAATCAAGAGAAGTGATTCTTTAGCATGTTTTTCTTTTAGAAAACACATGATTTGTGGAAAATAACAATAATATGTGTTCGATGTTGAGATATTAAATATAAAGAAATGTTTATAGTATTTTATTTGTGACAATGAAAGTGGTTAGTGATTTTAGGGTTTATGATGGGTTTACTGAATCTTTGGATATAAAAAATCTATTCAACAACCTGAGATCTTATTTTTGAAATGATTGTTGTTTTCATTATGGTTTAAAGATGATAAAGGTATTAATATATTTGGTATGTGAAAATAAGATATAAATTATGTAAAAACTCTAATTATTTTGAAAATTTAGTGACCTTACTTCTATATTTTTGGTCTTTGAATTTGGGATGACTTATCTTGAATGAGTCTTAAATTTAACTACTTATGGAATGGATTAAGTTCAATATTGGAAATTATTGTTTGAGGATAAAGTATGATTTATTATATTAGATATCATGTTCTAACCATTTTTTTAGTAAACATGTAAAGGGCTAAGGAATGACTTGTGGATCATATGATCCACTAATTTTCTTCATGTATGAAAAATTCAACTTGAATATCCATTTCCTAGCATAAGATATGAAGTTAAAATACATCAAAGAACAACCAAAGGATAATTTTATGTATATGACATAGAAATAAATCAAGAAAGTTTACTTTCTCAATTGATTATTTAAATTTTAAAAGAATCCATCAAATATAGGAAAAGGAATTAGGAATAAAAAATGTTATTCATTTAATTTTATTACTTGGAAATCAATTGTCTCTTTAACCCCTAACAGATTTACGGTTTTGTGATGGTATAATTTCTGATGACCATGTTATCTATTAGTATCCATCAGGACTTGATGGTTAGATTTCTCTTTCATGTTCCTGTTTTCACTTCACACAAATATTATCCTATTCGAAATCATAAATTTGTGGTAACATTTGCATTTAATTTTCCCTCTTATTAAGGGGATGTTTTATTATCCCTATTTATGATGTGGGTTTCCCAAAAAGGTATCAAATTTTTATTCTCAATGTGAAATCTCAAATTGAGAGGAAAAATTTTATTTAAGGATGGGAGAATGTAAAACCCCAATATTTTATGTTATACCTCTTTTTAAATTCAATCTCTTTGATAGCTTATGTTACACAAAACACCGAGCTTAAACAAATGATTAAATATTATTATTTAATTGTGATAGTTATCACCTAGCCATTGGAATAGAAGGAATGAATGAGATTAAATAAATTATGAAAATATATTTTAAAAATTTTTATAAAATTAATTCATTTGTTACCAAAAAATTAGAAATAAAAATGAAAACCAACTGAACATAATGGATGTGTTTTTATAAAAAAACTATTTTTATGCCCACAATGACATTTTATCTTAATAAGTTAAAATAATAATTATTAGTGAAATCTATTAATTTAATATATATGTTATAAATTCATTTATTTCTTAAATTCATTCAATGAGTTTTATAGGCCTATGGTAATAAATAAATCTAATTTTTAGCATAAAATGTTATATTATTCTAAAAGGCAATTTTCCACCTTTTAATGGTGCACCAATTTTAAATATACATTTTGACAGTTTTATAAGTTTCATTTTACATAATATAGATTGTTTTTGAATTTGAACAATCAAAATAATGTTAGGGTAAAATTATGGTATTTTTTAGAGAAGTTTCATCTTTTGATGAATAGTGAAAATATTGAATATTAATTAAGAAATTATTTACTCATATATTTTATTTATATAGATAAATTATATTTTTAATTTATTTTAAAGTATAATTAGTTCAATAATACTTCAATAAAACCAATTTGGGTCATTGTAATCAGTTTAATATTTAAATTATATATAACAACATTTCAAACATTTGGCATTTTCATTTTCAAAACACGTTTTTTTGTTGTTGTGCCTGCGGGACTAATTTTAAATAAAAAATTTTAAATTATGTAAATTTAATTTGGTAAAATTGATTCAATATTTTTAATTATAATGTCCAAATTATTTTTTTAGGTAATTTAATCTTCAGTTATAAAAATATTACTGTGGTAAAAAATTATTTACCAAAGTATTGGTAAAATAGTAACAAGGGTTAAAGTTAAAAGATAAAATATTAACATACCTAAATAATAAAAATTTAAATGTTTTGTTGAGATATTTTTATACCATAACATTCCTAAATAACATTAATTCATAATCTAATTCATTTGAATTAAGTTCACATCAATGTGGTTGTCTTAAATTATAAAATATAATTATTTTAATGACTTAAACCCACCTCTCCTCAGGTATAAATACCACCCCTCACCTCCCCATTTTGACCCAAAATCCCTGTATATCCTCAAATATATTTAAAAAACTATTATTCTAACTTTTCCATTGTAAAAATTATTTCGGTATCACAAGAATAACAAATACAAGGTCCTCAAGGGTCTCTCAAGGAGGTGATATTCAAGAGGTAATTTTCTGAAAACACCTATCTTATTTTCATTTATTCTTCTACTTTATCCTCATCACTTTCATCCATAAAGGAATAATAATTATAGAATAATTTACATACTATAATTTTATTTAGATAATTGAATATATTATATCCATACCTTTTATTACCCCCTCTTATTTAAATAAATGAATTTGTTGTCCAAGTATTGTCGGTTAATCGCCTCTATAAATAATGTTTTTGTTTGTTTACCAATATAACTTTCATGGATGGTCATAAAACTATTGTTATGGTTAAATAATTTTTTAATAATTATATTATATCCTACTTCATGTTCAATAACTAATATATACTGACAATAGTAAATAAAATGAAACATGTTCAAGGTGTTTGGAAAACCCACCAAAATAAACTAAACATTTATCATTAACATTTTATCTAATGAATCATACTCATGTAAGAAATAAAAATGATATATGGGACCATTTATACTTATTAAATTACATTATAATATTTAATTTAACTTCTCAAGTTATAATCTCATTTTATAAGATAATCCATAATCATACACAAATGAACCGACCATTAAACCATGGAACAAACGCACCCGAAACCCTGAAAATAACAAAATATTATTAATTAATAGTTCATAAGATGTTATAAAATCATAATATAAGATATTATAAATATTAATAGGGATCTATAATGAGTTAATAACATTATTTAAACCATTATACAGGAGGTTAAATAATGATACACTATAGGGAATCATGAGATAAGGATTTTTTCATCTCAATTTTTATTTCTATGAGATATATTACTTATTCACCACTTAATCTATGTGGTGTATATATTGACCTTTGATATATCATATAATTAATATCATTATATTTATAGTATTAAATGTTTCATTTTATAATTATTACTTTATGGGGCATACGATTCAACAAATTATAAGTGGTAAGATATTTATTAACTCAATTTTGATTCATTGGTTTAAAATTCAAATTCATTGATTATGCCATGGTAAGGTTATATTTGAAATGAGTTTTGATTATCTCATGTTTTATTTCCACTTTTATTATGTGGATTTATAGTGAATACACATAATAGATTCATTTTTAAAGGGCTTTGTCTTGATCTCCTTTCATTGAGGCACATTATGATGTTATACACCCACCTTCTTTTATGAGGTGTATATGCAGCACCTTTAATATCATAAATTTTATTATCTTAATGATATTAAAAAATTTCAAATTTTTATGGTACACTTTTATTATTTGATATATAATTATTTGATTGGATACAAGACATAGTTGGGGCCCGATTATAGATAGCCCCTCGATGCATCAGTAATCTCATGAGATGAAAGTGTTGTCTAAAATGGTTTTTTACCCCTAATGATTAAACCATATTATGAAAGGTATTGATGATATTGGTTCATGTTCCATATACATAATGTAAAAATATTAATCATTTCTTTATTTCATATATCATTTATTATTATCTTGAATATTTTCACTATGAAAAAATCTATGGATGCATTTCATTCTCAGTTTCTTGATTAAATGAAATGTGTGCTTAGTTATTTACCTTTCCATGTTAACTATGCTCATTGATTCATTATTTATTCCACTTTATTTAAACATTAATGAGAATTTGAGCTCCCCTTATTTTTCCCCTTTCCCCAGGTTATGAAGAATATGATTTTGAATGAGTTCAAGGATGAAAATTACTTTTTGTTGTTATATTTTTATTTTTATTTCCAATGTAACAAGGGTACCATGTATGTGTATATTTCTTCAAGACTACTAAACTATTTGTTCCTTTGGGATATTATTTCATGTATATTATGCCATGAAATAAATAAATGAACCAGCTTTGGGCTATTAGAGTTGGGGGTGTTACAATTTTTCCATAGTGTCGAGCTATGGTGGGAAGCCTATAGTTAATGGGTGAGGTTCATACACTAGGATAAAGAAAGGTAGAAAAAGTGAACTTTTTTCAAAGTATGTGATAGGAAATCCAATATGTCTCTTTATATCATACAATAATATGAATCAAAATATATGTAGTTATTGGTGATGTGTGGAGGTTTTTTATCCTAATCTTAGATTTTGGATGAGTAAAACCACATTTCAGTACTCTTATATGGACTAGAATCTCATGAAAGGAGAAACTAGTCTATAGAGAATAGACCACACAAGGTCTTTTAAGAGTCATGTAGGGAGAAATTAGTGTCTTTAAATTTATCATCATATGGTAAAGATGACATGATATATAGTTTAAATCTATGCTGTGAGGACTTGGGTTCTGGAAGTTTTGGATCATATGATGAGGGCATTTTTGAAGTAGTTTCCTGAAAAATGAATGGATGAAACCAAACATGGAGCTATAAAAGGAATATATTTATTTAGAAACCTTGCACTGGTTTTAGGAATAATACACTTCCCATCCATAAATATCAATTAATAGGATCCATTAGAGTGTTATTTGTGTATAATATAATGTCCTTCCCATTTTGATTATATCTTTAGAGGTTTCCAGCCATGTATCATCGATAATTTCTAGGGAAACACCGATTATTATTAGACAAATGATCATAGTAAATCCTTCTTGTTAAATTCATGTGAGACATGGTTTTGATGGATGTTAAGGTTTTTCCATTTCCATAACCTTTTATCATGAATTTATTCAAATTCATTGAGATGGATCTATTATTTTTCATCCTCAAATATTTGATCACAAATGTTAATGCATAACGATGGAAACTAAATCTTAATGGGAAAATCATATTATGTCCCATATAGTAGAAAATATAGAGTATATTATGTAGAACTATGAGTTATGATGTGATAATCCCATAATGTATATAGGATTTTGTAGAGAAAATATTTTTTTAGCTTTTTCAACCATATCTTAAATAATATTTGATAGAGACTTATTAAAGGATTCTATATTTCCATTTTAAACTATATAATAGAAGGATGAGTGTTTACACTAAATGTCATATTCTTGGTAAAGTTTCTTTATTTCAAAGTTAGAAAATTTATTTCCATTATCTGTTTAAATTAGAAGAGATACTCTAAATTGGTAATAATATTAGATTTTATGAAATTAATAATATTCCTTATTGTTACCTCCTTTAGGGTTATAGTTTTAACTCATTTGGAGAAAAATTTGGAAGTCATAAAGATACAATTAAACTTCATAGAAATGGATAGAGTGTATATACCCTTGAAATCTATCCCCCATATGAATACTGACCAAGATTATTTTTTATTGTGAAAAAAGTATGAGGATTTATGAAAAAAGTTAACTTGTATTTGACATAAATGAAACCTATTTATGAAATCTGTAAAATCATGTATCACAGATAGATAAAAATATTCAAGTCTCATATTTTGATAGAAGAGTATGTTCCCCAACTGGTGAGCACTGTTGGTGATGACATGGACTACCTATTTAATTGAAAGGGTCTCTTTTACTTTGATGCAACTAAGGAGGTCCCAAATAAAGACTCATTTATAAAGGACCTTCTAGAAATTCCAGAATAAATAAAGGATAAAATTTTCTACCTATCGGTGGATCTAATCCTTGTATTGATCCCATGGAGGTAACCTATTTTGAAGATACTCTACTATAGGATACATCTAACTAGTTATTGAATAATTTGGTTGGGAGAAAGAATCACCTTTTTGGAAGTGGAATAAGCTTCATTGATTCCCTTTATATCATTACTAATGATTGAGAATACAACCATATGCTATAAAATACAGATGATGGTTTCATCCTAATATGGGCCTTCAAGAGTGGTGGATGGATTGGATAACACATCATCCTGGGTATTCTGTGAGAATTTTATATAATAAAATTGTTTATTACTCAAAGAATATGTCCATTAATCCTTGAACATAGGCAAGAAATTAAATTAACTATTCATTATTAAGTCCATAGTCACCATTTAGTTTCTTGACTACTAGTTCCAAATCATATTTCATAGCTATTTGAGAAACTGGTATCTATAGGGTCAAATCAAAGCCTATGATGATGAATTTTTATTCCACCTCATTATCGATAGATCCTTATAACTGTTGGAAATAATTAGGAAACAAATTCCTTTATTGGGGGGGAAATATAATCCCATTACCAACCATATTGTTCTTTGAGTATTCCATCATTATTATTGTCAAACATTGAGAAGCACCATAAAATTACAACTCCCATCCTTATGGGGATTCATAGATAGAGAATAATTCCTTATCAATGAACTATTTCTTTAGAGATTATTCCTCTAATGTAGGATGTGTTGTAAGGAAATCTGCTAATTATTGTCCCTTGATCACATTCTATGACATAAACTGAATGTAAAACTACTATAAAATCACTACCCATTATGCCAGATTCCCCATAAAAATTGGAAGATTTAGGATATATTAGAGTGGTTCCACATGGGAGATAAAGTGAATCTCATGACGTTGTAGATAATGTCTTAGAATTTACACAATAATGATCAATTCTATGTAGTTCTTCTCAATAATAATGTATTGAGTATCTACTTACAATATTATCTTTGTGAGATAGTTGTGGTTATTCTCTATGAATCCATCGTTAATTTGGATGATAATGACACAAAGCAATTGTTCCATAGTTTCTAAATGAAGGATAAAGGGATTCACTTCTATGGGTGGCACTAACACTAGAGTGTATAAAATAGACTATTTGATTTCATAAATGTACTTCTTAAAATATTCATTCCATTGATATATTATTCCAATATTCATTAATATCACAAAAATAAATCATTTACTAAGGAGGTTTAAAATAATGTTCCTAATGTAAGTGAGGTTTCCTTAGAGCCCTCTCAATTACCTAAAGTTTTGAGTAGGGGTATATCAAGTATTTTCCTTGATTTCTTAGGGTGAAATTCAATGTCATGATGGTATACCATAGATCTAGAAAATTTTCTTAATTCTACCCTAGAGGTTTATTTGAACATGTTTATTTTTTAGCTATATTTTCATAACTTATTAAACATGGCTTCAACATTATTATGGTGATCATGATACTAGTGAGGTTTGACTACCAAATCATCCATAGAGTAATTAAATGTTTTCATTATAATGGACTTGAACATGTGGTACATGGTTTATTGATAGGTAGCATAAGATTTTTTTAATAAAAAAGGAATCACTCGATAGAAATATACCCCTTGGGGTTCCTAGAAAGTAGTGGCTTCTTCATCTATAGGATACCTTTGGATATATTTATATCTATAATATTATTCTTCTTGATAAAAATAATATTGGCATTCCATTTTAGGTATTAATCATACCAGATATAAGTTTCCTTAATTAGTTTTTCAACCATAGCTTTAATATTAGTATCCCAAGTCAGATGCATTCTCATTTCTATTATCTTATAATCATAGTGGTTATTTTGAAAATATGGGTGATGAATAACTACAATAAGATATAACCTATGAATATATCTGTAATTTCATGTAAACACAACCCAGTAATTCTTTATAAAAGAGAAGTATTTATCTTATTATTTCAGGACTGAGGAGACACTAACTAACATAGGCCACATGTCATATTTGAATCCTAGATTTAGCTATCAAATTTTGACCATAATAGTTGAAATAACCTCCTTAAATTATCATGGAGATTCTATAATTCCATCATATTCTTTATTTTTAGGAGTAAGAAATAGACTTACTCATTGTGATTTTGTAGAAAGCAATATAGTGTTATCATTCCCAATAAGATCAGACCTATATAAGGAATTGGAAGGTTTGTCCAATGTAGTCAAAACTATATTAATGGAGGTGATAGTTCCAAAACCTCATGTAATTATTTGAGGATTCATGTCGATCTAGTTATAGATCTCAGTTGTTCCATCCAAATATTACTCATACCAATATTCAGGTAGAGATTCATGACATCTATATTTAATTGCATCAATTTTATGTGAATGCCTTCATCAACTGGTGAAATTCATTCAAAAAAAACATATATTTTTTCATCATAAGTGAGGAAGGTGATTGGAGGGTTTGGTTATTTTTCAAATATGAGATTTTAATTCATAATAATTAATAAAATGATGTAATTACATAAATATCCACATTTTATCATCCCCTATGGATTTCCAATCTTCACCATGGCTTTGAGCTTTTTGTTTTGAATTTCCAAAACTTATATTAAAAATATAACCATAATAGATGATAATAGTATGAAATGATATCAACAATAAATGTTTCAAACATAAAATTCTAATTTATTTTAAAAAACACATGCTTGGGGGAATAAAGAGAGGAATTTGTAATTATTAAAATATAAATAATTAATGTTTCAAGGAGTAACTCAATAATATAAATGAGGGTTTTTAGGTTATTTACACCCATATAAACCATATATTAATAAAGAGTCACTATACACGTAAATAAGGAGTCCTCTTATACATGATGTTAGCTATCCTTGACCCAAATCACACTTAATAGGCTACCCATTCACCACAAGTCTCACAGCTAATAACATTTATCTCAAGATTGACCTAACATGGAAGGTATTAAAATTCCACATAACTATTCCTATAATAATGAAAAAAAATATCAGATAATAATTATTCCTAAACTATACAATAAGGGTAAATCACCTCTAACCTAAAACATATAAATTCTTTCATATGATGAGGAATGCTTTAAAATCCCTTATAAATCCCACAAACTCAAGTCACAAGAAAAGTAACCCCTTGTATGTTAAAATTCCAAGACATTACAACAATTTACATAGGATACATGACCATAAATGTCCATGTGATTAAATACTAAATTCTAGAGGACCTATCATAATCTATACATCCCTTATTCACTTCTAAAAGTGCATGGAAACCAAATTTAGTTCTATTTGGGGTCATGTGAATCCACATATCAACTCACATATTTCACATGGTCCAAGAAACTCATATAAAATGAGGTATAGATTTAGAGACCACTTACCTCATACTCATATGATCCTCTTCATCAGAAATCATAGATTTATTCAACCCCAATCAATGGAAATAAAAAAATGACATAAACCCACAAGTGATGGGTTTTATACAAACAATGAAACAAGTGTAAGAGAAATACTTAATATAAGTAATAAGACCATTATACTAACCATTAACTATACAAATAAAAAACATCCTGAATTGGAGCTCATAGGAGAGATAAACCAAGATTTTGGGCAAGGTAATAGAGAAAGGAGCATTAATAATTCTTATAGATAGAAAATATAGGGGAAAGAAGTATTTTAACATTGGAAAATCAAAATATTATTTAAATATTATTTTTTAAATAGTTCAGGGAAGACACTAGGTACTAGGTACACCCCCAATGGTCACATAGTGGTCACTAGATACCTATCTAGGGTCTACTGGCTATATGGATGTGTACTTGGTATTTTCCCTCTTAATATTTACCACTATATACACATTACCAAGCCACTAAGTATCTAATGGTATATATCACTTTTAAAATAATTATAACATTGATCATATATCATTAAATTATAACCCCTTTTCCTCCAAAATATAGAGTTTCTCATTCTTGATATGCACCATTGGGCTCCTTTTGTGAAAATTTTTAGCCACTAAGCACACTATTTACCTCATTCTCTTAAGTCTCCTATAAGATATGTCTGTGCCACCACTGCACATGCCCCAGGGCTATCATCTTTCCATGGAGTATTTTCTCATTCTAGTACACTATTTATAGGAATGTATAAATTATTAAAGGTATATTTATAAATTTTTTTAATGTTATCAATTTGTTAGGATTAAAATAAAAAATCATTTGATATAAAAATAAATGTTTTTATGAAAAATAATATTTTTTTTTCTAAAAGGTGGGTTCATCAAGTTATGAGTACTTATATTAAAATTAATTTTTACAAAATTTAGAAAACTTATGTTATAAAATGAATTTTTTTAAATCATAATTTCAAAATTATCTTAGAGTAAAGTTTTGAGAATTTTCTAAAAAGATTAATTTTTCGACAAATGGTGAAAAATATTAAATTTTATATAAAAATGACATTTCTTAAAGATTTTCAAATTAAATTTTATTCTAAAATTTATTAAAAAGTTAAATTAGTTAATAAATATTATAATTAATCCTAATGAGTTCTTTTTAATCAATTATATGTTCAATTTTATATAAAAACTTTTTATACTTATGAAAATGTTTCTTTAGAAAACCACTTTTTCATCGTGTTTATGGGTTTAATTTTAAAATAAATTCTACTAATTATGTGTTATAAATTTAAATAATGGATTCTATATTTATAATAAGAATAATTAATGTTATTTTATTAGTTCAACTTAATTTTTTTTGAAATTAATATTATAACGAGTAAAAACTAATTTCCAAAGTTAAGGTTAAAATGGGTTTACTAGGGGTTGAACTAAAAAGATAAGGGTTAAATTGTCCTATAAACTTGTAAATTTCCAATTTTATATCCATATAATGACTTTATTTTATATAAATTTCGATAATAATTCATTTTGAGACTTTTTCCATGTGATAAACAATGGTATAATTTATTATTTTTAAATATTCCAAGTGTTTCCTTCCCCCAACTTATAATGGACACCCCCTATCCTCCCGTTTTCACACTTCCATATAATTTTAATTCAGAAAAACCCTATCCAAATCCTTTAATTATCTCTAATATAATTTTTTTTTTCAATTGAATAATTTATATCCATCTCCTCTTCTATTTAATGGAAAATGAAACTATTGACCGCATGTATGGTGGACTACCGCCTCGTGAACCGATGTAATTAATTTTTCATAACCACCTATCACATCCATATATAATGATAGATTTATTAAAAATCTATAATATTTATTATATAATTACACTTCTAAAACCAAAATATAACACCTGACTTATTAACTTCTACTCTATTGAAAAAATGATAACATCGCTTTTGCATACATGTGGACAATCGCCTCCACCAAGTGGTGTGAAATATTTCTCATTTTATTTTTTCATGGATGGTAACAAGGATATATTTAATGAATATATCTGATATATGTGATATAATAATTATTATTTAAATATTAAATACTATTTACCTTTTTTTCATTTCATCTATTAAAAAAATGAAAATACCATTCATGCATATGTATGACTGACCGTCTCCATGAACGATGTATCACATTTTTTCATCTCTAAATTTAATGGAATATTATAAATTATTATATAATTAATATATAATATATTTTTATCATGTGAATTGTTTTGTTTATTATGGAACCATAATCAAATTATAGGAATTGATACTACCAAACCAAAACATACATGAAAAACAAACCATTTATCACCAAGAATAGTAATGTAAATGACAAATTTTTAATTAATAGGTGATAAAAATTTATAAGTAGAAAATATAAGGTGTGATATATATGATTATGTTTTTGTAATATATTTATAATAAATATATATTTATTATACCTGAGGTTTGACCACATATAAAGAAATCAGACCTGAGGTAAGAGTTTCTCATCTCACTTTTACTTCCGTGAGACATATTCCATATTTAGAAATTATTTATTTTTATAGTGTATATACTTCCCCTTTGTATGTTATATCTTGAATCTATTTACATTCATGGTATTTAAATTTTCATTTGATGTTATGGGGGTTATGATTCAAAAGTTACCAATGTAGTAAGAGTTTATTTTTACAATCTCATCATTTATCAGGATTATTTATGATTAAGTTTTCAATAATGAAATGTTATGATATGTCTCTCAATAAAACCATTAATTTTATTCCCCTATAGTTATTAATGAACTTTTCAATAAATTTTACAATTTACCCAATTTTTTACATAATCTTATTGAGAAAATGTTTTTAAAAAAAGATGGCTTTATATCTCTCTTCGCTTGAAAATCATTTTTCTTCCATATAAATGTTTTCTAAAAAACTAAATAAATTTTTTAACATTATAAAAATGATTTATTAAAGAAATATTTACCCATTTTTTGATTATTTTTTTAATTTTTTTTAAAGGAATATACTTTTCATTTTCTGAAAGAGGTGCTTTCTAATCCTTTTTATAATAGTATGAAAGGAAATTTTTTGAACTTGTATAACATGTACATAATTAACCACTATTTTGACCAATCAGTTATTTGAAGATTCATGTACACGTTTCCATGATTATTTTAAAAGAAAATGTTTTTCTTAATATTTTTTAAATTTTTAGTTTTTGAATGTTATTTTCAAAGTGAAAAGGATATTTTATTAAAGAATGTTTTTAATGGATTTTTTATGAAATTTAAATTTATCAATGAAAAAACCATAATTTTACTTATGATAAATTAGAAATATGTTATAAAGATAACATCCTTTTTATCTTTCTATATGGTTTATGATCAGTTTGACCGAGCATGTAGTATTTTTATACCATAATATGGATGGATTGTGATTATATTTATTGATTGGGGAAATTACTAACATATCATATGATATTTTTTCAATGAAAATATTTATATTTATTATATTAACCCCTTTCATATGAGGAATTCATTATACTTAGTATGTGATTTTTGGGGCCTACTATAGCCTCTTCATACATCAGTAGGTCTCATGAGACAAACTTGCTTTTTTATTTGGCTAAGGACTTACCCATTTATGTAATATCACCTAGAAAGAGGACTTGAATGTATGATTATGATATCCAACATTATAAATTCTCTCATTATGATAATAGTTATTGATGTCCATGTGATTATTTTATTATTTAAAATAACCACTGGTATTTTTCAAGCTCATTTGTTTATTTATAAGAATTATTTGATCATTATTTATATTTTCCATATTATTCTTCATGTTCAAGTTATTGATTAAATATAATGTTTTTCTTTTATTTACCTTTCCTTATTGATTATTAATTATTTGTTAATTAAATATTTCTCTATACACATACCATTAGTGAGAATTAGAGATCGCCCCTTTATTATGTTTTATTTCACTAGGATTCGTAGAAGTGTATTATGATTGATATGCTAGGATATGATAAAGGGAATAATGGTTTTCTCAGATAAAATACTATGTCTTATTTTATTTTTTCAATTATAATGTGATATTCAAGCATGTTTCTAGTCTTCTAAGACTGCTAAAATATCCATACCCTTAGGATGAAATACCTTGTATTTATTTCCAATGAATTAAAGTAACCAATGACTGCAGGCTACTAAGGCCAGGGTCATTACTATTGGTTTATAATAAGTTTAGTAGAAAACATGGGACTAAATTTTGGAAAACATATATTAGAGAACATAATATTGTGAATCACTTTGAGTATAATTCTATGTGTAGGATAACATGCTAAATTTTTGGAAAGGTAGTGATTTTGTGGATTTCCTAGAAATACATCCATGTATTTATACTATAAGTGGATGTGGCTCTAACATAGTTGTAACTAGGTGTAATAACCTTGATAAGGGTGCATTCAGTTTTGACTGTATCATCACATGGTGCATGAAAATGATCCTTTCTAAACACCAGGTTTGACACTCCTAGGTGATATGCTTTGGTTAATTAAAATTTTCTTTACAAACCATTACGAAATATTTGAAAATAGTTTAATGATTTGAAAATTTTCCCAAATAAACCATTTTTATGATATGAGATTAGCTATGCATAAATTTGTCAATTTATGTTAATTGTTTCACTAGTTTTGGGATTATATATTATGTTACATAATTTTATCATATAATATCATGTATGACATTGTTTATAAATGTAACCTAGTGTAAGGAATGGAAACTATACCAGTGCACATAGTCCATGTAGGGAATTCCCTCTAAGGAAATATATTGAAGTTGGAGTTGGATCAATTGATACAACTGATCAAATTATAACTATATTAGGGAATCTAACTCAGGTTATGACTAATAACCTTTCCCACATAGAGTAACCTAATGATCCAAAAAATATTGTAACATTGTTAGATCACTTCATGAGTCCATAACCACAATCATTCAATGGGACTAAAAATCCATTTGTAGCTGAGAAATGGATATGCTCCTTGAATAAGATATTTCTTTCTTTGGGAAGTAATCAAAGGTATAAATTTTTCATGGCAGGTCATCATATCTATGTTGATGAGGATCTATGGTGGTAATTGTTTCAAAACACCATGGATGAAGAAGAAATAGAAAACATAGAGTGGAAGAATTTTAATTTACTCTTCTTGGAAGAGTATTTTTGTCATGAATGATGAACAAATATGGAGAAAAAATTCTTGAGTTTGAGATAAAAGGAAGAGGAAAATGCTGATAAGTATGATTCCAAAATTACAATGGTATAAATTAAAAATTCTTAATATATACATAATATAAAGAATAATATTGACCATTTATTTTATGGTCTAAAGACAATCCCTCAAAGAGAACTTGTCTCCCAAACCTTTTCATTATACAAGGACATAATGTCATGTGTGATCAAGATAGAGAGATAATTCTACAAGCCTTATGGATTTGAAGTAAATAAATATAATAAGAGGAATGAAGAGTAAAAAAATGTATAATAGGAAGAATAGAAAGAAGAATTTTCCCATATATGATAATTGTGGAAAGAAAAACCTTGGTACTTTCTTAAAAGCAATTGTAGTTTTCTTTAAGTGTAGAGAGAAAGGAAAAAATAACATGAATGAAAGTGTAATAAAGAAACCATTAATGTTAAGTATTTTAACTTTAAGGAGATGGGGAACTGTGAAAAAAATACCCCTAATAGTCAATGGAATATACCTCAGAAGAAGATAAGGGATCAAGGTCAATGTTATGTTATTACTACAGTTGAAGTGGAATAAATTACTTCTGTATTTGGATTCATGAATTATGGTATATAAGTATTTTATCAAAGATACTAAGGTTATAATATTCATTAAATGTATAAATATTTTACTGTATTAGCTTTTCTTTAAGGTTTTGAAAGAACATGTTGAATGGTATTTATAACCAATAAAATTGATTTATTGGTAAGGTGATATTTTTTTTAGATTAAATGAATAATGTAAAGATAACCCTTAATATTTCATAGATGTTGATTTAATAATTTTTAGAATATTGACATTAAATAAGTGAATAGGATAGTATTAGTGACTTTGAAATGGTTAGTAATTTTGTGATAAAGTAATTTATGATGGAGGATGATGCATTTTAGAATTTATGGAATATACGCAATATCCTATGATTTCATTAATGTTTTATGGTGATCTGGGTTATTAGTGTGTTTTAAGAGAATATATGGTCATGGTATTCACATGTTTGGTATGTGGAATTATGACATACTTTATGTAGTTTATGGATAAAAATTTAATCAAATATTTTGTATTTTGGGATTTGAATTTAGACAGATGTATTTTAGAGGAGTCATACGGTTCAATATTTATGGAATGGATTCAGAATAACATTGGGTGTACTATTGAGGTTTTGGAGATTAATATATTATATTGGTTAACTTGTGATAACCATTTTGGTTTTTGTAAATATTCAGATATAGAAGGAAATACTTGTTACCCTTTTATAGATCTTATGATATATTAAAATTTAATTGTAGTGCTTCACGTATACAAAATTCATATTGGATATTCCTTTTTTGGAGTAATAAATTAAGAGGAAATTGATTGAATCACAATAAAAGGATTACATTGTTCATATGAAATAAAATTATATTAAATATATTTTCTCATGTTCTCTATCATGATAGTAAAATAATTTTTTTAACATTAGGAAAAGTTTTGGAAATAAAAATGTTATAAATTTTTCTTTATTTCTAATGGATCAATGTTCTTTTCACCCATCATATATTTAGGAATTTTTGGTCGTTAAAATTTTATTTGTAATGTCTCAAGATTTTTTGTTTATTGTCTTTAAATATTATATGGAATTATTGTGAGACCAGGCGCATAGACGACACATCATTCCGAGGCCCGATGATCCTGGAATGGTGGTTCGAGCTTTTTTAAGTTAAGTGAGTCGGCACTTGTGTACGGTTGTGGCATTTTCCAAACAGATGACCAGATTAAAAATCTGAGGGCACCGTTGCGTCTAGGACGACAAATTTACCTAAGAACAGGTTTAAACTCGACCGACACGGGTCGAGGGAAAATTTTAATTTTTGGACGTTTTTAGTAAAATAATACAAAATAAATTATCCAAGTTTATTTTATTTTAATTGGAAACATCCGCTGCAGCGCAGTGACGGGGAAACTGTTTCCTTATTTAATGACATGTCATAATGGCTCTAAAAACAGCAATGCTGACTCATTAATGTCGAAGCATGACAGAATTCCAAACACGCTTCCCCTTTTTAATGGGTTAATCGAACGATGGTCATTGACAGAAAACTGACTGAAAACCCTGGAGAAACCGTGGAGCCTTGGAGAAAACTCTTGATGATGAACGACAATGAATCAAAGATGAAAATCATAGTGCCAACGAGTTGAAGGATCTTGATGACGATGATAGCATGACCCCTTCGTCAGCGATCGATCCCTTTTGAGGTAGGGGTTGTTATTTTGATTCTTCTTTCCCCATTTTTGAATTTAAACGATGAACGTGGATCAACCATGAACATGTTGATCCACGGATTCATACGTTCTGGCAGGAGGGTTTTATTGGGATGTTTTTGGGGATTAATCCATGATTATTGTTTGTTATTTTGATCCTACTCCATTTGATCCTACTAACGGGAGTGGATCAACGTTTTGAAGAATGACGGTGAAGGTTCGTTCCTCAATTTCTTTTTTGGATTTCCTCCCCCTTTTTTATCTTGAGTGTTCTTCACATTCTTCGTTGGCCAATGAACAACAGATCATTGCACGTCTATTTTGCGATGAAACGATCCCAAATTTAAGATCCAACGTCACAACGGCTTAGTGGAGGTGCGACGATGATAGAGGATGATGAATCGGACTGGATTGGGGGAGATCGTTCTTCGATCGTTCTTCGTGCAGGTGGATCAAAACGTGTTTTCAGAGTCGATCAAAGACCTGAAAACAACGGAGATGACCTCAAAACGTCGGGGCGACCTGGATTTTGGGGTTTCATGGTGAACAGACGGCCGGATCGATGAACGTGGCACCACAAAAGGCGCGGCGGTGGAAGCCCGTGATTCTGGAAATTTCCAGAATACATGGTGTGTACTTCCGAAGAACACACCGTGTAGTACCAGCGGTGGTGACTAGGGTTTTGGGGGTCAGAGAGGAATCACACGGCGTGTTGGACTTTCCCCGAAGATCGGTGTGTATTTTGGAAAGTAAACGGACACGAGATGGACTACATGGCTTAAGAACACGACATGTACTCTCTACGCAGCATGGTAGAGGCGGCTACGCAGGACGCGACATGTATCCATGGGATACACATACACGGGATGGAGTACGCGGACGTGTACTCTATCACACGGCCAGGCGAGGCTAGTAACGTAGGGCACCCCATGTACCCAATACATGGGTTGGAACACATGGGTTGAGGCCGTGTACGGGCACATGCCCATCGTACATGTAGCCGACCCCAGTCACTCGGACACGGCGTGTACACCGTACTATACGCTGTGTTCTCACTTTTTCTACACGACTAGCCTTACAACACGGGTCGTTGTACATGGGCAGTACCCAGGGTCAGACGACACGGCATGTAACTTTTCTACATGCTATGTACTTTTTGGAAAATGGCATGGTCCTCTTGTCCATTGTATCTTGGACATGTTTCGATTGGGTTAGCGCCCCTTCTTCTTGTTCCCCTGAAGGTCAGACATCATTTCCTTCTACAGGAGTATGATCCCTTTAGTAATAATTTCTGTGATAGAGTTGGTATCCCTCTAAGAGGCCTAGAGCGAGATCCTATATCCTTTCCTGACCCTAGGTAGAGTTAGGCATCGACGTGACTAACTCTACCGGGCATTGATCCTATAACTAGCTGGTGAATCCGGATGAGTCATGGTATCCGTCATGGCCCTGGTAGTGATCCTCATCTATGTATCGTTATCTTTACCACTGATGAGTGTGTCTCCCATAATGATTTCATCTATCTATCGTGATCTTCCCACTCAGGAGTGTGTTCTCCTGTAATGAGTGTATCTACCTCTTGGGATGTTTCCCGATGAACATTAATTCTTTTATGGGAATCATCAGAGCTACCAGACTCATGGAGTGTGTTCTCCTGGAATGAGTGCTTTGTGGAATCTTTGAATTGAATCACTAGCAGGGGTATGTGGTTGTGTGACTTGTTTCTAGACCATGGGTCTGAGTTTTGGGTATATCTGGATTGTTTTCTCCTGTTATATGTTCAGTAGACATATACTATGTAGAGATGATTGTGCCTTTTCTTTGTGTATTGATTTGTGTTTTTCAGGGTCCTCTACTAAGTATTGTTATACTCACCCCTGCACGGGCTCTACCCGCACGTGTCGTGTCTTGTGCAGATGAGCAGCCTTCTCCCAGAGTCCAGGGCGAAATGGGATAGGACCAAGATTTCTGAGTTACCTACAGGCCGAGGCGTTCCTTCGGCTATGTGCAGCAGTTCCAGTACCTCTTATGTTTACAGGTTGGACTTTGTAGTTCTCAGACTCTCTTTTTTGGTGGGCTTGTATTCTAGACCAATTTACTTTTAGTAATTTACTTTCTGTCGTACTCAGTTGGTTGGGTTTAGTTGTATGCATGCATTTTTGTTCCTTAGTGGTTTTTACATTTCATCATTTCTGGGCTTGGAGATGTGTGTGTGTGTACAGGTTCTTAGGTAATGCCTCCCATTTTAGAGATATTCCTACTTGGTGTTAGTCGCTAGCCCCTTACCTATTGAAGGCGGACTTGGGGAGTCCCGACGCGGGCCCCAATGGGACGGGTCGTGACACTATTGATCATTAAATTACATATGATCAATGATATGTATCACTCCCTATAATTATTTACTTTTTTTCTTCCATGTCCATGTTTTCAATTCCAACTAATTTTTCCTACTTAGAAACCTTGTAATGTGACCTTCGTACGACTCTTTCTATCTTATCTAGAGGAAGTTTTATAAACCATTTTCTATGTTGTGGGTTTTCAACAAATGTATTTTCAAATATCAATCCATTTATTTTAATAACCAGTTAAAATTAATAGGATTAAATTTATTAATGTTTTGGTGATTTTGACTCCCTGAAATTTTAAAAGAATAACATTGTATTCAATAGTGTATATAATATGCAACACCAAGCTTAAACAACCCATGGAATATATTATTTAAATATGAACATTATAACCTATTTATTAAATTAGAGGCAATTAATAGGGATAAAAAAAATTATGAAATTTCTATGTATAAATAAATTTATTGGATATCAATTTATTATAAATAAAATAAATATCATTTTAAAGAGAAGAAAATTTTTTTATGAAAAATTTTACTTTTCTGAAAAAGTGGTTTCATCACATTTTTCACACTTATATAAAATTAATTTTACCAATTTTATAAAATGAATTTAAAAAATGGAAATAATTTTTGAAATAAAAATTTCAAAGTATCTTAGAGTTATTTTTTGTTAGTTTTCTGAAAATATTTTTTTTATGGATAATAAAAAATAATAATTTTATTGAAAATTACCTTTTCATTTAAGGAATCTAAAAGTCCTATTTTGTATTAGAATTATTTAAAAACTTAAAGTAGTTCAATTAAATTAAAATTAATCCTATTTAAGAAATTTTAATCAATTATATGTTCAATTTTGATAGAAAAACTTTTTACACTTATGAATGTTTTTCTTTGGAAAATTATTTCTTAATCGCATCTATAGTTTTAATTTTAAATAAAATACATCCAATTATGTGGTTTGAATTTGAAAAAATGAATTCAATATTTTTAATCAGAATAATTAATATTTGGTAATAAGTTCAAATTAATTTTTTTTCATAATAAATAGTAAAAACATAAAAATTAATTACTGTAGTTAAGGTTCAAATAGGTTTACTGGGGGTTAAACCTAAAAGATAAGGGTTAAAATGACCTAGATTGTTCCTTAATTCCTACATTATGGCCATATATAGACCTTATAACATCTACGTTTTGATAAGTATCCATATGTTTCCTTTTGGAACATAAAAAATCTGGGAGTAATTTATTATTTTGAAAATTTCTCTCTATGTCCTCCCCCCAATTATAAAAGGACACCCACTATCCTCTCAAGTTAAAACATAAAAATCATTTTTTTAGAAAAATAACAACCAAAATATTTTCCTGACATCTCCAACCACAACCTAGAGTCCCTGGTCCGATTAGAAAACCCTTCTAGGAATGATTTTGGTGCAAACCTAAAGAAGTTGTTCGAAGAAGAGGTATTATTCTTAACCGAGCGTTTCTCTTTTATTTTTTCTTATTCGTCCTTAAAATATTCTTAAAAACTGATAAAAAAATAAGAAAATGTCTCATTTACTAAGATTTTATTTTTTTAATGTAATAATTTATATCGATTTCCTTTTCCATCAAATGGGAAAAGAAACTGTCGATCGTGTTTATGGAAAACTACCACCTCACGAACCGATGCAATTTTTTCTCCATATTCACTTCTCATGGATGGATATAATGATAGATTTAATATATATATATATATATATGATATTTATAAAATCATTAAGCTTATAAAACAATAATATATCTTCTAATTTATTACCTTCTAATCTATTAGAAAACAATAACACCGCCCGTGTGTACGTGTAGACTACAACCTCCACGAAGCGATGAAAATCATTTTTCAGTTTATTTTGTTATGGATGTAAATAATCATATATTTTATTAATATATATAATATATATGATATAATAATGATTCTTTAAAGGTTAAATACTATTTAAATTTATTTCATGGCATCTGTCAAAAAATGAAAACATCATTCATGCGTACGTACGACCTACCATCTTCATAAAAAGTGTAACTCATTTTTCTATCTCTAAATTTTATGGATTATTATAAATAAATATATAATTGATATATATTAACATTATATCATGGATAATATTATTTATATAATGTAACCATGATCAATATACAAGGACTGAAACTGCAAAAACAAAACAAAATTGAAAAATGAAGTAGTTATCACCCAAAATAGTAATTTTAATAAAGAATTGTTAATAAAATGGTGACAAAACATTATAAGAAGATCATGTAAGCTATGATATATATGATTATGGTTCATTTATAAATGTTTTATAAATATATATTTATTATATTGGAGGTTTTAACATGTATCAAGGAAATCATAGCTAGGTAAGGTTTTTTCATCTCACTTATACATCCATGAGACATATGCCATATTCACAATTTATTTATTTTTTATGGTATATATACTTCCCATTTTATATTTTAAATCATTAATATATTTAAAATCATGGTATATAAATTTTCATTTGATGTTATGGGGGATATGAGTAAAAATTTACCGATATAGTAAGGGTTTATTGTAAAATATCATTGTTTATCAGGATTGTTTATGACTAAGTTTCCAATGATGAAATAATATGATCTATATGATGGACTAGAACATGCACTCATATATCCTATGTTAAAAACAAGATATAAATATTTTTTCATAAAATTTAACTAAAAATATATATTCTTTTAAATACTCAAGGATAATTTCTATTTTAGGTTTTGGAGGAATAGGAAAATTTTATACAATATATAAGAGTTCTACATAATTTGAAAAATAAAAATACTACTTTTATTCCCTTATGATAGATCATTAAAACCTAACCAAGCACCCTAGAACTCATAATGATCATATGAAAATCATTATAAAATGTAGGGGGAGCATATAATTTCCTAACAATGAGTTTTTAAACTAGGGTAAAAAATAATTTAAATACTTTGAAAATCCATCACAAAATATTATTATATCAAATAAAAACATTTGATATAATATATAATTTTCTCAAAAATTGAATATCTAGGGTTCTTAATGAAATCCATAAGAAAAAACATTTCAAAAACTTTTAGAAGATATAATATTTCTAAAACCCACTTTATTTCAAAATAAGAAACCTTTTAAATAAGCTTTGGATTTATCCTTTAAAATATTTTGGAAATAATATATTTTTATGTATTAAAATAATACTTAGAAAATAGTAAGAAATCCATGAACCCATTAGCAGTATCACCTTTATGAAAATGACCCATTAAGGATGTGGGATAATCCCATTTCTCATTATCTCTTTTGATACCTAGTGCCAAATTTTATTTTATGATTTTCAGGCCTACATGTACCATTTATAATCCATTAAAAAAATTCAAAATTTAAATAAATTAGTTTCCTAGAAAAAAAAATTTAATATATTCTAAACTATAGCACAAAATATTTTATAAAAATACCATAATGGTTTAGAGAAATCAATTTTTAGAAGATATTTACAAAATAAAATACATTATTCTTAAACACTATGGTAATTGAACTTATAACAGATTCATTTTTTAAAATGAATGTACTGTCATTGATAATTATAATATATAGCCATAAATACTATTATGAGTTTAATTTATGGAACATAAATAAAATTTCACATATAAAATAATAAACTTTATTATTTAAAAACCATACTAGAAACAGAAAACACACATCCTTTTAAAAATAAATTTTTTAATCATGAAAAAGGAAAATTTTAAATAATAAATTATTAATCCTATACATGGTGGTTTTAATTACAATAAATCTCCATTAAAATAAGGGTTTTTGAATAAAACATGGAATAAGAATTTATAAATGAAATTACCCTTAATTATTGAAAATCAACCCTTGAATAATAAAATTTCCTTGCTATAACAAAATTATTACTTTGCTTAAAAATAAGGGAGTCAATTCCCTTATTTAATTGTAAAAATATATGAAAAAAAGTCATATTACACATAAAATTATATATTTTTATTTAAAATAAAGGAATTATTACGTAAATAATTCCTTTCTTATAAAATAGTGTTATGAAAATAAATTAATAGAAGTTTAAAAATAAAATTTTACCTTATATAAAATAGAAATTTTAAAAATTCATCTCCCTAAGAAGGTGTTTCTAGCTTTGAAATTCAATTGAATATATATATATATATACAAGTTTGGAGATAAAATTTTCCCTTATATCGATATTGTAGAAAATATTCTTCAATAGTTGATATTCAAATGGATCTCCTCCTTTCTCTCTTATTTTTCACACCCATTTCTAATGATTATTTATACTATGAGTGACCTACTGAAAGGTGGATCTTAATTTATCCTCAATTATACCATTTATTTATATTTAAATATTATGAATGGGTATGGACTAATTGTCACATGTGAATAACTAGATTTTTTTAGAAATCTCATTACAATGATGTTTACACAAAAATACAATGTTGGAGTTTTAAGGAATTTGATTTACTTCAAGATTGTGGTGTAAGATGAGAATGGTCAGTAATATTTTAATGATAATATATATAAATATATATGTTTCATCATTGAAGCTGGTACAGTCCCATGAAGAATATATTGTGGTTTGATGATCTTATAATGAATTGTACATAATATAAAACTATAAATATGATCCATATTAGTTTATATTATTAAAATATATCTGTATATGTATTATAACTCATTTTGAACATGTTATATAGTCTTCTTTATGAATCTTTGCTAAACTAGAAAAGGTCTGACGACAATTTTTGACTTTTAAACATCAAACCATTTTCATTTTTGATAGGGTGATGTCATTATGATTATTTTGAGTGTTTCATTAAAATAGATTAAAGGAACAATGATGAAAGGTATTTCAATTAATATTATTGGCCGAGAGATTCAATTTTAATTTTTTATGTTTTTAGACTTCATTAACTTTAGATTTTTTATTAGAAGGTGACAACAATGGTGATAATACATTGATGTTGGACATATGTGGTTGAGGAAGAAAAAAACATCATAAGGAGATGGAAAGGATGAAGAAGATAATTGCATTGAGTGTTTTAAAATTTTCATGAGGAAGAAGACAACACTGTGGGATGATCATAAGGATCCTATGAGTTTGATTGAAAAAATTTGATATAAATGGATGATTATAAGTTGGGTGAACAATACATGCTACACCTCATCCCACATTGGAAATTAATTTGTTCTTCGACCTCGTAATAACTAATCATTTTTCATCCATATCCTGAGCCATGGAACTAGGGTCAGTACTTGGAACAAAACTTGCACAAACATGCCTCACAGGTTGCACCTCCAGGTATTGGACCACTATAACCTTGCATTCCCTATGCCCAAACCTTCATGTGTGCTTATACACAACCTACTACATGCCTTCCTATGCGTAGGCACTTGGTTCTACCTCTACTGGCCTAGGATGGCCATGGTTAGCCACTACCACACGTGTTTTAGGGGTCCCTTGGTTGGCCCATGGTTAGAAAATATTTTAACAAGGTAAATTTCTAAGTTACTAAAGAAAATTAAAATAAAAACTAAATAATAAATTAATTTATAATTATGTTTACTTTTTAAAAAATTATTTACATTTAAACTTATAATATTTATATTATGTTATATATATATTTTTTATTAATATTACATGTTATCCTTATAATTTGTAAATTTTAATATAATATTAATAACATTGTAATAATATTTTACAAAGAACAAATTAAAATAATTTTTTACAAAGATAATATTAAATATTTTTTTCACATGAAATAATTAAAATTATTCTCTTTTAACTTTAATATTTTTACAATTTAAAAAATATAATTTATAAAAATTTCAAAAAATAATAATTAAATTTTCATTAAAATAGAATTTATAATATTTTTAATAAAACTAGTATTTCTTAAAAATAGTAATATATTCAAAACATAAAATATCAATAACATGAGGTTTTGAAGACTATAAATATTTATCAAAATAAAGGTACTTTTAAATAAAAAATCATATATTTTTAAATATAAACATAAAATATATTAATCTTGATTTAAAAATAAATTTATTTAAATAACGTAAATATATATAAACATTCTCATTAAAATATCCCCTAATAAAAAACATTTCTTAAAGAATAAAAGTAATAAAAACTTATTTTAATTGTTATTTAGTTTCTTAAAAGAGCATATTAAAACAAATTTTTTTGTTGGTTTTATATTATAAAAAAATTCATTTTATGTTTATTGTTATAAATAATAATGTGCTTAAAATTTCTGGAATGTCACATTCTTCAACATTAGTGGAATTTCACCCTCACAATTCATTCATTTTACTTAATGAAATTATGAATTTTCATATTCAGATTAATAAAAACAAAATTAAAAAAAACTTCTATATACATAGGAATTTCAAAAAAAATATTTTCTAGATACTAAGAAGAAAACTTGTAATTATAATATTATCCTAAAAAACACATAATCTACAATTTTATCTAAACTATTCCTCTAATACCAATTATGATAGCCATGACCCCACACTCTCGGATCTGGTGTTAAAAATATATTTTTTATTTTTTATAAAAAAGAAACTGAAAATATAAAATCCTTTACATTCCTAGGATCATTTTTGACCTTGGGTTTTGAGGATTAAGAAAATTATTTACAATATTCATAGTTTTACGTAATTTAAAAAAAATCTATTTGGATTTAATTTTTTTAACTCCTTAAAAAGAAACGAAACACTGTGGAACTTCAAATGATCATATGAAGACCACATTAAAACATAGGGTGGGTATAAAATTTCCAAGTAAGGGGTTTTAAAAACTAGGTAAAATCAATTAACATTTTTTTATATCAAATAAAAAATATTTCATATAATATATAATTTTCTCAAAAATGAAAAAATAGGGTTTTTAAAGAAATCCATAAGAAAATAATTTTTGAAAACCCTTAAAAGTTATAATATTTTGGAAACCCATTTGATTTCAAAATAAGTATCCTTTGAAATATTTTTTGGATTTCCCCTTTAGAATATTTTGAAAACAATAACTTTATATGGATTAAAATGATAATTGGAAAACATTATGGAATCCATGAGGCCACTAGCAGCATCACCTTTAGGAAAATGTCCCCTTGCATCTCTGGGATCACTCTATTCCTCATTATCTCATTTGATACCCATGTTCCAAATTTTATTTTAATTATTATTTTTAGGCCTAACTTTTTCATTTATAATCCATTAAATACTATTCAAAACTTATATAAATTATTTTCTTAGAAGAAAATAATTTTATATCCTATAAAAGTTAACACAATATATTTTTCAAAAATAACATAATTGTTAAGAGAAAACCATTTTTAATATATTTTCATAAATTCAAATGAAATATTCATAAACACTATAGAAATTGAACTTAAAGAAAATTCTTTTATTAAAATGTATGGAATGTCAATGATAATTTTATTAAATTTCCACGAATACTATTATGAATGAAATTTATTGAACTAAAATACCAGTTTACACATAAAATGATCAACTTTATTATTTAAAAATTATACTTTAAAATGAAAACACACTTCCTTTTGAAAAGAAAAATTTTAAACTTGAAAATGGAAATATTTAAATAATAATTTTTTACTGTTCTAAATGGAGGTTTTAATAAAAAAATCTCCCTTAAAAAGGGTTTTGAAGTTAAACAAGGAAAAGAAATATATAAAAACAAAATCACCCTTACTATGTTGAAAATATAATTTTGGGTAATAATTTTCCCTTGTTATAATAAAATTATAACTTTTCTTAAAAAATAAGGGAGTTAAAACTAATCCGCTTACACAATTTTAAAAAATTTAGAAAGAAAATTATATTATATATAAAATTATATCTTTTATTGGGAATAAAGGAGTTTTTAAGAAAACAAGTCCTCTAATTTAATAAGAGTTTTGAAAATAAATACATAGAGGTATAAAAATAATATTTTCCCTTAATTAACATTTAAATTTAAAATATAATTATATTTTAAAGAAGGGTTTTATATCTTTAAAATTAAATTTAAAAAGTATATATATAAGTTTGGAAATAAAATTTTCCCTTACCTAAATATTGCATAAATTTTTATTCAATAGAAAATATACAAATGATTCTCCTCCTCTCTCCATTATTTTCCACGCCTATTTATAAATGGTAGTTACACTATTAATGAGAAACTAAAAGGTGGTACTTTATATAGTCTAGATTATATTATTTATTAATATTAAAGTATTTTCAATGGGTATGGTTGAATCCTCATCCGTAGATAACTAGAGATTTCTAGAAATATCGTTATAATGATGTTTACACAAAACCAAAAACATGGAGTTTTGAAAAATTGCAGTTCCCCCTATATTTTGGTGTAATATGAGAATGAAGAGTTATATTTGAAAGAATATATATATATATATATATATATATTTAATTATTAATGTCAGTACAATTTCAGGAAGAATACAGTGAGGTTGGATGATCTTATAACAAGTTGTACATAATATTAAACTTTTAATATGATTGATACTGGTATATTATATATATATATATATATTAATTAGCTTTAAACTATTTTTGATGCTTCTTTATGAAGATTCTTTGTACCAGAAAAGGTCCATCGATAATTATTTACTTGAAAACATCAAACCATTCTCAATTTTGATAGGGTACTGTCATTGTGATCATTGCGATAATTTAATTTCCATAGACTACAAAAACAAGGATGAAAGGGTGGTCAATGAATAATATTGGATGAGAGACTTCAAATGAATTGTTTTATTTTTTAAAATTTTTAACTTTGGGTTTATCATCGGAAGAAGACGATAATGATGATACTACATTGAGCTGGGCTCTAAGTGGTTGAAAAAGAAACCAGTGTCAGAAGGTGATAAGAAGGAATATGAGGAAATCTACATCAAGGGATTTAAACTTGGTGTGAGGAAGAAGATGACAGTGTAGAATGATTAGACGACTCATATGCATTTGATCAAACCACTTTGATATAAATAGATTATTTTATCTTTGGTGAATTGTTCCAACTGCATTATATCCCACATTGGAAATTTGTTCATTCTTGGACCGATTTATAACTAATCCCATGAAATTCATACCATAATCCATGTCAATGAACTCAATAATCGAAACATAACTCACACACATATGCCTCATGGGCCTCCCCTCCATTAATTGGCCCACCTACAGCCTGTGGGAACTATACCCAAATCTTCATGGGGAATTATACATGACCCACCACATATTTACCAAAGCACGGGTCCTCAGTTCATCATCTGCCTCCATGGGTTGTACATGGTTGGCCACGCCCACATGTAATTGAGGGGCCCTTTGGTTGGACCATGGTTGGACCATTATTTTTAACTAGGTAATTTTTTAAATTACTAAAGAAAATTAAAATGAAAACTAAATAATTATTTAATTTATAATTATATATACTTTTAAAACAATTATTTGCCTTTAAACTTATAACATTTAAACTAATTTATTTATATATATTGTGTTAAGATTACATATTATCATTATAATTTGTAAATATTATTTTTGATATTAATATCATAGTAATAATATTTTATAAATCACAAATTAAAATAAGTTTCTTACAAGGATAATATTAAATAACTTTTCACAAAAATCATTAAAATTATTTTCTTTTAACTTTAATGTATTTAAAAATTTCAAAAATGGATTTTATAGGCATTTAAAAAAATATTTAAATATGTTTTCATTAAAATAGAATTTATAATATTTCTAATAAAAATAGTATTTCCTGAAATATAGTAGTATATTCAAAACATACAATATTAAAAAGGTGATGTGTTGAAAACTATATATTTTATACCAAAACAAAGGCACTTTAAATAAAGAATCATATTTTTTAAATACTAACTTAATTTTTTATCTTGATTTAATAATATATTTATTTAGAGAGTATAAATATAAATAAATATTTGCATTAAAATATTCCCAAATAAAAATACTATTTTATTAAAAATAAAATCAATGAAAACATATTTTTATTAACATTTAGTTTCATAAAAGAGTATATTAAAACATATTTTTGTTGGTTTTAAATGATAAAACATTAAATTTAATTTTAATTAAAATGAAGAATAATATGATTAAAATTTCTTGTATGTTACAATTTATCCCTCAAGAAACTCATGAATTTTTTCCCCTATTGTTATTCATGAAATTTTCAAGTAACATTACTATTTTCCTTGGTTTGGTACGTAAAATTATTGATAAAAAGTTTTTAGGAAAATATGACTTTATTTCAGTTTTTGGACAAAAATCATTTTTCTTCCATATCTATGTTTTCTAAAATTATTTTAAAAAATGTTTTTAACATTCTCCAAATGATTTATCAAATACATTTTTACCCACATTTTACTTTTTACAAAACAGGTTGAAAGGAATCTTCTTTTCGTTTTCAGAATGAGGTACTTTTTAACCATTTTACAACAATGGGAAAGGAATGTTTTTTAAATTATATGGCACATATATAATTAATCACTATCATGGCCACTCGTTTATTTGAATATTTCATAATATTTTTTCCATGATTCATTTCAAAGAAATTTTTTTTCCAATATTCTAGAAATTTTTAGCTTTTGAAAGTGAAAATGATATTTTTCCCATGAATGTTTTCAAGAGATTTCTATTGAATTTCTCTTCCTCAACTATAAAAACCCTCATATTACATATGGTCTATTGATAATATATTGCAATGATACATCCTTGTTATTTATTTGGATGTTTTATGATCAGTTTGACTGGGGATGTTATATTTTTAAACCATTTTCTATATTACTCTAGATAGTTTATGATTATTTTTATTGATTGGGGAAATTAATACCATATCATATGCTAGTTTTTTCTATTTCAATGTTTATATTTATTATATTTATCCAGTTTCATATGAGGAATGCACTGGACTTTGTAAGTGAAGTGTGAGACCCATTATATCCCCTCGATGTATCAGCATGTCTCATGAGACAAAATAGCTTGGGTATTTTTCTGAGGCCTTACCAATTTTGATAACGTTCCCTGGAACAAGGCATTAACATTATGGTTATGATGTCTGGAATTGTGTATTCCCTCATTATGGAATTAGTTATTGATTCCCATGTGATTATTCTATTTGTTATAATATCCATGGATAATTTTCAAACTCATGTGATTATTTATATAGAATTATTTATCATTATTTATTCGTATTATATCATTCTTCATGTTCAATTTTTTAATTAAAGGGCACATTTTTTAGTTACTTACTTTTCCATATTGATTATTTCTTATTTATTAATGATAGCATCCATTTTAGGTATACCCTTACTAAGCATTATATTTTACACATTTATTAAGTTTCCTTTCCCTAGGATGCTAAGAATTATATTACAATTGATATAAATGGTATACTAAAGAGTATAATGGTGTTTTCTAAGAAAATAATAAGTTTTCTTTTATGATTCCAATTATAATGTGAGAATCAAGTATTTATGTTGTTTCCCATTACTATATAACTATTCAGTCCTTCAGGATGTGATACCTTATATCTAGTGCCAATATAATATTTTTACCACTAACTATGAGCTATCAGGGTTGGGGTATTTATAGAAAAAGTATTTTTAAGGTATAAATGTATGAGAAATGATATCATTATTTCTAATATTATGCAATTACTTCCTTAAGAATTATTATATTTTTATCTATGATATTATTGTATTGATATTATACATAGATTCATTTTGTGCTTAAGTTATTGATTAAATGGAATGTGTTTTTAGTTATTTACCATCACATGTAGATTATGTCTTATTTTATCAAGATATATTCCAAAGTATGAAACCCTTAAAAATAATTTAAACTCACCATTTTTTTTCATTTAACCAATATATGAAGAATAATTCTTTAAATGAGTTCAATGATGCTGAATGTTTTCTATTACTAGGTTTTATATTTTATTTCCAATGTAAAAAATGGGAATCACATGTATAACTATTTCACTAAGACTAATAAACTAATTGATCATTTCCAATGTGATCCCTTTGAACTTATGACAATATAATAATGTATTCACTGTATGTGGGTTACTATAGTTGGGGTTGTTACAGTTGGTATCAAAGGATGTTTAGTAGAAAAATTGGGAACTAGATTTATGAAAACCTAGATTATAAAACATAAAACTATGATTGTCTTCGGGGATATGTCTTATTGTAGAATAATATCATAATACTTTTAGTAAGGTAGATATTATTTGGTTTATTCCTTAAAATAAATAATTATTTGGATACTAGAAGTGGATATGGTTTTGGAACATATAAATTTAGTGCTAATATCCTTAAAAGTGTTGGTTCACTATATCTCAACCATAATTTTGGTGCATAGTGAGTGTTGCCTTACTATGAAACTAGATTTACACTCTTGGGGGATATTCTTAGGATAATTAAAATTTTATTTACAAACCATTATGAATGATTTTAAAATATTTTAATGATTTGTATATATTTCCAAAGAAACTAACTTTATAATTCTGAGATTAACAATCCATAAATTTTCAATTTATGTTAAGTGTTACACAAGTTTTAGAATTATATATTATGATTTAAAAATAATAATATATTAACTAATTAATTATATTACTTTGCATATAAATTGCACCTTTCAAAAAGAATGGTATCAATACTCATGGACAATGTAGAAATTTCCCTACTAAGAAAGCCAATACAACTAGTTTTGGATCTTATCAGATCATAGCCATATTAGGGTAAAAACCCCCATTTATGACTAATAACCTTTCACATATAGAGAAATATGATGTTACGTGATATTATTCACCTATATTGGATCATTTCATCTAATATAAGCCCCTATATTTTAGTAGAACTGATAATCTAGTGGTATTTGAGAAATGGATTAAGTTGATTGAAAAGATATTTCAGGCCATGGGATTTGTTGAAAAGAAAATGGCTATAATACCAGTATATTAGATTAAGGGTGATTCATATCAATGGTGGTTTTTGATCTATAATAGTAGGCAAGAAGATAAAATAGAACACATGGAGTAGAGAGATTTATAAGTAACATTATTTGATAAATATTTCCCTCATGAGAAAAAAATGAAGAAAATATTTCTCATATTAAAAAAAGGAAGAAGAATGTGTTGTGGAATATGAAACTGCCATTATAAGAATATCCAGGTATTCTACAAATTACATACATAATACTAAAATTATCACTAACTATTTATTTTATGGGCTTAAGCTAAGTCTCCGAAGGGCACTAGTTTCTCTCTATTTTACTTAATATGATGAATTAGATATATGTTCCATAAAAACATAGAAGAAATTTTATAGATTCGATGTATTCAAGGGAAATAAAGAGAATAATAGATTGGATATAAACCAAGAAAAATTCAACACATCAAAGAAGAATAATAAAATGATGTGATTTCCCTCGTGTAAAAATTGTGGAAAGAAACATCTTAGAAAATGATTGAAGGGATTATTAGTTTATTACAAGTGCAGAGATAAGGTTTATCTTGATAATGAATGTAAGGTAACGAAATAGATACTACTATCTAGTGTTTCAACTATAAATAATGGGAAATTATTTAAACCAATCTCCCAAGAATGAAGATAACTTACCATAAAATAGAATAAGGGGATAATTCTATTCTTATATAATCACTATAGCTGAGGTCGAAGTTCCTAAAGATGTGGTGGTAGATAATTTGAAAATATCTTCAAATTTACCTAAATATTTATTTGGTTTGATTAGGGATCTTCACACTCTTTTATATGTTCCATGTATGTCATGAAAATAAGAAAATTTCCTAGAAACCTAAGAAGGGAGTTATTAGTAGTAACACATAGTGACATCACCAATATAAAAAGGATGTGTTAGAAAGTTCCCACTATGACACATAAACATAATATATTTATTGAATTTATTATTTTACCTATGGTTTAATTTTATATAATTATTGGTATCTAATATATTTTAAAATATTATGAAAAAATTTATTCCAAATAAAAGTAAATTATGATTTTTGATGAAGATGTGAAATTCCATATTATAGGGGAGACTTCATTATCTAAGTCATGTATAGATCCACATCCAATAGTTATTCTGAATGAGATTTTTGGGGAAAATGATAATACAAAATATATGTATGGAAGTGTTAATCTTAAAATTTAGTATGTACCTATTGTACTGGAATAGTTTGATGAATCTATTGAGGAATTACCTAAACATCCAGCAAAGCATAAAGTTGTGTTTCTATTGATTTAATCCCTGATGGGGTACTTATATCAAATAGTCCCTATAGAATTAATGATTTTGAATTTTTGGATTTCAAGAAACATCTAGTGGAGTTATGTGATAAAGGATTTATACACCATTGTGTTTAAGCTTGAGGAGCCCATGTTCCTTTTTTCAATAAGAAAGATAGATCTATGTGGTATTACACTGAGTATAGGGAAATCAATGCTATTATGATAATGAACAAGTATTATATACCTCACACTGATGATTTATTCAATAAAATTCATAAACTCAACATTTTTCAATGATTTAATTTCATTATGGGTGTCATCAATTGTGAGAAAGGAAGAACGTTATTATAAAGACAACATTTTGAACACGGAATACACATTATGATTTTACAATAATGCTATTTGGATTGAATAATGTACTCTCTATTTTGATGGATCTAATGAACATATTATTCATGATATATCTTGATGATTTTTTTGTATTTATTAATGATATCTTGGTGTATTATAAAATGTATTAGGACTATTAGAATCAATTTTTGATTACTCTTGATACTCATACAAGAAAGAAGTTATATGGAAATTTTATCTTGTGTGAATTTCATCTTCATAAAGTTTATTTTACTAGATATATTATTTCATGGTAAAGATTATTATTTAATACTATAGTGATAAAGGTAAAAAAATAATTTCCTACATTAAGTAACATTACCGATGTACATATTTTCAATGGTTTTGCATGTTATTATCAGTGATTTTTTCAAAATTTCTCTTGATTTTCTAACCCATTAACCGAGATTACATGTAAAGGGGTTAAGTTTATATGGATAAAATAATGTAAATAATGTTTTGAACAATTTAATAGATGATTGGTCAATGCTCTAATTTTTACTCTACCATTAGGAAGTGATATATTTCTAATATATAGTGATTAATCAAAGAAGGGACTTGGTTGTGTCCTTATAAATAATGATAAAGTTAATTCATATGCTTCAAGGAATTTAAATACCCAAGATCCTAACTATCTATCTCATGAACTTGATTTAGAAGTCATAATCTTTTCTGGTAGCACAAAGATGTATAGGGATTCAAGAGAACATTTTTTGTGGGATAATATATAGTGGGAATTTTCTTATTATGTATCATGATGCTTGGTTTTTCAACAGGTTATAGTTTAGATACAAAATCCTATAAAAGTTATGCAAACTATACCTATTCCAATGTAGAAATGGAATGAAATTACTATATATTTTGTCACTGTATTACCAAACAATCCCATAAAGAATGATGAAACATGGGTTATTGTTGATTTCCTAACAAAATACACACATTTCCTTTTATAAGAGAAGATTTTTATTTTGAGTTATTGACATGACTCTATATTAATGAATTTTTAATACTTCATAGTGAACCTATTTCAATTGTGTTGGATCATGTTCCATGATTTACATTGAAATTATGGAAAAAGTATTTAGAAATTTCTTGATATCATGCTTAATTAGATCACCATATATCATACTCAGACTAATAGATAGTTTGAAAAGAACCATTCAAATATTAGAATACATGTTGAGATTGTGATCACTTATATTTCAAGGTATGTGGGATTAGTTTTTTTCCTTTGGTAGAGTTTTCCTCCAACAATAGTTCCTATTCAAGTATTAAAATCATTCAATATGAGGCATTATGTGTAAATAGATGTCGTACTCCAAATCATTAGGATGAAGTTGGTGAATGGAAGATTGTAGGATCATAACTTGTTGAGGACATAATTATAAGGGTAAATATTATTTAGATTCATATTAAAGTATCTTAAATTGGTATAACTTTGTAAGATGATAACTGGATGAAATATTTGGAATTTAAAGTGGGAGATCACGTTTTCTTTAAAGTATCTTCCTATAATACTGGTATAAGGTTCGGTAAGAAAGGGAAACTAATTCCCAACTAAATCATACCTTTTGAAATTATAGAAATAATTACAGTTATATATTATCTTTTTCAATTACACCATGTCTATCTAAATTACATGATGTGTTCTATATGTCATTTTTAAGGAAGTACATGCAAGACCTAACACATTTTCCCACCTATAAAGAAATAAATTTAGTACCTAATCTATCTTACTGTGAAGAGGTCATCAAGATTATTAATACTAGAGGGAAAGTATTGAAGAATAAGACGAATCAATTGGTGATGGTACTTTGGATAAATACTAAAATAGAGGATGAAACATGGGAACTAGAGTTTGTTATGAATAAGGACCACATTTATTTTTTTAGAATGTATTATCCATGAAAATTTTGAGGATAAAAATTTTTGTTAGAGAGAAGAATGTAACACTCAAACTTAAATTATAGTATGTGAAAATTATGTTTTAATAAAACTATAATAAAATAAATATTTTAATATTTCATGAGATAAAAATTATAATTTGATAGGATGAATATCTATTTTAAACTTACTAGGTCAAAATAAGCCTAGAATGATTTTTTTAAATATTCCCTTAAGAAATTAAATTTTATGAATAATTTAAAAATAAATTATTTAACCATTCATAATTTTACTTATAATAATTTTTTATAATGTATATAATTAAAAATGTTTTTATTATCAATTTTATAGAAATAAAGATAAGATCATTTAGAGATAAAAGGGATATTTTTCATAAAAATATTTTCTAATGCATAATGTACTTCCATTTCAATTAATTAAAATAATTTTTAATGACGAATTATTTAAATGAAATTTATATATTATAAATCTAATCTTGGTACTTTAAATACAAATAATTATTATTACAATTATTATAGTTAATGTAAGATCATCTTAGTCTTGAAAAATGCTTTTTTTAAATTGTTTTTTGACACATTTTGCGTGTTTATTTTGAAATTTAATTTTGAAAATTATTTGAATTTAATATAATAAAATGGATTCATATTTTTAATAATAATGAAAATATTTTCTATTGATTCCATTTTCATTTTTGGTCACATTGAATAGTAAAAAAATAAATATTTTTCACTATGGTTAAGGTTAAAATAAGATTACCAATGGGTTACCCTAAAACGATAAGGATTAAAATGATCTAAAAACTTGATGAAACACCATTTGTTGGTTGTATTTATAACTTAACATTATCAAAATATAATATGAACCATTTTAGAGCTATTTCTAATAATTAAACTTGACATTATTTTAGATATTTGAAAAGTTTCAAGTGCACCACTCACCTCAATTATAAAAGGGAACCTCTTATACTCACTTATTAACATATATTAATCCATTTATATCCAAAAAAACTAAAAAAATATTTCCCAAACATACTTATACACATTATAGGGATTCTTTGTTTCCCAATGGCCAAACCTAGGGTCCTTAATTAGAGATCCAAAGGTGTGTTTTTCTAGGAAAAGGTAATCATCTTCACCAAGATCTTTCTTTTTTAAAATTATTCTTTTACCACATTAAATAATGTATTAATAAATACCATATAATAACATATTAATATAAAATATACTTATATGTTGTTATTTTTATGTAATAATATTCTTCCCTCATCTCGTCAATCAATTGGGAAACAATACCATCGCTCGTGTGTACAACAAACTACCGCCTCTCGAACTGATGTAATTTTTTTATGTCACTGACTCACATGGATAGTCATAATGATAGAAATAATTAATATATATGATACTAATGACATAATATTTTTCCTATAAAATTATATAATATAAACTAATTTACCCTTCCACCCATTAAGGAAATGATAACGTCACTTGTGTGTACGAATGACATACTGTCTCCACGAAGAGATGTGATTCATTTTACATGTCCAATTTTCAATAATAGTTATAAAAATATATCTAATGACAAAAATATGATATTTATAACATTAATTTAGTTTTGGGTATGATATAACTATTTCTTATGCAAAATAACCACAACTTCCATGGTGAAACATGCATTAGAAAATGAAGTTATTAACACCTAAAACAATGCTTATAATGAAATATTATTAAAAAGCGGGTGATAATATGTTCTTATAGGCTTATATATGATATTATAAATATTAATATGGTTCTATAATAAATTAATAAGAAGTTTAAAACCATTATAATGTATGTTAAGTCATGTTCAACTAAAGGGAAATGTGAGGCAATATCCATTCCATCAAGACATATTTGATATTATAAACCAATATACTTTTATGTGGTGTGTATATTTAAAATTTAATAAATTTATTTTTTAATAAATATATATTAATTATGATCAATGTTTCAATTTTGGTTTTTTATTTCAAGGGGTCAAAATTTAAAAGTTACTAAAGAGGTGTGGATTTAGTTTACAATATCATTTTTGGGATTATATTAATTTTATTCAGAGGAATATTATAATCCATCATTCACAAAATAAATATATTTTTTTATCCTTTGGATATATAAGGGATTTTTATAATCTATTCCAATTTTTCCTTTTTTTTTGGATCTTGAATCCATCAAACAAATATTAAAATGAAAAATAGATTTATTTCTCTTTTAATCAGATATATTTTTCTTCCAGGATTATAATTTTAAGAATTGTTTTATAAAAGTTCTTTTTATCTACTCAGATGAATTATTAATGATATTTTAAGTTATCCGTTAATTTTTAGATGTTTTTAAAATAATCTTCCTGATGTTTTTTGAAAGGTTAATATTCGACATTCACTAAGAAAATTCAAAAATAATGTTTAATTTTAACATATAAAATTTTAATGGAAATTCCCATGAGCATAACCATTTTATCATATTTAGATTATTATAATTTTTTTTAATATTTTTAAAAAGAAAAATATTTTAAGAAATATTTTTTTAATGTTACTCATCTATTATATTATATCCTCCATAAGACATGAATTTAACAAAAAAACTATATTATCTCTCATTAATTTTGTGGTCATTAACTTTATCTTGAAACATTCACTTTATTATGACCATTGGACATTAAATTTATCTTAAATATACATATTATTTTTTATCAGGGATATAATTATTTCCTAAACCAGATATGATTTCTTCATACGGTGTTTCACTTTTAATGTTGTTTTGTAGACTGTGGAAATATTTATATTCTATATTCCTTATTAAATACAGATATTTATTAGTAAGGAATATAGTATATGAATTAAATTTTTCATTCAATATATTAGTAATGTATTGTAAATGAAGTGATATGTGGGTTCCATAATTATATAATCCCTAAATGCATCGATAGGTCAAATGAGACAAATTAGGAGGCCAAATTAAATGGGTTTTTAGTGTATACCTACCCAAAAAATAAATTTTCTTAACATAAGGTTTTGATGATGTATATATCATGATTTATGAGATTCGGAAATCCAATATTATTAATTTCATTTAATTTATTTTTGGTATTTTTATCCATGATATTATTTCATTTATATTGTCCATGGATACATTGCATGATCAACATATTTAGATTGACATATTAATTATGCCTTATTTACTCATGATAGTTTCTAATGTACATAACTCTTACTAAGATTTTGATCTCACACTTTGTTTCCATGACATAGGATATGAAGAAGAATCATTTGAATCAGTTCAAGGATGTAAAATGTTTTCTGTTACTATGTTTTATATTTTATTTTCAATGTAAAAAAGTGGAATCACATATGCTTTTAGTTATTTATGACTAATTAACTGATATATCGTTTCTGATGTGATGAATTGTATCTTATGAAAATGTAATAAAATTACCACTAGCTTTGGGTTACTGGAGTTAGTGTTGTTATATGTTGTGGAACTTGGTTTCCGTTCTAGAGTATAACAATATGAGTTGAACATGCATGGATGATCGAGATAGGTTGATATTAATTTGTTAAGACCACTTATACTTATCAAGGATGATATTTAAAAATATAGTTATGTTGTAAAACCATGATCCTTGGTAAGTTTTGAATTATAGAGGGAATTTGAATTTGTGAAATTCTATTGTAGGGGTTGTTTTGAGAAATTATATTTAGACTATAATTCTAAGAGTTGGAGTGTACTGATTTGAAGCATTTAGATATAGTTTTATGAATAAGAGTTTCCTCATGTCCTAAATATATTTTTGAGATCTATAAGTTGTGTTTTAGAAGTTTTAGGAGTATTTATACCCTTCTACACAATTTAGTGTCCATAATTTAGGGGAAACTGTGTTGAAGCTCAAGAGATAGGGTGTTAAAAATTATTTTCTAATGAACATGGTTGGTTTTCATGGTTAAGGGTTAACCTTGATGATTCCATAGAAAACTGTGCATCTTGGTTTTGTCTTGGGGCATGGTACATGACTTCATACAAATTATATGAAGATTGAAATTCGAGTTGATGAGTTAAAGTGTAGACAATTTTATCATATCGACCGTCCAAAGGTTCAGTTCTCCACTAATGTGTATAAAGGCACTCAGATTGAATCCTTAGTGATGGTATTATATTCTAGAGTCAATTGTTTTTTTTCAATTGAATGGGGTATTTATTTTTAGATTTTTATTGAAATAAATGATTTATGAATTTGGTTTTAAAATTTCATAATTATTGGGATGATTTAATCATTAGGGATTTAATCTTGTGATATATTTGAGCTTTATTATATATTTAATTAAATTAACACTCACTTCACAAGATTATCTTTTTATTAAAATTACCAAATGTTTTGGCTTTAATCCAAGAGTCAAATAGGGTATTTATCTCAATCAATTTTTGTTGAAAAAAGGTTCAATGTTTTATGAAACCATGTTTACTTCTAGATACAATAATCCATTTAATTCAAATTTCAGAAGAAAAAAACACACTTTCATTAATCCATGAAATTTAATGTTCAATATACACAATATCAATTTAAATAATTTCGAACAAGAAAAAGATCTCAATCACTTAACATCACCAAATTATGACTAACCCCAATTGGAGATTTACTAATTTCTTGATATGGTTAGTAATATGGTTTATGATTTCTATGTTGATAAGTTAAAAAGAAAATAAGAATAACAAGATGAGATAAGAGTAGTGTGTTGAACACACACATGAATGAAAGATAGATTTAAAGACACATTTAGATTGAATGAGAAAGTGAAAAAGGGAATATCTTCTAATATAATTGTATTTATTTTAAGAAATTAAAAAAAACATACAAAATTTGTATTAATAACGTATTTTAGATAAAGGAAACCATTCATTACACAAAATTGAATTGAAAACAACTTACATGATTGTAATTTTAAACTAATAAGAACAAACAAGAAAAAAAGTGGAGGATAGGTTTATCTTGTTGAAATAAGAGTGTGGAAATTACTCAAATTAATTTTTCAATGCTATGATTATTCCAATGTTCCCAATTAAGTTATGAAGTTCCAACCTCTTTCATGGATAAGAGGGGAGTGTATTTATAGCCCAAGGTGTTGGATAGTTTTCCTTCAAAAAAACCCCAAGTAGGATCTAACATTTTACCATTTAAACATATGAATATAGATATACACACTTATTAAAAGTTTTACTTATATATGTTTATAGTTCATGCTCTAAATGTTTAGTCCATAGTACTTTTGAGAAAACAATTATGGTTGTTTTGGTAAATCATGTGTTGTTGTCAAGAATTGTACCAAATTTTTCCATGGTATTAATGATAATGAATTTATGGAAATGAATATTACTTCATTTAGATTCAAATTATTCTTAAAATTTTTTATATACCTCTTTATTTATACCCACAAAATTTCAGCTTAATTTTTCATCTGTATTGGTAGAAAAATCAAGAATGGTGTGCTACTCATTATTCTAGGGTAGAATTGTGGACTATAATTTCATTCATATTTTATCCCCCATTAAGGATGAATTGGACTTGATTTTTTATAAACAAATTAATTATATGTCGTTAGAATTTTTCTAGAGAATCAATGAATTTGGATATCCGGATTGATTCAAAAAAATATATAACATCCTAGATGGTTCATATTCATTGAAAGATTCTTTGTTGGATTCATTAGGGGATTATTGTGTGGTTCATATGTACCTCTAAATCATTGAATTATCCAAATATCTAGTTTATTTATTTATTGTAATTTGAATGAGAAACACTAAAAAATAACAATTAAATCATGTGGATCATTATTTTGAAATATATTATCAAAATATTAAACTGTTGTGTAATTTAATAAATTCTAACAATGCTCTCCATATGTGTTTATGATAAAAACATAAACCTTAACAAGAAATTAATCATTTTTAGTAAAACATCAAATCTAGGAGTAATCTAAAATCATGAATAAATATATAATATCAATACATTTCCCCACACTTAAGATAACACATGTCCTTAGGCACAAAAAATAAAAATAAACAAGAAAACCATTTTCACTCACCAAAAAATATTAAAATTTTGTTTTCACCAATTAGGGGAGAGCCAAACTAGTTCAGTCATTCATTAATAATTACTCTACAAATTTTTTAAGACAATAATGTTTTAATAAAATTAAATTTTCATTTTCAAAAATTTAATTGTAAAATTTGGGCACTCAAAACATACTTCTCTTAAGATAATATAAATTTATTCAAGTAAGTTCACTAATTCACCAAACATAAGTGAAAATAATAGAGTTTGTAAGAGATCTCAGCCTATATTCCATATTCTAAATTTCACAAGAACCAATAGGTTTTTAGGGGGTTTTCAGTGTCTATGGGACAATAGGAATATAATGTCCAAAAGAGAGGAAAAGAGGGGGAAACCCAATATTCAAAAATTATTTTTTTAATAAAAAATGGTTTTTTATGTAAAAAAATATTTACAAGGGTACTAATGTGTGAAGGAAGAAAAGATATAGGATGAAAATTTAAAGTCTATGAAAAATGAAATATGTACAAAATATAGAACTTCCCCAAATATACAAGAAACTGTGATGCAAGTATTCTATTTTTTCTATATTTTCTTTTTTTATAAGTTTAACTTGGATAAAATATCACACTCATCCCACACCCTATATTTTATCACCTCACAACACAAATTTTAATAGTTATAATAAGATAAAATTTCAAGGAGAAGTTATTTTTTAACTTCTGAAACACAACCCATTTTTTTTGTTTTATTTTGTTTTTTTCATTTTTTTCAATTTTTTTGACACTTTTAAAAAAATTTGTACAAAATAAAAAAACATATATACATTTATAAACATCCCTAAATTAAAAAAACCCCCATAATTAAATATATTATTTCCCTCATGAATATGATGAAACATTAAAAAACGAGGAAAGTTGCCCAAAATGAAATCCATTACCCCATAATTAAATTTAAACAAATCATGAAATAAAAATAAATGTTGTTATTGGGTGACACAATATTTTTGTCTTTAAATGTGGTTTTAATGAAATATATTTTTATAGTATTTAAGGTAATTTCACAAGGATGATCAATGTAAGGTTAATGGGAGGATGTTTTTATATTTTTATTATCATGTGGTTCATAAAATACCTATATCATATTAATGAAAACCAAAGTAGGAAATTCAGCTCAAAGGTCCAAAAACTCAAGACTCACTATCAGGGGTGAAGAAAAAAAAAATATATATTGTCATAGGTTACCTTGTAATGGAATTTGAAGTTTCTTCTCTCAGTAGAGGAAGAATCATTTTCCAAATAAAAAACTGGGCATTCAAAATTTATTGGCCTTAAAAAACATTTATCAAATTTTATGATGAAAATAAAAAATATTTGAGATGAAAACAAGTATTTGGACTCCCAAAAAAATTTTTACAAAAATTTCAAGATTTTATTGTGATTAATTATGTGACTTTTAATATTATTTGTTTTTTTTGTTTTAGTTTTTTTTGGGTTTTTTATGAAAAATATACCATGAAAATTAGATAAACAATTAAACAGTGGATGAAGAAAGTGGTACAAAATTTGGAGAGAGAGTTATATTGATATAGAAATAATAAGGGAGGTAAACATAGAGATAATTAGGGAGATATAAAAGGATTATGAATAAGATAGGGAGAGGAAGTTAAAGGGAAAGAGGAAACCCCTAGTTTGGATTTGGTGGGTCACCCTCTACATCTAATGGGTGGTTGGTGGAAGTCGATGTTGTTCTCTAGGAATGTATCCTCTCATGGTGATTCTTTAACTGATGTACATTATCTATGAATGTCCTTTTGGATGATGAATCTTGGAATTTCACCACACCAAATGGGTAAACATTATTAATAATAAAAGGACCTTCGTAATGAGAAATAATCTTTACTCGGTGAAGTAAAAATTGATACTTGAATATTATTTCCTTTTTAACTTCAATAAATGTCTTTCATAGGATTTTTTTTTCATGTAATACCTTATTTTTTTCTTTTTAGATATTATAATTCTAGTAATAATAATGTTGAATCTCCTCTAGTTCAGTCAACTATAATAATCTATGTTGACCATATTTTTCATAACCAAAGTTATAGGTTTTTATAACCTAAAATTACATATTTTAGATTCCAACTGGTAAATTAAATAGTTTACAAAAAACTGACATAAAAGGATACACCCCGGTGGGTGTATTATAGGCAATTCAATAAGACCAAAGTGCTTCACTAAGTCATTCAGGACAATATTTTCTTATGGGATTAAAAATTATCTCAACAAATATTTTCAATTCTATATTAAAATTTTCATCCATGCTATTTTTTAGGGGATATATGAATTTGTTGTTTTATGTACAATGCCATTATTTTTCAAAAAAGATTTTATGGTTCCATTATAGAAATGAACTCGTAAGTCACTTACCAAGGAACACAATTTTTTAAATCAATGGAAAATTTGTGTTTTTAAGAAATCACTAATAATATGTGCATCAACATTCATAGAGGGTTTAGACTATACCCACCTAGAAACATAGTTGACTGTAAAAATAATTTAAGAGAATTTATTAGAAGGGGTAAAGGGTTCCATGAAATCAATTCCCCTAATATTGAAGACCTCTTATAATATTAGGGTCTTTTAAGGCATTTTATTTCTTTTTGAAATGATGCCAAACAATTGAAAAGTGATACATGATTTACAGAACTCATTTGAGTCTTTTAAAAAGGGAATTATTGATGAATCTAGAGTCTCGGACCTTTTGGGAGGTCCATTGTGGTCCAAAGTGGGCACCTCCTCTAATCGAGTGAAAGAATTCCAAGTTGGAGGAATGTTTATCTTCACCAACACATCTTCTAATCATCATGAAAACTCTATTTTTTCACTATTTATTATCTTCATAAAAATATTATTTTGAATCACTTGTAAACATCAATTCTTGTTATTTTTATTTTTTTTAGAAAAACACCAGAATCCTTGTAATTTACAATTAGGCAATACCATTATAACTTTGGAGTGAGATATGATAGGTGTTCAGTGGGAAATTTATGATCAATGATTTCATAATGAGAAGAATTAAAAATATTACTTAGGTGATCATTCATAAGGTTTACTTTTATAGGAATATATTTGATCTCAAGGTCAAACTCCTGAAGACTTAAGATCCATATTAATCTCCTGGGTTTGGTATCACTTTTCTTGAGTAAGAACATTAAAGATGAATATTCTGTGATGATGATGATTTTAGAGCATAAGATATAGGACTAAAATTTATCCAAGGAAAAAACCTTAGATAAATGTTCCTTTTCAGTGATAGTGTAGTGAGATTGAGTTTTATCTCTAATTATTGAGGTATAATAGATGACATGATGAATTTATTCTCTTCTTCACTAATAATGACCCGAATGGCCCAATCAGAAGTATCACAAATAAATTATAAGGGTAATAACCAATATGGGGGTTGTATTATTAGGGAAGATATAAGACAAAATATAAGTTCAATGAAGGATCTCTTCCAAGACTCATTAAAATCGAAGGTAACATCATTTCGGAGTAAATGAGTGAGTGGGAGGGAAATCCTTCTGATTTTTTGGATGACTTGATAATAGATACTAGAATAACCAAGGAATGATCGAATGTCTCAAACTGACATGGGTTATGGAAGCTATTATACCACCTATATCTTAACTAGATCGACTAAAATAATCTCTTTATAGATTATATACCATAGATCAATCCCATTGGTAATGATGAAGTGAAATTTCTCAAAATTCAACACAAGGTTATGTTTGAAACACCATTATAAGACTAGAGAGGGTGAATAAAAGTCAGATTTAAATGAATCGCCATAAATTTTAAATTCATTCATGAATAACTCTATGAAATTCTTGATTAATTCAGAAAATATACTCATCATACAACTCTTGAATGTTGTAATAGCATTAAAAAGGCTAAAATGAATTCTCCCACATGCATATGTTCTTAAGGGGAAAGTGAAGGTAGTTTTTCCATGGTCCTAAGGTGAAATTAGGATTTAGAAGTGGATAGTGTATCTATCAGGAAAGAAATAATTATACTTTTTAGCTAATATTTCTATAATTTTATCAAGGTAAAGAAGTGGGTAGTGATATTTTTGTGTTTCCGTATTCAATTTTCAATAATCGATGCACACATGACATTTGAGTTTGACTTCAGTCATGACCACTTCTTCATGTTCATTTTTGAAAACAGTGATCCAACCCTTCTTTATCCTAACATGAACATGACTAACCCATTCACTATCAGAAATTGGGTAGATAATACCATCTTAAAGAATCTTTGTAATCTCTTCCCTAACTACCTCAATTATGAGTGGATTAAGTCTTTTAGGATGTTGTCTGATTGATTTGGATGATTCTTATAGATCAATATGATGCCTAAAAAGGGAAGGGATGATGCCCGGTATGTCATCTAGGGTCCAACCTAAGGCGTATTAATTTTACCCTAAAACCTAAACAAGTTTGGACTCCTTAGTTTTAGTAAGTGATACAAAGATAATGATAGGAAAATAGTGATCATAGAGAAGGAATGCATAATTTATGTGTGAAAGAAGGGGTTTCAGATCAGTTTCATCCTTTATTTGTAGGATAGATAACTTATGAACTGAGGAATGTCTTCCAGTTGGTATTGATTCATTTTCATTATTATTATCTAAGATGGAACAATGGATATCATAATTTATATGGGATTCTAGAGAGTTTTTAGGATCCTTTAGATAGATGGAGTCTATAAATGAAAGATCAATATTAACTTCTCCATTTATTACTTGGTTAATCATGGTGAAAATTCCACAAACTCCCCTATCATTATAATATGAAGAATATGATGGAACAAGATTCAATCAACTCTTAGAAGTTTCCTCATAAGCATGGATAGATAATTTTGATTGATACTCTGATTGGTATCACATGGCTTGAAATATATTAAACATGAGTGGTTGGTCAAAATATTCCATAATAATATGCCCACATGGAAATAAATCTTAGTTCTAGATATTATAAGGAATGGTTTCAAATAATCCTGGAAGATTGATAATAACATGTCTCACATTCCATGTCAAGGACATAGAAATTAGTTTGGAAGATAAGACCATTATCTTGGATAAGGAAATCCTTAATTATTCCCTTAGTATTAGAAGTGATTTGATAGGATAACTGGATAAAAACACTTGTGGGGTGCAATGGACCAAGACCAAGGTTAGAGAATGTGGATTTGGGAATGACATTTATTGAGGCTCCTAGGTTTATAACTGCATCATAAAAGTTATAAGTCCCTATTTGGAATGGAACCATAAAGGTCCCCATATCTTTACACTTCATTGGAATAGACTGCTGGGTTGACACATTTTCTATGGTCCTAAGCTGTATCTTACGGTTACATAATTTCTTAGGAAACATTGCATACTTAGGGATTTGTTTGATGGGATATAAGAGGGTAATGGTAACTTTAATATATCTAAACATGTCAATAATTTCAGAATCAGACTAAAATGGTTTTTTTGGCTTAGATATGGCTTGAGGAGAAGGTATTCTATTCCTTAGATGAATAGAAGGCGGTAAGGGGGTTTCTTCATGTTCATTTTAAAGAAATTTGTTCTTTTATTTTTTTCATCTTAATATTTATAGGGTATATTGTAGATTCATCATGATTCATAGAAATTTTCTTTCTATATTGAATTGAAATTATTATTACATTGCACTTGGGGTTAGGCAATGGTTGAGTTGGGTTTTTTGAAGAATTGGATTTTTTTTGCTGACTTAGTTGGGATTAATGTTATCCAATGTGGTTTTAAATGTTTTTGGGGCTAGAATGGGTGAAGGAGAAAATATATTCTATAGAACATTCCCATAATTTCCTAGAAGAAGAGACATATCCAATATTGGTATCGCCTTGATTTGGGTTCTTGGGAAATCGATTGGATTGGGTTGGGAATTGGGAAGGCCCACTAGGATAGTGGAATACAAGAGGAGAAAAAGAATGATTTATCCTTTGAGGTTAAGGAACAATATGATAAGGTTGTTCAAAGTCACTCCCACCATGATCATGTTAGAATTGGTTTTGATTTGGAGTATGTAATTGAGAAGGAAGAGAGAATGGATTACCATAATGTAATCTAGGGTTATAGGTAAAATATAAGGTATCCAAGTGGGTTTTGTTAGGGTTTTTAAAAAATTGACTTTGTTATTGTGGCTTGGTGTTCCTCAGAGAAAATGCAGCATTAATATCCATTATTCTAGATGAATATGATGAATCATATTTTAGTTGTGTACATGTGTCTTTTGGATAAGTTTGTGAGTTATAGATTCCATAGTTTTTGATAGATCTAGTGTTCTGAGATTGTGTAGAAGATGATGATATCGCTTTGGTTGCCACAACTAGTTGTCTCGCATAACCTGTAAGTTCACTCATTCACTGGATCATCTTGTTAGGATCTATGGATTGATTCTCTTTGAATTTTTTTGACTTGAGAATTTTCTTGAGTATGGAATTGCATCATGTTTTTAGCCTTGTTTCTTATGATATATTGTGCATCTGTAGGAGTTTTTTCGACAAGAGCATGACCACTTTTGGCATCGATGATATTTAATTCTATAGATAATAACCCCTCATGTAATTATTGGAGAAATATTTTTTAGGGATCTTGTGTCATGGGAAAATTTCCACCAACTTTTGAACCTCTCTCAATATTCATAGAGTGATTAATTGGGGAAATTTAAGAATACCCCTAATTTTCTTTCAGAAAGAAGCTATTCAAGAAGTAGCAAAGAATTTCTCTAAGAAGAGTTTCTTCATGTCATTACACATGTTTATGGAACTATATGTGTGGTAATAGATCCGTGAATTCATGTAGTCATATAGGGAGAAAGGGAATTCTCAAATTTTGTTTTTTTTTCTTCAGAAACCCCTTGAAAATTCATGGTAGAACACACCTTAGAACTATTTGAGGTAAAGATTTGGATCCTCCTCAGCTAGCCCATAGAAATGAGGTATAATATGAATCAAACTTGATTTTTTCCAAAATCTACCTCAGTGTTTGGATATTTAATACCAAGTAGTTGGTAATTCATATCAAGGGTAGTGAGTTATTCAAGTGATTGTTCCCTAGGATTTTCCAGATCTAGTTCAATTAGATGTGAAATGTTTTGATTATCCCTAACGTCCTTATTAATTCATCAAAAAGTTCAATTGATTTTAGTTTCAAACAAATAGGATTTATTTTTTGTGAGAATATGGGGTATTCAAATAAAATTTTAAAGTAATAATATGGTGGGTTTTTCTTTGTTTTTTTTTAGATTTTTTTCTTCAAATTTTTGGTTTTTCCTATTTTTTAAAAATAAAAAATAATAATTACAAATTTAACTATAATCGATAATGAAACCATTTTAATCATGTATTATTATCTATTATTGACTAGTCAAAGGTCTGGTGATCTTCTAATATATACAGAGACACTTGGGTTGAATCCTTGATGATGGTACTATATTTTAGAGTCATTTTTTTGTTTTTTTTTGTTTGAATGACGGGTTTGTTTGTAGATTTTAAATGAAATGAATGATTGATTGATTTGGTTTAACAATTTAATAATTATTAAGGTGATTTCATAATTACGTATTTAATCTTGGTATATCCTTGATATTTTCTATATATTTTATTAAATTAACACCCACTTTATAAGATTATGTTTTATTGGAATTCTTAAATGTATTGGATTTAATCTAAGACTCAACTAGGGTACTGATCTCAATAAATTATTTTTTAGGGAAGGTTCAATATTTCATGAAAACATTTGTACCTATGGTTATAATAATAAATGGAATACACATGTCAAAAAAAACATGTCATAATCTATGAAATTTTATGTTCAACATACACAATACCAATCTAGAGAATATTAAACGAGGAAAACCTATTAATCACTTAAAATAACCAAATCATGTCACACACAATGGAATATTTACTAAACCATTGATATGTTTAGTATTATAGTGTTTTATTTATAGGTCTTTAAGTAAAAAAAAGAATAAATGGAATGGGACATGATAAGAATAGCACACTAAACACACACAAGAATGACAAAGAGAGTTAAAAACACATTTGGATTGAATAAGAAAGTGAATGATGGAAGATATTATAATATAGTTGAATTTATTTTAATAAATTAATAAATAAAATACCAAATTTTTATTAATAAATTATTTTACATAATGGAAACCATTCATTACCCATAACTGGAATGAAAACAACATATGTGATTTCAATTGAAAACCAAAAAAATGAAAAAGAAAATAAATGTTTAGGGGGGGTTTCTGAAGTTAAAAAAGATTGTTTCAAGTCTTCCTAGTCCCTTTTCAAGGAAATATTCATTAAAAATATCCTTTTTATGTTCTTAAGTGCCAAACTCTTGTAAGGATAAGTGGGGACTCTATTTATAGCCCTAGGTGATGAACTATTTTTCATAAAAAACTACCCTCAAGTTGGTTAGACCATTTGATCATTTACACAACTTTATATTGTGATATATCCTTATTAAAAGATATATATATATGTGTATTTTAAAATCTCACACTCAAAATTTTGTGTCCATTGAACATTTGGATCCTATGTTATGGTTATGTTTGTAAACTATGTGATACTATCTTGAATTGTACTTAATGTTTCCATAGTCTACATGTGAATGCATTTATATCTGTTAATATGGATTCATTTTGGTTAAAATTACTCCATATAGTTTTTATGATACCTATTTTATTTCTACCCATAATATTTCATCTTAATTAGAATTATGGATTGGTAGAAAAGTCAATAAAGGTGAGCTACTCTTTAATCTTTGGAAGAATTGTGGGCTAGACTTCCATGCATCATTGGGCCCCATTAATGATGACTTGGGACTTAAAATTTTATCCAAGTTGTAATGGAATGTACTTATACTTCTGGTTGAGAGGAAATTAATTTTTAATTTTGGATTGATGCCATAAAAGAAAACATCACACCCAGTCTAGTTTCATTAACTGATTCTTTCAGCCAACTTGTGTGGTCCATATGTCCCCCAATTGGCCGAATTTTCCAAATATCCATTTAAATGATTATTTTTAATTTGAATCATAAATTAAAAAATAGAAAAAAAATCATTTAGATTATTATTTTTAATTATATGATCAGTTTATTAAACTATTATGTAATTAAATGAATTCAAATAATGATCTCCATTTGTGTTTGTGATCAAAACATGAACATTGACTTCAAATTAATAATTTTTAGTAAAAAAGTACTGATAGGATTAATATAAAATCAAAAATTAAATTGTAATATCATGAGTTTTTTCATGGTTGGAGAACACTTTAGCTAACCATGTGGCCCAACCTACTGAGGGTAGAGGCCTTGGATAGTGATGGTTGTATGATTGGTGAATAGTTGGGCCAACAATATATCCAAACCTTGCATCAATTTTTTTTAAAAAGTGTGAATTTACCATTTTACCTAAAATTATTTTAACATAAAATCCCCCTTATCCCCTCCTATCCACAGTATTCCTAAGTATTTTTTATACCCTTCCTCTTATATCCCCCCTTAGTTTGGGGAGATTTTGACAACATTATTTATAATTTGAACATGATTTCTTCCTCCCTTCTACCTCCCTTATCACTCCTTGTATTTCCCTTTATCTATATCTCTATATCTCTATCTCTAATATGGTGTGAAATAGATTAGAGTTTTGTGATTATTTCCACCAAGGAATGGTAATCATTTTATATGATACGAATTTGATGTGGCTTCACTAGAGGATGTCCCGAGACATTATTTGCATTCCATCACACATTTATTTGATGGAGGTACGTTATCATATATATTTTTCTAGGGATTTAGTCTAAATCAGAGAAAAATTTCTGATTGAAATTATGTACCATGATAGGTATTTTTTCTAATATGATTCCAATAGTATTTCATAGACCTCTTGTGGGTAGTTGGTCGTACTTTCTGGTGAGATGTGTTGATCTATGAATAATTAGGCATTTTTTCTAATTAAACAAGGTTGATTAAATAATTTTAAGTATTTCAAATTAATTATAAATTATTATAATTAATTAAATTGGATTTTATGATTTGAGTTAGGGTCGAAGGTGTTTGGACGATGACCGTTTAGACTTGGAAGAGCATGGGTGATGGCTTTCAAGAAGTGATTAAAAGTAAATAACTCTGAATTGTGGTAAGAATTACCATGTACATACCATATGAGTTTATAAGTTATCATTATGGCATGTGACATAAAGATTTTCTATGAGGGTGATCAAAACCCTTTCTTAAATAGATTGTTTTAAATTTAAATAAAACGCCTATAGAGTAAACAAAGTGCCAAGACCATTATGGATCCTTGTGCACTTGCATGACCCCTTGATCTCAAATGAACAAGGAATTTATTATAGTTATATTAATTGATATATATAGACCATAAGGGTTTGGAATTAAATTAAAAAAGTGAGTATAGTGAACCAAGATAGGTGACTTTAGATCTGTTTAGTATGGGTGAGTGATGAACAGATATTATTAACTTGAGTAGGCCATAACAGACCCCTGATATTACTTAGATCAATTTGGCTTATGATATGACTATGGGGTGATTATTACATACCCAATTGATATGCGATTAATTGGGTGGGTTGAACCTATGGCGATTATTAGATAGGTTGTGTGTTAAGAGCGACCTTGAGTGACTTGGGAAGGGGATGAGCTTGAGGCCATATCCCTTGTGTGATATGAGAATGAGATTACCTACAAGGAAAATAGGGATATATGATGAGTTGATATAGAAGAACACTTTTTGGGTGTTTTGGTGGATATGGGGCCTAAGGGGCCACAATGAACTCTAGGTTTTAGTTTAGATTTCCTCAGAAGTGATCATTGGAATCAGTGTTAGGGATGTGACCCTCCCATATCACTTCTAGGTATGAGTTTCAATTTCCTAGGACATTCTACTAGGAATAGAATATTTATCTTGATGATACTATATTTCATAGTAAGTTCTATTAAGAATCATCCATTGGTCTAATATTGGTTGGTATGGTTGTGTGAATTTCTCAGAGAAACCTAGACATTGTCTGAATTAGGTTTGGTTTAATATGAGGTTTCATGATAGAACCCATGAATTAAAATAAGTTATTTAACTATGTTTTAATATCTATATTAATTTATTAAATTTATATCACATGTTTACAACCTAATTTTACTATTTATATATGAGACGACATTAGTGGTGATTTGGTATCCAAGAAGATTTCACTGATCAAAGGTTTAGGTTGGTAAGAGGCTTTATATAGATTGATTGAGTGAGAAAAATCAGTTGAGATTATATATTGGGAAGAAATGAGGCTTAGGATGAAATTAGAGTCCCAATGTCTTTTTATTCAATTATTTACCTTATTTATGTGATTCAATTTGTGGGAAGTCAATGTTATTGTATAGTGGTATGATTTTGATTTTATATGAATTTATTCTACCATATTTTATTTATCGTCAATGGATATGTATATATATTTCATTTACTCTAATTATGTACTATTGTGGATTATTTTTCATTATTTTTCTATTATTTTGCACTCTAATATAGGGGTATATTCTCCCCACAATACTAAACTAGAACCCCCTTTCCAGTTGATATCCTCTAGTGTATGGGGAGGCATGACTGAGGTTTTCTAGATCTCTAGTTTTGTAAATTTTTAGAGTGAACATCTCTAGGGAAGTCACAAAAGGTGTGAATAATGTTTTTGTTGTTTAATTTTCAATAAAATCACCAAAAGGGGGAATCCATGGATTTTGGATTGTGTATGTTCCTCTAAAATGATAGGGGATTTAAAATTATTAAATAATGTTAAAAATACCAAGAAAGGTTCAATGACCTTTAGGAATGAGGGTGACTCAAAATGAAGGGTGTTGGATCAGTAGTAGTAGGTAATGATCAACCAAAATCATGGAAAACTTTATATATTGAAGGAATTAAACACAATCAGTTTAGTGTGTCTCAATTATGTGATGAAGGAAATGAAGTGATCTTTAAAAGGGATTAATTTGTGGTAAAGCTCTTTAAATAAGGATTTATTTTAACAAGAGGAAAATGGAAAAGTGGTATTCTGTTTCAAGTGAGTGATTCTATAAATTTATGCTACTTAAGTATGAAAAAATAAAGTCAACCATGATATAGAAGGCTTGGTCATATTGGATGAAATAATATAAGTAAGATCACTTGAGGATACAATGTTCATAATTCAACTATAATAGAAAGAGAGAAAAATTATATGTGATCAACATGAAAAAAGGAAATGATTATTAATTCTCCACACAACAATAATAGATTCAATTAACTCATCCATTTGAGTTAATCCATTTAGAAATTTATCAGCCCATGAGAAAGCAATCAACAAATGAAGATAAATATTTTATTTCCTTTATTATTGACTTTACAAGAATTACATGTATTAGGTTTATTAATCATAAATTAAAGGCTCTAAAAATGTTTATGAATTATAGAAAAGTGTATAAAAGGAGTTTGGTTTCCTTTTAATGAATATCCAGACATATAAGGGTGATGAATAGACAAGTTGAAAATTTGATTTTTATTATAGAAAATATGGTATTAACTATGAAATCAGTGCACCATATACAATATTACTAAATGTTTTTTCTGAATAGAAGAATAGATTTTTAGTGTATCTGGATAATAATATGTTAATAGATCATGATAACTATCAATATTTCTGAAGAAAAACTATTTGAGGAGCTGTTCATATTCAAAATTAGTTTTAAAACATTCCAAATTTAGATATGTGCCCATAGAATAAGTAATAAAAAATCTATATGTTTGAACTATTTATCATTTTTTGGTATCCCCTGTATTATCAAATCCAAAGGTAAAATATGGGCATGTTTTAAAATAAATTCATTGATAGAATATTTAATTTTTATCCTCCAAATAAAACAGGATACCACATTTATAAAACAAATTATAGGGAATATGGTTGTTTTTTATTTAATGTTTCTAGAACATTCAAATAAATAAGAAAAACATGAAGAATAAATCTTCATAAATGATGGATTTGAATTTATTTTTATTAAAAAACATGATGAAGTCTTAGAAAATGGTGAAATTTTAAAAGTTTTTCAAGTGAAAGATGATGATTCAACTAATTATGGTGACAAGAAGAAACCCCAATTGTCTAATCCAAGGTAAATAATATTGGTGGAGGACTAAAATATCATTTTATATTAAATATAAAAATTTCAAACAAGGATAAAATTGAAGGAAATATTTCATACCTCAATATTTTCAATGTTTTAACCAAGATATTTTGAAGAATATTTAGAGCATCAAGAGTGGAATAATTTCATGAATGAATAAATAGACTAGATTATGAAGAATAAGACATTATAATTGGTTTCTAATATTCAAATTAATAATGTTATTGAAACAAAGTGGGTGTTCCAAAATGAGTTGACCCAAAATGTAGGGGTTTTGAAAAACAAATATTATCTTTGTATAAAGGGTATTCTTAAGTAGAATGGTTTTATTTGGAAGAGACTACAACACTGATGGATAGATTAAAAACCATTATAATTTTTTTATTGTTTATCACAAAGGAAATATAATATATTATAAATGGATGTCAAGTCCACCTTCCAAAATAGTGAATTTGAAGAAGAGGTTTATATTGAAAAACCATGTAGATTTCTGATTGGATAATAAGAGAATTATGTTTTCAACTTTAAGAAGTTTTTATATGGGTTTAAATAATCCCCAAGAGCTTGAAATTATAATCAAGAAAGAATATTTAATTTTTTAGTGTTGAGACACCTGAGTTCTGATAAATTGAGTTTTTTATAGATAAATTTAAGACCTATCATTTTATTATTTAATTTTATTATGGAAATTTTTTAATTTAATATTTTTCCATTGTTAATATTATTTTTAATGTTAAAGATTTACTTTAGTTGAAAAATCCAAATTTTAATATCCATCTTTTATTTGGTTCCTTATTAATTTGATATTTAAATTATATGTATTAAATATTTATTTTTATAACATGTTTTAAATATGGAAGTATTAATTATTTTATTATTAAGTATGTATTATTATTTTAATAATAATTTTTTAGAATTTAATTTTCATTAAATTGATCATTATGTATTCATATTATTTTTTTCATTCTTTAAAATTAATTTTTTATGAATCTTGTGAAAATTCAATTTGATAAAGTTTAGTTATTACCTTTATGTAAGCCTTGTATTATTTACATTACCCATATGTGACTTATTTTGTTTAAGTTTGTAATAAAACATACCATTTACCTTTACATAACATGATTTAACCTTTATTTTAATTTACATAGATTTTTATTTAACCTTTTGTAACTAGTTCAATTTTGGTTTTACCCTTATATAAGTTTGGATGATCCTTATGTGAGTATACTTAAGTGAGTTAGTACAATTATTTGATTAGACTTACACAAAGTCATTACCCTTACATGTGATAGACTTTACCATTATGTAACATGGGGAAATGTGGGCTAACCCTTACATAACTTTGTTTAACCTTACATAGAAAAATTTATACCTTTATGCAAGTTGAATAAAATTTTGATTAGATTTACGCAAGTGCTAGTTACATTTATACAGTATAAGGAATTTATTTTTTACCTTTACGAAGGTAAGCAATGTGACTTTCTATATATCCTTGTACATTTACTCTATATATGGTTAATGTAATTTACCTTTAAAAACATGATTAAAATAAGTTTTACCCTTACAAAACATTTGTTTATACCCTTACGCAAGTTCAATAGGTTACCTTTATATATTCATTATGAAATATGAACTACCCTTTCAAGATTTTCTGTTATAAAAGCTTACATTTATTTATGCTTTCATAAATCATTTTACACTTATGCTAGGTTTGAATTTTTTTATTTTACACTAGTGGTAGAAAAAGAAAGTCCTTGGAGGAATGATGATTCATGGGTATATTTATGGATTAAAGAAAAATATTCATGGTTCAAGTAATGTATGTTTCCATATTTATTTTCTAACCATTAGTTTACATATATTATTGAAGAAGTAGTAAACACGATGTGGTAATGGTCCATGTGATTTTCAAAGAATAAAATATATTAAGTATTTTCCCTTGAAATAGGGACAAAGAAAAGTACTATAAAAGTGATATGAAGTAAAATGAATTATTGAATCACTGAATCATTGAGATACAACAAATCCACTTTTCCACTTTTCTCTAGATTTATGGTTTCCTGAGTTTCATTATTTCTGCATCAATTCCATAAGGTCTTAAGACCACTTTTATACTCAATATATCTCCATCGACATCTTTTTAAATCTAAGTTAATTTTATTATGTTTGTAGAAGTGTTTATAAGCCAAAGTATTCACACATGAGTTATACCTATTTTAAAGGTATTATTTGATTATTCTTACTTGATCAAAAGGAAGTCAGATAGGATCTGTCTTTTCAATAAAATAGATCGAGTTCTTCCTAATCATAGAAAAGGTTGGACAGGTTAGGGCTTCTCCTTGGAAAATATTGGGTTCTTCCTATTCCAAAAAATGGAAGAAAAGTTAAGGTCTGCCTATAATAGGCTGGGTTGAGTCTACACCTTTACATAACATGATTTAACTTATGTTTACCTTTAAATAGATGTATATTTACCATCATATAAGTAGTTCAATTTTGGTTTTACCCAGACGTATGTTCAACTAACCCTTACGATAGTACCTTTATGAAAGTTTGTACTCTTATGTGATTTTCCTTAAATGAATTCATTACACTTACATGGGATACAATTTACCCTTACATAACATAGGGAAATTTAGGTCGACCCTCACTTAACTAAGTTTCCACAGACATAGTGAACTAGATACCTTTATGAAATAATTATAAAATTTTTATTAACATTATGCAGGTGCTGATTACCTTTACACAATATAAGGTATTTAGAGTTTACCTTTACATAGGTAAATAGAGTACCCTTACACATCTCTTTGTACCTTTATACAGTATATGGTAAATGTAATTTACCTATATGAAACATGTTTAAAATAATTTTCATCCTTACGCAACATCTTTTTATTCCCTTATGTAAGTTCAAAAGGTTACCTTTACTCATGAATTAAGAAATATGAAGTACCCTTTCATCAGTTACCTTTATGTAGGATTAACTTTATGCAAGTTTTTCATAAACCATTTTATACTTATGTTAGGTTTAGAATTATTTATTTTCCCACTTGTGATAATAGTATCGGGTCCTCAATACAATGAAGATTAATGGGGATTATTAGTGAATTTAAGTTCAAAATTCAATATACATGTAATGGAAGTTTCCATACTTATTTACTAAAAATTGGTTTAAATATGTAACTGAAGAAATAGGAAACACCGCATGCAGAATATCCTCTTTATTTTGAATGAATAATATCCATTTGTGATTTTTCTTAAAAATAGGGCTAAAGAAAAGTAGGGAAAAGGTGACTAAAAATAAGTTGAATTGGTAAACCATTGAATCATTGAAATATAACTAGTCTACTCTACAAGTTTTCTATGGATTTATGGTTTCCTGATTTTTCTTTTCTATGTATTAATTGCAGAATCTCTGAATACCTCTATTATGATTAAGTTATCTTCATTAAAATCTTCTGAAAGTCTAGTTAGTTTTATTATTTTTGCAGAAGTGCATGTAATTCAATGTTTTCACACACATGTTATACCTCCTTCAAAGGCATCGTTTGGTTATTCTTACCTGATCAAAATTCATCCACTTAGGATTACTATTTCCAACAGAGTATAATAGGTTCTTCTTAATCCTGAAAATGTAGGATAGGTTAGGGATTCTATTTATAAAATATTTTGTCATTTATATTCTGGAATAAGGTGGGAATGGTTTGGTCATCCCTATAATAAGCTAGGTTGAGTCTACACCTATAAAATACTAGTTATTATATCTTTTTTTAGTGTGTACCATCACTCTCACCGAGTTAGATGGGATTAAATTGTATACATGTCTCACATATGGTGAACTAAACTACAATAAAAATCATAGTGTTATTGTTATTTATTTTAATTTTTTATACTAATTGTTTGAACACAAAACTAAAATTAATCTATTATTGAGAATAATCTAATAATTTTATAATTAAGTTTAAAATAATTAAAAGGATTATTCAACCCCTCTATTCCATATTTTCATCAATATCTAGGAAACATAAAGAATTTGAAATTTAATAAAGGAAGAGTGAAAAATAAACTATATATTAAATATGAAACAGTGTTAACTTTCATTATTATTATTTTATGGATTATATTATATTTCCTTGTAATGAATAATGATTTTTTGAAGAGTTTTATTTATATATGAATAAATAGTTTGAAATGTAAATTCTTAGTGAGATGAGATGTTTTCTGGGTTTACAAATCTCTCAATAGGAATATCAAAGTTTTCTTTCTCTAGAGAATTTTTCATAGAGGATTTTAAATAAATTTAGCATAGAAGATTAAAATCAAGTTTCTACACCCATTTAATTAAAAACTAAGTTTTCTAAAGGTTTATAAGGAAATGAATTGGATCTAAGAGAATTATAGAAATTTATAGGAAGCTTATTCTACTTGATAGCTTCAAGGAAATACATTATCTATGATGCTACACTATGAGCCAAGTATCAAAGTCCTTTGAAAGTGTCACATTTTATAGATAAAGGAATAACTGGTTTTCAGATAACATATGATACAAAAATAAAAATTGATTTTTTTGGATATAAAAATATAGATTGGAAAGGAAATATATATGATTGAAGGTCCACATCAGGTGTAGTTTTCTTTCTTGGAGATAGGTGTGTATGTTGGCACACAAAGAAGAAAAATTGAATTACTCTACTACTGAAGATACAAACCAATTTGTATATATTAAGACTCGGTTGGATGATATCATGATAGAAGTAAAGTTACCACTTTTTTTAGTTTTTGATTATCAAATATTTATTAATTATTTAATAAATATTTTTATATTTCATGATCAAATAAATTTTTTATTAAATATAAATTAATTAATGGTCTCCTGGAAAATAATGTGTTGAAACTGATATTTGTTCCTATAAAAGAGTAAGTGGGTGATATTTTCACTAAACCGTTGTAAAATGATACATCTCAAAGTTTTAGGTTGGTGATTAAAGTTCAACCTCATTAAAATAAAGGATAAAGTATAGTGATTAAATCCCCTCTATAATATTTATCTTTGGATTATTATTGAATAACGAGGAGAAAAAAGAAAATAAAACATAAAGCTATGTATTCATTTTTGTATTTACAAATTAAATTTACAAAGGAGGAGTGGATGTTTTTAAATTGAATATGTTAATATCTATTTTCTAAATGGTGAATAGATCTATTATTTATGAGGATAATATATTTATATAGATATATTAAAAGGGTAAATTGTAAGGGATAACATGTGTGTGTGTGTGTCAGTCCATGTAAACTATTTTAATAGTCTTTCTTCGCATTTGTGTTGGAATATATTTTTAAACTGATTTCAAACATATTTCCTGAGTATGGACATATTTATTTAGTTGACTAATTGATTTCTAAAATGATGTCTTCAGTGTTATAAAATCTGAGAAAAATTTCTTATTTCTCTTTCAATGTTGTACCAAGAGAATCAATGGGTGTGAATGTGTGAATGTTAATCACTGTTTCATGGGAAACATGGTATTATTATTCAATGCTCTTTTTTCCATTATCAATTTATATCAATTTGGATTATAATTATTGAATTATGATTCATTAATAAGTGGTTTTGTTTGGAAATATTTTTCCCCTGGTTTCCAATAAAATCTAAAGGGGGAGATTATTGAGGCCAATATCTCTTTTGAAGTTGTTGAATACCAATATGGATTATTAAGGTAAATAATTTCCTCTAATATTCATTATTATGTGTAGAGAAAACGAATTAGAAGTATGAAAATTGACATGATAGTTTTTTTAGGTTTTCTTGTCAATAGATAAATCATATTCAAACTCATATAAAGTAAGGTTTATTATGTGAGGTGAAGGTTTTTTCAAAATTAGGAATAAAAAATAGATGAATATGGAAGAAAAATTGAATATTGTATTGTATTTTTGTATATTTGAATGTAAAGTTTGACAAAGGCATGATAATCACTAAGAAGAATATGTTTCATTTTAGTTTTTGTATCAGTCATTAGAGACCTTCATATGTGTCATTTTTCTGGAGTAAGGGATCTATGTATGATTCATTTAATTGAATGTATGAGACATTAAAGACTGCATATGAGTCATTTTATCTAGATTATGAGTTATTCAACACAATATAAGAGTTATTTCCCTCTTTATATGAGTAAATTCACTCTATATATGAGTGATTTTAAAATTTTGTATGCGTTATAAAGATTTATGTATGTGTAAAACACTTCGTGAAATTTATGGAATTCTTAATAAAGAAAATATGAATTTTCAGATTAAATATTTTGAAGAAAGAAATTATATCAGATGATTCTAGTCTTATTCATTCTGATTTAATCAACACAAAATGGGATTTTTTTTTATTCAAGAAAATGGAGAAAAGGGTTTATTGCATGGGTGATCTTTTTTCCCAAAAAGGAAAGAAATAATTTAATTCCTAATTACTCGACCACATTACAAAATTTATTATTATGCCACAATGACCTAGATAAGTTTTTGGATATAAGAAGAAATAAGTGGGAAGAAGGAGATGAAGTTTAAAAATATTTGGAAGAAGTTACATGTTTAAATTTGAATTTTAAATTCAAATTCAAATAATATTTTTTCTGATGTCGATGTTTGATAATAAAAAACCTCATGCATAAAAAAAGTTTTAAGAAAGGTATGATCCCAATAAAAATTATAAACAATTTTCTTTAGAGAGAGATAAAAAAGAATATGTTATGCAATTTTCATAGAAATAAGATGAGGATCTTGTGATAGTATTGGTTGAAGAATAAGAAATAAAAGTATCACTCCAATGACTCTATGAATTATAGTTCTATTTAAGACTTTATTATTGATGAAATAAATATATTTTATCATTATAATAGTGTATTAAACACTAACAATTAGAATACTTGGTGTAACATGAGTAAATGGATATACCTTTCTAATGGTAGTTCACATGTTGATACTAGTGGTCCTTATGGTCTCAATGAAATCCCAATCATTCCAAGTATAAGCCTTATCATTTTGAGAGGTGAACCTTATAAATATATTTTTTCTAATGTGGGGGTGATTTGATGTGTGTGATAATAAAAAAACCTAACCCTTTTATATGTGGTGAAGGTTGGTTCAAAAAGAAAAACATAAAAAAGAATTAAATCATTGATTCACCCATTGTTAGTGTTTCTCACTAATATTTTGGGACTTTTCATCCTGTTATTAAATTGATTAATCATTATACTAAAATTTAATCAAAGATAGGATTTAAAATTTATTAATATCTAATTAAATTCTGGTTTTTGGTTCTAAAAATCTGTTGAATAGTGGACCAAATTCTAAGGACCCTAATATAAGAGTGTGATTAGTTTCTCAAGGTTCTATTTGACTTGTCTTAGAGCCCAAATAGATATACAGTTCAAAAGTTAGGGTTTTTCAATGTGTGACTTCTGAAAATGGGTGTAAATGGATATTCTAGAAAAAATTATAGAATTTTGGAAAACGCAATATTTTATGAAAGTCAAATTTTTGTGAAAAATAAATGTTTCATAAACTGAAAATTTCACAAAACAAAATAATTTAGGAAACTCAAACTCCTATGAAGATGGTAATTTTTTGTGTAATGTATGCCCCTAAAACATGGTATTTTGAGAAAATCAAACTTCCATGAAGAGTATAATACTTCGTGAAACATATCTTTCAACAGTACGAACACTTATAAATATCCCCTAAAATCATTATTTCATGGGGTTGAGGGATGGGTAGTGACCACACTCTCAATTCACTAAACCCTAAGGATTTTCATAAATTAACATAAGTAATTACCCCCATGGGATAATCTTTAATTAATTCCCTCAAGTGTTCCCTTCTATGTATGTAAGAGTGTTTAAAAAATTTTCAAGAAAATTTTATCCATAAATAACATTATTCACATAAGATGGCCATGCCTTATGAATTTTTTTAATCTTTTATATTTCATAAAATAGTGTTATCCATATCCATTTGGATCCCTCCTTTCCATGAGCACACTATCATGAAATATTATCATCACATGAAACATGATTTATGTGAAACCATTTCTCTGATCTCCCAAATTCATGCTCATTAGTCCATATATTAGGGACGGTTCCCCCACACCCCAACTCAAGATCAGTATTGAGTTGTGGTGTAGGGCCTCTGTCCTCGTCCTTTTTCTACCATCACTGACCCTTAAGAAAATGGAAATTTTTACCATAATATTTTTAGGATAGATTAAGGATAAATTTGGTTGTGACCTATAAAAACCCAATTTCCACCCCACAAAATACACTGAGTTGAGATACCCCTCTAGACTTCACAAAATACATTTAGTCTACATACTCTTCTTTTAACATTTCTCATTCCATGATTTGATATTATCGTCTTGGTGGACATGAATTACTTGACTCAAAATACTCCTCAATAAATTCCTAATACTTCATCACTTGACCACTATGTCATGTTTAATAGGAAATGGATTCTTTGGAATAAGTCCCACAACATCTATTTCTAGGAATCTACCACTGATTGGTCCTCACTACATGATGATAAATTATATTATATCATGTGTGATGGGTATATAATGCCTCCCTTGACAAGAAAAATATGCCTAATGTGTCAATCATAATTTTCCTTAAGTAATGACCATGAGATGACCTCCAAGAATTCCCTATGGGTCTCCTCCTTAGGTGTAAGATAAAGTCATATTCATCAACCCATACGTGGATTGAGACGCCCTCATGACTCAACATGAGATTATATTGACTTCAAAATAGGAAGGATTTTATAGATTCCCAACACACCCAACATCTATATATTTCCATATATTTTTTTACATCACGACCATATTCAACTATATTTAGCTACCTTATCACTACTGAAGGAACATAATTAATTGGAATCCACTTCAATTTGGATCCAGGAATGTCATTCAAAAACATGTCCCAGATATATAATGGTGACCCATACTAGGGGATGAAATCCAAGTAGGAATCCATGGAAGGAGGAACATACATCCCATCATCCCACTCCAAGAGAGGCAAAGAACACATGCCACCCTAATTTGTGCCCCAATGGAAATCATTAACAAACAAAATGGTGAGCCAAACATGAATCACTTCTCCTTTAACCATGAGCATATGGGTAATGTTGGACACCACCAGATCTAAACATCACCGGATCTAGATATTTATAGCATCAGGTCTCACTGGAAAAAATGGTGGGACTAAAATGAAACTCTTCTCCTGCAACTGGGGGGAAATTAAAAAAGTCAGGCATCCCCAGTCTAAGACATTTTTAGGTGAATCCTTTCTCTCCCTTTGGATATGATTAATAACACTGGGCATGATCAGAATAACCTCCATCAGAAATGTACTAATAGTTTGAATCATGTATTCCTATAGAAATCAAGATGTAATAACTACTCAGTGAACCACCACCAATAGGCATGGGGATAGAAGAATCATGGTTGTTGAAATACCACACAATTATACTCCCAACATGACAGCCACTACTCCCATGGTTACTAAGAACCCTCTCTAAGTCTCCCCCTTTGAGTTCATACAACATAGGGTCATCCACACCATGGTTCATCAGTACTAATAGGAAGGGGTTATACCAACCAGGGAAATAGCATGTATTAACCTACAAAAATCAACCCCATGTCAATGCCACTTCCCCCAAGGGTTGAACATGGGGGAATCAGCCTAGTCATGATGATGAACCCTTTCAAAAGCCTCTCCTAGATTGCTCTGATAGCTCTCTCACCTATTTGGTGGAGGTAGGGTACGTTCGAGTCAAACTCAGTGTGACCACTACCCCAGATCTACCTAGGATGGCTCCCTCCCATCCATGTTGAAGCACTGGTTGGCTCTACATGCCGATGAGTAGCCAGTTCCCATCTCTACTCCAATAATCCCGATCCAGAATACCTGACACCTATAATGGGGTAGGACACAAACTATACCTAATAAAAGTCCACTTAATAACTCCAATTACCTCTTACACCATTAGAAAACCTCCTCATTTCCATATAAACACCATGTGGGGGAACATCTTCACCCAATTAAGATTGAGACCCCAACCACCCATCGAGAAGGCCAGGCTGACTCTCCATATAATTTGAACCACTAGAAACCATCATGGGAAAATACCATGATGAATAATTTCACAATGAAGGTCCTCCTAGAAGCACCATAAAATGAAATTATGGTCCTCCACATGAAAAAGACTTCCCCTTTCCTAAATATCTATCTCTAGTTAGGAGGGAAAATAACTATTGTAGGGGACTTACCCATGGTTCTAGCCACAACACACACAAAAGAAATCCCCATGACCCCCATATGATTGTTTTTATAAAACCCCCATGATAGATAAGGAAGGAATCCGGGAAACATTATTTCACCATTATCCAATGAGAATCTAAGGTGACATACAACTCAATGGAAACACAGTCATCACTAGGGGTGGGATCCTATCAGTTGAGGCTAACCATCCCTGAGACTAGGGTCCACAAGGTCCCTTGGTTCCTCAATAAGTAACTTTATATAGAGGATGTTCTCGAATCCTTCCAAGGAATCACTATGAAACAATAACTGCCACTATTGGTTTCCCTCTCCTCTACCTCATATTTGAAATTAGGGGAGACTTAAGAGTTTGGATTGGAACCCTCATGTGATGGTGAATACTCTACTAATAAAAAAAGTCATAAAAACACTCCCAATAATTATGAGGCCACAAATACCTCATACTATATGGATATGGTCATGAATCTGCCCCCACCACTGGAATACACTCTATAATTCTAGGAAACATTGGCCAATATGGTACCCCCTCTGCCAGAAAATCAATTGCAGGGTAGGTTTTCATTGCTACCACCCTAGTTTCCTGATCATAAAAGATTGGATTTTGAGGTGATCATGAATATTAATACCCTCTAGATAATGAGGAGGAGGTATATTTTTGGGATATCCTAGCCACCTAATAGCTATTAGTTGTGTTTTGGCCACCCATTAAACTGTGTTTCATCATCATAGAGTTCCTCATCGAGGACCATGTGACTTAAATCTACTAGAATATCTAAGAAAAATTCAACCACCTCTGTTATCACTAGTTTGAATATCCAAGTAGCCTTGAGCATATTAATTCTATCCATCAGAAGTTCTAAAAGGTTTACATTACCACACTCCTGATGGATTGGTGTCCCAACTCATGTGCACATCCCTTAAGATTTCTATAGAATTGTAATAGGATCCTGTCTATTATTCATTGAGTCACACAAGAGGTGTCTCTCCATGTGAAGATCAGAGGTCAGGGGGGTAGTATGCTACCCTACAGTTCAGTCTCATTCCATGACAACAACAAGATCGTTAGGTTGGGCCACCCACTGATGGTGAAAGATCACCTCCAACCACCACTACTAGGAATGTCATCACAATCAATCCCTTGGATGATTTGATAAAATGGACCGACAGAAAAATCCATGATAGAGAGAACCCACCCCAAGGGGAGACATAACACTAATAATATCCTTTGATAGGCACCCACAATCATCAACGTAGATAGATGATGAGCCTTGGATATCCACCCATAAAGGAATTGATTCATGCTCACTGACATCATGAAAAACGAAAGGGGTCACTGAGCCCATTTCTCTATATAAAGTTATTCCAAAGATTTATTCAGATGTCGGGATGGCTAATTTGTTACAATAGATTGAGGTCTACTAGAGTCTCACCACTTATCTCCCCAACGAGCAGTGCCCAGAGCGAGATAATATCTTAGGGGACCGTGTCCCTCCTCTATCCTAACAATTGGTACTTCTTAGTCAGGCACCCAAGGTTAAGGTAGGTTTATCCCATAAACCCAATTAGGGTAGAGGTTAGTGGATCTTATAAAAATACTAGATATGAGAAGTGTGACTTCCCACTTTAGTACCATGATCACATTGCCTACCAATCCAGTAGGATAGTCCAAGCATTTCTGAGTACTAACCCTCACCAAGACAACATGATAACTACATTTATTTCTAATATTGAGGCTTTGGAGTCATAGTAGATCTATATCTCACTTAAGGGAATCCATATCCGACGTGGTTGGACCATGTATTTCAACCCCAATGTTTGGAAATATAAGATTTATAGCCCATTTAACCTGACCAAAAATCCACTAAAGTATCTTTCCCACTTCACCTCATGATGGGGCCCAAAGTTGTGAAGGTCAAAGTAACATTAATACATGGATATTTTATGTGTTATTCAATACTAGGAAGAGTCTAATTTCATCAGGTATAACCAACTAGCCTCGATATCTTTTATTAGCTGGGAAGGTCAACATAGAAATTTTCTCTACCAGTTCAACTCCACCATGTGAAAGACCATCACCACTAACCTCTCCAAATGTAAGTAGGGGGATGATGATTGAGTTTATGACTTCATTTCACAATGGAAGGGGTTCATATACACCCTCAATGAATAGAATTCTTAGAAAAATATTTTGGGGGTATGTATGAAGAATTTTGGAGATGAGATGGTCCCTACCGTCATCTCCCTAAGGTATCCGGGTATATTTTGAGATTTATCCAAAATATTTCAATGTCTCAAAGAATCCTTGTAGTATTCAAAATAACAATAAAACCCATTAACTATTCCATATCTCATCTAGAAGTATATAAAAGTATACATTCCATTATAAAGATAAATTTTACTAAAAGTCCAAATTTACATCAAATAGTGTTATCCATATCTATTTGGATCCCTCCATTCATTGAACACACTTTCGCGAAATTTGAGCATCATGAAAAACATAATTTTCATGAAACCCTTCCCTAGTTCTCCCACCATCATGCCTATTGGACCTTTCTATGGGGGTTGCACCATCAAACCCATGATCAGGATCAAGGTTGAGTTGTGGTCCATGGACTCCAACCTTATCTATTCAAAATCGTCACTGAACCCCATGAAAAAAAGAGAGTCACACCATAATATTTTTGGGTTTGGTCGAGAATATTTTAGGGTGTATCCTGTACATCCCCATCGACCACCCCATATAATACCATGAGTCGAGATACTAGTCTATACTCCACAAAATACCTTGAGTCAATATACCTCTATTGGTCTCCTTCCCATGGAACGAGTTGACATTCCCCTCTTGGTTTCTTCAAACACCTTGAGTTTAAATGCTCTAATATGTTCTTGAAACTTCATCACTTGAATCTTATTCTAGTTTGAACAAGAAAGAGACGATTTAGCATAAGTCCAAAATTATCCTTTTCTAGGAATATTTTTCCTGATACTCCTCACTACACATTTCTAAACTATTTTATACCCTATGTGACAAGCATAAGATTACTTCTATGATAAGGACACAATTGATTATATTTCAACCATAAGATGCCACATGTAATGATCATGATATGACCCTCAAACAGTCTCCATGGACCTATTCCTTAGGTGTAAACCATATTTATATTAATCAACCCATCAATAGGTCGAGAATCCCTCATGATCCAACATGAGGAAGCAAGAATAGGAAACCTAATAAATAAGCTCCACACAAAACGTTCTTTCACATGACATTAAATTGTAGTTATAACCTAGGTAATGAACATGGTATTACCTATGTAGTAATCATAGTTTTCCTTATGTTATGAGCACAAGATTCATCTTGTGATAAGAGTTAGATGATAACCCTATCCTCTGGGCAACTTCCACTTACAAGCCCCAATCACACTATCGATAATCCTAGAATCACCTGTGAAGATTCCACATGTAATGCCCAATAAAACCATCTCTAATCCTAATTAAACCCAGGAATCTTCCAAATGTAACCCCAAATAAAACCATCAATTCTCCTAGAATCATCCATGTAGATTTCACATATAACACCTAATCACACCGTCGCAGCTCCTAGCAGTACCAGAGAAGCTTCCACTCATAAGCCCCAATCATACCAACATTACTTCCAAAATCACATGGGATGCCCCTAGTGTGCCCCTAGTGTAAGATACACTCACATACAAATAATAATAATTTAATTTCCATAGAACTAAAATATGATATATATAAGTCTTTAAACTAAATAGTACTCTCATCCGAGCTATAATACATTAAACCACAGAGCCTAATATCCTAGTCACATGACATTAAATTGCATTAAAATGGCCTCAATGTGTGAAATAAAACTATATCCTTAACATGTGTGATGAACATAGGATTAATTATGTGATAAAAATGATATGAACCCCCATCCCCCACATTCTATACAATTTACACACATAATCTGCACCCCATACCTTATTGTCACTCCTTTTGTGACACAAGATTCCTTACCACGTGATGTTAAACTTCATGGAACAGTCCTTATATATGAACATAAATAGTTCACTCAAACTATGTGTGTTTTCATCCCCATATTTTAAGAGGTTACATAGGATTCCTCCTTGTGGTGCAATATTGACACAATCACAAACTTATCTATCTTCCCCCTATGAGGTGATAACTCCAAATTGTGATTGTTCCCCATGGGGGGTTGTACCTTAGCATCTCAATGTGATTATAATCCATATTCAACAAACTTCTTGGTGATCATATATGGTAAATATCTCCACAATACCTTAAAACTATCACCACATCCCAAGAAGACCTTAAACCAATGATTGTGTCCCCGCATGACCTTAAACATATGACCATGTCCCCACAAGACCTTAGACCTATGGAAATGTACCCAAATGACCCTAAATATCAAACCCTACTTGATAAATTATAAAATCTACCTCATATAATGAATATGAAATGACTGAGGCAACGAGCCTCAGAAGCCATGCACCCCTAGATCAAGTTTCCCTGTGATGGATATGGGATGCCTTGGGTTCCACAAAAAAGATAAATCACACATGAGATTCCCTAAAATTCAAAAGGGGAAAAATTTTATAGATTCCAAGTACAACCACAATCCAAATATGTCTAGATATGTCCAATTTCACCATTATCTCTGACCATGGGTAGTTACCATGTCGCGATAGAGGCATCACAATAAACTAGTTTGCATATGAAAATGTCTCTAGGAACAAGAATCATGAACATGTATCAAATCTATGAGGGAGACTCAGACTAGGTAATAAACTCTAAGGAGGAATTCAAGGAAAGAGGAACCAAAATTCTATTATCATGTTCTGATCAAGGATCCAACACCCCCAATCTTAGCCGAAGTGACCACCCCTATTGCAAAGCCCTAATGCGATGAAACCACCCTGTAGGAGTCAGGACTAGTCCAAAGACACATGTGAATCTAGGAGAGGAAAAGAACATGTGTCACCCAAATTAATTCCTCAGTGGAAATATTTAGAAAAAGGTGGTAATGAGTGTGAGTTTTAAATTAGTCATGAAACACTCAATTGGGTGAACAAATTTATATGAAACATAGAAAGATCCACTAACTTCTACACACATGTTAGAAATTACTAAATAATTCTCCATATATCCCTACAAATTCTATCATATGTGTAAGAAATCAAGTGGTGGGATAAAATAATTTACCATATTAAAGAGTAAACAATGTGTTAAATATAATCCACACACTCTTGGGACTAAGTTGGAAAGAAGTTGTATGTGCTATCTTTTTTTGTCAAAGAAGATAAAGAACAAAATAAGTCACCTAAAATGGTATTTTTTGCCGATCATATTCATAATAGTATTTAATATTTTGAACTCACAATTATTAATAAAGTCCATTGGATTAGGAATATTTTTTTCTAGAAGAAAGGGTTTATCTGACTCACCTTGGATATGGATTGAGGTTTTGATCATAATGAGGAAGAAAATTAGATTATGTGTGGATCTGATGCAAATTGGATGATTATTTGTTGATCTTGGATTTCTCATAAATAATATGTTTTTTGAAAAAATTGATATGTATGATTTATAAAGTTATAGGGGAGTTCTTACAATAATATTGAGGATAATATAGGAAGGAAAGATATTGTTAGAAAGGAAGGGAAGTCACAAATACTTACAAATATAAATCTAAAGATTCTTTGATAATCTTCGAGTTATAATAAGTCATAAGTGTTTGAAAAACTTGTGATGCAAGCATTATTAAAGAAGAAAAGAAGTGTTGCAAATCATATTGAGGATCATATTGGAAGGAAAGATGTTGTTGTAAGGAAAGGAAAGTCACAAATAATTCTCAATGTAAGTAAAATGATGATGATACTAATCTTAGTCATATTCAAAGACACGAGGAGTTCATGACACAAGAAAATGTTTTTGAAAGAAGAAATTTGATGAAGCAAAATCTTTTAGATCTCAATTCATTGGTGTGAGATCACCAGAAATAGGTTTGTTTGAAGGATGAGGAGGTTGATCAGATTGTGAACATGTGAAGATACTGGTCTATACTCAAACCAATAATCCAAAAGAGATAAATAATCATATAAATAATTTTATGGGAATCGTAATCAGAGAAGGGAAAAATTTCTAAAGTTGAAGCTGCTAGAACCAGTTCATTAGAAGTGGTGTGTTGTCAATCTATCATAATGGATTTTGGAACTGATTCATATTATTGGTTTCTTTTATATGTTAGATTCAGATTCCTATTCGAGTATGAATTGTTTTGTGGGGAATTTTTTTGGACCAATAAAAAATATAAATTTTGATTTGTTGGAACTAATAAATAAAGAGAAGATGATAAGTTTGTGATGACCAATATGAAGAATAAAATCAGAGAGAAATAAGTAATATAGTCAATAATTTACATCAAGATAAATTGTTTTTTGTTTTCCTAATCTAGTGGGTTAAGAGAAAAGAAATGTTTTTATTTTTTTCAAGTGGGTTGAGAGAAATAAGAACTCTTTTGTCTTATAACATTTGGGTCTAGATCCATCAGACTAGTAATGAAACAGAACTATCAGTGTGATGTAGAGACCTATCCATCAGACATAGACTGACACTAATAAATATCATTGGATTTAGCATCATCGGTATGAAGAAATAAAGAAAAAGATAATTTCTTGAATATTGTCTAATTATTTTCAATGGAATCATTGAATCTTTTGAAGAAGTTTGAAGAATTATTTACTATATTTAATTTCGTTTAGAGAAATATAATGATGAAAATGTTGTCTCCATCATAATGAAGAAATAAGAATGATTAGTGGATTCCAATGTTCATAATGATAAGAAATTTGTTTTTTATTAGTTTTCTTGTTCATTTTTCAGTTGGTGTAGAGTTTTTCAACTACTTCAGAGAAACATAATGAAGAATCTAAAGCAGAAAAAATTCTTCCATCATAATTATATAATATGAATGGATAATTAGAATAAAACTAATATTTTTGAAGAAATCCTAAAGTGATTTTATGTTTTGAGAAGATTGGTTAAGTTTTGAGAAGAGTTTTGATGCATTGAAGAAGTCCAGATGCACCGAAAATTCAATGGATTTTTTTGGGAAATTGGTTGAGCAGGAACCATTTTTGGAATCCCACCCAACCCAGCTTTGGGTCACCTATAAATATAGGAAGTACTTTGTACTTTACTGAAATTGAAGTACTATTAAAGAGGGAAGGCCGAGTGATGAAGAATTTTAGAGAGAAAATTTTTACAGATCGAGCATTCTTAAATAAATTCTTCATTTCAAAAAAAGAAAGGAACAAAAACACAATCATATTCAGATGATCATTGTATTAGGGTGAATTATTGGACTGAGAATTAGACAGGGATTTCCATAATTATATAGAAGACTTTTAGTATTTTTTTAGTAAAATTCTGGAGAAATTATATTTCAGTATTGAGAAGTCATACTAGAAAATCAGACAGGGAAATCAGACTGAGTATTATTATGAAGTCCAGGAAGTTGTTTCCTTCTATTGGGTAAGAAAATGAAGAATTATTTCTAAAGAAATAACTTGTGAAATTTTACAAGACAACATTGCAACATTTTTTGTATCTTATAACAAAACCTTTATATTACATCATTTTTATATAAGGAGAACACACACTATTATATTGAGCATAATGCTACATGAGTATAAGGGAATATTCTACTCATTTTATTCTACAAAAAAGGATTGTTTTCTAGTTGACTTTTTTGTATCAGAATGTTTCCATACCATACCAAGGATATAACTACTATTTATTGAGTAGTGAACCTTCTAAATTATTATGTTCCTATGTAGGTGTGTTTGGTTTGGTAGTCAGCAATGTAACCACTCTGTAATATGAGACTAAGGTTGTTTCAAAAATAATGAAACTTAAAAGAAAACAATATAACTAATTCACTCCATCCCACTCTCAATGATACATTGATCATCCTAAGAATTATCAATTGGCATCATAGGTAATGGTTCCCCTTTTTTACTCTTTGGTGAAGTTTTAAAGAAGAAATTTGTGATGGATAATCTCAATTATGTGATCAATAAGGGGATTTAGGTCTTTGATAGTAAAAAAATCACATTTGGAAAGATATAATGTTGCATTGTATTATGTCTATTGGTTATTGTCACTACTCGTCCCCTGGGTCTCGTGTCGTGACTGCCCCAAGCTCTCCTCCCAAAGGCTAGGGGCTGGCGACTAGTATTGAAGGCAATAACCTGCTAGTGGGAGGAATTTTCCGAATACCTATACACACACACACACACACACACACCCAACCCACAAAGATGAAAGGGAAACCATGAATAACAATAAAATAACCATTGAATGTAAAATAGTACAAGCTGAAAGAAAAGGGGGTAATAATACAAGACCAACAAAGACAAGATGAAAACAAGAAAGTAAAAAGTTCTTTCTAGATATGTCCGTAGAAAAAAATTCCTAAAGGTTAGGTTTAGAGTAGCTGACTAAAGTCATAGAAGTATGCCTTGCCTTCCAGATCTCACCAGGAACCACGTAGTCCAAGACCACTAAGGTCTCCATCAAAGCGTTGATTGTCTACATAAGACATGACATGTGTGGGAAAAGCCCATGTAGGGGTGAGTAACACAATACTCAGTTGGGACCCCAAAACACAAAGAAGTATCACAAATGAAAAGTACACCAGAAGTAATGGAAATCTCACATAGGTATAACTTAAAATATAGAAAGCAGGATTATCAGTCGGAAGCTAAAAAATTTGTATTGTTGAGGGAGTCATCCCTGATGAGTCATTGAAGTCTGGATGGCCACTGAGGTCTGATCATCTGCCAGGCCACCGAGGTCTGCTCTTCTACTAGTCTACTAGGCCACATAGGTCTGCACGACTACTCGTCTGTCGGGCCACACATGTCTGCACGTCTGACCGTCTTCTAGGTCACTGAGGTCCGCTCAGATAATCATCTATTGGGCCATACAGGTACACATGGCTACTCATATGCCTAGCCCCACATGTCTACATGACTACTCGTTTTCCATTCCACTCAGTTCTGCTCGATAGTTCGTTATTGTCACAGCTAGTCACAAGATTCCTGCTCGTAGCACTCTTGATTCCAGGTGAATATATTCCTCAAGCCATTGGTCATATCTCAACCTCCACATAATCTCACATTATGTCAATCAAAAGGACCATATCATCGTGAGTGACCCAACTCCACAAATGGCTCGTCAATCGGATGAAACAGTTTTGATGTTATAGATGTTTTAGTAAAAAGGGGATGGTTGGGTTTGGGCCCTGGTCCGGCTTGAGCGGGCTGACCAGACCTGACCTAGGTCTGACCTGACCCAGTCCTCTTGGCCCAGCCCAGATCGGCTGGGCCACGGGTCCGGCCCACTGGTTGTGAGTCTAGCCCACTGGTCGCGGGTCTAGCCCATAGGCCACAGGTCTGGCCTGGCCCGCCAAGATGTTGTGGGTCCGGATCTCTGGGCTGACCAGCCTCCTACCCATCCCGTTGTGAGCGGGATGGCCTGCTTGGCTAAGACGTGGCCAGTGCATCACATCCCTAATCCAACCCACGGGTCGCCCTTGCCACAGTCATGAGGGACCGTGACCTTCCAGCCACATGATGCAGTGCAGTTGCCTCTACCGACCCACTGCCAGTGGCTTGCTCCACTACCCGCTGCCGATTATGTGGGCCCCTCGTCACTTTCGCTGCATGCCACCCGCATACTGCCCACGTTCTGCTTTCACATTGCCTGCGCACGGCTCACCCATCACCCATGCGCCCCCTCCACACCACTACGGCCCTCTTATGCTTGACATGAAGCCCTGCCTGCGCCATGATCTGGCACTACCATGGCCCGCTGGCTGCGGCCTCCTCTACTACAGTGCACCGCCTCCCACATGCGGCCGCTACCGCATGTCACTACCACCGCGATCCAGGTTTTGGGATTGTTGCACTGACAAACAGGCACACAATGATCCATTGTTCATAACCCCATGAAGAATATAAAGAACGTGGGGTAAAAAGAAGGTGAAATCATAGAACAAAGTTGAGGAACGAACCTCCACCGTTGTTCATTTTGGCATCGATCCACTCTCATTAGAAGGATCAAATGGATCAAATCAGAAACCTGAATTAATTCACTAGAATCAATCCTGATAAAGTATCTCCCACAAGAATAAAGATTTTTGGGTCAACATGTTTGTGGGTTGACACGCGTTCATCATTTAGTTAAATAACATGGAAGAAAAAAATCAATAATAACCCCTACCTAAAGTTGGATCATTCATTGGTGATGATCGGTGTTGTTGCGTTCGTCATCCATGATCCGTCGTTGGAAACCGTTAATCGATTATTGTTCACCAATGCCAAAGCTCCAATGATTCAGAGTGATTCTCCAACATTTCAATGATCCCGTATTTGATTAACCCATTAAATGGGTAAAATCATTTAATCATTTTTGTTATGTTGCGTCGCAGTGTCGTTATGTTGTTTCATTTATGAAACAAGTTTTCTGTTATGTTTCAAAAAAATAAAAAAATTAATTAAGATAAACTAAAGTTTTATTTTATTTTATTTTCCTTAAAAAAAATTCTTTTATTAAATTATCTTAAAAATTCAAAAAATAAATTTTTTCCCTCGACCCGTGCCGGTCGAGCTTATGTCCTTTCATGGGTAATGTCATCGTTCCAGATGCAACCAGGCCCTCAGATTTTTAATCTTGTCACCCATTTAGAAGTTTTCAGAACTGCTCACATGAAGTATTTTAAATAAACCTAAAAAGAAGTTTGAATAATTGTTCTAGGCTCACTGGTCCATAGAATCAAGTACCATCTGAGAACATGGGCTTGAAATAATCCCATATATTTGAAAAAACAATCATGGAAATTTAGGACATTACATTACCCCCACCTTTAAGTATTTACATCCCTATAATCCAAAAGAAATGCTAAACAAACAAATGGGGGTATGGGGGATGGATTTGATCCTCCCACTACCAAGTGCTCTCTTGGAGATTCTCGTGCTAAAATCAAACGTGCACTAGAGGAATTAACCGTCCACAAAGGACCCACACCCATCAATCCTTAATCTATACTAGGAACCCTGCAAAAGTCACCCCATCATCGATGTCCAACTAAACCCTGTGAATGATGTGCAACAGATCATGTATGTACCTCCTCAGCTATGATACGTGGAAGATATTATGCACTCGGTGCATCTTTGGGGGAGATCTAGGTAGTACACCACCTCGCCAACTCTAATCAGAATCTGAAAAGGGCAGATGAATCTCTAATACAACTTAACGCCTCAGCAAAATCTCTGTAATCCCCATTGAGGTGAGACCCTGAGGAACACATAGCCTCCCTCCTCAAAATCCAAGGGCCTCTATCCCCTATTAGTATAAGATTTATTCCACCTCTATGCAGTCCTCATATGTTCCTGGATGACCTGAACCTTCTCGGGGGTAGACCATACCAACTCTGGACTCATGAGTGTTGACTCCCATAAGTCTTTCTAGCATAACTGTGATCTGTATGGTCTCTCGTAAAACTCCTTGAATGGTTCCATATCAATGGTAGAGTGTTAGCTGTTATTGTACGTGAACTCCACTAGTGGCATGTGATCCTCCCAACTATGACTGAAGTCCAAGATATAAGCACAAAGCATGTCCTTTAAAACATGGGTAGTTCTCTCCGTCTAACCATCCGTCTTAGGGTATAAAGCTATGATCAAGAGAAGCTAAGTCCTGAATGCCTCCTATAATCCCTTCCACAACCAGGATGTAAACCATGTGTCTCATTCAAAGACTATCATTGATGGGACTCCATGGAGTCGAACTATCTCCTGCATATAGATGCATCATAAGCTCTCTACTGATCCCTACTCCCAGATGGGTAGGAAGTGGGCCGAATTATTGAGTTAGTCAACAATCACCCAGATGGTATCATGCCCCCTGGTTGTATGGGGTAAAACCATCATGATGTCCATCGAGATACCATCCCACTTCCACTCTGGCAGCTCAAGTGGCTGAGTCAAGCCTACTGGAACCTGATGCTCATCCTTAACTTGCTAACAATTGAGGCACCGAGAAACAAACTCTGCCAGTGCCTTATTCATCCCTGTCGACTAGTATTAATGCCAGAGGTTCAAGTAAATCTTCACCACTCCTAGATGTACCACCAATGGGGAGGTGTGGAACTCCTTCAGAACCTCCTCATGTCTCACCACTGGCACAACAGTGCATCCTATGAAAAGGATGACATGCTCCTCATATATCTAATACCCATCATGAGCTTATCCTGAGGATAACTGAGCACATCGGGCCTTTTAGTCAACATCTACTAGTTTTACCTCCCTAACTCATCATAAGAGTGGGGGAGTGATAGTCATCAACTGATGATAAGTTTCTCCATCACCATCCATGAATGATATCTACGTTGTGGCTAACTTCTTTGATACCTCACTCAACAACTGAAAACTGTATATCCTACTAAGCGTGTTCTCTACCACGTTCCCTTGACCAAGATTATAGACTATCTCAAGGTCATAGTCTTGGAGGAACTCTAGCCACCACCACTGCCTCAAGTTCAGGTTCTTCTAGGTGAATATATTCTTGAGACTTTTGTGATTGTATTAGATGGTAAACCACTCAACCATCTAGTAGTGTGACCACATCTTCAAATAAAAGTCCACTAATTCTAGCTACAGGTCATGGGTTGTGTAGTTCTTCTCATTCTACCTCAACTGCAGTGAACCATAGGCGATCACTACTTGCTTTTGTATTAGGAAAAAACCCATTTGTCCCCTGATGTATCACAAAAAACTAGATACCCAACACCCTTCTCTGGTAGTCTCAACATGGGGTCACTCGTCAGTCTCTACCTCATCTCTTGAAAACTCTTCTGGCACTTCTCTGCCCACATTCAGGGTTGTCCATTCCATGTCAAAGATAATAAGGGTGTTACTACCCTATAAAATTTGGGCACAAATCACTTTTAGTACTCATACAACCCCATGAAACTTCGTACCTCAATCACCCTCCTAGGTGGCTCCCAAGAAAGCACTGCTTATATCTTTGCTGGATCCACTACAACTCCATCCTCTGAAATGATGTGTCCTAGAAGGTGGAAATCCTAAATCCCAAACTGACACTTCAAGATATTCCCATAAATTTAGTTCCCTCAGAGTGTATCCAGGACTATCCGTATATGTGTAGCATTCTCATCCTCAAATGCCGAGTACACCAGGATGTCATGAATGAAGAACATGAAGAACTTATCGAGGTAAGGATGGATGATAATGTTCATGAGTCTCATTAAAACTGCTAGATCATTAGTCATTCTGAATGGCATCACCAAGAACTCATAGTGTCCATACAGACACCTAAAGGTTGTCTTCGGTACATCCTCATCCTGCACATGAAGCTGATGATAGCCAGAACTCATGTCAATCTTCAAGAACCATATCATTAACTTTAGCTAATAGAAGAGGTCGTCAATCCTTATATGTGGATACTTTCTCTTCACAGTCACCTGGTTCAGGTGTCGGAAGTCCACACTTTACCTCAGACTCCCGTCTTCCTTCTTAGAAAACAAAATCGGGGCTACCAACAGTGAAACGCTGGCTCTCACGAATCCCTTCTCCTACAAATCCTCTAGCTCTACCCTCAACACACAATGCTCTGCAGGATCCATCCTATATCCTATTGTGTATATCGGTGTCATAATTGGGTACAGATAAATGCATAAGTCTACCTATTTTCGAGGAGGTAATCCTGAAACATCTTCTGGAAAGAAGCCTTTGTACTCTTCCACCACTATAGGAAAGTGAGGACTCCTCTAGTCCACTGCACTGAGGGTGAGGCTAGCCAACTGGTGAGTGATTAGTTGTACCCTCCTATGAGAAAGGTTTTACTCACCTATAAGCTCTCCATTATCACCAGTGAAGGAAAACCTGGTCTCATCTTCATGGACACACTACAGTCTGCGTCTAAAGCATTCAATCTGAGCTTGAACTGTAGATAACCATTCCACACACAGGATGATATTGTTAGGCCTCAACACTACTACTAGGAGATACCAACCGAAGATTTTTTCTCCCATAGTAAGCTCACACTACTAGCACTAGTGTGTAATTTTCAAATCTCATCCTGTGGGAGTCTCTAACTATAAGGATCGAGCCAATGACTCCATTGGAATCTCTGAGCCATGAACAAGGTTAGTGTTAAGGAAAGATTGGATGGAACCTATGTCTATAAGAACTATAGATAAGGTGGAGAAGACACGAATCGTACCTCTAATAATCTCTAGAGCATCATGGTTGTAGGCATCCATCACCTTTAGTTGTCCTCATTGTTGTACACCACCTCTCACAGCCTGTGGGGGACCACTTGGGGATGGTGGTGGTAGCACATCAAACCTCCATCCACTGCCTGTTGCTCTACCATCTTCCTTTCCATGTCTGCCACCATGCGGACCACCTCACTCAAACCTCTACCTATGCCTCAACGGTCCCTCGACCATCTTATGGCCATCTGTGTAGTGAGTCGGGAAATCACGAGCTATGTGCCCTTTCCACCACATGAGTAACACATCCTACCCCTATGATGAATCCCTCTATCCCGAGGGTATTGTACTGCTGATCCTACATCCTGGGGTCACCGCCCAAAACACCTAGCTTTCTTAGGCCACCATGTCTGCTTCCTGCTACCCACAACTGAAGACTCCACCACCTGGGGTCTAATGGTATCTCCTGCTACTAGCGCATGTTCTTCCAGGAAGCTCTCCATGAGTAGGTATCTCTCCAGCACCCCATCCTAAGTAGGGATGCTAAGTGATACTATGGATTCCCTGATCTCCCAGTGTGGTACCTTCTCAAAATCTCGATCCTTCAAAAATGGGTCTTGCACAATGTATGTGGAGTAGTGAGAAAGTTTGGTGAATCTTACTGAGGACTCCACCACTATCATGCCACCCTACTGTAGGTGTAGCAGATCTTGTATGCACATTGAGCGTAACATCGCTGTGAATAACTCCTCTATGAATAAGTTCTCAAAGTCTACCTAAGTGAGGGTGGCCTCGTCTGGAATCTAGATCTTCAAGCTCCACCATATCCCTATTGATCCCTGAAGGAGGATCATGGCTAAGATCACTATATGTTCAAGAGGCATCCTCACTAATCAGAAAACTCGTGTAACCACCTCAATCCAATTCTCGGCCACCCTGGGGTTAGTCTTACCCCTGAAACTGGGAGTTCTCTTCCTCTAGAAATTATATAAGGCAATGATCCTATGTGAGTCCTCTATTGATAACTCTAGTAGAAACTACTGACCAACAGGTGGTGGAAACACTGGTGCACCGCCTGGTGGGTCCATCTCTAGTACTGGTCCCTGTACTGATGCCTCATCACTGGGAATACTTTCCTAATGGTCGCTCACTAGAATCATCGATGCTTGTTTGTGTGGAGGCATCTTGAAATAGATCAGGATAAACCTTAGTTAATAGGTTATACCAGATGATCTGACTCAAGGACATGATGAAAACACTCAAAATACTATATGATTCTTGCAACTAGTGGTTTCATGTACCATGTCAAAAAGCAGAACTCAGGGTTCTAGTGTATGGATACTTTTTCCATCGCACCAACACTGGACTCCCCGAGCTTGAAAGTCGAACTCGAAACATTTAACACTATTTCCCCAAAACAAAACCATAGACTCTTGGTCTTTAAGGTAGGACCGACCACCTATGATACCAATTTTTTATGACCCATCCCATAGGGCCCATTCTGAGACTACCCCAATCCCACATCCCAAAGGCTCAGGGCTAGTGACTAGCGACGAAGGCAATAACCTTCAATTGGGTGGAATTTTCTGAGTACCTATACACACACACACACACACTCAAAACCCCAACCCACAAAGTTGAAAGGGAAAACATGTATTCCACTAAGACAACCACTGAGTGTCAAATAGTACAAGTAGAAACAAAAAGGGGTCCAGAATACAAGCCCAAAAAATCAAGCTAAAAATAAGAATGTACAAAGGCATTTGTAGATCCGTCCGCAGAAAACCCTACCAGAAGGGAAGGAGTATTGTAGCTATCATAAGTCATAGAAGAACACCTTGTCTGCCTGATCTCACTGGGAACCACCTGGTCTTGGACCACCAAGGTCTCTATAAAAGTTTCGATCATCTGCACAAGACAGAACATGTGCGAGCGAAGCCCGTGTAGGGGTGAGTAACACAATATTCAGTAGGGACCCCAAACCACAAAGAAATACCACAATGGAAAAGTACAACTAAAGTAATGGAAAACTCACATAAGTGTAAATTAAAATATATAAAGTAAGATTATCATTCGAAAGCTGAACAACATTTACTATTGAGGGACTCGTCCCTATCGAATCTCTAAATTCTATTGGGACACTGAGGTCTGCTCATCTGTCGGGCCATTGAGGTACACTCAGCTACTCGTCTGCTAGGCTACACAGGTCTTCACAACTACTCATCTATCAGGCCACACAGGTCTGCACGGATGCTCCTCTATTGGTCCACTAAGGTCCGCTTAGATCCTTGTATTCTAGTCCACACAAGTTTACATGTCTCCTTGTTTGTCGGGCCACACAGATCTACACGTCTACTCATCTGTCGGGAAACTTAGGTCTGCTCGAAATTTCCTTCTTATCACATACAGTCATAAGATTTCATCTCGTAGTGCGCTTGATTTTAGTAGAATATACACCTCAATCCATTAGTCGCATCTCAACCTCCACGAAAACTCACTTGGAGTATGTCAAAAGGATAGTCTCTTCACAATGGTCCCAACTCCGCAAATGAATTTTCAATCAGATGTACAGTTTATAAGTTATGGACATTTTTGTAAAAAGTGGTAGGTTGGGTTCAGAACCAGGTCTGACTCAGTGGGACTGACCCAAGTCGACCAAGTTCGCTGGGCCCAGTCTGGACCGGCGAGGCCCAACCTGGACTGGATGGGCTGCGGGTTCGGTGCACTGTTCGCAGGTCCGACTAGGCTCACCTCCTGGCAGGTCCCTTTTAGTGGGATGGCCTACCTGGCCGAGATTCATCCAGTGCACCGCATCCCCCCTCCACCCCATAGGTCACTAAAAGGTTGCCACTACCAAGGTCCCAAGTGAACACGACCTTTCTACCGCATGACACAACGCGGTCACCGCATCTGCGTGCACCACTGCCGGTGTCCTGCTCCACCGCCTACGGCCGATGCTGTTGTTAAGTCAAAAGTCTTCTTTTGACTTCTTTATCATGTTTTGGAAATCACAAATGTATTCTATCATATGTTTGTAAATTACAATTATCTTTTATCATGTTTATCGTATCGTACGATGTTGATCGTACCGACCAAATCGTATCGTACTGACTCTGTCAAACGTATCGTACTGACTCTGTCAATCGTATCGTATTGATTCTGTCAATCGTATCGTACTGACTCTGTCAATCGTATCGTACTGACTCTGCTATTCAGATGATCACTATTTGTTTTGGTACTTTGTCAAAAACTCTCTCTGCATATGAATCATACTCATGTTTTTCATTTCTATATATCTCTTGTCCTAACAAAACGATGTCGTTGAGTTAGTTACAAACTAATCAAAACGATGTCGTGCTTTCTGTTTCAATATGACCGTTGGAGGCAATATGACCGTTGGAACCCGAGGCCTATAAATAGGAGGTCATTTGAAGCTGAGAGAACAACGATGAATGAAGAGAACGAATGAAGAGACTCTGTGAACTACAAAGATTCTAGAGAGAGACACTGTGACTTCTCTCATCAGCCTTGTGCGTCCGATCATCGTATCGAGGGCTTTCAAGTAATTGAAAGACAGAGGTGCCGATTACCTGCAAAATCGAGGGCTGCCGGGGATAGGCAGACAGACGTGCCGATCATCGTATCGAGGGCTGCCGGGGATAGGCAGACAGACGTGCCGATCATCGTATCGAGGGCTGCCGGGGATAGGCAGACAGACGTGCCGATCATCGTATCGAGGGCTCACCAAGGTGTTGGTGAGACAGACCTTTTATCCTAGGTGAAAGGATAACCCTTCTCTTTGGGTTAAAAGTATTGTAATACTTTTACATTTCCGTTGTTACTTGTATTAGAAAGGGATTTGTATTATTTCCTTTCTTCTTTATTTTTTCAATTGTAATTGTTTCAATTACAATCATTCTATTACTTTTTGTATTGATTGATTCTATACGCTTTAAGGTAGAATCATTCATCTTTGTATTGCTCTGGTTATTGTGTTCACCTTGAATACAATTGTATTACATTACATTAGTATTACAATACATCATACCTTTTACTTTCAATACAATTGTGGGTGTTTGTATTTGTATTAGTTTAAGATCATTTAAACTAATATCTTTTTTGCTAAAACTCAAAGTTTTTTTACCTACAATTCACCCCCCCTCTTGTATTGTTTCATCTAATAGATATATATCTACTATTCGATCCAACAATTGGTATCAGAGGCGGTTTTCCACTAATTTGTATTACTAGCTTTACTTCTTGTTACTATATTGAATACTTGCTACACTAACGTGTGGAGTGGAAAAGTTGTTTTTGTTGTATTAGATGGCAGGTATGAATATTGGATCAATAGATAATCTGAATCCTTCTAGACCACCAATCTTTGATGGGAATGATTATGAGTATTGGAGAGATCGTATGAAGACTTTTGTTATCAATACTGGTGTAGACAATTTTATTATGCTTACTGGGGGTTACAAAATTCCTGACAAAGAAGTTAGCACTTTCACCAACCAAGAGAAGCAAGAATATCAACTAAATTACAAGGTACGCAATACTTTATTATGCTCTATGACCAGGAATATATATAGTCAGATATCTTCATGTGAAGCAGCCAACTGTATTTGGAATAAATTAGAAGTCACTCATTTTGGTACATCCAAAGTTATAGAAACAAGGAGAGCAATGCTTCAAGCAGGGTATCATGGATTTGTTTTTCCTTATGGAGAACCTGTATGTAAAGTGCAACAAAGGTTTATGAAAATTGTCAACAGCTTACAATCTATGGGAGAAAAAGGACTTGATGATGAAGCTCTTGTTGATAATATTATAGATATTATGCCAAATGAATGGGAGTCGAAAAGGACAGCTATTGATGAAAATAGAAAAGTTTCCCAGATTACTCTTGATGAACTCTTTGGAACTCTTCTACAGCATGAGACAAGAATGAAGAGAGATGCTGATTTTAATAAGAAGAAGAATGGGAATGGAAGTGTAGCTTTTGCATCTAAAGCTAAAACACCTGAAAGGCTTACAAGGTCTAAATCCAAGAAAGTTGTTATATCTGATTCAAGTGATTGTAATCTTTCAGACAATGAGTTAGCCAATCTTGCTCGGAGGATGAACAAGATTGTGGGAAAGAAAGATTTTCAATATAGATTCAAAAAGAAAGACAGGAAAGAAAGGAAAGATTCAGAGGTAACTTGTTATGAATGCAAGAAAGCAGGACATATAAGGCATGATTGTCCTTTACTAAAGAGGAAAGATAGAAAAGAGAAACACTCTGGAAGAAACAAGAAAAGGTTTTATAAGACAAAGAAAGTCTTAAAAGCAAATGATACATGGAGTGCAAGTGGTAGTGATTCCTCATATGATTCTTCAGAATATGAGACATCAGGACAAAGAAATATTGGACTTCTATCCAGACTACCAATTGAAGATCATTGTCTTATGGCTAAGGTACATAATGCTGAAGCTGTTACAAATGTCTCTTTAAATGCAAATTGTGTTGATAATAGATATTATGAATCTTCAAATGATGAACCCTCATCATCAGAAGATGATACATTACCTTCTTTTGAAGAAGTTTCTAGATTTGCTAAGTTACTTGAAAATGAAAATTCTAAACTCAAAAAGAGATTTGAAAAAGCAAATTCTAGAATTTCTATTTTGACTAAAGAAGTATCAGATCTTTCTAAAGATCTTGATGGGAAAACTTCTGATTTTGAAAGTATTTTAAAAACCCTTGAGAAAGTCAAATCTGATAAGGATAAACTTTCTAAGGATCTTGAAACTGAAATTTCAAAGAAAAATATTTTAGAATCTAACTCTAGTTTTATTTCAAATGTTTTAGAAAATAAGAATTTGGTTTTAAAACTAAAGTCAGAGATTTTATCCTTGAAAAAGTGTTTGTCAAACTTTACTCATGGAAAAGAAAACTTTGATAGGATGTATTCTCAAATTAGACCTTTGAGAAATCGTTCTGGTCTTGGTTATACTTATTCCAAACCTGTTTTTAGTAATAACTATTTTGTTCCTCAAAAAACCATTTTCTGTTCCAAGTGTCAATGTGGTGGACATTGGAGAAGAGATTGTTCTCTTAACAAAACTCAATCCTTAGGATTTCATAAAGCTCATTTTTCAAAACAAATGTGGATTCCTAAAATCCTTTTATCTAACCCTTCTAGATCCAAACAAGTTTGGATTCCGAAAATCTAATTGTTTCTTTTTCAGGAAAACGAGAAGTGTATCAATAAGAACATTTGGTACATGGATAGTGGTTGTTCTCGACACATGACTGGAAACAAAGATTTCTTTGAAAAGGTTATCAAAACAAAAGGTGGAAAAGTTACCTTCGGAGATAATGCTCAAGGAAAGATTGTTGGTATAGGTAATATCGTTTTTCTTGGAAAAGTTCTTATTTCAAATGTTTTGTTTGTTAAAGGTCTTAGGCACAATCTCATCAGCATAAGTCAATTATGTGATGAAGGTTACCTTGTGAATTTTAGAAATGATAAGTGTCTAGTTCACAATTCCAAGGATGAATTCATTCTATCTGCCCATAGGCAAGAGAATGTTTACACTATTAACTTAGAAGACCTTAGGAACCAAAACTTACCTTGTTTAAGTGTTATAGAAGACCAGTCGTGGCTATGGAATAGGAGACTAGGACACTGTAATTTGAGAAACCTAAGAAAACTCTCAAAGAAAGGACTTGTAAAAGGGCTACCAAACCTCAGATATGATTCTTCAAAAGTCTGTGATCCTTGTCAATTTGGAAAGCAACATAAAACTAGCTTTAAATCAATTAATGAAGTTTCAACTTCTAATGCATTACAGCTTGTGCATATGGATCTGTTTGGTCCTTCACAATCTGGAAGCATTGGAGGCAAATACTATGTATTTGTTTTAGTTGATGACTTTACTAGATTTACATGGGTCTACTTTCTCACAAAGAAGTCTGAAGCCTTTTCCTATTTCAAAACTTTTAGAGCCCAAGTTAAAAATGAGAAAAACCTACCATTGATAACTATTCATAGTGATCATAGTGGTGAATTTCAAAACTCAGATTTTGAAACTTTTTGTAGTAAGAAAGGTATTACCCACAATTTCTCAGCACCAAGAACTCCTCAGCAAAATGGGGTTGTTGAAAAAAGAAATCGTATTCTTCAGGAAATGACTCGAACCATGTTGAGTGAATACTCAATTACTAAGCATTTTTGGGCTGAAGCTGTTAGTACTGCCTGTTATACTATAAATCGTGTTTTAACTAGACCATTTCTTAATAAAACCCCTTATGAGTTATGGACTGGCCGAAAACCTAAAGTTTCATACTTCAAAGTTTTTGGTTGCAAAGTATTCATTCTGAATACAAAAGACAATCTACACAAATTTGCACCAAAATCTGATGAAGGAATCTTTCTAGGTTATTCTACAACCTCTAAGGCTTATAGAGTTTTCAATAAAAACACTTGTGCTGTTGAAGAAACAGTACATGTAAAATTTGATGAAACTAACCCTTTTGTTTTCAACCAACCCAATCCTACATCCTCGGATGTGTTTTCCAAAAATGTTTATCAACCTATATTAGAAGAACATTCTGATAAGGAAAATGTTCAAGAAAGTATTCCTGAAACATTTACCACAGAAGATTTTCTACCATATGTTGATGAACAGGTTTTACAAAACCCAAATCAATTGTTTCTTAGGAATCATCCCAGTGATAACATCATTGGTAATATAAATCAACCTGTAAGGACCAGAAATTCCTTAAGAAATGAAATAGAACATCTTGCTTTTCTTTCCCAATTTGAACCTAAAAGTCCAAGTGAGGCCTTAGGTGATGATGATTGGATCAAATCAATGCAGGATGAACTAAATGAATTTGAAAGGAATCAAGTCTGGACTTTAGTTGAAAGACCTAAAGAAACAACTGTGATTGGTGTAAAATGGGTTTTCAGAAACAAGTGTGATGAAAATGGAATCATTGTAAGAAATAAAGCAAGACTTGTTGCTAAAGGCTATAATCAACAAGAGGGAATAGACTATGAAGAAACATATGCTCCTGTAGCTAGACTTGAATCTATTCGTATTCTATTAGCTTTTGCAGCATATTTCAATTTCAAACTATTTCAAATGGATGTCAAATGTGCTTTTCTAAATGGTTTTGTTCAAGAAGAAGTTTTTGTTGAACAACCTCCTGGTTTTCAAGACCCAAAACATTCTGATCATGTTTTTAAACTTACCAAGGCTCTATATGGTCTTAAACAAGCCCCTAGAGCATGGTATGATAGACTCACATGATTTCTTTTACAAAACAATTATATAAAAGGTACAGCAGATCCACCTCTTTTTATCAAAATGGAAAACAAAAATGTTTTGATTGTCCAAATCTATGTTGATGACATCATATTTGGATCAACTCAGAAATCTTTAACCGATTCTTTTGCAAACTTAATGAAATCTGAGTTTGAAATGAGTATGATGGGTGAGTTAACATTCTTTCTAGGTTTTCAAATTTCTCAAAAACCAGAAGGAACTTATATATCTCAACATAAGTATATTAAAGACTTACTCAAAAAGTATGGATTTGACAAAACTAAAAGTATTAGCACCCCAATTGGTACCTCAAATACTCTTGATCTTGATGAAACTGGGAAACCAGTAGATCAAACAATTTTTAGAGGTATGATAGGGAGTTTGCTATACTTGACAGCTAGTCGACCCGACTTAATGTTTTCTGTATGCTTATGTGCAAGATATCAATCTAATCCAAAAGAGTCTCACTTAAAAGCCGTAAAGAGAATCTTTCGGTATTTAAAAGACACTATGGATTTAGGCCTTTTCTACTCCTCTGGAAATGATTTTGTTTTAAAAAGCTTTTCAGATGCTGACTTTGGTGGTTATAGAATGGATAGAAAAAGTACATCTGGAACATGTCATTTCTTAGGAGACTCTTTGGTTTCTTGGTCCTGCAAGAAACAACACTCAGTAGCACTCTCCACTGCTGAAGCTGAATATGTAGCAGCTGGAAGTTGCTGTGCTCAAGTATTGTGGATGCAGCACACACTCACTGACTATGGTTTGAGTTTCTCCAAAACTCAAATTCTTTGTGATAATACAAGTGCCATAGCTCTTAGTAAAAACCCAGCACATCACTCTCGTGCAAAACACATAGATGTTAGGCATCACTTTCTTAGGGATCACACACAGAAAAGAGATATTATTTTACAATTCATCGGAACGCAAGAACAACTTGCTGACATTTTTACAAAACCCTTACCTTCCGATAGATTTGAATTTATAAAACAGAATCTAGGAATGATTACATTAAAATAATCATTCATATCTACTTCCTGTTTTAAATCTCTCCTAATAGTAAGAAACTCCTCGTAGAAAGGGGGAGGACATTTCTTTCTGTCTTTATGTTTATTTTATCTTATGTTCTTTAACTATTTACTCTTTGGATTTTTGTTTTTTGTTTATCGTATTGACAATTTTTGTTTTCTGTTTATCGTATTGAAAGTTTTAATTTTCTGTTTATCGTATTGAGAATCTTAGTTTTCTGTTTATCGTATTGAAAGTTTTAGTTTTCTGTTTATCGTATTGAGAATCTTAGTTTTCTGTTTATCGTATTGACAGTTTTATAGTATCATCGACCGATGATAGTATTCAAATTCTTTTCCATCGTATCATTCAATATTTTTTTTGAATAGACCGATGACAATAGTTTTTGAATCGACCGATGATGGTATTGAAATTCTTTTCCATCGTATCATTCAATAGTTTTTGAATCGACCGATGATGGTATTGAAATTCTTTTCCATCGTATCATTCAATAGTTTTTGAATCGACCGATGATGGTATTGAAATTCTTTTCCATCGTATCATTCAATAGTGTTGTATCGACCAATGATGGTTTTGAGATTGTTTTCCATCGTACTTTCAGTATATGATAACAAGATTGTTTTCTATCGTACGGTCTGATCATAGTAATGACTTTGTTTTCCATCGGCATCATATTTTTTTCTCCTTACGATTGTTTTTTATACTTACCAAAACCAACAATCACCTTATGTTCTCCGACAGGTATCTTTTTCATTTTTATAAAATTTTCTTTCTTTGTTTTAATCCTAACCATTGATCTGGTTTTCTCTAATCCTGACCGTAGAATATCAACGGTCATCCTTTTTCGACCGTAGAAGATCAACGGTCATCTCTTTTTCGCCTATAAATACCCCCCTCCCCTCCCCAAACCCACATTGGTTTTTCAGAATTTCAGGCGAAGATCTGCTCCACCTCCTATAAACCATCGTACGATCTTCTCAATCGGCATCATCTTTATGTCTCAATCCTCTGCCAACACTCCCGCTGAAATGTCTTCAAAGACCTTTACAGAGAAAGACTTTAATAGAGAAAGGTTAGTATCCCGAGACTTTTTCGATACGTATGATTCTACAATCAGGAGGATCATTTTGTTTCAAGGATGGGAACATCTCTGTGTGGAAAAGCCTGATATTCAAGATCCAGTTCTTTTTGATGAAGTTTGTCAGTTGTACAAAACCATTTCTTTCGACAAAGATATGACTATAAACTTCGCTGTGTACGATAGAAAATTATCTATGTCTGTGAAACAAGCGGCACACTTTCTGAATGTTTCTATAGAAGGGGATTCATTCTGTCCTTCGCACAAACTACCAGAAGAAGTTGGTACGTTCAATAGAGAAAATGCTGAAAAATCTTTGTTTCTTATTAATGAGGAAAAGAGGAAAGTGTCTCATCTCTCACCGGACAATCGTTTTGTCACCTTATGGATGCAAGGTTTTCATATCCCAAGGAAAGGGGATAGAGAAACTCTTAAAGTTTCTGATATTTTCATGCTTGATTATCTTGTGAATATGAGGAAAGTGAATCTCATGGGGTATATTTTTGAAACCATCAAGAATGTCAAGACAGGAGGGATTAAGTCCCAGATGATAATGTATCCGGCCATCCTTACGAAGTTCATTCTTGAGAGTATGAAGTTTTGTAACATTCCATTGAAAGGAAACCCCATGGATTTGAGGCCATCTTTCATTATTAAGAGTACGATGAAAAAGCTGAATGTTTGTTTTGATTCGAATTCAAAACTTTTTGTCAGAGATGTAGAAGCTGAATTGGCTCAGAATCAATCGGCACCTATGCCAGCCAAGGAAATTCAATCCACCGGTGTTACTCAAAAGTCTGATCCGCAAACCATTTCGAAGCCGAAGAAGAAGCCAAGGTACAGTAAGGAAGTTGTAGCAAAATGGAGAAAGGACAAGGAACAAAGAAAAGAAGGTGATCCGAAATTTGGTCTTGATCCTGTTGAGGCCTTTGCGGAAAGAGTAAGGGTAGAAGAAACCCTTCAGGCCAAAAAGAAGAAGAAAGTTCTTTTGAAAAGAAAGGCTCAGGACTTTGATGTCTCCAAAGTCTTGAAAGCAGTTGAAGATGCTAGTGCTCGAATAACTGAAGAAGTGCACCAAGATCCCATCGTACAAAGTCTTCCTGAGATAGAAAAAGGGAAACAAGTGATGGAATAAGTGGAAGAAGAAGAAGGAGACTTTCTTTTAGAATTTCTTCAAAGTTCAAAGAAAAGTAGAGAGGAATCGGTTCAAAAGCTGAGTGAAGGTGTTCAACAAACTCCTCATGCCGATCAAGCACAATCTCCGGACAGAATGTCATCTCAAGAAAAGCATGGTGCTCAATCTTCTCATTCTGATAAAGTAATTGTCATTAGTGACAAAGTGGAAGAAGAAAGAAAGCAGAAAGAAAAAGTGAAAGGGAAACAACCAGTTGTTGATTCAAGCAGATCGTATGAACTAGCATCGTACGATGAAGATACCGATTCAGAGCATACAATCTCTCTCAAGAAGAGTGATTACATTGTTCATGTTTTGAGAAGAATGGAGAAAACCATTCCTTATTTCCCGAGGCTGGAAGGGAAGATTGATTTTATTACTGAAAATCAGAAAAAGAAGTTTGGCTCTGTAAAAGAATTGAGGAAGAAAGTTTTATCAGTAGAAGACGATTTGAAAGTTCTTTCAGAAAGCTCAGTTGCTCATAAGAAGGCTTGCAATAAGATGACCAAGTGGTCGTACAAAACAGAGAGCTCAATAAATGATCATGAAATAGCTATTGAAGATTTAAGGAGGTTATCAAATGAGCTTGCAATTGCTTTCAACAAGCTTGACAAAGAAACGGTTGAAAGGCTAAATCTTTTATCTTCTCAAAGAGCCGATGTTCCTTCAGTGAAAGACTTGAAAGAAAGAATGAATGTTTTCCAATCTGATTTCTCGAAGGTTTCATCTTTCAAAGATGAAATGGTTTTACTGAAGAATCAAAACTCTGTGTTGTCCAAGGATAACAAGACTCTGCAAAACAGAATTGATACCCTTGAAGAAGTAATCAGAATTCAAGAAGAGACCATCAGAAATCAAGATCAGATTTTTGCAGATCAACAAGAGCTTCTCAAAACTCAGGGTGAATCAATTTCTGAAGACAAGAAGGAGACCAAGAAGATGAAAGTTGTTCTTCATGAGCTTATAAAGAAGGAGAAAGAAAGAGAAAACAAATGATTGTTGTATTTGTTTCTTTTGAAACTTGTCTTTCTTTTGTAATAACTCTTATGATCCTTTTCCTTTATCTTTTGTCTTGTATTGCTTCACTAACTCTTTCAGACAATTCAACACTACTCCTTTCTTTTTGTAAATCACAAAGGGGGAGAATGTTTATAATGGGGGAGGATGTTTATAAAGGGGGAGAATGCTTTACTATGCTCTTAAGGAAAATCTACGAATACAATCCTTAGGAAAGTCAATACCTAAGGGGGAGTTAGTTGTATTCAATTTCTTTTTCAGAAGAGTTTTCAATAACTCAGGGGGAGATAAGTTTTTCGTCTTTTATTTACTTTGTGTTTTGTGATTTCCAAAAAGGGGGAGATTGTTAAGTCAAAAGTCTTCTTTTGACTTCTTTATCATGTTTTGGAAATCACAAATGTATTCTATCATATGTTTGTAAATTACAATTATCTTTTATCATGTTTATCGTATCGTACGATGTTGATCGTACCGACCAAATCGTATTGTACTGACTCTGTCAAACGTATCGTACTGACTCTGTCAATCGTATCGTATTGATTCTGTCAATCGTATCGTACTGACTCTGTCAATCGTATCGTACTGACTCTGCTATTCAGATGATCACTATTTGTTTTGGTACTTTGTCAAAAACTCTCTCTGCATATGAATCATACTCATGTTTTTTATTTCTATATATCTCTTGTCCTAACAAAACGATGTCGTTGAGTTAGTTACAAACTAATCAAAACGATGTCGTGCTTTCTGTTTCAATATGACCGTTGGAGGCAATATGACCATTGGAACCCGAGGCCTATAAATAGGAGGTCATTTGAAGCTGAGAGAACAACGATGAATGAAGAGAACGAATGAAGAGACTCTGTGAACTACAAAGATTCTAGAGAGAGACACTGTGACTTCTCTCATCAGCCTTGTGCGTCCGATCATCGTATCGAGGGCTTTCAAGTAATTGAAAGACAGAGGTGCCGATTACCTGCAAAATCGAGGGCTGCCGGGATAGGCAGACAGACGTGCCGATCATTGTATCGAGGGCTGCCGGGGATAGGCAGACAGACGTGCTGATCATCGTATCGAGGGCTGCCGGGGATAGGCAGACAGACGTGCCGATCATCGTATCGAGGGCTCACCAAGGTGTTGGTGAGACAGACCTTTTATCCTAGGTGAAAGGATTACCCTTCTCTTTGGGTTAAAAGTATTGTAATACTTTTACATTTCCGCTGTTACTTGTATTAGAAAGGGATTTGTATTATTTCCTTTCTTCTTTATTTTTTCAATTGTAATTGTTTCAATTACAATCATTCTATTACTTTTTGTATTGATTGATTCTATACGCTTTAAGGTAGAATCATTCATCTTTGTATTGCTCTGGTTATTGTGTTCACCTTGAATACAATTGTATTACATTACATTAGTATTACAATACATCATACCTTTTACTTTCAATACAATTGTGGGTGTTTGTATTTTTATTAGTTTAAGATCATTTAAACTAATATCTTTTTTGCTAAAACTCAAAGTTTTTTTTACCTACAATTCACCCCCCCTCTTGTATTGTTCCATCTAATAGATATATATCTACTATTCGATCCAACAGCTGTGTGCCCCCTTCTCACTATCATGGCAATATACTTCCACAATAACACGACCCACTAGCTGTGGACCTCCTCCGCTTGACACGACACCCCACTGGCACTGTGATCGCGCACCATCGCCACCCGCTGGTCGTTACCTCCTCCACTATGTCACGCCATCGGTTCATGCCTTCTCCCACATGTGGTCGTTATCGCATTTCCACCACCACTGTACTCCATGTTTTTCAATCGTTTCACCTAGAAATGGGCACACAAAAATCCTTTTTTCATAACCCTGTGAGGAACGCTAAGAACACAATGTAAAAGGAAAGAGAAATCGTAGAACCAAAATGAGGAACCAACCTCTGCCATTGTTTATTACAACATAGATCTTCTCCTGTTAGAAGGATCAAATGGAGAAAATAAAAAACATGAATTAATACCCAAGAATCAAACCTGATAAAGCCCTCCTGAAAGAACAAATATCTTTGGGTCAACTGGTTCGTGGGTTGACCCGCGTTCATTGTTTAGTCAAATAACGGAGAAGAATGAAATCAATAACAACCCCTACCTAAAGTTGGATCATTCATTTTTGATTATTGGTGTCCCTGTGTTCGTCATTGCATGATCCGTTGTTGGTGGTCGTTGGTCAATTTTCATTCGCCAACACCAAAGATCCAATGGTTCAGAGTGATTCTCCATCTTTCCAACAAACCCGTATTCGATTTACCCATTAAATAAGAAAAATGGGTTTCAGTGTTTCTATTACATTGTGTCCCAATGTCGTTACACTCTTTCATTTATGAAACAATGTTTCTATTACACTTCAACAAAATTCAAAATTCAAATAAAATAAACTAAAGGTTTATTTTATTTTATTTTCCTTTAATTAGTATTTTATTAAATAATCTTAAAATGTCTGAAAATAAACATTTTCCCTCAACCTATGCCAATTGAGCTTAGGTCCTTTCATCGGTAATGTCATCATTCTGGATGCAATGGTACCCCAGTATTTTTAATCCAGACACCTATTTAGAAATTTCCAAAACCTCTCACTTGTGCTATTTTAAATAAACATAAAAAAAATTCAAACAATTGTTTTGGGATCACTGGGCCATAGAATCAAGTTCCGTCTTAATTTCTGGTCTTGAAATAATCCCATATATTTGAAAAAAAATCCGTGAATTCTAGGACATAACAGTTATGATGTTTTTGAAGCTGCAACAAATGGATATCCTCCTATTAATGATAACATTTTTCTTACATCTAGTGAGAAGAAGAATCTTGATAATGATGGAAGAGACAAGAATGCTTTACTCTCACCACTTTTGGAAAGTGGGTTTTTAAGAGTGAAGGTTGTTTCCACTACCAAAGGTGTCTAGGATAAATTGAAAAACATTTATGAATGTAATAAAAAAGTGAATAATCCATAGTTACAAATATGGAGGCTTAAATATAAAGATCTCAAGATTTATGAATATAAATCTTTTAGAGAGTTCTTTACTAGAGAAAATGAAATTATCCTCATTATCATATGTACTGGTTAAAATATATAAGATTTTATTTTTGTTGAAAGATCTTCAGTATCCTTCCAGACATGTTTGATGAAAAAAAATTCTCATTGGAGGATAGAGATCCAGAAACATTATCTCTAGATGACTTTCAAAGAACTCTCCTTACCTAGGAAATGAAAAGGGAAAAGTTTATGAAATGAAAACAAAAAAATAATAGAGAAATGTTTTTAAATGATTCCAAGATGGAAAAGTCAAAGAAGATTCTTGTTGAAAAAAACCTAGTGAATTTGATTCTTAAAATGAGGTGTGTAAAATTCTTGATGAATTTTTACCCTTTTTTTTAAAAAAGGTGAAAAATGTACATGTAAATAGAAAGGGAAACTTCCCTTCAATTGTTTTGAATGTGGATGCATTGATAATTTTGCAGATAATTATCCTCAAATAAATAAAGAGTAGGATTTAGAGTTAGATGATTTAAGGAAGATAAGATCATGGAAGAAACAAGGTGATAAGGATAAATCTTATTCCAAAGGAAAGGATAGAAAATTCTCCAAATCCAAAAGGAGAAGTTTCTTATCTAAAGATGATGAAGAATAAGGTAGAGTGGGGGATCTTAAAATTACATTGAGAAGGATAAGAATACATTAATTTCAATAGATAAGGATGAAGAGTTCAGAAGCATCAATTTTGAATAAGAAAAAACACAATTATAATTTCATCTGAAAGAAGAATTAAAAGCATGTCTAAGGAAGATTGAGAGGCTTGAAAAATAAATCAGGAAGCTAAAAAGTAAATCATATTCAAAAAAACATCAATAAGGTTTTATTGATGATAAAGTTAAGTTGCTGAAGAAGATATATTATTTGAATAAATCTCTTCAGAAAGAAAATTGTCATAGTAAACATTTGGAAGTAATGTTGAAGGAAAAAGAAGAAGATATGGAACTTGTCCAAAAAAACATTATATAGATGAATAGAGGGTAAAAACTTTCAATAATTAAATCTCTTAATTTGGTTTAAAATTTGGAATGGTTAAAACTAAAAAGGATAAGAATTTACCTACAAAGGTTGAGAAAAAAATTGAAAATTTTTCTGAGAAGAAGAAATCTGGAAAAGTTAGGTATGTGTTTAAGAACAACAAGGTGGGGAATCCAGAAGTTTCTAAAAAGTATGAATCCAAAAAAGTTTTAATTGATTCTAGTTTTAATAAGGATGAAAATAAAAACAATCTAAAAAATAACACTCTATTTGATAATAGAAAGGTTAGTAGCCAAAAAAATTCTTATAAGAAAGATAAGAAGGTTGTTGAGAAATATGCTCAAAACTCTGATTAGTATTGAAGTTTCAGAGGTAAAGAGTCTATCTATGGAAAATTTTCGTATTTTTTTGGATTCTAAAACATGGAAAATCTCTATTGGTTTAATCAAAAACATTACCAATATTCCACAAATTATATAAGGCAAAGTATGAGTGAGAGTTAATACCCTCAAAGGAAGAAGTCTGATAAGGATGGTTTGAATAAACATGAGAAGGTTGTTGTGAAAACCAAAAATCAGTTATAACCTTTGGAAACTATTTTTGAAACATGTAAACAACCTATACACCGTAAAAAAGGATGTATTTTTTTTTTGTTTCCGACATAAAAGAATCTTGTTAACAATTCTCAGAAGCCAGAAGTTAAGAAAGATAAAGGGAAATAAAAATATATTACTGTGGAAACCCCTCTCAAAGAAACAAAAGGATAACAACATTTGATTTTGAATAGTGGGTGTTATTCTCATATTAAATGTGATTTGAAATTGTGGAATAATGTTAAAGATTTCAAAGAAGGAAAAATGACATTTTTCAATGATTAATTTCTCATAATCAAAGGTGTTGGATCATCCATCATTGGGGAAGAAAAGTTGAAATACAAAAAGTATTTTTTTGTTGATGGAATGATACACACCTTTTTAAATTTTTCCCAACTTTTTGATGAAGGTAAAATAGTTATTTTCATAAAAGATGGATTTTTTGTTAAAAGTGAGGAAGATGGAAATATAGTTAAAATAATCCTATGTAAAAAAGAAAAACTTATTCCAAGTTTGCGAGGCTAGAAACTCCTTTTACTTAAGTATAGTGGAATAGACTCAGTTGTGTAATAATAGGTTAGGACACATGTGATATAGAAACATGAGAAAGTTATCAAAGTTAGATGATCTCTAGGGTTTTTATGATATGCCAAGAAAAATAGATTGGTGTTTCATTATTTTTCAGAAGGTAGACATAACAAACACTATGTATAATAAAGTTAACATTTCTTCAAAATTACTCTGAGAACTTATTCATTCCAATATCTGTATGAAAAAAAAAGAAAACAATCAACTCATAGAGATAAGAGCTTCATTACTTTTATTGATTAATTTACTATAATTACTTGTTTTATGTATATGAAACATTAGTATGGTTCTACAAAAATGTATAAAAGTTTTAGTATTAAATCTGAAAAGGAATATGATTATTCAGTAAAGAAGTTGAGAACCAAAAATAGTGGTCAATACAAAAAATAAGAATTTAAATGTTATCTAGAGAGGCATTGAATTTATTATGAGTTTAGTACACTAGGAACTCCTCAACAATATGGTTTTGGTGATATGAATAATATATTTCTTGTTGAAATGGTAAGAATTATGTTACTTGAACATGGTCTATCTCATTACTTTTGGTGTCAAGACATGAGAACTGATGTTTACATTCAAAACTGATGTTTTTATCAAGAAAGTTCAGATATAAATCCATGTGAAATATTTTATGGAAAACTCTAAGTTTGAAAAACTTAAGTGTTTTTGGGAGTCAATTCATCATAAATAAAAAAGGTGGAAACCTTGAAAAGTTTTATTAGAGAGGTGAAGATGGGATTTTTCATGGATATACTCTATATGGAAGAGGATATATATTTTTCAACGAAGAATCGAGAATATTGGTTGACTATGTTGATGTGAATGTTTTTAAAAATATTTAGGAAGATAAAAAAGACTCATGTTGATAAGGAAGAAAAATAGTAAGAAATAATGTTTAGTGAAAATTCTGATATGGATACTGACAATAGTAATCCTAATCAAGAATAAGAATCAGACTCAGATATTTCAAGTAATGGGAAATAATCTATAAAATCTCATCAAAAGTTGAGGAAACAATTTGAAGATCAAAATATTATTGGTGATCAACATCAAAAGGTTCAAAAAAGAAGAACATCAAAAGATGTTATACATACTTCTTGGTATTAAAAATTTGAGCCAAAATATGTGGATGAATATTTTGAGCATCTAGAATGGGTCTAGGTAATGAATGAAGAGCTATATTAGATATAAAATAATGATATGTGGTAACTCATACCTATGTCAGATAACAAAAAAATTATTGTTACAAAGTGGGTTTTCTAAAACAAGATGAATGAAGAGGGTTAAGTGATAAGGAAAAAAGAAAGGTTAGTGTGAAAAGGACACTCATAGATTGAAAGGATTTGAATTTTATGAGACTTTTTCTCTAGTGGAATGATTAGAAAAAATCAAAATCTGTCTTTTTATTTCTGTACAATGAAGTCATTCAATTTTTCTTATCGATGTAAAATAAAAAAATTTAAATGGTTAGCTTGATGAATATGTTTAAATTGAATAACCATTGGTATTTTTTTAGGAAAGATAAAAGTTAACTCTGCATGATTAGGAAAGGCTTGTATGGGATAAAACAAGATCCAAGAGCATGTTTTACCAAATTTGATACTTTCTTAAGGAATATGAGTTTTAATAAATAAAGAGTTGATAACAATTTTTATATCAAATAAAGTGAAGAGTTTTCCCTCAAAGTAATTTTTTTATGTTGATTAAATTATCTTTACTAGGAATGAAAAATGAACTTTTTAATTATTTCATAAAGAGCTAAAAAAGTTCTTTGAGATGTCTATGATGGGATAAATTAAATAATTTATTGGGTTACAAATTTTACAATATAATAACTACATTTTTATTTATTAAGAAGATTATAATAAGGAACTTATTAATAATTATACATGAAAAAAATTTGAAACCTATTTCCACAATAATTTTAGTGGGAGAAAAGTTGAAAAATATGGATAAGGTAAGAAAGTTCATCATAAAGATTTATCAAAGATGATAGGAAGTTTATGTATTTGACAACCTCAAGACCCGACATTTTGTATGTTGTCACCTTATTTGAAATATTTCAAAGTTCTAAAAAATAATTACATTTTTTATTGGAAAAATAATTATCAGATAAATCAATGGAATATAAAATTTTAGAATCAAGTTTTATAGATCATAAAGTGTTGAATTGTTTGGGTATTCAGATGTTTATTGGGCATGAAATGTTGAAAATTGAAGATCCAGATCTAGTGGAGTTTTTTTTTGAATGTGTTGTGTCAGTTGGAATATAAATAAAAATAAGTTAGTAACTCTTAGAATGGATGAAGCTGAGTATGTTTCTGCCACTCAAGATGTTACCCAACTTTTGTGGATGAATTCTCGATTAGAATATTTACTTCTTTAAGTGATGTTACTCTTGCTTTTGGGTTGTCATAATCAAAGTGAAATCAACATTACCAAAAATATAGTACAACATTCTTGTTAAAAACATATTGAAGTTGAAGTATGTTCCTACATCGGAACAAGTTGTGGACTTTTTCACAAAACCATTACCAAAGGATACTTTTATAAATTTTTCTTGAAAATGGGTGTATAACATCTTTCTCATAAATTTTGAGGTATTTTTTTGTGACCCCTCTCTCATCTTGTATTTGGATAGTGTTGTCAAAGGGGGATAATGTTTCATAAATCTATCCATTTTTTATGTGCTAAACCTTTTAAGGAAGCATGTATAAAATAGATATTTGTGGGTAATCTATGAATCCCAAATTTTAAATGCATGACCTATTTTAACTATTTGTTGAATTGATTATAGGAAACTTTTGTTATAGGAAATTTGAAGAAGAAAACAAAATAGGTGAAGAAAATTTGAGGAGGTTTTCATGAGTAACTACTTTTAGATAGAATTGTTATGCTGTTAATAAATCTTATTTCATATAATGAGTTTGATCACATAGGATTAGAATTGTTGATATGTAATCTGTAGATTGTGGTTACAATGTTCAATGATTTATGAAGCATGGTTGAAAAAAAAATCAAAGGGGAGATTGTTAGCACTAATTTGACAAGAAGTTGTTTGTGTTAGCTTTTGTTTTCAAAGAAGATAAAGAATAAAATAAATCACCTGACTTTTTTTGTTGGTGATAGGAATCAAAATCGTATTCAAGATTTCATAATAACAATTCTTAAGAAAGTACATTGGATTGGGAAGATGTTAACTGGAATAAATGGTTCATTAGACTCACCTTGGGTTTGGATTGATGTGGTTATCATAATGATGAAATTATGCATGGATCCGATGCAAATATAAAAATGCTTCACTAATCTTGGATTTATCATAAATCATAACTATTTCAAAGAATTTTGACGAAATTTTTATGAAATAAAGGGGGAGTGTTTACAATTTTATTGAGGATCATATTAGAAAGAACTAAGTTTCTGGAAAGGAAGAGAAGTCACAAATACTTCAAAATGTAAATCCGATGATACTTTGTTGATCTTGGTGTTCTCATAAATCAGATGTGTTTTAAAAACTTGTGATGGAAGATTTATGAAAGAAAGGGAGAGTGTTGTGATTCATATTGAGGATCAGATTGGAAAGAAATATGTTGCTGAAAAAAAGGGAAGTAACAAATAATTCATAATGTAATTCATATGATGCTGGAGAGAATCTTAATCATATTCAAATACATGAGGAGTTCATGATACAATAAAAATTTTGTGAAAGGAGAAAGTTGAAGAAGCTAATAATTTTTAGTCTCAGTTCATCAGTGTGAGATCATGAGACAAATATTTTTTTGAAGGATAAGAAGGTTTATTGGAATATGAACACATGAATATGCTGGTTTCTAGTTAGACCAATAATCCATGAGAAATAGAACATTATATAAATAAGTTGATGTGAATAGTAATAAGAAATTAAAAGAAGTTATTGAAGTCAACGATGATGTATCTGGTCCATTGGACATGGTGTGCCACTAATCCATTGTAATGGATTCTGACACTGATTCATACTATTAGTATCCTTTTTATGTCAGATGCATAGTTTTATCAGAGCAAGAATTCTTTTGTGGGGAATTTTTTGGGACCAACAAAAATAGAAGAAGTTGAGAGTTCCTGTAACCAATAAATATATAGAAGAATATAAGTTTTTGATGACCAATATAAAGAATAAAATCAGTAATCAATCAACAATGTAGTGAATCATTTACATCAATATAAATTGTTTATTGTTTTCCTTATCAAGTGGGTTAATAGAAAAGAAAAGAAATGATATGTTTTTCAAGTGGGTAGAGAGAAAGAAGAAAATTTTTATATTATAACATTTGGGTCAAGTTCCATCATACTAGTAATGAAACTGAACTATCTGAGTGAATCCTAGACTGATCCATCAGACACAATCTAGTAGTAATAAACATCATTTTAGGTAGGATAATTGGTATTATTAAATGAAGAAAAGGATAATTTCTTGAAGCTAGTCTAAGTGTTTTAAATGGAATCATAAAAGCTGTTGAAGATGTTTGAAGATTTATTTCTTATTTTGTATTTTTTGTAGAGAAACAAAATGAATAATCTACTATCTATATCATAATGAATAAATAGGAATGAGAAGTTGATTTGGAGGTTCATAATGATATGTCATTGGTTTTTTATATGTTTTCTTTTTCATTTTTCAATGAGTGTAGAGTTTTCAATTGTTGTGGAGAAATGAAATAAAGAATCTATAGCTGAACAAATTCTCCAGTCATTATGAGAAAATTGGAATAGAGAATCATAATCGGAATGATGTTTATGAAGAATGTCTGAAGCAAGATGAAGTTGTGAGAATATTCAAGAAGATTTGAAAAGAGTTAAGAGGTGTTGATGAAGTGAAGATGCACCTGAAATTCAAAGAAAAATTATGTTTTCAAGAAATTCTTTTGCCCATGAATCATTTTTGTAATCCCACCCAAACCACTTTTGAGTCACCTATAAATATAATAAGTACTTTTTACTTTCCTTACATCGAAGTATTATTGAAGAGATAAGAAGTGTTGAATAATTATAGAGAGAAGAGGTTTCCAAATTAAGCATTCTTGATGATGTTTTCTGGACATAAGAAGAAAGTAGAAGAGAAAATATAGTATTCAACTAACCATCATGTTGGGTTGAAACATGAACTGGGAATTGGACTGGGATTTCTAGACTCATATAGAATAAGATAATTATTGTGTAAATGGTATTATGATTGAATTATATTTCCATAGTGTGCAATCATACTAGATAATTGAACTGGGAAATAAACTGAGTATTATTACAATGTCCATGAAGTTCATACCTGTTTACAGGTAAGAAAGTGAAGAATTGTTTCTGAAAAAATTAATTGTGAATGTTGACTAGGAAGCACATTAACATGTTTCTTAACTTGTTATAATAACATTGTATTATATAATTTTTGCTAGAAGGATATCACAAAATATTTTATTGAAAATAGTGCTACACGAGTATAAGGTAACATCATACTCATTGTATTCCACACAAAAGTATTGTTTTCTAGTGGATTTTGTGGTATCATATTGTTTCCATACAATACCAAGGCAGTAACTATTATTATTGAGTAGTAAAACTTATAAATTATTGTATTCCTATGGATGTGTGTTTGGTTTTATTTTCAGTATGGTAACAACTATTTAATATGAGTAAAAGGTTGTTTTAGAAAGTAGGAAATTAAAAAAAAAATATCACTAATTCACCACCTCCCCTTCTAAGTGATACATTGATCCTGTTGGGAATTCTCAAACACAATCTCTATCAATTAAATATATCAACACAATAAATTGAGGTAAAATAAGTATAAAATTATATTTTTAATAATAAGACTCAATAATAATCAAAATTATATCCTCCTCACTATCCTAATTACTAAAATTATGTTATCCCTACATGTGTAGGGTAATAATAGTGAAGGAACAAAAAATTATAGTAGATAATTTGAAGTCAAAATTTGACTCCATCACTCTGTATATATTTATTCAAAAATACTAAAATCATCCTTTTTACCCTTTATGACCTTATGTCTAATTGAATAGATTCTCTATTACTTCCTCAGTTTAGTGAAGATTCCATGTACAATTAACTACATGAGATGATCTCTATATAGATTTTGAATGTTTTCTTCCCAAGGTTGCCTGATAGGGGATATGAAAATTATTTAATGGATGATGACCCAAGTAATTATGTGAACAATACATTAAATGTTTCATGAAATGAAAATTAGAACTATCCATAGTTTTATTCTTATAAATTTTACTATATTAGTTTTCTCATCAGTTAATGGTGTAACTAGAATTGGTCACGGTGTGAAATTTCCTTTTTCATGGAGAACTATAATTTCTTATTTGAGATATTTTCTATAATTTTTCAAAATAAAATACCTTTATGTATACCCAAAATTATTCATATAAGATAATTAAAAGACCCTTATATATCATTTTCTATTTCAAAATGACCATTAGGTATCATATATTGTTCCAAAAGGACCTATAATTACCTGCCTATATCATCCTTGTGGCAAAGGTATTGAAATTTTTGTATCATGTTGACCATGTGTGTTCTTTTATATATCTACATTGGGGAATTTTATCCATTGAAAAACTATATAAAATTTACTATTTTTCTGATAGAATGACTATTACATAACAAACTATTTACTTTTATATCCCCCATACTTTTCCAAAATTCTAATGGGATCTCAAACAAAAACCTATCTAAGAATATATGTCTCTTTCATATTAGAGTGGTGAATTTTACAGATTAGAGTTCTATACCAAATATTTTCTTCACAAATTCAGAAGGACTCTTACATGTTTTTTGTACACTCCCATGGTTACTTTTCTAAATTTTCATGGTGAGAATAAGAGTACTCATATGTATAGACTTAGCCAAATTTCTTCTTCCTTAATCATCTGAAAGTTAATACTCTAGATTATATAAGACATCCGTCTTTTCCAAAATTCAATATCCTAATAAATGTTCATCCCTTCTCTTATGGACTACTTAGTTTTCAATAATTCATCCATATACTATATTAATATTCTAGAACAGGATGGTTTCTGAGGTTATATTTTAAGTGAAAAATCCATTCAATCTTATACTTTCTTAGGTAATATGTCAAACTTCATTAGGTTAACTTATAAACTCACTATGGTTAACTTCTAGAGTAACCTACTTCATCAAAATACTCCTAAAAAATAAAATAATTTATCAGTATCTATCCATTCATTTGATTAAATAAAATAAATAAATAAATTTTCTATTTGAAGAAATATTCAAAAAATCCAATGAAATGTTACTTTAATTCAAAAATATAATAAAAATGAATTAACTAATAAATGTGAGTGAATATAATGAATTTTATATTAATAAAATATAATGATTTTTTACCTAATTATATTCCCTCACATTTAAACCATGGAATTCTAGACAAGTGAACAATAGAAATATTATGCCAAAAAATCAAAACTCTAGTCAATGTGAATACGTTTTCCATCATCCATTTCATTTAATCTTATCATGCCTCCTATATTTTTTATTTCCATTTTATCTATTAGGTATATTTAATTAAAATATAATTCCTCCATCCTCCCACACAAATTTATTCTTACCTCCCAATATGAATTTCCCTCATAAAAAATTATTAATTTCAAGAAAATGTTTTCTCATTCCAAATTCATGATGGTGTCACCATAGGTTTTCTAATTTTATACCTATCCACCCAATTATTCAAGTACTTGTGTTTACTGTGTAGTCTTCAAGGTTGTTTTATGACTAAGTTTAGGTAGGTTATAATGTTTAAAAATTCCAAGGTAGAATTATTAGGTTTAACTCTTTAAACAAATAAAAAATATTAAACAAGTGTGACACAAAATAGAAGTTCCTCAATTCCTTTTCTAATGGTTTGACCAACCCACATTTCCCTTTAATGATAGAAGTCTATAAATAAAAGTAATATCAATAATTGATTCTTCTAATTCCCACCATATTTTTTCAATTTTTTATGTACAAATTTATACAAAAAATTTGGAGAAATAGGGTAACCATGTTTTATAATAAATGTTGTGAACACTCCTCCCCAAATAAATGTTTTCAGACCCCATACATATTTCCAATATGAACCATTACACCCATGAATAACATGAAATATACCCTTACCTCGTAGTTTATTTCAATGAAATCAGTAATATTACTCATGAATAGGGTATTCTAGAATAAATAGATTCTATGTGGCTACCTAGAATACTATTCATGGCTTATATGGGGATAATAAGGTTCAAATGTCAACATAGGACAAAATTGAATTTTATTTTTAAAAATTTATTTTACCAAAAATAACACCTTAATAATATTCAACCCATTTTATATAATGATTGAAGGTTTTGACTAGAATTTACAAAAAAAATTGGTTCATCATGAATGGATTAGTACTCTCAAAAAATGAGGCGATTTTAAAGAAGATGTGAAAAATAGTTTTGAGGCCTCAAAAGTAAGTGATTTTAATATTAGACATAATTGTATGGAATTGAATTAAAAAACAGTTGTATTTTATTGAATTTATAAAACATGGAATTTGAAAATATTTTCATTTTTTGTATTCATCTAAGTTGAGTTTCCTAGAGTTAAATTAGTTACTCACAATTCGATGAGGTTTGAAATTAAAAAAGCTATGAAATTTCAGTTCAAAAAGTTTCAAAATCACACAATGAAAAATAAAAAACACAAAATAAAAGATAAAACCACAAAAATTTATAAATTTATAAAATCAACAAAGGTTTGCCCTCCTTAACACTTTATTTATGGAATTTCCTCAATTAATTCTAGAAAAATGTAATTTTTAGAAGATTTAAAATAAGGGATAAACTAAACAAGGTTAAAGAGGGGTATAATCTGGGGTTTTTTCTTATAGAATGGTTTGAGGATTATGATCTCCCGTAGTTCTTGTGTAATATTTCCAAACTAATTATTTAACTAGTTTCCATTAATTGTGAATGGGTTCTTATCTCATTTTTTTATAATCTATACAAACTAAATATATAACATTAATAATATAAAATTGGGATTTCTATCTATAATAATGCTTTCATATAATTAATTTAGTCTTGTGTTGTAAAGCATCACTTTTTCTCTAGGATATAAGTCTCTTTATTGAATAACATTATCATTTTCCACTCTTGTTATCTCCATTTAAATTTAAGAATTTGAAATTTATATCCCCTTATTCTTTATAGATCTTGGATATGAGTATTTATTTCTTGTCTAAATTTTCCCAAATCAATATCGATGTCATTAGAAATCCAAAAGTCCATGTGTTAAAGCTATATAGGTAGATAAAAACTTTTCCAATAGATCAACCAATATAAGTTCATTATAGTAGGGGTTTTGTATGATATTCTATCCACAAGGTGTCTTAAAACCTTTGGATATAATCTTTCCTATTTTACTTGATAGTGTTTTATAGGAATCATTTAATCTAAATGTTGGAATCTTCATCTTGTCTATTAGTTTTTGGATGATAGGGTGTTTATAATTTGTAGTTCACTCCATAATTTCTCATTAAATATTCCATGAGACTATTGAGAATGTGGGATACTTGGTCACTAAATATTTAACTTAGGATTCTAAAACTATAAAATATATTAGTTCATAAAATATTAATGATAATAGTGGAATCGTCAATTTTTTTGGGCATTGTATTGCACCCATTTTAAAAAATAATATACAAATAAAAAGATATATAAATGTGAAAATGAAATGGGAAAGGGTCCCATGAAATATTTTCCCCAAACATAAAATTAAAAAATCCATTGGTCTTTAAGTAATTTCTTATCTCTTAGAAATATTTCTAGTGAATTGGAATGTCTCACATTTTTTACAAAACAAATAGGAATATTTAAACTATACATTCTAGTATATTCCAGGTTCTAAAACATGCCTATAATTTCTTTGAGTTTCAAAGATTCATCAACAAGATAACATATAGAAAAACTCTAGTACAAATTATATCACTTTAAATAAGTAATATTCAAATCATTTGATCATTAATATTTTTTCCAAATATGTGGTTTATTCAAAAAACTCGGATTCATCTTTAAGTCTAAAATATTGTGGTGGGATCATATGTAATTGAACTTGAGAAGTTAACTAAAACATTACCATGTTCTCATATTTTGGTTCCTCAAATTTAATTAAATAAAACTTTTCACCTTGAATTTTTTCATTAAATTTATCCTTTTCTATAATTTATACCTTTTTTATGTGGGTTAACCTGCTTACATGATCCTCCAAATGATTTTCAGCTCCCATTTTATCCTTTATATCCAAATAAAATTACTGTAGTAATAAAATTCATCTTACCTATTTTTAATTTTCACCTTTCTTATTTATTAGTTACCTAATGGAAACATGGTCATAGAAAATAGTCTTCTTAATACCTATAAAATTTGAATTGAATTTTCATAAATTAAAAAAATTAAAACAAAACTCAATTTCAAGGGTTGTATAATGGTTTTCGGTTTTATTTAGTGTTATTGAAGTATATGTAATGAAATAGTGTATTAATTCAATTTTATATAACAACACTAATCTCATATCATGGTTTTAAGCATCACATACCAAACTTAAATGGATAGTACCAATTAAATGGTTGTATAACTGGTGGTTTGGTTAGTTTCCATTTAAGCTCTTGAAAATCATGCCTAAAATGATCATAAAGAATAAAATCATAATATTTTAAAATTAATATTGATAGTTGAAAATTGGTCTTATTAAATATGTGATAATTATTCTATAAAATGTTATATGTTATAAAAAGGATCTAACATGTTTCACACATTTAGTGTAAGGTAATTCATTAATAAATTCAATTTTAGGCTTATTAACCTAAATCCCATTTTTTTAAATTTTGTGTCCAATAATAATGGATCATTTAACTATAAAATTAAACTTTTTAAAATAATAGATAATATTATTTGCAATTCAGGTTTTCATTAATTTATTTACATTTTCCAAATAGTGATCAAAGAAATTTCCAAATATGTTGAAATTGTCTTTAAAATAATCATGCCAATCCCCAATTAAATTAGAGAAAATTATTTCTATGTATTTTTTAAATATACCTAGTTCATTGTATAACCCAAATGGAATTATCTTGTGAAAAAAATACTATAATTGTTTCTTAAAATTTTCATTTCATGGTCCTTAGGTGAAATTTGAAACTTGAAATATCCAAAAAAATATATATCTAAAAAGAATTAAAGAGTTTTTATTGACATTATTTCTTGCATTTGGTCAACAAATGGTATTATAAAACAATATTTACTTGTATATTGGTTCAATTTTATCTATTCAACAAAAACTCTTTAACTATTTTAGACACTCATATTAATTAACTCCCTTTGGTCATTCTCCACTATGGTCAATCCATTTTTGGCACTGTATGAAATGATTTGACTCATTATGAATCATAAATTTTATAAATTATTTTATCTTCGAACAATTTTCAATATCTTTTTTATTCACTTCTATCATTGTTGGGTTAAGCCTCCTCAATGTTTGCCTAATAGTTTTTACATCATTTTCTAACAAAATTTGGTGCATTTTTATTTTGGTACTATTTTTAGGATTTTATCGAAAATTATAACCTATATCTCTCATATTTTCCCTAAAAATTTATCAAATATTGTTCTTGATTATAAGAAAAGTTGCTAGAAATAATTAATAATATCTTATTTACTTCAATTAAAACAAATACTTTAAATCTAGAGGAAAATGATGTAAATATAGATTTCAGGGAAGGACTAAATATGTGAAAAGATTTGGTTTAATTACCTCAATGGCCTGATCTTCCCATAAAAGAGATGAAGTATCTTCCAAATTAAAGTTGAATAAAAAATTAAAACAAAAAAAAGAAGTTAATTCCTCTTCAAATAGATGAAAATTATTTTCATGCTTCCCTTCTATTTTTAATATATTTTTTAAATCATCATTGGTTAATCAAAAGAATATGTTCACCTTCCAAACCTATTTACTCACATGGATTAGATTACAATATTTTGACAGTGAAAATGGGTTCTCTTATTATGGGAAGTTCTTGAAATAAAAAATATTAATGTGGATAGTACTCTCAAAAACTCCATTTTTAGATTACCCTAAAGGAAATTTATGATTTTCATTATAGTTTTGGGGAAATGTCTTCAACAAATCATGGTAGACAGAGGAGGTGTTCTTTCATCTCCCATTTTTAGAACATAGAAATCAACTAAGAAGATAAAATTCTATATTTTGACCATACCATCTTATAGAAACCTAGATGTGAATTTAGGGGATCTATTATCCAGTTGTGAAATGAAAATTTTTTGTTATATTTCTCCTATACATAAATAAGAAAATAAAAAATATGGTATGACATTAATAGAATTTCTTAGATCTGAAATGGAATATGTGAAATTCAAAATTCAATTATGCAATTAGTAAAAAAATTACTCAGATCATAAATTTTTTTTGGATGTTCTGGTTTGATCAAGGATGAAACATTTCTCCCCAAATTTAATATCTCATCCCCTCAAATAATTTTTGCAGTACATAGTTCCTTAAGGAGCATAGAATATCTGGGAACTTGTTTTCAATATTTAAGAAGTGTTATTATAATTTAAACCTTTTATAATGTTTCTATAATATATATTTAGATATATTCAATATGAATATTTTTTATTATATCATTATTGATGGAAATTTTAGTCGAAGTCTTCATTTTTACCTAAGATATATTTGTGATGGTCTTTCGAATTTCTTTCAACTCCTCTCAGTTCTAACATCCTCTTCCCCACTGGTCTCCCTTTTCTATTATAGATCTAGTTTGGTGTTATAATAACTTTTATTTCCACTACTTATTGTTAACACACTTACATTGCCCTTAAAATCTGGAATGGGTTATAACAGAATCTCCCCAAGAATTTTGGCCATCATCTCTATATAGATTCTTAAATGAATTTTTAATTTATTTATCTAATTTTCATCTCCTAAATCCATTAATGTTTTCAGTTATGTATGGTTAGTTGTGATATAGGTGAAGGATGTTCTGAAAGGAAATAATAACAGATACCCCACTAAGAAGGGGGCATGAATCAGTGTTGTTTGCCTTTTATGATTTATTTGAAATTATAAATAAGCCTCTAAAATAATTTAAGACATGATTCACCCAATATATTTACTTATCCTTACTAATATGAAATAAAAAATTGAACATGATAAGTAATAAACCATTTTTATATGGTTCAAACCCATTGCATTTTCCTACTCCCATCCATGTTAGACTCCCATCGAGAAACCAATTCTCTATTAAATAATATGATTAAATACAACTAGATAGGCCATGTATGATCTTGAATAATTATTCATCCACATCCCATTTATATTTACACAACATCCTACTAGTAATATAATGATCAAAATAAATTAGTAATGATCTCTTGAGAATATGGTTACTCAACAATTGATGATAATCTTCTCATTGATTCTTTAATATAGTTAGAATAAAAAAGTAACTTAGTGTAGAATCATATGAAGATATTCTATTTGAAACTTAAACATGGATTCAATTATCCAAAATTAGTTTTCTCAAAATAATATTCATAATTGCTGATAAACTTTAGGAATTAGGCTCTCTCTTCTTTTTTTTCTATCTAATATTCAAAATCTTACATTTCTATCATCGATAGATCCTTATATCTAGCACATTTTAATTTTTTATTTTTAAAAATTATTTTTTAAATATGAATTCAAAATTATCATTCCCAAAACATCATTCTATAGAATCATAAAACACTATTGTCTATGATTTTCTCATTTGGTTGAGCTCAAGTTTATCTCCCATAATCTCAGAATATTATCTCTTTGATTAACTACTTTTCTGAAGCATATTTCAACTTCCTTGATTCTTATCATTCAGATGGAAATCATAAATATTCAAGAATGTTACTAGATTCGATCATCTTAAAATAATTCACAATCAAATGATTTTGTGATTTTTAAGAATACCCACTTCTTCTTCTAACTCAACATGAAAAGTACTTCTTCCATATCACAACATGAATAACTTATCTATGATAGGGTAATCATATAATTAATATCTTGAAAAAACATACTCAAAAAATTAATCAAGAACCACTTCATTAACTAATTCATTTGATTACTTGAACTCCAGAACATATTAGCATCTCAAACTAAAATACAAGAATGAGTTTATGATAAAACATCTTTAAAAAATTATTTTTTGAATACCATGGAAAATAACTTAGCTAAAATATGAAACAAATATGTAAACTGATCACCCATTTTTAATTATAACATTAATAAACTAGAATCATATATTGAATATGATGTTATATAATTTGAGTATCAACATCAACATCATCAGTTTTGATTTCACCAAAATGTATAAAATCTATAAACTCGTGTTTTTATCTATCAGATACTTTTAATTTTTGTAAGCATAGAATGAAACTTACATTGGTCATCATGACACATAAATGACCTATTTTCACATATAATCGGATCCCTTGACACATATTCTCACTAATATGACACTTTCATTAAGTTATATGATAGCTACATGGTCTATGTTATATATATGTTGGTATACAAATAGAACTACGCCACATTGGATGACACATACAATAAATCTAGAATTAAAAGTCCATAATAATTTTAGAATTTCTAAAATAATCCTATAATTTCTTTATAATCTTATCAATAATCATGTAATCAATTCAAAAATATTTTAAACACAACTAGTAACATATCAGCAACCTCAAATACCACATTCGAACTCTTCAAAAATTTTGAAAAACCAAAAACCACTTCATTAAAAACTCCAAGTGTACTTCAATATCCCCCTTTTATATTTGATTGGAACATCACTCAGTGCTTAAAAATAAACTTATTTATATCTTATAACTTATAAAAAACAATATAATCATAAAATAATTGAATATATCTCATAAGAAGAGTCTTTCATTACACCACTAGATAAAGTTATGTTTTTGAGAAAATTTCATCCCTCAGTGACAAGATATTTCTACCAAGATACTTAAATAAACTCCCCACTAACTCATACATCCACATACATAAAAAAATTTAATAAATTATTCCCTATTTATAATTATCTACAGTTTTAGATAATAATATAGTGTACACTACAAAAAAATCCCCCCCCCCTTAATAAAGAGTTGTGTCACTATTTATCCCCATTTTTCAACATAATAAAAATCATGATGTGGGTAATTTTTATGCTTATTCAAGTAATATAAGTCTGAACATTAATTTTCATCCTAATCTCTTAAAATATTATTCTTGGAATTTTCATTGTTAAAATTTCTACAATCAGATTCTTGGTGAAGATATAATCAATATCTACATGAACACATTCCACTATTTTTTGATAGTCTTACCTAGCATCAATATTCTTGTATTTTGAGTGATATAAGGATTATTTTAGAGCTTTATAAAACTTATATTTTAATAAGAAATCTGTAATTGTTTTCAAAAAAACCACTTTTAAGTCTTCTAGTTATAGTTTCATCCATTGCATCTATATAAATGAATGTGTATCCCAAATATACTATTCCTTTTACATATTTACATGCATTTAATATTTATTCTTTCTATTCCAACTTGAAAAAATCCCACCAAGGAAACAATAATCCACTAGATTTATATTTCCTATCAATACAATATCTTTCCAAATCTATATATGTATACCCCTCTAACGGTAAATCCGACATGTTTTTATATAATATAATAAAACTAAGTATTCCCTTGACATATATAAGAATCTAATTGGATTCTAAAATATTATATTATATTGGACCACTCTTAAATATAGCACATATATTCACTAAAAAATACAATATCTATCCTTGATTCTATGAGGTTGAGCATGCTTCCAATAATTCTTATAAATTCTTTTTTATTAACAATTTTTCTATCCTCATCCTTACTCGATTTGGTCCTATATATCAATGTGGGTAAAAAATTATTTTGAATCCTTCATCTCAAAATTTTCTGACAATTATTTAGCACATTTCAATTGATATATATATATATAATAAAATCCTTGTAAAATTTGTAACCCTAAAAAATAACTCATTTCTCTCAATAATTAATTTTTAAAAAACTACTTCATTTTCATTGAAAATTATTCATACAGATATTTATGATCACTTTAAAAAATCATTTCACCAATATATATCATAACAACTAGAGTACCTATGGAGTATTATTTCATATAAATGTTGGTGTTGACTTTTCCTTTTGATAATTTCATATTCTTCAAGCATCCATCCAGTTTAGAGTACTAATACCTTGGAGCATGTTTTAAGACAAATAATTATTTTATTAAGTTTCACACCACCCTTCTATATAAATCAATTATAAAACCTTCAAGATACTAAATAAAAAAATCCCTTTTAAAGATCTCAATTCTCAAGAGAAGATTATATATCTAACTTATCAACTCTATATTTTTGATGAGCTACAACTAATAATATCATCCTGATGTTTTATATCCTTGAAACTAGATAAAAAGTTTTTTAAAATATTTTCCTTACATTTGAGAGTATCCCTTATACACTAGTTTTCAATTTATTATTTAACACTTATCCTTTCTCATTGAGTTTGTTTCTAAAAAAACCCACTTGGTTCCTATCACTTTTTTTTGAAGGCTTGGCACAATCTTCCAAGTGGATTTTTTTCATTTGATCAGGTTCTTAATAAATAGAAATGATCTATTATTTATGTTCAACTACCTATGAAATATATTTTTTAAAAAAATTGAGAAATGAGAGAATTTTAGTTATGAATTCTAATATTTCTTCTCATTTATACCGATGCCTCTTGATTACTAATTTTATTTTCAACATAAAAATGTATCTTAAGACTTAAATTCATCATTATCTAATTATCAATAACCTATTAATCATTATAAGTCTGATCAAAATAAAAAACCTAAAACTTCTACACATTTTATTCTTATTTGATAATCTATTTTTCAATATTATTCTTATTGGTATCCTATAATAAACCACATACAACATTAATTGAACCTTCTATCATGAATTTATTTTCAATAATTTTACCATGAAAATAGTTATAAATTTTATGTATTATTTTTCTGAACACTTAAAGCCATTTTAATTATAAGGTTAACCCATGAAAATTCTTAATATTCATTATCACAAAATTTTCATTGATTACCTTCATTTTTATTTATGGAAAAATGACTTCCAAATACATTGAATTATTCCTTAGAAGGATTCTTATGGAACCTAATCTCATAGGGTGTTTTTTGGGTCTCATTTCTCAATAAGAATCTATTATAAACATGGATAACAGTTTATACAACTTCTCTCCAGAAAGTATTTGAAATTTTGTTCTCATATTTCATTGTCCTTCCCATTTCAACAATAATTTTATTATTCATATTATCTATTATATTCTATAATAGGGTATAGGGTGCACAAAATTTATGTTTTATCCCATGATTTACTATAAAATTTTCAAAATAATTACATGTAAGTTCTCTACCATTATATTCTCTTTACATTAATATATATACTCCCAAATCCTTATCCACTAGCCTTTAATAGATTTGGAACAAGTTAACTACTTATGACATCTGTTTCATTAACATGACTATAGTCATCTGAGTGAAATCATTAATAATGAAATGAAATAAAAATAACCTATGGTAGACTGATTCCTCATAGGACCACATAGAACTGAATTTATGATTTTAAGTGGTCTTGATGGTTGTATCACCACTCTATTGTGTGTATATTGTACCATCTTCCCCTTTTTTATGTTTTGAAAATCACCTATCTTTCCCTATTAGTTTGGGTAAGGTCTCTTAACATGTAATGTTCTTTTATTTTACTTAGACTTATTTCACTAAGATGTTGAAGTATTCAGTGCCACAATTAATTTTTTTTATTTGGTACTCAAGTGGCACGAGATTATTGAATAAAAAAATTTGAATATTTTTTGACTTTTTCTTTCTACTCTTGTGATGATACTTACATCATTATAACTTTTTCCTAACACATGTTTTTTTCTGGAATAAAACATCATTGCCTTCATCACTCTGTTGGATTACATTAAAGAGATTTTTCTTATGCCCTTCCACATAAAAAATATCCTTTAAATTGAGATTGTTTTATTTAATATTATTTTAACCAATACCTTTAATTTTCAAAGAACCATCATTACCAAAATTTAATTCCCCTTAATTATGTTATTTAATGTTTTTAAGAGATTTTTACCACCTAAAACATGTGATGAAGAAAAACTCTCCAAGATCTATGACTATCTTCTCTTTCTAGCCTTCAAATCAAATTCCACAGTAAAACAATTTTCTCCTTGATCTACCTTTATAATTCCATTCCTCTTTCCATTGAAGTTCATTTATCTTAGAAAAGTAGTCATGAAATATTAATCTCTATGAACATGTTGATCACTTCACCCACATACTTCATCAAATTAGTCAAAACTAATTTTTGTGGGTGGATAAAATGTTTCCATGTAATCAATTTTATTCCTCTTTGAAAATCTACCCATATTATCAGATCTACTACCCCATTTCTTTAAACTAATTCCTAATATAGATAAATTACTCCATCATAAATTATCTTTATGACCAAAAAACCACAATACTATTAGTAGAATATAAATATAGTTCTACAACAATAGTAGGAGTTTTGTCTATAATTTTTATGAGATTGAATTGGCACTGACGCTTTTTGCTTATACCTTCGATAGAAATATTTTATATAGACCCTTATCTCACTTTTATGTGTAGGAGAGAGTTTCTCTAACCCATAATTTCCCACAAATCACCAAATTTTTAATTTGAACTTTATTTATTAGGTAAATGAATTTACAATGGGACATAACATATATGTATTTTACTAGCTATGATGAGTTTACATTTTCAGCAGACTTTTAAGTATCATCCTTTTTATCAATATATTTATTATAATCATCAATTAGTTTTTTAAAATCTTTTTAGGGTCAACATATGTATATTGGGTTTTGAAAAGGTTATCTTATTTCTACTTGAGTTACTCCTCAATATCTTTCAAAATATTTTCATTTTCTATAGCTTTCATATAAGACCCCAATATTTTATGGTATTTATATTCTTAAATAAATTAAATTTATTTGATAGCTTACACTGCACACAAAACCAAGCATAAAATAACCATAATATACTATTAAATATTTTTGGTCAGAGTAGTTAACTAAAGAGGGGAGGGGTGAATTGAGTAACTATAAAAAATTTCTGTTTAAAAGATATTAGTTTTACAAATAATGAATTCCGCAAAAAATATATACAGCCCAGTTAATTAAGGTTATACTGTTATAAGAGTTTGAATATTTAAACAAATTCTTAGAAGATTGATTAATTCTCAGTAATCTTAATTTGTATTATTAATATTAATTTTGAAGTTATCCTACTAAGACAAATCAGTTATAACTTCTTTCCAAGACTAACTATCAAAGTGAATTTAGTGTTTTTCCTGATTATGCAGTAAAGCAGTAAAACAGAGTAGACTAAATTTAAGTGGCACAACGGATATAAAAAAAGTGCTTCAGTCTCAAGCCAAGACCTAATCCACTCCACTTGGTGATCACCTGCCACCAAGTAGTTCATATAAATAAAATCTGATCCACACCCTAGATTGGGGTAAACAATAGTACATGGATTGTCCAGGCCACACAGGGACCTCTTCCATAGTTTTTGTGGGTAAACAAAATAATGACCAGGCCACACAAGGACCTCTTCCATAGTTTTCATGGGTAAACATGGGTAAAGAATTTGGTGTGAGGATTTTGAAATCCTCCAGTTCAACGCAGGAGATAGTGTGTGTGTAAAATATACAGAGTACACACAATGCTCAAAAGTAAATAAAAGATTCACTAAGAGAGAGTAAATGTGAGTTGAGAATGCTATAGTGATTAGCAGTGCAGCTCTGGACTCCTTGGATAAGACAGAAATGCTTCTGAGTCCTTCTCTGGTTTTCTGTTGAAAAATAGAGTGTCGTTGTTCAGCTTGTGTTCTTCACAAGTAAAGATGGTCTCTTGATACCAATACTTCATGCGTTCTTCAGTAGAGTTGGATTGCATGAATGAGAAAATTTCTTCTTTGAATATCTTGCAATCTCTTCTTCTTGGTCGTGCTCACGATTGGTGTTCTGTTTAGTCTAGTGCACTCACATTTCATGAGTTGTCGTGTGTCGTATCTTGCATGTGTTCATCTTAGGAACTCCTCTCTTTATCTTTAAATGCATGGGTTTTGGCCGACAAGTTCCATGTGCTTCATACCTCGTACCTCGTACTATGTCTAAAATGAAACATTAATTATTTCAGTGTATTAAAGGCATCAAATATGACCGTTAAAAATTTAACTAGAAAAACGACAAAATAGTTATGAAACAGTGTCACAGTAGTTATGAAAACGATGTCTCCTTCACAGTTTCTCCTTCACAATGTCTCCTTGTCACAGTGTCTATTTCACGGTGTCTTACTTACGGTTTCTGGATTCATGGTGCCTTGATGACTGTGTCTTGCTAACTATGTCTGACACTTAGGCAAACAAAGTGTCTAGCTTATGGTGTCTGTTCTTAGTGTCTTGCTTCATGGTGTCTCGTGGTCACAGTGTCTCGTGGTCACAGTGTCTCATTGGTCATGGTGCCTGTGTCTTGCTCACAGTGTCTGACTTACTGTTTTAAGCTTCACGGTGTCTTGTACTTAGGAAAATAACTGTATTCAGACTTAAACAGTAATATGCATAAAATGAATTAAGCTTAACCATTATCAAGTATGAGATAACTTGAAACATAAATACACATGATTAATAACATTTGCGAGATTTGTGATTATTAATAAGATTTTTAATTATTATTGAGATTTTTTATCATTAAAACATGATTAATACATGAGGATTCCAACAATATCCCCCTTTTTATGATCACAAATCAGGTACAATTAAAGGATAAATTGAATGCAGTTACAGAGAAAATAACATATAGAATAACAGATAACTTATCATTTTTCCCCCTTTCGGGATTATCAAAAAGTAGAAAGAATAGAGTGAAAACAGTGCATATGACATTAAAAGTGTTCAGAATACAACATACAGTAGAAATACAAAAAAAAATGAATGACATCCCCATCAAAAAAATATGAGGCACTGGTCTTATTCATGGACTGGCCTTCTCTTTGCCTTTATCAGTAGCAGAAGAAGAAGACATAGGGGAAGTTTCTGACATAGAAGAAGGCATAGAAGTGGTAGATAGATAAGGTAAAGGGAGACATTTGAAGACTAATGGAGCCAAAGTTGGAGTTGAAGAAGATCTAGGCAGTTTCTAGTCCAGGATGATAGGCCTGATCTGACTAAGAGCCTGGCCAACAGACATGGTTGTGGAAGCTAAGGCAGAAGTGAAAGTAGGAAAACTAGGTCTGAGAGGAGTAGCCGTTGGAGCTACAATTGTTGTGCTTTGAACATGGAGATATGGCCTCAGAAGCTTGATGAAGTCTGTGATTATCTCCCCTCCATACTGCATATCCTTTTCAATATCATCTTTATTTTACATGAACTTTTCCAACAATCTAGTAAACTCAGTCAGCTTCTGGACTTGGTTTTTGAATGATTGGGTTACAAGAGGGATTCTCAGATTCTCTACAAAGTATTTGTAGTGATTTTTCATATCAGTCTTGGAGAAAATCCAATTGAAATAGAAGTCCACTTTCTTAGATATCTCCTGCTGAGCATCATTGGTAATCTTTGAGTGAATTTGAACCAAGTCTAGCAATCTATCACTATTCTTAACCACTTCAAATAAAGAAGTCAAATCAAATCCACTGAAGGCATTCTGAATATCTTCCTTGACTATAGATCTGAGCAGGGAACTATCCAAAGAAGGAGAAGAGGTTTGACCAGAGGAAGTATAAGCTTTGACTTCTATGGTTAGAGACTTAAGCTGTGTAGCGACTCGGGTTTTTGGCCCTGTCAGACTTTGGAATTTTTCTACGAATAATTCCAGAGCTAGGCGCGAAGACGGCGTGCGATTCCGAGGCCCGGTGTGCCCGGAATTAATTTTATAAAAATATTAAGTTTTTTTATACTATGCACGTGGCGGGGGTGTGATATCTCCTAAACGGTAGCTCAGAACGGGAATCTGAGGGCACGGTTGCGTCTGGAACATGCCGTTTACCCTAGGCGGGTTGTAAACTTTGCGGGCGCGGGCCTGCGGTGAGAAACGCCACCAGGGGCGTTTCCGTAATTAAGTGGCAAGTTTGTGTGCGAGCGTCGGCTCGAATAACTTATGAACGGAGTCTCGGATGAAAAATTTGAGACCGCCGTTGCGTTCAGAACGGCGTGTTTACCCTAGGGGTGACCTTACTTTTGTTCGCATCGGGCGTCGGGTCCGAGGCTGGTTTGGCGCCGGCGGGCGGCTGATATAAATATCAGCGCCCCCCCCCCCCCCCCCTTTTATCGTTCTTCGTCGTTCTTCGTCGTTCTTCGCCGCCACTCTGCCGAATCGAGCAAACGGAGCGCCCACGAGCTCGGAATTCGACGGCGGACGTTCCAGGAGCGCGCAGCGGAAGCTTTGGAGCGCGGATCTGAGGCAGAACGTCGGCGTTTCGCCCGCGAGGTAGGCGGATTTGAGTTTTAATCCACGATCCCGTTTTTTGCTGCGTTTTTCTGCAAATTGAAGCCGTAGAAGTGTAGATCGGGTCCCGAGGGTCGTGTAGACGCCTCCGGATCGCGAAACGGACCACCGGGGTGCTCCTGGCGGTCCGCGGAAGGTCCGCCGGCGCGGCACCGGCGCGGCGGCGCCGGCGCCGGAGGAGCCCGGCGGCCCGTGGCGGAGCCACGGCGGCCGGCCGCCCAGCGCGGCGGCCCGCGGCGGCCAGGGCTGGCCGGCGGCGGCCGCCGGTCCAGGCCGGCCGGACCGGCCGGTCAGGGCCGGTCCGGCCACTCTTCGCATACGGGGGTCTTTAAACCCCCGTAACTTGCACTCCGGGAGTCGGATTCGCGCGCCGTTTGCGGCGACGTGACCCTGATGACGAGGCGAACCCTCCGGTGTGGGTTCGAGGGTTTAAAGGTTCAGGATCGTGGCCCGGGAGCGAGAAACGTCGTATAAAATAATATTATTTTATTATTTTACGACTTCGGGCCTTTGTAACTTCTACCCGGAGCGTCCGATTGACGTGCCGTCTGTGGCATTGAGACCCTAATGGTACGACGGACTTTTTGAGATGGTTTCCGGGTGTTGGGTCTGCGAATGGGGTGCGGGCCCCACGAGGCTGGGTTTTGGCGTTTGCGGAGAAACGCAGCTTTTGCACCAGGAGTCCGATTTTGGCGGATGAATAGTCGATCCTGTGTGGTTTTCCGAGAGGATCGCAATGGTGTGTTTCGTTCGATGAGTTTCGGAATCCAGGCGTGGGCCCACCCGAGCTGGCCTTCGGTGAATAGTACCTTTTTCACCGGGTGTCCGTTTTGGATGAGCGAGTAGTCGATTCCGCTTGTTTTTCCGAGGGGATCGCCGTGGTGCGATCTGCTCGATGGGTTTCGGGATCATAGCGTGGGCCCCGCACGAGCTAGCTACGGTGAATAGTGCCTTTTTCACCGGTGCTCCGTTTCGGGCGAGTAAACAGCCTATCCTGCGTGTTTTTCCACGTAGAACGCGATGGTGGCCTCAGTTTTGGCCTAGGAGGTGCGCAATGTGGCGTTGTGGCGGGTCGCTCGGGTTAGCGACGTTTGGACCAGCAGTGGTTGAGGGTTCTCCCTTGGTTTGTTCCCACGAGGGTTCGTGTGGCATCACAACCTTCGTATGGGTTTGTGATCCTCTCGATGGGATGATTAAACTGTTAGAGTTGTGGTATCCTTCCGGTGGCCCGGAGTGGATCCTCTAGCATCTTTACCTAGATCGGGTTCTTGGTATCGCTGTGACCGCTTATTTACGGGCGGCGATCCCCTATCTAGCAGGTTAACCCCGTAGGGTTTGTGGCATCATCGGACTTATGATCCCCTACGCAGTGGGTCGTGCACAGTAGGGTTGTGGCATCGTCGGGTTTACGATCCCCTACTCAGCATGACGTTTATGGTAGGGTTGCGGTATCGTTGGTTATACGATCCCCTACTCAGCGCGTGGTTTCGGTAGGGTTGTGGCATCGTCGGTTCGATCCCCTACATCGCGAGTTATACCAGATAGGGTTCCGGTATCGTCATGACCATCTTTATATGGACGATGATCCTCTATCTGAGTGTGGAGCTTCTGTCGATGCCAGATCGGGTTGTGGTATCCCCCAGCGGATCCTGGGTGTGATCCCCTATCTGTGAAATCTACGTATGCCAGATCGGGTGGTGGTATCCCCCAGCGGACCCTGGGAGTGATCCCCTATCTGTGAGCTACGTATACCGGAGTGGGTCTTGGTATTCCCTAGCGGTCCCTAGCGGACCCTAGCGGCGATCCCCTATCCGAGGAGTTTGGTGGTTATGGTGTTTCGGTGATGATTCCTCAGTGATGCTATCCGACGAGCGTGGTCTCTCGGGCGAGCGTCTGAGATGTTTGCGAGTATCCCGATGGAGTGTATCTCTCGGATGAGTGTCATCTGGAATGACAGTGTTCGTGGTGTACTCTCCTGGTTGTGGACAGTTGCTGGTGATGAGGTCGGTACCTCTTGTGGCTTTGTGGCGTGAGCTGTGTATATCTGGATTGTTCAAGGTGTATGTATGGGCATACACCTGAGCTGAGCTGAGCTGACTTGTTGTGTTTAGCCGAGGATGGTCACGAGATGGATTTTCTCTCTCGTATGGGTTCCCTCTGGCTGGGTTGAGCGGACTGTTGCCTTTCAGTTTCTCCCTTGGGTTTTGGGTTTTTGGGGTGCCTACTGAGTATGTTTATACTCACCCCTGCACGGGCTTTGCCCGCACATGTTTGTGTCTTGTGCAGACCACAGGCCTTTTGACGGAGTCCCAGGAGGACCCGGAGCAGGCGGAGCTTAGTGAGCGAGTTGAACGGGGCATTTACCGGAGCTGTGCCGAGGGAGCTTTCCGGCGGGTGTTTGTGGCAGCGTTCTCCTTCTTCAGAGAAGGTTGGACGCGCTTGTAGTTTTCTTTTGGTGGGCCCTGTTTTGCCCTTGTTCTTTTGTTGTTGCTCTCTGGTTGTGGGATAGATTGTATGCATGCATATACTTTTCAGTTTCTATATCTCTGCACTGTTGCATGGAGGTGTTTGTGGGTGCGTGTGTACAGGTACCATAGGCTAATGCCTCCCATGTGTGTGATAGCCTACTCGGCGCTAGTCGCCAGCCCCTGGCCTATTGGAGGCGGGCTTGGGGAGTCGCGGCTCGAGCCCCGTTGGGTCGGGTTGTGACAGAGTGGTATCAGAGGAGGTTCCACCTTTGGGATCTCAGAGCGTAGCTGGTCTAGCTGTGAGCTTGGTTTGGGTTGCATAGCGGCAGTGTTAGGGTGTTTCGAGCTCGGCTTTCAGGCTAGGGACTCCAGTGTTGGTGCGGCGGCCGACATATCCATACACCAGGACTTTGATAACCTGCCTTTCGACTCGGGACATTCATACACTAGTCGCGGGGACATAATGGTACATGCATCATATAGGACTGGGTTTTTGGTTTTTCCTTGTCCTTCTTGAGTCAGCTCGCCAGATATACTCTTTGACTGTGGTGCGTCTTGAATGTATTTCAGGATGCCTCCACGACGACAGCCAGCGAGGGTTCCGCAGCAGGATTGTGCTGATGACCCGCCCCGTGTAGTGGCTGTGGAGCAGGGCGCAGGTTCTGAGGTTGCACCTCCAGGTGGTCTGCCAGTTGAGCCACCACCTGTCGAGCAGCTGGTTGTGCCGGCGGTGCAGGACGAGGTTGCGCGCAGGCTGAGTGCGCTGCACGAGTTCCAGAGGCAGCGACCTCTGAGGTTTCGGGGTGATCCAGACCCCCAGGCAGCTGATGACTGGCTCGAGGCAGTCACTCGAGTTTTCCGCCTAGTGAGGACACCGCCTGATCAGATGGTGGTCCTAGCGGCGAGCCTTCTGAGTGGTTCGGCCGGGCGTTGGTGGAGTTTGGTGACGCAGTCCCATGACGAGGAGACGCTCACGTGGGCAGAGTTTGAGCGGCTCTTCAGGGAGGAGTTCTATCCGGTGACGCTGAGGTCAGTGCGGATCCAGGAGCTTCTGAAGCTTCGTCATGAGAGCATGACTTTGTCGGAGTACTCAGCGAGGTTTACAGACCTGTCGCGCTACTCCATGGATATGGTTCGAGACCCGTTCTTTAGGGCTCGGACCTTCGAGCAGGGCTTACGCAGGGACATCCGAGCAGGTGTGGTTTCCTTGTGCCTGCCCACCTATGCTGGAGTGCTGGAGCGAGCGTTGGTGGTGGAGAGTTTTCTGGATGAGCAGTTTCCCCCTGTTAGTGCTGGGCACTCGAGAGCTGAGACTTCGTCGGTCGGATCAGCATCTGGTAGCCGACGACAGACTCAGGGGTCAGGACGTGGTCGACGTTACAGGAGGCGACCCCAGGATGGAGGATCTGAGCCTCGGAACTCACAGGGCTCGCAGACCAGTCTTGGTCAGCCGCAGGAGAGGCGGTGTTACGCTTGCGATGGTCGGGGACATCTTGCTAGAGATTGTCCGACCCGACGTGCTGCTGAGAGGGAGTCGGTCGATGGACCGCCTTGGCAGAGGCAGCGTCTCGAGCAAGGAGGTCCGCAGGGCGTCGGACGTGGCGTCGGAGCTGGTGCAGCGGGAGGCGGTGGTAGATAGTACCAGTTGCCACCACCCCCACCCCCAGGTGGTCCACGCCCAGCTCAGGGAGCTGGTGGTCGAGGGCGAGGACAGCTGCATGCCCTGGAGGCTGTTGACCCAGAGGCACCACAGATGGATAGAGGTACGCCTTGTGTCTTTCTACTTACTGCTATAGTTTGTCAGACACTGTTTAGCGGTACTCTTTCCTTTTGTTGCTTGCTCGAGTTTTGTTCAGGGCGTTGGTAAGACCCTGAGTGGTTGTTGTTGGTGAGCTCGCTAGTGTGTGAGACCCAGTTGAGAGTCCAGTCGCTTTCCTTATGCTTAGGGCTTTTCGGGGATGAAAAGTTCTAGGGGGGGGGGGAGGATGTAGCGACTTGGGTTTTTGGCCCTATCAGACTTTGGAATTTTTCTACGAATAATTCCAGAGCTAGGCGCGAAGACGGCGTGCGATTCCGAGGCCCGGTGTGCCCGGAATTAATTTTATAAAAATATTAAGTTTTTTTATACTATGCACGTGGCGGGGGTGTGATATCTCCTAAACGGTAGCTCAGAACGGGAATCTGAGGGCACGGTTGCGTCCGGAACGTGCCGTTTACCCTAGGCGGGGTGTAAACTTTGCGGGCGCGGGCCTGCGGTGAGAAACGCCACCAGGGGCGTTTCCGTAATTAAGTGGCAAGTTTGTGTGCGAGCGTCGGCTCGAATAACTTATGAACGGAGTCTCGGATGAAAAATCTGAGACCACCGTTGCGTTCAGAACGGCGCGTTTACCCTAGGGGTAACCTTACTTTTGTTCGCATCGGGCGTCGGGTCCGAGGCTGGTTTGGCGCCGGCGGGCGGCTGATATAAATATCAGCGCCCCCCCCCCCCCCCCTTTTATCGTTCTTCGTCGTTCTTCATCGTTCCTCGCCGCCACTCTGCCGAATCGAGCAAACGGAGCACCCACGAGCTCAGAATTCAACGGCGGACGTTCCAGGAGCGCGCAGCGGAAGCTTTGGAGCGCGGATCTGAGGCAGAACGTCGGCGTTTCGCCCGCGAGGTAGGCAGATTTGAGTTTTAATCCCCGATCCCGTTTTTGCTGCGTTTTTCTGCAAATTGAAGCCGTAGCAGTGTAGATCGGGTCCCGAGGGTCGTGTAGACGCCTCCGGATCGCGAAACGGACCACCGGGGTGCTCCCGGCGGTCCGCGGAAGGTCCGCCGGCGCGGCACCGGCGCGGCGGCGCGCCGCCGGTCCAGGCCGGCCGGACCGGCCGGTCTTCACATACGGGGGTCTTTAAACCCCCGTAACTTGCACTTCGGGAGTCGGATTCGCGCGCCGTTTGCGGCGACGTGACCCTGACGACGAGGCGAACCCTCCGGTGTGGGTTCGAGGGTTTAAAGGTTCGGGATCGTGGCCCGGGAGCGAGAAACGTCATATAAAATAATATTATTTTATTATTTTACGACTTCGGGCCTTTGTAACTTCTACCCGGAGCGTCCGATTGACGTGCCGTCTGTGGCGTTGAGACCCTAATGGTACGACGGACTTTTTGAGATGGTTTCCGAGTGTTGGGTCTGCGAATGGGGTGCGGGCCCCACGAGGCCGGGTTTTGGCGTTTGCGGAGAAACGCAGCTTTTGCACCAGGAGTCCGATTTTGGCGGATGAATAGTCGATCCTGTGTGGTTTTCCGAGAGGATCGCAATGGTGCGTTCCGTTCGATGAGTTTCGGAATCCAGGCGTGGGCCCACCCGAGCTGGCCTTCGGTGAATAGTACCTTTTTCACCGGGTGTCCGTTTTGGATGAGCGAGTAGTCGATTCCGCTTGTTTTTCCGAGGGGATCGCCGTGGTGTGATCTGCTCGATGGGTTTCGGGATTGTAGCGTGGGCCCCGCACGAGCTAGCTACGGTGAATAGTGCCTTTTTCACCGGTGCTCCGTTTCGGGCGAGTAAACAGCCTATCCTGCGTGTTTTTCCACGTAGAACGCGATGGTGGCCTCAGTTTTGGCCTAGGAGGTGCGCAGTGTGGTGTTGTGGTGGGTCGCTCGGGTTAGCGACGTTTGGACCAGCAGTGGTTGAGGGTTCTCCCTTGGTTCGTTCCCACGAGGGTTCGTGTGGCATCACAACCTTCGTATGGGTTTGTGATCCTCTTGATGGGATGTTTAAACTGTTAGAGTTGTGGTATCCCTCCGGTGGCCCGGAGTGGATCCTCTAGCATCTTTACCTAGATCGGGTTCTTGGTATCGCTGTGACCGCTTATTTACGGGCGGCGATCCCCTATCTAGCAGGTTAACCCCGTAGGGTTTGTGGCATCATCGGACTTATGATCCCCTACGCAGTGGGTTGTGCACAGTAGGGTTGTGGCATCGTCGGGTTTACGATCCCCTACTCAGCATGACGTTTATGGTAGGGTTGCGGTATCGTTGGTTATACGATCCCCTACTCAGCGCGTGGTTTCGGTAGGGTTGCGGCATCGTCGGTTCGATCCCGTACATCGCGAGTTATACCAGATAGGGTTCCGGTATCGTCGTGACCATCTTTATATGGACGATGATCCTCTATCTGAGTGTGGAGCTTCTGTCGATGCCAGATCGGGTTGTGGTATCTCCCAGCGGATCCTGAGTGTGATCCCCTATCTGTGAAATCTACGTATGCCAGATCGGGTCGTGGTATCCCCCAGCGGAACCTGGGAGTGATCCCCTATCTGTGAGCTACGTATACCGGAGTGGGTCTTGGTATTCCCTAGCGGTCCCTAGCGGACCCTAGCGGCGATCCCCTATCCGAGGAGTTTGGTGGTTATGGTGTTTCGGTGATGATTCCTCAGTGATGCTATCTGACGAGCGTGGTCTCTCGGGCGAGCCTCTGAGATGTTTGCGAGTATCCCGATGGAGTGTATCTCTCGGATGAGTGTCATCTGGAATGACAGTGTTCGTGGTGTACTCTCCTGGTTGTGGACAGTTGCTGGTGATGAGGTCGGTACCTCTTGTGGCTTTGTGGCGTGAGCTGTGTATATCTGGATTGTTCAAGGTGTATGTATGGGAATACACCTAAGCTGAGCTGAGCTGACTTGTTGTGTTTAGCCGAGGATGGTCACGAGATGGAGTTTCTCTCTCGTATGGGTTCCCTATGGCTGGGTTGAGCGGACTGTTGCCTTTCAGTTTCTCCCTTGGGTTTTGGGTTTTTGGGGTGCCTACTGAGTATGTTTATACTCACCCCTACACGGGCTTTGCCCGCACATGTTTGTGTCTTGTGCAGACCACAGGCCTTTTGACGGAGTCCCAGGAGGACCCGGAGCAGGCGGAGCTTAGTGAGCAAGTTGACCGGGGCGTTTACCGGAGCTGTGCCGAGGGAGCTTTCCAGCGGGTGTTTGTGGCAGCGTTCTCCTTCTTCAGAGCAGGTTGGACGCGCTTGTAGTTTTCTTTTGGTGGGCCCTGTTTTGCCCTTGTTCTTTTGCTGTTGCTCTCTGGTTGTGGGATAGATTGTATGCATGCATATACTTTTCAGTTTCTATATCTCTGCACTGTTGCATGGAGGTGTTTGTGGGTGCGTGTGTACAGGTACCATAGGCTAATGCCTCCCATGTGTGTGATAGCCTACTCGGCGCTAGTCGCCAGCCCCTGGCCTATTGGAGGCGGGCTTGGGGAGTCGCGGCTCGAGCCCCGTTGGGTCGGGTCGTGACAAGCTGATTCAGGACCTTTTGAAGACAGCCAATATATTCATCTGTGTGTTTTTTCAGGTTCTCCACAAGCTCTCTCATGCGGTGCGACATCTGTGTGTGCCTTTCCCCAATATTTTCATCAAAGGATAGCATATATGGGTGAATCTAGGACACAATATCACAAGAGATGTTAGAAGCATTAGGTTCAAGAGAAGAAGCAACAAGTGCGGGCTCTGATCTAGAATGTAATTCTTTCTGTATGTCTTACACCATGATTTTCAGAGTTGCAACTTCAGTACTAAGCAACTTGTTCTCAACCCTTAATTCTTGAATATCATGAATCATCTTGGGTTGAATATTCCAGATAATCTTTTCTAAAAGTAGTGAGGCATCTTCCTGACTCATTTGGGTCACAAGAAGAGGTTGATAGGGCAAGAGTTTCTCAACTCTAGCTAAGATAGTGTCTCCAAAGACATTTGGATCATCTTTACTGATAAGGGAGTGCTGTTCAGGTAAAGTTGTAGGTGAAGGAAGTGGTACAGGTGCAGAAAGTGGTACAGGTGCAGGTTGAGGTTGAGGTTCAAATCATGTGATAGATTTTAGTTGAAAAAAAGAAGAAAGATCAATCCGAGTGGAAGTAACCTATTGAGTTTCACTCACATCATAAAATATAGGTAATTTATATTGAGTTTCCACTGAATATGACTCAGTAGGTTGAGATGCTTCATCAGACTCAGCCTCATTATGTAACAGCCCGAGATTTTATGAAAACTATTCTTTTTAATTTTATTAATGTCTTGTGTTGTACGCTACACCAAAAGGAGCTCGCACAACACGTATCCTTGACTTTCCTTCATTACACGCAATCGCGACCTTCCATGATAGCGTGTGTTGTACGCAACATCGAGTTTCGCTAAACAATGATATGCTATTAAGATATTATTAAAACTAGCTGTTATGAATAGTAATAACCACTTTTTGAAATTTTGTAAATTTTATTTTTCAAAATAGACATCATTTATGGATTCGGAGTATCGAATTTAGCCTAAGGTGAAATTTTGGTACTTTTCGGATAACTTTCATATTCTAATGAATAGTGAAAATTACTAAATTATAATTAAAAACAACTTTTTTAATCGAAATAATTAATAGTGATAAATTATTAATTTGAGTGGTTTTAAAGTATATTTAGAATATATTTTTACAATTTAATACAATGTTGGTCATTGGTTGTAATTTCACATTTAAACCAGACATAATCAAGTGTCAATCTTTTGATAGATTTGGTTTCTTAAAAAACACGCTATTTGCGGGATTTAATTATAAAATTAATTAATGAAACTTCTATGTTATGAATTTGGTAAAATAGACTTCATTTTTGAATTCGGAATATGAAATATAGCTTAGGATGAAATTTTGGCATTTTTCTGAAAACTTTCAATTTTTGATGAATAGTGAAACCACTAAGTGGTAGGTTAAAAACGGAATTTTGCATAAAACTTAATTTTACCGCTTCTGTGAATGGAATTTCAAAAATCCGAGAGACACGGTTAATATCAAGGACTAAAATGTGGTTCAATGAGATGAAAATAATTTTTGGTGAATAGTAACTTTTTACTTTTTTTACCGCGGTTAATAGTAAATAGGGTAACTAAGGGTAAATATGATATTAATATTACCCTAACACATGTCCTAATTCTATTGGACAAGTGTAATTCGACCAAAAACAAACTTAGGAATAAAATATGACCATTTAGGCCCACATGGATTAGATTAGGACATTTATTATTAATTTATTTAAAGAAAGGTTAAAATAGTTAAAATCAAAGTTTAATAAGTAAATCATTTTTAATATGGGGTTATATATAAGATAAATTCGATTGTAAATATTCATTAGAAAGCTAAAAAGATTTCCTACATGATGGTAGTTTATTTGTAATTTTTAGACATCAAATAAGTTAATTTATTTATGACACAACGATGATGCAGTAATTATCTTATTAATGAAATATTGACATAATTGATGTTATAAACACCAAAATAAATGTAATTTGAAATTTTTTATGAATTCCACTAATTTTCTAGGTTACTATGATATATTAATGTTGATTTAATCAACTTGTTTCGAACATTTAATTCTGTTATGACTTTCACAAAAATCATATATCAAATAGTGTCAAAATTGACACAAAATAGTTTTTAAATCAAATATTATATTATTAATTGTTATTTTATTCCTAAAAATCTAAGGTTCGGCCAAATGACTTAGATAAGGATATATATATTAATAATAAACAATTTGGGGTTCGTTTGGCATGTTATAGTAAGTGTATTAACCATATAGTGAAAGAAAACAAAAAGACACGGTAAATGTTAAATTATTTAACTTAGAGTTAAATCTAATTGATAAGGTTAAAATAATATCCTAAACTTGTCTAAATTCTACTGGTTGATAGGATTTCGACCCATCCCCACTTTAGCTTCGAAATAAGACCCTTTGGAACCATTATAAACCGATTTTGACTTTAATATAAAATAATATTTTGAGATATTCCTAAGGTGCCCCTCTCCTCCCCTATAAAAGGACACCTCCTCCCCCTCCTCCTCACACCAATTTGAGCCCTCAAGCTCGGCCAACCCCTGCCAAAATCTCTTCTCCACTTCCCTAGAAACATCCTAGAGGTTCTGGTCTTCCTCAAAGACCAATTTTAGTGCCCTAAGAGGAGGTCTCAAAGAGGCGCTTCAAAGAAGAGGTAATTACTGTTACCAATTATTTCATCTTTATTTCTTCTTCCACTTCTTCTTCTTAGGTTGTTTCATTATGAAGTAATAACATCAGTATCACTCATATACTGATATGTTATTATAAGTATGAAACAACCCTATTTCACCATCTATCCATCCTACGGAAAAAAGGAAATCACCGCGCGTGCGTACGTACGGAATACCGTCTCCACGCCGTGGTGTAATCTATTTTCCGCCACCACATTAATTGGATGGGTATAATGGTTTAATGAGTAACTATATATGATTATTATAAAGTGATATTGATACTGAAATAGTATACATACACTTCAACACAATTCCATGACCATGGGAACGATATCATCGCTCGTGCGTACGTACGGACTACCGTCTCCACGACGCGATGAGATTCATTCTCAATGATTAACCATTCATGAATGATTATAAAGTATATATAATAAGTTCTAATGAAATATATGACATAATAATGATACTGTAATTATTTATATTTATATGTATTTCATCTACTTAATTCCATTCAATTCAATAAGGAAACGAAAACAGCGTTCATGCGTACGTACGGACTACCGTCTCCATGAACGGTGTATTTCTTTCCATTTACTGATTTATTATATATGTATATTCTGAATATATATATATAAATCATGTTTTATATTCTGTAATTAAGTAATCATGATCTAAGTAATCATATGAAAAATTACAAGTTAAAAACACGAACGACAAATGAAACGGTTTTACCCAAAAAGCTTCTTTAACATGGAATTTACAAAAGAACGGGTTATATAATGTCATAAGTGAACCATATATGATATCATAACAATGAATATGATTCTGTAATAAGTCAATAACATGATTTAAATCATTATACAGGAGGTTCGGACACTTACAAAGCAAGTCGGACCTAAGGTAAGGGAAATATCACAATCTCATTTTTATCCGAGATTGTTTATTCGTAAGTATTTACTGGGGTGTATTTTATCATCCACATCCATGTTTCATCAATATGTAATATTACTTCCATACACCTACAATTGTTTAAATCCATTTTTACCCTTCGGTGAGTTTTTATTAAAAGAAATGAAAGGAATCTTTTGTCGTTTTTCGTACGAGGTACTTTTTGACTTTTCCGACAAAAGTACGACAAGAATGTTTTTTTTAACTTATACAGAATGAATGGATTTTTAAAACATTATTTCCAAGAAGCTTCCTTTACATGTTTTAAAGTTTATTTTTAATCAACTTCTTTTAGTTTAAAATTGTATGACATGTTTAGAAAGGAAAACTGTTTTTGAAGTAGAAAGGATATTTTCCTCAAGAATGAAGTTCAAGTGTTTTATCAAAATTATTTTCCATCTAAGATAATAAAGGGTTCTGTTTTTATCCCTATTATTACATTGATTTGATTATGTTGTGATGGAATTATTTTTATGAATTCCTTTATCTTATATGAATTGTTTTATGATGTCATGGTGTTTAAGATTCCCATTTTTATTACATGGGTTATGCAATGATGTATGGTTTATGATTTTGTGGCACACATAAGAATGGTATCATTATGAGATGGGTGGGACCTATATCTCCCTCCAATGCATTGGGTAAAGATTTTATATCTCATGAGATAGACAGGGCTGGAACGGTAGGTTATACCGGTTCAGTGAAACAGGACTGAAACGAGGGTTACTCGATTCAGAAAGGGACTTTGTCCACTAAGATAGTCTTGGCAATGAGTCTTGACTAACAAGAAATGATTCTCTATGATTATGTGTGAATGCCACAAAGGTTCATGTTTTAAGTTATGATTATTGTGATTTCATTTCACTACTATGATTTATCCCATGTTATGAAATTATGCTCTCTTTTGCAGGTTAAGATTTCCAAAAGATATGTTCTTATGAATATGATGTGATTGATTTTTCTTTTGTATACCCTTACTGAGCATTTGAGCTCACCCTTTTATGTTTTCTTTTCCCCAGGATATAAAGAAAGGTTTTAGGTAAAAAAAAAGGGGGAAGATCTTTATGGGAGATATTGAAGATCTTTCACCACGATTAGAAGATTACGTTCCGAGTTTCCAAAGACACTAAACTATTACGATCCTTTAGTGTGTGTTTTTGTTATGTACTAAGTATTCCGCAAATGTAATGTAATGTCCATGTACGTCAAGATACGGGTCTCTACACATTAGCCTCAAGATTTTGAGGTTCCTCCCCCTCAACATGTGCTTCCATTTCATGACCTTGAGGATCAGGTAATTGATTTAAATCCACTGGTTCATCTCTAATTTCCCCAGCCATTTATTGCTTATCCAACTAAAAGTCTTTCTCCATCCTCTCTTCAGCAGAGTGTATTATCTTAGGAACCGACTGTTCCATATGAAGTTCTTCCAGATTAGCTTCTTCTATAACAGGGATGTCTTCTTGATTTGTTTCTTCCATCACATGTTTCTCAGGTTCTAGGATAACTAAATATATTTCAACCTTAGGTTGGGTTTCTATATTTACATCATCTCTAGGGATAAGAGGTTCTTCTTGAAGAAAAATAAGAGGAGTAATAGGCCTTCCTTCCTCAAAAACAACTTCTTCCCTTTGAGGTACTTTAACTACCTCTTCCTCTTCTTCATCTTCAGGATACTCAGCAACTTCATCCGGTTCCAAACCAGGATCATAAATGTCTTTTGGCCTTGTGGGATAGTCTATAGGATTCAACATCTCATAAAGATTATAATTATCTTCAACCCATTCCTTATTCCAGGGGTTACAGTTTATTTTCATTCTCCTGATGGTAGGTTTAGATAAACAATATCCATAGTCCATAAGTGCTTCTTCATTCGGTCCAACTACTCCTTTGACAACAAGCATTGCTGAAATCAGCCTAGAGTAAAACAGAGATGTGGATTTGGATGTGACCTTGATCAATTCACACATATGGTGAATGATTTATTTTCACAGATTTATCTTGGAGACATTCTTTATAAGATGAATCATAAATACATCCTGATACTTTAAGACAACAATGTCACCTTTCCTCAGGCTAATCATATTTTGAACAAATTTGAACAACAGCCTTGTCTCCCCATCAAGTTCAGCAGCTATGACCCTTCGCTTGGTGCCATTTCCAGTGAGAGTTTGCAGTGCATTTTCCAGGTCAAAGAGTTCAGTTGTAGGTGGGGGATCTCACTGATAATCATCACAAATTCCTTCGTGAGGTATCCTAAGGCATGAATCCCATAACCTCAAAAAGAAGGAACATCTTTGTCCATTTATCCAACTCCTCATGACATAGCTTTCACAAGCATCAAAAGAAAACTGATCATACTGATAAAACTAAGCTACCAAACTCTGGTAAATAGGTATATCCTTCTTAGAGAACCATTCGAGCTAGCCTTGTTATCTTAATACTTTCAGGACTAGAGACTTTCTAGACAACAACCACTCATGGAAAACTTCTTTTTCAGGTACAACACTACAGTTTACCAGGTTAGGGTTCAAGGGTCCTTCAGGTGCCAGCTTTGGTGTTATCTTATTTTTCTTCAAGCGGCGCTTCTCAGATGAGGATGAATATGGACGCTTCATCCTTGGAATTCATCGAAGGTCGAGAGAGGGTTGTAATGTTGAAAGGATTCAAGAGAGAGTGGGTAGAAGAAGGTTCGGGTGAAGAACCGAGTGAAAACCCTTTTGTTTTATCATTTGGGAATGTCAATCATCACAAAAATAAAAACGCGGGAAAGTAAAAAGCGGTGAAATAAAAATTACCGTGATACAGGTTAAAATAAAATAATAAATAATTTTCACGGTAGGACCGTGAATGGTCATTACGGTGCGATGGTAAATGGTCGTCACGGTGAGACAGTCCGTAGTCATCACAGTGAGACAGTGAATGGTCTGTTCTGTCACGGTGAGACAGTAAGTAAACTGTTCAGTCATGGTGAGACAGTATGTGACAGACCGTGAACACACTATGCTAACTGTGAGACCGTAAACATGAGACAATAATTGAGAAACCGTGAACATGAAACAGTAATGTGAAATACAGTAAAGTATTAACTAGTAAGACCAGTAAGATATCTATTTGTGATTGATCATGCCAAGATTATGTATGATGTAATCTATTCTCTCATAATTTAATGGTTTAGTGAATATATCAGCAAGTTGATACTCAGTACCAGTGAATTCCAAGGTGATATCACCTTTTTTATAATGATCTCTTAAAAAGTGATGACTTACATCAATATGTTTTGTCTTAGAATGTGAAATAGGATTTTTTGAGATATTGATAGAACTTGTGTTGTCACAATTTATTGGTACATGTATGAATTGATATCCATAGTCTAGTAATGTGTGTTTCATCCACAAAATTTGTGCACAACAACTACCAGCAGCTATGTATTCAGCTTCGGCAGTAGATAATGCAACAGAGTTTTGTTTCATACTAAACCATGATACCAGTGACTTGCCTAAAAGGTGACATGTTTCAGAGGTTCTATTTCTATCTAACTTATAGACACCGAAGTCAACATCAGAATAACTAACTAGTTCAAATGATTATCCTTTAGGATAGAACAGTCCTAGATTGGGTGTATGCTTGAGGTATTTGAAAATTCTCTTTACAACATTTAAGTGAGATTCTTTAGGGTTTTCTTGAAAGTGAGCACACATACAAACACTAAACATAATATCAGGACGGATAGAAGTTAAGTAGAGTAAACTTCCAATCATTCCTCTATAAGTGGTTTGATCAACATATTTTCCATCTTCATCAAGTTCCAGCTTACAGGTGGTACTCATGGGAGTGTCACTAATTTTTGTTCTATCCAATCCAAAACGTTTTAAAATATATCTAGTGTATTTACTTTGACTTAAAATAATTCCATCATCATTTTGAAAGATTTGAAATCCAATAAATAATTTTAGTTCACCCATTATACTCATTTCAAATTTGTTTTTCATAATTTTAGAAAAATCAATACATAAATAATTTTTTGAAGATCCAAAAATAATATCATCTACATAGATTTGAACAACTAAAACATCACTAGATATTCTTTTTATAAAGAGAGTAGGATCAGCTATTCCTTTTATAAAACCTTTTTAAATTAGAAAAGTACTTAATCTATCATACCATGATCTTGGAGCTTTTGATAATTTAAAAATATGATTTGGAAAATGAGGGTTTGTAAATCCAGGGGGTTGTTCAACAAAAACATCCTCAGCTATATACCCATTTAAGAATGCACTCTTAACATCCATTTGATATAGTTTGAAATTCAGATGTGCAGCAGAAGAAATCAGAATTCTAATGGCTTCAAGTCTGGATACTAGAGAAAAAGTCTCCTCATAGTCAATTCCTTCTTCTTGACTATAGTTATGTGCAACTAATCTTGCCTTATTCCTAACTATATTTCCAGCTTCATCTACCTTATTTATAAACACCCATTTAGTGCCTATGACAAAAGTGTCCTTAGGTCTTTCAACAAGTTTCCAAACTTTATTTATTTCAAACTGATTGAGTCTTCTTGCATAGAAATTACCCAAAATTCATCACTGATAGCATCATCAATGTTTTTAGGTTTAAGCTGTGAAAAGAAATCTTGATGTTCAACCTAATTTCTAAGAGAAGCTCTAGTTTGTGTTCCTTTCTCTAAGTCTCCTACAACAACATCTAAGGGATGGTTTTTAAGGGTTATAACATTTCTAGAAAAAGAGGGACTAGATATTTTAGGTTCATCAACATACTCAGGTTTATTATAACTTGATTGCACAAAATTTCCAGAATTGGAAGTTTTCACAGATTCTTTCACAGAGGTATTTGAGGATTTTGAGTTGATGTTCAGATTTGATACATCATCTTCCAGATTTTCTAGGATGGTTCTAGGCTCATGTGGATTTGTTTCATCAAACTTTATATGGATAGATTCTTTCACACATTTAGTTCTCTTATTGAATACTCTATAATCTTTTCTTGAAATTTAATAACCTAGGAAAATTCCTTCATCACTTTTGGATGCAAATTTGTCAAGATTATCCTTAGTGTTGAGGATAAAGACTTTGAATCCAAAAACTCTAAAGTAATTAAACTTCGGCTTCCTATTATTCTAGAGCTCATATGGGGTCTTTTTGAGAATTGGTCTAATAAATACTCTATTAATTATATATCATGCCGTGTTAACAGCTTCAGCCCAAAATAAAATAGGTAGGTCATATTCACTAAGCATTGTTCTAGAAATTTATTGCAAGGTTATATTTCTTCTTTCTACAACACCATTTTTTTGAGGTGTTCTAGGGGCAGATAAATTGTTATTATAACCATTTTGTGAGAAAAAGGATTCAAAATCTTTATTTTCATACTCACTGCCATGATCACTTCTTAAAGATTTAATTTTAAGTCCACTAAGATTTTCTACAGATTTAGAATACTTAGTAAAATAAGAGCAGGCTTCACTTTTGTGAGCCATGAAGAAGGTCCAAGTATATCTAGAAAAATAATCTACTAGAACTTAAACATAGTGCTTCCCATTTAAACTAGAAACTCTAGATGGTCCAAAAAATCCATCTGAACCAATTTGAGAGGTTGTGAAGTAGACACTTATTTCTTTGTTTTGAAAGAGATTTTGTGTTGTTTTCCCTTTTGATAGGGATTACACACTTTGACATTTGGAATCACAAGTTTGGGTAAGTCTTTAACTAGGCCTTTTCTAGTTAGCTTTCTAAGGTAGTGAACATTACAGTGTCCTAGTATCCTATGCCAGATCCAATATTCTTTATGAAAAACCCTTAAGAAAGAAACATTTTGAGAAGTTAAGGAATCTAAATTAACAGAATAAACATTCTCATTACTTAATAAAAAAAATTCTAATTCATCTTTAGAATTAAAGACATTACATGCATCATTTTCAAATTTTTCATGATATTCATCATCACACAATTGTGAGATACTAAGCAAATTATATTTTAAACCATTAACAAACAGTACTTTAGAAATTAGAATCGAATCAGAGTTACCAATCTGGACTAATCCAATGATCTTCCCCTTTGCATTGTCACCAAATGTGACATTTCCTCCATCTACTTTTACTAGGTTCTTGAAGCATGAGTAGTCTCCTGTCATGTGCCTTGAACACCCACTATCCAAGTACCAAAGATTTGTGCAGTAGCTCTCCAAGAATCTTTCCTACAACATGATCAAGCAAAGATATATTTCGGTACCCATACTTGTTTGGGTTTAGTAACATTATTAATAAGTTCTTTATGAACCCATATTTGTTTCATAGGTTTCTTATAAGCATTGTGTAAAATATTTGAAAAATAGACTCTATTTGGTCAACAAAAACTTGAAACAGTAGAATATGAATCATGACTCGAGCTAGTTGAGCTATGTCCAGAACTGGGAACAAAATTATATGTTCTAGAATTTGACACAAAATTTGTTCTACCAAGGTTTCTTTTACCAGGTTGATAAGCAATGCTAGTATTAAATTTAGGAGCAATTTTTTCCTAGAATTTGGGTAAGGTTATTTTTACCATTAGTAAACTTTTCTAATTCACTTTTTAATTACTCATTAGACATTTTTAGTTCATTGTTTTCTTTGAGCAGTTGAGAATTTTTCTCTTTTTCAGTAGCAAGTTCAGATTTAATAATTACAGTGAGAGCATGTTGTTTCTTCAATGATTTATATTTTTCCTTTAATTCATTGCATGTCTCTTCAAGCATATTTCAATATTCAAACATTTATTCATTGGAAATATTTTCAGAGTCACTTTCATCTTCAGAATAATATGAGTTTTGTACAGAAGAGTTTAGTGTTACCTCAAATGTGTTTTTCATAAAATACAGATTGGCTTTGTTAGCCTGTTCATCATGTGATGTGTCTGAGTCACTTGAACTATCCTCAGAGGCACTCCAGGTTTCCTTCATTGCCTTTTTGTACTTCTTATCCTTATCATGATATTTCTTCTTATATTTGAGATTTGGACAGTCAGACTTTATATGTCCTTTTCACTTACATTCATAACATACAATCTCATCAGTTTTTTCCCTTCTCTTCCAGTCCTTTTTCTAGTTTCATTTTGGATCATACTTTCCCTTGAAGTTAGGCATTCTGAAAAAAAATTCTTCTTATAAAATTGTTTGAATCTTCTGGCCAGTTGATCCATCTCCTCATCACTTTCTGGTGATGATTGTTCAGTAGTGGAACTGTCTATTGAAGCTTCCATTTTTTACTTTGTCTTTGTGCTTTGAGAGGGAGGTCTTGAATGCAACAGATTTCCTCTTTGGTTCATCCTCCTCTTCTTTATTGACTTTCAGCTCTTCCTCATACATCATTAGTTTCCCAATGAGTTCCTTTACAGGTAGCCTGTTGATGTCGTCTGTCTCCATAATTGAGACAGAGTTTCCCCTCCATTTGTCAGGTAAACACCTAAGGATCCTCATGATCTGTTCTTTGGTAGTGACTTCTCTTCCAAGAGAAATCATTGTATTGACAATCTCATTGAACCTAAGATACATATCAGAAATAGCCTCATCAGGTTTCATTTTAAAATTATCATATTTTATAGTATAAGTATTAAGCCTCATTTCCTTTACACTAGATGTGCCTTCATGTGAGACAGACAAGGTATCCCAAATTTCATGGGAAATTTTACAAGAAGAAATCCTATTAAATTCTTCATCTCTTAAGGAATAGTATAAATCATTCATAGATTTGAAATTGTTATTGTAAGAAAGTTTGGTAGGTTTATCCCATGTAATTCTATTAGTCATAGGAAGTTTGTATTCATCTATAATGGATGACCAGATTTCAAAAACTCATACTCTCTAGATGCATTTGCATTTTAATTTTCCATTGAGCATAGTTTGTTCCATTAAAGAATGGTGGTCTGTTAGTTTCATCACCTTCCAATCTATTGTCCATAATAAAAAATTACTTTAAAAGAGCTAGAAATTTATAATTAACAGAAATTTACAGATCTTTAAATTAAAACTACAATCACAGTTGAATAAGATTACACAGATTCCTAATAAAACAAACATTTGATACCAAATGTTGGTTGGAGTAGTTAACTCAAGAGGGGAGGGGTTAATTGATTAACTATAAAAAATTTTTGTTTAAAAGATATTAGTTTTACAAATAATGAATTCCCCATAAAATAGATACATCCCAGTTAATCAAGGTTATACTATTATAAGAGTTTGACTGTTTAAACAAATTCTTAGAAGATTGATAAATTCTCAGTAATCTTAATTTGTATTATTAATATTACTTTTGAAGTTATCCTACTAAGACAAATCAGATATAACTTCTTTCCAAGACTAACTATCAAAGTGAATTTAGTGTTTTTCCTGATTATGCAGTAAATCAGTAAAACAGATTAGAATAAATTTAAGTGGCACAGTGGATATAAATCAAGTTGTTCGGTCTCAAGCCGAGACCTAATCCAATCCACTTGGTGATCACCTGCCAAACAAGAATTTTATATAAATAAACTCTGATCCACACTCTGGATCGGGGTTATCACTAGTACATGGACTGTCCAGGCCACACAGGGACCTCTTCCACAGTTTTTGTGGTTAAAAAAATAATGAACAGGCCACACAAGGACCTCTTCCACAGTTGTCGTGGGTAAACAAGGGTAAAGAATTTGGTGTGAGGATTTTGAAATCCTCAAGTTCAGCGCAGGAGATAGTGTGTGTGTAAAATATACAGAGTACACACATTTCTCAAAAGTAAATAAACTAATCACTAAAAAAGATTAAATGTGAGTTTAGAATTCTCTAGTGATTAGTAGTGCAGCTCTAGACTCCTTGGATAAGACAGAAATACTTCTGATTCCTTCTCTGGTTTTTCTGTTGAAAAACAGAGTGTCGTGGTTCAGCTTATGTTCTTCACGAGTAAAGATAGTCTCTTGATCCCAGTACTTCATGTGTTCTTTAGTATCATTGGATTTAATTCATGAGACAATTGCTTCTTTGAATATCTTGAAATATCTTATTCTTGGTCGTGCTCATGATTGGTGTTCTATTCAGTACATTGCACTCATGTTTCTTGAGTTGTCGTGTGTCGTATCTTGCATGTGTTCCTCTTGGGCACTCTTCTCTTTATCTTCAAATGCATGGGTTTTGGCCGACAAGTTCCATGTACTTAGTACCTCGTACCTCGTACTATGTCTACAATGAAACATTAATTATGTCAGTGCATTAAAGGCGTCAAATATGACCGTTAAAAAGTTAAATAGAAAAACGAAAAAATAGTTAGGAAACGGTGTCACAGTAGTTATGAAAATGGTGTCTCCTTCACGGTGTCTCCTTGTCATGGTGTCTCCATCACGGTGTCTTTCTTACAGTTTCTGGATTCACGATTCCTTGATGATTGTGTCTTGCTAACTGTGTCTGACACTTAGGCAAACAGAGTGTCTGGATTACGGTGTCGGTTCTTAGTGTCTTGCTTCACGGTGTCAGGATTACTATGTCATGGTGTCTCATGGTCATGGTGTCTCGTGGTCACGATGTCTCATTGGTCATGGTGCCTGTGTCTTTCTCACAGTGCCTGACTTACTGTGGCAAGCTTCACGGTGTCTTGTACTTAGGCAAATAACTGTATTCAGACTTAAACAGTAATATGCATAAAATGAATTGAGCATAACCATTATAAAGTATGAGATAACTTGAAAGATAAATACACATGATTAATAAGATTTGTGAGATTTGTGATTATTAATAATATTTGTAATTATTATTGAGATTTGTGATCATTAAAACATGATTAATACATGAGGAGTCCAACAAATATTAAAATAACTGATGGAATAGTAATGTGATAGTTAGGAATAGTAATATGGAAATTATAATAATAGCCGAAACTATGAAAGTATAAATAAAATTCACATATCTATGAAATGAAAATATGATATACTTATATCATGGAATATGTAAATAAATGTTTTAAAAATGATAAATTAAGTGTTGGTAATTTTTTTAAGGAAAATGTTTATTTAAAATTTCATAATTAATATAATTATTTAAAAGAAAATTTATTTTCAAAAAATTGATTCATAAATTAATATTTTGTTTAATTATAATTATAATATATTTTTGTGAGACCATCATTAATTTTTCAAAGTGTCATAAAATTATTTATAATATTAAAATAGTTATTTTTTCAAATAAATTATACTTTTGTTTGAAAATTATATGTATAATATTTAGATAATTATTTTCATAAAATGGGGTCCATTTTTTGAATCTACAAGTTGAAAAATGGATAGGGTTAATTTTTCGAGTTTTTTTAAATAATTGATTTTTTTTATGAATATTGAAATATGATAATTTACGTTATTTAACAGTATAAGTCAATTACATGATTTTTTGAGTTATTTATGATGTAATCATGCTTTAGTTTGAACTCAAATTCACTAGTTACTGTAATTAGTCCCAAGAATCAATACTATTGATAGTCTTGAGAAAAATAATAAATAAATGAATAAAATAATCAAAAAACACCCCTCTCTTACATTATAAATACCACTCCTTATAATCACACATTGTAATATTTTAAGCTTTTCTAAATTCTTCCCATTTCCCTTCCCAATCCTATTTCGCACATCCAAGACCTTCTAGTCTTAGAAAAATACCAAATCCAAGTGTCTTAAGGATGTTTCCAAGGAGATGATATTCAAGAGGCACAATGCTTCTTCTTTCTCTTTTAATTTCATTTATTTTCTTATCCTCTCATCACCTACCATATCCAAAATTTTATGGTAACTAAAATATCATATATATATATATATATTGAAAATTAATTTTTATAATGGATTTTCCATCATCAAATCCATTCTCCTCTCATTTTAATTTAAAAATGAAAACATCGTCTGTGAGGTGTCGATTCCCTACCATTGTGGATGACAAGTTTTAATTTTACATTACCGCCTTCTAGTCTGGTCATAAAACCAAAATTATGGTTAAATAAGACATTAATATACTTATTATAATTTATATCATGTTCTGGAACCAATATATAAACATAATATTAAAAAGAATGACACAGGTTCATGATGGTCGTCAAAACTGCCAGAATAAATTAACTCATTTTCATCAACATTTTATCTAATGAATCATCCTCATAAAATATAACCAAATGATATATTTTGATATTTTAAATTCTATAATTTAATTAATAATAAATAATTTTACTTCTGGAGATGTTATTTTCATTTTAAAAGAACTCCCATATTTATACTCAAGGGAACCAACTATAAAACAATGAATCAAATGCTCCTGAAACAAAAAAAAAATAAAACATTGTAACTCATAAAAATAACCATAAATGAACTTAATAAAATTATAATAAATCAAATATATTTTTAGTAGGTTAAGAATCAAGTATTTAATGAATCTAATTTGATTATCTAGGACATTAATTACAAGCACATAATGCTTTCAAACATAAGGTAAGGGTTTTTCATCTCACTTTTACTTTTGTGGGATAAATTTATTATTCAAACCTTATTTATTGTGTGTGATGTAAATACTACCATTTATTATATCATATCATGAATCTCTTTATCTTCATGGTATTCAATGTTTCATTTTATTACCATTAATTTTATGGGGCATACGGTTTGACTAATTACAATGTTGTATGGGATTTCTTAACCCAATTTCCATTATTTGGTTAAACTTCGAATCCATTGATTATGTCAAGCTAAGATTATGTGTGTAATGAATTTTTATTATCTTATGTTTTATTTACACTTGTTTTATGTGGATTAACAACCGATAAATGTAATCAGTTCATTTTGTTAATGCACACTCTTTCTTTTAAAAATAATATCTTAAATTTTTCTTTTTCAAGATTTAAAAGGATTTTTTAAAACTTACACATCATGAGTGGATTTTCCCTCTTTCATGATGCCTTAATGTCTAGAGGAATCCTTTAATAGTTTACAGGGTTATTTTTGAAGAAAATAGTTTCTTTTATAATTATGTATCTTTTTAAATTAATGATTTCAAAGTAAAGTTGTATTTATTCCATCTCGATGATTTTATTAGAGTATTTTTAATCTATGTCAACACCCCATGTTGGATATTATTATTAATTGTGGTTTATATCTTATGATACTATATACCATGTTTTATTGAATTTTTCTAGGATCAATTTTTTGTGGTATTATATTTTGATACCATTCATCATATTACATTTAATGGTTTATGATTATGTTTATTTATTGGGGAAAGTTAATTCATAAGCTTGTTTCAATATGAATGTATATATTGATTATTTTTTACCTCTTTCTTATGAAGGATTAATTGGAATTAGTAAGTGATGGGTGGGGTTCTCTATAGCCCCTTGATGCATCAGTATGTCCCATGAGACAAATTAGTTTGGGTATTGGATGATTTCTTACCCAATTATATTGGTGTCTTGGATAGAGCATTTATGGTATGTTTATGATCTATTGCATTATTCATTTCCTAATTATGAGATTAGTTATTGATAATCCATGTGTTTATTCAACTAGTAGAATATCCAGAGTTAATTTTTATTCTCATGTGACTATTTATATGGAATTATTTTATCAGTTTTTATCCCTACCATATTGTGCTCAAGATTACGTTTTAATAGAATTAAACTTTCCTTATTGTTTATGATTATTTATGATAACTTCTCCTCTATGCTTACCCTTAATGATCATCAGATCCCAGCCCTTTATTATTTTTTATATTTTCCTAGGATACCAATATGTATATTATTATTGACATGCTAGGATAATTGAGGAGAATAGGGGTGTTTACAATAGAGTTACTTTATTGTATTTCATTCAAGTTGTAATGTTATACTTGTGTTTGTATCTAGTTTTCCAAAGATACTTAACTATTTGGTCCATTGGGATGTGATCACTTATATTTAGTACCAATTTAATAAAGTAAGGCACCGACTCTAGGATATTGGGGTCAGGGTGATTACAGTTGGAATCCAATAAATCTTAGTATAAAATTTTGAAACTATATTTAAGAAAACATATATTCGGTAAATATAACCTTATAACTTACTCTAAGAATATTCCCAAGGTTACCAAGCATATGATTTTGAGATTAGTTATACATAATTTTTTTAACTGTTTCACTTGTTTTAAAATTTCATAGTCTACTCTAGTGTATTCCATTATTTAGAAATGGTTCCTAGTGGGAGGGATAGAAACTGTATCAACACACGTATTCTATGTAGAGATTACCCTCATATGAAATATATTGTTGTTAGAGCTAGATATTTAATAGGAGCTGAGCAACATGTAACTATAATAGGAAAAATGACTCAGGTTAAGAGAACTAACATTACTCACATGGAGAATCTTGATACATAACATGGTGTAACAAAGATATACCACTTCATGGGAAAAACCCGCTATCATTCAATGGGACTACAAACCCATTTGTAGCTAAGAAATGTATAATATCCTTAGAGAAGATATTTCTCACTTTGGGTATTATGGAAATTTATCATCTCTCTATAGATGAAAATAAATGGTGGTCATTAATTACAAACAAAAATTATGTGGAAGAAATAACAAATATGGAAGGGAAGGGTTTTATGGAAATTTTCATGGAAACATATTTCCATTGCGAACTATGATGGGATATGGAGAGAAATTTCTTGTGTCTCAAATAGGAAGAGGATGAAAGCATTTCTATGTATGAAGCCTACTTTTCCATTTTATCAAGTTATTCCAAAGACTACATATGTAATAAAAATAGAAATATTTACCATTTATTTTTTGGTCTTAAGATAATTCTATAAATGAAACTACTCTCCTAAACATTCACATCAGATGAGGATATAGTATCTCATTCCATCATGTAGGAGAAATAATTTTCCAAGCCATATAGATTTTAAGGGTAGCAAGATAAGAAAAGGGTTGTTGAGTACTTTGTAAATGGAAATAAAGAAAAGGGAAGAATAGAAGAATAGAATTTCTAACATTTAAAAAATATGGAAAGAAACAACAATGAATATTCCTATTTGGAATGGGAGTTTTTTACAAGTGTGGAGAAAAGGAACATCAAGCTTGTGTAATCAAGGGAAAGAAAGAAGATGGGAATGTAAAATTATTAAGCTATAAGGAGATAGGACACTATTCCCATGATTATCCTAGATTTTAAGGAATTTTTACCCTAAAAATGAAAAGGTAACAATTCCATACATATGAAATAAAAAACCTAAGTTTGAAGTTCTTAATGATGTAGTGGTAGGTACTTTAATTGTCTCCTCAAATTTAGCTAAAGCTCAATTTGTTTCTAGATCATTGAATTATTTTATATATTTCCATTTTCTTATAAAAATTAGATACTTAAAATTCATATTAATAAGGTAGTTTTTAGTCAAAACTCATAATGGAAGCCTTATTACAAAAATATTTGTCAAGAAGTTCCTATTATGATAGATAAACATTCTCTAATAGATGATTTTATTATCATACCTATGGTTGATTTTGATACAATCCTTGGTATGGACTTACTTTCAAAATATAATGAAAAAATAATATTTTAAAGAGAATGAAATTATGATTTGAGATGAAGATATGGAATTTCCCATATCTATAGGGGAGACTTCATAATCTGAGTCATGTATGGATCCAACTCCAGTAGCTCTTATAAAGGAGATTCTTGTAGAAGAAGAGAAGATAAAACCTACTGATGAAAAATGTGATCTTAAAATTGTGGATGTACATATTGTATAGGAATATATTTATTTATTACTTGAGTAATTATCTTGACATCCTATAGAGTTATAAGTTGAGTTTTCTATTGATTTAATCCTTGATTAAAGACATATATCAAAGAATCTATATAGAATGGGCACAGCAGATTTAATAGAGTTAAATAAACAACTAGAGGGATTGAGTGATGAGGTATTTATAAACATTAGTGTTTCACCTTGGAGATCTCATGTTATTTTCATTAGAAATAAATATGGATCTATGAGGATACACATTTACTATAAGGAGATCAATTCTATTGTGATAAAAAAAAGTACCTTCATCCTCGCATTTGATGATTGTTGGCATCGAAAAACACGTCCACAAGTTATACCAAATGCTTCCATACATGATCCAAGAGTGTATTTCATTTCGCATACTTTGATTTTCCTAGTCATAGAGCCCAAATGGAGTTATGAATTAAGATTTATGGACATTCGAGGTTGGGCTGGAAAACTAGTTCATGGAGCCCATTCATAGAGTTCCCTCTATAATCGCGGAGTAGAGGAACTTGACTGAAGCCTCCACGAGTGTTGTGAAGGCTATGATAGAAGCCTCTACAAGTTCAAGGAACTTTATCAGAGCCTCCGCGAGCACTGTAAATTCTATGACGGTATCCTCTTTGAGTATGAGAAACTGACAAACTTCACAAATCTGCCTCTGATTGTGGAGTTCCATTTTCTTCACAGCATGCTTCTGAGCATCGCGAGACCCCCTTGCTTATAAATACCCCCCCTCATACCATCATTTGAGGGAGAGACAGCACTGGGTTAGATCCTCGTGCTCTCGATTCATGGAGCTCATGAGCTCCAAGAAACCCTCTTCGTGGAGCCCTCATGCTCCATGAAATCTCATTTATTATGTTCTGAAGAACCTCCACCGCAAGTGTAGATTCCCTTCACAAAGTCCTACATCCTTCGTAAATGAAGAAGTCCCTCTGAGGCACTTGAGGATTCATTAAGCATTCAACCTTTGCGAAGTACTCCCCTTATGAATCAAGCCATCCTTCACAAGACACTGAGCTCCATGAAGCCCCTTTGATCTACGAGACCCTAATCTCCGTGAAGCCCCTTGATCCGTGAGACCATGAGTTCCACGAGTCCCTTTTCTCTACGAGACTCTAAGCTCTATGAATCCCATTACTCCATGAAACCCTAATGTCTGTGAATCCCTTTTATCTGTGATACCCTGAGCTCTGCAAATCCCCTTTCTCTATGAGACCCAGAGTTCTACGAAGCCCTTTGCTCCATGAGGCCCTAATATCTACAAATCCCCTTGCTCTGCAACACACTGAGCTCCACAAATCCCATTGCTCTACGAGATCTTGAGCTCCACGAAGCCCTATCCTTTTCAAGAACATGATCTCCCTGAAGCTCCTTCATGAATCCATATCCTTCGCAAAGCTCCTACCTTTTCACTAACCAGTCCATACCGAGGGAGTTGCGCCCCCGCACCCCCACTCGGGATCAGTGCTGGAATGAAGTCCTAGCCCTCCAGGCCAGTCCCATTCCTAATGTCACTGACCCCCATGAATAATTTAGAGTCTCACCGCAAACGTCTCAAGTCAGTACTTTGATATTCTCCATTTCACCCTTATGCTCACCCACCTTCCACCTATGGAATACCATGATTTGAGATACTCCCCCAAACTCTATGAAATACCCAGAGTCGATATATTCTTCATGGTCACTTTCACATGTAGTCAGTTGAGATTATGATCTTCAATTTCTTGAGTACCTTGAGTCAAACCATTCTTCAAGCAACTCCTCTAAACCAATCACTTGACTCCTATACCAAGTTGAACTAGAAAAGGATACTATTGCATAATTCCCCACCCCAACCATTTCTAGGCCCCTTATGCCTAATATTTCTATCTATGTAACTTTAAACTTTAGTACACACTATATGAAAACCATAGGGTGAATCTTGATCCAAATAAGAGACGCATTATACTCCAATCATAATATTCCAATAGTCCTCTCTGCATGACAATAAACATCAGTACACCCTATATGAAAAACATAGGACACCTCTTGCTCTAGACAAGAGATTCCTTATACGCCAAGAATAATATGTCAATAGTTCTCACTACATGACTTTAAACTATAAAATTCCTTATAATTAAATAATAGGATTCCAGTTGTTCCAAATAAGAGATGCCTCATGTTACAAGCATAAGTTGCCTCATTCCATGACAACAATGGCACAATTTCAAGAGTGTTGGAATCCATTCAAGCATTCCATCACTCCACCTCATGCTTCGTGTGTCCTTAATTTGGATCCTTATACTCTTTCAGGACTGAAGGGACCCTCTAATGGCCTGATCCCATGCCACTTTAGCTCACCAAACATTCTAGGACAACACCCTAAAAGACTTTGGACGACACTTTGATTTTTCCTCCGTGTTTTGAATATGGTCAGTGGTTGTCCCTCATTTGTTTGTTTCCATCTTAGGATAATTCTATGTGGATGTTGTGATTCAAATATGGCCAGCAGTTATCTCCGTTTTTTATGCTTCCCCCATTGAGTTTAGAATGTTAAGAAAGTGATTCACACTTTTCATCTCCCTTTGTTCGGACAGATTCCAACACCCTTGGTGTTATCCCACTTATCACTACCGCATAGTTGTAGGCCTAAATTATATGACTCAACCCACTAGTGTGTTGGGATTCCCTCATGGTCAGAAATGAGGAAGACATTATAGGCAGCTTCCATGTGTATGCCCAATTCACCATTGCCACTCCTTAGCGGCACATGGGAAACTTCCATGTGTAAGCCCCATTCTCCATTTTTTCTCGTTAGCGGCACCTGGGAAGCATCTATGCGTAATACCCATACATCATTACTTCTCTTTAGTGACACCCGGGAAGCTTCCATGTGTAAGCCCCATCCACCATTTCTGATCCTTAGAAACACCAGAGCAGCTTCCTTGTGTAAGCCCCATCCACCATTTCCACTCTTTAGCAGCACCTGGGCATCTTCCATGTGTAATCCCCTTTCACCATTTCCGGTCCTTAGAGGAACCTGAACGACTTCCATGTGTAATAATTATTCACTATTTCCCCTCCGTAGTGGCATCTGAGAAGCTTCCATGTGTAAGCCCATACACTATTGTCACTCCTTAACATCACCCGAGTAGCTTCCATACATAATCCCCATTCATCATTACCACTCTTTAGTAGCACTAAGGCAGCTTCTATTAATAAGCCCCATCAATCATTGTCTCTCCTTAGAAGCACATGGGAAACATCAATTCATAAGCCCCATCGACCATTTATGCTCCTTAGTGGCACCCAGAAAGCTTCCAAGTGTAAGCCCTGTTAACCATTTTCGCTCCTTAGTGGCACCTGGGAAGCTTCCATGTGTAATCCCCTTACACCATTTCTGATCCATAGTGGAACCCGGTCATATTCCATGTATATGTTCCATCTATAATTGCCCCTTATTAGTGGCACATGGGCTGCTTCCATGGGTAATCCACATTCACCACCCTTCATGGTCGTACCTTTTCACCATGATCATCAGGTTTGTTTTTGTCTCTTGTTTCTCACACTGAGCATGACTCACATGGGATTAGAGTGATCATCGACCCTGACATCCTCTATGGCCCTACTTGGTGTGTAATCCCCATTCCCCTCTCAACCAAAATATGTGGAATTTGATCCTTGACCTCTTTGAGTAAGGTACGTAGGAATCCACCCTATGGTTCAATCCCACTACCCATTGGTCCCGACCCCTTCATGTTAATATACCCTCATCCTGCATAACATGAAATTGTATGCCCTTTAAATCACACATGATGCTAAACTATATGATTTAGAACTATGTGGGTTTTGATACCTATCTCCTAGATAAGGTATGTAGGAAGCCTCCCTGATGTTCAACCCCAAGCACTAGTAAAATTTGGATCCCCCATTGTTGGTACATGTAACCTTGGTCCTCCCCTTAGTGGTGTTAGACCAGTTTTTGGGCAGATAACCATGTATATGACCCATACTCAATCTATACTCATCTAACCAAGAGTGTCCTTCTTGTGAAGGGTTTCTAACAAGGCGTAATCCCTACCATGTCGTCGGGTTGCTTTCCTTTCTGTACACTCCAATTCCACACATCCTAAACTACATGGACTTTGATCCCCTACCCTAGGGATATGTATGATTCCTTGTTGAGGTTCTAGACCGTAACCCATGTCCTATCCCAATCTCTCCCTTGATACTTTGTGTTTTGGGAAGATCACACCTTCACCTATTGGTTCCATTTCCTTTGCGTCCTCATCCACACATCCATTCTCATGATCCGCCTCCTCAGGTGTCCCATCACCCCACCAAACTATGTGTACTTTGATTCCCATTCACAGGGATATGAAGGAATCCTTCATAAGGTTCAATCCCAACCCAAACATCATCTTCATGATGGTTCCATCCCATTCACCATCCGAACTCTTGGTCCAATCCCTCATCATCCATCTTGATCCTTACCCAGGCTGCCATGTCTCGGGGAGATCATGACATCCATCCAATTTATTCCCTTTTCCGCACATGGGAAGCTAACCAGGTGTAATCCTCAACATGTCATTCGGTTGCTGTCTTTTGTGTCAACTCTGATTCCATGCTCCATTTTTAACTACATGGACTTTAAGTCCCTACCATGGGGATACGTAGGAAGCCTCATTGAGGTTCAAGACCATCACCCATGTGCCATCCTGGTCCCTCCCTTAAGACTGTGTTTCAGGAAGATCATTCCTTAACCTGTTGGTTTGATTTCCTCTATGTCCTCATCCACATGTCCATTCTCACGAGCCACCTCCTTAGGTGTCCCATCGCCCCACCGAACTACGTGGACTTTGATTCACATTCACATGATATATAGGAAGCCTTCTTGAGGTTCAATTCCAACACAACCATCATCTTCATGATGGTTACATATCATTCACCACCCACACTCTTGGTTCAAACCATCATTATCCATCCTGATCCTTACCCGGACCGCGACATCCCGGTGAGATCATGACATCCATCCAATTTATGCCCTTTGTGGCACCCGAATGACTAACCATGTGTAATACCTAAAATATCTTAGGTTCGTTTTTCTTCATGTATAGCCTGATTTCAAGCCTCACCCATTTGAACTGCATGGGTTTTGATCCATAGCTTCTAAAAATGGTACATAGGAATCCCCTTCGAGGTTCTATCTCATCTAATGGTAAACCCCAGTGTTCCCCTTTATAGGGTGTGTTTTCAATGATACGCCCTTTGAGGTGTCAAAATACGACTTCACGGTGTAACGTCTTCCCTTTTTACGACACACCACACTAGGTTCACTCTTATTGAGTGTTCTGATCCATCCTTTCAGTTTCCCCATTTTTGGGGTGAACTCTACCTAATCCTTACTCAGTGGTGTCTAGAAAAGAATTCACAATGTGATATCTTACCTTTATGGGACACAACATCCCCCATGACCAACGTGGGATGCCTTGGGTTCTACACCCTTGAGATTCCCTATTATGAGGAAGAATACAAGTCTTACAATTTCCACACATCCATAGATGCCCTGAAATGCCTGATGTTACCACGTACTCTGATAGAAGGTTTCTATCCTATCAATACCACTTGGAATGTCCAGATAGAAGCAACGTAATTAATTGACATCTGAAAAGATATAGCACTGGTAATGAGATTCATGAACAACGACTCAAAACTATGAGGGAGACCCAAAATAGGTGACAAATTCGGAGAATTAATCCACAGAAGGAGGAACCAACATCCCATCATCCTATTTTGATCAAGGATAAAACGTCCCTGAAAAGGTGATGGATGCTGCCCGCCTTTGGAAAGCAGAAATGTGGGGTAACAACCAGCACATCCCCAAAAACGGATGTGTGCCCCATTGAAAGCATCGGAAATAGAAATTGTTCACCCGACATGAATATCTTCTCCATCATCTGTGCATAGATGAAAAATGTTAGGCATGGCCAAATTGAGGCATCACCCATGTGAATCCCCACTCCTTCATGTGTGGGAGGATGAGTAACATGGGGTGTGTGGGGACTATGGTCTGTCAGCTCCTCACTGACCAAACTACCTTCATATGCTACATAGGGGGAATCCTCCCTGGACTCCATTGCCTTCTCACTAACTACGCTATGTTAATTGGCTACGCCTGAGGTATCCCCCCCTGACTCCATCAGCTCCTTGCCAACTTAGACGCCCTTATAGGCCACAACAGGGGCATCCACCCCAACTCCATAGCTTTATCACCAACTCGACCACCTTCATAGTCCGCGTCAGGGAAATCCCCCACCCCCATGAATCCATTAGCTCCTATCTGACTCGACCACCTTGATAGGCCATGCTTGGGGCATCTTCCCCAAACTGCATCGGCTCATCGCCACTTCACCACCTTTATAGGCCATGATGGGGAATCTTCCCCCAAATCCATTGGCTCCTTGCCAACTCCACCACCTTCATAGGCCATGCCAGGGGCATCCACACCCTGAATCCATCGGCTCCTCACCGACTCAGCTGCCTTCATAGGCTACACCGAGGGCATCATCCCCCCCGACTCCATCAGCTCCTCGCTGACTCTTCCACCTTCATATTTCGCAACAGGGGTATCTTTCCCCCAAATCCATCATCCCCTCACCAACTCGGCTTCCTTCATATGCCACGTCGGGGGAATCCTCCCCCAACTCCATCAACTCCTCGCTGACTCAGCCCCACTCATAGGCCGCGCCGGGGGCTTCCACCCCCGACTCCATTGGCTCCTCTCCAACTCTTCCACCTTCATTGGGCGCGCCAGGGGAATCCACCCCCAGAATACATCGTCTCATCTCCCACTTTACCTCTTTAATATTCCATGATAGGGGAATCCCCCCCCTGACTCCATTGGTTCCTGGACAACTCGGTTTCCTTCATAGGCCGCACCGACGGAATCATCCCCCGACTCCATTGACCACATACCGACTCGGCCACCTACATAGGTCATACTAGGAGAATCTAACCCCCAACTCCATTGGCTCCTCTCCAACTCATCTAACTTCATAGGCCATGCCAGGGGCATCTTCCCCTGACTCCATCGGCTCATCGTTGAATCCACCGCCTTCATAGGTGGCACAGGGGGAATACTTCCCCCTGAATCCACCAGCTCCAAACCAACTATGCCACCTTCATAGGTCGTGTAGGGGGAATCCACCCCCGAATCCATTATCTCTTCACTAACTCCGCCTCCTCCCTGACTCTTCCTCCTTCATAGGATGTGATGGGGGCATCTGCCCCCCAACTCCATCAGCTCCTCACCGACTCTGCTGCCTTTATAGGCTGTGTAGGGGGCATCCGACCCCAACTCCATCAGTTCCTCACCAACTCTACCTCCTTCATATGCCACACCAAAGGAATCCTCCCCTGACTTTATCAGCTCCTCACCAACTCTGCCGCCTTCATAGGACGTGTAGGCGGCATCCTCCCTCAACTCTATTGGCTCCTTGCTGACTCCTCCGCCTTCATTGGCCGTGTAGGTTGCATCCACCGCCAACTCTATCAAATCCTTGTTTACTTTACCTCCTTCATAGGTAGTGTTGGGGAAATCTTTCCTGGACTCCATCAGCTCCTTGCCGACTCAACCACCTTCATAGGTCATACCGAGTGCATCTGCCCCCAACTGCATTGGATCCTCTCCGACTTTGTCACCTTCATAGGCCACGTAAAGGGAATCTGCCCCTGGCACCATCTACTCCTTTCCGAATCTGCCGCCTTCATAGGCCACATAAGAGAAATACACCCTCGACTCCCTAGGCTCCTCACCGACTCTGCCGCCTTTATAGGCCCCAGCGTGGGAATCCGCCCCCAAACTCCATCATCTCCTATCTGAATCGACCGCCTTCATTGTTTGTGCCAGGTGCATCTACCCCTGACTCCATTGGGTCCTCACCAACTCTGCCTCTTTCATAGGCCACATAGGGGGTATCCTCCCCCTAGATGTATCGGCGCTTTGCCAACTCCACTACCTTCATAGGTTGTGCAGGGGAAACCATGCCCGACTCCATCGACTCCTCACTGACTCGTCTTTCTTCATAGTCCACACTAGGGGGCATCCACCCCCAAACTCCATCGGCTCCTCGCCAACTTAGCTACCTTCATAAGATGCACTGGGGGAATCTGCCCCCGACTCCATCGGCTCCTTGCTGACACGGCCACCTTCATAGGTCATGTAGGGGGAATCCACCCCCCAACTTTATCAGATCCTCTCCATCTCTGTCACCTTCATAGGTTGTACAGGTGGCATTCGACTCCAACTCCATCGATTCATTGCTGAATCTGCCACCTTCATAGGCTGCACAGAGAGAATCCTCCCCTGAATTCATCAAGTCCTCTCTGACTATACCGCCTTCATAAGTTGCACAAGGGGAATCCACCACTCGACTCCATTGGGTCCTTGCTGAATCTGCCCTCACAGGGTGTATAAGGGGCATGCACCCCCAATCCAGTGGTGCATCACTAGCAGCACTAGAAGCCACTATGATGTTTCTCCCTGCACTAAGATCATCCGACACGAAGTTCCTCCCCTTCGCAACCAAGATCCACTACAGAGGTTTTTACAACATTGCAATCATTAAAAATAGAGGTCATCCCCATCGCCATCATCAGCCACTACGGAAGTCCTCCCCATACTGCTATCAACCAAAATGGTGGTCATCCCCATGAAGTTACCACAAGTCATCATGGAGGTCCACCCCATATCGAATCCATGCCTTAATCTGAAGAACCATTACTGGGAACAGGTTGATCATATCCATGCATTGATTTCTCTACATTGTGAGATGTCTCCATAGAAATCTACACCTTCTGGACTCCATTTCCATGTCATACCAATGCTCCAGGAAACCACTCCTTCCAAGATCCATTTCCTCATCATACCAATGCTTCAGTCTTCCATTCCTTATGGGCTCCATTTCCCCATCATACTGACGCTTTGGGATTTCATGCCTGCCAGGATCCATCACGCTGGTCGTACTGACGCTCCAGGAGTCCACGCCTTCTGGTCTCTATCACCACCATCATACCAATGCTCCATAATTACATGCCTTATAGGATCCACCTCCTTACTGGAATGAGGTGATGCTATCATCCCTCCCATAGACCACCTCCTTTCAATTCCTCATATAGCCACTACCACCCTTGCGACACATTGTGTCATCCCACCTTCTGCATTATATCAACTACAGAGGTCCTCCTTACTGCCTCAACACCAACTCAGGGAATGTTCAATGTGATATGACCCATCTCAAGCATGGAAAACATCCATGCATACGCTAGGGAAATTTTACGGTAATCCTATTTTATGGATTCCCCCCTCATCCTCAAGGATCCTAAACCATAAAAATGAGATAGGTATGGTCATCCCTCTATCAACACAGTACTTGTGGAAACACGTCCTAGTTGCATGACTTTTAACTACATAACAACCATCATCTTGGTCACATGAATTTAAACTTCGAGAAAACATCTTTGTCACATGACGTTAAACTGTAATTTTTTTTTCAAAACTACATAACCAAAAACTACAGCAACCATGGTCAAAGCTATGTGACCTTAAATGTCAGCCATCACTCATCCTAGATACACAAAATTAAACTATAAACTAGGTCAGAACTCCATGGACTTAAACTAATAACATTTGGTCCAATAAATAAGACCTTAAACTATATACAACACCAAAGTATGTTACTCTGAGTCCCGCTGCATCTTCCCACTAACATGTACTGATGTGTTATGGTGTAAAAATTGAAGCGTTGGACTCCAAATAGACATAATCCCAATCCATATCCACTCTTCATAACATCCCTTTATTTGGATCCATGCCTTCTTTCATGTTTGGAGGGACCCCCTAATGGCTTGGTCTCATGCCACTTTTTCTCACATACAATCTTGGGCCAACGGCCCAGAAGACTTTAGATGACATTTTGTGAAAGTTCTAGTATTTTGAACATGGTTAGAGGTCAACCCTAATTTTTTTGTCCCCATTCTAGGTTACACGATATGGATGTTGTGTTTCAAACACAGTCATCAATCATCCTCCCTCGTTACACCACCCTCATTGTGATCCAGATATCATAAGTCGTGATTCACATCATTCCACCTCCTAATGTTTATGTGGAACCCCAACACTCTTGGTTCTACCCTTCTTTGCATCTTTTCACATTGATTAAGTGGGATAGTGTTGATGGGGATATTCCTGGGCTGACATCTCTATGCGCCTTTATACTTGGTTCCATGTGTCGGTAAAATCCCACCACTACTCCTTGTTTCCCACACCGAGCCTGAATCTTGTGGGATTAGTAGTTTTGGTAGGATTTATACTGATACAGTTGATCCAAACTTCTCATCTTTGCCCCACATGATGTTAAACTGAATTATCATCCTACATGACATTAAACATCTCATCTTCATCCTGCAAGATATTAAACTGGATTATCATCCTACATGACATTAAACTATTCATCTTCATCCCCCGTGATGTTAAACTGCATTGTCGTCCTGCATGACATTAAACTGCTCATCGTCGTCCTGCACGACGTTAAACTACATTATCATCGGGCATGATATTAAACTGTTCATCTTCGTCATGCATGATGTTAAACGACATTATCATCCTACATGATGTTAAACTACATTATCTTTCTGTATGACATTAAACTGCTCATCTTCTTCCTTCATCACCTTAAACTGCATTATCATCCTGCATGAAATTAAACTACTCATCTTCTTCCTGCATGACGTTAAACTGCATTATCATCCTACATGACATTAAACCACTCATCTTCATCCAACATGACATTAAACTGCATTATCATCAATAATGACATTAAACTACTCATATTTGTCCTGCATGATGTTAAACTGCATTATCATCCTACATGACATTAAACTATTCATCTTTGTCCTACATGATGTTAAACAACATTATCGTCTTCCATGACATTAACCTGCTCATCTTCATCTCGCATGACGTTAAACTAAATTACCATCCTGGAGGACATTAAACTGCTCTTCTTCATCCTACAAGACGTTAAACTATAAATGGTCTGAGATCCTTAACCCTAAACTATGACCCCTTTTATACTGCATGATTATCAATTATGAATGGTGAATACACATCATGGTTCGAGATCTAGGTCCTAAAACTAAGATCTTCCTTCTCATTATCTCATGATGTTAAACTGCACAATGTTTTAATAACTACATATGGCTTGATTCACATCCTTATGGGATACGTAGGAACACCTGAACATTTCCTCTTCGAGTCCATCCCAACAAATCTCTACACCCCCTTGGGTTTAGTTCTCTTTGAGGTTTGAATATGTTGTGGTGTGGACTTCTTTAGTCCCCGTTCACATCGCATTTACAATGACCTCATCATGTACCCCTTGTAATGACCCAAAAAATGTACTTCTTTTATTTATTGATCTCTTTTCTCCTAATAATTTTTTATTTTTTTTTCAAAAAATATACATCATATTACATCAAACCCAAAATGTAGATTTTAAAAATGATATAATTATTATAAAAAATTAATGTATATGGAATAATGATTATTTTAATTAAATAGTATGATTAAAAACACCTATTTTTTAATTTCAATGATAAAATAATTTTACATTTTCTTATGTTAAAAATTTCACAATGCAATTTCACTCTTCCTTTTCTATCTGCTATTATTTTTAATAACTAAGGTTTTTCATATTTAAAAGTCAAATTTCTCATACTTAGATAATTATTATGGTTAAATAAACATCATTTTTAAATTCCGAATGTCAAAATTAACCTAGGTTGAATTTTTAGAAATTTTCTAAGAAGTTTCAATTTGATGAATATTATTTGATGAATAGTGTTTTTTATGAATAGTATAAAAATATTTTATAACTTTTTTTGTGAAATGATTTTAAAAAAATAGTCTTCTATAGTTGTGATCAGTAAGAAATTAAGTGTCTAATAAGATCAACTTGATTTTCAGTGAATAGTAAAGTATGAATAATAATATACAATTACGAAAACTAATGAATAGTAAATTAGCCAAAAAAATAGAAACTTCTCCCATGAATGTATAAATACAATTTAGACGTCTTAAAAGTGAAAAAATGATCATAGTATAAGTTTTCGTATTTTTGTATGCCATAAATATTTTATTTACAATTGTATAATTAATTTAATAATTTAAAATGGAAATTTATTTTCATAAAATGTAATCATATATTTTTACTTTATTGTCTTATGGTTATATGATAATTTTATGGGACATTGATTACTTTCTTAAGGTGTTACAAAATGAGTTATAGTTTTAAAGTTGTATTTTTGGAATAAATAATGATTTTATTTAATAATTAAATTAGAAATAATTAGAAAATTATTTTCATAAAATGGATTTTATTTTCCATTTCAGATCATCGATATTAGGTTAGGGTTAATTTTTGGTACTTTTCTAAAATAGTTTATTTTTCGGTGAATAGAAAAATATAGTTTCGAGTTTCGAGTGTTTAATGACATCATTAATGATGTAATAATCATGTAATCATTATGGTCGACTTATGAATAGTTATATATGCTATTAGGTGTCCTAAGTGTCCAATACCATGGGAAAATACCATGGGAAATCCCATGTTTTTCAAATACCCTCGATGAGGTGTCCCTTGGAAATTAATTAAATATTCCCTCTCTTTCCCTATAAATACCAAGCCATTCCCATATTATTTTCATTCCAAAATCCTCCTCAATGAAGTTATTTTAATTTCACCTCCCAAGGAGTTCTCCCAAGGTTCCCTCAATCCCCCCAAGGTCCCAACCTTTAAGTTTTCGAAGTTACTCGTTAAGGTAAGGGAACCTTTCACCCTCCTCTTTTTACTCATGACTTTCATTATGTTATGTATTCTAGTTTCCATTTTTGTTATGTGGGGGTATGTTCTTATATATCTTTCTTAATTTCCATTTCATGTTCAATCTATGAGAAACCCTTTTCAATCTCATCAAATTATTTTCTGAATTTTTAAGTGATGGCGTTAGGCTGCCGAATTTTCATAAAAGAAATTGCAACTTCTCTTTTCCTTCGAGTTTCATTTTCATATGGTATTTCATTTAAATATCAATACCATGATATTATTTTTTTCAGTACCCATGATTTATTATGATTTATTCATGAGTTTTTTACCTTTTTTCCCTCTCTTTTCAATGTTTTCTAAAACTATGTTATATAGTTGTTATGCTGTAGAATTTTCATCTCAAAATTTATCTCTCTTTCTCTCATGAAATTCTATTGTTTATTTGTGGTAATACAAAACAATATTTAATTTCTATGCGTGTTCATAAACACACAAAAATGATATATTTGAATCTGAAATTGATATACATATAACCCTCACTCCCTTTCCATGGGTTATAAATGGCATAATGATCTTATTTTTAAGCACTTTTAAAACATCACGATTTTGAAATAAAACTCATTTATTTTATTCTCTTTAGGTTATTTATGAAATGTTTGATTATTGTCTATGTGTCTCACATGAAAGTAATGACATATTAAGGGTGTGCCCGGATAGTGCTCCAATGTATTGGGTAATTAATTTAATCTCTAGAGGTGAGAAGTTTCACGATATATTGGTGAATAACCTTGGTAATTTTTATGACACCTTGGGGGTGAACCTTGGTGATATGTTCATTAATGTCTAAATTAAATATTGTACCCACATATTCAAGTTATGTTTCAAGTTATTTTCATTATGATATTCCTTTACTTCCAATGATCATGTCTATATGTGTTATTTATCAAGTTCTTATTGATATCACAAATAAACTAATTCCCTTGTTTACCCCATACTGGGCCTTCTGCTCACCCTTTCCTTTGATGTATGTCTCCAAGTTATGAGATGTAGTAATTGTACTTAGGATTAACCTATGATTAAGCCTTAAAAGGGTATTAGAAGGATGTTTTATGTTGTTTTCATGTATTATGTTCTTGATTTCCATGACAGTATACACAAAAGATCTTCCAATATGTTAAATTTGTATTATGTAAAGAAAAGTTATGTAATAAAAAGGGGGATTCCATAATTGGTATCAGAGGATGGTTTAGTTATTTGTGGGAATTAGGATATAAAATTTTTAGGAATAACCATATAGAAAAGTTTAAATATTTGAAAAATTACTGGTATTTTGGTGAAATATTAAGTAAGTAGTTTCCGAACAAATAAATCTTTATCTGGATATGAACAAGTGGATGTGGCTCTGGCTCAGATGTACTTAGGATTAAATACTCTGAAAAGGATTTTTTGGGCTTGACCCGGGGTATCCTGGTACACAACAACGGGTCTTGCTGCACTCTTGGTTATGACACTCCTGGAGGATATGTTTGGTTAGTCACAAGATTTTTATGAATTATTATGAAGGACTTATAGAAAATTAAATTTTTATTAAAGAATAATATCTGTTTTAATAATGACTTTTAATACATTAAATTACTTTATAATTATAAGATTCATAATAGTAACAAATTTCTGAAAAGAGAAAATTTCGAGGATGCAATTTCATTAAGGGGGGAAGAATGTAACGACATAGAAAATGTACTTCTTTTATTTATGGATCACTTTTCTCCTAATAAATATTTATTATGTTTCTCAAAAAAATCACATCAAATTACTTCGGACCCAAATTGTACTTTTCAAAAATGATATAATTATTATATCAAATTAAGGTATATGGAATAATGATAATTTTAATTAAATAGTTTGACTAAAAATGCATATTTTTAAATTTAAATGATAAAATAATTTTACTTCTTTTTATGTTATAAATTTCACTATGAAATTTCACTATTCATTTTATATCTTCTATTATTTTTAATAACTAAGAATTTTCATATTTAATAGTAAAATTTCTCATGATTAGATAATTATTATGGTTAAATAAACATCGTTTTTAAATTCCAAATGTCAATATTAAGCTAGGATAAATTTTTAGAAATTTTCTAAGAAGTTTCAATTTTATGAATAGTATTTATGAATAGTGTTTTTTTATGAATAGTATACAAATATTTTATAACTTTTTTTTTAAATGATTTTCAAAAATTGGTCTTCTACAGTTGTGATCAGTAAGAAATTTAGTGTCTAATAAGATCAACTTGATTTTCAGTGAATAGTAAAGTATGAATAGTAATACACTATTATGAAAAGTAATGAATAGTTAATTGGCCAAAAAATAGAAACTTCTCCCATTAATGTATTAATACAATTTAGACATCTTAAAAGTGAAAAAACGATCATAGTATAAGTTTTGGTATTTTTGTATGTCATAAATATATTATTTACAATTTTATAATTAATTTAATAATTTAAAATGGAAATTTATTTTCATAAAATTTAATCATATATTTTTACCTTATTCTCTTATGTTTATACGACAATTTTATGGGACCTTGATTACTTTCTTAAGGTGTTACAAAATGAGTTATAGTTTTAAAGTTGTATTTTTAGAATAAAAAATTATTTTATTGAAAAATTAAAATAAAAAAATTTAGAAAATTCTTTTCATAAAATGGAGTTAATTTTTGAATTCAAAGTATCGATATTAGGTTAGGGTGATGTTTTGGGATTTTTCTGAAAGAGTTGATTTTTCAGTGAATAGTAAAAATATTGTTTTGAATTTTGGGTGTTTAAAGACATCATTAATGATGTAATAATGATTAATCATTTTGTTAGACTTATGAATAGTAATATATTTTATGAGGTTTCCCAAGTGGCCAATACCATGGGAAAATACCATGGGAAATCCCATGGTTTTGCAAATACCACTGATGAGGTGTCCCTTGGAAATTAATTAAATATTCCCTCTCTTTCCCTATAAATACCAATCCATTACTTTCTTCATTTCATTCCAAAATCCTCCTCAACTAATTTATAGTTTTTTTACCTCCCAAATAGTTCTCCCAAGGTTCCCTCAATCCCCCAAAGGTCCCAACCCTCAAGCTTTCGATGTTACTCTTCAACGTAAGGGAACCTTTCACCCTCCTCTTTTTAGTCATGACTTCCATTATGTTATGTCTTCTAGTTTCCATTTTTTTATGTGGGGGTATGTTCTTCTATATCATTATTACTGTACATTTTATGTTCAATTTATTGGAGACCCTTTTCGCTCTCATCAAATGATTTTATGAAATTTTAAGTGACATTGTTTGGCTACTGAATTTTCATAAGAGAAATCGCAACTTCTCTTTTCCTTCGAGTTTCATTTTAATATGGCATTTCCTTAAAATATCCATACCATTATCTTATTTATTTTTATTCTATACCCATACTATATTATGAGTTATTTATGAGTGGGTGACCCTTTTCCCCTCTCTTTTCAATGTTTTCTAAAACCATGTTATTTAGCTGTTATGTTGTAGAATTTTCGTCTCAAAATTTCTCTCTCTTTCTCCCATGAAATTCTCTTATTTATTTGTGGGAATAACCATACCTATTTTAATTCTTTGTGTGTTCATAAACACATAAAAACAATATATTATAATCTATAATTTACATACATATAACCCTCACTCTCTTTCCATGTGTTATAATTACATAATGATCTTATTTTTAAACACTTGTAAAACGTCACGATTTTTAAATGAAATCCATTTCTTTTATTCTCTTTGGGTTATTTATGAAATGTTGGATTATTATTTATGTGGATAATATAAAATTAAAAACATATTAAGGGTGATCCTTGATAGTTCTATAATTCATTGGGTAAAGAATTTAATCTCTAGAGGTGACAAGTTTCACGATACCTTGTTGAATAACCTTGGTAATTTTTATGACACCTTAGGGATAAACCTTGGTGATATGTTCATGAATGTATAAATTAAATATTTTAGCCACATATTCACGTTCTTTTTCAAGTTCTTTTCATTATGATATGCCAGTATTCAATTTCTCATGTCTTTATGTGTTTTTTATCAAGTTCTGATTGATATCACAAGTAAACCGATTCCCTTATTTACCCCTTACTGGGCCTTCTACTCACCCTTTCCTTTGATGTATGTCTCAAGGTTATGAGATGCAGTAATTGTACTTAGGATGAACCTATGATGAATACTTATAAGGGTATTAGAAGGATGTTTTATTTATTTTTTTGTGTATTATCTTGTTGATTTCCAAGACACTAAACCCAAAAGATCTTCCAATATGTTAAATTTGTATTATGTAAAGAAAAGTTATGTAATAAAAAGGAGGGATGCCATTATTTGTATCATAGGATGTTTTAGTTATTTGTGGGAATTATGATATAAATTTTTTAGGAAGAACCCTATAAAAATGTTTAAATATAGGAAAACTTCCTGGTATTTTGGTGAAATATTAATTAATTAGTTTCTAAACAAACAAATCTCTATCTGGATACAAACAAGTGGATGTGGCTCTGGCACAGATGTACCTAGGAGTAAATACTCTGACTGGGAGTTTTGGACTTGACCCGGGGTATGCTGGTACACGACAATGAGACTTTCTGCACTCTTGGTTATGATACTCCTAGGGGATATGTTTGGTTAATCACAAGCTTTTTATGAGTCATTATGAAGGACTTATAGAAAATTAAATTATTATTATAGAATAATATTTGTTTTAAGTATTAATTCTAATACATTTAATTACTTTATAACTATAAGATTCATAATAGTAACAAATTTCTAATAAGAGAAAATTGAGAGGACGCAATTTCATTAAGGGGGGAAGAATGTAACAACCAGAAAAATGTACATCTTTTATTTATGGATCTCTTTTCTCCTAATAAATTTTTATTATGTTTTTCAAAAAAAGCACATCAAATTACTTCAGACCTAAATTGTAGTTTTCAAAAATGATATAATTATTATACAAAAATAAGGTATATTGAATAATGATTATTTTAATTAAATAGTATGATTAAAAACACCTATTTTCAAATTTTAATGATAAAATAATTTTACTTTTATTATGTTATAAATTTCATTATGCAATTTTAATATTCATTTTCAATCTGCTATTATTTTTAATAACTAAGGATTTTCATATTTAATAGTCAAATTTCTCATACTTAGATAATTATTATGGTTAAATAAACATCATTTTTAAATTACATATTTCAAAATTAACCAAGGATGAATTTTTAGAAATTTTCTAAGAAGTTTCAATTTGATGAATAGTATTTGATGTATAGTGTTTTTTTTAAGAATAGATTAAAAATATTTTATAACTTTTTTTGTGAAATGATTTTTAAAAAATGGGCTTCTATAGTTGTGATTAGTAAGAAATTTAGTGTCTAATAAGATCAACTCGATTTTCAGTGAATAGTAAAGTATGAATAGTAATACACCATTATGAAAATTAATGAATAGTTAATTGGACAAAAAAAAGAAACTTCTCTTATGAATGTATAAATACAATTTAGACAACTTAAAAGTGAAAAAGCAATCATAGTATAAGTTTTGGTATTTTTTTATGTCATAAATATTTTATTTACAATATTATAATTAATTTAATAATTTAAAATGGAAATGTATTTTTATAAAATGTAATCATATATTGTCACTTTATTGTATTATGGTTATACGATAATTTTTTGGGACCTTGATTACTTTCTTAAGGTGTTACAAAATGAGTTATAGTTTTAAAGTTGTATTTTTGGAATAAATAATGATTTTATTTAAAAATTAAATTAAAAATATTTAGAAAATTATTTTCATAAAATGGATTTCATTTTTGAATTCAGAGCATCGATGTTAGGTTAGGGTGAATTTTTGGGATTTTTCTGAAACGGTTGATTTTTCGGTAAATAATAAAAATACAGTTTTGAGTTTTGGGTGGTTAATGACATCATTAATGTTATAATAATGATGTAATCATTATGGTAAACTTATTAATAGTAATATATTCTATTATGTGTCCCAAGTGGCCAATACCATGGGAAAATAACATGGGAAAGCACATGGTTTTTCAAATACCACCGATGAGGTGTCCCTTAGAAATTAATTAAATATTCCCCCTCTTCCCCTATAAATACCAAGCCATTACCTTATTAATTTCATTAAAAAATACTCCTCAACTAAGTTCTAGTATTTTTACCTCCAAAGGAGTTATCCTAAGGTTCCCTCAATCTCCCCAAGGTCCCAACCGTTAATCTTTCAAAGTTACTCTTCAAGGTAGGGGAACATTTCACTCTCCTCTTTTTGGTCTTGACTTCCTTTATGTTATGTCTTCTAGTTTCCATTTTTGTTATGTGGGGGAATGTTCTTCTATATCATTGTTACTATCCATTTAATTTTTAGTTGATGAGATAACCTTTTCTCTCTCATCAAATGATTTTATGAATTTTTAAGTGATGCCGTTAGGCTGCTGAATTTTCGTAAAAGAAATCACAACTTATATTTTCCTTTGAGTTTCATTTTCATATGGTATTTCCTTCAAATATACATACCATGATTTTATTTTTTTATTCTATACCCATACTTTATTATGAGTTATTTATGAGTGGGTGACCCTTGTACCCTCTCTTTTCAATGTTTTCTAAAACCATGTTATATAGCCGTTATGTTGCAGGATTTTCGTCTCAAAATTTCTCTCTCTTTCTCTGATAAAATTCTCTTGTTTATTTGTGGGAATACCCAAAACTATTTCATTTATATGGGTGTTAATAAACACAAAAAATTATATATTTGAATCTGGAATTGACATACATATAACCCTCACTCGCTTTCCATGGGTTATAAATGACATAATGATCTTATTTTTGGCACTTTTAAAACGTCACGATTTTGAAATGAAACTCATTTCTTTTATTCTATTTGGGTTATTTATGATTTTTTTTATTATTATCTATGTGGATCACATGAAAGTAAATACATATTAATGGTGCACCCTAAAATAACTCCATTGAATTGGTTAATTAATTTAATCTCTTGAGGTGACAAGTTTCACGATACCTTGGTGAATATCCTTGGTAATTTTTATGACACCTTAGGGATGAACCTTGGTGATATGTTCATGAATTTCTAAATTAAATATTTCAGCCACATATTAAAGTTATGTTTCAGGTTCTTTTCATTATTATATTCCTATACTTCCAATGCTCATGTCTTTATGTATTTTTTATCAAGTTCTTACTGATGTCACAAAGTAAACTGATTCCCTTGTTTACCCCTTACGAGGCCTTCTGCTCACCCTTTCCTTTGATTTATGTCTCCAAATTATGGGATGTAGTAATTGTAATTAGTATGAACCTATGATGAAGCCTTACAATGGTATTATAAGAATGTTTTATGTTGTTTTCATGTATTATGTTCCGGATTTCAAAGACACTAAACCCAAAAGATCTCCCAATATGTTAAATTTGTATTATGTAAAGAAAAGTTATGTTATAAAAAGGTAGGATTTCATACCCCTCCTACCAGAACATCCTTCATTCCCCATCCTTAACATATGATGTTAAACTACACTATTTTTTAAGAACTACTTTTGGATTAATTCTCATACTTATGGGATACGTAGGAACACCCAAACATTTCATCTTCGGGTCCAACCCCAAGTATTACTGATTTTTTTATTCTTCCCACATGACTTTAAATGGGTGCATCTTTGCCTCATGATGTTAAAGTTCATGGGATGGTCCTGTCATAGGACATTAAACTGTGACACTATCGTTTTGTCCTCATGATGAAAAATGGAACCGCATTGTAGTGTCCTCACTTGAGGAGACATCATGTTTCGAATTAGTCATCCACCATGCTATTTGTCAAGGCCTACATATGGATTGATTCCTACGGTGATGCACAGATTCTCTATCTTGGGTTTTTTGCTCAAAAAAAACACACCCACACTAATGAACTAACAAGATCCATCAAATTTTTCTTCTTTCAATGCATGATCCAGAACTTCACAACAATATTTCCCCTAGAATTGGTATCCTACCATTTTGTTCTCAAGAACTACTTATGGATTGATTCCCATCCGTATGGGATACATAGAAACATCTGTACATTTCATCTTTGGGTCCAACCTAGATTCATCAACCCATTTTCCCCTTGTTTTTTTTGACATCTCAACCTCTATTATTCCTCATTAATGTGTTTATATGCGCTATGGTTTATAACTTAGAGTGTTGCATTCTGCATGGAAAAGCTCGCATCCTTTTCCATGCTTCACGTGTCCCTTCATTTAGGTTTCCATCACCTTTAACATACAAAAGGACCCCTGAATGGTATGGATGCTTGGCCTTAAGGCTTGCCTACCATTTTGGGTCAGCATCCTAGAGGATTTAAAATGCCATTATGATATAGGATCTATGTTTCAAATATGGTCAGCAGCCAACCCTCGAGTGTTAGTTTCCATTTCAGGCCACACAATATAGATGATGTGCTTTGAATATGGTCAACATCTATCCTCTATCATTATGTCATCCCCATTAAGCCCTAAATATTTGTCTCATGATTCACATCTCATTCCATCTCATCATACTGAGACATAAATTTGACACCCTCGGTGTTATCTCTATGTGTACCTTTGTGCACTTATAGGATGAACTAGTGTCGTGGGGTCACCCTTGGCTCCGCACCTTCATCCCCTACTATGTGATTATGTGTGCTGTAAAGAGATTGTACACCCTTTTTCCCATACTAAGCATGGATCCCTCAGACATAGGGATTTGATTATGGTTTTTTCATGTACGGAAGGGTCACACTACCTTTTTGGTCCAAACTCTATGACCTTAAACTAGGATCTCTATCCCCCTAGTCAATGCATCATGACTTTAAACTATGTGTGTTCTCTTTGAAATTTTTAATGCGCTACAGGTTACCTTATCCCTATTCATGTTGGGTTGCTTTTTGTCACTGTGTCACATATTTTTACTTTGGGAATCTCCCCATTTTTGTTCGGGCTCTATGACCATAAACTAATATCTATTACATCCTTATTATGTGATTCCAAACTATATCTTTTGTTCCCAAGCTATGTAATGATAAATTACCCACTCATACAATGTCTGCACTCGAGAATACATTACCCTTTTCGGTATTGGCCGCCTACCATACCACCTACAATAACTACTTATGGATTGATTCCCATTATTATGGGATACATAGTGATACCAAAACTTTTGTTTGTGGTCCAGCTGCATCACCATGAACCCTCTTATTCCATTTCTTCCTGAGCTTCCTCCAAAGTATGTGTTTTGGTGTGGATTTATTTACTCATTCACATCGAGTTTGCAGTAACCACACCACGTACATATCTTGAGATTTCTCTATTTTCCTATCATTACCACATGAAAATAAACTACATATGCATGTCCCACAAACATGACATTAAACTGGGCACCTTACGGTCTGATCTCTATGACCTTATACTAAGATTATTATAATATATGTTCACACGTTGTTACACTGTTTAACAATTATGATATTCCTCTTTAAAAGAGGATATAGCCCCCTTTTGGTATTGGCCTCCTACCATACCACCTCTTAGAAGTATGTGTGGCTTCATTACCATCCTTATGGGATACATAGTGATGCCCAGACTTCCTATCTCCGGTCTAGTCACAACAACTTTTTCCTCCCCGGCTCACTCTGACATGGGTTCTCCCAGAAGTACATGGTGTGGTGTGGACTTCTTTTTTCCTCATTCATGTCAGGTTTACAACAACCACGTCGTGTACTCCTTGAGTTTTTCCACCAAGACACTTAAACAACGCGGGTAATTTCTATGCTTCACACATTCCGTCATTTGGGGTTTTCATTATCTTTCCAATCCAATGGGACCCCCTAACAGCATGGATGATAGGACTCAGTGCTGTCATACCATCTTAGTCCAATGTTCTGGAGGATTTTCAATGACATTATCATACGTGTTCCATGTAGCAAATTTTCTCAGCAGTCAACCATCATTTGTTTGTTCCCGTTCTTGGCTAACACAAAATGGATGTTGTGTTTCAAACATGGTCAATAGTTATCCATCATTGTCACACTGATCACATTGCATCATAAATACTGAATGTTGTGAATCATATTATTAATGCCCATTTCCATTTTATGGATCCTTTACACCTCTAGTGATGTAACTCTACGCATTCACGTGTGTCGAGTAGGAATGTTGTTTCATCTAGGATTTTCACCACCTGACATTTTTTTCAACTGTTGCACGCTCTCATTAGACGGGGAAGGTCTGAAAACGCTCTTCGTTTCCTACACCGAGCATGGATCACATAGGCTTGGGGGTTGTGGTAAGGTAATATCCATATACGAGATGGTGTGACTCATTGGTCTTTCCATACGACCTTAAACTGTGAAACTATCATCCTCACCACATGATGTTAAACTATTCATAATAAAAATAACTACGTAAGGCATAATTCCTACCCTAACAGGATACATAGAGATGTTTAGGAATTCGATCCCCGAGTCTAGCCAACAAAATTGTAAACTCCCAATATTGTCCTTCTCATCCCCAACTTCCCTTTTATGAACATGCGGTGTGGTGTGGACCTCTCTGGTCCTCACTCACGTCGGGTTATTAACTGCACAACACATTTCTTCTTTGGGGTACCCATGCCCTCATGACATGACTGTAAACTATGGTTCTAACCTAATAAAGTTCAGAATGTCCCTTGATAATTATGGGATGTATTATCTTCCTCACTAGAGAGGATTTTCCCCGATATTGTTGGTCTCTAACCATGTTATGCTCAAGATCTATGTTTGGATTGATTATGGTCCTTATGAGATACGTAGAGACGATCAGATATTTCACCTCGGGTCCAGCCCCAGGACCATTAACTTTCTTGGTTATTTTCCTCTAATAATGATCCAAAATCTATGACATTAAACTAGGGGTTCCCAATCCTTGTAACATGACTTTAAACTATTGGGGAGGGTCCATGAAGTATGACCTTAATCCATGTGCAACGTCCTGGTCATATGATGTTAAACTATTCCATACATCATCCTCACCATATGAGGTTAAAAACATGTCAATCATCCTCATTTTCATGAAGTAAAATTTTAACCCATCCTAGGTCCTAACCATATAGGTACTCTCTATAGTATGTTGGATCTTTATTCCGATCGATGCACTCACCCAATGCATTTTTTCACAGTGGAATAATTCTAAGAGTGTTGGAATCCATTCAAAGAACCCATCACTCTGCCCACGCTTTGTATACCCCTTATTTGGATCCTAACCCTATTTAATATCTAAGGGACCCCATATGGAATGGATTCTCGGCCTTTCAGCTCACCGACCATTTAGGTCCAATGTTTCAGAAGATATTGAATGACACTTCAAGTTTGGAGCCATGTTTTCAAATACAGTCCACAAATGGTCCTCGTTTTTTTGTCCCCATTTCAGGATAACATGATATGGATACTATTTTTTGAATATGGTCAACAGTTATCCTCTATCATCATGCTGCCTTTCACTATGTTCTGAATTTCAGGTATTGTGATTCACACTTCTCATTCACCTTTGTTCAGATTGATTCTAACGCCTCTGGTGTTATTCCACTAATGTATTAGATCACACATTGATAGATGAAAGTAAATTTTCTAGAGATCCATGTTCTCCAACTATGAACCCTCTTTCATTTGGGACTCTTCCAATGGTGATCGATGTCCCATTCTGATCCCCTCACATCTTCTGTTGTTTATCACTCTCATACAGGTGGATGATCTTCTATTATCTCATGTTTCCTACATCGAGAATGACTAAAGTGGGATAGATATTTATTTTTTTGTCTTCTCAATATTATTGAGGTACAGTGGACCCCAGGGTAGGTTTTTTCCTTAGCATTTTCCTCAGAACATGGTCTGCCTTTCCCTCCTCGTCCCCGTTGGACCCCATTCTTAGGGTGGGATTTATTGGCATCAGAAAACACGCCCACAAGTTTTACCAAATTCTTCCCTACATGATCCAAAATCATAGTCCATTTCACAAGCTTTGAGTTGGCTAGTCTTAGATCCTGAACAAAGTTATATATTAAGAGTTATGGACATTCGAAGTTGGGCTAGAAAACTAGTTCACAGATCCCATTTGCGGAGCTCCCCCCACGATCACAAGGTAGAGGAACTTGAATGGAGCCTCTATGAGTGCTTTTAATGCCATGAAAGAATCCTCTATGAGTCCTATAAACTTGACCGAATCCTCCTCATGCACTGGAAATTCCATAACGGTATCCTCTGTGAGTCTAAGAAACTTGACGAACTTGATGAATCTGTCTTTGATTGTGAAGCGCCATTTACTTCCCAATGCACTTCAGATCATCGAGAGGCCCTCCTTTCCTATAGAAAAACCCCCATACATTTATTTTAGGGAAATACAACACTGTTTCACATCCTTGTGCTCTCAATTCATGGAGCTTATGAGCTCCATGAAACTCTTTCTTGAATCACTATCCTTCATGAAGCTCCTACCTTTCCGCCCATCAGTCCATACCGTGGGGCCTACACCCCACACCTCTTCTCGAGATCAGTGCTGGTATGTGGTCCCAGCCTCCGGGCCTGTCCCTTTGCTACCGTCACTGATCCCCATGAAAAATGGAGAGTCACACCACAAAATATTTAGGTTGGGATGTCGACATTTTCCATTGTTCCCTTATGCACATCCACCTTTCACATATAGAATACCATGATTTGATATACTCCTCCACACTCCATGAAATACCTTGAGTCTACATATTCCTCTTGGTCCTCTTCACATGTCGTGAGTTGATATTCTCATCTCCAATTCCATGAGTACCTTGATTTGAACAATTCCTTAAGAAACTCTTACACACCCAATCACTTAACCCCTATGCCAAGTTGAACCAAAAAGGGTTGCTCTTGCATAAGTACCAACACTAGAAATTGCTAGGCACATTATTTCTAATAGTCCTATCTATATGACTCTAAAATGTAGTATACCCTATATAAAAAACATAGGATGCCTCTAGCTCTATATAATAGATTCCTTATGTTCCAAGGATAAGATGCCAACAATCCTCTCTACATGACTATAAATTTTAGTACACCCTATACGACAAACATAGGATGCCTCTTGCTCAAAACAAGAAATGCCTTATACACCAAGAATAAGATGTCAATAGTCATCACTACACGACTTTAAACTGTAGTATGCCCTATCATTCAATAATAAAATTCCACTTGTTCCAAATAAGATATTCCTCATGTGACAAGCATAATATGCCTCATGCCACGATTACAGTGGCATAATTTCAAGAGTTTTGGAATCTGTTAGAAAATTCCATCAATCCACCTCATGCTTTGTGTGTCCTTCATTCAGATATTCATCCTCTTTCATGTCTGAAGGGACCCCCTAATGGCCTGGTCCCATGTCGCTTTGGATCACCTACAGTTCATATCCAACACCCTGAAAGACATTGGACGGCACTTCAATTTTCGCCCCGTGTTTCTAATATGGTCATAAATTTTACCTCATTTGTTTGTTTCCATCTCAGGATAATGTTATGTGGATGTTGTGATTTGAATATGGCTCGCAGTTTTCTCCCTTCTTCATGCCTCCCCAATTATGTTCTGAATGGTGGGAATGTGATTCACACTTTTCATCTCTCTTTGTTCAGACTGATTCCAAATCCCTTGTCATTATCCCTCTTATGAACTAGCACATAGGTGTAGGGATCAATTATATGCCTCAACCCACTAGTGAGTTGGGATGCCCTCATAGACAGACATGAGGAATATATTACGGGAATATTCCATGTGTAAGCCCCATTCACCATTGTTGGTCCTTAGCTGCACATGGGAAAATTCCATGCGTAAGAACCATTCATCACTATTGCTCCTTATAGACACTCAGGTAGTTTCCATGCGTAAGCCCCAACCATCATTTCTTCCCCTTAGCAGCACTCAAATAGCTTCCATGTGTAAGCTCCATCTACCATTTCCACTCCTTAGCGGAAACTAGGAAGCTTCCATCCATAAGCCCCATTCACCATTGTCACTCCTTAGCGGTACCCAGGAATCATTCATACATAATCATTTTTCACCATTTCCACTCCTTATCATCACCCGAGAATATTCCATGCATAATCCCCATTCAACATTTTTTCTCCTTAGTGGGATCCAGGTAGCTTCCATGTGTAATCCCCATACACCGTTGTCTCTCCTTAGTGGCACCCGAGAAGCTTCCATGCGTAAGACCCATTCACCAATGTTGTTTCTTAGTGTCACCCATACATCTTTCATGTGTAATCCCCATCCATCATTTTAACTCATTAGCGGCACCCAGGAAGCTTCCATGCGTAAGGTCCATCCACCATTTTCGATTCATAGTGGCACCTAGGCAGCTTCCATGTGTAAGCCCCATCCACCATTGCCGCTCCTTAGTGGCACCTGGGCAGATTCCATGCGTAAGCCCCTTTCACCATTTCCGCACTTTAGCGGCACCCAGTAAGCTTCCATGCATATGCGTCATCCATCATTTCCCCATCTTAGCAGTACAGGGGATTATTCCATGTGTAATCCCTATTCTAAAACCTCCTTGGTCGTACCTTTATGCCACGATCGTTAGGTCAGTTGTTGGATCTTGTTTATCACATTGATCATGAATCACATGGCTTAGAGTGATCATTGATCCTGACGTCCTCTATAGTCCACCTTGGTTTTTAGGACCCATACCCTTCTCAGCCAAACTATATGGACTTTTATCATTGACCTCTTTGAGTAAGGTATGTAAGAAGCCTCCCTGAGGTTCAATCCCACCACCCATCAGTCCCGACCACTTCACATCAGTATACCCTCATCCCACATGATGTTAAACGGTATATCCCTTTCATTCTGCATGATGCTAAACAGTATGATTTTGAACTATGTGGGTTTTGATCCATGTCTCCTAGACAGGGTATATAGGAAGCCTCCCTGAGGTTCAAACCTAAAAAATGGTAAAATTTGGTGTCCCCTTTGTTGGGACCCATATCATTGGTCCACCCCTTAGTGGTGTCAGACTGGTTTTGTGAAGATAACCATGCATAGGACCCACACTCAATCTGTACTACTCCAACCAAGAGTGTCCCTCTTATGATGGGATGATAATCAGGCGTAAGCCCTATAATTTCATTAGGTTGTTGTCCTTTGTGTTCAATTCTATTCCATACCCCATCCTGAACAATGTGGACATTAATTCCCTATCATAGGGATATGTAGGAAGCCTCCTTGAGGTTCAATACCATCACCCATGTCCTATTCTGGTTTCTCCCTTGTTCCTTTATATTTTGGGAAGATCCTGCCTTAACCTGTTGGTTTCACTTCCTTAGGGTCCTCATCCACACATTCATTCTCACGATCCACCTCCTCAGGTTTCCCATCACCCCACCAAATTATGTGGACTTTGATTCCCTTTCACAGGGATATGTAGGAATCCTTCCTGAGGTTCGAGCCTAATCCAACCAACATCTTTACGATGGTTCCATCTCATTCACCATACACACTCTTGGTTCAATCACTCATCATCCATATTGATCCTTACTCAGGCCTTCATTTCTTGTTGAGATCATGATATGCATCTAATTTCTCTCCTTTGTGGTACCTGGGAAACTAACCAGGCGTAAGCCCCAGAATGTCATCGGGATGTTGTCCTTTGTGTACACTCTGATTCCATGCCCCATCCTGAACTACATGGACTTTGATTCCCTATCATGGGGATACGTAGGAAGCCTCATTAAAATTCAAAACCATCCCCCATGTCCCATCTTGGTCTATCCCTTGAGCCTTTTTGTTTCAGGAAGATCATGCCTTAACCCGTTGGTTCCATTTCCTCTAGGTCCTTATCCACACGCCCATTCTCACGAGCTTCCTCCTCAGGTGTCCCATCACCCCACTGAACTACATGGACTTTTATTCCCATTCATGGGGATATGTAGGAATCCTTCTTTAGGTTGAATCCCAACACAACTTTCATCTTCATGATGGTTCCATCTCATTCACCATCCACACTCTTGAATCAATCCCTCATTATCCATCCTTATCCTTACCTGAGCCACCACATCTCGGTGAGATCATGACATTGATCAAATTTCTTCCCTTTGTCGCACCTAGGAAACTAACCATGTGTAAGCCTCAGTATATCTCTAGGTCATTGTCCTTTGTGTACACCCCGATTTGAACCTTCACCCATTAGAACTACATGGGTTTTGATCCCTACCGTCTAAACAAGGTACATAGGAAGCCTCTTTGAGGTTCAATCCCAACCAATGGTAAACCCTGATGTTCTCCTTTCTAGTTTGAACTTTCCCTAATCCTCCCTTTGAGGTTTCTAGATCAGCCTTCATGGTGTTACATATTCCATTTTTGGGACACACCACCCTAGGTCCGCTCTCATTGAGCATTTTAATCTATCCATTTGATGTCCCGCTTTTTGGGGTGAACTCTCCCTGATCCTCCCTCAGTGGTGTCCTGATCAGACATCATGGTGTGATATCTTCCCTTTATGGGACACACCATCCTGGGTCTACTCATATTGGGAATTCTGATCCATCCATATAGTAAATCATCTAGGTTATCCCCCCTATGGATGTACAAATCTGATCCATCCCTATGGGTTGTTCTGATCACTCTCATTCTGTCTTTGTAAGATGTTAAACTCACGACATACCCTGTATTAAACATGGAAAGCTAAGGAAAACCTCGGAGACATGCCTCTGGTATAAGATACCTTGAGAACAACATTGGATGCCTTGGGTTATGCACCCTTGAGATGAATTCTTATGAAGAATAATACAAGTCTTCCAATGTCCACACATCCAGAGATGTAGAGACATGCCTGATGTTACCATGTACTTTGACTGAAGGTTGTTGCCCTATCAAGACCCCTTGGAATGTCCAGACAGAAGCAGCTTAATTAACTAGAATCCACAAAGATATGGCATTAGAAATGATATTCGCAAACAATGACTCAAATCTATGAGGGAGACCTGGACTAGGCGACAAGTTCCGAGAAGGAATCCATAGAAGGAGGAACTGACATCTCATCATCCTATTTCTATCAAGGATAAAACATCCCAACGAAGTGGTTGATGCCACCCACCTTTGGAAAGCTGTAATGTGGGGGAAAACACATCATTTCCCTATAGACGAATGTGATCTCTAGTGAAAGTATCGAAAAGAATGACTTATTTAACCAACTTCAAGGAGATCAATATTTTTCAGTGATTGATCTTCATTCTGGATATCATCAATTGCATTTAAAGAAGGAAAATATTCTAAAGACAATGTTTCAAAAAAGATGTGGACATAATGGGTTCACGGTAATACCATTTTTACAGACTAATGCACCCTCTATTTTTACATATCTAATGAGGTGAGTATTCAAGGAATATCATGATAATTTTGTTGTGGTATTTATTGATGATATCTTGGTGTACTAGAAAATATATAAGGAGCATGAGAACCAATTTTGGATTGTTCTGGAGACTCTTATAAGAAAAGAGTAATATGGTAAGTTTAGAAAGTGTGAATTTTGGATTCAAACAATTTCTTTTCTAGTCTATATTGTCTTCAAATATGTAATATAAGTTGATTATATATATAAAAAGGCAATTTAGGAATGAACTATACTAATAAAAATAATTGAGGTAAGTAGTTTCATTGGTTTAATAGGTTATTATCAGTGTTTCATTCCAAATTTTCCCCAATTAGCTAACCCATTTATGAATATCACATGTAAAGGGGTTAAGTTCATGGAAAAAATAATGTGAATAATTTTTTTAAGAATTTAAGAGGATGTTATTAAATACTTTGATATTAAATCTAAAATCATAAATTTGTGGATTTGTGATTTATAGTGATACATCAAAGAAAGGACTTCATTGGGTCCTTATGAATAATGATATAATTATTGCCAATGCATCAAGGAAGTTAAAAACTCATGAATTGAACTATCTAAGTCCTGATCATGAGTTAGAAGCTACAATATTTGTGATGAATATATGGAGAAACTGTATCTATACTGAAGGATGTAAGATATATAAATATCAAAAAAGTTTGAAATATTTCTTCTCATAGAAAGAACTCAAAATGAGGATAAGGTGATGGATCAAGCTACTCAAGGATTATGATTGCTCAATAAACTACCACCCAGAGAAGGAAAATAAGGTAATAGATGCATTGATCATGAAGGATCATAAATTTCATTACACAATGAGGATTGACATGGATCCTATGTACATGGATCTAGTAAACATGGATATGGGAATTATCAAGGAAGTTGAAATGTCACTACTTTATCAAATGGTTTCCCAACAATTTTTATTAGAAAAAGAAGTTTCTTAGCTTAAAGATGAGAATTTTCAAAAGACAATTAAAGTTTTGGATGATGAGAAATTGGTAGACTACATTTATGAAGATAGAATTTTAATATTTGGGAAGAGGATTTGTGTTCCCTATATACCAAATCTAAAAAGGGAATTATTGGATGATGCTCATAGCTCAAATTTCTCTATACAAGTTCCTTCATGAAAATGTGATGACATTACTAAGGATATTCTCATTGAATTTCCAAAGTCTCCAAGAAATAATGATGGAATATGGGTAATTGTTGATCAACTTACCAAATCTTCACATATCCTCACTATAAGGGAGGATTTTTTCACTAGAGAGCCTTGCACGACTCTATGTTAATGAATTTATAAAACATCACGACACACCTATATCAATTGTGTCTGATCGATATCCCCATTTTACATTAAAAATATGGAAGAGTATTTAGAAATCTTTGGATATTGAGATTCATCTGAGTACTACTTACCACCCTCAAACTAAAAGGTAGGCAGAAAGGATGATATGAACTTTAGAGACAAATTGAGGTCCTCCTTACTTGAATTTCAAGGTATGTGTGATTAGTATTGACCTTTGGTAGATTTTTCCTACAATAATAGTTTACATTCAAGTATCCAAAATGGGACCGTATGAAGTGTTATATGGAAATAGATGTCGTACTCCAACTTGTTAGGATGAAGTTGGTGAAAATAATCTTGTAGGACTAGAACATATATAAGAAACAACATAAAAGGTAAAGATTATTCAAACCCATATCAAAGTAGATCAAATTAGGAAAAATAACTATTCTTATAGTTGGAAGAAATATTTGGAGTTTCAAGTGGGAGATCACATTTTCTTGAAGGTATATCCATGGAAGGGTGTTATAAGATTTGGAAAGAAAATGAAATTTAACATTAGGTAAATTTAAACTTTTTGAAATTTTGGAGAGAATTGGTGTTGTGTCTTATTTTTTGGCGATTCCACATAGCCTTTCTAAAGTACATGATGTGTTTCACACCTCTTTATTAAGGAAGTACATGCTAGATCGAACACACATACTCACATATGAAGAAATAGAATTGAAACCTAATTTTTCTTGTTGTGTAGAGCCTATCAACATTTTTGACACTAGAGAGAAAGTATTGAGAAATCGTAAGACTCAACTGGTAAAAGTTCTTTATAGAAACCTTAAAATGGATGAAACAACATGAGAACCTGAGGATGCTATAAAGAAGAACCACCCACATCTGTTTAGAAGGTAATACTCATGAAATGTTTTAGGAATATTTTTTTTGAAAAAGGGAAGTATATAACACCCCAATTGTTATGGTATGTATCCTCTTAAATTAATTCAATTAATTTGATAGCTTATTTTTTACACAATAATGAACTTAAATGAACTGTGATGTACTATTAAATATTAATATGAATGTTAGAATAATAATGTGACTGTTAGGAATATTAATTTAGACAATAGGATAATAACCTCACCTATGAAAATATTAATAAAATTTAGGTATCCAATAAATGAAAATATTATATATTTATATCATGGAATATGTAAATAAATGTTTTAAAAATGATAAAATAAGTGTTGGTATTTTTGTGAAACATAACTGTTTATTTAAAATTTGATAATTAATAAAATGATTTAAAATAAAATTAATTTTCTTAAAATATATTCAAAATTTAATATTTTGTATCATTATAATTATAATATAATTTTATGAGAGCATAATTAATTTTTCAAAGCGTTGTAAAATCCGTTATAATATTAAAATCTAGTTTTTTCAAATAAAAGACAATTTTATTTAAAAATTAAATTTCTCATATTTAAAAAATTATTTTTATAATATGGATTCCATTTTTTAAATATACACATTTGAAAAAAACTAGGGTGATTTTATTGGTATTTTTCTAAAATAGTTTATTTTTTTATGGATAATGAAATACAATAATTTACATTATTTAACATTATAATTTAAATACATGACTTTTTGAGTCATTTATTTATGTACTCTCCCATTATTAAAACATCACATGCACTAGTTACTTTACTTAGTCACACGAATCAACACTATTGATAGTCTTGATCCAAAATAATAAAATGAAGGAAATAATGAAAAAAACACACCTCTCTAACCTTATAAATACCTCCCCTCACCACCCCTTATCCTCAAATCATCTAGGACTTGAATATTGTCTAAAGTTTGCCAAATTCAATTCCCAATCCTCTTTCCCATTTCCAAGACCTTCCATTCTTACCAAAATACCAATTTCAAGTTTCATAAAGAAGTTACCAAGGAGAAGATATTCAATAGGTAAAATCATCTTCTTTTTTTAAAATTTATTTGTTTTCTTATCCACTCTTCACCTAACCTATAAAGAGTGTATTTTTATCACCAGTATCATATATATAATATAATATAATTTTGATAATGGATTATCCATCATCAAATACCCTTTCTTCTCCTTTTATTTTAAAAATGAAAACATCAACCGTGATGTGACGATAACCTCCTTTATGGATGATGAGTTTTCATTTTCTATTAACATCTTCAAGGCTGATCATAAAACATTTATTATGGTTAAATAATATTTTAATATAATTATTATAAGTTATATCATGTTTTGGAATCAATATATAAATATAATATTAAATAAAATGACACAAGTTCATGATGGGCATAAAAATTTCCATAATAAATTAAAACATTTTCATCAAAAAATATTTATAATGAATAATCCTTATACAATATAAAAAATGATATATGAGACCATTTAAACTTATATAGTTTCATTAATTATAAATAATTTCACTTATATAGAATTTATTCCCAATTTACAAGAACTCTCATATTTATACTCAAGGGAACGACCAATTACCATGAAACGAACACTCCCGAAACAACGAAATTAAAAATTATAACTCATATAATTGAAAATAAATGAAATAAATAAAATTATAATAAATAAAATATATGTTTAATAAGTTCTTGATTAAGTATTTAATAAATCTAATTTGATTATCCAGGACACTATGTACAAGTGTAGAACGCTTTTAGACATAAGGTAAGGGTTTCCCGTCTCACTTTTACTTTTGTGAGATATAGTCCTTATTCAACCTTTATTTATTGTGTGAGTATAAATAATTCCATAAAATATATCCAATAATTAATATTTTTATCTTAATTTCATTTAATTTTCCATTTTATGATCATTATTTTTATGAGGCATACTGTTCGACTGGTTACAAATTTGTAAGGGAATTCTTAACCCAATTTTAATTATTTGGGTTAAAATTATACTCCATTAATTATGTTATGATATGAGTATGTGTTAAATGAATTTTTATTATCTTATGTTTTATTTACAATTGTTTTATGTGGATTTACATTTGGTATACATAATCTATTAATTTGGTTAATGCTCACGCTTTTATTTAAAAATACTCTATTAAATGTTTCATTTTCAAAATTTAAAAGGAATGTATTTTAACTTATACATAAATAGAGTATTTTCCCACTTTCATGATGCCTTAATTTCTTGAGGAATAATTTACAGGTTTAAAGGATTATTTTTTATGAAATTTTTTATTTTATAAATGTGTAGGTTTTCAAATAAAGTTTTTCAAAGTAAAGTGGTATTTCTCTCCATAATATTTTAGTAATTTTATTAAAATATTTTCATATATGTCAACTAATTTTTTTGGATCTTATGAATAATTTAGATTCACCTATTATGATACCATCTACCATGTTTTGTTGAATTTATTATGATTATTTTGGCTTATAATGTGCTATTTTTATAACATTCACCATATTACATTGGATAGTTTATGATTATGTTAATTGATTTGGGAAAGTTATTTCATATAATAGTTTCAATATGATTGTATATTTTGATTTTGTATCCCCAATTTCATATTAGGAATGAATTGGAATTATTAATTGATGTAAAAGACCCATTATATCCCCTCGATGCATCGGTAGGTCTTATTAGACAAACTAGTCTTGGTATTCGTTGATTTCTTACACAATTATGTATGGTGTCTGGACCTAAGAATTTATGGTATGTTTATGATGTCCCACATTGTTCATTCCCTCATTATGAGATTATTTATTGATAATAAATGTGATAATTACACTAGTAGAATATCCATGGTTAAGTTTTATTCTCAAGTGATTATTTATATCTCATTATTTGATCATATTTTATTCCTTCCATATTATGCACAAGATTACATTTTAATGGAATTCAACTCGATGTATTGTTTATGTTTATTTATGATAGATTATATTTTATTCCTACCCTTATTGAGAATTTAATATCACCCCTTTATTATGTTTTTATTTTCCCCTAAGATTCTAAGATGTATATTATGATTGACATGCAAAGAAAATCAATTATAATAGGGGTGTTTCCAATGGAGTTACTTTATTGTATTTAATTTCAATTTTTTAAGTAATACTTATGTTTTTATCTAGTTTTTCAAAGCTACTAAACTATTAAGTCATTTGGGATGTGATCTCTTGTACTTAGTACCAATTTAATAAATCAAGGAACCATCTCTAGGGTACTAGGTTTTGGGTCTTTACATTTCAGCTTGAAATTTTTAATATCTAAAATATAGACATATTCCTTTATAGAAAACTCATCACAAGCTTCAAATTTATTTACATTATATGTTTTCAATAGTTTAATTTATTTATTGAGTTTTTTATTGCACTATAAATATAATTCTAGTTCAGATTTCATCATATGTTTCATGTAAGCTATTGAATATTCTTCACCTTTACTATAATATTATTCTTTATGTTTCACTATATTATCCATGAAATTTTTGAATTTTTTATCATCTTCTTCATTTGATTGGAATCTAGAAGTGGCTTCTTCCTCTTCCACCTTACCTAACTTATTTATTATTTTTATTCTTAGGAACTTCTTATTGTTCCCAAATGATCTTATGGATTATTTTTCATACTTACCCCATAACTTCTTTTGAGGATTCTCATTCTCAACATCATACTCTCCAATTTTATTCTTTAGAAAAATAATGGGAAAAAGTCCAATATCCATATAGTTATATCATTTTAGTGGGTGTTTAACTATTTATTATCCATTTCCCTCTCTAAAGTTCCTTGGTATAAGTGATTTGATTCTCTTATGGTCATCACATTCTTCACCATTAGATTCACTTAGTTACTCTAATGGCATATTATTTATGTTTATTTTCCTCTGGATTCAAAATCCATTTATTATTTGGATTTCTTTTTAACTAATGGATTATATACCATATATTATATATTGTAAATGTTATAAAGAACTTCTAGAGAAGGATCCTATACATACTTTACATCTAAAAATTAATATTATCCCTAAAAAACTCATGGATATGACAGAGGGAACATGCACACTCCGATACCAAATAATGTTCCCAAAGAACTAATACACCACTGAGAGGTGGGATGGATCAGTGGTGGTTGAATTTTATAATTCATTTAAAATTATAAATAAACCTATATTATCAAAAAATACATGATACACTCAAAGTATTTAATCATAATTACTCTTATGAAATGATTAAGTAAAAAATACAAGGAAATTTTAGTTTTTTACAATTTTAGACCCTGTGTAGGTTCGTACTCCTTTCTGTGTTCAAATACCACTGATCCACAAATTCTCCCCTAAATATCATGATCAAATACAAGTGGATATGCCATTTATCATCATATAGACTTGTTCATCATAATCCCATGGATATTTACATAGAATATCACTAGTAATACAGTAATACGAACAATGTTGGAAAGATATCTTGAGAATAAGGTTACTCATAAAATGATGATGATAATCACCTTGATCCTTAAATATAGATATAACAATATTCTTACTCAATGTAGAATCAGATAATGATATGAAAAATGAAACTCAGACTAAGATTCAATTATTAGGAATGACCAAGTTCAAACATATGTTCATAATGACTTGTAATCTTTGGGCTTCAGTCCCTCTCTTATTCTTCTCTCTAATATTCAAAATTTTACTTTTCTCTAAAATATATCTCCTTATATATGACATTTATGATTTTTTTCAAAATTACAAATAATTCTGAAAATATAAATTCCAACTCAGAAATTTGGAAACCTATTCCAACAAAATCATAAAACATATTCCTCCATGATTTTATCATTTTTTAAAGATCTTGTCTATATCCCATGATCTTAGAAAATTCAATCTTTTATTAACTACATATCTATAACACATTTCCACTTATTCCCTACTCCTCATTCAGATGCACAAAAAGAACATTCTTAGCTTTGATCACCATAAAAAATTAAAAAACAATTGATTTTATGAATTTCAAGAATATCATCTTATTCTTCTAAATCATCTCAAAAACATCTTCTTTCATCTCATGAAATGAAGAAATATTCATGACATAGAACTTAGATAATAAATATATATAATAACCATACTCATCGACTTTAGAAAGAAACACTACATTAGCTGATGCATGTGATTATTTAAACTCCAGAAGAACTTATCATCCTCACAATAAAACACCAGAATAATTTTTTGCTAAAACTTATTCAGAAAACTCCTTTTTTAATACCATATCAATTAACTTATCTTGAAACCTCCAATATATATGTACATATATTGTCAAATTTGAATTCTCACATGAAACTGCTTTAATGATATATTAAATATAATGTTTTAACATTTGAGGATATTATTCATCCCCATCATGATTGATTTGTTAAGAATGTCAAAATTCTGGAAACACATATTTTTATGTAGAGGATCATTCAAATTTTCCTAAGTCTGTAATGACACTTATAAAGAATATAATAAAAAAAATTGACCTATATTCACATATATCATAGGCCCTTGACACATACAGTTAATTATATAAAACATGTACTATGGTATATGACACTTATGTGGGTATATGCCACAAAGAAACTGATAGAAAAACACACCTATGTTGCACTAGATGACATTTAGGCTGAAGGTAGAACCCAACCTCAAGAATAATTCCAAAATTTCTAAAATAAGTATTGAATTGATTTATAATCTTTTAAAGACACCTATAATCAATTAAAAAGATTTTCAAACAAAACCAGTAACATATTAGCAACCTAAAATACCTATTTTGATCTATTAAATCTTGTTGAAAACAAATGAAAACCAAAAATCACTTTATCAGCAACTATAAGGGTACTTAATTTTAAATGGAATTTGTTAATAAGGTAGTGGTTAGAAGTATTGTATGTTGTATTGTTTCTTAAAAGGTTATTGGAATGGTGGAGGTCAATGATATTGATGTTAAAATAGTGTTCATGCTTGATTTTATTTATCTTAAAACCTGTATTTTACTTTGTAAGTGTCCTTACTTCCTTGGTAGGGATTTTAAAATTTTTCTTGTTGATTGGAAACCAAATTGTTTTTAGTTTCTAGTACATGATCACATTGGTTAGTAAAATGATTTTGTGAATAAAAATGACCAAAAAAATTAATTGGTGTGAGTTTTTCACATTATGTTTTATGATCCATCTATCTAACCATACTAGTCAGTTCCATAAGTTTATACTCCAACAATGGTGACTTATCAGATCATACCCTAGACAATCCCCTAGTTCTAGTACCACTTGTACCAAAATTATGTGAATATTAATCAATATTCTAAAAAAATATTATGTATTTAACTCATGACTTATCAATAAATTTAAATCTTTATGATATATCTAGAAGCTTTTATCACTATCCATCCAACATTGATAAAATAATACTAAGGAATGGTGTTCCTCAATTTCTAAGTGTGAAAAATGTTCAAATAGATTATTGAATATTTCTTGGAAATCTCAAAATATCTGTCACATGGATTTTAATATGGAATATATCTCCATTCATATAGAATCACTCCTTGAAGTTCATTAAATAAAATTACATTTAATATCATTCTAGTCATTTACTTCTCAATGATGTAAGGTTTAAATATATTATTTGGATACTCCTTCCAATGAAAATGAAAAGTCTCTTAATTTTACTTGGCCTTTTTATAATCCCCTCCACTTAAGTGTAACACACATCGAAAATTAATTCTTTTATATTCTTATTGATATCCTCTCCTTAATGTACATAAATATTTGGAAAAATTTTAATGAATCTATTCTTCAATTCAAAATCATCTTGTAATGCACGGATGACTATTTTATAATTTTGATTAATGAAATGAGGGGTAAAAATGTTGACCTCATAAGAGTATGGAATGGATTTTTTGAGAATATATGTGGAATATATTTTTTGATGGTGAAGTGGTGATGTTTTTAGAATTTTTATGGATTCTCTTGATTTCCTTATATGTCAAGATTGAGAAATTATTTGAAGTGATCATAATTGAAAAAAAATGTGCTATGGAGTGAACAATTCATATGATAAATGAATACCATTCAAGAAGTTACTTTCATGGAATATTTTACTTAGTTATATATCTAAGTGTTTGAAAAAAATGGATCCATCCATGGAAACTCAAGGAGGATATCTCAACCACATATAGAAACAAGGATCAACCATGTGGGAGATATCCAATACATGGGGATTCATGGTGTTAGAGGTATAAGAGCACCCATTGGGTGAAAAAGTTACATGGTGGGACACATTGGGACCATAGGGACACACGTGTGAGTGCACTAATGTTGGGTCAGTGGGCCTATGCAGGGAGGTGTGACCTGTAAAGTGAGTGTGTGAGGTGTTTCAGGTGATGAAGCCTATTTCTTGATTATGAGGTTGAAGGAGTGAAAAAATATAAATGGAAGCACTCAACTGAGCAAACTTCTCATGTGGGATAGCAGAACATGGTTAAATATTCATCTATATTAAAAACATATATATAAAAAATGATCCATCTGATTGATATCATCTAATCTCATTAAAACCACTATTTCTCTATTCCATATGAAGGATTTTTTTTGTAATTATTTGGAAGTTGATTATCCCATGCCACAACTTTTCTCTGTGTCATGGTGGGTTTGAAATCAACAGTGGAAATGATTTAAATCTTCAAGGGATATGACGTAATGTATGATATTTCACCAAAATATGAAGTTCTAATATATATGGTTCTAGAAATTGTGCAGGTAATGTTCCATAGTAGATTAATCCATGTTTTAGTCATTTATAAATGGAATTTATCATTCCACTGAGACTTTATTTCCATCGTGGAGAATAAGTATCATACATTAAAAATTCATGCATGTGGTATTTATTATCCACATGAGAATTCAGGGCCAATGTATTTTGGGTATATTAATGGGGATAAAATTTATTTTACACTCCATATATAGGAGGTATAATATGTAATTCCACATGAATAATATGAAGAATACTCGTAATATCATAGGGTGTAGAACATGGTAGAATTATAGAGAAGTTACTGCACTTGAGAAATGTGGATATGAGAAAACATAGATGATCAAATTGTAGTATGTGGAACCATACCATAATGAAGAATTTGGAATTGAAGGATTCACCATGGTATAATTGACCACACCATAGTATGTGAAAAATTTAGGAGATTAAATTGTAGTCATTCATGCCAGAGTATAACCATGTTTTTTCCAGGATCATTTTTTATTAGAATTTATTTGGAGAAATCATGAAATAGTTATAGAGGAGTTATGAGTGGTTTTAAAATATCATAATGGATCTCTCCCTTTTCCCATTTAGGAGGGGATATCCTATCTGTTTAAAGGATAATATATCATATAATAGGATTCTCTATTCACATACAACATATCTAGAAATTACTGAGAAATAGAAATATATATGTTTCTATAGATCTAAATTCCTTAATGAGAATAATGATATTGTGTTCTAGTGAGGGATTAGAAATTGTTGAATACGGATTTATTATCCATTGACGATTCTAAAAAAGTTCTAAAATGTGTGTTTTCCATGTCTACAATAATGTAATATTGTTCCATGTATTCTAGAAAGGGGAGGTGATACATAATTGGTTTTTCATATATTTTGAAGAGTAGACAAAGGAACTTTTTATATAGAGTCTACCTTATTTAAATATGCATTCAGAGTTACTAATAAAGGGGCCTACATGTTTGTAAATAGTGTGTGGATCCATTATTGAGGCGTGAGAAAATTAAGAGGAAGAAGGTGGTTATTTCCACCAGAAATGATATAAAGAAGAAAGGCTTGATGGAGTGACCCATGTGTAGTGTTAAGTTGTCCCTAAACCTATAAGGTAGTGAGTTTGGGAATAAGAGTGACCTTGCCTGAACTAGTGTATGAAATAAGCTTCATAGTGGATTTTGGTTCATGTCACAATACTGATGAATTATCCTTGGATGAATCCTAGTAAGGATGAACCATATAAATAGTTTTTTCATAATTAATTTATCCATGAAAAATAAAAGAGATCATTGAATCTAAATAATATCTGATAAAATAGAAAAAAAGTGACCATCAAGGTTGAGAGGTAAATATCTTCAATGATAATAGTGACTTTAACAAGGGAATATTTTTAATTTTCATTGATAATACATACCCTGATTTACCCCTTTTGGTGTAGTCTAACTCTATGTCTCTTATATGGGTATAAAAATTGGTATCCGAGTAGGATTAATTTTTGATTTGTTATTACTTTTCCTTGACTTGAAGTTGTGTTGAATTTGAAATCCAAAGTGAAAGCTCATTTATTTTATTAGAATAATTTCCAAAAAAATAGAAAAAGTAGTTATTCCAATTTATGGAATATTCTCTTGTAATTTCTTGAGAAGTGGTTGAAAATGGAATTGCTCTATTAAGAATACACAAATTTTCTTTGGAACGGATTGAATAAAAATTGAAATTTATGCTTCAGTCAAAGATGAATTAAGAGAGGTTCTTGTGGAAGACATTTATAAATATGTGAATCAAGAAAATTTCTACAAATAGATTTTTATTAAATAGGAATAGTTGTGTATAAAATAAGAAAATCCAAGTGAGAAGTGCCTTACGAAAAAACGTAAGAAGAATTTATCCCATAAATTATTTTATCCAAAAAGATAAAATATAAACCTAAAGTTTTATCTAATTCTAACCCATGTGTGAAGAAATGATGTTAAATTTTAAACCTTATCTTGGATCTGAAAAGATTATATGATTCTAGTGATGAAATGGAAACAAAATAAATTATATATTCCAAGAAACACTCATGAAATGACACTAAAGATTAGTGGTGTATCATGTGTGGAGTATACTATTTAATGATTGAAAAATTATAATTACAAAATAAAAGGTTTAATAATGAAGAACTATCCTTGAATTTTAGAAGGAAAAAAATGTGAACAAGGATAAATAAACAAATTGATACACTTAAATAACATGCTCAATAAGTTAGAAAAAATTGGCCATTGAGGAGGAATTAAAGAAAATATTTCTTTCACTTAAAAAAATCCTAATAAAATAGATAGGTATTAAAATATTTAAACTCATGAGTATATTCTTTAAATCAGACAATCCCAAAGAAGTAAGAAGAACTCCAGTATTTCTAGCATCTCAGTTAAGGAGAGACCAAATGAGGTATAGATATTTTTCAGATGTTTAATTTATTCTAACATTGTTCATATGGAAAGTTATTTCAAATGTAGAAATGAATGTAAGGTAAATAAGATATATAGATACACTCCACTCCTATGACTGACAAAGATAATGCTTATTCTAGAAAAGGTCCTATTAATCTGGAAAATATGTTCAATGTTTTAAGAATGAAATTGGCCCTCAATGAAGGGTGTATTAAGAACTAAAATATTATTTTCACCAAAACTCTCTTATATAAAAAGAAGAAAAATCTAGAGACAAAATTAAATGTTGTTCAAGATATTATAAAGGATGAAAAGTGTGTGATGTTGACTCCTCTAAGAAATTTATATTCCAAAATGTAAGTCTGGGACATCAACAAATAGGTTCAACAAAGTGGTACAATAAAAACTATAAAGGGGAAAAGAAGAAGATATAATGGAAAAGAAATATTGGGGATAGATTAATTAGTGATGCAACCCAAGAAGCTACTTGTTCAAGTGTGATTGACTCCACATTTTTTAAAAATATAGGAAAATGAAGGATGGCTATGTTCACATTCATAAACATAAGTGTGAAAGTGGAAGCATGAAAGGAAGATCCTTTGGTAAGATGTTTAGTTTTCTATCTACAATAGACAATGAAGAGCTTGAAGAGATGATTTCATTCCTTTCCTAAATCCAAACTAGGGAAAAGGAATGGTAAATGGTGATGGGTAAGTTCATATTAACCAACTCCATTACTTAAATTGATTAAATTCAAGGTACCCATCTACCAATATTAATTATTATGACTAACTATTTGGTAAGATATGAAGAATTAAGGGGGTATACTATTCATGGGGTGAATGCGTTTGAAAAGAACATGGTTTATTGTGATTGAAAAGAACAAAAGGATTGATATTAATGAAAATTTGTACAAGCATAAATTTTCAATAAATTGGTTAATTTAGTTGTGTTCCAAATTTCAATTGATATTAAATTATATCAATTGGGATTAATACTTAATATTCATGTATCTGGAGTATTGACATGCTTAAAATTACATGAAAATAAGGTTTTGACAGTGTAAAAAAATGTTATCATCATGACATGAGTTTAAATATAGAAAAATATAAATTGACTTTAGTCCTATTAAAGAGGATTAAAAATTAAATAATATTAGCCTCAAAAATGAATTTTATTTTTATAATTTTTTATAACATTTGATTTAAAGTTTTTTATAAGTTATATTGATTATACAGGATACAAAAATCAACTAAAATATGTTTCTTCCCAATAAAGTGATTCTACTTTTTTTAATATTTAAGATTGGTATAAATAAATAGTGTCAAGAGACAAAGATTTAGGGGTATTTGTAATGAACATAAATGACTACTAAGCCTCGTCAGATTTTTTTGATGTTTGTCATGATCTGAATGACATGGAGTTCAATTTATATCATTTTTCAAATTGAATCGCTTTAAACAATTGGTATGTTTTATTAAGTGATGTTAATTAATGTTTCATATGGTATATTTCTCACAACCTAATTAATTGTTTCATGTAATAATTTTTTGGTGTGAAGTGATTGATATTATAGGTTATATTTTGAGAATGGAAATATTAAGTTATTATGTGTTTCTTAGAATTATTGTGTGACATGGCCACCAATGTTTCTTTTCTATAAAAAATATCATTTCCAGCACCAAACTCCAACTTAGTAGAATTAAAGGATTTATATGAATTCTGAAGTGCCAATTGGTAAATTTACTCATTGAATCACTTGATAAAAATATAGTGGAAAATGATATTACTTTGTGTAACATTTGGTTTCAATGGATTTGGATAAATAAACATGTGGTTGATTACAAAAATAATTTTGGTTTGAAATAATTGGAGAGGAAACCACAAAAGGGTAATGTATCTTTCTTAGATTCATACCATACACTAAGGGTGAGAAATTTTAAAAATTAAAGGGGGGGAAGCTTTTTTCATAGGGGGAGAACTTTCTTGCATTAGTGGATTGTTTCCTATGAAATTCAAAAGTCTAGTGGAATTATAGGCACATAGACTATCCTTTTTTATTTTATTGAAAATATGGGGGAGATGTAAAAATGAAGTTTGGTTCCATTAATCTCAAGGTTATTTTTTCAAAGTAATATTATTAACTAAATTCATGGGGGAGATTTTTTACCTCCTAAGACCGTGGAATGATTTTTTTAACAATATGTGTGTACTAGATTTGATGATGTTGATTTTTTTATTCTTAGATAATTATTATAGATTAAATTTATGGAATTATATTTAATGCTTGAGAATTTATTTAGAGTGATATTCCATGATAAATACATGTTCTATGGAGTGAAGAATTATTTTATAAAATGAAGACCATGAAAATATTTATTTGAATAACATATTTCACTGATTTATATTTCTAAGTGTTTGAAAAAAAGGGATCCAACCATGTCCTCCCAAGGATGATAGATCAACCAAATTTGGGAGAAAGTATCAACCATCTGAGAGCTAAACCGCTGATTAGAATCCATGGTGGAAGAGGTAGTAGAGGTCCCATAGGGAGATCAAGTTTCGTGATGGGTTACACTGGGACTGTTGGTACACACATGGGTGAGTGTACTGATGGTGGCTTGGTGGGCTTATGTAGGGAGGTGCAACCTGTGTGGTGAGTCTGTGAGATGTTTTGGGTGTCGAACCCCAATTCTATCTTAATAGTCTAAGGGAGAATGCAATTTTACATGGAAGTACTTAATTGAGAAAACTTTTGATGTGGGATAGTGTCTCATGGAACACTATTCATCCATCATTAAAAGTAAAGATAGAACATGAGCCATCCGATTGAGATCATCTGAGTCATCTAATCCACTATAATTATAATCTTTAACCTTCATTCATCTATGTTTACCAATGCTAGTATTCCTCTATTTTATAGGAAGTAGTTCTTATCTATAATTCCATTAAATTTGAGTCACCCATGTCAAAGTGTTTTCCATCATCATGGAGGTCTTTAATTTTAAAAATGAAATGATTTCAAGATCCATGGGGATATGTTGTAATATAGGATCTTTCACTATAAAATGAATTTTTAATTTCTATGGTTCTACAAATTTTGATGTTTTTGTGATGTATTAGAGTAATCTAAGTCATTTTCAGTTATTAATGTAATGTCTCATTCCATAGATACTTTCTTTGTACCATGGAGAAGATGGCGTATATACGAAACATTAAACAATATAGTATATATTTTCCTTATGAGAATGCATTGTTGATCATTTAAGGAATATTAATGAGGATAAATTTTTTTTGACACTACCTATATATGAGGTATGTGAAGGAATTACATGTAATGAATTTGAATAGTACCCACAATATCTTTTGGTACAGAATGTTGGAAAATTATGGAGAAGTTACTGCTTGTGAAAAATGTGGATCTAATCAAACATTGTGGTCCATTATATATTATGTGCAACCACATCATATTAAAGCATGTGTAATTGAATGTTTCACTATAGTGGAGATGACCAAACTACAATATGGGAAAATAGAGGAGTCTGTGTGGTTGTTATTCAGACCACATCACAACCAGATGCTTTCTAGTCAATGATCGTTTAGTTCTCCATAGTTATCTAGAGAAACCTTTAAGTTGTTATGAAGGATTTATGAGTGGTTTTCAAATATCATAATGGATCTCTCATGGTGTACCATTGAGGAGAGAATATTATCTTCATTTAAATAATAATAGATCATACGAGAGGATTCTATGTGCACATCCTTCATATCTAGGGAATAGAGAGATAAAGGAACAAATGTTTTTATGAAGATCTTAATTACTTGAAGATGAATAATATTATTTTATAGTGAGTGATTAAAATATTTTAAGAAGGATTTGTCCTCCATTGGATATTCTGCCGAATTTTATGAAGGCATGTTTTTTATGTCTACAACAATGTGAAATTGTTCCAGGTATTTTGGAAAGTGGACGATTTTCATCAAGGTGTTTTTCACAAATTCTGAAGGAGTAGTAAAAGTAACACTAATAGAGAATCTACCTTATTTTAATATGTATTCGTAGTTGATGATGAAGGGACCTACATGTCTAAAAATTTGTGTGTTCTTTTTGAAGCAATGAGAAAAGGAAGAGGAATAAGGTGGTTCCTTCCATCAATAATGAGACAAAGAAGGAAGGTTTGAGGGATTGACCCTTGGTAAGTAGTGAGATATCCCTAATTTTTAAAGATTTTGATCGTATTCACAAGAGTGACCTAGCCCGAACATGTATAAGTAGTGAGATTCATATTTGATTTTGGTGAATGATCTAATGAAAATACATGCTCCTTGGATATATCCCAGTAAGGGTAAAACAATTAAATACTTGTTACATATTTACATTATACATACACACCAAAACTGAATATTCAATCTAAAGAATGTCTGATTAAAGAGCCTAAAAAGTTACCCTCAAGGTTGATAGGTCAAGATCGAAAAGGGAAAGTTAGACTTTAAATATGGAAGTGTTTTAATTGTCATTAATTGTACATACACTGATTCACCCCTATATTAGTGTAATCTCACTCTAAGTACATTTTATAATCCTAAAAAATATATCAAAGGGATTGGTTCATGTTTTTAGAAATGGTTTTAGATTCACAATGAATACTTGAAGTTTTACTTGATTCTACTAGTGGAATGCTTTCAAATTTTTATTGTTGATTTAATTTTGTATGTTTAGTTAGCAAGGCTCTCTCATTCTCTAGATCAAGAGAGTGAATACGGTCAAAGTTATTATGATTGATGAATATTATGGTTATGAAATTTTTCATTTACTCCCTGTAAATAAAGTTGATTTTTTTACACATCTATCATAAGATGGTAGAAAAATAAATAAGTTACTTAAGGTTAAACTACTTATAATGGGGCCAATGGTAGTCTCCAATGTTGGGTGTAAAATCCAACATTCCATAGTTGATAAAATAAGGGGAGGGTGGTTGATTTGATTGCATTTTAGAAAAATAAAAACCATTTATAAGAAAATAAAGTTAATTGATTAAATTGATGAAATAGTTTATTGGTTAAGGGTTTGGATCACTAATTATTGTTATATCATAGTCTCATGTATATTAACCCTTCTGATGAAATTTTATCAATGAGAGAATTCAAAATTGCATTATCTCTCATCATGGGGTGGTAATGACTGTGAGTTTAAAATTATCATTGATCACTACCAAAAATCCTCCTTATTATTAGTGTGAAATATAATTAATGGTATTTCCCCAAATTACCTTATCAATACCCAATAAGATGAACAAACTCTTGAGAAACATAAAAAAATCCATTATCTTCCACACTCATATCATCAATTTCAAGATACTTCACCACAAAACCTACCCATTCAATAAAATATGGATTTAATCAAGTAGAGGGAGAAAATATATGTTCATCCCATGTAGTAAATGATGTGTGATATATAAACTAAACACAATCACATTCATTTAAATATATCAATAGCTGAAACCAAGATAAAATAAAAGTAGAATAATTTTTTTGATAACCAGGGTCAAGAATAAGGAAAAAGTTATCCTTCCCATTATTAAAACCAATAAATGGGTCTTATACCTCCTTCTATAGATTTACTGCATGATTCTTATGATTTTCTTATCTCAACCAACTCATCAGTTCTTGGAATTACTACCTTTAGGCAGGACCTTGAATTTTATTCTTCTTGGAAACGTTTGAATTCTTATGTGAGATCATTGTTGGAGTTTTACTAAGTAAAAGAACCTTACATATGCCAAAAATTATTTCAAACAGCTAATGACATGACCCTTATGTATAATATAATATGCAGAAATGAACCTTATGTATCATATAATGTGATGAAATTAACCTCATGTACCAACCGATTTCATCCACATAACTATGTCATTCAAAATTAAATTTGGATTTTAGGGTTAATTTTAGATATCTTCCTTGGGGGGTTTTACACATTCTATAATTTTTACAAGTTTTCCATTCGTAGGTCAAAAGGTCTCTCACATATCAAGATGTTTACTTTTTCACATCCCTATATATTTCTATATTTTCAATGTGTGATCAAAATAAATCTTATGTAAGAGTATATAAATTCTATATATTATAGTAGTGAATTTTATATATCAGAGTCCTTTTCAATATATTTTTTTTCATATCTTTATAAGGATTCTTATGTATTCCCAATACACTCCCATGGGTACTTTTCAAAATTATCAAGGTGAACTTTGGAGTACACTTACGTATATACTTATCAATATTTCTTCTTCACCATTCATCTAGAAGTCAATCCTATAAATTTTTAAAGTTATTATACTTTGGAAAATCCATAATTCTTTTATAAGTCTATCTTATTACTTCCAGACTGCCTAGAATTCAGTAATCTATCCTTCTATTGTATTCAACTTCTATAACTTTCTCCTTCTTGAGGTTATCTTAAGAGGAAAAATGTAATTCAATCCTATAAATACCTAGGTTATCTTATAAACTTACCCAAGTTAACTTTCATGCATCCTCCGGTTAACTTCCTGAATAAACCACATCAGATAATATCTCCTAAAATAAAATTCAAGAGGATTTATTAGTTGTTATCCATTCATTTGGTTCCATAAATTAAATAAATTAATTAAATGACCAATTCATCCATTTAAATAAATATTCAAAAATTATTAGGAAATGTTCCATTAATTCAAAACTATCTTAGAACTCAATTAATTAATAAATTTTAGGGAATAAAATGAATTAAATATCAATAAAATATAATGAATTTTTTATTATGTCAATATCCCTCCTCACCGAGTACTTTGAGTCTGCAATATGACTCTCTTTGACCATACACAAGACCAATAAAGTTATACTCATAGTATTCAAGGTATACCTACATTGACACTCCAAAACATCTAGATGCAACTCAATGAAAATACTCATAAACTTCCACTCATCATTGGCCTCACACACTACTTATACCTATAACGTCTTGCTTAGTGCATCTGCCACAACATTCCCCTTCCTATGGGTGTACACTATATTAAAGTTAAATGACCAAAAATACTTAACTCACCTTATTTTTTGAAGGTTCAACTCATTCTAAGATAATATATTTCACTAATTATCCACCATAATGATTGCATGATCTGCCCCCCCACTACTACCTTGAGTCCATACGCCCAACCGGAATTGTGTGATCCATATTTGTTAGCCTCACTCTCATCTTGTATCCTACCACCCCCACCTATAAAAAAAGTAATTTTCTAATAATGGGTTTTTGAACCCATGTCGTCATGCTATGAGCCAAGTGCCCTGGCTACTGGATTGGGTTGTACTTTTGGAATTGTGTTCATATCATCACGTGCGTGTGAGTTTATATAAATTTATCCTTATTTATATAAATATATTTATATATATTTTTATAAATACATTAATACTATGTATAAAAATACATTCACAGACAATGTAAATTTTTAAAAAATAGAGGGTAGGTTTACAATTTTTTTATATATTTACAAATAAAAAAACATTAACATACATAAATAAAAAAAATACTTAAATAAATAAATATACATTCATACATACATACATACATACAAATATATATCTATATATTGGTCATGTATATTTAAATTTATTTTTATATATAATATGTTCATATATCCATCAAAATATATTATTTCTGTAAATACACACACACAATTTAAATTTATAAATTATATATGTTGGACATGTCTACTTTTGAATAGGCTTATTCTGTTACCCATCATTTTAAATTTTTTATTTTGTATTTTGTATTTACTTCTCAAATAATTTATTAGTTTGGTTGTAAATAAATTGGTCAATCCCACTTGAGAGTCAGGAATTATAATAGCTAACTTCTATATGGTGTTAGATCATGTCTCATTTTTTATAAAAAAAATTCATCCATAGTTTCATTTACATAGGAGCTAGGGTTTCCATCACACCCCCTTATGTGACCTGCACTAAAATCATCCACATGTTCAAACATTGTTCCTTGTGAAACTGCATGCCCTACATTACAATGCACCTTGCTTGATATGCTACCACATGACTCTTCACTTCTAGACACTGCATCACTATTTGTCATGTGCCACCAAAAGCGACTCCAGTGTTGTATCTCCCCACCAGGAACCCCTTCACCATCAATCCCTTCGCACCTACCAAATCTATTTTCCTCCTATATATTTTTAACATTAATATACCATCTAACCATAGTTATTACACTTGTATTATCCATCAATGTTAAACCCATTTATTTAAGATATATCACTCCCATTATGACTAAGTGTTCAATATATGCAACATGGCCTCCTCATCATCCGTTTTGGCCACTATATCCTCTTCTACCCATATGATGGACGAGCATGTACACTCCACCAACTTAATTATATGGGAGAATATGGTTACTTACACACTCAAATGAATGGTTCTTTACAATCATCTTTTTTACTCTCCTTTAAATCCCAAGGATTCCAATTTCAAGTAATGTGAATAACAGAACAAAATATTATTTCTATATATCATAATTTAATGGATTTATTGATCTATAATGTTTCCAATAATTAAAATACCAATAAGGAATTATTAAATTTATTAATACTTAAGTTTTCTAATAATAATAATATTTACATGTATCTAATTTTTTTCATATATCTCCACTCTAGTAGGGTTTTATTTTACTTACAACATACTGTAATGAGTGTAAATCTCTCACTGATAAAATTTATGGATAATTCCATAAAATTATAGGGAGGATATAAAATATTTTGACCACTTATTTTTATTCTAGTTACTCCACACTCTCAATGTGGACTCCTCAATGATATTCATCAAGATAGTATCTCGTCCCACTAAATTACATCCCTCATTGGTTATAATTGGATCATTCATGTTAATATTTATCTGTTACTTTCCATTGTTGATCCTTTTTATCATGTTGTGATAGTTTCTAATGAAAAAACTGATGCTCGAATATTCTTTAGTGGAATTGGCCAAACCCCACCAAATAAGCACTACACTCATTTTGGTATGAATTATCACACTATTGATACATATAAGAAGCTTCATGGTCACTTCAATGTCTCTCTGTCCCCTAGAACCTACTGTTATACTAAAGTCACTCTTCCAATATGTATGGAACAATATGGAATTATATAATATAGTTTATATTTTTGATGAGGATAACCGTCTCCTCCTTTCTTAGCACGCCTCAACATCCTCTAGCATAGTTATAGTTCTTGGTAATATCTGTAATTACTATCTCTTCCAAAAATACACTAACAAGGTCAATGATTATGGTGTTTATATACATTTTAATGGTAATACACATATTCTTAAATATTAAAAGTGTACTTCAATTAGTGGTTTTATCACTGTTATAGATGGATCCTCAATTTAGATTACTGTTTATGGTATTTTTTCAGTTACATCCACTCTGAGAATATCTTCAATGGATATTATTCCATGATACCCATTTAATTTACTATAAATTAATAATATTACTACTAATTTATAGTTCCCACTATCATATAACCTATAATTATTTAGTTTCAAGAGATTTAAATGAGTTGTGTGCTTTGTAGTGGTTGAATTTTTAGTGGTCTTTGTGTTCTTGAGTCAATATATTCTCTTATATATTCCATGATATCCACCCTAGACCTCTATAATCACTACCAACTCATCTATCCCCCACCCATGTTAATTATTTAACAACTATATCCTGATTTGGGGTTGGTTTCTTTATTTGATTATTAGTCTTATCATTATGCTAAGCATCATTGGGTTAACTACATTAATTAAGTTCTCTCATGTGTCTCAAGTCATTATTCTTTTGTTTATTAAAATGTATGGAGGCCTCATCTTATTCCAAGAATACCAGTTCAACACTACTTTACTACTTTAATTAATGATTATTTAGACATGACTTGGGTTTAATTTTTAAAACAACTATCCAACATGTTTTCTTTCTTTCTCTCATTTTATCGTAAAATCAGAACCCAATTTTCAATCACCCTAAAAACATTCCATTGCAATAATGTTCTATAATATTTATCAAGATCTTTTTATTCAATCGACTACATGGGTTTGACCATCGAGGATGTCCATCAAAACCCATTCTCCATAGGAGGCAATTTATACATATATATATTTATGTATTTTATATGTATTTATATGTATATATATGTATCTTTGATTATCCACCATGAGGGCCACTCTATCTCCATTGAGAGGAACTACATATACATGTATAATACCATCACCTAGAAGGTCACTTGTCTTCTATTGGGAAATAATATTTATTTATGTATGTGTGTATATATATACGTATACATAATCCCTCCTCTATATGAGGCCACTCTCCTCTTAGGTAGAAAAACATCATATATATATATATATATATATTCACATCCCCTTGAATCTCGCAAAGTAATGCCCAATACCTACATATCCAATGTGAAGTAACATAAGGACATAAATATACAATATAATTTAAAAAATCTATATACACACTAATCATACAATTATTAAATAATAACATCATGACACAATGTTATTTTCCCAAGAAATTGTCCATAACATATCAATATATCATGATTAACACCCATGTGTCTCACACAAGTAGAAAAATAATATATATCCACAAATTATTCCCAGGGCTATAGACTACATCGACATACATGGTTTCTATGGCTATGAAATTAGCGGTCACAAAATTTGGGCTATAGCCATGGTAAAGGATTGTGGCTATAACCTATGGTTGTAGTCGATCCAACATGGAACCTAGTCCATGAAGGACTTATGGACATGGGCATGGTTCCTGTTACCATGGTCAAGAACACATGGGTGATATATATCTATAATATTCAATCCCATGGATATATTATTATTTTAAAAAATAACTTATCACCAAGTTTTGAACCTCGGTCTCCTGATTATAATCCAATATACTCTCTCACTCAGCTAACTTACATTTATGTATATATATAATATTTCATAAATATATTTAATTATTTTTATTAAATAAATTATACTTTTGATCCCATTATGAAAATATATATCCATGATCACAAATTATTATGGATATAAGGTTTTCGTTTAAGGCATATTGACACAATAATCCATGACCATGGCAATAGATTCCATTTGGGAAGACCTATAGCCATCGTCAAAGATAACTATTTCTATATGGTATATGTTCAAGGTTCATACACATGGACATCTATTTTCATGGACACATGGTATATTTTTTTAATACCTATAACCACAGTACAATATGACCATAGTCACAAATTCCAAGTCCATGGCTTGTAGCCATGGTCATAAATGGAAATGGCTACAGGGTACATTTTTGAAGACCTATCTCCATGATCCATAGATGACGATGGATACAGGGTATGAGTCTAAGGTATATATCCATGGTCATAAATGATCATGGATATAAAGTACCTTTTAAGGCCTATATCCATAGTCATATTGCAACATGACTATAGGGTCATTACCATGCCATTTCCATGTGAAAAAACATTTCTCACGATATCCATGGGAAAATATGTGACATATATCCATCGTCCTCTATGACCGTGGATATAGACTACCAATGGATATAGGTAGGTTATAACCATGACCATATAGGACCATGTATTATCCTTATAGTTATAACTATATTTTATAGTAGTTCCAATAGAAATTTTATGTTACTTCAACAAGTTACAACATAAATAAACACACATGGTCATTTTCAATAGGTCAACTAGGCATTGATCTCTAAAATAAACTAGTAAGAAATTATAAACTATTTAATATCCATGGGTACCCAATAAACATGCGAAAAAACAATACAAATAATTCAAGGTAACTCTTACCAAAGTTTACTTATCATTAGAGCTCCAAATCAAAATCATGGAAGTATATTCGAGGAATATTGCCTTATGGTCAATGAGAAACAACAAACTCAAATTAGGATCTTCAAGAAAAAAAATTAATAATTTTTTTTAATAAAAAAGTTATCTATGTATCCCTATCACTACTTTACATCCCTATAATATCCATAGTTTAACTGTATGATAGAAATAGAGGATTATCACACACTGAAACTTACAAAGACGAAAATCCATAAGCCCAAAATTAAAGGGATGCCACCATTGAATAATCTATGATACCTATGTAAGGTCAAAATGGATTATAAAACTAAGGATATGAAAGGGATATTATGGAGGATCTTGTAGTAGAAAATAAAAAATTAAATCGAACCTAAAATATTGATATTGAGGTTTTGGGGAATTAAGGTTAGGGTGTGAAAGGTAAAAAATGACCTTCTTTGATGTTATTTTAAAAATAACTTCCAGGTAACCACTATAAGACTCTAGGTACATTTTGGTATAATATTGAACTGAATAAACACCTTGAACCCCACTAGGTACCTTCTCCAGTACCACCAGGTACCTAGTGGTCCCTAGGCCCTATGAGCCCTTCCTTTTTCTCCCCCTCTTCCTCCAAACTCTTATACATTTACCTATAACTCCAATATCACCCTAAAAAGAATTTAGATTCATAAATTTAATGGAAAATTATCAAGTATGGATATATGTCTTTACAACTGATATAGCTAGGCATGATATATGTTATGTGTGGGGGGGAACTAGGGAATAGTGATCCATTTTTTATGATTTCTTATAAAATAAGCCTTTTTCACTTGTTTGAGTGAGAGATATCATTGCTTCACCCACACACACCAAAGAAATAAATAAATAGAGACACTCAATGCATAATATTAACTACATAAATTGATAATATAATACTTAGAATGATTTAGACTCACCCAAGACTATACGATACACTAGAATCACCACCATAGATACAGATGAGTATAGAATATAATTTACTCATTATATATGAAAATAAACACTAATCTCTACCAAATATTCCCCATCCAATATAAACTAGTGTCTTTTATTGTTGAATAAAGGATTATCCTTATCCTCTTATGATTGTCTCTTTAGAAAATTATAGTTCTCCCACACTTATTATAACTTAAAATTAAGTGTGGTTGTGTCATTCTTCACCAAAAATAACTATTTTTATGATCATTCACAAACATGTCATGTGAACATTTTCTCTTCTACTTCATTTAATTGGACTACTACAAGTCTACTTCATTCTATGTACAATAAACTATGCATCTTATGTCTTCTCTCTTTATAATAATCATCTTGGTTATTCCTATGTTCTCTAGTAATCTATACTTTTTCATCATATAAAACAACACATCCACTTCACATTATTTTCATAAAAGATCCTATTCAAATATATTTTAGAAAAAAGTAGCCTAAACCCATTAAAATTTGACTTTCAAATTCAAATTCAAAAAAATAACTTCTCTTAAATACTTTTGAACTTCTTTTTTTCATTTCACACTTCTTATTCCTCCACCAGTTCATCATAGCACAATAAAAAATGTTGCAAAATGATTGAGTTGATATTTTAGAACTAATTCTCTCTTTAATTATGAAAATAATCATTTATGATGAAAACCATTATTTTTAATAATTTCATAATCTATAAACTCTGTTTTTTTTAATACATGAAATACCAATTTTAACATAATATGATTCAATTTTATTCATAATATTTCATTATGATATTTTTTATTTTTTTATTATTTAAAATATCCATAATTTCAAGAAGTGACTGACTCTAATGAAGTTATAATTTAATCATATAAACTTAAAATTTATTCTTTTTAAGTATAATTTTACTCTTAAAAGTCTCTATACCACTCATATAATGTTTTATTTACCTCTCACATGACTCTTAGAAAGTTGTATATTACTCTTGTAAAGTTATGTATTACTCTACCAAAGCAAGAAACCACTCTTCCAAAGTTGAAAACCACGATTCTGAATTCTGGAGTTACTCTTGTGAAGTTTATATCACTTTTTAAATTCTTCATTACATAGTCAAAATTACTCTTTAGAAGTTACGAGGACTTAGGAATATTTCATCCCAACATTTCTTCACTTTAATATTACTTCCAAACATCATCATAATTTATCATATCTCTTCTAATCAAATTCAAATATCTCATAACCATGGAATTTAATTCACCACAAATGAAACTCCAATTATCCTATTAGTGCAAAAATTTGTGCCCAGGTTGGATTGAGGAAGGCTGAGACTATTTGGGGAAAAAGGTAAAACCGTACGAGTCAAAAAAATTAGCAAAGTGTTCTACTTCACAAAGTTCCTTCACCAGGCCCCTCACTGGTGGGAACTATGTGAATATTGTTAAAGGAAGGCTCTGAAAGTCTGAAGACCTCTACAAACTCTGTGAAGACTAGTTTACAAGAGCCTATGTGAGTCTCAAGACCTCCACGAACACCATGAAGACTGGTTTGAAGGATCCTTTGTGAATCTGACAAGCTCCATGACCACAGCCAAGCCACTTGATGTAATGCTTTGCAAATCTGATGGATCCTACTCCATTTGAAAAGATATATTTTCTTCACAGAGAACCTATGAGCATCTTGATGTTTGGTGCTAATAAATATGCGGCTTGCCCCAACCTTACAACATCACTACCCTAACCTTTCACCATCTGAGCTTCCATTTCACGAAGCTCCCTTTGCTCTATGAACCAGTGAGAAAATGAATCACCCATGGTAATTTAGCATCACTTAACAACTTTCCCTTTGTTCCTATTTACCTCCACTTAAAGTAGAGATTCCCTCCATGAATTTCCATTCCCATTGCAAACGTAGGAGTCCCTCTTGGGTACCTGGGAATTCAGAGAGCATTCAACCTTCATGAAGCACCCCCCAAATATTTGTGGACCCATGCCTAGGCCGGGTCACCATGCATTGTGAAGAACATCCCTTCATGGATCCCCTTTTTCCATGATTTACAAATTATCTCCCTTGGTGAATCTCCCTTGCTTCGTAAAGCACCAGATATTTACGAAGCTCATCTCAGTGTGGCCTCCTACTTCACAAATTCCTTTCCTGTGTTGCCCTCCAAGCTCGTACATGGTGTTTTGATGATTCCTTGTATGGTGTTCTTTATCGCATTGTACTACCTCTTTCCCTTTGGCATAGGTATGCTAATGAATCTTTCTTTTTGGAATATCCATGCGAACGTGAACCTCGTGAGTGACAATTCCTCTAAAACCCTCATGTTGGGCCTTTCTACTGCATTCCCTTCCCTAAGTGTGGGTAGGTATTAGTCATGTATATCCATGGGGTACGGAGTGAATCCTACCCATCTAAGATGCATGACATTAAACTTCCAAGCACCATCATCCTTAGAAGTTGATGTTAAACTGTAGTCTCACCCCATGCAATGCACATTGGGTGTTCTATCTTGGGCATTCTCCACACCACTAGTCTCTATTTGAGTGATATATTCCTCACCCAACTAGAATGTAATGAAATATTCCTCTCATTGGACTAGATCCTCCCCAAGAATCTACCCTATAGTATGTCCCAATCTCCATATGCCTAGGCCACTAGCCATGTGTAGGCCCCAAACTATCCCTCATGGCTTCACCTTTCTTGACATGACCAACATGTCTAATACTACCTCTTGTTCCTCACACTAATCATTAATCATGTGGGCTTAGAATAATAGTGACCATGATATCATATTTGGGCCACTAACCATGTGTAATCGCCAACACATTTTTGGTCTGCTAACCATGTGTAATCCCTAACTTGTTTCTGGGACGTTGTCCATGTGTACACACCAATTCTATACCCTCTCCCAACAAACTACATAGAAATTTATCTCTTTATTATAAAAAGGGTATGTATGAAGTCGCTCTAAGGTTCAAGCCCATCATTCCTTAAAACCCATTTTTTCTGTCTATTTCATGTCGATTCACTCCTCCCACAAGAATTCAAACTACATGTTCTGAACTAAATGTGTTTTGATCCCTTTTGGGTATATAGGAAACCTCTTTGAGGTTCAATCACATGCAGCGGTAAACTCTTGTGCTCCCTCCTAAGGAAGTACCCTCCTGATGTGACATCTTCCATTTATGGGACACATGTCTAAGATCCTCCCCCTAAGGTGTTCTGATCCATCTTCCATGGATGTTATCCATGTGTAATTCCTACCCATATCAAATCCTTCCATGAAGAGTGATCCTCTTGCAAATGGATTCTAACCATGCGTAATCCAATGGCATGTTTCTGGGCCATTGTCCATGTGTACGTCCTAATTCTCTACCTACATCCTGAACTACATGGAATTTGATACATTTCTTCTAAGCATGGTATATAGGAAGCCTCTCTAAGGTTCAAGCACATCATCATTTTCCATCTTCACCACTCCCCTGGGTTGCTATGTCTTGAGAGGTTCATGTCATAATATGGAGTTCCCTTTTCCTTTAGGCCCCTATTGATGAATTCATTCTCAGGGGTTGCATCCTTAGGTGACTCACCACCCACTTCCTGAACTACGTGTACATTGAATCTCATCCATTGAGATATGTAGGAAGATTTTCTGAGGTTCAAGACTATCTCCTTCCACACTCCATCTATTTCATCATCAATTCATCCAAACCCATCCTGATTCTTAATAGGGTCATCACATCCCCGTGAGATCATGTCATCCACTTCATCAATGCTTATAAAAACACCTAAGAAGCTAACCATGCATATGCCCTGCACAATTCATATTCCTCCAACCAATAGTGGTCCTCTTGTGAAGGGAAACTAATCGTGTGTAATCCCCATACCACCCCTTCAAACAACATGGGTATTCATCCATTTTCTCTATATAGGGTATGTAAGAAGCCTCTCTGAGGTTTAATCATAGCCAATGGTAAACCTTGGTGTTCTCGTATTTGTGGTACACCTGCCTAATCCACCCTCAGTGGTGTCAAGATTAGCCTTCATGGTGTGACATCTTCCCTTTATGGGACACACCACTCTTAGGTCTGTCCTCATTGGGTGTTCTAATCCACTCATCTGGTAAACCTTATAGGTGCTCCCTTCTAGGGATGCACCTAATTGATCAACCTTAATAAGTGTTCTAATCAGTCCGATCTATCTTCACAAGATGTTAAACTCACGTAATACCATGTTTCATACATGAGAAGTCGAGTAAAACCTCTAAGACATGCATATGGAATAAGATACCCCATTATCAACCTGGGAAACTTTGGGTTTATATTCCATTGATAATCCCTCTCATGAGGAATAATACAGGTGTTCCTATATATTAGTTTCTATACATGCCATAAATTCCCAATGTGAATACTCTCCTGACTGAAGGTTTCTACCCTGACTTGATCCCTTGGAATTTCCTAGAAGAAGCGTCTTAATTAACTGGTGTCTATGAAGATATGGAATTAGGAACGAGGCTAGTGAACAATGACACAAATCTATGAGGGAGACCCGAACTATGCGATGAATTCCAAGGAGGAATCCATGGAAGGAGAGACTGACATCCCATTATCCCATTTCAATCAAAGAGAAAACATATCTGAAGAAGTGATGAATGTTTCCCACCTTCAAAAATTGGGAATTTGGGGTACAATTCACTCATCAATGAGCATTGGAGATGACAACCTAAGTGGACGTGCTCTAACATAAAGCATCATAAATAGAAATAGTGAACCCGGCATGAACAGTTATCCTCCAACTATGGGGATTTGTAATGCTTGAGACATCAATAGATGAGTGTGACACCAGATCAAGCTATCTGGTGCCAGGTCCCTCCAAGAAAATAGTGTTCCTGTTGAGAAACTCACCAAAGTTTGGGATGATTAATCGTTCGACATTCTGATTAGTGGCATTCTCAGCATAGATATCTCACTCAAACCATGGTAGATTGAACATTGTTGAGGCATTGGGAATTGATTTACTAATATCTATATTTATGGCTGAATCTTCTTTCTTTGAATGACCCAAGCTATAAGTAACCAATCACCCCTACCTGCAGGTGCAGGGGCCGGATGAATGGTAATTCGACAGTCCCACACAACTCCAACTTCACCACGATGTCATCTACAACCATGGATATCAAGTTACAAGATCCCATCTCACCATCCGAAATTGTGTAGAGGAGGTTGATAGACATCCTTGTTCATCGATATGAGTAGAAGGGGGTCATTCTTATGTGAGTGATCACTCATCAGGACCTGGATGCTTCACCTCCCATTTCATGCTCCTGTTCAACTATGTTTTTTATCTAAAATACTTCTATATGATACTTGTGAAACATGGTGATACTAGAGATGTTAGAGGTACTTCATGTGGGTTTATACTTATTGGTTATGATTCTCCCCTTGGGTTTACATCAGACTCTTCCTTGGTGATCATCATATAATACCTATCTCAAAAGGTTATTAGGATTGAACTTTTCATCTTATTTAACAACAATGGACTCTAAATAATTCTGTTGAAAATATCAAAAATTTATTTAATTATTAAAGATGTATCAAAATTAAAAAGAACCATAATAAGACTTATAATGTTTTTTGTGTCTTCTCATTTAAAATACTACCATAGTTCTTCTTCTTAATTGAGAAATATAATTTCAAATGGGGAATAAAAACTATGATGTTAAATAACACCTGTTGGAAATGAAATGGAAGGTATGAAAACATTATTCAATACTATTTTATTACTAAAAAAACAATAATTAATTAGAATAAAAAAATTAAAAAATCCTAGAGTTTTTTTATTTTGTTCAACCGCTCTTTCAAAATAATCAATAGAATTGGATTTGATTGGGTTTAGTTCAATTTTACCCATTTTTTGTTTAATTTTATTTAGTTACAATTTATTTAGTTCAATTTTATACAATAAGATTTATATTATATTCAAACTTATTGTTGATTTTTTTTAGTTACGATTTTATTTTATTTAGGTTCACTCAATTTAATTTTAATCAGGTCTAGTTGGTTTAGGTCAATTTGGGTAAGTTTCTTCCCTTTTTCATTAATTTGAAAAAGAATTGATATGAATGAGTTTGGTGTTTGTATATATTTATTTTCTTTATGAAATAAGTATAGATAATTTCAAAGTGTTACACTGGTTTTGATAGTTTTGTAACAGAATATAGGTTTTGAAATTGATTGATTTATAAATAATGATTTCGTAGAAGCTTTTCTAGTTTCTTAGTTCTGATATAATTTTTTGTATTATTAATTTATTGGAATGAACTTATGAAATCAATGTTTTTTTTTCAGTATTCATGGTATTAAGATAGGTCATTTTAGTGAATACCCATGTAATCTTTTTGGTTAAACCCATAAATGATCTTAGTTTTTTAAAATTTATAACTACTAGATTGCAAATTATTTGAAATAAATGTTTTCATTTTAAAATAGGTAATTTTGAAAATTATGAAAAAATTTGGGTTGGTTGATTGGAATTTTTTTTAGATCAATTCATTAATAATATTTCAAAAAAAATATTTAGTTTTTTAATTTATTTCTTATTTAGTTTTGTTCCACTCAATTCCATTTGGTTTGATTTAGTTATGTCATTTTATTTTGGTTCACATTTTTTTATCCCATGTAACATGATATCTAGATTGTTTTGTTTTCCAAAAAAATATTTTTTTATGTTTTGATTTGTTAAACTATGTTTAGATATTTTATTTTTAGAGATATTTGATTTATTTTTTCCATTACATGTTTGAAAAATTCAAAATGTTCGATTTAATTGGGTTAAATACGGTTTAGTGTGGTTATGTTAGGTTATTTTTTGTTCTCTTTAGGTTTAATAATACTCTTCTCAGTTCATAGAAGTTATTATTTTTATTTTTTTGGATCTGTTTCTAGTTGGGTTTGGTTCAAATATATTCAATTTAGATTGATATAGGTCTTTCCAGGTTCTTTTTTTCATATCAATTTAATTTAATGGGATTTATTTTTTTGGTTTCATTATGTATGGTTTAGTTGGATTCTTTTGGGAAAAAATACCTCAATTCAAGATCTTGGTATGTTTTGGGTCTGTTTTTATTTTTTGAAAAAGCCATATGACCATGAATGAGCATGGTTGGTGTTTTCCGAAGAAAGTGTTGAAGGTGGTGCAGTTTCCCAGTGTTTTCCAAATTTTTGGGCCTCAAAATTGGGATTTTGGTTTTTGAAAAAGGAATATTTTCTAGGTATTAATGAACAATATGCGGACTATACCGCATGGTTCACAGATTGTGAAGTATAGTACATGAACCAAGAAGCACGGTACATGGACCGTGTACAGGAAAATGTTTTTGGGGCGTAAATAGTTCACGGAACAAAAAATGGTTCACAGGAAGTTTCACCATATATGGAAGGCATAAATTATTTGTGGGATGGTATTTGGTTTGTGGAAACAAGGCGGTGATTTGAGAATCTACGGAGGGCATCATTGGAAAAAATGAGACTGTGATTTTGGTCACCATGTAGGAAGAGTAGCAGTATGTGGATCACGTAGGGAAGAAAGGTTCGCTGGAGAAGTGGTATGTGATAAAGGTTATACCACATTGAAGATTAGGTAAATTTCAGATTAGATGATTTTGTAGATATATATTCTTATATAAGGAGCACTAATCCCTTCATTAATATGAGATATTTTGAAAAGAAAACATCTTTTCTCTAGAAATTCAGTGAAGTCCGAAAGTGGTTCCTGAGGGAGAATTCTGTGAAGGGTGAAGTAATTCGCGATGAGGTTTCCGTGAAAGGAGATGGAGTTCATAGAAATGGTTCGTGGAGAGGTTTTTCTGGGAAATGTATCCCGAAAATGAAAATGTTAGTCAGAGAAGAAGTAGTTCACAAAGGAGAAACGACTTGTGAAAGAGGCAGTCTGAGGAATAAGGAAGTCTGGTACGTGGAAGCACTTTACGAAGGCAATACATGGTAGTGAAAGTAGAGGTAGTACACTTAGGAGGTGATCTATAAAGAATATTAATTATATGATTGAAGGAATAAGAAGGTGGTTCATTAAGGGACTTAAACTATTCGCGAAAGTAATTCCCGCTAACTAACAGTATGTGGAAAAATGGATTTCATCTACGGGTGGAAAGGGGACTTCAATAGAGCATCCATCTACGGTTGAGGATGCATGATTTCATGAAAATGAATGGAACTAAAAGTCCATAAATTATGAGTAGATCCTTTCCAAGAGCAGTGAGGGAAGGAAGAGGAAGATGGTGATCCTTTCCACTAGCAGTGAGGTAGATAAAGAGACACAGGGAGTGACCCTTATGAATGTTGTGAGTATACCCTAAATTGTGTAAAGGTGGTGATCCTAGGCATAAAAGTGATCTATCCCGAACATCATTATTGGTAGTGAGACTTAGTGAATTTGGTACAATCTTCACATTGTTGTTGCATTCACCTTGAATGTAGCCTAGTGAGGGTGAACCAAGTAAAAATCTCTATGTCCTTGTGTTTGCATTATTGGTTTACATTCAGTGCATTATCATCCAATAACATTCGAAAGGACGCGATAAAAATTAACATTAAAATAGAAGAGGAAGTGACACCTATAATAAAGCGGTCATGATTCTGTGGGGAGGAAGAAGTTTGAAAAGAATATCCATTCCCTGATTCACCCCCCTCTCAGGGTATCTAGGCCCCTTTTGGACTTAATTGGTTCACATCAATTAAATTTGATTTTATTTTATTTGATTCAGTTCCATTTATAATTAATTATGGTATTGTTTTATATTAATTGATTATTATTAAGTAATATATTGTATGGTAGGTTTTATTTGGTTCATTTTAGCATTTTTTGTACCTTTTAAAACTCAGTTCTCCCTAAAAAACCTTGTTTCTATCATGCTCTTTCGTCATCGTGCCACCAAAAGTGTGTATATTCTTCATAAAAATCATGTTTTTTTAATTCTTTTTTATGAAAAATTAAAATTAAAATTCAATTAAAATCATAATAATTTAATTTTTAATCAAAAACCATTAATGTTTAATAATAACTTAAAAAATTTACACTTCCAATAAGTTATCATTTATCGATATTGTGAAATAGGTTAGTCGTTGATGATCTATATACACTATAACTCAATTTTGATTTTACTCATCCATAAAATATATATATCATGCATATATGATAACCATAGTTCCCCCATATCCATCAAACATGTCTCCTTTATAGCTTGACCTTTGAGAACGTCAAAAAAAATTGTGATAAATAAATAAATTCATTTAAATAAAATAATAATATATAATTAAATTTCATAAATTTTGATAACCATATCACATCCTTCATGTTCTCCTTAATTATATTATTTACATGCCTTTATGATATGGGTTTAAATGGAATGGTGTAATTATACATGGATAAAATTTCAATAAAAATTGTAAATTTTCTAGAATTTTTACTAGTCATTTCGTTATCTTAATTTTACATTATAATTTGTATATGATTGTTGTAGAATTCACACATATGGGTAAAAATATGTTGCATGTTATAATATCTTGATGAAAAATATAAATTAAATTTATATAATTAATACCAAATAAAACTGAAATAAAATTATTTTAAACATTTACCTGATCAAAGCTAATCATTAGGATCTGATGGATCGATGGGACCTCAAGTTGTGGAGGTGTATTCTGCACATATCATGGATTTTATAAAAGGATGCTTCTATCATTTTACTGGATTTGGAATGGCCTATGAAGCTTAGTTACTAGCTATGGTGTATGCAATTAGATATGTTGTCCAATATAATTGGACCTTGTTCTGGATTGAATCTGACTCTGAATTTACTAAAAAGGCCTTGAAAACAATAAAACAGGATGTGCCTCGTAGAATTTTATTTTATATGGGTTGAATGACTTAATAATGCTACCCACCTAAATTTGGTAATATCACATGCATACAAGGAAGAAAATCAAGTGTCATATATGTCGTCAAAGAAGGCAGTCATAGAAATGGATATGATGTGGTCTTTCACGAGCCCTAACTATTATGATTCAATGGTGGATGCGGATAAGTGTGGTATAGTTCATTCTCACTTATGTAATAATACCTTATAAACCTTTACTATTATTATATCTTTATATATATATATATATATATAGCTTTTAGGACCAACTTTGACTAGATATTAAGCTTTTTTTGGTATGGGTTGTGCTGGATCAACATCTTGTGAAATATGGCATTCTCCAATGCATGCATTGCATTATTTGAAAGTTGTGTTAGTATAAGTAGAAGTATCACGATCATCAAATAATTGATAATTTAAAGTTTTAAATAGAGGTTACATGTAAGGTATTTGAAAATGATGAAAGGGACAAGGAACCATCATAGGAAATGGAAACAGTATATGAGAATTAAATCATGACTGAAATAATTATGAAGGAATAGGAGGGAACACCTTCACATAAATAAGTGAATGAAATGTACAAAAAAATTGGTAAATAAAATATATAATGGATGGTCTTTCTATGACCATGTGTGAATGGTGATCTAAGTACATCTAGTGAAACCCACACTTGATTGGAAAAGTTTATAACCCCTCTCAGTAGTCTCATTAGAGATATTTTCTAGCTCAGAATGATATCCCTAAATAAATTTTTATTAATAATATCAAAATTATATATAAGATATTATAGTTGATAAATATTAGAAATACTATAGTCATTAAGGGACTAGGAGATGGTAGTTCTAGATATCACAGTCTTTGATAATTTTCTAAAAATCCCTTCTTATGTACTTATTCAATATATTTCATATTATACATACGAATTAAATATATTTTTTAGATTTAAAATTCTATATGAAAATAAAAAAAGGTATAAAAACTGAAATAAAATAATTAAGTAATAATTATTAGGGATCCAAATAATAGAAAAGAGGTCACATTTCATAACCAAAGTGTACAAGTTGGAAGTCTAACAAGGCATAAATTACGATATAACATAATCAAAATATATGAATGAACTAGGAATTTTTTGGAGAGTTTTGTGGGGGTCACATTATGAAATAGTTAAGCTGAAAATTAATTATATTTAAATATATTTTATGAAACTAGATAAGTTTCAAAATTTGTAAAACTGTTTAAAAAACATGTAATTAAAAATAGTTTTAAACTAGTTCATAACACCTATTTTAAACCAGTTTTAAAAAACCGTATAAAAATAGTTTTTCTAAAACATTTTTTAAAAACATTTTTTAAAAAATATTTTGAAAAAGAGTTTTTATAAACTATTTAAAACTCATTTGAAACCATTTTTTAAAACTTTTTTAATGACTTTTTTAATAACATGTTTAAGAAAAAATTTAAGAACTGTTTTAAACCGATTATAAAAACTATTGGAAACTATTTTTTTAAAAAATATTTTATAATTTTTTTTTTAAAAACTTTTTTCGAAATCATTTTTTTTAAATGACACATGTTTTAAAAACACTTTTAATAAAATTAAAAACTATTTTAAAGGTTTTGTTAAAAATTTATTTGAAAACTGTTTTCAAAATTTTTTTTGAAGTTATTTTTTAACACACATATTTTAATAGATGATTATGAAAACAATTTTAAACATGTTTCTAAAATATGTTCCAAAGGGTTTTTTTAAAACACTTTTAAACCATGTTTTTAGAAACATTTTTCAGATACGATTTTAAAAACCAGTTTAAACCAATTTCTAAAATCTATTTTAGTCCACTTTTTAAATATTGTTTTCAATTTTGTTTTTGTAAATACTAGATTTAAAAAATATTTTTTTTCAAACTGGATTATTCTAATTTTTTAAAAAAAATTTAAAGAAATATTTTAATGACATGTTTAATATATATTATATTTTATTAGTTCAATATTTTTTTGGTATGAAATATTTTTTTTGAACTGAAATAAATATAATTATATGGAATGAAAACAAACAAAACTAGACCAAACATACACTTCCAGAAAAACAAAAATAAAGAAATTCAAAATTTACATACCACAATTACTTAAGTAGATATAAATCTAATTCATTGAGAGAAAATATAGATGATTCTATATATGAGACACCATTGATCTAGGTCCACAATTAATTTGGAAAATTGTACTATATGAGCCATTATATGAAATCTTTTGACCAATACCAATGGGGGAAACAATGGTTTCAATTTTATCCCCACCATCATAAAAACTATTTCTTGGTATTAATTCATTAACGACACTAATTTAAGACTAAATTGATATTTCACATAAAAAACCTATTTCTCCATTGATGTAAAAATGCATGGTGCATTGTTATCCAAGAATGGATTCGTGTCAACAAATCTTAATATATAATCATCAACGAATATTCCATTTTTCATCATTGATGAAATCCTATTTTATTTAATTATAGCAACTTGACAATGAGAGTAATAGTAAAATATTAGTATTTTATCAACAACACCATAATTAGGAAACTTTTGATATCAATGTATGTTGTCTAATGCACCAACATAAAATTCTGTTATTATAGTCAACATAATGACATCATGTTGTGTACTTATATTCACTACTCAATTAGTTAATTTTTTATACCAATTTATTTTCAATGATTTGTATTCATGAACCGAGGAATTGAGACTAAAATTGAACAGTATTAATTATTTAGAGACAAAGTCAATAAGTAACCACAATAATTGAAATATTTATATGAATATTAAAATTAAAGAAATATTTCTTTTTTTCACTTTATTAATGTAATTATCTTACCTTCTATTTCAATTAGATCGAATGAAATTTTATATGCAATGTATTCCATGTTTTAAAAGATAACAAACAATGAATTATACTTATAATTTTTCAATTTTCCATACAAAAAATTTTAATAATTGATTTATATATATATCTGAAACTATGTTGTAAGACATAATATATACATATTCAATTTACTTACATGATATAGTCATAAAAACCCTAGTTAAACAGGACTGTGTTATGTGCCATATCATTCTCTTCAAGGATCAATGTAGCCAATATATAAGCCCTCGAAATTCTAACTATTTGGGGAAGAGATGGAAAAAATGGGCTTAATTTTATTATATTTATCATATTTATTTATGATTGGGTTGTGTCCCATGGCCACATCATCCAATTGCATTGAACAAAAATCCATACAATCATGATGAAAATAAGATTTTATAATGGAACCTTATGGATGATTATTATTATGGAAATAAGAGATTATTGTATACATACTCATTTCAGGTGGATACATCCACTGAAAAGAAATGTGTCCCCCAAGAATCACTTCTAGTAGAATATGGATAGTTAGATGCATCACTCAAGTGAAAAAGTTGGAGGAAATTTTTTTCTAACTCACATAAAAAAATTGTGTCTATTATTTCATTTTTGTTTTGAATGAATTGTAAAAAAATAGAATAATGGGCTCTATGAAAATGGGACAATAGAATCACCATCACCCAAATGTTGTCAGATAATAAATAGTGAATTACTATTGAAATTAATTCATGAATAATTATTTGATTGTAATGAGTATTTAGGGAATTTTATTTCAACTCTCTTCTATTGAATTGTTTTGATAAGTTTCTTGAATCTCTATCATGAACCCTAATAGTGTCTAATAATTATAGAAATTAATTTTTCTCTGAATGTTTCATCACATAAAAAGAATAATTTATTTTAAATTTATTTTCCCTAATACACAAAATATGTAGTTCTAGTCTAATACCCCAATCCACTAAGTCACTATGAGATTAAAAGTCATCTTTAGTTTTCCCCATGAAATTTAGAAGAATTGAAATTAGAATTTAACATATATTTTTCTCACTGTGTATTACATCTAGAAAATGACGTAACAATTTGGTTGACCAATATGTAAAATAAGAAAGTATACCTTTATTTTTTATAATTGTAATTAGATTCAATGGGAGAATTATTAATTTTTATATATTTGATATGATCTTTCCCTAAAAAACCTAAATCTTTTAATTCATTAAGAACATAAATTCCCAACATTTACTCAGGTGAATTCTCAGTGAGAATAATATTTTAAACCCGTTGATGATTATTCCTATATGGATGATCCACTAGAAATAATAATCAGTGTCCAACGAAATGGAATGTATGAAAATATTTAAGTCTTTTGAATCGTGTATTCATCATAAAAATAAGACATGATAGTTTTCCCTTAATGTTTTAACTATAAATCATTGCATAATCAAAGAAATATTTTATTATCCACATAAGCATAGCACAAATATGAAATTTATTTTCGATAAAGAATAATTTTTGCACTCTCCCACATCCCAAAGCTACAAAAACTATTTTAATAAAGGTTGTAAGTGCACATATATATAATTACTTGGATCAGAAGTTCCAAATATGTGTATAGTCAAGAAATTGAATTGTTTTTTCATACAAAACCATGAATAACGATTATAAATGTGAAGAAAAACTCTCCATGTGCTATGAAATGTAATAATATAGTGAAATAGATTAAAATAATAACTTGATAGACCCAACATGACATTAATCACCTCATCTAAAAAATTAGGATATCATGCATCTAATATCCACCATGATAATCCATCTATAGGATGAAACAACTAATAGTTCCCCTTAATTCACATAACATCATACTGATTCTCATTTGTTGAGATTTCATCATACATGAAAATAAATTGTATCATATGAATCAATGGAATATAACACATTACTTTATTTATCACACAATATGGTGTAACATCTATATTTGGCATCCATCAAGATCCACCACATTATTTTTTATCAATTAGATTTGTGGTTTCCACCCATAATAAACTACAATATTTGAAGTAGACATAAATTTTATTAGTAAAAAATAAATGATTCTTAATTAACTTCCATACCATATAATGATTTGATGAAATTTGTGCATCATCAATAATTCAATCATTAAAAAAGTAAGAATATAATCGATTGAAATAATAAAAAATCCATACATGGTTTTCCCATGATAAAATCAAATTAAAAATTATATATTCTTTAATTTACTACTTTCCCGATATACATTATTCCAATATAATCCATTAATATTTTAGACACTCAAAATTCTATTTTTCATACGTTGTATCATGTGTATTGTTATCATTATCTTCTTGCATTTCTATACAATATTTCTCATGATGATTCTTAAAAAGAAAAAAATAAAAAATAAAATTATATACATTAGTCTAGACATTTTGATCAAGAACAATGTGATATTAAATTTCCTCTCCATTTTGATACCAAATTTAATAGTTTGTTTTATAATAAACTTTTGTTAAATGGTTTGTAGCTTATTCTATACATAACTAGGATCTTCCAAATAATTATAATTAGTGAATTGTATAAGACCTCTATCTAAATAATTATAAAATAAAATATCTAAAAACATCCAACTCTCTTTGAAACTTATTTGAGATCCTATCAGTAGCATATACTTATATTATATATGTTCCATTATATAAAAAAAGTTATTATTGAAATAAACATTGTAAAAAATAAATACAAAATTACTGAAAAAAACAAATCATTTGAGTACAAATTCAAATCATTTCAATTATTTTATAATTATTATCATATTGTTTTATTATTTTTTCTTCAATTCAATTTATTTTATATTGATTTGGATAAAAATAAATCCAATTAAATACATATGACTTTGTGATGTAATTATTTTTAAACAAAATTACTTGTTTTAAATATGAAATAAATACCATTAAATACATGTATTTATAATGGAAAAAATTTACTCAAAAATAAATAAATTTCCCACCCAATATGGAAAATATTTTCTTTGATTTATATTCTTTTAATAGGGAAATATTCATAATACCGTCAAGAACAAATTTAGTATAACATGTATTTAAAAAAATTCCAATAAGAAGAGATGTATACCAATTTTAATATTAATTTCATAAAACCATATTATTATCTATCTATATAATGAATAAGAGTGATGACATATTATATAATCAATGTATATTTGTATCAAGACAAAAAAAGTATAAGGCATGAAACAGAAAAAACTATTATATAATCCAATTAAATGCATGTATATTTATAAATCAATTTTCTTAAGATAATTCTTAGTTTTTAATTTGAAATAATTCAAAATAAATACATTTTCATTTTTCATGGAAAATATTAACTCAATAATAACAATAATGTCCCATCCATAATGTAAAATATTATCTTTGATGCATATGTTTTTATCTGAGAACATTCATTATACCATCAAGACATGATTTAAAATTAGATGTCTACAGATCATTTGAAATGAACTAATCCAAATACCAATTTTAAAATGAAATTCATCAATCCATACTTGTAACTATACAATAAAATATTAAGTGATTACATATGATATAATCAATGCATACTAGTAGCGACCCAACTAATATATAAGACATAGAATAGAAAACATCTAATGAATAAAATGAGATTGAAATTAATTATGAATTAATTTTTATCATTGAATTATGAAAATAAAATAAATAATTGAATGCCTTAATAACCTAATAATATACTAAAAAATAATAGAATTAATATAAATTAATTACATAATCATCTAATGTATATTACATAAAAAATAACTTTATATTGGATTTATATAAAAGTTGAGAATAACAAATAGTTTAAAAATTAACAACTACCATCACATTTATTATGAACTAATATTAAAAATATAATCTAAAAAACCTTCATTCAATGAATCTAGATGAAATTTTTCCTAACCTGATCTCAGTTAGTGTTTAATATGTGGATAAAAATAAAAAAAGATACTTGATAGAAAGAAATGGATAAATTTTAACTCACTAAATTGATATTGAAGAGGAATGGAATAAAAACCCCAATTCATTGGGATATATCTCTAGTTTAGAAGAGAGGGGTGGGGGTGCCACTTGGGGTAGTGAGGATTAGGGGTCGTGGGTTGGGAGGGGAGGAGGGGAGGCTACAACTCGGTTTCCTTTGGAACTGTGTTTGTCCTGATAGTTGACAATAGGGGGTTGAGTTTTTTAAAATCACTCACATCAGATCCACTATTTATGAATGGTTTCTGATGGGTTGTATTCATGGATCCAGAAACACCCAATCTCACTCACATCCATGATTCATGGACCTACATTCCAAAGGTATGTGCTTATTAGGTAACTTGACCAATGAAACTTATGAACTCACATTGGTTGAGAGTATGGGAACTCAGGCTCATCACACCCTTTTTTAGGGAATAAATTCCTATTTCTAGAGTCTATTTTAGATTTAAGATATGTTCATGAATCCTTGGTTCATTCCAAAGTGTGTTTCGATGGATTATCTCAAGGTAATGATCAATCACGAATACACATGGGTTTAGAATCATCTGTATGTATCTGAGGTTCTCCATCGATAGAGATATCTGTATATATCCAATGTTCTCTATAAATGGGGCCTTTTATGGATGGATTATATATTATTTGGTAGTTCATTGGTGCAATGCTGGTTTTAGGAAATTTAGTGAGGCGCTCTAGAGTTTACAATCATCTAGGGGGATGAGAGTTATTTTGATGTCGGGATTAAACCCCTAAGACGAGATTCCTATGTATCCTCATGAGAGGAATCAGAACCCAAATAGTTCAGTGCTACTTAACAGGGCACATCACCATTTAAGGTCATGTGACAAGTACCTGACCATGAAGTTAAACATCATATGTCAAGAACGCTTCAAGTCCACCCTAAATTTCCTGGGTATATATGAACCTATTGGGGATGTGGACCATAGAAATTTAGGGTGGACTTGAGTGCAGGGTTTGGACCTCAGGTAGGCTTCCTATGTATCCTAGTTAGTCAAGAATCAATTCATATATAGTTTTGTATATTGGGTCTTACACATGGAAGTTTCCCATCTTAGGTTTTAAGATGGGGATTAAATCCATGTAGGAGGCCCGTGTTGTTTGGAATCATGAAGATTTCATGATCTCCAATAACCTCTAAGCTCACATGATTCATGATCAGTGTGATAAACAAGAGGAATCAGTGGATCTATAGATCACATAACCCACTTAGTTCGCTGGTGTATCAAGCGACAAAGCACAAAGAGATATTGAGCGTGATTTTAGTGTTCCTGTATCCTATTTTATTTTGGTATCCAGAATACTCACATATAATGACTCATCTGGATATGTCTTGGGATGATGTGTAGATGAGAAAGATTGTTGCCTACCGCAAGAAAGGATAAGGTCTTACCTCAAGAGGAGTTCCCTAAAATAGGATGTTTTATGGTCATCTCATAAATATTACATGAAGAATCTTATGTTCAGTGCATAAGACATCTTGTGATTTTTATAGGAGTAATACTATGTTTAGAATATAGGGTATACTATAGTTTAATTTCATGTATCTATGATTATGAAAGCATAGTTTAATGTCATGTTGTGGGGATTAATTCCATACAGTTTAACATCATGTGTTTAGGAAAAATAAGAGGAATATTCTTAACAATAGAAGGTGTGGGACATATATTATAGACAACCTTTCTAGATTAATTTGGGAAAGGAGTCAAGTGATGGGGGTTTAGGAGGAGCATTAATATCACATTGATTCATGGTATTATATGGGGTGGACGTTAGGACTTTATAAGGAGAAACCCAAAATTTCATCCACCTAGGATGAAAAGGTCATGGAGAGACTATCCATTTGTCATTGGGTTTAGTGATGGTAGAGAAGGGACTATCCCAGAGGGTCGGAACCACTGCAAGGAACTGATCCTTAGTAGGGGTGAAACCCCCATGGTATTAACCAATGAAGAGTGAATGGTTTTGAAAATGGGAACATCGGGATGGTTTCATATCAATTTTCTTGAAAAAAATGTTCATGAAGGGAGTCTAGATAGGGAAGTCTGTGAAAGGATCCACATAGTTTTTTCTGCAAAGGGCTATCTTGTAGGATATTTCCATATAGGGCTGGCTATAAAGGATCATCTGTGATGGAGCATCCATGAAGCATCTTTTACCAAGGGTTTCTAGCAAATGGACCATCCATTAACTGATTTATTCATTCTCGGGGTCATAAAATTATTACTTATGTTTTCAAATGACAACACCTCCGCATGTAATCATATGTGGATGGTCTGTTACATAAGGTTCACAGAATGAAGTTTGCAAAGGGACACCCTCATATGGTTCTTGGTATGGTGTCCATTAAGTGGTTCAGGTAAAGGAGGTATTTCTCTCACACCTCCTCCCAATATTATTCTTCATCATCTGGACTCTTGTTCGAAGTCCCTTTTTAGTTTCCCTCTATGTTATTTTATATATGAATGGCACAACTAGATACTAGATTGGTTGGTCATGATGGGTTGTGGGGCCTTCTCTTATAGGATCCTAGGAATAATTCCCAATCCTATTGAAGATTTAGTTTGTTGGGAGTATTCGTTTAGGGGGATTGTCACTCACGGGGGCATAAGTCACCAACTTAGTTTCTAAAATGAATTTGGTTTCATTTTTGGACACCGTTGGCACCACCTCCTTCCACCAACTATTTCATTCAAGGACGCTTTGTGACATAGAGGAATTCCATGTAGAGTGGCTGTCTACAAATTGATTTGTTCTTCAAAAAATTTTCCCTTTGAATACTTTATTCAATATTCTTCTTTATTTCATTTTTTCCATTTTTTGATCTTGATATAATTAACTTCTTATTGAATAATGAATTTCCAAGACACAATAAACTCATATATTGCATCAATATACCAACAATTTCTTAAAAAACAATGGTATAGGCTTCTTTATACAAATAGTTTTTACAAACCTTTGGTATATAGTGTTTTCTATGACACTATATGAATTATTGTATAAAATATTTAGTATTGAGGCATGGATATAGCCTAAAATTATATTAGTGTATAGTCAATCAAACAGTTAATGAGAGCCTCACACCTACCAAACAAATGTTCCCTCGTTTGTTAGACGTGATTCCTTGAGATATGCCCACTATGTATTAAAACTCCATATCCTAATCCACTTTCTAAAAATTAGTTGGATGGAATTAGAATTTATATACCTTCATATCAAGGAGTTAAATGTCCTATTTGAGACTATGTTACCCCACCTCAACTTGAATTATCTAATATGAGGATATTTCCCTTTTCACATAAGGATCAATTCAAGAGTTGGTTAAATAATTTGATACTAGCATCCATCCATTCATTAAGATAATTTCAAAGAGATTTCTAAGAAAACATTTTCCTTATCAAAAAAATTATTTCACTTAGAAGAGTATTAAAAAGTTGTTGAAAATGGGGGAGATTTATTTTATGTAACATTGGAAGGTTTTAAAGACACAATTATTATGGTACTACACTTTGGGTTTTCAATCCTAGAATAATTGATTTTTTTATTAAGGGATATTACCGTAAAACTTATAGTTCAATTAATATTATGTGTTTCAAACCTTTAAAAAACCTATTTTTTCTTATGAGTATCTAGAAGTCTCTAAAAAAGTAAACCATACATGGAGAACCTCTCCCTATTATGAAAATACTATCAAATCTAGTGCGATGAAAACTATTTTGGAAGAAAAATGTCTCTAGTATAAAATTATAGCCTTTACTAGTAAGTTTGATATGATTGATGTTATAAAATTCCAAGAAATCCATATTTTCAACCCTTTGTACTCAATTTTTGACAAACATAACCATTAGATGAAAAATTGACCAACCATTACTTCCATATTGGATGTTATTTTATGAGGACCTCCAATAGTTTCAAACGATATAACATTTATGAAACTATAGTACTAATACAATTTGAATCAATGATATAAGGAATATCTAGGTTATTCATGGAAGGATAACTAAAGCCCAATCATAAATAAGGTCAAAATACCTACCAAAAATAAAATTTTCCAATCCATAACCAGTTTTAACCCCAACCAGTCTAATTCCATAATCTTTAAGTCCAATTTAAATAGCATATCCAATATCCTAAATATATACCTAGGATAAATCAACTAACTCAAATCCATAAAAGATATATTCATTTCCCATTACTATAAAAACTATTCAATTATGAAGTGTTACCCCTTATGCATGAATTTAGAACCATTAAAACATGTAATGTACCCAATCCTACTCAAGATGACCATTGGATAACCTTAAGGGGACAATTTAATTTCACACAATCATCTCTTGAAAAAATAAAATCTATAACCATCATCAAAATTGGTAAATCCATTAAAATACAAAAACAAAAACTCCTAAACCATATAAATCCACAAACACTCATGATAAATTTAAAGATCCACCCATTGAATCTGAAAAATCTAATGAGAATGTTGGGGAATCCATCCCTCCCCAAAACATCTATCATTATACTATAATCACTCAATGCATAGAGAGAAAATCTAAACATGATTTGAATGAATCATTAAGAGATATATTCTCAAAAATTGATCTTAAAATACCCCTTATCAGTTTAATATAACCATACATGCATACTCTATTTAATTTAAGTACTTATATAGTTTCAGTGTAAAATTTCTACACAAAAACCAAGTCATTTTCAATGCTAATGTTAGCATCACAATCTAGGATACCTTTAATGCTTTTTTGAAAGACTAGGGATTTCCATACATCAATGTTTAACTTAGAGAGAAAAATGTTTTTAGGGAATTATGTGATCTAGTATCCATAGATAACCTCATTTTATATTCCATGTATTTTCAGTTAGGGAATGCAGAACTCTATCCCATGTCTATCAGTCTTCAACTTAACGATCATAGTGTTTAGGTTTATAATGATATTCTAAGGGATATTCTCATAAAAGTTGAAAAAATCAACTACCTTATGGACTTTAGTTTCCTTGAAAGCCATAAAAACCATGGAACTACAGAAGAAACTATGATTATCCATGGTCATCACTTCTTACCAACAATCAACTCGATCATCTGATAAACTAATGAGAAATGTAACCTAAATTTAAGAACATGGGCCTTGATCTAAAAGATTATTATGAAAACTATCAAATCATGGTTGATAAATAGGTTCATGGGGAGAATTATATAGGTTTTCTTGAAAGTGAATTTATGGATAAATAATGGTTTATTGAAGATTTTTTAAGTCAAGATGGTATTGATTTCTTTTTTCCCATATGTTGAATTTGTTTCATTGGCTTTAATCTCTTTTAGATAGCTCCTATAATTATTTTTAGAATCACAAATCAATGAAACCTTTAGATAAATTGAAATATATTCATCATGTACCCATTGTTTACACTAATCTAGACAATTTTGTACATATTAATTTGGTTCTAAAGGAAACAATTTTATTTGAAATTATAGAAAAAGAATCTCAATCCAATTAAAATTCTAAATTTTCTTATAAATATGTAAATCATAATGAGATTAAATTTTAGTTCATACCTCCCTGAACTAGTATAGAATAAATTTAAAACAATTCATGTTTAATTTCAATTATTTATAAATGATGTTATAAATAATTTTTAACATCAGTTAAAAAATAACACACGTGAACAATGTGAGGTGTATATTTTATATATCGGTTATTAAACAACTGATGAGAAAAAAACATTAAGTGTTTCATGAAATTTCAAGAAAATTCATTTTGTTTTTTCGCATTCTCATGATAGAAGAAAATTTTCTCTCACATGGATAACACTAACACCTCTTTATTTGATCCATCAGCCATGACTCTCTTTTATCTTTCCTTTATCACAATAATCTTCCCTTATCTACCATTGGCCATAAATTTCAAGATCGTTGCATTATATTTCATCTCTTGTTTTCATCTTCCTCCTCCCTCTATTATATCTTCATTATTAGGGTTATGATTTTCTATTCATTCTTATTATAGGATCTATTATTATAATTTAAAGTAAAATGAGATAAAAAAATTTATTCGTAATTATATTCCTTAATTTGACACATTCAAAAACTATAAATATTTCCTTAATGTTTTCAAGTAGGTTTTTTCAATCTATGTTAATATTTAACACATTTATATTTCTTATATGATTATCTATTTTTTATTTTTTTATTTTACTTTTCTTTTATTGTTGTCATGTTTCTAATATAATTTTTTTATATGAATATGTTTGATACAATAATAATGTTTCTTATGAATATAAGAGAAATTTATTAATTCCCATACTTTTTAGATTAATTATAGTAATGTGTTTAAAATTTTATTTATTCTTCATTTATATTATTTTTAAATATATGAATCCATTATTTGAAAATATCACTAGAAGATCAAATTTAGTCACTATAAGATGTGTAAATTATCAATTAATATTTTTTATGAAAATATAATTAGTAGATTTACTTTAATGATTGTTATTCATTGATTATTTTTTTGGGATATGGATTTTATAAGTTCTTTTTTTAATTTACAAATCATAATAAATAATTTAAATTAACAAAGATGTTACTCATTCTTATTAACATTGTTTAATTATGAATAATTATAAATTTTAATTATTTTTTCTTTTATAATTATATATGTTACTATCATATTAAAATTTGAATACTTAAATTAGTAAATAATTTTAATTCTAAAATATAATCATTAATAATCTTGTAAAATTTTTTATTTTGTATTAAATTTCATAAATAAGGTTTTAGTATGCAAATTATGGGCTCTAAATCATAATCGTATTGTAATGAGTTGTTTATTTTATATTAAGTGTTTTCTATTTTACATAGTTTTAAATAAAAAAAAATGGTTTAAATTTTTTTTATTATATAATGAAGAATGATATGTAAAAAATTTGTCTTTTTTTGTATTGTTATTTATAAAATAAAATACGAATTTTAATTTAAAAAATAAAGTAACTGTTATTTAATATTGGAATTTTTGTAGGTGATAATGAATCATATTTGGTTTACTACGTGATGAAGAAGTGATGAATATGTGGAAGGGGTTGATTATTTTTTATAATTTTCAAAAAAAATGTTCCTAACAAAGAACCATTTTTTTCCATGCTCAAAATTTTTAAATATGAGAACCTTAAAAGTAAAGATATAAATGATCATTTATTTTATAATTATTTTAATTAGAGTTATAGTGTTTGGATATGGAATTTGAATATTGGATATAATTAGAGAACTAATAATGATGGTGGTTGATAAAATGACAGATCTAAATGAATTAAAGAGATGATTCATGGTATTAAAGTGTAGGTAATTTAGAAAAACCCATCAATTAAGGGATTATATAGCGATGTTGAAAAACCATTGTATCTTGGTTGTTTGAAATTCATAATTATATGAAAAATATTATGATTAGTTATCTTTAAATCTAGGAATGGTTTGAGTGATAATATTTTTACATAATTTCTATAGTTTCTAAAAGGAATACTTTCTAAGCACAATATTCTTCCATATTTAAATTATAATGAGAAAAAAATATTGTGACCAATGGTATTGGTATATAAGAAGATAGAAGCATACCCTAATGAATGTGTGTGATATTCAAAAGAATACAATGGTACTTAAGAGTTTCCTAAATATGTGACATGATAATATAAGTTAAAAGAAATTTCAGAATTCAATTCATCTATTATTCCAGATACTAAGATTCCCTCTAAGTAAATTTGTTTTCTTACTGTAATTATTCATCTAAAATATTTATTATCCAATTAAAATATTGAAAACAGGTCAATATGTCATATATAAGAGAGAATATATGAAAAAATATTATTTCATCTTGATGATTTTACAGAATGGATGAAAAATGATCAAAAAATTACTAAATTTTAAAATGGAGTTAAAAATATCAAACTTTTGTTGTGCATCGATGGAATGAATCAATATCAAAGCCTTAGTAAAAAACTTACATCATGGACTATTTTTTTGGTAATTTTCAATTTATCTAATGAGTTTAGTATTAATTTGATATATATCTTGTTTCATTTAATGATTTAGAGACCAAAATATCCTAGAAATGACGATGATGTTTACATATCCCCAATAAATGATTATTCGAAACATGTATCGGAGGAAGGTATCAGATTTCATGATTCTTATAAAAATAATTATTTTCAATTTCATGCAATTGTTGTGTTTACAGTAATTGAATTCATATAATATTGATTTTTTATATAGTTTTAAGGTGCATAAAACATATCCAATTTTTAAAGAATATACATTAATTTTGTCAATTATAACATAGGAGGAAAACAATATACCTAGTTTATTGAAATTTTATTTATATGGATCACTATTTTGAAAGATTAAAAATGGAATTTGAAGGATCAAAATTATTTTATATAAATCTAAATCCTATTCAATAGATCAATATTTTAAGAGTGTGAAAACATTGATGTCATATTTGGAAAGACAAAAAATCATACAATGAAAGAAATAAATGAAATAATGGATCAATATTTTTTTAGCTTCCATATGAAAGATATAATGAGATCAAACATAAAATTGATTTGATTCATGTTAATAAAAATATCTACGATAGTTTTTATTGGAATACTGTTAAATGTTTAAGGAAAGAAGGATGGTTTGAATGAAATACTATATTTATACTCAATGGGAATATGTTTAGGGTTAGATCCCATACATAATGGAAAATGAAAATAATTCCCTACAACATGTCGTACATTATGTAAGATGAAGTAAATTAGTTTTTGTCTATTCCTCTATGTTTTCATAGTTAGTCAAGGTTATTCACTAAAGATAAAAAAAATTATGTAAGTAAATGTTTTGAAGTTAATAGCAATGAAATATCATGATTATCGTGTTATAATTCAACAGAACCAACTTAATTCATTGCATGGAATATTACCCATTCATTTCATAATGACTATTATAAATGTTTCTTATATTTTTTGTTCCATTTAAAATAAATTGATGGATAGGAAATTTTACATTCCACCATATTTTTTAGATTTTTTTTCACGTAAAATTTTATTTTGTGTGAAAAATAAATATTTTTGGTCCCATATATTTAAGATGGATGTATCCTTCTAAAGGAAAATAATAATATTAAAGGGGTTTGTTAAGAATCCATGTCAACCAGAAGCCTCCATTTTTGAGAAGTATATTTCTGAGGAGGCTATAGATTTTTTTATATACCACTTTTCTATAGTGGAGAACATCATTTTTCCTATATCTCACCATGAATAATTTTGTTTTGGGTGAAATGGTATTTGAGTTTCGAACATAAAATTTTTTACATGTTAAAAATAAATCTTGAACATTTATACATCTTGATAACATAAAATATTCTTATCCATATATAGCTTCACATATAAATGTGTTAAAAAAATTATCTAAAGAAGAATTATAAGGGTTTATTAAATGAGTATTATGTTTTTTCATAGTTTTAAGAGACCATGCATGGTAGATCAGATATTTTAGAAATATTGAGATGGTTAGTGGGATAACATGGTTAACTATGATAACATGATCCGTGTATAAAATTTATGGGTATACATATTATACAAATTATCAGTACAATAAAAAGGAAGTGAAAATAACAATGTATTAGTGTTTTCTAAAGCAACAAAATTCTCATGTGAAAAAGTGAGAAAATCAATATCTATGTTATGTGTATATCACATAGTTATTGAAGAAAAATGGGAGATTTATTAAATTAAATTTTGTGTTCCTGTGTTCAAATTTAAATGGGATTTCAGTAAGAAAAATGTTCAACATGATGAATTATGTATGATACTAGTAAATATGAATAGATTGAAATAAACATATGGTCCTTTAATTGTGACATCACACATGAAACAAACTTTCTAAGATCTTGAATAATTTAGTGTATAGGGGTCAATTATTTTCAAGGAAAAAATAGTACTTTGGTGATAAAAACTAGAAATTGATGATTAATTATTTGAGACACCTATTTCCACATAATGATTATCAAAGGACATTGATGAACACAGTATAGACATGGTATGTTCCATAAGGAATTATGACAATGAAAGAATATGGAGAAAATCATTGGTAATATTCAAATATTATAAGCAACATATATTTATCTCTTGTTTAAATTTTCAAATTTTGAGAAATTTTAAACATAGTATTTCTATTTTTTTATACATAAGTCACAAATTTTAACAACTGTGAAAAAAAATTTTATAGTTTTTTTTTATTTTATTTGAATCATTTTCTAATTAATTAATTTTAAAAGTAATTGTTGAATATGTATAAATTTTTACTTAAGCTTTGTTTTCCTTCTATATCATTTCATTTTTCATAAATATTGACACAATTTTTATATGAATCTGTGTTTTTTGGGTTGGATATTTTCTGAAGGAATTTAAATTTTCAATTTTATGGTGGGTGAAATCATTATCATAGATTTATAATGGGAATTAAAAGGTTGTAATGACACTAAATAATTTTTGTAGTCTTATTTTGAGGCTGGGAATATGGATTAGTAGTTTTTGGGAGAATCCATGGGGGTTTGGGGCCTAAAACCAGAGTTTTGGAATGGTACAACCAAGGGATCATGGTTGGAACATAGTTAGTGATAACTACGTGTCCTTGTTTTTACAAGATAAATATTTTAGAAACTGTACAGCAGGATAGGGGAAGTTGTGCAATGGTGTGCATTTTCTTTTCAATACATGTGGTGTAGTTGGATAACAGTTAGTGATAACTTTGAATCCCAATTTGTACAAGATAATGATTTTATAAACCATGTAAAAGGATAGGGGAAGTTGTGTGAGGGTATGCATTTTATTTCGTACACGTCACATGATTTTTGTATGGTTTGACAATCTACATATTGCAACCATGTAAGAAGGAGGTGATTATGGAAATTAATACTACAAGGTAAACTGTGACCCTTATTAAAGGGTAAAAATTATCATTTTATTCTCTGAATGTTAATTGGTTTTACCCATATTTATCCCTCATTTCGCCTATGATCTCTCTCGCATGTTCCATTATCCTCCTCTTGTCCTCCATGGGTGTTCTTATTTGTTTTTTGTAAAAATAAAACATCATCAAATGTGTTGTAATCCATGAAGTATGACGCTGACTTTGTTAGCCTATGTTGAGTTATTTTTATTCTTTATCTAATAATGGATTCTATGTTTAGGGAATTTAGTTCAAATTCTACTAGAGCATAGTGGAATTAGATAATGTTGACAAGGATTTCATTCTACCTAAGAAAAGAGTGACATGGGAGGTCATTAAAAATTTGTCGTATTTCATTTCATCAAGGTAAATTTACACAATGAATTTATAAATATTTAAGGCCTAAATTAAATTTCTAATATATATTTATGGATATCGTTTCTTAGGGTTTATGCCTGGACCAATGTTCATAATGTGTAATGGGTTTTTAATGAGTGTCTGGTCTCTATTCCAATGAAACATGATTGGTTGATGAGGTTTACTGCTTCATACCCTTATAGTTTGTTTTGATTGTATTTTTTATAACATGTTATGTTTAATTAATTAATTCTAGTAGTTATAATTAATTAATTTTGATGGTTTTTTAGATAGGACCTCCCACGTCCCGATGGGCTTGAACGAGATTTGGTTGCTTCTTTAAGCCCTTGTAAAAATAAATATAAATATTTTGAAAGGTATGTTGTATATTGTACCTTCCGTATAGTGAATATTCATGTTATGGTATTACTTGTATTCTTGTTCATTCCAATGAGTTTGATTCCCCCATTTTATTCTCCCTCAAATGAAATACTAAATTAAATTAAATTAGGTTAGATTAAAAGGATAAACATCAAGGTTCAATAACAACCCATGTTTGTTGGATTTATACATCTATATGAGACTATGATTGTGTTTAAGGATATCCTATGGGGTACATCCACCTATGATTTGACCTAGAGTGTCCCAAGAAGGATTCCTCCACTTGCATACTATTTTCGAGGATTTCAAGACGGATTCATCTGCCTACATGTAGACTTAAGGGAATATAAGAGGGATGTATCTACTTATGTGTGAACCTTGATAATCCCAAGTAGGATACATATATTAGGTAGTTACCTAGGGGACCCAGTGGAAACCCCAATGTTTGACTAACCGTGACCTAGTGTGTTGTGGGTTTTGGGTAGAGATGGTATCAAGTTTCACCTTAAAACCAGTACTAAACATGTTATCATAATGGTATGTATAAGTAGTGGTAGGTTAGGCATTCAACCACACTAAATCTTTTATTTATGCATTCACAAGGTTATTGTTGGTAGAACTATGATTTCTAGTGATACTTCTTTGTATTTTTTGGCCAGTGGGATGGACATGATATGGTTTTCACTAGTATTCCAAGTGTTAGTTCATGGGATTAGGATTCAAGTCCTCATTAATTGGGATTCCAAAACACACTTCATATAATTTGGTTGTTGAGGAAACATGATTGATTATATGATTGGAAATTCCTATATGTACTTAACAAGATTCATCTTTTGATACTTACATGATCAGATGTTATACATGTAACTCATCATCATTCATTGGGGATTGATGGACATAATTCTCTACTCCCTTCTTCAGATACTCTTGATGATGATTTCTCTATCCTCAAATGATGTTTAGGATTCTCACTACCATTAGGTGGACACACCATTACCAAACTCATAGGACATTTTTGGGAGTGGGTTGTTGTGTAATTTTTTGAATGGATGGTGATATTTTACATGGACCCAGATATCATTTATTACTAATTGCCTAATATTAATCTCCTTAGGGATTATGCAATTCATAATGTCATGAATGAACTATGGGCCAGGACTGGTGAGATAGACATTAGAATAGATTCACATGGCCTGATTGTTATGGAATCCAGCTCAGATTCATTTACATGATGTCTAGATACTTCCTAGAATCATTCAGTACAGTTATTTGAGGTGAATATGTGTGAAACAAGGGTTAGTAAATGTATCTCCATGTGGTGATGTATCTTTCTCAGAGACATTTGTTTAGGTGGACAAAGTTGGTATCATTGACCAGGATTACGTACCCAAGGATCGACAGATTATACACATCTTGAGTGGTATGATCTCTAACTCCCTACCACATTCATAGGATTTCATGTTAATCAGGTTCACGAACCTAGGGATCTATTGTGGTTTTATTTTATTCTTTATTTCCAGTTATGTTTGAGTTAGGATGAGCATATTGCATGAGCATTAACTTCTGAAAATATGTCATTGTATGACCATTTTCTTCTAGTTTTTTCAGAAGTTATTTATTATTACTATTGTTATCCCTATGAGTAGCACACATACACATTTATTGCATTTACAGGCTTTGTATGGAACTATGTTGGTGGTGCCTTAATGAGTTTTATACTCTTACCATGCTCGGGAAGCCATTGTATAAGGGTACTATAGCACACACTCACTTGATTATAGGCACATGATGGAATTAATCCCAAGAATAATCTATCCAGATGACTCAGATATGTTTTTCAGGATCAAGTATGTGGTTTTTTTCAGATTATACATTTTATCCCAATAATTTTATTTTGGTTTCTATTATGTACTCATGTATATATGGTCATACAAGTGTGCGATAATTGTTGTATACATGAAATAGCCATTTAGGCTTATACTACATTAAATTTATTGTTATTGCATTCTTTTATTTCTATTATTTTCTTCTTCCGAGATTATTTGTGGCTATAGATGATGTTTTATTATTTCGTTTGTTTTCTTAATCTAACATGAGGGAATAGTATCCCCATTATCACACCTGAGGCACTCGATGCTAGCCAGCAACCACTGGTTTATGAGGAGGTGCACTTGAGCCCTTGTCACCAACCAATCATATTACTATTCATAGAGTGAACCAATTCAATACATGAAAAAAGTTGTATCATAGATATTTCTTTTACAATTGTATTATTATTTTTTATATGGTTCATAGAAGTATCAGGAATGTGTCGCAACCTGTGATAGATATAGGACAGGTGTGTCGATAACAATTTTTTTGTAAGAAGTCCCAGTTTCTAAGGATATGGTATTATAGTTCATGATATGTGATGTTATAGTTTTACATTAAATTCACTTTGAGTGAAAAAATTTTGTATGGATTTTATGATTTATTATCGATTTATTGCTCTTTGACCATTGGTAGGAGGTCGGGGATGGATTTTGACTCTTGGATGGTACAAGAAAAGGGCATCTCATACATTATATTTGGCATGTCAATTCCACATGATATAAGAATAATAGTGTGTTACTCTACTAAAAACAAATGATAACTATTTAAGGTTTCCACTATCACAAAAATAGCAATTTTCCATATAGGTTGGTAGTAGAATTCTACTCAGTTATATCAACATGTTAATATGTGTCCTTCTCTGGGTAGGCTATGTGGATCTATGGTGAGATGTTCGATGTTAAGGGTGATAAATCATTCCTCATGCATGGGAGGTGTAGTGACCCTAGTATGTCTGCATTAGCATGTGATGCCTTTCCAGTATAACACTTATAGGAGTTTCTTTTCAGGTGTGGTTATCTGTCATTTTTAAATTCCTACATGTGGTTTTCCAATTTAGCTTGATATGATTTTTTACTTAACTGGCCTTAATTCATGGTCATGTAATCAGATCCACTAGTGAAATTTGGATAGATACTTGAATGTTCATACTGAGCTAGCCCTTGAGGTTGTATTATCCTATTTGTATGCCTGGTGTGCATTAGTTCTTTATCTTTTCTATAATCATGTCATGATACTCTAGGGGGGTTATCTCTTATGAAGATACCCAGTGAGGATTAGGGCCCAATGAGGATGATTATTGGTAGGTTATTCCATTATATTTCTTCTTAATTATAGTAGATATTAATGGGAAGAAATTAAATGGGTTTCAAATGGAAACACAAATGTGTTTTCCTCTATAACATTCAATTGAAAACCTATATATGTTTGACCATGTTTACAATTTTTTACCCTTATTGGATGATGTTAGCCTTATTTCCCTTAGATATGGTTTATAGGCATGTTATATGATTTTCATTGAGATGGGTGAATAGATGATGACCAGTGAGGTGTGACGTTGGTGAGAGGTTTTAACTCTTGGGTATGTGGAAGGGCCTAGTGACCCATATTGAGACTTGATTTCAAGGGATAGGTTGGAGGCCAAGAGGTCCTTAGTTGTGACTTTGACCCTTTTAGGACAAAATTAAATTTTATGTGAAATCCTATGAATATGGTTGGCCCAGGTTTCTGGATTCATTTTTTGGCAGTGAGCTTGTTCTTATGCTCTTTTTGAGACTGATGCATGGTAGATTCTAGGGTTTTGTGATATATGAATGTTGATGCCATTTTTTTATAAATAACCAATATTGATTGTGTTTTAAGACTAGTCTTATGGGAAGGACTGTGTGGGTACTTGGACCTATTGTGAGGTTGAAACATTCATTTCAAAAATGCCATCATATGATGGGTAGTCATGGAATAAACAGTGGTACGTGTGTGGTGCTTGATTTTGAAGAGGAGTTATAGAGGATCTACTAGAATAAAGAGACTGATGTTCCATGTATTACGATCATATTGGACTTGTCAATTATGAATCAGGGGAGCATGAGTCAGGTGATAATGGTATGCGTCTATTATGTGTGTTACCATTTAAATTGAAAATTGATAAGAGGATGTGTGAAAGTTCAGGACTAACAATATAAAATAATCCACCGGTAGTGTTTCTTGATATTTTTTTTCAAATGAGAAATATATCTCTATAGAAGAGGTGAAATTAACAATAAGTAGGTAGTGTGAATAAGTTAAACTAGGGATTGACTTACACACCTGTTGTTGGGATACATGGAGTCATGGGTTGGTTAAAGGAAAGTATAGCCTACTTTAATGTGATCATGGATCAAGAGAGTGATACACACATATTGATGTAATCTTAGTGTAATCTTAGTTTATATATGATCATTCCCTATATCATGAAATCATTTTTAGTATACTTAGATAACATCAGCTATATACTGATCTACCTAAATATCCATCTATGTTTTGAAAGAGGGACTCCTTGGGAGTTTTTCATGAGAAATTGTAAAAAGTTAAGATATAAGGTGGGGAGTAAACCCTTTTTCATTTGAGGGTGGTTACCCTTGTTATGTTTTGAATTTTAGTGTTGCCATGGGAACTACTTCAATGGATCAAGAATGGGTGACAAGTGACATTTATGTTGATTCTCAGGTATGATAAATATTTTATCCATGGAACTTGTTATGATTGGCAATAGATGATCATGGGCTACTATGATCGATAATTTAGTTTTATGTTTTAGTGATAATGATTCTTTTAAGGTGGTAAGTTTCATGTAAGTCATCGTCTTTTGATCCACACATGAGAAGGGTCGTGGGACATTGAGAACAGTCATTGGATGGTAATTTTGAATTCCATATGTCATTGGATAAACAGAACTGTGTACACACATGTTTGAATATGAAATTGGATGGAGTATGAGTGTGGAAATCAAAACTGGGATGGCATGGGATGATCTAAGGGTTTGGATCAGGTATGTGTTAGTGATTGTGCTATAAAAAAATGATAGTTTTAGGATGGGAATGTTTCAATTAGGAGGAGTCACCAGAAGTCAGTTACAATATTCAGTGAGTGTGGTCAGAGAAATCTTGTTGAGCCTTGAGGTAAGGGCTTGGGATATATTTATAGTGTTGCGTCGGTGGTATAATCTAACTATATTTTAGAATTTTAAACCATAAGATGTTAGATTTTTTTCTCTTTTATAGTTGGATGTAGTGGATGAGGATCCACATTAGGAAATTGGTTGGTATGAGACAAGTGCAGTCTAAGGGTTGTTTTTAGCCTTTCCAAAAAAAAAGATAGTGTGGATTGTTTACTATGTTCGATCGGTACACGACCATTTTGATCAAATTGAAAATTGTGATGGGAGTGTTACTAGGATGATAAGAGAATGCTCCAATAATTAATTATTATGGTGGGAGTGAAGCTTCTTAGAATTGACCATTTTAAGTAAGAACCTTTGGTGGGGAGTTTCGTAAGCCGTTTGAAGAAACGGATGTTGAAAAGATCATATCTCAGGTAAGGTAGGATCAAGTAAGTATTGTCCTAATACTTCCTATATTGTTACGATCATTAGTTTCTTAAAATGTTTCTTGGAAGGGCATCAGGTACTCAAAGATGCAACGTGGATGTTTTTATGGCGCTCATGACCTAAGTAGTCTGGTTTATTCAAAATGAATTTGAATTTTTAATTAATCAATAGGTAAAATATTGATCTGATATTTATAATGGGAATTATAAAGTTAGGATACCTCTAAATAAGTTTTTTAGAAATGGTTTGAGTCTTGGAAGATATATTAGAGGTTTCGAGAGCATCCTTGTGGTTCAGGGCCTGAAATCAGTGCTTTGGAATGGTGCAGCCAATGTAACATAGTTGGAACATGGTTAGTGATTATAGTATGGGATAACTATGAATCCTAGTTTATATAAGATCATGGTTTGAGAAACCATGTGGTAGACCCATAGAAACTATACGGGGGGTCTAAATTTTACTGCAGACATGTCGCATAGTTGGTGTATGGTTTGACTAACCGTACACTACAACCGTGTGCGGTAGAGGTTCATGTAGATAGTAGCACAACATGGTTGGATAATGGGTTTCTAGACCATTTGGCCTACACATTCACCTCATTAAAAGGGAAAAAATTCCATTTTCCCCTCAATCCCATAAAAGGGTTTACCCCTATTTCTCCCCCATGTCTCTTAGGAGATCCCCTATATGCACTAGCCTCTTCCCCCTTCCCCACATGAGTTCATCCTTGTTATTGGTTGAAATTGAATGCCATCAAATAAGTTGGAATCCTTGGGGTATGTCTAAAACTCCATTAACATCTGTTGAGTTATTTTTCTTCTTCTTCTTCTAATTTTGGATTCTATGATTAGGGATTTTAGTCCTAATTCCACTAGTGAATGGTGGAAATGGGTATTGGGGATATGGATTTCACATGTCCTAGGAAGCGGGTTCCCTGAGTGGTTGTTTGCACTTCTCCACATTTCATTTCATCAAGTCACATCACTGTGGTGAATTTCAAAATCTTTAAGGCATAGATTAAATTTATAAGGTGGATATTTGGATGTTGTTTCTTAGGGATTATGTTGGTTACAAGGTTGATGATGTGTGGTGGGTTGTTAATGATTGTTTGGTATCTATTTTGGTGCAACATGATCAACCAAAGTTGTTTCATGGTTTATTTCCTTATTGTTATTTTTTGTATCATTTTTTTATAATTTGTTAAGATTAATTAATTAATTGTATTAGTTATAATTAATTAAATATTATGGATTTTTTATGAAATAAGATCTCTCATGTCCCAATGATCTTGGAACTACTTTGGTAGTTCTCACCATACCTTGGAAAAATAAATAGAATGCTTCAAATAGGTAGTTGGTTGGTCAAACCTTCCCTACAGTGATTATGAATTTTATGGGATCATATGTATGCTTGGGATTTCCCCTGAGGATGATGGCCCTGTTAGGACCATTTAGAATGAACTAATAAATTGAATTAAATTGGGTTTGTATAAAGGTGTGAATGTCATTGGTCACTAAAAACCCTTATGTGGTGGATTTATACCTCTATCTGATACTATGAATGTGACCACGGATCCCAAGTCAGATACCTCCAATTATGATTTATCCTAGAGGATCCCAAGTAGGATGCCTCTATATGAATATTATTTATAAGGAATCCAAGATGGATTCCTCTAACTATGTTCTGACTTAGGGAACTCTAAAAGGGATGTATCTACTTATATGTGAACCTCAACTATTGAAAGTAGGATTACTTCAATGAGTACTAACCTAGGGGATTCAGCGGGTGACCCAACATTTGACTGACCTTAACCTAGTGTCTTGTGGATTTTTGGTAGATACAATAGCAGATGTCACCTTAGAACCTACACAGAACCTTTTATCCCAAGGGGTTATGATAATAGTATTGGGTTAGGCATTCAGACACCATCAATCTGTTATTTTTTACTTTAAGATGGTTACTGTTGTTTTAGATAAGTTTTTCAAAGAAACTTCTAGGTATTTTTTTCTGGTGGGATAAACATGAGGCAATTTTCCTAGTATTCCCATAGGTTCATCATTGGATTCAGATTTTGAGCCATACTTTTTTGGGATACCCAATGGACTACCTAGGATCTATCTATTTATCCAATGTGATTTATTATATGATTATAGATTCTCATAGGTACTTCATGAGGTCCTAATTTTGAGCCTTACATGACCAAATGCTGGGCATGGAACTCCTCATCATTCCTTATGGATGGTTAGACATGAAAATCCAAACCCTTCATTAGATACTATCAATGATGATTACACTCTCCTCAATCGATGATTAGGATTACCCCCCTAGGGCTGGGTAGAATCACCATTATGAAACTCTCTAGACATGTCTAGGAGTGGGATGCCAATTAGTTTATTGAAAGGATGTTGAGATTAAACATGGATTTGAAGATAATTCCTTGTAGGTCTCCTAAGGTGTATTCTCTTATGGATCATTTTAGTGAAAATTGCATGATTTACCTATAGGTTGGGACCTAGTAGGAAAACCTTAGACTATATTTACATAGATTGAGTGGTGTTGAATATATCTTAGATATATTTATATGATGTCCAAAGACTATGTGGAATCCTTCATTATAGTGGTTGGAGGTGAGTACAGGTGAACCCAGGGCTAGGATATGTATCACCATATGGTGACATAGCTTGCTTAGAGACATTTTTAGTGGTGGATGATTTAGGTATTTCCAATTGGGATTATGGACCCAAGTATCGAGATGATTATACAGGGATTGAGTGGTAAAAAAACTAGATCACCACCTCATTCATAGGTTATCCACTCTATCATGTTCATGAACCCAAGGTTCAATTGTTGTTTTAATTTATTCTTTAATTATAGTTTTTTCTCAGCTAGGCTGATCATATTTAATGAGAATCTCCTTATGAAAAAATTCTATGATATGACTTTTTCTTTTAGATTTTTTTAGCAATTATTTATTAATACTATTATTATCCTGATAATTTTCTCACATAAATGTAATTTACAGGCTATGTACAGGAGCACATTGGTGGTGTCCTATTGATTTTTTTACTCAAACCCAACTTGGACCACTATTGAACTGGGGTACCCAAGCACACATTCACTTGATTGGAGCTAAAGGATGGGATGATTCTTGGGACTAAACAAGTAGTATAGATCAGATATGTATATGGAGATAAGCTATGTGGGTTTTCTTAGAGTATTTAGTAAATCCCTATACTTTCATTTCAATTTCTATTATGTAATCCTATATATTTTCTTATAGTGATAGGCGATCATTGTTGTATGTACTACATGTCTAGGCATGCCTTTTTACATATGATTTATTATTATAGCATCCCTTTATTTCAATTTATTTACTACTTTCACACTCTAATTATTTGATTCTATAGATTATTCTTTTTTTACTTTAATTATTTTCTTTCTCTCATATGAGGTCATAGTCTCCCCACTATCCCACCCTAGTCCATTAGAGCTAGTTGGTAGCCTCTAGAGTATGGGGAGGTGTTCTTGAAGCCTTGTCCCCAATTGACCTGGTTAAAATTTATAGAGTAAACCATGACATGATGTGACAATTTTTTTATCATTTTTGTTAATATCACTTTTTTAGTTTAGTTTTTATTTTTTTTATCATTTTACAAATATTATTCAAATTTATCAATAACAATTGAATTTGTATTATCTTTTAACAAATTGGTTTCTTCTTCTATTTTAATCATTTACTATGGTATCAATTCTATTAATATTTTTTTAGAATTTTAGTTGATTAATTTAATGAATATAAATAAAAACTTATTTAGCTTAGTTATGATTTTTTTTAAAATTCATATTTAATTTTATATATAATATCTAGATTTTTATAATTTTTTTATAATTTTTTGTTAATTTCATTTTTAATATAATGTCTGATCAAAAAGTTGATTTACCTCAATATTCTTGGAAGGACCATAAATAAACTTCTTTTAATGTTATTCCTCATCCTTATGTATATGTACTTTATATGTCCATATGGGAGTAGAAATCATCTAGTTTTGGTAAACGTGGTAACAATTTTTTACCTATATTATTACTTTCTCATATCTTAGACCATATGATATCTATTATGTTTTATGGTAATGGTAATCATAGGGTTATAAATTAAAAATAATTTTAATGTTCTATGGAAATAAAAGATAGAAAAAAAAGTTAGGATTTTGACTTCTTATCAGAGAGAATCGAAAAGAAAATACTAGTTCAACTATAAGAGATAGTTTTATTAAGCTCATTTTTTATTATATTACATATCATGGAATGGTATTCCAAATATATGTAATTTTTTTCTTTCACATTAGATGAAATATGATATAATTGAAATTAAATAACTCAGCAATAGATTTTTAGGTGTTTTATAAGGATATGAAAAGATTTTAAATTATCCCTAACTTTTGATTTTATTTTTAGTGCAAGAAAAAATATAAATTTATCTGAGATATTTCCTTTTCTAGATGAAGATACATTGAATAAATTTATTTAATGTTGACAAAAAAAAATATTTTTGGTATATTGAATATCAACTTTTTGATGTTTTTTTATAATCACTAAAAATGATGATCTTAATTTTTTTAACTTGATTAATAAGAAATGAGGAGATTTAATAATGAAATCCAATAAGAAAATGTATACCCTCATACGTAATATTTCAAAGTGTATCCATTATTGAAAGATAAAATGAGGGCTCAAAAATTTTATAAATTGAGATTCGAATCTTCAGGTTCATCACAGATTAACCCACCTTCCCCAACATAGATATGAAAAATAAACGAGGGCCCAAATGACCAAAAATGGAACTTCTCTTACATAAGACATGAGGGTTGTAGCTGAGAGTATCTTAAGGAGTTGTTAATTAATTGAATTTATTTTTATACTCTTTATTTTTATTTAATTCACTAATTAAATGTATAATATTCTATATTGGAATCCCTTGAGTAGCAAAGTACATAGGGAATTATCATGTCTGAGGGTAGAAAAGCTACTTTAGCTACTTTATCAAGAAATATTGAACATCCAGTTTGTGTATGAGGATATGAGGAGGGTGTATAAATTAAAAAATGGTTGGTTCATCCTTTAACCTCCTAAAGAGGGCATTTATATAAAGGAAAAATACATTGTTTAGAAGAAAAATTTAGGAGATGGGTGATACGATGAAGGAGAGTATTAGAGCTTCATTACAGTTTATGTTTTCTAATATACAAATACATTTTCAGAGTGTATATCCCACTACTCTACTGATGGATACATATACCACTCCTCCACTTTTATCTTCATATCCCACTCCTACACCTCCTTTTCCATGAATTCATGTATATTGTGAGTCATGTGTTTAGGTTCCCAAGGAACACATTGCAAAACATGTGTCCATGTTTATTTTAGGGATACCATATATCGTTAGTGGATAGAGATGGGTCAATGTAGGGTAACGGTACAAGATACTATAGATGCATCGACTACAGTACTAGTCCCTATATATGAGGTTTCTATAGTGGTAAAAAGTTTAAGAAAATTTTCACTTTATAAATTTAGACTTGTCCAACAACTTACCCCCTAAGGTTTGTGTATATTGTATTACTTATTTTTCATTTTGGTATTAACATTATTTTAATAATTATATATATATAAGTATATGAATGGTAAATAATTTTTTAATGTGAAGATAAATCATGTTGAGGAACCTTTTACTTGAGATGCAACATTTTTTGAAGTGATTTCTAGATTTTATACATTTGAATATATGTTATTATATTTTTATGAGCTTCAAATGGATGCATAAATTATTAGGAACAATATTATTATCATGATTTTAAATATATATATCATTGAACTTCTAAAATAAAAACATTTGGGTCTCACAGTGATAAATATATATTCCATTTATGCCTATTATCATATTTCTTTCAATTAAATCAATTTATTTAATTTAAATTAACACTTATATTTTTTTATTAGGTATATTTATAAACATTGAATTTAGTATAATACAAAAAATAAATGTATAGATTCTCAGATACTAAAATTGTTTCTTTATAAAATATGGTGATAAAGGAAAAAGAAAATATATTATATGGTGAAACTTTATTTTTTATGATCGGAGTCACTGAGGGTACTTTTAAAATTTTTATTTATGTGAATTTCAGGAAATTAAGATAAATTGATTCATAAAGAAAATAAATTCCAACAGTTTAAATAAGAAAGAAGGCCACATTACAATACTCTACACCAAAACATAAAAGGATGACATGGAACAAAAAAATGCAATGATAAAACCCATGATTAGGTATAACTCAGTCCAATTTCATCTCCAATGATCATGATGAAGTCCAAAAATCCTTATTCTGGTTAAACCTTATATCCTATAAACTTGGGTAAGTCCACACCATAAGGTGAATGGATACGACTCAAAACATATATAAAAGGGTCTTTAATTTTTAATCTTAAAGGCCACACCACAAGGTGAATGACCACACCATTTAATTATTACACAAGGTTCATCCATATCACAGAATAAGAGACATTCCATATCTAGATTGATATTAATCGAACCATCATAACTACCCAAAAAGATCCTAAAGGACTCTAAAACGTAGCCTAAATCCCCATTCCACAAATACTACCTCCACAGTGGAGTGAATAGTAATACATCTCAAGGATAGTTTTGATCTAGAACTGTCAAAAAAGAATTAAATATTCTTCTAAAATATTTAACTCAACTCTTTAATGACTTGACTCAACTCCAGGCTCCTCCAACACCTATGAATTCTATAAATTGAAACCATGGGAGGATTAGATATCATTTATGACACCCATGAAAACCAATTTATATAGAAATATTATTGATCTATCTATGATGATCTTTTTTAATAGTTTATAAAAAGGCTTCAATTTGATCCAAAGGAAATCAGGCTTCAACTTCCCAATCCAATTTCGATTTACTCTCTTCTTAAGAATTTTTATTATGTGATCCTTCGTAGTAATTATTACATGATCATATTTTACATTCTATATCTATCTCCTTGTATATATATATCTTCTAAATATTCAAGAGGGATTTTAGCTCTTTGTAAATTGGTGTAACACCATGATATTTTAATATATTTTTTGTTTCAAAAAATTTGTTTTTGATAACTTGTGATACATGAAACCCTAAGTCTAAATGAACTAAAATATATTATACCATTAAACAAAGACTTTAAATTGGAATTCATTAATAAGACTAAATAAATTATGAAAGTTTTATTTACAAAATAAATTCATTGATTATAAAACATTATCTTAATGTAAAACAGAGGTTTTTCTAAAAAAGTGTTTTTATGTGCGCAACATGTTTTATTCTTAATAAATTAAATTAATAATTCTTGGTGAATTATTTTAATGAAATATATATTCTATATATTCAATAATTTCCTTTCAAATTCATTTTAAATGTTTTTTTCGTAATATTGGGGAAAAATATAAATCTCTTCTTAGAAATGTATGTTTTTCTAAAAAAATAATTTCCTTCACATTTTTTTCACTTGTTTTAAAATTAATTTCATCCAATAATAGTTATTTAATTTTATAAAATTGATTTCATATTAGTAATTTTGTTGTTAAAATTTTTTAAATGTGTCTCTTTGATTTTTAGGAATTATGAATAGTAACTGTAGTAGATATTATTTCCTCAATAAAGAGTAAATCATGTTAATCTGTGTTAAAACAAAGCATTGAGGTCAAAATATTTAATATAAATTAATATTAGATGAATATAATTTGACCCTAATCACCTATATACATATATTTAATTATTTAAGGTACACTTTTATAGCAAAATGACATATATAATATTCAAAAAGAATAAAAATAAAAAAATTCACTCTCTTACCATTAAATATATCTTCTATGTTCACATAGGGTGAAAATAAAGTGGTGAAATAATATAGATTTTAATTTTGAGCATAATAAAATTATTTTCATGATGTTTACTTACTTTTAATTTTTAGGTATTATATAATTACCTTAAATTATTAGGCAATATTGAGACAATATTATTTAAATTAAGGAAAAAATAAAATAAATGATTTTAAATATATTAAAAGTAATAAAATTTGGATGATTTTTTGTGTTTTGTTAATTTTTTAAATAAATATAACATATTGGGGGTATGAAAATGGTTCATATTTAAATTAAAACTTTTCATTTATGTATTCGAAATCAAATTAAATGAATAGTGTAAAAAATGAAAATAATGATATTTTATGAAAACAATATTTTATTATATTATCTAAAAAATAATTAAAATCATTAAAGTGGACTATTGGGATATTATATGGTCTAAAAGTTCATCCCATATCTATTTATCATCCAATGTTTACATTTTAATTACTATTATAACCCCTTAATAGTGAAAAGTTTTTTACCACGGTTAAGGTTAAAATAGGTTCACAAAAGGGTTAAACCAAAAGATAAGGTTTAAAATATCCCATAATACTATTAAAATATTGTTGAGTGGTTATATTTATGTCATATGAAACCTTATTTTAAAATATATTTCCATTTAGATGACTTTTTCTTGAAAATTACTTAGTTATATTTTAATCTTTTTGATAATTTCATGTCTGCCATTTCCCTCCCTTAAAAAAGGAAACCCCTTCCTTCACTTTTTTACACCACATTGAGCAACCTATATCGAAAAATACCTAACCATTTTTCATATAAAAATAATTATAAATGTCTTATTGATGTTTTTATCCTCAGAATACCAACCCTAGGTTGTATGAGAAAGTATATAATGGTAGTCTCCCAAAGAAAAAGTGATCGTTATACTCGATCTCCTTCAATTTATTTCTTCATTTACCACCTCTAAATATATGGTATTTTTCATAAAATAATAAATAAATTATATCCAATACACTAAACTGTTATTATGATTATTAAACCACAATTATCCACCCTCTTTTTCATAAAATGGAAAGTGAAATTATCACTCTTTCGTATGTACGACTTGTCATCTTCACATAACGAAAAAATTCATTTTCCATCGCCATGTTTAATGGATGGGTATTATGATGGGTTTAATATTTTTATATTATATTTATTAAATAATTATTCTTTTTGAATTATTATATCATACCTACCTTCTTACCTTTGAATCTGTGGGAAAACAATAATGTTTCTCGTGTGTACTTGTGGACTACCATCAACATGATGCAATGTAATTTTTTTATTATTGTATTAATTGGATGGTAATAGGGATAGACTTAATTTATATAAATTATTTATATTATAAAATAATGATTAAATAAAGGTTAATTATTATTTACCTTTATTTTTTCCATGTAACAAAAAGTGAAAACAGAGTTCATGTGTACGTACAACCTACCACCTCCATTAATGGTGTAATTAATTTTTATATATAAATATTTTATGGATTAATATAAATAAAATATAATGAATATTTATGATATTTATATCATTATTAAAATTATGTATATCATGTAACCATGATTAATATATAAGGACAAAAACTACAACGCCAAAACATACCTGAAAACGATGGTTTCATCAACTGAAACATTGATTTTAACAAAGAATTTTTAATAAAAGAGTGATAAAATATTATATGTAAATAATATACAATATTATATATATTAGTATGGTCATATAATAGATTTATAATAAATCAGCATTATTTATATAGGAGGTTTTAACATGCACAATGTAAGACACACCTAAGGTAAGGGTTTATATAAAAATATCATCATTATTCGAGATTGTTTATGTTTTGGTATATATTGGGGGAATTATATGATCACTATATAATAAAACCAATTTATTTTATTTTACTCAGGTTATTTCTATAAATGAAATTTTTTCATTTGAATTTCATTTCTTTAAGTACTTAATGTTATGAAATAATGTTTTTACGGAAAACTGACCTTGTTTTTTACTCGGTCAGGAATATTTATCTTCAATGTCCTTATTTTTCATAAAATATATAAAATTATGTTTTTAATATTATCTAAATATGTATTAAATAAATTTTTATCCAAATTTTACATTCTAAAAAATTATTTTAAAGGAATCTTAGTGTCATTTTCCAAATTATGTTCTTTTGGACCTTTTTATAAAAGTGTGAAACGAATGTTTTTTTACATATATGAGGTGAAAAAAAATTTCCACCAGGATGAAAAATAATTTCATTGAATATTCCATTAAAAACATACAATTTTCTTTTAAATGAAATTTTTTTCCTTAATATTGGTAAAACTTTTAGATTTTAAATAAATGTTTTCAAATTGAAGGGGTATTTTCATAAATAAATTATATAGTGATATTTTTATTGTATTTTTATCTATGCTAACATCATTTATTAAATATAATGTTGTAATGGGGATATAGTTTTATAATACAATCAACTATCATTCTTTGGATAGTTTTGATCAATTTTACGAGGGAAATTATTTACATTATTTATGCTAGTTCTTATAATATGAAAATTTATTGGTTTAAAGTAATGTTGATTAAGACATATTGTTTATTCACATGATGAATTCATTAGATCAATTAAGTGATGGGTGTGACCCTGAATTACATATCCCCTTGGTGCATAGTTTGGTTTAATGAAATAAAAAATACCAGGTATTTTCCATGGCCTTACACTTTTATATAGATGTCTTGGAACGAGGCCTTGAAGGTGTTATATATGTTTTGCTCAAGGCCTTGAAGGAAAATTTTAAATTTCCCAAATTATTCAATCCGTCATTATAAAATCAGTTACTGGTTTCTATAAATTTATTTGAATATTTTTTTATAACCATGGATAAGTTTCAAACTCGTGTGATTATTTATAAGTAATTATTTTATCATCACATATTCTTACCATGTTATTTATGCCTTATATATCTTTTATTGTATTAATTGACCTACTGATTATTTATGCTCACCACTTTTGTATATTTCCTTCTACTAGGATTCAATGAAATGTATTATGATTGAAATTTATAGATATTCTAAGGGGAATAAAGATGATTACAAATAATATATTATTTCCTATTTTATGTTACAAATGTAATTTGGGATTCAATTATGTATCCAGTTTACCAAGACTATAAAACTATTCAGTTTCTTTTGATGTGATTTATTATATTTAGTTACCAATATAATAATGTAACCACTAACTCTAGGAAACTAGGGTAGGGTTATTTATAGTTGGTATCATAGAAATTTTAGTATAAACCTTGGGAATTGAATTTATGGAAAAATAGATTAGATAACATAACTCCATGACGGACATTGAGAATATTTCCAAAGTAAACAAGCCTATGATGTTCAACTTAGTTATACATTAATTTTCAATTTTTATTAAGTGTTTCACTAGATTTGAAATTTAAAATTATGATTCATAATTTTATGATCTAATATAGTGTGTTCCATTGTTTATAAATCGTTCCTAGAGGAAGGAATGTAAATGGAATCATTGTATGTAATACATGTATGGATTTCCCTTTTCTTAAAGATAACGAAGCTATTGCTGAATTTGCAGCTCGAGATGAACAAATTATAACTCTATTGAGGTAGATGACTCAGGTTATGATCCATAACCTTTCCCTTATAGTGAAACCTATTAATAAAAACTGTGGTTTAATAATGTCAGACCTATTCATACATCATATTCCTCCATCATTCAATGGGACTACAATTCCAATTGTATATGAGAAATAGATACATTTCTTAGAGAAGATATTTCTCACATTGGGATGTAATTAAAGGGAGAATTTTTCCATGTATTTTTATCATCTCTTAGAAGATGTAGATAAATTTTGTACAATGATTCAAAACACTAAAGATGAGGATTAAATAATGTGTTTAGAATAGTATGATTTTAACAAACTTTTCTTGGAAAAATATTTTCCTCACGAACAATAAGATCATATGGAGATATAATTCATGAGTCTAATATAAAAGGAATTGCAAATTGATTCTAATTATGAAGTTAACCTCACAAGGTTATAAATACATGCTATGCACTATATATGCAATCCATAGAGTAAGAGTGACTATTTCATTAATGGGTTTAAACTAATCCTTCGAAGGGAATTAGCGTCCCAAACATTATCATCATATGAAGACATGGTATCGTGTTGTATCAAGATAGATAAATAATTTTCCATGTCTTATGGATTCCAAGGAAAAAAACAGAAGAAGATGACGACTGAGAAAAAATTGATAAGGGGATGAATAGGAATAAGAATTTTCATATATGTATTACTTGTTGAAGGAAACACCTTGGTACATTTTTAAAGTAAAATTGATTTTTCTTTAAGTGTGGATAAAAAAATACATAATTCTCAATGAAATAAACAGTAAGGTATAATCCACCAAATTACAATGCAATAATTAAAAGGATATGGGGAAAAATTCTCACTGATTCCTAAACATCAAGGGAAGATAATACAAAAGAAGAAAATGGGATAAGTTTAAGCTTATGAAATTACTATAGCCAATGTGGAAGTTCCTATAGATGTGGTGAAAGGTACAATTATAATCCAACCCATAAATTAAATTTTTTAATTTTATTCTAGTTTTACCCACTCTTTTATATCATAAAAATGTTATATGGTTATTAAATCACCACCTCAATGATTAGATATTGAGTTGGTGGTGAAAAATCATAATGGTAATATAACTTTACCTTAGTAATATAACTCATCTCTGATAACATTTTATGCGATGGTTCTTCCAATGAATCATGTTATTGTTACACTAAATGAATTTGATATAATAATGGGTAAGTATTGGATCTACCAGTAGATATCCCACATCAATTGTTGAGAAAGGGAAGTTACATTTGATATTCCAAATCATCCTTGAATAATCTATCAATGTGAGGATGAATCTGAAAAACTAATGAAAATCAAATCTATAATATGCTCTTAGATACATATTTATGAGAAATATTTATCTCAAATGGTTGAGGAGAAACTCAAAATGGAAAATGTGATGATTTTTCAGGAATACGATGATATATTTCCTGAATAATTTATTCATCTTCCCCGAAATCACAAAGTAGAGTTTTAAATCAAACACATACCTAATTTTATCCCTATTTCAAGGAATAATTATAGAATTTCCCCGATTTAGTTTCATTAATTGTAAAATAAAGTCTAGGGTAATATAGTTAAGGGATTCATTCATCCTAGTGATTCACCATGGGTTGAAACTTTTATTTTTGTTGATTATAAAGATGATCAAATGTGACTTTACATTTATTATTGACAACATAACAAAATTATTATTAATAAAAAGTAACCTCTACCATGTATTGATGATCAGTTTGATCAAATACAAGGAGATATATATTTTTCAAGAATGATCTTTGATATGGATGTCATCAACTTAGGATCAAGAAGGAGGATATACGTAAGAAGACCTTCCATATGAGGTATGGCCATTATGAATTCATAGTAATTCAATTTGTACTACTAATGATCCAACTATCTTCATGGATTTAATAAATATAATATTTAGAGAGTACCTTGATTGTCTTTTGGTATCTATTATAGATAATATTCTTATATATTAAAATATAGAGGAAGATCATGGAGAACATTTTAGAATTTTATTGAAGAACCTAAGGAACGGAATTTGTATGCTAAATTTTACCAAGTGTGAATTATAGAATAAAAATATTCATTCTTGGTTCGTAAAATATTATGTGAGTTTATATAATAATGTCCTTTAAAGATTAAAGTTATTGAAAAATATCCTGGAACAACCATAGAAACCAAATATATAGTTTTCTTAGGTTCGGATGAAACTACTTATTCTTTGTTTGATATTTCTAATGATTATCTAATCCACTCACCAAGTTAACATAGAAGGTTTTCACGCTCTTGTTGATAGATGGATGTGAAAAGTGTTTCAAAGAGTTGAAGAGAAGGTTGGTTAGTATTTCAATGTTTACACTTCCTTATAGAGGAGAAGTATTTTTCACCAATAGTGATGCACCAATGAAGTAAATGAGATTATTCATTATGTTGAATAATATGGTGATTGCTTATTCCTTATTCCAATTGAATACTCATGAGAAAAAATAACCCGAATCATGTTTTGGAGTTGGAAGTTGAATTTTTGGCATTGAAAATATAGAGGAATTATCTATATGGTGAATGGTGTGATAAATATACTGATCATAAAATATTTAAGTATATATTTACATATATATAGTTTAATATCAACTAGATATTATGGTTCGAGTTAATCAATTATTATCATTTATAAATACATTAACACCTTAGGAAAGTAAACACAGTGGCTGATACTCTTAGTAGAAAATACCATGCATGTTTATTCATGATGAAAATAGTATTAGATCCAATAATTGTAAATTTTTGTACTATTGATCTTGAAATCATGAGGAAAGGTGAATATCTTATCTTTCTTAGATGAATGTTCAACCATCCATCTACAAGAGGATTGAGATGGTGCAGAAGGAAAATGTGGAATTATAGATGATGGGGAGGAATGTTCCTGAGTTTAACCATGACCATGATATAATGATAATGTTCAAGAATATAGTTTGTGTCCCATATATACCATAATTTATGAAATAGAAGTTGAATGGAGCTAAAAGTTCATCATTCCTTATTCATCATGGAAGTATAAAGATGTATAGAGATCTGAATGAGTATTTTTGGTGGGGAAACATGAAGAGCAATATTATAGAGTATGTATGATGGTTCTTGTTATGACAAAAAGCTAATCCTGAATGACTAAAATCTAAGGGGATGTTATAACTATTATCTATTTAAAAAATAAAATGGGAAACCATCACCATGGATTTATTTATCAGAATCCCCAAAATTTCAAAAATTTCATAATTCGATTTTTTTCATAGGCGATCATAGTACAAATTGAGCACACTTCACTACTATTAAAGATGATTTATTGATTGATCACATTTCTGGAATACACATTAAGGAGGTGGTAAGTTTTTACCAAGTACCACTATCTATTATGTCTTATTAGGATATAAAGTATACCTTATTGTTCTTGAAAATTCTTCATTGATCTCTGAATACATAATTGAGTTTCAATATTGCATATCATCCTAAAAAAGATGGTTATTATAGGTGGATGATTCAAACCCTAGAATACATGTTAACATATTCTTCTTTGGATTTAAATGGAGGTTGGAATAAAAAACTATTTCTTATTGAGTTTTATTATAAAAATATATTTCACATGGGCATTTATATGGATCCTTTTGAAGTACTCAATAGAAAAAAGTATTGAACTCCAACCTAATGGGATGATATTGGAGAAATAATGATATTGAGATCTGAAATGGATAAGGAAATTATAGATAATGTTGTAGAAATTTAACAACATATCAAGGGAGCTTAGAGTCTCTAAAAAATTTATGTTGACAACTATCGACATGATTTGGAATATGAAGTCTATGAAAATGATTTTCAATTAATTTATCTATGGAATAGGGGTATTATATTTGGAATGAAGTGAAATGTGATCCCTATGTATATTGTCCCTTTTGAGATTCACGACCTAATAGTTATGGTATATTTTCAAAAGGGATTCTACCAAACCTATCTCAAGTGCATAATTTGTTCCATCTATCTATTCAAAGAAAGTAAATACCCAATTCTGCATAAGTTATAAACAAATATAATTTATTATTGAATAATGATCATTCCTATGGGGAAATTTTGGTATAAACATTGGATCGTAGAGATAAAGTTGTATTTAACTAGATGACTCGCATGGTTAATGTTCTTGGGAGGAATCAGAAATTCAAAGATGCTAATTAATAACTAAAATATTTAATGAAATTGAGATATCCTTATTTTTTTATATTATACTAAGGTAATTTCATGTAGTAAATTTAGTTTAATGGGAGCATAATGTAACACCCTGAGAGTTTCATAAATATACCACTTCATGTAATTTGTTTTTTATTTCCTGTGATACATAAAACCCTGAATCTCAATAAACTATAATATAGTATGTTGTTATAACATATCCATTAAATATAAGTAAAAGAATAGGACACAATAAATTATTAACAAATTACTTATAAAATAAATCCATTGATTACCAAATAAAAATATTTTGAATGTAAAAGAAAAGTTTTTCTAAAAAATTATTTTTTATGTGTGAAATGTTTTTTTATCTTAATAAATTGAAATAATAAATATTAGTGAATTATTTTAATGAAATTTATATATTATATATTAAATAATTTTTTAACATTCATCCAATGTTTTTGTTAGCCTTGATATTAGAATAAATCTAGTTTTATACTTAAAAATGTGTTTTTATAAAGAATGTGTTCCTTAGTGGTTTCCACACATTTTGTAAAATTAATTTCATAAACTTATAAATAATGAATTTGATAAAATGGATTACATATTTGTAATCAGGTTTTTCAAATTTTGTTATTCTTAGGCATTATGAATAGCAATAGTGGTAAAATTTATCACCATGGAAAATAATAAATTGGGTTAATCTGGGTTAAAACTAAGATTTAAGGCAAATTTTTTCATCTAAATTCCTATTATATGAATTTAATCTGACCATAATAAACTTAGTATTAAATATTAATTTTTTAACTGACATTGGTTCCTGAAATTTCCAATATAAAATTCAAAGCGATGAAAAATTCATATTATCACTGTCTTAATTTTAAATATATATTATTTGTTAAGCATGGGACAAAAGAAATTGGTGAACAAATTAATATTTGTATATTTATTATAATAAAATTATTTTTAGTTTGGTAATTTATTTTTAATTTTATAGGTATTATAAAATTACCTTAAATGATTACCCAGCAATGACATAGTATTTAATAAATTAATGAAAAAAGGACTTGGAAAATATTAAAATTAATACGATTTGGGTGATTGATAAAACACATTTTTATGGAAAATTTTATTGATAATAAATGATAAAATTTCATCACATTGTGTTAAATATGTTTATTTATAAAATATTTGGGATTAGATCTTTCATTTTAAATTCTGATGGAAATTCCAGTTTTACCCTTTAAAGTGCACTGTAGTATTTCGAAAATAAATATTGTAATATTTATCATTTGACCTTAAAATTTTGTAACTGTGTTGCTGACTTAATTATATAAAACTTTTTTTCAGGACATTTGAGTTAAATCATGCATTTTCTTGGACTAAATGGACCATGAAGTCAAAGGTGGGCTGGACCCGCTACATTGGACATTTGTTCTGTATTTGAGCCATAACTTCTTCATAAGAGCTTTTATTGGGTCCAAATTTTGAGATGAGATCTACAACACAATTTTAAACAAATAATTATTCTTTAAGAACATCTGGTTTACGTGTTTTGGAGGTAATATGGTCAGTTCACATTGTATTAAAATATTTGGCTGAGATTCCTCATTCAAACTTGAAACCTCTTTAAACCCAGCCTCCCCTCCACTCTATAAATTATTTTTTTCTCATTTGGAGGGGTTGGGAAGTGAATTAGGATGTTTATGGAAGATTATAATATGTTCCATTCCAATTATCCAAGCAATTAAATAAGGGTGGCTCTTGAAGCAAGGATCCCTTCGTCGAAGCCCTCTTTTGCTTCTTCCTCATGTTGTAATGTTTATGTTTTCATAATAAACTTCTTTGTTATTATTTTATTTATTATTTTTTTTGTTAAAATTTTTTATTATCATAATCTTTCTAATTGGGATGGAATCAAGAGTATAATTTGGCTGGGTTCTACCTGTTCTAAAACTTTTCACATGCAAAATGTTTCTATGATGACTACACCGCCCATAGAAGAGTAGTTATTTTTAGTAATCGATCTACCTGTAACCCTATTCATTAATTTATTTTTAATAGATGAGATACTGTAATTAACTTAATATGATATATTAATTGAGTTTTTAATTTAAATGAAACTAATTAATCAATTGAATAATTGGCACAGAAACATGCGAGGTCGGAAGTTGTGTAAATTCTGAGAGTGCGATCTTAATCAGTAATACAAGACCACACGAGATAAATTTGTAGAGCTAAAATATAATACATAAACTCAATTAATTATAATTTAAAGAGTGAATATGTGCTATAATTAACCACTGACCATAGGCTAACCTAAGAACATAAATCAAAGCAGGGTGCTGCGATTACATGTTTTGAAGCTAGCCTAGGGTTTAAGTAATTTCATCTATGTGGTTAGGTTAACTCCTATAGGGTTCTAGGGTTAAACAATTAGAGAATTATAATTAATTTTATGATAATTTAAATAATAATTAGAAATAATTGAGTGAATAAGAAGAGTTATATAGATTACACCTTTTAAAATATTTTCTAAAAAAACATCTTCTTGTTGCGTCGAATTTCATTTCAAAATAAAAAACAAAAAAAATAAAATCTTATTCCATAAAACATATTCTAGTTTTATACATGATAAACCCCCACCCCCCTCCTTTCAATTATTGTTTTTATTCACTTTTATTTTATTTTTTGAATACCTTTAAGAATTTGTTTTAATTTACTTCCTCTTTTGAGAGACGACCTTGGTTAGACACTCTGGTGCACCTAAGTAACCCGAAACCGAACATCATTTGAAAGCGCCCACGAAAGAGCCTTTCAAATTAGTATCATTTCTTGTAATTTAAGTTATTATTTCAACCAATTAGAGGTATTTATTTTATTTTAAATTTTATTCACTTCCACTCTTCTTTCTTTCTTATTTACCCAATCTGAATTTTTTCTTCCTCTTATTTTCTTCTACTTATTTTTGGACCATCAACTCAAACTTCTCATTTTTATTTTAGTATGGTACACTTTTCTTTTTTTCATTTTTATTTGATTTATGATGCAAACTAATCCTAAATATCTCTTATATCTTGATCCTGATATTGAACGTAGCCTTCGGGCTCGAATCTAACATTCTCAGTCTATGAGAAGTTTTAACATTCAACCAGTTGGAGAATTCCTCCACTCTCAGAACATTGAAATTGGAATTAATTAAAATTCAACCATAAAATAAGAACCAATGGATGAAAATAATGGAAATGAACTTAATATAACCATTCGGTTATTGGAAACACCTGATATTAACTATCAACAAAATTGTATTGCATACCAAAATCTCAAATCGGACGTTGAACTTAAATCTGGATTAATTTACCTTATTCCAAAATTTCACTGATTATCTGGTGAGGATAAAAATAAACATTTAAAATAATTTAATGTGGTTTTCACAACCTTAAAACTAAAAAATGTATCTGAAGATCAAATCAAAATAATAGCATTCCCATTCTCACTTGATGGAGCTACAAAGAATTGGATGTATTATTTATAAACTAAAGATGAAACTTGTTGGAATGATTTGAAATGCCTTTTCTTGCAGAGATTTTTTTCAGCATCAGGGACCACTTCCATTCGTAATGAGATCTTTTGGGATCAAGAAAGCACAAGGGGAGTCAATGATTGTATATTGGGAGCGATTCAATAAGTTGTGCGCAAGCTTCCCACATCACCAAATCAGTGAGAAACTCCCAATCCAATACTTATATGAATGAATCACACCTATAGAGAAGAGAGTGGTGGATTTTGGGGCTAGAGGAGCATTGGTGGACAAGACTACAGTAGTTACATGTGCCTTGATTGAAAATATGGCCCAAAACTCCCAACAATTTGGTGATCAAGGTACACCGCATGTCAGAGGAGTACATCAGGTAAGTTCTTCTTCTCTTGAAAGTCATTTGATTGATACTAAGTTAGAATAACTGACCACTATGGTGAGGTAGATTGCATTGGATCAAAAGACATACCAACCCCCTCCTTCAAGGCCATGTGGAATTTGCACTGAAACAGACCACCCACCTGACTGTTTCCCCCAACTATAAGAAACAGAAGATTATGCAGCAATATTTCATGGGATACCATATCAAGAGCAACAACCATATCCCCCAAAGAATCTTGATTCCTTTGAACCAACATACAACCAAGGGTGGAATGATCAATCAAACATGAGGTATGGATCTGGACAACAAAAAAGGCCCCCCTTTCAACAAAATTTCCAACAGCCTTTGCCTTACCTGCAGGGTTTCGAACAACTCCAAAGGTGATTTAAAGCTCAAGCATCAACAAGTCAACAACAAAGGAATCCCCAAACCAAGGTATATTATAAAACTTATGACCTTTAGAAACAAATTGTTCTTAATCAACATAAAGATCTGAAGAGTCAAGGTTCGGAGCTGAGGGAGTTGAAAACTCAAATGAGCCAGATTGCCACTACCCTCCATGAATTGGTAAGTAAGAATTATGGAAATCTACCTTCCCAGCCTACTCCAAATCCCAAGGGTAATGTCAGTGCCATCACATTGAGAAGTGGTAAGCAAATGAATGATACATCTATACTTACCATTCCACCAGGATTCACCTAAACTCCAGAAAAGCCCCATTCCACACCAACTGTTGAGAAATCCAAGGAGAAAGATAAAGGTAAGAAAAATATTGATGATGTTCCTCCTAAACCCCTTCCATTTCCAAATAGAGTTATACAAACTAATAATATGGCTGAAGAGGTGATGAAAAAAAGAAGTTCTGGATACATTCAAGTGTGTCGAGATCAATATCCCACTACTTGAATCCATCAAGAAAATCCCAAGGTATGTAAAATTATTAAAATAACTTTGTACCAATCTAATAGGGATCAAGGGAAATGAGAGGATCAATCCTGGAAGGAATGTGTCAGCACTCATTACACAAACTCTAGCAATTCTGACAAAGTGAAATGATCTTGGGAAATTCACCACCCCATGCAATATAGGGGAGTTGCACTTTTCTGATGCTATTTTTGATTTAGGAACTTCTATAAATTTAATTTCTCACTCTATATTCTCTTATTTACAAGTTGGTGAGTTGAAACCGATGAGAGTAGTAGTGAAATTGGAAAATAGAGCTACAACATATCCAGTGGGAGTCCTTGAGGATGTACTTGTTCGGGTAAGATACATGATCTTTCCAGAAGATTTCTACATGCTTAAAATAGAGGACTATTAGATAAGTTATCATTCTCCCATTATATTAGGTATACCTTTCCTCAAAACTACAAAAAATGTCATAAATTTCAATGAGGGGGCACTTTCCATGGAGTTTGGGGATGAAGTAGTGATATTTAATGTTATGGACTCCATGAAGTACCCCTCAGAAGACCATTCCAGATTTTTTATCTCCCACTTTGAACCACCAAATAAAAACCCCATAGAATTTGATTGTCCTATGCTTAGGGAGATTATGAGTATTGATTCTAGTTTAATGTCTAAGAGTACTTCCACAACTATTTCTAATGCACAAGAACCTCTTATATTTGATTTTGAAATGGATTCATATTCTGATTTTGATCATGTAGACTCTGATTATGACATGGCTGTTGAGTATGCTGATGGATTTGATTCTTTATTATCTGATTTTGATGATGTATATTCTGATATTGATTTTCATTGTTCACATATTTCAGTTCCTTCAATTTCATCATCCATACATCATCCCCTTCATTGGAACTCAAGACATTTCCTCCTAATCTCAAATACTCATACTTGTTAAGTGGCGAGAAATTACCTATTATAATTGCTAATAATCTTCCTTTTGAACATGAAGAAAATATTTTGAATCTTTTAAGGGAGAACATCATGGAAATCGAGTGGACCTTGGATGACATATCAGGTATTATCCCCTTAATTTGAAAGTATAGGATTCTTTTGAAGGATGGGGCTAAAACGATTAGGCAGCCACAAAGGAGACTCAATCCAACACTTTTGGAGGTTGTTAAAAGAGATGTTGACAAATTTCTTAAGGCAGGTATAATCTTTCCCATTTTATATTCTTAGTGGGTAAGTCCTATTCCGTTTGTGCCTAATAAATGTGGTGTTACAGTTGTTAAAAATGATAAAGATGAGTTAGTTCCAATGAGGGTGCAAAACAATTGGCGTGTGTGTATTGATTATAGGAAACTAAACCAGTCAACTCGCAAAGGCCATTCCCACATCCCATTTATTGATCAAATGCTTGAGAGACTAGCTAGGAAGACACATTATTGTTTCTTGGATGGATTTTCTAGATATTTTTAGGTTCTTATTACTCCATAGGATAAGGAGAAGACAACATTCACTTGTCCATTTGGTATTTTTTCCTACCAAACGACGCCAGTTGGACTCTTCAATGCCCCAAGTACCTTCCAGAGATACATGGTGAGTATTTTTGTGATTTTATTGAGACCTTCATGGAGGTATTTATGGATGATTTTATAGTGTATAGATCCTCATTTGATGAATTTCTAATTAGTTTGGGAAAGGTGTTGAATCACTGTATTGAGAAGAATCTGGTCTTGAACTTTGAAAAGTGTAATTTCATGGTAGAGCATGTCATTGTCTTAGGGAATGTAGTATCAAAACATGGGATAGAGGTTGATAGATCTAAGGTATATATTATTTCATCCTTACCCTATCCTTCATGTGTGTGTGATTTTAGATCTTTCCTAGGTCATGTAGGATTTTATCAGCACTTCATAAAATATTTTAGTAAGATTGCTCTTCCTATGTCATGATTACTTAAAAAGGATTCTTATTTTGTGTTTGATGATTCTTTCAGGACTTAATTTGATGAGATAAAGAAGTGTCTGACCACTCCACCAATCATACAGCCCCCATGGTGGGATCTTCCTTTTGATCTTATGTGTGATGCCTTCAACTTCATGGTTGGATCTATCTTATCTCAAAGGGTGGAGGGGCGTTCACATGTGATCGCCTATGCTTCGAGGACATCAGATTCAGCACAATAAAATTACTCAACCATGGAAAAGGATTTTCTTTCCATCCTATTTTATTTAGATAAATTCCGTTCATATTTATTGGACTCTAAAGCAATTGTTTTTTTCTGACCATGCAGCTCTGAGGTAGCTCTTAAAGAAGCCAAATGCAAAGCCCAGACTTATCTAATGGATGAACCTTCTTCAGGAGTTTGATATTGAGATAAAGGACAAGAATGGGTCAGAAAACATGGTGGAAGACCACTTTTGTAGGATTACTCACACAATAGAGGATGACACCTTGGACCATGTACCACTTCGGGACACTTTCCCTGATGAGCATCTTTATTCCATCTTAGGTACACATCCTTGGTATGCTGATTTAGTGAACTACCTTATTTCATCTGAAATCCCTACCAATTTAAAGAAACATAAAGTACAAAAATTAAAAAATGAGTCTAGGTATTATGTGTGGGATGATCCATACCTTTGGCGCATGTGTAGTGATCAAGTTAATAGGATGTGTGTTCCTGATCATGATTTTTATTCTGTTCTACAATTATGTCATACACTTGTTTTGGTGGACACTTTGGACCCCAATAGATAGCTAGGAAAGTTTTGGACTCTAGATTATGTTGGCCTATTGTATTCCATGATTCTCATGTGTTTTTTAAGTCGTGCTCATGTTTCCAACACATGGGAAACATTTCTAGGAGACATGACATGCCTCAACAACCCATACTATTCTGCTAGAATTTTGATGTGTGGGGCATTGAGTTTATGGGTATTTTCCAAGTTTCTTTGGTTTTTTGTACATTTTGGTCTCTATTTATGCTGTGAGTAAATGGATGGAGGATAAGGCCACCAGGACTGATGATTCTCATATTGCAGTGGACTTTATCATGACACCATTTTTTTATAGGTTTGGAGTACCAAAGGCCATCATCAGTGACCAAGGGACACACTTCTGCAATCAGAATTTGGATTCCCTCCTTTTAAAGTATGGGGTGACATACAAAACCTCAATACCATACCACCCTTAAACAAATGGCCAGGATGAGGTTTCAAATAGGGAGTTGAAACAAATTTTGGAGAAAACCGTGCAACCGAATGGGAAAGATTGGAGAATGTTCTTGGATGATGCGCTTTGGGATTATAGGACAACATACAAGACACCCGTTAGTATGTACCCATTTCGGATTATTTTTGGGAAAATGTGTCATCTCCCTATGGAAGTTGAGCATCAGGATTATTGGGCTATAAAGAAATGCAACAAGGATTTGGCCCAAGCTGGAATCTAAAGGAAGTTGCAAATTCAAGAGCTTGAGGAGATTCAGTTGTCTTCATATGAGAACTCAGAGATATATAAGGAAAGATCAGAAGTAGCTCATGATAGAATGATCCAAGAAAGGGAATTTCATGTTGGAGAGAAATTCATCCTCTACTGTTCACGACTGAAGCTGATGCCTGGTAAGTTTCATTCCAGATGGTTGGGCCCTTATGTTGTGACTAATGTTTTTTCTTATGGTGCAGTGTAGATCACACAAAAGGACTCAAGAAGGATATTTATAGTCAATGGGAAAAATTTGAAGATATACATTGAGTGGACTCCTACTGATGTAGTGGATTTCATCCCACTGCATGACCCCATCATCACTTGAGCATATCAGGTTGTTCCTAACCCTTTCACTTTTTTATTCTTTGTCCTATTTAAAATATTACATCTCATGTGAATATATTATCTCGTGGGTTCACATTGAGGAAAATTAAATAATTTAATTGTGGAGGAGGGAACCTTATAGTTTATTAATTTCAATTATTTTCCTATTTTTCAATAATTTTCAAAAAAATGTGTGTGTTTCAAATTTTGTGTGTTTATTTTTCAATTTTTTGTGTGTTTTTGAAACTTTTGAGATGAAATGATTCTCATCACCATTTTGAAATTCATATCAATAAGTGAAATAATTTATTCCATGAAACTGAGAATAAATGAATAATGAAAATAACTTTGTTTCAAGTTCAAATCTTTAGTAATTTCATGAAAAGTACTCTTAATTTTGAATCCCATGCCATATCTCACTGTCTTTATTTTTGAAATCACTTTCCTGTGAGGATTCTAACCCATTCTTTTCAAATTCTTTACATTTAACTCATTTTTTGAGAGAACCAAACCATGCTTGATTTAACCAGAATTTGATTTATTCCTATCAAAACTTGAGGGTTTGAGGTATTCATGTTTTAAATGATTGAGGCTTCTGTTTGGTATTAAAGCCCCTATTTCAAAGAATCCTTTTTTATAATGGCTTAACATGAAAATTTAATCCTTTTAGCCCTTATAATACATTAACAGTCTGTCAGTTTTTCCACATTACAAGCCAATTATCCTTATCCAACCAACTCTTGAAGTGAAATTGCATAATCTAGTTGAACTTAAGTGTGGGGGAAACCGTCTTATGTTGTGCTACCACATTCTGTGATACATTGGGAGGAAAATTAAATTTTGAAGAGATGTGTTTTTTGCTGAAGAAAATAATTATATTGAAAGCTCTGCCTTTTCTAGAGCTTTCATGATAAGTGAAGTAGTGCCTTTCTGGAACTTCTAATATAGGGAGAAATTTGTGCCTATCTGGAGCTTTCAAGAAAATCATGTTTGAGAAGATTGACACTTTTACTGCTGAAATGTTGAATGGTGTGAACATTCCTTTATTTTTTATGATGATGAGCATGAATTGATTCTATGGGGATTGAGGAGGAGACAATATTTAAGTGAAAATTTGATCAATGCAATTTTTCTTCAAAAAAGAGTCAATCCCCCCTCATTCAGCCTCATAATTTTTCGCATCTTAATCCTACCAAACAAAATCCCCAGAACAACCCTGAAAAGTCCTCATGATAAACATATGTCCTTGACTCACATCGGGTGGCAATTTAGGAATTTATCAATCCTATGGTAACCCTTTTATGAGTTTGGATGAGAAAGACATTGCTGAAAAATTGACATTTGTGTGATAAGAGAAAATTCATGTGAGGTAAGTGTTTTGTGCATGGGAGGATAAATGAAGTGGAAATATATTGAATTATGTAAATGGAGAACTTGAAATAATGGTTTTTATGAGGCATGATATCTTTTTTTCTTGGTGTGTGATTGTTGGATCTCAAAGATATGTGTTTTTATTTGATATTGATGTTTACTTGTCACAATTTTTTAGAATACGTGATATGTGGTTTTTCCCAGGAGTGGAAAAGGGTAAGTGTGGGGGAGTTAATAAAACACATTTTTATTGAATATTTTATTGATAATAAATGATAAAATTTCCTCACATTTTGTTAAATATGTTTATTTATAAAATATTTGGGATTAGATCATTCATTTGGAAATTTAATGGAAATTCCATTTTTACCCTTTATAGTGCATTGTAGTATTTCGAAGCTAACTATTATAATATTTATTATTGGAACTTGAAATTTTGTAAATGTGTTCCTGACTTTATGGGATACAACTTTTGTTCAGGAAATGGGAGCTAAATCGTGCATTTGGTTGGACTAAGTGGACCATGAAGTCAAGTGTGGGCTGGACCCGCCAGATTGGACATTGGTACTGTATTTGGGTCATAAACTCTTCATATAAGATTCGATTGGGACCACATTTTGAGAGGATATATCCAAACCAATTTTTAACAAATAATTATTCTGGAAGAACATCTGTTTCATGCGTTTTTTAGGTCATATTGGTGGTGCAAGTTGTATTAAAATATTTGGCCAAGATTTCTCATTCACACTTGAAACCTCCATAAACCTAGACTCCCCTCTACTCTACAAATTAGTTTTTTTCTCATTTGGAGGGGTTGGGACGTGCATTAGGAATTTTATGGCATAGTATAAGAGTTTCCACTCCAATTCACCATGAAATTAAATAAGGTTATCTCTTGAAGCAAGGATCCCTTCATCGAAGCCCTCTTCTTCTTCTTCCACATGTTGTAATGTTTGTGTTTTCATAATAAACTTCTTTGTTATTCTTTTATTTATTATCTTTTATTCTGTTTTGTTAAAATTTATTCTTCTCTTAATCATTCTAATTGATCTGGAATCAAGAGTAGAAACATGATTGGGTTCTACCCTTTCAAAATCTTTGCACATGCAAAATGTTTCTAAGATGACTACACTGCACATGGAAGAGTGGTTCTTTTTAGTAATCGATCTACCTCTAACATTCTTCATTCATTTTTTTTGAATCAATGATATACTATAATTAAATTAATATTATCTATTAATTTATTTTTTTAATTTAAATGAAACTAAGCAATCAATTGAACAATTGATACAAAAAACACACGAGGTGGGAAGTTGTGTAAATTGTGAGAGTACGATCTTAATCGGTAATACAAGACCACACAGGATAAATTTGTAGAGTTAAAATATAATCCCTAAACTCAATTAATCTTCATTTATAGAGTTTATATGTTCTATAATTAAACATTAACCATAATATAACCTAACAACATCATTCAAAGTAGGGTGATGTGATTGCATGTTCCGAAGCTAGCCTAGGGTTTAAGTAATTTCATCTTTGTGGTTAAGTTAACTCCCATAGGGTTAGAAGGTTAAAAAACTATAGGATTTTAATTAAGTGGATTTTAATTTAAATGATAATGAAAAATAATTAATTGAAGAGGTATAGTTAGATTGATTATGCATTTTAAAATATTTTCTTAAAAAACACCTTGTTGCGTCAAATTTCATTTCAAAATTAAAAAAAACCAATGCAATCGTCTTCCAGCAAACTTATTCTAGTTTTATAAATAATAAACACCCCCCCCCCTTCATTAAAGTATTGTTTTTATTATATTTTATTTTATTTTTAGAATAACTTTAAGAATTTGTTTTGGTTTACTTCCTCCTTTGAGAGACAACCTTAGTCAGCCACTATGTTGCACCTAAGTAACCTGAAACCGAACATCATTTAAAAGCACCCACGACATCACTCTTCAATGATTTATTATTATCATTGAATTTTTAGATAAATATAACATGTTAGAGATATTTAAAACTTTTATATTCATATTAATACTTTTGGTGGTGTATTTTAAGTCAAAGTAAATGAATATTGTCAAAATTACAGTAATGATATTTTATGAAAATAATTTTTTTAATTTCTAAAAAATAATTGAAACCTTGAAAGAGGAAAATGGGAATAATATATGGTCTAAAATTTTATCCCTTTTCCATTTATGATCCAATTTTCACCTTATAAGTAAAATTATTACTCCTTAAAAGTGAAAAATATGTTAATATAGTTAAGGTTAAAATTGGTTGACTAAGGGGTTAAACCTAAAGATTAGATTTAAAAAAATTATACCTATCAAATTTTATTAATTAATAATATTTAAACATTATAACACATTATATAAGAGTTTATGACCATTTGGAAGCACTATTATTTATAATTACATAGTTATATTTTAATCATTTTAATAATTCAAAGTGTGTACTTTCCCTCCCTTACATCAATCCTTTAAACCACTATGAGAAACCTATCATGAACAATCCATGACCATTTTTATTCTCAACATACTTATTAATGTTCTATAAGATATGATCTCCTCAAAACATAAACTATATTTTCATAAGAAATTATCTAAAGGAGGTCACCCAAAGAGGAGGTAATCGTCATACCCAACCTCCTTTAATTTATTTATTCTTATAACTCCTCTAAATCATAGGTATTTATCAAAAAAATAATATATTCAATGTCCCAAATATATAAAAATTTTATTATTATTATTAAATAATAATTATCCACCCTATTTTCCTTCAAATAGAAAGTGAATGTATTGCTCATGCATACGTATGACTTACTATCTCTTTGAAACGATAAAATTAATTTTTCATAACAACATGTTTTGGATGGGTATTATGATGGGTATAATGATTTTTAGGTCTACTAGGATAAATACCATGAGAGTAGGGTGAATCAAGGTATTACAGATTAAAACAACTGCCCCTATTGATCATGTTTCCTTGTTAAGAAAAACTCACCCCTCTCTCTTTCTTGTAGCAAAGTGTAAACAGAAATTAAATCATACACTAGACACAACAACTTTTACTTGGTTCACCCTCACTGGGAAACATCCAAGGACCATACACCGGCGATGTGTCGATGTACCAAAACTACTAAAAGCACACTACTTTTTGCAAAGTTTAGAGTGGACTCACTATCCCTCCCGGTTTACAACCACTCATAATTTGAAATCTCACTACTCTCTCAACTGAAGTGTGCTCACTGCTTCTTTAGAATATCCCCTCATAGTTTAAAGACTTGTAAGTCCCTTTCATTATCACAAAATAATTCATCTTCCTCTGTACGTAGATACTCTATTGAAGTTCCACTTTTATCCACTGATGAATACAACTTTACCACGGGTGTATCGGGCAATCTTCCAACTTTCGCACAACCCTAGAATGATTGGCGTTATTCTCTATGATTAGCGCGTTTCTCTATGCATTAGTGTGCTTCTTCATGCCTTTCATGCAAGTGTCACCAAACCACTTACACGATCTTCCATTCACCAAATCATAACTTGGGCGACTCACACCCTTTTACTCCCAAACCAATATTGGAATGAAACTATCAACTGGCGCACAACTTATTAATATTTTTATACTTGTGCGACCAAACCACCACTTGCACGCCCAAACCACCTACGCGACTGGACTTATAATTTTCTATAAGTGTTGAACTCCGTTGAAAATGAGGAGGGGAAGCCCTCTATTTATAGGCATTTTTTCCACCCTGAGCACCACGTGCAAGTCTCCGCCCTGAGTGCAAGTCCAGTCACCTTGTGCGCCCAAATCAAGACTTGGGCACCCCTCTTTCCTTTTCCATATTTTGATGATCTAATCTTGAAAAACATATTGCGTACAACTTTCCAAGCCTCCAAGACACCGTCGTACAGGTCCCTTTTCCAAAAACACTTTTCTCCATTTTTCAATTTTGAGGCCCAAAAATTTGGAAAACACTGGAAAATGGTGTTACCTTGTATCTGCTCTTTTAGTACCACCTCCAGATCATCCATTCATTTTTTGAGGTTCTTCTTTCAATAATGGACTGAATAAAACATCTCTTGAACTCAAAAACTCACCATGTAAACCCCCTTTGTCAACAAATTTGTACATCGTGGTCAGCTTTGTCAACAAACACAACATGGAGGCCCACTTTGTCAACAAACACAATCACCTCAAAAATGCTTCAATGATACTTGGAAGGATTTTTTCACAACAATCTCCCCCTTTGAGTTTGTTGAAAACTCTTTCATAATAACTCTCTACACTTTGATACCTCACTGAAGCTCTTTCCTTAATCAACCATCATTCCCCTATTGAGATTTTAATAGAAATCACGGATTCATCCAACACATACTTTAAGCTCACATGATCAATGCTCAGCATGAGAAACTAGAGTAAATGAAAAGTTCATCGATTAATCACTTAATTTATGATACCAACTAGGGACACCAAATTGATACTAATTGCTAAACTTATACCAATTTTTGAACGATGGAAACCTTCAAACACCAGTCTAACACTACTCTGTAGCTTTTATCACGATCCTCAGCTATCATGATAAATTTTCTTTGATTGATCACTTATAGGATCGTTATATTCTAAAACTCATCTTCATCTTTCAACTCCCCCTATCTTGCTACTCCACATGTTAGGTTCTCCCCATATCTTTCATGATTTCTCAAATATCCACACTATCTACCCCTTGAACAATCACTGTTTTCTCCCCCTTTGTCAATGAACCCAAAGGGAACTCCGTTGCGGTCTGTAACAGGGTAAAAACACATATTACTACATTAGGGAAAACACATCATACCTTGGGGAGTAGGGGAACCTCCAAATCCACAATATTTCAAGTACGGGGACTCGACTAGACTCCCAGAGCCAGTCGGTGTCTCTCAAAAGCTTCCTTGGGTAGGACCTTTATCAGAATTTCAGTAACCTATAACTCTGTAGGCACATACTCCAAATTCACTAGCCCTTGATCCACCTTCTCCATGATAAAATGATATTTTTTCTCAATGTGATTTTTCCTTGAGTGATGGACTGTATTTTTTCTAAAATTAATAACACTTGAGTTATCACACTAGATTTTGATCAGAGACTTCACTTCAACTCCCATATCATCAATCTACCCCTTCATCCACAATAATTGTGTGCATGCTTGAGTGGACACAATATCACACTGGATTTTGATATGAGGGGTGAATCAGGGTATAACAGATTAAAACAACTTCCCTTATTGATATTGTTTCGCTGTTAAGAAAAACTCACCTCTCACTCTTTCATGTAGAAAAATATAAATAGAAATTAAATCATGAATATGACATAGAAATTTTTACTTGGTTCACACTCACTGGTTTACAACCACTCACAATATGAAATTTTTACTTGGTTCACACTCACTGGTTTAATTTCTATTTATATTTTTCTACATGAAAGAGTGAGAGGTCATTGCTCTCTCAACTGAAGTGTTCTCACTACTTCTTCAAAAGATCCACTCACATTTTAAAAACTTATAGGTCCCTTTAATTATCACAAATGAATGCATATTCCTCTATAGGTAGATGCTCTGTTGAAGCTCCACTTTCATCCACTGATGAATAAAACTTTACCACTGGTGTACCGGGAAATCTTCCAACTTTTGTGCAACCCTAAAATGACCAGTGTACTTTTCTATGCTTGGCGCACTTCTCTATGAATTGGTGCACTTCTCCATTCCTAGTGCACAAGTTTCACCAAACCACTTCCGTGATGCTCCCTTTGCCAACACAAAACTTGGGTGACTCACACCCTTTTATTCCCAAACCAATATTGGCACGCAACTATCAACATGCACGCAACTTATGAATATCTTTATACTTGCGTGACCAAACCACCACTTGCATGCCCAAACCTCTTGTGCGACTGGAGTTCTAATTTTATCTAAGTGTTGAACTCCGTTGAAAATTTGGAGGGGTAGCCCTCTATTTATATGCATTTTGGGCACCCTAAGTTCCGCACACAAGTCTCCTCTTGGCGCACAAGTCCAGCCGCCCTAGTCTCTGTCGCCCTAGTCACCTTGTGCGCCCAAACCAAAATTTGGGTGCCCCTTTTTACTTTGCCATATTTTGATGTTCTGATCTTGAAAAACATATGGCGTGCAATTTTATAAGCCTCCAAGACACCGGTGCGCAAGTCCCTTTTCCAAAAACACTTTTCTCTATTAGTCGATTATGAGGCCCAAAAATTTGGCAAACACTGGAAAATAGTGCCACCTTGTATCTGCTCTTTTTGTACCACCACCAGATCATCCATTCATTTTTAGAGGTTCTTATTTCAATCATGGATTGACAAAAACATCTCTTGAACTTGACAACTCACCATGTAAACCCCCTTTGTCAACAAATTTGTACAATGTGGTCTTATTTTTCAACAAACACAACACAGAGGCCCACTTTTTCAACAAACACAATCACCTAAAAAATGCTTCAATGATACTTGGAAGGATTTTTTCCCAACAATCTCCCCTTTGGGTTTTTTGAAAAATCTTTCATAACAACTCTCTACAATTTAATACCTCACTGAATCTCCTTCCATCATCAACCATCATTCACCTATTGCGGTTCACATAGCGATCACAGATTCACCCAACACATACACTAAGCCCACATGAGCAATGCTCAGCATGAGAAACATGAGTAAATAAAAATTTCATTAATGAATCACTTCATTTTTGACACCAAATGGTAACACCAAACTGATACCAATTTCCAAATTGATACCAATTGTTGAATGATGGAAACATTCAAACACTAATCCAACACCACTCTGAAACTTTTATCATGATCCTCAGCTATCATGATATATGTTCTTTGATCAATCACTTCTAGAATAATCATATTTTAAAACTCATCTTCAGCTTTCAATTCCCCATATCACGCTACTCCACCTATTAGATTCTCCCCATATCTTTCATGATTTATCAAATATCAACACTATCTCCCCCTTAAACAATCAGTGTTTTCTCCCACTTTGTCAACGAACCCAAAGGGAACTCCTTTGTGGTATGTAACAGGGTAAAAACACATATTAGTACATTATGGAAAACACATCATACCTCAGGGAGTGGGGGAACCTCCACATCAACACTATTTCATGTGCGGGGAGTCGACTAGACTCCCAGATCCAGTCGATGTATCTCAAAAGCTTCCTTGGGTAGGGCCTTTGTCAGAATATCAGCAGCCTATAACTTTGTAGGCACATACTCCAACTTCCCTAGCTCTTGCTCCACCTTCTCCTTGATAAAATGATATTTTTTCTCAATGTTATTTGTCCTTGAGTGATGGACTCGATTTTTGATAAGATTAATAGCACTTGAGTTGTCACACTAGATTCTGATCAGAGACTTCACTTCAACTCCCATATCATTAAGCTACTGATTCATCCACAATAACTGTGTGCATGCTTTAGTGGTCACAACATACTCAGCTTCTATGGTGCTTAATGAAATAAAATATTGCTTCTTTCTTAGCCAAGAAATACAGAATCCACCATAATAGAATGCACCTCTTGACATTGATTTCCTGTCATCCACTGAATCGGCCCAATCTGCATCAGTATATCCCAATAACTCAGACTAAGATTTGTCATTATATATCAAGCCAAAATCCACCATTCCCTTGATATACCAAAGTATTCTTTTCAATGCAAGCATGTGTATTTCTTTTTTATTACTTTGATATATTGTTGCTTGGCAGGTGGCGAATACAATGTTAGGCCTTGTTGTGGTCAAGTACAGTAAACTTTTGATAATTTGCCTTTATTTTGTAATATTAACTGCCTTGCCTCCATCATCGTTTGACCATTTCATCTAGGTATCATCCGGAGTCTTCATTTACTAAGAATTTTCCATACCAAATCTCCTCAGAACCTCCATGGAATATTTTTATTGATAGATAAATGTGTCATTCCTTCCTTATGTTACCTGTAAACCAAAGAAAAATGTCAACTCTCCAATCATTGACATTTCGAACTCACTATTCATGAATTTGAAAAACTATATGCACTGAGCTTCATCTGATCCACCAAATATTAATTCATCAACATAAACCAACACCATCATCCTTTGATTACTATTATTGTTGAAATAGAGATTGTAATCAACTCCACCATGATGGAAACCAAGCTTCTTCAAATACTGATCAAGTCTTGAGTACCATGCTCTTGGTGCTTATTTCAGCCCATATAATGCATTCTTCAGCCGAAAAACCTTTTTCTCATCCTCATGAATGAAAAAACCATCTGGATTCTCGATATACACTTCTTCCTATAGAACACCATTCAAAAATGAAGATTTTACATATATTTGGAATACATTGAACTTTTGTTGCACTATAATGGCTAGGAATAATCTGATTGTCTCTATCCTTGCAACCGGTGCAAATGTATCATAAACATCTATTACCTATATCTGGGATTATCTTTTGCACACTAGTCATGCTTTGTTTCAAATCACTATGCCATATTCATTCATATTGTTTCGATAGACCCATTTAGTCCCGATCAAATTATTATATACTGGCCTCGAAAAAATCTACCAAGTTTGATTCTTCTCAATTTGATCTAGCTCTTTATTCACAGCCTGAACCTAGTTTTCATCTTCAGCTCCATAAGCAAAGCATTTAGGCTCCACATGAGATAAGAAAGATGTCTACTGTAGTGTTTTAATTCTTCTTTTCTAAACTAGAGCGTATTTATCCCCAATGATATTTTTCCTATCAATTTCAGCTCTACTTATTGGCTTCTCTGTAGATACAGATTTTACTTCCTCATTCTCATCATCAGTATCTTCTTCTGAATCATCATCGACCACTTCTTCTCCCCTTGCGTTGTTTTCCTCCTCATCACGTTCATCAAGAAATTTTTCATTGTGCTGTTTAATATTCTCTTCATTTTCCACAACAATGACATCATTTCTCTCAACTACCTTTCCCAGCCTTTTATTAAAACATTTATATGCTTTTCTTTTTCCTAATTAGCCAATAACTATTCCCTCATCTCCACATGACTTAAATTTCATGTTTTTTTATTTATTGAGAATAAAGCACTTACTTCCATAGATTAGAAAGTACTTCACCATTGGCTTCTTCCCATACCACATTTCATACGGAGTCTTTCCTTCCTTCGAAAAAAACAGAGAGCTATTAGAAATATAGATCGATGTCAATACTACTTCCTTCCAAAATTTCTCTAGTAGGTCTTTTTCTATAAGCATCGTTCTGGCCATGTTGTTGATGATCTGATTTCTCCTTTCAACCACTCCATTCTTTTGGGGAGTTATTACTAAAGAAAATTGATGTCTTATCCCATGTTTCTCGAGATATTCTTCCACCTGAATGTTTGTGAACTCCATACCATTTTCAGTACAAAACTTCATAATTTTCTGCCCAAACAACCTTTCAGATTCCCTCCAATATTGTTTTAGTCAACTGAACACATCATACTTATGGGAAATGACAAATACTCATGCCATTCTACTATAGTCATCAATGAAAAGAATTTAATACCATTTTCCATCAATGGATCTTGGTGAAATATGTCCATAGACATCAGCATGCACCAATTCAAGCACTCTTCTTGACTTCTTTTCCTTCTCTTTGTACGTATTTCTAATGATCTTCCCTTTTTGACAGGCATCACACATATGTGTATGATCACATGATATATTAGGGAGGTCTCTTGCTACTTCACACTTTACCAAATCTTCCAAAGATGGTTGACATAGATGACCAAGTCGTTTAAAGATAAAATCAAATAATAGTCATACAAGTATAGTTATACATAACCATGGTGGTCAAATGTGTTGATCGACATGAGGAAAAAATCTCAAACTAGGTGAGATCCCACTTTGAGATTAGATAAAATAGAGAGGTAAGGGATGGGGATCATTCTGGTTAAATGGATTCCCACATTCCCTTTTATCTCTTTTATTTATTTATTTATTAATAAAAAAATTAAAAAAGGAGAAGGTCCCCTCCAAAACATTAGTGGATCCCATAGTATTTTTAGTGGTCCTGGTAGAATCCAATGACCCCCCCCCCCCTCCACACAACCACCACCATTGTCATCAGCAAAAAATTCATGGATTTCTAAAGGGGTTCTGATGAGAATATTCTATTTGTAGATCCATTTATAACCAACCCCTTCAATAAAACATAGTATTGGGCCTCTTTTAACCACTTGGACACCCCAAATACACCTAATTACACATTTTAGGAAGTATTTATACTCAAATTCACTAACTTAAATACTCATAATTTTATATACATCACAAGATATGGGTTGAGTTCCAAATTGTGCATATTCTAGGTACAAATTCCATGTCTATTCCTCTTTATATAATTGATTCTATAGAGCTTCAAGAGATAATTATTTATCTAGATGACCTTGAGGTGAAGAGATTTATTCACTCAATATCTTATCCTTTCATTTTTTCTATTTTGATCACCAAGAAAGAAGATGATTTGTTACACTTTTTTGTGGATTATCAAAGGTTGAACTAAGTGAAGGTCAAGATATAGTGTCATATTCCTTGTATAGATGACCTATTAGACTATTTGAAGAGATACAAGTAGTTCTATAATATCAAATTGAGGTAATATTGTCATCCTATTCAATTAATTCCTTCATATGTTCATTATATTGATTTTATGAGTATATATGGACTATATGAGTATATTTTTATGATCTTTAGATTGAAAATTTTACTATGAGTAAGGTTTTAAATGATTTTGAGGTGTTCTAAAGCTAATCAGTCTTAACTCAACAAATACTCTAATTCAGCTCTTTTTGAGTCAATCTCAAGATCGAGCTACTCGAGTACTAACTCAAGTCAAGTTAAAGTATTAGAATAACTTAATAGAGTAACTCGTGAGCCTAATTTAGAATATGATATTTTTAATATATTATTTAAATTATATATATATGTATTTAATTTTAATCTCAAGATTTCTTTCTTGAGTAAAAATTTTAGATTGCGCACAAATTTGAGATAGATTTTATAATTAAAAGTATGGTAAACTATTTTAATTGAACCAAGAAAAACCTAATAGAGTAGCATAATCAATCCAAAATTTAGCTAGTAAATTGATACTTGATTGAGTATCGATCTAAAATTAGAAATTGAGTTTAAGTTAAAATATTGAGCTCAATTACTGAGATACTTAGCTCAAATCACCTTAATTACACCCCTAGACCATATTATTTATGGTCTTAATGAATTTGGTATTCTATATGTATTTGGATTCCTTCATGGTCACATTCATCGATGATATCCTAGATTACTCCCATTAATGGGAGGATCATACTCGACACTAGTAAATTATACCAACCACACTAAGAGACCATATTATACTGATCACACTAAGAGACCATCGACTTTATGCCATTATTTTAAATTATTAATTATGAATTAGTGAGGTTTGATTATTAGTACATGTGGTAATAGAGGCTAGCATTATTGCACCCAAGGAAGGATAAGGTTATGGTTTTTTGGGAGTGGTCTAAGATAATTTTAAGATTCATCTATTCCTGGGTTTTATAGTATAATATTGGTGTTTCATCCAAGACTTATCACGATTATAAACACCAATGATAACCCAAAAAGGGACTAATTTCAAGTCTTCCAATCCATGTGAGAGATCCTTCTGGATGCTAAAGTTACAGTTTATGTATGTATCAATTTTAACCTTACTTAATATGGGTAAGGATTATTACCATTTAAATATTTTCTCAGTGTGACTTGAACCTTTTAAATTGAAGGTGGGTTGATTATATTTAGTAATTAGACTTCAAAATTAGTTATACCCCTAGGAAAGAAAATATTGTAGTTGAAGAAATACATAGGAATACTTGATATCAGGTGGTGTGGGTGTTTAGTTATGAGTTTCAACTGATTCCCCTCTTTGCTAATATGTATCTCTATATTTAAGAGTTTTAGGGTATATTTATCCGTCTATATTTAGCTATAAAATCTTCACTCTTTCATATGTTGAAGGAGATTCACATATCTAACTCATATTATTAGGTTATTAGGGAAAATATAAATGGTGGGGAGCCTCCACCTGATTAGTCCCAATTTGGTGATGGGATCTTATATGTTTAATGATGAGTGGGCTTCCTGATGAGCATGTGAGAGGATCTCATATTGGATTCAAATTCATAGATATAGTTTATTCTATTGGTGATTAAAATAATATTTGTAGATAGTATTGGTGTCCCTATGTGAAAAAGGATTTCATGGGGTTTATCACATAATGTAAATCCTATTATAGGATGAGGAAAAGCATCATAAACCCACATTTCATCTTCAAACATTACCCATTCCTGAGTGCAAATGGGATGACATGAAGATGTATTTTTATATGGGGTTTTCGAATTCACCATGAGGTGGTGAGGTGATATAGGTTATTGTCTTCAATTTGATGAAGGTTTTTCATCTCCTACCAATCAAAGAGACCAAATCTATTGATAAGATGGGTATATTATATGTTTGGTAGATAGTGTAATTGTAAGGTATGTTGAAGAGTATTATTTCATATTGGGATGCTTGATTCATATCATTCATATGGAGAGGAAAACATATGTCACTTTATACCCTGGTTTATTTCAATGTAACATACCATTCTCAAAAAGATTTCTAGTTTGAGATAAGCAACCGGATTCTGTGGGACATGTTTTGTTATGTTTTCGTTGATTCTGGTGATTCATGAAAGATTAAAATAATTCAATTCCAATTCACCTATAACCAAAATTTTCATGAATCTATTCAAATGTCACCTTTGGATTCCTTCTGTGGTCAGAAATATCAGTGACCTCTAAGCTAGTTAGGTGAATCGGGGTCTGCTATAATTGTATTGAGTCTCATTCAAGGGAAATCATAGCATATCCAATTGATCTGATAGAGGTTAGTGGCTATGTAAAGTAAGAAATGTCCATATTTAGACCAAATATGGTGTCATATAGAGTTCAAGGTGGGAGAATGGGTATTTTTGATATTGTAAACATGATTGGGGAACTATCATATTTTGTGGCAGGATAAATTAGTAGCTAGGTATGTGGGGTCATTTTAGGGTTTCAATATTAAATGTACCATATTTTACTAGTTAGTGATTCCTTATAATTTTAACGTGATGATGAATACATTCCATATATCTTGGATTTGGTTGTATAATCTTGAACCTTTTAATGCTACCGTCATTGAAGACATTGATATGGAAGCTAATGCATCATTTGAGGAATAACCAGCTTGTATAATAAAACATAGTGAAAATATCTGTCTTGGGAATATATTACCTCTTATACATGTGTTGTGGAAGTATAGGCATATCTAGGAGGAGTCTTGGGAATGGGGGGATAATATACAAGTGTAGTAGCTAGAGTTATTTTCCAGTAATTCTCATATATGTATCTCAATGATGAGTTCTATATGGTGGGAGGTATCTAACACCTCACATTTCATAAGGTATATATTTTTTAAAATATTTTAAAAACAATGTTTTTTATGGTTTTGGGATATTTGTGGTGTCAGTGGTGGCTGGGGGGTTGATATTTTAAGGATATAACCTTGATTTGGTCTGGAAATCACCTATAGGTCAAAGGTCTCACTGAAACATAGGGAATTACAGTGTGGTGATGGGATACATAATATTAAAATCATCACCAAGAATATGTACATAGAATAATGGATAGATTCTATACTATGAGGAACTCAGGGTTGTGGTTTATTAGATCTTCGCTGGGGCGTGACATTGCATCATGATGAAGAAGTTTATGTGAAATCATGTCCCTATGATTATGTGGTCAGGTTTTCTGGTTCTTTCCTAGAAGGATGAAATGTTTTGGGACTCTAGTAAATATATTTCAATGTGACCTTGGGAAATTAATTTCACTATAGCCTAAAGGGGTTCAGACCGCAATAATTTCACTATAAAGTTTTTTTTATATTTATAAGTTAAAATAATTTAAATTTCAAAAGTAAATAAATGGGGTTCCCTTAATTTACCCTAGCCATTAGGACCAAACTTCCTTCTCATTTGATATTTCTTCCTCCAAAATTTGATTTATACCTCATTTAAGAATGGATATCCATGTTATCAATCCTGGTATATTGATATAGTTAAGATTAACCTTCTTCCTCTATATATTTATAGGCTTATCAATATTACAACATTCTTTGATAGATATTCCCTAATTTAGGTATTTTTATAGATTTTAGAGAAACCATTGATTAAAGATGGATCATACAAATATATTTGATTGGAAGGATTATACTAGATCTAGGTAGGTGGTTCCTAATCATTTCTAACAGTTTATATGTATTTTCAAATGATATGTGCTATGCGGCATCACCATTCAATTTTTACTGACCTGAACATTTTCTGAATTTATATCCTTTCATATAAGTTGCGTAAGGATGTCTAGAGCCATGATGGATCCCTTGATTATTATAGTTTGATGACATAGTCATCGATGGTCATGGTATTGAATTGAAATTTGTTGAACTTATACTTAGAACCTCAAGTGGGTCATCTAGGCATTATATAGTGATGAAATAGAACTTTTAAGGTGCCAACCATCCTCTTGTTTTAGGGGTTGAGTGTTTACCAAAGTGGTTATCCTTGATTGAGTTCTTGATGGATTGTGAGGTGTTGTATATCCTCTTTGGATAGTTTACAAATGTGAGGAGTGAGTGTCTCCCTCTTAACTGAGTGGCTTCAAGGGTTTTAGACCTTTAATTTGAAACATGGGAATGCATTAGTGTGTGAGGACCAACCTAGTATGGATTATAGAGGTGTGGATGTTAATATAATATTTAAATGATTTATTAAATCCTTTTATATTATAAACCATAATTAAGTATTATATAGGGTCAAGAAACCTATGGGTTGAGGTCGATGTAGACCCATGCTTCCTTTCCCATGGTATTTTTACTATTTTCAAATCGATTGAGATATTGTTGATCTGAGATCATTATAAACTAGGGAATAATTTCCCCGTTGTATTAATATTGATATGAGATAGAATCCTAAGCAGGGTTTGGGATTCCCATTGGGTAAGACTATATAGACATGGTATGTTTTTCCCCTTTGTCTTGATATTGATATGTTTTGATTGATATATCATGGGTTTAAGATCATTATAGTAGGTCAAGATACCCATGGGGTGAGACAGTATATCCATATTATGCCTCCCAATTGGTCTTATATTATGTTGATAATTGATCAAGACGCCTGAGGGATGATATCATATAAGAAAGGGTCACATTTCCCCTTAATCTTATATCCTTATGTCATGGTTGAGATTTTTTGAGCTGAAACTAATATAGACATCAGTCCACCTCTCCCAATATATTCACACTATTATGAGAGATGGTTGAGATTTTAGAGGACTAAGACTGATATGGTAATGGGTCCACATATCATATTAACTATACATTTTTATATATCGAAGTTGAGATGCCTAGAGGATAAGATCCTTAAAATAATGGGAATGTACTACCCCATAGACCATATGATTATATTGTGATATGTTCAGATACATTATTCTATTGTAAAAAAAATAGGTACAATCACACCCTGCATATCTAGTTGATTTATAAAGTTTATAGAAATTATTATTGTTATTTTTTGTTATTATTTTAGAATATCACATTATATGTGCAATGTATTTATTAAATATGTAAGGGATACCATTGGTGATGTCTTACTGAGTTTTACTCACACCCTTCTTAGGTTCTATGTTAGCTGAGTAGCCTTTATAGTTCATAACCCAGGTAGGGGAACAGGATATACTATTAATGGATTTGTTTTGGAGAATAATAAGACTTTGAGAATGGGAATGGGCTTAGAATTGGGGTCAGTTTTGTAGTTGTCTCTAGTATTTTTGTTTTCTTTGGGTTATGTAGTATATGATCTACCTATAAGAGATATTTTATATATATATATATATTAATTTGTGACATTGCAATTTTCCACTTTATTATTACATAATCTATATATTTTACTATAATTGGAACTTAATTTTGATGTCCATCTTTATTTTTATTCATATCATGTGGTTGTTTATATATTTATTCTTTTTTTTACTTATGGTTAATTTTACCAAAGATTTTATAGTTTCACCAAATTATACATATACCCTCATCATTGTCCTAAAGAATTTTGTTTATGGGGAGGCTTACCCGAGGTATGTGGCACCTAGTTCAGTTATAGTGGTAGTAAACTAGCTCGGGGATGCTACAAAGTGGTATCAAATCCTTGTTTTATTTTGTAATACATTTTGGGATATGGAAAAAATAATATAGGATATTTTTTAGACTTATAATAGAATTTATACATTGGGTATAGCTAACCCATTTATAGGGAAAGTCCAAGTTTATAGGTAATATATTAGTGTTATTTGTTTTTTCTATTACAATTATGTTCTTTTAACCAAATATGATACATTGTGTTATTGATTTGTGATTTATTGTTTTACTATTGCCTTGTGGTACCAAGAGGTAGAATATTCATTCATGATTTTTTTTCATCTAGGGTTCAAATAAAAATTGTTAATTTTATTATGATTGACAACCATAATTATTATATAGGGTTCCATTATTTTAATTATAAAAAAAATTATATTGTTTTTACCTATATAACTTAATGGTATAATTTTACTTAACTAATCCATGATTATGTTAGACTATTACTAATTTATTATTTGAATCCTATCTATATCTAATTCTAACTTTTACATTTGATATCTGAATCTAGATAGAGTACCTAAGGTTATATGAGACCCCTAGTATGCTATAGTGTGTGTATAATGTGTTGAGATGTAACTATTGTTACTTCTTTTCTTATCTATGATATCAATAACTATGATAGAATTTTTTTAAGGCATGTGATTGAAATTTTAGGGATATAACATCATAATTTATTGAATGATGGGGGGAAGGGATAAGCACACCCCACCAGTTGTTGAGACAGATCCACCAGTAATGCTTCCACCTCCTATTGATCTGCAACTAAGAGAGATTATACTTCAAGTTATTCAATTTTTGTGATCCAAAGCTCCAATATAGATTAACTATGTATCAAATATGAATTGGGGGTCTAGGTTATAACATATCCCTATGTTTACTAGAGATGGTGGACCATATGTTTAAGAGTTATAGGTCAAGTTGATGTCGTTTATCTCTAATCATCTTGAGTCACCTCTAGGTAGATGGCTAAATTTTACTACGTGTATGATTTTGTAACAAGTGAAGCACTATTAAGATGTACTAGTCTAGGTAGATCAACATGTTCAAATGTCCTACAATGGATTTAAGAATTTTTTTTTGATAATTCCTTCCCCAAGACATTAAGAGTGATAAGGCTTCAGAGTTTATTTATCTTGTTCAGATTAGAATCTCATTGATGGAATATGATACTCGTTTTATCAATATTCTATGGTTCACTCTTATAATGGATAGTGATGAGACATTGAAGTGTAACCACTTATAAATCCATAGATTTTCCACATTTTTAGTATGTATTTTAGTATAATTAATATACATTTTATATCATAATATTTAGAATAAATATATTTCTAGTTTTATCTAGTAAATAATATGATTAATTAGAAAATGGAATAAATATATATTTTAGTGATATTATTATTATTTTGAATTATAATGTTTAGGGAAAAAATTAAAAATTGGGGTTTTTTCATTTTTAAGGTTTAAAAGTAAATAAAACTTAGGGATAATGTTGGCATATGAATAAATGAAAATTCAACACATCTGTATGTGTAAATTGAAGGAAAACCACTCGTATAAGAATAATTTAGTCGAGGGGAGTTCACATAATGTTGAAAACATATTTTCAGACTTGTGTAAAGTGAGTTGAAAAAATTTACATGCCCTTTAATGAATGACCAATCAAGACTTCTTTCTATATATGGTTAGTATCTGGGAAAAATAACTCACATCAGAATCATTCTCATGGTCCATGGTATGCGTTAGATTAAACATGCATCCAAGAACCTCATTTAATAATAATCCCATACTCCATGTGATGTGTAATAATAAATAGGTTGTGTTAAATCTCATATAAGAATGACTACACCTGGCTTTCTTTTATGTATGAATAACCCCATCGCCAATCTCCTATGTAAGAATCAGCTGCGAGAGGGTGATACTTTAGAATACCTCTGTGGGTGTCATTGTTCTTAATCTTCCACTATTTTAATGTAGTTTATATCCATAAAACCTAACTTCATACTCACATGTAGTATAAATTTTACCCCAAAAACATCCTGTACATCAATGGACCATGATTTCAACCTATAAGGCACCCTTGAGCATCAACGCAAGATATGTTGGCCTACAATGTTATCTCAAGATCCTTCCATCACCAAACCTTTCCGGAGGAATAACCTAATATCATTAATCACATTTAATTTCCATATGGATTCCATGCATGAACCCATAAAAAGTAATATATTATATTCTATTTTCATGTCCAGACTAAGAAGAGAAAATTGATATATCCACATGGCCTTTATTCATGCTATTAAAGAGACATGGATCACAAGAGAATACTCAATATAGAAAGAGTTTAAAATCTATCACTATGGATGAATATTTTATTAAGAAATTTATACATATAATTCATACCTTTCTCACTAATCATCCCTCATCATCCTTATGATGGGTTTCTGACTTTGGATTCTCGGCCCTAGGAGTGAAGTATTACATTATTGGTTTACTGTAATTTATTTTTTTATAATTAAATACAATATCACTCTAGTATTTATTTATTCTTCTATTTTCATGCTTCTTTCCCACTCATTATTCCATAATTCCATGGTTATGGACTACTAACCTAAGCCTAATTTTCATGCGAGTATTTCTTGGTACTCCCAAGACCCTATTATTCAATTTTCTCAAGTTGTTTTCAATGTTTTGATGACGATATGTGTTTAAAAAGGGAGTGTTATGGGGTTTCCCACTTTATCTGGGTAACTACAACCATCTCATTACATCCTCAACATGTTATTTCATTCTCCCTTCACTCATTCCACATTTTATAAGGGTGGAGTTTCCCAAATCAAGGGAAGATTGTTGTATGATGGGAATAGATTAAGGGTATTGGCTTGTCTATGGTCATGGAATTTCTGTCATTTAATGATATAGAGGAGGTGACACTCAATGCTCCTGAGAGGTTTTTGAAGGTTTATCAAGCCTTATAAACTAATTTGAGTTTGGTGTTCCATGACACAATATTAATTATATTATCAAAAAATATTTAGAAATAAATGTTCATATTGAAGGACCCATGTTAGCCTAACCGAGGACCAACCCCATCCCCTACTGGAACTTTTTTAGGTTCTACTAATTCCTTTTATGTTCATTCATACACATAAAAACAAAACAATCCCATTACTTTTTATCAATATAGTTTAAAATAATAAAATAATAAATATCTGATTAGGAAAATGGATAACCGGAAAAAAATCATTAGGAAATGACCTTGGTTATCCATTGTGTTTTATTTAAGTGTTCTTTAAATTTCAATTAATTTGATCCTAATAATAAAATATTATCGATTTATCTTTATTATAGAGTAACAAGGTAAGTTATTCACTCTTCCTTTCATTTTTACATATTTCCTTACTCTATTTTAAATTAAAAAAAAATTGTTGTTTGACTCACCCTCATCCATAGAAGAGATTATTTAATTAGTTACTAGATTGGTGGAGAAATTCCATAAATAAATATTTGGAGATGGAGAGTTAAAAGATATAATTTATTACATTAAATATAACCTTAAAAACCATTTCTAGACGAATTTTATAATGATATTCATAGTTCTTAGATTCCTTCCCTAAAATCTATCAAAACATGACTGAGGAACAGAAAGAGTATCTCCTCCCTCCCAATATTGAAGAAGAGATCAGGTAGATGGAAGGAATACTAAAGAACTATTTTTCACCTATATAAAAAGACTTCCATATGGAGTAATATAATTATAAAAAATAATTTTAGTTATACAACTAAATGGAAATGATATGTCACTTGATTCAATTAACTTTATTTTTTAAAAATTCATTTGAAATCCCACAATCCTAGTTTTGAAAATCTTAATATAGTAATATTGGAGAATTCCTTGTATGATAAAGAATAAGATGAAAAATAAATACCACCCATAAAGGATAATATGGAATATATGTTTGAAAATAAGGTCACCTAAAAGGTGGTGATTCAATAAGAAGAAGAATCACCTAAGGGAGAAGTGGTGTGATAGGATCCTTTACACAAAACAGGACAACTACTAGAGGGAAACACTATTAATATTGAGAAGTAGTTCACCTTACTACTTTTCTCAACCCCTTTAACTTATATATTGATCATATCATTATAGGTATTTATACATGTTTTCTTGTTTATCTTTAGGTTTTCCACACTCTAGGTCTACTCAACGACACCAAGATAAATAAAGTGTGGTTCTTTCTATCAAACAAACATCATCCCCATTCATATTGGGGATAATAAATTAGTTCTACCCAACTTGAGGACGTATAAATCCAATACCCTATTATGGGGTTTAATCCAAGAATTCACTTTATTCTCTCCATCTTTCAAATTTTTATTTTCTTTAAATAAATTTCTCATGTTTTTCTTTGTTTTATTTTATAGCTTGTAGAAAATAGTGACAAATATTTTAACTCATTCCACTAAGGTAAATAAAATGGATGTATATCTCTATATCATTTTATTCTTCATTACCCATTTTTTTGTTTTTACTTTAAATATGGTAGTGAATTTCAATTGTGGTGGATTTTCTACCTATTGAATTTTTCTGTGTTTTTTTCTTTTTTTTTGAAAATAAATTATTTTTAGTCATTATTCCCACTTTGATATATTCTATCCTTTATTTATCTAATATAAATGTTTCATATAAAAAACATTTTATCTATTTTTTGAAAATTATAAAATTAGTTTTAATTGAAAAAGTACTTAATTGTACTACAACTTAAAAAACATGAACTGGATCAAGGGACTTATAATTGAGTAACTATTTTTCTAACTGAAAGTGACACATCAGGGTTATACCTTAAATGGAAATTATATAAGTCATTTTAACATGATTAAAATGAGTAATTGGGATCCAAACTAAAGTTATTTTAGACTAACATAAGCATAGTGTGTGTGTGTGTGAAATCAAAAATCCATTAATAAAGTGTTAGAGTGATTTGTGAGATTTCTTTCCAAAACCTAAATTGATGCCTCAGCTATGAAAAATATTCTTATGGGATTATTTATTTTTGTAATTACTAGTTATCAATTTTACCTACTCCTCTAATAGGTTTTATGCACAATTAATTTCTTGAAAAAATATGAAAATTTGCTTTTTTATTTAGAGGAATTTAGGGGAATGTGAATATTGAAATCAAATGAAGAGAGGAGATGTGAAATAAAAAATAAATTTAAGATGTATCAAGGAAGTGTAAAATTTTGTAGTGAAAAGGAAATTGAATAAAAGGGAATTGAAATGGGTAGTGTGAGTTAATACTAATATTTACTTAAATCCTTAACAATTAAGAATTTATTTATTGAATCTTAAATAGGGTAATAATGTTGATTCTACAAGAATATTTTTATTGAGAGTAATTACATGGGAACATGGAAGAATTAAAGTGTGGGGGAGTGATAAATCCTCAAAGTTACACATTTTAAATATATATTTTAGTATAATTAATATATTTTTTATATTATAATATTTTAAATAAATTTAGTTTTAGGTTTATCTAGGAAATAATGTTCTTAATTAAAAAAGGTTTAAAATATAGATTTTAGTGATATTATTATTATTATTTATTTAAATTTTTATATACATGTTTTAAAAATTGTTTTTTAATGTTTTTATAGATTAATAAGGTAATATGATATGAGGATCATGTTGGAAAGGGAATAAGTAAAAAATTCAGAAATTATATATTATTAAATTGAAGGAAGAGTGATCATGTCAGAATTTTTCAGATAGAAGGTGCTCATGTAGGATTAAACATAGATTTTTTGACCTATGAAAAGTAGGCCAAAAATTTACATTCTCACAAATGAATAAAAAATCATGAATGAATTCTAATTAAGGTGATTACTACAGGGAAGCAGCACACATAAAAATCATTTTCTCAGTCTATAAGCTATCTGTTTCCGACGCTTTTTTCGGGGCGTTTTCATCCATCTGTGGAGGACGTGCTTCTGTTACCCCACATTCCCGCTTTCCAAAGGCGGGAGGCATTCGCTCCTTGTTCAGGTACGTCTGATCCTTGATCAAAACCGGGATGATGGGATGTCGGTTCTTCCTTCCGAAGATTCCCCCTTGGAACTCGTCACCTAGTCCGGGTCTCCCTCACAGATTTAATACGTTGTTCGTGAATCTCGTTCCCGGTGACATATCTTCATGGACGCTGGTTAATTACACTACTTCCTTCAATACATTCCATGGGGTCTTGACATGGTAGCAACCTTCGGTCAGAGTAGATGAAAACATTAGGCATGTAGGGGCATCTCTAGGTGCGTGGACATTAGGGAACCTTCATTCTTCCTCACAAGAGGGCATCTCAAGTGTGTAGAACCCGAGGAATCCGATTTCAAATATGGGGAATCATATTCCATAGGCATGTATCTGAGTTTTTCCTTAGCTTCCCATTTTTAACACAGGGTATGTCGTGGGTTTAACATCTTGCAGAGACGGTTACGCCAAAGGCGTGTCATCCGAGGTTTCCCTCAGGAATCTCATTTTTATCATGAGGTTGATCGTGTGTTTAACATCTTACGGAGATGGAGTGAGGGTCATCAGAATGTCCCATAGAGACGGATCAGAGGTGGTGTGTCCCATAGAGGGGAGATGTTACACCGTGAAAACTGATCTGGACACCACTGAGGGCGGATCAGGGAGTGTGCACCCCAGAATGGGGAAACACCAAGGTTTTCCATTGGCAGGGATTGAACCTCAGGGAGGTTTTCTACGTATCCCGTATAGACAACGAGGATCAAAACCCACGTAGTTCGAAGGGTTGATGAATCGGTGTGTACAGAGAGGACAACGACCCAGAGACATGCTGGGGTTTACACGTGGAAAGCGGCCTAGGTACTGCTTGGAGCAGCGAGGAGGTGGATGGCGTGATCCCACCGGGATGTGGCGGCCCGGGTGAGAATCAGGATGGATGATTGATGGATGAATGAAGTGGAGGGGGAATGAAATGGGACCACCGCAAGGGTGACAGTGAAGTTGGGCTTGATCCTCAAAGAGACCTCCTACGTATCCCCATGGTAGGGAATCGAAGTCCACGTAGTTCGGGATGGTGTCGGTGGACCTTGGCCCGATGGGTGTCTTCAGCGAACTGACGTGAATGTGGACCATGGCCCGATGGGTGTCGTCAGCAAACCAACATGAATGTGGACCTTGGTCTGATGGGTGTCATCAGCGAACCGACAGGAATGTGGACCTTGATCTGATGGGTATTGTCAGCGAACCAATGTGAAGGAGGTCGGAATGACCGGGTGATGGGCTTGAACCTCATGGAAGCTTCCTACGTACCATGCCTTGATATGGATCAAATGTAAGAATGGTATAGATTAAGAGGTTTCCAACCTTTGATACCAATTGTAGGATCGAAATAAAATATGAGATGCTCAATATACAAGAGGGGGGGTGAATTGTATACTTTAAAAATTCCTTTGGAACCTTTAAAGTTAGTTATGAATAACTAAAGTTTCCTTAAGAAAAGGAAAGGACTAAGTTTAACAAAGTTAAACTAAGTAAATTCACAACACCTCTAACACCGAACTTAAACTTGGAAAGAGAATCCAAAAGTAGGTTCCGGAAATATGGTTCCGGAGATTGAAACTTAACAAACAATTACAATATGAGATTCTACCTTAAAGCGTATAGAATCTAAATGAATCAGAGTAAGTAAGGAAGTATAAGAAAGTTATACTTTCCTTAAGATACAAATTGCAGCGGAATAAAGACAATTAGTAAAACTACTAGTAACAAGATAATAGTCTTTTAACCCAAAGAGAAGGGTATCCAACAACCTTGGATAAAGGTCCCTTGATTTATACTTTCAAGCAAGTCTGTCTTACCCACACTAGGGTAAGCCCTCGATACGAAGATCGGAGTCTCTGTCTTGCTATCCCCGCAAGCCCTCAACTTCAAGGTAGTTGGCAACCTCTGTCTTCCTCAGCAAGGAAGCCCTCGAACTTTAAGGTAGTCGGCACCTCTGTCTTTCTCAGCAAGAAAGCCCTCGATCTTTAAGGTAGTCGGCACCTCTGTCTTCCTATCCCCGGAAGCCCTCGAATGTAATCACCAACATTCGGAGTCGCACGAAGCTTTGAGAGTTAATAAGAGACTCTCTCTCTAGAAATCACTTCAACATCATGTAAGCACTTTTTCAACAATCAGCACATGCATCAGCCATCAGCTCCGAGCTCTTTCAAATGAGCTCCTATTTATAGGTAAGGTCGGCTCCTCCTCCAACGGTCATATTTTCCTTAAAGTTCGGAGGGACCTGTACACGTGTCACTTAGACAACGGTTAGTTTATAACAAAATGGACGACATCATTTTATAACAAAGTAAGTGTAACATAATGTACGACATCGTTTTAAACTCTAACATAAAAGTTCGGAATAGAAATTTCGGAGTGAAAGTTCGGAGTGAATAAATTCAGAGTGTATAAAACAATGATAATCAGATTCTGTTTAATAGGTGAATTCGGAATGAGAATTCGGAATAGGAATTCAGAATAGGAATTCGTCATTAGAAATCGTAATGAGAATTCGTCATCAGAATTCGTAATGAGAATTCGTCATCAGAAATCGTAATGAGAATTCGTCATCAGAATTCGTAATGAGAATTCGTCATCAGAATTCGTAATGAGAATTCATCATCAGAATTCGTAACCTGAATCTGGAATAGAACTAAGTCAGAGATCATATCCGGAATTCGGAATGAGACTTCCTTATAGTTCTTTATCCAGAATCCGAATACTAAACAGAATGCTTTATATCTAAGTTTTAATGATTCTGAGAAAATGAATCCGAAACTCATACTTAAGAAAAATATGAATGAAAATATGATAAGGATAATTTTTCTTATAAAAGCGAATTTCCTTAAGAAAGCAATTTTCCTTATAAAAGCAATTTTCCTTAAGAAAGCATTTTTCTTATAAAAGCGATTTTCCTTAAGAAAGCATTTTCCTTATAAAAGCGATTTTCCTTAAAGATAAGGTGTTTGTGATTTTCAAAACAAGAAGGAATGGAAAAGTCATAAGGAAAACCTTATTGACTCAACAATCACCCCCTTTTTGGAAAGCACAAACATCCTTACGAAAAAGCTATTCTAAGAAGAAAGAAACACATTAAAGCTTATCTCCCTTGGTTTAAGAATATAGATGAATACGACTAACTCCCCCTTAGGCTTTGAAACTCTAAGGATCGTATTCATATTTCTGGAGTGATGTTTCTTTAAGAAAAACTCCCCCTTAAACAAACTCTTATTAGAGTTCTTTTTCCTTGGGTATTTTCCTTTCTCCCCCTTTGATAAACTCTTATTAGAGTTCCTCTTTTTCTTAAGGATCTTTCCCTTCTCCCCCTTTGTGATTTTCAAAAAGAATTTGGAGGGAATGGAAAAAATAACAAAGTACTTGAAAGATTAGTAATGACAACAATAGAAACAACAAGCACGATTCTTATTATATTTGAAATGTCAGTAACAAAAGAATTACAACAAAAAGATCGGATTGGTCATTTCGGATCTTTCTCCTTCGACATTAGCCCCTTAAGAATCGTCTTGATCTTCTTTAAGTCTTTGTGATCTTCCTCTTCTTGATTCTCTAAGACGACTATTCTTGCTGACTGAGCTTCAATGATTTCTTCCTGAGCCTTAAACTTTTCTTCCTGAGCTTTCATCTTCTCTTCCTGAGCCTTCATCCTTTCTTCAAACTCGATCCGATAATCCCTTTCATATTTCCAGCTTGGATTAATGGAGTTGAGCTTTCCATTCAGATCTCTCACTTCCTGAATCCGAAAGTTCTTTTCCTCTGTCAATTTCTCTTCGAATGATGCAGTCAGCTCATGAAACTTCTTGTCTTCATTTTCAAATGCATCCTTAACATTTTCCTGAAACTCATCAAGCAACCTCATCTCTTCCACAGTTTTCTTAGACCATCTTTTCATCCTCTTGCAAGATCTTTTATGTGCTTCGTAACCAATAAAGAAAGTTTTGAATTGAGCTTCAATATCAACACACTTATCCATAACCATCGATACGGAGTCGGTTTTCTGATTCAACGCATGTTGGAGCATCTGGCATCTGGAGTCAATACTAGAGAAGGTCGGAATGGTTCCTACCAACTTCTTCAAAGATTGGACAACAAAATCATGCCCCAACGAGGATGACTCCGAATCTGAAATCTTGCTAGGAGAATTTTCTTCCTCAATAAGCTCCAACTTCCTCTTCGAAGAACTACCAGCTTCCTTCCTCATCCTCTTTTCTGAACTCGGGGTATCAGCAAGAATTCGTTTCCCCTTATCTTTTTCCGGAATAGAAACCTGTTCCGGAGATTTCTTCTCACTGTCAGAAACTTGAACAACCAAATCTTCCTCATCAGCAACTTCTATATTTTCCTTCTGAGCAACATCAAGTAAAAGATGTTCTTCTTCTCTCAGACAAGAAACTTCTTCTTCACCTTTCTCTTCTTCCAATTCAGGAGTAACAAGTTTTGAAGATTGAGCTTCAGATGTTCGGAGCGAGAGGTGTTCCGAAGGAGTTCCTTTATATTCATCTACTTGTTTGAGCACATCTCCTGTCTCACCACTTCCTTCAGCAGCTTCTTCAACTTTTTCCACTTGATCTTCTACCTCAGCATTCATAGCAACAGCCTCTTCCGGAGCAGCAAGATTTCTTCCTGGAGTCTCAGGCAGAGATTCCAGAGAGAAAGTTCTCGGAATGGGAATGGTTGCTGAAACCATTTCATTGAACTTTAACAATGCTTGCACAGCCTCGGCTTCTGACATTTTCTTCTTCAGCTTCTTCTCCTTTGCTTGCTTCTCAATCTCATCAGCGGCCTTCTCTTTCAGAGCTTTAGCCTCTGCAGGATCCAATCCGAACTGCGGATCCCCTTCTTTCCTCTTTTCTTTATCAGCTCTCCACTTTGCTGCAACCTCATCAGTATAGGTTTTCTTCTTCTTAGGCTTAGGAGGTGCGGAGTGGACTTCCTTAGACTTGGTTTCCTCAGCTTCAACTACCACTTCCTTCAGCTTCCTCTTCCTTACCGGCTTAGATGATTCCGGATCAGCATCTTTCGGAGCCACTTCTTCTTGAGGAGGTAGATCAATAAACATACCAGACTTCTTGTCGAAAGCTACATTCATTCTCTTAAGAGTGGCATCACTAACTAACATGATTTTGCACACCCTTGGTTTGGAACTACAAGCAACCTTGAAAGATTCTAGGCACCGAACTATGAGCTTTGACAATATTGCTGGGTACATCACGATCTGAGCTCTCAGATTCCCCTTCTTCAAATTCTCAATATTAAGAAGAATATGCTTCATCAAGTTGAACTTCCTTAGATTTATCAGGAAATCTAAGATATATATCTCACTCTTCTTCAAGCTGTCCTTATCTCCTTTTCTCGGTACAATAAGCCCTTGCACCCATAACTCCAGCATCCGGAAGTTTGTAGATAGGCTTGCTATTTTCGGAGCCTTGTCATCATCCAATCCGAGAATTTCTAAGGCTTTCTCCTTGTTGAAACTACCCAAAGAGTCTGGCAATACATGAGAAATAAACTCAGCTTCTCCTTCATAGGATAATCCTACCAATCTTGCAGCCTTGGTGTAAGAAAGCTTATATGTCTTGCCATACGATTTGAAAGAAAACTTCTCTCTATTATCTTCGTTGAAGAAAACAACTGACTCATAAAACTCGACAAGCAAATCTGAGTAGACTTCATCTTGGTTGCCGGTTTTTGATACCGCAACATCTTCCCAGCCATTCAACTTGATGTTCTTCGAAATGATAGAATCGTAGTTGCTGAAGAAAGTCGGATGAACTAACCTTTCCCTGTACACTAACCACTGAGAAATGGGCTTGGTTGAAGACATTTCTTGAGAAGCTAACTCTGCAGACATTCGGATCTGAAATCTCTGAGAAGTTCGGAACTGAGAAGACTGAAGTTCGGAATGGCCTTAAATCAGAGAGTCAGAGCTTCAGCATGCAAAAGCTTGAAATCGATGTGGGACTCAAAAATAGGGTCCCCTTTATATAGGCAACGAGATGACGTTTCACCTTCCTCGGTTGATCTAACGGTTTAGAATGATCTGAGATCAAATCTGACGGTTGAGAGCATGAATCCGATCTTTTTGAGGTTTTTATTAAAGTAAAGAATTAAGAAATCCAAAAACCGAAAACAAACTATAAGAAATTGCCAGCAAGTAAAATATGATTCCGAAAACTTCAGTAAGGAAAACATACCTTTCAGATTAGCTTAGGAAAGTTATTCGTAATGGGTAATATAAAGACTACTACGAAAAACTCAATACGAAAAACTAAATACGAAAAACTCAATACGAAAAAGTCAATATGAAAAACAAAACTTGGTACGAAAATCTGGTCATGAAAATCCCAGTACGAAAGTTTTCCATTCCGGAAATTTTCAATACGAATACTTTCATTCCAGAAGTATTCTGTACGAAAATATCCATTCTGGAAAATGGTAGTTCCGGAAGTTCCATTCCGGAAATATTCGTTCCGAAAAGTTTGAAAACAAATTTTGAAAAACTTTGTTAAACAAACAAATAAATGTACTCCCCCAATGAAAAGGAGTTTATTACTGTAAGGAGATTTTTTCAACAGAAAGTTAATTAAGAAAGATTACCTTACGGTTATCATTCCTAACTTCTGTTTAATATATTCAAATCTATCAGAAGGCAAAGATTTTGTGAATATATCAGCAAGTTGATCTTGCGTTCCGATAAACTGAAGAATAATATCTCCTTTCGTTTTGATAATCTTTTCAAAAAAGCTTTTGTTACCAGTCATGTGCCAGGAACAACCACTATCCATGTACCAAACATTGTTGCTGGAACTTTCTTTATATTCCTGAAATTAAGAACATAGTTAGATTTTCGGAATCCAAACTTGTTTGGATCCGAGATTTCCAGACAATAAAATTTTTGGAACCCACATTTTCTTAGAAAAATAATCTTTATGAAAACCTAGAGATTGGGTTTTGTTTAAGGAACAACTTCTTGCCCAGTGACCACCACATTGACACTTAGTGCAAAATGGGGCACTTTGAGGAACAAAATAATTATTGCTGAAAACTGGTTTTGCATGGGTATAACCAAATCCGGATTTATTTCTTAAAGGTCGTATTTGAGAATACATTTTATCAAAATTTTCTTTACCATGGGTAAAGTTTGATAAACACTTCTTTAAGGAAAAAATTTCGGACTTGAGTTTTACAACCAAGTTTTTATCCTCAAAATCATTAGTTTTAGAACTAGAGTTAGGCTCGAAAACATTTTTCTTAGAAATTACTTTTTCTAACTCTTTAGAAAGTTTGTTCTTCTCAGAACTTACTTCCTCAAGATCTTTTGAAATATTTTCAAAATCAGCATTTTTCTTATCAAGATCTTTAGAAAGATCTGATATCTCTTTAGTAAGAATAGAATTCCTAGAATTTGCCTTATCAAGTTTCTTGTTGATTTTGGAATTCTCAATCTCAAGAAGTTCAGCAAATCTAGAGACTTCTTCATAAGTAGGTAAAGTATTTTCCTCATCAAAAGATGATTCTTCATCAGAAGAGTTATAATACTTACTATCATTAGAATTTAAAGAAACATTGGTCAATGATTCAGCATTTCGTACCTTAGCCATAAGACAATGATTATCAATAGGTAATCTGGCTATAAGACCAAGATTCTTCTGTCCTGAAGATTCATATTTAGAAGATTCATCTGAAGAGTCACCACCACTGGCACTCCAGGTGTCATTAGCTTTCAGAACTTTCTTAGCTTTGGCTTTGTAATACTTCTTCCTGTTTCTGTCTGAATGTCTTTCCTTTCTATCTTTATTTTTGAGCATAGGGCAATCTGGTCTAATATGTCCAGCTCTTTTACATTCATAACAAGTAACTCCTCCATCTTTCTTATCTTTCATGTCCTTCTTCTTATACTTGGATTGAAAGTTTCTCTGCCCAGCTATCTTGTTCATCCTTCGAGCAAGATTGGCTAATTCATTTTCTGAAACTTCACTCTCACTAGAATCGGATTGGAAAATGACTTTCTTAGACTTGGATCTGGTTACTCTCTTAGGAGTCTTAGCTTTCATCTGATTTGAAGTTGTAGTAAAAGCAACAGTACCATTTCCATTCTTCTTCTTGATGTTGTCAGCATCTCTCTTCATTCTGGTCTCATGTTGTAGAAGAGTTCCAAAAAGCTCATCAAGAGTAATTTGAGTAACCTTCCTGTTCTCATCTATAGCTGTTCTCTTGGATTCCCACTCATTGGGCATAATGTCAATTATCTTGTCCACAAGAGCTTCATCATCTAAACCTTTCTCTCCCATAGATTGTAGACTGTTGACAATAGTCATAAATCTTTGTTGAACTTTACAGATAGGTTCTCCATAAGGAAAATTGAAGCCATGATATTCAGCTCTAAGCATAGCTCTTCTAGTCTCAATCACCTTAGAAGTCCCAAAGTGTGTAACCTCTAACTTCTTCCATATACAGTTAGTTGCTTCACAAGAAGAAATTTGGCTATATATATTTCTAGTCATTGAACATAATAAAGTATTGCGTACCTTATAGTTGAGTTGATATTCTTGCTTTTCCTGGTTAGTAAAGGTTCTGACTTCCTTGTCAAGAATTTTGTAGTCACCAGTAAGCATGACAAAGTTATCTACACCAGTATTGATAACAAAAGTCTTCATACGATCTCTCCAGTATTCATAGTCATTACCATCAAAGATCGGTGGTCTTGTAGGATTTAGATTGTCAATAGATCCAACATTAATTCCTACCATACTCAATAATAACTTGGATACAAACTTGTTAGTAGCTTAGAATCGTAATAACAAGGTTCGGAATGGGAAAAGTTCGGAATGGATAAACCGGAATGACAAAGTTCGGAATAGAAAAGTGAGCAAGAAAAACTTGTATGTGAGTACAAGTATTTCAGTAACCTTGGCTCTGATACCAAATGTAAGAATGGTATAGAGTAAGAGGTTTCCAACCTTTGATACCAATTGTAGGATCGAAATAAAATATGAGATGCTCAATATACAAGAGGGGGGTGAATTGTATACTTTAAAAATTCCTTTGGAACCTTTAAAGTTAGTTATGAATAACTAAAGTTTCCTTAAGAAAAGAAAAGGACTAAGTTTAACAAAGTTAAACTAAGTAAATTCACAACACCTCTAACACCGAACTTAAACTTGGAAAGAGAATCCAAAAGTAGGTTCCGGAAATATGGTTCCGGAGATTGAAACTTAACAAACAATTACAATATGAGATTCTACCTTAAAGCGTATAGAATCTAAATGAATCAGAGTAAGTAAGGAAGTATAAGAAAGTTATACTTTCCTTAAGATACAAATTGCAGTGGAATAAAGACAAGTAGTAAAACTACTAGTAACAAGATAATAGTCTTTTAACCCAAAGAGAAGGGTATCCAACAACCTTGGATAAAGGTCCCTTGATTTATACTTTCAAGAAAGTCTGTCTTACCCACACTAGGGTAAGCCCTCGATACGAAGATCGGAGTCTCTGTCTTGCTATCCCCGCAAGCCCTCAACTTCAAGGTAGTTGGAAACCTCTGTCTTCCTCAGCAAGGAAGCCCTCGAACTTTAAGGTAGTCGGCACCTCTGTCTTTCTCAGCAAGAAAGCCCTCGATCTTTAAGGTAATCGGCACCTCTGTCTTCCTATCCCCGGAAGCCCTCGAATGTAATCACCAACATTCGGAGTCGCACGAAGCTTTGAGAGTTAATAAGAGACTCTCTCTCTAGAAATCACTTCAACAGCATGTAAGCACTTTTTCAACAATCAGCACATGCATCAGCCATCAGCTCCGAGCTCTTTCAAATGAGCTCCTATTTATAGGTAAGGTCGGCTCCTCCTCCAACGGTCATATTTTCCTTAAAGTTCGGAGGGACCTGTACACGTGTCACTTAGACAACGGTTAGTTTATAACAAAATGGACGACATCGTTTTATAACAAAGTAAGTGTAACATAATGTACGACATCGTTTTAAACTCTAACATAAAAGTTCGGAATAGAAATTTCGGAGTGAAAGTTCGGAGTGAATAAATTCAGAGTGTATAAAACAATGATAATCAGATTCTGTTTAATAGGTGAATTCGGAATGAGAATTCGGAATAGGAATTCGGAATAGGAATTCGTCATCAGAAATCGTAATGAGAATTCGTCATCAGAATTCGTAATGAGAATTCGTCATCAGAAATCGTAATGAGAATTCGTCATCAGAATTCGTAATGAGAATTCGTCATCAGAATTCGTAATGAGAATTCATCATCAGAATTCGTAACCTGAATCTGGAATAGAACTTAGTCAGAGATCATATCCGGAATTCGGAATGAGACTTCCTTATAGTTCTTTATCCAGAATCCGAATACTAAACAGAATGCTTTATATCTAAGTTTTAATGATTCCGAGAAAATGAATCCGAAACTCATACTTAAGAAAAATATGAATGAAAATATGATAAGGATAATTTTTCTTATAAAAGCGATTTTCCTTAAGAAAGCAATTTTCCTTATAAAAGCAATTTTCCTTAAGAAAGCATTTTTCTTATAAAAGCGATTTTCCTTAAGAAATCATTTTCCTTATAAAAGCGATTTTCCTTAAAGATAAGGTGTTTGTGATTTTCAAAACAAGAAGGAATGGAAAAGTCATAAGGAAAACCTTATTGACTCAACATCAAAGTCCTCGTAGTTCGGGTGAAAATGGTGGGTTTCGGAGAACCGACGATAAAGAAAAGATACCTTGGTCCAGATGGTGTGGGGCTTACACACTAGGCTGCCCAGGTGTTGGTGAACCGATGTGAAGGAGGTTGGAGTGACCAACGGGTGATGGGATTGAACCTCATGGAGGCTTCCTATGTGCCACGCCTTAGCACGGATCAAAGACCACGTAGTTCAGGTTGGATTTTGTTGGTGAACTGACGTGAAAGTGAACTCGGGGGGTCCACTGGTGGTGGGATTTAACCTTGTGGAGGCTTCCTACGTACCACGCCTTAGTATGGATCAAGGTCCTCGTAGTTCGAGATGGTCACAACGACTTACCACTGGGCCGAAATGTAGTTTAACGTCATGCGGGAAGAGAGTGAACCCTGACGTGAATAAATGAAGGGCGGTGGGCTTGAACCTCATGGAGGCTTCCTACGTACCATGCCTTAGCATGGATCAAAGACCACGTAGTTCTGGAGTACAGTTTAATGTCATACTGGACGGGGCATACAGTTTAATGTCATGCTGGACAGGGGTGGAACTCGACGTGAAGAAATGACCGAGTGGTGGGTTTGAACCTTGTGGAGGCTTCCTACGTACCATGCCTTAGCATGGATCAAAGTCCTTGTAGTTCGCTTAAGGTGGGGGTCAGGTTCGGCGGTCACTCTAAGCTCACGTGAGTCATGATCGGTGTGAGAAACAAGAGGTTGCAGAAACCTGATAATCACGTCGCGAAGGATGCGTCTGTGGGAAACGAAGAGGGGATTACGCGTTAGGCGTCCCATGGTGCTGGGACTTACTCTAGGATGGTGGCCTAGGAAAAATTATGATGATAGTTTCGTGCTTGAGCCTTGAAGAGGCTTCCTATGTATCCCCATGGCAGGGAATTAAAGTCCACGTAGTTCTTCAGATGACGGCTTACCGCCGATTGGGGGTTTCAATGGCTTACCACTAGATTGGGTCATAACAGCTTACCACTAGATAAGGATGTGAACGGCTTACCACTAAATGGGGTCTCAACGGCTTACCGCTGGATGAGGATGTCAACGGCTTGCCACCGAAAGGGGTTGCAATGGCTTACCGCTGGATTGGGTGTCAACGGCTTGCCGCCGAATGGGGTTGCAATGGCTTACCGCTGGATTGGGTCACAACAACTTACCGCTGGATAAGGATGTCAACGGCTTACCGCTGCATAGGATCAGAATAGTGGATGGGGATTACGCGAATACGCTGCACGGGTGCTGCTAAGGAGCGGCAATGGTGAATGGGGCTTACACTAGGAAGCTGCCTGGGTGCTGCTATGGAGCGGCAATGGTGAATGGGGCTTACGCTGGGAAGCTGCCCGGGTGCCACTATGGAGCGGTAATGGTGAATGGGGATTATGTAAGGATGCTGCTCGTAATGTCTTCCTCATGTCTGGTCATGAGGGCATCCCAACCCATTGGTGAATTGAGGCCTTCACCTATGCACTGGTGCACAAGTGGGATAATGCCAAGGGGCATTGGAATAATGCCACTGTAATCATGGCATTAGGCGTCTTATGCTTGGATCATAAGGCATCTCTTATTTGGAACAAGAGGCATCCTACGTTAGGAACATAGGGATTACTACAGTTTAGAGTCTTGTAGGTAGGACTATTGGAATCTCATGCTAGGAGAATGAGGCATCTCTTGTATAGGACAAGAGGCATCCTATTAGTTGTTAGATAGGGAGTACTACAGTTTATAGTCATGTAGATGGGACTAGTGGCTACTTATACTAGGATAATAAGGAATCTCTTGTTTGGATCAAGAGGCATCTTATGTTTGGAACATAGGGAGCACTACAGTTTAGAGTCTTTTAGAGAGGACTGTTAGCATCTCATGCTTGGAGAACAAGGCATATCTTATCTGGAGGAAGAGGCATCCTATGTCTGGTACATAGGGTGAACTACAGTTTATAGTCATGTAGAGAGGATTGTTAGTATCTCATGCTTGGAGCACAAGGAATCTCTTATTTGGAGGAAGAGGCATCCTATGTCTGGGACATAGGGTGAACTAAAGTTTATAGTCATGTAGAGAGGACTATTAGCATCTCATTCTTGGAGCAGAAGGAATCTCTTATTTGGAGGAAGAGGCATCCTATGTCTGGGTCATAGGGTGAACTACAGTTTATAGTCATGTAGAGAGGACTGTTAGCATCTCATTCTTGGAGCACGAGGAATCTCTTATTTGGAGGAAGAGGCATCCTATGTCTGGGACATAGGGTGAACTACAATTTATAGTCATGTTGAAAGGACTTTTATCATCTCATGCTTGGATCACAAGGCATATCTTATTTGGAGGAAGAGGCATCCTATGTCTGGGACATAGGGTGAACTACAGTTTATAGTCATGTAGAGAGGACTATTGGCATCTCATGCTTGGAGCACAAGGAATCTCTTATTTGGAGGAAGAGGCATCCTATATTTGGGACATAGGGTGAACTATAGTTTATAGTCATGTAGATAGGACTATTGGCATCTCATGCTTGGAGCATGAGGCATCTCTTGATTGGAGCAAGAGGCATCCTATGTTTGGAACATAAGGCATTACTACAGTTTATAGTCATATTGTTAGGACTGTTAGGCAGAAGGTGACTAGAAATGGTTGGTGTTGGGACTTACGCAAGGGTGGCCCTTTCTGGTTCAACCTGGCATAGGAGCCAAGTGATTGGGTTTGGAGGAGTTTCCTGAGGAATGGTTCGACTCGAGGTACTCAGGGAGTTGATGATGAGAATCTCAACTCGGGACATGGGAATGAAACCAAGAGGAATATGTTGACTCAAGGTGTTTCATGGTGTGCGGAGGAGTATCTCAAATCATGGTGTTCCAAAGGTGGGAGGAGGGTGTGCAATGGAAAATCCTGACATCCCGGTCTGAGAAGTTCACCGTGCAACTCTCCATTTTTCATGGGGGTCTGTGACGGTAGTGAAGGGACCGGCCCGGAGGGCCGGGACCGCAGCCCGACACTTACCCCGAGCGGGGGTGCGGGGGCGCAGCCCCTACGGTATGAACCGGCGGGCGCGAAGGTAGGGTCCTCGCAAATGATAGGACTTCGTGAAGTAGTTTTGCGGAGCAAAGGTCTCACGGAACAAAGGGATCTCACGGAGCATGGGCATCTTGCGGAGCAAGGGCGGCTTGCGGAGCGAAGTCTTGTGGAGCAAAGGGATCTCGCGGAGCATGGGCCTCTTGCGGAGCAAGGGCGGCTTGCGGAGCACTCATGGAGCTGCATCGCGGAGCATTGGATCACGGATCATGGACTCATAGAGCATCGGCTCACGGAGCAGCAACGCGAAGGAAGCTTCTCGCGGAGCATGGCCTCGCGGAGCCGCAAACCAGAGCTCCACGGGCCGGGAGATCAGCCGCCCAAGGGGCAGAAAAATGGATGTCTGGATAAGGGGGGGGGGGGAAAGCTGGATATTTATAGGCAGGGGTGCCATGAAGCAGAGCTCATACGGCGAGAAGGGGACTTCGGTGCTTCGCGGCGGGTCGCGAATGTCAACTGAATTCGCGGAGACTTACCGCCTCCTCTGCTTCGCGGCGGGTTCACGAACGTCAGGGTGTTCACGAAGAGTTCCCGCCTCCTCTGCTTCATGTTGGGTCTTAGCGGCATGTTTCAAATGTCAGAGGGGTTCGTGGAGCCTCTCGTCTCATTACTTTGCGGGGGCACTCCGCGATCGCGGAGGGGGCTTCACGAATGGGCTTCACGAACCATATTTCCAGCCCAACTTCAAATGTCCATATCTTCTAATCCGTAACTCTGTTAGGGCCCTACGACCTATCAAATCAAATCTTGCAAAAATTTCTACGATCTTGGATCTTTTATGGAAGCATCTGGAAAATTTTGAGGATGCGTTTTATGGGGTCTACACTATGTCAGAATAAATATGAATCCAAACATCTCATGTAAAAATCATCTCATGCTCCATGAACTGTGTGATAATAAATATGTCATGTTATAGATCATGTAATAATGAACACACCTACCTTATTATTACATATTAATAACTCCATTTCTAATATTCCATTTACGAATCAACCACAGGTGAGCACTACCTAGGAGTACCTCTTTAGGTAACCATATTAATCATATTCCACATTTGTGACATGGCTTGTTTCCATCCAACATGTCCTTAGACTCCCATGAAATATATGTTTGATCCCAATGGATCTTCAACCATCAACATGCCATTTATTCAACCTTAGATACACCCTTAATAGTCGATGTAATATATGTTTTCTTGGAACATTAACTTAATCTCCTACCATCACTAAATTTTCTAAAATAAGTGCCTAAGGTCCTCAATATCATCTAATTCACAAGTGGTTTTCATTAATTCACAAATAAAAAAGGGAATATGTTTTATTTTTTTATGTATGTACAAATACAAAAGAAAACAAGTGATCTATATATAAGGCCACCATCCATCTTCGTGAGGATAAATTGATCATAGGAGAATATTCAAGCTGGGAAGAGTCTAGAATTTGTAAACATAGAAGAATATATCATTCATCTATTGTTACATGTTGTTAATTCATTTATCATTGAAGGTACCATAAATCCAATTTAAACCATCCCTCATCCTCTTTGTTTTGGGTTCTTAACTTTAGGCTCCCATCCCTAGAAATGAAGTGTTGTAGCATAGGTTTTTTGTAATTTATCTTTAATTATTTTAATACAGTGGCGCTATATTCTTTATTTATTCTTATATTTTCATGATTTTTCCCCACTTTCACCTTTATAAGTCCATGGTTATGGACAACTAACACAAGTATAAGTCTCGAGGGAGGATTTCACAGTTCTTTCAATCCCATGTTCTTTATTTTTTCATGTTTTTCTTAATTTGTGATGAGATGGTGAGTTTTTTAGGGATTTTCGGGAGGTACCCCACTTTCTATAGATAATTATCACCACCCCATTTCACATTTAACTAATTATTTATATCAACATTATCTTATTCTATATTTCATATGCGGATTGAGGGATGAACTTTGTACATTTTGAATGGGTGAAGGGTGGTGTCTTGTCTATGATCATATGATATCCATCACTTAACACTATGAAGGATGTGAGACTTAGTGTTCCTACGATGTTTTCAAAGGTTCACTAATCCTTGAAATCTATTTTGAGGTTTTTTATCCATGAAATGGTATTTATCAGAATATCAAGGATGTTAAGAAATTAATGTGGATAGTGAAGGACCCATGTTAGCCTAACTTAGGAAATAATATTTCCCCAGACAATACATATTTAGGTTGTGATGCACCCTTTTATTTTCTTACACATGCACTACCAAAAAAATCCCCATTACCTTGTTTTCAATATAGTTAAAAACATTAAAATAATAAACAATTGATTGGGAAAGTGGGTAACTGAACAAAACTTCTTAGGAAACAACCTCAGTCAACAATTTTTCTACATTTAGGAGTTATTTAAATTTCTATTGATTTGATCCTTATAGTTGGATCGTATTAGCTAATTTGACAATGTTTTAAACTATATGATTCCAGTTTAGGTGAATGTATTATTATTAACTTATTTTTCTAAGGTGGTGAACCAAGAATTTATTTCTAGGATGAACTAAGTATGTGATATTATTCCTGTAATTTTGGCTCATATTCTACATCTAGGATTATATACTATAGTGTAATGAAGTAGTGATATAATGTTTCTCATCTGGGTGGTGGTAGAGAATATAGTCAATCTAGTGGCTCATCTTTTTCTGAACATGGGAATATTCCTCTTACTTGTTAGAATTATAGTAGATTAGGGCATACTTTAAGTCATTTCTAGGGAGCACCTATGGAGCGTAAATCATATGGGAATATAGGGAATCTAAAATTATTTTTTATCATTTCTCTTTATTGTAAAATGGTTGTGGGGATGTCTAGGGTCATATATCAGTGGTTGGATTCAGTTTTATACTGCAGGGCGATGGTGGAAGTTCTTATAGCCGATCTAAGCATGGAGGTGGTAAGGGTTCTGAAGGTCAGTAGAGGTAATAGAGTGTTTCTCATTACGGTATCCAAGGATCTAGATTATAGGGCATTGGTTTAAGGTTAATTAAACTTCACATTATCAAGATGATACCTGTTAATCATGATGATGGACTATCAGTTGTTCAAGGTATTATTTTAGTGGAATCCACCCTTTCTTCTATTTTATTTTATTTGGTTGCATCACATTTGATTATATATACCCGGTGTATTGAGGATCTAGGGTGGGTTATAGAGTATATATATGGGGATATGTTTATTTATATTCCCTCATCAGTAAAATCTAAGGAAATTTGGATATTCTAAGAGGGAAATATTATGATCAATGTATATAGGTTTCTCTAAAATTTATTTTTTTAGATATGTGTATCTTTAATATGATACCTGTTATAGATTGGTTGACCTGGTATCAATCACACATATATTATTATCATCATCAAGTTTCATTCACATCTATTGAGGGTGATCCTAATCTTTCTAGAAAATGAAATTTATAGGTATTTCATTCAGTAACTAACCATAGATAGCTAGGAATAATATATTCCTAATTGTATATAATTGTTCTAGAAGATAAGGATATGTTATAGAGAGTTTTTCCTCTCATATTCAGCTAGTTTTATGATGTCCTTCCCAAGAAAAACTTTAGGGTTCCACCCAAAAGTGAGGTTGAGTTCACAGTCAAGCTTATGTTAGGTAAAATGCCCATATCCATTCCTCTTTATAGGATGAATCATGTAGATATTCAAGAGGTAATGTTTTGGAAATGTGACCTTGATTTGAAGGGATCTTTTCACCCATGTATTCACACATGGGGTGATCATGTTTGGTTCTCCAAGATGGTGGAAATTTCATTACTATTATGTGTAGATTACATGAGGTTAATCCAAGTGAAATTCAAGAATTGATACCATGTTCCTTATATAACCAACCTATTTGACTAGTTAAGGGGAGATAAATAGTTCTACAAGATATAATTAATGTCGATTTTTCATCAATAATGGGTGATACCTTCAGATATTTCTCATACTTCTTTCGAGAGTAGGAATGGCCTATATGAGTGTGTTGTGATTCCATTTAGATTGAAAAACACACTAATAATTTTTATAGACCTAATAAATCTAGAATGTCATTGATATTTTTATTTATTATTATTATATTAATCAATTATATCCCATTTTACTCATAGTCATGGTAGTATCATGATCAATACTTTTAGATTTTATTGTTCACGCTGAGAGAGTGTCGACATTATGCCAAGATTTTTTAATGTCAATTCTAGATCAAGGAGGTTCTTTTCTTGGGAAATGTGATATCATAGGCCATCATATAAATAGACCTTATAAATTTTGAGGTCTTTATTTATTAGGAGTGGTTTGATAATGTTTTTTATATTTTATCTTCCTAAGGTTGGTAGGATACTACAAGAAATTCGACAAAGACTCCTCCTAATTTCTATAATCGATGATAACCCTGAAAAAAAAAGGAGGTGGAAATTTAGTGGTCCAATCAATTTGAGAGACCATTCAAGGATATTCAGTAAATATATATGTATAAACCTTATTTTAACCTTACCTAAAATTAGTAAGGAGTATACCATCTATTATAATGCATCGAGCATAGGCTTCAGAGCAGTCCTGATATAGGATGAGTGAGTAGTTTCCTATAGATCTAGGAATTTGAGGCCACATGAGAGGAATTATCTAACTCATATTTTAGAGTATGGAGTAATATTTTATGTGCTACGATGTTGGAATCACTACCTTTTGGGTGAGATATTCTGGGTATGTACAAACCATAGGATATATCTTTTCCTAGAATGACTTGAACCTTCAGTAAAGAAGGTGGATCAATTATCTTTGGTCCTTCGACTTTAAGATAGATTATAACTTTGGGAAATTGAATATTATAGCTGATTCACTGATTAAGAAGACTCATTCTCAAGTGGTAGAGGTGGCTAGTTTTGATTTTTAGGTAATGAACCTCTTTACTAAGATGTATGACACACACAAATTCCATGCATATTTTTAATCAATTTTTAATTGTTTTTTGATGAATTTTAACGTATATTCCTATATAGTAAATTTTTTTACTTAAATGCCATAAAATATGAATATGGTAGTAATTTTTTTTGAAATAAATAAAAAATGCGTTTTTAATGTTAAGAAATTTAATTGGTAATTTTAATTGTTAAACATCATTTAATAATGATTTATATTTCAAATGTGTATGAAGCTTTATCTTATTTTCCTATTGTTTGCTAAAAAATGGGTGCCAAGGCCATGTAGGCCCCCAACTTGGCCAGAAAGCCTCATAGTCAGGCCTGGATAGTCCCATCCAACCAAGCATGGTGTAGGGAGATCCTGCACACTAGCATGGTCATGGGAGCCCATGGACTACAGTGAGAAAATTAGGCCCAAAGGCCTATGCAGGCTGAGCGGTGAAGCTTGGTCGTGGTATGTGTGTGTGTGTATCTGGGAACCCACCTCAAAGTGGGATTATGAGCCACTGAATTCATGGATCGTTTGATAAGTTATATCCTTTAATACCTTCAATTCGATGTGGGAAATAATTTTAATGGTTATTGTTCATCCCACCTAAACTCCATCGTACCGCAATCAGATAAAAGAGCTATGATGCTCATCGTTGCCTACCACCTTTGAAACTAGCCAGCCACTCCATAAAACTCTTATAGAATCCCATTTTCAACCCTGTTGAAGCTCAAGATCGAGCTTTCCTCAACTACCGAAGCATCTTGACCACTATGGAACACCTAGTGCACCTCAGCCGACCACCCCAACACCATATCGAGTCTTCATCCAGCCGCTTCAAGGGCCAAATGAAGGAGCCTTCTTTGATTCCAATTCCATGTACTCCAGGTGCCCCATACATGTGGAACCACTACCAAATCCCGCACCATCTATGCACCCCATACAACACAGAACTTTTTCCATGCCATGCATGCTTAGGTCCACACCAAATGAAAATCCACACTACTGAAGTTCTCCCGTGATCTGCAGAAGGATTTTGAAATGTACAAAATTTGAAACTAAGATCAAGACCCAATCAAAAATGGAGATTTGGTAAGATCCTGGGGGAGGTAGAGGTTGATCCTTCACTACCAATAAAAGGAATCCTCATCCACACTTGAGAAATATTTTGACACGCCGAGGGAGAATCACATTATAGTTCATCCATGTAACTCTTTCAAATTATTTTTTCTTTTTTTCATTCTTCTTAGATTTATTTTTTATATAATTAGAACATAGTTTCTTAATATAATTCATGCATGATTTTATTCAATCTATGTGATTCATATTCTTCTATTCTTCTCCTATTTTCTTTTCTATTATTTTAATCTTCTTATAATAATTTTTTGCATCATTTTATTTTATTTTATATTATTTTATTGTTTTTTTTTATTTTATTTTATTTTATTCTATCCCTCCCTCTATTTATCTCTCTCTCTCCTTCTTTTTATGTTATTATTTTTATTTTATTTTTATCTTCTTCTTTTTCTTCTTTGTTTCCACAATAAACTCTTACCCTCAAAAATTAGGGGCTAACCCAAGGCTTGGCCCATGGGAGGTATATGGTGTTTAAATTTCATTTTTCACTTAAATTATTATTTTTTATTAATTTTATGATTAGTAACAATGAATTTCATGAGTGTGAATATTTTCCACTACAAAAATAAACTCAAACTCATTTATATTATTTGTTTAAATATTTTCCCTCCCTTCTACATAACATAATAACTTTATACAACGAATTCGATCCATTTAGTGGATGAAATGACACATGATGGAGTTGGATCCTAGGAGATGTCAGACTCTCAATTGAGTTGTTCCATCATCCTTGATTATAGGAGGATGTCGAATTAAGATTGATAAAGGAATAGGAAATTTCACACCACTAAATAAAATAATAGTAATCCATGCATGAGATATCATAATTTAATTATCAAACTAAATTTAGACAATAAGAATAATGATGGAACTCATAAATAAAACCCAAGAGGTTAAGTTCTTTCTTTAATAATAACATTCTGTTAGTATTTCATGTTAGTATAAATTTAAATTTCATGTCATTTCATTATTTTAGAAATTAATCAAACCCAAATTAATAAATGGTTTTATAAAATAATGAAAACTACCAAGAATAAGTCATTTAGGGGAATTAGATTAATTAAGTGAACAAATGATAAAAATCTTTATGTGAGATGACCCTGGCCATCCATTGTGTTTAACTATGACAGCATTTAAAATTTTGTTTACACCACACCATGTGATAGGTGTGCATTCAAAAATGGAACCGTTGATAGGGATCTTGCCATTAGTTTTTCTACATTTTCTATTTTCACACCTTAGATAGTTTTCATTTCTTTAAAAAACTATAAAAAATTCATTTATCCATGATGTATAAAAACATACCATATATTTTTTAATGAAACAATTACTCATAGGTGTAGGAGAAACAAGAAAAAGAGAATAGCTATGATAACGGTCAGGTTCAAGAACATTGAATAGACATATAAAAACTGGATAGAAAATTGAGAGATCTATTGAATATGTTCACAAATTGATGGTGCAACTAGAACCTGATCTACATGTAGGATATCAACAAGATTTGAATAACTTCTAGAATGAATGTGAAGAATAACTTGATCTCTCCAATGAATAAGAGTCATCAAAAATGGAGGAAGAAACCACACAAGTGTTGGAATTTGAGGAAAATATAGAGGAGCCTGACTACCTACTTCCATCCACTAAGATCCAACTTCAAGAGACACTCACCACTGAGGAAGTGATTGAACCAAAAAACTCAGGGAGATGATCTTATTTTAAATTATTTCATTTCGTATCTTATTCAATCTGATTTAAGTATCACTCCTTTTAAATTTGAGATTTATACAATCCTTGGTTTGCCTTAGACGAATAGGAAGAAACTAAACATTCAACTATTGAGGAACACATGGAGCTTCCTGATTTCAATGAACATGCATTTTAGTAATCCCAATAGGGATTCCAAGTAGCTAAGCCTGAGTAAATCATGACAGAGGATTATTATTATGAAATAGAGATTATTTATGATTATTCAAATTTAAATTTTGTAGAAGTAAAAATACCTTCTTACTTTCCCTTTCATAATTTAATTCATGCATCTCATGTTGATTCAGCACTGGAAAAGAAATATAAAGTTTCCCAAGTAGAAACCTAGTAATGGGATGACCCATACTTCATCCTCCCCCTTCTAAGAAATATGTACCTAATTGTGATGGGAATGGATCTAGTATACTCTATCCATAGATCATTCGTCACAAATAAGAAATAATCACAAGTTGTGAAAATCCACTTGTGGTGGTTCAATTCAAATAAGATCCACCCACCATCAGATTGGGGATAATAGTTGGTACTTCCCTCTAAGGGCAGTAAAAATCAAGGCCCACTTAAGGGTTTATACCAAGACTTGTCCATTTTAATTTCATTCTAGGACTTTAAATTTCATTTTTATGATTACTCCATAATACATTCTACTCCCTATTATCTTTTTGAGGTTAAATGACATGATCCATGTGCTTAATTGAGTAATTTTCTTTTATAGGTTCATGATGGAACAAAGAAGCCACCCAAACAACTGAGTAAAGAGGACTAATCTTCATGGAAAAGGGGGTCCAATTTTATGATTATCTTATAAACTACCAACAATTTTGTCTTAAAACCTATTTTGATCTTTAAATGGGAAATTTCATGCCCATGCTTGAATTAATTCTTTACTTTAATTATTTGGGATACATGAGTTTCTTAGGGATCTTTTGATACCATTTTTAAGATTTTAATGTTAATGACATTGAATGAGTAAATTGGAGAATTTTATGATTAAAGAAAATCATGGATATTAAAATTAGTACTCATGATTTGAAGGAATAAGTTTATTCATGTAAATGAAATTTCCGAATCATTTTTCATGCTTTGAATTTTTGAAAATCATGTGAATTTGTTTATTACTATTAGTCATGCCTTGAATGATTTCCCCAATATCATATTTTTATTCTCAATAGGATTTATACACCAATTACTTCCTATTTATTTTTGATAATATTTCTTGAGTGATATTGGGACAATCTACCTACTAGAACTTGTTTTGAAACTTGTCCAAGATATGACAATTCAAAAACACATTTAAAATGATTGAGGAATCTTTTGAAAAACATTTACCCATGAAAACCACCTTTACAATAATCCTTGTTTATCCCATAGAAAACATGAATGACATTGTTAGGAAGGAGCGATATTTAAATCCCTTTTTATCCATTCCTAACATCCTATTAGTATTTTCAGGATATTTTAAATTTGGAATTATGGGGGTTAAGGGAGTCATATTAGAATATATGAAATGCATTGTAAGGAAAAAGTGTGGGGTGTTAATTTTGGGTATTGAGAAAAGTTTTTGATTCATTCATGATACTTCACGGTTTTCCATTATTAAAAAATTAAATAATTATGGGTTGTGACTTAGAAGAATAAAAAATCACCATCACTAGACCTATGATTTTTATCATATGTGGTTAGGTGGTGGATGTGAGTTTCTTATAAATCATAACTTTTAAAAAATAAAAAAAATAAAAAATTGATTTGAAAAAATAATAATTTAAAAATAGATAAAAAAATTCAATAATGATCAAAAATCATTAATTATGTTTATTTTGATCATGACCTTTACTTTGATTTTTGGGAAACTTGGAGTTGTTATAATTTGAAAAAGAAATTTTTTTACACTTTTACTTCTTATATCATGCTTTATGACTTGAGATAAAAACCTACTCATTGAGCCTTAATTTTAAAACAATAATTACTACCAATATTAAGGATTAGAGATATTATAACATTGATTGAAATTCCTCATTATTTTATGTGTATTTTTTCTTAATAAGATAGAGAAATTTAGTATGTTACAAGTTTATGGATAAGGAGCATGTTCTCATGATATGAGTGTAACTCTATTTGAATAATATAATAAGTGATGAGAGAAAATATTCAAGTGAGGTAAATAATTATTTGGCATGTTTAATAATAATGACTTAATGATCTTTTATAGACAAAATAATAAGTCCAATAATTTTCAAAATGGAGAAAGTAAAATACTTGAATTGATTGTTTCATTGAAAACTTGGGAGTTAAATTGATATTTTATGTGGATGTTTGAAAATTTGATGTGAAATTGAATTTTTTTTGTTGTATTACTTTGGAATTTAAATATTTGTAACATTGGTACCCTCTAAGTTCCTTTTTTAGATTTTATTCTTGAGGAAAATCATGGTTTAAGTGTGGGGGTATTTGAAACACAAATTTCATGCATATTTTTAATCAATTTTCAATTATTTTTTTGATGATTTTAAATAGACATTCCTATATAATACATTATTTTACATAAATATGGGAAAATATGAATATGGTAGTAAAATGGTTTTAAATAAATAAAATATTATTTTTTAATGTTATATAATTTAATTGGGAATTTTAATTATTAAAATTCATTTAATAATGATTTTTGTTTCAGATATTTATAAAGTGTGATCTTAATTTTCAGGTTTTTTCTGAAACAATGGGTTCTAAGGCTAAGAAAGACCTCAACCTGTCCCAAAATACTCATATCCTAGCATGAATAGTCTTGGCTAGTCAATAATGGTGTAGGGAGAGCCTTCACACCAATGTGGGCATGTGATCCTATAGACTACCATGAACAAAGTAGCCCCAAAGGCCTACATGGGCCAATCCATACAGGTTGGCCCAGGTATGTGTGTGCATGTGTATCCAGGATCCCGCCAAGAGTGGGATTCTATGCCACTGAAGTTTTAGATTTTTTGATAATTTCTCTCCCTTTCTACCTTCAATTCGATGTGGGAAATAATTTTAAGGGTTACTATTCATCCCTCCCAAACTTTACCACCCCACACTTTGACACATGAGTGTCGTTGCTCATCACTACATGTTTCCTTTGACACTAGCTAGTCACTACATGAAACTCCTAGATAATCTCATTGCTTACCTTGATGAAGCTCGATCTCAAGAATTCCTCCACTGTTAAAGAATCCTAACTCTCATGGAACACCTAGTGCACCTTAGCCGACCACCCTAAGACTATATCAAGTCTTCATCAGGTGACTTTGAAAGCTAGATGAAGGAGGATGCTCCACTACTGCTACCACATCCTCCATGAACCCCGTCAACATGGAATCTCTACCATATCCCCACACCAGCCATGCACCCCATGCAACACAAAATCGCTTCCACACCATGCATGCTCAGGTCCACACCAAATGACAATCCACACTGCTGAATATATCCCAACATCTACAGGAGTATTATGAAATTTTCAAAATTTGAGACAAAGATCAAGAATCAATATTAAATGGATATTCGTGGAAATATAGTTGGAGGTCAAGGCTCACCCTTCACTACCTATAAAACGAGTCCTTGGACACACTTTAGAATTATTTCAACATGTTAAGGAAGCATCATGTTGGAGGATATCCATGCTACTATTTCAGATTCTCTTTTCTTTTATTGTTTTTATTTTCATTCTTCTATGATTTATTTTTGATGTAATTAGAACTTATTTTCTTAATATAATTGATTCATGATTTTCATCAATCCGTGTGATCCATATTCTTCTCTTCTTATTCTATTTTCTTTCTTTTACTTTCTTCTTATAATAATCTCATCATCCTTTTATTTTATTTTATTTTATTATTTCTTTTCATTTATTTTATTTTATTATCTCTCTCTATCTTTATGCCTCTCTCTTCATATTTTTATTTTATTCTCTTTATTTTATTTTTATCTTTTTCTTATTTATTTCTATATTGACCTCTTACCCAAAAAATGAGGGGTTAACCCGAGGCTTGTACTAGGGGACGTATGTTGTGTTTACATTTCATTTTGTTTTAAAATTCTTATGTTTTAGTAAGTTATGATGAGTAAGGGTGAAGTGCATGAGTGTAGTGATTGTAAAATGTGTCACTAAACTCAAACTCATTTCTATTATTTGTTTAAACATTTTCCCTCCCTTCCATATAGTATAAGATCTTCATACAATGAAGTTGATCCATTTAGTGGATGAAATGACACACGATGCAGTTGGGTCCTGAGAGATGTCACACTCTCGATTGAGGTGTCCCATCAACCTTGATTACAAGAGGAGGTGGAATTAATATTGATAATGGAATTCAATATTTCACCGCACAAATTAAAATAATAGTAAATCATGCATGATTTATTATAATTGAATTATCAAACTTAATTTAAACACCAAAAAGGAGATTGATGGAACCCATAAAACAATCCATAAAGGTCAAGTTATTTATTTACTAATCACACTCTATTATAATTTCATGTTATTATAAGTTTAAATTTCATGTCATTTCATTGTTTTAGAAATTAATCAAACACAAATTTATCAATGTTTTTTGTAAATTAATAAAAACAAACAAAAATAAGTTTCTTAGTTAAATTAGATTAATTAAGTGAATAGTTGATAAAGCTCCTCAAGTGAGGTGACCGTGGTCAGTCATTGTGATACACTTGGAAAACATTTAATAATTTTCCTTCACTGCACCCCATGATAGGTTTTCATTCAATGCATCTCAAATTTTAGGATTTTCAGTGAAAATTCACCCTTTCGTCTTTAGATATTAAATCTTTACTACTCAAGTGGGTGAAGGAGAGTTAGTTATCTAATATAGATTTTTGGGTTTTGAGGGATAATTTATATAATGGGGATTCTCTAATTAATTGGTTCTAGGATGATGATAGGTTCTTATATGTGTTTGTGTGTATATATATAGCTAATTTATGGTATCAATGAGTATGCAGAAGGAGATGATTCAATATTCACATGAAACAAGATATATTATTCATCATAGGCTTACCAAGATGTTCCATGATTTTCATATATAGTATTAGTGGCCCGAGATAAAGAATAATATTGAAAGGTTCATCAAATAATGCTAGATCTATCAATGGGTGAAGGTTGAGCATCATATTCCTGTAAGTATTCTTCAGCTGCTACCCATTTTTTTGTAAAAATAGGATGAAATGATGATGGATTTCGTGATAGGATTTTTTCACCTTAGGTAGTGACGTGGTATATATTATTATCAAATGTTTGTTAAAGGTCACAAATTTTTTATTGATCAGATAGATCCTCCATTTCGAAAAGTTGGGAAAATTATATAATCAAAAGATAGTGAGAATTCAAGGTGTTTTGAGGAGTTTTGTTTTATATAAAGATGTCTAACTTATGTCATGATTATGGTAGGGGATAGATAAGGTGATCAAACTCAGCTTTATTAAATAAAAACATGCAATCTATATTTTGGAGGATATGTCGGGTGAATGTTTCAATGAATCTGATGGTTTATGGGAGATTCATATCACTCTTTTTGAGTTCTCCAATAAAAATAGTTATCATTAATATATTTTGAAAGAACATTTTGAGGCCTTTATGGTAGCCTATTTCATTTACCTTTTTGATAATTAGAGGAAGGGAACTTAGCTTTTCTATACTGAGTATCATTTAATGGTTTTCAAAGCAAATCTGTTTGATTAGAAAGAGATTAGTGATTGTGTAAAGTATATAAAATTAATATTCATACCATTTATGCTATCTAATAGAGTTTAAGGTGGGTTACTGAGTATTCTTAAGAGTGTCACCTTAATTTGGGAACCTTCATATTTGGAGGTAAGGGAAATTATCACCCAAGTATATTGGTCCATTTGAGGTAGTCGAGAGTATTGATATCATGTCTTATAGGTTAGCACTTCCTTGGTGTTTCTAAGTGATGAAAAATATATTCCAAGTATCTTATATAAAGACATACCATCCAAAACCTTCTCATATAATCAATATCAAGAATTTTGATCTTAAGGATGATGCATCATTCAAGATATGACTAGTTTGTATAGTAGGCTGAATTGAAAAGATCTTAAAAGGGGATATGGAACCTTTGGTACATGTACAGTTGAATCATAGATGTATCTAGGAGGATAGTTGGGAATATGAGGATGATTTGTGGTTGTAGTGGTTATATTATTTTGATTGTGATGCTCAGTGATTCATCTCAGGGATGAGTTTCTATATGGTTGGGAGGTTGTAACACCCCTCATATCCCAAGGTATGAGTTTGTTTAAATTTTTCTTCCAAACTATGATTTTATATGGTTTGGGGTTTTTTAAGGTGTTGGTGTAGGATATGAGTAAATATTTTGGGGATACATCCTTGATTGGGTTGTAAATCATCTAAAAGTCAAAGGTCACACTACAACCTATGGCATTATAGTATGGAGAGGGGATACGTAATATTAAAATTAATATCAGGTGTATGGTCATTCCATAGGGAAGGGGGTTATACTATCATGATTCTAGGTTTTTGGTTCATTGGTTCTATATAGGGGTAGTTCATTGTGTAATGATAACTACTGACATATTTTATTGTGACCCTTGTCCCTAGTGGTTGGGTTTTTGGTTCTATTTTAGATGGGTTCACTACATCGCGGCTCTTGTATCCACACCACAATGTAACCCTATACAGTTGTTTTCACTATGATCCAAGGGGGGTCATGCCACAATATTTTCGCTCGTTGTATTTTTATATTTTTAAGTTAGATGAATTTAAATGTTAAAAATGAATAAATGGGGTTTCCCTAATTTCTTTATGTATCCATGATCAACCCTCTTTCCCTTTTTGGTATTTATTCCATAAATCTTTGATTTCTCCCTTATTTGATCACAAATATTCATTTTGTATGTCCTAGTTGTTTTCTTGAGATAATACTAGCCTTACTCTTATATCTATTTATTGGTTTTCTCACTATTATGGTGCTCTTCTAAATATATTCTTGTATTTATTAATTTTTTCCAAATTTCTTGGAAACCCATGAGTGAAGTCTAATCATCCAATGAAATCTTAATGGAAGTATTCTATTGGATTAATTTTGGTCATCCCTAAAAATTATAGATAGTTTATATGTGTTTTCATGTGATTTTTGATATGTGTTCTCTTCACCCATGTGTGATTTACCTAAATCTAATCTAAATTCATTTCCTTAGCTCTGTTTGAGTTACATAAGGATGTCTAGGGCCATGAAATATCCTTTGATTATTTTTCTTTGATTCCTTGGATTCTGATGCCTACAGTCTTGAATTTAAATGTGTTGACCTTATAATCAGAACCCTAAGTATATCATACCTGAGTTTTGTACTGAGAAAATAGACAATGTGAGGTGAAAAATAACCACCATTTATAGGGTTTAGTTTTTACCCTACTAATTATCCCAAATAATATTCTCAATAGGTTGAACTAGTATGGATTAAAGAGGTGTGTTCCCCTTTCCCAATATTAAAATCTTTATTAAAACTTATCATATTGTAAACCTTTCAAATGTAATATGTGGGGTCATGAAATCTATAGTTTTATACTAATATAAACCTAGTCCATCTTTCATATTTTCTTCATACAATTATGATATGGATTGAAATATTATCTAGATGAGATCAGTATTGGCCGATAGGGATGTAATCAGGTTGATCCGAGTCAAGTATCTTGATAATTCATCTTGAGCTCAACACTTGAACTCATTATTCAATCTCATAATGGTGTTCAATCAAGTATTAATTTCCTAGTTATAGATAGACTTGATCTTGATCGATACACTAGATTAGGATCTAATCTATTGTATTAGGTTATTTTAACATAATTTTAATTACAAAATTTAGATTAAAATTGAGCTTGAGATCAAATTTGTACTCAATATTAAAGGAATGAATTAAAAATTAAATTCATATATATATTGAATAAAAATATTATATTAAAATATTATATTCTCAATTAGTCTTATGAGATACTCTATTACATTATTCTAATACTGAAATGTGGATTAAGTTGGTACTCTAGTAGCATGATATTGAGCTCAAATTGAAAAAAAACTAAGTTAATATCAAGTATTTTTATATCTAGACCTGAGTATCTTGTGAGAACATTGATCTCATTTATATACCTATAGATTTGGGGAACCATTAATCACTTTATTGATATTTATATGATTCAGGATCAAGACTTCTCAGAGGTATGATTATTCTTGAACATTTTCCAATTGGTCACACTATTATCCTAATCAAGGATTGAGATTCCCATGGGGTGATACCATATAGATAGAATCATATTATCCCCTTTGTCTTGATATTGATATGTTGTGATCAGGATACCATGGGTTAGTATAATTATAGTAGGTTGATATTCTCAAAGGGTGAGATCATATATCCATTTTTCACCTTTCATGTGGTCTTATATTATGTTTATCTTGGATCAAGATATTGAGGTTTGATATCATATTTATAGGGGTCATCATTCCCCTTGACCTCATATCCTTATTTCATGGTCGAGATGGTATATTTTAAGATTGATATAGATGTGGGGATGCCTCTCACATGGTCTTTACACTATTATGAGATGTGGTCGGGATGTCTGATGACTCATACTGATACAGGTATGGGATCGCTTATCCTATAGCCTTTACATTGTTATATATGGAGAGATAGATACCTATAGGTTGATATCCTTACAATACTAGGAACACACTGAACCATTAAACATATGATTTCATTGTGATATATTCAAATACAATTTTTCAATTGAAGTGAGTATGTCCACACCCTTGGTGGATAGTTGAGAACTCAAGAGTGTGAGATTTATTATTGTTGTTGTTATTGTTATTCTGGAATATCATATTATATGTGGACTATATTTACTAGATATGTTGGGGAAACCATTAATGGTGGTCTATTGAGTTGTAATCACACCCTTCTTGGACACCTTATAACCCTATAAGACTTTATTATTCATAACTTTAGAAAGGGAAAGGGCCCTAATATTGATCGATGAATGGTAGATCATGGTTAGTGTTGCGGGATGGGTTCAAGCATACACTTGGGACCAATATTACAGTAATCATTAGTATTTTCCTTATTTTTGGGATATGTGGTATATGATCTACCCACAATACATCATGTCCATATACATATGAATGTGTGATGTTATTGTTACTTATTTTGTTATATAATGGGTTATATTGTTTATTTTTATTGGGATTTGGTTGTGATGGTCATCTTTACTCTGTTTTAGATTGTGTGATTGTTTATATATTCCTTTAACTGTGTTAGTTATGATTATATATACTAGAGAGGATATAGTTTGTAAACCTTATATATATACCCTCACTGCTAGTCAGAATCATCTGGCATATGGAGAGGTTCACTTGAGTAATATCACACCACGTTAAACTATAAAATAGGTGAACTATGTTGGGGATTCTATACTTTATTGTTGTGATGTCTTTCTCACCTATGTAGTTGATGTATGGTGGTAATAACCCATTAACATAACCATATGTTTGTGTGTAGTGATGACCCTTTAACATATACATGTTTTACTTATTGGGATGTTTAATTCATCCATTTTATGATTATTTATGGTGATAAACCAATCACCTTCTTTTTGTGATCAAACTATAAGAGTGTTCATCCCATATCAATACATGACAAAGAAAGTATGGTCATTCATCCAAGTGGTTTTATAGAACCAAATTATATGTGTTATTATTATTCCTCCATACCATATTGTTCATCCACCCACATAAACTGGATTTATTTAGGGTCATTATTATTGGTGGCCTATATAGAATTTTTCTCACACTCTACATGTGAACCTTAGTGAGAATATAGACTTCATGATAAGGGATATATGTAAGGTAAAGGACCCTATAGTTGATGGTTGAGTTGGGGATAAATAGGTGGGATTATGATATGGGACCAATAAAATCCATTTACCTGGATTTTGATATTTATTTATTATTTTATATATTTTGTATTATATTTTACATGTTATTAACCCATCGGGAAATATTTTAGCTCATGTGTAACTTTTATGGTATTGCAGTAGATACATAATTTTTTACAGCATGTGATGTTTGGTTATGGATGCCTTATCACTATAATGTCAACATTAAGAAATTATATTATGGATGGTAGTTTAATATTATTTCATTTTTAGTTATAGTTGTCTAGTTGAGGGAATATTCTTTCCCATGTTATTGATAAAATCTCAAAGCTAGTATATAGCCTCTAGTATATATGGAGGTGTGTCTGAGGTTATGTAATGATTTATATAGAGGACCATTCTGGTTGATCAATCTAGATATGTTAAAAAATCTAATTAATCTTTCATGAAACTTATTTATTTTTAAAATAATTTTTAAACCCTCTCTTGTTTATAATTTATAAGTCTTTTGGTGAAAATTTAAAAACATTAACTAAATTTATACCCTTATATAATGAATATGGCCTACGTAAGGGTAGGTTCCTTCTTCCCTTATGAAGGATTGTTTTTTGTATTTTTGTAATGGTAACTTCTTAATTATATGATTTGTGTAAGGGTAAACCAACTACTCTATAAGGGTAAGGGTAACTTCTAGACATTGTGTAATGGTATATCTTGGTTTTTATATGTTTTATAATGGTAGCCCAAGGTTTATAAAGGTTTTTGAGGGTACCTAGGAACTACATATGGGTGAGATGGAATTCATATATACTGCATAAGGGTAAATTTAGATTCATGTAAGGATGCCTAGGTGCTATGTAAGGGTAAAAATGAGTGATGTCATAGTAAGGGAAATTTCCATCCACTACGTAAAGGTATCTCTCTATTTCCAAATATTTTGTAAGTGTATTCCAAGGTTTCTAAAGGTTGCATAAGGGTACATAGGTGTTGTATAAGGGTAAGCATGAATTCATATACGCTATGTAAGGGTAACTATGGGGTCACGTAAGGGGGACTAGCTACTACATAAGTGTAAAAATGATCTTTTTAAGGTTAATTTCTTCACTACATAAGGGTAACTTTGAGTTTATAAAGGTTACATAAGGGTAAATCGGGAACTACATAAAGGTAATCTGAGATATGTAAGGGTAATTCTAGTACTATTTAAAGGTAATGGGGTATTTTAAAAGGCATTATATGTGTAATATAGGGCTTTATAAAGGTAAAATTGTGTTTATAACATGTGTAGGGGTAAGATGTATTACACTTACATGATAGATTTGATATGTGTAAGGGTAGACTATGTTGTCCTTACATAGTACCTGTTTTTTGGAAAAATGATTTAAAAACCTTATTTTACATTTCTTATTCCTCAGGAAGCATTTGTAACTCATTTTTAAAATTTTAAAATCCTTAAAACATGGTAATTAATTCCTTGAATTGTCTAAAACTCATGAATCATATTATAAAGGAACATAAATGATCTATAATTAATAAATGATTAATGGAAAAATTAAATGATGAATTTAATTTTTGGGTTTTAATGTGGATAATATGCTTGTATATTTATTTCTTAAAAATATCTAAAATTTGTTTCCATTTATTTTTGGGTGATACTTTTGAGTCTGAGTATCCCAGATATTTTCTTGTTCGAGTTTGGTGAAACCTTTTATAAAAAATATGAGTTCTTCATCTAGTTTAAATTCATATAAGAACCTCACCTCTCCCCTATATTCTTGGGTGTTGTGTTTTTAAAAGATAAAATCCAAGTAAGATTTCAAAAAAAATCATTTCATAGTCATTGTAAAAATAGATTTCTGAAACCTTTTAAAAAAATGATAAATAATTCCTAAAATGATAATGACCCAAAATTATGGAAAATTATTATTATTATTATTATTATTATTCATATTTATCTTGGATTATCCTAGTGGTAGGGATTTACAGCATATGTGAAATTGTAATTATTATTTAAGGAATATCTTTTCAGTACATGATTTGGATTAAATTGATAATTAAGAAATTTTCAAGGAGAGAGAAACTATTAACCCATGTGGTGTTTTATTTCTTCTTGAAATAAAATAATATGATTGGTTCTGGGAATCCTTGGTGAGTAGTTTGAGATGATGAACATGTGAATGTGGTTCGAGTAATGATTCATTCTATAACCATGTTGTTGACATATAAAACATTGATATTTGAAGTTCCTTACTATTTTGGGCTTTATATATGATTTTTTAATGACATGTTTTTTTATTCTTAATAACCAATGTTTATTATGTGTTTTCATGTGGGGGTACGAGTGGCCATGAGGCCTTGTTTGATTATGATCATATGGTTGAGTATTGACTCTTGAGATTTTTTTATATGACTTTTTTTCCCTTGCTATGAAATGTATCGCTTATTACATTGCATATCCAAATCATGATTCAGGTATCAAGAGGACAGGGTTTTCAACCAATGTCAGGTGGCCCTTGAATGGAAAGTGTAATGACATGATGAGGGCTATAGACTAAAAAAAATTTGGTATGGGTCAGATCATAGACATGCTTGTTGATATGGGAGTAGGCTATCCATGGGATGAGAATTCATCGACATGGGTCGAAGTGGGGTAATTCCAATAAGGGTGTTTTTGATTTATCTAATTGCATCAATCATGTGGGACATACCATCATTTGAGGATAACAAGGTGGGTCATGCAATGTTCTGGATAAAAACCAAAATTGGTGGGGCATGTAGTGTTACTGATAACGACCACCATTATGGTGGGGCGTTTGGTGTATCCTTAAAGGGGGTACTTGGTTTTAATTACCCTAACATATTTTCCAATAATGAGCTAAAGTAGGTGGGTATAGGGTTCATATTGGCTTGGTTATTTCATGATAACTTGAAAAATGTGTGATGGTATATTTATTTAACAATTTACTTATGTCATTAAAACCACTAGTATATATATTTTGTGCACTTGTGTTATGGTATCATTGGTGGTGTCCTTCAAGGTTTATTACTCACACACTACATAGTAATCTTAGTGTACATTTAGGTTTTATAACCAGGGATCTAGTAAAGGGAAAGGGCCCTATGATGGGTAGTTGAGGAGGCTAAGGCTTGAAGATAGAGGTGATTTTGGGATATACTCTAACCAATATTGTTTTATTTACTTTTCTGTACTTGTATACTCGTGTGTGGCTTTCCACTATGGGAGCTTGTCTATTTATCATTGTATGACATGTATGTGATCTGAAATTATTTTTATTTAAATTTCCATAGGTTTACTCTGATTATTTATTTATTTATATTATGTTATACTATTATTTTTTTATTACATGTTACAAAGGGTATAATCTCTCCAATGATAGAATTTGACCCTCATTACTATTCAAAAACCTCTAGTGTACAGGTAGGTGTACATGAGGTCATGTGGAACTCTGGTTTAGACCCATTGGTTTGGGTATGGGTGTTACAAAAGGGTATCATAGGATGGTTTCTTCATTTATTTTAGACTAACTTTTTGGGAGATGAGCCGATGAGGTTGACAATTGTACTTCATTGTGTTCTCTAAAAGGGGAAATGCCTCCCATTTTTGATAATTACACCATTGAAACTAATTATTAACTCAATGCCTCTATTTATACCAACTCCTTCCCAAGAAAATATCCACACAACCAGAGAAATGATAGAGTAAAGGGTGCAAATAAATGGAGAGGGTAAAGACCGAATAATAAGAACACACAACTATAGTGTTGCGTAGCCTGGCAGTCTTGGGTTCTACTGTGTAATTTTAGCTAACAAGTGTATATTACTGAAATTAATTTATTTGATTTTATGTGGAGGTAGAGTTAATGATGAATTAATTTCATTTTTATCTTCAAAATTATTCATAAGGATATGAATAAAACTATAATTAAATAATTGGTTAAGGATTTTTTTATTGTTTTTTTCGATGAAACTTGAATTTTTTTCACTAGGATTTATTTTATTAAAAAATGATAGGGTTTTATATGATTGTAAAAAGAGGTTTACGGAGGAGTGTACTTCATTCACACTTACCTTGATGGGTAACAAATCTGAAAGGGTTTCACGCCTTCCACCATCAAAAACTATAAAATGGAGGTCACTCCTCATTTGATACATAGATAAATAATGTGAATCTCTCTAAATATCTAATATATATTTTATATATATATGTATGTATGTATTATATTAGTAACTTTATTTCAATATAATTATATATATATGTATATTATTTATCATATTTAAATTTATTTAAATATACAATATATTATTTTATATATATATATATATAATACTATTTTATATAATGAAACTAAAAAAATACCATTAATACTAATTTTTAAATTATATTAATTATAAATAATTATTATTTTGGGTAATTGTGTCTGTTATCATTTTGAAATTGATAGTTTAGTTCAAAATAATTCACTCACTAAAAATAAAGAAAACACACTTGGATTGTCTTGATAATTTAGGAAATAAATTCATAATCCCTTTGTGATATGTAGGAATTAGTCTCACATAAGACTAATACATGATGTGATCATTATAGTTCAAAGTGCATGTTTTCAGTTTAAAATGACATTTTATTAAAAAAAACAAGTGATGTACTCAAAACCAAGAAAATGCATTTTGATTGTTTTTATAATTTATTAAAATGATCCATAAGTCATTTTAGACATGTAGGAAATAGTCATACCTCAATCTGATGCATGGTGTGACTGGTATGACTCTAAGTGTGTCTTTTTATTTAAAATGACATCAATTTTAATGAAAATGACAACTGACATGCTCAAAACTGATCAAATTCATTAATATTGTTTTTATACTTTAGTGAAATTATACATCATTTTTTATTTGTAATAATTAGTTTCATATCAATCCAATGCATAGTGTGTCCGGTATGACTCAATGTGTCCGTTATCAGTTTAAAATCGACAATTTAGTTCAAACAAATGTCACTCACTGAAAACCAATAAAATGCGCTATGATTTTCTTGATAATTTTGGAAATTTATTAATAATTCATTTGTGACATATAAGAATTTGTTTCACATAAAACCGATACACGATGTGATCAGTATGAGTCAATGTGTGTGTTTCCATTTTAGAATGAAATTTTAGTAAAAAAGACATGTGATGTACTCAAAACTGAGTAAACACATTCAGATTGTTTGGATACTTTATAAAAAAATCCATAATCCATTTGGGACATGTAAGAATTAGTTTTAACTCAATCCAACCCACAGTGTGACTGATATGACTCAAAGTGCGTCTTTTTATTTAAAATTGACATCAATTTTAGTAAAAAGGAAAACTCACCAACTCAAAAACCAAGAAAATGTGTTCATATTAATTTGATACTTTAGGAAAATGATCCATAATTCATTTTAGAAATGTTGGAATCATTTTTACTCTAATCAGACACATGGTGTGACTGATATGAGTCCAAGTGTGCCCTTTTATTTAAAAATGATATCAATTTTAATAAAAAGGACAATTGACCTACTAAAAACCAAGAAAATTCATTCATGTTATTTTTATACTTTAGGTAAATAATCTATAAGTCATTTTTGATGTGTAGAAATTAGCTTCACCACAATCTGATGCATGGTGTGCCTTGTATGACTCAATGTGTCCGTTATCAGTTTAAAATCGACAGTTTAGTTCAAAAAATATACCTCACTGAAAACTGAGAAAACACACTATGATTTTCTTTGTATTTTATTAAATTGATTCATAAGTTATTTTTGACATGTATGAATCATTCTCATGTCACACCGATATGCGATGTGATCGGTATGAGTCAAATTACATGTTTCTAGTTTAAAATGAAATTTTAGTAAAAAAAGACATGTGACATAATCAAAACCAAGTAAAAACATTCAAATTGTTTTGATAATTTATGAAAATGATCCATAATATATTTGGGATGTGAAATAATTAGTTGCACCTCAATATGATGCACAGTGTGACCGATATGACTCAAAGTGTATCTTTTTATTTAAAATTGACATCAATTTTAGTAAAAAAACTGATAAAATGCATTTATATTGTTTTGATACTTTATTAAAATGATCCATAAGTAATTTGAGACATGTAGGAATTAGTTATACCTCAATCTGATGCACAGTGTTTCCAGTATGACTCCAAGTACGTCTTTTTATTTAAAAATGACGTCAATTTTAATAAAAAAGACAATCGGCCTACTAAAAACCAAGAAAACAAATTGAAATTGTATTTTTACTTTAGGGAAATGATCCATAAGTCATTTTTGACATGTAGGAATCATTTTCACCTCAATCTAACGCATAGTGTGCCTAGTATGACTCAATGTGTCCGTTATCACTTTAAAATCTACAGTTTATTTTAAAAATTTCACACACTAAAAACTAAGAAAACACTCTCATATGTTCATTATAATTCAGGTCATTTATTCATAAGTCAATTATGATGTGTAGGAATCGATCTCACATTAAATTGATACATGATGTGATCGTTATGAGTCAAAGTGCGTGTTTCCATTTTAAAATGACATTTTAGTAAAAAAAGACATGTGATGTACTCAAAACTGAGTAAACACATTTGGATTATTTTTATACTTTATGAAAACAATATATAATCCATTTGGGATAGGTAAAAGTTATCCTCCCCTAAATTTGACATACGATGTGACCGATATGACTCAAAGTGAATCTTTTTATTTAAATTTGACATCAATTTTAGTAAAAAGGAGAAATCACCTACTCAAAACCGAGCAAACGCATTCGCATGGTTTTTATACTTTAGTAAAATGATCCATAAGTAATTTTTGATGTGTAGGAATCATATTAATCTCAATCTGATACACTATTTGTCTGGTATTACTCAATGTGTCCATTATCAGTTTAAAATCAACATTTTATTTTAAAAAGTGACACTCACTGAAAACTGAGAAAACACACTCAGATTGTCTTTATAATTTAGGAAAAAAATAATAAGTAATTTTTGATGCGTAGGAATCATTATCATATCAAACTGACACATAATATGACAGGTATGAGTCAAAGTACATGTTTCTAGTTTAAAATAACATTTTAGTAAAAAAGAAAAGTGATGTACTCAAAACTAGGTAAACACATTTGAATTGTTTTGATACTTTTGGAAAATGATCCATAAATTTTTTTGATGTGTGAATTAGTTGCACCTCAATCCTACGCATGGTGTAAATGGTATGACTTTAAGTGAATTTTTTCAATATATAAGTATCATTTTAGTTTAAAACGTGCATCATATCACTAAAACCAAGAAAACAAGACTAGATTGTTTTCTATTCATTCAAATTATGTATTCATACTTTATTTTTTTTATTTTGTGGTGTTTTTGGTAATGAGGTGTTGTTACAGCACACTGCACTAGTGGGGCAGTGTTGTAATAGCACACTACGGTATGCCCCTTTATCAGCACTTTTGTAAGCACTGATAAATAATTCCTTTATCATTTCTTATAGAAGTGCTACTAAATGGTTCTTTATCAGTGCTGATAAATAGTCATTTATCAGTTCTGATAAATGATTATGGATTTTAACCTCTCTCTAGTAGTCTTTTCTTCTTTAGCGCTGATAAAGGCCTATTTTGTAGTAGTGGTTTCAAGGACCCTCCAAAAGATGTTGGACTACCATGATTCAATATGGGAGATGCAAGGGTCTTATTTAGGAAACATTCAAGGGTATTCTTCTCAATTATTAATTTTATGAAACAATGAAGTTGTACCATGTTTAAATTTCATGGTGTTATGGTGGGACTCAATGACTGTCTCTACATATTCTGCTCAGTTTATGGAGTTACTTATCTTTACTCCTTTATTAGTTGGGAATGAGGCACAGAAGTCTTAGAAGTTTAAGATATTCCTTTGACCAAAGCTCAGATTTCAAGTTAGGGTCTTTGATTTGATGAAGTACACACATGTTCTTTTCAAGGCCTTTCCCTTTAAGAACAGGCTAGAGGATGACAAGCTATAAGGATTACTTTTTTCTCATAGCGGGATAGTGAATGAGACTTCTCTCACTACTATGGGATTTTATTTTGGTGGTAAGAAGATAAAGTTGTACCATGAGTAGTAGGGAAGTAGATAGTCAAGTCAGAGTAGGAATTATTTAGTATCCTTTATAAAAGATGACTCCACCAATTGCATCAATTGTATGGAAATTGGGAATTATAATAGTACTTGTAGGAATTAATCTGTGGAGTGAAACCATTTTGGAAAGGATGGTTGTCTTTGATATTTTTTCTTAATAGTTTCTCATAGGGGTAATGGAAGATCATGGAAAGATGGGAGTGGAGGACCTCAGAAGAGGATGCAGAATTCCCAAACTATAATGACTCATGGATAGGGCCATGGAACAAAGACATGACAAGTTTACACTGAGAAACAAAATTCAGAAGATTGGGTGAGGGACAATCCACTATTCGAGGTATGGTTTTGATCACATCTACTTTATCTACAACCTAGTTTCATATTGGTGTTTCTCATCACATCATATCTATATTTGTTATTTTTGGACTTGACTTAATTGTTAAGTTATTTTCTATGTTATTTTCCCTTAATAATTTGTTAGGAATGAAATTGGACTGTTTTTAGTGATTCTTATATTGTCTTGTAGTTTTTCACTAGTTATGGACATGTGTAGGTATTCTTGATACTGGAGATGATGAGCTTCGATGTGATTCTTGGCATGGACTAGTTGACCAGCTTCCAAGATCACATTGATTACAATCAGATATGAGTGTCATTTTATTCATCAAAGGTAGAGAGGTATGTGGTGATTAGAGAATGGGAACTAGGATTATGTGGATTTAGCCTATACTTGAGTCATCTCAGGATGATCAAAGCACATATGATAATCTTAGCCCTTTCAATAGGATTGGTGACAGACCCCTTGAATTTTCCTCTAGTCATGGATCTCTATCAAGATGCGTTTCAGTATGACTTCATAATAATTACACCAGATAGAGGATTTGAGTTTTGGATATAGATCATTTCGGGTGTGCAACCCATTTCCATTCCCCTTATCATATGGTACCAGTCAAGAAATATGAGCCTAAGGTGTATCTTGACAACTTGGAGTATAAGGGATTTGTTAGGATAAGTACTTCACCATGGTGTGAATCTATATTGTTCACCAAGAAGCTGAATGGTAGTATTTAACTCTAAATTGATTAGTGGAATCTGAACCAAGTGACGGTAAAGAATAGATATCCTTTTCCTAGGATTGATGATATTTTTTATTAGTTATAGTAATCCTGGAATTTCACTAAGATTGATCTTTGATCTGGCTATCATTAGATGTGGTTTAGAGAGGAGGGAATCAAAAATACGGTGTTTTAGGGAAGGTATGGGTTATAATAGTACATGTTGATTCCATTTGGATTGATGAATGTGTCAACAATGTTCATGGATCTCATGAACATGATCTTCCACCCTTACCTAGACTCGTTCATCATGGTTTTCATTGATGGCATCATCATCTACTCATCGGAATCATATCATCATGTCAGGAATCTTGAGATAGTATTTAGTGCACTTAGATCACATTGGATTTATGTAACTATATCAAAGTGTAACTTCTAGATTTAGGAGGTGAAGTTCTTGTGGTGTGTGGTGTCTGAAATAGGTATAACCATGGACCTAGAGAAGGTGGAGGCAATGATGTTTTAGGAATACCCCCCAGAACATGTTCAAGATCAGAATATTTTTGATATTAATAGGATATTATTGAAATTTTATTGAGGACTTATTCTGATTATCATTACCTATGACTATGGTGATGAAAAAGAGAGTAACGTTATAGTGCATGGACCAGTGTAAAGAGGTATTTCTTGAGCTAAAGAGGAGTTTGACGACAACTCTAGTACTGATACTTCCTGAGCTTGGAATCAGATATGTTATATATTGTAATGTATCAAGCATTGGTTTGGGAGTATTATAGATCCATAAAAAGTGGGTATTAGATTATGGGTCACGATAGTAGTGACCCCATGAGTGGAACTACCCCACTCATTACCTAGAGCGGGTAGTCATGGTTCATTCTCTGAAGTGTTGGTGAAACTATCTCTTTTGTGATAGGTTTGTTTTCTACACTGACAAAAATAACCTCTATTACATCTTCATACAATGGTACCTAAAATTGAGGTAGAGGGGCTGGGTAGAGTATCTTTAGAAATTTAACTTCTAGATGGATTATGCACCAAGGAAAGTTAACATTATTTTGGATTCTCTTACCTGTAAGATGTAGGTAGAGAGGGAGCTTAGTGAGTGGCCTTCTGAGGAGTAGTGGAACCTGATGAAATTATTTCCTGAATATAGGATATACAGTTATGAGGATCAATGATTTATGACATTTACACAATTGGTGGTCACATTTTCTTTAGTATTCCAGGTAAAGGCTGGATAGGATACTAACCTAGAGTTTGTTGTGATGTGGGAATAGCTAGCTGGAGGTGACCCGATACTTGGGTAGTTGGGTGATGATGATGTGATCCTTGTGCATGGTAGTGTAGTAGTTTGTGATTCCAACGAAGAGGACATGATGAGATACTTTTATATCACTATATGGGTGGTATATCCTAGTGTGAAAAAGATATACCATGACATTAAATGATAGTTTTGTTGTCCTTGGATAAAGAGGTACTTCACTGGTTTTGTTTCCTGATGCCTTACCTATGAGAGGTTAAAGGCCAAGAACCAGCATCCTATTAGTTTTATATATCCACTTCCAATACCCATGTGGAAGTGGGGGGAGTTATGATGGAATTTATGATAGTTTTACCCAAGACCCTACGGAGTTGTGATGTTTTTTAGTGTTTTTCGACCGACTAAAAAAGGTTTCTCACTTCTTACTGATCCGAGAGACTCACTTGTTGAATGATATCATAAAGGTATATGTATATGATATTGTATTCTTACATGGAGTTTCCTTGAACATTTTGTCTAACATGGATGCATATTTTACATCATTCGTTTGGTAGGGATTGTAGAAATCCCATGGACTTAGGCGAGATTAATCATATCTTACTGTCCTAAAATAGATAGAAAGTCAAAGAGAACAATTTGCATTCTAGAGGATATTCTCTAAGGTTAGTTCTATATTTAATTGTAACTTTGGGTGAGCACCTATCTTTAGTAGAGTTCACTTATAACAACAGTTTCAATGTGTCTATATAGATGGAATTGTTTGAGGCTCTCTATGGATGGTTTTGCAACTCACCATTATGTTGGCATAAAGAATTTAAGGCAGTTGATAATGGTACAAATATAGAATAAGAGACCTCATAAAGGGTGTAGTTAATTAGAAATTGGTTGGTGACTACTCAGAGTAGGCATCAATCGTATTTAGATCAAAGGAGATTACCTTTGGAGTTCATTGTTGGTGATTTGATTTTCTTGAGATTGTCGCCTTAGTTGGGGAATCATCATTTGCGGAATAAATGGAAACTATAAGCGCATTTTGTTGGACCCTTAGATATCACCAAAAGGGATAGGATAGTGTCATACCATATAGAAATTCCTGTAGGTTCTGGGTGTAGTGGAATCATGTGGATGGGTGTACCCAACTTTAATTTTTCCATTAACAACGATCAATCCTAGATCTGTCACGATAATAAAATGTCGGATATTTAGAATAGAATGAAGAATGAAAGAAAATAGGGGAGTCCCAGAACCATAGATAGGATCATCATATGTTGTTTATAATTAATTTAATTACAATAAAATAATTACCTTGATGGAATTCTCTCTTCATTGATGTTTTCGGTAACGATACAATGTGATCCGTCATTGCGTAATTGAAGCCAAGTGTAGGATTCCTCTAGAGGTGATCCACACGTGATCCATGTATTTTTGGACATTGCAGAAGGGATCTCTAGGTGCTATCATGGAAGAGTCTCTTCTTGTGATTTCCTCCTTCGATCACATTGACAGCTGCTTCTAAAGCACTCTCCATGATCCGATGGAGGAGGATCTCTATCGTAACTTGAGATCGTTCCTGGTGGAAAAAGAATTATCTCTTTACTTAAGAGTTTTTTCAGATCTTTTGTGCACAACCACAGAGAATTTCTAGGTTAATGAGAATAATTTAATTGGGATTTTATTACTTATAACTATAAAATGAATTAATTACCTGAAATCATTTATTCATTTCATTTAATTCTTAGTAATACCCCATATCTAATAATAATAGTTGACTATTATTATCACTTGACATGCACCCAATGAATTACACCTAATATTATTTAATTAATTAAATAATATTATTTCCACAAATCCCCAGAAAAACTACATGGCATGCATATTAATATACATGGCGTGTACTTTTGTTTTTCCATTTTCTTTATTTCCTCCACCACATTTATTAGAACTTAAATAATAAATATTTATTTTTCAAATAGATATCACTGAATTACTCACTAATAAATATATTATTTCACCCATAATATATTCTCTCAAATAACTGGTTTCAAAATAAATGTGATCAGGCATCCTTGAATAATTATTAAACCAAAATCGAGAATAATCATTATTCAACTTGTTAAATGAATATTTAATTGAGATACTTGGACACACTTAGTGCGTGACCCTCTAGGCCTCTTTCTCAGTGGAATTAGGAAAATCATGCCTAGTCCTAGGTTAGCATCTAGAAACATTCCATGGAACCCATAGACAAATAAGTTAACGTCGCAATGACATGTCACCTCTTATGAATGATTGTCATGTAATATAATCACTTTTTCTTGATATCTTGAATTAAGAGGGTTTCATGATAGTGCCATCAACCCATGTGCTCAATTATTTTTACCTTGAATTCCCAGAATTGAACTTTCCCATTCCTTACCATGGGTATGGATTTATTTAGGCTATATCAATTACATCAAAGGGCCTGAGATATCAGCTTCAGTTATGGAACAAAAGGGACAAATCCTTTCTCGCATTATCTATTAATGCAGTATTACTCATAAATCACCCAACATATCCTACCTCGCTGCAGATAGTGCTTCATCACAATTTTTGTCAATACATCTAAGTGCGTGATTTTTAATACCCATTAATAATAATCTTAAAGTCTAAGGACCAATACACACATCCACAGATAGGAACATCCAATGAAACTATAAAATGTATATTTTCTACTGGAGGGTCTCATTCTCATAATACCATCCTGGATATTACCAAGGGTTCACATCATGAGAAGGTGCCTCAAAGTTTTGTGAGTCTTCACCCCTAATGGTTTGTATTATTTGTGTCCCTCAAATAACATCATCTGGCCATAGAACATATATTCAAGAATAGTGTTATGGCTCATTTGGGTTCTCATCACAGCAGGGATCCACTATGACCCTTTAGTGCAATAGCGATCCTTAGGACATTATCACTTTCATTGTCACATAGAAGAAAAACCAAGATGTGGTAAGGTATTTATTAATGAATAAAGTACAAAGTAGTTGGTTCTAGGCCACCAACTCCAAAAGACTCCCACTTGGACTAGAGACAACTGCTAACAACCTTTAACCTGCTAGTTATCACATGATATTCATGTTTCTGCTGAGATAGGCCTTTAGTCATGAGGTCCTCTATGTTCTCTTCCTTGGATACTCTACTCATTTCAAATTCCCCCCTTTGATAGAAATCCCTCAAGATGTGATATTTCTAGAGAATGTTCTTTATTCGTTGATGTGACCTTGGTTATTTTTCAAGAGCCACAACTATAGTATTATCACAATACAATGTGATAAGATCTTTAATGCTAGGAATCGCATCAAGCTCTTAGAAAAAGTTCTGAATCCATATGGCTTACTTGGCTACATCATAAGCTGCTATATATTCAGACTCCACTATAGAATCGGTGACAACTGTCTGCTTTGAACTCTTCCAACTCATATATCCTATGTTGAGATAGAAAACATATCTATATTGTGACTTTATATCGTTCTGATCTGTCTGAAAACTAGCATTAGCATACCCTATTATGAAAATCTCCTCATCTCCTCCATACACTAGTAACATATCCTTAGTTCTTCTCAAATACTTAAGGATATTCATAACAGCATTCCAATGTTGTTCGCCTGGATCTTCTTGATATATTCCTACCATGATCAGTGGATAGGAAACATCAAGCCTATTACATAACATGGCATACATGATGGATCCTATAACTGAAGCTTATGGTATCGTACTCATCATATCTTTCTCCTATTGTGTTTGAGGACACATTTTATTAGAAATATGTAGGCCATGTGACACTAGAACCAATCCCCTATTGGATTGTTCCATACTAAATCTATTTAGTATCTGGTCAATGTATGTACCCTGAATTAGTCCAAGAAGCCTCTTAGATCTATCACAAATTATCTTGATCCCTAGAATGTAGGCTGCTTCAACTAAGTCCTTCATGGAGAAACACTTGTTCAACTAGTCCTTAATTGACTGTAAGACTAGTACATCATTTCCAATAATTAATATGTCGTTAACATATACTACTAGGATAACGACCACATTCCCATTAAACATATTATAAATACATGGCTCACATTCATTCTTAATGAAACTAAATTCCTGTATGGCTTCATCAAATCAAATATTCCATGACCTAGAGGCTTGATTTAATCCACAAATAGATTTCTGCAAATTAAAAAGCTGTTTGGATTCACCTGGTTTCAAAAACCCTTCTTGTTGTGTCATCTATACATTTTTTAAAGGTTCCCATTAAGGAATGTTGTTTTGACATCCATTTTTGAAATCTCATAGTCATTGTAAGATTCTATGGAAAGTATGATAATTATGGATTTATACATGGAAACTAGAAAGAAGGTTTCATCGTAGTCAATTCATTGACGTTGTCTGAATTCTTTAGCCACTATCCTTGATTTATAGATGCTAACTTGACCTTCCATGTCCATATTTCTCTTGAATACCCATTTTCATACAACATTCTTTACATCAATTGGCTCATCGACCAGAACCCAAACTTGGTTCTGATACAAGGAATACATCTCAGAATTCATAGCTTCTAGCCATCTTGTAGCTTTTGAGATCTCTATTAATTTCTTATAGGAAAGAAGTTCATCATTGTCTAAAAATAATGATTCACCATCCTCGGTGACTAGGAAACAAAATCTCTATGGTTCCCTTACCTCTCTTAATCTCTTGCGCAGTACTTGTGTTTATATAACCTCTTCCATGGGGACCTGTGGAACTTGTTCCTGTACCAAATCTTATGTATCTTCAGCATCAACTTCATGTAAGTCAATCTTTCTCCCACTATCCTTTTTGAGAATGTGATCCCTCTCAAGAGGGATGACTTATCTGGTGATAGTCGCTTTCTTGTCTGAAGGGTCATATGGTTAATATCCTTTTGTTTCCTTGGGATATCCTATAAAGATACACCTCATGCCCTAGGGTGCTAGTTTGTTTCCTAAGAAGGACTTAACAAATACCTTTCATCCCCATACACGTGTGTGTGACAAAATTAGTTTCTTTCATTCAATAACTCTGAGGGAATTCCATTTTCCGCCTTTGTTGGTACTCGATTTAATGTGTATTCTACAGTTAGTAATGCATATCCCCAAAAGGATAATGGAAGATTTGCATGACTCATCATCAACCTCACCATGTCCAACAATGTTCGGTTCATCCTTTCAATAAAATCATTCCATTGTGGTGTATAAGGAGGAGTGGGTTGAGATTGAATCCCAAACTCTCGTAAAATGTCGATGAACTCTTGGTTCAGATATTCTCCACCTCGATCTGATCGAAGCTTCTTTATCTTCTTACCAAACCGATTATATACTTCATTCTTTAATTCCTTAAATTTCTCCAAGGACTCTAAATTATACCTCATTAAGTAGATATATCCATATCTACTCAAATCATCAGTAAAATTAATGAAGTAAGAATATCCACCTCTTTATTCTGCTAAAAATGGTCTACACACATCTGTGTGCACAAATCTGAGAAGCTCTATGGCCCTTTCACCCTATCCACCAAAAGGAATCTTGGTCATTTTACCTTGTAAACAAGCATGACATCTATCAAGTGGTTTTAGCTCAGTAGAGTCTAAATAACCTTCTTGATAGAGCTTTGTCAAGTGATTCTCATTTACATGACCAAGACAGTGATGCCACAACTTGGTGTTGTATGAGTCCTATGAGTTTGTTTCATTATCGATTACCAACACTTGGTTTTCATAATTTAACACATACAAACCATTATTTAAATGAGTCATATCATAACATATGTTGTTCTTATAAAAGAAATAACCCTTATTTCTAAACTTGAAAATAAATCCATCCATATCCAAACATGATACAGAAATTATGTTCTTGGTAACACTAGGAACATAATAATAGTTATATTAAACCAAAAGCATCTCAGTTGGTAATGAGAGATGGTAATCGCCAATGGCCAACACAGCCAGCCTCACTCCATTGGCATCTCTAATATCCACCTCTCCTCTAGCAATCTTTCTAAATCTACTTAGTTCCTACATTTGAATATAGATGTGAGCCCCAAAATTTGTATCTAATACCCAATGTATAGAAATGGAATGATTACACTTGATAATGAATGAACCTTTAGCATCTCCACTCTTCCGGGTGCAATTCCTCTTCCAGTGTCCTAGATTTCCACATGAAAAACATACCACCTATCATTCCTTGACATACCTTTGTATCATACCCTTCTTGGAGGTATGGTGATCAGGGGATTCAGACCATTTATAAATCCTTGGCCTATTTTCAGTGTCCTTCATTTTATTATTCACCATAAGAACTGTGGGTTTGTCATGCACCATGTCCTTATATACCTATAGAATTAAGGTCAGAAGCTTCGATAGACTCTTCTCATTGTTTCTCATGTTGTAGTTTATAATAAATCTAGAGAAGGTCTTGGGTAGTGATGATAGGATGAGATCTGTACGCAACTCATCTAGTAACGTAATACCTAAGATGTCTAGGTGTTCAATATAGCCAATAAGCTTGACTACATGAGGCCCATCTAGCACAGACTCTCCAAGAATAGTTGTGAACAAAGTATTGGAGATCTCATATCTATCATGTCTCACCTTCTCTTGATAGAGATCCTTAAGGTGAGACATCATGCTATATGCGTCCATGTTTTCATGTTTCTTCAAGATCTCATTACACATGGCTGATAGCATGAAACATTGGAAATCTGTGGCCTCATCCATAAGCTTCATATAGAGATATAGCTCCTCATCACTATCCTCTTTTTTAGGTGCAACTGGAATAGGTTCCTCCAGCACATACAATTTCCTCTAGTGGTGAAGGATGACGCGTAAACGCCTCTGCCACTCCTGGAAATTGGTTCTGGTGAGAAGGTTTATCTTATATAGTATGGTTTGAAATAATATTTTTGAAGTCATTTTTCTTGTATTTTCTAAAAATTAAGATGAGAAAATATTTAGTACATTATCATAAAATTGAGACAAATAAATAAATCAATACTTATTAGTCTCCCACTATTTTATCGAAATCCAATATCCCTCACCATTGACATTAGAATATTCTATTATATGAATATTCTAGTGGAAGGGGTCCATATTTCTCTTAGAATTACACCCACTAGGGTTGGTCAAGAAACTTTAAGGGTTTTAGTTAGGCATTCCAAATGCCAACTGCATTAACTCGCAGTTCCTTGATCTGCTGAGTGGACTCCCCAATCCTGAAATCCTTTTATTTTGGATTCCCTCAACCTTTGCCTCTTGGTCACACCAATTCCTGCTTTGGTAGAAAACCCTTGATGTGAACCAAGTCAAGTCAACCCAAAACCTTGAATTATAATTCCCTGATAATTTAAAACACCCCAACTCGGGTTGGTCAAGCACTTTGAACTATGGTTCGATTCTAACCAAGATTATGGAAGGATATACCAACTAAATATTTCTTTGATGGGTTTTATCTTTATAGGTAAATTTCAATTTTATTATCTTTCTTACATGATTTTTAATATTAAGTGGGATATACTTAAGTGATTAACCATGTCTAAGATAATATTTATGCCTAAGTCGGTCTTATTTTAGTTCCATCTAGCATGCTTGTTTAATTCCTTAATTGTGTGATCATGAAAACACACCCATAATAAATAAACCATGAAACTGACATAAATAAAATAAATGGTATGATCATGAGCTTGTTCTATTGGTTATTTTATCTAGCGGTTGATAAACTAACGCAAGACCTAGGGGAGAAACACCTTGAACCTTTTTGGGTTTGTGTTTACAACTTTCCATTTTTCCACCTTTGTATCTCCTTGGATTGGTTTCACCTTCCCTTCTAACATGAGCTGCCTCCACTATCTTGGGATATCAATCCATTACATATGCTTTTATATCACTCGCAAGTGAGGGGTAAAACAGGGTTTTACATAAAAGAAACCTTGGGCACACATGCCCTACATATTAATGAGGAGAAGGATCATAGGCCAACAAATTTAATTTAAATAAATTAATTAAAAGAAACCATCCACATAAAAAGGTCCTGGTCTAGCTCATGATCATCCATGCATGCAATGATATTTACGCATAAATAAAATTAGCATTCAATTCTTTAGTCATTCTTGTTTAAGATAAATCATGTTCGAATAAATTAAATATCTTTAATAAATGAATCCTTTTATCTTAAACACTTTTCTAGATTTTATTAAGATTCTCATCCATCATAATTTCAAATAAATAAATTCATTTAAAGTTATCTTTTTACATAACTTGTACCTTGGAGGCAACCCATTGAATTCCCGTTTATAACTACCCAATGATTAGAAATTAACATTACATAGATGTTAAATTAAACATATATATATAACATATATCACATGTTGTGTCTTAGCTTTATGCCCACACTATGGTACACATCTCAAGGGTTTGTATAATATAATAATAAATTTTAATAAATCTGTGTAATTTGGATGAGAACACGGTGTGTAGTTCTGACTACACAGCATGTACTATCGTTCACCATCCATCCGAAGTACACGCCCAGGAACATGGAGTGTAGATGTACTTTAGAAATCTTCAGAGTACACGGTGTGTCTAATAGGCCACACATCGTGTGGTGTTCACATTACACGGTATCTAGTAGGGAAATCAATGTATGGGGTACATGGTCCAAGCCTAACCCAAAGGGACTACATGCTGTGTCCAGTGGGCCACATGGCGTGTAATCTAGAAACCATTTTCCACCTATTCCTTGTTAACAAACAGAGTCATTTAAGACTTAGATAGACTCCAACACACAACTTGGTTTGGTGGACCTGTCCCAGTGCAAGGAACCTAGACTACATGGTGTGTACTGGTGAATACATGTCGTGTGTTCTGGTGTTGTACGGCCAGGAAGATCTATCACCTCCAGATGAGATCCTCTATTTTATTTTAATCCAAATTAAAATAAAATATTGATTCTGTAAGGTGAATGAGAAATTAAAGAGGAGGAACATATCTCGATATTAAGATTTTCAAAACGATTAACTTGTATTGAAACAACTAAATTATTAAATGTGTAAATCATCAATGAAAAACTAAATAATTATAATCAATGATATGACCCATCTGATACCACTTTTAGGTTCCGGACACAGCGGAAGCATAAGGATGGTTGTACCCAGCTTTAATTTTTCTATTAATAACAATCAATCTGAGATTTTTCATGATAATAAAATGTCGGATCTTCAAAATAGAATGAAGAATGAAAGAAAAGAGGGAGTCCCAGAACCATAGATAGGATCATCAAATGTTAGTTATAACTAATTTAATTAAAAGGAAATAATTACCTTGATGAAATTATCTCTTCATTGATGTTTACGGTCATGATCCAATGTGATCCGTCATTTCATCATAGAAGCCAAGTTTAGGCTTCCTCTAGTGGTGATCCACACATGGTCCATGTATCTCTAGACTTCGCCGAAGGGATCTTCGGGTGCTAGCACGGAAGATCCTCCGCTTGTGATGTCTGACTTTGATCGCATTGAGAGCCACTTCCAAAGTGCTCTCCTTGATCCGGAGGAGGAGGATCTCTCTTGTAACTTGATAGCATTCTTGGTGGAAAAGGAATTGTCTCTTTGCTTGAGAGTTTTTCCAGATCCATTGTACACAACCACAGAGAATGGCTAGGTTAATGGGAATAATGTAATTCAGATTTTATTACTTAGAATAATAAAATGAATTAATTACCCTAAATCATTTATTCATTTCATTTAATTCTTAGTAAGACCTCATGTATAATAATTACAGTTGAATATTACTATCACTTAACATGTGCCCAGAAAGTTAAACCTAATATTATTTAATTAAATAAATAATATTATTTCTCAAAAATACCTAGAAAAACTACATGGCGTGTTAATTAATATACACGACGTGTACTTTTGTTTTTCCATTTTCTTTATTTCCTCCACCACATTTATTAGACCTTGAATAATGACTATTTATTTCTCAAATAAATATCACTGAATTACTCAATAATAAATATATTATTTCACCCATAATATATTCTATCAAATAAATAGTGTTGAAATAAATTTGATCAGGAATCTTTGAATAATTATTAAACCAAAATCGGTAATAATCTTTATTCAACATGTTAAATGAATATTTAACTGAGATACTTGGACACACTTAGTGTATGACCCTCTATGCCTCTTTCTCAATGGAATTAGGTGAAGTCTGCCTAAATTCCAAGGTTAGTGTCTAGCAACACACCAATGAACCCATAGATAAATAAGTTAACGCTGTAATGACGTTTCACCTCCTACGAACATTTACCGTGTAATGTAATCTCTTTGTCTCGATATCTCGAATCAAGAGAGTTTCATGATTGTGACATCAACCCATGTGCTCAGTTATTATTTCTTTGAATTCCTGGAATTGAACTTTACCATTCCTTACCATGGCCATGGATTTATTTAGGCTATATCAATTCTATCAAAGGGCCTAAGATATCAACTTTGGTTATGGAACATGAGAGAAACATCCTTTCTCGTATTATTTATTAATACGGTATTACTCATAACGCACGATGCATATCCTACCTCGCTTCAAATGGTGTGTCATCACAGTTTTCATTAATACATCTAATTGTGCGAGTTGTAATACCCATTAATAATAATCTTATAGTCTATGGACCAATATGAACATCCGCAGATAGGAACATCTGATGGAACTATGAAATGTGGACTTCCTACTGGCGGGTCTCGTTCTCATAATATCCTCAAGAATATTACCAAGGGCTCAAACAATGATAAGGTGCCTAAAAGTTATATGAGTACTCACCCCTAATGGCATGTATTATTTGTGTCCCTCAAATAAAATCATTCGGCCATAGAACATATATTCAATAATAGTGTTATGGCTCATCTGGGTTCTCATCATAGCAGGGATTCACTATGACCCTTTAGTGAAACAGATATCCTTATGACATTATCACATGAATTGTCATGTAGAAGAACAATCAAGATGTGATAAGGTATTTATTAATGAATAAAGTAAAGATTAGTTGGTTCTAGGCCACCAACTCCAAAAATTACTCCATGTTATCGAGGAATACACGATGTGTTCCACATTTCATATCTTTGGAGGTGCACACCTGATCCTATGCATGTTATAGACTATAAGGATGTTGAGTTGGATCCAAATACATCTTATAAGGAGAGTCGAGTGTGGATTATAAATCAAATCAAGAAGGTATTGTGGGGGAAGGTGGTTCCACTTTTCCAGATCATGTAATAGCATGCAAAAATCCAAGAGGAGACATGGGAGTAAGAGTCTCATGTTCGAGCACAGTGGCATAAGTTGTTTGAGAAAGACCACTATAGATACTTATTAAGTATGATAAGCCATTATAGGGAGATAATTATAACATTCTCAATTTATAAATGATCTTTAAACCTAATTTTTATATAATTTAAAAGTATTTTGGTGAAAATTTAAAAAAAACAATCAACTAAATTTCAATCCTTTTGCAAGGCATGGGTCCTAAATAAGGGTAAGTTCCTTATACCCTTATATAGTCTAGTTTTTAGGATTTTTGTAAGGGTAAATTATTAATTATATAAGTTTTATAAGGGTAAAAATATATCTTATAAAGGTAAGGGGATTTAGAGCCACTTTGGAAAGGTATATCTCTATTTCCATATGCTACGTAAGGGTAGCCCAAGGTTTCTAAAGCTTGCATATGTGTATCAAGAAACTTTATAAGGGTAATCTAGAATTATTATGCACTACATAAGGGTAACTCTAGAGTCATGTAAGGGTTGTTAGGAGCTACTTAAGGGTAAACAAGAGCTATGTAAGGGTAAGGGGAATTTTCATCCATTGCATAAAGGAATATCTTCATTTCCATATATTATGTAAGGGTAGCCCAAGGTTTCCAAAGGTTGTATAAGGGTACCAAGGTGTTGTATAAGGGTGATATGGAGTTCATATAAACTATGTAAGGGTAAATATGGAGTCATGTAAGGGTACTTATGCACTACTTAAGGGTAAATATGAGAATTCTATGGGTAGTTTACCCACAACATCAAGGTAATCGTGAGTTTATAAAGGTTACGCAAGGGTAACCTAGGCACTATGTAAAGGTAAGTAGAGTTTTGTAAGGGTAATTCTATGGATGTGTAAAGGTATGGTGGATTTTTGAAAGGCTGTGTAAGAGTAATCCAGGTCTATGTAAAGGTATGACTAGGTTTATGAAATGTATGTGGGTAAAAATTAATTACTCTTAGTTAATAGTTATGAGCTTCATAAGGGTAAACCATGTTACCCTTGCGCAACACCTTTTTTGGGAAAATGATTTTAAATCCTTATTTTATGTTTCTTCTTCCCTTGGACATGTATGTAACTAATTTTTAAAGTTTTAAAAGCCTTAAAACATGGGAATTAATTTAATGACTTATTTAAAACTCATGAATCATATTATGGGCGAACATAAACACTCTGTAATTATGAAAAAAATAAAGGAAAATTTAAATGATGAATTTAATTTATGGGTTCTAATGCTATGAATATGTGTGTGGATTACTTTCTTAAAAATATCCAAAATTTTATACTATTCATTTTTGGGTGATACTTTTGAGTTCGAACATCCCATAAATTTATTTTTTTGTGTTTAGTGAAACCTTCTATGAACAATGTGAGTTCTTCATCCAGTTTTAAGGTGTGGAAAAACCTCACATATCTCTATATTCATGGGTGTCTCATTTTCAAAAGATAAAACCCAAGTAATATTTTCATAAACTCGTTTCATATTCATTATTAAATTATATATCTAAAAACATCAACAAAATGTTAAATAATTATTAAAATAATAATATCCCACAATTATGGAAACGAATTATAAGAGTTATTATTGTTTATCTCATATTATCCTAGAGAGAGGGAATATCATCACTTGTAAAATTTTAATTATTCATTATTTAAGAAATGGTTTACATGTGTTTTGTATTAAATTGATAATTTATAAATTATCTAGGATAAAGAAACTGTTATTTCATGTGGGGTTCTATTTATTTTGGAACTAAAATTATAGAATCAGTTTGGGGAATCCTTAGTGAGTGGTTTGAGAAGATGAAAACATGGATGTGGTTTGAGTGATGATTCCTTGAAAATCCTTGATATTGACATCAAAAAACTTGTGGTTAGAAGTTCCTTACCATTTTTGTCCTTATATATGATTTTTTCATGACATTTGTTTTATTCTTATCAACCCATGCTTGTTATGTGTTTGCATGTGGGGTTATTAGTGACCTTGAGACCTTGTTTGATTTTGATTATATAGATGTGTGTAGAATATTGATATTTTTTCTTTATATTACTTATTGTATTTTTTATGAAATGTATTAATTTTTTTGTTTCATACCAGTGTAACCATGCTTTGGGTATTAGTATGACAAGTTTTTTAGCCTTGATTAGATTTCCCCTTTGAGGGAAAGCATGGTGTCATGATGAGGGCTACAGACTATGGCTCGTTTAGTGGTATAGTTCAGATCACAGACATAATTGTTGACATGGGAGTAGACCATGTATGGGAGGATAATTTCAGCTTAGGACAATGTGGGGGGACACCATATAGGGTGTCTTTGAGTTATCCAATTACATAAAACATGTCTGGTGGGACTTACCATCATTCATGGACAATGACCATTGACAAGGTGGGGCATGAAAAGTTCTAGATAATGAAAACCATCTGGGTGGGGCATGTAGTGTTATTGATAATGACCACTATCAGGGTGGGGAATACAATGTTTACTTAAATGTAGTACTTTATTTGACTTACCCTGAAATCCTTACCAGAAACGAGCCAATGCATGTGGTGCAGGGTTCATGGCAGCTTGGTTAGTGCATGATCACTCATTAAATGTGTTACTATATGTTTATTTGAGCATTTACTTATTTTATTTCATACACTATTTTATAAATTTTGTGACCTTATGTTAAGAATGCATTGGTGGTTCTCTTTTAGGTTTATTACTCACATACTTCATGGGAATCTTAGTGCATGTGTAGACTTCATAACTAGGGATCCAGTGAAGGGTATGGGCCCTATGATTGGGAGTGGAGGAGACTAAGGCTAGATATGAATGAAATATTGGTATATAATCTATCCATTTTTATTTTATCTATTTTTCTACACTTTATATACTCTTTTTTGGATTTCTAGTTTGTGGGTCTGTCAATTTATAATTGTAGGACATGTATTACATCTAACATTGTGATTATTTAGTTTTCCGCATATTTACTCTAATTATTTATTTATTTATATTTTGTTATATTATTATTTTTCATATGACATGATACTAACATTAAAGTCTCCCCACTAATATACTTAGACTCTCGCTGCAATTTGATAGCCTCTTGTATATGGGTAGGAGTGATTGAGGTCATGTGGAACTCTAGTTTAGACCCAAAGGTTCAGGCTGGGGTGTTACATTTCTTGTAAACTATCAAAACTTTTAAATATTAATTAGATTCATTAATTTTATTTCTCAATATAACTACATTTACAATAATTTTTAGAGAGTCTTAGATTCATTTGATCAATTATTTCTTCATCAAACATCCTAAAAGTGTCAAAATCTAGCTCAAAATTTTTTTATCTCAATTATCTAACATTATATGTACCATAATAAGAAACATAAATACTTTCTCACATTTCATAAGTAGTGGTACATTGAGAAACTTTATTGAATTTATTATAACCATGGACAAGAATAATTGGATATATTTATCTAGATTTTAAATAATACTCATCCTTTAGTTAGAACTCCACAACTCAAGTTCAATAGTAGGAATTTTATAAGGCTTTATGACTTCCATATATACTTTCAAACTAAAATATAAATATTCATCATGGTCTTCCAACACCAATAATTTAATCTATTAAAATATGGTTCTCTAACTGTACACATTCTCTCTATAAGATATTCTATTTGAATTATGATAACAAATTTTATCTTAACTAATATATTGAATAACTCGAGAGTTGGTTGAATTAAGATTAAAAATTTATGCTTTGAAATTTAAAACATTCCTATTTAATTTACTTCATGTGTATACCCTTTTAATTTGTATGCATAATGTAAAATGATATGAATAAAGACTACAACATAAAAAAAATTATAGTGTCTTGAGAACACCATGATAATCCCTTTTCCATGCCAATAACATCCTATACAGGTTCAGATATTTTATTCTAGAACCTTTTAACTAGGGATTTTCACTATTGAGTGTTAGTAGTTGACACTTATTGTCTACAATAATAAGATCTTTTAACTAGTATCTTTTACAACAATACCGCCTAAGGTCTTCAACCCATAGTTAGTATAAGAGGTGTGTATTTAAAAGAAATGAAAATGAATAATTTTAAAAGTAGCTTTCAGCATGAAATTGTGTATAAAAACATTTGAAAGAAGAGTAGTTTTATTAGGGGATAATATTTAGGAAATGAAAACTCTTGAATCAGATCATTAACAATGGAAATGGTTATCTTTATTCTCAGTATAGACTAATTTTTTACTATTGTATAAAAACCAATATTCAAAATATTTATGTTTTATAGTCTTGAATAACATGAACTTAGACAAGATACACATATTAGTAATCATAATTTTCTTTTATTTATTTATAGTTATAATACTTCATGAAAAAATATAATTCAAAACATAACATTTCAAAAAAAATATTCAAAAAATCAAAGAAAAATATTTAGCGATATTGGATAAAGTTCATAAAAATTAACATCATCCTTTCCTAAAAATATTTCTTGCATGACTCGTTCAATTATCTCATTAATAATTTCTTTAAATTAAACTGAATATCCTCAATTCAAAAAATTAAATATCATAAATAAATCAGTAACTAACATTCTTTAAGTAAGTGAAAAAATCTCATAAATTGAGTCTTGTAATTATAACTTTGTAAGAACCCGGATCTTCATTTTAGGTATGTTTTTCTTTTCCTGGAGTTTTTGAGGAAAATGGGGTTTCTAGAAATTTTTAAAGTACACACCATGTACTTTATAAGTACACGCCGTGTACTACCTTGTCATGCCAGGCTGTGTGCTGGCCGTGTCTGGGCCACACACACGGTGTGTAGGGGTGAGGTGGAGGCCGCTTAATGAAAAGTACAGAAAAAAAAAGTACACATTGTGTACCCTATAAGTACACGCCGTGTATTTTCTTTTTTTTCATTAAACGCACCGAGGTCGTGCCTAATAGACAGAACACCCTTCTTCTTCAGGTTCTTCATCCGAGAGAAACCTGTATGGCTGCGTTTCTTCTCTAGATTCCAAATCCTACGTCTAATCTCTGAATCGACCGTCGTCGATTGCGTTGGAACCGCAGCGGTGAGTTCTTCCTTCTCCTAGAGCCTTGTTTTCTAATTTCTCCTCTTTCTCAAGATATCTTGGGTTGAGAGTTTTTGACGTTTTCTTAGATCCTCTACGTTCTAAGGAGAATCAATCACCGTGGTTCATTTATATCATTCTCCTAGCATCGAGGTAGGTGGTTTGTGCCTTTCTGTAGGAAGTCGTTGAATATTTTTTGCAAACTCCACCAATACCCTTGAACGGGGTATTTCATGTTTCCTATTTTTCCCTTCTTGTTTGCTTGCTTTGCTGATATGCCTGTATAGAGGTCATTGCTTGTGAATAGGGTAGTTTTTACTATAATCTGGATGTTTTCCATGCTTTTTTTTCTTGTTTGGAATTTTTCCAATTGCCATGCCTAGTTGTAGGATAGTGGAACTGTTTTACTGTATTGCTATTATTCCTTATAATGATATCCAAGTAGTTCTTGAGGTTTACTTGGGCTGATATGCACACTATGCATGTTTTTTTACAAGGGTCGTGAGAACCTAGTGTAGTGGACCATAGGGATAATGGACGTAAGAGCTTCTCCAGAGTGTCTTTAATTTATAATGCAAGACCACAGGGGGAATTGATGTTGAGTGCTTCCTTAGAGAGTATGTAGTTCCTCGACATGGGCCACAGGGGGAATTGACGTTGAGTGCTTCCCCAAAGATCCTTTAGTATGATACGAGACTATAGGAGTAATTGATGGTGAGTGCTTCCTCAGAGAGTCTATTCTTTAGCTGAACCATAGGGGTGAGACTGTGTGTGCCTCACAGAGGGTTGCTAGTACTTGTAGGTTGAACCTCAGAGGTTAGGCTGTGAGAAATACCTAGAGGTTACCTTTTTTTATACTTTCTTGAGTGGCTGTTTCTTGTTTATAGATTATATGTTAGAATCTGTGGATTGTTACTGCTGTGTATTATCCTGTTTATTGTTTACTGTTCACTGCTTACTGTACTTTACTTGTCATATATTCACTGACTGTTAGGCACATATCTTGGGGTGGTTTCCTATTGGGACTTTGTCTCACACCCTGTTTGGGTCATGCTTTTGGTCCCAAACAGATTATATTGTTGCAGGTATAGATTAGGGCAGGCGCCCTTCTACTTCAGGTTCCTGATTGCACTGGAGCTGGAGAGCATGGGACCAAGCCGAGGCTTGCGATGCTGACGAGTTGCTCGTCTTTTTTTCTTTATTACTTTTGTTTAGTACTGTATTCAGCATTGTGACTTGTTTGGATGTTTTCTAGACATATATGTATCATTCATCATTCGCATATATTTCTTCTCCAGTTGTTACTGTTAGTCTTCTACTATTTATCGTTTACTCTTGTATGTATGTCTACTGCTTCCACTATTGTTGTTGTTTGTTTTCTCTTCCACTGTGTACTCTTCCAATGAGGGAATAGTTTCCCCACTATCACACCCAAGGCCCTCGCTGCTAGTCGGCAGCCTTTGGCATTTGGGGAAATGCGCTTGAGTCCATGTGACCAACCCGGTACGGGGCACCTCTGGGTAGCTTCCGGAACTGGGACGTTACAAAGTGGTATCAGAGGTGTTCCTTTTCTCTTGATTTACTGTTTGGAGCCTTTATCCAGGGATAGGATGGATTCAGTACTTGGTATTAAGTTGTGCTCGGGAGTAGCTAACCCGTGTACAGGGAAAATCCATACTACCTTGTTAATTGCAGTTTACTGGTTTTTGAGATTTACGGTTGATATTATTTCACCTAGAGTGATTCACATGCCTTGTGTAGTTATTTTTGTCGATATTGTGGTTCTATTTCTGTCACAACCCGATGAGATGAGGGTATGCCATCTCATGCATCATATAGGCACTTGTTAGAATCACATGCCATACATTCTTTCCATGCCATCTAGAGTACATTAGTGATTGCATGTTGTTGTGATAGACTCTTTGTAGATTATGCATGTTGTTGTGATAGATGCTTTGATATAATCCTTTCTATTTTGGTAGAGAAATTATTTGTTTTGTACCTTGCTTAAATGAATGCCAATTTTTGTTTCTTGAGGTGTTATGGGCCCTCTTGAATCGGAAACTATTGAATCATTGAATTTTTTCCTTATATGTGACTATTTTGGATGCCAAGATTTGATTCTTGGGGAGTATGGGCCCTCACAGATCAGAATTTGGCACCCTTATACTTGTTTTTCAGTGTTTTCTGGGCTTCGGTGCAGTTTCAGAGCTACTACCCGGAAAAACCCAGAATACACGGCGTGTACTTTATATATACATGCCTTGTAGTTTTAAACCATGTCACTGACCGTGTGAGCAGAAACATGGGTTGTGAAAAAAAATGTCTAGGAACAAGCCGTGTATGGTAGGTACACGCCGTGTAGTAGTGAGCGTGTACCCAGCCGTGTAACTAACAACACGGGTCGGGGATGCTCGTGTCATACACATCATGTTTTGTATGAACATGTTGTGTATCCTTGACCTCAGTACCCGGCCGTGTCACGAACAACATGGGATGGTGTTCTCTCCTCCTATACACACTGTGTTTGTTCGGAACACGCCGTGTAAGGGTCAGTCGTGTACTTGGTCGTGTCGCCAACAACACAGGTCAGGAAAAGTCTTCAAGTACACGTCATGTTTTTTCGGAACACACCATGTAACTAACAACACAGGTTGTTAAAAACTTGTCCACTACATGTCGTGTCCACCAGGAACACGCCGTGTAGTCTCAGATTAAGAAGACCATGTGGGTTAGCCATGAAAGGAGACACGGGCAGGGAAAAAGAGTTAAGTACACGCCGTGTAGAGTTTATACATGCCGTGTAGTCGTGTTTTGTAAATCTTGAGTGTTTCCTTCTCCTGTTTGCATTTTGTACTCCTTTGTTCTCTGTCCTTGTTTTACTGATCTAAGGTATGATTTTGATCTTTCAGAGCTATGCCTCCGAGATGTCCCCCGGTTGTACGTAATTTGTCAGGTAGTGATCAGATGCCAGATATGGCTGATCAGGGACTTCCCGTCGATCCTCCAGTTGGGCTAGCCTTGGCACCGAGTGTTATACCAGTTGTAGGTGCAGATGCGCAGTTCAATGAAGGATTTATAAGGATGATGCAGACCTTTTAGGGAGCACCGCCTCCTGCCATGACTATGGCAGACTTGACGCGGGTTTTCCAACAGTAGCATCCTTCTACTTTCTCAGGGGAAGGAGGACCACATGCTGTAGAGTCATGGTTGGAATCCATGCTGACTGTCTTCAAGCATTAAGAGATGCCTCCAGAGAGGTGGGTCAAGATCGCTACTTATATGCTATGAGACTCTACCAAGAGGTGGTGGGACGTGATCTCACAGGCGGGTCATCATCAGGTTATGGCTTGGGAGGAGTTCCAACGCATGTTTTATGACTACTTCTACTCAGAGACCCTGAGGGATGATCCATCACAGGAGTTCATGAGTCTAGAGCAGGGTACTCTTTCTTTTATGGATTATTCCTCTCATTTCACTGATCTGTAGAATTTCACACCCCTCCGGGATAGAATTGGTGTGTTCTTAGTAAGGAATTTTGAGGATGGTCTCAGACGGGAGATCCGCTCACAGGTGAATATCTTCTAGTTTACTTCCATCACTTCCATTGTCAACCAGGCGCTGATTGCGGAGTGAAATCTGAGAGACTCTAGAGCTTCGATCTAGGGAGTTTCTGCTTCCAGGGCTAGTGTTCCTCCAGTTGATAGTAGGAAGCGCCGTAGGGAGTCTACACGCGGTAATCCGAGGAGGCGAGATACATCTTCAGGTAGCCAGGTAGTATGCTACCAGTGTGGAAGGGCAGGGCACACAAGGCCGCAGTGCCAGAGAGACCCAGTGGAGTGCCGATCTTGCGGCAAGATGGGTCACCTTCAGTGTTTCTTCCAGGTTTTCTCACCAGTTGCTGGTGATAGGGGTTCTTCCATGACTCCTCGTTCAGGAGCAGCACCACCAATTTCTCACCAGTCGGGGAACTGGAATTCTTACGGCCGTTCGGGCCGAGGTGGAGGTCGAGGCTGTGGCAGTCAGCCACCAGTCCTTCAGCGCCAGCAGGGAGGATCAGCTCAGAGTGGTCAGGTAGGGTCATAGGGCCGCAGGGCAGGCCATACTTTTGTAGTAGAACAGACCTATCAGGAGCAGGATACTGGACCTTCTACAGTTCGAGGTACGATTTTAATAGCCTCAGTTTTATCTTCAACTCTTTTCGATACTAGTGCTACGCATAGCTTTATCTCTGTTGTTGCTGTGGAGAGCCTGGGGCTCTGTATCTTTTCTTCTACCGACTCGTTGACACTAGACACACCTTTGGGAATGAGTACATCTAGTGTAAGTCAGTGTAGAGAGTGCCCTCTCAAGGTTACAGGGTATCATTTCTTATGGGATCTCTATGTCCTAGAGATGACAGGCTATGATGTCATTCTTGGGATGGAATGGTTGGTTCTCTTCCAGGCAGTCGTCAACTGTTATCACTACAGGGTGAGTTTCATTTCACCAGAGGGTGAATCTTTTCCTCATAAAGGCGAATGGGATGTTCGGGCGAGTCGAGCAGGACTCGAGCATCATGGTCTAGGAGAGGTGGCGGCCCAGATTTATAGTCTTTATCTGGATGATCAGGGGACTTCACAGTTGAAATTTCCTCAATTGGTGGATTGTTTTAGAGATGTATTTCCAGAGGAATTTTTAGGTTTGCCTCTGAAGCATGAGGTAGACTTCTCTATTGATCTCATGCCAGGAGCGGCACCGGTGTCCATTCCTGCCTATAGGATGGCTACACCTGAGTTGCAGGAGCTCAAGAAGCAGTTTGAGGAGTTGTAGGAAAAGGGTTTCATCCGACCCAGTACTTCTCCTTGGGGTTCGCCTGTCCTATTTACGAAGAAGGCAGACGGTACCCTTCGGCTTTGTGTGGATTATCGGAAGCTGAACCAGTTGACGGTCAAGAACCGATATCTCTTTCCAAGGATTGATGATCTCTTCGATCAGCTTCGAGGAGGCCGCATGTTCTAAAAGATCAGTTTGAGGTCTGGTTATCATCAGTTGCATGTCATACCATCAGATATACCTCTGACAGCCTTCAGGAGTAGGTATGGTCTCTACGAGTATACAGTTATTCCATTCGGTCTCACGAATGCGCCAACAGTTTTCATGGTGCTAATGAACCGAGTGTTACATCCTTACTTGGATTCCTTTGTCGTGGACGATATCTTGGTGTACTCTCACACTCGACACGACCATGCTACCCACCTTGAGATCGTTATGAGTACACTGAGAGAGAATCACCTTTATTCTAAACTCTCGAAGTGCCACTTCTGGATGGATCAGATTCACTTCTTGGGTCACCTCATCTCAGAGGCAGGAGTGTCTGTGGACCCAAAGAAAGTGAGATCTCTAGTTTCTTGGGAGAAGCTGAAGAACTTTTTTGAGGTACGGAGTTTCCTAGGGATGTCTGGATACTACAGACGCTTAATTTGGGACTTTTCACGCCTAGAAGCACCTTTGATAGGTCTGACCAAGAAGGGGGTGAAGTTCTTATGGTCAAATTCTTGTCAGTAATCCTTTCAGGAGCTGAAGGGGAGGTTGAAGTTGGCACCGATACTAGTCTTTCCAGAGCCATGCAGGAGATATACTATTTATTGTGATGCTTCAGGTATCGGACTAGGCGTTGTGCTTATGCAGGGAGATGGATTCGTTGCGTACGGGTCTCGGCAGTTGAGGCCACACGAGAGGAACTACCTGACACACAATCTAGAGTTGGCAGTTGTTGTTCATGCCTTGCGTTGTTGGAGACATTACCTTATGGGAGAGAACTTTGTGGTCTTCACTGACCACAAGAGTCTCAATTACATCTTTACACAACATGATCTGAATCTAAGACAGTTCAGTTAGGTCGATTATCTTCAGTCTTTTGATTTCGAGCTTGCCTATACGCCGGGAAGGGGCAACGCGGTGGTAGATACATTGAGCAAATAATTCGGATTCAGGAAGTTCAGGATGCCAACAGTGAGTGGAAGCTTATGGATCTGTTCTCTGAGATGCGTCTGGAGGTGCATGATAGACAGGGACAGACTTACCTATCTTCTGTAGTTGTTACCTCTACACTACTTTATCGGGTACGAATGAGGCATCTATCAGACTCATAAGGCTTAGTCCTATGGGAGTGTGTGTCAGTAGAGGACCCTCTTCCTGTGTGGACAGTGGGCGAGGATGAGATATTGCATTACGCGTATGGGTGTCGGCAGACATACGCGAGGAACTGATGCGGGATTTTCATTCCATTGTTTGGGCAGTTCATCCTGGAGTCACCAAGATGTATCGGGATCTTCATCGCCATTACTGGTGGCCGGGTATGAAGAGGGATGTTGCTGGTTTCATCTTGTGGTGTTCTATTTGTCAGTAGGTGAAGACAGAACATCAACGACCATCAGGCCTTTTACAGCAGTTATCCATTCCAGAGTGGAAGTGGAATGATGTTGCGATGGACTTCGTGACCGGATTTCCAAGGTCGCCTCGAGGGAACAATGTTGTTTGGGTTGTCGTTGACAGACTTATGAAGGTTGCTCACTTCTTGCCGATCAAGGAGACCTTCAGTGTTGATGGTCTGGGATGACTATACATCCGAGAGATTGTACGTCTGCATGGAGTTCCACGCTCCATTGTTTTAGAAATGGATGCATGCTTTACTTCTTGGTTCCGGCATGGGGCTTCAGAAGGCTTTGGGTACACAGGTACTTTTGAGTACAGCATAGCACCCCCATACAGATGGCCAGTCCGAGCGTACGATCCAGGTGATTGAGGATATGCCCCGAGCTTGCATTCTAGACTTTGGCGGTTCTTGGGATAAGCATATTCCTCTGGCGGAGTTCGCCTAGGACAACAGTTTTCAAGCGACTATTCAGATGGCACATTACGAGGATTTGTACGGTAGGCCATGTTGATCACCCTTATGCTGGATAGAGGCAGGAGAGGTAGCTTTGTTCGGACCTCGTCTTGTTCAGGAGACCTCAGAGCAGATAGAGTTGATTCGGAAGAGGATGGCTACAGCTCATTCTCGTCAAAAATTATTATGCTGATCAGTGGAGATGACCTCTGGAGTTCGAGGTTAGGGATCAGGTTTTCCTGTGTGTCGCACTGAGGTTGGGACACAAGAGGATTTGGAGATAGGGTAAGCTTTCACTGCGGTACGTCAGGCCATTTGAGGTATTATAGAGAGTTGGGTCGGTTTCCTATCGGTTGTAGTTACCTCAGAGGTACCGGGACATGCACGACGTCTTCCACGTCTCTCAGCTCCGACGTTACGTTTCAGACCCGTATCATGTCTTTCAGCCCGAGGAAGTTGAGCTCGAAGTTGATGCATCGTTTGAGGAGCATCCTATCCGGATTGTTGATCGCAGTATGAAGGTTCTCCATGGGTGGTCTATTCCTCTAGTACAGGTGTTATGGTACCACGGGAGAGTATAGGACGAGACCTGGGAAAGGGAGGCCGATGTACAATCACAGTGGCCAGAGCTGTTCGGGGTTTCTTCTTCTCTGCCTCGTTAGGGAAATTCGGGGACAAATTTCTTTAAGGGGGGAAGTTTGTAAGAACCCGGATCTTCGTTTCAGGTATGTTTTTCTTTTCCTGGAGTTTCTGTAAATTTTTTAAGTACACGTCGTGTACTTTATAATTACACACCATGTACTCCCTTTCAACGCCAGGCAGTGCGCTGGCCATGTCTGGGCCACACACACAGTGTGTAGTGGTGAGGTGTAGGCTGCTTAAAGCGGATTACGGAAAAATAGAGTACACACCGTGTACCCCAAAAGTACACTCCGTGTATTTCTTTTTTTTCATTAAATGCACTAGGGTCGCGCCTGACAGACAGAACACCCTTCTTCAGGTTCTTCGTCCGAGAGCAAACCGTACAACTGAGTTTCTTCTCCGGATTCCTGAACCTCCGTCTGATCTCCAAATCGACCGATGTTGATTGCATAGGAACCGAAGCGGTGAGTTATTCCTTCTCCTAGAGCCTTGTTTTCTAATTTCTCATATTTCTCAAGATATCTTGGGTTGATCGAATTTGACGTTTTCTCAGATCCTCTACATTCTAAGAAGAATCAATCATAGTGGTTCACTTATATTGTTCTCCTAGCATCGAGGTAGGTGGTTTGTTCCTTTCTGTTGGAAGTCGTTGAATATTTTGTGCAAAATCCACCAATACCCTTGAACGGGGTATTGCGTGCTTCCTGTTTTTCCCTTTTTGTTTGCTTGCTTTGCTGATATGCCTGTTTAGAGGTCATTGCTTGTGAATATGGTAGTTTTTACTGTACTCTGGATATTTTCCATGCTTGTTTTTCTTGTTTGGTGTTTTTCCAATTGCCATGCCTAGTTGTAGGATAGTGGAACTGTTGTACTGTATTGTTGTTGTGCCTTAGAATTATATCCAAGTAGTTCTTGAGGTTTACTTGGGCCAATACGTGCGCTATGCATGTTTGTTTTACACAGGGCAGTGATAACCCAGTGTAGTGGACCATAGAAAGAATGAACATAAGGGACTCTCCAGAGTGTCTTTAATTTACGATGCGAGACCACAGGTGGAATTGATGTTGAGTGCTTCCTCGGAGAGTTTGTAGTTCCTCGACGTGGGCCACAGGGGGAATTGACATTGAGTGCTTCCCCAGAGAGCCTTTAGTATGATAGGATACTATAGGGGGAATTGACGGTGAGTGCTTCCTCAGAGAGTCTATTCTTTAGCTGAACCAGAGGGGTGAGACTGTGTGTGCCTCCCAGAGGGTTTCTAGTACTTGTAGGTTGAACCTTAGGGGTTAGGCTGTGAGAACTACCCAGAGGTTACCTTTTTGTTCTACTTTATTGAGTGGTTGTTTCTTGTTTGTAAATTATATGTTAGAAACTGTTGATTGTTACTGCTGTGTATTATCCTGTTTACTATTTACTGTTCACTGCTTACTGTACTTTACCTGCCATATATTCACTGACTGTTAGGCTCAGATCTTGGGGTGGTTGCCTATTGGGACTTTATCTCACACCCTTTTTAGGTCGTGCTTTTGGGCCCAAACAGATTATATTGTTGCAGGTATAGATAAGGGAAAGCTCCCTTCTCCTTCAGGTTCTTGATTGCACCAGAGCTGGAGATCATGGGACCAAGATGAGGCTTGTGATGCTGAGGAGTTTCTCATCTGTTTTTCTTTTGTACTTTGGTTTAGTACTGTATTCAGCATTGTGACTTGTTTTGTTGTTTTCTAGACATATATGTATCATGCATCATTCACATATATTTCTACTCCAGTTGTTACTGTTAGTCTTCTGTTGTTTATCGTTTACTCTTGTATGTATTCCTACTGCTTCCACTATTGTTGTTATTTGTTTTCTCTTCCGCTGTGTACTCTTCCAATGAGGGCATAGTTTCCCCACTATCACACCCAAGGCCCTCGTTGATAGTCGGCAGCCTATGGAATTCGTGGAAATGCGCTTGAGGCCATGTGACCAACCGGGTACGGGGTGCCTTTTGGTGGCTTCCAGAACCGGGACGTTACAAAATTAATCATTAATCTCCATGTAATATTAAATCAGAAACTTGATGACTTCTCTAAGATTGAATCTAAAATTATTTAACTCATATAATAATCAATCCCTTTCGTTCACTCTATTTAATAGTAAATCATGCATAAATTACTGTCATAAGTTTTAAGAGAATCATATATTTTCATAAATGAAATTTCAAAAAAGTATTTCTCATGAAAGATTACATTAATAATTTCATTACTTATGAATTATTGAATAATACTTTTATAAATGAAATTTATAATGTATATGGATCATGTATGTGTGAAAACATTTCTTGTAATACTAACTTTAACTTCACTAGAATATTTTTGGTTGAAATAATTTTTAAATTCATTCTTTCTAATGAAAATAGATCTACCATAATAATTCTTATAAATTCATAAATATAAAACACCGAGAAAAAGGAGTTTTATTTATAAATAACCTATCACAATCACAATAGATCATTAATAAAAGAATATTTCTCTTTTTTAATTAAAAAAACTAAGATAAGTTGATATTAAATAGATCAAAAAACACACCAACTATCTCAGGCATAACATAGAACCATTTCAAGAAAAGTTTAAAATCATATTAAACTAAAATAATCTAAAGAGTAAGTATGGTGTGATATATATTCAACCCACGCCTTTTTAAAAGAGATTAAAAACTTCTATACTTGTGGTAAGGCTAACATAAAGTCTCATTATCCACATATTAATATTCAAGAGAGACATAAATTCTAATAAAAATCTAACATATAATATATATGAATCAAAATCAACCATTATTATTAAATTTATACCTAAAATAAAAAACCATAATCATGTTTGAATGAAATTAAATCTTATACCCTACCTAATATGTAACTCTTATATGCATGGTATGAAAATTGTAATAATATATTTAATACTAAATTAAAGCATACAACTATTCATAATATAACCAATTCATATACATTAATATTAAATAGTTATTTCATAAATAAGTAATCATTTCAAATATTTACCATGAGATATAACAACTATAGAAAAATAAATCAAATAACATTTTATGTGCATCCTATATCAATGAAGGATTTTTAGAAGAAACAAAATTAATATTAAATACAACCAAAAACAAGAACTTTGACAGGGTTTCATAGTACAAGTCATTTTGAACAAATAATTTGTCGAAGGACACATCTTGAACCATTTCATGATTTCCTTGAAAATTGATTTTTAGGTATAATTTTTCAAATGTGATACATTGAACATAATCTTGTTACTCTTTTCCACATCATGGTTTTTATCATGGAAACCAAATTTCTTTGAACCAAAATCATTTTTTTTTCAAAACTGTGAAATGAAAATCAAGATTTTATGATATTGTAGTTTTTGATAAAAAAACCTATTATTTTTTCAAATTTATTTAATTAAATTGAAAATTTATATAAACCATGTCATAGATATAAAAATAATTGTCATGGGTTTGGAAAAACCACAAAAAAGGCTTTGGTTTTTTATATTTTCATCTTACCAAAACTTCAAATTCATTTATGTGATACTAATTAAGGGTTTTGTTGTTGGAATAATGGATATCTATACATAAAATTAATTTTTTCCAAATACTAGTGGCTTTTACTATACAAAAATTCATAACTCTCATGGTTCAACCTCCACTGGGGGTTTTAAGGGCTGAAGGCCCTCTAATGATATTTTGGAGGTATTGTATTAAAGTTGATTGATGACATCCGTTGTGGGTACTATAGAAATGTAGACTTTTTCAACATGATTATGTATGATCATGGAATTTATTTCCAATTTTATTGTAGCTCGGTGAACATTAATTCTATGGTAACAATTGCACAATGGACCAACTGTGCATATCTAGGTATTGTAGCAACATGGTTTACTATAGAACAACTTACTTTATGAGCACATTTTGTAATACAGTTTCAGTGTGTATACCCTATAATTTTCTTCCATATTTAATGATTTTTTTTCTTCCTCTCTGTGTACATAGGGATTATTCTTGAACCTTATAAACCTATAAATTCATTATCTTCTTCTTATTATTATTCTTCTTTATTTTCTCCCTTTTACTCCTATTTCTATAAACATATATCATTGGAGGTATCAGTGTTTCAATAAAACTTACAGTAAATATATATGACCAATTACAATTGATGGAAACATAAAACTCAACCACATAATCAATTTGGAGATAAAATGATAAAATTAAATGTAAAATATAAAAAAATTGTGTCTCATTAAACATGTAAAATCATCCACAACAATAATATTAATAGGTATCCCTTAGTATAAATAAAACTAATCATGAATCTAAAGGTATTCACCAATTGAAAAGAAATCACTAAACACTTAGGTAGGACCACTTATCCTTTAAATATATATTTTGAGTAAACTTTACAGTTAACGAAGGGAAGATTACATGTTAAAGTTATAACATGTTAGAGAGTGGTCTCTTGTGTTCAAAATGAGATTATTGAGTCCTTTTAAAAAGAAATTAATTAATTGAAGGATCTACTAGAAGTTAAATATTTTCATAAATTATAACATTATCCAACTCTTTGACTCAATCAGTAGTAACATTTAAAATGGAAACCTAATTTATTTCAGTGATTGTTAAAATACTTTTACATTCACTGACTTATCATCAAATCATCACATGATGTGTCAAAATACAACAATAAAATAATTAGTATAGGAGCATCACTCATCATGCACAACACAATATGAAACAAATAACCATTACATATCACAAATCATGGCATAGTTATTTTCACCACACATTTATTTAGTCTTTAGTCCATAACTCCATCAATTATATCATCATTTTCTATCTTTATTCTATTATTTTTTCCTCTAGAACCATAATATTTGAAATTCAGGAAAATTTTCTTACATGTTCTCCTCATACATTCATTCCTATCATTTAATATCACTATTCTTGAATCAAATAGACCTTATGAATCTATGTATCCCTTCTACTATTAATTATTTTCATTAATCCATGACCAATAAAACATGTCAATTGAATTTGTTAAAATTACCCACAATTAGTTCATTAACCAACATGGGACCAGTGTAGAAAATAAATAAAATGTGTTGTGTAGAAACCTAAATTATATTGGTAATAGATAGATGTGTAAAGTAGAATTTTTGAAGAAAGTTTTTGTGTAAAATGGAACACACCAACTATATTGAGTATAAATTTTTGAAACAATTGTGTATTTTATAAATGATCCATTGGGTTTAGGTTTGTGCATGTGTTGAGTAATATCGACATTATGCTAAGTAACTCCACCTCTATTGGAATTATGATTTGTGGAATAGTCTATTATAGAATTTCATTGCATAACCCATCTCAAACACCAAAATTTCACAAATCATAAAAAATTGTATGTTGTAGAAATACCCCACTTAATATTTTCATGAAATAGATATCTATAAAAATTCAGCAATGCAAAGAATGTTAAGTTGAAATTAAAGTATATGAATGTTTTCTATACATGAAAATGATTAAAAATAACCTGTATAAAGTAATGAAACATGAGATTCATTAGATAATGGGGAGGGAGTCATAAATAGAATCAAAAAGGAAGAGACATATATAAGGAAAATAGAATTTTTATTAACCATGTTTAATGTTAACTTCTTAGTTAAATAAAATTCATAAGAAATTACTAAATATTTACCAACATAAAATTTAAAATATTTAAAATTTAAAAAAATTCTTGGTTCTTTATATCAATTTTTTTCTTTCAAATTTTTAATTAAAATTTATAACAATGTGTTTCCAAATTTTTTTAAAAATTCATGAAATTTTAAAATTTGAAAAGTTTAATGATTATCTTTCTTCTGTTTTTATCATGATAATCTAAAATTTAAAATTTTCTAAAATTTCCATTTTTTAATAATATATATTTTAAATTTTAAATGTTTGATTATTGTTAACATTAAAATTGATTTATTTATTTATTTTTCTTCAACTATCAACTACCTATCAATATTTATATTTTAAGTATAATAATTTATTTTATATTTTCATTTAAAAATAACACTCATCCATTTTATGGAAAATATTTCAAGGAAATTCGCATCATAATAATATTTTACAAGCTATCTCATATTGAATGATGATGCAAAACATTTTAATTTTCTTCTAAATAAAAAATATGATATCACCATTAATGTGATAAAAAATTTCTAAAGTCTCCATTATATGGGCTAATGGAGTATCATGTGTGTATCATACTTCATGTGTGGTACCAAAATTTATAACTAATATAATGAATATACTATATTAAACATTTATAAGGTGAAATTGGCCAATATGGATCATAAAACATATTACAAGGAAACAATTAAAACAATAACAATAGGTTTTTGGCCATCAAGAACTCAGTTTACTCCATTTTCTCCTCATCAATAATACACGCCAAAATTTTAATGTTCGTGACCAATTAAAAAATAAATTTTTAGTGACTCATATATCCACACCCACCCAAAAACATAAATTAATAAATAGATAAATTAACTTATAAATAAACACATATACATGCACATAATATGAGGTTGCATTCATAATTAATTAATTCATCATATTTTCATATTAATTTTTATAATAAAAAGTCATAAAATTAGTATAAATCTTATAAATATTTATATTTTCACCAATGAATCTTACATTTTCACCATCATTAAGCCACATTTTCATACTCAAAACATGTTATAAAATATGAAAAATAGATCCTAAATAAGGAGATAAAAGAAAAGGGAATAGAAAAATGAATACACACAAATGAAATATGATAGATTCATTACCTATGGGGAAAATATTTCATGAGATTTGATTGGATATGACTAATATAGAAGGATTAATTCAATGGTAAACCTTAAGATTTCACTTATCTCATTAAAGAGGCACTACATTATAGTATCTTAAATTAAAATAATATAAAAGATAAGGAAACCCTAGAGACTCTCTCTCTCTCACTTGTCTCTCTCTCCTACCACACACCTTAGGTACACAACGACTAGTCATCCATCCAATCTAGAAACCTCTAATCATGCCCCACACATGTAGGCACCTTGATACATGCACTTAGAGCCTTGAACCCCTTTCTATACGATGCTCTAATATCTCTATGTTGTACCCATCTCACAGATAAGCCAATACACTCTTCCCAATCTAGTCTCCCTCTCTGATCTAGTGTACTATACATGTAAAGGAAAATCTTCACCTAACCAGAACCAACCTCTATTTTTTAGTTTTATTTTGGTGACACCTAGTGTTTTCATGTCTAATTTATGATGGCCCATGACCATACTATACTACTATTATTTTCTCCTATTTTTCTAGGGGTTTAAATATCTCATCAACTTATCACATGTATTCCCTTTACATTTATGCATGCATATAATGATGTAGTTTTCAATCCTTATTCTTTACACCAAATCAATATGTTCAAACCATAGTGATGTTTTATATTTTACATAACTCATGACTTGTGTTAGTAACCCAAATTGAAATCCAACTATATGTACACATATCCAAATACATCATATTCATAGGGTGCATGAAAATATTTCATGTAAAGGTTTATAATTATATGAAATAATAAATCCCTATAAGAGAAAGCATGGTAAAATATGTAGTCAACCTCTAATTTTCTATACATAGCCTAGGCACTTGGTCCAGTGAGCAGTCTAACCCAAAATACCACTATTCATGTTTCAATACTTAAAAGACACCTCAATTCCATTATAATTATAACACTTAATATGATTAAACTAAAACTAATCTTTATGTTTAGGCTCATAAAATACATACAATCCAAAGTCAATGTAGAATAAAACTAAATCAATTATCATAACTAGAATATAAATTATTAAAGGCATGTATAATGATTTATAAAAATAGTTTAAACACGTTTAAACTAAAATATGAAACAATTCATAACATAAACATTTTATATTTTTGAATAAATCATAGAATAATACTAAATAAATGAACATTTCATAAATTTATATATGAGATAATTATTTATGAACAATAAATAAAATAAACAAGTATAACTATTTTATAATTGAATAAATATTATAGACTTTAAATAATTAAATAAATAAATACATTTTATATTTATTTCTAATATAAAATCCTTTATATTATCATTCTATATGGAATTTAATTTAAATATAAACTCTATATTTCATATGAATAATTCATATATTATGTAAGCATTTTACAAAATCAAAATATTACATATTTAATATTATCTACACCTTGATCATAATAATTATCAAAACTACTATTAGTATGGTTCAAATAAATTTAAAAATACTGATTTTAATTTGAACATTTCAAATTAACAATTATGAACAATTAATAATTTAATTTAATGTCCTTTATATGGTTTTCAAAAAAATATAATATTTTGCTTTATTTTGTAATTTATATAGATGTTATGAACTAACTTATAATTTTTTAAATAATTATTAAAAAAATTTGAAACACTCAAAAAATAATTATCCTTATTATTAATTGTTACTATTAAATACCTTTGAAACAACTAATTTTTATGTAAATAGTTCATATTAAAATTTTATGGAATGTTATATAATTCATAGGTATTTAATATTAATAATTAATAATAAGGATAATTATTTGTTAGGTGTTTAAAAAAAGCCTTTAATAGTTATTTAATTTATAAAGACTTTATAAATTAAATAAATAACCAAAAAAACTTTTTTATATAATTTATAAACAATTTATAAAATATTTAAATCATTTTATAATTTAAAAAATAAAAAATAAAAAAAATCCTCTATATCATATTTTACAATTGAATTATTTATTTTAAGTCATAATATATTTCAGAACATTCATGAAAGTTTATAAAATGCACTCAACGGTCAGCGACATCACTCCTTGGTGTTATGAATCGTATTTTATGATATCTCTTATATCATGTGGAAAATATGATGATTAGTTTTAGAATAAATGGTTCGACACTATCTGATATAGTGGTAACAATCACAACTCACCCCCATTGAAAATCCCTCTTGGGATAATAGTAAAAATGAGAGTGTCCCCAAAGCCCATTTCCAATAATACATAGGTTAGTGACTAGCACCGAGAGTATAAAAAATTCATATGGGATGAATTTCACTCAAAATCCCATGAACATATAAAGGAAGCCACCAATAATCTCTATATATATAATAAAAACTATCATACCACAATGAAAGTAAATTTCATATAAATACAAATCCCAAAAGGTAAAAATACCAAGATAAAAACCTACATCAGTAACTCCAACCATAACTCCAAGACATGATCTAGTAATGTCCAAATAGATTATTTAATCCCTTCCAAAAACATTAAAAACATATATAAATACATATATGGGTAAGAACATTTGTATACTCAATAAGTTCCTCCTAATACCTCTCATGAAAATGTGTAATAAGCACAATAATTCTTTAGTGAATAAATAAAAAATCCAACGTACACCTTGTTGGGACAACTATCACCCAATTACACCAAGTCTCACTCACCTAATATCATATCCATGTATATAAACATAATATCTAAATAATATTGCAAGAAGGCACCATGTAACCACTTCCCCACTAGTTTGTTTCTCTCATGCCCCAATGGAAAACATCTTGATTCTCTTATCCCTTCCATATAACCACATATCCACATTCTGTATCACAACCATAAACACATCATCATCATCATCATGCATACTGCACACCACATCATACCACATAACATTACACCATAACCACACCCCATATTCTCATAGTAGTAGGGTATCAATAACATGAAAAACAACAATCTCATCCCCTCCTACCATGAATGACTACCACCATATACTACATCCCCTAACACATCATCATCACATCATATCATCATCAGTCACACTCTAACCTTTGGCCATCACTACCCATACATCATAACTTCAGGCCATTACGGCATATACTACTTCCAAAAGGGGGAGTGGGAAGGGGAAGTAATTAGTTATTCATTACCTCACCAAATTAGTTGTTAGGGAAAACACACATAACCCAAAAATATCTGGTAATCTGTAAGGTTATCCAAATCGGGTAGTGTGCATATGAAATCACAATGGAAATACAACATATATCACAATCACATGCAGCCAACTGAAGTCTTTCATACGAAACAACAATATCATGACCAACATAATCATCTTGTGGCTGCCACTACAAACTAATATATGAAACCAACTCTACCACACAATTATCCCACCTTTCATGTGAAATAACCACCACAAAAAGAATAAAAATTTAACTTTAACCACATCATTATCCATTTCTAGATTCACTGATCACTAACCACATTACATTCATTATTTCATTCAATTTCATATTTAATGAAGAACCATTCATTATCCAATAAACACATTTATACCAGATATTAACCTTTCATTTCAATCATTAACTATTCATTAACATCCCTAACTTGTTAATTTACATCCCATACCAATTAACATATTCATTATTTCCAACCGTTTTTCATACCATCAGGAATCTATAACACATCCCCATAACTATCAATCAACCACTACACTAGCCACTACACATCACATACCAAAAACCTCCACATATTCCAAAAAACCTTTCCATTTATATAAAACCATTCATACCATAATTTCCAAATCACATTATAGTCCATCACTATTTCTATGTCAACAAACACAACTTCTCATACCTACCATGGAAACTAGGAAAATCACCCACTACACATCACATGCCATCACCCAAAACTAGCCACAGCAACCCCAAACCAATGCCGCACAAACCATAGTAATAATAACTAACATACTCTTATCAATTCATACTTTATTCCAGTAAAATTACACATTAATTTCCCTTTTTAAAACATGCCTTCATATTAATTCATCAACTCTTACATTTGCAGTATTACCCTAAATATAGATTTCACACAACCATTTCTTTACCAACATTAAGTAACTAAACTTTTATAAAAAGTGATTCCAATATTTTAATCATAGAAACATCACATATATCTTACTAAAAATGTTTCTCAATAGTAATATAAAACTTCCATTAATGACAATTAGTATTATAAAATAATAAATACACATGTGAATCACCCTTCCCCTTAAATTTACTTTAGTCCATTTAAAATATTCATTACATTAATCATTACCATCCATTAAACCAAACAAAATCATGTCAATTCCAAAATTTTAAATAAATAAAAGGGAGAAGTATTGAATCCCCAACCTCAACTAGAGATTCAATTTCTATTGTAAAATTTCAAGGAGAAAGATATGATCATAAGGTAAAAACACATGAGGAAAACCTCATTCAACAAAGATCAAAACAACCTTTATCAAAATCAGGACTCAAGGCCAATAGAACTAGAGAAAAAAATTATAGAATCTTTAGGAAGAAATACAATAATAGAATCCAAGAGAAACAAGAGGGGATCACCTTAGATCACAAAGTATTTGATCTATCAAAGATGGTGGCTACAGCCTACCAAAAATCACTCAAATACATCCAAATATGCACCTATGATCAAATGAGTATTGGGGATAAATTATATAAAATTCAATCATTCTAATAGGATTCAAATTTATATTAAAATTGGAAATATAAATCATAACAGTGTGACAGGTTATGATCAAAATGTGATGGGGACATATCCAAAAAATATTTTAAATGAAAACCATGGTCTACTCTACCTTCCCCCATTTAAATCTAATTCAAATATCTTAACTTAATATAAATAAGGATAGTTCACACTATAATCAACGTGGACACACCTACACAATATCCTCTAAAACTAAACCATGGCGCGACAAAAGCAACACAACATGATAGTGGCCAAAATGAAAGAACCATGAAATCATCTACCTAGGGAACCATGTTGTGAAATAGATCCTCCTATTATGACCAAGAAAAAGAAAAGTAAATGTGTAAGAATAAAAAATTCATACGTAAGGGTTTTTTTAGGAAACATGCGGTTTTACAATTTTCCAAAAACCGCCTTCAAAACCTTCAAGTCATGAAAATAATCTCTATGTAGTGACTACACTTCCAACCACAAAAACATTGTTACACATAACTCTAAGGTCCTACAACCCAAGTTGTGACACATCCTCATGTTGTGTCACAAAATCCAACATTGTGTCATAACATCCATTTCTTCCAACTAACTCTCTACATCATTGATGTTATGCCAACAATGTCATTTTCAGGTATGAATTTTATTATTTATTAATTATTATTATTACACTTCATTTTTTATGTTTGTCTTTCATAATTTCAAGAAAGTAGGAAATATACACAGGTGTATGGTTAGTACATAGTTAGAGTTAACTATATAGAAACTATTTGAAACCTATAATTTTTTATAGGCGAGTTTCATAGTTAGCACAATGTTTTTTAAGCATGAATCCAAACTATAAAAATGCTCAAGTGAATTCAGTTCCACCCGCATGGTTAAAGCATCATTTGGAAAACTATACATCTAAATAGTTTGATCTATCCAAATTTTTAAAAAAGTTAAATTATTATTTTTCCCTCACCATAAGTAAACTACTAACCTCCCCCATTTCTCCCACACTTGAATCCAAACAATCCTTCTTTCACAATACACCCTTCTCCATCCTCTTTGAAAATTTAACCAAGTGGTATTTTATCCAAGTATTTTTCATAAATATTCTTCAAGAAATCACTTGGTAAGTTATTCCTACATTCCTCTTTATCCCTAATCTCTCTATCTCTATCTGTTCTATTGATACTTTCATTGCCCTATAGGCATGGTATATTTGAGTTTCTATTTGATAAATTATTTAATATGGGTTTTAATGCTTAGGATTCACTATTACCTCCAAAGGATCCCTTATTCTATTCTTAAGTGGATTCACTCAATTTCCAAGTTGCTTGCATTGATTGGGTTAGGTACTTCCATTTATTCCTTTTTTGGTTGAACTTATAGATTATTGGGTTTGTAAAATAAATTTTAGAAATTTTATTATAATTTTATATACATGTTTTATTAACTCATTATTTTATAGAGTTGTATTTTGATTACTTCCATTATTATTGGAAATAAAAGTGTGTGATTTTCTTAAGAATGAGACTATTTTAAAGTTTCTTTATAAAATTTCATGTTAGTTAATTATATGATATAATATTTAAACTTCATGGGAAACCCGAATATTTGGGTTGGTTAACCTAGATAGGATGAGGTCCCAACAAATTGTTACATGTGTCACCCAGACTAATGAAGTAATTTATGTGGCACCCCCATTGGATAGTGAATTCAATTAATATCATTCCCACAATTTGAGTTCACTTACCTAATTAGTGATTTCATACTACTTGGAGTCCCTAGAATTAGTGAACTTAATGTGTAATCCCATGATTTATGATTTAGAAAACTAATTTTAAAATATTATCTCATATTATTTATTCTATGAAATTTTATTCTACCTTGTATTTGTTTTCCTTAAAAAGTTTAAAATCCTTTTTCATATATTATGTTAACATTTTCATGCTTTATATTTTCTAATAAATCATCTATATGGAACACTTGGTGAGATCCTAATGGGATTGTTTCTCACACACTATATACACCAATGAGTGTATATGGACCTTGATTTATAATATATAGGGAAAGGAAAGGCATCCCTTAGAGGTTTCTAGTTCTTGTGATCGATTATTATAGGTATGTGAAGGGGAAATGGGGTGGGATGATGCCTAATGTTACATAGAGACGGGTGTCTAGTTATTTTTACTTATTTTGGTACATTTTTAGACTATTTATATAGATTGTATATTTCCTACTCAGCTTCCCATCCTATCACTTTAATTTTAGACTTATAGTTATACTAGTATTTTGTGAGAAGTGGTATGTGGATATGTTTATTTATGATTTTAATTTAATTATATAATGTTCCATATTATTTTTATTCATCTATTGAGGGAATGACTCACTAAGGTATGGTGAGGTCATGTTAGTTCCTTGGTTTAGACCTAGTGATTAAGTTGTTTTTTGGGTGAAACCCTTACCATAGGCATATTCCTTGATCCTCATGACCTTATTACAGCTCATCGAGATAAGGAATTCCATTCAAGACTCACCATAGGTTGAATCAGGTTCCATGTCAGGGGTGGTTTGGGATGGTTCAGGAAAAAAAAGGTATCAAATCTGGGTTTCAGTTTTGACATTTGGGAAATCATAATAGAAGGGATCTAGGATTTTCAGGACTCAATGAGAGTGGGTACAAAGAGGTATCTAGCTATCACTAATAGTTTCACACCTTAAATTTATAGAGTATTTTTTGAATGTGTGATTTGAAATTTTGGTTATATTTTTACATTTTCTTGGGTAGGTTATACGGGTTGCAAACCATCAATATAGATCATGTAGTATAGACTGGTGTAATATTTTATGTTTCCTTAGATTTATTTAAATCAATTGATGAATAATTATGATTTTTCTTGAGATTTATTTATTATTTAAATGGGTATTCTTATTTTATTTTATTTTACTATTATGATCCTTTAAATACCTCTAGTAAATCCTTTAGAAGGATCGGTGAACAAATTTTTATAAAATAACTTTCTCGTTAATTAGATCCTAGTTGAGGTGGTTGTGAAAATGGTTTGATCCATGGACCAAGGAGCAAGTCCCAGCCCCACTTAGGTAAAAAAAGTGGGGTGGGTTCTAAATCAAGATCAATATTAGGATTTCCATTGAAATAATCATCATTCCTTCCAAATAAGTAATTATCCTAAAGAAGCTAAGGATTGGTTGGAAGAGATCGAGAGAATTTTTAAATCTCTTAGTACTCCTAACTCCATCAAGACAAAATGTTCTGCTTTTATTCTTGAATTTCTTGGATAACGATGGTGTGAATTAGTTATTTAGGCTAGTTAGCATGATAATTTGGAATGAAGGATTTCAAAGTTCTATTTATTCAGAAATTTTATCATAAGATAATGGACTTGGTAAAATCTATAGAATTTTTCAGCCTCTAGTAGAGTCATCAAATGGTTAAAGAGTATGAAAAATAATTCTTTTAAATCATACATTTCTCCATTGAAATAGTTTTGAATGATAAATTGAATGATTTGAGGTTTAAAATGGGCCTTAAACCTAATATATGATATCAAGTTTTCCTTATGATTATTCCAACATATGCTGAGGTTGTGGATTGAACCCTGATCGTAGAGATTGACCAAGATGGGATGTTAGGTATGATTCATGATTCTTTCTTTCCAAGTGGAATTGAAGATATATTCTTATAAAATAAGTGGAAGTGAAAATAATTGAGTATAAGAAGTATAATGGGTTCATATCCCCCATCTCAGTTAGTTTCTTCTTCTCCCATAGATGGTAGAATCCCAATTTGTCATCAGTTTGGAAAGGAAGACCATATTAATCCCTTTTTCTTAAAGAAGCCTAAGGTATATAATTTATGTGAACATTTGGGTCATCATAAAAGGTTATACAACAATATTATTTTGACAAGAAGTGGTGTAGTATTCTTAGCTTTTAAGGGATCCCAGTCCTCGTCTAATACTTTGAAAATTGAAAAACATCATTCTCATTTTCACAAAGGTATAGCTAGATTATCTTATGGGAAGAGATAGTTGAATAATGATTCTTATGATTATGTTATCTCTCAGACTTTTTTGTATATTAGATGATTCATGCATTGTAGAAGGTTCCCATTGAATCTGAGGTGGTACCATATTTGGTGAGAGGTACAGTTGTTATTTAATCATATATACTAGTTGCTTTATTTGATATGAGTTCTTCTCACTCACTTATTTCTTCTCTTGTTATGTATCTAATGAATCTCACCTTGAATTTTATTCCCTATTTCATGGAAATATATAATATTCTTATAATGAATAAGGAATGTGGCTTCAGGTGTACCTCTTGTGTGTCTCTTTACCTAAAGTAAAGTTGTATTGGGTTTTTTCTTATTATTGAAATGGACCTCTTTGACATCATCTTTGGGTGGATTAGATGAAGAAATTTCAGGCACGTATATATTTCTACCATTGAAATCTTTCTTTCATCACCTCGGATGGGTATGTTCATCTTTTCTAGAGAGAGTGGGACCCATGGTCTAGTTAGGAAAGACCCCACTTCTTGAAGTCAACAAGCTCATATATCGGGTATCATCTTTGTTATTGGAATTTTATGAGGAGAATACTAGAATTATATTACCTTGCATGGTTAGGGAATTCCCTATATTGTTCTTGGATGAGTTCTTAGAATTTCCGTCTAAGAAAGATGTTGGATTATCTATTAATCTATTTTTTGGGACATAGACGATCACCTTTCTATTATATCATGTAGAGACAGTGGAGCTAAAGGAAATGAAATTACAACTAGATGAATCAAATTATAATTGGTTTATATGCCTTATTGTATCTTTATGTGTGGATATAGTTCTATTTTCTAATAAAGACGATGATTCCCTATGGTTATGTATCGATTATAGGAAACTGAATTAGGTTATAATCAAGAATAAATATCCCCCACCCCACATCGATGGCCTATTGTAGTGCTTCTCCAAGATCGACTGTTGGACGGGGTATCACTAGATTAGGGTGAGATGGCCTGACATTATAAAGATGGATTTTTGAATCAATTATGTCCAATATGGGTACCACCTGATTCAATTTGGATTGACCAATTCTCATGTGGCCTTTGTATCTATAATGAACTTGATATTCTATTAGTATCTCAATTATTTTTCATGGTGTTTATTGAAGATATACTGGTATAATCCATGATAGAATAGGATCATGAGTGGAATATAAGTATCATCTTGGTAATTCTTCATGATTATTAGTTTTATGCTAAGTTATCCAAGTGTAGAATCTAGATCAAGGAAGTTAGATTTTTGGGACATATGGTATCTGAATAGAGTATTTTGGTCGATCATAAAATGGTAAATGTCATCATGTATTGGGAGGATCCCAAGAATTTATTCAATATACAAATTTTCTTAGGATTATCATGTTACTACTAATGATTCACCAAGGATTTATCTAAGCTCACATCCCCTTTGACCATGATCACTTGAAAAGTGATGTTGTTCTTATGGAATATTGACTGTAAGGCCTCATACAAAGAGATAAATAAAAAATTTATTAAATCTCCCATATTGATTATAACCAAATTCATTCAGTGTTATGTGGTCTATTATAATGCATATAGTGTGGGTATGTGATTTATCTTCATGTAGGTCAATCATGTAGTGGATTAAAGCTCTAAAAATATTTCTGTATGAGAAGAATTATCCCACCCATGACCTTGAACTAGTTGTGGTTAAAAATTATCTTAAATATTGAAATTACTTCATACTTTATGACAATATTACAATGTTCATTTATCATAATATTTTAAATTATATTTTCTATCAAAAATACTTAACCCTCATGCAGAGGTGATGGGTGGAATAACTTTAGTCTTTCAACATTGATTTATCCTATAATCCAGGAAAGGATAATGTTGTTGTTTATGGTTTAAGTAGTATATTTCCATATCATGCTATGAAGTAATCTAGTAGGGAGTGGGATCTCATGAGTCTCAGGGTTGAGAATTACCTAGATATGAGATAGGAAAAGGAAGTTATGTTTCTTTTAAATATTCAGTTGAATCCTTCTCTCCTTAATCACATTTCTAAGGATCAATTGAAGGAATAAGAATGAATGTGTATAATAGGAACTTTATATGATGGGGAGACCCCTAGTGAGTGGTATATATCACCAAAAGGCTATCTTTTATTAAGAAGTAGGCATGTGGTCCCTTTATCTATAATAAATTCAGTGATGAAAGATTGTCCTCTGGATTTGTGAATTTTCCATCCCAGTGAAACCCATATTTACTATAATATGAAGCATTAATAATGGTGGATGTGTATTATATGGGATATAGTGGATTTCATGTCTCGATGTTAAACCAATCAATAAGTTAAATCTACACATCAGTGACCCCCTAATTTTTTCAGCCGCTCTTTATTTATACCTTGAACTGGGATGTGTTGTCCATGGATTTAATTATTAGATTTCCTCAGAACCCTCAATCAAGGAATGATATTTGGGTCATGGTCATTAAGTTGATTAATATTCCCACTTTATATTGATCAAGGAGACTAAAAAGGTAGAGGATCTCAGTAAGTTATTCATACAGGAGGTTGTGATGAGGTATGGTGTGACCTCATTCATCATATCTAATAGAGATCCCCCATTTTACATATTAGTTCTAGAATTTCCTCTATAAGGTAATGGGATCCCAGGTGAAGTTTTTCATAACTTACCATCTCCATACTAATGGGAAGATAGAACAGGTAAATCAAATCTTGGAAGATATGCTTCGGGAATATGTTTAAGAATTTGGTGGTTTGTGGGATACACATCTAGGAGTAGTTGATTATTCCATTAATAATAGTTACCAATATTCTTTTTGGATGTCCCCATTCAAAGCACTTAATATTCAACCATTTCATTCTCCCCTATATTGAACATAAGTGGGTGATACCTCCTTAATGGGACTTATCCTTCTCCAAGAGACAACTGGGATTATCCATATTATTTAATTTTGTTTCGAAACATCTCAAATTATCCATAAATTATATTTCAACTGTCATCATCATCCCTTTGAATTTTCAGTGTGAGACCAGGTGTTCTTGAAGGTATTACCTTATTTTTTCCAGAAACAATTAGGAAAGAAAGGTAAACATACACAAAGGTTGGTGGGCCCTTTTAAGATACTAGAATGGGTGGGGAAGGTTACTTGAAATCTTTATTTGGATCCTCAATTAATGGTAATCCATGATGAATTTCATGTATCTCAAAAAAATAAGTATTAATTTGATCCATCCCCTGAGATAAATTAGGAGGAACTCAAATCAAATTTAGATGTATTGATTACTAAGAAAATAGTTCAGATTATTGACTCTCAGGTGAAAGTACTACATGAAAACTCTATTCAGTTAGTTCATGTATTGTGGTAGCACATATCTAATTTACATGAGACTTGGGAATGGGAGACTCATATGATGGGAAAATTGACTCACATATTCATAGACTAGGTATTAGGTTGACTTTCGCAAGGTAGAAAAAGATATGGTGGGGAGAATTGCTATACCCATGATGTCATTTCCATGAATTTATTTTATTATTTATTCATTATTATTATTATTAACCTTCATTTCTGGGTGTTTTTCTTTCAAAATTTCAAGAAAATGGGAATCCAAAACCAGAAAATAGTTAATGTAAGGTTATAACTGACCATAAAAAAATCATGTGAAACCAATAATTTTATTTCAAAGGTGATTTTCATGGTTGGTGAACTATTTTCTAAAATATGTGTAAATACCATGTGAATTACAAGGTTAATTCAATTCCATCTTCATGGTTTAAGCACATTTTGTAAAACTATGTGGCCAAACCATGCAGTCTGTCTGGATTTTTAAAAAAGTAAAATTACTATTCTAACCTCACCTAAAATAAACCCCTAACCTCCCTCAGTTCTCTACCACTTAGATCAAACATCTCCTCCACACATGAAAGACCCTTCCCCATCCTCCTAGGGATTGAATCCATGTATTTTTATTCAATATTATTCAAGGAAACTCTTGATAATTTGTTCCCTCATTCCTCTTGTAAGAGCTCATTTTTCCTATAAGGTGTAAATCCATTTTAACTTTTGATTAAACTATTTTTGAAACTCATTTTTTGTATTATACCTAGAATTCAATCCTTTAGACCGGTTGTTATGATTTTAGAAAGAATAAAGAAGGGTGTTGAAGTTGGTTTTATTCCAAATACATGGCATGTATTTAGAATACATGATGGGTATTCAATACATGGCATGTATTGGTCTAGAGAGACCCTTTTCATGGCGTGTAATGGTTTTTAATAGAGGGGTAAAACATAAAAATTATGTGATATGTAAATCTTAAATTTCATGTAATTTCCCTAGTTTAGTTTTTTAAAAGTAGGCAGGGACTCTTATTTTAACAAAATCTCTCACCTTACTTATCTCACGCACAGGAGGTTCAAAATATGAGTTCTCCCTCAATCCTATGCTAGGTATTTGTGCAAGTTCATCATCTAATATCTTATTCAATAGTCGATCATCTCATTAGATATCCACTTGTGAGTTCTTTGTTTCTTAATCTCCTTTCATTGTTTTCCACTATATCAGTGATGATATTCTAGTGTAGGATATTATTCCCTATTTTTAGGGAATTCAACTGTTCCTCTATTTTATACTAATCTAAACCGAATAAAAGTTCGAGAGTATAAGAGTGTTATTCTGCTGGAATAAGTTAGGTGGTATATACATTTTTCCTCATGTACGGTGGTTTTATATCTTGTTTTTTTATGCTGCAGGCTGGCATATCTGGACATTTCTTTCCAAATTAATAGACCTTTTAGTTAAATGTTAAATTAATTTCTAGGACATGTTGTGATACCCATATAAATGGTTATAGATTTTTTAAATCAACCTGAACTACCCCTGGTATGGGTTCTACCTTTTTATTATGATTATGCCACCATTAGGGGTGTATTAAGACTCCTTGTAAAATTGGGAATTGAATGTGGTAATTAAGATAATTGTTAAATATTGTAATAACCTTATTACACCTTAAAATTTCAATATTAAAGTTATCAAATGGATAATACCTTGGTTCTTATATGACTCTGCAGTTATTAGTGAAATGATTAATGAAATGTTTTATGAAATTGTGATTAATTTGGTTATTATGTTATTGTGGGGTTCACGGTATGGAACCGATGACCTAAAAGGATGACTTGGAAATTTCTACTGCTTGGATATGATGACCTATTTGGATATCTTGGAAATTTCTTCTCTTTGGATCCTATTTACATAGATCACTTGGATTCCTTGGACATTTATACTCTTTGGATCAGATTACTTGATTTTAATTGGTTTTCTATGATGCTTGGAATATTTATACTCCTTGGATACCACAACTTAATAGGGTTCCTTGGACTTGTACACTCCTTGGATATAATGAATTATTAGGATACCTTGGACATTTATACTCCTTGGATCTAGTTCACTTTGATTATTTGGATGTCTGGGACATTTATACTCCTTTAGTTCATTTTAATCAGATTAATAGGATGGCTTGGACATTTCTACTCCTTGGATCCATCCCATTAGGATGACTTAGGAATTTCTACACCTTTGATCATGTTTACTTGATTTAGTTAGGTTACTTAGTTTCCTTGGACATTTCTACTCTTTAGACTCTGGCCCATGTAGTCCTGATACATGATTACATGGCGTAGGCTATTGGTGTTGCTTGACATGCTTTATAGATAGACCTTATGACTTAGTTGCTTCATCATAGTGATTCTTCATAGACTGGATAGTATTTCATATATTATTATTACTTTTACTACTATTATATTTTCATGCTACTTCAGATCATATGAATGGACATGAATTTTTATATACATCATTGGTGGTGGCATACTGAGTGTTATATCACACCCTGTTCAGGCCACCATTGGGTTCTTAGATAGACTTCATGGATTTAGGTAGGGATGGGGGAAAGAGTCCACTTGGAGATGCTTGATTAGTTGTTTTATATGAGTATGAGAGCATAAGACTGGTCTACATATCGTGATTCTATCTGGCGTAGTTTATTTTGGGCCTTTTTTTACTTTTTATACATTTATTATACAGTATTATTATTGTCATGTATTTCTTTTATTTTGTATAGAATGCCATGATCATCATTTTTATATGACCTTGTTTGACGATACTACTTGGTTATTATATGATGGATGTTTATTCTTTAGTTGTTAAATTATTTCATATTATTTTTCTATTTATTGATATGATTATACTGCCGCACTACACTTTGATCATAAGGGTATAGTCTCCCCATCATAATATCATAGACCTTCACTACTAGTCGGAAGCCTCTAGAATATGGGGAGGCACGCTCGAGGCCAGGTGGCTAAACGAGTTTCGTTACTATTGAGTGAACTGAGTTGGGGTGTTGAAAAGTTGTATCATAGGAGTTTTATTTTATTTTTTCTTATTTTTTGGGAATATTTGAAAATATATTATGATTTTTTTTGGAATTTGGTATTGATTTTTTCTTGGGATTATCTTACCCACATATAGGAAAATGTCAAATTTCCTAGGTTGGGACATGATGTTCTAGTTTATGCCTATTATAGTTGATTTGACATCAATGTAGGGTGACACACTTGATGTTTGATGTTCCTTATGATTACATATTTTTACCCTTGGCCTGGTATGGAAAGGAATCATTGCATCATGAATCAGCATAGGCACTTTAGGATTTATATTTCATGCATTATTCCATGCCACATTTATATTTCCATGTGAATTTCTTACTAGATGTTTTAGTGCCTTTATTGTTAAGTTTATGAAATTGTGATAACATTTCATGAAGGGACTTGATAAATGAGTGATTTTGATTAAATTAATGTCACAATTCAATTTATAAGGTGTATGGTCCCTTATAAATAAGAATTGGTGATCTATAAATTTCAACCTTTTAAGGGAATTTTTATACAAATGAGAATGAGTTTAAATGAAACTGAATTCTAAAATGAAATGGTTACTATTAAATAGGTATTCTAATTAAAATTTAAAGGGTTTATTCCTATATAAAATTCAATTGAAACTCTATATATTAAGACCTTCTACTTATGGAAAAGAAGTTTTCCCTAACTGAAACTTAGTTGTGGGATGTAGGTAGCATCTCAGGTGTTCTTTTGTTTTTTTGTCACCCAGATTTGGCATTAAGAGTAGGTAGAGGGGTGTGACTAATGATTAGGAAGGATTGTACCTTTCTTGTTCATATATCTTTGATCATGTTCTTATAAAATCGTGTATAAGGCTTTTTATTGTCATTTGTAGATATATTTCATAGTGACGACCTCTAGTCTTGCGCGAAGATAGTAGCAATAACTAGGCTTCATAGGTGGTGGAACCTAGGCTATTGGTGCAACCTCCAGTAATTCCACTTATGGAACCACCCTTTATACCAGATGTGGGTATTGAGACCCAGTTTCAAGAGGGATTCCTATGTTTTATACAGACTATTCAAGGAGCACTATGTCCTACCCTGACTATGGAAAATATGATGCATTGGTTTCAACAGTAGCATTCACCCATGTTTTTCGGGGGTGGTGGACCATAGGCTACAAAGTCATGGAAATAGGTCATGCTATCTATTTCAATAATTTCAAGAAACCTACCTAGAGGAGAGTGAATCTCTCTACATATATGATTCAGTATTATTCCAAGATATGGTGGGATGTGATTATATAGATGGATCATCATCATGATATATCTTATAGGGATTTCTAAACAACCCTATATGATTATTTTTATCCCAATACATTGAGGGCCGGTAGATCCATAGAGTTTGTGCATCTAGAGTAAGGCATCTTGTCAGTCATGGACTATTACACCCGTTTTATATACCTCCAATATTTTTCACCTTTTCTAATAGGTGACAAATTATCAAAGGATAGGAGATTAGAGGATAGTCTCAAGCATGAAATCTGATCATAGGTGAGTGATTTTTATCTTACCACAATTTCTTAAATAGTAAATGAGTCGCTGATTACTGAATGTAACCTAAGGGAAGTTGTGGGTGCAGAGCAGAGTGGATCAGCTTCTTGACCTAGTGGCTCAGTGTCAGGTGGAAGTAAGTAACATTTTGAGATCTCCTATGAGGGGAATACCAACCATATCATGGGTTCTAGTAGTTATATTTTCTATCATCGGTGTGGGTGGTAGGGACACATGAGGATCCAGTCTGATAGAAACCCAATTGAGTGTCAAGATTGTAGAAATATGGCCTCTCTACAATGGTTTTATAGGAATTTTCTTCCAACATACAGTGAAAGAGGTTCCTTATTAACTCCACATTTAAGAGTGTGGTTAGTAGCTTCTCATCAGGTAGGGATTTAGAGTTTTATCAGGATGTTGGGAAAAGGGTGTGTTCATGGGAGAGGTTTCTTGTAAGGCCCCAGCCTTAAACCTTACTTAATCTTGAGTTATTACAAGATTACACATTGAGGATCTTTTCGGGTTTAGAGTTTTAGAGAATTAGATCATAAAACTTGAATTACATTCCACATATAAACAAATTGGTGACATAAAGATAGTATTCTTCTTTCCCATCAATGGAAACATATTTAAAATAAAACATGGATTCTTTCTTGACACTTCCTTGACACTATCATCATATCATGTACCTTTCCCTTGACCTGTGAAAAACATTTCAAAAAAACATGGGATGAGCATAAAAAAGCTCAGTAAGGGATATAAAAATATGGAAAGGAAACATGGGTACATATATACATAATAATGAAATCATACTTTACCCATAAAACATAAGCACTTTAACATACCTCATCAAACCATGAATAAATCATAGAAATCATAAGACATAAAGGTAACTTGAGGCATTCATAACATTCTTACGTAGGGAGTAACCCTCTTGGTTACGTTTGGAATACCCATCACAGTATATTCCCAAAATCTCTTCGGAGAAACCTTAACGTTTCACTCCTTCGCGTTACCCAATGAATTGGAGAGCTATATCGGGCTCACCCGCCCTTAGTTTATCACGGAACCACCCGTCTTCATAATAATGCCCAAGAACCTCAACATAATCGTATCACATAAAACATGCATAAAGGAAACATAACATTTTCACCTTTCAATCACAAGATATCAATACAACACATTGATATAATAAAAACATTATGAAAACCATTTTAAATACCAAAATAAAAGAAAGTAAAACATGGTATTTATTTTTCTTTTAAAAAGAAGGTATGGCTTGAAGAGGAAGCCAAAACTCAAATAATGGTCACGGCGGCGGAGAAGTCGGTGTCGCCGCATACGTATAACAAAAACATTCCCTTTTGTCGTTTAGTAAAACACTTCGTATAAAAAAGACTTCTTTTGGATAAATGTAAAAGTCAAAGGGGTTTATACACCGTATAAAATAAGGTTGTGTATAAAACAAAATATGCCTCAATGAAAGGAGATTGAGACGAAGTCCCATACCTCGGGTCCGACTTGACTCAGTCGTTCTTTAATCTCCTGAATAATAAACTTGAGTTAATTTATACTTGTTTAAGAACCTTTTTCAAGTTCATTATTCCTTTTATATCACTTATTTCCATGTCATGAACACTATTTAATTATTTAAGTTAATAACAGACGTTTTAACGATCATTGGTACTTGAGTCAAAAATAAGCCCTTTATAATTACAAGTTGTTCATGTATCCATTATATCCAGAATGGTATTCATGATGTAGATATCATATATGTCATATATATCCAGTACATGCATGCATTTATAATATTACATAATCATTTAGAGGTAAGAAATGAAATGCACCGTTCATGGAGACGGTAAGCCGTACGTACGCATGAACGCTACTTTCATTTTTATTTCGTATTTTATAGAATGGAATCATAATGATATAAAGGTATATTATAATTATAGTATAATATCATATATAATATCATAGTTCCATCCTTTATACGTCCCACATATGGTATTTAACGAATCAAATCACTTTGAGGGGGCGGTAGTCCGCACTTCCTTAAATGAAGATATTGCGTTTACCCATAATGTAAACCATAAAGGTATGCCCAAAATGAAAAATACAGAAGCTTAAGGAAAACATAAACATATTATATATCATATATAAATATAGTTACATCTTAATGGCCACCTTTTAAGGTGTTAAAAGAATGTTTAACAATCATCGTTTCGGGAGGCATAAATTCACCATCCACGGAAACAGTATGTCCTTTAACCATTAGATGTAGGTGTATGTAAGTGTAGCTAGAATCCTTCTTATAACAACATCCTAGTATATTTAAGATACTGGACTTGTTACAAAATAAATTAATAAAAAGAGTTTAGGGGGTTGGAGAAGCAAAATAAAACAAAAGGACTCAAGTGAAGGCATTGCCTTAAAATCGGGTAACTCCCTTTGGTTTGAGCTCAAAGGCTTCCTTGGGAAGCCTTCTGCACAAAGTGAGGCTTCAAGGAGTAAGAGAGAGATTTGGAGAGATAAAATGGGCAGGGGTTGGCCGAGCAAAAGGCTTTGGGAGTGTGGGTAAGGAGGTAGAGGTGGGGGCCTTTTATAAGAGGAGAGGAGGGGCACTCTTGGAAAGTAAAGAAATGTTACTTTATTTTAAAATGAGTTTCAGATTCAAAAGATCCCACATTGATATAATTCGAGGTTAAGGTGATAAGGGTTCTAAATCCACCCATAAAATAGGTTTTGTAAATGTGTAGTTCATATATTTTACATTATCATTTTATTTTATTTAAATTCTTTATTAATGAGGTAATCGTTGCATCATCATGATGTCATACATAATTTAAATTATTTAAAGTCTAAAAATTATAAAAAAAATACTATGATGTAGGAAATCTTTTTATCTTTCCAATTAATATTTATAATCAAAAATATTACTTGTATAGCCCCATGTAAAAATTGTTTTAGTAAAACATTTCATGTTTGTGTCATTTTTACTTTAACATTAAATAAAAAGTTATTTATGTCATTTCCCAACCAAGGTGGCTCCATGGGGTCCCCAAGTTGACCCATGGATTTTCTTGGTCATCCATGACACATCCAATGAGGGTAGGACATGTCTCAAGCTCATCTCATATTATTAAAACATTATTTTTACCTTAAACTACACTAATTACCACTAATTGCGATTAAGAACTTAAAAGTTACTATTCACCAAAAAAAATATTTTAATCTCATTGAACCACATTTTACTTCTTAATGACAACCATGTATGTCGGATTTTTGAAAATCAAATCACAGAAGTGGCAAAGTTTCATTTAAACGAAAAATCAGTTTCTTTAACTACCACTTAGTGGTTTCACTATTCATCAAAAATTGAAGTTTTTCAGAAAGATACCAAAACTTCACCCTAAGCTATATTTGATATTCCAAATTCAAAAATGATGTCTATTTTAAAAAATTCAAAACATGTAAGTTGCATTAATTAATTTAATAACTAATTATCACTGTCATGACAAATAGCGTGTTTTTTATGAAACAATAAGTATCAAAAGATTGACACTAGTTTAAGTCCAATTTCAAAGTGAAATTGATTCCAATGACCACCATTGGGTAAAATGGTAAAAATATATTCTAATTTCACTTCAAAACCAATTCAAAAGATAATCTAATCATATAAATAAATTTTATTAAAAAGAGGTTTTGAATTAAAATACAACATTTTTCACTATTCATTAAAAAATGAACTTTATCGGAAAAATACCAAAAATTCACACAAAGTAAATTTTGACGTCCCAATCATAAATAATAAGTTTATTTTGACAAACATAGCTTATAAAATTGTCAAAAGATAGATTTAAAATGGTTTTCCATCAAAAGGCAGTAAAACAATCTTTTAAAAAATATTAGTGTATTCCATGCTTAAGATTGGATTTATTTTCATTTTAAGCCACTAAAACACTATCTAATTCATTAATAGACATAGATAAAAATATCTATTATTCATTACTTACTTGGGATGTTACATCCTTCCCCCCTTTAGAAAATTGCGTCCCCACAATTTATTTACTTATCGAATAAATGGGGGTACTTATCCCTCATTGCATTTTCAGATTCTCATGTTGCCTCTTTCATCATGTGGTTTTTCCACAAAACCTTTACCTGATTAATCACCTTATTCCATAACACTTGCTCCCTGTGGTCAAGAATCTGGACTGGTTGTTCCTCATAAGATAGGTTCTCTTCCATCTGAACTACCTCTAGACTCAAAACATGAGATGGATCTGGCATGTACTTTCTCAGCATCGAAACATGAAAAACATTGTGTACCTGAGATAAACTCGGAGGTAAAGCCACTCGGTAAGCAACTGATCCAACTCTCTCCAGAATTTCATATGGTCCAATGAACCTTGGACTCAACTTTCCTTTCTTACCAAATTGCATCACACTTTTCCATGGTGATACTTTGAGAAAAACATGATCACCTACCTCAAAAGAGAGATCCTTACTCCTGTTGTCCGTATAACTCTTCTGCCTGCTCTGAGCTGTTCTCATGTGTTTCTATATCAGCTGAACTTTTTCTGCCATCTCTTCTACCAATTCTAGTCCCATCAGCTTCCTTTCACCCACTTCATCCCAGAAAGCTGGAGTTCGACACCGCTTCCCATATAATGCCTGAAATGGTGCCATCTGTATACTGGAATGAAAACTGTTATTATATGAAAACTCAACCAAAGAAAGATGTTGGTCCCAACTTCCCTGATAATACATCGAACAAGCTCGTAGCATATCCTCCAAGGTCTGAATTGTTCGTTCTGACATCCCATCTGATTGAGGATGAAATGTTGTACTAAAATTTAATTCAGTACCCAACGACTTCTGAAGGCCTTTCGAAAAGTTAGAAGTGAACCTGGGATCATGATCGGATACAATGGAGAGGGGAACTCCATGTAACCTGACTATCTCTTTATGATACAAACGGGAAAGTTGATCTAGGGAAAAAGTATCTCGTATAGCAAGGAAATGAGCAGATTTAGTCAAGCGATCAACAATAACCCAGATTGCATTATTACCTCGAGATGTCTTCGGTAATCCCACAACAAAATCCATGGATATATTCTCCCATTTCCACTCTAGCACTGGTAAAGGCTGAAGCATCCCTTTAGGTAACTACCACTCTGCTTTAACCTATTGACATGTCAAACACTTCACAGTAAAATCAGCAATATCTCTTTTCATTCCATCCCACCAGTAATACTCCTGCAGATCTCTGTACATATTAGTACTGCCAGGATGAACTGAAAATGGAGAACTATGAGCTTCACATAACAACTCTCTCTCTTAAACTATGAATCACAAGGCACACACAATCTCTTCCCAAATCTCAAAACACAATCACTATCAATGTTGAATTCAGGCAACTTACCTTTCTGAACCAGATCTACCTTTTTATGCAACTCACTGTCTTGCTTCTGTGCTTGCTTGATTATGTCTGATAGAGAAGATTTCACTGATACCTGAAACAAAACAGAAGAACATCCTGCGCCAAAAACTTCTATTCCAAAGTTCATCAAATCCTTAACCAAAGGATCACATTCCAAACGCAACATTGTTAATGAAGCATTACTTTTTCGACTCAAAGCATCATCCACTTTATTTGCTTTTCCCGGATGGTAATAAATTGTACAATCATAATCCTTGATTAATTCCAGCCATCTCCTCTGTCTCATGTTTAACTCTTTTTGAGTGAATATATACTTTAAACTTTTGTGATCAGTATATATTTCACACTTTACTCCATACAAATGATGTCTCCAAATTTTTAAAGTGAAAACAACAGCAGCTAATTCCAAATCATGTGTAGGGTAATTTACCTCATGAGTTTTCAACTGTCGTGAAGCATAAGCAATTACCTGATCATTCTACATTAGGACGCAACCAAGTCCTTTCAATGAATCATCACTGTAGATAACAAACTCACCATTCCTGGAAGGTAGAGCTAAAACTGGAGCTTTCACCAATCTTCTTTTCAACTCCTGAAAATAATCATCACATTCTTTTATCCAGATAAACTTAACACCCTTCTGAGTTAGCTTAGTCATTGGACTAGATAACCGTGAAAATTTTCTAACAAACCTTCGGTAATAGCCTGCCAAACCAAGGAAGCTACGAATCTCAGTTACATTTGTGGGTCTTGGCCAGTCTTCCACAACTTTTGTTTTTGCAGGATCAACAGTTATCCCATCTTTAGAAACAATGTGACCAAGGAAAGAAATTTGTTGCAACCAAAACTCGCACTTGCTGAATTTTCCATACAGTTTATTTTCTTTTAATGTTTGAAAGATAACCCTTAAATGTCTTCCATGCTCCTATTTACTTTTAGAAAACACCAAAATATCATCAATGAAAACCACAACAAACTTATCCAATAACTCATGGAAAATTCTATTCATTAAGTCCATGAATACAGCAGGTGCATTGGTTAGCCCAAAAGGCATTACTACAAATTCATAATGGCCATATCTTGTACGGAACACGGTCTTCAGAACATCTGCTTCCTTTACCTTCAGCTGATGGTACCCCGATCTCAAGTCAATCTTTGAAAAATACTGAGCTCCCTGGAGCTGATCAAACAAATCATTGATATGAGGCAAAGGATATTTGTTCTTAACAGTGATGTTATTCAAGACTCTATAATCAATGAAAAGTCTCATTGAACCATCTTTATTTTTAACAAATAAAACAGCAGCACCCCATGGTGATGTGCTAGGTCGAATGAAACCTTTATCTAATAAATCTTGCAATTGCTCCTTCAACTCTAAAAGTTCAATTTGAGCCATTCGATAAGGGGGTTTTGAAATTGGCTTAGCATCAGGAACTAAGTAAACGGTAAACTCAACTTCCCGATCTGGTATTATTCCAGGCAACTCATTAGGAAAAACATCAGGATACTAATTTACCACTGGCACATCATTAATTTGAACAGTTCCTTTATTTTCAATGATTTGTGCAAGGTAACATTCATTTCCATCTTTTACAAGTTTCTCAGCCTCTTGATATGTTATCAATAGTAAGGCTTCATTATTGTACACAAACTGAAAGTCTTTCTGAAAAGAAACTTCTTTAGCTCTACAGTCAATCTTAGCATGGTAAATAGAGAGCCAATCCATACCCAGGATAACATCAAACTCTACTAGAGGTAGAACAATAAGGTTTGCAAGTAGGTTCTTCTCACATATAAGGATAGGAAGATTCTTATAAATTCTTTTTGCCTCAACATTTCCCCCAGGTGTTTTTACCAAAAGTTTAGGAGTCATTTCTTGAGATGGTATTCCCATTTTACTAGAAAAGTTTTCAGAGATGAAAGAATGTGTAGACCCCAAATCAAACAACACAGTGGCATAATCAGAAAAAATAAACAAAGTACCCGATACAACTTCATTTGATGGCCCGACATCTGCTGAAGTAGTTGCAAAGGATTTCACCACCCCTTTCTGCTTATAGTCTAACTGCTTCCCATCACTCAAGCTCCTTGTCGGACGCTCGTTTTCATAGTGACCCATCTCATTGCACTTATAACATTTCACTAACTGTAAATCAAATTTGGTCTTACCTTCACCTTGATCCTTTTTAGTGCAATCACGAGCCTTATGTCCCATCTTACCACATCGGTAGCACTTTCCAGAATTCAGAAGACATTCCCCAGCATGCCTTTTGCCACATTTATCAGAAACTGGAAACTTAGTTTTCTTACCATCAGACTTTTTTGAAGAATTCTTACCTTTCTCCTACCACCTCGGTCTCTTCTTCTGTTGGTTGTTATAGAACACTTTATCATCGGCAAACTCCATTTCCACCTTCTCAGCACATCGAACTAACTTTTCATAACTTTTAAACTCACGAGAAGCTAATTCTCTTCGATATTTTGGCTTTAATCCTGAGTAAAAATGATTGATTTTACTATCAAGGTCTCGGATAAAATTTGGAGCATACCTTGCCAATCGAGTGAACCTTTCTTCATAGGCGGCCAGTGAGTCTTCCTCTTGCCTCAATTCCAAGAATTTCTTTTCCATCCTAAGTCGAACAGCCTTAGGAAAATACTTCTCAAGAAATATACCTTTGAATTCATCCCAGTCGAGAGCATCAATATCATCAGCATCCCTGATATTTTTAACCATCGACCACCACTGATCTGCTTCACCCTCCAAACGGTAAATAGCAAGACTAACCTTTTGATTGTCTGAACACACCATGACATCAAAAATCTTCTCTAGTGCTTTAATCCACCCTTCATCTTGCACAGGGTCAGATGATCCTCTGAATGATGGGGGATGTTGCCTCATGAAATGTTCCACCACTGACATGTTCCTCTGTGGTTGATCTGGCTGATCTCGTGCATGGATACCACCACCATTTATCGTTTGAGTCAACTACTCCATTACTACAACAAACTGTTCAGTTCCAATTCCAACCATATCAGGATGTTGATTCAGAAGGTTATTTCCTTCTACATTCCTTCCTAGCACTGCTTCCCTGTTTCCCCTGCGGAAAACCATTCTGAACAAACATGTCTTAGATGAAGCAACATGGTAATCTTCAAATGCTACATCACTTCAAAAAAAATATTTTTGGATAATCATTTAATATAATTCTAACTCCTAAAGTTATCTAAACTGACCTTTGATACCAACTATAAGGCCCCAGCCTTAATCCTTACTTAATCTTGAGTTATTACAAGATTACACATTGAGGATCTTTTCGGGTTTAGAGTTTTAGATAATTAGATCATAAAACTTGAATTACATTCCACATATAAACAAAGTGGTTACATAAAGATAGTATTCTTCTTTCCCATCAATGGAAACATATTTAAAATAAAACATGGATTCTTTCTTGACACTTCCTTGACACTATCATCATATCATGTACCTTTCCCTTGACCTGTGAAAAACATTTCAAAAAAAACTTCGGATGAGCATAAAAATCTCAGTAAGGGATATAAAAATATGGAAAGGAAACATGGGTACATATATACATATATACATAAGAATGAAATCATACTTTACCCATAAAACATAAGCACTTTAACATACCTCATCAAATCATGAATAAATCATAGAAATCATAAGACATAAAGGTAACTTGAGGCATTCATAACATTGTTACGTAGAGAGTAACCCTCTTAGTTACGTTTGGAATACCCATCACAGTATATTCCCTAAATCTCTTCGGAGAAACCTTAACGTTTCACTCCTTCACGTTAACCAATGCATTGGAGAGCTATATCGGGCTCACCCACCCGTAGTTTATCACGGAACCACTCGTCTTCATAATAATGCCCAAGAACCTCAACATAATCGTATCACATAAAACATGCATAAAGGAAACATAACATTTCCACCTTTCAATCACAAGATATAAATAAAACACATTGATATAATAAAAACATTATGAAAACCATTTTCAATACCAAAATAAAAGAAAGTAAAACATGGTATTTATTTTTCTTTTAAAAAGAAGGTATGGCTTGTAGAGGAAGCCGAAACTCAAATAATGGTCTTGGCGGCGGAGAAGTCGTTGTCGCCGCATACATACGACAAAAACATTCCCTTTTGTCGTTTAGTAAAACACTTCGTATAAAAAAGATTCCTTTTGATAAACGTAAAAGTAAAAGGGGTTTATAGACCGTATAAAAGAAGGTTGTGTATAAAACAAAATATGCCTCAATGAAAGGAGATTGAGACGAAGTCCCATACCTCGGGTCAGACTTGACTCGGTCGTTCTTTAATCTCCTGAATAATAAACTTGAGTTAATTTCTACTTGTTTAAGAACCTTTTTCAAGTTCATTATTCCTTTTATATCACTTATTTCCATGTCATGAACACTATGTAATTATTTAAGTTAATAACGGTTGTTTTAACAATCATTGGTACTTGAGTCAAAAATAATCCCTTTATAATTACAAGTTGTTCATGTATCCATTATATCCAGAATGGTATTCATGATGTAGATATCATATATGTCATATATATCCAGTACATGCATGAATTTATAATATTACATAATCATTTAGAGGTAAGAAATGAAATGCACCGTTCATGGAGACGGTAAGCCGTACGTACGCATGGACGCTACTTTCATTCCTATTTCGTATTTTATAGAATGGAATCATAATGATATAAAGGTATATTATAATTATAGTATAATATCATATATAATATCATAGTTCCATCCTTTATATGTCCCACATATGGTATTTAACGAATCAAATCACTTTGAGGGGGCGGTAGTCCGCACTTCCTTAAATGAAGATATCGCATTTACCCATAATGGAAACCATAAAGGTATGCCCAAAATGAAAAATACATAAGCCTAAGGAAAACATAAACATATTATATATCATATATAAATATAGTGACATCTTAATGTCCACCTTTGAAGGTGTTAAAATAATGTTGAACAATCATCGTTTCGGGAGGCATAAATTCACCATCCATGGAAACAGTATGTCCTTTAACCATTAGATGTAGGTGTGTGTAAGTGTAGATCGAATACTTCTTATAACAACATCCTAGTATATTGAAGATACTGTATTTGTTACAAAAGAAATTAATAAAAAGAGTTTTGGGGGTTGGAGAAGCAAAATAAAACAAAAGGACTCAAGTGAAGACATTACCTTAAAATCGGGTAACTCCCTTTGGTTTGAGCTCAAAGGATTCCTTGGGAAGACTTCTGCCCAAATTGAGGCTTCAAGGAGTAAGATAGGGATGTGGAGAGATAAAATGGGCAGGTGTTGTCCGAGCCAAAGGATTTGGGAGTGTGGGTATGGAGTTAGAGGTGGAGGCCTTTTATAAGAGGAGAGGAGGGGCACTCTTGGAAAGTTAAGAAATGTTACTTTATTTTAAAATGAGTTTCGGATTCAAAAGGTCCCACATTGATATAATTAGAGGTTAAGGTGATAAGGGTTCTAAATACACCCATAAAATAGGTTTTGGACATGTGTATTTCATAGATTTTACATTATCATTTCATTTTATTTAAATCCTTTATTAATGAGGTAATCGTTGCATCATCATGATGTCATAAATAATTTAATTTATTTAAAGTCTAAAAATTATAAAAAAATACCATCATATATTAAATCTTTATAGATTTCCAATGACTATTTATAATAAAAAATCTGACTTGTATAACCCCATGTAAAAATTGTTTTAGTAAAACATCTCATGTTTGTGTCATTTTTACTTTAACATTAAATAAAAAGTTATTTATGTCATTTCCCAACAAAAGTGGCTCCATGGGGTCCCCAAGATGACCCATGGATTGTCTTGGTCGGCCATGACACATCCAATGATGGTAGGACATGTGTAAAGCTCATCTCATATTATTAAAACATTATTTTTATCTTAAACTACACTAATTACCACTAATCGCGATTAAGAACTTAAAAGTTACTATTCACCAAAAAATTATTTTAATCTCATTGAACCACATTTTACTTCTTAATTACAACCATTTATGTCGGATTTTTGAAAATCAAATCACAGAAGTGGTTAAGTTTCATTTAAACGAAAAATCAGTTTCTTTAACTACCATTTAGTGGTTTCACTATTCATCAAAAATTGAAGTTTTTCAGAAAGATACCAAAACTTCACCCTAAGCTATATTTGATATTCCGAATTCAAAAATGATGTCTATTATAAAAAATTCAAAACATGTAAGTTGCATTAATTAATTTAATAACTAATTCCCACTGTCATGAAAAATAGCGTGTTTTTTTATGAAACAATAAGTATCAAAATATTGACACTAGTTTAAGTCCAATTTCAAAGTGAAATTGATTCCAATGACCACCATTGGATAAAATGGTAAAACTATATTCTAATTTCACTTAAAAACCAATTCAAAAGATAATCTAATCATATAAATAAATTAGATTAAAAAGAGGTTTTGAATTAAAATACAACATTTTTCACTATTCATTAAAAAATGAACTTTATCGGAAAAATACCAAAAATTAACACAAAGTAAATTTTTACATCCCAATCATAAATAATAAGTTTATTTTGACAAACATAGCTTATAAAATTGTCAAAAGATAGATTTAAAAATGGTTTTCCATCAAAAGGTAGTAAAACAATCTTTTAAAAAAATATTAGTGTATTCCATGCTTAAGATTGGATTTATTTTCATTTTAAGCCTCTAAAACACTATCTAATTCACTAATAGACATAGATAAAAATATATATTATTCATTACTTACTTGGTATGTTACATATCTAGACCCCAGACTTACAATAAAAACAAGGTGTACCTACTCAGGGTATTCAGGCTACATATCAGGGCCGAAGTTCAGGCCAAATGTATATAGTTCATCGAATACCTGAGGATCAGAGTGTCATACCTTATAAAGTGAGAGGTATTATTATGGTAGCCTCTAAGTTAGTATATGTTCTTTTTAATATAGATGTTTCTCATAGTTTAATATTTTTATCTTTTATGGAGAGACTTGAGCTTTATTTTTTGTTTTCTTATGCCATGATGACACTTGATGCTCCATTAGGGATTCGATTGAAGAGTGTATTCCAATTCAGGTAGTTTCCCCTTTAGATAGATTGGTTTATTTTTGTATGAAACCTATTTTTCCTTAATATGATAGGGTTTGACATCATTCTCGAGATGGAATGGTTGGTTCCCTAACAGGTGTACATTGACTATTATCACCAAAGGGTGACTTTCTCATCATCAAAGGGAGAGGTGTTTATTCACAAAGGTGAATGGGATGCCTATGAGAGCCGATCTAGGCCCAAGAAAGATGGTGTTAGGTCCACTAGGCTAGATAAACTGAGAGGGGGGTGAATCATGGTAGGAAAAATTAAAATAACTTCCCCTTTTGATATTGTTTTGTTGTTAGACAAAACTCTCTTCCCTATTACCTTCCTGTTGTAGAGTATAAATGAATATTAAAGCATGAACATGACGCATCAATTTTACTTGGTTCACCCTCACTGGGATACATCCAAGGAGCATACACCAACAATGTGCCGATGTACCAAATACACTATAAGCGCACTTCAGTTTACAAGTTCTAAGCGGACTCACTATCCCTCCTAGTTTACAACCTCTCACAATTTGAGAAATCACTGCTCTATCAACTAAAATGAGCACACTACTTTTTCAGAAGATCCACTCACAGTTTATAGACATGTAGGTCTCTTCATTATCACTAATGAATACATCCTCATTTATGGATAGATGCTCTATTGAAGTCCTAATTTCATCCACTGATTAATACTCCATTTCCAATGTTCACTAGGAAACAACCTTTGAAAATACCTTTGCAAAGAACCCTACTTTGCGAAGCTCCCAATTTCATGAAGCTCAAACAAGACTTCGTGAAGTCCCTGCCTCTTCACAAAGCACACACCTTCACAGAACTCACTTCTTCGCAGAACACACTGCTTCACAGAGCACAAACCTTTGCAGAGCTCAATCCTTCACAAATCATATGTCGTCACAGAGTTCAAGTTGTCGCAAAGTGACTTCCTTCGTGAAGCTCATAGACCTAACGCCGAACACACCTCTTTCGCAGAGCTAGACTATCCGATGTGAAGCTCCTATCTTTCACGAACCACACTCCCTTCGCGAACCTCCTTTGAGATTCAAGAGCTACAAATTTTTCTTTGGAAAACTCTCTATGCTTCTCTTGAGGGGGTTGAGGACTATTTATAGGCGATTCCACCAACTCAAGAACATTTTGTGCGAAGTCAGCACCACATTAGCTCAAATAAAAAAGCTCTGAAATTTCCACTGGAACTCACCCTATATCGCGAAGCACCATGGAAATTTTTGGATTGCAGATCTCATCATAATCACGAAGCATTCCGTCAATTCCATCTTTCTGCCACTACAAATCTTTGCCGCAATTATCTACACCTCTGTCGTTTGCGAAGCTCATCATAATCATGGAGAACACAGTCAACTTTCTTCATTTCATCGCGAAATACAATTCATGAATACCATCTTCTCAAAACTCATTCCTTTTCCATATTTTGATGAGATCTTCAAGGAAATACACATTTTGCGATTCTCACAAAACTCCAAATTTTGAACTCCAAAAAATTAGAAAACACTGGAAAATGGCGCCACCATGTATCTGTTCTTTTTGTACTGCCTCCAGATCATCCATTCCTTTGTCATGGTTCTTTGTCAACATTAATTGTAAAAAATATCTCTGGAACTCAACAATTCACCATGGAAACTTGCATTATCAACAAACACAACCAAACCTAAAATGTTGTAATGTTACCTTGAGGGATTTTTTCCCAACAATATCCTCCTTTGGGTTTTTTGACAACTCTTCTCAAAAAGATTCTCTACACTTTGATGCCTCATTAAAGCTTCTTCCAACCACTTCCACTATTCACCTCTTACAACTTAGATAGAAATCAAAAAATTACTCAACACATACTCTAAGACCACATGAGCAATGCTCAGCATGAGAAACAAGATTAAATGAAAAGTTCATCAATGAATCACTTCATTTCTGACCCCAATTTGATACCAAACTGATACCAATTGATGATCTATAGAGACCTTCTAACACCATTCCAACATCACTCTTCTGCTTTTATCACAATCCTCAATTGTCGTGATATCTATTCTTTGATAGATCACTTATAGCATCGTTAGATTTAAAACTCTCCCCTATCTTATTACTCCCCCAATCTTGTTGTTCCACCTATCAACTTCTCCCCATTTTTTTACTAAGACATTATCTCCCTTCCTTATCCATAGTTTCTCTCTCTTTAGGAGTCACTCTTTATCTCCCTTTGTCAACGAACCCAAAGGTCACTCCTTTGTTGTCTACAATATGGGAAAGAACACAGATTATAACACTGGGGAAAAACATACCATACCTCAGGGAGAGGGATTCCCACATCCACACTTTTTCAAGTGCGGTGAGTCGACTGAACTCCCAGATCTAGTTGATGCCTCTCAAAAGCATCCTTGGGTGAGGATTTTTTCAGAATGTCTGCAACTTGTAGCTCTATAGGTACATACTTCAACTTCACGATTCCCTTCTCAACCTTCTCCTTGATAAAATGATACTTTATCTCAATGTGCTTTGTCCTTGAGTGATGTATGGTATTTTTACTAAGATTTATTGCACTTGAGTTATAACACTTGATTCTAATCGTAGACATCACTTCAACTACCATATCATCAAGTTTCTGCTTCATCTATAATAATTATGTACATGCCTGAGTGCCTGCAATATACTCAGCTTCTGTGATTTTCAATGAAATTCAATCTTGCATCTTTCTTATCCAAGAAATACACAATACACCAAGATAGAAAGCACCTCCTAATGTTGGTTTTTTTTCATCCACTGAATCGGCCCAATCTGCATCAGTATATCCCAATAACTCTTTCTAAGATTTGTCATTATATATCAAGATGAAATCCACCATTCCCTTAATATACCAAAGTATTATTTTCACTGAAAGCATGTGAATTTCCTTGGGATTTCTTTGATATCATGTTGCTTGGCATGTGGAGAAAACAATATCAGGTCTCGTCACTATTAGGTACTGTAAACTTCTAATAATAAACCTATATTTTGTGATATTAACTACCTTGACATCATCATCTTTCAATAATTTCATCCGAGTAGCAACTAGATTATTTATCACTTTAAAATTTTCCATTATAAATCTTCTCAGAACCTCCTTGGCATATTTTGATTGAGAGATGAAAGTGTTATTTCTTCCTTGTGACACCTGTAAATCAAGGAAAAACATTATCTCTCAAATCATTGACATTTATAACTCACTTATCATGAATTCGGAAAACTGTCTGTATTGAGTTTCATCTGATCTGCCAAATATTATGTCATTGACATAAAGTAGCACCATCATCTTTTGATTACTATCATTGTTGAAATAGATATTTTAATCAACTCCACCACGCTGGAAACTGAGCTTCTTCAAATATTGGTCAAGCCTCGAGTACCATGCTCTTGGTGCTTGTTCCAGTCCATATAATGCCTTATTAAGCTGAAAAACCATGTTCTCGTACTCATGAATGAAAAAATATCTAGATACTCTATATACACTTCTTCCTCCAGAACCCCATTCAAGAATGTCGATTTGACATCCAAATAGAACACTTTAAACTTCTGTTGCACTGCAATAGCTAGGAATAATCTGATTGTCTCCAGCCTTGAAACTAGTGAAAATGTCTCATCAACATCTATTCCCTCTATCTAGGAGTATCCTTTGCACACTAGTCGTGATTTGTTTCGAATAACTATGACATAATCATTCATATTTTTGTGATAAACCCATTTAGTCCCAATGAAATTTTTATCTGTTGGTCTCAAAACAATCTCCCATGTCTGGTTCTTCTCAATCTGATCTTGCTCTTCATTCATAGCCTGAACCCAGTTTTCATCTTCAGCTGCATCAGCAAAGAATTTAGGTTCTACCTGAGATAGGGAAGATGTATACTGCAGTTATTTCATTCTCCTTTCTTGAACTGGATCTGACTGATCACCGATGATATTTTTCCTATCAATTTTAGCTTGACTCTTTGGCTTCTGTGCAGATACAAATTTTACTTTCTCATGCTCATCATCAATATCTTCTTCTAAATCAGCATCATCCACTTCTTCACCACTTTTGTTACTTTCCTCTTCATCACTTTCATCAATAAATTATTCACTATGCTATTGAGTATTCTCATTATTTTCCACAACAGTGACATCATTTCTCTCAACTACTTTTCCTAGACTCTTGTTAAAGCATTTGTATGATTTTCTTTTTCTTGAGTAGCCAAGGAATATCCCCTCATCTCCATGTGACCCAAATTTCCTATGTTTATCCTTGTTGAGAATAAATAACTTACTTCCAAATATTCAAAATTATTTTAATGTTGGCTTCTTTCCATACCACATCTCATACGGAGTCTTTCCTTCCTTCAGACACAACAGAGCTCTATTAGAAATTTAGATCGATGTCAACACTGCTTCTTTCTAGAACTTCTCTTATAGGAATTTTTCTATAAGAATCATTCTGGATATTTCATTGATGATCTGATTCCTCCTTTCAACCACTCCATTCTATTTGGGATTTCTCACAGAGGAAACTTGATGTCTTATCCCATGTTTCTCAAGATAGTCCTCCATCTGACTGTTTGTGAATTTCGTACCATTATCATTATGAAACTTTAGAATTTTATGTCCAAACATCCTTTCACACACCCTTTGGTACTACTTTAAGCAACTAAACACATATGACTTATGGTAAATAACAAATACACATTCCATTCTGCTATAGTCATCAATGAAAAGAACGTAGTACCTCTTTCTTGTTGGAACCGGGCGTGCAGCAGAAGCCCCAAATAGGTGGTTTTTTATAAAATTTCCACTGATAATCGATGAACACTTGTCGACATCAGTGAAAAATAGCACGGTATATCCAAGTAACACACGTGAAGGATTTTAAGCACAAAATAAACTGTAAAAATACATGGTTTTGATCCAAATCCATGCACGACGTCTGCTCATCATTAGCGATCGCTACTTGAAGAATCTCAAGTTAAATTCCTATAGATCATCCACACACGCTTCAAAAAAATCCACTGGAGCATCATTCATCATCATCCTAGTGCTAGCACGGAATTGCAATGACGCCTTCGACGCTGCAATGACCACCGCATCACTTCACTAGTGATGCATGAGAGAGAGCTTGATCCTTGCTCCTTGGATCCAGATCCTCTATCTCGATCTCTCTATATCATGGGAGAGAAGATAGGAGAGAGAATCACCATGAATAATACTTGGAAAAAGTCCCTCCTCTTCTATTTATAGTGGTTAATTAAAATACTCGGTATCTCCTCGCCGGACCCGAATAATTAACACACTATCAATGACATTTTATGACTACTAAACTGAGTCATAAATATCATTATCATTTACTTTTAATATATCAAAATATATTACGTGATAATAATTGAGTCATTAACTTGACTCATCGCTCCCATAAATATTAATTGAATCTTGAATAATTTAATATTCATCAATTAATATGTTTCATGTATTTACAAAAACTCATAAATACATTTAACAAACAAATTCAATACTCATTATTCTAAACATGAATAATATGAATTTATTTATTGCATTGGTGATCTTTTAACTTTGGACAAATCCCAGACCCCTGTGGTGGGGCCCACTATGTCCAAAACTCATATTCAACTGAATATGGAAGATTCTTGAATATGCTATTGGGTGTGACCCTCTAGGCCCTTATCTCGACAGTAGTGAATAGTATTCACAGAACAAGAGCGGGATCTAGCAACCCATTAAGACCCCCCCCCTGAAGAGACAAGGATTATCATAGTGGTGACAACCAGCCTACGAACATGCACTGTGTAATATAATCTCTTTGTCTATAATATCTCATAAAGTAGGACGCACTCACGTGTCATCACCATTATCTTCCTTTATTGTTTATTGATTTAACTGGATGGATTTACCTTTTATTGCAATGGTCATGGTCTTATAAAGGTACTACCATCCATATCAACATGGCCTGAGATATATTACTTCCATAACTCGGAAGCGACAAATCCTTTCTTGACCATTCAACCAATGCCATGCCACCAATGACGTACCCAACACAAACTAGCTCTCCAAGACTTCATTTCCATGGTTTTTGTCTTAAATAAAATTATAAAATAAAATAAAATAAATTGTTAATGATCTCAATTCAGGAGACCATTACACATGGTCATATATATGAACAACCAATGACACTCGAAACATGTGGTGTTCCTATTGGCGGGTCAGTCCTCATGATCTCACTACTAGAGATCACCAAGTTCGAACTTCATTAGAAGAAGTCTCAATGCTTATGATCCTCCAACACCTGATAGTCAGAAAACTATTGTTTCCAATCAGTAAGATGTATCTAGACCATTGAACATATATTTAAGATTAATTTCATAGTATCTAGAGGTTCTCATTATATCTTGAGAACTTATATAACCTTTCGATATGAAAATTAATCTTTGGAAATTACCATTTCAATAGTGGATGCAGAAAATTATACACTATAATGGTAAGATGACATCATGTATAGCTAACTATATACACAATATGGTAATAAAAAGGACTGAATAGTTGGGTCTAGGGAACCCACTATTTCAACACTCCCACTTTCACTAGATCCAACTTTCTAACCAAACTTGTTAGCTACGCACATGATTAACATCAGGTTTCTTCTAAGTAATGGATTTAGTTACTAGGCCTGCCAAGGTTCTGCCATGTGGAAATTCTATTATTAGGACCTTGTCTCCTTGATTAAAAATACTCAAGAGATGGTATATCGATCATATCTCACTTGTCCACTATCATATCTTGACATCTTGGCTAGTAAGAATATTATAATTTACATTATGATAAAACTTTTCTTACCAGGTGTGATTCCAAGAACTGGAACAAATTTTTGCATTTAACTGCTTCTTAGCTACCTTAGAAGCTGCAGCATACTCATAATTTGTAGGTATGGCTACCACTAGATGATATGAGATTGACTCACTCATCATCTTTAGCCTATCTACAATAGTATATCACTTTGATCTATGGAAGACTTCTATGTATCCCCAAGAAAACTAGTATCCTTTCTTCTCCACTTACCAAGTACATATCTTTTGTACTTGCCTAAGTACAATTAGATAGTTCTAATTGCATCCCTTTTATTTCTCCTGAATATAACTAATGTTTTCCTTTTATAAAGCATATCTTGTCAATATTTATTCTTGTACATATCATGGAATGCGTGATTGATCCATTGCTCTGACGTATGGATTTCAAATCACCACATTTATCTCTTCCCATGTACCGAACATGTCAATATAGAGAGATTATTCCCTATGACATAGGCAACAATTTATCTCTTGAATTTTTCCAACTTGTATTTTTCAATACAATGTCACTATATGTACAATTGACTAGGACCAGGAAACCTATAGATCTACCTTAGTAGATCATGTTCCCTAGAACTTAGGTTTCTACTTTAAGTCAATCACTGGAGAATAAATTTTATTTTGGTCTTAATTAACTGTGAGACCAATGTCTATTTTCCATATGTTGTTGAACAAACTTTACTTGGAAAACTTCGACACTCCCATTAACCTATCGTAGACACATGGAAATCATTTGTTTCAAATGTATATTCTATGATCATGCAGCTTACTTTAATCCTAAACTATATTTTAGTAACTTGAAACCTATATTATAATTCTATGTCATGAACATCCCTTTATAGTTGCATCATATAGATATCATCCATGATTGGTGGTCATGACATCTAATTCTAAATAATTTGATCATAGATATTAGCTATGATAAGTAAAATTCTAACAGATTTAGGCATAACGACTTGGTCAAACCAATCGAGCCTTATTGGTACTGCGCTTGTACCATCCATATATCAACTCACTTGAATACCCACCACAGTATTCAAAATAATAATCCCCTTTTACCTTTGATACATGGAATCCATTAATTGAATTTTAGTTAGTATTATTAATTTTAGATAATTTCTATACACTGCTTACTTGCAGGAAATATTATTCACATGGAATAATAGATCAATGACTATGGTGAATATAAAAACCATCATAATGGTTTTATCCTTCCTAAGCAGTATGTGTCTCTGGAACATACTATGTTCCACATGCTCTTGTGAAACTAGTTCCTATGCCAACTATTTATGCATCTTGAGCATTGACTAAACATAAGTCAATATAGCTCCCACTATCTCTAATAGATATTTCCACCCTTATATATAAGTGTAGTCTATGGCTTGACTACCTACTCTTCTATCTTAGGGATTTATGTAACATCCTAAAAAACTGTTAGGATTATTACACTAAATACACAATGTGTTTGTCTTGACACAAGTTTTTTTATGTACTAACAAATGCTTTGCATCCAAACACATGTTCTTATGACATAATGGGTTTACATCATACCATAACTCGTATGATATCCATTTTTCATCATATTTGGCATATGGTTGTGGGATATCACCGTTATTTTCAAATAATTTCATGAAATATAATGGAAGTTTCTAATAATTTCAACATTGATATTACTTGCATCCAAATTTTGATGTATAACATATGAATTTGGGAATTGCTCCACACTATATATTTGTTTATCAATGTTGACATGTAAGACTTCCTCATCAATCCTCCTTGTTAACATCAATGTCGTGATGTAGATAAGGTAATGTGAGTTTAGGAATTACTCCATGCTACATTATCATGATTGATGAATGCTTGGTTGAGATATTCTTTGGTATCCCAACCCGAAGTAACTCATATATCCTGACCATGAAAATACTTCACATTATTATTCCTTAATTACTTAAAGGAATCTTATGAAGTATATATACATATAGCTTATACTTGGAATAGTTCATGCTTACTTGTTGAACAATTTGCAAAAGATTTGTGACATACCTTTATTTCCAAAGGCACCTTTGTCCAAACTAAATACGTAGATTATACCAAAAGTATTTAGCTTTGATGAGCCTAAATACCACACTTGGTATATTCATGACATCTGATTTTAGTGTTACTTGAAATAGAATTATCTTCTCACAACTGGGTATAAGTATTACATTTATATTCATCACTAATTTCCTATGATTCATGTATCACAGAACTAGTAATTGAGTTTACCAAAAAAACATTCATTCCAGAAACAGAATGAACATCTCCTTGCATCCAAGGACACATGAGATTAATGTTTGTATGTATACTCAATAATAGTTCAACACGAATATTTCACTTGGCAATGAAGAAGTCATGTACTTCTCACCATTGGCCTATGTATCACCCTTTCGCAGCCACTTAGAGAATACACCTGACTTCTAGTAATATTTCTATGCTTGGTAACTATATTTAAATACACATATGTAAAGCATATAGTATTAAATACCCATGTAGCAAAATGAAACATTACATTGATGAATACTTCTGATGTAGAAGTGACAACTAGCTTCTTTAAATCAATTTATTGCTTTTAAACTTCCATTGTTTTATTTTATAATATGCAATGAAAACAACCTTTATTAATACCTCATTAATTGAAGGAAGTTATGAATGTTCCATTGGAATTACTTTCCTTTGACCTTTTCACATTTTCTTTCAATTTATTTGCCATAAGAAATAAAACTTAACACTATTTTATTATTATTCATTTAATGAACCATACCTAAATTGGTAATGAAGCGTTTACTAAATAATTGTTTGTTTTATAACTTAAAATGAAACTTGAGTAAAGGGGTGAAAATGATATGAGAAAGGGATATATTTAAATATAATGATCAATCTTTGAATTTACACATGTCAGTGTAACATCGCCTTATTTATATCATTACTTTGCTTTCTCCTTGCAAACATCTCAGAGGTGAGACTTCATGTTATATCATCCATGTCCTAGTGTAGCAACTCCAACTAAAACTGGACATTGATGATAGCATATCCATCATATGCTTGGTACATTAGTCTCCTATAAGTAGTTTCACCCTCGCTTCTTGAGGTAGTTAATAGTGTTGGGGACAATAACACCTTGAGTTTACTATATCATTGTATTATGTGCACGCACATGTACTATTAATGGATACTCATGTAATGTGTGGACATTTACTTTGTCCAATATTTATCACAGTTTATAAACTTGTGGTATATCTTTCCATTTTCTACAAAAATGAATTTTATAAGATTAATGCTTTTTATCTGGATTACCAGTTTAGACATTTTTATTAATTACTTAAATCATTTAATGTCTCACACTATTTTATTGGATTCTATGAACCATCTGTGCTAGAATTGGAATACTCTGTCGCTTGAGTATTCTAGTGGAAAGGATCCCAGAACCACCCCTCATAGTCTACAAGCTATGGCTACGCCACTAATCGGAGGGTTCTAGGTGGGCTTTTGGATGGTCGGCCACTTTAACTTGCGGTTCCTTGATCTGTTGAGTGAAGTCCCAGCTTCTTAAAATCAGAACTTGATTTGCTCAATGCTTGCCTCTAAAATTAAAACAAGCTAGCTATGGCTATTTATTTTTTGGAATTTTATTTAATTCAACCAATCAATTTTACAAGGGATCCCCGGTAGTAAGAGGCACCCTCATCTATGGAATGATTGGCACCTCAAACAGCTGGTTTTGTCCAAATTTGAATGACAGAAGGTGGTTATGGATTAATATATTTTTGAGGGTTTTATTATTTTTAATGTGACGAAAGAAATCATTTTCTATTTTATAAGCATGTGCTATGTGATCGCACTCACAATTTTCCATGCGAGAAATAGAAATTTCATCACGTCACATGTTCATTTTATCTTGCATGGTTGTTTATTATTATACTATTTGATCGCGCAATAAATTGCACATGCACAAAAATAATAAACCATGAAGAAATAAAATAAACACCTAATCATGATCCGGTACTATTGGTTGATCCGTTGAGTGAATAACAGACCAACCGAAACCCTAGGGTTATTTACCTTTTAGTTGTGTGGCTTGCAACATGAACATCAACGTCTGCTCATCCAATGCATTCATCTCTTGTCTGGTGCATCGTAGTCACTTGGCATGATATGCATCATGACTTATCTTATCATTATACAACTGTATTCGCATGCAGGTGAGGGGGTCTCGGGGTATTAAAAGTACAACTCAGAGAAGTGGACATGTAGGTCCTTATACATATAATGACACAAAGATGATACGCAAGTCACCTTAAAATTAATTAAACTAATTAATACAATACCATGAAATAATTAAATAAATTAATTAAATAAATTCATCAAACATATATTGGTAGGTCTACAGCTCATGACCAGTATACGATTTAACTCGCGTATATATAAACTAAATGAAAAATAAAAATTAATCTTGCATTAAATAAATTATGAGGGAATTATTTATTGAATTAAAATTTCACTCTAATTTTAATTCAACAAATGTCGGTGTTTGGTCCCATTTAATTGATTTAATTCTAAAAACTAAAATTAAATTAATTAATTAATTTAATTAATTACAAAATAAAACTAATCACGCCACATTAATTAAAAACCAAAGTTAATATTTAATTAATTTAATTATAAACCTAAATTAAATTAATTAATATAATTAACTTTTGATTCAAATAAAATTACCCGAGCCCCTAAAATCCCTCGCAGGACCTGTGCGGGTCGGGGTGAACCCACTTAGGCCTAGTCAGGGCTATACCTATCTATAGCCAGATAAGGCCGAATGTCCGGTACGCCTGGTCCGCAGCGGTCAGCGCGCAGTTGCAAGGGGCGGCCGAACGGGGTTGTGCCCCGAATCGGGCATGGGAATGTTGTTGGGGCATGGCGGGGCTGGCGCACCTATGCGGAGGCGGACGCCTAGAAGGATGTGAAGCTAGGAAACCGGGAGGCCCAGGCCAAGGGTCTTGAGGTAGGCTACTGGTGTGGCATCGTTGACCCGGTGCACCTCACCTCCGCAGGGAAGGAGAAGACTGGAGTGCACTAGCTGTAAAGACCCGTAAATTCCATGTAAACTTTTTTCTTTAAATATATGGGAATTTTACGAGTCCTCGAAAATTGACGACGTGTGATTCTGAATCCTAGAGTGCCTGAAATGAATTTATGAACTTTTTATCGGGTATGTTCAGTGAAAGTTTGAGAGGGTTTTTATAACTTTTGAACTAGTGCTTGAAATTAAAATTTTAGGGCACCGTTGAACTCGCAGTGCCGGTATTCTCTTAAAGAGACTTTCACCTCGACGGCAGTTGGTCGAGGGTGAAAGTTAGTTTTTGGGTTTTTTGTGGAAACAATAAAATAAAATAAACACATGTTTTATTTTATTTTATCTGTTGTAACCACCCATGTGGAAGCTAGAAGTGGGGACCACCACACCTTAACCTCCCATGAGAGGTTATGGTGGTGGGGACCACCACACCTTAACCTCCCATGAGTTATGGTGGTGTGGACCACCTGAGGTTTATCCCTCATATTGGGGGGGAAAGGAAACCTCTCAACTCCCTCAATTAAATTTATGTGTCAACGTAAAATTAAATGCTTTCAATTTAATTTTATGTGTCAACATAAAATTAAATTCTATCAATTATTTTTATGTGTCAACATAAAAAGAAAAGATATCAATTAATTTTATGTGTCAACATAAAATTAAATTCTATCAATTGTTTTGATGTTGGTTATTTCTTTTCCTTCACGGTGGAATTGAGGAAAGGATTGGATTTAGAGAATTGGGAGGAGCTCTTGGGAGAAAGCTTCTCCAATGAAGAATGATTTCCACCGACGAAGAACGCTCCATCGAAGAAGAACGTTGACCCGGACTTCAACCTTCTTCCTCAGGACTTCCTCCAATGTAGGACGTCTTCGACTACGACGAGTCGGCGCAAAAACTGATGATCGAGGAAAATGTCGACGTCTGTCGTTTCCCAAAGATATGTCTTCTTCCCCGCGACTCTGTCATCGAACAACGAACAAGGTAGGGTGTTATTATCGAATTCTTGAATATTTTTGATTATTATCCTCATTCTTGTTTCACGATTAAAATAGAGCTGCTTGCTACCACTCTAAACACATAGGGTGCGGGCCAAACTAACATGGCCCGACCCCTCCGTCGATCTGCTTTGGTGTTCTTCGTGATGGAGAAGGACAAAAACCTGCATAGAGGAGCCCAAGAACGGCGGTCGGCATCACCACTGGCCGTGACAAAGTCAACGACGCCCGACACCACTCTGCAGTACCGCCGCCCCGCCGCGCCCTCACGACAGCCCCAGCCGAGCCGCCCACACCCTCGCGGCAGCCCCCGGCCAAGCCACTCGCGGCCTCCACGCGCCCCGTGCGCCCCATGGCTCCGCCTTCCGTGCACTCCGTGCGCCCCTCACACCCCGCGACTCTTCCCCGCACGCCCCGCGCACCCTGCAGCTCCACCCGTCCGTACACCCCGCACGCCCCGCGCACCCCATGGCTCTGTCGTCCGCTTGCCCCGTGCCGCTACTGGCCGAACCGACCTCGGCCTCCGGGCCGAGCTGCCCCGAGCTGCACCCCCCTCGCGGCGCCCACCAGGCCGAGGTGCCCCCTCGTGGCACCCACCGGGCTGAGCCGCCCCCTCGTGGCGCCATCCGGGCCGAACCGCCCTCGCGGCGCCCTCCGGGCCGAGCCGCCCCCTCGCGGTGCCCTCCAGGCCGAACCTCCCTTGCGCTGACCCATGGCCAGTCCACGACCTCTAGACCGGTCCGCACCCTCGCGGCCCTCCGTGATCCCTCGCAGCCAGCTGGGCTGGGCTCAGCGGGTCGGGCCAAACCCAACAGACTGGCCCGCCCAATGGGTCGGGTCGGGTCGACCCAAACTGGGTCGGTCCGACTGGGTCGGATCAGACTTGAGCCCACTATGACCCCTTTACTTTCTTTTGTCCATATATTTGGCACCGGACATCCATTTGATGAACTGTCAATGGTGCCGGTAATCTTGGAGCATGACGGTCCCTTTTGAGTAAACCCCACTGGAGTTTGGGGTATAGTTGAGATACGGTCAGGTTGGATCATGCACGGATCCAACCGTGCCCCAAGAACTAAAAGGCTAATAACTCACAGACCGGGCATCTGATTGATGTACCGTCTATTTCATTGAGACCCCTATGATGTGACGGACCTTTGAGATACTTCTTTGTGGGACTTCGGGATAGTTGGAGTATCAACCAGTAGCTCATGGAGTGGATCCTTCCAGTGAAGAGTGAGCAGAGTGCGGAGACCTAGTAGCTGGATGAGACCTGATGACTACTGACCGTTTGACTCTGAGTGATTCTACTAGCCCAGTGGGGAGTGCCTAGTTGTGGTGGAAGACCCACGGTGGAGGAGCGCACTTGGTGACGCGGCAGACCCATGGTACTTGATAGGAGGAGTACCTCAGCAGGCTACAAGGGGGAGCGCCTAGGTGTGGGGGCAGACCCACGGTGGGGAGAGCCTCTGTGTGTCACAGCAGACCCATGGTACTCGACAGGAGGAGTACCTTAGCAGTCCAAGGTTAGTGGGAAGTGCCTCTATGTGACGCGGTAGGCCCACTATACTCGATAGAGGAGGAGTTCTCCAGCAGCTGAGGTTTCGATAATGTGTTGGGGATGATTCTTGATACTACCCCTAGAATAAAATCCTAGTTGATCTGAGTTATTTTTCCTCTGTTTTCCTCATGATTGAGATGGATCACTTGATAACTTAGGTATATGTATGGGCATATACCTAATTAAGGTTATTTGTTGATTTCATACTTTTTGGTTTATCCTTGTTGGATTTTGTGAGACCTTGAGGGTCTCAGGGTCCCTACTGAGTATCGTTATACTCACCCCTGCACGAGCTATGCCCACACCTTGTTGTGTTGGATGCAGATGATGGACAACGCTGATTGAGTCTGAGAGTACCAGGACTGGACGGTACCTAGAGGTGGACCATATGGCGAGTCGGTACACGGAGGAGACGGATGGACCTGGAGTGTTGAGGAGGCAATTTGTACCTACCCTTCAGGCAGGAACCTTAGAGGACGACCCAGTGGCAGTTTTTATTTTCTTCAGTTTTACTTTTAGTTTCTTGTACTTTATAGTTGGGATTGTATTTCTGGCCCCTTTTTCTTTACAGTGCTCTTTTGTTATACAATTTGTGTGAATTTATAGATGATAAAGGCAATGTCTTCACAGTTTTAGGGAATTACACCTTTGGTTCTAGTCTGCAGCCCCTGGCCTATAGAAGGAGGGCTTGGGGTAGTCACGGAATGGGCCCCGGGGGATGAGTCGTGACAAATTGGTATCAGAGGAGTCGATTCTACCGAATAATTTGGGACTCTGATCTTTCTTTTCTATGAAGCAATAGTGTTAAGTGTAGTGATTGTGGTTCTCAGTTCGGGGAGTCCAGTATTGGTGTGGCGACCGACGTATCCATACACCAAGACCCTGACTTCTAATTTTCGACTCAGTACATGAAAACACTAATTGTGTGTGTGTTTTCAAAAGTTTCCTCTAAGACAGCTCAACTAGGTCAGCTCACTAGGTATAACTTTTAACCGTAGTGCACCTTTTTCTTTTCAGGATTCCTCCACGCAAATAGCCAGCTAGAGTTCCAAGAGTTGTACGCACATATAGCCCACCAAGTGACGAGGCCTCGTTGCAGGGCCCTCTTCCAGTAGAGGCACCAACAAAGGCACCAGTGGTACCATTACCCGTTGGTCCCACTACTGAAAAAATGACCTATACCCACGGTTCAAAACCGTGGGTATAGCCCCCAAATCCGTGGGTATATCCTATACCCATGGTTTTGGGAACCGTGGGCTGGAATGGCGTCGGTATAGGGGTCTCAACCTATACCCAAGGTTTGCAGCAAACCGTGGGTATAAGAGGGTCAAACCGTGGGTATAGGAGGGTTAAATTTTCTACACGCTGCAACAGCATGGCACACAACACCCCCACGGTTTTCAAACCATGGGGTTTTTATTTTTTTCAAAAAACCTGACTTGAGGAGTTTTAAACCCGGCACCTCGGGCTATTAATCACGGCGGCTCCCGACCGTCACACCAACCAAGATGTAATTCTAATTTTCTATATATACATATATCTGCAATTTTATATTAATATTATGTATTTAAATTCTTAAAAAACCAAACGCTGGATTCGAACCCGCGTCTCGGGGTAGGCATCATGGTCGCGCCACACTGACAGACCAACCAAGCTGTGACTTTAATTTGCAATAAATTCATATATCTTTCTATATATATTAATATACTGTATTGAAATTCAACAAAACGGGAACCGCGGGATTCGAACTCCCGCTTCATGGTTAACATTTTACTCACACGACACCAACCGAGCTACGGGGTTTTTGAAGTTAATTTTTTATATTTACATAAATATATTAATCTAAACTTTAAATAAATGTCTTCCCGCCAAAATTTTTTCATGCCCTGCCTAATTTTATTCCCCCTCCATAATGCGGGAAATCTATACCCACAGTTCTGGAGAACCATGGGTATAACTCTTAAAAAAAAATGCAATACCTACGGTTTTCAAGAACCGTCAGTATAGGTCTTCGGAAAATAGGCTATACCCACGATTTTCTCCAAAACCGTGGGTATAGGTCTTAAAAGAAAACTATACCCACAGTTTTTGGGAAAATCGTGGGTATAGGTGACCTATACCCACGGTTTTTGAAAACCATGGGTATAGGTTCACATACTATCCCTATACCCACGGTTTTGGAAAACTGTGGGTATATGAGTACCATATACCCACGGTTTTGGAAAACTGTGGGTATAGGAGTACCCTATACCCACGGTTTTTTGCAAAACCGTGGGTATAGACCTATTTTCCAGTAGTGTCCACTAATGCCACCATCCCCAGCAGCAAACGTTGCACGCCCTGTGAGGGATTTTCATGAGTTCCAGTGCCAAAGGCCACCCAGGTTCAGGGGAGAGATGGAACCACAGGTGGGTGAGGATTGGATGGAGGCTGTGGTGAGAGTCTTCTGACTGGTAGGGACACCAGCCGACCTCATGGTGATACTTGCTGCCAGCCTTCTACAGGCAGTAGCAGGTAGATGGTGGAGCTTGATGCTCCAAGTTCATGACTAGTTGATGCTTCTCTGGGTAGACTTCGAGAGCCTGTTCTGAGCAGAGTTTGTCCCAATGACTCTTCACGCAGTGCGCATATAGGAGCTACTTCGTCTGCAGTAGGGCAGTATGACAGTAGCTCAGTACTCAGCGAGGTTCACATACCTCTCACGTTATTCCACCGATATGGTATGAGACACATTCTTCAAGGCCCAGACCTTCGAGCAGGGACTCAGGCGGGATATTAGGGCTTCGTTGATCTCACTCAGCATCCCGACGTAGGCGGTGGTGTTAGAGAGAGCCCTCCTAGTGGAGAGTTTCCTTGCTGATCAGTCTCCAGCAGTGAGATCCACCACCAGTCAACACATAGCGGAGTCCTCTACAGCTAGTAGTAGATAGATGTCGCAGAGGTCCAAGTGGACCAGACCTATAGGTGGACAACCGCATGACTCTGGATCAGTTGTGCGGGGCACCCAAAGCGGATACAAACATGCTAGGAGCGGGTAGTGTTACGCATGTGGCGGGCAGGGTCACATGGATCGTGACTACCTGACCCGTCGTTCGAATGATCAACAGAAGTTAAAAGGACCGCCCAGGCAGAGACAGAGATTCGATCGTGTTGGTCCGCAGGGATCAGGCGGACGTGGCAGAGGAGCTGGTCCTACAGCAGGCGGTGGGCGATGATTCAAGGTGTTACAACCACCACCACTAGGAGGTCCACCCCGACCGCAGGGAGCAGGTGTATAGGGGAAAGCTCAGCTCCAAGTATCTGAGGCATACGATCATGGCGCTCCAGAGATGATTTGAGGTACGATCTATGTATACTCCAACATAGTTGAAGTACTTATAGACATAGGTGCTAGTCACTCTTTCATTGCCACTCCCCTCATTCGGAGCTCGTAGATTCCAACAGAACCATTGGCTCGATCCTTATGGTTAGAGATTCTTATGAGAGCATATTTGAGGATTATGCACTGGTTCTGGTAGTGTGATCTTACTCTAGGAGGCGAGAGCTTCGGCTGGGATCTCCTAGTAGCGGCATCGAGGCCTTACAACGTCATCTTGGGTATGGACTAGTTATCTACAGTCCATGCTCATATTGACTATATTAGGCGCAAAGTGCAGTGTGTCTACACGGATGGGACCAGGTTTACCTTCACTGGCGAGAAGGGATCCTATACAGCATAGGATGGACTTACCCAGAGGAGGGTGCAGCCGATTACTCATCAGTTGGCTAGCCTTACCCTCGGAGCAGTTGAAGTGGAGAGTCTGAGTTATCATGTAGTGGTGGACCAGTACACGGATGTTTTCCCTGACGATGTTCTGGGTCTACCTCCTCACCGATAGGTATACTTTTACAATTACTTGTACCCTGGGACGACATAGATATCTACACCAGTGTATCAGATGGCTCCTGCGGAGCTTCGCGAGCTGCGGGTATAGCCAGAGGACTTGCAGGGGAAGAGATTCATTCAGCCCAGTGTTTCTCCCTGGGCAGCCCTGATTCTATTTTCCAAGAAGGCGGATGGGAGCTTGAGGCTTTGTGTTGACTATCGGCGCCTAAACCAGGTGACCATGAAGAACAACTACTCACTCCCAAGGATTGAAAACCTCTTTAATCAGCTGAAGGGAGCACGATGGTTCTCGAAGATAGACCTCAGATTAGGCTATCACCATCTTAGAGTATGAGATGAGGATGTGCAGAAGATGGCCTTCAGATGTCGATACGGCCACTACGAGTTCTTGGTTATGCCATTCGGTGTAACCAATGCTCCAACAGTGTTCATGGGACTCATGAACAGGATCATTCAGTCGTACCTCGATCGCTTTGTCATAGTCTTCATTGATGACATTATGATCTACTTGACTACTGGGGAGGGGCATGCCTATCATTTTCAGTTAGTATTGGACACACTCTGAGAGAACCTGCTTTATGGTAAGCTCTCGAAGTTCCAGTTCTGGATTCGATAGGTTCACTTTCTGGGACATGTCATCTCGGAGGCTGGAGTTGCAGTGGATCCAACGAATATTAAGGCGGTACTTTCTTGGGATCCACCCAGAAGTGTGACGGAAGTATGGAGTTTCCTGGGTTTGGCTGGTTATTACCGGAGGTTTGTACCAGACTTCTCCAGAGTTTCAGCACCACTATCATCCTTGACAAAGAAGTGGAAACCCTTTGTGTGGTCGGAGAGATGCTAGCAGAGCTTTCAGGAGCTGAGGCAGAGGCTAACTAGTGCCCCCATATTGAGGCTTCCAGAGGAAGGAGTAGGGTACGTAGTCTACTGTGATGCATCAGGGACCGAGCTTGGATGTATCCTGATGCAGGAGTGAGCAATGATCACTTATGGTTTACGACAACTAAGATAGCATGAGAAGAACTACGCTACCCATGACATGGAGTTAGCAGCAGTGGTCTTCGCCTTGAAGATGTGGCGACGCTATCTGATGAGCGAACCTTTTACCATGTACTCTGATCTCAAGAGTCTTAGTTATATCTTCTCTCAGAAGGAACTGAACCTGAGACATCGAAATTGGCTTTAGTTCCTCCAGGACTATGACTTCGAGATAGTTTATACTCATGGGAAGGGGAACGTTGTTGCAGATGCACTCAGCAAGAGGTCTGGTATACAACTGTTAGGCAAGGTGTCGGAGCAGCTGGCTACTTTACAGATATCCATTGTGGATAGAGATGGAGCAGCCTTCCTTTAGTCTCTTACAGTCACTCCCCCACTTCATCATTGAGTTAGGGAGGTACAGCATGGGGACGCTGACTGCGAGACACAACGTGCTCATATATCCACAGGGTAGGCACCTGATGGATTTTATGAAGGTGAGGAGCATGTCATCCTCTTAAGAGGATGTACCATGGTACCAGTGTCACTTCAAGAAGAAGCTTTAAGGGAGTTACACACATCCCCTCTATCGGTACATCCAGGAGTAGCGAATATTTACCAAGACCTCCGACGATAGCACTGGTGGCTGGAAATGAAGAAGATAGTATCAAAGTTTGTCTCTCGGTGCCTCACTTGTCAGCAAGTGAAGTCGGAGCATCAGGTACCAGCAGACTTGGTTCAGCCTTTAGAGATCCCAGAGTAGAAGTGGGATGGGATATCCATGGACCTCGTGATAGGAATTCCACATACCTCCAGAGGTCATGACTCGATTTGGGTGATCGTCGACCAACTCACCAAGTCGGCCCACTTCCTACCGGTCAGAGAGCAGGGTTCAGTAGAGAGCTTGGGACGCCTCTATGTGCAAGAGATTGTGCGGTGACATGGAGTACCCACGACTATTTTCTCCATTCATGATGCATGTTTCACTTCACGACTATGGAAGGGGGTGCAGGAGGCTTTCGGGACGTAGCTTCGTTTGAGCACCACCTTCCATCCTCAGACGGATGGCCAGACTGAGCGAACCATTCATACCCTCGAGGACATGCTTCATGCTTGTGTCCTCAACTTCAATCGTAGCTTTGAGGATCACTTGCCTTTGGTAGAGTTTGTGTACAACAACAACTATCACTCCAACATAGGGATAGAACCGTTCGAGGAATTATATGGGTGACCTTGCAGATCACCTTTGTGCTGGATTGACCCTAGGGAGTCAGCACTAGTGGGACGAGAGATGGTATGGGCTACCATAGAGAAGGTTAAGATCATCTGAGAGCAGATGAAGACTGCACAGAGCAGGCAGAAGTCGTATGCTGACAGGAGACAAAGACCTCTAGAGTTCAAGGATGGTGACCACGCCTTTCTACATGTCTCACCTCGACGAAGTTTGCGAAGATTTGGCCGAGGTGGAAAGTTATCTCTGAGATTCATCGGACCTTGTAAGGTCCTCAGCAGAGTTGGCGAGGTGGCTTACCACTTAGCTCTTCCACCTCAGTTTCACCGGGTGCATGGCGTCTTCCACGTATCCCAGCTGAGAAGATACATTCATGACCCTTCTCACATCATCGACCATGGCGAGGTGGACATCGACGATGGGGAGACTTTTACAGAGGTTCTAGAGGAGATTAAGGATCGACAGGAGCAGGTCCTTCGTGGTTGGTCGATACCTCTGGTACGCGTTCACTGGAAGCACGGGAACCTCCAGGAGAGCACATGGGAGCAGGAGGCTCAAATGCGTGCTCAGTACCCCCACTTGTTCCCTTAGTTCTATTTGTAGCTTACGGGGATGTAAAGCCCTGAGGTAGAGAGAATTTAAAGACCCGGAATTTATATGTAAATTATTTTTTAAAAATATACGGGAATTTTACGAGTCTGCTAAAATTGACGGTGCGTGATTCCGAGGCCCGGAGTACCCGGAATAAATTTATGAACTTTTTATCGGGTACATTCAGTGAAAGTTCGAATGGGTTTTTATAACTTTTGAACCGGTGCTCGAAATTGAAATATGAGGGCACTGTTTAACTCATAGAGCCGGTATTTTCTTAAAGAGACTTTTACCTCGATGGTAGTTGGTCGAGGGTGAAAGTTAGTTTTTAGATTTTTCGTGGAAATAATAAAATAAAATAAACACGTGTTTTAATTTATTTTATCTGTTGTAACCACCCATGTGGAAGTTAGAAGTGAGAACCACCACACCTTAACCTCCCATGAGAGGTTATGGTGGTGGGGACCACCACACCTTAACCTCCCATGAGTTATGGTGGTGGGGACCACCGGAGTTTTATCCCTCAAATTGAGGGGGAGGAAACCTCTCAACTCCCTCAATTAATTTTATGTGTCAATGTAAAATTAAATGATTCCAATTTAATTTTATCTGTCAACATAAAATTAAATGCTATAAATTAATTTTATGTGTCAACATAAAATTAAAAGTTATCAATTAATTTTATGTGTCAACATAAATTTAAATCCTATCAACTGTTTTGATGTTGTCTATTTCTTTTCCTTCGTGGTGGAATTGAGGAAAGGATTGGCTTTAGAGAATTGGGAGGAGCTCTTGGGAGAAAGCTTCTCCAACGAAGAACGTGTTCCACCAACGAAGAATGCTCCACCGACAAAGAACATCGACCCCGACTTTGACCTTATTCTTCAGGAATTCCTCCGACGTAGGACGTCTTTGACTACAATGAGCTGGCATACAAACCGACGATTGAGGAAAACGCCGACGTCCATCTTTTCCCAACGATCCGTCTTCTTCCTCGCGACTCCATTGACGAACAACGAACAAGGTAGGGGGTTATTATCGAATTCTTGAATGTTTTCAATTATTATCCTTGTTCTGGGTTCATGATTAAAGTAGGGTCGCTTGATACCACTCTAAATGCGGAGGATACATGCCAAACTAACATGGCCCGACCCCTCGGCCGATCTCCTTTGGTGTTCTTTGCGATGGAAAAGGACAGAAATCTGCATGGAGGAGCAAAAGAACAGCAGCTGACACCACCTCCAGCCGAGACAAATGCAACAACACACGACACCGCTCTGTGGCACTGCCGCCCCGCCGCGCCCTTGCAGCCGCCCCGGCCAAGCTGCCCGCACCCTCACGGCAGCCCTCAGTTGAGCCGCCCGCACCCTCGTGGCAGCCCCCGGCCAAGTCCCTCGCAGCCTTTGTGCACCCCATATGCCCCGCGACTCCACTGTCCATGCACCTCGTGCACCCCGCGGCTCCGCCCCGCGCGCCCCACGCACCCCGCGGCTCTGTCGTCCGTGCACCCTGTGGCTCCGCGCGACCCATGCACCCCGTGGCTCTGTCGTCTGCACGCCCCGCGCCGCCGCTGGCTGAACCGGCCCCAGCCTCCGGGCTGAGCCTCCCCCAGTCGCGCCCCCCTCGTAGCAACCTCTAGGCTGACCTGTCCCCTGGTGGCGCCCTCCACACCGAACTGCCCTTTCGGCACCCTCTGGGCCGAGCCGCCCCCTCGCAGCGCCCTTTGGGCCGAACCACCCTTGCGCCGACCCGCGGCCGGTCCGTGTCCTCGTGATCGGTCCGCGCCCTCATGGCCCTCTGTCACCCCTTGCGGCCAGTTGGGTTAGGCCCAATAGTCCGGGTCGACCAGAACCGGGTTGGGCCAGACTGGGTCGGAATGGACCCGGGCCCACTACAACCCCTTTACTTTATTTTGGACATATCTTTGGCATCGGACGTTCGTTTGAAGAACCATCAGTGGCGATGGTAATCTTGGATCATGACGGTCCCTTTGAGTATACCCCACTAGAGTTTGGGGTTTAGTTGAGATATAGTCAGTTTGGATCATGCACAAATCCAACCGGGCCCCCGGAACTAAAAGGCTAATAACTTACAGATCGGGCGTCTGATTGACATGTTGTCTGTTGCGTTGAGACCCCTATGATGTGGCGGACCTTTGAGATACTTCTTTGTGGGACTTCGTGATAGTTGGAGTATTGACCAGTAACTCATGGAGTGGATCCTTCCAGTGACCAGCGAGCGGAGTGCGGAGACCTAGTAGCTGGCTGAGACCTGACGAATGTTGACCGTTTGACTCGGAGTGATTCTACTAGCCCAGTGGGGAGTGCCTGGTTGTGGCGGCAGACCCATGGTGAAGGATCGCGCTTGGTGACGCTGCAGACCCACGGTACTTGATAGGAGGAGTACCTCACCATACTACGAGGGGGATCGACTGAGTGTGGTGGCAGACCCACGATGGGGAGCGCCTCTGTGTGACACAACAGACCCACGGTACTCGACAAGAGTACCTCAACAGTACAAGTGTTAGGTCCACAAGGCTGAATACCCTGAGAGGGGGGTTGAATCAGGGTATGATTAATTTAAAATTAATGCTCGTTCTGATCTTGTTTCACTGTTAAGAAAAACACTCTTCTCTCTCATTCATGTTGCACAATATAAACAGAATGTAAAGCAAGCACATGACACAACAATTTTACTTGGTTCTCCACTAAGGGCTACGTCAAAGGAGCATACGCCGACAAGTTGCCGGTTGTACCAAATTCCACTATACTTCACTAGATGTGGATTACAATGTTCGGGTACAGTCACTCTGTCTCAGGCTCACTACCTTTGCAAGGTTTAGGGTCAGCTCACTACTTTCCCAAGGGTCACTCCCTGTTTCTCTCTCTGGCTCACTGCCGGTGGAGAGGATCACCTTTTTCCTCTTCCTATGCTTACTGCACTTGGAAGGGATCCACCCACAGTTTATAGACCTATAGGTCTCTTCATTTGCATGAAATAATGCATCTTCAACTGTTTATAGATGCTCTGTTGAAGTCCAACTTTCATCCACTGATGAATACCACTTTTCCTCTGACCACTGGGCAACTGCCTTTGGAAAGTACCTTCGCAAATTACCCTACTTCGTGAGGCTTCCAATTTCGCGAAGCTCAAACAAGCCTTCACGAAGCTCCTGACTTTTCGCGAAGCTCTCTCGTGAAGCACTCTCGCGAAGCACTCCCGAGAAGCTCAAGCCGTTTCAGAGCAACTTCCCTCGCGAAGCTCACTGAGCCAACGTGGAGCTCACAACTTTCGCGGAGCAACAATAGCCACCACGAATCTCCTCTTTCGCGAAGTACACTGGCTCCGCGAACCACCTTCGCAATACGAGAGCAAAATATTTTCTCTGAAAATTATCTCTGCTTCTCTCGAGGGGGTCAGCCTCTATTTATAGACGATTCCACCGACCCTCAAACTTTCCGCACGAATTCAACGCCACGTCATCTCAAATCGTGAAGCTCCAAAGTTTCCGCCGAAATTTTGTCAAAATCACGAAGCACCACGACAATTTTCCAATTGCAGAGCTCGTCGTAATCGTAGAGCATCCCGTAAATTCCTTCGCGCCTTCTCCGCGAAGCTCCCTCGCAATTCCCCTCATCACCGCGAAGCTCCCTTGCAAAGCCCTTCACCGTCGCGATGCTCTTCAGCCTCTATCGTTCGCGAAGCTTGTCGTAATTGCGAATAATCACCGCCTCCATTCTTCTGGTCTTCGCGAAATCCAAACCATGAAGCTTCACTTCATGAAATTCATGCCTTTTCCATATTTAATTATGATCTTCATGGAAATCCACTTTTCGTGATGCTCACCAAATTCCAAATTTTGGACCCCAAAAATTTGGCAAACACTGGAAAATGGCGCCACCTTGTACTGCTCTTTTTGTACCGCCTCCAGATCATTCTTTTCTTTGTCATCATTCTTTTGTCAACATGGATTGTCAACAACTTCTTTGGAACTCGACAATTCTCCATGGAAACCTGCTTTGTCAACAAACACAATCAACCCAAAAATACTTCAATGTTACCTTGAGGGATTTCTACCCAACAACAAGGCTAGTGGGAATCACCTTTGTGTGACGCGGTAGGGCCACTGTACTCGATAGAGGAGGAGTTATCCAGTAGCCAAGGTTTCTATAATGTGTTGGGGATGTTTCTTGATACTACTCCTAGAATAAAATCCAAGTTGAGCTGAGTCAGTTTTCCTGTGTTTTCCTCATGATTGAGATGGATCACTTGATAACTTAGGTATATGTATGGGCATATACCTAAGTAAGGTTATCTATTTATTTATTACTTTTTGGTTTATCCTTGTTGGATTTTGTGAGACCTTGAGGGTCTCGGGGTCCCTACTGAGTATTGTTATACTCACCCCTTCACGGGCTATGTTCGCACCTTGTTGTGTTGGATGCAGACGACGAACAGTACTTATTGAGGCTGAGACTACCAGGACTGGATGGTACCCGGAGGTGGACCATACGGCGAGTCGGTACACAGAGGAGACGAACGGGACCTGGAGTGCTGAGGAGGCAATCTGTACCTACCCTTCAGGTAGGAACCTCAGAGGACGACCTAGCAGTAGTTTTTCTTTTCTTCAGTTGTACTTTTAGTTTCTTGTACTTTACTGTTGGGCTTGTATTTCCAACCCCTTTTTCTTTACAGAAATCTTTTGTTATACATTTTACTTAGTGTTTTGTATCCATTTGTGTGATTTGTTGTGTGCGTTTATAGATTATAAAGGCAATTTCTTCCTAGTTTTAGGGAATTACGCCTTTGGTGGTAGTCGCCAGCCCTTGGCCTATGGAAGGCGGGCTTGGGGTAGTCACGGCACGGGCCCTGGGCGGTGGGTCGTGACACCAGCCCCTGTGCACTGCTGGTCGAATGAGATGGGCAGCATGTTCTATCCGGGTATGCTGGATGTCGGTGGAGGCTGAAGGAGTCAGGGCCATGGAGCAGGGAGGGAGGCAGCAGCTCTAGCGAGGGAAAAGACCCAGGGCTTGGTGTGTTGCGGTGTTGTGGGAAGAAGGGAGGGAGACCCAGACCGGTATGCATAGGTGGCTTCCAGGATGGCTCACGATGCTGATCCATGGAGGCAGCCACCTATGCGATGCATTGCTTTGGCGGGAAGACTAATAAATAACCTTGGGTTGGCTGGGGTTTCCCACTATGCTGCTGCGGAAGGGAGGAGGTAGACCGACAGGGTGCGGGGCGATGAGTCGGCCAGGCTGGGGTGGCTAAGCGGCATGGCAGGGAGCCTTCGCTGCAAGGGGCGGTATGCTAGATCTGGCGCGGGTAAGGAGGGAGGTTGGGATGCCGGCCTAGTTCAGGGTGGTCGTGCAACATTTCGTGGTAGGAGGAGATGTAGCCCAAGGCTGGGTGGTGCCTTCTTGGTGTGGGAGGAGGTAGCCACACGGGCTGGTCTAGAGCAGAGCTGGGTGCGGGGGAGGTCCGGAGAGAGGTGCGGCCATCACCGCCTCTGATTCTCTGGTGAGCCACACGATGCTAGGTGCGACGCTGTCTCTCCTTTGCAGGTCACCCCCCCTTCCTATATTTTTTTACTGAGACCTACTTTGCAGGTCTTCGTATTATTTTTTAAAACAAGTCATGCACCCCCTTTCCCCTTTAAAAAATTCTAAAGCCTATTTAGGCTTTAGAAAGTAATAATAATATTAAAATATTATTATAATAAATATTATAATATTCAAATTATTATTAAGATAATATCATTATTATATTAAAATAATTATTATAATAATAAAAATTATTAAAATCATCGGAAAATACTATTCAGGTGACCCGCACAAAAAAAATTAATCTGAATTCAAAACATCGGATGTCTGTAGACTAGACATCCGACATCTGATTTAGATTCCTTTTACGGTGTTGGGTTCGTATCGAAACTCTCTTTAGATCTTAATGCAAATTTAATTTTTCAATTGACTTAAAATCAACATGCGTCCCTCTGATACCACTTGTTGGAATCATACGTGCAGCGGAAGCCCCAAACAGGTGGGTTTTTTAAAAATTCCCATGGATAATCGATGTAAACTTGTCGACGTCGGTGAACAGCAGCCTGATATTAGCCGAGGACCACGTGTCAAGGATTTTAAGCACAAAATAAACCGTAAAAATACCTGGTTTAGATCTGAAACTGCGCACAACATCTGCTCATCACTGGTGATCACTGCTCAAAGAATCTGAAGTTGAATTCCTCTATATCATCCACACATGCTTCATGGAATCTGAGGGAGCGTTGTTCGTCGTAATCTGAGTGATAGTGTGTAATTTTGACGATTCCTTCAATGCTCCAACGACCACCTCATCGCTTCACTAGTGATGCCTGAGATAGAGAGATCATTGCTCCTTAGATCCAGAGTCTCTCTCTCTAGATCATGGGAGAGAAGAAAGGAGAGAGAAGTTCCATGAATAGTACTTGGAAAAATCCCCTCCTCTTCTATTTATAATGGTTAATTAAAATACCCGGTATCACCTCGCCGTCCCTGAATACTTAATACACTATCAACGACATTTTATGACTACTAAACTGATTCATAAATATTATTATCATTTACTTGTAATATATCAAAATATATTACGTGATAATAATTGATTCATTAACTCGACTCATCGCTCCTATAAATATTAATTGATTCTTGAATAATTTAATATTCGTCAATTAATATTTTTTATGTATTTACCAAAACTCGTAAATAAATTTAAAAAATAAATTCAATACTCATTATTCTAAACTTGAATAATATGAATTTATTTATTGCATTGGTGATCGTTTAACTTTGGACAAATCTCGGACCCCTGTGGCTGGGCCCACTATGTCCAAAACTCCTATTCAATTGAATATGGAAGATTCTTGAATATGATATTGTGTGTGACCCTCTAGGACCTTATCTTGACAGTAGTGAATAGTATTCACAAACCAAGAGAGGGATCTAGCAACCCATCATGGCCCCCTGAAGAGACAAGGATTTTCATAGTAGTGACAACCAACCTACGAACATGCAATGTGTAATATAATCTATTTGTCTATAATATCTCATAATGAAGGACACACTCACGTGCCATCACCTTTATCTGGCTTTATTGTTTGTTGATTTAACTGGATGGATTGACCTTTTACTGCCATGGTCATGGTCTTATAAAGGTACTGCCATCCATATCAACATGGCCTGAGATATATTACTTCCATAACTCGGAAGTGACAAATCCTTTCTTGACCATTCAACCAATGCCATGTCACCAATGACATACCCAACACAAACTGCCTCTCCATGACTTCATTGCAAAGGTTTTCATCTTGCATCAAATTACGTAATCAAATGAAATAAATTGGTAATGATCTCAAGTCAGGAGATCATTACACATGATCATAGATAGGAACAACCAATGACACCTAAAACATGTGGTGTTCCTATTGGCGAGTCAGTCCTCATGATCTCACTACTAGAGATCACCAAGTGCGAACTTCATGAGAAGAAGTCTCAATGCTTATGAGCCCCCAACACCTGATAGTCAGAAATATACTATATCCAATCAGTAAGATTTATCTAGACCATAGAACATATATTTAAGATTAATTTCATAGTATCTAGAGGTTCTCATTATAGCCTGGGAATTGCTATAACCTTTTGATGCGATAATTAATCTTTGAAAATTACCATTTCAATAGTGGATGCTGAAAATTATACACTATAATGGTAAGATGAAATCATGTATAGCTAACTGTATACATGATATGGTAATCAAAAGGGATGAATAGTTGGTTCTAGGGCACCCACTATTTCAAAATTTCTGTCAATTGCTCTTTGTGTGATAGGACCACAAACATCATCATGCACCAATTCAAGCACTCTTATTGAATTATTTTCCTTTGACTTGTACGTCTTTCTAATGAGATTACCTTGTTGTAATGCATCTCATGAATGAGTATGATCCTATGATAGATTAGGGAGGTCTCTAGCTAAATCACACTTTACCAAATCATTCAGGGATGGCTGGTATAGATTACCAAGTCATTTATACCAAAACTTGTTTTCTTCTTCTCTGGATAAAAAAGCACATATCTTATTCTCCACTTACTAGGTATAGATTCTCCTTTGTCATTTTTCCCTATAGGATCATTGTACCGTCTCTTTCCTTGACAACACACGTCTTCTTGGTAAACTGTATAGAATGACCTGAGTCACACAGTTGATTGACGCTGAGCAAATTGTAACTGAGACTTTCTACAACCAAGACATCAACATGTCTTATTTCTTTGCCCCCAAATCTGGCCTTTCCTGATCCAATTATTTCCATGCCTTCATCATTTCCAAACATGAAAACTTCTTCTTTGTCATATTTTATGCATGTAACCAGATCCTTTTTTCCTTTCATGTGTGACATGCAACCACAATCAAGGATCTATACTGCCGAACGTTCGGATGCTTTAAGGGAAATTTGAGCAACCACTTCCTTCTCTTCTCTCTTCATCTTGGTCCATATTTTTGTCTTCACACTCGACATATATTGAGGCTTTTGATATTTCTCAGAGTATGATGGACCAGCTTCATATTGCAATACTGCAAATCTATTTTGCATTTTCAACTCACATGTTGGTTCATTGATCTACTACTTGAAAACATTATTAATTTTCTTTAGCACATTCCTCTATATGGTCGATGTATAGTATTGATACATGTGCCCAAATCCTCTACACCAAAAATAGTGTCCTTCAAAATATGTTCTAGATAACTGTTCTCTGTTTGGCTACCAACTCTGTTCTTGTGCCCTTCGGCATCTTCTATCTATAGAACACACATTTTGTGAGTGTCCCATGTTTCCACAGAAATAAAACCTGATGAATGGTGCATTCATGCATGTCACTTTGGTACATCCAGTAGTCCCTTGGGTTCTTTGAATTTTCTGATTCTGCTTTGTACCCACATCAAATTTCATTCTTAGAACGGGCTCTTGTGGTTTGACTTCAACCCTGGCTGATTTTTGTTTCTGATAGAGCCTCGAATCATACTTATCATCTGAGCTCGATTTATGCTTCTTTCCTACTAAACAAATAGGCTCATCTTTCATCTTTTCAGTATTCTGAATGATCTTCTTTCCCGATAACGTGCTGGGAATCAGAAGTTTTTCTTGGTCCTTAACTTTTTGTCGCAGACTGAAAACTTCTCATTCAAGTTCATCGATATGCTTGAATTTATATTTCATTGTGTAATTCAAGCCATCAATATCCCTTTTCTATTCTTCAATCTTGATTTCATACTCACTAACCGATTCTGAGTCCTCTAGTGTCGATGACTTAAGTTTCTTAATTTCTTCCATCAACTAAGAATTCTCTTCTTCCTACTGCTGCATATAGAGTTTGGAATCATGAAAAACTTTGTTGTCTTTCTTTGTTTTGTCTCTCCAAACATCTATCTCTTCAAGAGCAGCCTCTAACTCATCTTTCATATCAACTCTTCCTTCAACTTCTTCTTCTTCATCAATGTCGGTTTCTTCCTTTTTTGAGTACTATAGAAAACTACCACCATGGCATTTTCTCCATGATCTTTGCTGTTTTCAATCTTCTTAACCACTTCAACCTCGGACTCATATGAACTGTCAAATTCTTCTGAAATAAGATTCTTTTTCTTAAATAAATTTCTCTTGAACTATTTCTTCCCTTTCACAAAGGATGAAGACTTCTTCTTGGGAATTTCAACTTCATCATCATCCTTATCATCATCTTGAATCTTTTTGGGGCACCTTACTACAAGATGACCAACCTTTCTACATCTAAAGCATGCTAGTGGAAGTTTCCCTTTAAATATTCCATTTCCCCTTTGCAAATTTGAAGAAAGGAATGACATCACCTCATCTGTCTCTTCTTCTTCTTGAGTATCATCAATGGTGAGCTTCTTCATGGCCTTGAATTCCACCTCTTTGGATTTCCCCTTTTCCACAGCCTTGTTATCATCATTCCTCATTTCATATGCAACCAAGGTACTGTGAAAATTTTCCAGTGTTAGTTCTTTTGGATCTTTATCTTTTAGTACTAAAACTTTCAGATTTAACCGAGGTGGAAGTTTTCTCAAGAAGGGATTCATGATTTTTATGTCTTCAATGACTTCTCCAAGACCTCACATATCTTCCAAAACAATGTTTACCCTATCGAAGAATTCATCGATAGACTCATTCGGGTTTATTTTTAGGTCATCATACTTATTCCACAACACTTTCAGCTTTTCCTCTCTGACCTTTGTATCTTCTTCATATATATTCAACAGATTTTCCCACATAGCATGTGATGTTTTTCATAACATCACCTTCATATAAATAGCATTGTATAGATATCCTCCTAAAGCATTAATTCCCTTGGCGTCAGCATCCAAATATCTTCTCTCAGATTCTGATAAATATCCACTATTGATGTTAGCTGAGATACCATGCATTTTTACTGTAAACACCTCCATTCCCACAGATTGAAAGTAGTGTTGCATCTGATTCTTCCATAGCTGAAAATTATTTCCATCGAATATTGGATTTCCTTTATGATTGGTGACCTCCATTGAGAGAGAGACATTGTTATCAACTTTTCCCTCTAATACCAATTTTTAGGTCCACCAGGATAGATACCCTGAGAGGGGGGTGAATCAGGGTATGAAAAATTAAAACAACTGCCTCTTTTGATCTTGTATTGTTATTAAAAAAACTCTCTTCTCTCTCAACTTCCGATTGAAGAGTATGAATAAATCTTAAAGCATTCATAGGACATAGCAATTTTACTTGGTTCGCCCTCACTGGGCTCCGTCCAAGGAGCATACACCAGTAATGTGCTGATGTACCAAATCCATTATAAGCTCACTACTATTTAAAAGTTCAAAGTGGACTCACTGTCCCTCCTAGTTTACAACCACTAAAAATTTGAGAACTCACTTCTCTCTCAGCTAAAATGAGCTCACTGCTTTTTTTAGAAGATACACTCATAGTTTATAGACCTGTAGGTCTCTTCATTATCAATAATGAATACATCCTCAGTTATAGATAGATACTCTATTGAAGTCCAAATTTCATCCAATGATGAATACTCCTTTTCCACTGTTCACTCGGCAAAAACCTTTGGAAATACCTTCACAAATCACCCTACTTCGCAAAGCTCCCAATTTTGCAAAGCTCAAACAAGCCTTCGTGAAGACCCTACCTATTCTCAAAGCACACACCTTCATAGAGCACATTGATTCGCAGAGCACAAGACTTAGTAGATCTCAAGCCTTCACATATCTTAGGTCGTTGCAGAGATCAATTCGTCACAAAGAGACTTCCTTTGTGAAGCTCACTGAGCTAACGGGAAACACACCTCTTTTGTAGAGCTAGATTAGCTGTCATGAAGCTCCTATATTTCATGAATCACACTGCCTTCACGAACCCCCTTTGCGATTTGATAGCTACAAATTCTTATTTGGAAAACTCTCTCTACTTCTCTCGAGGTGGTCTAGGCCTATTTATAGGAGATTCCACTGACTCGAGAACCTTTTGTGTGAAGTTAGCACCATTTCAGCTCAAATAAACAAGCTCCAAAATTTCCTCCAGAACTCACTCTATATTGTGAAGCATTGTGGAAATTTTTGGATCAAGGAGCTCATCGTAATCATGGGTCATTCCATCAATTCCGTCGCAACACCTCCACAAATATTTGTCGTAATTCTCTTTTCCTTTGTCATTTGTGAAGCTCATCATAATCACGAAGAACATAATCAACTTTTTTCATGTATTTGTGAAATACAATTCATGAAGATCATCTTCACGAAACTCATGCCTTTTCCATATTTTTATGAGATCTTCAAGGAAATTCACATTTCATGATTCTCACTAAACTCCAAATTTTGGACACCAAAAATTTGGAAAACGGTGCCATATTGTATCTTTTCTTTTTGTACCACCTCTAGATCATCCATTCCTTTTTCATGGTTCTTTGTAAACACTAGTTGTCAACAACATCTCTAGAACTCAACAATTCACCATGGAAACCTGCATTGTCAACAAACACAACCAACCCAGAAATGATGCAATGTTACCCTGAGGGATTTTTTCCAACAATACCCTCATATGGGTTTGTTGAAAACTCTTCTCAAAATGATTCTCTATACTTTTATACCTCATTAAAACTTATTCCAAACACTACCATCATTCATCTCTTGTGACTCAAATAGCGATCAAATATTTACTCAACACATACTTTAAGACCACATGAGTAATTCTTGGCATGAGAAACAAGAGTAAATGAAAAGTTCATCAATGAATCACTTCATTTATGACCCCAATTGTGGATACTAAACTGATACCAATTTCTGATCACTGGAAACCTTCTGACACCATTCCAAAATCACTCTTCTACTTTTATCATGATCCTCAGTTGTCATGATATATTTTCTTTGATCAATCACTTCTAGCATCGTGAGATTTAAAACTCTCCCCCTATATTATTTATCCCCCTATCTCGCTACTCCACCTATCAGATTATCCATGTGTCTTTGAATACGAAATTATTTCCCTTCATTAGCCACAATTTCTCCCATTTTAGGAGTCACTCTTTCTCCCCCTTTGTCAATGAACCCAAAGGTCACTCCTTCATGGTCAGTAACATGGTAAAGAACACAGATTATCACATTAGGGAAAAACATACCATACCTTGGGGAGAGGGGGTCCCACATCCACACTTTTTCAGGTGTAGGGAGTCGACTAAACTCCCAGAGCCAGTCGATGCCTCTCAAAATCATCCTTGGGTAAGGCATTTTTCAGAATTTCTACAACCTGTAGCTTTGTAGTCACATACTCTAACTTCACGATTCCCTGCTCAACATTATCCTTTATAAAATGATACTTTATCTCAATGTTCTTTGTCCTTAAGTGATGTATGGGATTTTTGATGAGATTTATATCACTTGAGTTATCACACTGGATTCCGATAAGAGACGTCACTTCAACTCCCATATCATCAAGATGTTAATTCATCCACAGTAACTGTGTGCATTCTTGAGTGGCCGCAATATACTAAGCTTATATGGTGATCAATGAAATGAAATCTTACTTATTTCTTATCCAAGAAATACACAATCCACCGAGATATAAAGAACCTCCTGATGTTGATTTTCTGTCAATCGATGAACCAGCCCAATCTACATCAGTATATCCCAATAACTCTGTCTGAGATTTGTCATTATATATCAAGTCGAAATCCAATGTGCACTTGATATACCAAAGTATTATTTTCACTGAAATCATGTGGATTTCTTTCGGATTTCTTTGATATCACACTGGTTGGAATGTGGAAAAAACAATATCAGGTCTCGTTGCTATTAGGTATAGTAAACTTCCAATAATCTGCTTGTATTCTGTGATATTAACTACCTTTCCATCATCAAATTTTGATAATTTCATCCATATAGCAACCAGAGTCTTCATATCCTTGTAATTTTCCATTCCAAATCTTCTCAAAACCACCTTGGCATATTTTTATTGAGAGATGAAAGTGTTATTCCTTCCTTGTGACACCTGTAAACCAAGGAAAAAACATTATCTCTCCAATCATTGGAATTTCGAACTCACTTTTCATGAATTCGGAAAACTTTCTGCATTGATCTTTATTTGACCCACCAAATATTATTTCATCAACATAAACTAGCACCATCATCCTTTGATTATTGTCATTGTTAAAATAGAGATTGTAATCAACTCCACCACACTGAAAATCAAGCTTCTTCAAATATTGATCTAGCCTCGAGTACCATGCTCTAAGTGATTGTTTCAGCCCATATAATGCCTTCTTCAACCAAAAAACCTTTTTCCCATCCTCATAAATGAGAAAACCATGTGGTTGCTCGATATACACTTCTTCCTCCAAAACCCCATTCAAGAATGTCGATTTGACATCCATCTGAAACACTTTAAACTTCTGTTGCACTGCAATGGCTAGAAATACTCTAATTGTCTCTAGCCTTGAAATCAGTGCAAATGTCTCATAAACATCTATTCCCTCTATCTGGGAGTATCCTTTTCACACTAGTCATGCTTTTTTTCGAATCACTGTTCCATCTCCATTAATCTTGTTGTGATAGACCCATTTATTCCTGATTAAATTTTTATTTGCTGCTCTTGAAACAATCTCCCACATCTGGTAGTTCTCAATCTAATCTAGCTCTTCATTCATAGCCTAAACCCATTTTTCATCTTTAGATATATCAGAAAAGAATTTAGGCTTTACCTAAGATAGAAAATATGTATTTTATAGTGATTTCATTCTTCTTGTATGAATTAGAGCTGACTGATCACTGATGATATTCTACCTATCAATTTTAGCTCAACTCTTTGGCTTCTTTGTAGATACAGATTTTACTTTCTCGTGCTCATCATCAGTATTTTCTTTTGAATCAGCATCGTCCACTACTTTTCCTCCTGTGTTACTTTCCTCTTCTTCAATTTTATCAAGAAACTATTCACTATGCTATTGAGTATTCTCATCATTTTTCACAATAGTGACATCATTTCTCTCAACTACTTTTCCTAGCCTCTTGTTAAAGCATTAATATTATTTTCTTTTTCTTGAGTAGCTAAGGAATATCCCCTCATCTCCACGTGACTCAAATTTCCTATGTTTCTCATTATTGTGAATAAATTAATGACTTCCAAAGATTAGAAAGTATTTCACTATTGGATTCTTTCCATGCCACATCTCATACAGAATATTTCCTTCCTTTGGACATAATAGAGCTCTGTTAGAAATGTAGACCGTTGTCAACACTGCTTTCTTCTAGAACTTCTATGGTAGGTATTTTTCTATAATAATCATTTTATCCATATTGTTGACGATCTGATTTCTCGTTTCAACCACTCTATTATATTGGGGAGTTCTCACTGAGTAAACTTGATGCCTTTTCCCATGTTTCTCGAGATAGTCCTCCATCTGACTGTTTGTGAATTCTGTATCATTATCAGTATGAAACTTCATAATTTTCTATCCAAGAATCCTTTCACACTCCCTTTAGTACTTTTTTAAGAAACTAAACACATCGGACTTATGGTAAATAACAAATACTCATGACATTCTGCTATATTCATAAATGAAAAGAATATAGTACCTTTTTTCGTCAATTTTCCTTGGTGTGATAGGCTCGCAAACATCAGTATGTACCAATTTGAGAACTCTTGTTGACTTCTTTTCCTTTTTCTTATACGTCTTTATGATGAGCTTCCCTTGTTGGCATGCATCGAACGTATGAGTACGATCCCATGATATCTTATGGAGGTCTCTAGCTGCATCAAACTTTACTAAATCTTACAGGGATGGATGACATAGATGATCAAGTCATTTATGCCACAACTTATTTTCTTCTTCTATGGGTAAAAAGCACAAATCTTCTTCTCCACTTACCAGGTAGAGATTCCCCTTTTTCCCTTTTCCCTATAGAATCACTGTACCATCTCTTTCCTTGATGACACACATCTTCTTGGTAAACCATATAGAATGCCCTGAGTGACACAGTTGACTAACGCTGAGAAAATTGTGACTGAGACCTTCTACAACCAAGACATCAGTATGTATTATTTCTTTGCCCCCAAATTTGGCCTTTCCTGATACAATTATCTTCAGGACTTCATCATTTCCAAACATAAAAACTCTTTCTTTGTCTTATTTTATGCCTGTAACCAAGTCCTTATTTCCTGTCATATGTTATATACAACCACTATCAAGGATCCATACCTTTAAGGTAAATTTCATAAACCATTGCCTTCTCTTATCTATTCATCTTGGTCCATATTTTTGTCTTCACACTCATAAAAGATTGAGACTTCTGATCTTTCTCAGAGTATGATGGACCAGATTTATCTTGCAATACTAAAAATCTATTTTACATTTTCAACACAGCTATTGGTTTATTGATCTGCTACTTGCGAACATTTTGACTTCGCTTTGGAACATTCCTCTGTATGGTTGACGTACAGTATCTAGCCATGTTCCCAAATCCTTGACACCAAAAATAGTTTCCTTAGAAATACATTCTAGATAACCATTCTCTTTTTGGCTGCCACCTCTCATCTTGTGCCCTTAGGTATCTTATGGCTATGGAACACACATTTTATGAGTGTCTCATCTTTCCACAGCAATAACACCTAATGAATGTCACATTATTGCATGTAACTTCCATACTGCCAGTAGTCCATTAGTTTTTTTTAATTTTATGATTCGGATTTGTACCCACATCAACTTTCATTCTCGGAACGATTTCTTGCGGTCTGACTTCAACCCTGACTGCTTTTTGTTTCTGATCAAGCCCTGAATCAGCCTTAACATCTGAGATTGATTGATGCTTCTTTCTTACTGAACAAATAGGCTCGTCTTTCATCTTTTCAGCATTATGAATGATCTACTTTTCTGATAACATTCTAGGAATCATATGTTTTTCTTGGTCCTCAACTTTTTTTTACAGACTGACAACTTCTCCTTCAAGTTCATTGATAAGTTTGAGTTTATTTTTCACTGTGTAATTCAAGCCATCAATCTACCTTTTCTATTCTTCAATCTTGATTTCATACTCACTAACCGATTCTGAGTCCTCTAGTGTTGATGACTTGAGTTTCTAAATTTCTTCCATCAACTCAGACTTCTCTTCTTCCTACTGCTGCATATAGAGTTTGGAATCAAAAACAACTTTGTTGGATTTCTTTTTTTGGCTCTCCAAACATCTATCTCTTCAAGATCAGCCTCTAACTCAGCTTTCATATCAACTCTTCCTTAAACTTCTTCTTCTTCATCAATTTTGGTTTCTTCCTTTTTTCTGAGTACTACTGAAAAATTACACCATAGAATTTTCTCCATGATCTTTGCAATTTTCAATATCCTTAACCTCTTCAACCTCAATCTCATCTGAACTGTCAAATTATTGTGAAATAAGATTCTTCTTCTTGAAGAAATTTCTCTTGAACTATTTCTTCCCTTTTACATAGGATGAAGACTTCTTCTTGGGAATGTAAACTTCATCATCATCCTTATCATCATCTTGAATCTTTTTGGGGCACCTTGCCACAAGATGACCAACCTTTACACATCTAAAGTATGCTAGTGGAAGTTTCCCTTTAAAATTTCTTTTTCCTCTTTGTAGATTTGAAGAAAGGAATGGCATCACCTCATCTTCCTCTTCTTCTTCCTCAGTATCTTCAATGGTGAAATTCTTCATGGCCTTGAATGCCACCTCTTTGGATTTACCCTTTTACACATCCTAATTATTATCGTTCCTCATTTCATATGCAACCAAGGTACTGTGAAAATTTTCCAGTGTCAGTTCTTTCAGATCTTTATCTTCTAGTAATGAAACTTTCAGATTGAACTGAGGTGGAAGTTTTCTCAAGATGCGCTTCATGATTTTTATGTCTTAAATTACATCTCCAAAACCTTACATATCTTCCACAACAATTTTTACCCTAACAAATAATTCATCAATAGACTCATTCAGGTTCATTCTCGAATCTTCATACTTATTCTACAACACTTGTAGTTTTTCCTCTCTGACCTTTGTATCTTCTTCATATATATTAAAAAGCTTTTCCTACATAGCATGTGATGTTTTTCATGACATCACCTTCGTATAAATATCACGGTATAGTGATCCTCCTAAAGCGTTAATTCCCTTGGATTTAGAATCCAATTCTATTCTCTCGGCTTCTGATAAAGAACCACTATTTATGTCAACTGAGATACCATGCATTGCTACTATAAACACATCCATTCCCAAATATCGAAAGTAGTGTTGCATCCGATTCTTCCATAGCTGAAAATTATTTCCATCGAATATTGGAATTCCCTTGTGATTGGTGACCTCCATTGAGAGAGAGACATTATTATCAACATTTCCCTCTAATACCAATTATTAGGTCCATTGGGCTAGATACCCTGAGAGGGTGGAGTGAATTAGGGTATAAAAAATTAAAACAACTTCCCCTTTTGATCTTGTTTTGTTGTTAGATAAAACTCTCTTCTCTCTCACCTTCCCATTGTAGAGTATGAATGAATCTTAAAGCATGCACAGGACCCAAAAATTTTACATGGTTCACCCTCACTGGGCTGCGTCCAAGGAGCATACACTGGCAATGTGCTGATGTACCAAATCCACTATAAGCGCACTATTGTTTACAAGATCGAAGCAGACTCATTGTCCCTCCTGGTTTACAACCACTCACAATTTGAGAACTCACTGCTCTCTCAACTGAAATGAGCTCACTGCTTTTTCAGAAGATCCACTCACAGTTTATAAACCTATAGGTCTCTTCATTATCACTAATGAATACATCCTCAGTTATAGATAGATGCTCTATTGAAGTCCAAATTTCATCCACTAATGAATACTCATTTTCCACTATTCACTGGGAAACAACCTTTAGAAATACCTTCGCAAAGCACCCTACTTTGCAAATCTCTAAATCTCATGAAGCTCAAACAAGGATTTGTGAAGTCCTTTCCTCTTCGTAAAGCACACACCTTTGTAGAGCTCACTGATTTGCAGAGCACACTGGCAGAGCACAAGCCTTCACAGATTTCAAGCCTTCGGAAATCTTAGTTCGTCGTAGAGCTCAAGCCGTTGCAAAGCGACTTCCTTCACGAAGCTCAATGAGCCAATGCAGAACACACCTCTTTTGTGGAGCTAGATTAGCCCCCACGAAGCTCCTATCTTTCGTGAATCACACTGCCTTTATGAACCTTCTTTTTGATTCGGGAGCTACAAATTTTTCTTCGGAAAAATATCTCTGCTTCTCTCGAGGGGTCGAGGCCTATTTATAAGCGATTCCACTGACTTGAGAAACTTCCATGCGAAGTCAGCACCATGTCAGCTCAAATCTCAAAGATCTTAAATTTCTTCCAGAACTCACTCTATATCGTAAAGCACCATGGAAATTTTTGGATCACGAAGCTCATCGTAATCGCAAATCATTCCATCCATTCCTTCGCGATGTCACCACAAATCTTCTCCACAATTCTCTTCACCTCTACCGTTCACGAAGCTCGTCATAATCGTGAAGAACACCATCAGCTTTCCTCATGTATTTGAAAAATACAATTCATGAAGCTCATCTTTTCGAAACTCATGCCATTTCCATATTTTGATTAGAACATCAAGGAAGTCCACATTTCACAATGCTCACCAAACTCCAAATTTTGGACCCCAAAAATTTGGAAAACACTGGAAAACAACACCACCTTGTATCTTTTATTTTTGTACCACCTCCAGATCATCCATTCCTTTTTCAGGGTTCTTTGTCAATATTAATTGTCAACAACATCTTTGGAACTTGACAATTCACCATGTAAACCTGTATTGTCAACAAACAAAACTGACCCAAATATGCTGCAATGTTACCTTGAGTGATTTTTACCCAGCAGATGGGATAAGCGAGATGATATCCTAAATTTCTAGTTTATTTCTGTATGAATAGGGATCATGTTAGGAAAACTTGACTCAATTGGTTGATTGTTTCAGAGATGTTTTCCCATAAAATTTTTTAGGACTACCCCTTGAGATAAAGGTTGAGTTTTCCATAAATCTTGTTCCATGAGATGTAATGGTATCCAATTGTCCTTATAGGATGGCTACTAATGAGTTATAAGATATCAAGAGGCAGTTATAGTGCTTTGAAGTAAAGGGGTTTATACAACCTAGTACTTCTCCCTAGGGTTAACCGGTCCTTTTCACTAAGTAGGCAGATAGAAACCTTAATTTATGTTTGGATTACCAAAAAATGATATAGTTTATAGTTAATAGCTGGTATCATTTACCTTGGATAGATGATATCTTCAACCATCTTTGAGGATCTAGGGTGTTATTGAAAATTGATTTGAGATCGGGTTATCATCGAGTGTGTGTTTGACCTTTAGACATACCTTTTACAGATTTTTATAGTAGGTATGATTTATATGAGTTTCTGATTATGTCATTCGGTCTCACGAATGTGCCAGGTTTTTTCATTTAACTAATGTTTTAGGTTTTCCATCCATATATGGGTTCATTTTTAGTGGTATTCATGGACAATATCTTGGTATATTATCACTCTCAACATGACCATGTCAAACATCTTGAGATCATGTTGAGTACACTGAGAGAGCATCAGTTATATGCTAATCTCAGAAAGTTACACTATTGGATGGATAAGATTCAATTCCTTGATCATATTATCTCAGATAAAGGAATATCAGTTAACCCAAATAAGGTGATAGGTATATTTTCCAGGGAGAATCCCAAGAACATATTTGATATATAGAGTTTCTTAGGGTTAGATGATTATTATAGGTGCTTCATATAATACTTCTCACACATTGAATCACCTCTTATGGGATTTACTAAGAAGTGTGTGATTTTTATATTATCATATGACTACAATACATTCTTTCAAGAGCTAAAAGGAAGACTAGATTCAGTGTCGATCCTAATTATTCCTATGGCGAGTAGAAGTTATACAACCTAAGGCATTAGGTATCGGTCTCGAATAATTTTTGATGTTGGAGGAGCAATTCAAAGTGTATGTATCTCATCAATTGAGGTCACATGAGAGGAACTACCAGACACATGATCTCATGTTAGTCATTATTGTTCATTCGTTGGGTTTTTGGAGACATTATTTATTGGGAGAGCATTTTTTGGTATACCCGAACCAAAAAATACTCAAGTATTTATTTACATGGTATGACATAAACCATAGGTAGTGAATGTGGGTTGAATATCTTTAGTCCTTCGACTTCAGTCTTTCCTATAAGCCCTGAAATTTCAATGCAGTTCATGATGATCTGTATATAAGGACTTATACACAAGCAGTTCAGGAGGCTAGTAGTGAGTAGTATCTTTTGGCCATGTTTTTTGAGATGCACTTGGATGTTCAAGACCATCATGAACAGTTTGTACTTGAATTATTATCAGTGACCTCTTCACTTCTATAGAGAGTTAAGATGAGGTATCTGTTAGATTTTGAGGACATGGTCCTATGGGAGAGTATAGAATGTGAGGACCAGACTCCTGGTTGGATTATTCTGTGAGGATGAGATCTTGTGAATCCATGAGTGTTTCTGAGTTCATATAGACATCCGGGAGGAGTCTATGTGAGATAAACATGCCACTGTATGGGAAATACATCTTGGAATCATCAAGATGTATCATGAATTGTGCCATTAATACTGGTGGTCAGGGATGACAAGAGAGATAGTTGGGTATGTTACTCAATGTTCCACCTATCAGTAGGTGAAGGCAGAGCACTAGTGATTAGTGAGGATTTTCTAGAAATTTCTTATTCCAGAGTGGAAATGGGATGTTGTTACCATGGATTTCATGATGGGACTTCTAAGATCACCTCGATATAGTGATTTTGTTTGGGTGATCATAGAAAGGTTGAAAAAGGTCTCCTATTTTATTTTTATTATATAAAATCATTCAATGGATGAGCTCAGAAGGATCTATATTCTTGAGATCATATGCCTCCATGAGATTCCACATTCTATCATATCGAACAGAGATTCTCATTTCATGTCACAGTTTTGTAAAGGGTTGTAGAGGGCACTGTGTTCATAGGTACTGATGAGTACATAATTTCACCCATAGACCAACGGTCGGTTTGAGTGTATAATACATGTTTTTGAGGGAATTATCTAAGCATGCATCCTTGATTTGGGAGGTTCTTGGGAGAAACACTTACCTATCGCTGACTTTTCTTATAATAAAAGCTTCTAGGAGACCACACAGATGGTTCCTTATGAGGACCTATATGGTATCTCATTCCATTTTTTTATGTGATGGTTAGAGGCATGAGAGGCATCACTACTGGGTCCTTGTCTTATTTAGGATACTTCCAAGTAGGTTTAACTTATTAGGAATTGGATATTTATGGCTCAATCTAGATTGAAGTAATACACCAATCATCACTGTAGACCACTAAAGTTTTAGGTGGGGAGTTGTATTTTCTTATGAGTTTCTCCTAGACTAGGGCATAGAAAGATTTAGAAACAAGATAATCTATTACCTTGTTACGTCAGGACCTTTGAGATTCTAGAGAGAGTCGGTCTAGTAGCCTATCAATTGTAGCTACCTTAGAGGTATCAAGCCATGCATGACATATTCCATGTATCTTATATTCACCGACATCATTCTTATCCATCATATATTCTTCATCCTAGTGAGGTTGAGTTGGAGGTAGATGTGTCCTTTAAGGATAATCCTATTTGTATTGTTTATCGAAGCACAAAGGTTCTACGAGGTTGGTCATTTCCTATAGAATGGGTGTTATGGAAACATGATTGTGTATAGGATGAGACTTAGGAGCAGGAGTTTAACATACATGCCCAGTGGAAAACTTTATTCTCAAATAATGCTTGACTACCCTTGGAAGGTTAATTTGGGGATGAATTTCTTAAAGGGGGATATTTTAAGAACTCAGTTTTCCTATTAGGCATGGATCCTTTTTAACTTTTGGTTAAGCCTTTATTTTAACTCTTTTTTTCAGACTCAGAAGCCAAGCATTTACTCTGATTGGTATATTTTTAGAAAGAATAAATAATGGGGATGAAGTTGGATATAGGAAAAATATAGTGTGTGTATTTAGAATACACAACCTATATTCAATACACAATGTGTATTCAATAAATGGTGTTTATTAGTCTAGAAAGACCCTTTTTTGGAATTAAATAGTTTTTCTCTGGAGGGGGAAACCCCAAACATTACATGGTGGGTAAATCTTACACACCCACAAATTTCTAGGTTAGTTTTTTAAAAGGAGACAAGGCCTCTTATTTTGACAGAATCCCTTGCCTCTCTTTTTTCATGCACAGGAGGTACACCATAAGAGATCTCACTCAATCCTAAGTTAGTATTTTGTTTTGTCTTATCATTTTTCCTCTGATTCAAGATCTGATCATCTCATTGGATAACCACTAATGAGTTTTTTTACTTAGGCTCTTTTCATCATTTTCCTTGGTATCAGTGATGTTATTTTATTGCAGGCACTTATTCCCTATTTTCTAGGAATTTTTTGTTATTTCCTTATTATTATGATTTGGACTGAATCAGAGGCCAATACTAGATGAGTGTTCTTATATGGGAATAAAGTAGGCGTTTTATACCTTTTCCATCATGTGTAGTTGTCTTATATCCTATTTCTATTGTACTGCATGTCAGACTTTCCAGTCATTTCTTTCTAAATTAATAGACATTTGAGTTAAATGTCAAATTCATGCATGGGACATTTTATGAAACCTTGATATAAGGTTGGAGGTTTTCGACCTCAACCTAAACCACCCATGGTGAGGGTTCCTTCTTTTTATTGTGATTATTCCACCCTTTGGGGTGCGTTGAGACTGCTTGTAAAATTGGGAATTGAATATGGTAATTAAGAGAATTGTTAAAGGTTGTATCACCTTATTGAACCTTTACATTTGAATATGAAAGGTATCAAATGGATAATCCCTTGGATTGTATATGACTATAAAGTTAATAGTGGAATGATTAATGAAATTTTTTATGCAATGGTGAATAATTTGGTTATGATGCTAATGGTGGGTTCATGGTATGGAACTGATGACCTACTTGGATGCCTTGGATATTTCTACTCTTTGGATCTGGTGACCTATTTGGATGCATTGTAAATTTATAGTCCTTGGATCTTATTTACTTATATCACTAGTATTTTAAGGACATTTAGACTCCTTGGATCTAATTATTTTATTTTACTTAATTTTCTAGGATTCCTTGGACATTTTTACTCCTTGTATCTGACAAATTATTAGGATGCCATTGAAATTTCTACTCCTTGGATTTGATGAATTATTAGGATGCCTTGGAAATTTATAATCCTTGTATATGTTTCACTTAGCTTATTTGGATGACTTGGAAATTAATACTCCTTGGATCCTACCCATTAGTATGCCTTTGAAATTTCTACTCCTTGGATCTTGTTTACTTGAATTACTTAGCCTACTCAGTTCCCTTGGACATTTCTACTATTTAGACCCTAGCCTATGTAAGCCTAATACATTATTACACAATGTAGGTCTTTGATGTTTCTTTACATGCTTTACAGATAGACTTTATGACATAGTTTCTTGATCATAGTTATTCTTTATAGAGTGAACAACATTTTTTCTATTATTATTACTTTACTCCTATTATATATGCACACTACTTCAGCTTATATACATGGAATGGAATTTTTATAGACACTATTGGTGGTGGCCTACTAAGTGTTATCTCAAATCCTTTTTGGGCCATCGTTGGTTACCCAGACAGACTTCATGGATATAGGTAGGGACAATAGAAAGTGCCCACTAAGTGATGCTTGATTGGTTGTTTCCTAGAATTAGGGGAGCACAGGACCGAGATATAGCTCATAATGTTATCTGGGGATAGTTGCTTTTGGTTATTTTTGTAATTTTGATACATGTATTATACTAGATACCTATTTTCATGTATTTCATATCTTTTGTATAAAATTCCATGATCATCATTTGTATATGAAACTATTCGATGAGACTATTTGACTATTTATATGATGGATTTTTATTCTTAATATGTTTAATTATTTTATATGATTCCACTATTGATTAATATGATTGTATTTTTTCACAAAACACTTATAATGAGGTTATAGTCTCCACACCATATCATCAAAGACCCTCACTTATAGTCGGTAGCATTTGGAATATTGGGAGGCACACTTGAGGCTAGGTGGCCAACCGAGTTCGTTTACTATTGAGTGAATCGGGTCTGGGATGTCACACCTTCTTAAGCCTAATCTCACTTTCCACTTAATTATTTCTTTACCCTCGGTTCATGGTGGATTAGGGATCATGATGGATGAATTATTTGAGATGGTTTTTTAGTTTTAGGGTTCAATATTTCCTCCTAAGTATCACTTATTCCCCTATTAGGTGGATTCACACTGTTTCTAAGTTGTTTGCATTTATAGAGTTAAGTGGTTTTGTTTTTCCTCTGTTAGTTGATCTTATATATGTTGGGGTTTTAAAATTAAATTTTAGAAATGTTATAATAAGTTTACATGCTTGTTTGATAAAAAAAATTATTGGAAAGATTTGTGTTTTGATTGATTCCCTTGTTATTCGAAATGAAAGTGTGTGTTTTTCATAAGTAATGAGATTGTTTCAAAGATTATTGAGGAAATTTCATGATAAGGAATGGTATGATTTAGTATTTAGACTTAATGGGAAACCCTTGAGTACTTGGGTAGGTTAACCTAGATGGGATGAGGTCCCTAACAATAGTTATGCATGCCACCCTGACTAGTGAAGATATTTATATGTTCCCCCCACTGGCTAGTGAATCCATTTTATAAACCTACCACTAGTTGTGGGAAAGTACCTAATTAGTGATGTTGTACTCTAACAAGTCCCTAGCCATAGTGCCATTTGGTTTCACTCCCATTATGTATGCTTTAGAAAAATAATTTTAAAATCTTATCTCATATTCTTTATTCCATGAAATGTAATCTACCTTGTGTTTGTTTTCCTTAAAAAGTTTAAAATAGTTTTTAATATATTATATTCAAACAGTTGTAAGTAGATACCCTAGATCCAACTTATATGTGTACTTTTATTAAAATTAAATGTATACAGCTTGATATATAAATATATGTGTTTATCTTTCTAGAATAGTGTAGATAATTCTGCATCCACTATATTTATGGTAATTTCCTTAGATTATATGTCATATCAAAAGGTTATAGTAGTTTACAAGCTATAATGATATCCTAGATATACCATGAAAATAATATTAATGTTATGTATTATGGTCTAGATACATCATATTTAAAGGATAAATATTATGTGAAACCATTAGGTGTTGGGGGTTCATAAGCATTGATACTTCTTCTCATAAAGTTTTCACTTGATGATCTTGAGTAGATGAGATCATGAGGACAGACCCGCCAATAAGAACACCACATGTTTCAGTTGTCATTGGTTGTTCCTATCTACAAAAATGAGTATTTGTATCTTTATTTGAGATCATTATCAATGTGTACCATTTTATTATGTACTTTGATGCAAGGAAAAAACCATGACATTGAAGTCATGGTGTTGGGTGAGCATTTGGTGGTATGGAATTGGTTGAATGGTCCATATAGAATTTGTCGCTTCCGAGTTGAGGAAATGATATCTCAATCCTAGTTGATCAGGATGGAGGTACCTTCATAAATCCACGAACATGGTATTCGATGGTAAGTTTGTCCAGTTAGATCAAAAAATAATAAATCAATAATGGATGATGACACGAGTTGGGAATCCTTCTTTATGAGATATCATGAGACAAAGAGATTATATTACATTGTGTGTGTTCATAGGAATGTTGTTGTTACTATGACTATTCCTTATCACTTTAGGGTCTTTGATGGGTTGTTATACTCTGCTCCTAGTATATGAATAGTATTCACTGCTATTAAGATAAGGGACTAGAGGGTCAGACAAAATAGCATATTCAAGAGTCTGCCCTCTTCTGATGAATAGAAATATCAGACATGGTGGACCCCACCATGGGGTCATATAGTTGTCCAAGAATTATCAATAACCAATGAATAAATAAATAAATATTTATTAAAGTATTTAATAATTTCAATTAAATTTATTTATTAAATGTATTTACAAGGTATTAAGTGAATACATGGAAAAATATTATACAAATGAATATTATTTTAATATTCAATGTTTGTTTAATATTTCAAGAATTGAGATTAAAGTTAAAGACTTGGTTTTATCATGTAGTATATTTATTATATATTAAAATAAAGTGATAAAAATATAAATTACATTATGATGTTGTTGGTTCATCATAATTTTTCATTTACTACTTATTTAGTTGGAGTTTTATGTACGGGGGTCGAGGAACACTTTCTGAGTATTTTAACATCCACTATGTAAGAAGAGAAGGGCTCTCATTACATGTAATTTTCATTCAAATGGATTAAGTGATTCTCCCTCCTCCTTCATGAATTTTATATAGAGAAAGAAATTATTTGAGCAATCGATCCAAGAACGTCTTCGCGGATCATAAGAATAGAGTTGAGGTGATCATCACGACATCGAAGGAATCTTCGAAGCTCCATGAAAGCTCCTAAATTTTGATGATCACCATAAGATTAAGCTCTTGAAGTGTGTGTGGATGATCTAGAGGGGTTCATCCTCACATCATTTGAGAAACGGCCACCAGTGATGAGCTACAGTCGAACGTGTGTTTACTCGAATGAGGTAATCATTCATGTTTAATTTGTGTGCTTAATAAATTCAAACATGATCATTTGACCTATAATTAGGCTCGTATAATAGAATATGACAAAGTTTCATTACTCCAGTGATGTAAAATTTTAAATCTCCATCCCACCAGCTTCTTCTACACACCATGATACCATCAATTGGTATCAAAACAATCGCATGATTTTTATGAGCCAAGAAAAATTTATTTTCCTTAAATTTAATTTTAGGGATTTATTATAGTCCTAATGTAACTGAACATGCATTGATCTAATCTTGGATGGCCAAGTTAAGGGCATATGAAATAATTGATACAGATCATTTGTACTTTTTTGTATTAAAAATATGATGAACATATAATTTTCTATATGTTATTTGACCTATCACAGTGGATAGAGGCAATTATGGTCACCGGTATTATTTTCTAGCCATGTTCTAGCTAGAATCCAATGGCAGGAATAGTGCTGGCCACTTACCATTTTTTTCCACATGACTATAGACTTTTCCAAATAAAACAAAAGCCTGATAATTAGGCTATAAATGAATGTGGGAAGTGGAACACCTTATCTATTGTCGGTGTGATTTGTTAAGGATAAAATGAGAAAAAAAAAGTTGAAATACATTTATAAGGGATCCTAGCCGACTGTCATCTAATAAGTTAAATATATATATATATATATATTAAAAACACTAATCGTTTTCTAGACACTTCTCTTGGTCATGCCCTTTCCTGGAAACCATCGCTGCCACATCCAATAGGATGCCGCTGTCGCCCTTTCGACCCAATTGGATACCACCTCAACCTTGCAGTCGGCTCCTCCCAATTGTCTCCCCTAGTCGTACCCATTTCTATGTTGATCCACTCTCGACTGATGCCTTCCCTAGATGCTAACGCAGTCAGCTTCACCTCCTTCGGTCACTGCCCCTACTGGGGAACCATCCCAATACCCTTATTTTGACTAAGAAAGCCGCTGGTGGTCAACACCCTTGTTAGTGCCCCCATACAGTCGTCGGCCTCCCCTTCATCACTGTGTGACGTAACAATGACCGGGATCATCTGTTCTTGTGTCCACCACCGGTTCTAACCTATTCAGATTCCCTAGGAACACATTTCCTTCTCGGATCCACCCCTTGTAGGCTAAACTGAGCTAGACCAACCCAGAACAGGTCAGGGAGGGTCTTCCCAACCCAAAACTACTCGGTATGGGGTCTTCCCGACCCGTAACAGCCTTGGGTAGGTTCTACTCAGCCTAGAACGGGCCTGCATGGGTTCAACCTGATTCACAAAGGGCATGGGTGGGGTTCTAGCGATCAAGAAAATTTTAATATAAGAAAAAATTAATTTGTTTATTTTTTGTTTAAAAATAATAATAATTTTATTATTTAAAAATTATAATTTAATTTTTATATAAAATTAATTGATTGATTGATTTTTTGAAGAAAAAAATTAATTAATTCAGGAACTTAATGAAATTAAATTATTTGAATTTAAATAATTCATTTAATTTATTTAAATTCCCTCAAACTAAAATTTATTATATTTTAGTTTTTTCATGCATTTTATTTTCTCACCAACTGGTCTTCAGAAGTGACCGGCCCTTTGTTTATCTGTGTTATTTTTATTTAATTATTTATTATAAGTATGTTTGATGCTTGTAAAATTTAATTAGTTTTGATCTGGTATGTGCATCATTATTTAACACTTAATATGTATATGGGCATGTGCATCCATCGGTTTTATTGATGTATGTACATTACACTTCCTGAAACCCCATAACCTATGTGCAAGTACATTTTTACTATAGATGATGATGTTGTAAGATACGGACCATGCTAAGACAAGGTAGTAACTCAGAAGAGATGTGAAAACACTGGACTAGAGATGAGCAGCAATACGAGTCAAGACCTGACTTGGGAATTATTCCCCTAGGTCACAATTGATCCATTGAGTTTAAATCGATCTACCAATATTATATTCTCAAGAATAGTCAAGTAATTTATTTCCTTTATGTATTGTTTATTATTTTATGCATTTTCACGTCTAAGGGAAACACTTAAAATCATTAATAGAAAAATTCATAAAGAGGTAATAAATCTATTTTATTAATGCATGTTAATTTTTGAGCATGAAAACATAATATGATCTTATTTAATAGAAAAGGATTAAATTCCTCACTAATATTAAAACCCCTCAAAGAAATATTATGTCATGAATGTCTTGCATCACTCAAATTTGAACAAAATCAGGTGTATGGGGTGCTTGTCAGCCCTAGTTGAGGGTGCCTCCTACTACCGGGCAGTTCTTATGAGAATGATGGTTTGTATTAACTAAAGATGGTAAAAAAGAAGTATCCAAATCTTGATTGCTACCACTTTAGAGTTTATGCATTGAGAGAATCATGGTTATGATTCCAATAAGCTGGGACTTCACTCAATAGTTCACGGAACCGTGATTACATATAGTGGGCCAGTCTAGTTCCTACCTTGAAACTTTTTGAGTAGTGGCATAGAAAAGGTTTTTAGAATATGAGGGGAGGTTTCAAGGATCTTTTCCACTAGAATACTCAATTGATTGGGTATTCATAATCTTATAGTGATGGGTTCTATGGTTCAATAAAATAGTGGGAGAAATTTAATGATTTAATCAATTAATAAATATTGTCTTAATAGGTAATCAAGATAAAGTACTGACTATAAAAAAACTTGTGGATAAAAATAGTAATCACTAACACTATTGGAACATTATCAATTCAATCTATTTTGGATAAAGAAAATATCCTGACCATCCATAAATTCTAGGAGAAGTACAGGTGCTTGTGTGAAGTATTGCACTAAGATAGGAAGCTTTATGTACTGGAGTCCTCACTTATTACTAAGCCTCCTCAAGGAGTAATCAATACAGATAAAAATAAATAGAAAAAATCATGTGGATGATTCACTATATGTATAAAGCATCATGTTTTCATATATGTTCTATCAACTGAAAAAATCACGAGGATGAAGATTCCAACATCATGCTTACTCATCTCTAATAGTTATATCAGGAGAGATATAGGAAATAAAGGTATGAGATTTCAAGTTCACTGTAAAGGTGAAAGCTAGAATATGGGAATCATGCAAGACATCATATACTCAAGATTATCTAGTACACTGATAGACTTAAAGCCCTTGGGTACAAGATGAACCAAGAACTATAGACGAGTCTCATTCTTGCCTCTTTACCGCCAAGATTTTCAACTGTAATTGTTAATTATAATATGAATAACATTAAGAATTTTATCCCATTTATTTTGGATTTACATCTCTAAACTGATAATGATATGAAGAATACAAATTCTTCAATCCTTATAGTGAACAAGAGGAGTAATTTAAAAGTTAAGGGGTCTAAGGGTATGTCCAAGTTAAAAACACTTATGCACCATACTTCCAAAAATCCTAAGATATAGTGGGGGGGGGGAATGATCAGGATTTTTTCTACCTTTCATGTGTCAATAAAGGCCACTAGAAGAATAATTACATAGATGGGAAAACGAAACAATTTGATTCTTCTATTTTATGTATTTTTTCATTGAATGAAATTTTTCTTTATCTATAAGTTGGGTATTGGATACATCATGTCTCTCACACATTTGTATTCATATACAAGAACCAATTATATTCCAGAAGATTATAATGGGTGAAGTGGATATATGACCTAAAAATGTTGTGAGTCTAGCATCCATAGTAGTGGTATATTTTCATTTGAATTTTATTAGTGTTTTGAATCTTATATTAAATAATTTTTATTATGTTCCTTCGGTTACCAAAATCATAATCTCAGTGTCAAGTTTTGACACTATGGGGTTTTATTTCAAGTTTGGAAATAAAATCTATCTCTTTCATAAGGATATCATATTTTATGGTATGGATCATCTTAACGATGGATTTTATATACAAGAAACTTGAAAAACCCATTTTGACAATCAATGAAAAACCCAGCGAATGTGACTCATATAATAGTAACTTATGGAACTTCAGGCTTGGTCATGTGAATGAGAATAATTCACATAAATTACATCAAGAATGGTATTTCAACTAAATTGAGTTAAAGTCGTTGAATGTCTACCATGATTGTTTACAAGGTAAAATGACCAAGGCACCCTTATCTAGGAAGGTAAATCCATTGAATTATTGAAATTGATTCATACAGATCTATGTCGTCCATTTTTAGTAGAGGAAATGGGTGGTTTTTCATACTTAATTAAATTTATTGATGACTATAGTAGGTATGGATATATCTAATTAATGATGTATAAGTCAAATTCCTTTCAGAATATTATATAATACCAACATGAAGTAGAAAACCAGCTTGGTAATAAGAATAAGGCACGCTGCTCAGATTGAGGTGGAGAGTATATTAAAAAATCTTTCATTGATCACCTAAAAGAGTGTGGGATAGTATCTCAACTAAATTGTCCCTATAAATCTTATTGTAATGGTGTTAGTGAAAGGAGGAATCAGACCTTTCTAGACATGGTCAGATTAATGTTGAGTTAGGAAACTCTTCCATTATCTTTTTTGGGATATTCATTATAAACAACAGTATATACCCTTAACCAAGTACCAACAAGAGAAATAGATGGTATTATATATGAGTTGTGGTGTAGAAAGAATTACAACAAGTCATGCTTATGTGTATGGGGATATGAATATTTTTTTCATGATTATTCATAGTGAAAAGTTAGTATCCCAAAGCATGAGTGAATCTTTATAGGTTATCCTAAAGAAACGAAAGGATATTACCTATATAACCCTTTATATAAGAAATTTTTTATGGAATGACCTTCCAAATTTCTATAAAGGGAACACATTCCTAATGGAAATAGTGGGAGCATAAGAGACAATGGAAAAAATCTCCACAAGATATAGTGGAGATTGACTTCGATGAAGTTGAAGCTCCGGATGCACAAGAGTTGGTATGGAAAAAATCTCCACAATAGATAGTGGGATATGAAGAAGTTACTGAGACACAAATAATGTGTAGGTATACCTGAGAGGATAAATAATTAGAGCATTATGGTTTTATTATCATTGAGTCAAGTGACACAATACTCTTGTAGACTAATGAAAATATAACCTACAAGGAAGCAATATAAGGGTAGGATAATTCTAAATGGAAATAACCCATGCATTTTGAGATGGATTCCATGTACCAAAATCAGGTCTGGATTTTGGTAGACCCTCTAATTGATGTAAAACCCATTGGGTGAAAATGGTTTTTCAAGAAAAATTTGGACATAGATTTTAAAATAAATACCTATAAAGCATGCATGTTGGTGAAGGGTTTTAGGCAACATAAAGGAATATACTACAATAAAACCTTCTTTCCAATAGTGATATTGAAGTCTATCATAATATTAATTTAAATAATAGCCTTCTATGGTTATGAGATTTGGGAAATAGATATCAAAACTACTTTTCTAAATGGAAATTTGGTGTAAGGTGTCTCTATGGATAAACCTCAATGGTTTATTAAGTCAAAGAATTACAATAATGTTTGCAAGTTATAGAGATCCATTTATGGGTTGAAACATGCCTCATAATCATGGAATGTTCATTTTGATGATTCCATATAAGAATTTAGTTTCATTAATCATTAATGTGATCCATGTGTCTATAAGAAGGATAATGTGAATGCAATAATTTCCTTGAATTATATGTTGATGGATTATTAGTTTTGGGAAATGATGTTCAAGTCTTACAGTTAGTTAAGACTTAGATACATGAATTCTTCTTCATGAAATACTTCAGTGAAGAAGTCTATATCTTATGGATTAAGTTCTATAGAGATATATCTCAAAGGATTCTTGGGATAAGTCAAATTACATATATTGACAAGGTACTCACAAGGTATAGTATAGAATAATCTAAGAGAGGGTTGCTGCAAAGGTCACATGGTATCATTATCTCAAAGAAAACATGTCCATAAACATAGGAGGAGATTTAGAGAATTATTAGAATCACTTATTCATTAGTTTTGGGATCTATCATATATTCCATGATATGTTCTATGTTTGATGTTGCCTTTCCTTTAAGCATGGTGGGAAGATATCAATCTAATCTATGAGAGATGCATTTAGTAGCTGTAAAAACTATCCAAATGTACTTGAGGTGTATAAAGGATATGTTCCTAGTGTATAGAGGATATGAGGAACTAGTAGTGAGGGGATACACTGATGATAGTTTCCAGACATATCATGATGGTTCGAATTCACAGTCAAGCTATCTGTTTTTTCTGAATGGTGGGGCAGTGAGACGGAGAAGCTCAAAGAAACCCATGGTTGTAAGTGGGTTCCCTAGACCCAAATTATGTATGTACTTTTATTAATATTACATGTATATAGTTTAATATATACATGTGTTCATCTTATTAGACTAATTTATATACTTTTTCATCCACTATATTTATGGTAATGTCCTTATATTATATGATGTATAAAAAGGATTTAGCAATTACTAGGCTATATTGGGAACCTAGAGATTCTCCAATAGTATTAATAAATTTATTTCCTATGGTCCAGATACATCATATTGATAGGAAACATATGATGTGATACTATCAGGTGATGGGAGTTCATAATCATTGAGACTTTTTCTCATAAAATTCACACTTGGTGATCTTGAGTAGATGAGATCATGAGGACATATCTTCCCATAGGAACATCACATGTTTCAGGTGTCATTGGTTGTTCCTATCTACAAGCATGTGTATTGGTCTCCTAATTTGAGATCATTATCGATGTGTACCACTTGATCACGTACTTTGATGAAAGGAAAAAACCCTGACATTGAAATTGTGGTGAGATATCTTGTATTGGTTGAAAATTTGGTGGTATGGAATTGGTTGAATATTCAAGATAGAATTTGTCACTTCTAACTTAAGGAAGTGATATATTGGGTATAGTAAGTCAGGATGGTAGTACCTTCGTGAATCCAAGGCTATGGTAGTAGAAGGTAAGTTTTTACAGTTAGATCAGAAAATAATAAATCAAGAATGGATGATGACACAAGTTTTGCATCCTATTTTATGAGATATCATGAGATAATGAGATTATATTACACAGTCTGTGTTTGTAGGAAGGTTGTTATTGTTTCTATGACTATTCCTTATATATTTAGTGGCCTTAATGGGTTTCTATACTCTACTCCTGGTCTATGAATAATATTAATTGATATCGAGATAAGGACCTAGAGAGTTACACACAATAACGTATTCAAGAATTTTCCCTATTCTGATGAATAAAAATATAGGAAATGTGGGACCCACCACGGGGTCTGAGAGTTTTCAAGTATTTTTTATCACAAAAAAATAAATTAATTAATTATTATTAAAGAATATAATAATTGGAGTTAAATATATTTATTAAAAGTATTCATGGGTATTAAGTGAATGCATGGAAACATATTATATGAACAAATATTATTTTAATATTCAAGGTTTGTTTAATATTTTGGGAATTAAAATTCAATTTAGTGACTCATTTTTATCGTGTAATATATTTATTATATATTACAAGTAACTAATAAAAATAAAAATGATATTATGATGTATTTAGTTTATAACAATGTCTCATTTTCTTCTTATTTATATGATGTTTTATATATGGGGGTTGGGGAACCCTTTTCGGGTATTTTAACATCCACTATATAAGTAGATAAGTACCCTCATTACATGGACTATTCATTCCAATAGATTGAGAGCTTCACTCACCACCTTCCCACATTATAGAGAGAGAATGACACCATTTGAGAAATCAATATAAAAATGTCTTTTTGGATTGTATGAACAGAGTCAAGGGGATCATCATGTGTTGAATGAATCATTTTCACTTAGTTCTAGTATCTATAATTCAATAGTCAACATATACAAATAATCTTGAAGCATGTATGGATGATCAAGATGGGTTCAGCATTGGATCCTTTGAGAATGGTCACCGATGATGAGCTACAATTGAATGTGTGTCTATTTTAATGAGGTAATCATTCATGTTTATTTTTTATACTTGATAAATACACGTGATATCCTCTAGTATATATCGTGGCTCGGAATTCTAGATATGGTGTTCTTTCCTCGCTCCTATAATGAAAATTTTTAAATCCCCATCCCCCTGGAATTTTTTGTTCAACCTGATACCATCACAAACTAGTATTATTTAGATTTTTTAACAAAGGATTTTTATGAAACAATTTGTGGAATCCTAAAAGTATTGTTACTCACACCCTACATACACCTATGGTCATATGAAGACCATGTTTTATCTAATATAGGGAATGAAAAGTTGCTACTTGGAGGCGTTGAGTTCTCATGCTATCTTCTTATGGATATGTGGAGGTGGCATGGGTGTCAGATGATGCCATGTTTCACACAAATATGGGATATTGGTTATTTTTTTATTTTGGTATTTTTTTAGACTGGTTATATAGATATTTTATTTCCTATCATCTCCTCATTCCATCACCTTTATTTTTCACAGATAGTTGTATTAGTATTTTATTGGAAGTGTCATGTGGCTATTTTTATTTATGATTTCCATTTATTTATAGCATGTTTCATATTATTGGTATTCATCTATTGAGGGCATGAATCACCAAGCTATGTTGAGATCATGTTGGGTACTTGGTTTGGAATTCATAATTAAGTTGTTCTTTGGGATAAATTGCTCCCAAAGGTGTATTCCTTAACTCCTAGTCACTTTTTGTTAGCCTATGGGGATTGGAAATTCCCTTACCACGGGTCAACTCGGGTGCCCCGGTTGGGGGTGGCCCGAGTTGGTTTATGGTAGGGGAACCCAAGGCCATGCCATGAAACAATCATCCTAACTGAAATATCATCTCTAAGTACACTTACCTTCCTCCAAACATCTCCTGACACATCCAACACCCAAAAGAGACAAAGTTATTGAGTAAAATGACTTCTTTCATATCCTTTATTTTGAAAATCACAATAAACTTTATACCAAATTTTATTTAACTTGCTTTTTTTTTTGTTTAAATATCATGTGAATAGGTTGTAACTTCTAATTGTATAAGTTTCAATGAACTAAATGATTCTCTTAACTTCTAGAACTCTATGAATATGCACTAAACGTTTAGAACTTGGGATGAATTTCGTTCATCAAAAGATGATGTAAGTTTATAATATTTTTATAATTGAACCTCAAGGTTGTGAAGATTTTCATTACACTAATGTTTATAATTATAATATACTAATTCATAGAACAAGAGACATTAAAAGTAAATACAATTATAATTTATTACATTGCATTATTTTTCATTATCTCATTGATTTTAAGATCTTTGATTGTAATGTTTTTAGTGTGATTTTTCTAAGCGGCCTTGTTTTGAGGATTTCAAATGAAAAATATTTTAGCTTTATAATTATAATTTTTTATTCTGATCATTTGATTAATGGGACTCCAAATTTGGAATCTACCACTTCTATATGTGGATGTTTGATGAAATCCAGGGTACTTGGACTTACTATTGATCATATTAATTGAATAGGAACTTAGGGATATAGCTTCAAGAGAAAAATGTTTTTTAATAATGTTCGGGTGTGGACTTGTATATTTTGATCAAGGATAGATTGAAGAAGTTCCTTGTGAAAAAATTATACCTTTTTATGGGTTAAGTAGATGAAGTTATAATGAGGTACTTGGATACTTTGGTCCAGGTATCAAACCTCCTGTGACATCGAGATAAAAGTGAAGAGTTACCTTGATATGAATTGTTTGGCAATAAATATCAATTCTAGGAGTATTAAGATTGTTATCCAGTACTCCATATATTTTTTTCACTGTATTGTTTTACATTTTTGTCTTAAATTTTGATTATATATTTTATATTACTTTTATCGGTTAGTTGTTCAACTTATGATTGATGTGTTTTTTTCGATGAATTTTTTTAAATTGATACATTTATTTGATCAAATGATATAAAAATTGATAAAATTACATTTTGAGAGAGTAAAAATTTAAATTCAAGTTTTTGACTTCCATTTAATCCCCCTCTTTGGTACTGCCATGGTCTCATTATCTAGGACAAGAAAACTAATAGGACATGAAGGTATATGCTATTATAATAGATACCTATTAAATAATTATCATCCCACAATAATCAAAATCAGCCCAGAACAAAAACAAATAACCACCAAACCCAAACACACATTGGGAGATACCTCTAAAACTGAGACAATACCACTAGAAAAGAATAAATTAACACAAAAATAAACAATCCAAGTCAAAATAGAACCCAACAATCATCCTAGTCATTATAGAAAAATGAGGTTCAAAAAAGATCAAAATATCTATCATGCATCTATGAATCAAGTTCCCAAATAAATTTACATTCCATGAAACCACCATTCCTCCATAAAACAAAAACCAAGGGTATAACTCACCTATGAATCACCTTCTCCTGATGATCCTATATCTCAACTAGCTGCTCCACCTTCTCCAGATGATTCTGAATCTTAGCTAGCTGCTTCAACAACATCGTATCATCCTCTACATCTAACTCTACCCAATCAAGGACATGGAAGTCATCATGAAGATACTAATGATGATATTAAACAAGGAAAACATCATTCATTTGATCCAACTATGGGGGAAGCACTAATTGATACCCTACCACTCTAATTCACTCTAACTTCTCGAAGGAACTGATAAAATAGGTAGAACACTTACTCCCTCATCCAAACCATCACTTCGTATGATAGGGATAAACCCTAATTAATAAAATATATATATACATAAAATATATAAGAATCCTCCAATGATAATCATAAGACTTCTAAAGGTCTTACACCACTTTAATATTATCTTGAATAATCTTCACATTATCAGTTTTTCATTACACCACATCAGGACCAAGGACTTCCAACTCCCCAACCTTGGTCTAGCATAATGTAGATCTTCAAGGATTCCGATAAAACACCATAAATAGATCCATTATAATGGGATAGAAGTGTAAATTAGTATAATAAAACTCAAACAAGGGTAGGTGCTTCACTCAAAATCCTCCAAAATCCAATATGTAGGAATGAAATATATCCTCCAATGTTTGGATGGTATACTCATTCTAACCATTTTTTGTAAGGATGAAATATGAATCTAAGACATGGTTTAGAGTCAAAATAATGTTGAATACATCCCATTACTCATGAGTAATAATGAATGTATTAGTCAATATGATAATCCTCAATACCCCTTGATTTATAATAAATGACCTAACTTTATCAATTGAACCACAATTAACTAAATAGTGCCACATCTTCCTTGAGATTGAGGGAAATTATGACAAAATCCATGGAAATTTCCTCCCCCATCCACTTAGGGACATCCAAGGACTGCAAAAACCCACCAATAATATAATTTTATTCCTTCACCTACCAATATACTAAACATATTGGAATAAACTCTACCATATACTGATTCCTCACCGGACATTAAAACTAACTCATAAAGGAATGATAAATCTTGGATATATTGGGATTCACTACTAAGGGTGGGCTATGAAACTAATGAAGAACCACGTCTTACACTGATAACAGAATAAACAATCTACCCCAAAACAACATCTGATTCTAATCATTCTCTGACCATCCCTATGGAGTGTTATCATGTAATATATGATCCTGCATTAACACTACCTTCAAATCTCTCCCACTAAGAATCCTCCACCTACAGTAACAAGGATAATTTCACTTTCATCTAATATAAGAAACCTCTACTACTATCCTCCTCTATATCAAGATGCATTACCAGAATCTACTCCATCATCCTCTAAGAATATATAGACTCCCGAACAGAATCTCCTCAAAAATGCTTGCTCAACGCGTTAGCAACTACATTCCATTTTCTTAGGGTGTAAGAAATATCAAAATATTACACTACCAATAAATTTATACACCTTTTCTTATAAAGATCGAAATCCCACTGAGAAGAAATAAATCAATCTCTTATGATACATGGAGACCAAAAAGTGTAAACCAATGAGGCAATGTCACCACATTTTTAGAGAAAACACCACTGGTGCTAACTCAAGATCATGGTTGGTATAGTTATAAATGTGATAAAATAACTTCCTAAAACCATATGATATCACTGGCCTCTTATGCATCAAAAATTAACCCAAACTTAGATTGGTGGCATCATAGAAAACCTCAAACATAACTCCTTCCTCTGTAAATCAAAGAATGGGAGCACTAGTCAACTTATTCTTCATGTAATCGACAACTACCTAATATTAATCAGTCCATATGAAAGTATGGTCATTTTTTCAAGGTAGTAAATTATGCTACAATCTAGTAGAAATTATAAATGAACTTATGATAATATCTCACATGGATAAGAAAAATACATACCTATGAAACATTTTTGAGTAATGCCCAATAAATAACCACCTTTATCTTTGAAGTATTGAGCATAAATCCCTAATAAGATACCACATTCCTAATAAAATTCATATCACACATCCAAAACATATTCTTGGAAAACTTCCCATAGATATGATGTTATCAAAGTACTTATAAAATATCCCAAAGATGATCAACATGATCCTCCTCCAACTTCAAGTATACGAGGATTTCATATATGAACACTATCATGAACTGATACGAGAACTCACAAAACAAAAATTTCAAGTGTCCCATGAAATTAATAGGGGCATTATTAACATTGAATGGAATAACTATAAACTCAAAGTTCCCATATCAATACCTGAGTAGAGTCTTTGGGATATTATACTCCTTCGCCCCTATATAATGATATGAAAACCATAGATAAATCTTTGAAAACTTGCTACCTTCCTTCAACTGATTGAAAAAATAAACTATCCTTATGAGAGGATAATAGTTCTTGAACATCACCTATTTCATCCATTAGTAGTCTATTCACAACCTTAGGATAATATATTCTTTCTTATAGAATAATATTTGAGCACCCCATGGTGACACATTGAACTGGATAAACCCCTCTATATCAAATCATCAATATAAATCCCCATATCCTATAGCTCAAAAGGTTTTAGTCAATAAAGGTACATCAAAATTAGAGAGGCATAAGGCTACAACTCCAACCCGATCTCGATATATTATCAAGGGAGTAGGGTTAGAATATCTTTAGGGAAAACATCCATATATTCATTAGTAACACTAGGAAACAATTGTGACACACATATTGTCATGGTGGTAATTATTAATTAATTAATTAAATTAATTTTGGTCCATTTTTAGTTCTAGATAAATTCAGGTTGAAATTTTAAAAAATTTAAGGGAAGAATTTTTGTTCATGGTTTGTGCACAATTAGGAAGAATTGTGTGCTAACCATGTGTGGGGGTCTATCAATGAGATAATGTCGATTCACATAGATTGATAACGGTTAGCTCAACCATGTTACTTTACTAGGGTTAATAGTGTGGGTGACTCATTATTGTCCAATAGGGATAGCATGGTTGGTGTAGTGATTGGTAAACCATGTGCCTAAACTGTGCTCCTAAACCATGCTCCATGTCCAAATTTTAAAAAAAACATTTTCCCTTTTTCCTACATCTTTTATTTCATTTACGCTGTTTTCCTATAGTGAAATAAGATTAAAATACATGTATATTATATCAATTTATATGAATATTCAGTACATTATGAAAGTACATACCCAATGACCATAATAGTTTAGTCTCTTTGGAAGCTAGAAAAAAATTCTTATAATTTGGTGAAATATCTTCAACATATAACATAAACATCTTCCCCTTTTGGTACTCCTACTTAAAACCTTTCTTCATAACCTAGGGAAAGGAAACATAGGATATTGGTGAGCTTATATTCTTAGTAAACGTAAACAACGGAGATATGTAAGAATAACATGAGAATAAGGGTATGATAACATGATTATAACATTAGAAGATCATACACTGCATATCAAAGATCATAATCAAGAGTCATGGAATAAAGATTTCCAATTCATAAGACATGAATAATAAGGTAATCAAGATCATAAGACATGAAATCCTAACATATGAATAATACATGGAACTCTCGAATACACATAAACATTTAATATCATTCCCTGTAAGTCAATATGCATTTCCATAACTTATCAAGGCACTTCATAGGGACTGCACCTACTGGGCGGGACAGACCACCATCCATAGTCGTAGTCCTTTATTTATAAGGGATTATGTTTCCCTATCTTCCTAGAGTAGATTAGGTTTCACCATATTCCCATAGTGGATCAGGTTTTCCCATCTTCCTATAGTGGTTTCGGGTTTCCCTATCTTCTATAGTATATCAAGCCCTTCAACTTGATTCCTATCATTATCTCATGAGATATAAATCTTTACCCAATGAATTGGAGGGAGATATAGGTCCAAATAATCACATAATAAAATCATACATACATTTTCTACAAGATAATAAATATTTCATCACATCGTGACCCATAAAAATATATGGGATTCATAAACATCATATCATAGCCTATGAAATGAAATGGATATCATAAAAATTTAATCATATCATTACCTATGGAAAATATATAGGTCTCATAATCATTTCATCAAAGCATAACCCATGAAAATAAATGAATTTAAAAAGAATATAACTTTTGGAATAGAACCAGGTGTCATAAACATCATTCCATCAAAATATAAATCATTCAAGAAATAATATGAATGGTATTCTTGGATCATATCCCCAGAAAAGCATAAACAATGAAAAAGTATGTCATCTTATATGGATAAGTATTTTTAAGGATCACATCGGTCTTTTCTAAAGTAAAATATCCTTTCTTTGAAAATCCATTTCATAAAGTCATTTCAAAAATACTTTTCTTTTAAAGAAAGCTTACAATTTTATTTAAAACATTCTTGAGGAAAATATCTTTTCCACTTTGAAAAATACTTTTTAAAACATCAATCATTTTGAAAAAAAAATCTTTTAATATAGATTTTTAATATTATAAAGGAAGCTTGAAGATATTTTGAAAAACATATTCTTTGAAAATACTTTAAAAACATAGAAATAAATCTTGAAATCATTTTGAAACCCTTTTTCTAGAAAACTTATAAAATAATATTGAAAAAAAATTGAAAACCTTTTCCCCTGAAAATTTATAAAATATTCTTGAAAACATTTTTAAAACCTTTTTTCCTTTAAAACTTATAAAATAAACTTGAAAACATTTTGAAAAATCTTTCGTTGAAAACTTATAAAATAATCTTGTAAACATTTTAAAAAAATACTTGAAAACTTATAAAAGGTTCTTGAAAATATTTTGAAAAACTTTTTCCTTGAAAATTTATAAAATAATATTGAAAACATTTAAAACACTTTTTAAACATAAAACATTTTTTTAAAACCTTTTTAGAAAAAATGGTTCTAAGAGAACACAAATTTCTAACTGAAGAGAGAGATAAAATTAGATTTTATTAAAAATAATTTCTTAATTATCTTAAGTAATAAAGAGTAGAAAATGGTATCAATACATGAAGATAACATAAATAACCATAATAGAGTAAAATTTATGAGTGTTCTTGATATATGGATCATAATATTTCATCAATGGAATCATAATCGTAAATAATCCCGATATACAATGAGATAGTAGCAATAAACTGTTACCACTTTGGTAACATTTAATCATAATTATCAAGAAATAATAACATTACATAAAGCTTAAAATATCATAAAATTAATTATATTCATGATATAACATTTCAAAGGTAAGTATATACACCTCGTAGAATAATATACGTGTATGACATAACATGTGTCTTAAAGAAGGCAACTTGATACAAAATTACCTTACTGATTTGGTAATGTTTGAAGTGTAAACCCTATGAAAGAGATATAATTAAATAAATATGTAAATAAACATAAATTTTAGTAAAAGTATCATATTATATTTTCATGTGTTGTATAAACACCCCCCAAAAATAAATAAGTGGTGGACATGGAATGTATCTCATAGATATAAAATGTGAGATGAGAAAACTCTTACCTTAAGTATTGAATTTCTTCGTACATGTTCAAACCTAATATATAATAAATATAAGTTTATTAAAAACCTAACACAGAAACATATTCTTATATATAATACCATATGTGATTTTATTATGGAATATATTACCCATTTATTAACAATTTCATGTTAATGTTATGCTTCAGGTAATATCTACTTTGTTTTTCAGATATGTTTTGACTTTTTATTATTGATCCTCTTACTTACATCATGATTTACTTATTTCCAAAATTTGAAACATGATATAAATATCATATATATTTATTATATAAATATTTATAATAATAAATAAAATATATAAATATGAAATGAAATACATCATTCATGGAGATGGTAGGTCGTACGTATGCATGAATGTTGTTTCCATTTTATTGTTGTATTGAAAGAAAGGAATTAAATGAAAAATGTGTGTGTGTGTGTGTGTGTCTGTATGTGTGTATGTTTTTATTATTATTCCATTATAATTATTATTTCATATATATCATATACATTTACTAAACCCATTCTTAATATATTCCATGTTAAGTGTGAACGAATCACATTGCTTTGAGGAGGCAGTAGTCCACACGTCCACTAACAAAGTTATTGTATTTATAAAAAATGAAAAACATGAAGATATTTTTTCTATAATAATTATAGGATCATAAAGAAATTATAAATATCATATATATAATATAATAATATTATTTCCATCATAATTTCTAACCATGAGAGGTGATAAAGGAAAAATGAACAACATCGTTTTGCGAGGTGGTAGTCCGCCATACACATGAACAGAAAGTTTGTTACCCATTTGTGGAAGTGTGTATAGGTTTAAGTTGAAACCTTATAATAAAAATATCTATAAATATTTAGGATATTGAGTTTTTAAAATAATTATCAAATAATAATAATTGAGTGGGTGGAAAATGAAAATAAAATAAAAGAGCTTGTGGAAGGATGTTACCTCTTCTTTGGGTAACACCACTTGGTTTTCACCAAAGGGCTTCCTTGATTGGATTTATTCACAAATGGATAATTATAGGATTAGGAGAGGTAATTTGGAAGGATATTTATTCAGGTTTTATTTTATCCAAATGTATTGAGAGTTGTGAAGAAGAGATGGGTTGAGTGCCTTTTTTATAGTGGAGGAGGAGTGGCATTTTTGTAAATATAAAAAGGTAAACACTATTGAGAGGTCCCCTTACATCATGCACATCAATAATTGTCCCAACTCTAGAAAAGATGGGAATGGGTCTAAATATTTCCATACAATGGATTTTGGACATGTTTCTAGGTTATTTGTCCCCTTAAATTAAAGTTTAACTATTAAGTAATCCTGTTTTTACCTTAATCGCTGTAATTAATTTTAATTACTTTCAATAAGATTTTTGGTGAAAAAATAATTTGACCTCATTAGAAATTATAAAATATTATTATTCAAAATATTGAATCCATTTTTTCAAATTCCAATCACATAAGTAGCAGAAATTAATTTAAAATTAATCTCGTAGATGGGATGAGACGACAAGTTTTAAAACGAAAAAGGTCCAAAAGTTTGAAACATTTTTATATCCAATTTAAAAGTGAAATTGGTTACAATGACCTAAATTGGATTAGTTGATGTAAAATTGATCTAATTAAACTTTAAAACCAAATTAAAATATAATTTAACTATATAAATAAATTTCTTGAAAATGAATTTTTGAATTAAAATTCAGTATTTTTCACTATTCGTCAAAAAATGAAACTTCTCAGAAAAATAATAAAAATTTATAAAAATTAAATTTAGATATTCCAATTTAAAAAATGAAGTTTTTTTTCAAATAATAATTATAAAAGTTTCAAAAATTATATTTAAAATTGGTTTTCCATTAAAAGGTGATAAAATTACCTTTTATAAAAATACCTCTGTTATTTATATAATTAGATTTATTCTTATCTTATGCCTATAAAATATATTGTATGAGTATTAAAATTTCGATTGAATATATAATGAATAAATTTTATTTAAAAAATTCTTCAAAAGTGATCTTTTTAATTTATTAGGATAAAATGGCGTTTGTATGCAGAGAAATAGTTTTCCTAGAAAAGGAATTTATTTATTTTAAAATAGTTCTTACTTTCATTTATAAATAATTGATAACCAAAGGACTAATTTTATATACATGTGTAAACCATATTTTCACAATTTAGTTAATATTATTCATAACATCCATTCCAACCTCTATGTGTATAATAATATTTTAAAAATAACATTAATAGCATATTATAGTTTGGTAAAACTCAGTCTTGTATGTAACACAAGTTATAGAAGGGACTCGGTATTGTGTGTAACATAAACAAAACATAGTATTTAATGTACCGAAATCTACTCTAAGTGTTGCGTGTAACACAATATCTACATAGTGTTTCATACAAAGCAATAATAACTTAGTAATTTCATATAACACAAACTATATTCAATGTTATGTGAAATGTAAAATATCAAAAAATTTAAATTCATTCGAAAAAAATACTTCACAAAATCTCAGGTTGTTACATTTCCCCTCTACCCCATCACGTGACCAGGCCCCTCATATCTCTCATGCTTCATGCACCTATTAGCCTTGATTCATCCTCTCCTCTTACCATATCCATCATATTTCTTCCAGATTTAGGGATTTTTCTTAGAGGTATGGTCTCTACTTCCATGCTCCTTTTATTTCAGGATTTTTTCTCTTCTCCCCATCACCCTGCTTGACCGAATGAACCATAGGTCAAAGTGTTGACCTAATTTTTTGGATTTATTTAATTTTTAGAGAATACGATGGGTATTCTAAGACACCCACTTGTTTGTTTTTGCATCCACCACTAAAGGGGAAGTGATTCGGACCATTTCAGCTCACTAGTCACCATTTGAGGTAGGTGTCTCCATGGAACCCCATTGCTTTACATTTTATAAATTTCTTCGTGTGTTTTCAATTTTTTTGGTTAAATTATAATTAATTTTTTATTCCTTAGTAGTCTTAAGTGATGTAAAAATCTTGTAATGGGATTGGGTTACATGCCAAGAGATTATAAAAAATCCCATATAGCCCTTTAAAATTATTTAATGTGGTTTTTAATTTTTTACTAGGTTTTTAAATATCCAACATAGTTTTCTTGGTTGGATTTCAAATGGTTTAGTGACTTTAATGGATTAATTCAAATTCCAAGAGTTCTTTAAATGATCATTTGGATTTAAAAAATGGGATTTTAATATTTTTGAAATCATATTTAACGTTGAGTTAATTTTTTATAACAAAATGGTGATTTTATGACAAGGTGTATTATATGCATTATTCATGTCCGATAAAATTACAAGGATGATTTTATCTAGGAAAAAAAACCTTTTCATTGGGTTTTAAACCCAATGATGATTTTAAATTGGGATTCCCTTTTTGGTTTAAGTGGTTTTCTTAATTTAAAAATGGTGGTTTTTTCTGAAATGGAATAGATATTTCCTTTAGTGGTGATTGTGTTTTGGTGTGTTTTTGACTTACATTTGGTTTTTTATTTGGATTCCAAATGATTTTTCAAAGGGATTTTGAAATGTATATTCTCTGAGTAATAAATGGAAGGCCTAGTTGGCACTTTGTTTGGAGATCTTGATTGGTTGATTTTTTGTACCCTTATTGATCCCCCTTGTTTTGTTGATGATAGTTATTTGTATCCATGTGATGAATTTTTGATATGTTATTCATGTTATTCTTATGTATTTGGGATATTTTTAAGGGTAGCATGGGAGTTTGGATGACATAATTTTGGTGTTATCCTTTGGGATTTATTATCACCCTGATATTACACTTATATTGAAAGTGTCCCACCTCCTTTTTATTATTCCATGAGGTACCCTAGGCTACTAATTTTTAGTTCAGGCGACATGTATAAAATATTTTTGATTACACATTAATGATTCCCCCCTATTTATACATAACACTTGGCTAGTGGGGCATCACATATGAGACTTGGTTAGATTGATTCAGTTGGAAAAAAGGGGAAAGTGTTTTGGATTGATTTCATCATATTAAAAGTTTAATTTAAAATGTTTATTTTTTTTATAAAGGTGATAATTTTTTGTAAGTGTGGTAGTGATTTGGATTTTAAAATGAATGTTAAAACCTATTTTATACTTTATGTTCAAACTAGAATTTTATAAACTCTTTTACTAAGGTATTTCCATAGATGTGGCATGTAGTGATAAAATACTTAGTGATTTTGTGCCCATGCCTATATTATAATTTTTAGTTTCTGGTTAATCCTATCCTTTATTCCCACCCATGGGGAATTTTGGTTCTTGATTGTTGTATGGTGACTCTTATTGTCACAAGGATATGGGTATATTTCTAGTTTAGTTTTTATTTCAATTTATTATATTATATTGGCCAATTAGGATTTTATTTCTTTTTATGGTTAGAGGGTAACTATAGTTTTTGGTGGGAGAAATAGATCCATTAGAGGTGGGAATCATTTCCTTTCGTAAGTGGGAGTTTGGAGGGAGAGGGAGGTTTTTTGTGCTTGTGACTTTCCTAGTTTTGATATTAGGTTGGTGTACTATTTATTTTATTTCAATGTGAACATCTAATGTATGGATGGGCCGGGTCATATTTTTGTTATATTCTTGGTGTTTCATTTACTTTTATTAGTGGGATAAACCATTCTTAAGTGTGTTCCTATGATGCTCAGGCACTAGTTCCCAGCCCCTGGGGATTGAGAACACCCTTTAGGAAAATGGTTGGCTGATTCAAGCATCCATCAGAGGGATAACCCAGACTGGTTCATTAAAAATGATATCAAAGATTTTAGTTCTTATTTTATATAAAATACTAAATATTTTGGATTCTCTCTATTACTTTGGGTGTTGGTATCTTTGAAATTATGTTATTAGGACTCAATAGGTAGGTAAGGGGAGAGTGTTGTGAGCTCTTTCTCACCACGATCCTTGAGTTTCCATGGGAAGTGGGAATTTTTCATTGTTTTTGGTTTGTCCTTTAATGGAATTGTTAGATTATGGTTTTATGCCTATGGTAGTGGTTTTTATCCTTAATGGCATTACTTGGGTTTCTGTGGGGGTTTTATGTGATTTTTTGGATGGTGATGAAGAAGGAAGTTAAGATGGATGGTTGGATCGTAGGGCCTAAAAAACCATGTGATAAACAAACACTTGATTTTAGACACTCTTTAGGAAGAAACATGTGATTTGAATGTGGTCTTAAACCATATGAACAAGTCATACATGGTTATGTATCCATGTTACTTTTTTTATTTAGACTAATTAAACCTTGGATTTATTGGTGTGTGTAAGGAAAACGAGATGGGGTCATGGTTTGTCTTGAGATAATTTGGAATCTTTTTATGGAGTTTTTTATTGAGTCTTGTGTTATATCTTTGTTATATAGTTTTTTCATGTGATGTGAAATTCATTTTGTGTGCATGAAAAATAGATTTCATAGGGAAAATGTTTTCAATTTTAAAGCAAGGCCTTAGGGAAAATTTGTAAAATGAGGTTGGTTTTATAAATTTTTTGGAAACGGTTTATTTCATTTAGAATTTGGGAAATTTTTTAAAATTTTTTGATTCCTTTAATTCAATTTCATGGTGTTTTAATTATTTTTTACCTCTTATAAGGTAAACCAATGTTTTATGAATTGGTTTTTTACCCTTGGTATGTTTTTTTCAAAGGGATAAATGATTTTAAAAAAAATTAAAAAGGAAATTATTTTATTTATTTTGAAACCTGAAGTGGTTTTTTGGTTTAAAATAAAGTGGTGTTTGTTTTAAAATAGTTTTTGGGAACATTTTAAAATTTATCAAGTTGTGTGAGGTCTTGAGTATTAAATTTTGAAAATGTTTTATGTTTGGTTTTGATTGAAAGAAGGCCCAATATTAATGGTTCCTCTATTTTCAAAATAATATTTTGGAAAAATATTGGTTTCTTTTATTAAAGCTTGTGTTTTGTTTTTTCCCTTGTTTGTTTTGGGATAGTTTGGTGTGATTTCAGGTACATGAACATGTAAGGGTATATATCTCATGTTGTTTAATGTTAGATCCATACTCCCATTAGAAAGGTATTGTATAAAAGAAGAGTGTTTGTTTTAATAGTCCTTCCTCCTCTGTTTGACATTGTCCTGGATCCTAATGGAGTACCATGTGTTGATTCCTTTTTGGAGTGTTCCTCTCCAGGATTATCTGAGGTATTTCTTCTCTAATGGATATTTTAGATATTTCTAGGTCTAGTGGTTTAGACTCATTAGATTTTTTTTATTATAAGATTAATTCCCATTTTTAATCTCTCATATGAGCTCTATTTTGGGACATTTTTTTATTTGGGCTAGGAAGTGTTTGAGGCTTTATGGGTGAGTGACCATCGTTTGGTGTAACCTTTGTCTGTTTGGTTATGTCTCCTTTGGATAATGATCCATTTTGGGAATGCTTTTTAGTTGTTTTTAGATAAGTTTTGTCCTAGGGAAGCCTTGTCATAGTGTTTCTTAGGTTCTTCATTTCTTACATGTGTTAGGCGGTGTTTCTTAGGACCTAGGGTGCATTTAAAAATACTTAGGGTGTAGTTTTATTTCTGGTTGGGTCGTGGATGACTTCAATCTATGTTTTCCATTGGAATTTCCATGGGATGGTGTTTTGGGGAGTTTTATTTAAACACCCTAATATTCTAGTTGTAAACCTTAGGTTAAGTCACTGTTATTTAAAAATAAGTCATGTCTCTTATTCTTTCACTTCTAGGTTTTTAGACACCTTATGTTTCAATGATCCGGTTTGTAGTCCTTTGGGATGTTTAACAATTGTTATCTCCTTACTGTTTTGATTAGTTGGTTATGGCTAGTATATTTTTTTAATTCCATTTGAATATTTTGATAATGTGGTGTCTCAATGACATTCTCTTAATTGGAGGTAAGATTTTTTTGCTTGTGAAGAACCTTTTTGATAAAGTATTTTAACAAAAAAAATTTACTTATTGACAACTGACCTTTTTCTATAATAATGTTTTTGTTATTTAGGAATTGAACCCACTCCATCATAATGAGCTTTGTAAGAAAGTTGAAATTTGTTGAAATTTTGAATCCAAAGATAAAGGTGGAGAAAAGTTTTCTTTTCTGGACTTAGAGAATCAGAACTAGGTCTGTCAGAATGATGGTGAAGATTACTGGATCCGAAATAATTTGAAGCATAAATTATTTATTTATGGAAGTTTGTCTTTTCTGTAATAATAGAAAAGTAATAGAAAGTCAAAAGTTGTTGTATAAAGAACCTGTAATGATGGTGAAGAGGTTTTTTCAAGAAAGTGAAGTTAAGAGTTAGAAAGTTCTCATACTTTCTAAACTAAATTAGAAGATTCTTTTCTAGACATAAAGTTCTCAAAAATCATGAAAACTCTCATAATAAAAGCTTTTGAATAAATTGTGGAGAGGTTTGAAGAATTTCAAAGTTTCAAAATGGGAATTCCATCATAATGGGAATTCCATCGTAATGGGAATTCAATCCTAATGATAATTACATCAGACTAAGCTAAGAAGGAAACAAAAATCATAATGAGATAAGAAGGAAACCGAAATTGTAATGAGATGATAAGGAAATAGAAATCGTAATGAGCTAAGAAAGAAATAGAAATTGTAATGAATGAGAAATAAAGATAATTCTTAATGAGTTGATAAGTAAATAGATTCGTAATGAGCTAAGAAAGAAATATATTTGTAATGAGATTATTGTGAAGAAGACTCAAAAATAAAATTCCAAAAGTTTTATGAAGAGTTTAAGAGGTCAAATTTGAAATTAAATTTTTCATAAATCTCAGAGAAATATAAGGTTGATTGAATAAGTCAAAGTTGAAGTTTAAATGTGATATATTTTTAGATTTTTTGAAATTTAAGGAAGGGGGAAAGTTTTCAATTTTCTCGCTTTTGGTTTCTGATTTGCCAATAAACACTTTCTCAGATAATTTTTTCATTGTGAATTTTCATGCAAGATAAAAGGTGGAGCACTGAAGAAATAAAGATAAATTTATTTCTGAATATATATCTTAGGAGGAGTATCAAACATCTAATTTTTTACCATATTGAGCAAGATTATATTGAGAAGATTGAATTGAGTCAATCAGACTGTGGTACATCGTATTGAGTATTTGAGTAGAATTTGAGTTTTGAAAATTGATAATGGGTTAATCATATTGATTCCATCATATTGAGATAATTGGATCAAGACTCATCATATTGAGAGGAACAGATCCATACTCATAGTATTGAGAGAATAAGATCTGGGCTCATCGGATTGAGAAAATTGAGTCCTGGAAAATCGGACTTAGAAATTATGGATAAGTTTCAATAAAGTCTTTATTACTTTGTTTGGATAAATTTTTTAAAAGAAAACATTGTAATCTGATGGGATTTAGTACAATCTTTCCTATCAGGATATATAAGGTATCTAATGGAATTTTTTATAAGTTGTATTCACTTCTTCATAATAGTGGATTTCTATAGACCCACAGGAGTGGCTATGGTAAGGATACAGGTTCTCATACTGAGACTGAACATTATAAATCTTATTTTCTTTACTTTCTTTCATACTTTTTTATGCATGAGTATTTACTAAAATTTGATAAGTAAATAAATCTTAATAGGTTTCAGGGTTTAAGTTTCTAATTTTTTGAAACTTATAAAAAGAGAACAACTTATTCACCCTCTCCCCCTCAACTATTATTATATCATTTGGAACATTAATTGGTATTATAGCCTAGGTTTCCTTATTTAATCCTTATCATTAATAATATCAATTCTATAAATAGTATAGGAATTATGACATTTGATGGGAAAAAATTTTATGGATAGAAAAATAGGATGATTCCTTATCTCCTATCTCTTGGCCTGAAAGTTTTTGATGCTACTACTATTGGGTTTCCACCTATTTAGAAAGATTCTATGATGACCTTTGCTGATAAGAGAAATATATAAGTTAATGTAAAGGCTATAAATTCTATTCTTATGTCATTATCAAAAAAAAATTATTAGAAGGTGATGGGTCTCAATACTTTAAAAAGTATGTGGGACAAACTGGAAAGTATTTTTGAAGGTAATACTAAAGTTACGGAAAAAAGCTACAAATCTAGTGTAGTAAGTATAAATACATCATAATGAGAGATTAAGAAAAAATTGATGAATACTTCACCGGAGTAAATTAAATAGTATGAAACATTAATAGATTTTGATATTTCTTGTAAGATTCTACAATTGTGAAGAAAATTATGAGAAACTTTCTGCATAGGTTTAATTCTAAAATTTCTTCTTTAGAAGATAAGGATGACTTATCTCTTGATGAATTTCTTCGCTTTATTGTTTCTTAATAAATGATGAAATCTCCCATGTTTAAAAATAATATGAAAGATGAAATGGATTTTGAAGATATGAGAAAGATGAAAATCTAAGATGTTGAAGAATATGAACCTTATGATTCTAAAGATAAGGAAGCTGATGAATTGAATGAGAAGATTATGTCTCTTATCTTTAAAAATATTAGGTAGAGTAAAATATGGAGGTAAACTTCCTATCAAATGTTTTGAGTGTGTTAGAATTAGATACTTTTCTATGAATTTCCCCAAGAAGAAAGTTGGATAATATCGAGATGATTCCAATGAGAAACCTTTATGGAAGAAGTGGAACAAAAATGATAAAGCAAAGTCATCCAAAATATATGAGAAGAAGTTTACAAGAAATAAAATAAGTATGTTGGGTAAGAAATTTGAATTAGAATCAACTAAAAACAATTCTTTTTAAGATGAAAGTTCACAAAAATTCAGAACCATCATTTCTAAATTTGAGAAAAAAAATATTCCTCAGAGAGTGAAGAAGGTGTTGAAGAATCTTAGATAGTGTCAGCTTAGAACAGAACTCATTGAATGTATTGAGAAAAACAAAACTCTCAATAAATAAATTAGAGTTATGAATAAATATTTTGAAGAAGTTTCTGATGGAAGAAAAAAATTCATCAAGTTGGAGGAAGAATACATAAAGGAGATTTTAAGTTACAAACTTAGAATTTCTAAATAGGGAAAGATGATTGAAGATCTTAGTAAGAAGATAGAAACTACGGAAGAAGAATTTAAAAAGTTTCAATCAAAACTTTTTGAGTCTGAAAGTAACTTGAAGAAGATAAATGAAAACATCAAAAAATATTTGAAAGTAAAAATTGAGACTTCTAAAGTTGTTGAGAATGCTCAATACGAGAATCATGTGAAATATTCGCTTACCAGAAATAATTTTTCATCTAATTTTATAACATTTCAGGTTCCAAAAAAAGTATTGGGAAATATTGGGTGGATAAATTATGTGATAAACTATTGAATATAAAAAATTATAAAACTCACACAAAATAAAATATGGTTCACGTCCTGAGTATGTTAAATCTGAAATAAGTTACCAACCTCAACAAGGATCCTATAAATAATGATCTTTCTTAAATATAAAATTAAAATTTTATGGCTATTTCTGGTGTTGTTAAATCTATTGAAATAGTGAATATAATTATTGGTACAACTTATCTCTACCTAGAAGAATATTTGAGCAAAGTGGAAGAAATAGTGGAAGTAGAATGAGTAACTTTACTAGCTTATAGAAAGTTGAAAATTTGAATTCTCAAGATGCTAGAAAATTTCCAACAGAAAATCAATTTGAATATCTAGAAGAAGTTTGTGGAAGATGTGATTAGGTTATTCATCATGCTGAAAGATGTATGACACTCCTTCCGAAACAAATTCCTTATGATATAAATGAAAAGGAAGATGAAAAAAATAAATTTGAGGAAAGAGGTTTTATTGTTGAGACAAATTTGAAATAATGTAAAAAGAACAAACCATGGATACATGATAGTGGACGTTATTCACATATGACAGGTGATATAAAAATCTTGAGACATATTGAAATTCATGATATAGGATAATTTACCTTTGGTAATGATAGTTCCTTAAAAATAATAGGAATCAGAATGGATGAGATTGAAGACAAATAGTTGAAATATAATAAAGTTTTATTTGTTGATGGGATAAAACATAACTTACTTAGTGTAAGTTTACTTTTTGATAATGGAAAAGAATTTGTTTTTAGAAAATATTTTTGTATCATCAAAAGTGTGAAAGATGGAAAAGATATTATAAAAGGAGAAAGTACTAGTGGGAATATCTTTCAAATATGAGAATTCAACAACTCCTGTTACTTGAGTACTAAAGATTAAAACAAATTGTGGCACTGAAGACTTGGCTATCTTGGGAAGAAAAACATGAATAAACTTTCTAAATTTGATGTTGTCTGGAATTTTCCAGAATTGAAAATAAGAGATGTAGATGTTTGTATTACTTTCCATAAAATGAAGATGACTAATAAAAGTCATAAAATAATTGAGATTCAATCTACCAAAACTCTTGAACTTATTCATTATGATTTATGTGGGCTGATGAGACATCGATCAACAAAAGGAGTTTTATACTTTATCACTGTTATTGATGATTTCACTCATATTAAAAACATTATGTTTATGAAATATATGTCAGAGTATTTGGAAATTTGTATGTTTATTATAAAAAAAGTTGAGAAATAATTTGGGGCTTATATAAAAAATTCGATAATGGAAAATGGTACTAAATTCACAAGAAATTTTTTTGAAGCATATCTGAGAAACAATGGTATCAAACATCAGTATAGTTCTTCATATACTCTATAAAAAATTGATTAGTAGAAAGAAATGATATAATCTTTGTGGAAATGGTAATATGTATATTAATAGAATAAAAACATTCAATGTTTTATTGGAGAGAAGTTTTTAGTACTTCAATACATGTTCAAAATAGATGTTTGTTGAGACTGGAAACCAACATGAATCCTTATGAAATGTTGTATAATAAAAAACCTTCATTGAAATAGTTAAAACTTTTTATAAATCCATGTTTTCTCAAAATCAAAAATATGAATTTGAGAAAGTTTGATTAGAAATATGAGGAAGTAACTTTATGGGTTATTCACCAAATGAAAGAAGTTACAAATTTTGTAACAAACATTTACAAAAGTTGGTGGACTCGTATGATGTGAAGTTAATTGAAAATCAAAGTTCCATAACAAAAGTTTTTGAGAATGTTGAGGAGGATAAACTCAAGATTTCCAACAATAGTGAAAGTAATTCAAAAACATCCTTATCAAGATTCAGAAGAATTGTGTGATGATAAAATTTCAACTGGGAAAGAAACTTTGAAATTTACTACCTTACAAAAACATGTTGAATCTGAAAATATTATTAGGAATCAGAAGGCTCTGGTTTAGACTAGAAGGAAGTTGAGATTAAAAAATTAGACTTCAGTTATCTCAATAGTTTAACTAGAATCAGTTTCATAAGCTATTCAACATAAATAATGGGTGGATGCCATGAATGAATAGTTAGATCAAATTGAGAATAATAAAACCTAGGAACTTATTCCATGGCCATAAAATAAGAATGTTATCGGAACAAAGTGGGTTTAGATAAATAAATTTAATGAGCATGGAGAAGTTTCAAGAAATAAATCAAGACTTGTTTGTAATAGATATGCACATATGGAATGTATGGGTTTTGATGAAACCTTTCCCCCATTGTAAGTCAAGAATCTATTCAAATGTTTCTTGTAATGGATAACCATTGAAAATTAAAAAGTTTATCAGATGGATGTAATTTCATATTTCTTAAATGGTGATATTGAGGAAAACGTTTACATTGAAAAACCATGTGGGTTTCTACTTGATGAGGATGAAAACACATTTTTTAAATTGAAGAAATATTTGTATGGGATTAAATAAGCTCCATGTTTTTGGTATTCTAAACTTGAAAATTGTTTGATAATATTGAACTTTTCTAAAGGAAAAGTTGATAGAAACTTATATGTGAAAAATTAGGACTCCATAACTCTAATTGTAATTGTTTAGGTGGATGGTATATTTTTTACTGGGGATAGAGAATATGTTTGTAAAACATTTTCTGTGGAGATGAAGAAATTTTTTGAAATGTTTTTATTAGGATAATTAATTTTCTTCCTTTTCTTACAAGTTCAACAAAATAAAAAATACATTCTCTTATCTCAAGATAAGTATTCCAAGGAATTTTTAAAGAAGTTTGGGATGGAAGAATACAAATAAATTTCAACTCCTATTTCAGTTACTACATATTTGAGTAAAATTGAATCTAGAATAAGTGTGAATCGGAAAGAATTTCAGAAGCTGATAGGAAGTATTATTTACCTTACAACCTCAAGGGATGATATTGTTTATGTAGTGACTCTATGTGTCAGGTATCAACGTAATCCAAAAGAATCACATATGTTGGAATCCAAAATAATTTTGAGATATGATAATGGAAAAACTTCACATGTTTTTTTATACAAAAGAAATAATGAGATGAAGTTTCATGGTTTTACTGATTCTGATTAGGCTGTAGATTTTAATAATAGAAAATCAATCTCAGGAGGAACATTTTTCTTGGGTGAATGTTGGGTGAGTTGGTATAGTAAGAATTAATATTCATTAACTTTGAGCACACCTGAATCTGAATATGTTGCAGCTACTCAGGCTTGTACTCAAATGTTATGGATGAAAGTTCAGTTGTAATATTTGAAATTGAAAGTTTCTAAACCATTGAAGATACTCTATGATAATATGAGTGCATTTTATCTTTCTAAAAATCATTTCTAACATTCAAGATTAAAACACATTGATATAAAGTTTCACTTTATAGAAGAGAAAGTTGTTGTTGGATATTTTTTGTTGGAATACATTTCAATAAAGTATCATATTGTTGATATGTTTTCAAAAGCAATGTCTAAATAAAGGATTGTGGAATTGAGATTGAAACTTTGTGTTCAAGCTCCTCACATGACTTTCTAATCTTCGTAAGGAAATACCCCACTATTCTTTGGATTATATTGAAAAAAGAGTAGATAAAGTAACAACTTTGTTTTGTAATAAGTTTTTTTAATTATCATTATTTTATGAATCTGAACATGTGGTTATCATAAAATGGGGGATAGAAAAAGAAAATTGAGAAATAAGAAGATAAAAGTGAATAAATTTTATGTTTACATGGACACAAAATCTTCTTTCCATCAAGGGATGTAATTCCTTCAAAAACACCACTTTATCTATTAGTGTGGTGTTAGGACACTCTTTTTTGAGAGAGGATATGTTGTTATAAAAGTCAAAAAACATGATTTGTTTACAAAATTTAATTTGTGAAAAAATTATGAGATTCATAAAATCTCATAACAAGGGTTTTCAACAAATCCAAAGTGGGATATTAAAGATCCATTGCAACAAATTGTTTTAAAAAAGTTTTTGTATTTGTTGGCGACTAAAATTTTTATATAAGAATGTTTTTGTTATTTAGGAATTAGACCTAGTCCATCGTAATGAGATTTATAAGAATGTTAAAATTTATTGATATTTTGAATTCAAAGATAAAGGGGAGAAAAGTTTTTTTACGGAATCATAGAATCAAACTTAGGTCTGTCACCATGATGTTGTAGATCATCAGATCCCAAATAATCAGAGGCAGAAATTATTGATTGATGGGAGTTTTACTTTTCTGTAATTAGATAAAGAAAGAAGTTGTTGAGTTATAAAGTCATAATTTTTTTCATGAAGAAGTCATAATGATGCTGAAGAGGTTTTTTGAGTAAAGTGAAGTTAGTAGTTAAAAAGTTTTCATGCTTTCTAAACTAAATCAGATGATGCTTTTTTGGCTATAAAGTTCTTAAAAACATGAAAAGTCTCGTGAAAAAATAATTTGAAGAAATATTGGAGAGGTTTGAAGAATTTCAAAGGTGCAGAATGGGAATTCCATTATAATGGGAATTCCATCATAATGTAAATTCCATCGTAATGATAATTCCATTAGACAGATCTAAGAAGGAAACAGAAATCATAATCTGCTGATAAGGAAATAAAAATCATAATGAACTGAGAAGAAAAAAGAAATCATAATAAACTGGAAAAGAAAACTATAATCATAATAAGCTGAGAAATAAACAAAATTCATAATGAGTTGAGAAGGAAACAAATTATTAATTACTTGAGAAGGAAACAGATTCATAATGAGATGATTATAAAGAAAAAATCAAAAATAAAATTCCATAATTTTTATAAAGAGTTGATGAATTCAAACTTGAAATTCAATTTTGCATAAATCTCAAAGAAATCTAAGAAGGATTGAAGAATTCAAAGTTGGGTTTTAAATGTGATATATTTTTAGAGTTTTTGAAATTTGAGGAAGTGGGGAAGTTTTTCAAGTTTCCCTCTTTTGTTTTGTTTGTCACCAATAAATACTTGCTTATATCATTTGTTCATTATGAATTTTCATGTAGACTGAAAAGGTGGAGAGCTAAAGAAATCAAGTGAAAGTTATTTTTTAATAGATATCTCATGAGGAGGATCAGACAGTTGAATTTTTTTTACCGGATTAATCTAGATTGTGTTGAGAAGATAGTATTGAGTTAATCGGACTGAGGTATATCATATTGAGTATTTGAGAATAATTTGAGTTTTTCAGATTGAGAATGGATTCATCATATTGAGTCGATCATATTGACAGAATCATATCTAGACTCGTCATATTGAGAGGATCAGATCCAAACTCATCATATTTATAGAATTAGATCCAGACTCATCTGATTGAGAAAATCAAATCCATCCAAATCATATTGAGGATTCAGACTGAGAAATTGTAGATCATTTTCAACAAAGTCTTTATTATTTTTTTTTGCTGAATTGTTTTTTAAGAAAACATTGTAAACTGATGGGAGTCAATATAATCATTCCTATCAGGAGATAGAAGTTTTATAATGGGAGTTTGTACAAGTTTTATTTACTTCTTCATAATAGTGGATTTTCATAAACCCATGGGAGTAACTATGGAAAGGATTTAAGTTCTCACATTAAGGAAGAACCTTGTAAATCTTATGTGCTTTACTTACTTTTATACTTTTTCGTGCATGAGTATTTACTAAAATTTTATAAATAAATAAATCTTAACAGGTTTTAGGATTTATTTTTCTAAAATTTTTGAAACTTATAAAAATTGAACAACTAATTCACCCCCCACCCCTCTTAGTTGTTATTAGATCCATTTGAACATCAAGTTGTTCCAACATTTTAGACTAATTATAAATGGTAGGGAGACCAATATTCAGTCTCTGTTTCTTTAAGATCTTTTCCTTGTTTGGGTGTTGTTTGAGTCTATTTGAGGAAGCACAGTTGATTTAGGATTTTATTTTTCTTGGGAGTTACTTTAGAATTTATTTATTATTTTGACTTATACTTAGACCTGATACTTTCTTAGAGTAAAATGTGGTATTTTTTTCCATTTTAATTCTTGGTAATTTTGGGTTGAAATTTAAAAAAAATTAAGGGAAGTAGTGTTGTGAACGGTTTGTGCATGGTTAGGATTAACCGTGCACCGACCTTGCATAGGGGTCTATTAATGGGATAGTGTTAATTTACACAACTTGATCATAGTTATCTCAACCGTGTGACTTACCTAGGGGTAAAAGTGTGGATACCTAATGTTTATCTAGTAGGGAGGTCATAGTTGGTGCACATTTTGGTAAACTATGTGCCTAAATAGTGCGTCGTGTCCAAATTTTAAAAAATATTTTATTTTTTCAATTTTCCTCCCTCTTTTATTTATTTTTTCCTATTTTCCCCTCTCCCTTATCATGTGACTAGACCCCTACTCCATCCCATGATGATTTCACCTCTCCCCCTTTTTTCCTTCTCTTCTCTCACATTCTCTATCATATTTCTTATGGATTTCGGGCTGATTTTTCTAAGTAAGGTCTATGCTTTCCTTCTCATTCCATTTTGGTCATTTCTCTCTTATTCCCATCACCCCATTTGATTTTACAAACCCTAGGTCAAAGGGTTTACCTGATTTTTTAGATTTATTTCATTATTAGGGAATGTAATGGGTCTTTCGAGCTACCCTCTTGTGTTTTTCATGACCCACCACTAAAGGTGAATCGATTCGAACCATTTCAGATCAACCACCACCGTTTGAGGTATGTGCCCCTATGGAACCACCTTACATTACATTTTCTAAATTTTTTGGTGCATTTAAAATGATTTTTGGTGAAATTATAATAATTTTTGTATGACATATTAGGTTGAAGTGGTATAGAAATATTGGAATGGGATTAGGTTTCATGTTAACAGCTTGCGAAAATACACATGTGGCCCTTCAAAATTGTTTAAAGTGGTTTGTAATTTTTTATTAGGTCTATAAATATCTAGAATATTTTTTTTTTGGATTTCAAATGAATTAATATATTTTCATGGAATTAGGCTTCATTTTAAGTGTTCTTTAAATTCCTTTTTTACTTTACAAAAAGGTATTTTAATATTTTTGAATGCATATTTAATGTCGGGCCCATTTCTAATGTGGTTTGGATTTTATAACAAAATGGTGATTTTTTTCAAATGAGTATTTTATGTGTTATTAATCTTTTATAAATTTATAAGGATTATATCATATTACAAAAACACTTATTCATTGGGTTTTAAGACAAATGTGATTTTTAATGTGGGATTCCCTTTTTGGTTTAAGAGGTTTGATTAATTTAAATGGGGAGGTTTTTTTCTGAAATGGAATGGATATTTCCTTGAGAGGTGATTGTGTTTTGGTGTTATTGTGACTTCCCTTTGGTTTTTATTTGGATTAAAAATGATTTTTCAAATGAATCTTTAAATTTATATTCTATGAGTGATAAATGGATGGCCCAGTTAGCACTTTGTTTAGTGATCTTGATTCGTTGATTTGGTGTACCCTTGTCGAGCCCAATTGTTTTTTTATGATGGTTATGTGTATCGATATGATAGATGTTTGAAATGTGATTAATGTTGTGCTTATGAATTAGGGATATTTACAAGGGTAGTGTGGGAGGTGGGATGATTTGATTATGGTGTTATCCTTTGATCTTTGTTATAGTAATTAGATGGTACTTATATTGAAAGTGTTCCACCTTCTTTTTATTATTCATGAGGGACCCAATGATACTAAGTGGGAGATCAGGGGAAGTTTCCATGATAGTTGATATTAAATGTTGAATATTTTTCCCTAATTGTACATAATACCTGGATAATAGGGTGTCACTGATGATACTAGGTGAGAGTGATTCAGTTAACAGATGTGTGACCATTAACCTTCCAATAATGTGCCCACTTTTTACATCTTGTACTTATCCCATTAATCCCTATAGAACCTCCTCATGATATGTATGGTATGTTATGCCTTCTTTATTGTATATTGGGCATGTAATTTTCTTGTTACTTTTTGAATGTTTTGACATGTTGAATATTTTATGATTGAGATTTGAAATTTTATGACTTAATTTGTGTTGGTATTATCATTTCTTAGGACTTGTGTGGCACCATCATGTGTGTGTTTGGCATGCTTTAAAAATTATTGTTTTTGAAATGTTTTGAAAGTGTGATTTGAAAAGGAAAATGTTTTGGGTGTTTCTTTAAGAGCATTAAATTAATTGTATTTTCCTTTGAATTTTTTTTTGGAAATGGGATTTTCATTGGATGGATTGTAAAATGGAGGAAATTTTTTTGGCTTAATTTACCCATTTTAAAGGTTTAATTTAAAAATTTTACCTGTACTTGTTTTTTTATAAAAATGATTATTTTTTGAAATTGTTCTTGTGATTTGGATTTTAAAAATCATGTGAAAACCTATTTTATACGTTATGTTTAAATAAGAATTTTATAAACTATTTTACTAATGTATTTTCATAGATTCAGTGGGTTGTGGTGGCCTACTGAGAGATTTTATGCTCATGGCTATATTATCATTTTTAGTTATAGGTTCATCTTATCCTTTTATTATCTCCCATGGGGTGTTATAGTTCTTGATTTTTGGGTGATCACTCGTATAGTCACAAGGAGACAGGTATGTTTGTAGTTCAGTTTTTATTTTAGTTTTTTATATCGTATTGGCTGATCATGATTTTATTTCTTTCTATGGATGGAGGGTAACAATAGTTGTTGGTGAGAGAATTAAATATGTTATATGTGGGCATATTTTCCTTGTAGGAGAGGGTTTTTATAGGGTGCAAGAGGTTTTTGGTGTTCACTGCTATTTCGTTGCTTTCCTATTTTTGATATTTGGTTTCGGTGTTGTTTATTTTGTTTCCTCTTGGACATTCGACATATAGATAGGCCATTATGGATTTTTTTTATTATTTATATTTCATTTACTTTTATTATTAGTTTAAACCATCCATAAGTGTGTTCTTGTGATACCCAGGTACTCGTTTCCAGCATGTGGGGATTGGGAATGCCCTTCGGGTCAGTGGAAAGCTAATTCAGGCATCTGTAAGAGGGAAAATCTAGACCAGCTCATTACAACACCACTATCTAAAACTCTACCAAACCTAATCATAATTCTGAAAGATGAGAGAAAAGAGACAATGAATTCCTATAACCCATCTACTGGTCCCTCTTTTGAATGAACACCACATGTTTTCCTTCAAAATAATAGAAAAAAAATCTCCACTAGAAGCAATTAATGTCTGCATGAAAAAATAAAACCAATCCATACCAAGGTTACATCATATGGTTATATCTATAGAAAAAATTCCCTGATGACTAATACTTACACATCATTATCTCAAAACCCCATCACATATCAAGAAAACTATAATGGAATCCAATTGGTGTACTCAACACCTAGGGCATTAGAAGCCTTTCTACCTTGAGTCCCAAAGCACAAACCTGGGAAGGTTAATTGAAAGATTGTGATGCTCCATAATCAAATAAATATAAATACAATGTAAAAAAATAAAATGGTGCCTTGAACAATATCTATCCCTCCTGGTGATGGAATATCCATGGAATAAAACTAAAAATTCAATTCTCCTTTTCTACACTAGACTTGATAAATACCACCTTTATGGACATTCTTATCCCTATAACCATGATTATAGTGGGAATTATGAGTTTTTTCCCTACCAACTCCATTTTTAAATGATTGGAAAAAATATTTATAGACCTGCTACTAATATGACCTCTAGATAAACTGCTATTGAGGAAGGAATAGAAACTAATATCCCACACTACACTAGCCTTCGAGAATGGTTGTGCATTAAAACTGATGGTGACCATGACCTACATAAGTGAATTGAAATGGTACAGCGATCCTTGTGGATGAATAAGGACTAAAAACTTTAGAGAATCGTGGGGAAGACTATTGAAGGAGAATCCATACTAGTCAAAACTTCAACAACCCTAAAATATAATATCCTCTCTCTGTAACTCTAATCCTCAAGAAGCTATGATGAATCCCCTCTCAAGATGATCTCTAATGTTCTCGCATCATCTTGATCATATATTCCTTCTTATAAACCTCCAGATAAATATACAATGTAAATAGGGTAACCTTATACCAAATAGTCAGATAAAGCACCTCTTCTAAGCATTACTCTTTATCCTTTTCATCTGAAAACAAAAATATCAATAGAAAAGTAAAGAAGATCCTTGAATCTAATCCTAATCTCCCACATACTCAATATACCTTACTAGAGGCATAGAACTCATTCATATTCACTAAATTCATCATAAATGAAATAAATTATGTATAAAACTCCCTATATAAATAACTCCAAAAAACCTATACCTCCTTACACTCTCCAAGGAACAGGATCCACCACTGGTGTGCAGCGCCTCTCATCTGACTAATAGACAATAAAACCTAATAATATAAAATATAATTGATTAAACGAAATTCTATATTAATCTCCTATAACTAGTACTCTATCTCTAAATCATAGATTCTCCACTCATACTTTGTTAATCCCTAAGGCTGAAATTCACACAAAGTCTTCCTCCAAAACTCATCCTCGTTAGTCGATTCAACACTCCAATGGTCAATTGGATTATCCTATATCACCTCAGCAACCTAAGTTACACATGGATAATGACTATGATCCATATCTGAAAATATAGTGGGAAACTTCTAAGCCTAAAAACATAGAAGTTATAAAATATTATTTTATTAAATTCATTTTAATTCTCCAAAATCACAATAATTAAAACATAATTGTAAATATGTATGTTGCTTGTAATTCTCATAGGTCTCTACCCTTAATTCAAAATTACGTCCCCCAGGGTGTTCAATAAGCTTAGGTTCCTTGTGTCAGGTCACAAGTGGTTCTAATCACTTATTTCCTAACTGGTCTCCCTTACCACATTATACACTAGGTTCAATTAATGTTGTTTCCCTAATAAACCCATGTAATACTCACCAATTATTAATTCCAAACTCCATCCTAAATTTCACTCATAGATCTGATATCACTTTTGTAGGACCCAACCCCACTTTAAACCCTTCATGGGCCTATAGTAAAGGAGATAGTAGCCCCTGAAGCCCAACTAAAATAGGATACAAGTTGGTGACTAGCTATAAGGGTATAAAACATACAAATGGGAGGCATAGACCTCATAATACCATGAACATATAAAGTAAACCAATTATCATATCCATATATAGAAAATAAAAACCATCATCCAATAATTCATATAAATGACATACAGATATAGGCCTACAAAAGGAAAAATACTAAGAAAAAAACTTACAATAGTGACTCCAACCATAGCTCTAAAACATGAGCTAGTAATGTCTAAATCGATCACTGAATCCCTCCTAGAAACCTAAAAATATATTTATATATATAGGGGTGATCATACATGTATTCTTAATAGGATCCTCTATAATACCCCTTGTGAAAATTTATAAAAAGCATAGTAATGCCTCAATGAATAAAAAACAAATCCAACACACGCCTAGTTTGGTCAAATATCACCCAATATCACCAAGTATCACTCACCCAATATCATATCCATGTATATTAACTGAATATAAAAGTAATATAGAAATAAGGTACCCCACAACCTCTTCCCCACTGGTTTTTCTCACTTATTCCCCAACAAAAAAATATCATGATGCTTTCATCCCTTCTATATAACCACATATTCCTATTCCACATCACAACTATAACCACATCATCATCATAAAATATTGATCATCACATACTAAAAAGCACATTATACCATATATTACAACCACATAACACCACATCATAACTGAACCTCATATCCTCACCAAAGTAGGATATTATGAACATGAAGAACATCACCCTCATTTTCTAATCTTACTATATAAGACCCCCAACATGTATCACATCCCCTACCACATCATCATCACATAACATAATCATCAATATCACTCTAACCTATACTAGTGTAGCTTTTGTATCATAAATTTAGGCCATCACAGCTAATATTATGTTAAAAAGAGAGATCAAGGAAGAGGGAGTAGTCATCCATCCATTTCCTCACCAACCTGGATATTATGATAATGCTTGGAACCCAAAAAATTTGAGAATTAGTAAATTTATCTAACTCATGTGGGGTGTGTATGAAATAAAAAATGAAATAAAACATATATCATATTCATACATACCCAGGCTAAGGGGTTCATACTAAACAACACTACAATACCAAACACTATCATTGTCAAACCACCGCCATAACCTAAAAGCTTCTTCCAACTCTAATACACAACTATCCCACCTATCATAAGAAAAAATGACCACAAAAACATTCATAATATACCATTAATCACATAATTTAACAATTTCCAGATTTACTACATAATCATAATATTACATTCATTAGGCCATTCAATTATATAATTTTTAAAAAAACCATTCATTATACAATAACTACATTTATCAAAATCGTTACCCATTAATTTTAAGCATTAACAATTCATTAGTATCCAAAACTTATTAATTCTAATCCCATGATATTACAAACTTCTTTCCATACTATTTGATAACTATAATACATCCCCACAATAATCAACCAACCACCACCACACAAAGCACCACACATCACATGCTAATAATCTACATGTCTTTCACAAAACCTTTCCATTTCCACACAACCAGCCATACCATCATTCCCAAATCACATAATAGACCTTCACCATAATGACATCAAGAACCAAAATTTCACATTCACTCTATAATAACCAGTCCTAGAATCCTATACACTTCACACGATGATATCCAAAACTATCCACAAAAAACCCTAATTAAGGCCACATAAACCATAATAATAATAACAAGAATATGAGAATAAATCTGTAGATTATTTTTATAACAATACACCTCTATAATTTCCCTTTTGAAAACAAGACTTAATATTAATTAATCACCTCTTATATAATCATTATAACCCCAAATAAAAATTTTACACAACCAATTATTTACCATCTTTAAGTAATTAACCTTTTATAAAAAGTGATTATATCATGTTGATTATAAAAACATCACATATATCACAAAAAAAACAAATTCTAAGAAACAACGTTAAACATGAATCAATGATATATGGTATTATATGTGTTTTTTCTTGAAAATAAAAATATTGATATTGAGGCTTACCATCCCATAATGAAAACAAAAACAAGTTAATTCCATGATTACACATGATTAAAATAGAGAATTCTTGAATCCCCTACCACAACTGGAGTTCCAATAGCCATTGTGAAAAGATAGAGAGAAATAGATGGTCACATGTCCAAAACACACACTGCTGTAACTTTGACATATATCAATGGTTCCTAAAAACATTGGCTCCTAGGTTGTGGGGATAGGGCTATAAAATGTTTATAAAAAACCATTGGTATAGCCCTGTTTGGATATTACTATACCAAAGGTTCATTGGAACCATTGGAATTTGTGGTAAATAGTTCAAAGAATCATTAGTATAAACCCCCTCTACCAAGTAGCACTTCTCAGACAGCCTGAACCACCTACCCCATAAACAACCTATAAACAAAAAAAAACTACCTACAAACAAAACATATATACAACTAGTAAATATATTCATTCAAAACATGTAATATTATATATTTTACATTTAATTAGTTAATAAAATAAAAATAAAATGATAACACATATATATAATTTGTTTCAATTATAAAACACCATCCATAAAGTCAAAAATGTCATAAATAAGAGGTAAAAATAGATTGGATCAATATATCACACTACAAAAATTATAAGTGTCTCCATTATCATCGTGTTAATCACTACCATCATGCTCATCCATAAACTCATCAAAAAATCATTATCCCAAATAACTTCATCATCATCGGCACCTAAAGGGTCATTACCCCAATTGCCACTTGGATCCTCATTATTGTCCCCCAAAGCATCATGAAATAAGTGAATCATCGACATATATATTTCAAACCCCCTAAAATAATCTATCAAAAGTGGCAGAAACATATCCAACATTTCTTTCATGAAGTTCTTGTGGACTTTTTCTTCTCTTTCATGCTCCTGGACTATTAATTCTTTTCCTTTTATTCTTTTTCATGGGTCTCTTGTAACTATAGAGTGGTACTAGAAAAGGTGTTTAAATTAATTGAAGTGGTCTAATACCTATTGTGTATGATATACTAATGATATTGATATGAGACCCTCCCCTAGTTCTCCTCCCATAATACCTATCGCAAATGATTAATGGGTCCAAAGTTTTCATCTTCTTTCTCTTGAATAGCCTCTATAGCATGTTGTTGATTTCATAAAATAGATAAACATATAGGAAATATATGTTAAAATTTTAAGTAATCTACCCAATCATACAATATTTTCTTGAATCTTAGAACTAATAGAACTTCTATATTTATTCTTTCAACTCTAGAAAAACATTTTTCCTCAATGTACACACCCTTCAATGTTAAACACCACTCACTGTAAAAGTAAATGCATGTTAGATAATAATAGTAAATAATTTTTTTAATGATATAAACTTAAATGAGAAAACATTTAAGTAAAATGTGGTGTTTCTTATTATCTAAATCCTAAACAATGTAATCATTCTGAGTTTTACTTGATAAATACATGGTTTCTCGCATGTTCAAGCATAGTTATGTCCCAAAGTCTACACATACTTCATGTCATTCTGGTTATTTTATATCTTTATATAAAATCCAAGAAAAATAAATTATTAGTTTCATAATCAAAGTGTTCTTAGAAATAATTTTCAATTAAAATAATAAAATTACAATAATACCCTAAACTAGTCACTCGTCCAATAGAAAACCATCTCCTAGTCCTATATGACTAGAAAATTATTAAGGTCTATTATACCTTCTAAATAATGCTAAATCTTCCAAACTAGCCATTATAAAACTCATTATTATATAATCTATATAACTCAACTAATTCCATTGATCATGAAACCCTAATAGCTTTACCATTGGGGAAATTATAGTGGAGTTTCTAGAAAAATACTAATTCATATAAATAAAATTATAATATACAATTTCTTCTCATAAAATTTATTACCCATATACAAGCCCATGAATTATCCTTGATTTCATCTATAATGTGTCTCTAGGATACTGGTTTCATGGAAATAATTTTACTATATTTGGTAATTATTGCCATAAAATTCTTAAATTCGCTCTCATGTTTACCAATCATTTGATTTTATTCATTTTAATCAATAATTACATATTTCTAGTAGTTCTATACTTCACACATGGAAGTACCCCCATGCAAATTAATAATTTTATATCCATATCTAAAAGAATAAAAGAAAAATATTAAACTAAAAATTGTCACAATGAAAATATATTATGGTCACAAAATTTAATAGGGTTTTATACGTATACCTTAGGTAGAAAAATTAGTGGGCTTTGATAGATCACTATTTAATAATGGATCTAAAACTTGTGTATTTATAGTGGACTTCAATGTATGCCCATGATGATCAATATCCTCTAGATGATCAGAATCTGATGGAGTATAAGTCAAAGGAGCATGAACATAAAATCCCAGAGAGATCTGAGAAATGAGAAATTTTGGCAGCATATAATTTGATGGTAAATGATAATAGATATAAAGATAATGATCCCTCACTAACTAAGTAAATAGTATACAAGAATCATATCTTGATAAAAATGGTGGTGATAGAATAGGTGGTATAAATATCCTTGATGCCTCTAAGGGAACCATGAGATGAGAAACTGTGTTGGATGGTATATCTGGTGAAGGGCATGGGTTTGATCAAGTATGAATAGTGATTCGAGTAACAATAATACCCCCACCCCCTCAATCTTTCAATTTGGACCCCATTATTACCAATCTATGAAGAATAATTTTCTTCTATATGGTGATTTCTAATTAAAATTTAAAAATTATAAATGATGTGATATTATAAATTATATAATTTATATATATATGTGTGTGTGTGTGAAATACTATACTCATATAGAACACCAAAGGAAAAATATCATACTCTCTCATGTGGTGATTATTTTCAAACAATCTCTTTTGGTGTATCTCTTTAATATTTCTCATTTCCTACATTATAAAAAGAATATAAATTTAATTATAAGTTCATTACTAATGGATAATACTAACAATACATAAGAGGTGGCATGACATAATTAAGTTATACCAATCACCGATCCAAAAGAGGTATATGTAGTGACGTAACATGATCATGTCATATTTATTTTCAAAACAAATAAAATATAAAATTTCTGGCATAACATAACCAACTCATACTAATTAGAATGTTAAACATGTTTAAGATATGTTTTTATTCTTGTGTGGTAAATTTGGTCAAATTCTTTTTTGGGTTAGGTTGATTTAATTTGGATTATTTCTTATTGTTTCATTTCTATTTGATTTATTCTAGTATTTGGTTTAGTTTAGCTTGGTTATCTTTAAGATGGTTTGGTTTAATTTATGTAATTTTATGTTGATTTGTTTCACATTTATTTGATTCAATTTTAATTTGGTTATATTTTTTGGGGTTAGATATTTTTATTTCAAGGAAAATTATTTTATTTATCATTTCATTTCATATAAGATGGTTTATTTTTTATTAATTATATGTCTTTAGTAAATTTGTGTTGTTTCTCAAATGATCATTGGTGGTAATCTTATTTATTGTGGATTTATTCTCACTTGATTTAAACATTTTGTGACAATATTAAAGTTTATAGGTGTATTTTTGAAAATGAACATTCATATGTTATTATGCTTTCAAATATGATAAATCTAAATGGTTTAGTTTTGTGTTTATAATAGATTTTATTTACAATTTTTATTCTTTGAAAGACATTATGTTGTGTGTTTTTTCATTTGTTCATGTATTGTTTGTGATGTTAATTTAATAAACTTTTTATAAAGGGGTAAGTGGTTGGAAATAAAAAGGAATCCTATTAAATACATAAGGCCTTTTTTATTTAGATTTTAATTTTAATTTTATATTTTATAGTTCAAATATTCTTTAATTGATTCAATTCTATTCGAGATATATTAGATTCACATAAAGTTCAGTTGGGTTAGGTAGTTTTACTTTTATTATTCTTTTTTAGTTCCATTAAATTTCATTTGGTTTAGTTTGGGGTGGTTTGATTTAGTTATATATGATTTAGTTTTTTTTTTTAATTTAGTTATGTGGGATTCTTATGTTTATATAGACCAATATCTCAACATGATAACACTAAATCCATAATTAAGATCATAACAATAAATCAAGACTTATGATTATATAGATCAATATTTTTACATGTGGAACACATCTCTATATTAATATGAAAATGATGAAATTTCAAAACATAAATATACTAATTAAATCATGCTAACATAATTAACAAAGACTAAATAGGTCAAATGATCCTAAATATTTAATAAAAGATTCTAACTATTTTCTTAGAAAATAGAAAGTTTCCTTTTAATAAAATTTCATTTTAGAAACAAACAAGACATAATATTTATCTTATTCACATTAAAGTGTGATGTAGATACACTAATTCAATTATTTAACATGGTTATTAAAAATAGAACAATTTATAATAAATAATAATGTTTGAATACTCAACCAAGAATATAATGGAAACTAAATTAAAGAGCAGATAATTTTTTCCACTTAACTTAACCCGGCCATTGTATCACCACCAATACAGCACTTAACCCTCAATTAAATTCTATTTTTTTACTTAAAATTTAATCAAGTAAAGTGAAAAATATGGTTTATATTTTCTATTAGAGTAATTATTGGTTATTGATGATAATATGTAAATTAAGATTTGGTTATGTTATTTGAATAGGTAGTGTGAATGATTAAACCATCCTAATAATCAGACTATTTTGTTACTATGTTCATTTATATACTTATGAATGTAATAATTTATATTGATTCTATACAAATTTTCATTATATTATACATCCCATTTTCATTAATATTCTAAATCACATTAGTTACTAAGGAGAATCGCTAAATATACATGTTGAATATATAAGAGGAATACTCTTTCTTTAGATCTTAACAGTCACTATATATTACTTTAAAGCACTTAGAAAAATTTTATAACCCTCATAGGTCTTATAAGGTCCTAAAGGAAAGCTTTTAATGTGTATGTTAATCCAAATCCCATTTTTAAATTTTATCCATTAACATGTATATGGTGAATTATACACCCTTTTAGATACATAAATAATGCATTCTAATTTTAATTAAATGATAGTACATATTAGGATATCCACAAAGTACCTTATAGACCCTATAACCAAAATAATTACCCTACTTGTTTTATTTATATCTATCTATCTTTGTTATTCATTCCAATTTTTAATTATGAAATCTAGTTTTTAGCTTAATATTTTATAGATTACCTTTTAAATGGAAAGGATATAAAATTTCACAAGTCAAGCATCCATAGACCTACTGAATATATTAGAAGAAAGATAAACAATTATGATTTCTAAATTATACATAATTTACATGAAATAATAATATTTCTCCCAAATCATTAAAAACCATGAACCAATTTAAATTTCTAGTTTAAAATTTTATTCTATTCATAAAAAGGGTGTTTTAATTAAAAAAGAACTTTTTAAATAGTTTTCCATAATGTTAGTTCATTTTAATATTGTTTTGACTTGTAAAAAATGAATTTAAAGATTCTAAGAAAAACTAAATTGGTGTGAATTTTGATTACTTTATGTATTGTTTATTAATATTTTTATAATTACTTATCCCTCACGTCACTTTCATTATTTATCATTTATTTTTTCTATCATAATTCTAAATATTTCATTTTCTATTTTCTACTATTTTTCATTGGTATTTTGAGCTATAGAAGTTGTATTGACAAGATACTTGATTCATTTGAAATCTAGTGGATTTTTCTAAATATAGGTCAATTGGATCAGAAGATGATTATGTTGCTAATAGACTCTAATATTAGTTTGAATAAATTTATTTTATGTTCTTATAGAATTTCAAAATCATAGTTTTTAATTTTGGTTTAATTCATGCTCTTGATGATACAAGTAGTTATAGATTCTAGAATTTAGTGATTATTATCACATAGGAAATATAAAGAATATATAAAAAAATTCAACTACACTAAAAGTTAGTTTTTACATTTAGATATTACAAATTTGACTAAACCTCGCTGAAAATGGTCTGTCAAAATAGTATTTTTCAAGATTGGTTTACTTCAAGTTATTTAAGATACATGTAGTTATAGAAATATGAATTAAGTGACTCTTGTTGAATTGGAAATAAAGTGAAATTATCTAAAAATAAATAAAATATACTTAAATCAGTTTTGGACATTTAGATATTAATAATTTTAACTAAAATCACTAAAGAAAAAGATTTGAAATAAAATAGTAGGTTGAGAACAAATATCATTTCTTCTAAATATTACCCACCACTAATTCATGTCTATAGTCAACTATGACAATTTAAGTATTTGAGTCATCATATACAACATATTTTTCAAGACCAGTGATGGTGTAAATTTCATCCCCACCATCATCGAAAATATTTCTTGGGATCACTTTAGTGATGAAACTGAATTTAGGATTTAATGTATCTTTCATATAAAAGAATTGTTCTTATATTGATATCAAAATATAAGGCTCATTGATGGTAAATAAGCATTGTATGTCAATAACTCTAAATCAAAAGTCATCAATAAAGTTTCCTTGTCATATTATTGAATCAAACCACTTGCATTTCATCATAGCAACTTGACCATGGTAGTAATAATCAAATATAAGTTCTTTCTCAAAAACTCCATAATAAGACACATTTTCTTATTGAGGCCAGTTATCCAATATAATAGAATAATAATCTATAATTTTAGTTAGAATAATGCCATCATGTTGTGTTATTATATTCACTATTTGACTAGTTATATTAAATTTATAGTTATTGATCGCCAGCGATTTTCATTCACAAACCAATTTATTGGGACCAAAATCCAATGATTTTATTTCTCGAGAGACAATTTCAACCAATAAACTCAATAAATAAAATATATATGAATATTAAAATTTAGCATATATTTTTTTATATATTTTATAAAATTAATGGTCATACCTTCTATTTCAACCAATAAGGAAACACTTTTCCATGAAAAGTGTCTCTCTTTCTTAATGGCAATGAATTATGAATTCAAGTTATAATTTTTTTATGTTACCTACAAAAAAAATATAATAAAATTTTGAGAAATATGTACAATTAAAAATGATGGGATAACATATACATGTTTAAAGTACTGACTTGATGTATTCATTGAATAAATTATAATTATATAAGACAGTGAGATGTTTATACCCTTCTATTTAAGGTTTAATGCATCCAATATATATGATCTAGTAATTACCCATATTTTTGGAAGTAATGGAAAAGTGGGCTCAATTTTCTCATATTTATCATCTTTAATTCACATTGAATAGTTACATCTCATGCTAGCATCATCCAAATACATTGAATAGAAATCCATATATGTTTTATTCAAATAACCTTTCATAATGAAACCTTTGAGGTGATTCAAGTTCCTAACATAATACTTCATTGTGTACATATTTATTTCAATTGGCTACATATAATGAAACGTAATCCCCCCCAAGAATTATTTTAGTTTGAATATGGATTATTTGAAGCATCATGTAAGTGAAAAAATATCAGGAAAATTTTCTCTGACTTGCACATATTTAATGGTGACTCTTTTGGTATATTTTTTCAGAAACACTTTAAAAAAATATTGAAAATATATCTATTAAAATGTCATAGGTGAATCACTTTCACCATAACATTATTGGATTTTAAATGATGGATTATATTGGAATAAATTCATGAAGAATGATGTAATAGTCATAAGTTTTTTGATATTTCAATTCCACCTCTCTTATGTTGACCCATTTTGATATGTTTCTTGAATAACCATCAAGAACATTGATAGTCTATAGTGCTTCTAGAATTTGTTTTCTCTAAAGTTTTTATGATATTAAAAGCACATGGAACTTTCCAACTATTTTGATCAATACACTCTGGATTTATTTTTGGTCTAAAACACCAATCCACCATGTCACACTCAGATCGTAAATCATCTTCGGTCTTACCCTTGAAATTTATAAGGATCAAAAGAAAAATTTCATATACATTTTTCTCAATGTGAATTATTTTTAAACAATGACATAACAAATTGGTTGAACAATAAGGAAAATTCAAGAGGATAATTTTCTTCCTCAAATTGTAATTGGATTTAATGGAAATATTCTTTCTCTTTATATATTTCATCTAACCTTTCCCGAATGAAAAAAAAAAGATATATTTTAATTCATTAAGCATATTGGTTATAAGCAAACACCGATGTGGCTTCTTGGTCTAAATATTATTGTCAAAATTTTACTAATTTATCATATATGGATGATCCATTGTAAATAATTTTTTATGTCCCTTAACACTAAAACCATGAAAATATTTAATCCTTCAGGGTCATGTATTCCTCATACAAATAGGACATTATATTTTACTATTTTTTCTCCATCTAAACATCTTTTAATAAGTAGTAAAATAATTTATCATCCACATAATCATAGTACATATATGAAATATATCTTTTAAATAAGAATCATATGTGCACAAACCCACATTCCAAAACTACTTTAACTCTTATTAAAGGTTCCAAGTACTTATTTATATCATTTTCAGGATCTGAAGTTATAGATATGAGTATACTCAAGAAATTAAATGGTTTTTCATACACATACATGGAGGAAGGTTATAAATGTGAATGAAAATTTTCCATGTGTTGTGTGAAGTAATCATCTTACCAAATTGATTAAAATATTAACATGATAGACCCAACATTACATTACACACCTTGACTAAAAAATAAATATATATTGTATCAAATGTCTATCATACTAATTTATATATTGGATGAACCAAATCATCATTATCCTTAATTATTTTAGCATAATTTTATCACATATTTTTTGATATTTCATCATATATGAAATAATTTTAAATCCTAGGAATCAATGGAAAGTTATACATTACTTCTTATAACATGTGATATAATGTTCCTTATGCATTTGGCGTTCATCGAGATATACTGCATTCTATAATATCATTTAGTTCTATTATTTCCTCCCAAAATAATATTCAATATTTCATGCATGCATGAATTCTATTATTTAAAAATCCAAGATATTTAATTAACTTTTATTCCCTTTAATAATTTGATGGAATATCAACATCATCATGAAATAAGTCCTTAAAAAGGTAAGAATGTAATCAATTTCAGCATTAGAAATTATATACCTAGTTTTCTTATGATACATACATATTAAAAATTCTAGCTTTATCATTTTACAACATGCCTACTATACAAGATTCCTAGATTATCCATTAATTTTTTTCACTCTCTTAACATCATCATTTTCATTAGTTATGAAGTACCCAAATAAAGAATTTTTATTTGTTTTCAATACGTTTGTGAGAAATAAAGTCAAATTTTACTAATATGTTAAAAGAATTTCTAGGTTATATGGTAATAGAAGTTATGAGGCTGCGTCTTAAAGTTCTTGTGTGTAAAACTTCAATACACTTGGGAAGCTTTAAGACAAAGAAGAAAATAATTATGATGATTGGTGTGTTGATCATCAAGGAAATTAAGGAAATGTGTTTATGAATATAAAAACATTATTCACAACATTTTGAAAGATATTTTTAATTGATTAATAAGTCCTATAATTGATCTAAATAATTCCAGATCTTAAGTTAAGAAATATAGAATATTGGAGTTAGAAATTGAAATATGGAAAACTAGTAGTTGTGTATGAGTCATCTAGAAAACTATGTATAACTCAAAACCTCTATAATATAGAATTTAACACCCCAGGCTTCCACGGTACGTTTCCCATTGAATAATTCAATAGCATGTGTTGTACTCAACTTCGAGTTCTAACGCACACCACAACCAATCAAACTAGCCATTATGAATAGTAATAACCACCTTTTGAAATTTTATAAATTTTAACTTTCAAAATGGACTTCATTTTTGGATTCAGAATATCGAAATTAGCTTAGGGCAAATTTTTGGTATATTTCTGAAAACTTTCAATTTTTGATGAAAAGTGAAAAAACACTGAGTTATAGTTTAAAAAAGAATTTTTATTTAAATAATTATTTATTTTATTTAAATTTAATTAAGGTAAAAATAGATACATAATACCTATATAAGTTCAATGTAATTCATTGGAGTTAGTTTAGAATAATTTTAGATAAATAAAAAATTTATGGAACTTTTCACCGTCTTTTACCCACCTCCTAGGAGAATTTGGAAATTCACGTAAAACATAATTTTACTGCTTTTGTGAGTGGAATTTTAAAAATATGAGAGAAACAGTTAATATGAAGTAATAAAATGTGGTTCAATAAGATAAAAATAATTTTTGGTGAATAGAAACTTTTTACATTTATTTACCACGATTAAAAGAAAATCGGGTAATTAAGGGTAAAAATGATATATTACCCTAACACATGTCCTAATTCTATTGGACAAGTTTATATCGACCAAAAACAACCTTAGGAATAAAATATTATCATTTAGGTCCACTTGGATTAGATTAGGACATTTATTATTATTTAATTCAAAGAAGAGTTAAAAGAGTTAAAATCAAAGTTTAATTACTAAAACATTTTTAATATTGGGTTATACATAAGATAAATTAGATTTTAAATATTAATTAGAAAGATAAAAAGATTTCCTACATAATGATATTTTATTTATAATTTTTATACATAAAATAATTTAATTTATTTATGAAACAATGGTGATGCAGTAATTACCAAATTAATGAAATATTAAAATAATGGATATTATAAATATCCAAATAAATTTAATTTGAGACTTTTTATGAATTAAAATATTTTTATAGGTTAATATGACATATTATTATTGGTTATATTAATTTTATTCTAATTAATAATTCTTTTATGAATTTATCAAAAACAAAATACCAAATAGTGTCAAAATTGTCATAAAAGAGTTTTTAAAAAAATATTATATTATTAATTGATATTATATTCCTAGAAATCTAAGGTTCAGAAAAATGGATTATATAATGATAGTTGTATCATTAATGGATCACTTTGGGGTCTCTTTGAAGTATATAGTAATTTTATTAAATATATAATATAAAAATACAAAGAGACATGGTAAATGTCAAACTATTTAACTAAGAGTTAAATCTAAAGGATAAGGTTACTATAGTGATCCAAACCTGTCTAAAATATATTGGTTGGGTGGTTTTCGACCCATAACAACCTTAGAAATTGAATAATATACTTTTTAGCCATTATAAACCGAATATGAATTTATTATAAATTAATACTTTAAGTTTTTCTTAAAGAGCCCCTCCTCCCCCTTATAAAAGGACACCACTTATAACCAATTCCTCACACCTCTAAAGCCTTTTGGATTGGAAAAAATCTACCCAAATATCCTCCTAACTTCCCTAAGTTCAACCAAGATGCCTTCTTTTGATCATAAATCCAACCTAAAGAGCCCTTTTGATCAAATCAAAAGAAAGAACCCGAAGAAGAGGTAACGTTTTCACCACCCTCTTTCAAGTTCCTTTCTTCTTTAACTTCTTATTTCTTTTTTATTTCCATTTTAAATAATAACTCAAGTATATTATATATACTATGATATTATTATAAATATGGTATAACCATATTCAGTATTCTATCCATCCTTTGAATGACATGTCACCATACGTGCGTACGTACGGCTTACTGTCTCCACATCGTGGTGTAATTGTTATTCAAAAAAATATTATTTAGATGGGTATAATAATGATGTTTAATTAATGTAAATAATAAATATAACATGATAATTATTTTTTATATATGATATACCATCCAATTATATATTATTTTAATATCAAAATAATGATATTATCGCTCGTGCGTACGTACGGACTACCGTCTCCACGAACGCGATGAGATTCATTCCCCATTGTATCTACACAAGTATAATTATCATTTTATGATTAAAAATAATGTTTAATGACTTAATATAATTCTTTATATGAATAATATACAACCTATCCATAACAAACATGACTTATACAAAAAAACATATAAAAGAAAACAAGTATGTTAACACCTGAAACGACAATAATACTAAGATATTATTAACAAAGCAATGTTAAAAGATCATATATGATATCATATTAATGTATATTATTATTGTATAATTCAATAACAATTATTTCAACATTATATAGGAGGCTAACCTACCCTCGACCAAGGAAAAAGTACAAAGTAAGGGGTTTCTTATCTCACTTTTAATTCCGTGAGATTTCCATTGTTCTCCACTTATTTATTGCATGTGGTGTGTGTATTGCCCATGATTGTATTAATTGTGTAATATAATTTAATTTTTGGATATATACATCATCATTTTATGATCCTTCTTTCATGGTTGTATGTTTCGTATGTTACCAAATCGATAAGGGAATTTGAAATTTCAATTTCCATTCATTGGGCTTTACGCATACTTCATTGATTATTTTACTCCAAGATTATGTGTGGAATCACTATTAATTTGATTATGTCATAATTTCCACTCCCCTTTCTGTGTATATACTTTTGATACACATAATCACTCCATTTATAATTTCTCAAGTCATCTATATGAACTTGATATGAGTAATTTTAACTCAATCTCCATTTGTTGTGTTAAATATCCAATTCATTGGTGTTGTCTTTACAAGAATATGTGTGAATGTCCTCTGATTGATTTACACAGAATATCCAATCATATTGATTGTATTTATATTTGTCACACATAATTATGCCATTTATTTATCCTTAACCTAAGGATACGGTCTTTATAAGAAGTTTCATCTCAAATTACATTCCATTGAGACTCCTTTGTTGTGATACACCAAATCACTTTTATATGGTGTATATAATGTACTTTGAAATAGTATATCATGAATCCATTTATTCTTATGATATTACAAAGTTTTGATTACCTTAATTATTTGTATTCAAGTGTCTCTCCTTTGTTTAGAAACTCTAACTAAAATATCATTTTTAAATGTCTAAAAGATTTATTATTCTAAATCATTCTCATTAATGTCAATGTTTTAAAAACATTTTGAAGGATTTATTTATATGGACATTAAACTTTTAAAATTAAAATTCCTTTTAAAAGTTTCAAAGTGGTATGGGACAATTTTATTCAAAAATCTATTTTTAAATGGCTTCTTTACAAATTGTGTGACTTTTAAATGTTTTCAAGAAAAAAGGGGATATTTCTCTCAATTAGTTTTGATGATTATTTTCATCTATGTCAATATCCTTAATCATTATCTATTGAGGTTAATATGATACAATAAATCTTCCATATTGTTTCGAATGAGTTATGTTTGACTGTGGATGTGCTATTTTTATACCATTCATGGTTTGTGGATAAAGTATTGACATTTCGTATGCTAGTTTTAATACGAATTATTATGTTATGTTTCAAACTTTTCATATAAGGAATGCATTGGATTTAGTAAGTGACGGGTAGAGCCTGCTATAGCTCCTCAATGCATCGGTAGGTCTCATGAGACAAACTAATGTCTTGGCACAAGGACTTGAAAAAATCTTATTTGTAGTCTTGGCACGAGGCCTTGACTATGTGGTTTTGATAGTATGGCATTATGCATTCCATAATTATGAAAGTGGTTATTGATATTGCATGTGGTTATTCGACTAGTAGAATATCCATGTGAATAAGTAAATGGAATTATTTCATTTTATCTTTGTCATATTATGCTGAAGTTCAAGTTTAAAATGCTTTTGTTTTAGTTATGCATTGCCTTAAATGTTTATGCTTATCTATGAAAGTTTCTGCTATATTGTTATCCTTACTGAGCATCTTAGCCCACCCCTTTTAATATTTTATTTTTCCCGGGATGTGAAGAAGTAATTTATGAATGACCTACAGGGATAGTATGAGGGGATATGAAGACACGATGTTGTTATAGTTTTTTTTACTTTATGATGTAATGTAAGACTTATGAATATATCTAGTGTTTCCAAGACTACTAAACTAATCGGTCATTCGAGACTTGATCTTTTCTGATCATGACAATGTTATGTAATAATGCACCGACTCTAGGTAACTGGGGTTAGGGCGTTACATTTGGTATCAGAGGAAGTTTAGTACAAACCTTGGAAGCTAGATTTAGATAAACTCTGATTAGATCACATAGCCCTAAGAAAGACTTTGAGGATTAGTATACAAGAACTTCCTAGAATTTTGGTATTGTATAGATTTTGTGAGTTTTCCAAGAAATAAATCCCTGTCTAGATACAAGCAGGTAGAGGCGGCTCTGGTACAGATGTACCTAAGGGTAAAACCTGAAAACACCTCTTTGAGCTAGACTTGAACGGGGACTGGGGCACGACAATGGGCCTTGCTGCACTCTTGTTTATGACACTCCCAGGGGATATTATTAGGATATTTTACATTTTCTTTACAAACCGATTTGAAGTATTATGAGAGTAAATGAACTTGGTTAATCTTAATGTGTTTTAAATTGAGAATATGGTGTCATGATATTGTCTAAATGATTTTATGACTACTGTTACTCACACAATACTTTCTGGTTTTAGTTAATGGCTGGATTCCAAGGAAGTCATAGTGACTTTGAGAATGATGTACAAGGTGGGAACGATAGTGGAAATGAGCAACAAAATGGAATGTTGATAGGCGTAAAAGATATCGTCTTCATGCCAAATCAATTTTCCAAAAATATGATCAACAATATATATATTAACCAATTCCCGTACTCAACAAAGAAAAGAAAGGTGATGAATGATAAGAGCTCCAGTAGTGGATACCATGGAGAAAAGAATCCTCAATTTCCATCATGCATGAAATGTGGAAGGAGACACCCAGGAAAGTGTCTCAATGGAACAAAGAAATGATTTACGTGTGGGAAGGAAGGACATAAAGTGAAGAATTTCTAATGAAAAATGAAGAGTACTATGAAAGAAAATAAAAAATGGTCCCAAGATTCCAATTACGGTCATTTGTCGTAAATTTAAGGGACCTTGGCATCAACCAAGTCAATTCCCTATTCTATAGGATAACCTCTTGGTCAAGGAAGAACCTATGTGGAAATAAATGGATGGAAAAATATTTAAAGGTATTAGTGGTCCTTGTTGTTGAGATTACTTTAGGTGAATTTTCTCTTATATGTGTAACCCTGCAATTTATCATGTGAGAATGATATTTGAGGAAGACTTGTCCTTTCTCTTGTGGATATAGTTATAAATAACCATTTGGTTTTATATGATAATTGGGTTTGAGGAAATTACAAGTTATTATATTTTTTGAGGAAAATTCAAGGTATGAGATAACATTTGTGGTTAAATTATGTTATGGTTATTTTGAAGAATTTATCTCATTTTGGTAATGTTATAAAATATAGTTTTTGGAAAAAATACAACACGCAGACCATGTGACAACCCGTCATGTCTAACAAAGCTGTGGGAATCGAACCCACAACCAAAGTGCGATAGGGATTTATCGCCTAACATTGGACTATGTGAAGTCCCTGGTTAGTGTGACTAATTATTTTTAGTTAAATGATTTTATTGATCAGTAATAAGTTGATTTGGGATATTATGTCTTATCAAGTGAATACCCTTAGTATAGGAAAATGATTTGGTGATTAAGTGATAAATGTTATTTTAGAAGATGTTCGCTTTTTTGGGAACACTATATACCCAAGGAAAATAGAATACTATGGGATTTCATTTGAGGAGTAATAGTGGATTTTTATCTATGTTTTTATTGTGGATTTATAGTGATTTGGGTTATTTATGGAAATGATTAACCTATAATAGAGAATATGTGATTAGGTTAATTACTTTTAGGTATGTGACTTTAAGAGTAGTTGATGTCATTTGGAGATACAATTTAACGTGGAAGACTACATAACCAAATTCTTCTAAGTTTTGGGTTTCAATATTAGTTTGGATTATATTGAAGGATTTTAAGGACAATTGTTTATTGAATGGTATTTATTTATCTTTGGGGTATTGTTGGTATAATTTTAGAAATTAAGATTAGTGTTTCTTTCTCTAATGGAATATCCTTTTGGGGGATCATCAGATCTTATACTAACCATTTTGGTTTTGATTAATCTCTAAAGACAAGGTAAATATATAGTTTATCCTTTGTGGATCATGTGATTCTATAAGAAGTTTCTTTTATCTCTTCCAGTGTGACCAAGTCTTCTTGAATACTCATCGTTTAAAAATAAGTTAATAGTAGGAATTTATTAAAGAATGAAACTTTACTCAAAAAGTATGTATATCTATTTATGTTCTTATTCAATCTTAGAAATGAATTCCTCATCTTTATGTAATGTAACTTAAAACAAAAAAAATGTTGTTCGTTTACTTTTCCTACTAGGAAACTAATGACCATTTTTCCCATCACAATTTTGTGGTTTTCTTGTTGTTAACTTTCTCCTGATCATGTTCTTTATCCCTCTCTATCAGAACTTGACATTTAGTTTATCATCCATATCCATGTTTCTCTACATGGAATCCTAGTATAGGTTATCTTGGGTGACCTTTTTACTTCTCTTTCTTTCTTTTAAAGTGATAGTTTTATTGACTCTTTTTCCGATGTGAGACTTTCTATTATATTCCCAAGCCCAATTTTAAAAATTGCGAGGACGCAATTTATTGAAGTAGGGGAGAATGTAACACTCCAATCTTCTATGGTACATTTCCATTTGAATAATGCAATAGCGTGTGTTGTACTCAACTTCGAGTTCTAACACACACCACAACCAATCAAACTAGCCATTATGAATAGTAATACCCACTTTTTAAATTTTATAAATTTTATCTTTCAAAATGGACTTCATTTTTTGGATTCGGAATATCGAAATTATCTTAGGGTGAATTTTTGGTATTTTTCTAAAAACTTTCAATTTTTGATGAATAGTGAAAAAACACTGAGTTATAGTTTAAAAACAAATTTTTATTTAAATAGTTATTTATTTTTTTTAAATTTAATTATGGTCAAAATAGATACATAATACCTATATAATTTCAATGTAATTCATTGGAGTTAGTTTAGAATAATTTTAGATATATAAAAATTTTATGGAACTTTTCACCGTCTTTTACCCACCTCATAGGAGAATTTGGAAATTCACGTAAAACTTAATTTTACCACTTCTGTGAGTGGAATTTAGAAAATCTGAGAGACACTGTTAATATCAAGGAGTAAAATGTGGTTCAATAAGATAAAAATAATTTTCGGTGAATAGTAACTTTTTACTTTTATTTTCCACGGTTAAAAGTAAATAGGGTAATTAAGGGTAAAAATGATATTAATATTATCCTAACACATGTCCTAATTCTATTGGATAAGTGTATCTTGACGAAAAACAACCTTAGGAATAAAATATTATCATTTAGGTCCACTTGGATTAGATTAGGACATTTATTTTTATTTAATTCAAAGAAGAGTTAAAAGAGTTAAAATCAAAGTTTAATTACTAAAATATTTTTAATATAAGGTTATATATAAGATAAATTCGATTGTAAATATTAATTAGAAACATAAAACGATTTCCTACATAATTGTATTTTATTTATAATTTTTCTACATTAAATAATTTAATTTATTTATGACACAATGGTGAGGCATTAATTACCGAATTAATGAAATATTAAAATAATTGATATTATAAATATCCAAATAAATGTAATTTGAGACTTTTTATGAATTAAAATAATTTTCTAGGTTAATATGACATATTATTATTGGTTATATGAATTTTATTCGAAGTAATAATGTTTTAATGAATTTATCAAAAAAAATACCCAATAGTGTAAAAATTGACATAAAAGAGTTTTTAAAAAAAATATTATATTATTAATTGATATTATATTCCTAAAAATATAAGGTTCGGCCAAAGGACTAATATAATGATAGTTGTATCATTAATGGACCACTTGGGTGTCGCTTGGAAGTATATAGTAAGTTTATTAACTATATAATATAAAAATACAAAGAGACATGCTAAATGTCAAACTATTTAACTAAGAGTTAAATCTAAAAGATAAGGTTACTATAGTAACCCAAACCTGTCTAAAATATATTTTTTGGGTGATTTTAGACCCATCTCCACCTTAGAAATTTAATAATCCACTTTGTATCCATTAGAAACCGAATATGAATTTATTATAAATTAATACTTTAAGTTTTTCTTAAAGAGCCCCTCCTCTCCTTATAAAAGGACACCACTTCTAGCCAATTACTCACACCTCTCAAGCCTTTTGGATCGGACAACCTCTGCCCAAATATCCTCCCAACTTCCCTAACTTCAACCTAGAGGCCTTATTTTGATCAGAAAGCCAACCTAAGGAGCCCTTTTGATCAAATCAAAAGGAAGAACCCAGATAAGAGATAACATTTTCACCACCCTCTTTCAAGTTCCTTTCTTCTTAAACTTATTATTTATTTTTTATTTCCATTATAAAATAATAACTCCAGTATCTTCTATATACTATTATGTTATTATAAATATGGTACAACCATATTCAGTATTCTTTCCATCCTTTGAATGACATGTCACCATACGTGCGTACGTATGGCTTACCATCTCCACGTCGTTGTGTAATTGTTATTCAAAACATTATTATTTATATGGGTACAATAATGATGTTTAATTCATGTAAATAATAAATATAACATGATAATGATTCTGTATATATGATATACCATCCAATTATATATGATTTTAATATCAAAATAATGATATTATCGTTCGTGTATACGTACAGACTACCGTCTCCGCGAACGCGATGAGATTCATTCCCCATCGTATCTATACAAGTATAATTCTCATTTTATGATTAAAAATAATTTTTAAGGACTTAATATAATTCTGTATATGAATAAAATAAAACCTATCCATAACAAACACGACTTATGTAACAAAACATATAAAATAAAACGAGTAAGTTAACACCCGAAACAACGATAATACTAAGATATTATTAACAAAGAAATGTTAAAAGATAATATATGATATCATATTAATGTATATGATTCTTTTATAATTAAATAAAAATTATTTTAACATTATACAGGAGGCTAACCTATCTTCAACCAAGGAAAAATTACAAAGTAAGGGGTTTCTTATCTCACTTTTAATTCCGTGAGATTTCCATTGTTCACCACTTATTTATTACATGTGGTGTATGTACTACCCATGATTGTATTCATTGTATAATATACTTTAATTTTTGGATATCTACATCATCATTGTATGATACTTATTTCATGGTTTTATGTTTCATATGTTACCAAATTGATAAGAGAATTTGAAATTTCAATTTCCATTCATTCGGCTTTACGCATACTTCATTGATTATTTTACTCTAAGATTATGTGTGGAATCACTATTAATTTGCTTATGTCATAATTTCCACTCCCATTTCTATGGATATACTTTTGATACACATAATCACTCCATTTATAATTTATCAAGTCATCTATATGAACTTGATATGAGTAATTTTAACTCAATCTCCATTTGTTGTGTTAAATATCCAATTCATTGGTGTTGTCTTTACAAGAATATGTGTGAATGTCATCTGATTGATTTACACTGAATATCCAATCATATTGAGTGTATTTATATTTTACACACATAATTATTCCATTGATTTATCCTTAACCTAAGGATATGGTCTTTATAAGAAGTTTCATCTCAAATTACATTCCATTGAGACTCCTTTGTTGTTATACACCAAATCACTTTTATATGGTGTATATAATGTACTTTGACATAGTATATCATGAATCCCTTTATTCTCATGATATTAAAAAGTTTTTATTACCTCAATTATTTGTATTCAAGTGTCTCTCCTTTGGTTAGAAACTCTAACTAAAATATCATTTTTAAATGTTTTAAAGATTTATTATTCTAAATCATTCTCATTAATGTCCATGTTTTAAAAATAGTGTTAAGGATTTATTTATATGGACATTAAAATTTTAAAATTAAAATTACTTTTAAAAGTTTCAAAGTGGTATGGGACACTTTGATTCAAAAATCTATTTTTAAATGGCTTCTTTACAAATAGTGTGATTTTTAAATATTTTCAAGAAAAAGGGGGATATTTCTCTCAATTAGTTTTGATGATTATTTTCATCTATGTCAATATCCTTCATCATTATCAATTGAGGTTAATTTGATACAATACAATCTTCCATATTGTATCGAATGAGTTATTTTTGAATGTGGATGTGCTATTTTTATACCATTCATGGTTTGTGGATAAAGTATTGACATTTCGTATGCTAGTTTTAATAAAAATGTTTATGTTATGTTTCATAATTTTCATATGAGGAATGCATTGGACTTAGTAAGTGACGGGTGGAGCCCCCTATAGCTCCTCGATGCATCGGTAGGTCTCATGAGACAAACTAGTGTCTTGGCACAAGGCCTTGACAAAATCTTATTTTTATTCTTGGCACGAGGCCTTGACTATGTGGTTATGATAGTCTGGCATTATGCATTCCATCATTATGAAAGTGGTTATTGATATTGCATGTGGTTATTAGACTAGTAGAATATCCATGTGAAAAAGTAAATGGCATTATTTCATTTTATCTTTTCTGTATTATGATGAAGTTCAAGTTTAAAAGGCTTTTTTTTAGTTATACATTGCCTTAAATGTTTGTGCTTATCTATGAAAGTTTCCTCTATATTGTTATCCTTACTGAGCATCTGAGATCACCCCTTTCAATGTTTTATTTTTTCCAAGATGTGAAAAAGTAATTTATGAAGGACCTTCAGGGATAGTATGAGGGGATATGAAGACAAGATGTTGTTGTATTTTTTTTTAATTTATGATGTAATTTAAGACTTATGAATATATCTAGTGTTTCCAAGAATACTAAAATAATCGGTCTTTTGAGACTTGATCTTTTCTGATCATGCCAATATTATGTAATAATGCACCGAATCTGGGTAACTGGGGTTGGGGCGTTACATAGAAATTTAAAAAAAAAGGATGAAATATTTATGATTAATTTACATATAGTGTATATTTCATTTCAACAGCAAATGGATGTGCATATGAGTCATTCTGACTCAATGTATGAGTGAATTGGAATCTAAGTTTGAGTTAAGGAAACCTGTATAAGTGTCACCAAGCTCAGTGTATGTGTCATCTAAACAACATGAGTGTCATTATAAGTTATGTATATTATATATGACCCTGAGTATGTATCATCGGGATCTTGCATATGAGTAATTACAAGCTTAGAAAAATTATGAGAATTTTTTTGATGAAAATTTAGTTTTCAATATTTAAAATATAAAGGAGAAAATTAATTGGGAATATTATATAGTCATTATTCATGGATAAAAATATCACAAAATAACTTGGGATTAAAGTATAAAATTAGGGTAATACTCATGATGAAACTCCATGGATAGTGAGTGATTTATTAGGTTGGAAAGTAATTTTTTTAGATTTCATTCTGAATATTATTGTGATGATGTTTTTGTTGTTATTTGATGTTCATATACATATATTACACTCAAAGTGTATAATATTAAAGCTAATAATCAAGGAGTGATTTGTGAATGAGAAAAAGGAGTTTCATGGATTTTCATGAATAATGTAGATATGATAGAATTGAAGATTAGGATATTCATTAGAGATTATATATCACAAATTCATTTGTTATTTCTACATAGATATAGAAAGATGATTAATATTATAAAAAGATTAATATCATTTGAGTTAAAGATTTAATCTAAGGAAAGAATAGTCACAGTGTGATTTTGTTTGATCATATAGAAATAAATATATTTTTTGAGTTTTTAAAGAAAATTAAAGGATTTTTATTTACTGATTTGAACATAAAAGTTCAAATTTTCTAGTTCAAGGAGAAATTTTAAAAGGGTATTTATGAAAATCATCATGAAAACTTTTTCCATGTGATATATTTTTGTTAAGTGCGAAAAAAGATCATAAGGAACCAAATAGAGTTTTTTAATAATTGTACTTTTGGATAGAGACTAAAAATCCATATGGTACTTCACTTTTGGTTTAATAATGTTGATGAGAGTTAATAAATGGTCTTGAATAGAGATATTTATTTTTATATTATCAAGATAGTTGAAATTAGTGAGTGGGAGTAGAGAAAGAAAAATATTTTGGAAGACATACATATAGTAGGGTGTGGTGAGTTGAGTGAGAACATGGAGAGAGATCACAAATTATGAGTGATAGAAATAAGAATAAATTTTAACCTGATACACATATTTGTTAAATATGGAAGGAGAGTTTTATTTTAGGAGAAAACCAGGAGGAATAATTCCTACTGTGTGCCCAAGTATCAAAATTGTTAAGGAGAACCAGTTCATGTGAAGTATTGGAATGTTGAGAAAGTCAAATGTTCTTATTTTTAATAAGTATTGGTCATATAGAATTGAAGTTGTGTATAAGAAGACATGTTGATCCAGCCTATTCATAGATTAATATAAAATATAAAAGCGGTGAAGAAGAAACCTGGTGTAGAGGAAGGAGATCTTTCTTATTGTAGATCAAAATAGTTGTTGTGGAGAAAGTGTGATTGGGGTGTATAACTAATCACATGGAGATGTAATATGGTGGGACTCTATATTTATTAGACTAGGATTATAAGTGATGTAACCAATTACATCTATAGTTTTTAATCCATGGTTGGAGTATCTAACTAGTCATGTAAAGGATTAGGTATTTAAGGGAAACCCTTATAAATCCTAATGTTTATTTTATTGAGATTTCATATGCATGCATGCAAGTAAGGATGAGATAATTATTTGAGTTTGGATCATGAACTTAACCAGTCATAAAGGTTGGGTTAAAAGGAATTAACTCATAAAATAAAAAAATATCACAGATTCACCCCTCCCCCTCTCAGTGATCAAATCAGATCTAGGAACTTCAATTAGAATCAGAGCCAATATCACCTTTGAGAGATCCATAAAGTTAGTGAGTATGCAGAATAAAGACTCTATGAACAACTGGTGTGTCCCTATATTAAATGGAAATAACTAACAATTATTGATAAATAGGATGTTGTTCTACCTCTTATCACTTGTCTTAGAAGTAAGAGATGCTAAAATAGTAGTATTTTACCTTTTATTAAGGAAGCTACTATGATAAATTGAAAAAATAGAATTAAGGAAATGATAGAAAAGTGAAAAGTTCAATCTTAATGTCTCTATTAGATAAGGTGTATACAAAATTCATGGGACTTAAAACAACCAAATATATTTGGGTAAATTTGAGAAGTATCTATGGAGTCAATATAAAATTCAAATAAGACAAACTACAAGTCTAAAAGAGTGTATTCAAAGACATCAAAATTGATAATTAGAAAAACATTGATCATTATTTTACAAAAGTTGATGAGATATTGATTAATATTTGGGGGTTTGGTTAAAAACTAAAGGACTCCACCATTTTCAAAAATATTATGAGTATTTTTCCTAAAAAAATTATCCCAAAGTTTTAGCCTTGGAAGATAGGGAATATTTTTCAATGGATGAGATTCACAACATTCTCATAACTTATGAATTTCAAGAAAAAGGAAAATGTTGAGATATCTTTTAAATCTATGGGGAAAGGTAAATCCAAAAATGATTAAGTTATAGAATCAATTGATTCTACTGATGATAAAGTTGATAAGGATATCAAATAGGCTATTTCTCTTATATCAAGAAAATTCAAAAGGTGAAAGTGGAAAGGAAAAGGAAAGAAATTCCCAAAATGCTGGAATTGTGATAGAATTGAAAATTTTTCCATAAACTTCCAAATGATTTTTTTAGATCTAAATCAAATTAAGAATATGAGAAACTCTAAAAATGGAAAATGATAATAAGAAAAAAATCATTCTAGCAGTAATATTAGGAATTTGATGAGCAAGCATGATCAAGAAAACTCATCATCACAAAGCTCTTTAAAAGATGAAGTCAATTTCTTTTCCCATGTTAAAAAGGGATTTGAATCTTAAATCAATGATGGTGGTGGAGAAAATATAACCAGTCTAGAATAGATGTTGAAAATGAGTTGGAAGCTACCCTTGAGAAAAATACATGGATCCAGAGAGAAAAGAGGAATCTAGAGAATGAAAAAAATAATTTAGATACTGAAAAGGAAGATTATCTTAAGAAATATGTGGCATACATTGATGAGATTTATAAGAATAAATAAAATAAGGTTGAACTTGTGAATATGATAAGTGATCTTGAAGATAAGCTGACTATAAGGGAAGAAGAACTGGACAAGACACAATATATTTTCCTCTTAGTTCAAAATAAGATAAATAAATTCATAGAAGATTTCAATAGTGCTGTTGAGATTAAGGGTGAATATTCTAATGATAATGTGATGAAGGGTTCCCACAAGGAAGGTAAATATTCACCCAAAAAGTTCAAAATAGATATGATATTTCTAATAGTTCAGGTTTCAAGAAAAAATCTGAGGATCCTTAGACTAAGAAGAAATATTATACATATTATTACCCATCAAAGGAAGAAGTTGAGGTTATTGTATCCTATGGAAAAGAAGGTACAATATTAATGAAGATAACCCCAATAAAAAATTGGATAGATTTATGCTTAAAATTAAAGAATAGAGCTTAGATGATTTTTTTGGGATAGTGGAAGGTATGGACACAAATCCTATTTATGTTAGTTCAATATGTCATTTCCAAGAGTGAGGAAAGAACTGAGCGGTGTTTTGGTGATGATTTGAGGATATATTTAAAGAAGATGAAATTTGGTGTTAGGAATGGATTAAATATATCAACCAAAAACAGATTTTTATTTCTAAAAGAAACATATGAAATATGTGAGAAAGAAGGTAACAAAGGTAAGGAATGTATGACTATAATTCATGGAGAGGTTCCCTATGATGTGAAAGGGGAGTTATATACCTCTAAATATACTAATAATTCATGTGAGCACCCTAAATAAACTAATCATGTCAATAAATAATGCTTGATATTTTGTTTAGATCAATTAAGAAAGGATAAACAAATGGATAAATCACAAATGTATAGAGAAGACAAAGGAAGACAAGTTATGTCATGTGAGAAGGCTTATTATGATGAGAAGGTGTCCAAAAGCTATGACGTGGAAGTTTAAGAAAGTTTATGTGAGATATATAGAAAGGATGGGCATGGCATGAAGATTTGTGTGAAAATTCTACCAGACCAATATGATGGAATGAGAAATATGATACAATCCCAAGGAAATGAATTTGGCATGACCTATGAGGTAAATAAGACCAACTCACATTTGAGAACAGATCATGGAAATAATATGAGAAATAAGCATTTTAAGTATTTTTACAAGAGAATTAGTGTTGATTTTGGAATAAAATAGAATCCTAGGTTGGGAAAAACACTCAACCATAGTGTTATTTTTGAAGAACCAAGATCTCTCCCCGTATTCCATATTATTCTTTCTTGTTTGTACTAAGATGTAGGGAATTTGAAATGGCCATTTTTTAGTCTATTTTTCCATATTTTTTCTAAGCAACTTAATTAATTTTTAATGAAAAAATAATATTTAAAAAGTATATTTGTGAATATTTAAGAAAATGTGATAAAAATTAAATATATTGGATATTTCTATAGAAATAAGTATATTTGGTGAAAAAGTGTTTAAAGGTTCTTTATGTCAATTTTTATATGCTTTAAGAACCTCTATTTAGAATGATTTTGATGATTTGGGGTTTATATAAATGAAATGATAAAAGTTCCATCATTTTAGTTTAAATATCATTTATGGAATTGTTTTTTAGTTAAATTATATGAAGTTTCCAATCCATTAGATATTTCTAGGAAAAAAATGGCAGTATAATTTTCATAAGTTTTATTATTTTTTGTAAGCCTTTATAAGTTGTTTCATATGAATTTTTTATTTCACTACTTCTTCATAATTCTTTTTTAGTTTTCTAATGTGAATTGTTTTAGGTAATACACGTAAGATAATTTCAGGCAACTCTCATATGATACTTTCAAGCCTTCCCCTATAAAACAATTTACCCAGCACATGTAGGATATTTTATCCTTGTAAAATAATTAAAATATCCTATGTGCGCCTCATATGAATATTTTATATCATTCCAATCAAGCCCATACCAAATTGAAGATTGTATAAAAGATTCACTCATCAAATAGAAAATAATCCGACCAAGCTGACTGTAAAATCATAGTATGTCAAACCATGGATCAATGATGAATGAATTTATGTGGCACGGGTTATGATCAAATGTAATGGAAACAAAAAATAAAGGTGGGATCATGATGGAAGTTTGTGGGTTTTCAATAGGAGCTTAGAACCATGAATGATGACCCAAATTCACATTTAATAAGGCTATTGAAGGCAAAGTATATTGTTCTCTAGTTTTTATTTGTCTCTTTATAAGATCAATAATAGAAACTCAGGGTACCTTGTTGATTCTGAGAGTTGTGGATTCATTATCTGGCATAACTGCACACCATATTCTCTAAAGAATAACCTAATGAACTTTTGAACCTGAGGATGAAGGTGAATAGATATCATAGTGATTGAAGCTGGTTTTCATGCATGTTGGGCTTGTTTTTATCATTATCAACATTATAGATCATAGGATTTGTATTATGTGTGAAGACACACCTTTTAATGAAACAGAATTGAATGTGGCCTAAGTTTTCTCTGGGAAATTAGGATTGATTTTTCAGACCAAGAGATGCTTGATTGAGTGTTAAATAAATATGAAGGTGTGATAAAACCTGATGTGAATATGAATGAGATCAGGAAGCACCAGAGAAGATAAATCGAGATGAATAATGAAGGATTTTCAAATTTAATGTCTATGATTTTATTCTATTGGTTCGATTTTTATTAGTTGGAGAAGAATGAGTTAATACTTCCTTAAGGATTGGATTTGAAGATTTTGGATATGGAAATTATTTTTTCATCATCTCATCATATGCAAGTTTTGTTTAGTAAAGTTGGGGTGGAGCCAAAATTTATGGTTTCATGTTAATGAAGAGTATAGATGGAGTAACTAATGAGACTGTGAAAGTGGAAAGTAGTTGTTATAGAATTTTTCTACAGCTAATGGGAGAGTTACAGAAGGTTAAAAAAATAAACCATCCACATCACATGTAAGAGATTCATTCTTAGACATTCATTTAGAGAAGGTATATTACTAAGAGTGGATCTAGACTAAGATTAGAACACACAAAGCACTGGCTCAAGAGCTAGAGCTAGAGGAAGGAGATTATATCATCAAAGGGGTTTCCTCTTCTCTTTCTTTTTACTTCCTAAACTTTTATACCAAAATGATATTATGTAAATATATTCCCATTGATTCTACTATGCATGAGTAAATTTTTTAGGGGAATTGGAGTGGATGGATTGAAATATTTCATTATATGTTATTAAATAAGTTTAATCATAGAGTTTTTTTTTCAATAGTTCTCCTTTTTTTCTTCTTCATGGGTATTTTTTACTCTAATCCAAGTATCGAACAAATAAAATTAGAGTATAAACTTCCATGGAAGCTATAACTGAATCAATTAATTGGAAAAGGTTGTGGTTATACTTTTCTCCATGAAGAAGCATCCTTATATTGAGTTCTTATAGAAATAATAGTTCTTAGTATAGTTATATTCTAAGGTTGGATATCTAATAGAATTTAAGTATTCTAATCATCTATCCAATTTTAGCACTTTTATGATTAATTCTATGTATGATCAGTGTCATTTATATCTATTATTTCTTTTCTATTCCACCTAATTCCATCAATTATTTATCCTTAACCTCTTTTTTTGATACTCCCATTATTTGTTTCATTCACCACTATTTAACACTTCATTTCCACCATAACTCCATCATTCTGTTTTTTTTTTTCTTGTTTTGGTCTCAAAACATTCACCTCCCTTGAGGAATCAACCTTACTCACTAGATTTACTAGCTATAAGTAGGTAATAAGTGATGGATTTTACTAGATTCAATGACATATATATTAAATTTTAAAATCATTTTTAGGTAACTCATGTGCGACCAATTCAAAAAAAACAAATATAATTCAAATTGTTAAAAAATATAGTATGTGAAAAAATTATAAAATTAGAAGAAAAAAAATTCTATCTAACTATTTTGATATTAATCAGAAATTTATTTTAATCAACTTAAATGCACACTAGGGCTTATAAATATGAACAAAATCCTATCATATCATAAATTGATAAACACAGTTTTTTAATTAAAAACAACCACAAATTAGATATGCATAATCTGGAAGATAAAATATATGAAAATATAAATCTCAATCTAAATCTTTAATAACCTATAACTCAAGTACCTAATATTCCTAGACCTAAGGAATTTTACTTTCCAACTGTGTTTAGCAATCCTTTATACATAAGGTTTACTCTTAGGTCAAGGATTATGAAGTTAAGTAGTCTCACCTCTCTATGTTAACCTCATTTGATTCTTAGTCCACTGAGGATTCATTAGAGTTCATCAGAGGCTTTTATAGTGATGTGAAATATTTTCCTCTGCACAGGTTTAGTAAGTAAGATCTTAGTTTGATATTGTTTCCTTTTTTCTCAAGGTAAGGTTTAAAATATGGTTCCACAATTTAGAGGAAGAAATATTTGATAGTTGGGACCAAGTCTACTACTCATTTGTCACTAGGTTTTTTCAAGGAACAATACTATATATGTAAAAAAAGATCACATGGTTTTTATAAGAAGATGGATAACCCTTTCATGAGACCTAGGATAGGTTTATATTACTACTTTGGTAGTGTCACAACCAATCTGAATTTAAAAAATGATAAATTTGGAAAACTATAAAACAATGTCTAACTTGAACTTAATGGTGATTATACACATAAAAAGAAAAAGGAAAAGAGGAATATCAAGTGGGAGTTAATAAAAGAAATTAGGTTTTGAGGAGAATGTGAGAAATCAGCCTATTTTGTAGCATTATTATCCTCTCATTCCCTTTCCACAAAGGGTTAAAAAGTATTATGAACTTGACTATCCAAAATTCCTTCATATGTTTAGGACCTTTTAGCATCAATATGCCTTTTGTGGAAGCCTTAAACAAAATCCCTTACTCTTTTATATTTATAAAAGTATTTTTTTTCCTAATAAAATTAAATAGGGAGAATTTACCACCATAAATCTTAATAAGGACTATAGTATAGTTATTTTAAAGAATCTCCCTCCAATATTAAAATACTATGGAAGTTTTTTTATTAAATATAGAATAGAAGGAAGTGGGAAACTGAATTTTATGTGTGGATTAAGTGTTAGAATCAACCTTATGCCTTTTTAATTATTTTCAAATCTAGGTTTAAGGGGATTGAAACTAACCTATGTGGCTCTATAACTGGGTGATGGGTTAGTGACTCATCCTTATAGAAGGGTGGATGACCTTTTAGTTCAGGTAGGAAATCTAACTTTTCCCAATAATTATCTTATTCTTGAAATGGAGTGTGATGAAAAGTTTTAATTATCATAGGAAAACCTTTATTAGCTCTAAGTGGTGTTATCATTGATGTTTCTAATGGTAAATTTTCCCTCTAAGTTGTGAATGATATAAAAGAATTTCATTTTTTTGAGAAATATAAACTTGAGGTTAGTTAAAAACCAATTGATGTTACTAAATAAGTGTTTAGATCTAGGGATATGAGGGATTTCCATCAACCTTATTATGAACACTTTAGAGACTTTAAATCTAATTATTAATCCACGCATGAATTATAAATATTGGGGAGACTTGAGGTCCAAATTAGTATAATCATTCCTAAGGACCAAGAAATGTTCCATCTGAAACCAATCTAGATTGCTTCCCAGACTGCTAAACAGTACTCATAACACTCCATTTCTGAGATTGTTCCCTCCTTTTTATCCAATATGGATTCAGAGCAATCTACATATTTTCTTAAAGATGAATGTTTTAAAATTGTGGTTAGGTCTGATTTATTTTCTTTCCCTTTAGAAGTTATAGAAATTGAGTTTTCCTAAACATTTGAGAGTTCCAAAATAAATAATCTGGACAATTTTTCCACATTGCAAAGTAGTTTTTTCCTTATTACATTAATCTATTTTAATGATGATTTTTTTTCTATGATTAAGAAGTTATTAGGTGAGTTAGGGGTGATTCTCCTACTCCACACATGAAAGTTTCCTTTGGGAGTGTTTTTGTGGTTGATAATGAGAATTTTGTAACAACTAATGCACCTAATTCTAAAATGTTGAATGTGTCAATTGTGGGGGAGCCTTTGGGGAGTCATACTGGTCATTCGTGTTATATTTATATGTTTTTTTCTTTAATCTTAGGTCCTTTTCATGATCTTATGGGGATAAAAACAACAGTGGATATCGCCCTTAGTCCTAAAACCTTGGAATATTTAGGGAGTATTCAATAGGATGTTGGTATTATAGAAATCTTAAGGGAACATGATAAAATTTACACATAGAACAATGAAATCACAATCATCAATAATTCATACCCACTGAATGATCATGGTTAGAATTTAGGGGGTATGTCTAGCTAAATATTCTAAACTTTGTGTTGCATGGGAAGCAACCCATGGTTTTTCATGTTTGTTCTTTTTTATTTATATTATAATAAATGTAACATACTTCATTACATTATACCCATTTTATATGAACCATTACTAAATTGATCTTAATTTTCATGAACTTCTACTTTTTTGTCACATTTTTCTAATGTTGAATGAATATATTTAATGTTTAATCTTTTATTCTATTTTTGGTACTTAATTGGAAGAAGTCTAATGTTCCTTTTCATATTATGGGAGTCAATTATTTATATAGTTAGTTAATTGACTATCCCTATAATCTACCATAAAATATTTGACTATCTATATGAATAGGTTTTCATGAAAACATTTGGTAAATTGAATCTATCATATGAAGGCATGAAGTGACCATGCACATCAACTGGTCATGTTTTCACTCAACCAACAAAAATAAGGAACATGTGGTTCTTTACTGCACTGGCTATGATAGATAGCCTATAACATGATTTTTTTAGTTGTTCCTCATGGAAAATAGAAATTATAAGCTTGATAATTTATCAACCATCTCCCAAAATCTTACTTTGGTTGTTATTCCATTTTAAAATACTTTTTATTTAATGCTAATATTAATCATTTTTACATTTTGTAGGAACTATAACTAAGAAACCAGGGAGATTTATCAAATAAAAAATAAGGATACATATGGATGTACTAAAATGGATAATGCTTCTTCATAATGGAGTAATTGTTTTAACTTCTACAATTTCTATTATTTACCATAAATTGTTTAATATTGTAATCGGTTTACTGAAATAAAATGATTTTAATTAATTATGGAATATTTGTGTCATATTTTATACTCTTTAAAAATCATGATGGTCACTACTACAAGCTAGACTTATTTATTTGATAAAAATCATGGTTCTATACGCTTTATTTTATTCACTTTTAAAAATAATTTATGTACTAAACTATTTGAATGCATCTTTTTTGGGAACTATCGACTACATTAAGATTCCTTAAATAGTGGCCAATGGGTAAACTTTTATGTTTTTTTGCGTGGTAAAATAAATTTTAAACTTTTTTATAACCCCCGAACATTACTTGATACTACTATAAGTTCAAATCTACATTGAACCAACCTATCTTTATTATTTACTCCACTTTTGGATTCATAATTTGGGAAAATGTTGGGTTTTAAGTGTAGAAAATGGGTCCTAAAATTTTTTAATCATTACTTCAAATATTGACACATCAAAAGCCCCTGATTTTTTTAAAAAATTTCTATTTTCAAGTATCACTTATTCATTTTCAGTGATTTTCAATTTTTCTCAAATTTGAATGTTGTTTTTCCAATTTGAGGAGGTTGATATTTTTCATCCCATGGATTTAATTATGAACATCATTTAATTTTACTCTCAAAAAACATATTTTCAGTAAATATTTTGGAGTATGACTTATAGTAATCATTGACTTTGAGCCTTTAAATTTTAATTAAACTCATAAAATAAATATTAAAATGGGAAATAAATTAAAAATCAGAATTCTAGTTAAACTCTTCATCCATTTTTCTTTACTATTGTATGGATTATTTATTCCACCAATAAATTCTCTATCCATCCCATCCAAGGGTGTGTTTAGGTTATTATAGATTCTAATTTATGTGTAAATTTTCTCTTAGAGGTAAAATGAAGTTTGGAAGTTCTAGTAGGATAAAAATTGAAGTGTGTTTAATTATTTTAAAAAATTTCAAATTCAATCATTTTCTGTAAACCAAGAAACAAAATTTCTATTAATCCCATTTAATTTTAAGAGTGTATTCACCTCACTACTTGAGAGGGTCTATGGGGGAAATATTTTTTAAAATTAATTCTTTATAGAACTTCAATTTTTCATGATTTAGATCCTTTTTATTCCACTGAATTTGAAAAATGGATTCCTTGAGGATGGGATACATCTTAAGGGTGGGAGAATTTGATGTGGCCTTTTTTGACTAAAATTTACCACATATTTTCTAAGTGACTTAATGATATTTTAAATGAAAAAAATTTCCTTAAAATGAGAATATTTGAGTATTTGATAAAATGTGGGGAAAATTAAATTCATTGAATATTCTATGTTAATGAGTTTTTCTAGTGCCGAAGTGTTTAAAGGTTCCTCTCTTCAGTTTTTATATTCTTTAAGAACCTATAATTATGTTGATTTTAATGATTTTAGATTTTTTTAATTTAAATGTTAAAAGTTCCATGGTTTTATTTTAAACATAATTTTTGAACAATTTTTTAGTTTCATTTTATAAAGTTTTTAATCTTTTAGAGTTTTCTTGAAAAAATGGAAGCATAATTTGTGTAAGACTTTATTTTCCATAATCCATTTAAAGTTTTTTCTTACTAATTTTTAATTTTTATACTTTTTCATAAGTCTTTTTAAGTTTTCCCATAATAATTTTCTTTAGTTTATACCCATCACATAATTTTATTCTTCTCTCGTATGATATTTTCAAGGCTACCATCATAAGACAATTTGGTTGGTGCACATATGACATTTTAGCCTCCTATGATAATTGAAATATCCTACGTGTGCCTTGTAAGTTAATTTTCTCCCATAGAAACCATGTAAGAAATTTATTTATAAATTACAATTAATCCCATACTAAATTGAATATTTTTAGTAGTCCAAAACCAATGAAGATGATTTGAGAAGAACAAAAGTCTATAAGAACCTTAAATCCATCTAATGAAGGCTACTCAATTTAATTAATTTCTCCATGCCTAAAGAAATATGATTGTGATGAAGGCTTGCAAGTGAATCTTGAAAATAAGGATATTGGTGCTGAGATCAACTCATTTTAATTAGTGGGAAATAGTTGTTCTTTAAACCAAGTTTTCCAAACTCATAAACTAGAAGACAAGATGATAAAGCTACTTGTGAAATATGAGTGTTCTAGACCTTAGATCAAAGTTGAATGAGTTTAGGTGGAACTAGTTATGATCAAATGTGATGGAAACAAAAACATTAAGGGGGATCATGATGGAATTTTTTGGGTTTTCAAGAGGAGATCAAAACAAGGAATGATAACCCAACTGCATTCTTACTGTGGTGATTGAAGACAATATCTATTTTTCTCCAGTTTTTATTTGTCTCTCTGCAGGAATAATATTAGATAAGGGTGGGAACTCATTCTTTATGGGCATTGTGGATTCATTATTTAGCACAAGCATGTTATATGTCCTTGAAAGAATTCCCCAATTAACTTTCAAACATTAGTATAAAGGAAAACCAATATCTTAATGATTTAAGCCCGTTTTTGTGTACTCTCGGATCATTGTTATTGATCTCAACATTGTTGATCACTTCATTTTCATTGTGTATGAAGAAATTCCTTTTGATGAAATGGAATTGACTATGGATGAGTTTTTTATTGGGGCATTTAGGATTGAGTTTTTTTATTGAGAGGATCTTGATCAAATGTTAAAAAAAACATTTGGTTATGACATAACCTGATGTGGAGATGAATGAGATTAGGCTACACTAGATAAGATCACTCGAGATAAGGAATGGAGTTTCAAATTTTTCATATGGGAGTTTATTCTACTGGTTTGATTTTTATTACTTGTAGAATAATGATTTAATATTTCCATAAGTATTGAATTCAAAGTAATGAATATAGAAATTATTTTTTCATTGATTCATCCTATGGAAGTTTTTTTTACTAAAGTTGGGGGTGCCATAATTGATGATTTCATATTGATGGGGGTATGGATAGAGTAATTAATAGTATTGTGATAATGGTAGGTATTTGTAATTAATTTTATTACAACTATGAGGATAGTAACAAAATTGAAAAAAAAAGACTTTCCCTGTCATGTATAGAATATTGATGTAGTAACGACATATAGTGAAATTAAAAAATTAAGACAATTATCTTAAGGGAAATAAAAGGAGGAGATTCATTCTTAGTAATTACTTCAAAGGAAGCAAGAAATTAAGAGTGTATTTGTACCAATAGTATAACACATAAAGTATTGGCTCCAAATTTGGAAGAGTAGGAAGGATATGTTCTCATTAGATGAGTTTACTCTTCTCTTTCTTTTCACTTCCTGAACTTTTGAATCTAAATTCTTTTATGGAAATTTATTTTTGTTTCTTCTTCTATGTGTGAGTAAAGTTTTAAGGTAATTAAAGTATATGTTTTGAAATATTTCATTACATGTTCATACATTAGTTTAATCATAGAGGTCAGTTATTATTTTTTTCCAGATTTCTCCTTTTCTCTTCTTCATGAGAATACTTTCACTCTACTCCAAGTACCAACAAGAGAAAAGTAGAGTATCCTCTACCATGGAAACTAAAACTAATGTACTTAATTATAAAAGGTTTAGGTTTTTTTATATAAAGATGAATCCTCATCTTGAGTTTTGTTAGAAATAAAAAAAATTGATAGTTCTCTAGTGAGGTTATTTATCTAATGAAAGTTAGGTATTTTTTTCATCTTCATATTTTTATCACTTTTATGATTAATTCTATGTAAGAAAAGTTTCATTTCTATTAATGTTTTATAATATAGCCCCCTTAATTCAATAAACTACTTATCCTTGATCTACTTTATTGTTTCTCCCATTATATATTATATTCACCATTGTTTAACACTTAGTTTTCAACCTCACTCCATCATTTTTTTTTTTGATTTTATTATTTGTTTTTTCTTTCTTGTTTTAGTCTCACGAAATTCACATTCTATAAGGAATCGACTATTCCCACTATATTTAAAAGATTTAACTATGTAATAATTAATTAAGTTGACTAGATTCAATATAGATACCCATAATTTTCATACATAGATGTTACATCTTAATAAATGAATATTCATTACATAACATTTCAATCCATGCCAGAATTATTTAGGTATAATATCTTTGGAAATTTAGAAACATAAAAAAAATGGTTCATAAAATATCTACATCATCTCCAACTTCTTTATTCATAACTAGAACCCTTCTTATATATATCATACTTAATAACTTTCTTCATAACCTAGTTAAAGGAAACATAAGAAAAGGTTGAGATCATATGCTCTGTAAGGCTAAACAAGAGAGATATCAATGATTAAATAATCAAAACATGAGAATAAGGGTATAAGAACATGATCATAACATTTTAAAACCATACCATACATATCAAATATCATAATATTAAGTCATGGAATAAATCTTGGTAGTTCATAAGACCTAAATCATGAAGAAATCAAAGAACATGAACCATGAAATCATAATATAGGCATAAGACATGGAATTATGGCATACACATAATTATTGAAAATAATTTTCTCAGTAGTCAATGATCTTTTTCAAGAATATAATTATAGAGTGGTTTCACTCCCAAAACCATCATAGTAATCAAGGTTCACTCCCAAGACTATCATAGTGTACAAAGTCCCTTACTTAATTAGTTTAACCCCTCATTCTAGTCCTATTTATCTCATGATATATCAATATTTACCCAATTCATTGGGGGGTATATAGGTCCCACCTATCACATAATAAAAATAATAATTATGTGTGACACATGATCATAAATAATTAAACATATCATAACCCATTAAAAAGAAATGGTTTTCATAAACACTTCATCACAACATAACCCATGGAAAAAAGAAATGGATTTCATAAACATTTCATCATTCCATCATAAACATAAAGCATTCAAAGAAATAATAATGATGAAATCCTTGGATAATATCCCCAATAAATCATAATTAACATAAAATAATTCCATATTAGATTAAAAATGATTTTGAAATATCACTTGAAATAATTATTTAGGAGAATAACCTTTCCATTTAAAAAATATTTATTTTTAAAAAGATGTGAAATTATAAAGGAAATTTTTTTATTAAAAAATATCCATTTAAAAATATAAATGAATATTTAAATAAAAATTTATTCATGTATATGGGAAAACTAATTCATGTTTTATAAGTTAAAAAAACATTCCTTTCATATTTTATTAAAAATTCAAAAATTACCTCATTTGGAAAATGAAAAAAATATTCCTTTTAAATCATTTTGTAAAATGTAAAACATGGATAAAAATGAATTTTAAAAATCATAGGAGAATGGTAAAAAAATTGAAATTATTTTTAGAAAACATGTATATGGAAGATAAATATTCCCTAGTGGAGACTTATATATAAACAATCTCAAATATTGATGAGATTGTGATATAAAACCCTTACCTCGAGTTCGTCTTTCTTCAAAAGCACTCTAATATCCAGTATAATAAATTTAAATTTATTATAATTATATACCAGATTCATTTTAATACTTATAATATCATATAATATCCCTTTATAACATTTCAACATCCCTTTTATCAATAATTCCATATTAAAATCATCATTTTATGGTGTTAATTGTTTCATTTATCATGAATATTTTAGTTTAGTAGTTTCGGTCCTTGAATATTTATCTTGGTTGAATCACCTAAAATATATATATATATATAATGATATAAATATTATATATATTCATTATATACATATTTATATGCATATATAAAAGTTATAGATAAAAAATGAATCACATTGTTCATGGAGACGGTAGGTCATACGTATACATGAACGCTTTTAACATTTTTCAGTAGATAGAATGAAAGAAAGATAAATATTAATTAAATATTAAAATATAATTATTATATCATATATTTCATATATATTCATTAAATTTATTCTCAATACAATCCAATTAAAATATAAATTAAAAACAAATCACGTCGCTTTGTGGAAGTGGTGGTCTGCAGGTATGCATGAGAAACATTGTCGTTTTTCAAAGGGTTGGATGATAAAGAGGTAGAAATGATATTATTTTTCAGAAATTATAATTGTTTCATTGATATAATATATAAACATTAAACCCATAATAATAACCATCCATAAAATATTATGATGAAAAATGAATTGTATCGCTACGTGGTGATGGTATGTTGTATGTACGCATGAGTGATACTTTAACTTCTTGTTTGATGGGAAATAGGATGTATAATGGTTTTTTAATAATAATAATAACACTTTAGAATATTGAGTATAATTATTTTATTATTTTATTAGAAATACCATAGATTTATAGGAGGTAAAAAAATAGTAGAAAATAAAGTGATTGATTCAGGCGATTACCTCTTCTTAGAAACAACTCCATTAGATCTCATCTAAAGGGCTCTAAGGCTAGTTTTTTGGGAAGATTGTAACCTATATAATGTGTCTAGGTTATTTTATCAGATAAATTAGTATATTTTGGTTTTTATATAAGGCTCAAATTGGGGTGAAGAAAAGTGGGAGGAGGTGCCCTTTTATAATTGAAGTGAGGGGCACTTTTGGAATTTCAAAAAATATTAAATTATTATAAATTAATTCTCAAGAAAAATGCCTCCAAATGGATTTGAATTATAAGATAAGGTAGGATAGGGTTTTAATTTCATAAACCAATAGAATTTATACAAGTTTTGGTGTCATTTTAAACCTTATCATTTTGATTAACCCTTAGTTAACCAATTTTAATTTTAACTACGGTAAAACCCTTTTTTAATATTAAAGGGGTGTAATTTTTTCTTATAAGATGAGAATTGGAACATAAAGAGAAAATTTATAAAATTTTAGATCCAATAATATTCAAATTTTATTATTTTTATATTTTTATGATTCTTAAATAATTTAATAAAATACAGTTTTGATAAAATATCATTATTGTCAATTTTAACACTACTCATTTAATTTAACTTTAAAAACATAAATAAAAAATGATAAATTCGAATAAAATTATTTAAAACCTCCATAATATTTCATATAGACCTATAAAATTTATTTTTCATGTTAACTCGTTCAAATTATAGCACTTTTAATATTTTCAAAATCATTTATTATATTTTTTTATTAAATTGAGACATATTGCATCGGTGTTTCATAAGAAATTAAGGTCATTATATAATTACTAAAAATTAAAAAAAAATCATATCATGAAAATAATTTTATTAATAATAATTAAACACTTATATTCATTCATAACTTACTTTTCCCCCTATGTGGACATATAAAGGATATTAAAAACAAAGAGAGTAACATTTGGTAACTTTATTTGATTTAAATATTATATAAGTAATTTTAAAGAAACATTTTCCATTAAAAACTCAATTTAAAACATAAGGTGTTAGGGGTTGATTATTTTCATCCAATAATAATTTGGATGAATAATTATGTCCTTATCACTTATCTAGATTAACCCGAGTTTCCCTTTACTGAGGTGATAAATTTTACCATGGTTGTTATTTATATTATCCAAAAATAAAAGGGTCATATTTACCAAATTTTAACCTCCAAATTATAAATATTTAACAAATTTTATCTAATTAAATCCCTATAACATGAAGAAATTAATTTTAAATTAAGTGCGCAAAATGTGATAAAATTTTCATTTTAGAATAAAAAATATCTTTAAGAATAAAACTGTATTTATTCATATCCTGTGCTTTGAAAAATATTTGTTGATTGTTTAAAATATTTTATCAAGTAAATAATATATAAATTTTACTAAAATAATTCACTAATAGGCATAAATTTAATTTATTAAGATAAAAGTGCATTATGATTATACAAACTATTTTTCATAAAAATGTTTCTTTCTCTTTAAAATGATTTTTATTTTCATTTATAATAAACTGATAACCAATGAATTAATTTTATACATATATAACCATAAAATTTTCATAATTTATTTGGTACTATTCATACCCTCCAATCCAATGGCTAGAAGATAACTACCATTTTAAATAATAATACTTTAATAGTAAATTGTGGTTTTTTAAACTCGGTGTTGCATGTAATAAAAACTATCGAATAAATAAAATAATTTAAAGAGAAATATTTCATAAAAATCTTAGGTTGTAACATTGAATGACATCTAGGTCATAATTAAAGGAGAAAAATGAGTGTTTTACACAAAGGAAAACAAATAATTTTATCTTCGTGAAGTACTATAACTACCATGAAGAATAGGAGTTGAGTGAATCCCTTGAGGGGGAGAAAAAATGAGATAAATATGTCATGTGGTGAATCTTGAAATTATAGATAACTATACAAAATCAAATAAATAGGTCTTATAATCACACTTATAACCTCTTATTCTTGTTTAGACCAAATATATTTATAATGGGAGAGTGTTGGTGGATAAAATGATAAGATAAAGGGAGAGTTTTATGACATAAACATGAACTATTTTGATGGGTTTATTGATATGTGTGTAGGTTATATTTTTGTTGATAAATCTATTTTGAATAGCCCCAAAATTAGTTTTTAAGTTGGTGTCACATGCGTAGTTGTTTATGGACTCTATTGAAATGCTTGGTTATGCGCTATTGTTTTCTAAAACGGGCTAGAATTTTAGACTTAGAGTTGACTAACTAAGGATATTTTCTAAGGAACCCATGTGGTTCTATCCTTCTCTCACAAGAAGTTCAAGTTGTGATTCTAAATTAAATAAGGAGAAAAATATGTCATGAAGGCATTTGAAGGATATTATGAGATGAGAGGACCCCCATATCCCTTTCTATTTATTTTCAATAAGGGGGAAATTAATTGCTTTAAATTTGGAGAATATGAAAGGAGTATTAATCAAAAAATACAATGGGGGATCTAAGTTCTCAAATCAAGTAGTTTTATTTATTATCAATAATTATATAATAAGTAAAGTCATTTTTTGAGACGTTAAAGGTAATTCCATGTTATATGGTAAAGGAAATCCATAGCTTTTAGCTTGAAGTTCTTGTGTGTATAGATTCAAGACACTTGGATAAGTATAAGGAAAAGTAGTAAATAATTGGATGATTGATGTGATAATATTTATGGAAATCAAGGAAATGCATTGATGGATATAGAAAAATTATCTACAGAATTTTGGAAGTGAGTTTTTAGTTATTGATAAGTTCTAGAATTAATCTAAAGAGTTTTGGAGCTTAAGTGAAAAAATTTGTAATGTTGGAGGTAAAGATAAAAATTTAGATAAGTAATAACTGTGAATGAGTCATCTATAGATCTATGTATGAGTCAATACCTTTTTGAGATAGAAATTTGGAAAAGGAATGAATTATGTATGAGTTATGTTCATGCAATGTATGTGTAATTTTTGTGGAAAATGGATGTGTGTGTGTGAAATGACCCCCTCCCATCAAAGGTTTTATAATGAAGGGAGAGAGATAAGGACCCACGAGTCTCACTTCGAGTAGATATTGGGTTGGTAAATAGCACCAATGATATAAAAATATGACAAAATGGGGGGAATTTCCCTCTATAACATAAAATATGATCGGGAGATAAGATAAACAACCACCAAGTGACTCCTAAAGATAAAATAAAGGTAAACTAAAAATCACCCCAAAATATATGGAGAAAGTAAATTGATACATATAAAAGTCTCTAAATATACCAAGAGACATGTATATGGTATTGAAATAATAAAAGATCCAAAATAAAGCTAACAATGTCCATCTTGATCCCCAAAGTCTTCCAAGAAACCTGAAAAATAGTTTTATACATAGGGTGAGCATACAAGTATACTGAGTAGGGACATTACCAAGGTCTCAAGTGCACATCTAAAAAGAGAATGCTAATGCACTAGTGAAAAAAAAGAAGAAGAAACAAGCACCTAAACAAGTTAACTAACCATAAACCAGCCTCACCATGGCTTGATCACTAAATCACACAACTAATGTAATAATATATCATTGATATCATAACAAATCAAGGAACCCTGTTAAAGTTGCCCCAATTATTTTTTTCTCTCACGCCCTAATGGAAAATGTCATATGCTCCCATCACTTCCATATATGTCACATTAAAACCACATCACATCACATCACAATGCATCACATATCGCCTGAAGACACATGTGTCATCTATAATGTGGGTTGGTTGGAATCCCTACCTACCCCGCCCTCACTAGAATCTAGTTCTAACATTAGATACCATCCCATCATGTCTCATCATTTCCACAACAACCACATATCACCCAAAGAAACTCAGACCATCACTACACATCCCACTTGTAGACATCTAAGCCCTCACAACTGAAGGAATAGTGGGGAAGAGGAGGTAGCCAGCCATCTGTATCACCACCATCCTAGATGTTGGGGAAAACACTCAAAACCCTAAACTTATGAGCATTGGTAAATTTATCCAACTTGGGTGGGGCATGTAAAGAAATAATATAAACATACATGGTATATATATAGAACACATTACCCAACATATGGGTTCATAACAACTATGCTAGTACACACTACACCACCACCATTTTACCACACATTAACCATCACTACTATTTCCACCCAAATATGAAACACATCACACTGCCACACATAACCACACAACATTTCCCGCTTTCAGTTACTAGTTCCACCACTTTTATTCTTTTATCCATTCCATTTCACATTACACAACCCATTCTTTTATTCAATTAATTTAATTTATTTACCATGCATCCATTTTTATCCAATCATGCTTATTTACCAGCCTATTTTATTTCGATTTATCATTAAAATTTACTTCATTGATAATTCAGAAACTAACCAAACCACTCCATATAACAATTTTCCCAAATCACATAACCACCACCTCAGCACTATACATCCACCATCATCACCACACCACATCACCCAAGCCATATCACCATAATAACTACACATCTCATCCACCATTGTTACAACCACCATGTTCCACAACCACTACACACTACGCATCATCACCAATACTCACCATAACCATCACACATCACATCCATGTTTCACAACACCACTTCACATCATCACTACCATTCACCAAACCTATTCACACCTCAACCACATCAAAAAGTTTCCCACATCGCATCCATTCTAATCGACCAAATCACATTCCAAAAGCACTACACCGTCGCATCACACCACATCACACACCATGCCTCATGTATATACCATCACATAACTGCCACACACATACCACAATCCAACTAGTCACCACCACCACCACATAAAAACCCACAATACACAAGGCAGAATAATAAACCAACCGCACACAACAACACAAACTGGCTTCTGAAATTTATTCAAGGGATTTCATCACAATGCTTCTTTATTTAGCATGGGTGTTATCACACAAATAAAATTCCATTTTTAACCATTATTTATCCATATATATGTTCTTTATCCTTTTATTCTTGGTGATATCACACAACAATATAGAAAGGGTCTTGACACATATCCAATATAGTGCAACCATGGCTTCCAACATTCATTATTTTTAGCAAGGAAAAATCATGGCATAATATCATCAACAACAATATCAAGCACCCAAAACATGAAATATCTCCCCGTACCCATAAATTAAATTATACCAATTAATAATCGTAATTAATGAAACCCTTAATATCCACCTAAAGTTAATCAAAACCATGAATATCTCACACATAGCACATAAAAAGAGTGAGAACAAGGATCCCTTACCTCAAAAAAGCTTTTCAATCTCGCTGCATACCACAAGGAAAAGAAGAAACAACCCATAAAATACAACCACACACATAATCCATAGATCAATCCAAAATGCATTAAAGGGTTACCAAAAACACATATCAAATAAACCCCAGACCAAATAAATGTTTCTGAAGTGGACCCTTGAGAGAAGAATGGAAGAAACCACTAGGATGGAAGGAGAATAACTCACCATCGATCTCTAAAATGCCACCACCGGAACCTATGGATCGAGATAGGGGAAGACAGTCTAGATAATATCCTAAAATCGTATAGGGTTTTCTAAAAAATGATAGGAATAGTTGATGACTTAATGGATGGAGAATTAGTCAAGAAAAACCTATTTAAACCCTGGAAAATTCCTCATTCACATCATGAATTCCATATTCATGAAATTAATTCTATAGTGTTCATATATTATAATCCGTGAATCCATTTTAAACCATGAATCTCCAATATTTACAAATTTTATCATATTTCATGTTTCCTTGACTCGAATTAAATACATGATGTGAATTACCCTTTAATGATGGGAATTCATTTCATGGACTTCCCCTTAACCCGAATACATGTTATGAGTTCACTGACTACACAATCTGAAAAACACCAACTCACAACATGAATTAGATTCACATCGTGAACCACCTGTTGTAGTACTCATGTAGCTCCAACCTCCATCAAACCTCCTCTAGCTTCCTCCTAGCACTGTCCAACCACAAAACCAGCAAAGTAACATCCCGGGAAGGCAGATATCATTACATTAGACACCTATAAAATGATTCTCATCCTTGATAATCAAAACCAAACCTAGGAAAGAAATTGGTCCAAACAACCACCCTGCAAGATACCTCTCAAGGATCTCATTACACCTCGAATGCTATAACCGACCAAACACACTATAATAAAACACCCACAAACTTCTTAATCAACCACATAACCACACAACCACATCAAAACCTCTCATCAATCAAAAAACCACAAATCTGGTACCATATAAAATCCACCATGTTTCCATATAATCGCATCAACCTCCATACAGTCTAAGCCAACCACCACCATAAGCAAAACATCACAATATTCTGATCACACAAATTAGGTAATTCTATCTTCCATGTAAAGATTTTATCTCATTTAATTGGCACTAACTCACCTGCATGGTTTTTATTGTGTAAAAGTATAGAACATATTTATTATGATTTAGGTCCCCCCCTTTTCATATGTCATAAGTTTTTATCACACATTAGACATCAATAAAATGACACATCTCATAAAACAAGAAGATAAATCATCACAACATCCATGAGAAACCAAAAAAATAAAAACAAACTCAAAAAAATTGGGTACTAGGAACTCATCTGTTTCTCTTTCTCCCAAGTACTCTTCTTTAAGACAACATGACTCCACAACACATGAACCAAGGGGATGGATTGTCCACACAACACCTTATATTGATGATCCTATATCTCTATTAGTTTCTCCATAAACATCACATCTTCCTCAATATCAAAATATTCCTAGTTCATGATGTGGGATTCATCTTGAAGATACCAACAAAGCTAGGACATGTGGAAGAATTCATGGATCCTCTCATGCTGCAATGGAAACGCAGACTGATATTCCACCTTTCCAATATGCCTCAACACCTTAAAGGTCCCAAAATACCTAGGATAAATGTTACCCATATTCTAAACATCTATTTCCCTCATTAAGGGGATATTATCAAGAACACATGGTCTCCAACATCAAACTATAATGGCCTCCACCTATGATTAGAAAAGGCCTTTTGATGGTTTAGTGCCGCCATCATCCACTCTCAAACCAAATGTATCTTCTCGATCATGCTTTGAACTACATCAATACCAAGAATGGCTGATTCCATAACCCTCATATAGCATAATGGATAATGACATGACCACCTTTACAATTCATTAAATGGGAACATGCTAATAGATTAGTGATAGCTATTATTGTATGAAAAATTGACCCAAGGAAAGTTCCTTACCCACAATCCACCAAAGTCCAAGATTTAAGGTAGTGAATTTGTTTTTTTAGTTTAAGACTTTGGAATATTTATAGGGATATTTTAAAAGCCAGAATATAAGTCAGTGTGGAATTTTAGGGCTTGGGGAACCTTGGAGTAGTGATATTAAAAATATTAAATATTTTTTTATCACATATGTGTAGTTTTTCTATAAATGTAGAATAAATCCCAAAAAAATTTCTAGAATTGAAAATCTAAGATCTTAGTTGAGTCTGAAACATGGGTTTTATTTTTGGTTCAATATAAAAATTTTCGACGTGGAGCACCGGTTGGAGGTGAAAGTCGACGAAATGCTAATGAGGGGTTTATTAATTTAATAAAATTAAATTAATAAAACTATCCCACACCATCCCATTTGGCTTCAAGTGTACATAATGATATGGGAGTTTTTATACCATGGTGATAGATGGATGAACGAAGGGAGAGAAGAGGCACCACTTAACTCTATTCTTAATGGTGATCGACACCAGATTGAGGTGTAGTAGGTTCTAGGCATCATGTTAGACCCAAAACTTCATAATTTCACCATGAGGTCATGATTTTTATGAACTTTATGTCTCAATAACTATTTATTCATTATTAAATGCGGAGTACCCTAAGGGGGAAAAGGATAAGGTTTGAACTTGAGATACATTTCATATATTGTGGGAGTATGTCATGTACTCCCCTAAGAGACTTCTCCATTGTGAATCTCCATCTTCAAGACTTGAATGGAGGCATGTGTGTAGCCTATACTAAGTGATTTTCTACATAGACCACAATGGTTTCCATGGTTTTGGAATTAGAGATGTGATGTAAGTTGATTCCATCAAGGAACTTCTTTCAATGACGCTTGGACAGTATCAGTTGGGTGTGTTCCCTTAGTTTATCTCCTTGAGGGTATAGTGTATCATCACATCCTCATTATAGGATTTTGAACCTATCTATGGGATTAGTTTAGATAGATTTTTTGGTATCCCTTCATAAGACTGAGGTGGGATCCTCTATTATATCTTCATCTATACTAAGTGGGTTTTGAGGTATTTGTGTGACTAACACTCAGGCATTGATCCCCTACTTAGTTTTTTGATCCTATAGGGTTCACGGTATTCTCATCTATATGATCCCCTACTTGACGGGTAATTTTGTATGGGGTTTGTGGCATCCCATAGAATCCATGGGTGTGATCCCATATATGAGAATTATGATCTAAAGAGATCAAGATTGGGTTTTTGGTGTCCCCTAGCAATCCTAAGAGTGACCCTATATCTGTGTGTTGAGATATTCTAAGTTCTAGTATGGTTTATGGAGTCCCCCATGAGACATGGGTGTGATCCCCTATCTGAGTATTAAGATCTGCTAGGTTTTGGCATGATTTTCTCTCTAGTGAGACCTGATTAGAATGTTATCTTGATTTTATGACATCAGGGATGATAGGAATGTTCCATCGGCTTAGTGATAGCCGATGATTGAGATCTCTCGAATTATTTCCATCAGGGATGGCAAGGCTCATGGAGTGAGTTCTCTTGGATGAGCGATACCTTTAATCCTTGAGAAGAATCTTGTGGAAGGTTGTATGGTTGAAAAAATAAGACTTAGATTCTACAGAAAGTATATCTATGTGTTTATGGGATTCCTTTAGATATATCTCATATTTTATTGACATAATAGGTGGTTATGAGATTAATGTTCATGTATTATCGAGGTGTGGAGATGTAGATTCCTATTCTCTCTCTTTTGGGTTGTTGTATCCTATGGATAAAGGTTGAGCGGACTATTACTTTTTAGTTTCTACATTTTATTTTGGGTTTTTGATATTCCTACTAGGTATTGTTATACTCACCCCTACAAGGGATCTTCCTACACATGTCGTGTCTTATACAGACAATGGGTCTTTTAATGGAGTCCTAGGAGGGCCAGGAGTAGGTGGAGAATAATGAGCTAGATAGACTGAGGTGTGTACCAATGGTTTAATTTGATAGTAGTCCCCTCATTCTAAGTAGGTTAGATGATTTTATCAGTTTTTTGTGGGCTTATATTTTTCTATTTCATGCTTTCATTATTTTTTTTGTAGCATGATTATAGGATAGATATATGCATGCATATTTTGGTATTAGTTGTATAATTATCTCTATATTATTTCATGGAGATAGATGTGTGTGTGAGTATAGGTACCATAGGCTAATGCCTCCCATGTGTATGATTTGCGAACTCAATGTTGGTCACTATCCCTTGGCCTATTGGAGGTAGGCTTGGGGTAGTCACACTCAGCTTATCATCGGCCAGGAGAGCCCCAGTGGTTTGGATATTTCTATATTGGTATCAGAGTGACCTCCTCTTTGGGATAGGTGTGTTGAGATTTTCTAATTGTGAGCTTGGTTTGGATTTTATGGCAATAGTTTTAACTCTCTTGAGTTCAAATTCTAGGCCAATGAATCTAGTGTTACTGTGGTGGACAATGTATCCATTCACTAGGACTCTTAATAACCTTCTTGTTGACTCACCACATGAAAGAATTGTTCATAGGAAAAATTTGTTACATTCATCATATAATACGGGATTGTGGTTTCAATTTCCTTCTTGAGTCATATCCTTGGATACACTTTGACCATGGTATATATTGATTATTTTAGGATTCATCCATAATGATATCTAGGTAAGATTCCACATTAGGATCATCATGATGATCCTCCCTATGATGAGGCTTCAGTATAGGGGTTTTCATAGTAGGTAGTGACTCCTAATTGTTTTCCAGTTTTTCCACCACTCATTGAATTGAAATTTGTGACAGAAATACTAGACGAGGATATGCATAGACTTATCACATTCCATTAGTTTAAAAGGTAGATATCTCCTAGTTTTTGGGGTGATACAGACCCATGGGTTATCGATGACTGGATTGAGGCAGTCACACACATTTTATTACTTATGAGAACACCTTCCCATCAGATAGTGATCCTAATGGAGAGTATTATTTAGGGATCATTGAGATGATGGTAGAGTCTGGTGACTCGGACACGCGATGACCAAACACTCACTTGTACAGAGTTTAAGTGTATCTAAGAGCTTATTCAGGTTCAGAAGGGTAGTATGACCATGGAAGAGTATTTGGAAAGGTTCATCGACCTCTCTATATACTCTTTGAATATGGTTTGAGGTACGTTTTTTCAAGAATATACCTTCTATCAGGGCTTATGTTAAGATATCATGGCTTCAGTGATATATATATATATATATGTTCATTCCCACCTATATTGAAGTACTCGAGTAGGCCTTAGTAGTGGAGATATTTATGGCCGAGCAGACACTGACTGTTGGTGTTATTAGAGGGAATATAGGAGTTTAGACCTCGAAAGTGGGTAACCTATGGTAGGATCAGGGATCTGGGAATGTGAGACACTTCATGTGATGATCCTAAGATTTAGGCTCTATATTTTAGGGATCTTAGGCTAGTTCTAGTCAGTCGCGATAAAGGTAGTGTTCTGCTTGTGACGGTCGGGGAAATCTCACACAGAATTGTCTGAGTTTTTATGCCACTAACATGGAGCCAATCATTGGACCTCCCTAGAAGAGACAAAAATAGGAACAGTGATTTATTTATGATGGTGGATATGGAGGAGGAGTGTAGAGATAAGTGGTTGGTGGAAGACGGTTCGATCTATTTCCACCATCTCCCCAAGGTGGTCCATGTTAGGCTTGAGGAGATGGAGGATAGGGGAAAGAATAATTGTAGGCCACAGAGTCTTATGACCCAGAGTCTCTGGTGATTATTAGAGGTATGATATGTTTCCTTTCTACTTTTTTCATATTACTATTATACATTGGTTCAAACTATTCTTTTATTTTCGCTTCTTGGTTGAGGATTTTCCAAGGAGATATGGGATGTTGCTGGAGCCCTGTGATGGTGATGTGTGATGTGGATTCAAACTCACATGAAAGATGTATTCTTCTCCCACCAATATGAATTCTTGTGAAAAAATCCAAAAATATGTGGGAGAGTCAATTCTCCCTAAAGAGAATAGTTTTTAGGTATAGTGGATGAGTTCCTTTGATTTATTAGGAAGTTTGGTGTGTTGAGGAATTGGAGTAGGCCTTGGTTATGGTAAACAAATGGGAAAGGGAAAGGATGAGATTCAGGCATAAGGGATTCTATCCAGGAGGCTTGAGTGTGGTTTGAGGTATGACATGTGGCTTCACTACCCTAGTTGTGGTCTAGAACAGATTCATGAGCAACATTTCCCTATGTGTAGCCTCTTTTTGAGGCCTAGTGATACCGGTGGATCCTTTTTTCTCAACCATTATACTTGGAGTCTCCAGAAGAGGAGAACAGAAGTCATAAATTCCTATTGGTGGTGAGAACCAACTTTAGAGATGGATAGAGCCTTACATAGAATCTTTCTGTAGTGGTAGAGTAGCCATATATTGTTTTCCTCGATTTGGATTGGTTTTCTAATATCCATATTCATATTGTTATTGATTCTCAGTGTGGTAGTATTTTAGTCTTATGGGATGGATTTTTCCTCCTTTGATGGGGTGTGATTTTAGACTTATTATAATGAGATCATGTATATTAGGATACATCCTAGATTTCTTATTATTTGACTAGTATGAAACTTGGAGAAGAGGATATTATAGATTTCATTTTCCTACCATGGTGGTGGAGTGTAAGGAAATCCTCCTTGAGGACATGTTGGGTTTACCTCCCCACCATGGGATTAGGATTATGCATTGACTAGAACCCAGGGACTATCCTGATACTTGCATTAGTATATTGGTTGACTCTTGTGTAGTTTCATGGCTTGTAGTTCAGTTGGAATATTATAAAGAGAGGAACTAGTAATACCCAGTGTGTTCACTTGGTAAGCCATGTGTTTTTCTCCTAGGAGGTGGATGGGAGACTTGAGAACCTCATCCTTTAACCCTATTTGGATTAGTTCTTAGTAGTATTCTTTAGTACCCTCATGTTCTCATCATCATAGTTGCACATGAGACCCTTGAGGATGGATTCTAGACATGCTCTGAGAGTACTATATTATTATAGAGCTCTCATAGAGTCAGTTATATATCTATAAGGTCCACTTATTTTGATATGTCCACTCATACATGGGAGTGAAACAAGACCTAGAAAATGTTGAAGTTGTTCTAGCTTGAGAACCACCCAATGGTGTGGTCGTGGCAGCAGATGATCTTAGAAAAGTTTATATCTGATATTATTGATCAAGGTCATCAAAAATTTACCTCTTTGTAGTTGACCCTTTTGGGTGAGTTTAGTGTTGCATATCTCAATTTGATGGTTGTTACCCCTCATATTTTTGCAGCGATTCAGGGAGGCACAACTTGGGGATTTTTTTGTGAGGTCTCATTTGACTAAATATCCACTAGACATGTTCTTGTTGTATTTTTTGATGGTGGGGAGTAATTCATCCCCCTGAGGATTAAATATGACACCATTAATGATATGATATGAGGTGATTAGTAGGTTTCTTTCCCTAGATAGTACACCCATGATAGGGGTGGCTATATCAAGATACTTTGGAATTTGGTGTGGTGGGAAAGTATATGGTGGCTTGTTACTAAGTTAGCTCTTGATGACACAGTTATCAGTGAGAGGAGACCGAGGTTCCAATATGGTTATAGTAATGGGGTGGAGGCTATTATTTTTATGATTGAATTTCCATGATCAGCGAGAGGTTATGACACTATCTTAGTGATCATAGGTCGGCTCACCAAGTTGGTCTTCTTCCTAACCATATGAGAGAAGAGCATATTGGAGAGTTATCCAAGATGGAAGACTATATATAAGATTCATAGAACCTTTTTTCAATTACTATGTTGGGTCAGCGAGGTGAAGTACCGCTAGACCCTATGACCATAGTTATACTGGGTGCTTAGTGTTTTCCACTTGTCGTAGCTAAGGAGATGTGTGCACGATGTGTTGCATGATGTCGACCAGGATGAGATGGACAATGAGTGTGGATTTTATTTTTTAAGGTACCTCATGGTGTTTGAGTTTTTATAGGACAATACCCTTTATGGGAACATTTTTCCATCATGTATGTTTTCATTGGAAGTATGGGGACCCTCTAGAGAGCTCACTAGTATGGGAGACCTAGTTGTGAGTTCAATATTCCCCCATGCATAGGCTTTCACTTTTTGGGATGAAAAGCTTGGAAGGGGGGTGTAATAACTCTCTTTTTTTCATGTAAGACTTTGGAATATTTATAGGGATATTTTTAAATCTAGACACTGAGTCGGCACCTAATTTTGTTGCTCGGGGGGGGCTCTATGTGGTGATATTAAAAAAAATTTAATATATTTGTATCACAAGCATATATTTTTTTGGAAATGTGAAATAAATCCCAAACATATTCTCAGATCATAAATCTAAAACTACAGTTGAGTCTGAATAATGTTTTTACCCTTGGTGAAACATAAATCTTGTCAACATCAGCTTCCAATTGTAGGTGACCATTGGTGGAATACTAATGAGGGGTTTATTAATTTAATAAAAGTAAATTAATAAACCTACCCACCCCTCCCCCCCCCCCATTTGGCTACCAACATACAGAATAGAAGTATATGTTTTCTCCCATAGTGATGAATGAATGAATAAAGGGAGAGAAGAGGTGCCACCAAACTCCATTCATGGCAATGATTGACACCAGATCAAGTTCTAATAGGTTCTGAGCATCACGTTAGACCCTAAGTTTTTTCATTTTTCCATGAGTTAGGTGGTTTTATGAGATTTATGTCAAGATCCTATTTTATGAATCATTTTAAGGTTTTAGAGCCCTTATATGACTTCTAGAGATCCCCGGGGGGTATATCTATGTGTTTTTTGTGAAAATTGGGGGTTTCAGAAGTATTGTAGGGAATTTTCATTTGAAAATACCAATCACATGGTGTGTAGTGCAGGAGCACATGTTGTGTGTTCTTCCCATTTGGGGAAGATATATTTTTGATAACTATATTTCATATACTAAGAGTAAATGATGTATAGTGAGGCTTGGACATGCAGTTTAGTACATGAGTGGATGCCATGTCAAAAAGGGACATGGTCATGTAGAGTCACATGGCCAGGACCCTTGGTGTACATGGGTTAGAGGAAACAATCAGGTACACAGGCATGGGAACCTATACACAGACACAACCAAGTACATGATATTGATTTAAGTGGAGAGGAACACATTGTGTATGGATACATGGAAATCCAATCCATGTGTGGGTGAGGATATTCCCAAGTGGTCAGGCATGGTTACACATCATGTAACCATATGTACATGTCATGTATATTTCTAATACATACTGAGTACCCTAAGGAGAAATAGACAAGGTTTGGCCCCAAGAGACACACCATTTACTATAGGTAAAGTCCATTTACTCTCCTCAGATACTTCTACCTTGCACATATCCATCTTTAAGACTCTAAAATAGGACTATGAGTGGCCTATCCTGAGTGTTTTTCATGTAGAATGCAATGGTGTCCATAGTTTTGGCATTAGATATATGGTGTGAGGTGAGTCCAGAAGGGAACTTATTTCAATGATACTTGGATAGTATCAATTGGGATCATTCCCTTGGTTCATCCCATTCAGGGTATAGTGCAATATCACGTCCTCAACTTAGGATTGTGATTCTCTCTACAGTATTAGTTTCAATAGAGTTTGTGGTGTCCCTTCATGAGACCAAGGTGGGATGTGCTATCATCACTTCATCTACCCTAGGTGGGGTTCAAGGTATCATAGTGACCAACACTCAGGAAATAATCTCCTACTTAGTGGTTTTATCCCATAGGGTTCATGGTATTATCATATATATGATCTCCTACTTGGTTGGTAGTTTTGGATGGGGTTTGTGGTGTCCCCCAGCAATCATTGGTGTATCCCCTATCTAAGTGTTATGATATCTAGAGTTCTAGATTAAGTTTGTAGTTTCCACCATCAGTCCTAGGAGTGATCCTCTATCTATTTGATGAGATATTTTGAGTTCTATTAGGGTTCATGGAGTCCCCTATGTGACATGGGTGTAATCCCTTATCTAAGTGTCGAGATCTACTTGGTTACACCATGACTTTCTCTGTGGTGATACTCAGTGATCATGTTCTCTTGGTTGTATTCCATTGGGGGTCTTAGGGATTTTCCCTCAGCTTAGTGATACCTGAAGAGTGAGATATATTGTATTAGTTCCATTAGGTATGGTAGGGCTCATGGAGTGAGTTCTCCTGGATGAGCAATACCTTTGAACCTCAAGTAGAATCCTATGGTAGGTTATACGGTTGAGACTATGAGACTTGGAGTCTGTGAAGATTATATATGGGTATTTCTAGAATTCCATTCATTATGTCACATGTTTAATTAACATACTATGTGTTGATGAGATTACTAGTCATGTATAGCCAAAGTGTTGAGATGGATATTCCAGTTCTCTCCCATTTGGGTTGTTTAACCCTCTAGATATTGGTTGATTGGAATGTCTCCTCTCAATTTCTCTCTTTTATCTTTTATTTTTTTGGTAAATTACTAGTTATTGTTATACTCACCCTTTCATGGGCTCTTCCTCCACATTTTGTGTCTTGTACATACGATATACCTTTTGATGAAGTCCTAGGAAAACCAGGAGTAGTCAGAGCATTGAGAACTAGACTATTGGACCCAAGGCTATTCTATGATGGTAATGAAGTTCAGTTTTCATTTTTTTTATATCCATATTAGGTTGATCAAGGATTTTACAAGACAAGTAATCTTACAGTACATGATTTCAAAAGTGATGAAGGTGGTGTAGTTTCCCAGTGTTTTTACAAATTTTTGGGCCTCAAAATCATGAGTTTGGTTTTTGGAAAAGGAATGATTTTTCATAGAACATATTTCATGGACTGAGAAGCATAGTTTTCAGACCACAAAGGGAGTATGGGTAACAGTGAAGTAAATCGACAAAGTAATTTCCACATAGTAGTGTTGTGTGGACCACAAAGCATAGTACGCGTACCGCATAGGGGAAATGGTTCATGGGTTTCTTGCAGTTTGTGTGAGGCAAGAAGTTAATAGGAAGAACTTAACTTGTGTTGGAGATGTGGTGATACATTTGTGTATGACATTGGCTTCTGTGAGAAAAGAAATGTTCTACACGGATCATAGAGGGAAAAATAGTTTGTGGGAGGAGCACAATCTATGGTGAAGGTTGTACCGCATTGAAAATCTAGGGAAGTCTGATTGGTGGGTTTTTCAGGAGTATTTTCCTATATAAGGACCACTAATACCATATTTATACATAGTGATTTTTATTAGAAAATTTATTTTCTTTGGGAGGAATTCAGTGAAGTCTGAAGTGGTTCATAGGAAGACAACTCCACAAAGTAGAAGAGGTTCGTGAGGAGGATTACGCTAAAGGAGAATTGTTTCACAGAGATAGTCTATTGAATGATATTTGTAGGGAAATTTATCCCACAAAGTAAAATAGTCCACAAAGGAGAGACAGTCCATGGAAGAATAAGTCATCTGCAAAGTAGGGATGGTTCGTAGAAGAATAGTTGGTTCACGAAAGAAGAATCAGTCTGTGAAGTAGGGAGGTTTGAAAAAGGAGAGGTGTTATAAGAAGCACTTGTTCCATGTGGTATATTGTAGTTTTCAAAGTAAGTAAGGTTGTTCTGTAAAGGAAGTTTCCTTCGCAAAGGTTTGAGCTTTGTGAATGAGCTTGGAGAAAGGTAGTTTTTGAACATCAATTTTTTAGTGAATAGTGATTTCAAAGTGCATCAACTCAGGTATTCGATGCAATAAGAGTCTCATGCTATATAGGGACAAAGACTTCAATGAAAATATATTTAAGCGATCTTCACTTTGATAAACTAAGTTAGACTTCTCTCAAATTAGTGAGCTAGGGGGAGTCAATGGAATTGTTTTGAGGGACGCAGTGCATTACCCCTAAAATCTTGTAAAGGAAGTGTGTCTCGCATAGAGTGACTTGTGTCTAAACTCTTGTATTCCACAACTAGTAAAGATTAGTGGATTTTGGTATAACCGACACACTATCAGAATATGCTCCTTGGACTAGCACTTAGTGGTGAACCAAGTAAAAATTTTGTGTTGTCTTTCTAAATGTGAATGTTTTATTACTAGTTGAATCCATAATATAGGTTTAATGATTTTCTACCAATGTGGGAACAAGATCCATCACATTAAAAGAAAATTTTAACACCCTAATTAACCCCTCCCCTCTCATGGTGTTTTAGAGTCCTACAAGTGTATCAGAGCTAGGTATCTAGTGTTAAATCTGTCCCACTTTACTATCATAGAGAACTCAGTAAATATCAGGGGAGTCCCTCTATTTTATGGAAGAAATTTTTAGATATGTAAGAATAGGATGAGGTCTCATCTGAGATCCCTTGGGATGTAAGTCCTATTTTCCAATGCATAAGGTATTTAATTCACTAATACAATAGGAATGTTAATGATGGAAACTGATGGGAAAATTATTGATGTTGATGCCAAAACACAAACTTCCCTCACTGTAGCTCTATCTGATCATATCTATCCAAAGGTGATGAGCTACACTTCAATGAAGTATATGTGGGAAAAACTTGGAAATATATATGAAGTCAAAAAAAATTTAATGAGGAAAACTCTAAGTTCTTCACAATAGGTTTGATTATCTGAAAATGAATCCTAAAGAAAATGCAGATACCTTATTTAATCTTATTACAGAAGTTTTTGGAGTAATTTGAGGACTGGGTGAAGAAATAAAAGACATTGACATTGCGAATAAAATCTTGGGAAGGCTTCCACCACTCTATAATCCAAAATTGCCAGGCCTTGAGGAAATTGATATTTCTAAACTTTATTTGGATGATCTTTTGAGCAGTATTATGGCATATGAAATGAGAGTCAAACCTAAAGATGCAATGAATTGAGTAGGTAATGAAATGGATTTCAAATCCATGGAAAAACTTGAGGTTTATGGAGATACAGTTGATGAAGATGATGAGTAATATGAAATTATCTCCCTTTTTCCATGAAATTCAAGAGAGAAAAATGTATATTTGAAGGAAATCCTCCCTTGGCCTGTTTTTTTGTGGTCTAGTTAAGTACATTACCTCACAGTGCTCAAAGAAATTTTATGATGAGAAAGTGAAGTTGGAAAGTCACAGAAGCCTCCGAAAAGGTTTTCTCAAAAGTTAGACTTCAAATTTGGAAATAAATCATAGATAAAGAGTTTTGATTGTGAAAAATAAGATGATGATAATGAATTATTTGAGGAAGAAGAACCAGAGTTTAAATATGGAACCCAAGTGTCAACATTGGATACAGTTGAAAAGTCGAAACCATAAAAAGATAAAGCTTGAGATGATCAGTTTATTTCTGATATTGATCTCAATTTAAAACTTGAGGATTCTATTAATAATCTTGAGAATCAAAGTAACAGATTAAAAAAGTGAAGAGTAGTTTTGGAAGAGTCATCAGAATATGCTGATTGACTTGAATCTAAAATTGATCAACTATAAGAAGTAGTAAAATAAAATTCAACAACTATTGAAATCTTAGAATATGTAGTTTAATTTAAACTTGGGATTAAATAACAAGAAAAGATCATCAATGGCCTTACATCCATACTAGAAGATAATTCCAAGATAGATGAGGCTCTTGAAGAAGAAGTTGTTAATATGAGGAGTAAATTTGAAAGTAAATCAAATTAAAATGAAGTAAAAAAAATAAAATTTGGAATATTCTCATATGCTGATATGATAGAGAGATCTAATTGTGGTTTCGAAGGAGTACATAAGGTGTTGGATGATCAAATATCTGAATGCATGGGAAAAGTAGAATTAGTTGTGATGCTGAAAAATTGAAGGTGGGAAATAAGATGAACCAAAATAAAGGGAAGATGAAAGTTGAATATATCGCAAAGTCACCAGAAGTATTAACAAAAAATAACCAAATCAAACTAAAAGGATAACTAAAAAATATCAACAAGTTCCAGAAATGATCATTAGTTAAACTATTTTCCTAAGAAAGGCGAAATGAGGAGGAATATAAGTGAGAATAAATTTCCTCTTATTAAATGTAAATTGTGTGTCTACCTGGGCCATACCATTTCATACTGTGAAGATGCAAGGATCTATTTGAATGGGGGAGATCTAGGAAGTCAACAAAGCAAGATCAATATATGGTCTTGGTGTACATGGATAGTATTATATTTGGTGGAAGAAGTCAGTGATCAGTGGAATAATTTTACAATCACATGAAATAAAAATTAGAAATGTCTATGATTGGTGAACTTTCATACATCTTAGGAATGTAGGTTATTTAGAAGAAATATTACACTTTCATTTCTTAGGAAAATCATGCAAGAAACATTCTGAAAAAATTTAATATTCCTGACTCCAAACCAATGTTGACTCTGATTGTTGTTAGAACAAAACTTGGAAAACATGATGATGAGAATTCTGTTGATTCCACAATGTACCGAAGAAACATTGGCATCTTATTGTACTTGAATGTGACAAGGCCATATATTGTCTTTGCAACATGATTAGTGGTCTGGTTTCAAATTAATCTGAACGAATAACATATGGAGGCACTTAAATGAATCATGAGGTATAATCAAGGTAATCACAATTATGGATTATAATTTTCTATCAGAAAAATAATGAATTACCATCATTTTATGATGTTGACTGGGCTAGAGATGTGGTATATAGAAAGTAAAAAAGTGGTGGAGAATTATTTATTAGAAATAAATGTGTGGGATGGTTGAGTAAGAAATAGGAAATCACTTCCCTCGGTACTGCTAAAGATAGGTATATCTTCACAACAAAGTCTTTCACTCAACTACTATGGATGAATTAATAAATGACTCATATTGGTGATGAGTTGAAATAACCAATGGTGATTTGCTATAATAATAATATCATAATTGGTCTTATGAATAATCATGTTCAGCATTCTAGAATGAAACACATTGAAATCAGATATCACTTTATCAAGGAAAAAAGTTGAATAAGGCGTGATTAAAATGAATCATGTTGGAAAAGATGATTAAGTGGTTGACATACTGACTAAGCCATTGTCAACACATGTGTTCAAGAAATATCGGTTGATCCTAGGTGTTCAACCACCTCCCATTGTATGAGTATTCTATGGTTTTTACCCTCTCCTCAATTGAATTAATTGTTTTAATATATTTTTGGAAATGATGCAAGTTTATGAGGGAGATATGATCCAAGGGGAGTGTGATTTTGAACTCTACAAGTAAAAATTTGGTTCTTTGGGTTTATTTATAATGGGGGAGAATAGATAAATTAAATTATATGTGGTTTCAAGATAATTGAAAAAATATTCAATGCCTTCTTATGGTTTGTTGGTTGCAGGTTTTTGACAAACCATGCAATGCTTCTGTGATACAATGAGAATCAGGAGTTATGAGAAAATAGTTCAAGGTATTAAATTATTCTATAGTTAGATCATAGCCTAGAAATATTTAATCATTCCAAGACATGATAAAACAATTCATTCATCCTCTATTTTTTCTACATTGATCATTGTTCACAGAGACTTAGAGTGTTGGCTAAGTTTTTTCTTGCATATCAGGTTTTGATAGTGGCAGATGCTTTATTGAATTTATCTGTAGATTGATAACAAACCCAAAGGGGGAGATTGTGGGGCCTAAGGATATTTTTTATGGTAATTAAGTTTTTTTTGTTGATCGACATTGGGTTGATCAAGGAGTTTATAAGATAAGTAATCTTATAGTATAGGCTGTCAATAGTGATGAAGGTGTGTAGTTTCCCAATGTTTTCCAAATTTTTGGGCCTCAAAATCAGGAGTTTGGTTTTTGGAAAAGGAATTTTTTTTCTATATAACATAGTTTACGGACCGCAAATTATATTTCATGAATCACAAAGAGATTATGCATAATAGATAAGGAAATTAGAAAAGGAAGGGATTTCTGTATAGCAGCACTATACTGATCGCGAAGCACGGTACGCGGATCACGTAGGGGAAATGGTTTGCAAGAGACTTGCAGTTTTCAAGAGGCAAGAAGTTCATGGGAGGCGCGTCACTTTCATCTGAGTGGTGGTGATCCATTTTTGAATGTCATTGGCCATCGTAAGGAAATAAAGGTGCTATGAGGACCTCAAAAGAAAAAATGGTTTGTGGGAGGAGCATAGTCCGTAGTGAAGGCTGTACAACATAAAAAAATCTAGGGAAGTCTGATTAGTGGGTTTTTCATATGTATTTTCCTATATAAGTACCACTAATACCATATTTATGAAGATTAATTTTTATTAGAAAACATTTTTCCTCCAAGAGGAATTCAGTGAAGTCTAAAGCGGTTTGCGGGAAGACAACTCTGCAAAAGAGATGAGGTTTATGAGGAGGATTTCGCGAAAAGAGAAGTGTTTTGTGGAGAAAGACTGTGGAAGGGAATTTTCAGGGCACTTTATCCTACAAATGAAAATTTTATATGAAGGAGAGATTCTCTGTGGAATAATAAATCATTAAAAAATAGGGATGGCCTATAGAAGAAGAGTTGGTTCGTAGAAGAAGAATTTGTCTGCAAAGTAGGGACAGCCTGTAGAAGGAGAGGTGGTCTGAGAAGCACTTTCACCATGCAGTGTAGAAAAGATCATGGAGGAAGGTTGTTCTGTGAAGGTTTTTTTCTTCATGAAGGGTTGATCTTTTCAAAGGATCTTCCTGAGAGGTAGTTTTTGAACATCAGTTTTTTAATGAATAGTGATTTTACAATGCATCAACTCAGTTCTTTGATGCAGAAGATTCTCATTATAGATAGGGATAAATACTTCAATGAAAATCTGTTGAAGTGAAATTCAAGTCAATAAACTAAGTTATAATTCTCTCAAATCAGTTAGTTAGGGGGATTTGATGGAATTTTTCCAAGGGATGTAGAATGCTACCACTAAAATCTTGTAAAGGCAGTGTGCTTGGCCCAAAGTGACTATATATGAACTCTTGTATTCCAAAACTAGTGATGATTAGTGGATTTTGGTATAACCAAAACACTTTCATCACATGATCCTTAGACTATCCATTAGTGGTGAACCAAGTAAAACTTTTTTGTTGTCCTTCAGCATGTGAATGTTTGATTTCTAATTAAATCCATCATACAAGTTTAAGCGGTTCCTACCAATGTGGGAACAAGATTTGTCACATTAAATGAAAAATTTGACACCCTGATTCACCCCTCCCCTCTCAGGGTGTTTCAAGGTCCTACATAGACATATCAAGGTGTGTACTTGTGGTTTCATTTGAAAATAGTCCCCTCCTTCCAAGTAGGTTAGATTCTTTTATCAGTTTTTAGTGAGATTTTATTTTTACCTTTCATGATTTAAATAATATTTTTTTACTATGATTGTGGGATAGATGTATGAATTCATTTTGGTATCAGTTGTATTATTATATCTTCATTATTCCATAGAGATGGATATGTGTCCATATGTACATGTACCACAGGTTAAGGTCTCCCATGTGTGTGATATGCTTACTCAATGCCATTCAATTTCCCCTAGCCTCTTAGAGGTTGGATTAGGGTAGTCGTACTCAGATTATTGTCAGCCATGCAGGCCCTGGTGGTTCAGGTCATGACACACAATCTTACAACATATCCTCCAATGTCTGGATAGTCTGCTCTATCTGCCCATTTGTCTGAGGGTGGAAAGTAGTGCTAAGGTATGATTGGGAGTTGAAATAATATTGCAATCCACTCTAGAACTGTGAAGTAAAATGAGGATACCTATCATAGATAAAGGATCTCAGTACTCCATAAATCCTAACCACATTCTCCACATACCGCATCGCCAAAACATCTAAGACATTGGACTCACAGATCATCAGAAAATGAGTTGACTTTGTCATTTGGTCCACTATCACCCAAACTACATCACAACCTCCTTAAGCTTAGGGTAACCCTATGATGAAGACCATTGAGATGTCTTCCCATTTTAACTTGGGAACATCTAAGTACTATAACAAACCTCTAGGAACATGGTTCACTTCTTTCACCTTTTGATAAACCAAACACCTCACCACAAACTTTTCCACTAACATTTTCATACCCTACAACCAAAGTTATCTCCTCAAGCTATGATACATATTTTTCACACTAGGATATACCACTAAAGGTGGTCTGTGAAACTCATATAGAAATACCTCATGCATATCATATGAAACAAATAGCCTCCCCTAAAACAACATCTAGTTATAAACATCCTCTGACCATATCCTTGGGACATTTCCATGGACAATATAGTCACACATCACCTCTGCCTCTGAGTCTCCCCACTGATAATCCTCTACCAACCACACAAAATATGACTCCATAGTCATCTAAAAGATACAACCATACCTAATTTTCTAACTAATGTTTATATGCATCATTTTAATCTCTTTCATCACTTTAAAAACATCCAAAAATTCCTGAACCACATCTCCTTGATACTTACAACTCAACACATCAGAAGCTGAAATCCACATTCCTAGGGTGTAATAGATAACAAAATCATAATTATGAAGAAAATCCATCAACCTCCACTGAAGTATATTCAAATCTTGATGAGATAAAACATATTTTAGGATCTTGTGTTTCATGAAAATTAAAAAGCGCTCACCGATGAGGTAATATCACCACGAATTTAACACAAACACAACTTTTACCAAATCCAGATCATGGGTTTCATAGTTATGCTCATGGTTAAATAACTGTATAGACTCATAAGATATCATTTCTCTCTACTGCATCAATACGCATCCCAAAACCAGATGGGAAAGTCATATAAAACCTCAGACGACACACCCTCCTTAGGAAACTGAAGCATTGGACCAATAACCAACTTTTCCTTTAGAAAACCGAATTCTTCCTGAAACTAATCACTCTAAAAAAACCATGGTCCTTTCTATTCAAAATAATCAGTAGGGATGAAAATTGAGTAAAATCAGGCACAAACCTCCAATAATATCCTATAAGACCACATAAAGTATGAACTTCCACTATGTTCTTAGGTGTTATCCATGAGAAAACTGCTTCGATGTTCGGTGGGTCCATTGTCGCACCTTACTAGTACACTACATGTCTAATAAAACACAACTCTCGCATATATAACTTACACTTATACAACTTTACATAGAGTAAGTGGTGTCAAATGACCTATAAAACATCTTATAGATGCTTGTAATGCTCCTCCTATGACCTTGAGTAGATCAAGATATCATTGATGAATACAAAAATGAACCAGTTAAAGAACTCATGAAACACATATTTCATGATCCCCATGAACATGGTTGGTGTATTCATAACATCAAATGACATTACTACAAAATTTAAGTGGCAGACATACACATGATGATAGTATTTTGGATATCCTCATCCTTCACGCTCATCTGGTGATATCCAAACTGTAGATCAACCTTATAAAACCATTTATCCCCTCTCAATTGGTAGAAAAGATCATTTATCATTAGAATAGGGTAATGGTTCCTGATTGTCACCTGATTCAAAATCTATTAGTTTATACACAACCTCTTAATACCATTGTCCTTATTAAATAATAACACTAGAGCACCCCATAATGACACACTGGGCTAGATGGAACCCCTCTACATCAAATCATCCACCAACAACCTTAACTCACATTGTCTCATAGGCACCATCCGATAGGGATCCATTAAAATCAGATACATAGTCAGCTTCATCTCTATCCCAAACTCAAAATCATGTTGAGGGGGTGTCATAAACTCCTCTGGAAAAACATCCAAGTAATCCTCCACAACCCTGGAAACATCCCCCACTTGACCATCCACTGACAGCTCCACCAATTATGACAAAAGAGTCTCCACTTTCCTACCACCCATCTAGTAACCCTTCTCACCAATGAACTCTACTCGCTATCCCTCTACATTGTAAAAGTAAACTCTCCTCTGGAAATATTAGATGACTACCCACAATAATAATAAGTTCCCCACTGAATGGTTCTGTCCCGTCACCAGTCTACATCCCTGACAAACATCAAATAAAGAAGCATGACCACCAACCTACATAGATAACCCCAAGGAAACTGGAAGCCTCTCCACATTCAGTACAAATGTATAGACCAAACTGGTAGCAACAAAGGAGTATGAGTATCCCAAATAAAACAAAACACATGAAAGGGTAGATGATAAACTAATCATACCTTGAACAACTATCAGATCTTCCAGAATTGTTTCCTCTAATGTATTCATATGACCAGTCCCATCCCATCTTCCTCTCTTATATGGGCCCCCATGACCATGATCTAGACTAGTTCCATATAGATGAGTTCCATCATGAGGCTACCCTATACCAAATACACCTTCTCTCAGCTGTTGAACAAATGTAAATGGTCCCTACTGTTGAAATTAACTCAGATGAAACTTTCTATCTTGCTGAAAAGGGGCCTAAACACCCACCTAATATTGGCCTCCCAATTTGTTTAGAAAATGAACCTATCAATGCCCATATACTCCAAAAATATAACATGAAAACAGGAATCCTTCATCACATGGTCAGAATCCAACTACCCTAGAAGAATGAAAATGGATCTACTATAGTTGGATCCCCACTAGCTGAAACCTTGACTGTCAGAACTCCTATGGCCCACTGCCTGAAGCTTTTATCCTTGATACGCATTTCTGACCACTCTATCAGGGGTCAACTCCAAAATAAAACTTCTTCTTGATAACGTATTCCTTTTTCTATACCTCCAAATACATATGAAGCATAAACAGATTTTCCTTATAGCTGATCACAAGACACAAAACCTTCTCCATATTCCATGCTCTAGACTCCTCATATGAAAAAACATTTATAGAAAAGTGTAAGAGGTATTTGAAAATAATCACCAACTACCTCATTCTCAAGATCCTCTATTGAAGGGAGATCATCTCATACCTAAGGGCTTCCCTCATTGTCAATGAAAGAAAATTTTCTCAGAACTCCCTTTGAATGTTGGGACACACTACATCTCCCTCCTTATGGTCACCAAGAAATAGTGTCAACCAATGATGTGTAGATCTTCACATCTGACTAATTTCCAATGGAACCTAGAACTCAACTCATGCACGGATCAGACTGAAAATGACCTCGATCTCCTCCAACCAACGCTCAGTCTCTAGGTCTGAGATGATCCCATCATTCTTCTCTAAACTCTTCCACAGAAATCCACACAAGGACCTATACCTAGCCTTATCCTACTCTATTAGTTAGACCCTTATATAATCAACTAGATCTGTCTGATTATCCTCAACTACATGAGATACTCACTAACAATGACTAGGATCCATTTCTGAAAAGCAATGAAAACATCCTAATCCCAGTAACATTGAATTTCATCAAGAATATTTTTTACGTTAATTTTATTTTCCAAAACAACCCAATTTAGATATGAACATAATAAATAATTATACATGTACCTCTCCTAAGTATCTACCCAGAGAATAGGTCCACCTCACTTGGTATTTCACAACCCGACCCTCCGGGGCTTGAGCCACAAATACCTCAAGCTCGCCTCCAATAGGCCAAGGGCTGGTGACCAGTGCTGAGTAGGCATATCATACACATGGGTGGAATTAGCATAATATTCCTATATACATGCACACATATACAATACCATTCAATGATAAAATGTAAGAAAAATAAAACAAATACACCCATACATCTATAATCCCACAATCAAAGTATGATAATAAAGTACTGAAAGCGATAAAGGGGCCAAATACAAGCCCAACTAAAAAATACAGAGAGTACAACTTGACCAGAAGATGGGGACTACTATTAAATGAAACCAACATGAAAATAAATTGGTCTGTCTAGCTCAATATATTCTCCACCATCTCCCTATCCTCCCATAACACTATCAAAAGGTCCACCGTATGCATAAGACATGATATTTGCAGGTAGATCTCATATAGGGGTAAGTATAAAAATACCCAATAGGATACCCTGAAAACACTAAGAAAATATCATCAAGAATAGTAATATCATAAAAATGATATAACAATCAAAGTAAAAACACCTATATATACTCAGGAAGGTCATCGCTCTTCTAAATGGTATCAACCAAACATCTAGCTACAGGATTCTGCTCGAAGTAATGCTTGTTCTAGGAGAACCCACTCCATGAGTCATGTTATCACCAGAAACATTAATATAATATTTCAAGATCATTGTTCCCCACACAAAGAAACTCAAAAGTCTCTAAATATCTCGATCCATAAATAGGGGGCCACACCCAAGACCACTAGGGGACACCATGAACCTAATCTAAATTAACTGACTATATAGGGGGTCATATTCTAATGATACCATGAACCCTACTGAAATATAATTATATATGGAGGATCAAAAACCCCATGCATATATGTCATGTTGATTCCACGAACCCTGCCTAGGGTATAAGTAATGATAGATGATCACACTTTGGTCTCACAAAGGGACACCGCAAACTCTATATGAGACTCATTCTCTAAATGGGGACATAATCTAGAGTTGTGGATGTAATGTCACATTGTACACTTGAGGGGATGGACCAAGGGAACACACTCAATATATACTAGTCCAAACTGAAGAAACAAAGGGCTCCAAACACCCTCAAAGGTGATACAAGGTGTGTATTGGGGGTACAAGGCATGTCTAGACAATCCCTTATTTTCCCATGTGTTGCTGCCTCACACAACATGTAAACATAAAAATATATGATGTTTATGTAAGTATACATGACATATATATGTCTTCTAAAACCCTACCCATGAATTATTTCTATGACTATGTACTTCCGGTCATGCTCGTGTACCAACCCGTGTACATCTTGTCGTGCCCATGTACACTTGGTCGTGTTTGAGTACATGGATTTTCCTCTGTACTCTGGTCATGTGCATCGACCTCGGCCTACCCATTCCCATGTACCATCCATGGTAAAAACTGAGCTACCAACAATTTTCACATGGTGTGTAAAATATGTTACACGATGTGTGATATATTTCTCTTCACGAAATCCCTAGCGCCACACAGAGGATCCCACATAGCATGTATCTTTGGATTACATGCTATGTAACTTTATATTTTCTAGAACCCTCAGGTTCTTCTATGAATTTCTATTTGTTCTATTACTGCCAAAAAATCTTGTTGTAAAATAATTATTTGGGATCGTCTGACCCCTTCCATCATCCATCATTTGGATCCAACCTTCAAAACCACTTAGGAATTTCCCAAAGGCACCATTTGTATCCACACCATCGAACTAGGATGAATGATAATTGTAGATCCATTCTAATCCACCTACAATCATGCTCCATCATCATCTCACCTCAATTTCACCCTCAATCGCAATCCTCACCCATGGTATTGATATGTTGCACTGAAGAATGGTCGTGGAACCATCAAATGCCTGATTTTCATTGAAACGTGGGACAAAGAAATTGGCAGTGATGAATGTGTGAAGAAACAAGGGAGAAATACATTAACCAAAAACATGAGGAACAAACATTGACCTTTGATCGTTTTGGCCGTGATCCATTATTGAAGAATTAGATGAACGAATAGGGAATAACAACATGAACAAATAAATCAACCATAAATAAAATCAACTATCAATGCTCAAATCAATTCTTATTTGTGGAATTAATCTTCTTGATACTGATATAAAATAATGGGATGCAATCACATGAATCAAAAATCCTACCTAGAGTTTGGATCAATCGCTGATGAAGAACGGTCTTGTGTTGCTATCATTGGTGAGATCCATGAACTCTGATGGCGTAATGATCCTCAATATTGATCTGATCCGATGTCGTCTATTAATAATACTCTCTTCCAACGGTCCTCTAGATCTCCAAGATTATGTATCCAACCCTGATATCTCATCATAACTGTATATTTATATAGGAAATAGGTCACAACGTCAACATAATAAAATAAATAAATCTAATTTATTTATTTTATTATTTATACCTGTGGAATCTTTTAACCAAACACCCAATGCTGACAAAGATTATGTCATGCCTAGGTTAAATATCATGCTATAAACTCAATGGTGGAATCAAATTTCTGATTTGATATTATATTTATTATTTATTAAAAAAAATATGAAAACTACGCATGCATGATATTAATATTTTTAATATTTTTTAAATATTAATTTTGGGCTCACTAGGCCTCAGAATCTACTGTCATCTTAGCACTTGGCTCTAAAAATAATACATATAATATTCTAAACTAATCCATAGAAAAAATCAAAATCATTAAATTCTCCCCACCTTAGGTATTTTCATCCTGAAAATTGAAATACCTACTCAAAAAGATGAGGGTACTAAGCTCGCATCTCAATCTATCTCTACCAGGTGCTCTCCTGAAGATTCTCATGCTTCCAATGGACACGTACAAGGGGAATCGATCACCCACAAAGGATCCTCTCCTACTGATCCTTGATCTACACCAGGTATTCATAAAAGGTATCTCCATCATTGATTTCCATCTTACCCTAGTTGATAACATGCAATGGGTCATGCACATACCTTTTTATCTGCAACATGTGGAAGACATCATGTACCCAGTCTAACTACGGTGGTAGATCTAGGTTTTATGCCTCTTTGCTAAATATATTTAGTATCTGGAAAGGGATAATGAATCTTAGAGATATATTTACACCCTGTCCAAATCTCTATAATCCATGTTGAGGTGAGACCCTCAGGAATACACGACCTTCCTACTTGAACTCGATAGGCCTTCTTCATCATTCTTTATAAGACTTTTCATGACTCTATATAGTCCTCATCCACTCCTAGATGATCTTCACCTTATTTTTAGTATCTCATATCAACTCTGGTCCCATGAGAAATTAATCGCCTAGATCATTCTAAGAATGTGGTGACCTATAGGGTCACCCATACAAGGCCTTGAATGGCATCATACCAATAGTGGAATGGTAGATGATGTTATAAGAAAACTCTACCAAGGGTAGGGGGATCCTTTAAACTATGGTCAAAATCTAACATGAAAGCCCACAACATCTCTTCTAAGACCTAAATGGTCTACTTGTAAAATCCTAGGTATTTATAGAATAATACATTTTCATATCTATTAATATTTTTGAATTTAATATTAATTTTAGTTTAAAGGGGAAACTATGTTCAACAAAATACCCGACACGCAACAACGGGTTTCTCTGAAATCTTATGTTGCACACAATAATTAGTTATACTGAAAAAATAATACAATAATATTATTATTATTTTAAATGGTAGTTAATTACTAGCCGTTGTATTGAAAGGAATGAACATAATTAACTATATTATGATTTTACATATTTGTTAAATGTTTTTACATTTATCCAATGAATTTTATAGGCTTAAAATGAGAATGAATCCAATTTTAAGTATAAAATGCTCTAATATTTTTAAAAGGTTGTTTTACCACCTTTTTATGGAGAACTTTTTTAAAAAATAATTTTTGTCACTTTTATATGTTTTATTTGAAAAAATAAACTTATTCTTTAGAAGAGGGACATCAAAATTTACTTAGGTTGAAATTTTGATATTTTTCTGATAAAATCCATATTTTTATAAATAGTGAAAAATATTTCATTTTAATTCAAAAGTTCCTTTTCATCTAATTTATTTATATAGTTAGATTGTCCTTTTAATTAGTTTTAAAGTTTAATTGGATTAATGTTTTATCATTTAATCCAAAAATGGTCATTTTAAGTAATTTCACATTTAAATTGGACATAAACACATGTCAATATTTTGATAGTTTTTACTTCTTAAAATCATGATTTCTGGTTTTGACAATATAAATTAATTTTAAATTAATTACTATAACTTCTATGTTTTGAATTTTGAAAAACGGATTTCATATTTATAATCAAAAGGTACAAATTGTGTCAACAGGTACCTTTTATTTTTGGACATTATGAATAGTAACTTCAATAATTATTTTTATTTACCATGGTTAAAGGGTAAATCAGATAACACTAGTGGAAAATAGATCTATACCCATAGTTTTCCCAAAACTGTAGGTATAGGCACCCCTATACCTACGGTTTACCCAAAATTGTGGGTATAGGTATTATATGGGAATCTATACCCATGGTTTTACCTAAAATGTGGGTATAGGCACCTATATACCCATGTCTTTTTGAAAACCGTGGGTATAGGTAAAGTATGGAAACCTATACCCACGGTTTTCTAAAACTGTGGGTATAGGCTCCACTATACCCATAGTTTTGGTAAAACCGTGGGTATAGGGTAGTTTTTCGAGACCTATACCCATAGTTTAATAGAAACCATGGGTATAGGGTTTATTTTTGAAGACCTATACCCACGGTTTTGTAAACCGTGGGTATAGTTTTCCCGCCTTATGGCACGATTTTTTTTATAGGGCACAAATTTTTTTCACGGGAACACCTATTCCCACGGTTTTCTATCTATAGCCATGGTTTATATAAATATATATCTATATAACAATAATATATATAGGCTAGTGTTTAGGAACTGAAGGAATAAAATAGCGATCCAGGGATCAAATCCCGCGAATTCTTGTTTTTGTCAAAGTTATACCCACGGTTTTAAAACTATGGGTATAGGTGAATGAGACGGTGTCATGGTGACTGACACGGTGGACTGGACCTATACCCATAGTTTCCAAAACTATGGGTATAGATATGGGGCTATCCTAACGCCTCAGTAGCCCACAGTTATCTGAAACCATGGGTATATCCTAAACCCACGGTTTTAGGGGCTATACCCACGGTTTCGAACCGTGGGTATAGGTCAAATTTCTAGTAGTGTAAATAAGGGAAAAAATACTATTATAATAATATAAAACTAAACAAATACCTATCCTAATCCTATTTTATGATATATTTCCTACCATGGGTATCCTTGAGTCGATTTGAGGACCACATAGAGCCACTTGAGTGTGGTAATGACCTTTTATAATATTTATTTTAAAGGAAAAGGAAATATTACATAAACATGTATCTCCTAACTAAAACAATTTTAATTTGGTTTATATAAATGATATATTTGTCTATAAATAGTAATTAGAAATCTAAAAATATTTCCTACATCATGGTATTTTATTTATAATTTTTCGATATTATATAAATTTATTTATTTATGACACAATGATGATTCAGTGATTACCTTATTAATGAAAGATTCAAATAAATAATATAATAAATATTAAAATAAATTTAATTTGAACATTTTTATGTAATAAAAAAAATTAGATGACATTGACATGTGAGGGATGATTTAATTCCTTTATTTTGAAAAGATAAAGTTGGTATGACTTTAAAAAAAACAATTACTAAATAGTGTCTAAAATTGACATAAATGGGTTTTTAAAACAAATACTATTTTATTAAATGATATAATAGTACTAAAATATAAGATTAATCCAAAAAACTTATATAATGTTAAAAATGTCATTACTTATCTAATTTTGGTTCTATTTTAATTTTATATTACTATAGTAACCATATATTATGAAAATACAAGAAGACATGGTAAGAGTTGATGTTTTTAACTAAGGGTTAAAGCTAAAATATAAGGTTAATTTTGGGACCTAAACTTGTATAAAACATATTGGGTGAGATTATTTCGACCCATACTCATCTTATCCTCGAAATATATCACTTTTTAAGTATTATAATTCGAAATTCAATTTATAATAAAATAATCTTTCAATACTTTCCTAAAGTGCCCCTCCTCACTCTTATAAAAGGCCACCACCTCTACCCACTTACTCACACCTATAAAGCCTCTTGTATAATCAAAATTATACTTAAATAAGCTCAAAAAATCCCTCCATTAATCTTATAATCCTTACCTTTGGAATAATGCAACTCAAATAAGCATTTTGGATCAAATCAAAAGGTGTTACCCATTTTTTAGGTAATGTCTTCTCTCAAGATCCTTTCCTTTATTTTCCTTCTCCACCCCCTACACTCTTTTTATTCCATTATTTTATAACAAAACCAGTATCCTAAATATTCTAGTATGTTTTATCCTAAGTTTTATACCTACACTTACATACACCTTCATCTAATGGATATAGAACATATTGTTTCTGTGTATGGCGAACTACTACCTCATGAAACGATGACTGTTCAATTTTCTCCTACCACCTCCCATGGTGTCCATTATTATGGAACTATATTTATATATGAAATAAATTATATTTATTTTTTCTCTATTCTTATTTCATTTTTATTTACAACATACCTTTATGCTTTCCATAATATGTAAATATGGTAATTTCATTTGAGGAAGTGTGGACTACCGCCCCCTCAAAGTGATATGACTCATTCATGTTATACATGGAATGTATAAAGAATGGTTTTATTAAAACTATGAGACATAAATGACATAAATATAATATTGTTATTATAATATAAATTTATATCATTTTATTATTCTTTTAATATGAAAAAGAGATGAAAGTAGCATTCATGCGTACGTACGGTCTGTCGTCTCCATGAACGGTGCATTTCATTCCTTGTCTCCAAATATTATGTATTATTCTAAATATATAAATATATATATATATACATATGATATTTATATTTAATTTAAATCATTAGTATCATTCTGGAGATGAATTTTTAATCATAACAATTTCATTTTTGACTCAAGTACCGAATATCGACTAAACGTACGATATAAACTTAAATCATTAAGTAATTATTATAACATGGTAATAAGTGATATAACATGAATAACAAATGAAAAAGGTTCTCAAAAAATTATAAATTAACTTATGTTTATTATTTAGGAAGATAAATAATGAATGAGACAAGTCAGACTCAAAGTAAGGGACTTCATCTCAATCTCCTTTCTTGGGGGCATATCTTGATGTTATGCACCTTTATTTTACTATAAGGTGTATATACAACCCTTTGAATCATTATATCATGAATTATTATATTTTCATAATATTTAAATTTTTTATAATTTAATTCCTTCATGATATTTATTCAACTATTTCTTATGTGGTAAGGAAATTCTTAACTTCTCTTTCCTTTCAAGTTCTCTTTTATGTGGTATATCTTTCAAATTTTCATACCATGTTCTTATTTCCATTTTATTATATCTCTATAATATATTATGAGTCATTTATTGATTTTAGATCCTTTTCACCTCTCATTTTAATGTTTTATAAAACCTTGTTTCATAGCCGTTATGCTCTAGAATTTTCATCTCAAAATCTCTCTCTTTTTCTCAAGAACTTCTTTTATTTTTTTATGTGATTACCCAAATCTATTTAATTTCCAGGGGTATTAAAAAATACATAAAAATTATTTATTTTATTCTGTAATTGACATACATACAACCCTATTTTCCTTTTTTTGGGTTATAAATGACATAATGATCATGTTTTTAAGCACTTTTTAAAAATCCATAATTTTGATATGAAACTAATTTATTTTGATATCTATGGGTTATTTATGAAATTTTTTATTTTTATATATGTATTTCACATGAAGATAAGTACATATTAATGGTGTTCCCTAATAGAACTCTAATGCATTGGGTAAAGAAATCAATCTCTAGAGATAATAAGTTTTACGATACCTCGGTGACTAACCTTGGTAATTTTTATGACACCTTGGGGATAGACCTTGGTGATATTATTATGAATGTACAAATTAAATTTTATAGCCACATTTTCAAGTTATGATCTAAGTTATTATTTTTTTGATAATCCTCTTTCTCATACCTTTATGAAAGTCTTCATGTTCTTATTTATATCTCTCAATATCACATGTAAATTGTTTCCCTTGTTTTACCTTACTGAGCTTTTTGTGCTCATCCCAAGTTTTTAAATATTTTTCATAGGTATTAAAATTGGTAAGGACAAATAATGTGTTATGATGAAAGTATTTGAAGGTTTTTATTGAAAAGAAACCATATTTCATTTTAATAGTTTTTGTTTTATGAAAAAAAATGGATGGCGTGTAGACTTATCAACTTTGTAATATTGAAAGTTTATGTAAGATTTTTTCCTAATTCTCTAAACCTTTACTCCTAAAATATCTTTGGGAATGAATGAAAATTAATTTTATTCAAAAGTCACTAGAATAAGTTATGTTTAAGGACATGTCCTTATAGTTGGTATCAGAGTAGGGTTTAGAAAACTTTGGAGATTAGGATGTATTCTTATGGGTTTATAAGTTTATGGTTGGTTCTAATTTTATTTTCTTAGAAACCATTTTGAGGCTTATGTTATAAAACTTCAAGGTGATTAACAGTATTTTTGAAGACATTTTTTTTCAAGTAGTTCTGAGTTATTACCTTTTGAATTTCAAATGAAAGGTATGAGATAAAAATTATGGTTAAAACACTGTATGGTTATTTTTGAGGATGTTATCATATTTTGGGAATGTTATAATAATTATATAGTTTTATAAAATTAGACAACACGCAAACTGTGTGAAAACCTGTCCCGTCGGATAAGCCTGTAGGAATCGAACCCACAACCGAAGTGCGATAGGCCTTTATTGCCTACCACTGACCTATGTAAAGTCCCTGGTTAGTATGACTTCATTATTTTTAGTTAAAAACATTGATGAAATAAGAATAAGTTAATTTTGGAGACATATATTTTATTGAATAGATAACCATGTGATTGGAAAATGATTTGAAGATTAAGTGATAAATATTATTTTGGAATATATTCACTATTTTGGGGACTTTATAGGATTTAGGTAAATAGAATACTATGGAGTTTTATTTGAGGATTAAAGGTTGAATTATTTAATTGTGTACTTATGGGAATTAGTAAATGATTAGCCTATATTTTATAACATGTTATTAGTTTAATTAATTTTTGGTATGAGACATTAAGAGTGGTTGATGTTATTTGGAGATAAATGTTAAAATTTATCATGGAAGATTATGTGATCAAATCCTCCTGAATTTTGGGTTTCAATATTTGTTTGGATTATTTTGAAAAAATTTAAGGACAATTGTTTATTGAATGTTCTTTGTTAAACTTTGGGTATTATTTGTTGAATTTTGGAGATTAATAGTAGTATTTCTTTTTATAAAAGATTAATCTTTTTAGGGATTATTTGATCTTGTACTAACCATTTGGGTTTTGGTTAATGTATAAAGATAGGGGAAATATATATTTCATCTTTTATGGATTATTTGATTCTATAGAAGTTTATTCTAGTGCTTTAGGTGTGACAAAGTCATCTTGAATACACATAATTTGGATAAAATATGGGTTTTTGGTAGATATTTATTAATGTATTAAACTCTACTTGACAAGTAACTATGTTTCCTTATGTTATTAGTCAAGCCTGTAAATAAATTCCTCAACTTTATGAAAATTAACTTAAAACAAAAACATTTTTTGTTTAATTTTCCTAATTGGAAATCAAAGACCATTTAATCCATCACAATTTTGTGGTTTTCTGGTTTTTAACTTTCTCCTGATCATGTTTTCTATCACTCTCCATCAGAATAAGATGGTTAGTTTTTCTTCCATATCCATTTTTTCCTAAATGGAATCCTAGTATGTGTTATCATAGGTGACCTTTTTACTTCTCTTTATTTCTTTTAAAGTGATATTTTTATTTACTCTTTTTCCTATGTGGGAGTTTCAATGAAGTTTCTGAGCCCAATTTTAAAATTATTAGGGTGCAATTTTCAAAAGGGAGGAATGATGTAACATCCCAAGTATTTATAGAATAATACATTTTCATATCTATTAATATTTTTTAATTTAATATTAATTTTAGTTTAAAGGGGAAACTATGTAGGATAACATAACTGATACACAACCATGAGTTTCTCTAAAATCTTACGTTGTACACAACACTGAGTTGTACTAAAAAAATAATACAATAATAATATTATTATTTTAAATAGTAGTTAACGCCTAGTCGTTGTATTGGCAGGAATGAAAAAAAAATAACTATATTATAATTTTATATATTTTTAAAATTTTTATATTTATCCAATTAATTTTAGAGTCTTAAAATGATAATGAATCCAATTTTAAGCATAAAATACTCTAATATTTTTTAAAGGTCGTTTTAACGCTTTTGATGGCGAACATTTTTTAAAAATAGTTTTTGTCACTTTTACATGTTTTATTTGATAAAATAAACTTATTATTTAGAATTTGGACATCAAAATTTACTGTGGTTGAAATTTTGGTATTTTTCTGATAAAATCCATATTTTTATGAATAGTGAAAAATAATGCATTTTAATTCAAAACTTCCTTTTCATATAATTTATTTATATAGTTATATTGTCATTTTAATTGGTTTTAAAGTTTAATTAGATTAAATTTTTATCATTTTATCCAATTATGGTCATTTTAAGTAATTTCACAGTTAAATTGGATATAAACACATGTCAATTTTTTGATAGTTTTTACTTCTTAAAAACTCGCTTTTTGGTTTTGACAATGGGAATTAATTTTAAATTAATTATTGAAACTTCTATGTTTTCAATTAGGAAAAATTGATTCCATATTTGGAATCAAAGAGTCCAAATTTTTAAAATAGTTACCTTTTATTTTTGGAAATTATGAATAGTAACTTCAGTATTTATTTTTATTTACCATGGTTAAATGGTAAATCAGATAAATAAGGGTAAAAAATAATATTATAATAATATAAAACTATCCTAACACATGTACTAATCTTATTTGATGATATATATCCCACCATTGGAATCCTTGGGTCTATTTTAGGACTCCATGGAGCCACTTGGATGTTATAATGACCTTTTATAATATTTATTTTAAAGGAAAAGGAAATATAACATAAACATCTATCTCCTAACTAAAACAATTTTAATTTGGTTTATATAAATTATAACTTATACTACTAATAGTCATCATAAATATAAAAAAAATTACTACATCAGGGTATTTTATTTATAATTTTTAGACATTAAATAAATAAATTTATTTATGACACAATGATGATGTAGTGATTACCTTATTAATGAAAGATTCAAATAAATGTAATTATAAATATTAAAATAAATGTAATTTGAAAATTTTTATGACATAAATGATTTTTTTGGATTAAATTTACATGTTATTGATTATTTAATGTCTTCTTTTAGAATTAATCAAGTTGTTATAACTTTAATAAAAATCAATTACTAAATAGTGTCAAAAATTGACATAAATGAGTTTTTAAAACAAATGTTATTTTATTAAATGATATAATAGTACTAAAAATATAAGATTCGAAAAAATGACTTATATAATGTTAAAAATGTCATTAAATATCCCATTTTTTCTATTAACATTATATAGTAACTATAGTAACCATATATTATGAAAATACAAGAAGACATAGTAAGAGTTAATGTTTTTAATTAAGGGTTAAAGAAAAAAGATAACGTTAATTTTGTGACTTAAACTTGTCTAAAACATATTGGTTGAGATTATTTAGACCCATACTCATATTATACTAGAAATTTATTACTTTGGAACTATTATAATTCGAAAATCAATTTATAATAAAATAATATTTCAAGGCTTTCCTAAAGTGCCCCTCATCCCTCTTATAAAAGGCCACCACCTCTACCCACTTACTCACACATCTCAATCCCCTTGTATCATCCAAATTACACTCAAATAAGCTCAAAAAATCCCTAACTTAATCCTATAAGTATTAACTTGGGCATAAGGCAACTCAAAGAATCCTTTTGGATCAGATAAAAAGGAGTTACCCAATTTTGTGGTAACGTCTTCTCTCAAGATCCTTTCCTTTAATTTCATTCTCCACCCCCTATGCTATTTTTATTACATTATTTTATATCAAAAAAAATTTCCTCAATATACTAGTATTTTTTATGCTATTTTTTTTACCTACACTTACACACACCTTCATTGAATGGATATAGAACATACTGTTTCTGTGTACGGAGAACTACTGCCTCATGAAACGATGATTGTTCAATTTTCTCCTACCACCTCCCATGGTGGACATTATGATAGAACTTTATTTATATATGAAATATATTATATTTATTTTTCTCTATTCTTATATAATTTTTATTTACAACATACCTTTATTATTTCCATAATATGTAAATATGATAATTTCATTTGAGGAAGTGTGGATTACCACCCCCTTGAAGTGATATGACTTGTTCATGTTATACATGGAATGTATAAAGAATGGTTTTATTAAACCTATGGGACATAAATAAAATAAATATAATACTATTATTATAATATAAATTTATATCATTTTATTATTATTCTTTTAATATGACAAAGAAATGAAAGTAGCGTTCATGCATACGTACGGCCTACCGTCTCTATGAACGATGCATTTCATTTCTTATCTATAAATATTATGGATTATTATAATTAAATATATATATATATATATATTATTTATATTTTATTTAAATAATTAACATCATTATATTGATGATGGACTTATGACCATATGGACAATTTGTAATCATAGCAAGTTTATTTTTTACTCAAGTACCAAATATCGACTAAATGTATGATATGAACTTAAATCATTAAGTAATTGTTATAACATGTTAATAATTGATATAAAAGGAAAAAACATGAAAAAGGTTATCAAACAATTATAAATTAACTTAAGTTTATTATTCAGTAAGACAAAGAATGAACGAGACAATTCGGACTCAAGGTAAGGGACTTCATCTCAATCTCCTTTCTTTGGGGCATATCTTGATGTTATGCACCTTTATTTTTCTATAAGGTGTTTATAAAACCCTTCGACTCATTATATCATGAATTATTATATTCTCATGATATTTAAATTTTTTGTATAATGTAATTCCTTAATGATATGTATTTAAGTGTTTATTATGTGGTAAGGGAATTCTCAATTTCTCTTTCCATTCAAGTTCTCTTTTATGTGGTATATCTTTCAAATTTCTATAACATGTTCTTATTTACATTTTATTATGTTTATATACTATATTATGAATCATTTATGGATGGGATACCCTTTTCCCCTCTATTTTTAATGTTTCCTGAAACCTTGTTTCATAATTGTTATGCTGCAGAATTTTCATCTCAAAATCTCTCTCTTTTTCTCAAGAACTTATTTTATTTTTTTATGTGATTAACCGGACTTATTTAATTTATAGGGGTTTTAAAAATTCATAAAAATTATTTATTTTATTCTTTAATCGACATACATAAAACACTTTTTTCTTTTTCATGGGTTATAAATGACATAATGATCGTGTTTTTAAGTACTTTTTAAAACGCCATGATTTTGATATGAAACCAATTTATTTAGATATCTATGGGTTATTTATGAAATTTTTGATTATGAACTATGTGTATCACATGATAATAAATAAATATTAAGGGTGATCTCTTATAGCGCTCCAATACATTGGGTAAAGAAATTAATCTCTAGAGATGGCAAGTTTTACAATACCTTGGTGACTAACCTTGGTAATTTTTATGACACCTTGGGGATGGACCTTGGTGATATGAAACCTTGCAGAAAAACCTTGGTGATATAATTTTGAATGTCTAAATTAAATTTTTTAGCCACATTTTCCAGTTATTATCCAAGTTCTTATTGTTATTATATTCCTCTTTCTCATGCCTTTATGAAAGTCCTCATGTTCTTATTTATATCTCTTAAGATCACATTTAACACTTTTCCCTCATTTTACCTTACTAATATTTTTGTACTCATTCCAAGTTTTAAATGTTTTTCACAGGTCTTAAGATTGTTAAGGGCAAATAAGATGTTATGATGAAATTATTTGAATATTTTTATTGAAAATAATCCGTGTTTCATTTTAATAGTTTTTGTTTTATGAAAAAAAAATAGATGGTGCGTAGACTTAAAAACTTTGTAATATTGAAATTTTATGTTAGATTTTGTCCTAATTCTCTAAAACTCTAGACCTAAAATATCTTTGGGAATGAATGAAAATCAATTCTAGTCAAAAGTCACTATAATAAGTTATATTTAAGGTCGGTTCCTTATACTACTCATCCTTGTCATCGGTCTGGGGTTGAAACACCATGCTCAAACGTAACTGAGTCCCAAAGGCCTCATGAAATACTCTCCATAACCACAACGTGAAGCAAGCATAATGGTCTCAAATGATAATTGAGTGAACTCCATGTATTCTGAATATCTAATGCACATACAATCATCTTAAGCTCTCTATTAAACCCTACTCTTGAATATTTAGGAAGTGGGATGACTTGGTGATTCGGTCTATCATCACCCAGATGGCATCGTGTCCCCTGGATATACATGGTAACCACTTCACAAAGTTCACATATATCTTATCCCACCTCCACTCTGGAACCTCAAGGGGTTGATTTAAACCTATTGGAACCTGTTTCTTAGTCTTCACTTACTTATAAGTGAGTTATCGAGAGACACACTCTATAACACATCAGTTTATGCTTGGCCACCAAACTAACATCAGAGGTCCCGATACATCTTTTCCACAAATGGATCTACCACCAAAGGGGATATATGAAACTCACTCATTACTTCATCCCAAAATTGCATAGGTACCATAGTCTATTCTCTGAAAAGGATAAAATCCTCCCCACCTTCATAAAATATATCAAGAGCATGTCTAGTGGATATATGAGTATGTAGGATCTCACAGTCAATATATCCATGTTGAGTTTCCTAACATGCTATAAAAGATGTGGGGTAATGACCATTGGCTGAAGAGATAAAGAACCATCCTTGTCCACTAAGTACAAGTACAATGAGGCTAACTACTCTTATTCCTCAACAAAAAACTGAGAACAAGATCTCCTACTAAGATCATCTACCACCATATTCCCCTTCTCAGGTGTATAGAAAATCTCAAAGTCATAATCCTGGAGGAATTATAACCATCACCACTATCTCAAGTTAAGATCATAATGAGATAATATACACTTGAGACTCTTGTGGTCAAAGTAGAAAATAAACCTCTCACTCATATGGTAGTGTTGCCACATCTTTATGGTGAATACTATTGCTTCTATATCAATATCATGGGTTGTGTAGTTTTTCTCATGTGATATCAACTATATGGACCCACAGGAAATAATTTCCTATCTCTAAATCATAAATAAATCAAGTCCATACTCAAAGGCATCATAGAACCCTATGTACTTGTCACTCTCCTGAAGAAATCTCAAAATGGGGGTACTCGTCAACCTCTACCTAAAATCCCAAAAATACTGATGGCATTTTTACGACTAGAATAAATGTTGTCGCTTTTGGGTCAAAGCTATCAAGGGTGCTGAAACTCTGGGAAAATTGAATACAAACCTTTGACAGTACCCTACCAACCCAAGTAAACTCCACACCTCAGTAACACTCTTGGGTGGATCCCAAGATAGCACTGCCTCAACCTTTGATGCCTCCACTTCCACTCCTTCCATTGAGATGACATGTCCCAGGAAGTTGACCTCTAGAATACGAAACTGACACTTCAAGGGCCTCCCATAAACCTAGTGCTCTTAAAGTGTATCTAGGACCATCCTCAAGTGTCTCATGTTCTCCTCCTTATATGATAAGTACACTATGATTTCATCTATAAATTCCACCATGAATTGGCCTAAGAAAGGATAAAAGGTCAGGTTCATGAGTCCTATTAACACTTATGGGGCATTCGGCATGCCAAAAGGCATCACCAAGCACTCATAGTGACCATAGTGGCATCTGAATTCCATATTTGGTATATCCTTGTCTCATACTCACATATGGTGATAGCCTGATCTGAGGTTAATCTCTAAGAACCATCACACCCCTATCAACTAATTAAAAATTTCATTGATCCTAAATAGTGGATACTTATTCTTCATGGTCACCTGGTTCAAGCATCGGTAATCTACACATAACCTCAATATCTCATCCTCCTTCTAGGTGAACAACACTTGGGATTCTTAGGGGGAAACATATGGTCTCATGAAGCCCTTATTCTGAAAGTCCTCCAAATTCACCTTCGGCCCATTAATCTCTTTGGGAGAAATCTAATATGATCGTGCAGATATCAAGGCCATCCTAGGGTGTAAGTCAATGTCTAATTCGAGCTATCAATGGAAAGGTAAACCTAGAACATTCTCAGGTTAGATATACTCATACTCTTTCACTACTATATTGAATTGTTATCCCATAGCATTGACAGATCCAAGAGTCATGTTATCCAACTAGGGATTAATTGGATGCACTCTCTTATGCTTGAGCCAATCATACTTCACCAAGGTTTTTTCACCCATAAAAGAAAACCTCATCCCATCATTGCAGACACACTACATCCCCCACCTAAGATAGTTATTCAAAGCATGAACTGTGGATAGTCATTCCATACCTAATATGAAATCATAATCCCTCATCAGTGCTACAAAGAAATCCCATATGAAGATATCACCTCCAGGTTTCAGACTGAACTATCAGCAGAAGTGTGAAATAACTGAGTCACCTCCTGTCGGAGTCTCCAAGAAAAAGGGTTGATCCAAAGGATTAATTGTAATCTCTAATTCTAGAATCATATAAGTGGAAATAAAGTAATGAATTGCACCTATGTCTATTAGTATTGTAGATAAGGTAGAAAAGACACAGATCGTACCTCATTCATCCCAGGAGCCTTAGGGTTATAGGCCTCCATAGCCTGCTACGATCATCATCCCTGACCACCATCTCCCTGATCCGGTTTTATACCACCTAGGTGTTGTAGTGGAAATAATTAAAACCTCTAACCACCTCATACTTCTCTACTAGCCTATCTTCTACATCCACCACCCTGTGAAACTCCTTCCTCCTACCTCTATCTCTACCCGGTTGGTCCCTCGACCATCTCCCAATCAGTTGTATAATGGGCTGGACAATCCTATCAAATATGTCCCCAACCATCATAGGAGAAACACTACCTCTCCCTTGTCTAATTTGAGGCATCCTGAGATCCTTGTACTGTTGATCCTCTATCCTGGGATCATCTCCTGCAGCATCTGACATGCCTAGATTCTTATGACTATCATTGGCTACATGCTACTAAGGTCTCAACTCTTGAGTTCCCAATACTAGCAACCACTATCAATATATTCTCTTACATAAATCTCTATACTACTAAGGCCCGCTCAATCACTCCATCATATATGGGAATGAAAATAGATATCACAGAATTTATGATATCTCAGCATAAGCCCTGCTCAAAGGTCTGGGCTCTGAAAAATAGATCTCATGCCATATCCATGGATTACCATGAGATATTAGTAAACCTCACCAAATACTTTGACATGTTCATACTTACCTTCTAAATATGCATAATCTATTAGATCTGAACTGATCACAATGTGGGTGGATAAAACTCCTCCTTGTAGAGTCGTTTAAGGTCTGACCAAAAGAGAGTTATCTAGTTGTGTGGCTGAGTCACCAGACTACACCATCACCCATTGGATCCATGGATAAGACTCTCCATAAGGAATGCCATCTGATTTTTCAGGTGTCCTCAAAAGGTGGAAAACTCGAGAGTACACCATTATCCAGTCCTTGGAAACCTGGGGGTTTGGATCACCCTAAAACTTAGGAGGTCGCTTCTTATGGAACTCATGCAATGCACTCATCCAATGTGTATCCTCATAAGGTAATTTTAAAACTAAATAATATTCAACATGTGTTGGTATAGTTGGTAAACCACCCAGAGTTACTATTTATGGTACACGCCCCTGTAATAAACCCTTGTAACTCGGTGGATCATCCATATGATCATACAATGGAATCCTAGTTGGTTGTCGAAATCATCTTGAAATAAACAAGATGTATCACATTAAAAAGTATATCTGGGGAGATGATTCAAGAAGTAATTGGAAATCACAACCCATTCCTATATGATTCATGCCCAAATTATTCCCTAACAACTAGTGTTTACATATACCAAGTTAACAAGAAGGTTGTCAGAGTCCTAGTGTATGGATACGTTAGCCATTGCACCAACACTGAAGTCCCTAGCCTAAAATCTAAACTAAAAACACTTAACATTGATTCCATAAGACCCAAACTAATATCACATACTCTATTAATAAGTTAAAACAGACTCCTCTAATACCAATATCACATTTTGACCCGATGGGGCCAATTCGTAACTACCCCAAGCCCGCTTCTAATATGCCAAGGGATGGAAACCGACGCTGAGTAGGCATATCACACATATGGGAGGAATTAGCCTAATGTACCTATTCACACACACAAATATCCAAGACTATAAAATAATGAAATATAAAATAGCTGAAACCAATGCATGCATACATCTATAATCCCACAATCAGAGTATGATAATAAAGCTTTGAAAGTGATAAAGGGTACAAATTCAAACCCAAACATAAAATAAAAAGATTCCAACCTTCTCATAAGGTGGGTGCTACTATAAAATTAACCACCTAGAAAACACCTCAATCTTTCTATCTCAATCTATGCTACACTAGCTCTTTTTCCTCCCAGGACACCGTCAAAAAGGCCATCATCTGTATAATACATGACATGTGTGGGCAGAGCCCTTTTAGGGGTGAGTATAACTATATCCAGTAGGACACCCTAAAAAAATAAACACATAGAATCAATAATATTTATCTCATAACATGGATATATAAATAAAAGGTAAAATACCTAGATATACTCAGAAAGGACTCTGCACCTTCAGGCGGTCTCAACCAAACTATCAACCATAGGATTCAGTTTGAAGAAATGATTGTTCTAGGAGAACCCACTCAACAAGACATGATGTTATTAGAGACACTCATCTAAGAGGTTATGATTTTTTGTCCCCTCTAAAGAAAAATAATCGGTCACTAAAGATCTTGATCCACAGATATGGGATCACTCCTAGGATCATTGGGGGACACCATGAACCCAATATGGATTAACCTGTTGTGTAGGGGATCGTATGCTAACAATATTGTGAACCCTAATGAAATTACCTTCTATATGGAGAATCAATTCCCCATGCATGGAGGTCACATAAATTCCACAAACCCCACCTAGGGTATAAGTAATGATAGAGGATCATACTCTAGTCTCACACCAGGACACCCCAAACTCTATATGAGACTCATTCTCCTGAGGGGATCACAATATAGATATGAAAATGTAATGGTTCATTGTTTCCTTGAGGGGATAGACCAAGGGAATAGACTCAATTAATACTGCTCCAAACTAAATAAATAAAGAGAACCAAACACCCTTAAAGGGGATACATGTTGTATATTGGGGGTACACAGTGTGTCTAGCCAACCCCTGGTCTGCCCATGTGTTACTGCCTCATGAGACATATAAAACTCAAAATATGCAGTATGTAAGTAAGTATACATGGAATTTATAGATATACTGGCACCCTTATTATGTCATTTTTTCATGCCCAGGTACTTCTGGTTGTGCCCATGTACCAAACCGTGTACACCTATCCATGTCCGAGTACACGACTCTACCCATGTACTCTGACTATGTCCATATACCATGGACTACCTGTGTCCATGAAACCTCCTTGGTACACATCGAGCTACCAGCATGTCTCACATGATGTGTGACATATGTCACACGTCATTTGATATTTTTCTCTCTGTGAAAACCCTAGCGGCACATAGAGGGTCCCACATGGCATGTATCTCTAGATTACAAGATGTGTAAATCGGGATTTTCTAGAACCCCCAGGTTCTTCACTATGTCACCATTAATGCTTTCACCACTGTAAATCTCTCCAGAAAACAAGGATCCAGGGTCATCCGACACTTAATGTCACCAATCGCTGAGATTCGGCCTTCGAAACAACTCGGGAATCGCCCACATGCATCATCCATAGCCACACCATCGAACTAGGATGATTGGGAACCATTTATTTGTTCTAATCCACCTCTGATCATACTCTGTCATCATCACATCTTGATTTCACCCTCAATTGAAAGATGCACCTGTGGTTTTGATTCATTTCATTGAATAATGGTCGTGCAACGATCGTATACCTGATTTTCATTAAACCATGCTCCAAATAAATTGACTGTGATGAATGTGTGAAGAAACAAGGAATAAATACAGAAACTATAAACATGATGAATAAACCTTGGACTTTTTTTCAACCATGATCCATTGTTAAAGAATTAGAAGAACAAAGAGGGAATAACAACACAAAAAAATATATCAACCATAAAAAAATCATCGATGCATGAATCAATTCTAATTTTTTCAATTGGTCCATGTTCAAATAGGATAAAATAACGGGATTGAATCACAAAAATAAAAAAAACTTATCTAGAGTTTGGATCGAACACTAACGAAGAATGGTCTTGCATTGTTGTCGTTGTCGAGTTCCATGAACTTCGTTGGTGCAACAATCCTCGATCTCAATCTTATCTGATGTCGTCCTCCAATAGTGCTCTCCTCCAATGGTCCTATAGATCTTCAAGGTTATGCGGCCAACCCTAAGATCTCATCATAACCATATATTTATATAGGAAATATTTTGTTGCATCAACATAATAAAATAAATAAATCTAATTTATTTATTTTATTATTTACGCTCGCGATGGATTTTAACCAAATGCTTGATGCCGACAAATATTATGTCACACCCAGGGAAAATCCAATGCTTTGAACTCAACAGTGGCCCTGGATTTCTGATCCTAGACTATGTTTAAGATTAATTATACTTTTTCAGGAAAATTTTGTGTGTGTGATATTAATATTTTTAATATTATTAAAATATTAATTTCAGGATCACTAGGATTCAGAATATCATGCCATCTCAGTGCTCGGATCCAAATATAATCTATATAGTATTCTAAATTAATACATGGAAAAACAATATTTATTACATGGTCATTAAATAAGCTCAAATTTTGTGCACTGGATCACGGGGGGATAAAATATTGTGTCCTAGTAGGTCTCCATGACCTATGTCATGCACCCAGATCAACTGGCACCACTACCCTACCAACCCATGTAAACCTCATTGTGCCTAAATCCAAAATACATCTTATATATCAACAATAAGCCTCTAATACCACTGTATCATGACCCCCTCCCATCAAAGATATTGCAATGAAGGGAGAGAGATAATGACCCATGAGTCCCACTGTAACGCCCCGACCCCAATTACCCAGAGTCGGTGCATTATTACAAAACATTGGCATGATCACAAGGAAATCATGTCTCGAAAGACCAATCAGTTTAGTATTATTGGAAACAATATTCATAAATAAGTTCAACTTTACAGCTTGAAGAGAAATATAACACAAATATATTTCATTAGAAACATCCAAGCCTCCTAGATTATGCCTGTAGGTCACTCATAACTAACTTCTTCATATCCTGGAAAAATGAAACATAAGAAAGGGTTGAGCTCAAACGCTCAGTAAGGGTAAGTAATATATCAAAAAATGAAATAAATATTAAGCATGGTAAATAATTGAAACCACATGCCTTTACCAATAATAAACCAGAATACTTTTATGGAAAGAATATGAGCTGAGTAAATAATGCCATAATAAAACATAATCATGGTTATTATACTAGTCGAATGACCACATGAACCATCAATATTATTTCCATAATGAGGGAATGTATAATGCCAGACATTCTGAAACATTTTGTCAAGGCCTCGGCCAAGACGTCTAAAAATGATTAAGGCCTCAGCCAAAACCATAAATCAAATTGGGAAAGGGCCTCAGCCAATTCCATGTCTAGTTGTCTCATGAGACCTATCGATGCATCTAGGATCTATAGCAGGCTCCACCCGTCACTTACTAAGTCCAATACATTCCTCATATGAAAAGTTTTAAACATATCATAAACATTCGTATTAAAAATAGCATACGAAATGTCAATACTTTAACCATAAAACACGAATGATATAAAAATAGCACATCCACAGTCAAAAATATCACAAAACCTTCAATACAATATGGATGTTTTGTATCATAATAAATCAACTTCAAATAAACTTAAAATCCATCAAAGGATGTTGACATAGATGAAATCAAAACCCTTTTTAGAGAAATATCTCTTTCTATTTTGAAATCGTGATTATAAAGAAAAAATTTAGTTTAAAAATATTCTTATAAGCTTTTAAGGTAAGATTAGATGATTTTATAATGGCAGAAAATAGCTGCACCTGCTGTATAAGTTAAAAAACATTCTTACCTCAATTCTGTCTAAAAGGTTAAAAAGGACCTTGTTTGGAAAACGACAGAAATATTCCTTTATAAACATATTATAAAAAGTAAAAAAATTGTATAAATGACTTTAACCCATATTCTATAAAATAGTAAGAATGTTTGAAATACATTTTTAAGAAACATGGATGTGGATGATAAAGAGGTCCCAGTAGATAATTACGTATAAACAACCTCGGATAATGAAGAGATTGTGAAATAAACACTTACCTTTTACTTTTCCTTGGTTGAGGGTAGGTTAACCTCATGTATAATGGTGAAATAATTGTTATTAAATTATACAATTATCTTATACATTAATATGATATCATATATGATCTTTTAACATTGCTTTGTTAATAATATCTTAGTATTATCGTCGTTTCGGGTGTTAACTTACTCGTTTTCTTTTATATGTTTTGTTATATAAGACGTGTTTGTTATGGATAGGTTGTATATTATTCATATCCAGAATTATATCAAGTCCTTAAACATTATTTTTAATCATCAAATGATAATTATACTTGAATGGATACGATGGGGAATGAATCTCATCGCGTTCGTGGAGACGGTAGTCCGTACGTACGCACGAGCGACAATATCACTCTTTTGATATTAAAATAACATATAATTGGAAATTATATCATATATAAAGAATAATTATCATGCTATATTTATTATTTACATGAATTACACATCATTATTATACCCATCCAAATAATAATGTATTGAATAACAATTACACCACGACGTGGAGACGGTAGGCCGTACGTACGCACATATAGTTACATGTCATTCAAAGGGTGGATAGAATACTGAATATGGTTGTACCATATTTATAATAACATCACATTATATATAATATACTGGATTTATTATTTTATAATGGAAATAACAAATAAATAAGTAGTTGAAGAAGAAAGGAACTTGAAAGAGGGTGATGAAAACATTACCTCTTCTTCGGGTTCTTTCTTTTGATTTGATCAAAAGGGCTCATTAGGTTGGCTTTATGACTAAAGGAAGGCCTCTATAATAAAGTTAGTATAGTCTAGAGGGTATTTGGGTAGATTTTGTATGAACCAAAAGGATTTGAAGGTATTAAGAATTGGTTAGAAGTGGTTTCCTTTTATAAGGGGGAGGAGGGGCTCTTTAGGAAAAACTTAAAGTATTAATTTATAATAAATTCATATTAGGTTTCTAATGGATCCAAAGTGGATTATTAAAATTATAAGGTGGTTATGGGTCGAAATAATTTCATACAATAGATTTTATGCAGGTTTGGGTCACTATATTAACCTTATCATTTATATTTAACTCTTAGTTAAATAGTTTCACATTTATCATGTCACTTTGTATTTTTATATTATATGGTTAATAAACTTACTATATACTTCCAAGAGACCCCCAAGTGTTCCATTAATGATACACCTATCATGATATAAGTCCTTTTTCCGAAACTTAGATTTTTAGGAATAGAATATCAATTAATAATATAATATTTGTTTTAAAAACTCTTTTATGTCAATTTTGACACTATTTAATAATTGATTTTTGTTAAAGTCTTAAAAACTTTATTAATTCGAAAAAAATTCATTTAAGAAATCCTAACATGTCATATTAATCAATAAAATTAGTTTATGTCATCAAAAATTTTAAATTATATTTATTTTAACATTTATAATACTAATTATTTGATTCTTTCATTAATAAGGAAAATACTGCATCATTATTGTGTCATAAATTAATTTAATTATTCAATTTCTAAAAATTATAAATAAAATACCATTATGTAGGAAATATTTTTATCTTTCTAATGAATATTTATAGTCGAAAATTTAACATAAATAACCCTATGTAAAAAATTGTTTTTCTAAAAGATATATGCTTATGTCATTTTTGTATTTACTTTAACTTAATTAATATAAAGTGTCGTTATCACTTACAAGTGGATCCATGGGGTCCCAAAATAGACCCAAAGATGCCCATGGTCGGAACTGTATCAACCAATAGGGTTAGGACATGTTTTATGGTAATTTATTATTATTATAATATTATTTTTACCCTTATTTACCGGATTTACCCTTTAACCATGATAAATAAAATATTTACCGAAGTAATTATTCAAAATGTATAAAAATAAAAGTTACCTATTTAAATAATTTGGACCTCCTGATTCTAAATATTTAATCCATTTTTCTAAATTCAAAACACAGAAGTGGCAGAAATTAATTTAAAATTAATTCCCACTGTCAAAACAAAAAGCGTGTTTTTAATAAATAATAACTATCAAAAGATTGACACTTGTTTATGTCCAGTTTAAATGTTAAATTACGTCCAATGACCAAAATTGTATTAAGTGATAAAAATATATTCTAAATATACTTTAAAATCACTCAAATTCATAATTTATCACTATTAAATATTTCTATTAAAAAAGTTGTTTTTAATTAAAATTTAGTAATTTTCACTATTCATCAAAAATTGAAAGTTTTTAGAAAAATACCAAAATTTCACCCTAAGATAATTTCGATATTCCGAATCCAAAAATGAAGTCCATTTTAAAAGATAAAATGTATAAAATTTCAAAAATTGGGTATTACTATTCATAACGGCTAGTTTGATTGGTTGTGGTGTGTGTTAGAACTCGAAGTTGCGTATAACACACGCTACTGTATTATTCAAAGAGAAGCGTATCATGGAAGCTTGGGGTATTACATTCTCCGCTCCTTCAAATAATTTCATCCTTGAAATTTCTAGAATATTATTGCATAAAAAGACTCAGTTGGTTCTTCATCATAAGTTCCTCGGGTTCCCACGTTGCATCTTCCATCTAATGGTTTCTCCATAGAACTTTTACCAGACGAGTCATCCGGTTTCTCAGAACTTGTTCTCTGGTATCAATAATCCTGATGGTCTCTTCACAATAAAACAGATTAGGTTCCAGTTCTAATTCCTCATAGGTGAGTACAAGCGTTGGGTCAGGCATTTATTTTCTCAACAGTGATACGTGGAACACATCGTGAACTTTAGAGAGATTTGGCGGCATTGCCAAACGGTAAGCTACAGCCCCAATTCGTTCTAGAATTTCGAAAGGTCTGATGTACCTAGGACTCAATTTACCTATCTTACTGAAACGTATAACTCTCTTCCATGGAGATACCTTCAAGAAAACATGATCTCCTACCTGAAATTCCAAATCCTTCCTTCGATTATCGGCATAGATGTTCTGCCTACTTTGAGCTGCTTTGATGTGGTTTTGGATTACCTTCACCTTTTCCATCATTTCCTCCACTAGTTCTAGGCCTATGAGTTTTATTTCACCAATGTTATCCCAACAGGTTGGTGTGCGACATCTCTTTCTTTACAACACTTCATATGGTGTCATCCAAATACTTGAATGGAAGCTATTGATATAGGAAAATTCCACCAGAGGTAAATATTGATCCCACATACCCTGAAAGTCAAGTAAGTAGGATCTCAACATGTCTTATAAGGTTTTAATAGTCCATTCTGATTGTCCATCTGTTTGAGGGTGGTAGGCAATGCTCAAACGAAGTTCAGTATCCAAGGCCTTATAAAGACTCTTCCAGAATATTTAAGTAAAACATGGATCACGATTAGAAACAATCGATATGGGTACTCCATGAAGTCTCACAACTTCATTAATATATATTCTTGCTAGACGTTCAAGTGGTAGATCTTCTCTTATAGCAATAAAATGTGCTGACTTGGTAAGATGATCAACAATGACCCATATTGCATCGTTCTTTCTAGGAGTCTTTGGTAGTCCCATGATAAAGTCCACCGTAATATTATCTCATTTCTACTCTGGTATGGGAAGAGGTTGCATGACTCCTCCAGGCTGTTTCCTTCCAGCTTTCACTTGTTGACAAACCATACATCTTGACACAAAATCCAAAATCTATCTCTTCATGTTGTCCCACCAAAAATGTTCCTTCAAATCTCTATACATTTTGGTGCTCCCAGGGTGTATAGAGAAATTGGAACTATGAGCATCATCCAACAACTCTCTTTTTAGATTAGGTATATTGGGAACACAAAATCTCTTCCCAAATTTCAAAATTCCATCTTCATACACAAAGTCACTCAATCTCCCATCATTCACAGCTTTAATCTTCTTTTGAAACTCTTCATCACCGGTTTGAGAACTCTTTATCCTTTCTAGTAAATATGGTTTGGAAACCATTTGAAAAAGTATTGAGGTTTCACCTTCCATGGTGATTCCCATATCCATCTTTACTATATCCATGAAAATAGGATCCCTTTCAATTCTCATCATGTTCAAAACTCCATGATCTTTTCTGCTCAAAGCATCTTCCACCTTATTTTTCTTCCCCGAGTGGTAGTGTATCATGCAATCATAATCCTTGAGTAGTTCAAGCCATCGCCTTTGCCTCATGTTGAGTTCTTTCTGTGAGAAAATGTACTTCAAACTCTTGTGATTAGTATAAATATCACATTTTCACCATAGAGATAATGTCTCCATATCTTCAAAGCAAAAAATACAGCATCTAACTCAATATCATGAGTAGGATAGTTTTTCTCGTGAATTTTCAGTTGTCGTGATGCATAGGCAATAACCTTATCATTTTTCATAAGGACACAACCAAGTCATTTCTTTGAAGCATCACTATAAATAACAAACCCATCATTCCCCAATGGTAGAGACAATATAGGATCATTGAATAATCTTCTCTTAAGTTCTTCAAAACATTCTTCACACTCTTTTGTCCAAACAAATTTAACCCCTTTACGTGTGAGCTTCGTTAATAGGTTATCCAATCGGGAAAAGTTCTGGACGAAACATCGATAATAACCTGTTAAAACAATAAAACTGTGTACCTCAATTATACTCGTTGGTGAAGGAAATTCTTGTATTTCCTTGGTCTTAGAAGGGTCAACAGAGATTCCATCTTTAGAGATAATATGGCCAAGAAAAGAAATCTCTTGAAGCCAGAATTCACACTTGTTAAACTTCTCATATAATTCATGTCTTCTCAGAGTCTTTAGGATAATGTGCAAGTGATTTTCATGATCTTTTTAGATTTTAGAATATACCAAGATATCATCAATAAATACCACCACAAAATCATCAAGATATTCCTTGAAAACTCTATTCATTAGATCCATGAATATAGAGGGTGCATTAGTCAATCCAAAAGGCATTACTGTAAACTTGTAATGCCCGTACCTGGTTTGAAATGTTGTCTTGGGAATGTCTTACTTCTTCACACACAACTGATGGTATCCAGATCGAAGGTCAATCTTTGAAAATTATTGAGCTCCATGCAGTTGATCAAATAAATCATCAATGCGAGGTAGTGGATACTTGTTCTTTATTGTTATAGCATTGATTTCCCTGTAGTCGATACATAACCTCATAGATCCATCTTTCTTCTAAAAAAAAGGACAGGAGCTCCCCATGGAGAAACACTAGGGCGAATAAATCCCTTATTACTCAATTCCTCTAGTTGTTTCTTTAGTTCAACTAATTCTATAGTGGTCATTCTATAAGGGTTCTTCGATATAGGCCTTGAACTAGGAATTAAATCAATGGAAAACTCAATTTATCGTTCTGGAGGATGTCCAGGTAAATCTTCCAGAAACACATCTACATATTATTTTACAATAGGTACATCCTCTATTTGAACACTCCTTTCCTCACCCAAAGTTATTTCATTCTCTTCCTCCCCGATAATTGAATTTAGTTGAGCTACTGGGGGTGGATCTAGATAAGAATCTGGTGGTGACGATTTTGCTCTAAAGATAAGGTGTTCTTTATCATTATCATCAAAAATTGTAACCTCCTTCTTCTTACAATAAATTTTCACATCATGGTCCGAAAGCCAATCTATACTAAGGATTATATCAAATTCATTCATGGGTATGATGATGAGATCAGCAGATAAAGAACATTTATATGCCCTGATGGGAACAGATCCACAGAATTTTGTAGCAATGATACTTCCCTTTAGAGTTTTAACTGACAACTCCCTTGTTAAATCAAATTGGAAATATCTAATTTTCTTAGAAAACTAGGAAGATATGAAACAATGCAATGATCCAGAATCAAATAAAGCATTTTCTAAACTTGAAGAAACCATTAAATTACCTGTCACCACGTCTTTTGGGGCTTCAACCTCAGCAGTAGTTATTTCATAAGCTTGGCCTTGACCCCTTGGCCTTTTCTGAGGTAAGTTTCCCTAACGTTTAGGAAATTCATTTTCATAATGTCCCATCTCTCTGAAATTGTAGCATTGAACATTGGTAGTGTCTTTCTTTCCTTTACAATCACCAGCTAGATGACCTTTCTGTCCACATTTGTAGCATACTCCTTTTCCTTTTAGACAGGAACCAGGGTGCTTCCTTCTACAATTATCATAGGGTGGAAATTCAATTCTTCCCTTCTTACCTGTTTCCTTATTTCCTTTCCCAGAGTGTTTAGTAGATCTCTTCTTCTCTTGCTTTGATTTAAAGTCATAAGACTTAGAGAATTCTTTTTATGTCTTGATAGCACACGAGACAATATCTTCGTATGAAGAGAAGGATTGTGAGACCAATGCTCGACGGAGAAACAGTTTTAACCCATCAAAGAAACAATCAATCTTACTTCTTGGATTACATATATAATATGTAGCATGCCTTTCTAACCTTGTAAAGTTAGCCTCATACTTTACGACATTCTCACCCTCCTTTTGTCTCAGACTTAAAAATTGCCTTTCCATATCTGCTTGATGGTCACAAGGAAATTATTTTTCTAAAAATAGATCTTTGAACTCCCTCCATTCCATATTTGATACTTAATAATCTTCCTTCGTGTTTTGAATCAATGACCACCATTGATCAGCATCTCCAGTGAGGCGGTAAACTGCCATGATAACTTTTTCCCTTTCACTACTCCCAAAGGCATGGAATATTTTCTCTAAAGAATTTATCCATTGCTCAGCTACTAAGGGATTTGTACTCCCATTTAATGTTGGTGCTTGTTGCCTCATGAAGCGATCTAACATTGATCCTCCATGTTGTGGATCAGGGTGCTCCATACGGGTAAGGTTATTATTCATAACCTGAGTGAGTTGTCCCAGTATGGTGATTAGTTGATCAGCACCAGTTGCATCACCAGATCCACTATAATTATCTTGAGGAGGGAAATCCCTACACGGAGTGCGTGTATTGATATGGTTTTCATTTCTTCCACTAGGTGCCATTTCTAAACAATGGCATACACTAGATTAGTTTATGAATCGCAATACATAAATCCAAACTTGTAAAACACTTAACATAAATTGAACAGTTTATGGATATAATCAATAATCATAAAAATGTTTTCTTTGAGGAAGTATATACTCATAAACCCTTCATAATGGTTTATAATTAAATTGAGAATTATCCTAAGCATATCCCTCGGGAGTGTCATAACCAAGAGTGCAGCAAGGCCCGTTATTGTGCACCAGTTCCCGTTTGAGTCTAGATCAAAGCGGTGTTTTTGGGTTTTACCCCTAGGTACATATGTGCCAGAGCCGCCTCTACCTGCTTGTATCCAGACAGGGATGTATTGCTCGGAAAACTCAAAAATTTCTACAATACCAAAATTTTAGGAAGTTCTTCTATACTAATCCTCAAAGTCCATATTAGGTCTATGTGCTCTAATTAGAGTTTATCTAAATCTAGTTCCCAAGGTTTGTACTAAAATTCTTCTGATACCAACTGTAATGCCTCGATCCCAGTTACCTAAAGTCAGTGCATTATTACAAAATATTGGCATGATCACAAGGAAATCATGTCTCGAAAGACCGATCAGTTTAGTATTATTGGAAACAAGATTCATACATAAGTTCAACTTTACATCTTGATGAGAAATACAACACAAATATATTTCATTAGAAACATCCAAGACTCCTAGATTATGCTTGCAGGTCCCTCATAACTAACTTCTTCATATCCTGGGAAAATGAAACATAAGAAAGGGGTGAGCTCAAACGCTCAATAAGGGTAAGTAATACAGTGGAAAATGACATAAATATTAATCATGGTAAATAATTGAAACCACATGCCTTTACCAATAATAAACAAGAATACTTTTATGTAAAGAATATGAGCTGAGTAAATAATTCCATAATAAAACATAATCATGGTTATTCGACTAGTTGAATGACCACATGAACCATCAATATTATTTCCATAATGAGGGAATGTATAATGCCGGACATTCTGAAACATTTTGTCAAGGCCTCAGCCAAGACGTCTAAAAATGATTAAGGCCTCGTCCAAAACATAAATCAAATTGGGAAAGGGCCTCATCCAATTCCACGTCTAGTTGTCTCATGAGACCTACCGATGCATCGAGGAGATATAGCGGGCTCCACCCGTCACTTACTAAGTCCAATACATTCCTCATATGAAAAGGTTTAAACATATCATAAACATTCATATTAAAAATAAAATACGAAATGTCAATACTTTAACCATAAACCATGAATGGTATAAAAATAGCACATCCATAGTCAAACATATCATGAAACCTTCAATACAATATGGATGTTTTGTATCATAATAAATCAACTTCAAATAAACTTAAAATCCATCAAAGGATGTTGACATAGATGAAATCAAAAACCTTTTTAGAGAAATGTCTCTTTCTATTTTGAAATCCTGATTATAAAGAAAAAATTTAGTTTAAAAATATTCTTATAAGCTTTTAAGGGAAGCTTCAATGATTTTATAACTGTGGAAAATAGCCGCACCCACCGTATAAGTTAAAAAATATTATTACCTTAATTCTATCGAAAAGGTTAAAAAGGATCTTGTTTGGAAAACGACAGAAAGATTCCTTTATAAACATATTATAAAAATTCAAACAAGGGTATAAATGACTTTAACCCATATTCTATAAAATAGTAAGAATGTTTGAAATACATTTTTAAGAAACATGGATGTGGATGATAAAGAGGTCCCAGTAGATAATTATGTTTAAACAACCTCAGATAATGAAGAGATTGTGAAATAAACCCTTACCTCATACTTTTCCTTGGTTGAGGGTAGGTTAACCTCTTGTATAATGGTGAAATAATTGTTATTAAATTATAAAATAATCATATACATTAATATGATATCATATATTATCTTTTAACATTTCTTTGTTAATAATATCTTAGTATTATCGTCGTTGCACATGAGACTTAGCCTGGTTGGTAAGGACTCTGTAAGTGCATCCAAGTGACTAGGGATCAAATCCAGGTGGAGGAAAAAATTTCGGGGGTACTGTAGCAGTACTGTAGTGGTACTGTAGCAGTACTGTAGGAGGTACTATAGTGGGAACTGTGCAGTACTGTAGCAGGTACTATAGCGGGAATTGTAGCAGGCACTGTTTGGAACTGTAGCAGCCGGGAATATGCCCCCGTTTGGGCCTTCGAGCCACCGATTTGGTCCCTAAGTCCTTTAAGGCCTTCGGGCCACCCAAGACTTCGGGTTAGTAAGGCCTTAGGGCCACCTCAAGGCCTTCGGGCCACCCTAAGTGCAGATGAAAACCAGACAACCTACAAGGAACAAGCTCTACAAGGAGGATGAGCAAGAAGCTTTCACCATAGCAGAAATGGATTGAAAGAATGAGAAGGTATGGCACTTGCCATCGGAAAAATCCTGTGCATGCATGGGAATGCCTAGCTGAACAGCAATGTGAAGGTGGAGAGTTGATTTCACGATGAAGATGCTAGAGAGGAGCAGTTCCAAGTAGTTAGTTTGAGTTGTATGTAATGTTTGAAGACTATGGGCAATGAATTTCTATAAGGCCTACAGGCCATGTAATACTTACACCTACAGGCCTTTTATGGGTTCCACCTCACCCCTTTAAAGGTGGATTATCAAAAATCAATAAAAAATGAAGGCCTTCGGGCCATTGGAGGAGGAGTATTATCGTCGTTTCGGGTGTTGACTTACTTGTTTTCTTTTATATGTTTTGTTACATAAGACGTGTTTGTTATGGATAGGTTGTATATTATTCATATCCAGAATGATATCAAGTCCTTAAACATTATTTTTAATCATAAAATGAGAATTAGACTTGAATGGATACGATGGGGAATTAATCTCATCGCGTTCGTGGAGACGGTAGTCCGTACGTACGCACGAGCGACAATATCACTCTTTTGATATTAAAATAATATATAATTGGATATTATATCATATATACAGAATAATTATCATGTTATATTTATTATTTACATTAATTAAACATCATTATTATACCCATCCAAATAATAATGTATTGAATAACAATTACACCACGACATGGAGACGGTAGGTCGTACGTACGCACGTATGGTGACATGTCATTCAAAGGGTGGATAGAATACTAAATATGGTTCTAACATATTTATAATAACATCACAGTATATATAATATACTGGAGTTATTATTTTAGAATGGAAATAACAAATAAATAAGAAGTTGAAGAAGAAAGGAACTTGAAAGAGGGTGGTGAAAACATTACCTCTTCTTCAGGTTCTTCCTTTTGATTTGATCAAAAGGGTTCTTTAGGTTGGCTTTCTGACTAAATGAAGGCCTCTAGGATGAAGGGAGGATAGTATATAGGGTATTTGGATAGATTTTGGCTGAACCAAAAGGCTTTTAAGGTATGAATAATTGTTTAGAAGTGGTGTCCTTTTATAAGGGGGGGAGGGGCTCTTTAGAATAAACTTAAAGTATTAATTTATAATAAATTCATATTCGGTTTATAATGGCTCCAAAGTGGATTATTAAAAGTCTAAGGTGGTTATGGGTCGAAATAATTCCATCCAATAGATTTTAGATAGGTTTTATTCACTATATTAACCTTATCATTTATATTTAACTCTTAGTCAAATAGTTTGACATTTACCATGTCACTTTTTATTTTTATATTATATGGTTAATAAACTTACTATATACTTCCAAGAGACCCCCAAGTGGTCCATTAATGATAAACCTATCATGATATAAGTCCTTTGGATGAACCTTAGATTTTTAGGAATAGAATATCAATTAATAATATAATATTTGTTTTAAAAACTCTTTTATGTCAATTTTGACACTCTTTAATAATTGATTTTTGTTAAAGTCTTAAAAACATTATTAATTAGAAAAAAAATCATTTAAGAAATCCTAACATGTCATATTAATCAATAAAATTCGTGTATGGTATCAAAAATTTCAAATTATATTTATTTTAACATTTATAACTCTAATTATTTGATTCTTTCATTAATAAGGAAAATACTACATCATTATTGTGTCATAAAAAAATTTAATTATTCAATGTCTAAAAATTATAAATAAAATACCATTATGTATGAAATCTTTTTATATTTATAATGAATATTTATAGTCGAAAATATAACATATATAACTCTATGTAAATAATTTTTTGCTAAAATATATATGCTTATGTCATTTTTGTATTTACTTTAACTTAATTAATATAAAGTGTCATTATCACTTACAAGTGGATCCATGGGGTCACAAAATCGACCCAAAGATGACCATGGTTGGAAATGTATCAACCAATAGGGTTAGGACATGTTTTAGGGTAATTTATTATTATTATAATATTATTTTTTACCCTTATTTACCGAATTTATCCTTTAACCATGGTAAATAAAATATTTACCGAAGTAATTATTCAAAATGTCTAAAAATAAAAGTTACCTATTTACACAATTTGGAAATCCTGATTATAAATATGTAATTCATTTTTCTAAATTCAAAACACAGAAGTGTCAGAAATTAATTTGAAATTAATTCCCCCTGTCAAAACAAAAAGTGTGTTTTTAAGAAATAATAACCATCAAAAGATTGACACTTGTTTATGTCCGGTTTAAATGTGAACTTACATCCAATGACCAACATTGTATTAAGTGGTAAAAATATATTATAAATATAATTTAAAATCACTCAAATTTATAATTTATCACTATTAAATATTTCGATTAAAAAAGTTGTTTTTAATTAAAATTTAGTAATTTTCACTATTTATCAAAAATTGAAAGTTTTTAGAAAAATACCAAAAATTCACCCTAAGATAATTTTGATATTCCGAATCCAAAAATGAAGTCCATTTTTAAAGATAAAATATATTAAATTTCAAAAAGTGGGTATTACTATTCATAACGGCTAGTTTGATTGGTTGTGGTGTGTGTTAGAACTCGAAGTTGCGTATAACACACGCTACCGTATTATTCAAAGAGAAGTGTACCATGGAAGGTTGGGGTATTACACCCACTTCCTATAGGCCCCAGTTTGGAAACTATCACCAAGCGTATAAAAATATCACAAAATGGATTGCATTACCCTCTATAATATAAAACATGATTGGGAGATAGGATAAATAACCACCAAGAAACTCTAGAAGATAAAATAAAGGTAAACTAAAAACAACCCCACAATGCATAAATAAAGTAATCTAATATATATAAAAGTACCAAAATATACCAAAAGACAAGTCTATAGTAGTGACATAATAGCAGCTCCAAACCTAAGCTAGTAATTTCTAGCTCAGTCCCAAAATTCCCCTACAAACCTAAAAATATTTTATATGCATAGGGTGAGTATTCAGTAGGGACATAACCAACGTCTCAATATACATGTGAAAATAGAGTGATAATGTGACATTGAACAAAGAGAAGAACCAAAAAGAACCTATATAGGTCAACTAAATAGAACTAAGCCTCACCAGGGCTCTCTCACCAAATCACGCATCCAATATAATAATATATCATCGAGACCATAACAAATCAAAGTGATTCGTTGTCACTTCCCTATTGCTTTTCCGCTCACATGACTCAATTTAGAACCTATTGTGCTCCCATTCCTTCTATATATGTCACATTGTGACCACATCACATCACATCGAATCTCATCCAAAGACACTTGGGCCATATCTGATGTGGGTTAGGATGCATCCCTACCTACCCCGCCCTCATAAGGTCTAGCATCTGGTGCTAGCACTAGGTACTATCACATCACATCTCATCAAAACCAAAAAAACCACATATACCTAGAATATATTTGATCCATCACTACACATCTCACCCATAGACACTTTGGTATCACTACTGAAGGGAGAGTGGGGAAGAGGGGGATCCAACCATCTATATCACCACCATCCTACATATTGGGGAAAACACCAGAAACCTATGAGTGTTAGTAAGGTTATCCAACTTGGGTGGGGAATGTGTAGAAATGACATAAACATACATGGTATATAGATAGCACACATTACCCAAATTAAGTGTTCATAATAACTGCACTAGAGCACACCACATCACCACCACCATACCACACATCAACCGCCACTACTGCTACCACCATAATATGAAACACATAAAACCACCACTCCTAACCACACAACATTTCCCACTTTTAGTTATAGGTTCCACCACTTTTATTAATTTATTCATTCTATTTCACACTACACAACCCATTATTTCATTTAATTCGTCTATTCCATTTACTATACATCCATTTCCAACTCATCTTTCTTATTTACCAGCCTATTTTTTTATTTTTATCATTCTAATTTATTCTATGGATAAACGAGAAAATAACACAACCATGTCACACAATAACTAGACCAAATCACACAACCACCACATCAAAACCATACATCCACCATCATCACCACACCACATCTCCCAAGCCATCTCACCACAAAAACCACATATCTCATCCTCCATCATTACATCACACCACAACAATTACAGACTATATACCACCACCACTTCCCACTATAACCATCACACGACACGTCCATGTTACACAACACCACTACACATCATATCCACTATGTACCACACCTATACGCACCTCAACCACATCACAAAACTACCCACATCGCATCCATGCCAAACAAACACATCATGCACCACAACAACTACACCACATCATCACTTCACAATGATCACTACCACACACATCCCACAGCCTAGTCGATCACCAACACCACCACACAACATCCCCCACACACAAGGAATCATAAAAAATAAATCGCACGCAAAACCTACACAAACTATATTCCACAATTTATTCGAGGGATTTTATCACATTACTTCTTTATTTATCATGGGTATTATCACACAAATGAGATTCCATGAGAAAACAGTTATTTAGCCATATTTACATTCTTTATCATTTTACTATGGGTTTGATCACACAAAAATATAGTAAGGGTCTTAAAACATATCAACTACAGTGTAAACAAGGCTTATAATAGTCGTTATTTTTAGAAAGGATATAACATGTCATAATATCATCATCATCAATATCAAGTAGTAAAATCATGAAATATCTCCCCATACCGTTAATTTAATTATTCCAATTAATTATCATTATTATTTAAACCCTTACTATCCACCCAAAGGAAATACAAACCATTAAAATATCACGCATAGCACATAAAAAAGTGAGAAAAAAACACTTACCTCAAAAAAAGATTTTGAATCTCACTGCACCCCATAGGGAAAAGAAGAAATGTCCAATAAACCACAACTTCACATGAAAACCCTGGATCAACCCACACTACATCAAATGGTTATAAAAAACATCGCTTAAACACACCCTAAACAAAAGAAATGTCACCACAGTGGATCCCTGAGATAATAACAGAATAAAACATAGGTATAGAAGGAGAAGAACTCACCACTGATTGTTGAAACACCCCCACTGAAACACAAAGATCTAGATGAGGGAATACGGGCTGGAAAATATCCCAAAATCGCCTAGAGTTCACAAAAAAATTGATTGGAAGAGGTTACAACCAAATGGATAGATAATTGTATAAAAAAACATATATACAACCTGGAAAACTCCCTCTTTCACATTGTAAATTCCATATTCATGATGTTAATTTCTTAGGGGTGGTGGATTACAATTCATAAATACATTTTAGGCTGTGAATATCCCATATTTTTAACTTTTTCTGAAATTTAAATCGCCTAAGTTTGAATTAAATACATGACATGAATTACCCTTTCACAATGTGAATCTATTTCATAGACTTCCCCTTAGCCAGAATACAAGTTGTGAGTTCACTGGCTAGACAATCCATGAAACACCAACTCACGATGTGAATCAAGTTCACATCGTGAACCACTTGCTTCAAAACTCTTGAAACTAAAACATCCATTGAACCTACTATAGCCGCCTCCAAGCACTATCCAAACACAAAACTGGTAAATTAACTATCCAGGAAGGCACAGTTCGTTATATTAGATACCCCTCAAATGATTCTTGTCCTCAATAATCAAAACCAAACCCAAGAAAGAAAGGGTTCCAAACAACCACCCCATGAGATACCTATCAAGGATCTCGTTACACCTTGAATGCCACCACCAATCAAACACATTGAACTAAAACACCCATAAATGTCTTACACAACCACATCACCTCACAAATACATCTTCGCACAACCACATCATAACCTCTCACTAGGAACAACACTACACATACGATACCATCTATGATCCACCATGTTTCTGCATAACCACATCAACCTCCACACAACCAACACATATCACTACCCCAAGCATGCAAATCAAAGAATTACATCATCCATTTCAAGATAGTATCCTCTTTGGGTGGCATTGAATTTCTCTTGTAGTTTTAATCATGTCATAGTATGACACATCTTGATTAGGATTCAGGTCCTCCCCTTTTCAATTGTCATAAGTTTTTATCACATATCATCCATCACGCATCAAGAAAACATCACATCTCCTAAAACAACAAAATACATCATCACAAGATCCAGGAAAAATAAAACAAATAAAGGCAAAGTCAAAACAACTCTAGGTACTAGGCACACATTTGTGTCCCTCGCTCCCAAGTACTCTCCTCCGGGACAATATGCCTCTACAATACATGAACCAATGGGATGGTTCATCCATAAAACACATTCTCATGATGATATTGGATATCTATTGGTTGCTCCAAAAATTTCATGTCATTCTCAATATCCAAATATCACTATTCACTAATGTGGGAGCCATCATGAAGATACCAAAAAAGCTAAGACATGTGGAAGATTTCATGGATCCTCTCTAGTTGTGGTGGAAATTCCAATCAATATGTCACTTTTCCAACATACCCCAACACCTATAAGGGCCCAACAAACCTATTAGAAAGCTTACTCCCTCTTTCAAAACTTTTATTCCCACATTGAGGATATAATCTCAAGAACACAAGGTCCCCAAACTTCAACTCCAATGGCCTCTATCAATGATCATCATAGACCTTTTGATGGTCTTTTGTTTCCCTCATCTACTCTCAGACTAACTAGATCTTCTCGATCATGCTCTACACTACATCAGGACTAAAAACTACAGATTCTATAACCTCTTTCCAACACAATAGAGAACGACATGGTTTCTCATACAATGCATTAAATGGGGACATGCCAATAGATGAGTAATAATTGCTATTATATGAAAACTCAACTATAGGAAATTGACTTACCCACAATACACCAAATTACAAGATGAAATATCACAACATATCCTCCAGTATCTAGATGGAATACTCTATTATCCCATCTGCCTGAGGGTGGAAAGTAGTGCTAAGGTGCGACCGAGAGCTGAAAGAGTGTTGCAATCCCTTATAGACCTCTGAGGTAAAATGAGGGTCCCAATTAGAGATTATAGTCCTCAATATCCCATGAATCCTAGCCACATAATCCATATAATGACTCACTAAAAAATATATGGCACTAGAATCATGGATTTCTATAAAATGAGTTGAATTTTTCAGTTAGTCCACTATCACCCAAACCACATAACAACCTCCCTAATTTGGGGAATCCCTATGATGAAGTCCATAGATATGCCCTCCCATTTCCACTCAGGAACATATAAGGACTAAAAAACTCCAAGAACATGGGGCTCCACTTTCACCTACTGAAAAATCAGACACCTTACCACAAACTCTTCCACTTGAATTTTTATCCCATGTTACCAAATCTATCTCTTCATGCCACTATATATATTTTTCACATTGGGATATACTGCTAAAGGTGAGATATAAAAATCATGGATAATTCATTCTTGCATAAACTATGGAAAAAATATCCTCCCCTAAAATAACATTTAGTTATGACCATCCTCCAACCATCCCCTGGGGTCATCATTATGGATAACACGGTAATGCATCGCCTTTACCTCTAAGTCTCCCCATTGAGACTCCTCTACTGTAAGGACCTGGGACCCCAGTTTCCTAGAGTTGGTGCCTTATATTAATAAATTAGTATGTTTACCAGGATTTCATATCCCGAATGAATGAATAATTTAGTAGTTTTGGAAAAATAGATACAAACATAAGTTTTACATTACAACATTAAAGGAAAAATTATATAGAAATTTCATTTGAATCATCCATAACTCCTAGGTTATCCCTATAAGTCATTCATAATATTCATCATTGAATTCTAGAGAAAAATAAAACATAAGAAATGGGTGATATAAAATGACCATTAAGGGTAATTAATTCAACAGAAGTTATCTTAAGCATAAACACTAGGCAAGGTGAACAACTATAAACACATGCCTTTAAAAATATACTTGAACATAATACTGAAGGAATGAAATATGATTAAATAAACCCATATAAATGATCATAAGAGAATGGAAGATAACCATTGATATTATACTAGTAGAATAATCACATGGTTTATCAATTACTAATATCATAATGAGGTAATGCATAATGTCAGACATCTGAAACATATTTCCAAGACCTCAACCAAGATGTCTGAAAATACAAGGGTTAGGCCTCAGCCAAAACCCAATTCTGTCTTGTCTCATGATACCTACTAATGAATCGAGGGGATATAGAGCTCCCTACCCATCACTTTATAAGTCCAATTCATTCCTCATATGAATGGTTTTAAACATAAACATCATATACATATGCAGTGTAAATAACTTTCCCCTAATCTGTATACATAATTATTAATCATTCTAAGTAGTATGGTGAATGGTATCAAGATAGGACATCCACAATAAAACTAATAATAAACCATTTAATAAAACATTGTATATTATATCATAAAATATTAATCCCAATTAAACATAATAATCAATAAGTGTGTTGAAATAGATGAAAATACTCTTATAAAATCATTGAGTAATTTTGAGAGAAATACTCTTTTACTTTGATAACAATAGTTCTTTTATAAAAATATTTGTATAAAAACAGAAGTGAAATAAGGTAGTTTTTTATAATAAAATGAGTGATTTTATAAAAAATAATGGTGGCTTAAAACAGATCATAGAGTGCATTTGAAAATATGAAATAATTCGAGAAGTTCCCTTGAATCGGGCTTGTTTATCGGGAAGAATTTAAGAAAGATCCTTTTAAAACATGTAGCTCACAATAAAATAAATAAGGATTATGATTGGTAAATATGTATATATAAAATTCACACATAATTTATTATTATTAAATAATAATAATTAATAATTTAATTGGGTTAAATAGAGAAAAAGAGTATCCTAAAAGAAAATGGAGGTTCGGGTAGAAACCCTTACCTTATGCCTGAATGAGTTCTGCACTTAACCTTAATATATAGTATAATCAAATTAAATTCATAAATTAATTAATTAAGGACCTTATATACATTTATTTTATTTATTATAATTTTATTAAGTTCATTTATGGCATTTTTGATGAGTTATAAGATGCAATTTTATTTCATGGGAGCGTTCGTTTCCTTGGTTTTCACGATCGATATACTTGTATATGAGTATGGAAGTTCATGTTGAAAGGGTATAATTCTATATAATTGAATTTATATGATATTAATGAAAATAAATAAGATTAAATTTTTATATAATTCATTTTATTATATGGTATGAATATGATTTATTAGATAAAATATTAGTGATAATAGTTTAGATTATTACGGTGGTGTTTCGATCATCTCAAACTAGTTTTGTCATATGAATTAGTATTATGTGTATATACTAGTTAAAGAATATTAAATGGGATATAATACATATATTATAGTTTGTTTTAACCATAAAAATGATATCATTACCATACTTGAAGAATAAATTGAAGAATTAAAGTTCTTCATCCATGAAGGTTGAAAATTGGCACCTCCCAGATGATGATTTAGTTTTTTTTAAAGAGAGTAAAGAGATCGATGATGGTTCTTTAATTAACATGATATAATTATAGTATATAAATTATACTATATTTATCATGATAATTTGTAAAGATTATGTGATGATAGAATAATAAAAGAAAGAACTTGAAAAGAAACCAAAAGGAAAAGGAAGAGGATTTTACCTCTTGAATAAGCCTCCTTAAGAATCTTTTTAAGGGAAAGGGTTTTGGTATTTTGGAAAGACCAAGAGCTCTTGGATGTGTGGAAAGACTATGGAAGAGGATTTTTATATAACTTTTACAAGATTCTAGGCTTATAGGAGCAAAGAGAAGAGGGGGGTAAGGGTGGTTTTTATAGTGGAGGAGAGGGATAATTTCTCATTATTCTATTCATTAATTTATTATTTTACTCAAGCCAACCAATAGTGTTGATTATTGTGACTAAATATAGTAATAAGTGCATTTGAGTTCAAACAAAGGGTTCTTACATCATCCATGACTCAAGTAATAGTGTATTTAGCATATAATGTATTTATACTGTAAATTACCGTATTTTACTATTCACTAAGAATTCATGCATTTCAGAAAAATCCAAAAAAAATCACCCTAACCATTAATAGATGTGTAGAATTTAAAAATGGAATCCATTTTATCAAAATAATTTTCTAAATATGTGAAATTTAATTTTTAAATAAAATCATTATTTACTTGAAAAATACAGATTTTAAATTTAAAACTAGTTTTATACAACTTTCAAAAATTAACTAAGGTCTCATAAAATTATACTAAAATCATAAGACAACAAAATATTTATTTATGAATCCATTTTATGAAAATTAATTTTTTTTTAATAATTTTATTAATTATAAAATTATAATTAAATATCTATGACTTATAAATATACCAACACTTAAATATTTTTTTAAAACATTCACTTACTTTTACTATTATATAATTATATCATACTTTCACTTATGAGATGTATAAATTTTATTTATAATTTAATGGGTTAGTTTACTATTCATTGGGCCAATTTACTCTTTATAAGGGTAATATTACTATTCCCAAGGGAAAGTTACTATTTCATCAGTATAGGTTCCTTATTATCTAGAAATACCTCTTATTTATTTTATTCTTCATTTGTAACGATTGTATTTTGTTCTCTATGTGGTTTTATATGATTCATACAATATAAAATAAACATAAAAAGGGAGATTTCATTGATAGAATTTTGGGTCATTACATTCTCCCCTCCTACAAAACTTTCATCCTCAAAATTTCCAAAATGTCACCTCACAAAACAATTTGGGAAGTTCTTCATCATAAACTCCTTAGGATCCCACGTCATCTCTTCAATTTTATGATTTTTCCAAAGTACCTTTACCAGTTGAGTCATCTAATTCCTCAACACATATTCTTTAGTGTCCAGAATCTATATAGTCTTTTCACAATAAGATAAGTTAGGTTCCAATTTGATACCTTTATAAGTGAGTACATGTGTTGGGTAAGGCATGTACTTTCTCAAAAATGAGACTTGGAACACATTTTTTACTTTAGAAAGGCTAGGTAGAATCTCCAAATGATAAGCCACAACTCTAACTCTCTCCAGAATTTCAAAAGGACCAATTTACCTGGGGCTCAGTTTCCCTTTCTTTCCAAATCTTATAACACCCTTTCATGGAGATACTTTCAAGAAAATGTGATCTCCCACATGAACTTCCAAATCCTTCCTTAGATTATTAGCATAACTCTTTTACCTACTTTGAGCTATTTTGATATGGGTTTGAATAGTCTTTACATTTTCTATTGTTTACTCCACAAGCTATAGGCCTATAATCTTTATTTCACCAACTTCATCCCAATATGTCAGTGTATGATATCTCTTTCTGTACAATGCTTCATATTGTGTCATTTGAATACTAGAATGAAAACTGTTGTTGTAGGAAAACTCTACCAAAGGTAAATATAGATCCCACATACCTTTAAAGCCAAGTGATCATGATCTCAACATGTATTCTAATGTTTGGATCGTTCTTTATGAATGCCCGTCAATTTGAGGATGATAGGAAGTACTCAAATGAATCTCAGTATCCAAATCTTTCTAGTGACTATTCTAGAATTTTAATCTAAATCGTAGATCACGGTCAAACACAATTAAGAGAGGTGTTCCATTAAATCTTACAAATTCATTAATATAGATCTTTGTAAGGCACTCTGGTGGAAAATCCTCCTTTATAGTGAGGAAATGTGCAGATTTAGTAAGTCGGTCAATAATCACTTATATTTCATCATTCCTTCTTAAAGTGTTTGGTAATCAAGTGAAAAAATACATACTGATTTCATCCCATTTACAAGTAGGAATAGGAAGAGGTTACAAGACTCCTCTAGGATGTTTTATTTCAGCATTAACCTGTTGACAGACTAAACATCTTGATACATAATCAGCAATTTCCCTCTTTATGTTATCCCACTAGAAATGTTCCTTCAAATATCTATACATATTATTGCTACCATGGTCTATAGATAAATTAGAGCTACGGGAATCATCCAATAACTCTCTTTTTAGCTCGGGTATAGAGAGAATAGATATCCTCCCCCAAATTTCATAATTCCATCTTCATACATGAAATCTACCAACTTCCCCTCATTCGCATCATTAATTTTATTTTGAAGATTCTCATCATCAGGATGAGAAATTTTAATACTTTCTAATAAATATGTTTGGGAAACCAATTGATAGAGTAATTATGTTTCACCTTCTTTGATAATTCCCATATCCATCCTCACTAGATCGATGTACATAGAATCCTTGTCAAACCTCATTTTTTTCAAGACTCCATGATCCTTCCTGCTCAATTTATCTGCCACATTATTTTCCTTCCCTATATGGTAGTGTATGGAATAATCATAATCCTTGAGTAGCTCAATCCATCGCCTTTGCCTCATGTTGAGTTATTTATATGGAAAGATATATTTCAAGCTCTTGTGATCAGTATATATCTCACATCTTTCACCATAGAGATAATGTCTCCATATCTTCAGAGTAAAGATTATAAATGATAACTCAAGATCATGAGTTGGATTGTTCTGTTCATGAATTTTTAACTACCTTGATGCATGGGAAATAACTCTATCATTCTGCATTAGGATAAATCCAAGTCCTTTCTTTGACGCATCACTATAAATCACAAATCCACCATTTCTTGATAGCAGAGTTAATATTGGAGCATTCACTAACCTCTTCTTCAATTCTTCAAAACATTATTCACATACTTTTGTCCATATGAACTTAACCCCTTTACGAGTAAGCTTGGTTAATGAGTAAGATAATCAGGTGATGTTCTAAAAAAACACTAATAATAACCTACTAAACTAATAAAACTACATACCTCGGTTATGTTCTTCAGTGTAGTCCATTCCTAAACTGCATGTGCATTTATAGGATCTACTATGTTTCCATCCTTAGAGACAATATGTCCATTAAAAGATATTGTTTGAAGCTATAATTCACACTTTCTAAACTTCCCATATAACTCTTTTCTTCTAAGAGTCTTCAGAATAATGTGCAATTGATTATCATGTTCTTCATAGCTTTTGGATTATACCAAGATATCATCAATAAATACCAGAACAAAGTCATCAAGATATTCCTTGAAAACTCCATTCATTAGATCCATGAAAACATATGGTGAATTAGTCAGTCCAAAAGCCATTACTATAAACTCATAATGCCCATACCTGGTTCGAAATGTTGTCTTTTGAATATCTTCATTCCTCACATGCAACTAATGGTATCCAGATCGAAGGTCAATATTTGAAAAATATTGGGATTCATGAAGTTGATCAAATAAATCATCAATGCGGGAAAGAGGATACTTGTTATTTATCCTAATAGAATTGATCTCCTTGTATTAAATTCATAGACTCATAGATCCATCTTTCTTCTTAACAAAAAAGAACAGGAGCTCCCCATGGAGAAACACTAGGGAGTGTAAATCCCTTATCACTAAATTACTCTAATTGTTTCTTCAACTATACTAATTCCATTATGTCCATTCTATAAGGGGTCTTTGATATTTCCCTTGCACTAGGAATTAAATCAATAGAAAACTCAATTTCCCGCTGCGAAGGATGTCCAGGTAAATCCTATGGGAATACATCAACATATTCTTGTACAATAGATGCATCCTCAATTTGAATATTTATTTTCTCACACATAGATATTGTTTTATCTTCCTCCCCAATAAATGAATTCAATAGAGCTACTGGGGGTGGATCTAGATAAGAATCAAATGATGAGGTTTCTACTCTAAATATAAAGGATTCTACATCATTCTCAAAAATTGTAACTTCCTTCTTATTATAATATATTTTCCCATTATAACTTGAAAGAAAGTTCATACCAATAATTATGTCAAATTCAATCATGGTTATGATGATAAAGTTAGTGACTAAAGCACGTTTATGTGCCATAAGGGGTACTGATTGACACATCTTTGTTGTAATGATACTTACCTTAGGGATTTTGACTAACAAATCCTTTATTAAATCAAATTGGAAATGTATAATTTTCTTGGAAAACTAGGAAGATATAAAAGAATGTAATGATCCAGAATCAAGTAAAGCATTGGCTAAGTTTGAGGAAATGATTAAAGTACCTACCACCGTAACATTAGGAACTTCAACTTCATCATTTTTTATCGCATAAGCTTATCCTTTCTCCCTTGACCTTCTCTGGGTTATGTTTCCTTGAAACTTAGGAAAATCAATAGCATAATGTCCAATCTCTTTACAATTGTATCATTAAACATTGTTAGATTATTTAATTCCCTTGAAATGTCATGATTTGTGGCCTCTTTCTCCACATTTGTAATAGAATCCTTTTCCTTTTAAGTAGGCTTCTGGGTGTTTATTTCCACAAGTATCACATGTTGGAAAACTCCCCTTTTTATTCTTCCCTTTATCCATTCTTTCCTCTTCCACCCTCTTCTTCTCTTTATTTCCCTTAAATTCATATGACTTAGAAAGTTTTTTCTCTACCTTGATAGTTCATGAGACTATATCTTCATATGATGAGAATGTTTGTGTGACCATTTCCCTTCAGAGGAATGGTTTTAAACCATAAAATAATTGATCAATCTTTCTCCTTGGATTATGTATATAGTCTAAGGAATGCCTTGCTAACCATGTAAAATTTTCTTCATACTTCACAACGTTTTCATCCTCTTTTTGTTTCGAACTCAAGAATTATCTATACATATTTTCTCACTCTTCTTGAGGAAAATATTTTTATAATAATATTTCCTTAAATTCATCCATTCCATTTCTTTTATTTCTTCCTCCTCCTTCATGTTTGGAATTGACAACCACCATTGATCCGCATATCCCGATAAACAATAAACTTCCACGAAAACCTTCTCCCTTTCATTACATCCCAAAGTGAGAAATATCTTCTCTAAAGAACTTATCCACTGCTATGCTACAAATGGGTTCATAGTCCCATTGAATGATGGAGGCTATCATCACATAAAGCGGTCTAACGTTGCTCCTAGACTTTATAGATCGGGATGCTCCATATAGGTAAAGTTATTGTTCATATCTTGAGTCATTTATCCCAGTATAGTTATAAGTTTCTTATCACTAGTCACAGCTCTAGAACCAACATCATTATCTTGCATAGGTGGGAAATATCTACATGTGATACGTGCATTCATGCGGTTTACATTCCTTCAACTAGGCTCTATTTATAAATAATGGAATATACTAAATTAGGTTATGAATCATAATATATAATGTCAAACTAGAAAAACACTTAACATAAATTGAAATTTTATGCATGTCTAATTTCCTAATCATAAGCATGGTTACTTTGAGGACATATTTACATTTAAATCCTTCATAATGGTTTATAAATAAAATATGAATTATCTAAGTATATCCCCCAGGAGTGTAAAACTAGATGCATAGTAAGTCTCATTGTCTCGTACCAGGTTACTCCTAGTCAAGCCTGAAACACCTTGTTATAGTTTTTACTCCTAGGTACATCTATGCCAGAACCATGTCCACTTGTAGTATCTAGATAGGTATGTATTTTTTATAAATATCCATATAATCTATATCTTACCAAAATTATAGGATGTTATTATATACTTATCCTAAAATTATATCTTAGGGTTTTGTTCCCTAATATATGTTTTCTAAATATAGTTTCCAAGTTTTCTATTAAACTTCCTTTGATACCAACTATAAGGACCCCAACCCCAGTTTCCTAGAGCCAGTGCCTTATATTAATACATTTGTATGTTTACAAGGATGTCGCATCCCAAAGGACCAAATAGTTTAGTAGTTTTAGAAAACCAGATACAAAAATAAGTTTTACATTACAACTTTAAAGGAAAAAATATGGAAATTCCATTAAAATCATCCATAACTCCAAGGTTATCCCTGCAATTCATTCATGATATTCATCTTAAAATCCTTGGAAAAAATAAAAATTAAGAAATGGGTGATCTCATATGATCATTAAGGGTAAGTAATGTAGTGGAAGTTATCATAAACATAAACACTAGGCAAAGTGAACAACTATAAACACATGCCTTTAAAAATATACTTGAACATAATATGGCAGGAATAAAAGATGATTAAATAAAGCCATATAAATGATTATAAGAGAATTAAAGATAACAATTGATATTATACTAGTATAATAATCACATGGTTTATAAATTAATAATATTATAATGAGGGAATTCATAATGTCAGACATCTGAAACATATTGTTAAGGCCTTAACCAATTTTTCTGAAATACTAGGGTAAGGCCTTGGCCAAAACCCAATTATGTTTTGTCTCATGAGACCTACCGATGCATCGAAGGGATGTATAGGGATCTACATGTCACTTTCTAAGTCTAATTAATTCCTCATATTAATGGGGTTAAACATAAACATCATATACATATGCAATATAAATAACTTTCCCCCAATCTCTAAACAAAATTATTAACCATTCTAAGTAGTATGGTGAATGGTATCAAGATAGCACATCCACAATCAAACTAATCATAAAAAATTTAATAAAAATGGTAGATGATATCATAAAATATTAATCCCAATTAAACATAAGAATCAAAAAGTGTGTTGAAATATATAAAAATACTCTTATAAAAACATTGAGTAATTTTGAGACAAAATACTCTTTTACTTTGCAAAGAAGTGTTCTTTTGGAAAAATATTTGTATAAAACCAGAAGTGAAATAAGATAGTTTTTTAATAATAAAATGAGTGATTTTATAAAAATAATGGTGTATTAAAATAGATCATAGATTTCAGTTGAAAATAGGAAAGAATTCGAGAAGTTCCCTTGAATCGAGCTCGTTTATCAGGAAGAATTTGTAAAATACCCTTTTAAAACATTTAACTCCCCATAAAATAAAGAAGGATTCTGATTGGTACATATATATATATATATATAATTCATAGAGAATTTATGATGAGTAAATAATAATAATTAAGAATTTCATTGGAGTAAAGAGAGAAAAAGAGTAAACTGAAAGAAAATGGAGGTTCGGGTAGAAACCCTTACCTTATGTCCGAATGAGTTTTGTACTTGACATTAACGTTCTGGATAATCAAATTAAATAAATTAATTAATTAATTAAGGACCTTATATACATTTATTTTATTTATTATAATTTTATTAAGTTCATTTATGGCCTTTGTTATGAGTTATAAGATACAATTTTATTGCTTGGGAGCATTCTTTTCCTTGGTTTTCACGATCGGTATACTTGTATATGAGTATGGATGTTCATGTGGAATAGGTATAATTCTAAAAAAGTGAATTTATATGATATTAATTAACATTTATAATATTACATGGTTATATAATTCATTTGATTATATGGTATAAAGATGAGTTATTAGATAAAACATTAGTGATAATCGTTTAGATTATTACAGTGGTATTTCGATCATCTCGAACTAGTTTTGTCGTATTAATTAGTAGTATGTATATATAATGGCTCCAAAAAATAAAATGGTTTATAATAAATATATTATAGTTTTTTTAACCATAAAAATGGTATCATGGCCATCCTTGAAGAAGAAATTTAAGAACAAAAGTTTTTCATCCATGAAGGTTGTAAATTGGCACCTCCCAGACCATGATTTTGTTTTTTAAAGAGAGAGGGTATAGAGATTAGTGATGGTTCTTCCATTAACATGATATAATTATAGTACAGAAATGATACCTGAGTTATCATGATCATTTGGATAGAGTATTTGAGGAGATAATAATAAAATAAATAAATTTAAAAGAAACCAAAAGGAAAAGGAAAAGGATTTTACCTCTTGAATAAGCCTCCTTGAGAACCTCCTTAAGGGAAGGGGTTTTGGTCTTTTGGAAAGAACAAGAGATCCTAGACGTGGGGAAAGACTAGGGAAGAGTATTTGGGAAGAAAATTGACAAGATTAAAGGATTAGAGTAGTGAGGATAAGAGGGGGTGAGGGTGATTTTTATAGTGGAGGAGAGGGGTAATTTCTCATTATTCTATTCATTAATTTATTATTTAACTCAAGACAACCAATAGTGTTGATTATTGTGACTAAATATAGTAATAATTGTATGTGAGTTCGAACCTAGATTGCTTAAATCATCCATGACTCTAAGAATATTTCATTTAGCTTATAATGTATTTATACTGTAAATTACCATATTTTACTATTCACTAAAAATTCAAGTATTTCAGAAAAATCCCAAAAATTTACCCTAACCATTTTTTGATTTACAGAATTCAAAAATAGACTCCATTTTATGGAAATAATTTTCTAAATATTTTAATTTTCATTTTTTAAATAAAATCATTATTTACTTGAAAAATACATATTTTAAATTTAAAACTAATTTTATAACACTTTCAAAAATTAACTAAGGTCTCATGAAATTATCCTAAAATCATAAGATAAAAAAATATTTATTTATCAATCCATTTTATGAAAATTAATTTTCTTTTAAATAATTTTATTAATTATAAAATTGTAATTAAATATCTATGACTTATAAAAATACCAACACTTAAATATATTTTTTAAAATATTCACTTACTTTTAGTATGATATAATTATATCATACTTTCACTTATGAGATGCCTAAATTTTATTTATACTTTTATGGGTGAGTTTACTATTCATTGGGTCGATTTACTTTTCATAAGGGTAATATTACTATTCATAAGGGCAAGTTATAATTTCATCAGTATAGGTTACTTATCATATAGAACTACCTCTTATTTCTTTTATTATTAATTTATAAGGATTCTATTATGTTCTCTATGTGGTTTTATAAGATTCATATTATATAAAATAAACATAATAATGGAAATTTCATTGATGGGATTTTGGGTCGTTACATCTACCTACTACACCAAAGATGATTCTACATTCATCTAATAGAGACAACCATGGCCACTAATATCCCCGATGTCAAGATTCATCACTACAAGATCATCCATTCATTTCCAAACATCCACATATTCCCGAACCACTTCTCCTTGGGACTTTTGACTCAATGCATCAGTAACCACATTCCCCTATTCTAGGGTTTAAGAGATCTCAAAATCCTAATCCTGAAGAAAATCCATCCACTACCACTAGTGTATATTCATATCTCACTGAGAGTAAACATATTTCAGGATCTTGTGGTCTGTGAAAACCACAAAGTGCTTGGTAATATGAAAATTCTTCCACAATTTTAGTGAAAACCAAACCACCACCAACTCCATATCATGGGAATCATAGTTACACTCCCGGGAATGTAACTTATTATACCCATAAGATATCACTACTCTCTACTTTATAAACACACATCCCAAACCCAAATAGGATGTGTCAAAAAATATCAAGTAATAAACCCTCCTCAGGAAACTGAAGCACTGGAGCACTAACTAGCTTCTCCTTCAAGTAACTGAACATTTCTTGACACTGATCACTCCACATAAAATTATGGTCTTTTTTGGTCAATTCCTTCATCAGGGATGCAAATTGAGAGAAATCAGGCACAACCCTCCAATAATAGCATGTGCGGAAAAGGAAAATATGAACCACTTTCACATTATTAGGTGTTTTCTAAGAAACAAACACCTCAATATTTTATGGTTCCACTACCACAACCTACTAGGACACCACATTTTTGATGAAATACACTTATTTCATCCATAAATTACACTTTAACAAATTTACATAGAGTTGGTGGGGTTGAAGGACATGTAAGATAGCTCTAAGATGATCGACATGCTCCTCCTATAACCTTGAGTAGATCAAAAATATAATAGATAAATTCAATGATTAACCGGTCCAGGAAATCATGGAACATGAAGTTCATGAGACCCATGACCACAAATGGTGCATTTATAACACCGAATAAAGTAACTATAGACTTAAATATCCTATGCTTGAACTTGAAGGAAGTATTAGAGATATCATCATCCTTCACCATTAGTTGGTGACATCCAGACCACATATCAACCTTAGAAAATCAACTAACCCCTCTTAACTGGTTGAAAATATCATATATCCTTGGAAGAGGGAAATATTTCTTCATCTTCACCTAATTTGACCCCTGGTGGTCTATAAAAAACATCATATTACCATCTTCCTTCTTGAATAACAACACTACAGTACCCCATGAAAACACACTAGCTTGAATGAAACCCCTCTATATCAGATAATCCACATGTAACCTCAAATTACGCAACTCCATAGGTGTCATCCGATGGAGAGTCATCAAAATAAAAGGTGCACCCGACTACAACTTTATCCCAAACTTGACATTGCATTAAGGGAGTGGTGTTATAAACTCATCTAAAAACACATCTATATACTCCTCTAAAACCCTACAAACATCCCGCATTTGATCTTCCACAAACAGATCCACCAACTACAAAAAAGAGGCTCCACTTTCATATCACCCATCTATTAACTTCACTCAGCAACAGACACCACTCATTGGCCCTCCACATCAATCCTGTGGAAATAGTCGATGACTTCTTGAATGGAATGCATCCAATAAATTCCAAGGATAACATTGTATGGTTGTATTTGTAAAAAGAAGAAGTCCCCCATAGACTGGTACTACCCCACCACCAGTCTAGAACCCCAACACACATCAAACAAAGAAGCCTGACCTCCAACTAGCATAGATAACACTAGGGGAACTAGAATTATCTTCATGTCCAATCCCAAAGAATGGACCAAATCAGAATCAACAAAGTAGTGTGAGTCTCCTAAATCAAACAAAGAATACACAAGGGTAGACAAAAAATTAATTGTACCTCGAACAACTCTCAGATCTATCAGTACTACCTCTACTAACGTATTAATATGACCATGTAGATTCCCTAAACCTCTCTACTACTAGACTCCATGACTATGTTATGGCCTCGGTCCCTATGTATTGAAACCATCATGAGTCTTCCCTCAAACAAATCCACCTACTCTCATCTATTGAACAAACATCAGAAATCCCTTGTGCTAAAACTACCACGGAGGAAACTATTGTTGCTACCGAAAATGGGCCTAAACACCCACCTGATAATGACCTCCCTAGGTAGTCAGGTACTAGAATAGTGTTTCACATGTCCTCCATAGATATAATGTGCAAATGGTAAGCCTCCTTTAGGTACTCAGAAGCTATCTACCCTAGAAGAATGAAAATGCACCTACTGTGGATGGCACCCCATTGGTTAAAACCCTGACTCTCAGAACACCTATAGACCACTGCCTAAATCCCTAATACTAGAGACTCCCTACTTTCCACTCTCTTGAGGCTTAAATACCAATGAAAACATACTCTCGATAAACTCATCTGCACCTCCAGATACGTAAGGAGCATAAACAGGGTGATCACATACTTTATCCCTAGGCTCAAAGAATCCTAAGACATTGTGTTATAGACTCCTCATATATAAAAATATATGGAGAAAATTGAAAGGAGGTATTTGAACACGATTCACAACTCTCATTCATTCAAGATCCTCTTCTAAAGTGAGATAAGTTCCTACCTCTTGGTTGTCCTCATCGTTAATGAAAGGAACTCTACTCAGAACTTCATTTGAAAGTCATTCCAAAACACATCTCTCTCCTTGAAATCACCAAGAAACATTGTCCACCACTGACGTGCATATCCCTAAATCTGACTAAGTACTAATGGAACCTATAGCTTAGCTAATGATCAGATAGACCAAAAGTAATCTCAAGTTCCTCCAACCAGTACTCAGTCTCAAGGTCTGAGACTCTCCCCCGTACTTCCCCAAACTTTTCCACTGAAAATAATGAAAGGCCCTCTACCAAGCCCCAGCCTACTCTATCAGGTCAACCCTCTGATGATCAAATGAATCTACCTATTGAACCTCGTCTGCCTAAGCTACTCACTAACGATGACCAAGATCCATTCCTAAAAATCAAGTAGAACATCACTACTAAAAAAACGGGCTTTATCAGTGCTCAAAAAGGGCTTTATCAGTGCTCAAAACAGGATTTATCAGCGTTAAAAAAGTGTTGTAAAGCTCACCACTGATAAAGGGGGGTCCCCTTTATCAGTGCTAAAAAAGCGCTCATAAAATCCACATTTATCAGCGCTTATAAAGGAATCCTTTATCATATCTCTTTTAGTGATGATAAATGTGTATTTTATCAGCACTTTTTTAGTGCTGATAAAGGCTTATTTTATCAGCGCTAAAAAAGCACTGATAAATTCCCTGTCTGCTGTAAAAAAAAATCTGCAGCAGTACACCCAAACTGCACCTGCAAATAATTCAGCATCTCAATAAGTATACCCATACAAAATTAACACATAAATCATAAGCTAATTACACCAAGTATACCCATACACCATTAACACATAATTCTTAAGTTAATTAAATACATAAAGAATTATATTCATAATTCATGGGGTTGGGGAGGTTGTTCAGGGGTTTCAGGTGGCTATCCAAGGGGGGGTAGGGGGTTTTCGGGGGGATGGGGGTGTCCAGGGGGGTGGGGGCGGTCCCGGAGGTTGTGGGGATATCCAAGGAGGGTGGTGGTGTCCTAGGGGGTGGGGTGTCTAGGTGGTGGGGTGGTGTCTATAAGGGGGGGTGTCCAAGTGAGGGGGGCTGTCCAGGGGGGGTGGGCTAGTGTCCAGGGTGTCAGGGGGGCTTTTCAGGGGGTGGGTGGGGTGTCCGGAGGGTGGGGGTGGTCCGGGGGTTGGTGGGGTTGTCCAACGGGGGTGGGTGGTGTCTAGGAGGGTGGGATGGGGGATTCCGAGGGGATCGGGGTATCCAGGGGTGGGGGTGTCTAGGGGGTGGGGCCAGTCCAGGGTGTTGGTAGGGCTGTCCAAGGGGTGTGGGGTGGTGTCCAAGGAGGGGGGGTGTCCAGGTGGGGGGGGGGGCTGTCTATGGGGTGTCTATGGGGGGTGGTATGGTGTCCAGGGTGTCGGGGGGATTTCTAGGGGGTGGGGGATGTCTGGGGGTGTCCAGGGGGTTGGTGGGGCTGTCCAAGGGGGGTGGGATGGTGCTTGGGAGGGTGGGGGTGGTCGTCCATGGGTGGGGGTGATCAGGGGGTTGGGGGTATGCAGGTGGTGGGGTGGTGTCAAGGAGGGGTGGGGGTGTCGTCCAGGGGGGTGGTAGTTGTCCAGGGGGTGGGGGTGTCTGGGGGGGTGTCCATGGGCGTGTCCAGGGGGTTGAGGGGGTTTTCCAGGGGTGGGGGTGTCTAGAGGGGTGAGGGTGTCCAAGGGGTGGGTTGGTGTCCAGGGGGGTGGGGCGGTCCAGGGGGTTGGTGGGGTTGACTCGTACACATCACAAAGGACCTATGGATCGTTCTCATAAAGGATCAAGACAATCCGAATGCGTTTGGTCGGATTTCCATAGGTCAGTTGTTTTTTTCACTTAAAATTGTGTCCAATTTAAACAAAGGAGAGACCCTTTGAGTGGTACCGGCCACACCATGCCTCGGATTGAGATGGGGATAACTCTTACATATCAAAAAGGACCCTTGGATTGTTCTCCTAAAATATCAAGACAATCTGAATGCGTTTGGTCGAATTTTTGTAGGTCAGTTGTTGTTTTCACTTAAAAATTTGTCCATTTTAAATGAAAGTGAGTTGATTGGTACTGGACACACCGTCACTCGGATTAAGGCGGGAATGACTCTTTCATGTAAAAAAGGACCCGTGGATTTTTTCTTCTAAAGGATCAAGACAATCCTAATGCATTTGGTTGGATTTTCGTAGGTCAGTTGTTGTTTTCACTTAAAAATTTGTCCATTTTAAACAAAAGAGAGACCCTTTGAGTGGTACCGGCCACACCATGCCTCAGATTGAGGTGGGGATGACTTTTACACATCACAAAGGACCCTTGTATCATTCTCCTAAAATATCAAGACAATATTAATGCATTTGGTCGAATTTCCGTAGGTTAGTTTTTGTTTTCACTTAAAAATTTGTCCATTTTAAACAGAAGAGAAACCCTTTGAGTGGTACCGGCCACACCGTACCTCTAATTGAGGTGGGGATTACTCGTACATGTCCCCAACGCACCCGTGGATCTTTATCTTAAAGGATCAATACAATCTGAATCCGTTTTGTCAGATTTCCGTTGGTCAGTTGTTGTTTTCACTTAAAATTGTATCCATTTTAAAGAAAAGAGAGACCCTTTGAGTGGTACCGACCACACCATGCCTCGGATTGAAGCAGGGATGACTCATTCACATCAAAAAGGACCCGTGGATCATTCCCCTAAAGGATCAACACAATCTGAATGTGTTTGGTTGGATTTTCATAGGTCAGTTGTTGTTTTCACTTAAACAATTTTCCATTTTAAACAGAAGAGAGACCCTTTGAGTGGTATCGGCCACACCGTGCCTCATATTGAGGCGGGGATGACTTTTTCACATACCCAATGCACCTATGGATTGTTATCTTAAATTATAAAGACAATCTGAATGCTTTTGGTTGGATTTCCGTAGGTCAGTTGTTGTTTTCACTTAAAATTGTGTCCATTTTAAATAAAAGAGAGACCCTTTGAGTGGTACCGGCCACACCATGCCTCTGATTGAGGCAGGGATGACTCATGAACGTCAAAAATGAACCATGTATTTTTCTCCTAAAGGATAAACACAATAAGAATGCTTTTTGTCAGATTTACATAGGTCAGTTGTTGTTTTCACTTAAAAATTTGTCCATTTTAAACAGAAGAGAGACCCTTTGAGTGGTACCGGCCACACCGTGCCTCATATTGATGCGGAGATGACTCTTTCATGTCAAAAAGGACTTGTGTATCGTTCTCCTAAAATATCAAGATAATCCAAATGCGTTTGGTTGAATTTCCGGAGGTCAGTTTTTGTTTTCACTTAAAAATTTGTCCATTTTAAACAGAATAGAGACCCTTTGAGTGGTACCAGCCACACCGTGCCTAGGATTGAGGCAGATATGACTTTTTCATGTCACAAAGGACACTTGGATCATTCTTCTAAAGGATCAATACAACCCGAATGTGTTTGTTTTGATTTTTGTAGGTCAGTTTTTGTTTTCACTTAAAAATTTGTCCATTTTAAACAAAAGAGAGACCCTTTGAATGGTATTGGCCACACCGTGCCTCGTATTAAGGCAAGGATGACTCTTACATGTCACAAAGGACCCGTGGATCATTATACTAAAGGATAAAGACAATAAAAATGCTTTTGGTCAAATTTCCATAGGTCAGTTATTGTTTTCACTTAAAAATATGTCCATTTTAAACAGAAGAGAGACCCTTTGAGTGGTACCAGCCACACCGTGCCTCGGATTGAGGTGGGGATTACTCATACACGTCCCCAACTCACCCTTTGATCGTTATATTAAAGTATAAAGATAATAAAAATGCATTTGGTTGGATTTCCATAGGTCAGTTGTTGTTTTTACTTAAAATTGTGTCCATTTTAAAGAAAAGAGGGACCCTTTGAGTGGTACCAGCCACACTGTGCCTCTGATTGAGGTGGGGATGACTTTTTCACATCCAAAAAGACCCTTGGATCTTTCTCCTAAAGGATCAACACAATCTGAATGCTTTTGGTCAGATTTATGTAGGTCAGTTGTTGTTTTCACTTAAAAATGTGTCCATTTTAAACAGAAGAGAGACCCTTTGAGTGGTACTGGCCACACCGTGCCTCGGATTGAGGCGGGGATGACTCATACACGTCACAAAGGACCCATGGATAATTATCCTAAAATATTAAGACAATCCGAATGTGTTTGGTCAAATTTATGTAGGTCAGTTGTTGTTTTCACTTAAAAATTAGTCCATTTTAAACAGAAGAGAGACCCTTTGAGTGGTACCGGACACACCATGCCTCAGATTGAGGCGAGGATGACTCATACACATCACAAAGGACCTGTGTATTGTTATCCTAAAAGATCAAGACAATCCTAATGCATTTGGTCAAATTTCCGTAGGTTAGTTGTTGTTTTCACTTAAAAATTTGTCCATTTTAAATAGAAGAGAGACCCTTTGAGTGGTACCAGCCACACCGTGCCTCGGATTGAGGTGGGGATGACTCTTGCACATCACAAAGGATCCTTTGATAATTCTCCTAAATTATTAATACAATATTAATGTGTTTGGTTGGATTTCCGTAGGTCAGTTGTTGTTTTCACTTAAAAATTTGTCCATTTTAAAGAAAAGAGAGACCCTTTGAGTGGTAGCGTCCACACCGTGCCTCGGATAGAGGTGGGGATGACTCATACACATCCCCAACACACCTTTGGATTGTTATCTTAAATGATCAACACAATACAAATGCGTTTAGTCAGATTTTTGTAGGTCAGTTGTTGTTTTCACTTAAAATTGTGTCCATTTTAAAGAAAAGAGAGACCCTTTGAGTGGTACCAGCCACACCATGCCTCGGATTGAGGCAGGGATGACTTTTACACATCACAATGGACCCGTGGATTGTTTTCCTAAAGGATAAACCCAATCCGAATGTGGTTGGATTGATTTTTGTAGGTTAGTTGTTGTTTTCACTTAAAAATTTGTCCATTTTAAAGAAAAGAGAGACCCTTTGAGTGGTACCGGTCATAATGTGCCTCGGATTGAGGTGGGGATGACTCATACACATCAAAAAGGACCCGTGGATTGTTCTCCTAAAGGATCAACACAATCCTAATGTGTTTTGTTGGATTTCTGTAGGTCAGTTGTTGTTTTCACTTAAAAATTTGTCCATTTTAAACAGAAGAGAGACCCTTTGAGTGGTACCGGCCACACCGTGCCTCGGATTGAGGCAGGGATGACTCGTACATGTCAAAAAGGACTCGTGTATCATTTTCTTAAAGGATCAATACAATCCGAATGTGTTTGGTCAGATTTCCGTAGGCCAGTTGTTGTTTTCACTTAAAAATTTGTCCATTTTAAAGAAAAGAGAGACCCTTTGAGAGGTACCGGCCACACCCTGCCTCGTATTGAGGCGGGGATAACTCTTACACATCCCCAATGCACCCATGTATTGTTATATTAAATTATAAACATAATATGAATGTGTTTGTTCTGATTTACGTATGTCAGTTGTTGTTTTCACTTAAATTTGTGTCCATTTTAAACAAAAGAAAGACCCTTTGAGTGGTACCGGTCACACCGTGCCTCAGATTGAGGCAGGGATGAATCGTGCATGTCCCCAACACACCCGTGGATTTTTATCTTAAATTATCAACACAATCCAAATGCGTTTGGTTGGATTTCCATAGGTCAATTGTTGTTTTCACTTAAAAATATGTCCATTTTAAAGAAAAGAGAGACCCTTTGAGTGGTACCGACCACACCGTGCCTCGGATTGAAGCAGGTATGACTCTTAAACGTCCCCAATGTGCCCTTGGATCATTATCTTAAATTATAAGCACAATATGAATTCGTTTGGTCAGATTTCCGTAGGTCATTTGTTGTTTTCACTTAAAAATCTGTCCATTTTAAACAAAAGAGAGACCCTTTGAGTGGTACCAGCCACACCGTGCCTCGGATTGAGGTGGGGTTGAATCTTACACATCCCCAACTCACTCTTGTATCATTATCTTAAAATATCAACACAATCTGAATGTTTTTTGTCAGATTTCTGGAGGTCATTTGTTGTTTTCACTTAAAAATTTGTCCATTTTAAACAAAAGAGAGACCCGTTGAGTGGTACCAGCCACACCGTGCCTCTAATTGAGTCAGGGATGAGTCTTGCATGTCAAAAAGGACCCGTGGATCGTTCTCATAAAGGATCAAAACAATATAAATGTGTTTGGTTGGATTTTTTTAGGTCAGTTGTTGTTTTCACTTAAACATTTGTCCATTTTAAACAGAAGAGAGACCCTTTGAGTGGTACGGGACACACCGTGCCTCGGATTGAGGCAGGGATGACTTGTACACGTCAAAAATTACCCTTGGATCGTTTTCCTAAAGTATCAACACAATCCAAATGCGTTTGTTCAGATTTTCGTAGGTCAGTTATTGTTTTTACTTAAAAATTTGTCCATTTTAAAGAAAAGAGAGGCCCTTTGAGTGGTACCGGCCACACCGTGCCTCGAATTGAGTTGGGTATGACTCATACACATCCCCAATGCACCCGTGGATCGTTATCTTAAAGGATAAACACAATCCAAATGTGTTTGGTTGGATTTCTGTAGGTCAGTTGTTGTTTTCACATAAAATTGTGTCCATTTTAAACAAAAGAGAGACCATTTGAGTGGTACCGGTCACACCGTGCCTCTGATTGAGGCAGGGATGACTCGTTCATGTCACCAATGCACCCATGGATCATTATCTTAAAGGATCGACACAATATGAATGTGTTTGGTCGGATTTTCGTAGGTCAGTTGTTGTTTTCACTTAAAAATCTGTCCATTTTAAAGAAAAGAGAGACCCTTTGGTTGGTACCAGCCACACTGTGCCTCAGATTGAGGTGGGGATGACTCGTACACATCCTCAATGCACCCTTGGATCGTTCTATTAAAGGATCAACACAATCCGAATGCATTTGGTTGGATTTTTGTAGGTCGGTTGTTGTTTTCACTTAAGAATTTGTCCATTTTAAACAAAAGAGAGACCCTTTGAGTGGTACCGGCCACAACGTGCCTCGTATTGAGGTGGGGTTGACTCATACACATCCCCAACACACCTGTGGATCATTCTCTTAAAGGATCAACACAATCCAAATGCGTTTGGTGGGATTTTTGTAGGTCAGTTGTTGTTTTCACTTAAAAATCTGTCCATTTTAAACAAAAGAGAGACCCTTTGAGTGGTTCATCATTCTTGCAAGTTGTTAGAGTATATCATATGTTAAAATGGGAAATTTACTCATTAGAGAAAGGATGTTTTATTTAATAACAATTACAATATTACTACAAACATTTACATACAACAATGTGTCATCTTTTGATCCCCTAAACCCCTCTCAAAAATTACCGCCAATTGTACACGTCCCCAAGTCAGATCTTCATGTTATTTGTGTACAATCTGTCATTAGGTATGCAGCCCACTCATTTCTGAACATATCTATATCGTCTTGTGAGTATGATGATTTTCGGCAGTCATAGTAGTACTACAAAATATAAAAATAAAGAATTAATAAATAAATTAAACAAAGTAGTTGTTGTTTTTGAAAATACCTCTTTAGGGATGCTTGTTTCTTGATGAAAATGATCTCCTTCATAAATTTACAAACATAATAACTGCAATCATTATCGTTTGTTTGTTTTGGACACTGCAAAAAATTGATCATTAGGAGAATAAGTAAATTGTGTTGAGATGTGTTTGGATAGTGAAATTTTATTATATATACCCTGATATTTGTCCAGATGTAGTACTTGCTCGCCTCCTTATGCTTAGCCCCTGTCCTCATTCCTTTTTTTAGACGATAATGATACACCACCCTATCATAACAGAATCCTCAGTAAAAGATAATATAAATTATATTACTTGATGTTTAGACCTAAAACGTAGGATGTAGTGTCTTACATATTCACAAACTCTATCATGTGTGGTCGGTCTGATGGATATCCTTGCTTTGAATCTAGAAAATACATCTTTAGAGTATCCAAGTTCACCGCAATTAGAATCCAATGTTGCCTTAAAACACAAAAAGGAATAAGTAATAAAAGAAGTCAAAATATAATTGATATTCTTTAATCGTAGAGTTTTACCCCTACATGGTTGGTATTAAGAAGAGTCAGTCATCTGTAATCTTGCTTTCAAATGTTTTCAGCAAGCCATTCACTATTTCATTATTTTTTTATGGCTCTATTTTCGTTATATGTGATGATGTGGTATGAGGACTAACGAGTCCAAATTTTGGCTCATGGGAAAATTCCTTCAACTATTTTTCATATATATGTCTGTCAACAATATAAAATGCATTTAGTCATAATTTTCACATTAGATCAGATTTTAGAAAATCAATTCACGGAAACGTACCTCATATATATATTTACAACTATGATGCCAAGCCAACCATTTTCAAGGATCTTATTTACATTTTCAGCAGCAATGAAATCTTGACTTTCCATGCCATATATATTCTCTTTGAAAACCACTATATGACTAATACCACCTCTTAGCTTCGTATTCACATGAGTCTTAAATGCTAGTAAATGTGGATAGAGAATACGTGGTGTTATTGTGCTTTTAGTAGCTCCTTGCGATCGGTTGGTCGATCCTTTAGATGGTTTTGAGCTGACGTTTGTCACCCCCTTCCCTTTCTCCGTCTATAATAACATTCATTGGTTCAGACCCTTTTTTGTTAATTGTTAAAGGTTTAGCTTGAAAAAAAAAGAAATAAATACCTCTTTGGCCGCATGTAATCTTACTAGTTGTGACGGCCATGCAATGAATGTCCCAATAGCCTTTTCGGTCGTTTGAATATCATCATCATCAAGTGGAATAGGTAGATCTGCATTTGGCTCATGAGCTATAGTAATCATCACTTTTAGAGGACCTTTCAAAAGTGGTCTATTATGCAGCATGTCATCTGGGATGTTGAACACTGTAGCCCTCACTACAAGGTGATAGGTGGGTGTTGACAGATATAAATCACAATAATTATCACCCTGTAAAATATCAGTACAGAAAAAGTATCAGTGTTTTTCTGATTCACATTTCATGGGAACAATTATTAGAATACTGATTACCAAGGCTAAGACAGCTCTTTGAGGGGAATGGCTCGCCTCAAAGCTGGTGGGGGGTGGGGCGGGATCTTCATGCACTGGTTGTTCCTGAGTTGTGTCTTCTCTTTGCTTCCCACCCATAAAAGTTGATATCAACTCACCCTTCCATTTCAATCGTTCTTCAAGGGTTGCTAGTTTTTCACTCATTTGTTTCAATGTTTCATCTCTATCATCTGTTTTTTTTTCCTTCTCAAAATATACTTGGGGTGTCACCCCAAACCCCGCACCCCTGACACAACCATATTTTTCTGGCTGATTCAAAGCCGTCGATAATAGGTCTGCATCCACTACAGGAGTAGCTGATTCCTGTAACTGTCGGATATAGGAAAATAACTAATTTTTTTTATGTAATATCAATTTAAAACAAATCTTTTTATTATCGTGTCATACTTGCACAAATTTACCACACTTTTTGTGTGTTATCGTCTACTAGCTTCCCTTACTTATTCACACGTGCCTCCTTACAAAGCACATGACGTGGGATGGAAGTGTATTTGGTTTTAGACTCATCAATCTACATATAAATATAGAAAAATAATTATGATGTTGTTTTTTGGCACCTAACAATATTACTGTAAATTTAAAATACATACCATTTTCTTTTCAAGTGAAGCATACCCCATCCTATCTTTACAATAGGGGTATGTTGGTTTTGATGCACATTTCTTATTTTCTTTACAGATTTTCTATTTCATAAATGAAATATTGACAATCAAAGTGATGAATACATGTATCCTCAAACAACGTATTATCACCCACAATGTACCTGAAACTTTTCATCCCCACAGCAGCCAATAAATGCATCCCATGCTTCTTGGGATATCAGGTGAGCGTAGACAATGGGTGGGTGCAGGTTTATTTTACCTTTGGAATCTTTCAGGTGACATCTAATTAAAATTCTGTGAAAACCTTGATGAATCCTTCCTGCAAGCCTTAGTACATAATCTTTGTGTGAATCGTCTACTATAAATGTATTCTGCAAGAGATTGAGAATAGTAAGACATTGTTTCATTATTTTATTTGCTAGTAAATTAAAGAAATAAATTCATAATGTTACCATAATTTCTTCCCAGATCACATCCTTCATCCCGGACACAACATGATTCCATGAATCTATGTCAATCAGCACGCGTTGTCAAGTGACAACTCCAATGTAACTACTAAACATAGCCTTGTTGGGATTCACATGTTAGCCTCATGCATTCCATGTGACGTAAAATTTGATGCCTTTTCCTTTCACCTTAAGAACTTTTTCTAACATCGTCAAACTATGACGCACCTTTATTTTATGCGACGTCGATCCTTCATTCTTGACCATTTCATCGATATCAACATCATCTATATGTTCATATGAAATGTTAGCAATGGCATGTGCTGATGGTTGTTGGACCTCAACACTATGAGCAGTAGGAGCTGCAGGAGCCACAGTAGTAGGAGCAGTAGGAGCAGCAGCAGCCGCAGCAGCCATAGCAGCAGCTTGAGAGACTTGTTCAGCCTCAAGGTTAAGAGCACCAGAATGTACAGAAGTCATTATCTGCAAAAGTGGTTGAACTGTTAATTTAGATTACATAAATTCAGTAATGATAAGATAATAACATGAGATAACAATATCTATATTACAAACAAAATATAACTTGTTTATTGAACTCTCTTTCTTTTTTTCAAAGGCTGAAGGGATTTGAAACCTCTATCGATTATCCAAATCCCTTCATTGTGGTCTCCTCTAACATACAAAACATCATCTAAATTGGGACCACTCCGAAATGATTGCAACGTACCACTGAAAGTATTGTCCTCAATTGAATTTTCATCGGAACCTTCAGTAGTTTTGGACTCTAACAGAACAATCAACCACTTTAGTTTTGTGGGATCTGAAACATAAAAAACTTGTACCGCTTGTGATGCCATTATAAACTATTCGTATTTGTACCCTTCTTTACTAAAATCAACTTTCACAAATCCTCATTCATCTATTTTAACACCACTGTTGTTATCAACCCATTTGCATTGAAAAATTTGCAATTGGAATGTCGTATAATCTAACTCTCATATTAGTTTGATAATTCCAAAGTATGACATATTTTCATAAATTGGATTTCAATCCTTACTACCAGAAATACGCATCGCTTCATCCACTAGTGTAACTCCACTATTTTTCATGGTACTATCTTCATCATGTTCATTTGTATAGAATTTATAACCATTAATTACATAACCACTATAAAATAATACATACACACTTGGTCCAAAGTCTAGCCATCGAAGTCGTTCTGAAATTGAATTTAGAATTTCATCCAACTGATTAAAAATATGGTCCTAAAACCATCCTATAAAATAGTGATTGTGTGTATTTGATAACCATCTTTCATCCCTTGATGGATTCAACTACCTAAGAATTTCTTTGTGAGTTTCAATATATGGAGAAACCTCCCAACTATTATGAAAAACATAAAGGTGGGCCTGGTCCCGATCTGTAATGTTGATTATCACAACATCTCTTCCATAAATTCCCTCACCCTCAATGCATCCAGTGTGATGAGATTTTGGGAGATCAATGCTTTCCACATCAGATAGGTATTTGGTACAAAATTCAATGTCTTCCTCAACAATATATCACTCCACTATACAACTCTCTAGCCGACTTTGATTTTTGACATACCCTTTCAAAATCTTCATATACTGTTCAACAGGATACATCCATCTATAGTGCACAGGACCACAAAGTCAAATCTCTTTTACCAAGTGAATCATCAAATTAACCATCATATCAAATAATGTTGGTGGGAAGAACATTTCTAATTCACATAATATGATGGCAATTTTTTTTCCATAGCTGGAAATTTTGCCGGGTCTAAAACTTTGATACATATAAATTTGAAAAAGAAACAAATTTTGGTTAATGTATGATGAACATTCTTGGGAAAAATGCAATGTAAATCTATAGGAATTTTATATTGCATCAAAACATGGTAGTCATGTGATTTCAAACCTTTTAACTTCAAATCATTCATTGACACAATGCTCTTGATATTTGATGAATACCCCTATGGAACCTTTACATCATTGAAGAAGTTTCAAAACTGGTATCTCTCCTCCATAGAAAGAGTATAAGTAGCTGGAGGAAGAAACATTCAATTTTCACCCTTCACGGGAGCCAACTCTTCTCGTATTCCCATGTCAACCATGTCCAACCTTGCCTTAATTCCATCCTTTGTTTTTCCAGGGGCATTTAGCAATGTTCTGATAACACTGTCACATACATTTTTTTCTACATGCATCACATAAATAAAATGTATAATGTACAAAAAATTCCAGTATGGTAATTCAAAAAAACTGATCTCTTTTTCCAGCCGATTTTTATAAGGTTTTTCGAAAATGGTTTACCAAAAATAGTGTTCACATCTTTTACTTTCACAAACAGTCGATCACCTGTTAGTGGAGATGGTGTTGTGCATTGTTCTGAACTTCCATTGAATGATGTTGTCCAAGATCGGTACTTATGCCGATGAGGTATAAATCTAAGATGTTCTAGAAACACATATTTCGATGAATCTTTCAACCTAATTGATTTTGTATCTTCTTCACACATGGGACACCCTTGAGTTCCTTTAATTCTATATCCTAAAAAATTTCCATAAATAGAGAAATCATTTATTGTCCCATACAACATCTCTCTCAACTTGAAGTATTCACTTTTATAAGCATCATACAAAATAACACCTGAATCCCATAATAACTTCAAATCCTAGATCAAAGGATCCAAAAAAACATCAATATCGTTACCTGGTTGTTTTGGTCCTAATATAAGCATAGATAACATGATGAATTTCCGCTTCATGCATAACTGGGGTGGCAAGTTATAATTTACCAACATAACAGGCCATGTACTATGAGTGCTGGTTTGAAAACCAAAAGGATTTACTCCATCTTTAGATAACGCAAGATGAAGGTTTCTCGGCTCTTTTCCAAATTCAGGATACTCATGATCAATTTTCTTCCATTGAGGAGAGTCGGCTGGATGATGTAATTTCCCATCTTTATTTCTTTTATCTACATGCCACGACAATTTTCTTGTAGTTTATTCACTTCCATATAGATGTCTAAACCTTGTAATGATTGGAAAGTACCATAAAAATTTTGTAGGATTGGATTCATCTTTATTGTATCGAGAAGCACCACACTTTGGGCATTCTGTAAGTAATTTGTTCTCCTTGCAAAACAATATACAATCTTTCGAGAAGACATGTATTATTTCAGAAATCATACCCATCGAGCGTAGAATTCATTTAGCTTCATATGTCCATCTTGGGAGCTCATTATATTCAGGGAGTATGTCATTCAAGAGAGTAAGTAGTTCCGTAAAACTGACATCACTCCATCCATTTCCTACTTTCAATTTATACAACTTCAGTACAGCTGACAATGTTGTATACTTGGTGCAACCAGTATACAATGGTGTCTATGCACAACTCTTTAACTTCTCAAACAATTTTGGGTAATCACAGAGTCCATCTTCAATTGTCTTTGTCATTTCCTCAATAAGATCTTCATCATCATTAACATCTGTAATCACATCCTCCATATGGTCTTCTTCATTATTCATATTTGTATTCCTATCTGATGATCCATAAAATGCAGTTTTATCCCAGCCAGTAGCTATATTCGCTTTTTCTCCGTGTTTATTCCAACATTTATAACTCCGATCTATTCCATGAGATATCAAATGTTCTTTCAACTCCTCTGGAGTAAGTAGTCTAGAATAAAACAACGTAAACACAGACAAAGGATTTGAGAAGGATCCTTTGCTTGATCCTTTGCAAATTTGATGAACTCTTTCACTCCGTTCTCGTACTCTATTGTCAAATGATTAGCATCCATCCAATATTTATTCATCTTCATCCTATTTGAATCTCAAATATTAGTATTTACTATTCAAGTAAACAAAACAAGAATTCCAAATACAATATAATAGAACCACTTCCTTATAAAAATAGAGATTAATAGAGTGTAACCATTAGTATTTATCCATCTTCATTAAATATAATTACTTTAGATTCATTATAGTTTCCTCAAATCACCCCAGACCAAACACAAGAATAATCAAGAATGATACATCTATCACTCATAGGTCTCTACCCTACATTCAATATCATCATGCCTAAATACCCATATATCCACACATACACATGTCACAAACACATAAAAACCATATCCACATCAGAACCAAAGTACCAATATGGATTTCAATCAGGTTACTTGACTCAAGTGGTGGTGTGTAAGAAATAATAAGAAAATATAATAAGTATATATTCACACATAAATCTCAAACTGGTGTTAATAATCCAATAAACCCAAGGTATCATTCCATCTATCAGAATACTCTGAAGGAGCCCATATGCAACAGTAGTCTCAGGTGGTGAAGGTTCCTAAGGAGGAAGGGGAGAACACGCACCTATCGGGGTTCGAGTTCAGGTCACTGAGGTTGAAGGTGGCCCGATAGTCCTAAAAGGGTTCATTCCATATTTCACAAACCATGTCCCAGTACCCTAGGATGTTAACTCACTGCTGGTGGAATTGAAACTGTTCCTGATGATCATGCCAAGAAGAAATGGAAACCAAGAGGGGGGAGTGGTTCAAAATACCTCAAGGAAGATGGAGAAACATGGTATTTGAGAATAGGTTAGTGGCTTTCATGTTGTCTAGACACCTATCCAATAGACTCCACAAGCGGTGATGGCCCCTGCAGTTGTTGCACCAGGTGAAACTGTCACCTGAGAAGCTGAGATCAATGAGGCCCTTCCTAGCCATGAACTGAACAAACTCCATGATGGTTTTCCTCTGGAATGGGCTTCTACCTTTCCTTTACTTTGGGTTGGAAATTACATTAAAGTCACCCCCAAGAAACAATGGATGGTGGCCGGGATTGAAGGTATTTTGTTCACTCCATAGAGATTCCCTTTGAAGAGGGTCAAAGCTTCCAAAAATAAAAGTCATAAGGAAGGAGGTGTCACCGTTGGACACCTTGGTAGTGATGAATTGATTTCAATCTTCAACAGTCTCAACAACATATTTATTATGACAAAATACCCATTTGTGTCTGTTGGAGGGGTCAGAGTGTAGAAATCCATGCAACTTAATCTTCCAGGAGAATTCTATGATTATTATAGGGTTTTTGTGTTATTTGACAACAAAAATAATAAAATTATGCTTTTTGATTTCTATGGTGAGTAATTCTGGTTTAACATGGGCACTAAGACCATGATCATTACATATAAAGATAATAATGATGGGTAGGATAGGGCTATGGCATTGGATCTAGAGCTAGTAGCCTTATTGAAGTGGGAGGATGATCTCTCATTGAGGTCCCTTGATTTTGAACATGTTCATAATCCCTTGTGGTTGGTAAGCTTCATATGAGTGGGATATGAGGATCCAAAGAGGAAGGGAAAGGATGGGTAATGAAACTTGGGGGCTGGTGAGGGAGTTCTCTCTGGATAAATAAGTATTTGGAGCTGGATGACAGGCTCAGAGCCAAGAGAGACAGAACAAACACTGCTAGGAAGGGGCCTGGCCACTACAGAAAAGAAATCAGTAACCTTAGTGAGGGAGAAGGACAGAGATGGAGATAGGGGTGGCAATTCTAGAAATCTTGGTGTTCTGGGAATCATTCCATACAAGTGCACTTCCAGAAAAAGTCACTTAGATATCATAAAGGAAAGAAGGGGGGAACCCCTAGAAGAAAATAGGGTTCAAGCATTGGATGACCTAGAAATGCATCAGAACCGGGTGGTGTTGTCCTTAAAGAAAAAGTTTATCCTTCATTCCTTAATTTATGGTGACATGGTGTTGGATCTAAGGGAATCGATGGAGGAATCTAGTGAAACTGGAATCCAAGTGGGAAGGACCTTAAATTTTTCATAAACTTCACTCTGATAGTCTAAACACATTGATCGCCATTGATGATGAGCATATCAATATTTCCACCAATACTAGGCTTCTCAAGAGATATTTTACATGAATAAACCATCCCTTTAGTCTGAGATATATGGATTTGAACTAAAAATTCAACATCTTAGTTATATGTTGTTTCGTGTGGTGTTGAGCTGCCACAAGCCCCTTCTCACATCAGGTCATTATTCTTGCATGACACGCCAAAAATTCTGGGACACACCCCCTTTGGTCCATGAATCATGAAATTAAACCTTTTTCATCCTCTACCCATATTTCACATGGTGTAGGGACTCTATGGATGGAAAATTCACCTCACCCTCACTATATTTTCTATTTTCATGATATGAAACTGTGTGACATTTTGGTAAAATATATTCAACCTTAAAATACATTATCATAATCCTAATCACAAGATATTAAAATGTGTGTCCAATGTTCTCATTGCATGAAGTTAAAAAACATGGTTCATGTTCCTATTGTATGATATAAAACTTTTAAATGAATTTATCCTTCAACCGAGAGGGCTCCCTCTTTCTGATGTCAATCACTTATCGCACCATGTTGAAGAATTAAATAAGGATTGATTCCCATTTAATATCATGGGATATCAAGAGACTAAAAAATAATATATCATTGGCTTAGCTCACTCATTGAACTACCTCAACACTTCCATCAATGAAAAAAAGTTTTTCTCTCACTCACGGATGCACTCCATCTATTAAAAAATTGCATTCAATCTATTAAAAAAACAAAACATTGTGGTCAAACATTTTTTAAAATATATATTTCATTTTTTATAAATGAAAAAATTCACAAGGAATTCTATTTTCCTAACTTAATATACTTTTATAAAAATAACAACACACATATTAAGAAATCCCTTTTAAATAAAATCAACCCATGTCAAACATTCCCCAAAGATTCCACATTTTGATTTACAGTAAAAAAACTATACTAATAGAAAATCCTAGAATAATGGAGTAATGATAAAATAAAAAATAAATAATCAAGGTTAGATAAAAACTAAACTGTAGAAAAGGTAAATAATAAAGGTAATAAATGGGAGTAACTCATAATCACAAAATCATCCATTAAAATAATTATGGGAAAGAAAATAATTTTAATTGGAGAAACATAGGATGATATCTGACCTATAGGTTCTAATGGAAATTGACTCACTCATGGAACACCACCTGGTTATGTGACCAGAAAATCAATATAAATGAGGCCTCTTGGGGACATCAAAAATAGACTCAAGTGATCACCTCAAGGATAAATAGAGTAGAACCCATTTGATTACTCACAAATCTAAGGTCTCCCATGTACCAACTACCAAACATAAAGCAAGGTATTCATCACAATCATCAAAAGTAAAATCCTAAAATCAAAAAAATGATTTGGAAAACATTCCTTAAACATATCATTAACTTATTTTAGGTATATCTAGAACCTTGTTTTGAGGTCCGGCAATGTGAAGATCGAGGGCGGCGGAGGTTCGGCAATGTGAAGATTGAGGGTGGTGGAGGTCCGGCACATGAAGCTTAGCGGGCGATGGAGGACCAGAAACGTGAAGCTCGAGGGTGGCGGAGGTCCGGCAACGCGAAGCTCAGTGGGCGGCGGAGGTCCGGCAAAGCGAATCTCGATGGAGGCGGAGTTCTAGCAACGCGAAGCTCAATGGGCAGTGGATGTCCTGCAACGAGAAGCTCGAGGGTGGCAGAGGTCTGGTAACGCGAAGCTCAGCAGACTGTGGAGGGGAGTCGCAAGGTTCTAGTACCGTGAGATATTTAGGTCGCGATAAAACGAGGGCATCGTGCGACCGACTTTATAAAAAAATTGGCTACGGTTTTATCAGCGCTAACAAATTAGTGATAAATACTACCTTTAGCAGCGCTAAAATTTTAGCACTTATAAAGGTATCCTTTATCATCACTTTTTTTAGCGCTGATAATGGTCCTCTTTATCAGCGCTAAAAAAGCACTGATAAATCCTTCATGTATCAGTTCTAACATTTTAGCGCTGATAAAGGGATTCTTTATCGGTGCTTTTTTAATGCTGATAAAGGGTCTTTTTATCAGTGCTTTTTTAGCGCTGATAAAGGTTACCCTGTATCAACGCTAAAATTTTAGCACTGATAAAGGGATTCTTTATCAGCGCTTTTCTAGTGCTGATAGAGGGACTCTTTATCGGTGATATAAAAGCACTGATAAAGAAACCCTATATCAGCGCTAAAATTTTAGAATTGATACAGGGTTTCTTTATCAGTGTTTTTTCTTAGCACTGATAAAAGGTGGCTCTTCCCTTGCCCGTTTTTGTAGTAGTGCATCCTAAGACTAGTAGCATGAAATTTTATCAAACAAATTTATTAAATTCATTTTATTTTCCAAAAAATAAAATTTAGACACAAACATAATAAATCATGATGCATATACCTCTCCTAGGTCTCTACCCTACAAATAGGTGCACCTCACTTGGTTATTCAATAAGATCAGATTTTGTTCACTGGATCACAAGGGCCATAAAATCTCATGTCCTAGCCAGTCTTCCTGGCCTATGTCATGCGCCAAGATCAACTAGCCCTACTTCCCTACCAACCAATGAAAATATCACCATGCCTAAATCCAAACTTCATCCTATCACTCAACCATTAGCCTCTGATACCACTCTATCATGACCCTTTCCCACCAAAGATGCTGCAATGAATAGAGAGAGATAATAACCCCCAAGTCTTTCTTCCAGCAGGCCCTTGGTTAGTGAATAACATTGAGGGTATAAAAATCTCACAAAATGGTAGGCATTACCCTCTATAATATAAAATAGGATCAGGTGATAGGATAAATAACCACCAAGAAACTTCAGAAAATAAAATATAGTTAAAGAAAAAAACTACCCTATAATGCACAAATAAAGTAAATTGATACATATAAAAAGTCTCCAAATGTACCAAAAGACAAGTCTACGACAATGACATAACATCAGCTCCAAAACCAATCTATAAATGTCAAGTTTGGTCCCCAAAGTCCCCCTAGAAAGCTGAAAATAGTTTATATATGTAGGGTGATCGTATAAGTATACTCAGTAGGGACATAACCAAGGTTTCAAGTGCACATTTGAAAAGATAATGCTAAAGTGATAGTGAACAAAAATCAGAACCATTAACCACCTATACAGGTCAAATAACCAGAACCCGTCCTTACCATGGATTTCTCACCAAATCTAAAATCAAATATAATAAAATTTCATCAAGATCATAAAAAATAAATGTGTTCCACTATTTATTCCCCACTTATTTTCTACTCACATGCCACAACATCAAACATTTCATGATCCCATCCCATCTATATGTGTCACATCATAACCACATCATATCACATCACACCGCATCACATCTCGCTTAAATAAACTTGGTCCATCTATGATGTGGGTTGGGACACATCCCTACCTACCCCACCCTCACAATTTATAGCATCAGGTGTTAGATTTAGGCACCATCACATCACATCTCATCACAACCACAACAAAAAAATCTCACCAAAGACACTTAGTCCAACACTATACATCTCACCCACAGACACCTTGGCCATCACTACTGAAGGAAGAGTGGAGAAGAGGTGGTATCCAACCATCTATATCACCACCATCCTGGATATTGGGGAAAACACTCAAAACCTAAAACTCTGAGCATTGGTAAGGTTATCCAAATCAAGTGGGCATGTAAAGAAATAACATAAATATACATGGTATATATATAGAACACATTACCCAACCTATGGGTTCATAAAAACTGCACTAGAACACACCACATCACCACCCTCATACCACACATCATTCATCACTACCCTTTCCAGCATAATACGGAATACATCACACCACCACACATAACCACACAACATTTCACACTTTCTGTTAAAGGTTCCACCACTTGTATTTATTTATCCATACTATTTCACATGAAATAACCTATAACACCCCAACCCCTCTAGACCAGAGTCGGTGCATTACTTTTTATATTGGAATGGTTAGAAGGAATGAAAATCCCAAAGGAATAATCAGTTTAGTAGTCTTGAAGAAACTAGATACATAGATGTAACTCAAATTACATTGGAAAAGGTTACAAAATATAATATATAACAAAAACTAAAAACTGCATCCTCAAGAACTCAATAAATAATCTCCTCTTCATTTCCTGTTGAAGGTAGACAATGAAAGGGATAATATCAAATGCTCAGTAAGGGTTACAATAGAGGAAGCATGAATCAATAATAACTGAATCGTAAATAAATATGGCATGATGAATAAATGAAAAACACACGTCACTAATAAACTGAGATTGAAACTGCATCCATAGATTTTTCACAGTGAAAACCTCATGGATAATAATAATTGATAATGAATAAATAGAATGCTTATTTATTGGATGTCATGTATATGGAACATGATACCATAATACCATTAAAACGGTTTAGTTCTGTGGGTAGAAACCCATCAGATTTTTTGGAAACAAACTCGAAGGGTTTGTCGCCAACTGATTTGTCTCATGAGACCTACCAATGCATCAAGGGGATATAGCAGGCCCCACCCACCACTGAAAGTCCAAATAATTATTTATACATTGATTTAATATAATATCAATATGATTTTTCATTATCTGTATAGAGTAGAGAATACGGATTCATCAATATTTCCTTAGTTAAAAAAAAAATTTCCAAATATACAGCGTATGTAAAATGGTATACGGTTTAGAAAATAAACATATCAATGATATGAGATTATGGATATTTAATAGGAATATAATTTCAAATGAAAATTGATCTCAAATGGGCAGTAGGTACACCACATAAGAATTATTATGTGCACAAAACAAAGTAAGTCACAACAAAATGGAAAATTGACACAAAGCCCATTACCACATTGTAATCAATCGTTTCGTGTGACCAAGAATTAATAATTATCAAATTAATCATTTAATACCATGAAAATAAAGATAATAATGATATTATATATCAAATTTTAGTACACATATACCACATTCAAGAAATTAGTGGTGAACAACGGAAACCTCACAGAATTAAAAGTGATATGAGAAACCCCTTACCTTATGATCAAGTGTGTTCTTCATTTGTTTCAATGACCTGAATAATAAAATTTAGCTTCATTAATTAATAAATAAATAACCTCCTATACATTTAATTGATTTATTATAACCTTATTAGGTTCATTAAAGGCCTTTTTATGGGTTTAATATTTTCAATTTTATTTTTTTGGGGGCATTTTCTTCCTTGGTTTTCTTGATTCGTTTACTTGTATTCATGAATGGAAGTTCATTTGAAATGTGTTTAAACATCCAGAATTGTTAATATATATTATTAATGACATTTAAGGATATATAAATGATCTTATAATGATTTTGGGTTATATACCATGATGATGATTCATTAGTTAAAAGTTTATTACAAATATTTGAATTAACTTGACCGTTTTGTTCATAATGAACTTGTTTTGTATTATTATTTTATATTATGAGTGTGTAAGGATTCAATAACATTAATAAGATAAAATATATATATTATGATCCTTTTTAACCATTAAAATGGTTTCATGACCAGTAATGAAGAAGAAAGTGAAGAACAAAACTCTGTCGTCCACAAAGGTTATAAATTGGAACCTCATGGAAGTTGATTTCATTTATAAAAAAAGGGAGTGAGTAAGAATATTGGTGATTGTTCTTCCATTAACATGATATAATTCCAGTATATAGATAATAATGGAGTTATCATGGTCATTTTGTACAGATCTAGTTAGGAGAGAAAAAAAATAAAAGAGATGAACTTGAAAATTAAAGAAAAGGTGAGAGATCCCTTATGAAAATTCGGCAGTCTAACGGCATCGCTTAAAATTTCATAAAATGAATTGATGAGATAAAAATGGTATCTCATCATATGTACATTAAAATTAAATTAATAGGAATTCATAAAATCAAATCCCAACATATAAAAATGGAAATTCAAAGAGATACCATAAAATGAAATCTTAAGAAAGGAGAAGGGTGGTTGATACTCTTACCTTGTAGAGTAACTCCCAAAACATGAAGGTTGGGACCTTGGGGGTTTTAGGAAACCTTGGGAGGACTCCTAGGGAGGTAATACTACCAGAGAATCGAGTATAATGAGTTTGTAATGAAAGAAAACGAAGGGGGTGAGTGGGTATTTATAGTAGTTAAGATGGAGTTTTTTATTAATTAAAAGGGACACCTCATTAGTGTTTTTTACAAAACCATGGGCTTTCCCATGGTATTTTCCCATGGTTTTAGACACTTGGGACACCTCATGTCACAATTTACTGTACAAAAGTCGACCATCCTTTTATATTTAATTATTACATCATTATGATGTCATTAAACTACCGAAAACTTAAAAATGTATTTTTACTATTCACTAAAAATTCAAGTATTTTAGAAAAATCCCAAAAATTCACCCTAACTCTTTTTCGACATGTAGAATTAAAAAATGAAATCCATTTTTGGAAAATAATTTTCAAAGTATTTTTAAATTAATTTTTAAATAAAATCATAGTTAATTCGAAAAATAACAATTTTAAATGTATAATTAGTTCTATATCACATTGAAAAATTAATTATGATCTCATTATCTTATTAACTTAAGAAAATAAAATATTATCATTATTTACTATTTATAAGGATCATATTACTATTCATATTACTATTTATAAGGGTGTGTTACTATTCATCAAAAAAATCAAGTTGGTTCTATCAGACTCCAAATGACTTACTGGTCGCAACTCTTGATAACCATTTTTCGAAATTCAAAACATAGAAGTGGAAAAAAAATATTTAATGGCTAGGTTTTGACTATCTCCTAAATAAACAAGTGTTGTTTCAAAGGAACATAGTGATTTATGAAATATAGGCAATGAATAGAATTTATTTAAGAGAAGCATACCATAAAATGTTTAGGGTGTTATATTATTCCCTCCTTCGAAAATTTCGTCCTCGAAATTTTATGTATAAATCCCACCAAAAATATGTGGGTGGTTCTTCTTCATGAAATACTCTAGTTCCCATGTTGCTTCTTCCATATTCTGGTATTCTCCAAAGAACCTTTACTAGACAAGTTGTTCGATTTCTCAATACATGCTCCCTTGTGTCAAGAATCCCGATAGGCTCTTCTCAGTATGACAAATCAGGTTCCAGTTTTATTTCTTCATAGGTGAGTACATGCATTGGGTCTGGCCTATATTTCTTCAACAATGACACATGGAACACATCATGGACTTTGGAGAGACTTGGTGGCATTGCTAAACGGTAAGTTGCAGCTCTAATTCTTTCCAGAATTTCAAATAGTCTGATGTACCTGGGGCTTAGTTTCCCTTTCTTACCGAACCTTAAGACACCCTTCCATGGAGATACATTTAGAAAGACATGATCTCCCACTTGGAATTCCAAATCCTTTCTCTGGTTGTCTGCATAACTCTTCTGCCTACTTTGGGCTGCTTTAATCTAGGATTGGATTATCTTCACCTTTGTCATGGTCTCTTCAATAAGTTCTGGGCCTTTAAGTTTCCTCTCACCAACTTCATTCCAACAAGTTGGAGTTCTACATCTCTTTCCATATAATGCTTCATATGGAGCCATTTGAATACTTGAATGGAAACTATTGTTGTAGGAAAATTCCACCAAAGACAAGTATTGATCCCACATACCTTGGAAGTCAAGAGAGCATGACCTCAACATGTCTTCTAGAGTTTGAATATTCCTTTTAGAGTGTCTGTTAGTTTGGGGGTGATATGTAGTACTCATACGAAGCTTATTATTCAAATCCATTTAGAGACTTTTCTAGAATTTTAATTTAAATTGGGGATCACGATCAGATACAATTGATAAAGGTGCACCATAAAGTCTTACAACTTCATTAATATAAAGTCTTTCTAGGTGCTCAAGTGGTAAATCCTCTCTTATAGGAAGGAAATGTGCTGATTTTTTGAGACGATCAACAATTACCCATATTGAATCATTCCTTCAAGGTGTCCTTGGTAGTCTGGTTACAAAATCCATTGTAATGTTATCCCACTTCCACATAGGAATAGGTAGAGGTTGCATCACTCCTTTGGTATGTTGTCTCTCTGCCTTCACTTATTGATATACTATACACCTTGACACGTAGTCAGCAATTTCCCACTTTATATTATCCCATCAAAAATATTCCTTCAGATCTCTGTACATCTTGGTGCTACCCAGGTGTATAGAGAAATTTGAGCTATGAGCATCATATAATAGTTCCCTTTTTAGCTCAGGTACTGATTTAACACATAACCTCTTCCCAAATTTCAGAACTCCTTCTTCATACATGAAGTCAGCCAATCTCCCATCCTTGACAGCATTAATTTTCTTATCCAAATTCTCATCATCAGATTAAGAGTTTTTTATCTTCTCTAATAAAGATGGTTTAGCAATCATTTGAAAGAGAAAAGATGTTTCCCCTTACTTAAAAATTCCCATATCCATCTTTAGTAGATCCAAAGATATAGGATCTCTCTCAATCCTCATTTGAGTCAGAAGTCCATGATCCTTCCTACTTAATGCATATGTCGCCTTATTCACCTTTCCTGGGTGACAGTGTATTGAACATTCGTAATCTTTGAGTAACTCAAACCATCCCCTTTGCCTCATGTTGAGTTCTTTTTGTGTGAAAATGTATTTCAAACTCTTGTGGTCCATATAAATCTCACATCTTTCTCCTTAGAGATAATGTCTCTATATTTTCATAGCGAAGATTACGGCTACTAACTCAAGATCATGAGTTAGATAATTTTAATCATGGGTCTTAAACTGTCTTGACGCATAAGCAATAACTTTATCATTTTGCATAATGACGCAACCCATCCCATTCTTTAATGCGTCGTTGTATATCAAAAATCCATCACTTCTAGATGGAAGAGTCAATATTGGAGCATTGACCAATATTCTTTTCAATTCTTCGAAGCATTATGTACACTCTTTTGTCCACACAAACTTAACTCCTTTATGTGTGAGCTTGGTTAGCAGGTTAGCCAGTCAGGTGAAATTCTGAATGAAATGTCGATAGTAACCTGCTAAGCCAATAAAACTGAATACCTTGGTTATGTTTGTTGGAATGGGCCAATATTGGATTGCCTTTGTCTTCATAGGATCAACTAGGATTCCATCCTTAGAGATAATATGGCCTAGAAAAGAAAATTATTGAAGCTAGAATTTTCACTTGCTAAACTTCCCATATAATTTATTTCTTCTAAGAGTTTTCAGAACAATCTGCAAGTGATCCTCATGATCTTCATATCTTTTTTAGTATACCAAGATATCATCAACAAATACCACAACAAAGTTGTCAAAATATTCCTTGAAAAGTATATTCATTAAATCCATGAAAAGAGAGGGTGCATTAGTCAGTCCAAAAGGAATCACTGTAAATTCTTAATGCCCATACCTGGTTCAAAATGTTGTCTTAGGAATATCTTCCTTCCTCACATGTAGCTGATGATATCCGGATCGAAGGTCAATCTTTGAAAATTATTGAGCTCCGTGAATTTGATCAAATCGATCATAAATCTGGGGTAGAGGATACTTATAATTTATTGTAATAGCATTTATTTCCCTATAATCAATGCATAGCCTCATGTATCCATCTTTCTTCTTAACAAATAGGATTGGGGCTCCCTATGGAGAAAAACTAGGTCGAATAAATCCTTTTTCACTCAACTCCTCTAATTGTTTATTTCGTTCCACTAAATTCACAGTGGCCATTCTATAGGTGGTATTTGATATAGGTATTGCACTAGGAATTAAGTCAATGGAAAACACAATTTCATGCTCTGGAGGATGTCCAGGTAAATCCTCTGGAAATACATCAATGTATTCTTGCACTATATGCACATATTCAATTTCAATATTTCTTTCCTCACCCATAGATATAGGGTTCTCTTCCTCTCCAAGAATTTCATTCAATAGAGCTACTGTGGGTGGGTCTAGATAAGAATCAGATGGTGAGGTCTCTGCACTAAAGATAAGAGATTCTACACCATTTTCAAAAATTGTAACTTCCTTTTTCTTGCAATAAATCTTCACATCATAGTTTGACAGCCAATTCATACCAAGAATTATATCAAAGTCAGTCATTAGTATGATGATAAGGTTAGAAACTAAAGCATGTTTATGTGTCATGAGGGGAACTAGTTGACATGCCTTTGTTGCAATGATGCATCCCCTAGGAGTTTTGACTGATAACTCCTTTATTAAATCAAATTGGACATGTCTGGTTTTCTTGGAAAACTGGGAAGATATAAATGAATTTAATGATCTAGACTCAAATAAAGTGTTGGCTAAGTTTGAGGAAACAATTAAAGTACCATCAACCGCATCATTAGGAATCGCATAAGCTCTCCCTTTCTTTCTTGGATTTTTCTAAGGGATGTTTCCTTGGTGCTTAAGACACTCATTTTCATAGTGTCCCATCTCTATACAATTGTAGCATTGAACATCATTAAATTGTTTCTTCCCCTTGCATTCATGAGATAAATGACCCTTTTCTCCACACTTATAGTAGACTCCCATTCCTTTCAATCATTTCCCAAGAAGATTCTTTCCACAGTTCTCACATAATGGTAATTTCTTTGTTCCCTTGTTCTTCTTTGGCACTTCACCTTTCCCTTGGTTATCAGAGTATTGCTTTTTATCTTGGATTCCCTTGAATAAATTTGATTTAGAAAATTCTTTCTCTATTTTGATGGAACTTGATACAATGTCATCATATGATGAAAAATTTTGAGAAGCCAGTGCCCTTAGAAGACTTGGCTTAAGAACTTCAAAGAAATGATAAATCGTGTCTATTGATTCATGTATGTAATCTACGGAATACCTGGCTAGCCTTGTGAAGGTAGCCTCATACTCTGCAACACTGTCTTCTTCCCTTTTCTTTAATCCAAGGAATTTCCTCTTCATTTTGGTTTGTTTCTCATGAGGGAAATATTTTTCGAAGAATATTTCCTTAAAAGACCTCCATTCTATATCTTACATTTTTCTTCCTCCATAGTATTCTGAATCAAGGACCACCATTGATCAGCATCTCCCTTGAGACAATATACTATCAATACTACCTTCTCATTTTCATTGTATCTTAATGCCATGAATATATTTTCAAGCGACTTGATCCATTAATCAGCAATCAATGGATTAGTTGTCCCGCTGAAAGATGGGGGCTTCTACCACATGAAACAATCTAACATAGGTGTGGAATAGTTATTCATTACAACCTCAGTAAGTTGTCCCAATATGGTCATGATCTGATCTACTCCAACATTGAATGTGTTGACTTGTTCTGTGAGAAGATACCTACATTGCCCATGAGTATTGATTCCCCATATTCCATTATATGAAATTTATAAATAATGGTATACACTAGATTAGGTTATGAATCTCAAATAGAAAAGCACTTAACATAGATTAAAAGTCTATGCATAAAAAATCTCGTAAACATGGTTTCTCTAATAAAAATTTACATTAAACTCCTTCATAATAGATTGTAAAGAAAATGTTAATTATCCTAAGAATATCCCCTGGGAGTGTCGTAACCAAGAGTGAAACAAGTCCCGTTATTATGCACCAGTTCCTGTTTGAGTCTAGCTCAAAGTGGTGTTTTCAGGTTTTACCCCTATATACATCTGTGCCAGAGCCGCCTCTACCTGCTCGTATCCAGACAGGGATGTATTGCTAGAAAGATCCACAGAATCTAATCCTTACCAAAATACTAGGATGATATTGTATGTTTATCCTCAAATACTACCTTAGGGAGTGGTTCCCTAATATACATTTTCTAATCTAGTTTTCAAGGTTTCTACTAAACTTCCTATGATACCAACTATAACACTCCGACCCCTCTAAACTAGATTCAGTGAATTACTTGTTATATTGATATGGTTAGAAGGAATGAAATCCCAAAGAAACGAATAGTTTAGTAGTCTTGAAGAAACTAGATACATAGTTTTAACTCAAATTACATTGGAAAAGGTTACAAAATACAATACATAACAAAAACTAAAAACTGCATCCATAGGAACTTAATAAATGATCTCCTCTTCATTTCCTATTGAAGGTAGAAAATGAAAGGGGTGATCTCAAATGATCAGTAAGGGTTACAATATCAGAAGAATGAATCAATAATAACTGAATCATAAAAAAATATAGCATGGTGAATAAATTAAAACACACGCCACTGATAAACTAAGATTGAAAATTTATCCATAGATTTTTCATAGTGAAAACCTCATGGATAGTAATAACTGATAATGAATAAATAGAATGCTTATTGATTGGATGTCATGTATCTGGCACATTATACCATAATACCATTAAAACAGTTTAGTTCTGTGGGTAGAAACCCATCTGATTCTTGGAAACAAACTTGAAGTATTTTTTGCCAACTGATTTGTCTCATGAGACCTACTGATGCATCGAGGGGCTATAGAGTGCCCCACCCACCACTGAAAATCCAAATAATTCTTTATACATTGATTTAATACAAGATCAATATGTATTTTCATTATCCATATAGACTAGAGAATATGGATTCATCAATATTTCCTTAGTTAAAAATAACTTTCCAAATATACACCATATGTAAAATGGTATACAGCTTAGACAATAAACATATCCATGATATTAGACTATGGATATTTAATAGGAATATAATTTCAAATGAAAATTGATCCCAAATGGGTAGTAGGTACACCACATAAGAATTATTATGTGCACAAAACAAAGTAAATCACAACGAAATGGAAAATTGACACAAATCCCATTACCACATTGTAATCAATCGTTTCGTGTGGCCAAGAATTAATAATTGAATACCATGAAAATAAAGAGAATCATGATATTATATATAAAATGGAAGTTCACATATACCACATTCAAGAAATAAGTGGTGAATAATGGAAATCTCATAGAATTAAAAGTGAGATGAGAAACCTCTTACCTTATGCTCAAGTGAGTTCTTCGTTTGTTTTAATGACCTGAATAATAAAATTTAGCTTCATTAATTAATAAATACATAACCTCATATACATTTAATTGATTTATTATAACCTTATTAGGTTCATTCATGTCCCTTTTATGGGTTTAATATGTTTAATTTTATTGTTTTGGGAGCATTTTCTTCCTTTGTTTTCATGATTCGTTTACTTGTATTCATGAATGGAAGTTCATTTGAAATGTGTTTAAACATAAAGAATTGTTAATATATATTATTAATAAAATTTAAGGAGATATAAATTATCTTATAATTATTTTGGTTTATATACCATGATGATGATTCATTAGTTAAAAGTTTATTGAAAATATTTGGATTAAATTGGTCGTTTTGTTCATAATGAACTTGTTTTGTGTTATTATTTTATATTATGAGTGTGTAAGGATTACAGAATATTAATGAGATAAAATAAAAATATTATGATCTAGTTCAACCATTAAAATTGTTTCATGACCAGTAATGAAGAAGAAAGTGAAGAATGAAACTCTGTCATCCACAAAGGTTATAAATTGGAACCTCATTGAAGTTGATTTCGTTTATAAAAAAAAGGAGGGAGTAAAAATATTGGTGATGGTTCTTCCATTCACATTATATAATTTCAATATATAGATGATACTGTAGTTATCATGGTTATTTGGACAGAGGGGGTTCGGAGAGAAAAAAAATAAAAGAGATGAACTTGAAAATTAAAGAAAAAAAGAGAGATCCCTTATGAAAATTCGGCAGCCGAACGGTGTTGCTTAAAATTTCATAAAATGAATTTATGAGAGAAAAATGTTATCTCATAATATGTAAATCAAAATTACAGTACGATGAATTCATAAAATCAAATCCTGACGTATAAGAAAGGAAATTCAAAGAGGTAACATAAAATGAAAGCTTAAGAAAAGAGAAGGGTGGTTGATTCTCTTACCTTGTAGAGTAACTCCCAAAACATGAAGGTTGGGACCTTGGGGGTTTGAGAACACATTTGGAGGAATAATAGGGAGGTAATACTACCAGATCTTTAAGGATAATGAGTTTGTAAAGAAAGAAAACAAAGGGGTGAGTGGGTATTTATAGTAGTTAAGATGGAGTTTTTTATTAATTAAAAGGGACACCTCATTAGTGGTTTTTGAAAAACCATGGGCTTGCCCATGTTATATGCCCATGGTTTTATCCACTTGGGACACCTCATGTCATAATTTTATGTACACAAGTATACCAGCCTTTTATATTTAATTATTACATCATTATGATGTCAATAAACTACCGAAAACTTAAAATTGTATTTTTACTATTCAGGAAAAATTCAAGTATTTTAGAAAAATCCCAAAAATTCACCCTCACCATTTTTCAACGTGTAGAATTCAAAAATGAACTCCATTTTTTTAAAATAATTTTCTAAGTATTTTTAATTTAATTTTTAAATAAAATCATAGTTAATTCGAAAAAAAATAATTTTAAAGGTATAATTAGTTCTATATCACATTGAAAATTTAATTATGATCTCATTATCTTATTACCTTAAGAAAATAAAATATTATCATTATTTACTATTTATAAGGTCCATATTAATATTCATATTACTATTCATAAGGGTCTGTTACTATTCATCAAAAAATCAAGTTGGTTCTATCAGTCTCCAAATGACTTTCTGGTCCCAACTCTTGATGACCATTTTTCGAAATTCAAAACATAGAAGTGGAAAATTTATGTTTAATGGCTAGGTTTTGACTATCTCCTAAATAAAAAAGTGTTGTTTCAAAGGAACATAGTTATTTATAAAATATAGGCTATGAATAGAATGTATTTAAGAGAAGCATACTATAAAATTTTTGGGGTGTTATATTATTCCCTCCTTCAGAAATTTCGTCCTTGAAATTTTATGTATAAATCCCACCAAAAAGATCTAGGTGGTTCTTTTTTATGAAATCCTCTGGTTCCCATGTTTCTTCCTCTATATTCTGGTTTCTCCCAAGAATCTTTACTAGACGAGTTGTTTTATTTCTCAATACCTTCTCACTTGTGTCAGGAATCCCGATAGGCTCTTCACAGTATGACAAATCATGTTCCAGTTCTATTTCTTCATAGGTGAGTACATGCATTGGGTCTGGCATGTATTTCTTCAGCAATGATACGTGGAAAACATCATGGACTTTGGAGAGACTTGGTGTAATTTCTAAATGGTAAGCTCCAGCACTGATTCTTTCTATAATTTCAAATGGTCCGATGTACCTGGGGCACTCTTTCCCTTTCTTACCGAACCTTAAGACACCCTTTCATGGAGATACTTTCAAAAAGATATGATCTCCCACTTGGAATTCCAAATCCTTTCTCTGGTTGTCAGCATAACTCTTCTACCTACTTTAGGTTGCTTTAATATGGGCTTCTATTGTATTCACCTTTGTCTTGGTCTCTTCAATATGTGTTGGGCCTATAAGTTTCCTCCCACCAACTTCTTTCCAACAAGTTAGAGTTCGACATCTCTTTCCATATAATGCTTCATATAGAGCCCTTTGAATACTAGAATGCAAACTATTGTTGTAGGAAAATTCCACCAAAGACAATTATTGATCCCACATACCTTGAAAGTCAAGAGATCATGACCTCAATATGTCTTATAGAGTTTGAAGAGTCCTTTTAGACTGTACGTCGGTTTGGGGGTGATATGTAGTACTCATACGAAGATCAGTATTCAAAGCCTTCTGGAGACTTTTCCAGAATTTTGATGTAAACTGTGGATCTTGATCGGATACAATTGATAGAGGTGCACCATAGAGTCTTAAAAATTCATTAATATAAAGTCTTTCCAGACTCTCAAGTGGTAAATCCTCTCTTATAGGAAGGAAATGTGCTGATTTTGTGAGACGATCAACAATTACCCATATTGCATTGTTCCTTCTAGGTGTCCTCAGTAGTCCAGTGAAAAAATCCATCATAATTTTAACCCACTTACACATAGGAATAGGTATATGTTGAATCACTCCTATGGGATGTTGTCTCTCTACCTTCACTTGTTGAAAAACTAGACACCTTGACACGTAGTCAGCAATTTCCCACTTCATATTATCCCGCCAAAAATATTCCTTCAGATCTCTGTACATCTTGGTGCTACCTAGGTGTATAGAGAAATTTGAGTTATGGGCATCATATAATAGTTCCCTTTTTAGCTCAGGTACTGATGGAACACATAATCTCTTCCCAAATTTCAGAACTCCTTCTTCATACACGAAGTCAGCCAGTCTCCCATCCTTGACAGCATTAATTTTCTTGTGCAGATTCTCATCATCAGATTGAGAGATTTTTATCTTCTCTAATAAAGATGGTTTATAAATCATTTGAAAGAGAAAAGATGTTCCCCCTTCCTTAACAATTCTCATATCCATCTTAAGTAGATCTAAAAATATACGATCTCTCTCAATCCTCATTTGAGTCAGAAGTCCATGATCCTTCCTACTTAATGCATCTGCTACCTTATTCGCCTTTCCTGGGTGGTAGTGTATTGAACAATAGTAATATTTGAGTAACTAGAGCCATATACTTTTCCTCATGTTGAGTTATTTTTGTGTGAAAATTTATTTCAAACTCTTGTGGTCCGTATAAATCTCACATCTTTCTCTGTAGAGATAATGTCTCCATATTTTCAGAGCAAAGATTACGGTTGCTAACTCAAGATCATGAGTTGGATAATTTTTTTCATGGGTCTTCAACTATCTTGATACATAAGCAATAACTTTATTGTTTTTCATAAGGATTCAACCCAACCCATTATTTTATTTATCACTATATATCAAAAATCCATCACTTCCAGATGGAAGAGTCAAAATTAGATCATTAACCAATCTTCTTTTCAATTCTTCAAAGAATTTTGTACACTCTTTTGTCCACACAAACTTAACTCCTTTATGTGTGAGCTTGGTTATAGGGTTAGCCAGTCGGGCAAAATTCTGAACGAAATGTCGATAGTAACCTGCTAAGCCAATAAAACTGCATACCTCAGTTATGTTTGTTGGCGTGGGCCAATCTTGGATTGCCTTTGTCTTCACAGGATCAACTAGGATTCCATCCTTAGATACAATATAACCTAGAAAAGAAACTGATTGAAGCTAGAATTTTCACTTGCTAAAATTCTCATATAATTCATTTCTTCTAAGAGTTTTCAGAAAAATATGCAAGCGATCCTCATGATCTTCATAGATTTTTGAGTATAACAGGATATCATCGATTAATACAACAATAAAGTTGTCAAGATATTCCTTGAAAACTCTATTCATTAAATCCATGAAAATAGTGTGTGCATTAGTCAGTCCAAAAGGAATCATTGTAAACTCATAATGCCCATACCTGGTTCAAAATGTTGTCTTTGGAATATCTTCCTTCCTCACACGTAGTTGATGATATCTAGATCGAAGGTCAATCTTCGAGAAGTATTGATATCCATGAATTTGATCAAATAAATCATCAATATGGGGCATATGATACTTATTCTTTATTGTAGTAGCATTTATTTCGCTATAATCAATGCATAGCCTCATGGATTCATCTTTCTTCTTGACAAACAAAACCAGGGATCCCTATGGAGAAACACTAGGTCGAATAAATCCTTTTTCACTCAACTCCTCTAGTTGTTTCTTTAACTCCACTAACTCCACAGTGGCTATTCTATAGGGGGTCTTTGATATAGGTTTTGCACCAAGAATTAAGTCAATGGAAAACTCAATTTCAGGCTCTGGAGGATGTCTAGGTAAATCCTCTAGAAATACATCAATGTATTCTTTCACTATATGCACATATTTAATTTGAATATTTCTTTCCTCACCCATAGAAATTGGGTTCTCTTCCTCTCCAAGAATTTCATTCAATAGAGCTACCGAGGGTGGATTTAGATAAGAATCATATGGTGAGGTCTCTGTTCTAAAGATAAGATATTCTACACCATTTTTAAAAATTGTAACTTCCTTTTTCTTGCAATAAATCTTTGCATCATATTTTGACAGCCAATTCATACTGAGAATTATATAAAATTCAGTCATTGGTATGATGATAAGGTTGAAACTAAATCACGTTTATGTGTCATGAGGGGAACTAGTTGACATGCCTTTGTTGCAATGATGCATCCCCTAGGATTTTTGACTGATAACTCCTTTATTAAATAAAATTGGACATGTCTAATTTTCTTGGAAAACTGGGAAGATATAAATGAATGTGATGATGCAGAATCAAATAAAGTGTTGGCTAAGTTTGAGGAAATAATTAATGTACTTGCCACCACATCATTAGGAACTTCAACTTCTGCGGTTGTAATCGCATAAGCTCTAACTTTCTCTCTTGGATTTTTATGAGGCATGTTTCCTTGGCTCTTAGGACACTCATTTTCATAGTGTCCCATATCTCTACAATTATAGCATTGAACATCATCAAATTGTTTCTTCCCTTTGCATTCATGAGATAGATGACACTTTTCTCCACACTTATAGTAGACTCACATTACTTTCAAGCATTTCCCGAGATGATTATTTCCACAGTTCTTGCATAATGGGAATTTATTCATTCTCTTGTTCTTCTTTGGCGCTTCACCTTTCCCTTGGTTATCAGAGTACTTATTTTTATCTTTGTTTCCCTTGAATAAATTTGATCTAGAAAATTCCTTCTATATTTTGATGGCACTTGATACAATTTCATCATATGATGAAAATTTTTGAGAAGCCAGTTCCCTTCGAAGACTTGTCTTAAGACCTTCAAAGAAATGATCAATCTTGTCTATCGAGTCATGTACATAATCTATGGCATACCTAGCTAGCCTTGTGAAGGTAGCCTCATACTCTACAACACTGACTTCTTCCTTTTGCTTTAAGCTGAGGAATTTCCTCTTCATTTCAGTTCATTACTCACGAGGGAAATATTTTTTAAAGAATATTTCCTTAAAATTCCTCCATTCCATATCTTCCATTTCTTCTTCCTCTGTGGTATTTTGAATCAAGTACCACCAGTGATCAGCGTCACCCTTGAGAAAATATATTATCAGTACTACCTTTTCATTTTCATTTCATCTTAATTCCATGAATATCTTTTCAAGGGACTTGTTCCATTGCTCAGCAATCACTGGATTAGTTGTCCCATAGAAAAATGGGGGCTTCTGCCGCATGAAATGATCCAACACTGGTGTGGAATGGTTATTCCTTACAATCTGAGTAAGTTGTCCCAATATGGTCTTGATCTGATCTACTCCAACATTGACTGTTTTGACTTGATCAGTGGGGAGATCCCTACATTGCCCACGAGTATTGATTCCCCTTCTTTCATTAGACACCATTTCTAAATAATGTCATACACTAGATTATTTTATGAATCTCAAATAGAAAATCACTTAACAGAGATTAAAAGTCTATGCATAACTAATCTTGTAAACATGGTTTCTATGAGGAAAATTTACATTAAACTCCTTCATAATGGCTTGTAAAGAAAATGTGAATTATTCTAAGCATATCCCCTGGGAGTGTCATAACCAAGAGTGAAGCAAGACCCATTATCATGCACCAGTTCCCGTTCGATTTTAGCTCAAAGCAGTGTTTTTGGGTTTTAACCCTAGATACATTTGTGTCAGAGCCACCTCTACCTGCTCGTATCCAGACAGAGATGTATTTCTAGAAAGATCCACATAATATATTCCTTACCAAAATACCAGGATTCTCTTGTATGTTTATCCTCAAATACTACCTTAGGGATTTGTTCCCTGATCTATATTTTCTAATCTAGTTTTCAAGGTTTCTACTAAACTTCCTATGATACCAATTGTAACACCCCAACCCCTCTATACTAGAGTCGGTACATTAATTTTTATATTGGAATGGTTATAAGGAATGAAAATCTAGAAGGAACGATCAGTTTAGTAGTCTTGAAGAAACTGAATACATAGATATAACTCAAATTACATTGGAAAAGGATAGAAAATACAATACATAACAAAAACTAAAAACTACATCCACAGGAACTCAATAAATGATCTCCTATTCATTTCTTATTGAAGGTAGAAAATGAAAGGGGTGAGCTTAAATGATCAGTAAGGGTTACAATAGTGGAAGCATGAATCAATAATAACTAAATCATAAACAAATATGGCATCGTGAATAAATGAAAAACACATGCCACTAATAAACTGAGATTGAAACTGCATCCATAGATTTGTCATAGTGAAAAAATCATGGATATTAATAACTGATAATGAATAAATAGAATACTTATTGATTGGAAATAATGTATCTGGCACGTGATACCATAATACTGTTAAAACGGTTTAGTTCTGTGGGTAGAAACCCATCTAATTTTTTGAAACAAACTCGAAGGGTTTGTCGCCAACTGATTTTTCTCATGAGACCTACCGATGCATCGAGGGGCTATAGAGGTCCCCACGTGCCACTGCAAGTCCAAATCATTCTTTATACATTGATTTAATACAAGATCAATGTTCCTTTTTATTATCCGTATAGAGTAGAGAATACGGATTCATCAATATTTCCTTAGTTAAAAATAACTTTCCAAATATACATTGTATGTAAAATGGTATACAGTTTAGACAATAAACATATCCATGATATGAGATTATGGATATTTAATAGGAATATAATTTCAAATGAAAAGTGATCTCAAATGGTTAGTAGGTACACCACATAAGAATTATTTTGTGCACAAAACAAAGTAAGTCACAACTAAATGGAAAATTGACACAAAACCCATTACTACATTGTAATCAATCGTTTCGTGTGACAAAGAATTAATAATTATAAAATGAATCATTTAATACCTTGAAAATAAATAGAATCATGATATTATATATCAAATGGCAGTAAACATATACCACGTGCAAGAAATAAGTGGTGAACAATGGAAATCTCACATAACTAAAAGTGAGATGAGAAACCCCTTACCTTGTGCTCGAGTGTGTTCTTTGTTTGTTTTAATGACCTGAATAATCAAATTTAGCTTCATTAATTAATAAATCCAGAACCTCATATACATTTAATTAATTTATTATAACCTTATTATGTTCATTCATGGCCCTTTTATGGGTTTAACAGGTTCAATTTCATTGTTTTGGGAGCATTTTCTTCCTTGGTTTTCATGATTTGTTTACTTGTATTCATGAATGGAAGTTCATTTTAAATGTGGTTAAACATCCAGAATTGTTAATATATATTATTAATGACATTTAAGGAGATATAAATTATCTTATAATGATTTTGGGTTATATACCATGATGATGATTCATTAGTTAAAAGTTTATTACAAATATTTGGATTAACTTGGCCGTTTTTTTCCATAATGAACATATTTTGTATTATTATTTTATATTATGAGTGTGTAAGGATTACAGAAAATTAATGAGATGAAATAAATATATTATGATCTGTTTCAACCATTAAAATGGTTTCATGACCAGTAATGAAGAACAAATTGAAGAACGAAACTTCGTCGTCCACAAAGGTTATAAATTGGAACCTCATGGAAGTTGATTTCATTTATAAAAAAAGGAGGGAGTAAGAATATTGGTGATGGTTCTTCCATTAACATGATATAATTACAGTATATAGATGATACTGGAGTTATCATGGTCATTTTGATAGAGGTGGTGAGGAGATAAAAAATAAAATAGATGAACTTGAAAATTAAAGAAAAGGTGAGAGATCCCTTATGAAAATTTGACAGCCTAACGGCGTCACTTAAAATCTCATAAAATGAATTGATGAGAGAAAAATGGTATATAATCATATGTAAATAAAAATTACAGTAAGAGGAATTCATAAAATCAAATCCCAACATATAAAAATAGAAATTCAAAGAGATAACATAAAATGAAATCTTAAGAAAAGAGAAGGGTGGTTGATTCTCTTACCTTGTAGAGTAACTCCCAAAACATGAAGGTTGGGACCTTGGGGGTTTGATAACACCTTGGGAGGACTCCTAGGGAGGTAATACTACCAGATATTCTAGGATAATGAGTTTGGAATGAAAGAAAATGAAGGGGGTGAGTGGGTATTTATAGTAGTTAAGATGGAGTTTTTTATTAATTAAAAGGGACACCTCATTAGTGGTTTTTGCAAAACCATGGGCTTTCCCATGGTATTTTCCCATGGTTTTATCCACTTGGGACACCTCATGTCATAAGTTACTGTACACAAGTCGACCATCCTTTTATATTTAATTGTTACATCATTATGATGTCATTAAACTACCAAAAACTTAAAACTGTATTTTTACAATTCATGAAAAATTCAAGTATTTTAGAAAAATCCCAAAAAAACACCCTGACCATTTTTCGACGTGTAGAATTCAAAAATGAAATCCATTTTTTGAAAATAATTTTCTAAGTATTTTTAATTTAATTTTTAAATAAAATCATTGTTAATTCGAAAAATAACAATTTTAAGGGTATAATTAATTCTATATAGCATTGAAAAATTAATTATGATCTCATTATCTTATTACCTTAAGAAAATAAAATATTATCATTATTTTATATTTATAAGGGTCATATTACTATTCATAAGGGTATGTTACTATTCATCAAAAAAATCAAGTTGGTTCTATCAGACTCCAAATGACTTACTCATCACAACTCTTGATGACCATTTTTCAAAATTTAAAACATAGAAGTGGAAAATTTATGTTTAATGGCTTGGTTTTGACTATCTCCTAAATAACCAAGTTTTGTTTCAAAGGAACACATTAATTTATGAAATATAGGCTATGAATATAATATATTTAAGAGAGGCATACCATAAAATGATTGGGGTGTTATATAAACCATTCTTTTATTCAATTCATTTAATCCATTTACCACACATCCATGTTCATCCCATCTTGCTTATTTACCAACCTATTTTGTTTCGTTTTTTCATCGCAACTTATTACATGGATAACTAGGAAACTAATACAACCATTCCATACAATAACTAGCCCAGCTCACATAGCCACTACCTCATCACCATACATCAATCATCGTCATCGCAGCGCATCACCCATGACATCTCACCACAATAGCCACACATCTCATCCACCATCTTTACAACAACCACACGCCACAACCACTATGTTCCACACATCATCACCACTACACACCATAACCATCACACATCATTTCCACATCAAAAAATACCACCACGCATCATCATAATCACTCACCATACCTCTACACACCTCAACCACATCGTGTAACTTCCCTCATTGTATCCATACCAACCAACCACATCAGACACCACAACCACTGCACCACCACATCACAGCACATCCCACACTATACCCCATTTTTACACCATCACATCACTACTACACACATCCCACAGCCCAACCAATCACCACCACCACCACACAATATCCCAAAACACACAAGGCATCACAATAAAGTAACCACACATAACCGTAACACAAACCAACTTCCACAATTTATTCAAGAGATTTCATCACATTACTTATTTATTTAGAAATGGAATTATTACACAAACAAGATTCCATGGGAAACCAGTTATTTATCTATATTTATGTTCTTTATTATTTTATTCTGGGTGTGATCACATAACAACATAGCAAGGGTATCAACACATATCATCTACTGTGAAAATAGGGCGTCCAACAACCATTATTTGAAATACACCAACAATATGGAATAATATCATTAGTAACAATATCAATAAGTCAAAATATGTGATATCTCCCCATACCCATCAATTAAATTATGCTAATTAATTATATTTATCATGAAAACCCTTATTATCCACCCAAAGGAAATCCAACCCATATAGATTTCAAAAATAGCATGTAAAAAGAGTTAGAACAAGGAAACCCTAACTCAAAGAATCTTTCCAATCTTGTTGCGCATAGTGGGAGAAGGAGAAAGAACCTAAAAACCAAAACCACGCACAAAAACCCATGATCAACCCACACGGCATCAAAGGGATATAAAAAATGCAGCCTACACACACCCTGAACCAGAGAAACGTTAGCACAACCGATCCCCAAGAGAATAACAGAAGAAAACATTGGGTTTGAAGGAAAAGAACTCACCACTGATCACTGAAACGTCACCACTAGAACCCAAGGATCAACACAAGGGAAGACAGGATGGAAAATCTCCCAAAATCACCTAGGGTTCACCAAAAAATGAGAGAAAGATGAAATGACCAAATGGATAGATAATCAACCAAAAGAACCTATTTAAAATCTAGAAAACACCCCTCTCACATCATGAATTCCATATTCATGATGTGAATTCCATGGGGGTCATGGATTAAAAGTTTTTGAATCCAGTTTAGGATATGAATCTCCCATATTTCCAACTTCCATCGAAATTTATGTCACCTTGACTTGAATTAAATAAACTACATGAATTACCCTTTCACTATGTGAATCCATTTCATGGGCTTCCCCTTATCCTGCATACAAGTAGTGAGTTCACTGGCTATACAAGCCACAAAAATCTACTCATGATGTGAATCAAGTTCACATTGTAAACCACCTATTTCAGTACTCTTGCAGCTCCAATAGCCACTAAACCTCCTCTATCCTCCTCTGAGCACTCTCCAATCCCAAAACTAGAAAATTAATAGGATAGCAAGGAAAAAACCATTAAAATAGATTCCTCTCAGGTGATTATCATCCTTGAGAATTAAAATCAAATCTGGGAAAGAAAGGGGTCCGAACAACCACCTCATGAGATACCTCTTAAGGATTTTGTTACTCCTTGAATGCTACCACTAACCAAACATATCAAACTAAAACACCAACAAACATCTTATGCAACCACATCACTGCACAACCACATTACAACCTCTCACTGGGAACAACACCACACATCTGGTACCGGCCATGATCCACCATATTTCCACATAACCACATCAACCTCCCATAGCCCAAACCAACCACCTCCACAACCAACACATAACATTTTCCTAAGCACAAAAATCAAAGAATTCCATATTCTATGTCAATATATTATCCGTTTTGTATGGAACTGACTCGCTCACACAATTTTAATCATGTCAGAGTATAACACATCTCAATTAAGATTCAGGTCCTCTCATTTTCATATGTAAAAATTTTTTATCACACATCAATAAAATAACACATCTCACAAAAAAAGATCCATCATCCCAAAATTTAGGAAAAACCAAATAGAAAAAAGTAATATTAAAATAACTTTGATTATTGGGCGCATATTTATGCCTCTTGGTCCCAAGTACTCTCCTCCATGTCACCATGACTTTGCAACACACGAACCAAGGGGATGGTTCATCTATGCAACACCTTCTATCGATGATCTTGGATCTCTATTAGTTTCTCCATGAACATCACATCATCCTCAATAACCAACTCTCCCCATTTAATGATATGGGAGTCATTGAGATGCATGGAAGATGTGGTGGATCCTCTCTAGTCATGGTGGAAATGCCAACTGATATGTCACCTCCCTAACATTCCCCAATACCTCAAAGGGCCCAAAAGACCTAGGATAAATATTAGTCCCTCATCTAAACCTTCACTTCCAATATTGAGGGGATACTCTCAAGAATACATGGTCCCCAGGCTCAAATTATAAGGTCCTCCACCTACGATTATCATAGGATTTCTGATGGTCCTACTCTACCCTCATCTACTCTTGGAAAAAATAAATATTCATGATCATGTTCTTCACCACATCAGGACCAAAAAAATGTTGATTCCATAACCTCTATCTAGCACAACGTAGAACAACACAACCTCCTATACAACACCTCAAATGGGACCATGAAAATTGATGATTAATAGATTTTATTATATTCAAACTTGACCAGAGGAAAGTTCCTTACCCAAAATCAACTAAAGTCAAAGACACAAACTTGCAACATATCCTCCAATATCTGGATGGTCTTCTTAGTCTTCCCATCTATCTAAAAGTGTAAATAAGTGCTTAGGTACAACTGGGAGCAGAAATCATGCTGCAATCCCCTCCATAATCATGAGGTAAAATGAGGATACCAATTAGAGATAATGTTCATCAGTACCTCATGAATCCTAAACACGTCATCTAAATACCACATCACTAAAACAGTCATGAAACGTGACTCAAAGATTTCCATAAAATGATTTGACTTCATTAGTTAGTCCACTATCAACCAAACTATATCAAAAACTCCATAATATTAGGGTAAACTTATGATGAATTCTATCAAGATATCCTCCCATTTTCACTCGGTAAAATATAATTACTGCAATAAACCTCTAGGAACATGGTGCACCATTTTCACCTACTGAAAAACTAGACACATTTCCACAAACTTATCCACTAACCTTTTCATCCTCGACCACCATATTTATCTTCTAAAGAAATTATACATATTTATCGCAACAGGATTTACTACTAAAACTGACCTATGACACTCATAGATTACTCCCTCACGCATCGTATGTAGAATAAACAGACTCCCCTAAAACAACATCTAGTTATGAACATTCTCCAACCATCCCCCAAGGGAATCACCATGGAAAAAACAGTCACACATCACTTATACCTTTGAGTCTCCCCACTGACACTTTTCTACCTACCACACTAAAAATGGATCCATAGTCATTTGATAGAGAAAACCATGGACACTTATCTCCCTGAAATCAAGATGCATTACTATAAGCTCCTTCATCCATTTCCAAACATCCAGAAATTCCCTAACGAAAAATCCTTGGGAATTCCGACCCAATGAATCAACAACCACATTCACCTTTATCAAGGTGTAAGAGATCTCGAAATCATAATCTTGAAGAAACTCTATCCATCTCCATTATTATAGATTCAGATATCATTGAGAGAAAACATATTTTAGTCTCTTGTGGTCTGTGAAAACCACAAATCACTTATTGATGATGTAATACCACTAAAACATTAGTGAAAACACAGCTTCCACAAACTCCAAATCATGGGTTTCATACTTATGTTCCTTATGATGTAACTACCTAGACCCATAAGAGATCACTTCTCTCTAATGTATCAACATACATCCCAAAACCAAATGGGACTCATCATAGAAAACCTCAAACAATGCACCCTCCTTAGGAAACTAAATCACTGGAGCACTAACCAACTTCTCCTTCAAGTAATCGAATGCTTCCTAAAACTGATCACTCCACATAAAATCCTATTACTTTCTATTCAACACCTTCATTGGGCCATAACTTGAGATAAATCATGTAAAAACCTCCAAAAATATCATGCGAGACCAAGGAAAATATGAACATCCACCGCATTATTTGGTGTTTTCCAAGAAACAATTGCCTTGGTATTTGATGAGTCTACTACCACACCATGATAGGGCACCACATGTCTGAAGAAATTCACCTATCACATCCAAAAATTACACTTTTAAAACTTTCCATATAGTTGGTAGTGTTGAAGTACCTATAAAATAGCTCTGTGATGCTTGGCATGCTCCTCCTATAATCTCGAGTATATCAAGATATCATCAATGAATATAATGATGAACCTGTCCAAAAACTCCTAGAACACTAAGTTCATGAGCCCCATGAACATGGATGGTGTGTTCATAACACCAAAAGACATGAATACAAACCCAAAGTGCCCATAACTACACCTGAAGGTAGTCTTCAATATATCCTCATCCTTCACCCTCAACTGGTGATACCCATGCCACAAATCAACCTTAGAAAACAAACTAGACCTTCTCAAATGTTCGAAAAGATCATATATCCTCATAAGAGGGAAACAATTATTGACCATCACCTGATTCAACCTCTGGTGATCTATACACAACCTCATACTACCACCCACCTTCTTGAAAAAAAACATTGGAGCACCCTATAGTGACACACTAGGCTGGATGAAACCCCTCGGCATCGGATCATCCACCTACAACCTCAACTCAGGAAAATTTGTGGGAACTATCAGATAGGTATCCATCAAAATTGAAGATTCGCCCGATTCTACCTTTATCCCTAACTCAATATCATGAAAAGGGGTATTTCATAACCTCTTGTGGGAAAACATCTAGGTACTCCTTCACAACTCTTGAAACATTCACCATTGATCTTCCACTAATCGCTCCTCCAACTATGATAAAAGAGGATTAGCTTTCCTACCATCCATCCAATAACCTCACTCACCAATGGATGCCACTTGCTGGCCCACCGCATCATAAAATTAAACTCTCCTCAAAAAACAGTCAATGGATACCCACACAGCATATATCCAATCCATGCCAAGGATAATAGTGTATGGTTGTATCTATAACAAGAAGAAGTCACCCACTGACTGGTACTACCCCATCACCAGTCTACATCTTAAGAACACATCAAAAAAAGAATCCTAACATCCAACCATCATAGATAACACTAAGGGAACTGGAAGAATCTCTACATCCAATCACATAGCACAAACTAAAGTGGGAGAAACAAAGGAGTATGAGGCTCTTGAATAAAACAAATTATACACAAGGGTATATGGTAAAATAATCCTACCTCAAATGACTCTCAACTCTATCAGTACAACTGCCTATAATGGGTGCATCTAACCACACCCATCCCCTTAGACTCTCTTTTTTCAAACTCTCCAACCTATGTCCCTATGGATGGGGACCATCATGAGACCACCCTCTTCCAAATCCACCTACTCTTAGTTTCTAAAAAAATGATGGTGGTCCCTTCTGTTGAAACTGACTTGGAGACAATAGCTACTACTACTGATAAGAGGCATGAACGTCCATCTAATAATATCCACCTAGGGTGGTTAGGAACTAATCCTAGTGGTTACCACATCCTACATAGGAATAACATGCAAACGGTAAGCCTCTAGTAGGTTCTTGGAAGCCACCTTCCCCAGAAGAATGAAGAGGGATCTATTGTAGTCTGCTCCCCACTTGTTGAAACCCTGACTGTGGGAACACCTATATCCCACTATCTGAATCCCTTCTCCTTGATAAAACCTATTTTCCACTCTCTCGAGGCTAAACTCCCAAATAAAACACCCTCTTAATAACATTATCCTTTTTCTACACCTCCAGATACATAGGGTGCGTAAACAGAGTTACCGCATACCTAATCACTGGGTGCAAAGCCTCCTCCAGATGTCGCGCTCTAGAATACTCATTCAGAAAAAATATATAGAGAAAAGTACATGAGGTATTTGAACCTGATCCTCAACTCCCACACTCTCAAGATCCCTTACTAAAGGGATAGAAGCTTATGCCTATTGGATTCCCTCATCATAAATGAAAGGAACTATGCCCAAAACTCCTTTTGAAAGTTAGGACACAACACATATCCCTCCTTGAAGTCACCAAAAAATAGCATCCACCACTAATGCTTAGATCCCCACATCTGACTAACTTCCAACAGCACCCAAAAATATGTTCATGCTTGGATTAGACTGAAATAAATCTCGAGCTCCTCTAACCATTGCTCAGTATCTAGGTCTGATATGATCCCCTTGTACTTCCCCAAACTCTGTTGCTAAAAGGAATGAAAGGCCCTCTATCAAGCCATATCCTCCTCTCTTAGGTCAACCTTCCAATGATCAACTGGATCAGCATGATGAAACTCAATTGCCTAAGCTCCTTACTGATGATGGTCAGGAGTCATTACTAAAAAGAAAGGAGAACATCCTAAGCTGGGTAGTGTGGAATTTTATCAATATTATTTATTTAATTCATTTTATTTTCTAAAAAATCCCAATTTAGACAAAAACATAATCAATCATGATGAATGTACCTCTCCTAGGTATCTACCTAAAAATCAGTTCAACCTCACTTTGTTTTTCAAAAAGCTCAGAATTTTTGCACTGGATCATAGGGGCCTAAAATATCACATCCTATATAGTCTCCATAGACTATGTCACGCACCAAGATCAACCGGAATTATTTCCCTACAAACCCATTAAAACCACACCATTCCTAAATCCAAACTATATCTTGTCTCTCAACCATCAGCTTCTGATACCACTCTGGCATGACCCCCACCCACCAAATATGCAGTGATGAAGGGAGAGAGATAATGACCCCCGAGTCCCACCTCCAGTAGGCATCAAGTTGGAGACTAGAACCGAGGGTATAAAAATATCACAAAAAATAGAGGTATTTCCCTCTATAATATAAAATAGGATTGGGATATAGGACAAAAACCCACCAAGAAACTCTAGGAGATAAAATAAAGCTAATCCAAAAACCACCCCACAATGCATGAATAAAGTAAACTGATACATATAAAAATCTATAAATATACCAAAAAATTCTATGGAAATGACACAAAATCAGCTCCAAACCCAAGCTAGCAATGTTCAACTCGGTCCCCAAATTCCTCCTAGAAACCTAAAAAATCCTTTATATACATATGGGGAGCATACAAGTATACGCAGTAGGGATATAACTAAGTTATCAAGTGTACATGTCAAAAGAATATGCTAATGTTCCAGTGAACAAATAGAAGAACCAACAAGAACCTATAAATGTCAACTAACTAGAACCCATCCGTGTCATAGCTTTCTCAACAAATCACGAATCTGATATAATAATATATTATCAAGATCATAACAAAGCAAGGTGTCCCAATACCACTTCCATGATGATTTTAAGCTCTTATGACCTGGTGTCGAATTTCATGTGATCTCATCCCTTACATATATTTTATATCTTGCCCATATATCATCAAATCACATTGAATTGCATCTCACATGAACACACATGGGCCATCTATTATGTGGGTCCGGTCACATCCCTACCTAACCCACCCTCACAAGGTCTAGTATCTAGTGCCAGTATCAGGTAGCATCACATCATATCTCCTCACATCCACAACAACCACATCTCACCCGAAGACACCTGGTCCATCACTGTACATCTCTCTAGCAAACACTTAGGCCATCACTACTGAAGGAAGAGCGGGGAAGAGGGGGTATCCATCCATTCGTATCACCAATATCCTGGGTGTTGGGGAAAACACCTAGAACCTAGAACCTCTAAGTTTTGGTAAGGTTATCTACCTCAGGTAGGTCATGTAAAGAAATAACATAAACATACTTGGTCTATAGATAGCACACATTACCCAAGCTATAGGTTCATAACAACTTCACTAGTGCACACCACATCACCACCATCATACTATACATCAATCATCACTACTGTTTCCATAACAATATGCAACACGTCACACCAACACACATAACCACACAACATTTACCACTTTCAGTTATAGGTTTCACCACTTTTATTCATTTATCCATTCCATTTCACATTAAACAACCCATTATTTCATTAAATTCATTTAATCCATTTACAAAACATCCATTTCCATCCTATCTTTCTTATTTACTATCCTATTTTGTTTCATTTTATAATCACAATTTATTCCACAGATAATTGAGAAACTAACACAACTACAACACATAACAATTAGATCAACTCACACAACCACCATCTCTGCACCATACATCCACCATCGTTGTCGCACTACATAGCCCAATCCATATCACCATAACAACCACACATATTATCCACAACCATTAAAACCACTGTGTGCCACAACCACTTTGTTCCATGCATCATCACTTCTACAAACCACAACCATCGCACATCAAATGAACGTCACACAACACCACCACATGTCATCTCCACTGCGCACCACATCTCTGCACACCTCAACTGCATCACACGCTACAACCACTGCACCACTACATCACACCACATCCCACACCATACCCCATGTATACACCATCACATCACTACCATACACATCCCACAGCCCAGTCGGTCACCACCACCACCACATAACAGCCTACAATACACAAGGTGGCACAAAAAACAACCACACACAACGGAAACATAAATCAGCTTCCACAATTTATTCAAGGGATTTCATCACATTACATATTTATTTAGCATGGGTATTATCACACAAAAGAGATTCCAAGGGTAGCCATCTATTTAGCTATATTTATGTTCTTTGGCCTTTTATTCTAGGTGTGATCACACAGCAACATAGAAATGGTCTCAACGCATATCAACTATAGTGAAAATTGTCCATCCAACATCTTTTATTTTAAACAAGGAAACAAAATAGCATAATATCATCAAAAAAAATATCATGCATTCGGAATAAGTGATATCTCCACATACCCATCAATTCAATTATGCCAGTTAATTATCTTTAATATTCCAACCCTTACTATCCACCCAAATGAAATAAAAACCATGTAGTTCTCACATATAGCATGTAAAAAAGAGTGTTAATTTGGATCCCCTACCTCAAAGAATCTTTCTGATCTCATTGTGCACTGTAGGACGAAGAAGAAATATTCTAGAAACCACAACCATGCATGGAAAACCTGGATCAACCCACACTGCATCAAAGGGTTATAAAAAATGAATCCCACACACACCTTAAACCAAAGAAATGTCTCCACAATGAGTCCCCGATAGTGGAATAGAAGAAAAAATAGGTATGGAAGGAGGAGAAATCATCACTAATAACCAAAACACCACAACCAGAACCTAAGGATCAATGTGAGGGAAGACGAGCTGTAAAATCTCACAAAATCGTATAGGGTTTTCCACAAAATGAGAGGAAGAGGTGATGGCCAAATGGATGGAGCATCATCTAAAAACCTATTTACTACCTGGAAAATTCCCCTTTCGTGTCATGAATTCCATATTCATGAATTGAATTCCATAGGGTTCATATATTACAATCTATGAATCCATTTTAGGCCATGAATCTTTCATATTTCCAAAATCCACTGAAATTCACATCACCTAAACTCGAATTAAATAGATTATGTTAATTACCCTTTCATGACATGAATCCACTTCATAGACCCCCCCCCTCCAACCTACATACAAGTTGTGAGTTCACCAGCTACACAAACCGCAAAACACCAAATCATGACATGAATCAAGTTCACATTGTGAACCACCTAATATTGTACTTCTACAGCTCCAACCTCCACTAAATATACTCTAGACTCCTCTGATCACTCTCAAACCACAAAATTGGAAAAGTAATGAGTTGGGATGGTGTAGACCGTTATAGTACAAGTCATTTGACTCAATGTATGATTGAATTGGAATCTATGTATGAGTAAAGGAATCATGTATAAATGTTATCAAGCTCTTTGTATGTGTCATATGACCTACATAAGTGTCATTCAAATCTTTTTATGTGGAATATGACCCTACGTATGTGTCATTAAGCTACTTATTATGAATCATTTCAGACTTATAAAATTATGAGAATCTAATGGATGAAATTTTAGTTTTCTAGAGTTAAAATATGAAGGAGAAAATTAATTTAGAAAATTATATAGCCATTATTCATGGATAAAAACATCAAAAAATTACTCATGATTCATGTATAAATTGAATAGAATATTCATGATGAAAATCCTTGGATAGTGAGTGATTTCTTGAGTTAAAAGGTGATTTTATTTTTAGAAATAAATCTGAATATTATAGTGATAATAATGATGTTATTAACTTATGTTCATAAATGTCTCTTACACTCAATGTATATGAGATTCAAGATGATTATGAAGCAATATTTCTTTATGAATGAGATAAATGATTTTTAGGAATTTTTAAGAATATTGTAGATATGAGATAATTGAAGCTTGGGAAGTTCAATAAAGCTTATATATCAAAACTTCATTTTTCATTCTTGATGAGATATGGAAAGATAGTTCTTTTTATAAAAATAGTCAGATCAGTTGAGTTAAATATTGAATCTAAGGAGAGAGATTTCACATAGTGACTGTGTATTTGCTGGGAATTTTAGTATACATAAATAAATATTATTTTTATTGATTTTATAAATAAAATAAAAGGAGTTTTAATTATTGAGATAAACCTGGAAGTTCAAAGATTCTAGTTCAAGGAGAAATATAAAAGGATTATTTCTATAAATCAGCATGTATACATATTCCACATGAGATCTTTTTTATAAGCGCACCAAAATATCATGGAAAACCAAATGGAGTGTTTTTAATAATCATGATTTTGTATGTGGCTAAAAAGTCCACAAGTCATTCTAGTTTTGGTATACTAATGTTGATTAAAGTTAATAAATACCTTTAGGTGGGGATATTTCTTTTGATATTATCAAGATAGTTGAAAATTAGTGAGCGAGAGATGCAAAGGAAAAATATCGTGGAAGATAGACATGTAGTATGGTATGCTAAGATGATTGAGAACATGGAGAGAACTCACAAATTCTGAGTGTGATAATTGAGAAGAACTATAAACTTGATACAAATTTATATCAAATGAGTAATGAGAGTTAAAATACAAGATACATCAAGGAGGAGGAAGTCTTGTTATGTAATTGAGTATTCAAAGTGCTGAGGAGAACCAGTTTTTGTGAAGCACTATAATATTGAGCAAGTCATACATTCATGTTTTGAAGATGACTTGGGCATATAAACTTGCATATATACACAAGAAAACCTATTAATCCAGCATGTTCATGGAGGAAGATCAAATGTACAAGTTTTTTATAATCAACCTGGTGTAGAGGAAGGATATATTTCTTATTTTAGATCAAAACTATTGTAGTGGAGAAATTTTGATTGAGGTGTATAACCAGTCACATAGAGATAAAATATAGTGAGACTCTATTTAGATCAGAATAAGAGTGTACTTGGTGAAACCTCTTTAATTTATAGTGTTTAATCCATTATTGGGGAATCTAACCAATCATAGAAAGGATTGAGTATTTAAGGTCGAACCTTTTAAATTCCCATGTGTCTTTCATTGAGATGTTATCTACATACATACAAGTAAGGGTGAGATAATTATTTTAGTGTGGATTTTGAACTTAATGAGTCATAGAGGTTGGGTTAAATGGGAGTAAATCATAAAATAAATAGAGACCAATAATTCACCCTCTCCCCCTCTCAATGATCCAACTAAATATGGTAACTTCAATTTACATCATGTGTACTTGTACCATTGTATTCTTGAATTGGAATAATTTCTTTCTCATGATGGTGAATGAATAGAAAATGATCAAATATCAAATTTTCTATTTCACTCATTTCATTTCAATCAGGAATAGTCTAGGATTGATTTTTCTCTCTATTATGATAAAAAATAATAGTTTCTTTGAAAATAAAATTTTTTTATAAGGTAGATAACTTATTTATAACTTATCCAAGGTCTTCCAACAAAATTATAAAAATGGAAACATATATTTCCTCCATATAAAGCATTATTAAAAGAACAATCTAAAAAAATACAAATTATTTTGAAACTCGATTGAGATTTTATCATTATCATACATCCAACTTATATCCATTCTATTACAAAAAAATAAAATTTTATTAAAATCAATATAGTAAACTATAATTATAAAATCCATGGATACCATAAATATTTTGAATATATATTAGGAAAAAAATATAATTCCATCACTGTATTTTTTATCATGGAAAACATTTATTAAAGAAGAAAAATGTTCCAAACATCATGAAAAGTATCATCTTTGATATATATATTTTTATTAGGGAAAACATTCATAATATCATCATGAAATAATTCAATGTTACATTTTTATAGAAAATATCTAATAAGAAAATCCAAATACCAACTTTAATATGAAATTCATCAAATCATACTAGTAGTTGCACAAACAAAGCATAAGAGATGACATATATTATAATCAATGCATAATGGTATTGACCCAAAAAAAGTATAAGATATGGAACAGGAAATAACTAATATATACTAGTAGCACACCAATCAAATAAAAAGTCTTGGATTAAGAAAAAATAAATAAATCATAAAATAAAAAAATAAATGGTCCTCGTCCAAATAATCTTTCAATGTTTTAAAACATAATTTAGGGAAAAATTTATTTAAGAAAATAGACAGTATCCAAGGAAAAAATATCTTTACACATTGAACCTTTTCAATATAATAATAGTTTCATTTATACTAAATATGGTTACCTATTAATAAATAACAAAGGACCCAAGTTCTGGAGAATCTCCTCCTTTCATTCTTCTTTGTTTTTTCACATGTATCAAGTGCTATTGAATCACTCCCCCTATTGACCAAGATGGAAAGTTATACTTCGATCTCTCGGAGTTTCTTTTTCTCTACAAAATGGTCCCATAACAATGAATTCATGAAAACATCATGGTCTAAGAAAATGAATAGGAATTCATGGGTGTGTCTTTAAAGGAACCATAGGTGGCTGAAGGAGTTCTTTCTAATATGGGTGGAAAAGTAACCCAATAGCCTCAACGGTTTGGATAATTTACAAAAAGAAATTAATCTATTAGATGATAGATTGCAAGTATAATGGGATGATTAAAGTTATACTAACCATGAATACAATCTCAAAATCATGGAATACAAAATGGAGAAGTATGATAAAAAGGATAGGGGAGAATATATAACTATCAGGTTGAGAGAAAGAGATAGGAATACTTATTATTTATATTTTTTAATCAAATATAAGAAATTTATGGGGAAACATAATTTTAAAATGGAGGATGGATCCATCATCATTAATGCGGAAACTATAGGTTTGATGGTTGTATCTCATTTTTATAGTTTTCTTACAAGTTTTCTGATAGATTATGAGGATAACTACTCTTCGATCAATAAGACTTGTCCTTTTTTGATAGTGTGCCTCACTTCATTGGTGATACCTAAAATTATACCATGGAATCCATATCTTTATGAATAAATTAAAAGAGTAGTTCAAGACCTTATCTAGGAAATAGATCCAGGCCCTGATGGTTTCCTAGGATCTTTTTATGATTCTTCTTGGGAAGTTATTAAGGGATAGGTCATCTTTATGTTTCAATATTACTTTAAAGGGAGCCCTATCCTAATAGTCACCTATTCCACCACCTTGTTTCTTCTTCCAAAGTTGTACCAAGCCCAGTTTATTTAGCCATTATCATCCCATTATCATGTTAAACCTCTTGTATAAGATCCTATCCAAAATTATTAATGATATACTCTCTTGGTATCTCCCTTCCTTGATCTCTAAGGAACAACATGGTTTTTTCAAAGGTAGGAACATCCTAGGTGTTATTGCCTTTGCTCAAGAGAAGTTGGAAGAAATCAATCAAAAAGTGGTAGGGATGAATATCATGGTTAAAATTGATGTGTAAAAATATTATAAAATAATTAAGTAGAAATCGATCTTAAAGGTCACGAGAAAGTGTGGTTTTTTAGAATGGGTATGTGACTTTCTCTTTTGATTCTACTCTTGTCCTTGATTCTCCATCTCTCTCATGGGGTGGTAGTTTTTTTTTCATCAAATCCTCACATGGGATCTAATAGGTGGATCCTTTATATCCAAGTATTTTTATACTTTCTAAAAATATTATTAGTAAAAAACTAAAAGATATAGTCTCTACAGGTGAGGTGTGGCCTTTCAAGTGCATGATTGGTCTCCTATGTTTCACTAATATTTTATTTATAGATGATATATTGTTATTTATGAATGGAAGTTCCTAAACCATCACCATCTTCATTAATATTCTTAATACCTATAATAAGTGGAGTGGGAAATTGATCAGGAAGGCTAAAATCAATGCCTCCATATCTAGAAGTTTCTCACCCCTGTCATGCCCTACTCATTGAGAACTTGATTGGTATTACCAGAGTATATTTCCTAGTGAACTACCTTGGGGATCCTTTTTCCATGGGGAGATTAAGGATCCATCACTTTGATGGTATTAATGAAAAAAATAGGATGAGTGTCCAATTAGAAGAGTAAGTCATTATCCTTTAGGGGTAGGATTGCCCTCATCAACAGTGTTATTACATACATTATTAAGCATGTGATTTCTATTATTCAGGTTCCCAAATCTATCTTTAGTCATATTGAAAATGTCAATAATGGATTCCTTTGGGAAACCAGGCATGAGGGTCATTATCACTAGGCGATCTAGTCTCGATTGTTAATTCCTTCTGGTGAAGAGGTATCAATGTCAAGGACCTGAATAAATATATGTCACTATTATAAGCTAAAATGGATTGGGATACTCTTGAGGGGACCCCCCTGATTGGAATCACTTTACAATGGAGGAATATGAGAAGGGAACCAAAATATCCTAGGACGAGAGGTTTGGGTTCTCCCCATTATGGCGTGGAATTCAGGAGTGCTTTCAAGTTATCAATGAACACTCCAGATAGATCATAGGTTGAAAAAACATCTCATTCTAGTATAAAAACTAGTCCATTCATGTTTCTTTATTTACTAGCTACCTGGACCCTATAATATGGTTTTATGAAGATCTTGATCACTCGTATTTTCTCAATGCCATCTTGGATGAAGAGTGGAAATAAATTTGTTCTAGCATCAATCTCTTCAAGGATACTAACATTTTTTCCTTCAAATCCTCTAGTTCATGTCTTTTCTCTATGAGTGATTATAGGAAACTCACTCATGTGGCTCGTGACTTAGATACTTGAGATAAGTTATTATGGGTACTTATATCCCAATTAATCTCAATATTATTTTTTAAAAAATTAGATAACATGGGGTTGTCCCAACTGATGAAAATATCCAACATAAAAGTGTTTACCTGGTGTCAAAATGTTCCATCTACATTCATTCTAATGTAGGATTTTTGTATCATCTATTTACAAAAGGGGACTAGGCACATTTCATGTGATATTTCTTAGGTGAAAACATGGTCATTCAAGGATTTATTTAAATATTTAAGAATCTTATCTCGATTTGGTTTTGTGATGTGAAATCTATCTCTATGGTTATTCATACTCTCATATTGGCTCCTATTTCTGGTTGCTGGTGCATTTGGGATTCATGTAATGAGTACAGACTCTCAGGCTTATGGGTGAGTATGGTTAGCCTAAAGTTAAAGCTTCTATGAATTATTGGTGAACATTCCATGAAAAAGGTGGACTATTACCTTTCTAATTATTTCCAGGTTATGTTCCATCTTTCCATATAGGTCCATTCATTAGGTTCTATGGGATCACATATTCATTGTGTAGTATGGAAAAAACTGTCTCATGGGATCAATCTTAACATTAATTGTGTGTGCATGAACGACATTATGTGTATAGGTGGGATCATTTGAGATGGGAAAGGCTCCATAAACCTTGATTTCAGTATTTTTTATGGTGAGGGTAATTATCTTATTGTATAATATTGGGATATGCTTAAAGTTCTGGTCTTAAGTAGACTATATAACATCAACTCGTGTTAAGTGAAAACAGACTCAACATTGCTTGAAACCTCCTTGAAGGATGTTTCTCATACTCATTGGTCGATTACTTACTATATCATGGAATGAAAGCTTATCCTTGACATTGGCATGAAGATATCATATACATTTCAAGAGGAAAATAAAGTAGTGGACCTCTTGGATTCCAAAGGTATCTCATATTGTTCTCTTTAGGTTTTATTTAGCTTAGGATCCCTACCCTCAAACTTTAATTATATTATTCTTAGAGATACACTTGTTCTCCACTATTTTAGATCTACTTAAGATCACTAGTTTACATTTTTAATAAATATTTAGTTTGAAATCATAATTATTAATAAAATAGAATAATTGTTAATTGTTATTGAAAAAATCCATAAATATCACCCTTTAGAATTTAACTTACTTTCATATAATATCTTTAAAATTACCACGATACTTATTCACTCATTAGAATGAAATTAATTATAAAAAAATCTTGATCATTCATTAATTAAAATAAAACTGTTAAATGAATCATTTCATAACCCCTAAGACATTATCAAAATAATAAATTACTATAATGATTAATTATATAATCCCCTAATATGTATTATACAAAAAATAATAATTTTAAATTGGATTTAGGTAAAGGTAGTGAGTAACTAAATTTAAAAAAATACATAAAATATAATCACATTTATTGTGAAATGATATAAAAAATGTATTCTAAATTAACCTTATTTCAATAAATCAAGAAGAATAGAGGCCTAATGGGATCTCAGTTGTTGTTTGATGCCTGGATAAAAATGAAACCAATTATTGATAGAATAGAATATCGACCTGAAACTCAATGATTCGATATTGAAGAATAAAAAATAAACAAATGGATTAATGGGATGATATTTTGTGGGGGAATGAGGGGAGGTAGAATGGGTAAGTTGGTGAAATTATGGATCATGGGAGAGAGGTGGTCGCGGCCTAGGCATTTTTTACAGATTCTATAAGAATGTTCTTAAAAAATGTAAGGAAAATTGTATGCCAGTTGTTTTAAAAAAACACTAGTGTAGGGTGTTGGTCTTGATTATATATGATTGATTTGTCTAAACCATTGGTATATGGACCCCTATACCCATGGTTACAAAAAACTGTAGGTATAGAGGTTTGTTTATATCTCCAATTTCAAGTAGTGGCATGAGGGAAACCTCAACTAACCTATATCACATCAACATCCATCAAAAACATGACTCGAGACCAACAAAACTAACACTGTATCACTTTTATAGCCTCTCTAGGAAGAAATAAAATAATATAAAATAAGAGAAAAAAGAGAAACTCACCTTGGATCATAAAGAAATTGATCTCTCGAATATTAGGGATAAACCCAACCAAAAATCACTCAAATGCCACCAAAGACGCATCTCTGATCACCCAAGGTTCAAGGAGAAATTATACAAACAGGAATAATTTGGGCGGGCTTCCAAATTTATACTAAAACTAGAAAGTTAAGGTGTCACAACATTACAGGTAATGGTTATTCCATGATTAGTCTATATTGAACAAATTTCTAAAATCCACATTGAGATCTACTCCAACTTCCCCCATTTAAGGCTTGTTTAAATATCTTAACCCATTATAACTAAGGGTCAAGTTGAGACCAATGTGGTCATGTCATTTACATGATCCTCTAAAACCAAACCACGGTACAATGTAAGCATCATGGTGTGATAGTTCCTGTTAGTAGAAAATCTCAATTGTTGGAATTTTAGAGATTTTTTTGTTTTTATTTTTATAAAATTAAAGTTGAAAGATTTATAGTGATTTCCTAGAAGAGGTTTTAAAGAAGGTTAAGACTATGGTAACATTTCCTAGTGTTTTCCAATTTTTTAGGGTTGAATTTTTGGAGGAATATTCAAAAATATTAAAGTATATATTTTCATGTAAGAATTACATGAACTATGTGATAAGTATGCGGTCCTGAAAGATACACATGAACCATGAAGGTAGATCGTGTGATCACATGAGGACCTCTTCATTTTTAGTGAAGTGACGGTGCTTTTGACCAACCACATAGATGGTTACACAGAAGAATATTTCATGAAGGAGGATCATTAAAAGGCATAAAAATCTCATTTTTCATGATAAAAAGGTAATGAGGATAACATGGTTTAGTAGATAAGATCATTTAGAATATGCATTTTGAGAAAAGGATTGAATAGTAATTTTTTGATTAGTGGGTTTTTAGGAGATCTTGGCCTATATAAAGAACCATTAATCACTTCATTTGATATAGATCATGGATTATGAGGAAAAAATATTTAATAAAGATTATTCCAAGTCTAAAAGGATTTCATGGAGCATATTTACCATGAAAGAAGTATGAGGAAGTGGTCTTAGTAAGGAAATACACAGTGAGTAATAATTGCATAAGGTAGTACAAGGAGGTCATCCTTGTAATACAGTTTACAAAGGAGGAGTATGTGGGACAGATCACTTAAGAATTCATATAGAGGAATCACGCGAAGAGATCTCATAGAGGAATCATGTAGAGAGATCACATGAAGGGATCACATGGAGGACATTGTGTGGATGTATCACATAGTGAATAGTAACCCATGCAATCAAGAAGGAATAGTTCTATAATGAATCTTAGACAAATAAAATATTACAAGGTAAAGTGGAATTCATCTTATGGATGGAATAGGAGCTTCATGTCACACTAATTTTAGTGTGAACCAAATTAAATACATTTAAAATCATCTAAGGAATCTTTTGGAGTAGAAATTCCTTCACTTCAATTGAGAGGACCGTGAGTTCTAAATTGTGAATGGTTATAAACCAGGGGAAAGTTAGTTCACTCTAAACCATGTAATAGTAGTGCACTTAGTGGATTCTGGTTGATTGGAATATTATCTTTTCATATTCCTTAGACTATCTCAGTTAGTATTAATCAAGTAAAATTTATGTGTCTCGTGCATGATTCAATTTAATTTTATACATTGTTGTAAGAAAAAATAGAAAAGTGTTTTGTTTATCAATGAAACAAGATCTAAAGGGGGGATTATTTTAATTCATCATACCCTAATTTACACCCCCACCCCTCAGGTATCTAACCTATTAGGTCTAATAATTGGTATTATAGATAAAGGTTAAAGTGTGTGAATCTATCTCAGTTGAATTCATGGAAGTAGTCAATCGCAAAGGGATTTTGATCTTCAATGGAAATAATTTTCAACTATTGGAGAATTAGATGAAGCAATTATTTTTATCATTATGAATGGATGTATATATATATGTTATGTATGGGATTTATGTCATTATAGATAGTAGGGATTTAGCAGATGCAAACCAATGATAACTATATGTTGATTTCAGAGTAATTAATTATTTAGGGGGGATAATTATCCAACATAATCTACATGAATGTGATGTATTGTAAATCCTTATATGTTATATGGTAAAATCTAATAAACATTTATGAAGGCAATTCGAAAATCTGATAATCCAAACTGTAGGTTTTGTAGAACAAGTATGAGGACTTAGGGATGAACCCAAATGAATCTATTGATGCTTTCTTTCATTGAGTGAAAGTTATTGAGGAGGACATGTGTGGTCTAAGATAAACCCTCAATGACATGAATATTATCAAGAGAATTATAAGAAGATTTCAACCCTGGTTTAATTTGAATGTATCTGTACTTGAGGATAAATACCCAAAAGATCTAACATTAGATATTTTATATAGTACTCTTATCATATCTGGTATTAGAAATGATGATGATGAGGATATGTAAAAGGGTAAGTAAAAGGTAGTGGAATCCAAGGCTATGAAGAATCTCACTATGGAGGATGTTTAGGAAAAAGAAGAGGTGGATGAAGTCATGTCATTACTTTCCTCAAATATACAAAGGGGTAAAGGAAATCTTAAAGAGGAATATTCACTCACATTATTTTGATGTGGAAAGGTCTGGCACCATATATAAAAGTGTCCTAAGAATTTTCAAGATGATGATGAGGATGTTGAAATTCCCATGAAAAAGTCTCTATCCAATGATAAAGGCATGAAAAGTATGGAATGAAATTTCTTCAATAAGAAGAACCTTCTCACATAGGAAAATAATAGTTTAAAATAAAGTGAAGTAGAAGAAATAGAAGACTATAAAGACTGCATATAAAATTCTATGGATGTAGTTGTGGGAAGTTCCCATATGAGGGAAGAGAGAAATTATGATGAATGATAATTGGAAGGAAGATTTAATCTCTAGGTATAATTAGAGGCCTCTATTGAAGAGACGAAATTTTGGAGAGAAAAAATAAAGAAATACAATATAGTGGTTCCTGATTCTAAACTATATATATTACAATAAGAAGATAAGAAGTGTAAGCTAAAGTTAGAAATTAAAAAACTCAAATCTAAAATGCTAGACAACTCATAGAAAGTTATTGTGTACAAGTTATAATTTTAAGAATATAATAGGGTTATTGATGGTTTGAATAAGATATTGAAAGATCAAGTCAAATGTATTAAAGATATTAAGGAGGAAGTTTTCATCCTGTGATGAAAAGTTAAAGATCAAGAGAGACTCTTGAATCACGATGTGATGTCAAGAAATCAGATCACACAAGTGAAATTGGAGCATATAGGTCCAATAAAACAAGAAAAGGATTTTCAGTACAAGTAAAATTCATATTCAAATGATAAGGATAGTATGGAGATTGATCGTAAATAGAAATTAGTGATGGTTTCTTCTAGACCACAAGCACCCACTCCGAAGTTGAAGTTTGATCTGGGTATGACTCAAAAAATGGAATATTCAAAGAACCCAAGGAATAACTGGTGCTATAAGGATGGCACACAATAATGAACCTTATATCAAGTTATATTCTTATGGAAATATGGGATATTCCAAAAAAAAAATTCCATATCCAATAGGTATCGAAGGGAACAAGTGTTAGGTTTGAGATGGTAATGAAAAATGGTCTAGAGGGAGGGTGAATAAAACAATTAAAAAATTTAAAGAAATATTATCAAAGTTAATTATCATAGTTAATTATCAATGTTATTATCATGCACATACAGAAATGATATATGGTGGAAAATTAAATAAAGAACATAGGTATTTTTTTATAGTAGTTCGATCTAATGTGGACCTAATCTAATATTATGCCTCTATACTCCTTAAGAGATGTGTATTCAATAATGGATGGTTTTTTATTTTCGAATCATAATCTATTACAATCCTACCTTTCCATAGGAGGTATTACCAGACACACTGACTTTTGTGTGGGGAGTCACAACCCTTACAATACATGACTTTGGATACCATGAGTCACAACCCAAACAATCCTAAATTTAGAATCCATGAGTCACAACTCTAAATATATAATGATTTTAGGTTGGAAAATCATTAACTAAATGTTAGAGTACATGTGAGAGAGATAGAAATAATTAGAGATGACTCAAAGAGAACCCAGAAAATAATGTCAGTGAAGAATTATGAAGCATAGGTATTGGGATTTGAGTAATGGATTAGTATGACTCTTTAAGGTAGTAGTATTAGTCCGAAAATAATAAGATCTCCTTGTGTGTTCATCCAATAAATCTAACCTGGTTTTCACAGAATCACCTGTAAATTTTAATGTTCATATAATTACACAACACTTTGAAAGAGTATGTATCTGAATGTGTGTATGTAGATACCCCAAACCTGACGTACTTGGACATTACATTACTTTTTCAGAATACTTAATACATAACAAAAACCAACACCCAAGGATCGTAATAGTTTAGTGTCTTTGGAAACTTAGAACACAATCTTCTAATCATGGTGAAAGATCTTCAACATCTCCCATAAAGATCTTCCCCTTTTGTTTTCTTACCTAAAACCTTTCTTTATATCCTGGGGAAAAGAAAACATAAAAAGGGTGAGATCAAATGCTCATTAAGGGTAAACATAGAGAACATAAAACAATCCATAGACATTTGAATGCAAAAACTTGAACATAAAATCTAAACATCAAAATATTGAGCAAAGACATAAATCTTGGAAGTACGTAAGGCATATATCATAAAGGAACATCAATTATGATAAAATAGAATGGGAATAAAACATGTAATTGTGGAAAACCATTAATCACTTGATATGATTTCTATAGTAGCTAGGGCATTGCTTCTAAGACCATCTTAGTGGACAAAGTCCCTTTCTGAATCGAGTTCACTCCTCATTCCAGTCCTGTATCACTGAACCGGATTAACTTACCATTCCATCCATGTCTATCTCATGAGATATAAATATTTACCCAATACATTGGAGGTAAATATAGGTCTCACCCATCTCATAATGAAATCATTCTTTCATGTGCCACAAAATAAACATACATCATTCATAATAACCCAACGAACAAAATGGGTTTCATAAACATCATCCCATCATAACATAATCCATATAAAAGAAATGGATATCATTTCATCATAAGAAAAATAAAACCATGTAAATAATAGATACATTATACTCGAAACATAAACATACTTAATAATGTCATCTTAGATGGAAAATAGTTTTGATAAAACACTTGAAATGAATTCTTGAGGAAAATATCCTTTCTTCTTCAAAATCATTTTCTTTTCAAAAAATTCCATTCAATTTAAAAAAAAGGATTTTGTTGAAAATGATCATGAAATCTTGTAGAGGAAGCTTCATGAAAATTAGGTATTATGAAACCGTAAAAATCCGTTCATGCCGTATAAGTTAAAAAACATTCTCCTCATACTTTTGTCAGAAAAGTCAAAAAGATTCTCGTATGGTAAAAAAAATAAAGATTCCTTCCATAACATGTGCTAAAAGTAAAAAATGGGTAAAAACTACATTAAACATACATGAAAAAAAATTTAGAAAACATATACATGGATGATAAAAATAACCCCAGTAAGTACTTACGAATGACAATCTCGGAAAAGAACAAGATTGGAATAGTTATCTCTTACCTTATGTATGATATGCTTCGTATGTATCTGAACCTTCTGTATAATGATTTAAATAATGTCATTGACTTATTAAATAATCATATTCATTGTTATGACATCATATATGGTTCACTTATGACTTTATATTACCCGTTCTTTTGTAAATTCATGTTAAAGTAGCGTTTTGGGTAAAATCATTTCATTTATCATCCGTGTTTTGACTTGTAATTATTCATATGATTACTTAGATCATGATTACTTATATCTAGAATATAAAACATGATTTATATATAATATATATTCAGAATATACATATATATAATAGATCAATAAATGGAAAGAAATACATCGTTCATGGAGACGGTAGGTCGTACGTACGCATGAACACTGTTTTCATTTCCTTATTAAATTGAATGGAATTAAGTAAATGAAACATATATGTACATAAATCCAGTATCATTATTATGTAATATATTTCATGATTATTTATTATTTATACTTTATAAACATACTTGAATGGTTAATCATGAAAAATGAATCTCATCGCGTTCGTGGAGACGGTAGTCCGTATGTACGCATGAGCGATGATATCGTTCCCATAATTATTTAATAGAATTGGAGTGGATGATATAATATCTCAGAATTAGTATGATGTTATAATAACCATATATAGTTATTCTTTACACCATTATACCCATCCAAGTAAGGTGGTGGTGGAAAAACAGATTACACCACGGTGTGGAGACGGTATTCTGTACGTACGCACGCGCGGTGATTTTGTTTTTCGTAAAATGGATAGAGGGTAAAATGGGGTTGTTTCATATTTATAATAACATATCAGTATATTAGTGATACTTATGTTATTACTTTATAATGAAACAACTAAAGAAGAAGAAGTTGAAGAAGAAAGAAACTTGAAAGAATCGGTAGAAGAGATTACCTCTTCTTCGACGCACCTCTTTTAAGCTTCCTCTTAAGGAACTAGAGTTGGTATTTTGAAAAGACCAAAACCTCCAAAATTTTTCTAGGGTAGTGGAGAAGAGAAATGGGTAGGGGTTGGCCGAGCTTGAAGGCTCAAAGTGTTGTGAAGAGGAGAGGAAGGAGGTGCCCTTTTATAAGGGAGGAGAGGGGCACCTTTGGAAAGTGTGAAAATATTATTTTATTATAAACTTATCTTCAGTTTTGAAAGGTCCAAAAATCATTAAAGATGAAGATAAGATGACTCATGGTCGAAATAAAATCATCCAATCAGAATTGGACATGTTTTGGATATTATTTTAATCATTATAATCTTATTTATTTAAATCATTTATTAATGAGGTAACTACTACATCATTATTGTGTCATAAATAATTTAATTTATTTGATGTCTAAAAATTATAAAAAAAAATATAATCATGTAGGAAACCTTTTTATCTTTCCAATGAATATTTATAGTTGAAAATATAATTTATATAACTCCCTATAAAAATTAATTACTAAAAGATTTTTGTTAATGTCAATTTTGTCTTTACATTAAATTAATTAATCCAAATTGTCATTATCACTACCAAGTGGCTCAATGGGGTCCCAAAATCTACCCAAGGATGACCATGGTCGGCCACTACTCATCCAATAAGGTTAGGACAAGTGTTAAGGTAATTTTGAATTATTATAATATTCTTTTAACCTTGAATTACCCTATTTACCTTTCACCGCGGTAAATAAAAGTCAAAAGTTACTATTCACCAAAAATTATTCTCATCTTATTGAACCACATTTTATTTCTTAATAACAACCATGTATGTCAAATTTTTTAAATTAAATTCACATAAGTGGTAAAATTTCATTTAAATGAAAGAGTCGGTTTTTTTTAACTACCACTAAGTGGTTTCACTATTCATCAAAAATTGATGTTTTTCAGAAAAATACCAAAACTTCAGCCTAAGCTATATTTGATATTTAGAATTCAAAAATGATGTCTATTTTTCCAAATTAAAAACATATAAGTTTCATTAATTAATTTTAAAATTAATTTCCGTTATCAACACAAATAGCATGTTTTTAAGAAACAATAACTATCAAAAGATCGGCACTTGTTTATGTCCAAATTCAAAGTAAAGTTAATTACAATGACCAACATTGGATTAAATGGTAAAAATATATTACAATTACACTTTAAAACCAATTAAAAAGATAATCTAACCATATAAATTATTGCGATGAAAAAAGTTGTTTTTAATTAAAATATAGCGTGTTTTTACTATTCATTAAAATATAAAAGTTATCAGAATAATATGAAAAATCTATCCAAATTAAATTTTTATATCTTGATTCCAAGGAAGAATTTTATTTTGTCAAATTGAACTTATAAAAATGTCAAAAACTAGATTTAAAGTGGGTGCGCCATCAAAAGGCGACAAAACTGCATTTTTTGAAAAATACTTATTTTACCCGAAAAATTTATTTAGTTCTCATACCATGTTCTAGAAAATGTGTAAGATGAATAATAATGTTATAAAATTCAAAATTTAGTTAATATTATTCATAACGGCTAGTCCATAATAATATTATAACAATACATCATTGTTTAGTGAAACCCGGTATTGCGTACTACACACGCTATCGAGGAAGGTCGTGATTGCGTGTAATACAAGCCAAATCAGGGATGCGTGTAGTGCAAACTCCTTTTTTTGTATCATACAACACAAGACATCAATGAAATTAAAAAGAATAATTCTCATAAAATCTCGGGTTGTTACATTCTACCCCCCTTAAAATGAATTTCGCCCTTGAAATTCGTCGGGGTTATAAATGGTTTACTACTTGAAAGTTTCTTTCATAGAAACCCACATCATAAAAAAGAATACTAAAACTTAATTTTAAAAAGTAAAATATGAAACATATCGGTTACCCAAATTGACTCATCACTGGGTTTCCACATAGGAGAATGTAGGTGAAAATATGGATATGGAAGAGAAACCTAACCATCAAGTTCTGATGGAGAGTGGTAGAGAACATGGCTATGAAAAAGCCAACAATCACAAAGCCATAAATTTGTGATGATCTAAGGTACCATCTGATTCATCGGATATAAGGGCACTAGGACAACATTTTTGGTTTTCAATATCATTTCACAAATGTTGAATAATTTTTTAATTAAAAGAAATACTTACTTGATTTTGGTACAATCTCAACGTTGTTGGTGCCTCGAACAATTTCCATTTCATCTCTTAAAGAAATGAAGTTGAATTTGTCTTTCGTGAAGTTTTAGTAGATCATGCGATAGAATGATAGGTCATTCCATCTATCTCAAACATTAGTTAGCAAAGGTTATATACATAAGTTCATCTATGGTGAGATTAATCGGATATGGTTCCAAAAATGGACTTATACTTCAACTATCATACTGCTTAATAAAATAAAACTAATTTCTACTAACCAGGGACTTCTTGTAGGCTAGTGGTAGGTGATAAAGGCCTATCGCACTTTGGTTGTGGGTTCGATTCCCGCATCCTTGTCCGACATGACGGGTTGTCGCACATCCTGCAGGTTGTCCTTTTTCTAAAACTACACTATTATAACATTCCAGAAATAATATCGAAAAAAACTTCTACCCTTAAATGATACTATCTGATGTCTAACTTAATCTATTCCAATCTTTAGGCTTACCCAAACTCACAGTATAAGGAAAAAGATTGATAGAGAGGTCATCTACCAAACATGTAAATACCGTCATTTATCCCCATATAAGATATGTCTGGTTGGTCACATTACAAACATTTGAATGCCTTCATCATGTATTCTCTTGAAAAATGAATACCCATTGAACCTTAGTGAAAACATGAATGCTGTCAAAAGTTAACTCTTTTCACATACCAAAATCCCCAAAATTTCTATATACTCAAACCATGATATCACTTTGTCCTTATATCAGTCATGAGCTCATTAATATTATTTTCTCCTTATCCCTTCATTATGCACCTATCATCTGCTTTCCAAAATATTTGAATTACTTTTCATGATTATCGGTACCATATAATTATTGAAAACCATAATAAACCAATACATAGATATTCCAATATTCCACAGTACTATAAATTAGATTCCACAAAATTATTTTGGAATCCCATTACATAAACACATAATCATTCCACTACATCGTTGTCATAATCAACATCACCAATAGTGATCGCATGTGACTTCCCTTTGTCCTTTGCCTTAAGAGGTTGCTCACGTCGATCATCATTAACCCTTGGATTAGGGCATTGATTAGCATAATTCCTCATTTCCTTGCACTTGAAGCATTGAAGTGTTGGTGGAGCGTTCTCTGTAGTCTTTTCTCTATTCACATCATTAGATACCTTTTTCCCATTACTTCAACACTCAACTGCTCGATGACCTTCTTTTCCACACTTGAAACGTTTTCTAGTACCTTTTAGACAATCTCCACCATGCTTCTTTCCACACTTTGAGCATAAAGAAAACATTCACTTTCTTTTCACTATTGTTCTGAGGTTTTTCCTTGAACTACATCTTTCGTTTCTTGTCAAAACCATGAGATGGATATGTTACACCAACTTCCAGTTCTACCTTGATAGCACAATGCACAATTTCTTCATAGCCACTGAAGTCTCTTATAGCTAATGCCCTTCGAAGACTTGGTTTTAAGCCACTGAAGAATTGATCAACTTTACTTTCAGGTTGGATGATAAATCCAGATGCATACCTTGTAAGTCTTGTAAAATTCGCTTCATATATACCAAAAGATTCATCATACTTCTGCTTAAGCTCAAGGAACTCCTTTTCCATATTTGTTCTAAGAATACGAGGGAAGTACTTACTGAAAAAAAAAGTTCTTGAACTCGACCCATTCCATGGATTCAATTTCATCTTGGGGCCTTGTATTATTAATTAGAGTTCACCACTAGTCTGCTTCACCTTCTAAATGGTAAACAGCTAAAATGACTTTTTCATGTTCTGAACAACGAAGTATGGAAAATATATTTTCAATGGTACTAATCCATTGTTCAACAACAAGTGGATCAGAAGACCCATTGAAAGAAGGTGGATGTTGCCTCATAAAGGACTCAATAGAATATTGTTCCCTTCTTTGCTCATTTGGAAGTCCAGAATGATTCATAGCTTGTGTAAGTATAGAAATAAGATTTTTCACTCCATCTCCCATAACGTCGGTTTGTTTAGGAGGACAATCATTGCATCGTCCATTACATTGATCAACACGGTTCCTTCAGGTTCCAGCCATCGTCTAAAACCCAAAAAGAATAGTGTGAGAGGCAAAATCATGCTAGGAAAACAACATAATAAAGGGGGAGTACCTTTAATATATAACATCTTAAGTTTAATTCTAATATCGTTATCGTAATTCTAGGACTATAACCTATACTTATAATTAACCTTAGGGACATCCCTATACATACCTTAGAAATATCTCTAAGGATCTCACTTAAAGTTTTCGCATCCTAGTTTCCAAAGGTTGACTAAACCTTTCCTCTGATACCAACTGTAGAGACCCCAAACCTGACGTACTTGGAAATTACATAACTTTTTCGGAATACTTAATACATAACAAAAACCAACACTCAAGGATCGTAATAGTTTAGTGTATTTGGAAACTCAGAACACAATCTTCTAATCATGGTGAAAGATCTTCAACATCTCCCATAAAGATCTTCCCCTTTTGTTTTCTTACCTAAAACCTTTCTTTATATCCTGGAGAAAAGAAAACATAAAAAAGGGTGAGCTCAAATGCTCAGTAAGGGTAAAAATAGATAACATAAGACAATCCATAAACATTTGAATGCAAAAACTTGAACATAAAATCTAAACATCAAAATCTTGAGCAAAGACATAAATCTTGGAAGTACAGAAGGCATATATCATAAAGGAACATCAATTATGATAAAATAGAATGGGAATAAAACATGTAATTGTGGAAAACCATTAAGCACTTGATATTATTTCCATAGTAGCCAAGGCATTGCTTCGAAGACCATCTTAGTGGGCAAAGTCCCTTTCTGAATCGAGTTCACTCCTTGTTCCAGTCCTGTATCACTGAACCGGATTAACTTACCGTTTCAGCCATGTCTATCTCATGAGATATATATCTTTACCCAATGCATTGGAGTGAGATATAGGTCTCACCCATCTCATAATGAAATCATTCTTTCGTGTGCCACAAAATAAACATACATCATTCATAATAACCCAACGAACAAAATGGGTTTCATAAACATCATCCCATCATAACATAATCCATATAAAAAATGGATATAATTTCATCATAAGAAAAATCAAACCATGTAAATAATAGATACATTATACTTGAAACATAAACATGCTTAATAATGTCATCTTAGATGGAAAATAGTTTTGATAAAACACTTGAAATGAATTCTTGAGGAAAATATCCTTTCTTCTTCAAAATCATTTTCTTTTCACAAAATCCCATTCAATTTAAAAAAAAGAATTTTGTTGAAAATGATCATTAAATCTTGTAGAGGAAGCTTCATGAAAATTAGGCATTATGAAACCGTAAAAATCTGTTCATGGCGTATAATTTAAAAAAACATTCTCCTCGTACTTTTGTCGGAAAAGTCAAAAAGTTCCTCGTATGGTAAACAAAATAAAGATTCCTTCCATAACATGTGATAAAAGTCAAAAATGGGTAAAAAGGACATTAAACATACATGAAAACATTTTTAGAAAACATATACATGGATGATAACAATAACCACTGTAAGTACTTACGAATGGAAATCTCGGAAAAGAACGAAATTGGAATAGTTATCCCTTACCTTATGTCTGATATGCTTCGTATGTATTAGAACCTCCTATATAATGATTTAAATAATTTCATTGACTTATTACAGAATCATATTCATTGTTATGACATCATATATGGTTCACTTATGACTTTATATTGCCCGTTCTTTTGTAAATTCATGTTAAAGTAGCGTTTTGGGTAAAATCATCTCATTTATCGTCTGTGTTTTGACTAGTAATTATTTATATGATTACTTAGATCATGATTAATTACATCCAAAATGTAAAACATGATTTATATATAATATATATTCAGAATATACATATATATAATAGATCAATAAATGAAATAAATACACCGTTCATGGAGACGGTAGGTCGTATGTATGCATGAATGCTGTTTTCGTTTCCTTATTAAATTGAATGGAATTAAGTAAATGAAACATATATGTACATAAATACAGTATCATTATTATGTAATATCTTTCATGATTATTTATTATATATACTTTATAATCATACTTGAATGGTTAATCATGGAAAATTAATCTCATCATGTTTGTGGAGACGGTAGTCCGTACGTACGCACGAGTGATGATATCGTTCCCATAATTATTTAATAGAATTGGAGTGGATGGTATAATATCTCAAAATCGGTATGATGTTATATTAACCATATATAGTTATTATTTACACCATTATACCCATCCAAGTAAGGTGGTGGTGGAAAAACAGATTACATCATGGCGTGGAGACGATATTTCATACGTACGCACGCGCGGTGATTTCGTTTTCCGTAGGATGGATGGAGGGTAAAATGGGGTTGTTTCATATTTATAATAACATATAAGTATATTATTGATACTGATTTTATTACTTTATAATAAAACAACTAAAGAAGAAGAAGTTGAAGAAGAAAGAAACTTGAAAGAATCGGTAGAAGAGATTACCTCTTCTTCGACGCACCTCTTTTAAGCTTCCTCTTAAGGAACTAGAGTTGGTATTTTGAAAAGACCAGAACGTCCAGAATGTTGCTAGGGTAGTGGAGAAGAGAAATGGGTAGGGTTTGGCCGATCTTGAAGGTTCAAAGTGTTGTGAAGAGTAGAGGGAGGAGGTGCCCTTTTATAAGGGAGGAGAGGGGCACCTTTGGAAAGTGTGAAAATATTATTTTATTATAAACTTATCTTCAGTTTCAAAAGGTCCAAAAAATCATTAAATATGAAGATAATATGACTCATGGTCGAAATAAAATCATCCAATCCGAATTGGACATGTTTCTGATATTATTTTAATCATTATAATCTTATTTATTTAAATCATTTATTAATGAGGTAACTACTACATCATTATTGTGTCATAAATAATTTAATTTATTTGATGTCTAAAAATTATAAAAAAAATACCATCATGTAGGAAATCTTTTTAGCCTTCCAATGAATATTTATAGTCGAAAATATAATTTATATAACTCCTTATAAAAATTAATTACTAAAGATTTTTGTTAATGTCAATTTTGTCTTTACATTAAATTAATTAATCCAAATTGTCATTATCACTACCAAGTGGCTCAATGGGGTCCCAAAATCGACCCAAGTATGCCCATGGTTGGTCACTACTCATCCAATAATGTTAGGACAAGTGTTAAGGTAATTTTGAATTATTATAATATTCTTTTAACCTTGAATTACCCTATTTACCTTTAACTGCGGTAAATAAAAGTCAAAAGTTACTATTCACCAAAAATTATTTTCATCTTATTGAACCACATTTTACTTCTTTATAACAACCATGTATGTCAGATTTTTGAAATTCAATTCACAGAAGTGGTAAAAATTCATTTAAATGAAAGAGTCAGTTTTTTTTTAACTACCACTAAGTGGTTTCACTATTCATCAAAAATTGATGTTTTTCAGAAAAATATCAAAAATTCAACCTAAGCTATATTTGATATTCCTAATTCAAAAATGATGTTTATTTTTCCAAATTCAAAACAGAGAAGTGGCATTAATTAATTTTAAAATTAATTTCCATTATCAAAACAAATAGCGTGTTTTTAAGAAACAATAACTATCAAAAGATTGACACTTGTTTATGTTCAAATTCAAAGTGAAATTAATTCCAATGACCAACATTGGATTAAATAGTAAAAATATATTATAATTACACTTTAATACCAATTAAAAATATAATCTAACCATATAAATTATTGCGATGAAAAAAAGTTGTTTTTAATTAAAATATAGCGTGTTTTTACTATTCATTAAAATATGAAAGTTATCAGAATAATATGAAAAATCTATCCAAATTAAATTTTTACATACTGATTCCAAGGAAGAATTTTAATTTGTCAAATTGAACTTATAAACATGTCAAAACTAGATTTAAAGTGGGTGCGCCATCAAAAGGCGTAAAACTGCATTTTTTGAAAAATGCTTATTTTACCCGAAAAATTTATTTAGTTCTCATACCATATTCTAGAAAATGTGTAATATGAATAATAATGTTATAAAATTCAAAATGTAGTTAATACTATTCATAACGGCTAGTCCATAATAGTATTATAACAATAGATCGTTGTTTAGTGAAACCCGGTATTGTGTACTACACACGCTATCGAGGAAGGTCGTGATTGCGTGTAATGCAATCCAAAATGATAATAGAATTGAAATACAAAGTATACATAAAAATACCAAGTTTTAGACAAATGATCGATCTCCCAACCATGGGTGTAGAATATGTGAGGGTTGGCAGGGGTAGTCTATAGACTTATTGTGTTATTTGTATGTATATTATTCGGTCAATCAACTAGTTTTATAAAGGAATGACATATCGTGTGGTTATGTGGTTGGTCGGTATAAGGTATGGTCACTCGATATACCATGTGGTAAGTGAAGCTACTGCAAGAATTGATATTAAGTGCAAAGAAAGTCAAGCTACTACAAGAATAAAATTGAAGCAACTATATGAATAAAATTAAATCTACTGTATGAAGAAATTTAAAGCTACTATAAAGGTAAAATATGATTTTAACATTCTATGTAAACTTAAACTGGGATTTTTCAACACTTGATTAAAGGTAAGGTTAAATATGATTCATAAATATAAAACTCAAAATATCTAACATGTTTCATAGTAAGGTCAAAACATATTTTCTTACATAAAGGTAAGAAGTGAATCCCATGTGTTTTGTAAGAGTAAAACTCAGTTTATATACCTTGCGTAAAGGTCATAGACATGCTCTCGTAAGGTTAGAACTCATGTCCTTCATCCCTCATAAAGTTAAGTTTCACATAAGGGTAAAGGAAGATTCAGATAAGAGTAAAGAGATTAAAAAAAATAAAACAAGATATGTCTAGTTATATAGACTTCTATGTATAGGTAAAGGAAAATTCAAACTATTCATATAAGGGTCAAGAACAAAGTTGTGTAAGGGTAAAACCAAGTATCTAGAACTTGCATAAGGGTAAAATAAAAATAGAAAAAATTAATTTCAAAAAAAAATATAATTATAAAGAATAATTAAATAAATAATTGATGAATGAATAATAAATAAGTTTAACTTAATTCATGTTTTCTTCAAATAAATAAAACTTTAAACATGATAAATAAATACTTAAACATTGACTGTAGAATCCTTTATCAAAAACAATATATAGAAAAAACATAAGTTTTTCAAAATTCTCCCCCTTTATAAAATTTATCAAAAAGTTAAAAAATAAAGTAAAATCCATATATGTTTAAAGAAAAACTTCCCCTTAATAAACTCATATAAACTAAATGTCTATCATACCAATTTCAAATTTTATTTTCTCAAACTTATCAGAATCTAAAGTCTTAGTAAAAATATTAGCAATTTTATTTTCATTAAAAATAAATACTAAGACAATATCTCATTTACTAACATGATCACTAATAAAATGAAATATGGAATCAATATGCTTAGTTCTATAAGACTATAAAGGATTCTTAGAAATAGTTATAGTAGAAGTATTATCATAATAAATAGGTAATTTATCAAAATTGATACCAAAATCACATAATGTTTGCTTAATCCACAAATTTTGAGCTCAATAACTAAAACCATGTATATATTCATCTTTAGATGTTGATATAGTAACTGATAATTATCTCTTTTAAGACCAAGAAATTAAAATTTTAACTATAAAATGACACATTCCAGAAGTACTTTTTCTATCAAGTCAACAACCTCCAAAATCATAATCAAAATAAGTGATTAAATCAAAACAATTTTGATTAGAATAAAATAAACTAGTATTTATTATTCCTTTAACATATCTAATAATATTCCTAATAACCTTTAAATGAGATTCCTTAGAATCATATTTATATCTTGCACATAAACAAATGCTAAAGATAATATTGGGTTGTTAAGTAGTTAAATATAATAAACTATTAATCATGTCTCTAAACATTTTGGAATCATCATATTTTCCAATAATATCTAAATCTATCTTACAATCACTCATAAGGGTTTTAAAATTTTCAAAATAATCTAAACCATATCATTTAACAAAATATTTAGCACATTTAGATTGATTAAAAAATATAGCATCATTCCTTTGATTAATTTGAAGGCCCAAAAAGAATTTAAGTTCTCCCATTAAAATCATATCAAATTCATTATCCATCAAGTTAGAAAATTTTTTAAAAACCAATTCACTTAGGCATCCAAAAAAATATCATCAACATAAATTTGAACAATTAAAAAATCATTTTAAATCCTTTTAATAAAAAAATTAGGAACTATTATTCATTTACTAAATCCATTTTTCAAAAAAAATAAAGATAGTTGTTCATACCAAGCATGAGGTGTTTGTTTAGGACCATATAAATCTGTTGATAACTTAAAAACATGATTATGAAACCTTTAATTTTTAAAACTAGGTGGTTGAGAAAAATAGACTTCTTCAGAAATGTAACCTTTTAAAAAACACTTTTAACATCCATTTAAAAAAATTTAAATACTTGAAAATTAAAAAAGTTAATAAAATCCTTAAAAACTCAAGTCTAGCAATGGGTGAAAAACATTCACAAAATTTATACCTTCTTCATGATAATAACCATGAGCTACAAGTCTATCTTTATTCTTCACTATTTGACCCGATTCATCCAATTTATTTCTAAATATCAATTTAGTTCTAATAACATGTTTATCTACAAGGGATTCAACTAAAGTTTAAATATTATTTCTAGAAAATTGATTAAGTTTATCTTGCATAGTAATAATCCAGTTATAATATTTCAAAGAATCAAACACATAATTAGGTACAAAATCACAAATGAAAGCAAAATTTTCAAATAAATTTAAAGCATGTTTTCTAGATTTCATTCCAGAATCAACATTATCAATAACATTATCAACATGGTGATCTTTAAGAATTTTCCATGATTTAAGAATAGGATGAGAATGAGTGTGTTCCCCCTCAATAGTTTTATTATTATCTTGAGGTACCTCTTCACCAAAAATAAAATGATTAAAATCCTCTTCAAAATTTTCTAAAATAGATTTTTTATTATTAAAATTATCATCAAACTTAACATGCACAAATTCTTTAAATGACATAGATCTTTTATTATATAATCTATAAGTTTTATTATTATTATTATAACCAAGAAAAATATCTTCAACACTCTTATCATAAAATTTATCTAAATTATCCTTTGTATTTAAAATAAAAACTTTACACCCAAAAGATCTAAAATAAAAAAAAATAGTTTTTCTTCCATTAAACAGTTCATAAGAATTTTTATTTAATAGCCGTCTAAGGAAAATTCTTTTTAAAACATGAAAAGTAGAATTAACTAATTCAACCCAAAAATATTTAGGTATATTATATTCATTAATCATAGTTCTAGCCATTTCAATAATAGTTCTATTTTTTTGTTTTAAAACACCATTTTGGTGTGGTATTCTAAGAGTAGAAAGAATTTGAAAATAACAATCATCTTCAAATAATTTATCAAAATCATGATTAATAAATTCACCAACTGTATCACTTCTAATAGAAATAATTGAATAGTCTTTCATATTTTGAATTAACTTAAAAGGTAGAATTATTTTAACAAAGATTTCATTCTTATGAGACAAGAAATAAACTCATGTAAACCTACTAAAATCAACAAAAATTACAAAATTGAATTTTTTACCTCCTAAGCTATCAATTTTCATAGGACTAAATAAATAAAGATGTGATAATTCTAGTAGTCTAGAAATATAAACATGTTTGAAAAATATGAAAATTTATTTATGTTGTTTACCTTTTAAACATGAATCATAAATAAAATTTTTACTTTCCTTTGATTCGGGTAAATCTAAAGCCTATCCATGTATGGGCAGTTAGTGTAAAAGTTTAAAATGAGCATGCCCAAGCCTCATATGCCAAAGAATGTCATTTTCTTCTATAGAATTGACACTTAACATTCTGATTAGATAGTATAGAAAAATCAATATAATAAATATTTTATTTCCTATTTGTATAAAATAAGACAATTATATTTAAAAACTAAACATTTATTATCTTCAAATTTAACGTACATACCATCATCACATAGTTTTGATATACTTATTTAGTTATTTTTATGACCTTAAATATATAATAATTTATAACTTAAAATGATATCATATGTACCTACTTTACTGAAACCTTTATCCTTTCCTTTAGAATTATCTCTAAATGTGATGGAGTCTTTATCTTATCTAGTGAAAGTAAAAAAAAAGTTCAATGGGTCACCAATCATATTTCTAAAAACATAAATTTCCATATACCATGTGTCCTTGAGATTATTAAGGAAATTTTCCTAAATAAAAATCAATCAAGTGTAAAAAGTTTTAGTAACCATGCTATCTTGGGTCCAATTGGGTGAGTAATAAAAACAATTGGTGCCCATACAGATTTAATACATTTATTATAAGGTAATTTAGATGATTAATTTTTAGAAATAAAAGTTTTAATGTATCTAAGATATTGAGGATATATTAAAAAACATTTATTAGCATAATTTCCTTGCATTTTACATTTGAAGCATGTAACTGTAGAAAATTTTCCTTCAGAACTTTTAGAAAGAGATGTACTAAATAGTTTAGGAATATTTAGATCATAACCAAAACCATTTTTACATTTATTTTATATCATCATGGCCATCATCTTATCATATTTTTTGTTACCATAAACAAATATAGATAAAGTTTCTTTCAAACTATAAACTTTTGTTTTTTGATTATCATTCTCCTTTTGAATAAAATCAAAATCATCCTAAATCTTACTTTTTTAACATAAAGAAGAATTTCTTGATTTTTCATTTCCTTCCTTAAGATTATCATTTTTTTCAAACAATGTAAACTTCATTAGATTGAATTTCATTTAAACAAGAAACTAAGTTTCTTATATTTTCATTTTCTTAATTGGTTTTCTTAATTTCCTTGATAAGCTTCTTATTCTTTTCTTTTAATTCTTTATAAAATTCAGTTACTCTTAAAACAATTTTTTGAAGTTTTTCTTTCTCTACATATAGATCATAAAATCTACAACCAAAAGTATCAGAATCATAACTAGAATTTGAATTTTAATCAAAACTAACCTCATTTATATTTTTGGCCATTAAACATAGGTTAGTAGGCTCTTTTTCACTTCCATATTCATCGCTAGAATCTGATTCTTCTATGAAACTCCATCCAGGATTATATGCACGTAACTCCTTTTTGTATTTCTTATCTCTTCCTTCTTATTTAAATTTCAAATAGTAAGACTTGATATGTACCTTTTTCCTACATTCATAATAGGTTAGATCTAAAATATTATCATACTTACTTGTGGTACCAATCTTTCCTTTTTGACAATCCTTCTAATCTTTTTTAGGTTTCTTCTTGAACTTTCTCTTTTTCTTTATCATATTGTAAATATTTTTTATTATATTTTTAGTTTCTACTTTTTCACTTGTTTATACCTCAAATTTAGAATAGTTAAAGGTAACATTTATATATTATGTTAAAGAAATACTTTTCTTCTTCAAAGTTTCTTCTTCTATAATATTATTTAACTCAAGTTCATATAGTAATAGTGAACCGATGAGTTCATCCAATGTTTACTCTTTGAAATTCTTATTTTTATCTATTGAAACTTTCTTTACATGCCACTTCTTGGGTAGTTCTCTTAAGAATCTTTCAAAAAGTATATAATCCTCCAAACTCTATCTATCTAATGGAATTCATTCCATTCACAGTTCTAGTGAATCTATAGAACATTTGGTTAACACTTTTATCTTCACCCATCTTGAAATCTTAGTACTTAGCATGAAGCATTCCTAGTTTAGTTCTCTGATCATTTTATCTAATCCAAGGTGAGTAACTTGCAATATCTTCCATGTAGAAACATGACTGAACACACTTATGTAAATAGCGTAATATAAAATATTCATAATTTTTTAATTCAAAAAATACTTAGCTACATCATTTCGAGTAAGTAATTCAGGTTCAGAATTAGGAAACATATGGTTTTACCATTGTAGTCCAGTGATGTATACTAAGTTGTTCGAGTATGCCTCCATTCAAGATTTCCTATAACCATAGTCATTTACCTCAAAATGTGGTGGCTTCTGAGAAATCAATCCACAATTTACATTTATTCCTTCCATATCTAATATCATTTTTCTTAGACTATAAGGTCTGGGATATTCAGGTTAGCATAATAAAATATAAACAATAGAGCTATAGTATCCTTCACAAGGTTTAGGCTTTGATACCAATTGTTAAGTTTGAGATAGTGATGACAGATGGTCTAGATGGGGGTGAATATACCAGTTAAAAATTTTAAAGAAATGTTATCAAAGTTAATTATTAGAGTTAATTATCAAAGTTATTATCATGTACATGCAAAAATGATATGAAACAAAAAAAGAATGAATGTAAGTTATTTTTTTATAGTAGTTCAGTCCAATATGGACCTAATCTACTCTTACACCCCTCTACTCCTTGAGATGTGCATATTCACTAATGGCCTGATTTTATTTTTGAATCATAACCCGTTACAATCTTACCTTTTCTATAGGAGGTAAAATTATAAACACTAAATTTTGTATGGGGAGTCACAACCCTTATAATACTTGACTTTAGATATCAAGAGACACAGCCTAAACAATCTTGTCCTTAGAATCCAAGAGTGAAAACCTGAAATATAGAATGATTTTAGGATGGAAAATCATAAAATAAACATTAGATTACATGTGAGATAGATAAAAAGAATTAGATTAGAATCAAACAGAACTAAGAAAATGGAGTTAATGAAGATTGATGAAACACAGGCGATGGTCTTTAAGTAATGGATCAGTATGTCTCTTTAAGAAAGTAGAAGTAGTTGTAGAAGATTAAGTTCACCTTGAGAGTTTATCCAGAAAATGTAACTTTGTTTGCACATAATCGCTTGTAAATTTGAATATTCATAATCTCATATAACTTTGAAAGAGTACATGTCTAAATTTGAGTATGTATCACTAAATTACATGAATCATTAAATCCTTGGTATAGGATCTAAAAGACACTAACATGAAAATCTCTAACTAGATAAAACAACTCAAATTCAAACTTCATATTTATCAAAGAGAGGAAAATTATCATTCCAAAATTATTGTATGTATTCAAACTAATTTGAATTCATCACTTGAATAATTTGAAACACTTAATAATAAGTCAAACAATTTGAAAATATCCATTCAAAATATTTCCATATTAATCAATCAAAGATATCCTATAAATCTCGAATATAGTTTCCTATTAAAATTCAAAATTCAAAACACTTGCAGTATGAATGCAGATATATAAAAATTTAAAACTTAATAATACTACATTAAATACTCCAAAAAAATAATTTTCTTTAGATATAATTGTTAGCAATTTTCATAATTTTAGAAACAGTTAAAGTAAGGAAATTACTCAATTTAAATAAATTCAAAATTTTGAAACTCATTCTACATATATATAACGTGACTGAAGAATGAAATAAAACATCATTTAATTCTATTTAAAAAAAATCTAAAGACACATCACATGGTTACTACATAACTAATATGAGTTAACATAGTCAAAAAGAATTGAGATTAACATAAAGTAATTCAAAATGAAAAAAGAATCGAAAAACATAGCATAACTGAAAATACCAGGTTTTAGATACATAGTCGATATATCTACCATGAGAGTAAAATACATGAGGGTTAACAGGTGTGGTCATGGACTTATTGTGCAGTTGTTTTGAATATTTTATGGTCGATCAACAAACTATATGAAGGAATGACTTACTGTGTGGTCATGTGATTGATCGGTATAAAGTACGATCACTTGACATATCATATGTCAAGTGAATCTACCACAAGAATAGATATGAAATGTGTGGAAAGTCAAGTTACCACAAGAATAAAATTGAAGCTATCAGATTAACAAAGCTAAAATTATCACATGAATGAAGTTGAAGCTATTGTAAAGGTAAAATATGATTTCAACATGTTGCATAAGCATAAACTAAGAGTTTTTAAGACTTTCATAAAGGTAAGGTTAAATATGTTTCATAGATGTAAAAATCAAACTATCCAACATGCATAAAGGTAAGCTTAAAACATATGAGCTTTCATAAAGGTGATAAGTGAATTCCATGTATGGCGTAAGAGTAAAATCAATTTATATACCTTGCATAAAGGTTACAGATAGGATCGTGTAAGGGTATAATGTATTTCCTTCATCTCGTGTAAAGGTAAGTTTCATATAAGGGTAAAGGTAGAGTCACATAAGATAAAGAGATTAAAACAAATAAAAAAATCTATGTATAGTAACATAGACTTCTTCATATAGGTAAAGGAAAATTTTAACTATGCGCGTAAGGGTCAAGAACAAATTTGTGTAAAGGTAAAACCAAGTATCCAGAACTTGTGTGAGGGTAAAATAAATAGAGAAAAAATTAACTTAACACAATATAAAACCAAAATAATTATAAATAATAATTAAATAAATAATTTATACATGGATAAAAAATAAGTTTAACTTCATTTAATTCTTCTGCAAGTAATGAAAACTTTAAACATAATAAATAAAGAATTAAACAATGACTATTGAATCCTTTTTCAAAAACAATATATAGAAAAAACATTAAAAAAACTTGTTGAGGTATTTATAATAATAAAAAACAAAATAACATAAATAAAATAAAACACTAATAATCAAATATACAATCCTAACACTAACAACAAGAGAAACAAAGGCAGCTAAGCAGAGTTCAATAATCTAGATATGCTTTTGATGGTCAGAATTTCTAGTGTGTAGGATTTGGACATATGGCCAGGTATTGCTTGTCAACAATGTAAAGGAATGAGTCGATGAAGGTCCAAAGTGGTTGTGAATAGAATCTCAAGAAATCATCAAGTGAGCTAAAAATATAAAATCGATTTGCAGTATTTCAAGATGAAGTTGATCCACCATACTCTGAAGAAGATCAAGCAGGTCAATCAACACCAAGTGTGAATCCAATGACATAGATTGAAAAGAAAAGAGATGAGCAAGTAGTGGTTGTAGAGATTTACCTTAAAAATCAAATCATAGTGGTGTGTGGATCCTTGACAGTGGGTGCACTTCCCATATGACGAGAAATAAGGATCTGGTCACAGGCATCAAATACAACAAGGAAGGTGTTGTCATATTTGGAAACAATTAAGGCCAAAAGACTATTGGCTTATGAAATGCCAAGTTTGGGGGCAAATATATGAGATGTGGAAATGTCTTGGTTGGGGAATATCTCAGTCACAACTTGTTAAGTGTCAGGTAACTCTGTGACATGAGGCATACGATAAAATTTACCAAGAATATATGCATCATCAAGGAAAAAGATGGTGCATTGGTTTTGTAGGGGAAGCACATGAAGGGGAAGCACATGAAGGGGAATCTCTACCTTTTTAGTGGCAAAGATATGTGATTGCTATCCAAGGAAGAAGAAAATAGACTATGGCATAAATGACTTGACCATTTGAGCTAACCATCCTTAAAATATCTTATGTAAACTGATGGAGACTGAGATCTCCCTAAGTTATCACATGATCATACACACGTGTGACACTTTTCAGAAAGGGGAGATTACTCAAAATATGTACAAGGAAAACGAACATAAGTCAATGAGTGTACTTGAACTGGTTTATGCAGATGTGTGTGGAACTATCTCACCAAGATTCATTGATGGGAAGAGATATTATGTTTTTTTCACAGATGATTATAGCGGGATGGCATGGTTAAAGGTTATCACTCACAAGTCTGGGATGTCCAGTTGTATAACATGATATCTGATGGTGGATGAAAGGATGCTTGGAAAAAGATTCAAATGTTTTGAACCGATGATAGGATGGAGTTCACAGACAGCCAAGTGGAGGATTATCTCGAGAAGCATGGGATAAGACACGAAGTTTCAGTAGTGAGAACTCCAAAAAAAATTGTTGTTGAGAGGATAAATTGGATTATAATCAACATGGAAAGAATAATTCTTATTGAGAAAGACCTACCAGAAAAGTTTTAGAATGAAGCGATACTGACATCGTTCTATATTTCCAATAGGGCCTTATTATGTCCAAGGTAAGAGAAGACTGCATGTGATTTTTGGTATGGAAAGAAGATTATGTTCAAGTAATTTCAAATCTTTGGAAGTAAGTGTTTCATTCTCGATAAAGAGAAACACATGAAGTTTGAATCTCATGGAGATGAAGGAATATTCCTTGGATACTTAGGAAAAAGTAAATCATATAAATTATTCAATAAGAATCTAGGAAAGTTCATTGGAATTAATGATGTCATTGTAGTAGATAATGATTATAATCTTCAACAAATTCGTGAACGGTTTCAAGAGGATAGTGATGAAGAGGTGAATGGATTGGGGAAGCATGAGTGCCAGAGAAAAATTCAGAGGAAGACATTGATGATGAGTAAGACAAAGTTAGACCTACATCTGCATAGAAGCCAAAATGAAGAGCTAAAATTGATGAGTAGAATGTCATTGGTGATTAGACATCACTAGTGAAAACTAGGAGAATGAAGTCTTTATAGATGAGACAACTGCACCTATGGCATGAATATGGAATGGTGATTCTAAACAAAGCATGACTTTTTTACAAGGGATACTCCCAGATCAAGGGAATTGATGTAGATGAGACAACTGCACCTATGGCATGGATGGGTATAATTCGTCTATTTTTAGACATTATAGTGCAAAGGAAGCTCAAGGTATTCCAAATGGATGTCAAGTTATCATTTCTAAATGGAGTTTTGGAAGAAGAGGTATACATTGAAAAGGCGAATGGTTTTCATATTCATGAAGATGTGAAAAAAAATATCAGTTAAAGTAGGCTCTTTAGGAACCAAGAGTGTGGTATTCAAGATAGGATCAATACTTGAAGAAGCTTGGTTTTTGGCATGGTGAAGTTGATTACAATCTTTATGTCAACAATGAGAGTGATTAAAGGGAAGTGGTGGTGGTGTATGTCGATGACATAATCTTTGGTGGATCGAATGAAGAACAGTGAAAATAATTTATAGAGTTCATGAAGTGCGGGTTCAAAATGTGGATGATAGTTGAACTGACATTTTTCTTTAGTCTGTAAGTGGCACTAGGAAGTCATGGAACATTTATTTCTTAATCTAAATATGCCAAGGTGGTTTTGAGAAAATTTGGGATGAAGGATTCCAAGGAGATGACAACTCTCATTGTTACTCGGATGAAATTGTTAAGGGGTGATGAAGGGAAAGTGGTCAATGTCACAGAATATAGGCAGATCATTGGAATCTTGTTGTACTTAATGAAAACACAACCTGATATTGTATTTTCCACATGTCAGAGGGCATAGTATCAAAGAAATCCTAAGGAAATACACTTGCTTACAGTGAAAAGAACACAAATATCAATGGCATAGTGGATTTTGGTTTATGGTATAATAAAGCATCTCAACAAGAGTTATTAGGATATACTGATGTGGATTGGGCTGATTTGGTATATGACAAAAATTCAATATTAGGCATTGCATTTTATCTTGGTGAATTGTGCATTTTTTGGTTTAGTAAGAAATAAGACTCTATTTCTCCAAATGCTACAGAAGCTAAATATTTTATGGCTACTCAAGCTTGTGCACAATTACTTTGGATGGAACAACTTTGAGATATGGGAGTTGAAGTGAAGTCTCTGATTGGAATCTATAGTGATAATTCGAGTTCTATAAATCTTATCCAAAATCTATCCCATCACTTGAAGATAAAGCACATTGAAATCAAATATAATTTTATTAAGGAGAAAGTAGAGAATGGGTTTGTGAAGCTGAAGTATGTGCCTACCAAACTTCAAATCAGAGACATTCTGACAAAGGTCTTACCCAAGAAGCGTTTGAACGACATCAACTAGCTCTAGGAGTCCATCCGAACCCCCTCACTTGAGAAATGTGGATGTGGAACCCCACTCCCCAAGGTGTGTTCAAAAATTCTCTTGTATGCGACTAACTATTCTTTTCCTGTTGCAGACCTTTAAGGAATGGTCTTTGGGTTTGTTGAAAAGGGGGGAGAGATATTTCTTATAAACAAGGATGAGTTTTCCCAAACCTATTACATAGGAGAGTAATGTGATGAAAGGGGAGAGCTTTTTTATGTTGAATCAAGGGGAGCAAGTATTTTGAGGGAGTTTTTAAATTTGGTGATGTTGAAGCTATAATTTTAATGAAGACAAATCACGAAAGGAGAATCATCTGGGTTTGTGATGAAATAATTTTTCCATGTGTGGTTGCGGAAGTGGTCTTCTCGTGAGCTACACTTTGTACAACATTTTATATCGATTACGAACAAAAATTGGCATTAGCTTACATGGAAATTTGGTATCAAGGAAAGTTTTAAGAAGTGGTTTTGAGAATGAAGTGATTCATTGATGAGATTTGCATATTAATTTTGTTTCTAGTGTCGAGCTTGACTCATGTGGGGTTAGATTATGTGTTGAGTAAGTCTTTGATCGTTATCTAAAATTTCAACGTGTGGGTAGTGGTTGAAGAAGTGTGCAAGAATTATCAATGAGTTGGTTTCAAATGGTTCTAAGTGATTGTAAATAGTTTTCAACAAACCTAAAGGGGGTATTATTGAGAAAAAATCCCCCTCATTGGCATTTCAAAAAAATTAGGTTGCTGTGTTCATTGAAAAGTTTCATTTGACAAAGTTCCAGTGGTTTCTTGAAAAAGGTTCTGAAGAAGGTGAACATGATGGCGATGTTTCCTAGTGTTTGGTAATTTTTCAAGGTTTAATTTTTAGAGGAATCTTCAAAAATGGGAAATGATGGGTTTTCATGTAAGAATTATGTGGACCATGTGATAAGTACACGGTTGTGAAAGATTCATGTGGATCGCGAAGGAGGATCACATGACCGCATGAGGACCTCATTGTTTACAATGAAGTGACAATGTCTTTGGCCAGCCGCGTAGATGATTACACAAAATAAGATTTCATGAAGGAGGGTCATGCGACCGCATAAGAAGCTCATTGTTCATGGTAAAAAGGAGGTGAACATTACACAGTGTGGCGAAGGATAGTATTTAGTGGATGAGTTTTGAGAAAATGAGTGAATAATAATTTTATGATTAGCAGATTTCTCAAAGCCCTTTGCCTATATAAAGACTTGTTAATCACTCCACCGGAGAAAAAATCATGAATTATAAGGAATAAATCATTTTTGGAGATTCCTCCAAGTCGGAAAGGATTGCACAGAGCATAGCACCCATGAAAGAAGTACACGAAAGTGGTCTATGTAAGGAATTACATGGTGAGTAGTGACTATATAAGGTAGAGGTCATCTGTATATGAAGGTTCACAAAGGAGTGTGGGGAATCTCTCTTAAGGCTTCATGTGGAGAGATCCCATGGAGGCATCACATTGAGAGACCTTGCAGGGGGATCACACTAAGGACATTTTGTGAAGGTATCATGTGGTGAATAGTTGAGGTTCCCCATCCTGCACTCTCAGGTCCAGTGCTAAAAAAATATTTACAAACTGTCTTTGATATGAAGTGATATGACCCAAGCTAACCTTGTATATATTTGAAATTAACATTACATCTCACAATATTCTCACACAAACCTAGGAACCAAAATTTTTTAGCGCCTTTAAGGACTAGCTACATAAGCAACTTATTTTACAGTACTTATGAACATTTCTTCATAAGAAAACCACACTAGACCCCCTTCTAGACTTCTCATAAGATATACCTATATTCATAACTTGGGGAATGGAAACATAAGAAAGAGATGAGCTTAAATGCTCAGTAAGGGAAAACTTATCAATATGTCATCAAGATTTAGATCATAAGAATATGAAAAACATGAGAATGGGAGAAATATCTTATTAAAAAATATGAAACAATAAGATTTTTCCACAAGGCATAATAGAAGGACATGTAATCTCAAGTGATCAAACATATACAATGACATAAGAGTACTGAAACTTGAGACAATAAACATGATCCATGGAGAATATCATAGGCATATAACATAGAAATGTGGCGCAAGCATAAGCATGGGAAATCAAAACAAAATGGAGTAGGAATCACCACCTGATTCCCATACATAGTGTAGCAGACATCACTACCTGATTCCTATAACAAAGTGCAGTAACCATCATTTCCTGATTCCCAAAACATAATGGAGTAGAAATCACTTCCAGATTCACATAAGATAGTGGAGCAAGCATCACTTCTTGACTCCCATAACATAGTGGAGAAGGCATCACTTCCTGATTCTCATAACATAGTGAAGTAGGCATCACTTATTGATTCCCATATTGGAGCAAGCATCAATACTTGATTCCCATAATTATCTCATGAGATATCAAACCTTAACCAATGCATTTGAGAAAGATATAAGATCTCATCCATCATAATAATAATCTAAACATATATGTTCAATTAGAATATGAAAACCTTTATACTTCAAACATCACTTAATTAACTCGTGGAAAAGAGATGGGTTTCATGAAAAACTTTCCTAGAACATTCTATAAGCCATTTAGAGAAAGAAGTTGGATGGTGGTTTAAAAATATCCTTTGTGTAACATAAGGAGCATTAAGGATGTGGACATAGATTAAAAATACATTTTTAAGATCATTGGATAAATCACTTGAAGAAAAAGAGGAAAGACCCCTTTTGAAAAAACTCCTTAAAAATGTTTTCTTTAAAATGAAATATTTTGAGTTTGATAAAACATTTTTAAAAAATATCCTTTAAAACAAAAAAAGGTTTATAAAAATCAAATTTTATAAGAGAAAAATGTTTGCAAGATCTTTCTTTGAGAGGACATAAAAACACATGAAGACATCCTTCTTAAAAAAACACAAGCATTTAAAATCCCTTTTAAAATCAAGATTTTTTTTAATCAAACATTCACTATTGAAAAATATAACAATATTTCCTTTACTTTTCAAAAGACTCATGATCAAATCCGGGCAGGGGAGGAATTCCTGAGTACTGAGCAGGGACTGTAGTGGTGACGAAGGTACTGTAGCAGAACTATAGCAGCGAAGGTACTGTAGCAGCGGCGATACTGTAGGAGGGAATGTAGTGGTGGTGGTATTGTAGCAGGTATTGTAGCAGCTCGAGTATTGTAGCAGTACTATTCACCGAGGGGCCCTTTGGACCAAAAAATGGACTTTCAAGCCTTGTATTCATGCCACTTGACCTTGGGCCTTCGGGCTATGTAATGGGTCTCCCTCTACCTAGACAAAAAGATGTCTTCGCTTTAATAATAAAATGAGACTTCGGCCCCAACCTTTTAAAAAAATCATTCGGAAAATGGTTTTAAAACATGGATAGGAAGCTTTGTAAAGAAGAATGCTCATAATAGAGAAAGAAACTCATAAAAGAGTTATTAGAACATATTTTTACCATAGTTATAAAAGTTGAAGTTTCGAGTCACATTCAGAAACCATTTTCAAAAAGGTGAAGTGAAAACTTTTGAAAACTTTTACTTCGGTTTTTCAGAGAAAATGTGGAGGGGAAGATAAAATATACAGTCGGGAAAGGAAAAACATTTTGAACATTTTAAAAAAATACAGTTATTGAAACTCATATCATAAAGATGGCGATAAATCTTTCATTAGAAAAGTGGTAAGGAGAACTTTGAAGATCACTAGAAATAAGACATATTTGGATTCCAAAATAAGAAAGGACAACACTGGCTGGAAAAGTGAATATGGATATGGAAGAAAAAAAGCTTATTTAGAGAGGATGAGAATTATTCTTAACATCATCAAATTTTATGGTGAAAGAAAACAATTAATTCAATTCCTAGGAAAATGAGGAGGAAAGGCAATATAATATCATCGTAGGAAAGAAGAAAGCAATCTTGTGGAACCATAGTCAAAGTGGAATCATTATGACTCATGAAAAGAAGTTGAGTCAAGAAAACCCCCTTAAATTTTACACCCAATTTCTACGAAAGTTCTTTTACCTCATTGAGAATTTGAGCTTTCCCTTAGAGGACTTCTTGGAAATTGAAGACTTAGGGTTTTTTCTTGGATCAAGGGGCTATCAAACATGGGAGAGGGCTCTAGGGGAAGTAAAAAGAGAAGATGTTCAAGTGAAATTTAAAATTAGAGTAGCATTGAAAGGGCGGCAAAAGTCACCTTTTATAAGTGAGCAGTGTGGCATTTTTATAATAATATAAACAGAGAAGTTGTTATTCAAGGGACAAATGGATCCAATAATGAACAATAATGGAGAGGGGGTGAGGTAAGGTCAAGCAAGTCTCAACCATACATTTGCACATATGTTTTTATATTTTTTACTCTTAGATTTTTCACTTTTATCATTTTTTGTTTTTATCGTGCTTAACTAATTTTTATCTATGTAATTTATTTTTAATGCCTAAAAATAAAATGGGTCTTATTAAATAATTTGAACCTAATGATTCCAAATATGAAATCCATTTTTTAAATAAAATTATTAAGGGTGATAAAAATTAATTTTAATATTAGCGCACCTAGCATGTAAAACCATTTTTAGAAGTATCTTTTTATACTTAAAAATTATGATTAAGAAAAAATTATTAATGTTGTTGATTTCTATGACATTAATTGGTTTATTATTAACCAAATAATATTTATGTGGCTTTCAAAACAAGCCAAAACCAAATTCCACCTTGTGGATACTTAGTTAAAAGAAACAAACCAAAAATAGTTTTTTATTAGAGTAAAATATTACTTAAGTTTTCAAAATGTTAAACAATAGTTTTATAAATTCAACACTGCATTTTAAAATGATTTGTCTTAATTTATAAATATATATTTTGTATAGCAAAAAAGTTTCACAAACTTTAAAATCATTCTTGTATTATGATAATGTCATAAAAATAATTGTATTTGCAAAATTAGTATTTTTCACTATTCACCCTAAAATTCAACCTTTTTTAAAAAAATCCCAAAAATTACCTTAAGCTAATTTTTATATGCTGAATTCAAAAATGAATTTCATTTTATCAAATTCAAATCCTAAAATTTATAAATTTGACTTTTAAATGAAAATGCAAAATAAAAAGAAAACTACATTTTTAGAAAAAATAACTTTTTAAACTTTATGTGTTCTTAATATTATTTCACATCAATTAATAATTAAATTAGTGTTAATCTATTATACATACCAATTTTATTATCATTAAAAATAATATATTTAGTTTCTTGAAATAAAAATGCATAGCGCAATAAAAACAATTTTTTTGGGGAAAATGCATTTTAAGCATAAAGTGGTCTTACTAGTTGTTTAATTGTACTAATTGAATTTTATCAATGCATTAGTATTAAAATGGGCCATTATTTCTCTTTCTAAATATATTTCATAATGTAGTTACCTCTATTTATACCCGCCAATTCAACAGCTACTTAACAACGGTTATATTTATCATAATAAAATAAGGAAGTTATTCAACATAATATTTAATTATAGGAAAATATATACTAAAATCTCATGGCATTACAACAATAACCTGCGTAATCAAGAAAGAACAGTTCTTGAATGAGTTTTTTGCAAAGAAAAAATTACGCGATAAAGTTGAATTCATCCCACAGATGAAAGAGGAGTTACATGTCACAATCATTTTAGTATGAACCAAATTAGAGTTGATACAAAAAAATTGAAGAATCTTCTAGAGCAGTGCTCACTTCAGTTGAGAGAACAGTGAGTTCTCAATTGTGAATGGTTGTAAACTAAGGGGAGAGTGAGTCTACTCTGAACCTTGTAACAGCAGTGCACTTAGTGGATTTTGGTACATTGACACGTTGTCTTTGTATGCTCTTTGGACTATCCTAGTTAGGGTGGACCGGGTAAAATTGATATTGATTGTGTATGGTTTCCTTTCAATTTATACATTGTTGCGAGAGAAAAAAAGATAATAATGTTTTGTTTAACGATGAAACAAGATCGAAATGGGAAATTGTTTTAATTCATCATACTCTGATTCACTCCCCCCAGGGTATTTAACCTACTGAGGCCAACGTTGCCCAAAATGGAAGAACCATGAAATCAGCTACCCAGGGCATCACACCGCGACACATCTCCTCGCACCATAACTAGAAAACGGCAAAGGCGGTGATTAACAATAAAAATTCTATATGTAAGGGTTTCTTCTAAAACATAAGGTTTTACATTGCCAAAAATCCCCCCCTTTGAAACCTTCACAGTGACCACATTTCTAACCCCCAAAACATGGTGGTGCCTAACTCTCATGGCCTGCACCCCCCAAGTCATGACACATTCTCATGTCGTGACACAAAACCCCACATCGTGACTCAACCCTTCACGATGCGACTTGTGAGACTACACAACTCCTTTTTCTTCCAACCAACGCTCCATGTCGTGACACCTCCCAACACCCAAGGTCACATCATGACACATTCCTCCCAACTAAAATCTCAATTCCAACTCCACCTCTCTTCCTCCAACCTTCTCCCGACACCTCTAACACCCAAAAGACGCAAAGTAACAGGTCAAGAAGGGTCAGTTCGTGGATTACAATAAGACCATAAACCAAGATCATTCATGCTTTGAAACTGAAACCGTGCATAATATAAATGAATAACATATTGTACACAAAAGATGGTTGAGCCTCCTATCTTCAATCATGTGCTTGATTATCGCTTAGAAGTAGCCAAAATACCCATTCCTCTTAGGGTATCCACGAGTGAATCACCCAAAACATGAGTAGGATTTTCCTTGTATCTATAATATGCTAGTACATCGAGTGTAAATGAAGAAATAGAAGAGAGCTTGGGTTTCAGGAGAATCGGTACCACATACCAAGAAGATCCTATGCCCTTTTCATGGCCTCAACCTCCATTATGTAGGCCTCAGGGACATACCCCGAGCCTTACTGCATTTACTCAAATGTTACATAACATTTGAGTAATGCTACAGTTACAAACACTGTGTAACCCCTCAGTGATATATGCATACATTTAACATTGAAATGCATCATTTGATTCTTTTATATGTTTTGTCATATAAAACGTAAATAATCAATGATATCCAATGTGGAAGAAGACCTGTACATTGATAATTAACATTCGACTATCATGTTAATTATAGCATACGATTGATACATATTGCAACACTTATCATATACTAATATTGTACAATAATACATTGAACAGGGGGTGAGGGTATAAAGGAAACAAAGATGTGGACGCGGAGACTCAAAACCAGGACCTCCTTAACACACCACCACAGATATAATATGATATGGCTAAAGGCGGTGGTGCGATATCCCAATACCACACCTTAAAAAACGTCATACCAAGGCATATGATATGCCTTGGGTCCATATATGTCGTACCATACAACATATCTATATTGTATAATATGATATAGACCAAATTACATCATATGTATGAAGTCTTTAAGGTCCAATTAGTTACTTTTACTATGTTGTGATTCATGTTTTAGAACATAAATCCATCAATTAGCTCTTCACTTTTCTCTCTTTTTCTTTATTTTTCCTCTATAACCCTAATCGCCCAAAGTCTTGAATGTTTATTACACTCTAATCACACACTCCTCACTCCTCTTCTTAAATCGAATAAACATCATGAATCCACGTGTCCCTCTAGCTGTTAATTTTCATTAATCCCTAATAAAAAACATGTGTGTTCGCATGAGGTATATATTGCAAAAAAATGCAGAAACGCTTGCATAGAGCAAAAATGTCCCAATGTGTTGAGTATTGTGCAAGTTTTTACTAGATATTGACATTGTGTTGAGTAACTCTGTTGGAAATTGATGCAGAAACAACAGGAGTCACAACGACAAAAAGAAACGATTCATAGAAGAGTAAAAGGGAAAAAACAAAAGAAGAAGAACATGGACATATAGATTTACGTGGTTCGGGAAATGATCCACATGTCTGCAGAGAGCCAGAAATTTCACTATAGTCAAAAGCACAAATTACAAGGAGTATCACAGCTTCACACGACACAAAAACCCTAGCCCAAAATGGGCTAATAAAGAAGACAGATCACTATTCCACCAACCGCACGGGAAGTCCGTTGTGCTACAGTGAAAGGCGGTTGGAAGTCCGCATCGCTACGTTGTCGCGGTGCGATTCCAAGGCACGGTCTGCCCATAACAATTGTTTGAAAAATATTAAACTTTTAATAGCATGTATGCGCGATTTTCCTAAAAAATGGAATAACTATTAAACGGGTGTTCAGATCAGAAATACAAGGGCACGGTTGAGCTCAGAATGGCAGTTTTACTCTAAGTGTGACCTAACTTTGGTCGGCGCTGGTCATCTGTTGAAAAAGTCACCAAGGACGTAACTACAAATAAAATAATTAAATAAAATTATTTTATTTTTAAAATCCTAATAACTCATGAACAGTGAGTCTGATTGGAAATCTGAGACCACCGTTGAGTTCTTAATGTGGTGTTTTCTCTATATGTGACTTAACTTTAGTCAGCACGGGTCGTTTGTGAAAAAGATGTCACGGGGCGTAACGGGAATAAAATAACTTAATAAAAAATATTTTATAACGCAGCGACATTTCCTTTTTATTAAGCATTTGTCAGGAATTCATGGTTATCACCATAAGCCTGGAATTTCTTTGACACGAGAAGAAAGAACACTCGAACAAACAGTGACAGATCGTGGATTGACGATCAACGTGCAGTCGATTCGAAGGAACCTCGCCGATGACGGCGACATAACAATCATCCTTCGTCAGCGACTGGTCCGAATCGAGGTAGGGCAGTTGTTTCTTTTTGATTTTCTTCGTTCTTGATTTTCACGATGAGCGCGGGTCAATCCACGAACAGATTAATCAGAGGTGTGATGTATTTGCGGGATGAGATTTATCTACTAGATTATCAGGAGATTTATTTTAATTCATCTTCATTTAACCTTCTAACGGACAATGGATTGAGGCCGACATGAACAAAGGTCGAGGTTCAGTACTCAAGATGTTCTTGTACTTTTCTCTTCGTCGTTCTTCACCGTTGGACCCTTGTGGCCACAATTCGACTTGTCGGGTGGCTCCGAACGCGGTTGGATCCCTGGATTGGAGGCAAATCGGTAACAGAGGCCGGATCTATGTAGATCGGGTCCCAAGGGGCCCAGATCTGTGACTGTTTCGAATTCCAGTCATCGAAGGTGGCTCGGTGGTCCGCGGAAGGGACCACCGGCGCGGGTCCGACGAGGTGAGGTGGTGGTCCGACAAGGCGAGGCGGCGAGCCGCAGGACGTGACGAGTGGCCACGTGCGGAGGCGGCGGTCGTGACAGGCGACCACATGGAGCAAAGCAGGGATGGGTTGAGCGGGTCGGGTCGGGCTGAGCGGGTCAGGGCCAGGCACACGGGGCGGGTCAGACCCAACAATTCGAGTTGGCCCAGTTGTCCTGGTCGGACCCAGGTCGAACCTCAGGGCAGACCCGGGTCAGACCTCGGGTCGACCCGAGGCGGTATTAGGGTCCACCCGAGGCGATCGCACGGTCAACCACCACGCTCGATCCACGGGCCCAATGACCCCCTTCTAAAACTTCAAACTGTTATAACTTTCAAACGGTACGTCCGTTTGACGAGCCACCTGCGTCGTTGGGACCCTGACGTTGAGACGATCTTTTTGACATAAATGGTAAGTTTTTAACTTTAGACCAGTATAGGTTGAGGGCGTTTCCATTGGTCTTTTTCTCGAGGGTTCAGTACAGTATTATGTCCATATCACTGGATTGTAATCCCCTCTATAGGTCGAGTCTCATATAGAGTTAGGCATCCCTCCCCGGGACTGGAGTGAGATCCTCTATAACCCCTAATAAAGTTTTGTGGAATCGATGCAACCTCCGTGAGCAGGTCGTTGGTCCTCCATCTAGTGGGCTGCATCAGTATGGTTAGTGGTATTCCCTAGGGTGTTGGGCAGGATCCCCTATCTTACGAATTGATCCAGATTAGGTTAGTGGTATTTCCCGGGTATTACGCAGGATCCCCTCTCTGTGTATCATAATCTTCCTTAACCAACACGTTCTCATTTAGGCAGGGCCCAGATGAGCTAGAGCTCTTCGTGAGCGTCTTTGATGATATCATGGCTCAATGAGTAAGTTCTCCCGAAACAAGCGTGTTTTGAGCAGAATCTTGTGGCTAGAAATTGGTTGTGGCTTACCTCTAGACTTTGCGTCTTGGACTAAGTATATCTGAATATTCTTGTTATATGTAATGTTGACATATGTCTATGTATAGCTGACTAGTAGCTCCTTTGTGGTAATATCTTCGTGGTATTTCCTTTGTGGTTTTGGAGTGTCCTACTGAGTATTGTTATACTCACTCACGGGTTTTGCCCGCACGTGTCGTGTCTTGTGCAGACGATCGACCCTTTGACGGAGTCCTAAGTGGATCAGGATCAGGTGGCACTTAGCGAGGTTGGACAGACAAGGTGTGTTCTTGCGGCTTTTCAGACAGTAGTCTCAGTACTCTTTACTTACATGTTGGACATGTAGTTACAGACTCTTTGGTGGGCTTGTTTTGACCTTGTTTACTTACTTTCATTGTCGTACTCTGGTTGTGGGATAAGTCTAAAGTGCTACAGTGGATGACGGCTGGAAGCCCGCGTCACTACAAGTCATGTCAAAAGTCTGCACTGCTACAATGTCATGTCGGTTTATGTCAGTCAACTCCGCTACAGTGATAAGATGGGTCGAAATCATTCGGCCCAACAACATTCAAAGCGGACCGGGCTACACTAAATCCAACAGAAATATGATGTATTAAATAGGCTCTCATAACGTTGTGTTGAGTAACATAAAATTTCACAAAATTTCATACAGTACAGAAACATGTGTTCGCACGAGGTATATATAGAGAAGGAAATCAACAATCTTAAACGTAAATTAATGTACATGAAAGTATCTCATACTTGATAATGATTAAAAATAACATACATAAACCAAAAATAATAACCAAATTATTTATATGCACGAAAACTAAATAAGCATGTCCGGCTTTTAAGCTAGACACGAGATTCATCGAATAGAGGCATACATGGAGAACGGTATAATTTTGTTCACCACGTGTAACAGTTGGATTTGGTGCACTTTAAAAAAAATGTTAAAAAAAAGATTTGATCGTCTCTAATATTTTTATCTTTAGAATTCTGAATTAAAATTCATAAAAATATGTTTCAAAATTTTAAAAGATTATTGTCACCTTCCTATTTAATTTTTGATCATTATAATCTATGAAATTTCGTAAAACTCGAAAATTTGTAATTCTCTCTTTTTTTTAAAGATATAGGTTTGTGCTTGTGTGGAAATGGATTTAACGAAAACTCTCCCCAGGTATATCTGGATCTCTATATCGAAGGAATACCGCTTCAAGCAACAAGTGGTTTATGACGCACGACCCTCGTTTAATGGAAGATGCTTCCAGCAAGGACACGAGTCACGAGTCAGCCCAATGTTGTAGGGTTGCCTTCATGGAAGCCTCATATGATGATAGAAAGGAGTTAAAGGGGGCCAGATTAGCCCTTATGATGGTAGGAATGAGCACCAATCTCAGGTTCTTCCCAACTGAGGGTCCGTCCCCTCTGGTCGAAATTCCATGAGGTGTGTGGAAATCAGCTCAAGGGCATTAATTTTAGTTCTTGGGCAGTCAGCCCAAAGAAGAATTGCAGTGAGCCCCAGTAAGTTGACCATGATTGTTTTGTTGTTGTTAGCGTCTGTTTTATTGTTTTCTTTTCATTATGTGTCCAAGCTAGGTACACCTAGCTTGAGGGGGAGTGTTAGAGTCTGTATCCCACATCGGACTTGTGGTCCGATGTGGAGTTTCTCATTCATTATAAAAGAACGCCTCCGCCTCACTTTGAGGTAAGGAGGCGAGGGGGTTTCCTCATTTTAACATGGTATCACAGGGATCTTCCCGACCCTCCCTCCCATCTTTTTTTATTTTGCTCTAGGGTTTACTCATTTTTTTTTCTCCCATCCGAGGGGGCGGCGGCCTCAAAGCCCCGTAGGGTTACCGCCGCCGCCCCTCCGCCTCTGCCCTGCGCGATTTCCCGGCGGCTCACCCCTCCCTCCCGAGGCCTCGGCCTGGCCTCTTCCCCGGCGGCTCGCCCTTGGCGCGACGCGGCTTCCCGGCTCGTCCCTCCCGCGACGCGGCTCCCGGCTCCTCCCGGCGCGACGCGGCTCCCCGACTCCCGGCTGCTCCCGACGGCCTCCCGCTGCTCCCGGCGGTCTCCCGCTGCTCCCGACGCCATCACCCGCGCACCCCGCCGGCGGCCTCCCGCTGCTCCCGGCGCCTCCCGACTGCTCCCGCCGGCCTCCCGCTTCTCCCGGCGGCCTACCGCTGCCGGCGGCCTCCCCTGCCGGCGCCTGCCTCCCCGCTGCGCGCGGCGCCTCTCCCTGGTTCTCCAGCCGCCGGCGACCCTCCCCTACGCGGCTCCATGCGCGCGACTCCCCTCCTCCTGCTTCCGGCCTCTCCCTCTGCCAGCGCTTCCCGCAGCCGGCCTCCACGCCTCCTGCGGATGTTCCGGCGGACTCCCTGCGCCGGCAGCCTCCCTTCCCAGCGGCCTCCCTTCCTTGGCGGTCTGCTGCTGTCCGGCGGCTCCTTCCGCCCTCCCGCGCGCCTCTCTGCCAGGCGGCCTCCCTTCGACAGCCGGCCTCAATCCCTGCCGACTCCTCCAGCGGCCGGTTTCCAGCCCTGCCGGCCTCCCGTACCACCTCTGCTCATCTGCTCCCTCCATGCCGGCCTCCTTCAGTGGATTTCCCGGCGCTTCGCCGACCGGCACCGCCATTGCGGCTTCCTCGACACTTTGACGACCGGCCCTCCCGAGCGGATTCCTCGGCGCTTTGACGATCGGCCCCACATTACGGTTTTCCCGGCGCTCTGACGACCGGCCCGTAGTGCGGATTTTCCCGACGCTCTGACGACCGACCCGCCAGTGTGGATTTCCCGGCGCTCTGATGTCCGGCCCCGCACTTTTCCGGCGACGACCCATCCTTTTTCAGCGGCATCACATTACCATCTTGCGGGGGAGCAGCATCCACATCATTTTTATTATTTCCGTTTCTTCTGTTTTCGTCATGTTTTGTAATCAAGCTGGGTATGTCCAGCTTGAGGGGGAGTGTTAGCGTCTGTTTTATTGTTTTCTTTTCATTATGTGTCCAAGCTAGGTACACCTAGCTTGAGGGGGAGTGTTAGAGTCTGTATCCCACATCGGACTTGTGGTCCGATGTGGAGTTTCTCATTCATTATAAAAGAACGCCTCCGCCTCACTTTGAGGTAAGGAGGCGAGGGGGTTTCCTCATTTTAACAGTTGTTATTCCTTCTAGTGAGATAGGAGCCCCTCTTATCGACGGGAGGGAGCCTAATAGCAAGAAAGGAGATGTTAATCGGGAATGCCCTCTTGCAGTAGCAAAAGAGGATGGATGACAATAAGGGGATCCCAAAGTGTGTGATGTCTTGCAGGATTGTTATCAGATTTAGAAAGCACCCAAGAACAGTTTAAGGATGACAATGGGCAGGGGAAGCTTGCAATTAACTTTATTGATGTCAAGTTGGAGGGATACCTTAATCTGATATCAGGGATTTAGCCTATAAATACTGGGATGAAGAGTGGGTTCCGCAATGTCTGTCTTGCCTTCTGGTTGTTGTCTTGTAATCAACTCTTGTGAGGGTTCACAAACCTCTTAAAGTGCCCATTTTGATGATAATTAATAAAAATTTGATTTGGAGTCAAAGTCCCCAACCTGCGTCTTTACTGTGATTTGGGATGATGGCTTATCAATGTCAAACTTCATATGTGGTACCAGAATTTATAACCAGCACAATAACTGTACTACATTGAACACTTTCAAGGTAACGTTGGGCAATATGGCACTCGCACCATATTACAAGGAAGAAAGTACAACAATGACAAGAAGTTTTGGCCATCAAGAACTTCGTTTATTCCATTGTCTGATCAATCATACACGCTTATTAAATTTATATTTGCACCAATGCAGCTTATTTATATTGCCACAATCTTTAAGCCTCCTTTCAATACTCAAAACCAGTAAAAGAATACGCAAAAGGAAACCTAAATTAGGAGAGCCAAGGCTGGGGAATAGAAAGATACATGCACATAAACAAAATATGGTATATGCATTACCTAAGAGGCAAATATTTCATGAGATTCGATTGGAGATGACCAATACCGGAGGAGCGATTCAACAGTAAGCCTCCGAGTTGCACTCAGCATTGAAATAAAAAACCGGCACCCATCAATTTTGTATTCTTCCAGTGGATTCCTATGGCCAAAACTCCTCACATTGACCTGTAAAAGGCCATCTTAAGGCTTTTCTTGGAAAACATATGCCATATAGTGTCCACAGAACGACAAAGATATACCGCAGAACTAAGCCTGTTCATGTTGACAAGATGATCTCTCCAGAAACAATCCATTGTTTTTATGAGTACTTCTTTCTGTAAGCCAACAAGAAAACAAGGGTTTGATTAGATTGTAAGAGATGGATTCATCATCTTATTAGAACCATTTGGATGCAATTATGTTCAGGAGTTAGGGGCATTCCATCCCACCTTCAATTATTTTATCTAGAGAGATGGTTTACCAAAGCCGGCCCAACAAATACATGAATCAGTTGTAAGAGAGAGATTTGATTTGAGATTACTAATGCAAATGATAATATAAGGATGATATATAACAAGGTTCTAACACAAAATGAGTGAGCAATCCAACAAAATATTTCAAGCACAACAACTTTCAAATCAGATAAAATAGTCCCAATGACTCGAAGGTTAATTGCATAGATTGTAACAAAATAAAGAAGGTTTATTAACCATAACACCAATTGTGCTGAGATGGAAAACATGACCTAGCACATAAAATATCATGCACAGCTGTCTATTTTACAAAATATACAAATAGGAAAGCTTGGCACGGGCTCATACATAAATAAGTTACTGAGCAATCTATGCCTCGAAAAGTGCAATTTAAAGATCAAAACTCTTACATTCAGACACTGTGAAACTTCATTTGTTCACTTTACCCTATGAGAAAGTGGCAATGTAATATGCCATGATTTTGGTAACATGGCAGCGTTGATGTTAAGAGTTGGGAAGGTTGCAATATGAGGGTGTTCACTGTTCATGCTAATGAATTTTAAGATCCACCAATGTGGAACCAATTCATGCTACCCTAGGAGTCAATTGATCACCCCTTCCCGCTCCCCCAAGCAATACAGTTGTATTGCACGGATTTTGAATATCAACTTCTCAACATGAAAAAACTGATGTGGTAAATTTTATATTTAAAATCCAGCTTCATTTTACCTCTATTTCCTTTACATATGCAACATCGTAGCCATACTCTTGCACAGCACCCAGATATGAAGCAATCAAAAGATCTCCAAGATACTTCCGAAGAAGATTAGTTGTCAATCCATACTTTCCATCCCTTCATTAGACATAATTAGAGGTTTTCCATGCATAATATTAGAATCATAAAACTCGAAATGAAATAATATGATCAATTAATTATGCAGGATAATTGGGCTCACTTAGCTGAGTCATCAGAGGAGCATATCACAAGCCATCGTTTCAATGAAATACTTCTGCTTTGAATTCCTTTGAAGGTGTTTGAAGCAGCCGGCATGTTAGGAAGGTAGAAGTTATTAGTATCTACAGAACTCAGTCCATGAAGTTGCCCAAGCGAGTCCACCAAAGCTTCTTCCGTTATACCCACAAATAAGCCTAAGGAGATTTCACTTTTTTTAGAATTCAAGTCAGCATTGTAAACAAAACACCAATTTCGGAAACGCTTTTACAACCCCCAAATGCAATCTCGGAGAATAAAAATGAAACAAACACTTATCAACAAACCATTATTTGCTAATAAAAACTAACTTCAAAATATAAATAAAAATTAATCATTTTACAAGAATTGAAAGAATAAATTAAAAGAAAATTAATAAATTAAATTTATCACAAATTATAATGTGCTCTCAAAAATACTTCTAGTTCAACATTTGCACGATATTCTCTCTCATAATTAATGAATGTTATTTATAACAATATAGAATCAAATATATTACCTTTCCTAATATTTTGGACCATGAAAAACCTCCCCTCTTTTTTTCTTATATTTGGTATACGTTTGAAAGTTTTCTTTAGGATGACATGGGATGTTTAGGCCCTCCAATACTGTGTTTTCTCTAACCCTCCAAATCGGGGTGTCTGTTGAGTAAATAGTTAAAATTCTTAATTGCAAAAATATTCAAAAAAAAGGTGAGGGAATAATAGGGATAAAATAATTAGGATAATTTTGGAAAAAGAGAAACAAGTTAAATCATTTGATGCATTTTATAATAACTTTCAAAAGATGATTAGATAAAACCATTTCATTTCATCATAAAACTCTCAATTAATGAAATATAAATTCAATTTAATTTCATTCAGTTTCATTCAATTTCAATCTTTTAATGACCATTTCTCATTTCATACCAATGTAACTCACAAACATAAAGCCGGGACCAAAGGTAATATAATACATTATCTACAAATAAATACTTGAGGCAAAGTACTGTTAAAGCTCAATTATTCTAAATAAGATTAAAGAACAATTGTCGTATTGCACAAACGCACCATCTAGTAGCTTCCCACCAATGCCCGTAAACTCCTTCATGAGTTTTCCCAAGTTCCATCTACTGGGATGCTATGACAGAAAAAGATACTTTAGCTTTTAATTTTATTAAATTGGATGAGAAGTCCAGCCTAACAGATTCTCTTTAAAGCACTACAAAATAACGTCAGCTTTAAATGATGGTGATGATAATAAAATGAAGTATAGAGTGCAGTTCCAAACAAATTCATGAGATGAAACCTCTTCTCACGGCTGTGTGCGCACATGCACATGAACATGTTTAACCATAAAAACTATTATCATGTAGTGTGGATAGGTTCAATCCATTTGAGAAAAATCGAATACGTGGTGAAATCGGCTGCGTGGTTCCAATTGGCTACGTCAGTTTTAGCTACATGAGTAAAAAGCCTACGTAAGCCAATTTGGCTACGTGGTGATATTCGGCTACGCGGACAAATTAGTTACGTGAGAAAAATCGGCTACGTGAAGAAGGCCTGCGTGAAAGCTATCTAATATAATAGAGAGGAGTTAGGGAGCAGCGATCTCTATCAGAGACACATTCTCTCCAATTACCAAAAAACAAAAGAAAATAAGGAATTTAAAAAAAAATCCAACTCTGGCAGTTAGTTTCCTGTTTGCCATGTTTCCTGTTTTTATGATTTTAATTATCAGATATTAAATGAAAACTTCTAAATAATTTCTAAAACTTATGGAAATATTAAACAATATTATCTAAAAGAAAACGACCACTGTTTTAAAAAATTAATAATATTTTTTACTATCCACATAAATGTAGCATTAAAAAAAATGTTGAAATGCTTATTACAGAATAAAATTTCATATAAAAATATTTTTTAGGATATGAAACATGTTTTCAATTTTCAATTTCTAAAAATTAATAAAGCATTTGGTAGATTCTCATAAATGGTGTATGCATACATTGCTCAAATAAGATTTGTGCTCATAAATGCAAATCCATGTGTGTTTTTAGTGGTTCAGATAATATCCACTCAAAATCTTAGCTGTACCTTGAATGGGTCAACATTTCCAAAGACAATCTCATCTACCACCGCTTGCATGTACCTGTAAACAGTAAGTTCGTGCATTGAAAATGACAATGATGGTGGTAACTACAACCAGAGAAAATACATGCAGATTACCAATAATTGCAATGGAAACAACTAGAAGCAAAGAATAGTCACAGAAGACTGGCCATTCAGTTGACTATATACGAATTCATCAACAATTGAACCATTTGGTGGAATGGAACAAACCAACCATTCAGCCAGCTAAACACACACATTTAGTTACGTAACTTTATAAGCAACTGTTGGTCGGAGTGGTTTACTCAAGAGGGGGGTGAATTGAGTACCAATTAAAATTTCTGTATTTAAAAACACTGTCTTAAAGACCCCCAAATAAAATAATAAATTAAACTGTAGTGAATTTATATTAAAGTAGAGGTTCTGTTAGATTCTCAAGGGATTGATTAATTCCCAGTTAATCAACACAGGAGTGTGTGATTATCTTTTGAAACTAACTTACTAATCTACACTTAACATAAACACTTGCTAATTTAATTATCAAAGTAACTTTAAAAACAGTATTGGTTTTAAAGTGATTAGCAGCGGAATAAAACTTTGAAAGAGATGGCACAACAAATGTAACCAAGAGGTTCAGTCTCAAGCCGAGACTTAGTCCTCTCAAAAGTTTATATAAAAATGATCCACACCCTGGATCGGGGTTCAACAGTTTACAATTGTCCAGGTCCAAGACCTCTACCATTGTTATTCGTGGGAAACAGTACAACAGCAACCAGCTGTCCAGGTCACACACACGACCTCTACCACTGTTATTCGTGGGAAAGAAAGAATGCAAGAATTTGGTAAGGATTTACAAATCCTCCAGTTTAAGTACAGGAGACAGTGTATGTGTTAAATACAGCAGATAACACACACTGCTCGAAAAGTATAATAATAAATCACAGAACAAGAGATGTAGAGTTTAGAAATGGTTCTGGTGAGTTCAGTGTAGCTCTGGACTCCTTTGGATTCGATCAGAAGTGAGTCTGAGTCCTCTTCTCGTTTCTGTTTGAGAAACAGAGTGTCGTATGCTCCAGGTTCACAGACAGTGAAAATGTAGTGGTTGAAGTTATTCAGTGCTCTTCTTATATGCACAGAACACTTCTCGAGTGTGCTTGATTGTCTATGAGCTTCTCTGTGTTCTTGATGGAACTGGTTTTTCTCTTCTTGATTCTTCTCGTTCTTGTGTTTCTGGTATATTCCATCCACCACACTCTTCTTGTTGGGCAGCGTAGTCTTCTCGTATTTATCTCACGGGCAACAGGGGACAGAAAAGATTTCCTTTCTGCAGGTACGAGGTACGGATTCCTGACATCCGACAACCTTTATCAGATATTTGACAAATCATTAAAATGTACATGATATGACCGTTAGATAGATTAAATATAGAAAATAAAGAAATTCAAACAGTGAGTCGAGTGATTGGTAGGTAATCAGCATCGGTAGCTTGGACATCGGTAGCTCAATGTCATTAGTTGCTTTGACTTTATCGGTGGCTCTATGCGTCGGTTGGTACATGCTTGTATCGGTGACTTTGTTTATCGGTAGCTCCATGCGTCGGTAGCTCCATGCGTCGGTAGCTCCATGCGTCGGTAGCTCCATGCGTCGGTAGCTCCATGCGTCGGTAGCTCCATGCGTCGGTATCGGTAGCTGTGAGTCTGTCAGTAGCTTCGTCCATCGGTGACTCTTATTCCATCGGTAGCTATTTATACTTACACTGGTAGCTCTATGTTTGTATCGGTAGCTGTTTGTAAGTCAGTAGCTTACATTTATAAGTACATCGGTAGCTCTGTGTTAAGTATATCGGTGACTCTGTCTGTCGGTAGACTAAGTATATCGGTAGACTCGGTACCGGTAGCTCTTTATCAGTAGCTATAAGCAGATTACTTATCTGTTTTATGCAGAACACATCCGATTGTGTTAGAATCAATTTATAACTTGTATGAACATGGATAAATGAGGATTAACATATTCCAAAGACTATTTTAAAAATTATTATTGGTTTGATCACAGATTTGAAAGAATTAAAGTATAGATCAATGATACTTAAAAATATCATAGAAAATGAAAACATAATTGGGATTTTCAACACATATGAATACATGATTGAGATTATCAAAACAGGTGAGGTCAACAATCTCCCCCTTTTTGATAATCACAATTTATGATATGGGCATTTAACATAGTGAAAATATAATAATAAAGAGTATAATATTGAATTCAATTTTCTCAGAGAAAACAGCATCAGAGATAATAGAGATAGTATGATATAGACATAAGTTATCAGAGGTAACAATCATAAGGTACCGAAGGTAAAAAGAAACACAATAGTATCAGAGATAAAATTGAAAAGAAGATTATTTGTCTCCCCTTATTCCTTATTTTTCTCCATTGAAAATATTTCTCATTCTCTCATTTTTCTCTTATTGTTCTCCCCCTTTGTGATAATCAAAAAGTGGGAAAGCATATATAGGAGACAAATAAAACATGAGAAGTAAAAGGAGTTCTTCTGTATTAGAGCAGTCAGAAAGTACAGAAACAGAATACAAATGAATTCCTATCAAAAATCCTGGCCACTGGATCAATCCACATCTTCAACGTGAGATTTTCCTTTGGGATCAGAAGAAGGTTCGGGTGGTGAGGATGCAGGTGGAGGTTTTGGAATGCCAGAAATGATCAAAGGAGGCTGAGCCACTGACACAGAGTCAGGCCTGTAGGTTGAAGATCTTTGGGTGATCATTGGTGTGAGGCTTCGAATAGCTTGAGCAGGAGTCAGCTGGACTGTGGAAACAGGTGAGGCAGAAGCAGGCAAAGCAGGAGGTACTATGACTGGTCTGGCATCAACATGCAAGAAAGGCAGCAACAGATTTCTAAAATCCATAATAATTCCTCCTCCTCTGTCCATAGCAGGAGTCAATTGTCTTAGTTTGCTCACTTGTTCTCTAAAAGCTTGAGTGACTGGAGGTAGCTTCATGTTTTCCAACATCAGCTTGAAGTGGTGTTCGAGTTGATGCTTGGTGAAAATTCTGGTGAAGTAGTAGTCCACTTTGCTCTTTATGGCTTCCTGAGAGGCAGAGGCTTCTCTCATATAATCTTGAACAATCTTCATTATTTCTCTAGCAGAATCTCTTGTAGAAAGCACCACTCGGCTCAACTCTGATGAGTCCACAGAGCCACTGGTTGAAATAGAACCAATCTCCTCCTTCAACATTGCTCGAACTAAATTCAGATCAACTAATAGTTTGGATGTGAGAGGGCCAAGAGAGAAGGAAACAGATTCTTTGAAACTCTTAGACAAACCACTGATTAGGCTTTGAACTTGAGAGTCTTGTAATTGAACGTGATCCTTCACTGAGGTTTTGAAACTTTCAAACACCGAGACAAACTGGCTTACTACACTCTTCACATAAGCTAGGTCCTTGTCAGCTTGAGACTTGGAGCTCATATAAGAATCCAAAGCAACAACTGATATCTTGAGAGCTTCAAGATCTGCTTCGATTCTAGAAGACTGAGTCTGGCACTCTTTCACTTCTTCCATAAGCTCAGACATAAAAGAAGATAAATTAAAAGCCAGAGAGAGCTCGAAGGATTTCTCTAACATTTTCATTTCTTCATTAAAGCTTTGCTTCATCTCAGCAACTGATACACTGAATGATTCTTTCAGCTCATTCTTCATGGATTCAAGATCAGATTTAGAGACAAAATCATTAGGGACAACTGCAGCAGATCCCTTTACTGAGGCCAAACTAACTACAGAATCAGTCATTATTGATTGAATTGAGGATGAAAGGGAGGTTTCCATTAACTTCACTTCTTCAACAAAACTGGATTTGAGGTCCTCTTTCAGCTTATTCAGATCATGAAATCTGACCACATTATCTGGCAACAATTCAGAAGCAAGATCATAATTGGTCTTCGGTCTATTCACAGACATCTCATTATCAGAATCCGGATAATCCAATCCACAGACTATAAACCCTGGGTCTTCTACCCAGTCTCCAAGCTCAACAGCTACTGTAACATTTCCAAGAACAGATTGATGCTCCCCCTCAATGGGTGCATTCTCATGTGTCACAACAGCATTCAGTGCTGGATTCTCTTCATCAGAATCTTCTACTACAAGTTCCATCGATGCAGCATCTAGAAGAGCTTCTGATACAGGTACAGCTTCTTCTGTATCTCTTTCTACTTCAGCAGTCGGCATAGCTGAGCTTCCAATCAAAGGACTCATACTTAAACTACCAGAAGCAGACGATTCAGATACATTCTCCTTTTCCTCTTCTTCTTGGTGAGGCACAGACTGGTCTTCCTCATAAGTAGACAAAATTTCCTCTACCTTTCCTTTCCTAGAATAAACCAATTCTGCAACAGGACTTGGGGGCAAGTCTGGATCTCCTCCAACATCCATGGGAGTTTCTTCTTCTTCTTCTGTTTCATCTTCTGTTTCATTACTATAAACAGGTTCCTCTTCATCAGGTCTCAGACTCGGATCTCTCATATCCTTTGGTCTTGAGGGATGATCCACAGGATTAAACCTATCATATATCTTCTGATCATCACTGACTCATTCTCCCTTCCATGGGTTCCAGTTAATTTTCATGTACTTACAAACAGTCGAGGTGATGCAGAAATTGTTCCTGACTACAACTGTCTCATCCTGAGACTCAGCTATTCCTTTCACTTTTATCATTACTGAAATCAGCTTGGCAAAGAATAAAGCATTAGTCTTTGACTTTGGTCTAATCATGTCTTCCATTTGAAGCATTAACAATCTGCACAGATTGATTTTTACACCATGTCTTAGCAAATGAAGAAGATAGATATCTTGATATCTCAGATTTGCAAAATCTCCTCGCCTCGGTATCAACACATGCTGAGCAAACTTGAAGAGCAGTCGATTCTCTCCATCCATTTCAGCAGCAACCACTTGCCTTTGATTCCCATTACCGGTCAGTTCTTTTAAGGCGGTTTCATAATCAAAGATGTCACTGCTAGGTGGCATTGCTCTTGATACGTACCCAGAGACACCTTCATGTGGTACTTTCAAACACTCAGCCCACTCTACTGAAGAAAAAGACATCTCTTTTCCATTTAAAAAAGAGCTTACCCGATTCTCATTTTCAGACTTCTCGAAGGTTACAAACTCGTAGAACTGTTTTACCAACTTCGGGTAGTATGGGCCATTGTTATTCGAGAAACAATCCACCCATTTCTGGTCTTCCAGAATCTCGAGTACTAACGATTTGCTAGGCAGTAGCCATTCCACGCACAGTTCCTTCTCGATTACTATGTCTCTATTCTGCAAGTGAGGATTCACTGGTCGCTTTCCCGATCTAGTTCTGACTTCACTAACACTGGCTTTATGCTGTGTCTTCTGCTTCTTAGCTTTTGGTTCTACACTTTCATCTCTGACGGTAGGAAGCTTAGTTTTTGCCATCGCGGGTTTAGGGTTCTTGGTCGATTTGGGAGCTAAGGTTCGAAGGTGAGAGATTTTGAGCTCGGTGAGGTACGGAGTGGCTTAGACTTAGTTTTATCATTTAGGAATTCCAAATAAACGACTAAAATAGAGTAAGATAAAATAAAATAAAGCGATTCGTATTCTTGGCGGCAGACAGATGTAAAACATTGCATCGGTGTGAGTTAATCATCGGTGAGAGAAAAAAAAAGAAAAAAAATTGGTGAGAATTGTACATCGGTGAGGATTTTCACATCGGTGAGAATTTCACATCAGTGAGGATTTCACATCGGTGAGAATTTCACATCGGTGAGAATTTCACATCGGTGAGAATTTCACATCAGTTGTGATTAAACATTCCCAATTCGTGTCTTATGTAACTTAGCCTATCCGAACTTAAAGGTTTAGTGAAAATATCAGCCAATTGATGTTCAGTGCCAATAAATTCAAGAGAAATATCACCTTTTTGATAGTGATCTCTTAGGAAATGGTGTCTTACATCTATGTGTTTGGTTCTAGAGTGAGATACAGGATTCTTAGAGATGTTTATTGCACTGGTGTTATCACAGTTGATTGAAACATGTTTAAAATCATATCCATAGTCCAAAAGAGTGTGCTTCATCCACAGAATTTGTGCACAGCAACTACCAGCAGCTATATATTCTGCTTCGGCAGTAGATAATGCAACTGAGTTCTGTTTCTTACTACACCAAGAAACTAAAGATTTTCCAAGCAAATGACATGTTCCTGATGTGCTTTTTCTATCTAACTTACAACCAGCAAAGTCAGCATCTGAATAACTCATTAACTCAAAGGATTGTCCTTTTGGGTAAAACAAACCTAAGTTAACCGTGTGTTTGAGATATTTAAAAATTCTTTTAACAGCAAGCAAATGAGATTCTTTTGGATTAGCTTGAAATCTAGCACACATACACACACTAAACATAATATCAGGTCGACTAGCAGTAAGATAAAGTAAACTACCAATCATACCTCTGTAATTTGTTTGATCAACTGGTTTCCCAGTTTCATCTGCGTCCAATTTACAGGTAGTACTCATAGTAGTTTCACTTTCCTTGATACTATCCAGACCAAAACGTTTTAAAAGATCCTTTGTATATTTACTTTGATTCAAAATAATACCATTTTCATTTTGAAGTACTTGAAATCCAAGAAAGTACTTAAGTTCTCCCATTAAGCTCATTTCAAATTCATTTTGCATACTTTTTGAAAAATCAGTACATAAAGAGTGTTTAGAAGATCCAAAAATAATATCATCAACATATATTTGTACAACTAAAACATCTTTAGAAATTCTTTTAATGAAAAGAGTTGGATCAGCAATCCCTTTAGTAAAACAATTTGAGATAAGGAAATTGCTAAGTCTATCATACCAAGCTCTTGGAGCATGTTTCAAACTATACAAAGCTTTAGAAAGTTTAAAAACTTGATTTGGAAAATGGGGATTAGTAAATCCAGGTGGTTGTTCTACAAAAACATCTTCAATTATAAAATCATTTAGAAATGCACTTTTCACATCCATTTGATATAACTTGAAATCCAGATGTGCAGCATATGCAAGTAAGATCCTAATGGCTTCTAGTCTAGCTACAGGTGCAAAAGTTTCCTCATAGTCTATACCTTCTTCTTGACTATATCCTTGTGCAACTAGTCTAGCTTTGTTTCTAACTATATTTCCAGATTCATCTACTTTATTTCTAAAACCCCATTTTGTGCCTATTGTCAAAGTGTCCTTAGATCTGTCAACTAATTCCCAGACTTTGTTTCTTTCAAACTGATTTAATTCTTCCTGCATAGCTATTACCCAGAATTCATCATTGATAGCATCATTGATATTTTTGGGTTCTAGCTGTGAAAGAAAAGCTTGATGTTCAACCTGGTTTCTTAGAGAAGCTCTAGTTTGTGTTCCTCTATCAAGATTACCAACAACAGCTTCTAAAGGATGATTCTTTAGAATCCTCGTTGATCTGGTAAAGGTTGGACTAGAAATTTCAGGTTCATCTATAGGTTCGGGTTCAACAGAAGCAGATTCTGGAAAAAGTCCAGAACTGGATGTTTTGATAACAGGTTCTTTAGATTTATCATTAATGTCCAGAACAGATAAGTCTTCTTCAATATTTTCAAGAGAGATTTTAGACTCATGTGGATCAGTTTCATCAAACTTGATGTGAACAGATTCTTCCACACATTTAGTTTTCTTATTGAATACTCTATAGGCTTTACTTGAAATAGAGTAACCCAGAAAAATTCCTTCATCACTTTTGGAAGCAAACTTATCCAGATTATTTTTAGTATTCAGAATAAATACTTTGCAACCAAAAACTTTAAAGTAATTAACCTTAGGCTTTCTATTGTTCCACAATTCATAAGGGGTTTTCTTAAGAACAGGTCTAATTAAGACTCTATTAATGACATAACAAGCTGTATTTACAGCTTCAACCCAAAAGTAAATAGGCAGTTCATATTCATTGAGCATGGTTCTAGCTATTTCTTGCAGGGTTCTATTCCTTCTCTCTACTACACCATTTTGTTGGGGTGTCCTAGGGGCAGAAAAGTTATGAGTATAGCCATTGTGTGAGCAATAAGATTCAAAATCTTGATTTTCAAACTCACGACCATGATCACTTCTCAAAGTTTTAATCTTAAGTCCACTAAGATTTTCTACAGATTTAGAGTATTTAACAAAAGAAGAACAGGCTTCACTTTTGTGAGCTAGAAAATATACCCAAGTATATCTAGAAAAATCATCTACAAGAACATAAACATAGTGCTTCCCATTTAAACTAGAAACTCTTGATGGTCCAAACAAATCCATGTGAACCAATTCAAGTGGTTGAGAAGTCGAAACTTCTTTCTTTGATTTAAAAGAAACTTTGTGTTGTTTTCCCTTTTGACAGGGGTTACACACTCTATCATTTGGGAATTCTAATTTAGGTAGGTCTCTAACTAGGTTTTTTCTAGAGAGTTTTCTAAGTGAGTGAATGTTGCAATGTCCCAATCTTCTGTGCCATAGCCAAGATTCTTTATGAAAAGCATTCAAACAAGTAATATTCTGTTTAGCTAAAGAATTCAGATTAACAGCATAAACATTTTCATTTCTTAAGGCAGAAAATACCAAAACATTCTTAGAATTAAAAACTTTGCAAGAATCATTTTCAAATTTAACATGAAAACCATCATCACATAACTGAGAAATACTTAATAAATTGTATTTAAGGCCATCAACAAATAAAACTTTAGAAATCAAAATTGAATCAGTGTTACCAATCTGGCCTAGGCCGATGATTTTTCCTCTTGAATTATCACCAAAGGTGACAAAGCCTCCATCAACTTTTATTAAACTCTTGAAACAAGAGAAGTCTCCTGACATATGTCTTGAACATCCACTGTCCAAATACCAGGTCTCTTTACAGGAGCTCTTTAAGCAAGTTCCCTACAAAACAGATTCAGATGGGAAATGATTTTGGTACCCAGATTTTCTTGGGTCCAGACAGGTTAGCCAATAACACTTTAGGTACCCATATTTGTCTAATGGGTCTCATATAATTTGTAGAATTGACATGCTTTGAAAGATAAACTTTATTAGATCCATAGCTATATATATAACTGGTTGAAGCATATGAAGTTCCAGAATTACCTTCATTCTGTCCAGATTTAGAAATGAATCTAGTTTTGGCAATTTTCCTTTGTCCAGGTTGGTATCCTATACCAGTAGTATATTTAGGTGCTATTTGCTTTCCTAGCATCTGTGTTAGTGTATTTTTTCCATTGGTGAACTTCTCTAAGTCTTTCTTGAGTTGCTCATTAGATAGTTTCAGTTCAGTGTTTTCTTTTAACTATAAGGCCCCAGCCTTAAACCTTACTTAATCTTGAGTTATTACAAGATTACACATTGAGGATCTTTTCGGGTTTAGAGTTTTAGAGAATTAGATCATAAAACTTGCATTACATTCCACATATAAACAAAGTGGTTACATAAAGATAGTATTCTTCATTCCCATCAATGGAAACACATTTAAAATAAAACATGAATTATTTCTTGACACATCCTTGACTATATCATCTGATCATGTACATTTCCCTTGACCTGTGAAAAACATTTCAAAAACTTGGGATGAGCATAAAAACTCAGTATGGGTGTTAAAAAAAACATGGAAAGGAAACATGAGTTCATATATACATAAGAATGAAATCATACTTTACCCATAAAACATAGGCACTTTAACATACCTCATAAAATCATGAATAAAACATAGAAATCATAAGACATAAAGGTAACTTGAGGCATTCATAACATTCTTACGTAGGGAGTAACCCTCTTGGTTACGTTTGGAATACCCATCACAGTATATTCCCTAAAATCTCTTCGGAGAAACCTTAACGTTTCACTCCTTCGCGTTACCCAATGCATTGGAGAGCTATAACGGGCTCACCCGCCCTTAGTTTATCACGGAACCACCCGTCTTCATAATAATGCCCAAGAACCATAACATAATCATATCACATAAAACATGCATAAAGGAAACATAAAATTTCCACATTTCAATCACGAGATATCAATACAACACATTGATATAAAAACATTATGAAAACCATTTTCAATACTAAAAGAAAAGAAAAGTAAAACATGGTATTTATTTTTCTTTTAAAAAAAGGTATGGCTTGTAGAGGAAGCCGCAACTCAAATAACGGTCACGACGGCGAAGAAGTCGTTGTCGCCGCATACGTACGACAAAAACATTCCCCTTTTGTCGTTTAGTAAACGCTTCGTATAAAAAAAAGATTCCTTTTAAATAAACGTAAAAGTCAAAGTGGTTTATACACCGTATAAAAGAAAGTTGTGTATAAAATAAAATATGCCTCAACGAAAGGAGATTGAGACGAAGTCCCATACCTCGTATCCGACTTGACCCGACCGTTCTTTAATCTCCTGAATAATAAACTTGAGTTAATTTCTACTTGATTATGAATCTTTTTCAAGTTCATTATTCCTTTTATACCATGTTATTAACATCATGTAATCAGTTAAGTTAATAATGTTCATTTTGTCGGTATTTGGTTCTTAAGTCAAAAATAGACTTCTTACACTTACATGTTGTTAATTTGGTCAAAGGTTCATTATATCCAGAATGGTATTCATGATGTAGATATCATATATGTCATATATATCCAGTACTTACATGCATTTATAATATTACATAATCATTTAGAGGTAAGAAATGAAATGCACCGTTCATGGAGACGGTAAGCCGTACGTACACATGAACGCTACTTTCATTTCTTTTTCATATCTTCTGGAATGGAATCATAATGATATAAGAGTATATTATAATTCCAGTATAATAACATATATAATATCATTAACTTTATCCCTTACACATCCCACATATGGTATTAACGAATCAAATCACTTTCAGGGGGCGGTAGTCCGCACTTCCTAAAATGAAGATATCGTGTTTACCCATAATGGAAACCATAAAGGTATGCCAAAAATGAAAAAAACAGAAGCTTAAGGAAAACATAAACATATTATATATCATATATAAAAATAGTGACATCATAATGGCCACCTTTGAAGGTGTTAAATGAGTGTTGAACAATCATCGTTTCGGGAGGCAGAATTTCGCCATCCACGGAAACCGTATGTTCTTTAACCATTTGATGTAGTTGTGTGAGAGTGTAGCTCAAATAAATATTATAACAACATCCTTGTATATTGAAGATACTGGTGTTGTTACAAAATAAGTAAATAAAAAGAGTTTAAGGGGTTGGAGAAGCAAAATAAAACAAATGAACATGAGAGAATGAATTACCTTTAAAAGTGTAACTCCTTTTGATTTGAGCCTAAAGGCTTCCTTTGAAAGGCTTCTGCCCAAAGGGAATCCTCTAGGATGAGGAGAGGGATGTGGAGAGAGTAAATGGGCAGGGTTTGGCCGAGCCAAAGGCTTGAAAAGTGTGTGAAATGAGGTAGAGGTGGGGGCCTTTTATAAGAGGAGAGGAGGGGCACTTTTGGAAATGAAAGAAATATTACTTTATTTGAAAATGAGTTTCGGTTTTAAAAGGTCCCAAATTGATATAATTCGTGGATAAGGTGATAAGGGTTCGAAATCCACTCATCCAATTGGTTTTGGACATGTGTAGTTCATAGATTTTATATTATCTTTCCATTTTATTTAAATCGTCAAATAATGATGTCATCGCTGCATCATTATTATGTCATACATAATTTAATTTATTTAATGTCTAAAAATTATAAAAAAAATACTATGATGTAGGAAATCTTTTTAGCTTTCCAATGACTATTTATAATCAAAAATCTGATCTTTATAACCCCATGTAAAAATTGTTTTCGTAAAACATCTCTTGTTTGTGTCATTTTTACTTTAACATTTAATAAAAAGTTATTTATGTCATTTCCAAACCAAAGTGTCTCCATGGGGTCCCCAAGTTGACCCATGGCTTGTCTTGGTCGGCCATGACACAACCAATAAGGTTGGGACATGTGTCTAGGTCATTTCCTATTATTAAAGCATTATTTATACCTTAAACTACCCTAATTACCACTAATCGCGATTAAGAACTTAATAAGTTACTATTCACCAAAAAATTATTTTAATCTCATTGAACCACATTTTACTTCTTAATGACAACCATGTATGTCGGATTTTCAAAATTCAATACACATTAGTGGTAAACTTTCATTTAACTGAAAAATCAGTTTGCTTGATTACCACTTAGTGGTTTCACTATTCATCAAAAATTGAAGTTTTTCAGAAAATTACCAAAAATTCACCCTAAGCTATATTTGATATTCCGAATTCAAAAATGAAATCTATTTTACAAAATTCAAAACATATAGGTCACATTAATTAATTTAATAATTAATTCCCGCTGCCAGAGCAAAAAGCGTGTTTTTACAAAACAATAAGTATCAAAAGATTGATACCAGTTTAAGTCTAATTTCAAAGTGAAATTGATTTCAATGACCTCCATTTGATAAAATGGTAAAAATATATTCTAATTTCACTTCAAAACCAATTCAAAACATAATCTAATCATATAAATAAATTAGGTTAAAAAGTAGTTTTGATGTAAAATGCAGTATTTTTCACTATTCATAAAAAAATGAACATTGTCAGAAAAATACCAAAAATTCACACAAGGTAAATTTTGATGTCCCAATCATAAAGAATAAGTTTATTTTGACAAACATAGTTTATAAAATTGTCAAAATATAGATTCAAAAATGGTTTGCCATCAAAAGGCAGTAAAACAATCTTTTAAGAATATTAGTGTATTTCATGCATAAGGTTGTATTTATTTTCATTTTAAGCCTCTATAACACTATCTTAATCATTAATAGACATAGATAAAAATATCTATTATTCATTACTTACTTGGGATGTTACATTAACAGTTGAGCATTTTTCTCTTTTTCAATAGTGAGTTCGGTTTTAACTGTAGTGGTGAGAGCATGCTGTTTCTTTAATGACTTGTATTTATCCTTAAGTTCATTACATGTCTCTTCCAGCATATCACAGTACTCAAACAATTCATTTTTAGACATTGTTCCAGAATCAGAGTCAGATTCTGCATTATCTCCAGAGTAATAATAATTTAAAGCAGGAGTTTCAGCAGTTACCTGAGAAGTGTTTGTCATAAAGCACATGTTTGCCTTATTTTTGTGTTCAGTTTCAGAGCTTTCAGATTCAGTAGAGCTATCCTCAGAAGCACTCCAAGTAGCCTTCATGGCTTTCTTAAACTTATTGTCCTTATATTCATATTTCTTTTTATACTTCAGCTTTGGACAGTCGGCTTTAATGTGTCCTTTTCTCTTGCACTCATAGCAGACAACATCATCTGATTTGTCATTCTTCTTCCAATCCTTTTTCCATTTACCTTGGTGATCATACTTACCCTTATAATTTGTTTTTCTGAAGAACTTCTTTTTCCTATAAAATTTCTTAAATCTTCCAGCAATGTGAGTCATCTCAGCATCACTGTCAGAATCACTTTCACTGTCTCCACAGCTTGAACTTTCAACTACAGCTTGAAGCTTTTCTTTGTCCTTATTCTTTGAAGTTAAAGATTTGAAAGCGACAGACTTTCTTGGAGGTTCATTTTCTTCCTCTTTATTCACTTTAAGCTCTTCTTCATACATCATCAGCTTGCCAATTAGTTCCTTGACAGGTAGAGCAGCAATGTCACATGATTCTCTGATTGAGACAGATGTGCCTCTCCATCTATCAGGTAGACATCTCAAAATTCTCATAATTTGTTCCTTCAATGAGACATCCTTTCCCAGCGAGATCATTGTATTGACAATTTCATTGAACCTGAGATACATGTCAGAAATGGGTTCGTCAGGCTTCATTTTAAAATTATCATACTTGATAGTATAAGTGTTCAATCTCATTTCTTTAACATTCGTTGTTCCTTCATGAGAAACAGCTAAGGCATCCCAAATTTCATATGCAGTTTTACAAGAAGAAATTCTATTAAACTCTTCATCTCCTAGAGCACAGTACAAGGCATTCATAGCTTTGCAGTTGTTATTGTAAGCAGTCTTTATAGGTTCATCCCAAGTAGATCTAGCAGTAGTGGGAATTTTGTATTCTGATTCAATAGCAGTCCAAATATCAAAACCTATGCTTTTTAGATGAATTTTCATTTTCAGTTTCCACTGAGCATAATTAGTTCCATTGAAGAAAGGTGGCCGGTTAGTAGAAGCACCCTCAAGTCTATTGTCCATGATGAGAAAATTTTAAAGAGATAAAAATTTAGATATAACAGAAATTTTAAGAACTTTAAAATACAACTAAAATCACAGTTCAAAAGCAGAGTACTTTTAGAGAGTATTTTCGATCCTTTGATACCAAGTGTTGGTCGGAGTGGTTTACTCAAGAGGGGGGTGAATTGAGTACCAATTAAAATTTCTGTATTTAAAAACACTGTCTTAAAGACCCCCAAATAAAATAATAAATTAAACTGTAGTGAATTTATATTAAAGTAGAGGTTCTGTTAGATTCTCAAGGGATTGATTAATTCCCAGTTAATCAACACAGGAGTGTGTGATTATCTTTTGAAACTAACTTACTAATCTACACTTAACATAAACACTTGCTAATTTAATTATCAAAGTAACTTTAAAAACAGTATTGGTTTTAAAGTGATTAGCAGCGGAATAAAACTTTGAAAGAGATGGCACAACAAATGTAACCAAGAGGTTCAGTCTCAAGCCGAGACTTAGTCCTCTCAAAAGTTTATATAAAAATGATCCACACCCTGGATCGGGGTTCAACAGTTTACAATTGTCCAGGTCCAAGACCCCTACCACTGTTATTCGTGGGAAACAGTACAACAGCAACCAGCTGTCCAGGTCACACACACGACCTCTACCACTGTTATTCGTGGGAAAGAAAGAATGCAAGAATTTGGTAAGGATTTACAAATCCTCCAGTTTAAGTACAGGAGACAGTGTATGTGTTAAATACAGCAGATAACACACACTGCTCGAAAAGTATAATAATAAATCACAGAACAAGAGATGTAGAGTTTAGAAATGGTTCTGGTGAGTTCAGTGTAGCTCTGGACTCCTTTGGATTCGATCAGAAGTGAGTCTGAGTCCTCTTCTCGTTTCTGTTTGAGAAACAGAGTGTCGTATGCTCCAGGTTCACAGACAGTGAAAATGTAGTGGTTGAAGTTATTCAGTGCTCTTCTTATATGCACAGAACACTTCTCGAGTGTGCTTGATTGTCTATGAGCTTCTCTGTGTTCTTGATGGAACTGGTTTTTCTCTTCTTGATTCTTCTCGTTCTTGTGTTTCTGGTATATTCCATCCACCACACTCTTCTTGTTGGGCAGCGTAGTCTTCTCGTATTTATCTCACGGGCAACAGGGGACAGAAAAGATTTCCTTTCTGCAGGTACGAGGTACGGATTCCTGACATCCGACAACCTTTATCAGATATTTGACAAATCATTAAAATGTACATGATATGACCGTTAGATAGATTAAATATAGAAAATAAAGAAATTCAAACAGTGAGTCGAGTGATCGGTAGGTAATCAGCATCGATAGCTTGGACATCGGTAGCTCAATGTCATTAGTTGCTTTGACTCTATCGGTGGCTCTATGCGTCGGTTGGTACATGCTTGTATCGGTGACTTTGTTTATCGGTAGCTCCATGCGTCGGTAGCTCCATGCGTCGGTAGCTCCATGCGTCGGTAGCTCCATGCGTCGGTATCGGTAGCTGTGAGTCTGTCAGTAGCTTCGTCCATCGGTGACTCTTATTCCATCGGTAGCTATTTATACTTACACTGGTAGCTCTATGTTTGTATCGGTAGCTGTCTGTAAGTCAGTAGCTTACATTTATAAGTACATCGGTAGCTCTGTGTTAAGTATATCGGTGACTCTGTCTGTCGGTAGACTAAGTCTATCGGTAGACTGGGTACCGGTAGCTCTTTATCAGTAGCTATAAGCAGATTACTTATCTGTTTTATGCAGAACACATCCGATTGTGTTAGAATCAATTTATAACTTGTATGAACATGGATAAATGAGGATTAACATATTCCAAAGACTATTTTAAAAATTATTATTGGTTTGATCACAGATTTGAAAGAATTAAAGTATAGATCAATGATACTTAAAAATATCATAGAAAATGAAAACATAATTGGGATTTTCAACACATATGAATACATGATTGAGATTATCAAAACAGGTGAGGTCAACAGCAACTATCAAATACACTCAGATACAGAAGAGCTATCATTTAAATACAAAAGGTGTCATACTCCTGGTTTAGATACTAAGGTGGGAAATCAAATATGTTTATATATTGGTGAAATGCATATTGAAATTGAATTAATTGATATGGCAAAAATCAAAATCATTAGAGTAAACCAATCTTATCCCAGCCATATTTAGAGAGACCCAAACAAGAGCAATCACAAACATAATGAGCTTTAGTTTGTTCAGACCAAACAATAAGAAGATAAAATGAGTAGCTAACACGCAAAAATAAAATACCATCACCACAGAAAACTAGAAATACCCCATGGGTTCAGAACTCAACAAGCACAGGATCACTAGGCATTTTACTGGCAAAGCAGAGAAATGAAAATTTTAATAATCAAAAAGGCACTTACTGGAATATGTGCTGGGAACAGTTTTCTGTATCACCGGTCAATATCAATTGTCGAAGGTCATATACATGCTTTCTTTGTACCTGGTAAACAAAAAAAAACAATTAAATTATTTCATTTGAAGGTCTCAAAATTTTGTAACAAAGATGATTTTCAGTTTTTTCTGTTAATTTAAACTAAAACTCAAATAAAAAGATTGAAACGGCGTGATAAACTATCCATAAGATGTGGCACACTAGAGTAGAAATTTTGCTACTCACAGCACTGGGAAAATTAAAAAGAAAAGTTTATACAGAACTGGTAATCCCAGTAAAAATTCAGACTACATAGAAAACAACCAGCAGGTTTTCATGCCATAATGACTTCATGAATGACAAAGAGAACACATATCCAAAAGACCCCATTAGCATCAGCTTCAGTCAATTATTCTTTCTATTTTTGCAAGGAGAGAAAACCTAGGTCCCTTGAAAATTTATTGATACCGAGAAACAAATACCTCCAAAACTTCATCAAACTCAACCAAGCTCTTTCTTATGCCAAAGAAGTACTTTTCAGCGTTGACTTGCAAAGCCAAAAGCTAGAAATTCATGGTCATTTGAGTTAGTACTGAGGAAAAAGTTTTACAAAACACATAGCAAAACATGTACGTAATAAAAAAAACGAAAGGAAAAAAGGAAAGAAAAGAAATACAGAAAAAAAAGAAAGTCATGTCCATGAGCACCACAAAAACCTGCTTTACAATGGCATCCCCTTCAATGGGTATGTTTTCATCATTTGTAACCTTCGATATAAGTTTCACAGCCCAGTCAGTGTCAAAATTAAATTTTCGAAACATCTCATCCTGCAAGCTGTTAACATATCATAAGTAATAAAATTTAGAAAAAAAACTCCCTTAAATAATTTATATCCTCCAGCCATTTCGATGTCATTAACAAATCATAAGTAAAACAATTAAAATATACCACTTTTACATATCCTGCCCTAAAAATTATTCCATTTAATACATTGAAACCACCAAGTGCTATTAAAGTGTAAAATTTGAATTTTCTAGAAGGGAATCAAAATGTTAGTTTGTGTGATGGGCTTGGCCCATTTATGTGTGATGGGCTTGGCCCATTTATGTGTTATTAGAGTCCCACATTGAATATGTCTCATATGCATCTCTTATCTTTCATCTATAAATAAACAGCCCCACCTCATATTGAGGTAAGGGGCTCCATTTAACACAAAACCTTAATCTCAAATTTTTTTAAAAAAATCTTTACAACGCACGCAAGGAAAGAAAACACGACCGGGGACAATCAGGGACAATATTTTTGCAGCAATGTAACATAATTTTTTTATTAAAAAAAAAGTAAACATAGAGAAACTATTTACCTAACCATAAATCGCGTTGACCCAGGATCACCTTGCCTTCCTGCTCTGCCACGAAGCTATAACAGAAGAAGTGAGCAATAAAATAAATAAGAGAAGAATGTGTGAGAAAAACAATGACAAGCTCTACATATTGAAGCCACCATTGAACCTTCCAGTTTCTAATTCCCTGGTAACCATAATCCATGATAACCTTAAATTTTAGGCAAAGTAATTGACAGTGTGAAACCTGGACGATTTTTTTTTTTTTTTTTTTTTTTGCAAGAAAAGACAAAACAGATTTTTAATTTTTTTTAAATGTTTGTGTTCCTCCCAAAACAAGGAAAACTGACACCACATTAACATAAAATAAAACCCACTTATACAATATACAAAATCACATATCCAAATAATAAGCATCCCAAATGCACTATAAACCATCAATAAAGGAAAGAAATAATAGATGGATAAAAAACATGCATTAGTAACTAAAACTACATTGTTAATGCTATTGCAACTTAAATTGTTATCGATGTAAATACACACCTGGTTATCTATTCTCCGAGATTCATGCAAAGATGTCCCAATCACATGAAGCCCCCCCAATCTTTTCACCTCAGACCCTTCATTTAGACAGTGCACTTCACAATCCTTCAAAACTGAAAGATAAGCAATTGCAATGGTAGGCCCGAGGGGGTACATCTCAGACTGATCATCAAGACACTTCTCAAGTTCTTCATAATCTGCACGCTGACTCATTTGAATAGACTCTGAGATAATAGATTTTGCTTCTTGGTATGTCCAGCTCTTACCCTCGCCTTTTTGTACATATTTAACTGGGATATGCAAGTTTAAATAAAGACATGAAAAAATTAATAAATACACTTGAACATTGAAAAACAAACAAATATTCAACAATCCTTTCTCAAAAAACCAAGGTGTAGGGATTGCTTTATCCTGAGTGAAAAATGACAAAACCAAGAGTTCGATATTACAGTGCTAACCCATTAAAGCCGACTTAGCTAGCAAAGCAAGTGATGAAGATCCAATCTTTATCTTTGGAAGGTCCTACACCAAATGAACTATCAAGAACTAAATCATCTGTATAACATCCAAAAGGGACCGTAGGCCCATCACCTTTTGAGAAAGTTTCTCATCATAGCCTTCAGCATCAGGTGCTTCTTTTGTCATGACTGAAAGCAAACTATCATCCATAACTTCCTTTGCAAGCATCTTGAAATATCAGCACCGATAAATGTAAAGGTTTTTAAAATGAAATGGATCTTAACAATTAAAGGAATAGCTCAAGCAATGAATGAGATTCAATTACTAAAAACTGCATATGAATGTATGACAATTTAGCCTTTGACCACAAAAGCAGCCAGAATTAGTAAATAATGCACAAACTTATCATAAAATAAATAAATAATTCACCGACCTTCGGATTTCCCCCAAGTATTATGTCAGTGCCCCTGCCAGCCATATTTGTAGAAATGGTAATGGCATATTTACGACCTGCTTGAGCAACAATTTCAGCTTCCCTTCCAGCATACTATGGAAAAAACCAGAATATAATCAATGAACCAGTAGAGCCAACATAGAGCTTCCAACCAACAAGCAACATATCCCAAAATGAGAAGCAGCTCAACTTCAATATTTTAGTAGATTGAGTTTATGTTAACCTTGGGTCGTGCATTCAAGACATTGTGGGGAATGGATCGTTCTTTAAGCAGATCTGACAATAATTCAGAGTTTTCAACACTGTATCAAAAAGACGAGAATGTGGCAATAGATTTATGGACCAATTGCAAACAAAGCATGAGAAAAGATAAATTTGAGATTTCGAACAATATAATAACAGTAGAAAGCAGAAGCTTATCCCCGCCATGGGGTAAAAAGCAGAAAGCAATGATTGTTCAATTCTTAGTAAAAGAAACTAGCAATTATCCAGACAACCCAATGCAATTCAACAATGACTACAAACAACTTAAACTATTACTTCATCAGACAACCATTAACCAGCACTGGGAAATAAAGCATGCAGTAAAAACCACATTGCAGTGCATAAAGCATGCAGTAAAAACCACATTTCACGGGACCCAAGCAACCTAAATAACTTCAAATTTCCAGGCAATCAAAGATAGCTAGAATGTGCATGCCATAAGATAAAGCAGCGATGCTGGGAGCAAAAATTGATCAGAATAAGCCCAGGAAATATTACATAAACATAAAAAACTCGTGAAATTTAAGCAGTGTGGTTACTGGATGATATAAAAGATACTTGTAGGAATAATATGAATGCAAAATAAACAGCTATTTCTAGAAACTTGCCTAGTTGTCCCAACTAAAACAGGTCGGCCCAGTCGAAACATGTATTCGACCTCATCCCGAACATGTTCCCATTTTCCACCTGCAGTCTAAAGATACCACCAGAAGCATATATCAACTGACCTACGATACACTAAACTAAAAAAGGGAATGTTTTACAAAAACAAATGAAGCCCAAATTTGGTATTCTCACGAACACAGTAAAAAATGGAACATCCTACCGCAAATGCTTGGATGGGTAAATCAATACGAATATTTCGCATATTTGTGGGCACTTCAATCACTGGTGTTCCAAACATTTTCAGAAACTCCTTCTCCTGTAAAATAACTTGGAAAGAACTGAGCAGTACAAGCTAAGATTGAGCTTTAAAAAGTATAAAATGTGATAATAAAAATTAATGATGAGTAGAAATATCTGTACTTCTGTCTTTGCCGTCCCAGTCATCCCTGACAACTTTGGATAAAGCTTGAACAGTGATTGGTAGGTGATTTGTGCCACAACAACTGAATCAGCCTTAAACACATAACATAAATTCATCACGCTTGAAGGCTAAATAGTGAAAGACAGGAACCAATAAATGAAAGCCAATACAAACCTGAATCTTCAGACCTTCTTTAGCTTCAACAGCCTGGTGAATTCCCTCAGACCATCTTCTTTTTTCTTCAACTCTACCAGTCAACTATGGAATTAATAAAAATAATCAGCTAACAAAAGTAGAGAATTTTAAGCTCTAACTTGCATAAAGTTCAATCTAACGTCACATAAAGGCTGTATATGCGTATGTAGCCTTGTATTTTCTTGATCTCTCTTGCAGGTCTGGTCGATGATCTCGTTCTTAGGTGTGGACCATGGCTCGGGTGCGAGACTATGAAGGTGGTGACATGCGAAGGGTTTGTTTGTTACATGGAGTTGTCTAGATGTTTTTTTTCTCCTTGTGTCATGTTTTGTATAGCGCTTTTTTCCTTGTAGCCCAAACGGCATTATATTCTTTGTTGATTATAAATAAAACCGCTTGCCTCACTTTTGAGGTGCGGGTTCTAATTTCCACATGGGCTTCAGATAAAACCCTAGTCACTCCCTTTCTTCCAGCAGCCCCGGGCACTACCCCTTCTCCAACAATCCTAGCCACTGCCACTTCTTCTAGCAAACCCTCAGGGCACCCCCCCCCCCCACCACACACACACACCACATTATCTAAGAAACGACAAGGGCCTCTGGGCAACACCTCAGGCACCAGCAGGAGCCTCAAGGGGCACCTGCTAATTCCTGCAATATCATGTTTGATAGAGACCTGGACAGCTTGGATAGCATCTTCCAGAAGGGGCAGAAAGGCTTTGTACAGGGAATAAGTGGGGCCCAAAAGGGAATAAGTGGTTCAGACAAGTGGTTATAAAAGGAAGGAGGGGCACTATGAGGGGGGTAGGGGAGAATTTAGATGGGCAATCGGCTGAGGCCTGGGCGGGAGATCCTGGGGGCTCTTGAGATTACGTCTTCTCCCACTTCTCCTTCTTCCATACCGTATTCTTCCATTGTACAGACTAGTTAAACACAGCTTCAATAATATAGTGTCATACTGCTGTTAATACAATTGTTTGGGGGTGGGGTCTTAACAATGTTCCTGTCCTATTTCTTCATGCTGACCTAGTCCTTTCTAAAATTCATTCTCAGACTCGAATCCTACCAACCTCATCAGATTGATCTTCCTATTGCTCATTTAGTCCTTATTCTATTTGATCATTTTTTGAACAATTTTGATTGGATTAGGGTCATCGTTCCTAACTTTTCACAATATGTTCAAATGGGTGGCCGCTCCACAGCATCTCTCCCAGTACCCCATGACGCGGATACTTCATTCTAATGCCTCTGATCACATAACTGGCGATGCGGGTATTTTCCACAATTACCATCCTCGTACTAGGCAAGACATGACCACGATGGCCTATGGATCCACTATTCCCATAGTGGGTTTTGGCTCATGTACAACATTGAAGTAAGGCTGGGATTCTGGTATAGCTGTGCCTAACCCAAATAAGCTTTAAGTGGGTGCCTGAGGCGCCTCCAGAGGACGAAGCGCGAACATCAGTGCTCAAGGAGGAAACGGACATGCCTCCAACTGCAATCAAAGAGAAGGTGTGGCGGGAACGGTCACAAGAGCATGCAACACTCTCGGTGCGCCAACCATTTCTGAGGCCATTGGGACACATGGAAGAGGGCAACGCTTGTTTGAGGTCCACACCAGACAAAACATCTAAAAAGCTTCTAGACGCTGATCGGGAACAACTCAAGCACGTCAAGGGAAAGAATAACTCAACCTCTATATTTTGAGGTGATGTTTGAATAGTTTTACTAAACTTGCAAAATATGAAAGAATGTGTAGAACCAGAATCAAAAGGTATGTTTGCTGTTCTTGAATGAATAATCAAAATCTTCAATCTTCATCTCAATCTTAAGGGCGCAACGGACAATCTCCCCACAGCTGTCAAAGTCTCGATTCACCAATGCTTTTCGTAGATTCAACTTTAATCCACTAAAGAAACGATTCACCTTGCTTTCAGTATTTATGACAAAGCCAGAGGCATATCATGCGAGCCTTGTGAAACTTGCCTTCATACGCCCCCCGATAGACTCATCTTCCTTTTGCTTCATAGCGAGGAACTCCCTCTCCATCTTAAGACAGAGAGTTCGGGGAAAATATTTATTGAAAAATATTTTCTTGAATACTTCTCATTCCATTGAATCATCTATGAGGCCATTGTTACATATTCAGGATCTAGGCCATATAGAAGGCTTAAAAGACATAATTGGTCCCGTCGGGCCAAAGCTGCCTCAGGTGTTTGAGAAATGAGCCAAAACTCAAGTAATTCATCACGAAGGGCTTTCCACTCGATGAAGTACGTCGGAAAAGGATGATGTTGTTGGCGGATAATGGACAAGCGATAAAGAACGTCTGACACCCGAGCCAAATTGTTTGTTTCGGAATGCATAAGGTTTAAGGAGTCTAAGAGTTCCTTAACCGTATTTGTTGTCTGAGTCACATCCTTTACCGAGCAATCCATAGAATTAACAAACAAAGCAAAGATTTTACTGTCAACATGCTTCCAGACCATGTATTTTGGATATGACAGTGGTGGCGGAGAAGCATCTAGGTGTGAGTCGAGGTCGATGCCGGTGAGAGATATCAGAAAACGACTGGCATAGAGGAGCTTGTGGGTGTTTTGAAAGTTGATGCATATGTGAAGAAATTCCTATACGAAACGGGTTTCCCAACACGGGCATTATCGAAGTCGTGAGAGTGCTAGAAACCAAAAACTAAAACAAGGAGTTGATGAGTTGCTTGGTCGTGGAGCGAAGGCGTTTCGGATCTCAAGCTACTTGGACTTGAGCGGAAATGGCATGAAGTCATGGTGGAAGGCGTTTCAAAAGGCGTCTCACCTGGAGAACCACTATGACAGTGGTTAGGATTACACTACGTTGTCATCGTTTGAGATGCAATTATTTGGGGAGTTTAAAATAGCTGCAAATCAAGGGAGACATGGAGCGGTTATGTCAGGGTGCTCAGAGCAGGCTGCTGAAATGGACACCAAAACGGGTGTTTCAGAATTGGATATGCCATAAACACGAAACGAGCATTTTGAATGTGAAACATGTCATGGTAAGTTAAATTTCAAGAAAAATGAAGAGTTCATTTTGAATCCAAATGATGATGGAAGTGGTTCGAATTTCATGAAAAGATGGAACTTGATTGGACACGTTTGGCCACACAGAAATATACAGGACACCTAAAGTGATCCCAAAGATTGAAGAAACGAGACTTAATCCCAGTCATGGTGTGATTGTTGTGCAATGGAGCATGAAAAAAAAGGGAAAAAAATAGACAACCCAAAGAGATTGTTGTGAGAGGAGGGAGAAGATCAAATCAATGATGACCTTTGGAGACTTGAGCTCTTCTTGGTGATCGTTATTCAAGATGATTTTCTATGTACACTCATTGTAGGTATTGTTCAAGGTTCAATGTCATTCTCTTGCCCTTAGTTGTTTTTGATAATAAGAGATCAATCATATGTGGTTACCCTCATTGGGGGCAAACCTCGTTAAATCTAATGTACACATCATTTATTTTCTGCACCCTGTGTGCTTGAGAGATGATTGTCTAACTGTAGCAAGAGCACTTGTATTTGTAAAAGAAAAAGATGTCAACACTGATTGTACTACCTCTCAGTGTTGATTATCCATTCAAGTGTTCCTATCATTTTCGAACCAATGCTGAGAAAATATGCTATGGTTTTTTTTGATGATGTTCTCGTTTATAGTAAGGGATGGGAAGAACATTTAGAATATTTATGAAGGGTTTTCCAAACGATGAGAGCCCATGCTCTATTTGCAAATCAGAAAAAGTGTTCCTTCAAAAAGAAATCAACAGAATATTTGGGGCATATAATATCACTAGAGTAGTAGCTATGGATCCAAAAAAAATTGAGGGTGTGAAGAAGTGGCCATAACCGAAAAATGTAAAAGTTGGGCGGGTTTTAGGGTTTAATGGTTATTATAGGAAGTTTGTTAAAGGCCATGGAAAAACCGTTAATCCCTTAACAGCTCTGACAAAGAAGGATGGATTTAAGTGGACTTCAAAGATTCAAATGGCTTCTAAAAATTGAAAAATAGCATGACAATTGTACCTATGTTATGCATTCCAGATTTTTCAAATATTTTTACAGTGAAGTGTGATGGTTCGGGATTGGGAAAAAGGGCAGTGTTGATGCAAAAAGGTAAACCATTAGCTTTTTTCAGCAAAGTATTCTCATATTCAAATTTGGCCAAGTCTACAAAAAGGAGTTTATGACTTTAGTTTTGTCAATCCAACATTCAAGATGCATTTTAAGGTTTATACAGATCAAAAAAGCCTTAAACAAATGCTTAGTCAAAGGGTAGTTTCCATGGACCAACAACACTGGCAGTCAAAATTGTTGGGCTATGATTTTGAGGTAATTTACAAACCTGGAAAGTTGAATACAGCAACAGATGCTTTGTCAAGAATGTGTGGAGTTAATGGCTTTAGTTTTGTCAATCCAACATTGGAAACAATATTTGATGTGAAGGCATTTTAAAGTTTATACGGATCATAAAAGCCTTAAACAAATGGTTAGTCAAAGGGTAGTTTCGATGGACCAGCAATGCTGGCAATCAAAATTGCTGGGCTGTGATTTTGAGGTAATTTACAAACCTCAAAAGTTGAATACAGCAACAGATGCTTTGTCGAGAATGCATGAAGGAGAATTATGACAAATGGCTATTTCAGAGCCACTTTGGTCAGTTGGTGAAAGAAGAGACAAAGTAGGATGGTGACTTAATGGTAATTGTAGCAGCTTTGCAGCAGGATCGTGCTGCTAAACCAGGATATTCTGACCAAGATGGTCTATTGTTTTACAGGAAGTCCGTTTTGCCTAAGAATTCAATTTTGATTCCTAAGATATTGCAGCATTTTCATTCTTCGCCAACAAGTGGACACATGGGATACTTGAAGACTTATAAATGGTGTTTACTGGACAGGAATGACACCGGCAGTGCAAAAGTTTGTCAGAGAATGTGAGATATGTCAAAAATATATATGAAGCTTTGAGCCCAGTTAGTTAATTGCAGCCATCACTTACACCAGAACTAGTATGGAAGGAGGTTTTTATGGATTTTGTGTCAAGGCTGCCAAAATCATAGGGTTTTGATGTGGTATTTGTTGTGGTGGATTGACTACGTAAATATGCTCATTTTATGCCACTTCCATTTACAGTAAGAACGATCACTGATATGTTAATGAAATAAATAGTGAAGCTACATGGAATACCAAGTGCAATAATTAGTGACAAAGATCCTATGTTTACCGGCCTGTTTTGGCAAGAACTTTTTAAAATGTGGGGAACATTAAAAATGAACTCTTCTTACCATCCGCAAATAGACAAACTGAAGTGGTAAACAGGTGTATAGAGGCATATTTGTAGTGTTTCGCTTCAAATCACCAAAAAAAATGGATAATGTGGTTGTCCTGAGCTGAATTCGGTTATAACACTTTATCATACTTCTACAGGAAAAACACCATTTGAAATTGTCTACGGGTGCAACCCACCACACCTTATGCATTATACTAAAGGGGAAGCAGTAGTAGAGGTTGTGGTCTATGCTTTGGTGGACGGAAACCAAGCATTACAGTAGCTCAAAGAGAATCTGCAAGGGACTTAGTGGTTAATGAAGAAGTATGCTAATAAGCATGGAAGAACTGAATTATGGAGAGACTGTGCTAGTTAAGTTGAGGGCTAATAAGCCGGGGGGGTTACAACCAAATTAATCAAAAATCAGCTTACAGGAATTATGGACCATTTGCTATTGGAAAAAAGATCAGAGTTGTTGCTTACAAGCCCAAACAATCGGAAAATGGCAGAATACATCTCATGCCTCATGTATCCCAATTTAGGGTTGCAACTGGGGAATACCCCATGGAAGAAGTTTTGGCTGGAGAATTTGTTAGATGAAAGAAATGTTTCAGAAGTGGTATTAGCAGTTGAAACTTGAGAACAAGGTGGCTTTTCAAGTGAGTGAGAATGATAAGAATGACAAGAGCTGTAGCCTCACCAGACAGTGAGGCTGCTACAACACGGTTAAGTGAGGCTGAACCTGGAATTCTCCAGAACCGGCTTAGGCCTGCTACTTAAATTATTTAACAAAGGCGAGGAAAGGCAAATGGTTAATAAATGTCAAGGGCGTTATTGTATTTTTACCTAAATAAGGTTGTTAGCCAGGTGGCTGGTTCGGTTGTTAAGAGTCTAGAGCTGCGTGGAGCTACCCGCCAACAGCCTGGAGAGACATCTGAAGCCATATAAATTCTGATTTCAGGCTTTGAGTGGGGGGGGGGGGGGTATTCGGTGCAATATTTTGGGAGGCAAGTTTTTGCCATATGCTTGCGGAGGAGATTTCTCCCAAAAGACCTGCGGAGTAGTATTCTCCCAGGAGTGGTGCTGTAATTCTCTAGAGAACTTGTTAGTATTTTGTAACAGGATTCAATTCCAGAATAGAGTTTCTCTATTTTTTGTTCAAAACCCTATCAAAACTAAACTAAGTTCGTGATGTGATTAGAATAACAAATTTTTTCTTCTGAAAAAAACAAATTGACCAAACTAATTCTTAAGCTAGAATGGAGATAATTTGGGGCTCAAATCAATACCCCAAATTAACACTCACACAAATTAAACGAAACTGCAATTTAGTTACAACAGTTGTCAAAAAGGTGCTCCCTTCCCCACAAAAAAAAGTGCATTTTTATCAAAGATCACATCTAATTTCGTAGCATGCAATGGATAGGGAAAAAATAATTGTCCAAGTCAAGTTATTTTTTGATCAAAATTGGGATAGTCAAAACCCCAATGATAAAGAAATGGATAAATGCGAATTCTTAGGTAAAGGGGGCAAGAAATAAATTTTTGAAGGTAACAATCAAAAGATGAGATCGGAAAATACCTCATTGATGATAAGAGCCTTCCCATTTCTAACGATGTACTGAACATCTCGGCGATAAAACTCCTTTGCCTTTAAGGCAGTCATTACAAATCTGCATGCATAAGAAGGTGCAAAGATGAGTCTTCCAAACGCAGGAAGAATTGATCGATGGGATTCAAATAAACACCTTGGAAAGAAAAGAATAGATGATGAGAAAATACTAGAAGAACAAGTTCATAACATAGTTCCAGAAGCATTCCAATTTCTACAAAAGTAAGAACAGCAAGACAAAAAAACAAGACAATAAGAAAATCCATGTTAACCTGGCCCAAGGATCATTTTCATCCCATAGGTCAGCGGTGTCAAGAGCCCTCTCTGCAAGTGCAATCCCTTCCTCAGTCAACTCCACAGAATTATCTTTAAGCTCCACCTTGTAATGCTGTGAACATTAGTGACAAGCTCTTAAAACAAATCAAATCAATAGAGTTAGACAACAACAAACACATGTTACAATTATTATCAGTTAGAATAGGTAGAATATAATAGTTAAATTGAAAAGAAATTTTGTTACGAGAGCCTGAAATAAGATTACCAGGTCTCGTAGAAGCAATTCAGCTACTTTGGCGGCAACGGGGTACCGCAAAGCATCCTTACTAGCCTGAAATACAAACATTGATGGAGTGGTGAGACCCAATTGTTACTGAAAATTCCTTACTGTAAAATCTGAATAAAAGACAGAGAAAGAAAAAAACCTAGTAAGCAGAATTACCTCACCACTAATTAACAAAGGATTCCGCCCATCATCAATAAGGACTGAATCAACTTCATCAACTATTGCAAAATGGAATGGCTTTGGCCTGCATTGTAAAATATGCTACTAGAAATTTAATAAAAAATGGAAGAAAAGTTCCTTTTAAAGTCCAAAGTACCATCTCATCACAAGTTCTCCTCTATTTGCAGCCAGATTGTCTCGAAGATAATCAAAACCGAGTTCCTAATAGCAGCATCACAAAACAAGAATCACCCCCCCCCCCCCCAAAAATGACACTATTATTAAAAAAATATTAAGGCCTGAAGATTAAATTTCTGCAGCTCCCAACATCTTACCTACAAATATCCGAACTAAAAACTGCAGCCAAAATTGAAATACAACAAGGATGCATGAAAAGCTTACAGAATTATTGGTATAAGTTATATCACTTTTGTAGTTAAATCTTCTCTTCTCAGATGACATTCCACTCTACAAATGTAAGCACAAAACTTTTAAAAAGCGGAATGAAGTTGAAACATATGGCTTTTGAATAATGAGCAATAACTACAGAATGCAGTTGTCTGAGAATTGATCTTAACAATTTTTCCCAATAAAAACATAAAACATTCTTCAGAATAAAAAAAAACAAAGTGAACACAGGAGCACCCAATGCTTTGCAAAGGTCAGTTAATAGTTAATTATCATATATAAACATCACCCACGGTGAATAAGAAAAAAACAACAAAGTTTAAATTTTTTATTAGTCTATATTCAAACTCACCTGAATAAGACCCACCGAAAGACCCAAGAAACGATGAACACGTCCCATCCACTCAGCATCGCGCTCAGCTAGGTAATCATTGACAGTCACCACTGAAGAAAAATCAGGGAAAATTAGAGGATATTTGAGTTGAAAACAGAATCAATCAGTAAACTTGATTAAACAAAAACCACATGGCAATTATAAAATGTTACAAAACTCATGTCTGCAAAGTTGCAGAAGAAAATAGTTAAATAATCTGTCAAGTGCCAAAACTTAATAGAAGGTAGCCAGAAGCATCTCTAATAAAATCTAATGTCCCTAGGAGAAAAATAAATAAATGAAACGAGAGATTCAAAAACAGAGTATTGTCATCTTGCAGAACCAATGATGAGGACTGTCAAACTAAAGCACAAGCAAGAGCAGGAAGAATAATATAAGCATCCAACAAAAGTTAAATTAAGCAGTACAAAAGCATTCAATCAATCTGCTCGGTGTTAGTGCCATCCCTACACACAATTGGGTAAGAGAACCAGTGGCCAATCACCACATAAAATGAAATAGGATTAGGGATGGAAATGGGGCGGAAAATTAATTTTCCCCACGGATATTTTCCCATGGGGCACGGATCTGGAGAAAATGTGCCCCACGGGGCAAGGAATGGGACAAGATTTTTTCTCCAAAACGAATTTTGGGGATGAGACAATATTGCAGTGTTCTGCCTCGTGGAGCCCCATAGCAGCAGCAACAACAACAACAACAAACAAGCCTTAAATTATATTTTTATCATTATATCTGTTAGTGTGAGCAATGGGCTTAGCTCATTTATGTATCATCAATAGAGTCCCACATTGAATAATCTCATATGTATTCCTTCCTCTTCATCTATAAATAAACAGCCTTGCCTCATATTAAGGCAGAGTGAACTTCATTCTACACGATTCATTCTACGCGATATCAAAGCAGGTTACCTGCAGACCCTGCCCCCTCCTCTCCTCTCCTTGCACTTGTTGGATTGGTGTTGCCCGATTCGGTTGGGCTGAATGTTTGCGGCCCGCAACTGTCGCAGGTCGAGCTGACCGACCGACACCGACAAGCACTGTAGTGATGCGGACTTCGGGGGTCAACTTTACTGTAGCGCTTTTGACAAAGCTAGCCGCCGTTCACTGTAGCGACGCGGACCACTTTTTCGAACAGTGATCGTCTTCTCCATTGTTTTATAGCCCATTTTCGGGCTAGGGTTTCTACTAAAAAAACCCTCTGTAATTTGTGTTCCCAAATAGTGAAATATTATGCCTCTCCCGTGGACGTAGGGATTATTCCCGAACCACGTAAATCGCCATGTCCTTTGCTTTCTTTCGTTTTTTCTCATTTCTGTCGTTGTGTCTCCCGGCGATTCCACAACAACTGGTATCAAAGGGTGAGTTCGGAATTCTCCAACGATGGCTCTGGATGAAGGCAAAGTGAAGATCGATCGCTTCGATGGAACTGATTTCAGTTTCTGGAGGATGCAGATCGAGGATTATCTTTATCAGAAAAAGTTGCACTTGCCACTTCTGGGTGTGAAGCCAGCGGACATGGAGAAGTCGGAGTGGGAGCTACTGGATCGACAGGTTCTGGGTGTTGTGCGCCTGACGTTGGCCAAAAACGTGGCATTCAACATCAGAGAGGAGAAGACGACGGTGGACCTGATGAAAGCTCTCACAAACATGTCCGAGAAGCCTTCTGCGGCAAACAAGGTGCATTTGATACGACGATTGTTCAACCTGAAAATGGTTGAAGGGAGACCTGTTGCAGATCATATCAACGAATTCAATACCATCATAAGTCAGCTGTCATCGGTGGACATTGATCTTGGTGATGAGGTATGTGCTCTGGTTTTACTATCTTCATTACCAGAGAGTTGGGAAGCAACTGTAACAGCTGTGAGCAGCACTTCGGGGAATACGAAGATGGCTCTGAAAGATATACGGGACATAATCCTTAGTGAGGATGTTCGAAGAAGAGAATCAGGCAGATTCTCTGGTTCTGCTTTGAACGTTGAAGGAAGAGGAAGGTACCCACAGCGGGACAATCGCAGAGGACGATCGAAGTCAAGAGGAAAGAGCAGAGACAAGGCAAAGGGGTCTGGTCCTACCTGCTGGACATGCGGGAAGAAAGGACATGTCAAGAAGGAGTGCAGAGATAACCAAAAGGGACCTGAAACGAGTGGAGCAAACACTGCAGCTGAAGGAACTGATGACGTGTTGCTGCTGAGCGTGGACAGCCCGATGGAGTCTTGGATTTTAGACTCTGGGGCATCTTTCTATTCTACATCAGAGAAGGGCTTCCTGAACAATTTTGTTTCTGGAAATTTTGGCAAGGTGCATCTTGCTGATGACGAGCCCTTACAGATTGTGGGTAAAGGAGATGCACGGATCAAGACCAACAGTGGGAGTTTGCTGGTTCTGGAAAACGTGAGGTATATCCCTGGCTTGAGAAGAAATCTTATTTCTATTGGACAACTTGATGATGCAGGGTTGAGTACCACTTTCACTGGTGGTGCATGGAAGATCACCCGAGGAGCTATGGTCATAGCTCGGGGAGCAAAGAATGGCACCCTGTACAACATGACAGAAACTTGCATGGACATGGCTGCATCACTGGAAGCTGTTGGAGGTTCTCAACTGTGGCACTACAGACTTGGCCACATGAGTGAAAAGGGGATGAAGGTGCTGGCAACAAAAGGGTTGCTACCAGATTTGAAGTCGGTGGAAGTAGGCTTATGTGAATATTGCATCTTTGGAAAGCAGAAGGTGTCCTTGGCAAAAGGAGGCAGAACACCGAAGGCTGGAAAGCTGGACCTGGTGCATACAGATGTTTGGGGGCCTGCACCAGTACCATCCCTCGGAGGGTCACAATATTATGTGACATTCATTGATGACTCAACAAGGAATGTATGGGTTTACTTTCTGAAGAATAAATCTGATGTGTTCAAGATGTTTCAGAAGTGGAAAGTCATGGTGGAGAATGAGTCAGGAGCAAAGCTGAAATGTTTGAGGTCTGACAACGGTGGAGAGTATGGCAGTCAGGAGTTCAGGGAATTTTGTTCTGATAATGGAATTCGGTGGGAGAAGACAATCCCAGGAACACCACAACAGAATGGTGTGGCAGAGAGGATGAATAGGACACTGAATGAATGTGCCAGGAGCATGAGGCTGCACTCAGGGTTGCCCAAAACCTTCTGGGCTGATGCAGTGAACATGGCAGCGTATCTGATCAATAGGAGTCCATCTGTGCCAATGGGAGAACGCCTACCCAAGGAGCTCTGGTCTGGTAAGGAGGTAAAACTATCACATTTAAGAGTCTTTGGCAGTTTAGCTTATGTACACATTGATGCTAACTCAAGGGACAAGCTTGATGCTAACTCAAGGGACAAGCTTGATGCTAAGTCCAAGCCATGTTTCTTTATTGGCTATGGTGTTGATGAGTTTGGTTACCGGTTTTGGGATGATCACAAGAAGATGGACATCAGGAGCCAGAACGTGGTATTCAATGAAGGTGTCATGTACAAAGGTCGTCATGAAGCTGAAGATGAAAATGGGAACATTGAATCAAAGTGCAAAGAGCAAGTGGAGCTTGAAGGTGTGTCTGAGCTTGAGAGATCCGAACCGGTGGAACCTACTACTCCAGTGGAGTTGAGGAGATCATCAAGGGTGAGAAGGCCTGTGCAGAGGTATTCACCATCATTGCATTATCTATTATTGACTGACGGTGGAGAACCAGAATGCTTTGAAGAAGCAATGCAGCTGAAGGAGTCGAGCAAGTGGGAGCTGGCTATGAAGGAAGAGATTTCCTCATTGCATGAGAACAACACTTGGGAGCTGACACCTCTGCCAAGAGGAAAGAAAGCATTGCAGAATAAGTGGGTCTACCGGGTCAAGGAAGAACATGATGGCAAGAGGAGGTTCAAGGCAAGGCTGGTGGTGAAAGGCTTTCAACGGAAGGAGGGAGTAGATTTCACTGAAATCTTCTCACCTGTAGTAAAGTTTACCACCATCCGGGTGGTTCTCAGCATTGTGGCGTCAGAAGACTTGCATCTTGAGCAGCTTGATGTCAAGACTGCTTTCCTTCATGGAGATTTGGAGGAAGATATCTACATGCAGCAGCCAGAGGGATATGTAGAGTCTGGAAAAGAAGATTTGGTGTGCAAACTCCAGAAGAGCCTATATGGACTGAAGCAGGCACCGAGGCAGTGGAACAAGAAGTTTGATTCATTTATGTCTAAAAATGAATATAAACGATGTGGCATGGATCAGTGTTGCTACATCAAGTCTTTCGGTGATGAATATATTATATTGCTTCTGTATGTGGATGACATGCTCATTGCAGGATCAGTGTTGCTACATCAAGTCTTTACTGTAGCGCTTTTGACAAAGCCAGCCGTCGTTCACTGCAGCGACGCGGACCACTTTTTCGAATAGTGATCATCTTCTCCATTGTTTTATAGCCCATTTTCGGGCTAGGGTTTCTACTGAAAAAACCCTCTGTAATTTGTGCTCCCGAATAGTGAAATATTCTGCCTCTCCCGTGGACGTAAGGATTATTCCCAAACCACGTAAATCGCCGTGTCCTTTGCTTTCTTTCGTTTTTTCTCATTTCTGTCGTTGTGTCTCCCGGCGATTCCGCAAAAGAACTGGCTCCAAGTGCAGGCAAACTCCACCTCTCCAAAACTTGGTAGTTGTTCTTTATAGGCACGGACCTGGTGACCCCCCTTCCTCCTCTTCGAGTGTCGCGCGACACTTCTGGCCAACACGTCTCCCCACTATAACGGCCCAAACCTTTTTGGCCCGTTACATTGCGTGTTTTGGGTATTGGAGGAGGTTTGAGGAAGGAATGGTGGTGTTCGAGCTGAAATTTCAGTTAGGAGACAAGATTGTGGCATAGAGGTACATGATATACTATGTCGTGGAAGGTCCACTGGAAGGCATTCTTGACATCCAATTGATGAAGAGGTCAATGATGATGGGCGGCCAGAGAGATGAATAATCGAACGGAGGTCATCTTCGCAACTGGAGAGAAGGTATCAAAGTAGTCGATACCATAAGTCTGCGCGAAGCCCTTTGCCACAAGGCGGGCTTTGAGTCGATGGAGAGTGTCATTGGGATTCAGCCTGACTGTGTAAATCCATTTGCTACCAACCGCCTTTTTGTCTGCTGGAAGGGGAACAAGATCCCAAGTATGGCTTTATTCCAGAGCCTGCAATTCATCCTGTATTGCTGCTAACCACCCCGGGTGAGATTTGGCATCACCAACTGTGCGAAGAATAGATACTGTCTCCAGAGCTGACAGACCGTTGTATGAAGAGACAAATAGAGGAGTACGCTGGCAAGATCGAGTACCTTCCCGCAATGCAATGGGCAAGTCGTCTGGTGCCGGGGCAGGAGCATCGGACGAAGCGGGGATGATTGGGTCCTCGGTCGGGACAGGGGGTACAGTCAATGGGCGACGAGAGTAGACCGTACCAAAATGGTAATCAGCAGCAGGGGGAGACACTAGTGGAGGGTGGATAATGAGAGGAAGACAATCATCAATGTTCGTATCTGGATGGGGAGAGGGATGTGAAAAGGGAGAGCTCTCAACAAACGAGACGTCAGCAGAGATGATATACCGCCATAGGTCAGGAGAGAAGCATCGATATCTGCGTTGAGTGCGGGAATAGCCGGGGAATATGCAGCGGAGGGATTTAGGAGAGAGCTTGGAGAGACCGGGCCGAGTGTCACGGACATAACAGAGACATCCAAAGATACGCAGTGGAAGTGAGTGAGGAGGGAGAGAGGAGAACAGAGTCCAAAAAGGAGTCTCCCCTTGAAGGATAGAAGAAGGGAGACGGTTAATGAGGTATGTAGCAGTCAGGAATAGCATCGTACCAAAATTTGAGAGGCACCTTCATTTGGAATAGGAGGGCATGGGCAGTCTCCAGAATATGGCGATGTTTCCACTCGGCCACTCCATTCTGCTGAGGTGTATCAGGGCAAGATGTCTGTTGAATAATGCCTTTATCCTTGAGAAAAAGCTGAAGGGGAGTGGATAAATATTCTCGTCCATTGTCGGAGCGGAGACATTTCAGGGAGGTTGAGAATTGAGTATGAATCTCATTGTAGAATGTCTGAAAGGTAGAAAACACTTCAGACCGATCGCGAAGAAGATAGAGTCGGGTCATGCGGGAGTAGTCATCGATAAAGGTAATATAATATTGGAACCCGAACTGGCTATGAACCCTGCAAGGACCCCAGACATCGGAATGAACAAGGTCGAAAGGATTCGCGGCACGTGGGTCCAATCGAGGAACATATGTCACCCGATGATGTTTTGCAAACTTGCAGGGTTCACAATGAAAGGAAAGGTTAGGACAAAATTGGGGGCAAAACTTATGTAGGACGGAAGCGAGCGGATGACCAAGGCGAGAATGAAGGTCAAGGGCATGGGCTAGGTGGATGAGCAAGCAAGAGGTTGTGGGAGATCGAGTATGTACACCCCGGCCCGCAGATGACCTCAACCAAGTTCCTGATTCGTCGACCGCTCCTGAAAAACAACACCCGAGGATGTAAAAATAGCAGCACAATTTAAATCTTTGGTGAGTTTGCTGATGGAGAGAAGATTAAACTGGTTGTGAGGAACATGAGTGACTGAAGGCAGGCTAATAGACGGGGTCACATGGCATGTGCCAAATCCCGCAATGGGGATTGTTGATCCATTGGCAATAGTGATTGGAGAAGCACTGGTAGATATCACTGGTAGATGGATGGTAGGTAGTGAACATACCAAAATCCCCGGTGAGATGTTCGGACGCACCGGTGTCGAGCATCCAGGCTGGCGCTCGATGAGATGAGGACGGGTGCTCAGATAGGGGTTGGGAGACCGCGGGAGGCGGGCCAAGAGACCGCCAAGGAGGGCGGGGGCCGGGAGACCGCATTGGATCCAGTAGCCGGGAAGAGGCGGGATCGCCAGGAAGAGGTGCCTGGAGACTGCGGAGAGAGAGGCGGGCCGACGAGGGCTGACCAACCGGGGAGACCGCAGGGATACGGGACTTTCTGCGGTTGGGTGCCGCTGTTCTGGTTAGTGATGGTCGCAGACGGAGTTGGGAGGCCGCCGGAGACGTCGGACCACACCCGCGATGAACGGCCGCAAGAAGGCGGGCAGCGCCGGGAGTACAAAGCACCTCTGGGAGCCGAAGTAGGAACTGGGAGGATGCGCAGGGAGCTGCCGATGAATCAGGTAAGCGGTGGAGGGGCGGCACCGGCGTAGGAGGGCTGGCGTGGAGGCGGCGGACTGTCAGTGACATCGCGAGGGAGCCGCCAGGTGAGTGTCACACGCAGAGGGATCCGGAAGGACGCCAAGATGCCGCCGGGAAGGGAGGGCTGGTCATCCTGGAGGATGCCGCTGGGAGAGGCGGAGCTGGTGGAAACCGGTTAGCCGCTGGAGGACGTCGGGATGTCGTCCGGAAGGGGGAGCCGATTACAACGGGATGCCGCCTGGAAGGGAGAGCAGGCCGACAGGGGTTGCGCCTAGACGGAGGTGGGAGAGAAGGCCGTCGGGGCGGAGTGCACCCACTGGGAATGGCGGGACGCGGCCGGGAAGAGAGGTCGTTGTCGTCGTCGGGGCGGAGAAGCCGCAGGAAGGTTGGGGGGCGCCTGGAGGGAGGCGCAGCGGGTTGAGGGAACCGCGGGAGGGACGGGAGCAGCCGGGCGTGCGCCTGGACGAGGAGGGGCGGCCGGGAGTTTGTGACGAGACGGGGCCAGGATACGCTGAGGGAAGGGCGGGTCGGGATCGTCGTTGGGAAGAGCGGGCAGGGAGTCGCCGCTGGGAAGGGCGTCGCTGCGGAGGGCGAAGCCGGGATCGGGACGCCGAAGTGCGGCGCAGCGGAGGAGGCGACGCGTAAGGCAGAGTCGGGGTGGTCACGGAGGGAAGACCCGCGGGAGGGGAGGGGGTGGCCGAGTAGGGCAAACCCGCAGGAGGGGGGTGGCTGCGTAGGGCAGACCCGCAGGAGGGGGGGTGGTTGCGTAGGGCAGACCCAGGAGGGGAGGGGTGCCACTTAGGGCCAAGCCGGGAGGAGAGGAAAAAATATATCTAAAGAAGGGAAAGCTCGGGATCATGTTTCCCTCTGATACCATGTAGAAGAGGTAATCTTCATACCTCGAGGTGAGGCGGAGGCCTTCTTTTATAGATTGAAAATACGGAATACATAAAGGGGTATTCCGATGTGGGACTCGGAAATACCCAGAATAATAAAAACAGGGTTCAACAAATTTCATAATTTAAATTTAATAATTTAAATTCCACAATTTTCCATCAATTTCACACACCCCAATTCAATGGAATTGGGGGGTTTTCCCAATTTCGTGTCAAAAATCCAATTTCACATTCAAATCCTCAAATTCAATAAAATTGGGTTTTTAATAAACTAATCGAAAGAAGTTTCAAGCAATTGAGTTTAAATCAAACAATTGAATTTAAGTCAAGCAATTCGGGGTTAATTAAACTTGGGCATCATAACAGAACCGCCTACCTTTTCCACGGAAACACAAAGCCCGCAATGGAACCTGCCAACAAGAATGAAGGTGCAAAAGATCTAAGAACTCAACCTAGAAACGAGTTTCAACAATACCGAGTTTAGATCCATCAATTCCAAGATGATCTATCAAACTCCAAGGGGGGAAAGAGAAAGAGACGGGGAGACGGGGAGAACGCCTACCTGGTAAGTCACACCGCAACTGCAGCAACGATCAAACGTTGAACGAAACGACCCGAAAGGGTGGGCTCCAAAGTCGCCTGGGAATGGCTCTTGGGTCGAGAGCAAGGAAATCTGGAGAGGAGGAAATAGAATTTTCAGCCATGCTGCCTGTTTAAAAACAACACTCGGGGTTACACGACGTGTAATTGACAAATCTCATATTCTCCGAAAAAGTCGTCGCCTTTTGTTAAAAATGATTTATTATTATTTTAGGATTTACACGGCGTGTAACCATATTACACGGCATGTAAATCCCCAGCAGGCTACAGAAACAGCAGGTTACAGGTATCCTCCCAATTCCTTCTCGACCCTATTCAGACAACGAAAAAGGAAAACCACGACGAGGTTCAAAAACGTACCTAACAGATCGGTAACGGGATGTTACAAACAAGATCACCTTCAATCGCCTTCCCATAGCGTTCCATTAAGGCCGGTTTCGGTTGTTCCCAGTTTAAACTCAGACCAAAAAACTGCCAAGATAAAAACCAATATAGTGTTGCTTCTTTCATACAGAGTTGCGTCAAAGGCAACTTCAAGCCTTCTGGGTTGCTATTTATCCCGAAGTAAGTTTTCGCTTTGGTTATTCATCCGAACGAATCGTTTCCAGCAAAGAAAGGCATCTCTACTCGTTTTGCTACATTCTTCATGTCCTCGCTCGGTGACGCATCCACAGCAAACGAGCACACTCCTAGTTTCGGATCACATTCGTCTCCTTCACCTCCACGTTCTAAAGAGAATGTCGTCGTATTTTCCAAATTTTTCGACGCTAAGCTCCGATTCGCCTGCAATTGTATTTCATTAATCATTTCCACCGTTTGTTCTTCCAAGTCACGAATTCGTCGCATTGCACTTTACTCATTCGCTCGCATATATTCCTGCATCAGTCTTTAAGTTTCCGACTGTCCGATCAAAACCTTTTAAATGCTAGCTTGCACTGTTGCGATCAACTTTTCTAGAACCTGTCGTTTACGTTGCTGTGTTTCTGATGTTAATTCTAGCGTAGCAATCTTGTTATCCATCCTTGTATGCACTCAAACTCAACTCGATACAAGACAAGTTTTCTCTCAATGAAAGCACCAAATTGTTAGGTAATACTAGCCTAACTCTACAGACTTCACAACAGGAAAGGAGTAACAGTTCTTTCAATGTATTGATATGAATTTTGTATTCGTTCTTTGAAAAGAAGAAAATACAAACTAAGTATTGTGTACGTATCTGTATTGATCTGGAAAGAGATTCTCCAGTCTCTGCCTCCAGCCAAGACGAAAAGAATTCACCGAGAGGGAGACCTCCTCTCCATCCCCTTTCCTGCTCCAGCAGGTCCGGGTTCTATTCTGAATGCCCCTTCCAAATGCCCGACACTGTTTTAGTAAAAAAGTAGTCCAGCCACGTCAGCGCCTCATTGGGCGTTTCCCCTCCTATGATAAGTATGAAGGATGGGAGGTCTTTTATCTGGAACAGCAGGCCTAAGTCCAACATTGCTAGCAGAATTTTTCTCGAAGGAGAAAGAACTTTTTATTTTCTCTCAATGGATTGAGAGAAGAGGAAGAGAGAATGCGCACTAAATCTCTAGAACTATCTCTAGGGCTTGAGAGTCTCTCTATCCGTTGTGCACAACAAGAGTGAATATGGAAAATGATATAGTTAGATATTTATTATGGTAGGTTTAGGGTTGGCAAATCGTACACATTCCCCTTTCAAACTTAATAATTCTTAATTGACCTCATGTTTAATAATAATAATATTATTAATCATTTGACATGTGCAACATATTAAGAATATAAATAAATATCATTTATACCATTTCTAATCAGACCATTAAACTCGATCCGCTTTCCTTCATCAACATGTACTGATCCTCGAATAATAACTATTTAATAAATGTCACTACATTATTCTACGATAAATATAATAAATATTATATTTGTCAAACTTGCAAATAAATATTTAATATTATTATTTAACTCGTTAATTCTTTCGAATAACTTGTGATTAAATTACGGCGATCAACCAAACCTGAATAAATATTATTTATTCTAACTTGTTAAATTCAATACTTGAATTTAACTTGAGATTGAGAATATACTTAATGTGTGACCCTATAGTCCTCTTTCTCAGTGGCATAAGGCATAACTGCCTAAAGTCCAAGGTTAGCGTCTAGCAACACGCCAACGCTCCCATAGAGAAATAAGTTAATGTCGCAACGACATCCAACCTCCTACGAACACTTATTGTGTAACATAATCCATTTATCACGATCTCAAATCAAGCAGGCTGCATGCTGGTATCATCAACCTATATGCTCGATGTTACTTTCTTTGACTTTCAGGAAATGAGTTCGTCCGCCTAATGTCATGGTCATGGGTTTATACAGGCAGTTTCATTGCCATCAAAAGGGCCAAAAATATCAACTTCCGTCAAGGTACAGGAGATAAATCCTTTCTCGCATAATCCATTAATGAAACATCACTCGTGACGCACCCAACGTATCCTACCTCGCCACGAGCATATGTCATCACGGTTTTCGTCAATACATCAAAGTACGCAAGTCATGATATCCATTAATTATAATCTTAAAGTCTAAGTATCGATACACACATTTGCGGATAGAAACATCCAATGACATACATGTGGATTTCCTACTAACGATATCATCTAGTCATGGAACATATATTCAAGAATATTGTCGTGGCACCTCTAGGTTATCATCATAGTGGAGAACTGTTATGACCTTTCAGTACGACACATACACTTAGGACATTATCACATATAAATGTTATGTCATAGCTTTGAAATTGCGGCATCTCGGCTGCGATCTCGTCGGCGCGGTGCGGAGCAGCACCCCGCCGCTTCTGGTGGCTGGATCGCGGGTGGAACGCGATCGCGCCGCCTCCACTGCGATCCCGGCTGTCACGGTTCCGCCGCGATCCTGACGGTAGCGATCGCGCCCTATTTTGGTGCCAATGAAATGGTTTTTTTTGCCCCATCGCCCCTACCTAACGCACCCCATTTCCCCCTTCTCCTGTAGCGACGGCGCCCCTACCTGCTGGTTCACCCCCTTTTTCAGGTGCCCCTTCTTCCTCCTCTCACTACTGCTACATCCGTTTTTTTTTTTCTGGCGCCTCTTCTTCCTCCTCCTCACTGTAGCAGACTTCTCCTTTATTCCCTCTGTTGCCACTCATCTGTGATTAGCATCTACTGCTCTGCTCCGCACTATTTTAACGACATCGGCAACCACTAAAAACAGTGACACAGTGACAACAGCCTTTTATCGGTATTTTTCTTTTTTCCGATGATCCAAACATTTGTCTTTTACATGTTATTTGTGTCAAACAAGCCTCTTAAACCCTTCTTTCTACTATTTTTGCCCTCTCCTACACCTATGACTTCATTTTCTCGGTCATTTGTTGCACCAACCAATGCTACAACAGTACAATCTTTTCCACTATTGATGAAGCCTCAAGGAAAAAATTTAGATATTGTTTGGCAGTGGAATTCTTTAAGAGAACAACAATAAAAAGAAAATCGCATGTGATTTTTGCATGATAGAGACCAATGGTGGTATTACTCAAGCCAAAAAACATCAAATGGGATTATCAGGAAATGTTCAGAAGTGTAGGAAGACTCCTCAAAAAGTGAAAGACAAGCTTCTTGCAGCGCAAGCAAAGAAAAAAGCTGACAAATCAGTATATATGAATGAGATTTGTGATCTTGACGATGATATGGAGGAAGAGCTTGAAGAAATTCATGTTGCTGAGAGAGGAAAAAGAAATTATGCATCAAGTGCAGCATTATGTCCGGCAAGAGTGAAAAATATGAAAGGGCCTCTTGATGTAATGTTCATGAAAGATCCGGCAACCACTGCAAGAGTAGTCAAGGATGCAAAGCAAACAAGCATTAAGGATGCTTGTAGCAAGCAATTAAGAGATCGAACGGTGCAATACATAGAGCGATTTCTTTGCACAAATGGAATTGTTTTTAATGTTGTTCGATCAAAAAGCTATAAGATAATGGTGGAAGCAACTGGACAATATGAACCACACTTGAAAGTTCCAAGCTATCATGAGTGTAGGGTTCCTCTTCTTAAAAAGGAGTTAGAGTATACAAAGGAATTGTTGAAGGGTCGTGAAATTGAACGAGATAATTATGATTGTTCAATCATGTCTGATGGTTGAACAGACAAGAAAGGAAGAACCTTGATCAATTTTTTGATAAATTGTCCAATCGGTTCCATGTTTATAAGAAGTGTTGATGCATCAAGTTACGTGAAAACTGGAGAAGCGGTTTTTAAGTTATTGGATGATTTTTTGGAAGAGATTGAAAAATCAAAAGTTGTGCAAGTAATTACTGACAACGGAATCAATTTCACCAACAAAACTGAGTTGGTGAGATGTGGAGTTACTCGGTTTGCTACAACATTTTTAACTTTACAAAGGTTGTATTTGCAAAAAAATAATCTCAAAAAGATGTTCACTTATGACGAGTGGTTGGGATCCAAGAATACAAAAGAAGCAAAAGGAAAGCGTGTTGACGACACCGTGTTGAAGCCATCATTTTGGAATGATGTTGTTTATAGCCTCAAGGCTATGGGACCTCTTGTAAAAGTTCTTAGATTGGTCGATAATGAGAAGAAACCTGCAATGGGTTTCATTTATGAGGCTATGGGTAGGGCAAAAGAGACCATTCAAAAGCTTTTCAAAAATGATGAAACCAAGTAAGATATATTTGGGATAATTGATGAAAGATGGAATAGTCAGTTGCATCATCCATTGCATGTTGCGGGTTATTATTTGAATCCTCAATTTTTCTATGGAAATCCAAGTATTGAAAGAGGTGCAAAGGTGATGAAAGACTTATATGATTGTATTGAGAGATTGTCTCCTAGCCCAAAAGAAGGAAGACAAGGCTTGTTTAGAATTGGCAACATATAAAAGCACAAAAGGTCTCTTTGATGGGAAAGGTTGCATGAGACAACGGAGTACAATAGCTTCTGATAAGAGTTTATTTTTGTCTTGATTATTTAATTACGTGATCCATAATTTAGATCATTACAAAAAAATGCTAATAAATAATAATTGCAGCCGAATGGTGGAAGAATTATAGAGGAGGAACATCATCTTTGATGACAATTGTCATCAAAGTTTTGAGCTTGACATGTAACTCATCGGGATGTGAGAGGAATTGGAGTGTTTTTGAGCATGTAAGTAACTAAGTATCAATACTCAACTCGCTTTTATTTAAGTTTAAACTCCATTAGTATACTAATGTTTTTTTAATTTTTATAAAACAGATTCATTCTAAAAAGAGAAATCGGCTAGAGCATTAAAGGTTGCAAGACTTGGTGTTCATCAAATACAACCAAACATTAAAGGACCGGTTTGATTCCAAATATGTCATTGATCTCATTGCCCTAAAGAATGTTGATGATTATAGTAGTGAGTGGTTTTTAGGACAAATGAATGGTAATGAAGATAGCGCTGAAAATGAATTGGTGTTTGAGGATCACAACACTAGTTGAGGAAGCTACCGGGACCGGTGAAACAAATCAAGAGGAGATTTATAAAAGTGATGGCAGTGAAAGTGATAGTGAAGAAAAAATGGAAGATCTTGAAAATGAAGAAGATGATTGAACTTTGGTTGTCTTATGGTTATTGTTTATGAATAATTGGATGAGACATGTGTTTGAGGCATTATGAATTTAAATGTGTTTTTACTTTTTATGTTTTGTGTTTAATTTTCAACATATATATGTGTGTAAAATTCTATAATTTAAATTATATTAACTGCCCCGTGATTGGATAAAAAAGCAGCCGCAATGCGATCCGCATCGCCACTATCCCGCTATAGGACCCCCGCCAAGTCGCGTCGCGATCCGAAATTGAAAAGTATGTGTCATGCATAGGAACAATCATGATACGACAAGAAACTTCATTAATAATGAAAACATGTAATCAGGTACTAAGAAAGTCGGTTCTAGGTTATCAACTCTAACAGACTCACTTGCACTAGAGCCAACTGAAAACAACTTTTAATCCACTAGCTCTCACATGATACTCATGCCCCTGCTGAGATAGCCACGGTCAAGAGGTCCGCCACGTTTTCCTTCGTGGATGCTCCGCTCACCGCAGCTTCACCTCTTTGAGAAAAATCTCTCAAGAGATAAAACTTCTGAAGCATGTGCTTTGTCCTTTGGTGTGACCTCAGCTCTTTAGAGAGAGCCACTATTGTAGTGATTGTGATAAGGTCTTTACGGTTATGCACCGCATCAAGCTCATGGACAAAGTTGCAAATCCAAACCCCTTCTTTGGGTGCATCGGAAGCCGCAATATACTCGGACTCCGCTATAAAATTGACGTCAGTCGGCTCCTCCGTTGAGACAAAAGATATATTCAAACTGCAACTACATATCATTCTGATCTATCTGAAAACTAACATTTGTGATGACTGGCTCTTCATCTCTTCCATACTCCAAGAACATATCCTTAGTTCGCCGCAAATACTTAAGGATAGCCTTAACAGCAGTCCAGTGTTGTTCACATGGATCTCCTTGATATATGTCTACCATACTCAAAGCATAGACAACATCAAGCCTCGTACATAACATGGCATACATGATAGATCTTATCGCAGAAGTGTATGGTGTCTTACTCATTATCTCTCTTTCCTTGTGTCTGAGGACACATTTTCTTGAAAAGATGTGTATATCATGACACTAGACTCAATCCACTCTTGGATTGTTCCATGCTGAACCTCTTCAGTATCTGGTCAATGTATGTACCTTGACTTAGTCTAAGCAACCTTGATCTATCATGCATGATCTTGATCCCTAGAATGTAGGTTGTTTTACCTAAGTCCTTCATAGAGAAGCACTTGCTCAACCAAGCTTTAACCTCTTGTAAACCTAGTATATCATTTCCAATTATACTACTATGAAAACAACTATGTTCCCACTAAACTGCTTGGAAACACATAGCTCACATTCGTTCTTAATGAAGCCAAATTCCTTTATGGGTTTATCGAATCGAATGTTCCATGACCTGGATGATTGTTTTAATCCATAGACTTACATACCTTTTTGGCATTGTCTGGACTCACAAACTCTTTGGGTTGTGTCATATACACATCCTCTCGAAGGTTCTCGTTAAGGAAAAGTTTCATCGTAGTCAATGTCTTGACGTTGTCTAAACCTTTTAGCCACTAGTCGTGCTTTATAGACATTTACTTTACCTTTCATGTCCAGCTTTCCCTTTGTTGGAGTCTGTATCTCACATCGGACTTATGGTCCGATGTGGTCCTTTTCATTCATTATAAAAGAATGTCTCCGCCTCACTTCGAGGTAGGGAGGCAAGGGGGTTTTCTCACCCTACATGGTATCAGAGGGTTTTCTAACCCGATCCCTCCCTCCCTCCCGTCTAGGGTTTTCCGACGTCAAGTCCCCCGCGGGGGCGGCGGCCTCGGTGCCCATAGGTTTTATGCCGCCGCCCCTCCGCCTCGTGGCCCTCCTGCTCTGTCCGGCGGATCTCCCCTCTGCCTTTGCCCTTCCCGCCGGCCTCCCTCATCTGATCCCGGCGGCCCGACGGCCCTTCCAGGCGGCCATCCCAGCGGATCTCTCATGCGCGGCTCCCAAGCGGATCTCTCTTGCGCGGCTCCAAGGCGGGTCTCCCTTCCCATTCGGCGCGTCGCGACTCCTCCCGCGCGGCTCCCTCCTTCCCGCGGCACCCTTCACCCGGCGGCCCTCCACGCCGACCCTCCCCGTGGTGTCGCAACCCCCGGCGGCTTCCTCCTCCTGCGCGGCCGACCACATCTCGGCGTCTCCTTCGGCCGCGGGTCCCCTCTGCGGGTCTCTCCCGCGGCTTCCCGTCGTCGGCCCTCCGCGGCTCTTCCCAGCGGCGTCCAGATCCAGCGCGGATCTCCTTCCTCCCACGCGACTCCCGGCGTCCAGATCCAGCGCGTCCAGATCTTACCTCCCGCGGATCCCAGGCGGGCCTCCCTCATCTGATCCCGGCGGCCCGGCGTCTCCTCTTGGCGGCCCTCTCTCCCAGCGCGGCTCCTCAGTCGCAGCTCTTCTTTTTTCTGGCGTTTCTCCCGCACGGGACTCTCCAGCGGCACGCACTCCATTCATGTCGGCTCCTTCAGCAACCGGCCTCCAGCCCTGCCGGCCCCTCTCTGCACGACAGTCGGCCTCCATTCCTGTCGGCTCCTCCAGCAGCAGTCGGCCTCAAGCCTCGCTGGCCCCTCTCTGCGCGACAGCCGGCCTCCATTCCCAGTCGGCTTCCAGCGCCGCCTCCCGCTGTCCTGCTCCCTCGCCGGCCTCCTCCTGCACTCCTCTTCCGGCAGCCAGCCGGCTCCAGTTTCTCCCAGCAGCTGCCCTGCTTTAAGTTTCGGCTCTCCGGCACCTCCTGCGGCATCCCCGCCTCGCCGGCATCTCCCGACGAGTCCCGGCAGCCGCATCTCTATCTGCCGGCACGCCCATTCGCTGGCGTAGCAGCTCAACCGCCTAGGATTTGGGCCCGTTGGCGCCGCCAGATCCCGCAACAATTCTGTGGAATCCCCGCCTCCCGTCGTCGGCCCCGCAAGTGCGGTTTTCCCGGTGCTAGTTTGGATTTCCCGACGTTTCATCGACCGGCCCCACTAGTGCGACATTCCTGGCGTTCCGTCAACCGGTCGGTCTAAGTGGTTTCTTCTGCTGCGCCCGCAACATCATCATTCTGAGGGGGAGCTGCGACCGTGAGGGGGAGCATCAGTCTTGCAGCTTTATATTTTATTTTGTCTTGTTTTGTCATCAAGCTGGGCATGTCCAGCTTGAGGGGGAGTGTTAGCATCTTTTTATTTGTTGCTTTCTTTTCATTATGTGTCCAAGCTAGGTACACCTAGCTTGAGGGGGAGTGTTGGAGTCTGTATCCCACATCGGACTTATGGTCCGATGTGGTCCTTTTCATTCATTATAAAAGAATGCATCCACCTCACTTTGAGGTAGGGAGGCAAGGGGGATTTCTCAACCTACACCCTAGAATACTCATTTACACTCAACGGGTTTTACATCAACTGGCGGATCGATCAGAATCCAAACTTGGCTTTGATACATGGAATTCATTTCAAAATTCATGGCTTCTTGCCATCTTGCAGCCTCTGAGCTCTCTACCGTCTCCTTGTAAGAGAAAGGATCGTTATTATCAACCAATAACGAGTCACCATCATTGTTGCGTTGTGCGCTTTTGCATCGGGAACGTTGTCGCCGTTGTGCGTCATGCGCCGTAAACAACTATGAGTGATCCACAGATCGCCAATGACGCTTCCATAAACAGCTCGGACCCAGCCTGCCACCAGCTTGAATTGTCCACAAGCTTTTCAATAAATAAGCAACATGAAGATTGATTCCCAAAGATCCAGTGTCAGTGGGTGTTTTAAACCGCAACTTTGTGCAACGTTGGTTCCTCCCCTTAGCTAAATATTCCAGGTGGGTAAACACGAGAACAAACTGAGAAGGAACAAGCCTTGATGTTGTCACTGGTTGGATGAAACTTGTATACGTTGATGGGATTGAATTTCCATCAAGGCACCCTGGAGACAGCTCATTATCACCAATAGACTCCACAATTCATCAACTGTAATATCTATAGTTTTTGGAGCATCCCAGCAATGCACATTACTAGAAACTTTGGTTGCGGTGTGTTCCCACCCCTCAAAACTTACCAAGCCATACCAAGCCATAAAGGATAACTACCGCATAAGGACTTGTTCCCACTGCATTAACTTTCGCACTTTTTCTGCAACTGCCAGTAGCGCATCTAATACCTGGCACAACTCACAGCACCATACAACCTCTCTGACTGCCAAGGCTTCTAAGAATTTGCTTTTATTCATCCTTGTCTCTAAGTGTTAAACCCTCTTTTTATTATTATGGGTATTTCCGAGTCCCACATCGGAATACTTCTTTGTATCTTTCGTCGTATCATTCTATAAAAGTAGGCCCCCACCTTACCTTGAGAATAAGGGGGTTTCCTCATTCTACATGGTATCAGAGGGAAATTAGTCCCGACCCTCCCTCCCTGCGGATTCCCGGTTCTGTCCGGCCCCGCCTCTCCCCTCCTTCCCGGCTAGGGTTCCACCCGGCGGCCCTCCTTCCTGCGCGTCGCCCTCCCGTGGCTCCCGGCTCCCCAGCGGCCCTCCTTCCTGGTGCGACGCCATCCCGCGGCTCCCGGCTCCCCGGCGGCCCTCCTTCCTGGCGCGGCTCCCGACTCCCCGGCGTCCCGGCTCCCCGACGTCCCGCTCGCGCTGGGGTTCCACCCCAGCATGCTCCCGTCTCAGCTCCCTCGCCCGGCGCCTCCTGCTGCTCCCGCGCCTCCCGCTGCTCCCGGGCCTTTGGCGCCTCCCGGCCACCCTCGCTCGGCGCCTCCCGCTGCTCCCGCGCCTCCCGCGCGCTCCCGCTGCTCTCGCCCCGCGGCTCCCCTTCCGCCGCCTTCACCCCAGCAGGCGCCCTCACCCCTCGACGGTCGTGCCTCCAGTCGCCCCCGTCGCCCTCACCCAGCGCGCCTCCTTCCCCGACGGCCCTCTCTCCAGGCGCGGCTCCCCTCACCCAGCGGCGTCCTCATCCCGCGGCGCCCTCGTCCTGGCGCCCTCGGACTCGTCCCGGCGGACCCTCCCGGCAACGCGCCCTCGTCCCGGCAGCGCGCCCTCATCCCGGCACCCTAGTCCCGGCGCCCCCGGTTTCGCCCCGACGGCCTCTCCCGACAGCGCGCCCTCGTCCCAACAGCGCGCCCTTTTCCAGGCACCCTAGTCCCAGCGCCCCCGGTTTCGCCCCGGCGGCCTCTCCCGGCAGCGCGCCCTCGTCCCGGCAGCGCGCCCTCGTTCTGGTGGCCCTTCCTGCACGCGCACGTCCTGCGCACGATCATCCCGCCGGCCCGCTGCATCAGCTACCCGACGCTTCCATGGCAGACTCCTCAGGACGTGGTCGTGCTTCAAGTCGTCCACGTCCCTTCTGTCAACATTGTGGCATGTTTGGCCACCTGATCGCCCGATGTTGGGTCCTGCATGGACGACCCTCTCAGCACCCGCGGCAGGGACAGCCTGCGGTCCAGGACGCGTCCTCGATTGTCGCCTCTCTTTTCCCGTCTCTGGCCCTCTCTATGGCCAACCTCAGGCGGCCTCACGATCTTTCGGCCTCTGTCCGACCCGGTCCCTCCTCGGCTTCTCTGGCCCGTACTGTTCGCCCCACTACCTTTGTCAGTCATTGCTCCCCTGCATGGCTGCTGGACTCCGGTGACTCCGACCACCTCACCGGTGATGCTGGTATGCTGACATCTTACTGCACTTATGCCGGTTCTTCAGCGATCACCATCGCTGATGGCTCCATTATCCCCATAGCAGGCTTCGGCGCATGCTCCCTGACTCCATCGATACACCTACCCTCTGTGGCACATGTGCCCCGCAGTCCCTTTAATTTGCTCTCCATCAGTAAACTGACTAAGGATTATAACTGTGCGGCCATATTTACCTCTTCTGGTGTTGTGTTTTAGGAGCAGACTACGAACCGGGAACTTGGTCGAGGCCGGCTTCGAGACGGGGTCTACATGTTCGAGGGACCAGCACTCATTGCTTGCACATCTACCTCTTCTCGGGCACTAGATCTTCAATCCCGATTAGGACACCCGCCTGCATCCACCATTCATCAGATGTTTCCAGACTTCAGTCGGACTCCTACTTTTCATTGTGAGTGTTGTTCTTTTGCGAAACATCATCGCTCTTCCTACATTCCTCGCACGGATACACGGGCCTCCCACCCCTTTGATCTAGTTCATTCAGATGTTTGGGGCCCGTGTACCATTCCGAGTCACTTGGGATATAAATACTATATATCTTTTATTGATGACTATTCGCGAATAACGTGGCTTTACCTTCTTCGAGAACGCTCCGAAGTGTTTTCCACCTTCCAAACCTTTTTCAATGAAATTAAGAACCGTTTTTCTATCTCTGTCAAATGTCTCCGCTCGGATAATGGGCGCGAGTATCTCTCCACTTCCTTTCGGCAGTTTCTTCAGACGAATGGCATCCTTCATCAGACCTCTTGTCCTGATACACCCCAGCAGAACGGCGTGGCCGAGCGGAAACACAGACATATTCTGAAGACTGCTCGTGCCCTCATCTTCCACCGACAGGTGCCTCTGCTCTTTTGGGGAGATGTCATTCTCACTGCTACATACCTCATCAATCGTCTTCCTTCTTCTATCCTTAAGGGGGAGACTCCCTTTCGGGCTCTTTTCCCCACTCTCCCTCTTCATTCTCTCCCTCTTCGAGTGTTTGGCTGCTTGTGTTATGTTCGTGACACTCGCCCTGGCCGCACCAAACTCTCTCCCAAATCCCTCCGCTGCATATTCCTTGGTTATTCCCGCACTCAGCGCGGATACCGCTACTTCTCCCCGGACCTTCGCCGGTATGTCATCTCAGCAGATGTCTCCTTTGTTGAGAGTTCTTCATTCTCCTTTCCCTCTCCTCCTCCTGACTCTACTATTGATGACTGTCTTCCCCTCATCATCCATCCTCTTCCAGAGTTGCCTCCTCCTGCCTCTCCTCATCCTGACCCTACCATCGATGATTGTCCTCCTCTCATCATCCATCCTCCACCGGCGTCAACCCCTGTTGACACCCATTTTGGTCAGGTCTACTCCCGTCGTCCTTCGACTGTATTCCCCGTTCCGGCCAGTGACACTGATGCTCTCGCTTCGTCCGCTGCTCCTACTCCGCCACCCGAGGACTTGCCCATTGCCCTACGGAAAGGTACTCGCTCCTGCCAGAGTACTCCTCTATTTGTATCTTCATACAGAGGTATGTCCGCTCTGGAGACAGTTTCTATACCTCGCACGGTTGGTGAAGCCAAATCTCACCCCGGCTGGCTAGCAGCAATGCGGGATGAATTGCAGGCTCTGGAGGAAAACCATACTTGGGATCTTGTCCCCATTCCAGCAGGCAAACAGGCAGTGGGCAGCAAATGGATTTACACTGTCAGGCTGAATCCCGATGGCACTCTATCGCCTCAAAACCCGCCTTGTGGCCAAAGGCTTTGCACAAACATACGGTGTTGACTACTTTGATACCTTCTCACCGGTTGCCAAGATGGCCTCTGTCCGGTTATTCATCTCTCTCGTCGTCCATCATCAGTGCCCTCTTCATCAATTGGATGTCAAGAATGCCTTCCTCCATGGCTTCCTTGAGGAAGAAATCTATCTACAGCAGCCCCCCGGATTTTGTGCCTCCGGCGCTGAATCTCGAGTCTGTCGTCTACGCCGCTCTCTTTACGGCCTCAAGCAGTCTCCCCGTGCTTGGTTCGGCCGCTTTAGCACGGTCGTCAGCGACTTTGGACTTTCTCGCAGTATGAAGGACCACACTGTCTTCTACAGGACGACCCCACATAGCTGCATCTTATTGGTCGTCTATGTGGATGATATCGTCATCACCGGCAGCGACTCTGTGGGTATCACCCATCTCAAGGCCCATCTTCACCAGCACTTCCACACTAAGGATCTTGATCCTCTCACATACTTCCTCAGCATCGAGGTTTCCTACTCCTCGGACACCGTCTCCCTCTGCCAACGGAAGTATGCATTGGATATATTGCAGGATGCTGGGCTGACTCAGGCCACTGCGGTCGATACTCCTCTCGAGCCTGGAGAACGGTCTCTTTATGCCTCCTCGGCACTATACCCACATCCCGAGCGGTACCGTCGATTGGTGGGAAAACTCAATTATCTCACCATGACTAGACCCGACATTTCCTGTGCAGTAGCCAAAGTGAGTCAATTTATGGAGCATCCGACCACATCTCAGTGGGATGCTGTCATCCGCATCGCCAAGTACATCAAGCGCGATCCTGCCCGTGGTCTTCACTACTCCCAGCATCCACATCAGCATATTGAGGCCTTTTGCGATGCTGATTACGCTGGCTGCCTTGCCACTCGGAAATCTACCTCTGGGTTTGCCATATTCTTGGCAGGCAACCTCATTTCTTGGCGCAGCAAGAAACAGACGGTCGTCTCTCGCTCCAGTGCCGAGTCTGAATACCGTGCCATGGCCACCGTCACTACCGAGATCCTTTGGCTTCGACAACTCCTCCAGGAGCATGGCATTCCTCAGCAAACTTCTGCTCACATATGGTGTGACAATCAGGCAGCCACTAAAATTGCTTCGAACCCCATCTTCCATGAACGCACGAAGCATATTGAGGTGGACTGTCACTTTCTTCGCCACCACCTGGAGCACAAACATGTCAGTTTTAGCCACATTCCGACGGCAGACCAGCTTGCTGACATCTTCACCAAAGGCCTCCCCGGTGCTCGCCTTGCCTCGCTCAGTTCCAAGCTGGGGATCCACCACATCTGACGCCCAGCTTGAGGGGGAGTATGTCTTGGTCTTGTGTGGTGTCATCTTTTTCTTTATTTTTTGTGGGACTCGTTGTCCAAGCTGGGCATGTCCAGCTTGAGGGGGAGTGTTAAACCCTCTTTTTATTATTATGGGTATTTCTGAGTCCCACATCGGAATACTTCTTTGTATCTTTCGTCGTATCATTCTATAAAAGTAGGCTCCCACCTTACCTTGAGAGTAAGGGGGTTTCCTCATTCTACACTAAGAAACAAATTTTTATTTGTTTCAGGCATGTTGTCAGGACCATAACCTTTCCTTTTGTTCCCACGTTGTCAGACTTCCTTGTCACACTCCTCCGGTCTAAGGTATGGTTTCCAAAGCTCATAATCTACAATTTCCGCTAGTGAAGACATCGCATGTGGAGGAGAGAAACCTGAATTATAAATCAAAACATCAACAGTTCCCCGTCCTTTGGAGGCTATTGGCAGACGTGAACACTGCATGACGAGAGATGGTGGTTCTTGAATACGAACCCCATCGTCTGCAGTTACCGCAACCAGCTGAGTAAAGCTCCCTAGTGCAGCTGTTAGAGTTGTCGGTTTCTCCTTGCAGTTAACCTCAGCAACCGCTAGTCCAGTGTGGAGCTCACTCAGCTCGTAAGATGCCAAAGCCATTGGCCCTTCACACAAAAACAGAGTGAGAACAACCTGCACCTCCCTGTCAGTACCAGAAGAGGTGCAGAACTCCCACTCTCGACTCACCGGAGCAGCTCACGCTGCAGCGCAAGAGACGACAGTCCAGAATTTGCTTGTTGCCCTGAAAAATCAATGGAAGTCTGCATGTGTTCCTGCGAAACCATCTGACAGTTTATGACGCCACTCCTGTTCAATGAGCAGAACTCCCGCTCTCGACTCCACGGACCAAGGTTTCAAGGGAAGAGGAAGAGGTTATTGATCAGAAGAGGCAGCTGGTATTGTGTACGCAAAGCTTCATTCTCCCGTGTAGACCCAAAGCGGCCAAGGAGCTCCACCTTTAGCTCCTCTCTAATCCAGGTTCGATCGTGGCGTTAACAGATAAAGCATCCAATGGTGCACCAAACCTTCCATGCACAACTGCACAATAGGCACTCGCAAAAAGCGATGAGTCTTGTGAATCATGAAGTACGTCACGACTCGTGCGATCCAAACTATCGAATCATTACCAGAAAAAGTCGGTGGTCCAACACGCCTGGCCAAGGCACTAAGCTTCTGGTAAGGACCCGGAAGATTGGAACACGGAAGCGAAAGCATACTTTTTAGATCGCCGAATTCCTAAACAAATAAAGGTATCAATGACCGAATAGAGTATGCAAGGAGCAGCTTGGGTTTGGAATTAATTGTTGGAACCAAATAGGAATGGTCTTTCTTGGATACAATTTAAAGGAAAGTTGATCACAAGATTTAGTAATGTGGCAAAGGGAAGGTAGCTACAACTACCCAAGCTGAGGTTGATTCAGGGCAGGGCCAACAACCTGTACCAAGGAGAAGGAAGAAACTAGACATGTACAGTCACAACAGAAGTTTTTGCAGTTGGTGTCGATGCAAACTCAAGCACCCGAAGAGAACTTTGTTCGACACCAAACGATTGAAACTTCTAAACCACTGGCAGCGGAAGTAACATTATCGAGAGTTCCGACAGCAACTCCTGATACTTTTGAGCGACAATCTATTTTGGGTTTTTCAACGCCTTTGATGGGGATGACCAGGTCGAGCAAGACACGGGTAGTATTACAGGAGCAGATTCATCCTAACATTGATCTACCAAAACTACAATATTTCCCGGAACAAGTAGATCAAGCGCGGGACAATGAGAACAAGGAGAGCAAGAAGACAACTGCAGCTGAAGTTGCAGGGAAACTTGCTGCAATCACTACTGTTTTTTCATTGCATGTTGGGGCGAATGAATGCAATGAAGGATGCGCAGTTCAGAAGGCAGCAGAAAAGTGTTGCGAACAGCTGCTAGTAGGGTTTGCAAATGCTGGGGACCAAAGGGAAGCTATTATTGTGCAAGCAGCCTGGATGTATAAACCCCCGCCAGAGCCTCCGCCATAGAACAGTTTTTGTAGGCGGCGCCATCAATGCCATTACCATGGATGGCCATCCAGCTAATCACCTTTAGGACAAGGTGGCTTTTTAGGCAGGCGGGAATGATAGGAAGGTGGGATGGAGTAGGTGTTGTGCAGGTGGTTGTTGGGGTTAGGTGAATTAATAATGGTCAGGGGTAGTTTTGTCATTTGAGTTAGGCGGTTGTTAGCTGATTAGTTAGGCGGTGGGTAGATGCCTTTAAATAAGGGGTGTTGGCCAGTTGGGGATAGGTTTTATTTTGAAGTTTGGCTTCTAGCAGAAGCATCCCGAGGGTTAGGCTTTGACCCAGGGAGCAGTGCTTTCCAGGGAGATTCTTCCTCATTCTTCTTTATTTACTTCTCTCTTCTTCTACTACTTTTTGTGGTAATCTGATACGCTATAGCTAATAGAAATCTTATGTTTTCTCTCTCTCATTTGGATACCTATCATAAATAGTATCTTCTTGTTTCCTTGGGATACCCTATAAAGATACACTACGTGTCTCAGGGTACTAGTTTGTTATTTGAGCTAGCCTTAACAAACGTCTCGCAACCCCATGCACGGGCATGACAAAACGGGTTTCTTTCCACGACATAACTCGAAGGGAATATTGTTTATCACTTTAGTTGGTACTCAGTTTATTAAGTACGATGTCATTTGTAATGCATATCCTCAAAAGGATAATGGAAGGCTTGTGTGACCAATCATCAACCTTAACATGTCCAACAAGGTATAGTTCCTCCTTTTACTAACACCATTCCACTACGGTGTATAAGGTTGAGTGAGTTAAAACAAAATATCATACTCCCATAGAAAATCGATAAAGTCTGAGTTAAGATTTTCACCACCTCGATTCGATTGAAGTTTCTTTATCTACTTACCAAGCTAATTTCTAACCTCATTCTTGAACTCTTTGAACTTCTCAAAGGATTCAAACTTATATCTCATCAAGTAGACACAACCATACTATAACGACTCATACTTTACATACATGGTTATTACTTCAAAATTGAAGCATACTTATTACAACATATAACAAAACCATGAAAGGACCGTATAGGTATAGTGTCTTTAGAAACTGGGAAACATAAACAACTGGTTCATAAAGCGTCTACACTGTCTCCCATTTATTTCATCATATCTAGAGTCTCTTTTGGCATATCCTACTTAATAACCTTCTTCCTGACCTGGGGGAAAGAAAACATACAAAAGGGTGAGCTCAAATGCTCAGTAAGGGTAAACAAAAGAAAAATCAATCACATCATATTCATAAGAACATAACAATTTGGAAATCTTACCCTGCAAAAGAGATCATAATTTCATAACATGGGATAAATCATGGTAGTGAAATGTAATCACAATAATCATAACTTAAAACATGAAGCTTTGTGGCATACACACATAATCATAGAAAATCATTTCTTATTAGTCAAGACTCATGGCCAAGACTATCTTAGTGGACAAAGTCCATTTCTGAACCGAGTTCATTCCTCGTTTCAGTTCTGTTTCACTGAACCGGTTTAACCTGCCGTTCCAGCCATGTCTATCTCATGAGATATAAAATCTTTACCCAATGTATTGGAGGGAGATATAGGTCTCACCCATCTCATAATGATACCATTCTTATGTGTGTTACAAAATCATAAACCATACATCATAGCATAACCCATGTAATAAAAATAAAATTCTTAAACATCGTGACATCATAAAACAATTCATATAAGATAAAAGAATTCATAAAAATAATTTCATCACAACATAATCAAATCAATGTAATAATAGAAATAGAAACAGAACTCTTTATTATCTTAGATGGAAAATAATTTTGATAAAACATTTGAACTCCATTCTTGAGGAAAATATCCTTTCTACCTCAAAAACATTTTTCCTTTCTTAACATGTCATACAATTTTAAACTAAAAGAAGTTGATTAAAAATAAACTTGAAAACTTGTAATGGAAGCTTTTTGGAAATAATGTTTTAAAAATTCATTCATTCCGTATAAGTTAAAAAAAACATTCTTCTCGTACTTTTGTCGGAAAAGTCAAAAAGTACCGCGTACGAAAAACGGCAAAAGATTCTTTTCATATCTTTTACTAAAAACTCACCGAAGGGTAAAATTGGATTTAAACAATTGTAGGTGGATGGAAATAATATTACATATTGAGGAAACATGGATGTGGATTATAAAATACACCCCAGTAAATTCCAAAATATAAACAATCTCGGATAAAAATGAGATTGTGATATTTCCCTTACCTTAGGTCCGATTTGCTTCGTAAGTGTCTGAACCTCCTGTAAAATGATTTAAATAATGTCATTGACTTATTCCAGAATCATACTCATTGTTATTATATCATATATGGTCATATTCTTAGCTTCTTATTAGTAATATTTCATTGTTACTTGTTATTCGGGTGTTTATTGCTTTTTGTTCTTATGCATGTTTTGTCGAAGAAATTCTTATTCTTCTTTTTGGGTTATAGATACCTCATTTTCAGAATGGTATTAGTGTAATATATATCATATTCATTCATTCAATTCATTTATATAATCATTATGCAATGAAGATCATGTAGAACGAGTCACATCACATCGTGGAGACGGTATTCCGTACGTACGCACGAGCGATGATATCGTTCCCATGATCGTGAAATTGTAATGGAGTGTATGTATACTATTTCAGAATCAATATCACTTTACAATAATAATTTATAGTTATTATTTACACCATTATACCCATCCAAGTAAGGTAGTGGTGGAAAATAGATTACACCACGGCGTGGAGACGGTATTCCGTACGTACGCACGCGCGGTGATTTCGTTTTCTGTAGGATGGATATATGGTGAAATAGGGTTGTTTCATACTTATAATAACATATCAGTATATGAGTGATACTGATGTTATTACTTCATAATGAAACAACTAAAGAAGAAGAAGTGGAAGAAGAAATAAAGTTGAAAGAATCGGTAATGAACATTACCTCTTCTTTGAAGCGCTTTTTTGAGACCTCCTTTTAGGGCACTAAAATTGGTCTTTGAAGAAGACCAGGACCTCTAAGATGTTTCTAGGGAAGTGGAGAAGAGAATTTGGCAAGGGTTGGCCGATCTTGAAGGCTCAAAGTGGTGTGAAGAAGAGAGGGAGGAGGTGCCCTTTTATAAGGGAGGAGAGAGACACCTTTGGAAAAACTAAAAATATTATTTTATTATAAAGTCATATTCGGTTTTAAATAGCTCCAAATTGATTTATTTCGAAGCTAAGGTGGGGATGGGTCGAAATCCTCTCATCCAATAGAATTTATACAAGTTTAGGTTCTTATTTTAACCTTATCATTTAGATTTAACTTTAAGTTAAATAATTTTACTTTTACCGTGTCTTTTTGTGTTCTTACACTATAAGGTTAATAAACTTAATATAACAAGTCAAACGAACCCCAAGTTGTTTATTATTAATATATATAACCTTATCTAAGTCATTTGGCCGAACCTTAGATTTTTAGGAATAAAATAACAATTAATAATATAATATTTGTTTTAAAAACTATTTTATGTCAATTTTGATACTATTTGGTAATTGATTTTTGTGAAAATCATAACAGAAAGATTAGTTCGAAAAAAACGAATTAAATCAATACTAACATGTCATATTAACATAGAAAATTATTTGAATTCATAAAAAGTCTCAAATTACATTTATTTGGGTATTTATAACATCAATTATGTCAATATTTCATTAATAAGATAATTATTGCATCATCATTGTGTCATAAATAAATTAAATTATTTAATGTCTAAAAATTACAAATAAAATATCATTATGTAGGAAATCTTTTTAGCTTTCTAATGAATATTTATAGTCGAATTTATCTTATGTATAACCCTATATTAAAAATGATTTACTTATTAAACTTTGATTTTAACTATTTTAACCCTTCTTTAAATAAATTAATAATAAATGTCATAATCTAATCCAAGTGGGCCTAAATGGTTGTTGGATTGATGTTGCCCGATCCGGTTGGGTCGAATGCTTGTGGCCCGCAACTTTCGCGGGTCGAACTCCGCAGTGAGCTCGTTGGGGGTTGTAGGGGGCAACGCGCCCCTGCTCCGAGGGTCCGGGGGCCGAAGGCCTCCGGCCCAAATTTTCGGCACTGTAGCAAATGCTGACCACTGTAGCGGAGCTGACCGACCGACACCGACAGGCACTGTAGCGGTGCGGACTTCGGGGTCAACTTTACTGTAGCGCTTTTGACAAAGCCAGTCGCCGTTCACTGTAGCGACGCGGACCACTTTGTTAATAGTGATCGTCTTCTCCATTTGTTTTATAGCCCATTTCGGGCTAGGGTTTTATGTTGGAAATCCTCTGTAATTTCTGTGCTCCCGAATCATAGTGAAATTTCTGCCTCTCCCGTGAACGTAGGGATTTTTCCCGAACCACGTAAATCGTCGTGTTCATTGTTGCTTTTCTTTCTTTCGTTTTCTCGTTTTCTGTCGTTGTGTCTCCCGGCGATTCCGCAACAATGGTCATATTTTATTCCTAAGGTTGTTTTTGGTCGAATTACACTTATCCAATAGAATTAGGACATGTGTTAGGGTAATAATAATATCATTTTTACTCTTAATTGCCCTATTTACTTTTAACCGTAGTAAATAAAAGTAAAAATTACTATTCACCAAAAATTATTTTCATCTCATTGAACCACATTTTACTTACTGACATCAACCGTGTCTCTCGGATTTTTGAAATTCCACTCACAGAAGCGGTAAAATTAAGTTTTATGTAAATTTGCAAATTCTCCTAGAAGGTGGGTAAAAAACGGTGAAAAGTTCAATAAAATTTTTATATATCTAAAATTATTATAAAATTACCCCAATGAATTACATTGAACTTATATAGGTATTATGTATCAATTTTGACCTAAAATAAATTTAAATAAAATAAATAATTATTTAAATAAAAATTCGGTTTTTAAATAGTAACCCAGTGTTTTCACTATTCATCAAAAATTGAAAGTTTTCAGAAAAATACCAAAATTTCACCCTAGGCTAATTTCGATATTCCGAATCCAAAAATGAAGTCCATTTTGAAAAATAAAATTTATAAAATTTCAAAAAGTGGTTATTACTATTCATAACGGCTAGTTTTAATAATATTTTAATAGCATATCGTTGTTTAGTGAAATTCAGTATTGCGTACGACGCAAGCTATCGAGGAAGGCCGCATTTGCGTGTAAAGCATGTCAAGCTAGTGTTGTGTGTAGTGAAAGATTCCTTTGATGATTTATATAACATAAAAACAAAATATTTCTTATAGAAGTCTCGGGTGTTACACATACATACTCAGGTCGTCGGTAAAAGTAATAAAGTACAAAAATCCACCTCCAGTTTCTACATGAAAAGGTCCGCGCACATCAGTGTGTACCAAATCTAGAAGGTCTACAGCCCTTTCACCTTAACCACAGAATGGTGGTTTGGTCATCTTACTTTGTAAGCATGACATCTATCAAGTGGCTTAAACTAAAAAGAGTCTAAGTAACCATCTTGATAGAGTTTTGTCAAACGCTTCTCGTTTACGTGACCAAGACGGTGATGCTATAACTGGGTGTTAAATGAATCGTGTCTATTTGTTTCGTTATCAATTGTCGATATTTGGCTTTCATAATTTAATATATAAAGATCGTTATCCAACTGTGTCATACCATAACACATGTTATCTTTATAAAAGAAGCAACCCTTGTTTCCAAAGCTGAAAATAAATTCATCCATATCTAAACAAGAAACGGAAATAATGTTCTCGATAACACTAGGCACATAATAACAATTCTTTATGTTGGTCGGAGTGGATACTCAAGAGGGGGGTGAATTGAGTTCCAATTAAAATTTTCTGTTAAAAACAATGTTTATTAAAATCCCCCTATTTCAAAAACAGATTTAAACTGTAGTGAATTTATACAGATTATAAAGGTTCAATTAGTTTCTCAAAGATTGATTAGTTCTCAGTTAACTTAATCTTATGATTAAATTAACTTTTGAAACTAACTTACTGGTTTATAATAAATATAAACACTTGCGAGTTTAACTATCAAAGTAGCTTTGAAAATAAATTATATTTCAAAGTAATAGCAGCGGAATATGAAATAAATATGTAGTATGGATATAGTATGTAGCTACAAACACAGAGAATTAACCAAGAGGTTCAGTCTCAAGCCGAGACTTAGTCCTCTCAAAAGTTTATATAAAGATGATCCACACCCTGGATCGGGGTTAACAACAGTGAACACACTGTCCAGGTCACAAGACCTCTACCACAGTTCTGCGTGGGAAAACAAACAACAGCTTAGAGCTGTCCAGGTCTCACAAGACCTCTACCACTATCCACAGTGGGAAATGAAGTGTAAAAAGGTTTGCTGAGGATTTACAGATCCTCCAGTGAAAGTACAGGAGTCAGTGTGTGTGTTTAATACAGCAGATAACACACACTGCTCAAGATGTAAAACAAATGTATCACAGAGCAGAGATGTAGAGTTTAGAAATGGCTCTTGGTGATTTCAGTGTAGCTCTGGACTCTTTTGTATTTGGTCAGAATTTATTCTGAGTCCTCTTCTCGTTTTTGTTTGAGAAGAAGAGTGTCGTATGCTTCAGGTTCAAAGGCAATGAGATGTAGTCGATGAAGTTCTTCAATGTTCTTTTGTATGCACAGAACTCTTCTTGAGTAGGCTTGATTGTGTATGAGGTTCTGTTCTGCTTGTTTCTTCCTCCTCTTTCTTTCCTCTATATTCTTCTTGTGTTCTTCTTTCCACACTCTTCTTCAGCAGAGTCTTCTTGTATTTATGTCACGTGCTTCGGAAGACAGAAAAAGTTTCCTTTCCGCAGGTACGAGGTACGGTTTCCTGACATCCGACAACCTTTATTAATTAATTGACAGAGCATTAAAATATACCTAATATGACCGTTGGTTAGATAAAATAAAGATAAAGATAAAGAAATTCAAACAGTTGTTTATGACTATTGAAGAATCAAGTGATCGGTAGGTCATCAGCATTAGTGAGTAATGATCGGTGACTCAGATAGATCAGCATCGGTGAGTCATTTGCATCGGTGAGTCATTTTGCATCGGTGAGTCATTTTGCATCGGTGAGTCATTTGATCAGCATCGGTTTGTCATCTGATCGGTGAGTCAGTTTGATCAGCATCGGTTTGTCATCTGATCGGTGAGTCAGTTTGATCAGCATCGGTTTGTCATCTGATCGGTGAGTCAGTTTGATCAGCATCAGTGAGTCATTTGATCGGTGAGTCATTTTGATCAGCATCGGTTTGTCATCTGATCGGTGAGTCAGTTTGATCAGCATCGGTTTGTCATCTGATCGGTGAGTCAGTTTGATCAGCATCGGTTTGTCATCTGATCGGTGAGTCAGTTTGATCAGCATCGGTTTGTCATCTGATCGGTGAGTCAGTTTGATCAGCATCGGTTTGTCATCTGATCGGTGAGTCAGTTCGATCAGCATCGGTTTGTCATCTGATCGGTGAGTCAGTTTGATCAGCATCAGTGAGTCATTTGATCGGTGAGTCATTTTGATCAGCATCGGTCTGTTGATATTGGATCGGTGCTTCCGATGTCTGTTGATATTGGATCGGTGCTTCCGATGTCTGTTGATATTGGATCGGTGCTTCCGATGTCTGTTGATATTGGATCGGTGCTTCCGATGTCTGTTGATATTGGATCGGTGCTTCCGATGTTTGTTGATATTGAATCGGTGCTTCCGATGTCTGTTGATATTGGATCGGTGCTTCCGATGTTTGTTGATATTGAATCGGTGCTTCCGATGTCTGTTGAATCCAGAAGACTTCCAAAATACTTTGTAAGTCAATAAGCATAGACAAAAACATGATAACAGATTCATTAACAGATTGTAATTAAGTTTATGAGAAATCAAACCAGATTAAGCATTAATGGTATGTGATGATTTGTGATTATTAAAACATCAATCATAGACATGAAATCAACAATCTTTCAGAGGGCTCAACACTTTAAAACCAAAATCAATCATGTCATCAATGTGAGATAGTGGTCTCCCATGGCTAGAGCAGTCAACCTCGCTCCATTGACAACCTATAGATCCACCTCATCTCTGGCAATCTTTCGAAATTTACCTGGTTCTTGTATTTGAACACAAATGTGAGCACCACAGGCAGTATTTAATACTCAACTTATAGATATGGAAAGATTACACTCAATAACGAACGCAGCTGAAGCTTCCTCTTGTTTCATTGGCCGGGTGAAATTTATCATCCAATGGTCATGTTTCCCATATACAAAACATATTGCATTATGTTCTTTTCCTTGCCTTCAGATCTTCTTTTTCTTGGAGGGACGGTGCTCCAGAGCCTTAAACTTACGATGAGTCTTCGGCCCATTTGTCTTGTTCCTCCTCTTCTTATTTACCATAAAGGCAGCGGATTTGTCACGCCCCATGTCTTTATCAACTTGGCGAATAAAAGTAAGAAGTTCTGAAAGTGTCTTCTTGCTATTGCTCGTATTAACCTAGGTCGAATGAGATGTGTGTGCATCATCAGGGATCTTTAAAACCCAAGATGTTCAAACGCTCGATGTCAATCATCTTGACTACATGTGCCACAACTGGTGCCGACTCTCCAAGCTTGCGCGTGAACAGTGCATTGGAGATCTCATATCACTCTAATCTCACCTTCTCGTCATAGAGATCTTAAAGGTGATAAAAGATGTTATACGCATTCATATCCGCATATTGCTTTAAAAGCTCATTAAACATGGAGAATAACATGAAACATTAGACATTCACGGTGTCGTCCTGATAGCCTGAATCATTTATGTCACTCAAATGATTTTATCCGCCTATAGAACATATATTTAAGAATATTGTTGTGGCACTGCTGGGTTCTCATCATAGTTGAGAATTGTTATGACCTTTTAGTGTGATATCTACTCTTAGAACATTATCACATACTATGTTACGAAGAAGAACAGTCATGATGTGGTAAGGAGTTTATTAATATTCAAAATTATGAATACAAGTTATCATAAAGTACACATGTTTTACACAGACAGATACTTCTTCTTTGCTAGCCTCTTTGGCAAGGAACTCAAGAAGCGGATATTATTTCGTTTGTGGCGTAGTATAACGTGCAAGCGCCTATACCATTCCTGAAAATTCACACCGGTGAGAAGGTTGTCCTCTAGTATGGATAGCGATGATATTGTCAAAGTCGTTTGATTTGTCATTTCTACAAATTAAGCGCGGATAATTAACACTTGTTTTGATTACAAAAACAGATTAATAAATTTAAAATTAATTAAATTCCATTAATCGTCCACTATTTTTCGAAACTCAATAGCCCTCACCATCAGTTTCAGAATCTCTTGTCGGTTAGATATTCTAGAGGCAATGATCCATATTCTCCTTTTCAACAAGTTATTCAAAGGGTTTTAGGTAGCCGTAACTTGTCAACTGCATTAACTCGCAGTTCCTTGATCCGTTAAGTGGACTCCCCAATCTTAAAATCGTACTCTAAAGATTTCTTCAACACTTGTCTCTCAGTTACACCAAGTCCTGCTTGGACAGTTAACCCTTAATGTAAACCAAGTTAAGTCAACCCAAAACTTCAAGTTAAAAATTTCAAGATAATTGAAATCACATCAACTTGGGTTGGTCAAGCACTTTGAACAGCAGAAGGTGCCGACTTAATATTTTAGTTGAAGGGTTTTTATCCTATGCGTAAAGCCCGTTTTATCCGTTAACATGTCTTGTTAATATTAAGTAGATTTTATTTAAGTTGATTAGTAATGTCTGATAAAATATTCACGCATAATCCGATTATATTTTATTCCATCTTGCATGCTTGTTAATTCATTTATTAGATGATCACGCAGCATCAACATACATTAATAATTAACAGAAATAAAATATAAGTGACGTGATATTGGTTTATCTAACGGATGATAAACTCACTCTCGACCCTAGGGGAAAACACCTTAAACCATAAATTGGTTTGTGTTGCAGCATTCCACATTTGCTCCTATATATCGTCTTGATTGGTTTCGCCTCAACTCCTTGACTCGGACCGCCGCCTCCTCTCGTCTGAGAGCATCATCCTTACATAAGTTTTTACTCACACACAGGTGAGGGGATCCAATAGATTAGATAAAAGAGATTTACATAAAAAAAACACGGGCACGCAGGCCCTTACATAATAAGAAGTGGGGAATGACATGCAGGCTATCAATTTTCATTTAATAATAATAAATTAAAAGAAACCAATCACATACAAAGGGGTTGATCTGATCTCATGATCATCCACACATCAAGCAACGAGCATGCATTTGCAATCTTGTTATCAATTACTTTGATTCGTTCATTAATTAAGATGATGCGCCACGAATTAATTCAATTTATCTTAATTTCGCCCAAACATCCTTAGCTCACCATCAACTATAATTTTAAACAAAATTAATTCCATTTAAAATTATCAATAAGGATTTAGATATCTTTCTTTTCTTTATATCAAACACATCGTATTTAACATTGGTCATGTTTTTTTCTTTTCTTTCATTAATTTGGTTTCTTAAATTCTTTTGTAATTGTATCCACGTGAATAAGGCCTAAAAACACATGATGCACTTTGCAAGGAACAAGTTTTCACAAGTTTTCCAAACCCCGGATTTTTATAGTTAGCAGGCTTTTAGAACCTTTCAGATGCAAATTAAAAAATAAAATCTACGTTCAAGCATCTTTGTGAGCAAGTGAGCTACAATTTGTCTAAAAAGTCCGATTGGATGCAAGAAAAGCACTCAAATCGAGTCCACAGAGAACCTCAAATCATGTCACAGTGCCCTAGACTTGAACCTAGCTTGTTTTATTGTTGAGACAGAAAAGCATTGGGTTTTAGATCACAATTATCATGGTAAAAATCATTTTATTCTACAAACAAATGGAAAAGAAAAAATGCAGATTTCTAGAACCAGTACGACACAAAGCATACCATGAACACCTTCACCGGTAAGGGCATTGAGATAGGCTGCTAATGTGGAGACTACAGTTTTTCCCTCACCAGTTTTCATCTCAGCAATGGATCCATCATGCAGGACAGCTCCACCAATGATCTGAAAATCATAATGTGGCCTAGCCTCAAATAAACAGAGATGCATCCCACAAACCTAGAAATGCATAATCGCATGCATGTGTGTGAGAACCTGGACATCAAAATGACGCATTCCAAGCTTCCTTTTTGCAGCTTCACGGACAACTGCAAATGCCTCTGAGATGAAAATAAACAAATGAAGAAACAGATACTAAGTTTATTGTGAGCTTATTGTAGTTTTTTTTTAATTGCAATTATTGCCTCTGCAAGACATGCGGCGTGGATCTTAGCACCCATAATTTTCTGAAATGTATATCAAAAACATTAACCAAACAGGATTTTTATTGGTCCCAGTAGTATATAAAATCAAGTTATAAATGGGTTTAATTGGCAAACAGCGAACATGCGAAGACAAACCGGCTTGAATGTCTGCGAGCGTCTCTCCTTCTTTAAGGCGAAGTCGGAATTCCCCAGTTTTTGCTGTCAGCTTCGTAAACCAAATATAAACCGTAGTTAAAACTACAAAACAAGCAAATGGCGCAAAATCAAGTCCAGGCAAATCACATCCCAGAAACCTGCTCATCGGTGAGGCCCTGAATTCGCGGCTCGTGTGCGTTGACAGAACTTACAAGGCGGTTGTAATCCCTGACTACCCAGTAGTTAAGGCTTGTGATATGACTCCAACTATTTCTCAACCGACCTAGATTCTCCTAAACGAAGAAAAAAAACTTTCAAGAACAACTTCACGGGAATGACAACTCACGGAAGCATTTCAACAAGCATGAGATGTGCATGTAGCAGTGACCTTGACGGAGACACTGATTGGCTTGTCTGTAGAACCATGACGACAATGGATTCGGAACGAGGAAAACGAAGGATGAGAGGGAAAAGAATTAAAAGAAAATGAAGAGGGAGTGGGTGCATGACGGGCTAAAGTAGTGCGACATAGAGGGTGACCGGCAGTGAAGACGGTGGAGTCAAGAGGCGCTGAAACAAATATCGTGGCCATGGCCGCTTATTGCTGGAGTGGCGGCAAATACGAGAGCACTCGGAAATAATAAAGATCGACGATGTTCACGTACAACGGTCACCTCTGCCGTCGTGCGGGAGGAAGGCGCGAGTGGTTTATTGATGAAACACGTCGACCGATCAACTGGTCAAGTAGACGCGATCCATCAGCGATCTTCGTCAAAAGTCCGAATGAAAGTTGTTGTTCACTCAGGTTGGGTTTCCGACAATGGATGCCGTCACGTCGCTGTAAGTTTTCCGTGAAAATTTCCAGTGTAAATTTCCACTGGAAATTTTGACGATGTGGCGGTCATTCATTGGCCAACCTCACCCTCAAGTTCAACGGTGAACCTGAGACATTTTTTTTCCGGTTTTGACCTCACATTTTGTGATACGGATAGACTTCGGCTCCCTCCAGGTGCAGCGACTGTGGCGAAACCAACAAATCTAGCACAGCGGTGACAACGACGAAGTAAGCTACTTCGGCAACAACTTCAGGGAATCCAACGACTGCGGTCACGGCAACAACTCCACCGAAGGTAGTATCGCGTTGTCCCCAAGTCTCATTCAACGCAAAGACGCGGTTTTTCTTCTCCGAGAACTGTCTGACTCCGGTAGTATTTTGTACAAAACAGACAGCAATATCTGACGAAGGTGGCGCAACTTGGTTATTTTTGTTGTAATATGTACTCGAAAATATGTATTTCATTTCTGTTGTTACGAATCCTTATTTAATATTTTTATCTTTTAAGCAGTTTTATGTAAATGTTGTTTGTCTATCATTTTCAAATTCAAAAACTTTAATTTCCCCATTATGAAGTCACCACAAACGGTGCGAACAGAGGAAAAAGATAGTATTTTTCAACTGTAATCATGAAAGTACCATTGAGAGTTCTACTGAAGCTTCCTCTGAAATTTGCCCATTTTGTAATGTTTGCAGGTTTGACGGGATTTTTCTATTGTTCCCTACCGGAGGTTTCACCCGAACTTCCATAAGAGGTTTCAGTGGAACGTCCCCTGAGGTTCCACTACAGGTTCCACTTGAACTTCCGTTGCTGGTTCCACTGAAACCTCCACCGAAGCCTCCATTTTTCAATGGAGGTTTATAGAAGTTACATTGGAACTACAATTGGAAGTTCCACTGGAACTTCGAGTGGAACTTCCAGTGACACTTTCATTGGAACCTCTAGTGGCATTTCCAATGGCTTCCAGTGGAACTTGCAGATATTTTCAACCTTCCAAACCTATAATGTAATTTGTGGAATCCCCAAAAAAATATTTTTAATGAAATATTACACGATTCATAAGTGAATTTTGTACCGTTTTATACCATTGGAATTTCCACTGTAGGTTCCACTGGAACTCCCACTTGAATCTATTCTACCAAATTGCAGTGCAAAGCTACCTCGAGTAAAAAATCGAAGTGTTATTTCTCACTAGAGCTTCCAGTAAAATATTTGTTGTGAATTAACATGATTCATAAGTGAATTTTGTGTCGTTTTATACCACTGGAACTTCCACTGGAGGTTCCGCTGGAACTTCCACTGGAGGTTCCACTGGAACTTCCACTTGAGTCTATTTACCAAATTACAATGCAAAGCTACCTTAAGTAAAAAATCAAAATGTTATCCCACTGAAACTCTCAGTGGAACTCCCACTAGAACTCCTAGTGGAACTTCTTCCAGTGGAACTTCCAGTGGCACTTCCACTGACAGTTCCAGTGCAACTTCCACCGGAAGTTCCAGTGAAAGTTCCAGGGGAACTTCCACTCATATTCAACCTTCCAATGTAATGTATGGAATTCTCAAAAAAAATGTGTAGTGAAATATTACATGATTCATAAGTGAATTTTGTCCCGTTTTATACCACTGAAACTTCCACTGGTTATTTCTCAGTGGGAGTTCCAATGGAACTTCCAGTGAAACTTCTAGCAGAACTTTCACTGGAACTTCTACTAGAACTTTGAGTGGAACTCCCACTGAAACTCTCACTCGAACTCTCAGTGGAATTCCCACAGGAACTTCCACTAGAACTCTCACTAAAACTTCCACTGAAAGTTAGACTTATTCTACCTTCTATACTATAATTTTGTGGATGCCCCCAAATTGTAGTGAAATTTTTAGAGGATTCAGTATGAAATTATTATATTCTTTCTGATCCTATTGTAAGTTTTTTTATTTTAAGGAAAGGTCTTACTTTCAATTTTCAGGTGTGCATTTTAGGTCCAATTTGACCTATTTACAAAGAGTTTTACAAGAAATAAAACAACAACTGAAAGGACATACAAATGCTTTGCACAATACTTCTTTTTGGAATGTGGTTCAAGCATCCACATCCAATACTATATCAGTATCGGATTATAAAAAATCTGACAGTTCTGTTTTGTATGTATTGGATAACTACGTTCCATCAATAAGTGTTTTCTAATTCAGTGGAGTGGAAAGACATTTCTCTGAAGTTGATGTACAAATGATCTTTGGAATAATAGAAGGTTAAACAGAAATAGAGAACTCGTACTCCTTCAAACCAACCAAGGCATCATTGTATGCAAGGAGATTTCAAACAGGTGTGAAGTTGTTGACACAAAAGGCAGTAAAATCATCTCTTTTAGAAGTAGTAAAGGGAAATGAAGAAGTCGGACATCTTGACACACCAACACTACTATGTTTATATACATGTGCGGCTGTTTTTTCCCTACTACAAGTTTTTACTTGAGCTGGGGTTTTATCAATTATGTGGATACTAAGAGAGACATGAGAACACCAAGGTGGTCTCGTGCAATCCACCAATAGTTGATGAGACCAATTAAAGAATTTCACAACCACTGTGCAAAGATTACGAGGGTGATTATCACATTATTAGTAAATATTAATATTTATTTTCACTTCAATGTATAATGTACTCTTCATAGGCTTGTTGTTATTGTAGTATTGGTACTGTGAGGGAAGTGAACTAGTCACTACTAGAATTCTAGGTATTTGCGACGAGCTATCGTCGCAAATAAGTTTTTACGATGGGCTACTTCACCGTCGCAAATAAGTCTCTGATTATATACTTTATATATATATATAATTTTTTACGATGGGCCCGTCACAAATACTTTTTTCAAAAAAAATTATTTAGACTATTTGGGACGGGCCCGTCACAAATACTTTTTGTGACGGGTCCCTAATCCCGTCACAAATACTTTTTTAAAAAAATTATTTAGACTATTTGCGACGGGAACCCGTCGCAACAGATCCCGTCACAAATAATAAATAAATTTTTTAAAAAATAAATTTAATAAAATTATGATTATTAAAAAATTAATTTTAATATTATTAAAATAATTAAAATAAAAATATATGAAAATTCTCAATATTCACAAAAAAATATAAAAAAATCACAAATTATTATTATTATTAAAATAAACAAACATTAAAAAATATAATACCGAAAAAATATATTTAATAAAATTATGATTAATGAAACAATAATATTAATATTATTAAAATAATAAAAAAATAAAATTATAAAAATTATTAAAATTCTCAATATTCACAAAAAAAATCATAAAATATTAAAAATTAAATTATCTAATATTTGCACCAATACAAAAGACAGAAACTGTAAATAGTTCATATTACAACAAATGTTAAATTCAAATGTTTTTAACATAAAAAAAATCACTGGGGGTCATCTTCTGGAGGAGGTGGAAGAACTGAAGGAGATGGTGAAGGAAACTTCATCCCCAAACTACGAGTCAGACGACGCATGTATTCCATCTGCTCCCGATGCTGCTGCCGTCATCGACGCGTCTTCTCCTCATGCTGCTACTTCTGTTGCTGTTGCTGCTGACACATCTCTTCTTGCTGCTTCTACAAACTCTCTATAAGGTCATTCTGATCTCGTAACTGCTCCTGATACTGTGAGACATAAGATGATGCCTCTCCACGAGCTCCTCTCGAGCTGGACGCCGACATCGCAGCAGTACCATAATAAGTACCAGAAGTCACATGAGAGTCGATACCAACTACTCGACCCTTCTCAAAGCCATACTGAGTTGCCTGCATCCATGCCGCCTCGTCGAAATGGTGTGCACTGGTCTGATCAGTCGCCTCATCCTGACCACCAGCCTGTGTTTGAGAGGTCGCAGCCTCATATGACTCCTTCAATTCCAATTTGAAATTAAAATTGTGAAAATAATATATGCAGTTAATTGTCAAACTGAAAAAATAATACTAACCGCAATCCAACGCTGTTTATTACTAATTATTGCTAATTATTGCTAATTATTCCTATTTATTGCAATTTATTGCTATTTATTGCTAATTATTTCTAATTATTAGTAATTATTGCTAATTATTAGTATTTATTACTAATTATTAGTATTTATTCCTAATTATTACTAATTATTCCTATTTATTACTAATTATTCCTATTTATTCCTAATTATTGCTACTTATTCCTATTTATTCCTAATTATTCCTAATTATTGCTAATTATTCCTAATTATTCTTAATTATTCCTATTTATTCTCAATTATTCCTATTTATTTCTAATTATTCCTATTTATTGCTAATTATTCTTATTTATTCTTAATTATTCCTATTTATTCCAAATTATTCCTATTTATTGCTAATTATTCATATTTATTGCTAATTATTCCTATTTATTCCTAATTATTCCTAATTATTCATAATTATTACAATTTTTTAATAATTATTACTAATTATTACTAATTATTACTAATTATTACTAATTATTACTAATTATAACTAATTATTACTATTTATTAATAAATATTACTAATTATTACTAATTATTACTAATTATTAGTATTTATTGATAAATATTACTAATTATTACTAATTATTAGTATTTATTAATAAATATTACTAATCATTACTAATTATTACAATTTATTACTAATTATTAATGTTTATTACTAATTATTACAATTTATTACTAATTATTACAATTTATTACTAATTATTACAAATTATTACTAATTATTACAATTTATAACTAATTATTACTATTTATTACTAATTATTACTATTTATTACTAATTATTGCAATTTATTACTAATTATTACAATTTATTACTAATTAATACAATTTATTACTAATTAATACAATTTATTACTAATTAATACAATTTATTACTAATTAATACAATTTATTACTAATTTATTACTAATTAATACAATTTATTACAATTTATTACTAATTATTACAATTTATTACTAATTATTACAATTTATTACTAATTATTACGATTTATTACTAATTATTACAATTTATTACTAATTAATACAATTTATTACTAATTATTACAATTTATTACTAATTATTACAATTTATTACTAATTATTACAATTTATTACTAATTATTACAATTTATTACTAATTATTACAATTTATTACTAATTATTACAATTTATTACTATTTATTACAATTTATTACAATTTATTACTAATTATTACTAATTATTACTAATTAATACAATTTATTACAATTTATTACTAATTATTATAATTTATTACTAATTATTACAATTTATTACTAATTATTACAATTTATTACTTATTATTACAATTTATTACTAATTATTACAATTTATTACTAATTATTACAATTTATTACTAATTATTACAATTTATTACTAATTATTATAATTTATTACTATTTATTACTCATTATTACTATTTATTAATAATTATTAATATTTATTACTAATTATTAGTATTTATTGTTATTTATTACCAATTATTATTAATTACTACAACTTAATTATATACATTACTAATTATCGTTAATAATTACTAATTACTACTAATTATTAAAAATTAAAACTAAAAAATTCAATTTATTAGTACAAATAAATAGTCATGACAAAACAATTTAAATTCAATTTAATAACAACTAATCAACAATAATAAAAATTAACATAAAAAATTGAAATAAACAATAAATTAAATAAAACATAAATACCTTTAAACTTGATTTGCTATTGATGTAGACGTCTTCACAACTTCTTCGTGACCAAAAAAATTAACTTAGAAAAATTTTCCCTCTGAAGTCAGAGTTCGGAGAGAAACAAGATCTGAAAATTGAGTGGAATGAGAAGAAAAGCGGATGTAGGTATATATAGGTTAGATTATTTGCGACAAGACCCGGCGCAAATACCTACGGCCGCATTAATTGCTGTCAGCGGTTAAAAAGTTATTTGCGACGGGTCCCGTCGCAAATAGTCCCTGCCGACACACCTTTTGCGACGGTAGGACATCCCGTCGCAAAAAGCTATTAACCGCCGCCGGGTATTTACGACGGGCTCCATCACAAATACTTCACTATTTGTGACGAGGGGATCCCCTCGTCGCAAAATAACCTTCGCGCGGTTTGGCGCGCTACCCGCGCTAAACCTTTTGCGACGGGACACGAAATCTCATCGCAAATAATCAGTTATTTGCGACGGGTTGTTACCCCCGTCGCAAATAACCTCTTGGACAAACTTTTTGCGACGAGATTTATTCCCGTCGCAAAAAGTCCTTTTTCCCGTAGTGAGTTAAAGGAAATGAACAAGTAGCCAATCCACCATACACAAAATGGAGCCTGTCGGATTTTGATGTTGCTGTAAAAAAACCGAAGATTCATCAAGTTGCAGCTAGTGAGGTAACTATACCAATTACAATATAGATTTAATGGTTTTCTAAATCACAAGTATGTAAAAGACAAAAATATTACAGATACAAAAAGAAGAAGAAATCGAGGAGGATCCAACAACGATTAAGAAAGTTGTTGTTGGCCAGCAGAAAAAGGTGGAACTAGAGGACGGAAAAATAACAGTTCTTGAAAAAGAAAATTCATCCCTGAAAAGAAACTACATAAAATGGAAGCAACAATTAGAAAACAGACAGAAAAAATTAAAAGACTAAAGTTGTTGGTAAGTGAGAATACCAACAAAGAGGGAAGCAGAAGAGAAGGTATCGTTTTTGGCGACGAAATGAGTCATTATGTAAAGGTGGAAGCCCAAACAGTGGGTACAAATGAAGCTAGGATGCAGGAGAATCCTACTGAAAAAACCACATCTTTCCCCGAAGCAAAACAGCTGGAAATAACCCCTTCCCTAACATAGGAAAACCAGAATCAAGAAACTAAGGAAACTAGGATTCAGGAGGCTGCAGATCAAGTGTAAGAAGGTGCTGAAAAAACCACACCTCTACCTCAAAGCAGCCAAATAGAATAGATAGAAACTAAAACTCACCAAACCAGATCAATGATTAGAAATGTAAATTCTAGAGCTAGAAAACAAAAGAAATTGGACTCAACATATTAGTACGAAACCAGAAATACAAGAAGAAGAACAACTACACGTCAAACAAAAATAGTAGAACCAACTCAGCTAGAACCAACTCAATTGAAAAAAACCATTGAGGCAGAAAATGTTTCAAAGAAAACAAAACAAAAAAAAGCTATTATAGGGCTTCCAGTTATACCTAAATGGGTCAGGCAGAGTAAACGTTTGTAAAAAAAGACTACGAGCAACTGGAAAAGATTATACACATGGAACCAGCTTGGTATGTCCGCCCTTAATTTAAAGGGTTTATATTAAATTTCCCTGAACTTTATATGTTTTCTTATAATTTACTATTATTACAATGTAGTGAATATGTTTAGGAAGCTTATAAAAATTTGTATTCAGTTGCATTAGATAGCATTTTCTTACTTTTTAGCAAAAGCATGACAAGCAACAGAGTGAATATTTAACTTAACCAAGATTACTATAAACTAATATTCAATTAGTGCGACATCCTCCATTCTTTTTTTATTGATATTAGGTTATAAATGCTTATGCTCATATTATAAAAAAGAAGTGTGAAATAGGGAAAACAGTTGAAATTTTCCCAGATAAATCAACTATGATTACAAGTGCTTCCATGGTGAGTGTAATATTCTCTATGTTCTTGAAGTTGTAAATATATTAATTAATATTTTGTCTAACTTTATTCATTTTTAGAGGGCATAATATCTGGGGAAAACAAAAAATTGATAGAGTGTTTGTTAGAGAAACCAATAAAGGAAGCAATGTAGTTGAATGGAAAAGTGTTCATCCCCATCAACACATCAAATATGCACTGAACATTACTCATGTTTTATATTGAAAAAAAAATATTTCAGCCACTATAAATTCATGTAGCCTCAGAAGGGTGCAGCTACAACTGATTGTTATCAAAAGGATGCTTTACAAATGGTAAATGCTATCCTCTTCGACATCAAATGTATTTTCATATAAACCAACCGACTAAATACAATTTCTAAAACTTACAGAAAACATTTATTGAATAAATCATCAAACAATGGAGCCCCAAATACTTAGAGAAGACTGCTCCCATGCTTTCGTTCATAGTGGAAGACACTCCTCATTATGGGGATGTAATGTTGGACTATGAAATAATTGTTCGTTATCTCATAGATAAGCTGGCAATAGATAAAGGGTATAACAAGAAGTTATCACAAGATGAAGTCGATGACCTGAGCCTATATATGGAACATTGTTTCCTTACATACTATGCATACAGTTGGAGTGAAACATTATATAGAATCAAGAGTTTCCTTCTGAAAACAATATCACTGAAATCGCCATTACAAGTTAAACAACCGGGTTAAATGGATCTGACGTCAAATTGGAATTTAAATTGTTCAGAGGTTTTTAAACATTTATATGACCCACTTTAATGGTTGTTACTGGAAACTACATTTGATTGTTTTTAGGTTTTTAAATAGTTATACAACCCACTTTAATGGTGGTTTGTTTTTATTAGTATCAATATTTCATTAATTGGTTTTGCTGTTATAATTGGTGTTGGTAATTGCAATGGTTTATAATTGGTATTGGTGATTGTAATGGTTTATAATTGGTGTTGGTAATTACAATGGTTTATAATTGGTTTTGGTAATTGCAATGGTTTATATTTGGTGTTGGAAATTGCAATGCTTTATATTTGGTGTTGGTAATTGCAATGAGTTATATTTGGTGTTGGTAATTGCAATGGTTTATATTTTGTGTTAGTAATTGAAATGGTTTATATTTGGTGTTGGTAATTGCAATGGTTTGTATTTCATGTTGATAATTGCAATGGTTTATATTTAGATTTGGTAATTTCAATGGTTTATATTTGGATTTGGTAATTTCAATGGTTCGTATTTGGTTTTGGAAAATGCTATGGGTTCAATTTGGTTTTGGTAATAAAAATGGTTCATATTTGGTTTTGGAAAATGCTATGGGTTAAATTTGGTTTTGGTAATAGTAATCGGTAAATATTGGGTTAAATTTGCTATGGGTTAAATTTGGTTTTGGTAATAGCAATGGTTCATATTGGGTTAAATTTGGTTTTGGAAACTGCTATGGTTCATATTTGGTTTTGGAAATTGATATGGGGAAATATTTTCTTCTGAGGGGATTTATTTGGTTTTTTTGTTATATTTGGTGATGATAATTTCTTATCCAGGATAATAAATTTTTGGAGATGTCAATGGTTGATCACTTGAGTATAATTCCTATTTTAGGAGATAAAAATTCAATCCTTTTACCCATTAAATAGGTCTTTCCACATGGAGAACTATATGTTGCGGCTTTTATCCAAAAAAATGGATTTCTAGTATTATAAACTACTTGGAAGGTCAAGAAATATCTCATTAGTTTAACAAAAAATAGACTTCAAAGTTAGTTACTATTTATAAAAATTTTATTTGGGATAACCTTTGGAACTTAGGGAGTAACCAAATCATACAGATATGTGTGACCAATCCAAAATTTAACTTGGTGATTATTTTTTTCTATACATTGAGATATGATGTCCATTTTGGATAACAAAGGGTTGTAAGTATCAAATAGGTAATGATAAACATTGGAAGTGGTTGAATTAGAGTTTATATTCTTTTTTAGAACTTGTATTCCCTTCTAGTTATTCATCAATACTTAAGTCAAGAATTTAAGAAATGTTAGATATAGGAGGAAACTCAATAATTTTTATACCTCACTTTTGAGGTTCAAGATGCACTCTCCTTTAAACAATCACCTATAAATAACACTTTTTAGTGTTTTATACTTGTATTCTTCTTAAGCCACATTTCATAGGGAGATCCTGGATTCCTACTGGGAAAGGTTGCAAGTAGCTTTCTAAACTCCATGATTTCCATCATAAAGATGTGTTTTTCTGATTAGAGAATTCACCTATACCTTCACCTACCTTTTTCTGATTACAACCGACAATGGAATATGAAATATTGCAACCTATAAATGATTCAATTCAGTTATTACAATTTGAAAAACAACTTCCACCACTTTCACAGTTGCATACAACACAAATAAATACAACACATTTACAATTTATTGAAATGTTATCTCAATCCCAGTCCATTACAACCGACAATGGACTATGAAATATTGTAGCCTATAAATGCTTCAATTCAGTCATTACAATTTGAAAAAAATCTGTCATCCAATGTTCTCTACACTGCTTGACCTCTTCCAATGCTATGCCGGTCTACCTCCAAAGATGAAGTTCCAAATTGGTCGATAAGTCTTCCTGTAACAAAAAACAACAACACAATTACAACAATTATAGAAAAGAATGCTGATAAAAAATTACATTTAAAACTGTTTTTCTAGGTGTAACACCAAAATATGACATGGATTTCTTTGCAATTCCCTGCATACAAAGATAAATGCAATCAGATACCACATTAATAATAGAAAACTACTCTTATAAATGAAATACATCATAAAATGAAATCATACCGTCATCATAACAATAGATTTTTTTTATTTTTATTCATTTGTGTCCCATTTTGGCAGCCATTCTCTAAAAAGCTTTTCATTCTATCTTCCCCTTTCCTATTTGGTTTCTTTTTAAAAGAACCATTTCTTAAAATTTTGTCTGAATTATCACGACCATTAACTCTATCTGAGGATGTATTTATGATAGTCATCTCTTTTGCAAAATTAATGAAATTAGAAAAGGCAATGTCATAACCAGTATCTGTCTCATAAGCTATGGTAATTAACTTCATTCCCATTTGTGCTAAATCTTTGTAACGTTTTGCTATAACTGGTTTTCTATCAGCAAGTACTTCAACAGAATATCCTTCGAACATCACAATATTTCTATCCAATCAGGTCCATCTCCCAAAATATATATTTTTAGGTATCACTCTCACATCAAGCCACTCAATTTTTTTTAAAACATGACAACAAAGATACCCAACTGACTCAAACTTTTGACAAGAACATTCAACAACTTCATTGGAAGCTTTATATGATACACAAAATTGATCTTCATAGCCAACCATTCCAATAACATAAATGAATTGAACTCCAATTTCAATACATGATATCAGAAAACAAGAACCAATCATTTGATATTCATGTTGAAATAAATCAAATAACATGGATGTATATCTAGTAGAAACCTGACACATCAATGCATGATAAGGGAAAAGATTATGAGGCGACTTCTCCCATATCTCAAATTCTTCATTTGTTTCGCGATACTGATTTTTTCCCCAACAATCACTCAAAAAACTTATAGAATTCAACCACACTTAACTTGTGATGAACATAATCTTTAAGTAATCCATTAAAACTTTCACTTAATTGAGTGTTGTGAATACCCAATGTTAAAGCACCTTTCAAAAAACAATGCGACTAATTTTCTCAAAGTACGAATACATCATCTAACCATTGCGATTTCTCATCCCCATATTATGCTCTAAGGGAAGACCACTCTGAATAAAACCGATTTTCATCATGGTATTGGAACATACACATCTTAAATATAGTTAAAAAACTAGATCTATCTTTCATTCAATTACCTAAATGGTTAATGCCATTTTGCATCAAATGTCATGAACAAAGGCAATGTCAAGTTCCCACTAAAACTTCACAAATGAATTTTCCCATCACCGTTGTTGGACTCACTTGTTTTGATAATCTCAAATATGATTAGATATGTTCTGATAATCCCAAATCATGTTTATCTATATAATAATTATGTTTCATAACTATGCCTTCATGTTCTAGAGTTAGTATGGATGTCAACATAATCATATAATATCATGGAATATATTAATCAATGCTTACTTATGTTTAACAACGATGAAGTATGATATTAATTCAATCTGGAACTAATATGCATAGAACAGTTACTTTGTAAGCATTTAAGTTCTTAAGTCACTGATAGTTATAATTCTGACTGATACAAACTAGCTCACTGATACAAGTTCACTGTTAGACAAGTCCACCGATAGACTAAGTATACTGATAGACAAGGTCATTGATATACAAGTTCACCGATACAAGTCCACTGATACAAGCTACCTATAGTATGGAGCTACTTATAGAGGAAACTACTGATAGAGAGAGCTACCGCTACTGATGATAATAGCTACTGATAGCGAGGAAGAGCTGCCGACAGAAGTTCACCATTACAAAGAGATACCGACGGATGGAGCTACCGATACATAGAGCTACCGACAGATGGAGCTACTGATACATGAGCTACTACTACAAGAGCTACCGTTACAAGTCTACCGACAGAGAGCTACTGATGGAAGATGACTGTTAACCAGTCACTATTACTCAAACTCTATACTTTGTCAATATCATTAATATAATGCTAACGGTCATATTTGCTTAATTCAATGCAACTGCTATTAATCAATGTGGGTTGTTAGCATGTCAGGGAACCGTACCTCGTACCTGTAAAAGGTAATCATTCCCATTGCCTGATCTTAAGGAATAAAAGGAATATCGAGCTACTGGAGAACATAGAGATATACACATAAGGAAGAACAGAAGATATACAAGAAGATACACACGTACATGCAGAGAAGAACACTCGAAGAACTGGAAGAAAACTCATACACATCAAGAACAGAAGCTCAAAGAGGAGGTTCAGGTGCTATAAGGAATACTCTCACATTTAAGCTAAACACCTATACTGGAAGTGAAGGAACAGAACCACGACACTCTGTTTTCCAGACAACTTCCAGATAAGGACTCAAAGCTTCATCTGCTTCAATCCAAAGGAGTCCAGAGCTGTATTGACATCACACAAGAGCATTCTAAACTCATCTCCATATTATTGCTCTGCTGTGATCATTTTTTTTATTACATTAAGAGCAGTGTGTGCTTCTGTCTGTTTGGACACACACTGACTCCTAAGCTGAACTGAAGGATATTGAAATCCTCGCACCAAACTCTTTATACCTTTGTGTATCCCACGTAGAACTGTGGTAGAGGTCTGAGGACCTGGACAACCTGTGTATTGTTGTTGTTGCTTTCCCATGTAGAACTGTGGTAGAGGTCTGAGGACCTAGACAGTCTGAGTACTGTTGTAAACCCCGATCCAGGGTGTGGATAAAAGTTATATATAAACAGTTTGAGAGGACTAAGTCTCATCTTGAGACTGAACCTCTTGGTTAAAACTGGTGTGCATCTTATTTTAGTTTAAACTATTTTCAATATTCTGTTGCTAATTACTTTGAAATACAAATATATTTTAACGTAACTCTGATAGTTGAACTGGCAAGTGTTTGTAATTATTGTTAGCCAGTAAGTTAGTTTCAAAAGCTAACTTAATCTTCAGATTAAGTTAACTGAGAAATAATCAATCTTTGAGAAACTAATTGAACACTTATAATCTTTATAAATTCACTACAGTTTAACTTGTTTGTTAATTTGGTGGTTTTTAATAGAAATCTTTTAATCAGAAATTTTTAATAGGAACTCAATTCACCCCCTCTTGAGTATCCTTTAGGAAAACATTTGGTATCAGAGCTAGTAGATAAACGTTTTTCAAAACACTCTGTTTGTGAAAAGTTTTCAACTGTGATTTTAGTTGTATCTTAAAGATTTCAAAATTTCTGTTACTTCTAATTTTTTTTCTTTATATATCCTTTTAAAACTTGGTTATTATGGATAACAGATTAGAAGGTGTAGCTACCAACATGCCACCCTTCTTTAATGGTGTCAATTATTCCCAATGGAAAATAAAAATGAAAATCCATTTAGAAAGTATGGAATTTGACATCTGGACTGCTATAGAGAATCATTATAAGATTCCAGAAACTGTTAGAACTACTTGGGATGAACCTACGAAAGCTACTTACAATAATAATTGTAAAGCAATGAATTCCCTGTATTGTGATTTAGGAGATGAAGAATTTAATCGAATATCTGCTTGTAAGACTGCTTATGAAATTTGGGATACTTTGGATGTTTCCCATGAGGGAACAACCAATTTTAAGGAAATGAGACTAAATACATACACTATTAAGTATGATAATTTTAAAATGAAATCTGATGAATCTATTTCTGATATGTATCTGAGGTTTAATGAGATAGTTAATACAATGAGCTCACTGGGAAAAGTTGTTCCAACAAAAGAGCAAATTATGAGGATACTGAGATGCCTACCAGACAGATGGAGAGGAACCTCTGTCTCTATACGAGAATCATGTGACATTGGAAAACTACCTGTCAAGGAGCTGATTGGAAAATTGATGATGTATGAAGAAGAGCTAAAGGTAAAAAAATAGGAAGACGATGAACCTAAGAAGTCATTGACATTCAAGTCCACTGCTTCAAAGAGCGAGGACAAAGAGAATGTTCAGATAACTGAAGAAAGCTCAACTAGTGAAAATTATGAATTAGACAGTGATGAAGAGATGACTCAAATAGCCAGGAGATTCAATAAATTCTATAGAAAGAAGAAATTCTTTAGAAAATATGATTATAAGGGTAAGTATGATCGACGAGGAAATTGGAAGAAAGACTGAAGGAAAACTGATAAAGATGATGGAATAGTTTTCTATGAGTGCAAAAGAAAAGGGCATGTCAAAGCTGACTGTCCAAAACTGAAATTTAAGAAAAAGTATGACTATAAGGATAAAAAATACAAGAAAGCCATGAAAGCTACATGGAGTTCTTCTAAAGACAGCTCAAGTGGATCTGAAGCTTCTGATTCTGAAGAAAAGAATCATTCCAACATGTGTTTCATGACTGAAACATCTAAGGTAATACTTAATTCCCCTATGCACAATGATTATTATTCTGGGAATGAAAGTGATTCAAATAATGATGATAATATGTCTAAAGCTGAATTATTTGAATACTGTAATATGTTAGAAGATACTTTTAATGAGTTGAAAGATAAGTAAAAATCATTAAAGAAGCAGTATGCCTTGACTAGTATTGTTAGTTCTGATCTTAGTATAGAAAAGGAAAAGAATGCTCAAGTGTTAAAGGAGAATACTGAACTTAAATTGTCCAATGAGCAACTTAGAAAAGACTTAGAAAAATTCACAAATTGAAAGAATACTCTAACTCAAATGCTTGGAAAACAAGTTGAACCAAAGTATACTACTAGTTTAGGATACCAACCTGGATAGAGACAATTTGTTAAAAATAAATTTATTTCAAAATCTGGAAATTCTTATGCTTCATTTAGATATTCAAATTCTTATAGACTAAACAAAGTTTATTTATCAAAATCTTTTGAATCTGTTAATTATAGGAAACCCATTAGACAAATATGGGTGCCTAAAGTTTTACTTGCTAACCTTTCTGGACCCAAGAAAATCTGGGTACCAAAATTATCTTCTGTCTAAATCTATTTTGTAGGAAACTTGCTTGAAAAGTTCCTGTAGAAAGATATGGTACTTGGACAGTGGATGTTCAAGGCATATGACATGAGACTACTCATGCTTTAAGATCTTAATCAAAGTTGATAGAGGACATGTCACCTTTGGGGATAACTCAAAAGGAAAAACCATCGGCTTAGGCCAGATTGGTAACACTGATTCAATTTTAATTTCTAAAGTACTATTTGTTGATGAATTAAAATACAATCTGTTAAGTATTTCTCAGTTGTGTGATGATGGATTCAATGTAAAATTTGAAAATGATTCATGTAATGTTTTTAATTCTAAAAATGTTTTGGTATTTACTGCATTAAGAAATGAAAATGTATATGCTTTAGATTTGAATTCTTTAGCTAAACAAAATGTTACTTGTTTAAATGCTTTTCATAAAGAATCCTGGCTATGGTATAAAAGATTAGGACACTGCAATGTTCATTCACTCAGGAAACTGACTAGGAAAGGTTTAGTTAGAGACCTACCCAAACTAGAATTCTCAACAGATAAAGTTTGTAATCCTTTTCAAAAGAGAAAACAACATAAAGTTTCTTTCAAATCAAAGAAAGAAGTTTCAAATTCTCAACCTCTCGAGTTGGTTCATATGGATTTATTTGGACCATCTAGAGTGTCTAGCTTAAATGGGAAGCACTATGTCTATGTCCTTGTAGATGACTTTTCTAGATATACTTAGGTATACTTTCTAGCTCACAAAAATGAATTTTGTTCTTATTTCATTAAATACTCCAAGTCTGTAGAGAACCTTAGTGGACTTAAGATTAAGACCCTGAGAAGTGACCATGGTCGTGAGTTTGAAAATCATGAGTTTGAAACCTATTGCTCACATAATGGCTATAGTCTCAATTTCTATAGCATCCCGTCTTTTTATAACATAACTTTTCATTCCATTACACGGAACTGGGGATCTTTAAGGTTTAGTGTCTTGGAAACAAGGAACATAAAACATGAAACAAAAAAAAACATTCTTCTTAAACACTTGAAAGGCTTCTCCTCATGTTCACCCTAGGCTCATTACTGCATCTCATAACCTGGGGACATACATCAAAAGGAAGGGTGAGCAGAAGGCCCAGCAAGGGAAACAAGTGAAACATTTTACATATGAACTTGAGATACATCAATAAAGTCATGAAAAGAACTTTAATGCATGAAAATGAAATCATGAGACATATCATAATAAAAATAAAACTTTTTCATAACTTGAAGATGTGGCTGCAACATTTAATATTGACAATCGTTTCGTTTCACCAAGGTCCATCCCCAAGGTGTCGTTAAAAATTACCAAGGTTTTTCACCAAGACATCGTTAAAATTGTAATCTATAGTGGTTACATCATTACCCAATGCATTGGAGCGCTATCAGGGCGCACCCTTAAATTTGCCTTTATTATCATGTGAGCCACATATATCATCATCAAACATTTCATAAATAACCCACATAGCATAAAATAAATGGGTTTCATTTCATAATCATAACGTTTTAAAAACTGCTTTAAAGACATTATCTTTACGTCACTTTAAAACCCACAGAAAAGGAAGGTGGGTCTCATGTATGTAAATCCCAGAATTTAAAATAGAACATTTTGGTATATATGTGAATACCCCTTTAGAAGAAAGAGCTTTGAGTATTCACTTAATAATATAAAAGAACTTTAGAAAAAGAGAGAGACATTTTGAGATGGAAATTCTGCAGCATAACGGCTGTGTTATGAGGTTTTAGAAGACATTAAAAAGAGAGGGAAAATGAGTCAAACATTCATAAATGACCCATAAAACAGTATATGGACAGAATAAGAAGGATACATGATCATGGTAATGAAATTTCAAGGACATACCATTTGAAATGAAAAACATGGAAGGAAGACAAAAATTAGATTTCTCTTATGAAAGTTCGACAGCCTAACGACGTTACTTAAACTTCAACAAAAATGATTTGAAAAGATCAAATAGGGTCTCTCATCATGTGAACATAAGAGTTCAGTATGATAGATATAGAGATAATTCCCCAACATAACAAAAATGAACTTGAAAGAATTGACATGAAAGTAGATCTTCAAAACGAGAAGGGTGAAGAACCACTTAAAAATTTGGCAGCCTAACAGCGCCACTTAAAACTTCAAAATACTGAATTGAAGCGATCAAATGGGGTCTCTCATCATATGAAAATAAGAGTCCAGTATGATATATATAGAGATCATACCCCAATATAACAAAAAGGAATTTGAAATAATTCACATGAAAGTAGAATTTCAAAACGAGAAGGGTGAAGAACCACTTAAAAATTCAGCAGCCTAACGGCGCTACTTAAAACATCAAAATACTGAATTGAAGAGATCAAATGGGGTCTCTCATCATATGAACATAAGAGTCCAGTATGATAGATATAGAGATCATACCCCAACATTATAGAAATTAACTTGAAAGACTTGACATGAAAGTAGAACTTTGAAAAAGAGAAGGGTGAGAGAATCCCTTAAAAAATTCGGCAGCCTAACGGCGCCACATAAAACTTCAAAAAAATTGAATTGAAGAGATAAAATGGGGTCTCTCATCATATGATCATAAAAGATCAGTATGATAAATTTAGAGATCATGCCCCAACATAATACAAAGAAACATGAAAGACTTGAATGAAAATAGAACTTGAAAACGAGGAAGGTGAAAGAATCCCTTAAAAATTCGGCAGCCTAACGGCGCCACTTAAACATTCTTAAAACGAATTGATGAGAGAAAGGGGGGTATCTCATCATATGAACATGAAATAGGCAGTAGGATGAATATAAAAGAACATCCTCCAACATAAGAACATGAAGTATAAAAGAAAAGACATAAAAGAGATTACTTGAAAAGAAAGAGAGAGGTCGGATCCCTTACCTTAAAATGTAACTCTTAAACCTCAAAGGTTGGGACCATGAGGGCTTGGGGGCACCTTGGGAGGACTCCTTGGGAGGTAATGAGACCAGAAATTCGTTGGGAATGAGTGGGGAGTCGAATGGATGAGAGGAGAGCTTGGTATTTATAGGGAAAGTGAGGGGACAAGGCATTAATGGCCAAGGGACACCTCACATGGGCTTTTCTCAAACCCATGTGCTCTCCCTTGTCATTTATCATGGAGTTAGGCCACATGGGGCCCCCAAAACAATAATTCATCACCCTTGGCCGGCCAACCCTCAAAAGATCTCATGACATCATCATGACACCATTATGATGTCATTAAACATACCGAAACCCTAAAACTGTATTTTTACTATTCACTGAAAATTCAACTTTCTCAGAAAAATCCCAAAATTTCACATTAACCAAATATCAATGCTCTGATTTCAAAAATGAAATCCATTTTATAAAAATAATTTTCTAAATATTTTTAATTTAATTTTTAAATAGAAACACTATTCATCGAAAATTCATTTTTTTCAGAAAAAACCCCAAAAATTACCATAACATAATATCGATGCTCTGAGTTCAAAAATAAATTCATTTTTATAAAAATAATTTTCTAATTATTTTTAATTAAATTTTTAATTAAAAAATACTATTCACCCGAAAAAACTAATACTTGAATAATAATTAATGAAACCGTTATTTAACTATTTTATTGAATCACATTACTTAATCAAGGTGCCTAGATTATTTTAAAACTTTCTTTAAGTGAGATTACTAATCCATTTGGTCATATTACTAATCCTAATCATAAAATCACTATTCATAATTTACTATTCATCAAAAATCAAGTTGATCTTATTAGACTCTAAATTTAGTACCGAACATAATTGTAGAAGACCATTTTTTGAAAATCATTACACATTTTTAATTATTTAGGGTTTACATAAACATATTTAAAATATCCTTTTTCTAAAATTCATCAAAAATATGCATACTATATTTATCCGGTCATTTCAAAATTCATAAACTTCATCATAAGAAGAAATCCCAATTTTTATTTAAAACAAGGATTACACAAGGTAGTTATGGTCTCGTTACATAACCCCTTATAATACCAGCATAGGACCTAAGAGTAAGGTGTGCTAGGGTGATAGAAGCTTGGGGCGGCTCAGTCAACATTGCCCGAGTAGTAATTTCTATTAGTTTGAACTTCTCACGAAGGCGATTTCGTTCCAGCTTCACATGATGAAGTTCGGCTTGGATTTGATCCAGAGCAAAGCCCAGTGGTGCTACCTCCTTCCCAAGCTCTGTTAGATGGGCTTCGATCGGTCCAAGACTACTAGGTGAGGCCATCGAATCTTCTTTCTATAATAATTAACCAAGATTACTTATATTTAGAGACAATAATCAAAACATTTTGTTCACAGCGGTCATGTTGACCGATGGTTATATAATAGTCAAAACCCACTGATCTCATTTTAATTATAATCATGTTTATTAAATAAAACATTTTTGTTGAGTATAACAATAACACATAAAATTAGGGAACAAAATTTATTTAAAAATTTCGGGTCGTTACAATTTCTCTGCCCCCAGAACACCTCAACAGAATGGTGTAGTAGAAAGAAGAAATAGAACACTTCAAGAAATTGCAAGAACTATGCTTAATGAATATGATCTACCTATTTACTTTTGGGCTGAAGCTGTCAATATAGCTTGTTATATTATAAATAGAGTTTTGATTAGACCAATTCTCAAAAGGACCCCCTATGAGATATGAAATAATAGGAAGCCTAAGGTTAATTACTTTAGAGTTTTTGGTTGCAAAGTCTTCATCCTCAATACTAAAGATAATCGTGATAAGTTTGCATCCAAAAGCGATGAAGGAATCTTTTTAGGTTATTCTATATCTAGCAAAGATTATAAAGTATTTAATAAGAGGACCAAATGTGTGGAAGAATCCGTACACATCAAATTTGATGAAACTGATCAACATGAACCTAAGACCCCTCTTGAAAATCTTGAAGAAGATCTGTCAATTCTAAACCTTAATGACAAAAACAGTGAACCTGTTGTTAAGACAACCAGTTCTGGAAATTTTCCAGAACCTGTTTCTGTTGAACCCGAACCTGTAAATGAACCTGAAATTTCTAGCCTTACCTTTACTAGACCAACTAGGACCCTTAAAAACCATCCTTTAGATGCTGTAGTAAGAGATTTAGATAGAGGAACTCAAACCAGGGCTTCTATAAGAAATCAGGTTGAACATCAAGCTTTTCTTTCACAGTTAGAACCTAAAAATATCAATGATGTTATCAATGATGAATTTTGGGTGATAGATATGCAAGAAAATTAAATCAATTTGAAAGAAACAAAGTCTGAGAATTAGTGGACAGACCTAAGGACACTTTGACCATAGACACTAAATGGGTTTTTAGAAATAAAGTTGATGAGTCTGGAAATATAGTTAGAAACAAAGCTAGGTTAGTTGCACAAAGATATAGTCAAGAAGAAGGAATATACTATGAGGAAACCTTTTCACCTGTAGCTAGGTTAGAATCTATTAGGATTATACTTGCTCATGCTGCTCATCTAAATTTCAAGTTATATCAAATGGATGTTAAAAGTGATTTTCTAAATGGTTTTATAATTGAAGATGTTTTTGTTGAACAACCACCTCGATTTACTAATCCTCATTTTCCAAATTGAGTTTTTAAACTTTCTAAAGCTTTGTATGGTTTAAAACAAGCTCCACGATCTTGGTATGATAGACTTATAATTTTATTATTTCAAAAGGTTTTATTAAATGGATTGCTGATCCAACTCTTTTTATCAAAAGGATTTCCAAAGTTGTTTTGATAGTAAAAATATATTTTGATGATATTATTTTCAGATCTTTTAAAAATGCTTTGTGTATTGATTTTTCAAAGAGTATGCAAAGTGAATTTGAAATGAGTTTAATGGGAGAACTCAAATATTTTATTGGATTTCAAGTCTTTTAAAATGAAAATGGTATTATTTTAAATCAAAGTAAATAGACAAAGGATCTTTTAAAACGTTTTGGTTTGGATAGTAATAAGGAAAGTGATACACCTATGAGTACCACGTGTAAATTAGATGCAGATGAAACTAGGAAACCAGTGGATCAAATCAATTATAGAGGTATGATTGGGAGTTTGCTTTATCTTACTGCTAGTCGACCAGATATTATGTTTAGCGTGTGTATATGTGCAAGATTTCAAGCTAATCCAAAAGAGTCACACTTGCTTGTTGTTAAAAGGATTTTCAAATATCTTAAACATACTACTAATTTAGGATTATTTTATCCAAAAGGAAAATCATTCGATTTAATAAGTTATTCAGATGCTGACTTTACTGGTTGCAAGTTAGATAGGAAGATCACTTCTGGAACATGTCATATTCTAGGTAAGTCCTTAGTATCTTGGTGTAGTAAAAAGCAGAATTCTGTTGCATTGTCTACTACTGAAGTAGAATATATTGCTACTGGTAGTTCTTGTGCACAAATTCTGTGGATGAAACACACTCTATTGGACTATGGATATCAATTTAGACATGTATCTATAAACTGCGATAATACTAGTATGATCAATATCTCTAAGAATCTTATATCTCACTCTAGGACTAAGCACATTGATGTAAGACATCACTTTTTGAGAGATCATTATCAAAAAGGTGATATAACTCTTGAATTCATTGGCATTGAACATCAGTTGGCTGATATATTTACCAAACCTTTAAATTCAGAGAAGTTAAATTACATCAAACATGAGTTAGGAATGATAAACTGTTATAACCTCACCGTTAATACCTCACTGTTAGAACCTCATCGTTAAGACCTCACTGTTAGAACCTCACCATTAAGACCTCACTATTAGAACCTCACCGTTATACCGCACTGGTATGAACCTCACCGTTATACCTGACTGGTATGGGCCTCACCGTTATACCTCACCGTTATACCTCACTGGTATGGACCTCACCGTTAGAACCTCACTGTTAGTGGACCTCACCGTTAGGAATCCTCACTGGTATATGTTACTGCTAGTTTGTGATGTTTTAAACTTCGTGTTTTTTAGCCGTCAGAATCTGTATCGTTTGTATTATATTTATTATGTTTCATATATTTATTTCTTGATTCCTAAATGATAAAACATTAGTCTTAACCTCATTTCAATCCACCTCAAACCCTTTACCTTCAAACCTTAGCTCCCAAACCTTCATTTCTATCGAACCCTAAGCCTCGCGATTCGCAGAATGGCAAGAGTGAAGAGATTGGCAGTCAGTGAAGAGGGTGATGAGTCGAATGCCAAGAGACTCAAAGGAGAGTCTAGTGGTGGAAGTGAAGTAAAGAAACCTATAAACCCACATCTCATAAAAAGGGAAATAGTAGTTGAGAAAAAGCTATGCGCGAAATGGTTGATGACCAGTAAGTCATTAATTCTATGAGTGCTTGAAGAGAAGGAATGGGTTGAGTGCTTCTCAAACAACAATGGTCCTTATTATCTGAAACTGGTAAAGTAATTCTATGAGTTTGTTCATTTTGAGAAATCAAAAGGTGAGAACAGAATGGTATCAGTAATGAATGGCAAGATAATTTCTTTTTCTTCTATTGAATGGGTTGAGTGCTTGAAAGTTCCACATGAGGGTGAGTTTGGATATTCCTCAAAGTCAGTACCTCATACCAATGACATTTTTTATTATGAAACTGCTTTGGAAGAGCTCACTGGAGATGGCACACTAAGAAAAGTAATTTCTACAAAAATGGATGGAGAAAACCGGTTGTTGTTCAAATTTATCCAACATGTGTTAAGTCCAAGAAGAGGGGATTTTGCAAACCTTAGATTCCAAGATATATTCTTGCTGTATCTGCTAAGGCATAATGTCAAAGTAAATCTGTGTAGGCTTCTGATGATTTAAATTGAAGATATGACCAGGCCAAAGTAAAAAAAAATGCTCTATTCTTTGCAAAGCTGATTTCTTTGATGATTAAGGTAAAAGGTGTGGTTGAGTCTCAGGATGAGACAGTGGTTGTGAGAGACAACTTTTGTATTACAAAAACAGTTTGTAAGTACATGAAGATTGGATGGAACCCATGGAAAAGGGAATGGGTAAATGATGATGAGAAAGTTTATGATAAATTTAACCCTGTTGAGCACCCCAATCAGCCAAGAGATAAGAGAGATCTAGGTCTAGGACCTAATGAGGAGGAACCTCAATACATTGATGATGATGCTGAGGAGGATACCTCTATAGAAGATGGAGGGGATCCTGATTTTCCTCCGAGCCCTGCTACTGAAAAGGTATCATATGGAAAAGCAAGTCCACCTATGACCCTACCTATAAAGGAAGCAGTTCTGGGAGAAAGTGTTGAAGAAATCTCTGTGGATGAGGAAGACCTTCCTAGATCAAATCGTGAGGAGACTGCTCCAGATTCCAGTAGTAGTGATGATGATGAAGAAGAAGAATCTGAAAATGGAAGTACATGTTTAAGTCTGAGTCCTCTGATTGAGAGCTCTTTTATGCCTGTTGAGGAGGTTCTTGAAGTGGAAAGACCAGTACCTATTGCTAATATACCTCAGCTAGTACCACCTGGTTTGGATATAAATATGGTTGTAGATGACTCCTCTGAAGAGGAGATGGCTGCAGTTGGTGCTGAAGAAGAGGAAGCTCCACTTGAGGGGGAGCAACCTGTAAGGATAGGATCTGTTTCTGTGACCTATGAAGTGGAAGATTGGTCTGTAGATCCAGGATTTGTTGTATTTGGACTAGACTATCCTGACTTTGATGACGGGACACCCATTAGAAGGCATCTTGTGTCTTATGATATTTTCTTAGAGGAAGTTACTGCTCAACCAGTAGCTCCTCTAACTCTGCCTGAAGACATTGTGAGAAAAGGATATCTTGAGGCACTGGAATCTGAATTGAAAACCTATTTTGTTGAAGAGCTAAGTAAGATGGAAAGTTATTTGGTATCTTCTCTGGGAAGTGTTTTGTCAAGTGTTGTGACAGAAGTGATGGATGAAGTAAAAGAATGTCAAAATCAAGTTAAAAGTTTATCAGAGGCCGTTGAATCTCTAAGGAAATATGTTGCTTCATTTGATACCTTCATGAGTTCTAAATATCAAGTTGATACTGACATCAACTACATTCG